>OX463225.1:30052536-32895036 GCA_949820135.1 Sylvilagus floridanus
AGTTCTCCATGAGCCATATAGCCAAGAATAGAATCAAGGAGAGTAAGCTGATTTGACAGTCTGTGGCCTAAAGCACAAGACAGGCAGAGTTAAGACAGTATGAGAGAGAGACAGAGAGAAAGGTCTTTATTCCATTGGTTCACCCCCCAAATGGCTGCTACGGCTGGCGTGCTGCGCTGATCTGAAGCCAGGAGCCAGGTGCTTCTTCCTGGTCTCCCATGCGGGTGCAGGGCCCAAGCACCTGGGCCATCCTCCACTGCACTCCTGGGCCACAGCAGAGAGCTGGCCTGGAAGAGGAGCAACCGGGACTAGAACCCGGGGTGCCAGCGCCGCAGGCGGAGGATTAGCCTAGTGAGTAACAGCGTCAGCCAAGCACAAGATTTTTAAAAGCCCGTTGCTGAGCTCTCTAGCATGGGTCTAATCTTCACCAAATACCTCCCCCAGGTCTGGTAGGCCCAGAATGGACAGAGCTCCTAGCACCTTTTTTGCCAGACATGCATTCAGCTCCATTTAAAGCCTTCCTTGGTCTTGCCATTTCAGTTCTCTCCTTCTAAGCATTAGACCCAATTCCCTTTGTCTTCTGTTCCTTACCTCTGCAGTGGCAACTTTTGCCCAGGGAACAACCCTTTCTTTGGGTGGCAAACTCATCTTTTCTCCAGGACACCAGAGGGACAAGGTGTAATTCAACTCTTCTCTCTATCAGATACTGCTGCCAGGAGGAGACAGTGAAGAAAGTGATCTTTGTTGCTCCCTGAATAGGACCCTGAACATGGCATCTGCTTTTGTTACTGGCTCCTTAAGTCACTGGAGACATTTTTGCTGTCTTCCTGGGCAGCAGCTGCTCTGGGGTAATAGTGGCAACTGGCTGTCACTGGTTGCTGTGTTTGTATGAGGAGAGTTACCTTTCATGTAACCTCTTGTCTTCAGGGTTTGTCTGGTGAGTGAGCAGTTGGAAGTCAGCTGTGCCCTTAATTTAGTGACCCCATGAGCCTCATCTTCTCTGCATCTGAGGAGTCACTGCCGTTTCTTTTTCCTGCTGCGCTCTCTCTTAGACTCTGGATTCTTTGTTCCTAGCACCTAGGTTAGTGCTTAGTGCCTGCTATGCATACAACAGATAAATGTGGCACAAATGCTTGAACAAATTCCTCCATCTGGCTGTCCGGGTTTAGTCTCACTGATCTAACATGGGGCTGCTCGAGGGGAGGAGGACCTCTACTTTTAGGAGAAGGATGACTTAGGAGGAATTATGGGAGGCATTAATTTCTAGAGAGGTTTTGGGGGAACTTTGGGAGCTCCAAGGTGACCTGTTCTCTCTTTACTGGCCTAGATCTTCTTCCTTGGTTGTAACTCTGCTGGTGGACTCTCCCTCCTGGTTCAGGGGCAGTGTCCTGACCCCCAAGCAGACCTTCGTGTCACCTGAGCTCTGTCGCTGAGAGTAGGGCAGGATATTCCTCTAAACAGTCATCCTGTGATGACTCTTGTGCTCTAGGCCACAGCAGGGCTCAGGACCACTCCTCGTACACTGTGGTCTGGGTATCCAGACTGGGGCTGCATTCAGTCAAGTCCCACTCAGCTCCGGGGTGTCTGTGCCTTTGTAGAGCTGTTGGAGACATCAGGGCTTTTTTTCCCCTTTGTCAGCAGTTGGCCAGAGTGCCTCTTGGGTTGCCAGATCCTAAGCCTTTTTGCATTTGTCTGTCTGGAACACAGGGCAGACTCTCTTACCACCTGAGGCTATATCACGCTATTCACCTTTGTGGAACCTGTTGGAGGGTAGAAGGCGAACAGCCATGGAGAGCATGTGGAGCTGCCATGGTATTTGAAGTGCACTGATTGTGGGGAAAGGTCCCCGGTCTCCAGGAATGCAGCTGGAGTCCAGACCACCACACCACCCCCAGCTCCCCAGAGCCTCAAGTTGGAACCATCACTCATTCTGTAATCCCAAACATCCTTGTTTTTGTTTAATTTTTATCTGATAAAATGTGATTAACCATGGAGTGAACAGAGGAAATGACAAACTAGCATATGTTGTCTTTTAAGTGCACTTAGTTCAAGTGGCTATTTTAAAAGTCAGTTGTTCCTGCTGTGAGATTGCTGTTGTCCATCTAGTCTGATTTCCTCCTTTCGGTGGGAGGAGTCTCTGAATAGACTTTTATAGCAGCATTAAAGTAAAAGGACTCAGCTCTTTCTGGCAGGTTGATGGATCATTCCTTTACACCTACCCTTTCCAGCCCTTGTGTTTAGATTGCACTATGTTAACTGACTTCAGATCATGACCGAGAAGGGGTCTTGGAGATCAGTCAGGGGTTCTTTACTTGAGGTTTGCTGATCCTTCTCCACTTGGAAACAAACATTCATATGTAGGTGAATGTGTATTTGTTTGTTTTTTTTTTTTTTTTGAGAGAAGAATATCCTTAGTTTTCATCAGATTCTCACTGATGTTTGTGACCTGAAAGACAGTTAAGAGCAGGCATTTTAAAATAATTTGAGACTCCTGCTCCCGCAGCTACTTAGCAGCGAGGTTAGATCTTGAGACAGACCCTGGAATCCAGGAATTGACTCCACAGCCAGAGCTCTTCCCACTGTCCTCTGTTCTCCTTACTTTTCCCGGAGAAGGACGTGAAGAAACTTCTGGAAGCCAGTTACACATGATCTGAACTATTATTTAATGTTTGCCCTTCTGTATTCACAGTCTTATTTCACAGACGGTGAATGCAAGGCTCTGTGAGGCAGAGTCACATGGCTGGTCTGTTGGGAGAGGTAACAAAGATACTATGGTTCTAACACCAGTGCATTATAGAATCTCTATTTGTCTTTTTTAAAAAAACTGTATTCTGCTCTCTAACTTAAGCTATTTAGTGTTAAACTCCCTTTATTTTATTTATTTATTTTAAAGATTTATTTATTTATTTGAAAGTCAGAGTTACACAGAGAGGAGAGGCAGAGGGAGAGAGAGAGAGAGAGGTCTTCCATCTGCTGGTTCATTCCCCAGTTGGCTGCAATGGCCAGAGCTGCGCCAATCCGAAGCCAGGAGCCAGGAGCTTTTTCCAGGTCTCCTACGTGGGTGCAGGGGCCCAAGAACTTGGGCCATATTCTGCTGCTTTCCAAAGCCATAGCAGAGAGCTGGATTGAAAGTGGAACAGCTGGGTCTCGAACTGGCACCCATATGGGATGCCAGCACTTCAGGCCAGGGCGTTAACCTGCTGTGCCACAGAGCTGGCCCCCTAAACTCCTTTAAAAAAAAATAATTTATTTGAAAAGTAGAGCTACAGCCGGCGCCGTGGCTCAACAGGCTAATCCTCCACCTTGCGGCACCGGCACACCGGGTTCTAGTCCCAGTCGGGGCGCCGGATTCTGTCCCGGTTGCCCCTCTTCCAGGCCAGCCCTCTGCTGTGGCCCAGGAGTGCAGTGGAGGATGGCCCAAGTGCTTGGGCCCTGCACCCCATGGGAGACCAGGAAAAGCACCTAGCACCTGGCTCCTGCCATCGGATGAGTGCGGTGCGCCGGCCGCAGCGCTCCGACCGCGGCAGCCATTGGAGGGTGAACCAACGGCAAAAGGAAGACCTTTCTCTCTGTCTCTCTCTCTCACTGTCCACTCTGCCTGTCAAAAAAAAAGAACAGAAAAGTAGAGCTACAGAGTGGGAGAGAGGAGAAATAGAGAGATCTTCCATCTGCTGGTTCGCTCACCAAATAACCACAATGGCCAGGGCTGGGCCAGGCTGAAGCCAGGAGCCAGAACCACGCATTTGTGGCATCTTCCACTGCTTTCACAGGCACATTATCAGGGAGCTAGATCAGAAGTGGAGCAGGGGCCGGTGCTGTAGTGTAGTGGGTAAAGCTGCTGCCTACATTCTTTGCTGCTTTCCCAGGCCATAGCAGAAAGCTGGATTGGAAGTGGAGCAGTTGGGTCTCGAACCGGCGCCCATATGGGATGCTGGCACTGCAGATGGTGGCTTTACCCACTATGCCACAGTGCTGGCCCCCCTTGTACTTTTTTTTTTTTTTTTTGAAGATTTATTTATTTACTTGAGAGACAGAGTTACAGATAGAGGGAGAGACAGAGAGACCTTCCACCTGCTGGTTTGCTTCCCAAATGGCTGCAATGGCTGGAGCTGGTCCAATCCGAAGCAAGGAACCAGGAGCTTCCTCTGGGCCTCCCACATGGATGCAGAGGCCCAAGGACTTGGGCCATTTTTTATTGTCCTTCCCAGGCCATTAGCAGGGAGCTGGATCAGAAGTGGAGCAGCTGAGACACGAACTGGTACCCATATAGAATGCTGGTGCCACAGGAGGATGCTTAACCTACTGTGTTATTGCAACAATCCCTTGCTGCTACTTCTAATACTAAGATCTGCACAACATGGCTGGCTACCTTGTTGGTACTGTTAACTGACTATTGTCATCAGAAGGCACTTAGGCTTGGATTGGTTACTTTTATTGTCTTCCCCATTCTGTTATCTAAGCAGCTGTTAAAATTGTTTAGCTTATCTTTTCAAGTGAGTGTACTCTTTTTTTCATAATGCTACTTAATTTTTCCACTTGCATCCAGCCTATATGATTGAGAGTTCTGCAACTCTTTGACACAGTGTGAATTCTACACTTGGTCACTTAATGGGAGCCTATGAGCCAGATTGTCTGAAAAAACTTAGATCTGGTAGGTGTATGTATCTCTCTTGTGAGGGATAGTTCAGGGCTGTCTGACTCCAGTGGTTTGCTCCTGGCTTACCTGGAGCAGACCAGATCTGGTTACCATATCTGGTAGGTTATTTCCATGCTGTCTCCTTGGCCTGATATATGACATTTGGTCAGATTACTTAACCTCTATCTGTTTTCTTATTTGTAAGTGAAAAGTTTCAGTTATTTTAATTAAAAAATTTATGAGTTTAATACAAATGAACCACATTGAATTATATCACAGAGATGCTATAGAAATTTCAGAGGTTCTCCTTGTCTAATTATGTAGCTTGTCCTAAGATCCTGTGACTATTGGGGTAGACATCTTTTTGTATTATTAAATATTTATTTTATTTATTTGAAAGAGTGACAGAGGGGAAAGAAAGCAAGCCATCTGCTGCAATGGCCCAGGGCTGGGCTGAAGCCAGGGGCCCAGAACTCCATTTGAGTCTCCCATGAGGGTGGCAGGGGTCCAAATATTTGGGCCATTGACTGCTGCTTTCCCAGGCACTTAGTAGGGAGCTGGATCAGAAGCTGAGCAGCTTGGACTCAAACTGGAGCTGCACTATGGGGTGCAAGGAGTACAAGGAGCGGTATAACCTGCTGTGCCACAGTGGAGACCTCAGGTGGGCATCTTTGTGAGACTAGAAGGAAATTTACAGAGGTAGCTACTGATGTATTAAAGCAGCTCTAAAACAAATGAGCTGAGAGAAGTAATGTTTTGGAGTGGGAGCATGCTGGTGAAATCAGGACATTTTCTCTCCCTAGTTACCTGTGAAAAAGGTCCTGCGTCTCTGAATTGTTAGGCTTTTAATATTTAGGGAATGGGCTTGACAGTTTCTGCATCTTTCTTCTTCCTGGCTTGTACTGCCTTAACATGCATTGTCTCCTCTATTGGGTGGCTGTATTCCAGTCTGCTATCCTGGCTGTTGAAAGGAGAGTGCAGAACTGGTTGTTTATTTTGTGAAACCTGTCCCATTGCCATGTGATATTTGCCTGGTGTGACATTCTTGTGGTGAGTGTGGCCCTTTAAAGATTTCATTTGTAGATGTTAAATGAACCCCTAACTGCTGTGTGCCAAGAGCGCTGAAGCCATTTCTCCTTAGGGTTTAAACAGGAGGAGTAGTAATCCCAGTGGAGCCTGGGCTGGGGTCTAGAGCCTGGAGGTGGCAGATGATAGGCAGGGGCTGTTGTGGCCTCGCGGCTCATTTGCACAGAGGAGGGGCTGGCCTCCCCTGGGGAGGTATTTCCGCTCACTGTAACAAATGAGGGCGCACAAAGGGCTGAAATGTAATGAGGCTTCTCTGGTGACGTCACTTGTAAATGTGGTCAAAGTCCAGTTCTTGGAAGCTAGTAGAAGCAGGAATAGAGATCAGGCCGTTTGCATGCTCTCACTTCTCAGCTGTCACTGCTCCATGGTGCCTTCTTCCAGCCACTGAAGCAGCACGACTGGACTGGGGCATGAACGCCTACAAGTACCAGAAGTTCCTGGAGGGCCTCAACAGCCTTAGAGGTATTACCAGGCGGTAGGCTCCCTGCCCTTTATCTTTGCCAGTTGTGTGAACACTTGTTGTGTTTGTTGTTTGAAGTCTTTACTTTCCATCACCCACTTGTGTACTCAGAAAGCCCTGTTAGTCCTAGCTGGCTGTATTTTTTTTTTTTCTGTGTTTTTTTTTTTTTTTTTGACAGGCAGAGTGGACAGTGAGAGAGAGAGAGACAGAGAAAGGTCTTCCTTTTGCCGTTGGTTCACCCTCCAATGGCCGCCACGGCTGGTGCGCTACGGCCGGCGCACCGTGCTTGTCCAATGGCAGGAGCCAGGTGCTTTTCCTGGTCTCCCTATGGGGTGCAGGGCCCAAGCACCTGAGCCATCCTCCACTGCACTCCCGGGCCACAGCAGAGGGCTGGCCTGGAAGAGGGGCAACCGGGACAGAATCCGGCGCCCCGACCGGGACTAGAACCCGGTGTGCCAGTGCCGCAAGGCGGAGGATTAGCCTGTTGAGCCACAGCGCCGGCTTTTTTCTGTGTTTTGACAGTTAACAGGTAAAGGCTAGAGTTTATAAGCGTGGTCCTAAGTGAGAAGGAGAGAATCCCCTCAGTGACTTCACCAGCAGCTTGTTATTTTTCTTGAATAGGCAACTGAGGAATGTCCCCTGCTCTGGTAGCTCTGCAGCCATCAGCGCACGCCTTGTTTTCTGGCAAGCAGCTGGCCAATGTGGGTGGAGGGCTCTTGCCAGCAGGCCCTGCAGCCTCACCTAGGTGTAGCTAGGTTTCCTGGGCCGGGTTTTCTAGTTAACTGTGTCCACAGTGAGTCAGAGACCCATCTGGAGAGAACTGGGAGTGGGAACGGGATAGAGGGAGGAATGCAGGTTGATGGTCTATAGATGCTTTTGTGACGTGCAAGTCAGTGACTTTGAAGGAAACAGCTTTCTGTGAAAATAGTATTTAAGGGAAGTAGTGTTTTCTTTATATCATTAGCAAATGCTTCACTGGCCATAGATAAGAATGTACTCAGATGTGGTGATGCAGGACTGTTTTTGGCTGTTAAGGAAGAAAATGAATAAAGTCTTTTTACTTCTCCTTCTCTAATTAATTCTCTAATGATTTCCATCTGAGAAGAGGGTGTGCAAACCAGCTCTTTTAGGGAGGACAGGTGGCCTGGTGGTTAAGACTACAAGTTTCCATATCAGAGTGCCTGGGTTTTTCCCAGCTCCAGCTCCTGATTCCAGCCTCCTGCTAGTGTACATCCTGGGAGGCAAAAGGTCCCTGCCACCCATGTGGGGGACCTGAATGGAGTTCCCAGCTCCTGACTCTAGCCCAGGCCAGCACTGACTGTTGGGGCATTTGAGGAATGAACCAGTAGATGGGAGCTATCTTTCTATCTCCCTGTCATCTTGCCTCTGAAATAAATAAATCCATAAAATTTTGAAAAATCATCCATCTTTCATCAACAGGCAGGATTCTGGGCCCAGAGCAATCATGAAATGTGGCAAGAATGGGAGGAGGTAGAGGGTGGAAAAGGGTAAAATGGGCTTTTTAAGAGAGTGAGAGAGTGGCAGACAGGGTTTGGGCAAGAGATCTGGATTCCATTTCAGCCTGGGTTAGAGATATTTTATTTTTCTTATTTTACTTTTCTTTTGCTATCTGTTAAAAAGCTCTTTCTGTTGATCTCTATCTTCCATTCCCTTTTCTCCCCTCCTTCTTCATACAGACTTTTCTTCCTTCCTAAGAAACTCTGACAGCTGAGGCTGGTCTTTCCTAAGTGGAGGGCTTTGCAATTGGATCATGCATCAGGTCTCGGGAAGAGTGACATTAACTGTTTCTCTGACTTCCCTGTCAAGGATAGTTGTGAGAGGGCAGAAAACTCTGGATTCTTTATAGGTCTCATGGAGAAGAGGTGGGAGGAGGGGGCAGAAATCAGTGGTGATTCTCAGTAACTCTTTCAGTTCTTGGGTCTTGCTGGGGCCTGGATAAGGGGAGGTGCCAGAATGTACCCTTGTTCCCTACAAAGTCTTCTCTACCCTTCTTGCCCTTCTGCGTAGTGTTCACCCAACAAGGAACCTTTTCCCTCTTTTGTTTACAAAACTCAGTGGCAGGATTATCAGACTTCATTAACCTGCATGTTCCTTCAGTAGAAGAAAAGGCTTGGAGTAGGAATCCCAGGGTTCTGCTTGGACACTGAGCTCCTAACTGCTGAGTGTAGATTTACTCCCTATTACCCTTAGTGTCATTCTGATAAAATCTGCCAAGACTTTCTAAAGATGGACAGGTGACAGAGTGACTGGAAACTGCGGGAGATTTACTTGTCTTAGAGTTGAAGAATACAACTTTTATTTTCTGGTTCCCCATTTAGTTAAGGGTTTAGATGAGCAGTTAACCACACTAGGATGGCCACAGCCTATGCGCATCTGGTTTAGACTCATGCAGATTTCTGAGGTTCTCAGGAGAGACTGACTCCTAACTCTTTCTGCTGTGTGTGCTTTAGGACCACACCACAGGTACAACTTTGCGGGCGCTTCTTGCTTTCCTTTCATAAAACATGCGTGGAGGGAGAAGTTCCTTTCTGTTCTTTAAATAAGAGTTGTTCTGGTCCTCAGTTTCCTCTGACTCTACTGAGTAATGGAACCACAGATCTTGGTTTGACCATCCTCTCAGGGGTTAGAGATTTGTGATTACAACCTAGGAAAGATTGTTTCTGCCTTTGAAAGAGGTTATATTAAAACCAGCCTGGCAAGCATTTGTTTTCTCAGCCCAGCTATAAAGTGATTTTTTTTTTCCTTTCCTTCGCCCTGTTTGTACTTGGAATCAATGAGTAACAGACTAGATGGACCTATCATTTACCCCGTATGCGTCTCTAATCAAAGAGAAAAGACTACAGCAGGAGCAGTTTCTACTACATTCTTCCCACTCCAGGCATTGGGATTCTCCACTGCGTTATTTTGGTTCTATACATCTAAGATGAACTCAGAAGTGCCTACTGCTGTGGGCATTAAATGGGAGAATAGTTATTCTTAGTTCAGTGTCTGGAATGTGGTTGGAATTCACCAAGTGTTAGTTCTGCCTCTTCTTGCTCCCTCCTCTTCCAGGGACTTCTTTGAATCACAGTAAATCCTTGTATCTCTGAGCTCCAGGATGAGCTGGCCCGGGTCACAGTCTGGTTGGGGGATTATAGCCCCAGTCATTTATCCACATTTGACTCCCGGTCTTACTGGATCTCCCTGTAGGACAGACAGGATGGTTAAGACTAGAAGACAACCACACTAATGATGATAGTAATGATGGTAAACACTATGTGTGCTAATCCAAGTAGTTGTTATAACACCCTGATAACCAAGGTAGTTTGCATTGGCACACCTAAGGCTTAGCTGGCCTGAGAACAGGCTTTGGTCATCTGTCCTTCTGAGGAGATAACGGTGCCTGAGAGCACATCAGCCAGTTTTATTGTGCTGCTCTGTGGGGCAGAAGACCATGTGAATTAGGGAAGAATATCCACATCTGGCACAAACAAGTGCATAAAATACACTTGGGCACTTTCCTCCCTGAGAGCAAGCAGCAATATGGTGCTTTGGAGTGAAGATAGCAGATCTGGAACAAAGGGAGGCATGTAGTTGTTTTGATTTTGTCCTTATAATCATTTCTGAAATGTTGCTATAGATCTCAGACAAATATTCGCCCAACCCTAGGCTGGCATGTAGAGCGATAGACATAAACCATTGTCTTTGCCAAACCCCCTGTGGGTTGAGTTTGAACTAGTGTCCCCCTGATTCTGATGAACAGCTACTTCCTTTTCTCATTTCACCTGTACCTCTGTGTATTCCAGAAAAGCTGACAAAGATAATTGGCTCCCCTGTTCATTATGTTATTGGATTTTTGCTTTTCCTGGCATGTTTCTTCTTGCAGCCATTCCTCTATCCATTCTAGAGGGTAATTGTTAAAGGGGTCCCAGTGAGAGAGTAGAGACATTGTACACATTTTTTGAAGTTCTGGTTCCCAGTTTCCTATGACTCTAGCGCTTTGATGCCAGGATTGGGATGTGACATAATCTATTCCATTGCTGAAGAGCATCTACCCCAACATAGCCATATACTCTCACCCTTCTCTTCTTTTGTGTGGACTGTCCTTTTCCCTCTGCCTAGAATCTGTTGTTCTTTTTGTATCAAACTTCTACTGCTTCCTTTAGTGCCTAGCTCAACTCTCCCTTTCCTATAGATATTTGTTTTTGCTTTTGCATTCCCAGGTAGAATTATCTCTCTCTCTCATCTGTGTTGCCATAGCACTTTAAACATACTTATTTTAGAGTATATCACATCAGATTATGGTTATTTTATTTTATTTATTTTTTAAAGATTTATTTATTTATTTGAAAGAGTTACACAGAGAGAGGAGAGGTAGAGAAGAGAGAGATGTCTTCTATCCGATGGTTCACTCCCCAATTGGCCGTAACAGCCGGAGCTGCACTGTTCTGAAGCCAGGAGCCAGGAGCTTCTTCTGGGTCTCCCACACGGGTGCAGGGGCCCAAGGACTTGGGCCATCTTCCACTGGTTTCCCAGGCCATAGTAGAGAGCTGGATCAGAAGTGGAGGAGCCGGATCTCGAACCGGTGCCCATATGGGATGCCGGCACTTCAGGCCAGGGCATTAACCCGCTGCGCCACAGCGCCAGCCCTGTATGGTTATTTTATTAAACATTTCATTTTCTTACTAGTTTTTACTTCTTGAGAAAGTTTTGTGTAACTTTTATAAGCTTCAGTTTTCTTGCTTGTAAGAATGGGGATTATAATAGAATTTACCTCACAAGATGTGAGATAGTGAATGTGATATCCAGTACAGAATATAGGAATTGCCACAGGTGGGGACTGCATCTCATTTATGCCTTTGTCTTCTGTACCTAGCATAGTGCCTGGCACATTTTAAACAAGAAAGAAACATTTGAGGACTTGAATTGAATTAAACTCCTGTGTTAAACTGAATAAAAAAAACCATTCTGACCATGATGCCTATGTTGTATAATTTATCTAACTATGCTTTGTGTGTGTACATATGCATTTCTGTCTCCAGTGTCAGATTATGAACCTCATCAGGAACTTCAGTCATCTTATAGTCATATCTAATTTTTGATTAAAAAATGATATTACCTAAGACAAAATTAAATCCATTTGAAAGAATGAAAATGTACTCCCGTTAAATACATTGGAAAGATAGTACTACTGGCATGTAGGAAGTTGGAAATGAGGGGTTCCAGCTACATTTGAACAGTGGCAGCTTTGTTGAGTAAGTGAAAAAGGCTACTGAGAAGGAATACAGGCCTTTTTGGTTGTCAGATCATCTTTCTCCTATAGCTTTGCTTTGGACGTCCACTTGGTGTGCCAGCTGAGAAGCCTATTCCCTCTTGCTACATCTGGGCAGGCAGGACAAGCCATCACTCACTCCTCCTAGAGCCCCTAAGAGAGTAGATATTTGTTGTTTCTTAGGAGGTGGGGGGGAAGTATGCTTTTTTCTCCTTTTCAATGTGGCTAATAAAGAATCCCAGGCTGGGTTGTGGCACAGGGAATTAAACTGCTTGCAACACTAAGACAGGCAGCCTGTATCTCATATCGAGTGCCAGTTCTGCTTCCAGTCCAGCTTCTTTCTAATGCAACTAGGAAGGCAGCAAATGGTGGCCCAATTACTTGGGCTCCCATTCAAGTGGGAGACCAGGATGGAGTTCCTAGTTCCTGGCTTCACTCTAGCTCAGACCTGGCTGTTATGGCTATTTGGAGAGTAAACCAGTGGATGGAAGATCTTGCTCTCTGTCTTTCCCTCTGGCTTTGAAGAAATTAATAATTCTTTTTTAAAAAGGAAGAAAAAGTATTAAGTTGTTTTTCTTATGATAGCTGCTTTATATTGTCTTAGCAGAAAGTGCAGAAAAATAAAAAGCAAAAATTATGCAAATCCTAAAATGCACAAATAACTATGTTCATGTTTTACTGTATTTTGTATTTCTACCTAGTCTTTGTCCACATATATATATGTTAAAATTTGTATTTTTATGTACTTATTATTGCAATATAGCTCTCCTCTTGGTCATTTTGTGAGCATGCTTTATGCCCTTAACTGTTTACTTACAAGATAATTTTATTAGCTGTATGAAGTTCTATCAAATTTACCATGCCCCAACTGTGGGCATGCACCTTTCTAATTTTTCTAAGTTATAACATAATGAATATCCTTGTAAATACATTTTTCTGTGCATCTCTGATTTTATGTTGTTTTTGGAGAAACAGAATCCTAGGAGTGAAGATACTGAGTCTTAATACTTGTATTCAGGGGCTGGCGCTGTGGTGTAGTAGGTTAAGCTTCTGCTTGTGACACTGGCATCCTGTAAGGGCGCCAGTTTGAGTCCTGGCTGCTCCACTTCCAATCCAGCTCCCTGCTAATGGCCTGGGAAAGCAATGGAGAGTCACCTGAGTGCTTGGGCCCCTGCACCCACATGGCAGAACCAGAAGAAGCTCCTAGCTTTGGATCTCATCCCAGGTCTTGCCATTGTGTCCATTTGAAGAATGAACCAGCAGATGGAAGACTTCTTTCTTTGATTCTCCCTTTCTTTATAACTTTGCCTCTCAAATAAATAAATAAATCTTTTAAAAAAGAATACATGTATTCAAAGCTCTAGATGTTGGTTTCTAATTTTATTTCACTTTTTTAATCTATTGAGGGTAAGAAGAGAGTACCTGTAACATTGAGTACACCTCTGATAGCTGTTGGCCTCTTGTCCTCTAGGGATATCACTGTGTTCAGGCTTAGTGGCTGGCTGGCTCAGATGTTTTATTATCCAGTTAATTTCACAGTGGGACAGATGCCAAGTGTCTCTCTCACTTAGTCAGCAGCTCCCACATGTCATCATCATATCACCGCACAGTTTTTCTCTCAGCTGCTCCAGCCATTAAATGGCTTCATTGATCCTTCTTCCAACCCTGGTACCTTTTTGTCTTGTACTGGGAAGAGATCCATTAATGTTGTTTGGGAAACTGCAGTACGAAGAATGACTTAATCAATGCTGTGTAGAAATCCCAGACAGGTACCAGCTTGAGAGTCTCTTTACATTCCTACTGTTACTAAGCTAACAACTATTAAGTTGGGACAGTTTGACTTGATACAATGGATTGACAAGCTCTACTATAATCAACACCCTTGTTTATGGTAGGCGCCTGTCTTTAGAAAAGATGGAGCTGGTTCTGTGTTGATCAACCTATTACAGTCAAAACTTTTCTTTGGTGGCCTTGGAAGAGACTTTCAAGGGTATGTTCTTGTTTCTGACTTGGAGTTGCTGTCTTGGGGCAAGAGTGGGAGTGTTGGAGGATAGCTTGACTGAGAGGAGACCCATGTGTGGGACTTTCTGTGCAGGGAGGGAGGGAGTCAATAAGAAAGTCACTGTAGCAGCAAGGATAGTGGAAAATGGTTTGAGTCACCTGCAGGATTGCATCCTTCACAGTGAGAACTGTCTGCCCCTCCCATTCCCAGAGCCCTTAAGCAAACCTGTCTCAGTGGGGTGATTCTCTCCACTACAGGGATTCTGGGAATCTGCATACTTCTGGGGTGAGGTCGGTCAACAGCTTTTACAGCATTAGGCACCTAGTAGACCCTGTTTTTTTGTTTGAGTGGTTGGCAATTTTATACTGTTGAAGTTTATTTTCTCCTTAATTGTATGTTTTTAGGCTTACTGCATCATGTCACTGGGTGAGAGAAGAGTGTTAGCACAAGTTCACTTTTGGATTGGTTTCTGTTGCTACTGGTTTGCAGTTTTTTGTTTTTTAAGATTTATTTATTTATTTGAAAGAGAAAGAGAGAGAGAGAGAGATCTTCTGTCCCCTCGTTTCCTCCTCAGATGGCTGTAACCGCTGACTGGGCCGTGCTGAAGCCAGGAGCCAGGAGCTTCATCCTGGCCTCTCATGTGGGTGGCAGGGGCCCAAGCACTTGGGCCATCTTCCACTGCTTTTCTTAGGCTGTTAGCAGGGAGCTGAATCAGAAGTGGAGCAGCCAGGACATGAACTGGTGTCCATATGGAATGCCAGCATTGCAGGCTTCAGCTTCACCTAGTGCCAACACCAGCTCCTGCAATGTGTTTTTTGTTAGAATAAAAGATGGTAGCTACACTCTCTTTTTCTCAGAGTGAGCCTAAATGCCAAATAAAGTATAAATGATCTTTTCCCCATAGTTGGTCTTCTTTTCTTTTCTTTGAAGTAGGTCTCAGTAATTCTGCTACAGTTTATATTGGCTATAGTCCTATAGAAATCTGGCTAGTAATCTTAATTGTGTATCTATTTCTCAACAATTGTGGAAGCTGTTCTTAATGAAGAAATAGCATCTTCTGCCCATTATGGGATGTCCAGAACCTTTTGGACTTCTTGGATTGATGTATCTTAGAATCTTTTGATTTGAAATGTGACTTTTTTATAATATTTTGCTAACGAGCAGTCTCACTTTTTGATAATGTTCTGTGTTTCTTGTTTCTTCCACTGGAAGTTCCTATGTCCTTCCTTTCATTGAGAACCTTCTGAATGCCAGACCTGTCCAAGAAACTGGGGGACAAAAATTAATGACAGCTGTTGTCCTTTAGGGGCTGTCAGTCCTAAATACAGTATAATGGGGAGATAAGTATGATATATGTGTACATACGTGTTTGTGTGTGTATAATTTCCACAGCCCCAGCTGGTGCTGTTATTGAAATATGAATGAAGTGCTGTGAGAACAGAAGGGGAGTGATTAAGGGCAATGTGTTGGGAAATTGGGAAAGCATTTCTGTAGAATTGGTATTTGAGCCAAATCTTGAAGTAAGTTGGGTAGGAGTTTGCCTGTTAAGAAGGGATATATGGTGTTCTGGAAAGACAGTGCAATGTGCAGAATAGAGTCATGAGTCTCTGTTTCCTTTGGAGAAGAATGCAAAGTGTTATGAATGTAGAGAACTGAAAGAATGGGTAGTTGTTTAGGATGAGAGATGAGGCTGGCATGGAGAGTTGAGTCTGTTACAAAGGTCTAAGGAAGAATGTAGGAGTAGATGGCGTGGGATGTTTTTAAGGCAGATAAATGACAGAAGCAGTTTGGTTTTTTGAGGAAGCAGGAGAGGGGCAGAGGATAGTTCTGGCAGCAGTGTGAAAAAGTATATACCTGATTTCAGTTTGTTTAGGATGCAAAGAGGTAAGAGAAATAAAGAATAGGTGTACAGAATCCTTCTAAAAGATTATAAAGGGATAAACCATTTTTGTATATTCTTCAAGTATAAATTCCTTGTATCAGTTTCTAATTAATTCATCCTCTGAAAAAGAAATTATACATTCCTAAAACAATAGCCCAATCAGAGGTTCAAAATATTGTCTTAATACTGTGAGACTCTATCTTCCTGGGCATCACCCTATACAGATGAAATCTCTTCCCAAACTTGTCTTTTCAACATTCAATTGAGTTTAACCCCTAAAAATCTTGTGATGGTGACACAGAGTTTGATTTTTTAGAAACAAACAGGTTCTGTGTTGAACTGTTGCTGGGAGTGGAGATTGACTTTACACTCCTCCACCCCAGCTTATCGACCTTTCTGTTGTGCAATGCTTTGTACTTGGGTTGGTATTTTTTGGGAATGGTCAGATGATTCACTTTACCATGAGGCCTGTGAAGCAACTGGAGACCAGCAGCCCAAAGGTGTCCATCAGTGATAAGAGAGCGAGAATTATCTCTGGCTAGGGCTTCTGTTTCTCTGAGATCCCCTGGGCCACTCTACCTATCCCAGGTTGTGCTGTTACATAACTTCTTACAGATAGATTTGGAGTGTTGACTTGGTTCTGTGTTGGAGTATTGGCACTGGGCATGGATTACAACCCTACCTATTTAAAATATGCTCTTCCTTTAGCTTGATTGAGAGTATTTCCTTGTTTTTCTTTTGTTGTTTTTGCCTGATTCTGCCCCACATTCTGTCTCCCATTGTTGGGTCTTTTTCTTCTTTTGACTCTTAGCTAAGAAGCATCCTAAGGGGTGAGACTCTTGATGGAGCAGGAAGAACATGGGCTTTGGATGCAGTCAGGGCTGTGTTCAAATCCAGGTTTCTACATTTAGCAGTTGGGTGACCCAGCTTAACTCACTTTCTTTGAGCCTCAGTTTTCTCTTCTGTGAAAGGGAGATGATAATATCTTCCACATGAGATTATGAAGCTTCAATGGAATGGCATAGGTCAAGCTTCTACCACAGGGCTGACACATGGTGCATAGTTGCCCTTAGTATTACTCTGCTTCTGACCTTTCCTTTGTCTAGCTAAGATATTTTGGCTTCAGTTTTTCTTTTTAATTGCAAATTCCTTTATTTGTCTTCTATTACTTAAAATCTCTCAAAAAATTTTGTTATTTTTGTTGTGGTGGTAAAAGTACATCACATGGAACCTACCCTTCAATGAAACTGTAAGTGTACAGTACAGCAATGATTCTTTGCACAGTGCTGAAACACTGTGCCCACTGAACAGCAGCTCCCCATTTCTCCCTTCTGACTCTGAACAACTGCCAGTCTCCTTTAGCTTCTGAGTTTGAATGCTTTTTTTTTTCTTTTTTTAAGATGCATTTATTAAAGGCAGAGTTACAGAAAGAGAGAGACAGAAAGAGAAGTCTTCTAGCCACTGGTTCACTCCTCAAATGGCCGCAGGGGCCAGGACTGGGCCAGGCTGAAGCCAGGAGCTTCTTCCAGGTCTCCCATGTGAGTGCAGGGGCCCATGAACTTGGGCCACTGTCCACTGCTTTTCTCGGGCACATTAACAAGGAACTGAATCAGAAGTGGAGCAGGCCGGTGCCATGGCTCACTTGGCTAATCATCCACTTGCGGCACCGGCACCCCGGATTCTAGTCCCAGTTGGGGTGCCAGATTCTGTCTCAGCTGCTCTTCTTCTAGTCCGGCTCTCTGCTGTGGCCTGGGAAAGCAATGGAGGATGGCCCAAGTGCTTGAGCCCCGCACCCGCATGGGAGACCAGGAGAAAGCACCTGGCTCCTGGCTTCCCGGCTGCAGCCCACCGACCTTAGCTGCCATTTGGGGGAGCAGCCAGAGACTCACCCACGTGGGAACTGACACCCATATGGGGTGCCAACATCACAGACAGTGGCTTAACCCACTGCACCAGAATGCTGGCCCTAGATTGAGTGCTTTAAATCCTTCCTGTGAGTGGAATCATGCAGTATTTGCAGGATTCTGGGTCTGCCTTATTTCACTTAACGCAATGTCTTCAAGTTTCTTCCATGTTGTACCCTGTGAAAGGATTTTCTTCTTTCTAAAGGCTAAGTAACATTCCCTCTATGCATAAAAACATCTCAATTTTTTAAAAAAAAATTATTTGACAGGTAGAGTTATAGACAGTAAGAGAGAACAGAGAGAAAGGTCCTCCCTCCATTGGTTCACTCCCCAAATGGCCACTACAGCCGGTGCTGCGCCGATCAGAAGCCAGGAGCCAGGTGCTTCTTCCTGGTCTCCCATGCAGGTACAGGGGCCCAAGTACTTGGGCCATCCTACTCTGCCCTCCCGGAGCCACAGCAGAGAGCTGGACTGGAAGAGGGACAGCTGAGACTAGAACCGGCACCCATATGGGATGCCGGCACCACAGGTGGAAGATTAACCAAGTGAGCCACGGTGCCGGCCCCAACCTCTCGATTTTTTTGTCCCTTTTTTTCAGCTGCCTGTAGAATCTTTGTTCTTGAATGTCACCTCCAATTCAGTATTTTTGAAACCAAGCTTGCACTTGGCTTCCCTCCCCGAGGCCCATTTTTGACATCTGTGCTCACATTCTTCCAGTCTCTGAGATCAGAAACCTTGGAGACATCTTTGACTCCTCTCTCTTCATCAACTCCCATTTTCAGTCTGTCACCAAGTTTTTTTGTTTCTTCAGCATTTCTTTTAAATTTGCCCTTTCCTCCCCATTCCCTTTGCCATGATTCTAGTCCAGTCACTCATCACCTCACGCCTGAATTGCAGCCACTGCCTCGTGTTCTGCTTCCTGCATCCTGGCTCCCCTTTCCAGTTAACACCAGCAGCTGCTTTTCTAGTATTTCCTAATTGCTGAAAGCCTAAATTTGTTAAAAAGACCTTTTGTGCACTGACTGCCTCATACTTATCCAGCTTATCTCACGTAACTTCCTTCAGCTCCAGTCAAACCCATCTCCTCCTTGTGCTGCAATGGCCCTCATTCATTCTCTCCTCTTGCCTTTCCTTATTAAGTCCTCTTTACCTGGAATGCCCCTGTTCTTTATTGTAACTGAAGTCTAACCATTCCTTCAAATCTCACTTTGGGTCTTAATTCTCATGAAGACTTCTCTGAATATCATAGTCCAAGTTGATTTATACTTTCCCACACTGGTTTTGTCTATCTACTGAAATTGTGAGTTTTTTGAGGAGACTTTTAAACACATTATATATCTGTAACTCTCATGGAGTTTATTTAATTTTTTAAAGATTTATTTATTTATTTATTCGAAAGAGTTACACAGAGGAGAGAGAGAGAGAGAGAGGTCTTCCATTCGATGGTTCACTCCCCAGTTGGCCACAACGGCTAGAGCTGTGCCAATCTGAATCCAGGAGCTTCTTTTGGGTCTCCCACACAGATGCAGGGGCCCAAGGACTTGGGCCATCTTCTACTGGTTTCTCAGGCCATGGCAGAGCGCTGGATCTCGAACCAGTGCCCATATGGGATGCTGGTGCTTCAGGCCAGGGCATTAACCCACTGCAGCACAGTGCCGGCCCCTCTCATGGAGTTTAGACCATGCCCAGTCAAGTTTAAGTGCTCATTACTGAGCCCTTATGAAGTCTGGGGACCAAAGTGAATCATTCTTTCTTCGCTCAGCAGGTATGTATGAGCACCTAGCGGGTGTGCTGTGGTGCGCCCTGGGATCCAGCAGTAAGCAATAGAAGAGGAAGGCTGCTTACACTATCTACAGCAGACATGAAGCAAATACTTGTTGGTCAGCTACATTTCAGGAAGCCAGGCAGGACTTCAATCGAGGACAAATAGCAAGAAGAAGGGAACCTTTTGAAAATAAGGCCATCAATAAAAGAGCTAACACTCTTTAAAAAGCTGTCTTTCTCCCTTCTTGTACACACACTTTAGAATTCTTCTCTAGGCCGGCGCCGTGGCTCAACAGGCTAATCCTCCACCTTGCGGCGCCGGCACACCGGGTTCTAGTCCCGGTCGGGGCGCCGGATTCTGTCCCGGTTGCCCTCTTCCAGGCCAGCTCTCTGCTGTGGCCCAGGAGTGCAGTGGAGGATGGCCCAGGTGCTTGGGCCCTGCACCCCATGGGGAGACCAGGAAAAGCACCTGGCACCTGGCTCCTGCCATCGGACGAACGCGGCGGCCATTGGAGGGTGAACCAACGGCAAACGAAGACCTTTCTCTCTGTCTCTCTCTCTCACTGTCCACTCTGCCTGTCAAAAATAAAAAAAAAATAAAAAAAAAAAAGAATTCTTCTCTGACACTTCATCCTACCCCCTTAGATATATGGAAAAAGATGAAATGTTCCATTCATTTATGCATTCAACAAGTATTTGAGATCCTACCAAATGCCAGGAATTTAATGGCTTCATTCAGCAAATAATTTATTATTTATCAGTAAAAGTATCAGTTTATTCCAGGTATTCAGGGAGTTAATAAGACATCTCTTCTGGAGCTTAAATGAGCATTCTGTCATTTAGATGGATTTTTTTAAATGAAAAATACTTAATATTGGCTGAAGCCCATCCATAGGCCAGCAGTGAAGGAGTTAATATGTTTCTGGGGCTCTAGGCTTTGTTGAGACAGATGGTTTCTCTGCCTTACAGAGGGTTTCTAAGGGGGATTAGAGAACTGGGCTGAGGAGGCCTGAGACCTCTCTCCTTCACCCCACAGCACACACACCTGCTGTTCTGGCGCCTGGTGAGCTGTGTAACTTGTCCCCCACTTGGTAGGCATTTATTTGCAGGCTTGCGATTGTTGTTGTAGAGATGGCTGTGTGATTCTGGTTTTTTTATTTTCCTTTCTTGATTTCATTTATTACATAACATCAATGAAGTCCCATTTTTAATTAATGGATATCGGGACTCGACAGTGTTCCTTTCTGGTCCATATTTACTTTTATATAATTGCAATGTGTGTGTGTGTGTGTATTCCTGATTTTTTTTTGGGGGGGGTAATGTTGGTGTTAACATACACGTAATATTTACCATTATAACCATTTTAAAGTGTATGATTTGTCAACATTAAATACTTTCACAGTATTGTCCACCATCATCTCTGTCATGACCCCAAATGGAATCTCATGTCCATTAAGCAGTCACTACCTCCTTTTCTCAGCCCATGCAAGCACTGATATGCTTTCTGGCTTGCCTGTTCTGGATTTACCTATTCTGGATATTTATATAAATGGAATCCTGTGGCTTTTGTGTCTGGCCTCTTCCACTTAGCATGCATGCATTGTTTCCATATCTTTTTCATATAAAGATTTTTTCTAATGTTTCTTTGCAGTTGTCATAATTTTAAGTTATCTTGTTGATAATAGCTTAATTTAGCCATTCCCTATTTGTTGAATATTTGGGTTGTTTGAAGTTGTTGCTGTTATTTAAAAATGCTACAGTGGACATTTACCTGACTGTTCTGCCATTTTCAGAGGACTCTGTTTTCCATAGCAGCTGCAGAAGAACCTTATCCTTGACTCAGGAGAGTGTAGTCTCTTTTTTTTTAATTGTTATTATTTTTATTATTATTATTTTTGGACAGGCAGAGTTAGTGAGAGAGAGAGACAGAGAGAAAGATCTTCCTTCCAATGGTTCACCCCCCCAAATGGCCGCTACGGCTGGTGCGCTGTGCCAATCCGAAGCCAGGAGCTGGGTGCTTCTTCCTGGTCTCCCATGTGGGTGCAGGGCCCAAGCACTTGGGCCATCCTCCACTGCCTTCCAGGGCTATAGCAGAGAGCTGGACTGGAAGAGGAGCAACCGGGACTAGAACCCGGGAGAGTGTAGTCTGTTACTCAACCCTGTGGGAGAATAGTCAAGCAATGAACTTAAATAACTAGGAACATTATTCTTTGCAACATGAGAGTTTGATTGCCAAGGAAAAAGCTGTCTTTCTCCCTTCTTATACACACACTTTAGAATTCTTCTCTGACACTTCATCCTACCCCCTTAGATATATGGAAAAAGATGAAATGTTCCATTCATTTATGCATTCAACAAGTATTTGAGATCCTACCAAATGCCAGATGTTCAAAACTTGCTGATGGGCTGAGGTTGGCTAAATAGTGTCTTTCACTCCATGGGCCTTTGATATTGCCTGGGAGCAAGATGAGGACCTACTTCCAGGGTAACCAGAGAGGATCCAGAGGCCTGAACCGCCTGGGGTTGTATTCCCTCGTGGTTGAACACCTCAAGGTTTGGTGCCATCCTCCATACTAATCACACACAGGGGATTTCAAGGTCAGGCTGAGTGCCTTCCAATGTGGTGGCCCCTTGTTACCACCCTGAGGAAGTCCTGGTTGCTAGGAGATGTGCCATTGGCCTGTAGCCTCATAATAGTTTTGTTCATAATTTCCTGGGCAAGACAGCAAAGGGAGGGTGCTTGTTGGCTGGGTATAAGGATTTGGGGACTTTTTTATAGTAATGTTACTATGTTCATGCAAGGGTGAGGTTGGAGTGTCAGACATTCTGGGCTTAGCACCTGTGTATTGGGGATATGTGCTCCTGGGGCCTTCTCATCTTTTGACAGATTGTCCCCTCCTCCTTTTCTTTGCTGACCTATTTAACAAAATATTCTTAATTTCTCTCTACTCTGCTGGGAAAGTATAGATCACTTAAGTCCATTCAGGGTCACACTATGCCTCCAAAATCCCATGTTGAGTAGAGAAAACACTGAAAGCAAATGCTACCTCTTAGTACTTAGTTAAGTGCTAACACTCTGCATTGTTGATTTGGAGTGAGAAGCAGGGAGGCTAAGTGAGAGTACCAGGAACTAACTCTGGTCTCTACCACTTGTTGCTTTTCTTTCATTAGCAGAATCAGATTTGTTCTATGCTTGTATCTTCAGATATACTTTTCCTAGTATTCTTGAAAACCTGTGGAACTGTTCCCTCTGAAGAAGGATGGAGAAGGTAAAAGGGGTTGGACAAATCAGA
Source organism: Sylvilagus floridanus (assembly GCA_949820135.1). Classification (NCBI taxonomy): domain Eukaryota; kingdom Metazoa; phylum Chordata; class Mammalia; order Lagomorpha; family Leporidae; genus Sylvilagus; species Sylvilagus floridanus. Next base: position 30,074,836 of record OX463225.1, read on the forward strand.
AGTAGAGATTCTGCTCTCTCTCTAGATCCTGGAGTTAGCTGAAGACCGGGAGTTAGGAGGGCGACTGTGTGTGTTTTTCAGTGGGCTGGCTTTACTGAGTGGGACAAAAAGGCCTAGAGCACAGGCCATTCCAACAAGCCTAACATTTTCATATTTCTTTCTCTGCCAAAGAATCTTTGGTTAGTGTTAAGAATAACTAGTCTGTCCCTGGAAATACCAAGGCCTTTTGTTTGCCAGAAGAAAAGGCTTTTGATTAAGGCCTTTTCTCTCCCTCCGCCCCCCTCTCCCCTTTTCCTTAAGCTGCTGTGAGAAGACTTCATAGCCTCTGAAGGTGGTGTGTCTGAAGGGTTTAGACAGTTTGCAGTTTGGACAGATAGAGACTTGATCTGCCTTGCTCCCTATTTGTGCAGAAATGAAAAACAGCAGTCATTTCATTTTTTTAACAGAGAAAAGCAATTTATGCCATTAAACACTTGCACAGTTAGTCATGGAGAGTACAGGCTGGTAGGTGAAGCAGGTCACCACAGGTGGAGGTGGTAGCACCAGGACTAACTCCTAAAAAACAGCAACTCTTATCAAGGATTAATTTAATCTTGAATACAGATACGGGCTATCCATTCACTCTTCTCAACTTGACAGTCTACATGTGGTATAACTGTCAGGTAAAAGCATTTATCATTACAACTTGGTGACCCCAAGTTTATGAAATTTTTTTTTTTTTACAGAAAGGAAATAAATGACATGAAGACAGCTCAAGAAATATAGTAATGAGCAAAAATACTGGGGAAAGAGAAGCGTAGTTTTGATTTAAGAAACCAAGTAGAGCCTGGTCTACTTAGTAAAATGTGCATCCTGGAAAGTCAGAATGTGAATATTTGAAAGCAGGGATCTGTATGAAGTTCTTCAAAAAGTTCCTGAGAAACGGAATTAAAGCATGAGTTTATTTTGGTGCAAAAATTTTTTTAAAAATCTATGCATATGGGGGGGTTTTCAAAAGCATATCATGAAATGCATATTATGAAAAAAGTCTGCATGAATTTTGAAATTTTTCCCTGCCAAAATAAACTTTTATTCATTTATTTATTTGATAAGCAAAGATACAGAGAAAAAGAGACAGAGATTTCTTATCTGCTGGTTCATTCTGCAAATGCCCACAGTAGCTGGCACTTGACTGGGCTGAAGCTAAGACCCAGGAACTCAATTTAGATCTCCAGCATGGGTCACAGGAACCCAATTATTTAAGCCATTGCTGCTACCTCTCAGGTTCTGCATTAGTAGGAAGCTGAATCAGTTGTCAGAGCTGGGTATTGAACCCAAGTACTAGAACGTGCAATATGTACATCTTAACCACTAGGCTAAACTCCTGCTCCCTCAGCCTAATCTCTTAATTCCATTTTCCATGAATTTTGGTGTTACCTTCCTATGTCTTCAATCTCCCTTATTTCTTTAATAAAAAGGCCAATTTGCAGTATTTAAACTTCATGGCTCAGCTATCTACCTCAATTGTCTCTGATCCTTACTCACTCGAGCCTTTACTTAATTGAGTTTGAAAACTTGAGGCTATGGCATGAGAAAAAAAATAATCATATATAAAATATATCTTTCTGTGGCTAATTTTTAAAGATTTATTTATTTATTTGAAAAGCAGAGCAACAGAATGGAGGTGAGAGGAGAGATCTTGCATCCGAGATCTTATATTTGTTCACTCCCCAAACAGCCAGACTTGGGCCAGGATGGAACCAGGAACCAGGAACTCTGTCCTGACCTCTCACATGGGCATCGTCTCCTGCTTCCCAGGTGCATTTGCAGGAAGCTAGATAAAAAATGAAGCAAATGGGGCTCTAATGGGCAATTCAGTATAGAACACTAACATCCTAACATCCCAAGCTGCTACTTAACCTGCCGCAACACCATGCTGGCTTCTTTATAGGTGTTTTTTTTTTTTTTTTTTTTGACAGGCAAAGTGGACAGTGAGAGAGAGAGACAGAGAGAAAGGTCTTCCTTTGCCATTGGTTCACCCTCCAATGGCTGCTGCAGACAGCTTGCTGCAGCCGGCGCACCGCGCTGATCCGAAGGCAGGAGCCAGGCACTTCTTCTGGTCTCCCATGGGTGCAGGGCCCAAGCACTTGGGCCATCCTCCACTGCACTCCCAGGCCATAGCAGAGAGCTGGCCTGGAAGAGGGGCAACCGGGACAGAATCTGGCACCCCAACCGGGACTAGAATCCGGTATGTTGGCGCCGCAAGGCAGAGGATTAGCCTATTGAGCCACAGTGCCAGCCATAGGTTTTTTTTTTTTTTTTTTTTTTTTTTTTTTTTTTTTACAGGCAGAGTGGACAGTGAGAGAGAGAGACAGAGAGAAAGGTCTTCCTTTTTGCCGTTGGTTCACCCTCCAATGGCCGCCGCGGTCGGCGCGCTGCGGCCGGCGCACTGCGCTCGTCCGATGGCAGGAGCCAGGAGCCAGGTGCTTTTCCTGGTCTCCCCATGGGGTGCAGGGCCCAAGCACCTGGGCCATCCTCCACTGCACTCCTGGGCCACAGCAGAGGGCTGGCCTGGAAGAGGGGCAACCGGGACAGAATCGGTGCCCCGACCCGGACTAGAACCCGGTGTGCCGGCGCCGCAAGGCGGAGGATTAGCCTGTTGAGCCACGGCGCCGGCCTTTTTTTTTTTTTTTTTTTAAAAGATTTATTTATTTACTTATTTATTTGAGAGGCAGAGTTACAGAGAGGCAGACAGAGAGAGGTCTTCCATCTTCTGGTTCACTCCCTAGGTGGCCACAATGGCCAGAGCTGAGCCGATCCGAAGCCAGGAGCCAGGAGCTGCTTCTGGGTCTCTCATGTGGATGCAGGGTCCCAAGAACTTGGGTCATCTGCTATTTTCCCAGGCCATTGCAGAGAGCTGGATCAGAAGTGGAGCTGCTGGTACTCAAACTGGTGCCCATATGGGATGCTGCCACCTGCTATGCCACAGCACTGACCCCTGTAGTTATTTTAGACCTGAATTTGTGAATAGAAAATTCATGAAGAAAATTTAATTATGCTTTTTTATTATTATTATTTGAGAAGCAGAGAGAGAAAGAAAGAGCGTACTTCTGTCAGCTGGTTCACTTCCTAAATGCCCACAATGACCAGTGCTGAGCTATAGCCAGAGCTGGAAGCTTAATCCGGGTCTCCTACATAGGTGACAGGAGACCAATTACTTGAACCATTACTGTTGCTTCCCAGTCTTTATTGGTGAGAAACTGGAATCACGAGCCAGGAATCAGATCCAAGCATTCCAGTGTGTAGGATATGGGCATTTTAACTGCTATGCTAAATGCTTACTCTAAATGTGTCCAATTAAAAAAAAAAAAACAAAAACTTTTATTTCATGATAACTTTAATTGTGAAGTAATGCAAAGATTTCCCATATACCATACACCCAGCTTCCCCTATTATTATCATCTCTGATTAGTATATTGGTCACAATTAATTATCTGTACCCATTTTCCTCTGTTCTTTTATTCAAACTCTTTCTCTCTCTCCTCTTAGCCTCCAATAACCAACATTTTGTGGTCATATTTTCATTTTTTAGCTCCCTCATATGAGGGAGAATATGCAATATTTGTCTTCCATTGTTTGGCCTGTTACACTCAACATGGTATTTTCCAGTTCCATCCATTTTCCTACAAATGACAGGATTTTGTTCTTTTTAATGGCAGAAAAATTTTTCATTGCATATACCACATTTTCTTTATCCATTCATCTGATGGGCACTTTGTTTGATTCCATGTCTCGTGAACAATGCTGTGATAAGCATGGTGGAACAGGTATCTCTTTGGTCCCATGAATTCACATTTTTTGGGTATATACCAAGTACTGGGATTACGGGGTCATATGGCAATCCATTTCTAATTTTTTAAGAAATCTCCATGCTATTTTCCCTAGTGGCTGCACTATTTTACATTCCCACCCACAGTATATCAGAGTTTCCCTTTCCTCTATATCCTTACTAGCATTGTTACTTCCTGTCTTTTTGATAATAACATTCTGACAGAAGTGAGATGATGATCTCATTGTAGTTTTGATTTGCATTTCCTTGATGGCTAGTGATATTGAGCATATTTTTTAAAAAAAGATTTATTTATGTATGTATTTGAAAGGCAGAGTGACTCAGAGACAGATCTTCTGTCTGCTGGTTTACTCCCCTAGTGGCCACAAAAGTTAGGTTGGGCTAAGCTGAAGCCAGGAGTCAGGAACTCCATCTTGATCTCCCCAGGGGTGGCTAGGACTCAAGTACTCCAGCCATCAACCATTGCTTTCAAGACATGTTAACAGGGAGTTGGATCAGAAGCAGAACAGCTGATATGGGATGCAGGCATCTTAAGTGGTGGTTTTATTATTTATTTATTTATTATTAAGTGGTGGTTTATTATTATAACCCCTGCCTCTGAATATTATTTTTATATATTTGTTATTTGTATTTCTTCCTTCCAGAACTGTTTATTCAAGTCCTTTGCCATTTTATTTTATTTATTTGAAAGGTGAGCAAAAAAGAGAGAGAGAGAGAAATTTTCCATCTGCTGGTTCCCTTCTCAAATGGCTATAGAGGCTGGGGCTGGGACAGGCCGAAGCCAGGAACCAGGAACTTTCTTCAGGTCTCCCATGTGGGTGCAGAGGTCCAAGGACTTGTGCCATTTTCCACTGCCTTCCCAGGTACATCAGCAGGGAGCTGGATCAGATGCGGAACAGCCAGGACTCAAACCAGTGCCCACTTGGGATGCCAGTGCAGCAGTCAGTGGCTTAACCCACTTTGCCACAGTGCTGGCCCCACCCATTTCTTAATTGAATTGGTTTTTTGTTGTTGGCTTTTTTTGAATTCCTGATATATTTTGGATATTACTGCTTTGTCAGAAAAGTAGCTGGCAAGTATTTTCTCCTGTGTTGTTGGGTGTCTCTTCACTCTATAGATTGATTGTTTCCTTTGCTACGCAGAAGCTTCTGAGCTTGATACAGTACCATTTGCCTAGTTTTGCTTTTGTTGCCTCTGCTCTTGGGTCTTATATAAGAAATCATTACTTATACCAATGTCTTGAAGAATTTCCTCTATATTTTCTTTTAGCAATTTAATAATTTCAGGTCTGACACTTAGGTCTTTGATCCATCTTGGTGTTGATTTTTGTATGTGATGAAAGGTAGGTATCTAATTTTCATTCTTCTATACGATGGAACAAGGACATAAGCTCTGCAACTCTTTTCCTAACACTGCATATGTGTGTTCAGTTTTGCCAGCAGCACTTATTTAAGACTGTCCTTTCTCCAAAATGTCCAAGCTTTGGCAGATTGCTTCTACTTGCCTTTCTTTCTTCTAGTCTTTTTATGAAATCCATACAAAGCATTTGTTCCCAAAGGACCTGCAGTACTGCAATGACCTTGAATCCTGCTCTGTCACTCAGTGTGACTTTGAGCAAGCTACTGCTTAACCTTTCTCTTTAGACTGCACTTTTGTGGCTATGAAATTGGGATTTTGCAATCTAAATTTTTCATAGGGTTAAAATGAGAATGGAATGCATTCCTTTGTTTTCCTGATCACTAAGTTCAAATGTGGCTTTCTAGAGTTAGTAAAGGGAAGCTTTTAGCTTCTTTTTTAAAAAAAGTTTTTATTTGTTTATTTATTTAACACACACACACACAGAGAGAGAGAGAGAGAGAGAGAGAGAGAGAGAATGAATCTCCCATCTTCTGCTTCACTCTCCAAAAGCCCACAACAGCTAGGATTGTGCCAGGCCAAAGCCGGGATCCCAGACCTCAAACTTCATCTCCCAAGGGTAGCAGGGACCCAAATACTTCAGCCATCACCTGCTGCCTTCCAAGATGCACATTAGCAGGAAGCTGGATAAGAAACATAGTTCAGGACTTTGATAATGGGATGCAGGCTTCTCAAGTAGCAAGCTGTGGCAAAGGCCCACCCCCTTATGTCTTTTTAGAATGAAAAGGAGGCAGATGTTCCCATTATGTATTTTTTTTATCAGAGCAAAAGGGAAAGATTTATTCTCTATATGAACACATCCTGCAGGCTTAGTGTCTTTTTAGTTGAATATTAGCAAGGAAATGCTTTTCATTATGAGGATTTTATTCTTTGGCAAAAGCAGTTGGGATTTGTGGGATGAGAATGGGTTGTGACACAGAAGGCCATCCACTTTCTCAGTGTTTGTCTGAGGGAGGTAATGTGCCCCAGGAGAGCTTGAATCAAGGTATAGAGGAGGGGCTACCATTTCTGAAAAAAAATATACAGTAGCAAGAGAAGCAGGAGTAATGTTGATAGGAAAAGGAGGCATTTGTAGGGCTGGGACTGGTTCTAGTGATGCTATTACCAGTACTGGGGAGTGTTGCTAACGGGGGACTTTGAGTAAGTACCTGGCCATAAGTAAGAGACTGTTTTCTAAGATGCCACTTCTTTTCCCAGAATTCTGGGAGTGGCTTACGAAGTGACACATGTGTTTAGGTTTTTGTCTCTCTTTTCTGTATTGTCTCTGGCTTTTAGGAAGGATTTCCTTGTGTGCCTTTCTACTACCTCTCCTCTTCTGGAGGGCAAAGTCTCATCTCCTGCAGGGGGTCAGGCTATAAGGTCTTCACATAACATAAAAATAATCGGGCTGGCGCCGTGTCTCACTTGGCTAATCCTCCGCCTGCGGCACCGGCACCCCAGGTTCTAGTCCCGGTTGGGGTGCCGAGTGCAAGTCCCGGTTGCCCCTCTTCCAGTCCAGCTCTCTGCTGTGGCCCGGGAGGGCAGTGGAGGATGGCCCAAGTGCTTGGGTCCCTGCACCCGCATAGGAGACTGGGAGGAAGTACCCAGCTCCTGGCTTCGGATCGGTGTAGTGTCGGCCGTAGTGGCTGTTAGGGGAGTGAACCAACGGAAGGAAGACCTTTCTGTCTGTCTGTCTGTCTGTCTCTGTCTATAACTCTCTCTCTCTGTCTATCTCTCTCTCACTGTCTAACTCTGCCTGGCAAAAAAAAAAATAATAATAATCACAATTATCCTTGAAAAATATGTTGCACAACTTAGAAATAAAAGTACATAAACATGATTTTGTATATATGCCCAAATAGACTTAGAATACTGTCTTCAATAGTCAGCCTGTAATTAGGGGACATTTTATATGAAAAAAAAATGTTATATGAAAGTGTTCTCAAATACTAGAATGATATTCAGCTCTCAGGGTGCTCAGAATGTGAGAGTCACATGGGGACAGATTTGCTGATGTCTCAAATTCAAGATTTCTCATCTGGTGTATATCCTGGTATATAACCTCACTGTAGTGTAAACCTTAAGTGGAATCAAGAGTGAACTTCTACGCGATCTAAATTATTTCTCTCTCCTGGCCAAGTTGGTAAAGGCAAGTGTGTTGTGATTCTACCATGTCTATCTTTGCTGCTTTGTTTTTCTCTCTTTTAAATCCTCGTTTACTTCTTCTGAATCCATTTTATAACTTTTAGCAATTCTTCTGTCACTCAGAATGCTTATTTATGTGTTTGCTTGTTCCAATTCTTAATTGTCTTAAATGTTTAGGTTTTTTTTAAAGATTTTTTTATTTGAAAGAGTTACAGAGAAAGAGGGAGAGACAGAGAAATAGAGATCTTCCATCTGCTGTTTCACTCCCCGAATGGAGTGAAAAAAACAAAAACAAAAAAAAACAAAACAAAAAAAAGTCCAGAGCTGGGCCAGGCCGAAGCCAGGAACCAGAAGCTTCCTCTGTGTTTCCCACATGGGTCAGGGACCTAAAGACTTGGGTCATCCTTTGCTGATTTCCTAGGTGCATTAGCAGAGAGCTGGATAAGAAGTGGAGCATCCAGGACTGGCACCCACATGGGATGCTAGCATGACAGGAAGCAGTTTAACCTGCTGTGCCACAGTGGTGGGCCCTGTTCAGGATTCTTTAAAGGCAGATTGGGAATGGGAAGCAGAGGCCCCTAATAGTACTCATCATTTAAATTCTGTAGTCTTTGCTTCCACCTTCCTACTCTCAGGTCTTCTACTTGTGATTCTTACCCATTTCCTTTCTCTCTTTTTCTTCCCCTTTAGTTCATTTTTCTGTTGGAAATTTCTTATGGTAGGGCAGTTAGAAATGAATTCTTTTTCTACTTCTATCTCTGGTTCTGCCTCTAGGTGTTTAGTCTGCTCTTGAATCAACTGTACATTTATAGTATCATTAAAAAAATGAGGAAGTGAGCCCACCTGGAGAGGTTACACAGCTGGTTATTGACAAATTGAAACCATGACCCAGGTCCTGGCTTGTGGAATACCATTCCTCCTAATCACCTTGCTTGCCTTTGAAGGCATAGATAGGAGGATAGGAGCATTCCTTTGTAAGATCCTTTAACTGATTTTTTTCCCCACTCAGCCTTTGGGGAATTGTGATTTCTGCTTAATTCTATTACAGTTCTTTTCTCTAACAAAAGTGTTAGATAATATGAACTTTGAGGGGTTAAAATGAGTTCTGTTTTAAAGATGTATTTGAGAATTATGTGGCATCTCTTGAGATGATTTAGTAACCTTGAGCTATGTTAGAATTTTCAAGTTTGGAAATCCCCGTCGCTGGTCTACAGGTTTGAGAAAAGGGAGATTGGTGACCACAAGTTCTAGGGTAGTAAGAGTTTCGTGTAGGGAATCTACTGGAATGTGGAGGGGGTAGTTAAGTTAACCAGCCAGCATTTTCTTAGTTCTTTGCAAGGCATAGGGTAATTGTTGGGGGGCAAAAAAACCCACATAATCCCTGGGGCCCGTGTTGTGCTGCAGTGGGTAAAGCCACTGCTTGCAATTGCTAGCATCCTATATGGGCATTGGTTTGTGTCCTGGCTACTCCACTTCCACTCCAGCACCCTGCTAATGTCCTGGAAAAGCATGGAAGCAGATTAACCAACTGTTTGGGCCCCTGTACCCACATGGGAGATCCTGAAGAAGCTCCTGGCTCCTGGCTTCGGATCGGCATGAAGCCGGCCATAGCGGCGTTCATTGGGGAGTGAACCAACAGATGGGAGCGTGCCCCTCCCCACCCGCCGCCGCCTTTGCTCTCTGTAACTCTGCCTTTCAAATAAATAAATAAATCTTAAAAAAAAAAAAAAAAGAAGAAGAAGAAGAAAAGGTGGTATTTGGAGAAAGAGCTCAGTGGGGCTATGGTTTCCATTGTATTGATTTGGTCATAGAATTGGAGGAGATAGAGGTGCTGTTCATTGGGACTTTGGGGAAATCCCCAAATACAAGGCACTGAATGCTTGTTTGGGCCTTGAATAGAGCAAGGTGGAGTTTTCCCAGGGTCTCAAGGGCCAGTGTACTTAGTGAAAAGGGCAGCTGGGAAATAAAGGGAATTCTTTAGGCCCTTTCTTCCCTTTTCTTCTCAGTGTTCTTCCTTCTAGGAGCTACTACTGGTACTCATTCGGCCAGCTCATTTTCATCTTTTTATTTTTTAAAAAATTTCTTTTGAGCAGAAGAGCTAACAGGACAAAAAATACCTCATAAGAAAAAAGCAGCCTTTGCTGCATGTGAATCAAATGACCATCAGGCCTGCCTGGGGGCAAGTTTAGCTAGTGTTTTCAGATACTGGGGCAGGCAGCAAATTCTGGCTGGAAGGGACTTGGACTTGTTCTGGTCTTTGCAGTCCTGCCCTGGCTTGTCCCATAAGTGTTGTCCTTTAGCTTGTTTTGTGTAAGACATCACATGCTAACAAAGGTCACATTTGTAGCCTCTGCTTTCTCAATCCTGAAGAAGGAAAGCAGATTAATTTCACTGTTCTGATACAAAAAGTTTTTTTTAATTAATGCATGTTTTTTAATGCATTTTCCACGAACTTTTTGAAGAGCCCTTGTATATTGTATTTGCCCCAGAAAAAAATATTTTTTTCCCAAAAAACTCTTATTTAAGGAGTACAGATTTCATAAGTACAACTTTAGGAATACAGTGATTCTTCCCACCATACCCACCTTCCCACCCTCATTCCCACCCCACCTCCTCCCTCTCCCATTTCCAGTCCCTTTTTCCACTAAGATTCATTTTCAATTAACTATACTAAGTAAAGATTTCAACAATTTGCACACATGCACACACACAAAAAAACTGAGAACAAGTTTTACAGTTAATTCTCATAATACAACGCATTGGGACAGAGGTCTTGCATGGGAAGTAAGTGCACAGTGACTCCTGTTGTTAATTTAACAATTAACACTCTTATGTATGAAGTCAGTGATCACCTGAGGCTCCTAACATAAGCTGCCAAGGCTATGGAAGCCTTTTGAATCCACAGTCTCCATTAGTATTTAGACAAGGCCATAAGCAAAGTGGAAGTTCTCTCCTCCCTTCAGAGAAAAGTATTAAAATAAACAACAATAAACAAAACATTACAATAAAACTAAAACTTCAGTAACATGATTGACTTGTGGAGCATTGAACTTGTTAGACCCCTGACAGTTTGCTAGCCTACCAACTACTATTTCTTTCTTTTTAACTTTTATTTAATAAATATAAATTCCAACTACTGTTTCTATAGCAGGGCTTTTCTGGATTGGGGGCCAATCTATGGATACTTGCATCAGTCCCTGGCTATCACCATTTTGCTGTACAAAAACAGAGGAGCAGGAACTGCTGAACATACCATTCATAACATTTTTGTTGCTAGTGGAGGAGGATGGAGGTAGCAGTAGAGATGTTTGTGTTTCCAGAGGAACTAAGGATTACAGTCCCCAAGTCTAGTTTCTAATTGGCATTGGTAATATGCACAGCCGTTTTGCAGAGTTAGCTCCAAGGGATGACTTTATGGCAAGACCTCAGTTTTGCACCCTGCGTTGTTTACTTTGCTCTCTCTACTAGTAGCTGTAGTGAAAGGGGAGCCATTGCCTTCTAAAGTGCCCTTAGGCCATTCTTAGTGACCTTCCAGTCTTAAGAATCATTTGGGTGAGAATAATGCTGAAATCCTGCAGCTATTTGGCTCCAAAGAAAAGCTGCACTACTATGGTAATAAAGCTTCCCATTGAACAAGTAAAATGGCAATTTCCAAGAATCTGGGTGGTGGTTATTTCAATCAAGTTGAGAAATGGGACCATTGAGAAGGGGATTTCCGCAGAATCTAGGCTGTCAGGGAAACAGACACTCCATGCTGTCTTCTATTTAAAAATTTCAGAAGAGCAAAAGGCCTCAAGGCTGTACGACAAGGAGTCAGTTGAACTCTGTCAGCATGCTGCTTTACAGTTACATTGAAAATTTCCTTTTAAAAATACCTTGATACACTGAGCATAATCTTAGTATCTCACAGAGGAGGCACATTAACATTCTTCCTGAAATCTGAAACATAAAAGAAATATAGAAATAATGGTATCATAACCTTCTGTTCTTAGGGAAGCCAATGTTGGATTTTCCTTGTATCTTTGTCCCATTTTACTACTATAGAAAGGCAACAAGGATGCTCGTTTCTTTTTCCCTCTCTGTGGTCTGCTCCAGTGGGGCATATAGTTGTTGGATTCAGCAGCATTCCTTCCCAAATGATTCCTAAGGCATGCATGTCACTGAGATTTATTTTTAAATTCATAACTCTGAGTTGAGGGAAAGCAGTTGTTCCTGCTGAATTCCCCTGTGGAGACTTTCAGCTGCCCAGACACCCCCGTGTCTTTACTAGGCACATTCCAGCAGTCTTAAAGTCCTGACCCCCAGGAGTGCAGTTCTGCTCTGGCCTCTCTCCTGGAATCCCTTCATGGGGCGTGGCATGAATTAGGTGTCAGATTAGAAAACCAAAGAAACAGGTGGCCTGTGTCCTTAACCTGAAACTTCCAACGGGTAGAGTGGTTTGGAAACTTCGGATTGCTGAAAGCTTCCTTCTGCTTGTGCCGTCTCTTTAGTTCTTTTTCAGGGTTTTTAGGAGCATGCTAGAGACAGAATGTAAGGGGTTAAACTGCAGAGTGAACTTGTGGAGAATGATTAAACGGTGATTAAGTAATATTTTAACTTCTGTTTACAGGGGAGAAATGGAAATCATTAGGAAAAAAGTTTGCAATTTTGACTGAAGTCATCTCATCTTAGTTGGGCAGAGCTGCCTGCCCTTACTCAGTTTCATTTTTAGCCGCAAGGTGAGCTCCCACACACTCTTCTTTACTGATGTCCTTCTTTGTCTTTGCTCATATTTTACACCTGTACCCCAGTGCTGTTCTAGGAAGACCAATTCTTCTCCTAACAGAGCTGGTGTGGGACTCAGTTGCCCCTCTGTGTCTTCTGTTTCTTGAAGGCCTGGGATAAAGCACAGATTTAGGATATTGGAAGGCCTTGAACTGGTAGGGAAACACCAGAAAAGAAGCTGAAAAGGGCTGGGTTTGAATCCTAGCTTTTCTGCTTATTAGCTGTGTGATCTTTGACAAGTTACTAAATCTCTGTGAGTCTCAATTTCCTCTTCTGTAGAATGGGCATGATAATTCCTACTTGAAAAGGGGAGGAATTAGGATTAGAGTTAGAGCAGAGTCAAGCGCATGGTCTGATGCACACAGTGGGCACTTAATCGTGTTTAAAAGTAGGATCTTTACTGCGTGATTGAAGAGATCTGAGTTGATGGTAGGGTTTAGACTACCTTTGGTTAGCTTTTTGCCTACTTTGATAATGTTAATTGTATAGTTTATATATTGTAGAATTAAGTTGTGCTATTCTTTGCCTTTATTACAGTTGAGTAAGTGTAGTAGCAGACCCAAGGAGCTTAGAGGGCTTTTTTTTAAAAAAAAAAAAAAAAACAAGATTTATTTATTGGAAATGCAGAGTTACAGAGAGAGAGAGTGAAGGAGAGACACGAAGAGGGAGAGGTCTTCCATCTACTCGTTCACTCCCAAATGGCCCCAACGGCCAGAGCTGGGCTGATTGGAAGCCAAGGAACCAGGCGCTCCTTCCAAATCTCCTGCATGGGTGCAGGGGCCCACTTACTTGGGCCATCTTCCACTACTTTCCCAGGCCATAGCAGAGCACTACATCAGAAATGGAGCAGCTGGGTCTCAAGCCAGCACCCGTATGGGATGCCAGTGCTGCAGGCAGCAGCTTAACCTGCCATGCCACAGTGCCAGCTCCGCTTAGAGGGCTTTTAACCCAGTAATTTCACTCACCCTTTCCAAAGCTGCTCTACATAAATACATTTAAGTAAAAAGCATTTATTTCATAAAGATAGCATTAAGACTTAGTGTGATTGTTTTACCTCTTCTAACCAGATTGCCACATGTAAGCCTATTTTATATGAAATTTGTGATTCCCTACTTTGGTACTGATGTGAAGATTTTTTTGAGTTATTCATGGATAATTTATATGAAAGAAGATATAATTTCTGAACACTTTATTTTGCCATTTGAGGCATTCGTGCTAGAGAAATGGATCTTACTTATTTGTCCTTTTATCAAGATGGAGGGAGCCAAGGCCAGCAGGGCCTGGCTGATCTCAGGGCTTTTGCTGCTCCTCTTAGCCCTAAGTCTCTAGCTCTAGGTCTCAGGGTGCTCCTGTTGTTTAAGAAACTTGTTTAAAAATGTGGCTTTATAATATTAAAGACATGTTATGACTTTATAATCATAACATGTTACTTATTTTTTCAAATTCAGGAGTATCCAATTTGCTAAGGTGCTCATAGAGCATAAGGAAATTTAGATGTTTTAGTCTCAAAATATCAGTGACCAGTGTGTTAGATTCCTTTATTATTTTCTATTCATGCATTATCAGACTTAACACTGTTAAGATGAAAGTACTCCCCAAATTGATCTACAGATTCAGTATAATCCCTTATCAAAATCCCAGCTGGTTCTTCCACTGACATTAGTGAGCTGATCTTGAAATTCATGTGGAAATATGAAGACCTGTAATACTTAAGACACTCTCAAAAAAGGACAAAATTGAAGGACATACACTCTTCCTAATTTAAAAACTTACTGGAGGCCAGCGCCGTGGCTCACTAAGCTAATCCTCCGCCTGCGGCACTGGCACCCCGGGTTCTAGTCCCAGTTGCTCCTCTTCCAGTCCAGCTCTCTGCTGTGGCCCAGGAAGTCAGTGAAGGATGGCCCAAGTGCTTGGGCTGTGCACCCGCATGGGAGACCAGGAGGAAGCACCTGGCTCCTGGCTTCGGATCAGCACAGTGTGCTGGCCGTAGTGGCCATTTGGGGGGTGAACCAACAGAAAAAGGAAGACCTTTCTCTCTGTCTCTCTCTCTCACTGTCTAACTTTGCTTGTCAAATAAATAAATAAATAAAATAAAATCAAAACTTACTGGAAAAATAACTGGCATAAGAACAGGTATGGAGATAAATAGGATAGAATTAAGAAACCAAACAGAAATTCTTTTATTTGTGATCATTTGATTTTTGCTAAAGATGCCAAGACAATTCAATATGAGAATAGTCTTTTTTACAAACTATACCATGACAACTGAATATCCATAGGCAGAAGAATGAATTTGGACCTCTGCCTCACACAATCTATACAACTTAACTCAAAATGAATCATGGGGCAAATGTTGAGCTTGGTGGTCAAGGAAGCTGGGTGGGACACTGTACTCCCAATTCAGTATGCACCTTAGGAAGCAGCAGGTGAGGACACGTGCAAGACCCAGATTAATTGCTTGGCTCCTGGCTTTGACCTGGCCCTGCCCTGGTCATTATAAGCATTTGGGGGAGTGAACTATAGATAGGGAAGCCTCTTTTCGCTCTTGCTCTTGCTCTCTTTCTCTTTCCCTCTCTCTTAAAAAATTAATAATAGGCTGGCGCTGTGGCTCACTTGGCTAATCCTCCGCCTGCAGCACCAGCACCCCGGGTTCTAGTCCCGGTTGGGGTGCCAGATTCTGTCCCGGTTGCTCCTCTTCCAGATAGCTCTTTGCTGTGGCCCAGGAGTGCAGTGGAGGATGGCCCAAGTCCTTGGGCCCTGCACCCGCATGGGAGACCAGAAGGAAGCACCTGGCTCCTGGCTTCGGATCGGCACAGCGTGCCGGCCATAGTGGCCATTTGGGGGGTGAACCATTGGAAGAAAAGGAAGACATTTCTGTTTCTGTCTCTCACACTGTCCAACTCTGCCTGTCAAAAAAAATTAATAATAAATCATACACCTACATGCGAGAGCTACAGTTACAAAACTATTAGAAGAAAATTTAGGAGTAAATCTTTTTGACTTTAGATTCAGCAGTGGTTTTTTAGATATGATATCAAAAGCAAAAAAGCAACAATAAGATAAGTTGGACTTGACTGAAATTTAAAACTTTTGTGCTTCAAGAAACTTTTAAAGTAGTTTTATTTATTTGAAAGACAGAGTTACACAGAGAGAGAGAGAGACAGAGATACAAAGTACTTCCATCTGCTGGTTCTCCCCCAAAATGGCCACAAGGGCTGGGGCTGGGGCTGGGGGGACCTAAGCTAGGAGTCTGATGGCAGGGGCCTAAGCACCTCTGCTGTTATTTTGCCAGGCACATTAGCAGCTGGGATTTAAAAAAACATTTGTGCTTCCATAGAATGGAAGAAAATTTCTGAAATCATGTATATAATTGGGACTTGAATCTAAAATATTAAAAATTCTTGGGACTGAACTGTAAAAAGACAACATCATCCAAAATTGGGTACAAGATTTGAAGAGACATTTCTCCAAAGAAGATATACAAATGGCTGGTAAACTCCTGGCAAGATGTTCAGCATCATTAGTCATTAGAGAAACTCAATTAAAGCCACAATGAGATACCACTTCATATTCACCAGAGTTGCTGTAAAAAAAATAAAAGGATGTGGAGAAACCCTTACACACTGCTGGTGGGAATATGAAATGGCGCAGCTGCTTGGCAGTTCCTCAGAGTTAAACATAGAGGTGCCACATGACCCAACAGTTCCACTCCTAAATATACATCCAAGATAACTGAAAATGTACTTCATAAAACTTGTTCATGACTGCTTATAGCAGCGTTATTCATAGTGGCCCTAAAGTGGAAACCACTCAGATATTCATCATCTGATGAATGGACAAAAAGTGACATACCCATAAAACAGAATATATTTGACGATTAACTTTAAAAACATTAGGGGGGCTGGTGCTGTGGCGTAGTGGGTAAGGCTGCCACCTGCATCCCATATGGGTGCCGGTTCTAGTCCCAGCTGTTCTAATTCTGATCCAGCTCTCTGCTATGGCCTGGGAAAGCAGTAGAAGATGGCCCAAGTGCTTGGACTGCTGCACCCATGTGGGAGACCAGGAGGAAGCTTCTGGCTCCTGGCTTCAGACTGGCCCAGCTCTGGCCATTGTGGCCATTTGGGGACTGAACCAGTGGATGTAAGATCTTGCTCTCTTTCTCTGCCTCTGTGTAACTCTGTCTTTCAAATAAATAAATAAATCTTAAAAAGGAAAAAAAAAAAAAACTTTAAGCTAAATGAAAGAAGCCAGGCACAAAAGGCCACATGTGCAACTAAGGCGACCTCTTACAGTTTTACAGAATTCATGTATAAATCAGCATTCTTAGGATATTATTATATATCCTTTGAATCAACCCCTGTGAGGTTTTTCCTCCTCTCTGAAATGGTGCATAATATAAACACAAAATGTGTAGTATGCAGATGTCATTTATTTATTAGATAGATTGTAGTATATAAATTTAGAACATATTTCTTTTCAACAAAGGGTAAACTGATTGCTAATTTAGCATTTTATTCTGTCAGGTACAGACAAAGTAGATTTCTTATCCTGGATGATCCAGATGCAAAATCATTTCTGAATTTAGAGCAGCCATTAGAAATAATACAAATGGCCATTTCTACTTTGGCCAAAAATAACTAATACATTTCCTTCTTTTAAGTTAAGCGAGTGATTTTTTTCATCCGTAGCAGTTTGCAAGTCCATGTTAATGAGCTATCTCTAGTGAGAAATCGTGTTGTTAGAAGCATGAGAGTGAAGTAGTGTTAACGGTTGATGGTGAGTACTTCTGCCATATTATTGTAGGTACTTGGACTGCTGCAAACTTGGTTCCTTTTCATGCCCCTGTTAAGGAGCTGTAAAAATATTACTGTTAAAAATCCAAATCTTTCTTTGCTTCATGTAATGAGAAGATCGCTAAATTCACTTTAGAGCTTCTCAGAAGAGCTCTCCTTTTATTGAAAATTACTAGAGTTGAATGTGGTACGAAACCACCTAGCCTATGTATTGGATTAAAAAATCAATGTCATGGTAACATTCCATGTTAAGAGAATTCTTAGAGGCTTTAAAAAATGACCTATTTTCAGTTAGGCTTAATGAATAAATATTATGCAGGTAAGCAGATCAGAAGAATATCTGTAGCAGACAAAATTTTTAATGGTTTGGATGAGGATGGGTGGGTAGAAGGATAACAAAATTGCTGTTAATGTTTCTTTCCTTAAGGAAAAAGATGTGAATCCCAGCCTTATTTCAGGGAATCCTTTGAAGCTATACTGGATATAAGTCTAAATTAAATGTATGTTTGTTTCATTATAGTGCTCTTAAGACTACTGAGGTGACAGCTCAATTCTTAATAAAAATGGAAGCATAAATACTAAAAAAAAGGCCACATGCTATGATTCCATTTATACAGAATAGGCCAATCTATAGTGATAATAAGTATATTAGTGGTTGCTAGGCTAGGGGAGAGGGAAATGGGAAGTGATTGCTCATGGTCTTTTGGGGGTAGTGAAGCTTGCTAACGTTAGATAATGGTGATGGTTGTACAGCTCTGAGAATATACAGTCATGGGCCACATAATTATGTTTCTGTCAATGACGGACCACATATACAGTGGTGGCTATATCATATCACATAGGGATGTGTGGTTGGCTATGCTGTTTAGGATTGTGTCAGTATGTGCAACTATGAAATCGTCTACCAGTACATTTGTCTGAATGTTCCCCTGCCATTAATGACTACATGACATATGACTATATTAAGATCTGCTGAATTGTATACTTGAGAAGAATTGTACAGTATGCTAACTAAATCTCAGCAAAACTATTATTTAAAATATTAGGGTGATTTGTATGTATGAACAGCATTTTGTCAGTTTATACTTGGCCCCTTATCCTTGCCACTGTGAATTTTGGAGTTCAAGTATTGCTGTTTTGAGCCTTGGGCAGGTCACTGTTGCCCCAAGGCCTCTAGGTGAGAAAGAAGTTTGCAGTCATTTCTTGCAAAATAGTTGCTAACATTTGTATCAGAAACCAAACCTTGAAAGGAAAACTGTGCCCTATCTTACTTTATCCTTTCAACTTTGTATCCCACTGAAGTAGCCAGTTTATGTTCTGGTTCCCAGCTTCTTTCTCAACTCCACCAAAATCCTCACTTCAATGATTTCTTCCCCTTTTCTCCTCTGGGCCATCTATGATTTTGTTCTGAGGCATTCTTTTCTGGGAGGTGTGGAGAGAGTAGCTAGAGAAGCCGCTGGGTGGCGCCTTCCCCCAGAGCATTGCCAGAAAAACCTGACATGCCTGGAAGAGGCTCAGACCTGTGTTGGCAAGGAGAAATGACTCATTTTCATGAAAGAAATTTCAAAGAAAATATAATGACAGGATGATGTTGGAGGAGCAGGTGGAGACAAGAACCTTGATTAAAGTGCTAGAAGGAGGTTTTGAATGGTGTGGTTGCCTGGGCAGTCAGAATGGTTGATTGGCATAGATCATAGGAAACATCACCTGCTTTTTAGTTCCTTTCTCAGCAGCCCTGGTGTGGGCAGTGTTGCTCATGTGCCTTCAGAGTATATGGTCAAGCCTAAGCATGCCTTGGGTGTATCTGTTTTTGGCTCAAAACATCCTGTACCAGTCATGGACTGACTGACTGACTTTCTTTCATTTATTTATTTATTTGGAGGTCAGAGAAGGGGGGTGGGTGTCGCTCCTTTGGCCGCAAAGGAACGACGCTGCTCGCAGCTAATCGGTCTTCAGTAGACTTTTACTTAGAGTGGGAAAAAGAGTGGGGGACTGGGAGAAAGGGGAAAGATGGCGCGTGCACTCCTTCTCCCTCGGTCCACTTATATACAGAATTCAACCAATCACAGTCCATGCACGGAGCTCTCCAATCCGGCACTTGATCATGCTCAGCTGTGGAGTCACACAGTGAGCAGGGCATCAGCGCCATCTTGTTGTTTACCACGATCCTCAGCTAGATGGAAAATTCAATCAGCTGCTACATCCGCATTACTGCTATAAGCCAAGCCCAGCATGGGGGGTCCCATGGCAGGCCTATCCATGGGTCCCCACGGGGGGAGGAGAGAGAGAGAGAGAGATCGAGATCTTTCCATCCACTGGTTCACTCCCCAGATGACTGCAGCGGCCAGAGATTTGCTGATTCCGAGCCAGGAACTTTTTCTGGTTCTCCCACGCCAGTGCGAGGACCCAAAGTCTTGGGCCTTCTTCTGCTTTCCCTGGCTATAGTAGAGATCTGGATCGGAGGTGGAGAAGCTGGGTCTCAAACCGGCTCCCATATGGGATGCCAGCACTGCAGGTGGTGGCTTTACCCAATTTGCCACAGTGTTGGCCTCCTCATGGACTTCTTTCACATGCAGGGTAGTCTATGTGGTTACTGCTTTCTCTGCATCATTTCCATGGCTAGCAATGTCTTTGACTTGAAATTGAACCTCATGTGTTCATGGTGGCTTATTTGAAGGTGTGGCATTTCCCTTACCATATTTAGGTGGAGGAATTTCCTAGACATCAGAAAGTCAGATCTCAGGGACTTTACGTTATTGCCAAAAGTTCTCTGGTTTCCTCCAGTGTTTTGGCAAGAATTGATATTTACTTTAATAACTCGGTTGTTTTCTTCTTTTTTGAGAGCCTTCCAGTTGATGCTGGGGTGGGGAAGGGAGTTATGGTCGGGGGAACATTAGATTTGGTATCTTTTCATATTGCAGAAAACTGAAGTCGGTTAGGTAGGTTAGGTATTCCAGCTCCCATTTATACAGGATTATGAAAGAGTGCTCCTGGTCATCCCTGTGCCTTCCCACGCACCTACCAGAGTCTGTGTGATTGTGAGGTTAGAGGCTCATAATGATGATCAGCAGTCTACATAATGATGAGAGAGGATATTTATTACTATTGCTCTACTCAGGTTTCAGGTCTCTTGGGTGTTGGGGAGAGATGGCTTAGCACTATCAGCTGCTTGCTTTTGTGCTTTATAAAACTTCCATCTGAAGGTGGCATGAGATATGGATCCTACCACCAGAAAGCAGAAGATATTCATAACGCTATTTAAGATAGATGATAAGCTAGATGGAAAAATGTTTTAAAAAGAAAGAAAGAGAGAGAGAGAGAAAAAGAAATCCTGCAATTTAACCAGGAGGGAAGAAAGTTTTCCCACACTATCTTCAATTGTTGGTTCCTTCTGGCTTACCATTAGTTCTGTTTTTAGACAATACTACTAAGGAGATGAAAACTATGGGATGAAAAGTGACCCTTGGAGTGGTGCAAGAAGGAAGTAAGTCAGGAGGGAGTGAATCAGATGATTATTCCTTGGAGATGCGCGCAGACCTTCCCTGGGCTTAGGTTAGCAATATACCACCTCCTTGCTTACAGTGCTTCTCCCTGCATCTCTTCATGAAATAACAAATCATTAGAAGAGATTTTTAATCCAAAGTGCTGAAGGACCCAGGGAGAAATGCCCCCTAAGGTAGGTTTGATTTTGGAGCCCCTTGAGGGTAATCCGAGATGATGTTGTTTCAGAGGTCACCATCTGACTCCAAGAGTTAATGAGTCTGAGCAGAAAAAGCAATCTTGACCTGTCTGCATTCTTGTACTTTCCACATAAGATATATAGGTCCTTTTCAACTTGCTTCTGAGCTACCGAGCTAAAGACCTTTAATCATGAGGTGTAACAGTGGTAGGGGAGAAATATTCTGAAACTCGAGTTAGCTAGAATGTTAAGAGAATCGATATGGGTGCTGGGATTCTAAATAGCTCTTTCTTTTTTGGGGGGTGAGGAAAATGACTCCTTTAGAGGATCATTATCATGGATAGGATAAAATCCAAATTCAACTTGTTATTTAAGACCTCTCATAACTCAGCCAAACTTTCTATACTTTAAAAAATGTACATATTCTTACATTAAAAGGTCATCTATTGAGATGAACACATGGTACAGCAGTTAAGATGCTGCTTGGGATGCTTGCATCCAATACCAAAATGCCTGTTCAAGTCCCAGCTCTTCCACTTCTAATCTGGTTTCCTAATGTGTACCCTGGGAGGCAGCAGGTGTTGGCTCAAGTGTATGGATCCCTGCCACCCAGTGTGGGAGACTGGGATTGAGTTCTGGCTTCTGGCTTAAGCTTGGTTCATCCCTGTTTATTGCAAGCATTGGGGAGCAAATCAGTGCATGGAAGTCTTTCTTGGGGTTGGTTCTGTGGTGTAGTAGGCTAAGCTTCTGCTTGCAGCACCTGCATCCCATATGGGTGCCAGTTCATGTCCTGGCTGCTTCTCTTCCAATGCAGCTTTCTGCTATGGCCTGGGAAAGCAATAGAAGATGGCCCAAAGTGCTTTGGACCTGAGCTGATCCAAAGCCAGGAGCCAGGAGCTTCTTCTGAGTCTCCTATGTGGGTGCAGGGCCCAAGACTTGGGCCATCTTCATCTGCTTTCCTAGGTGCGTTAGCAGAAAGCTGGATTAGAAGTGGAACAGCCAGGACTCCAACCAGCACCCGTATGGGATGCTGGCACTGCAAGCGACTTCTTTACCTGATACGCCACAGCATCAGCCCCTCACATCTTTCATTTGATAGTTATTTGATAAATTTCTCCCTTCCACTTTTTTTTTCCTGATAGAACATTGGACTTCAATTGGTTTCCCCTCTATGTTTTCTCTTTTTGTTCTAATTTATAGTATGGATACTCAGCTCTGTCTTCCAACTCTAATTTTTAATTGTTTGTTTGCTGTGGTATTTTTTCATTTGTGAGTATTTTTATCTTATTCTCTGAATATCCCTTTTTATAGTGCTTGTTGTTGTGTGGCTCTCTGAGGGTGGAGTTTCTTCTTTTTCTTCATAGCATTTTCTTCTGCTTCTAATATTGTCTCTGTTTCTTCCAAGCTCCTTCTGTTTGTTCAGTTTAGTTTCTGTATTTCATATCAGAGTATTTCTTAAAATGTCTCATATTTGTTGATGGTGTTCATATTTGACAGTTAGACCCTAAAAAGCTGATTGGTGGGACTTGTTTCCCGGTGTGCTTTTTGTGAATAACCAAGGAAGGGAGGCCAGTTTCCTCAGGGAAGAATTAAACCATTGCTATCCAGGGCCTTTGACTTAAAGCCTGGCAGGCAGAGCTCTGGGACTGACAAGCAGAGGAATGGGGGAGTGGGGTAGGGGCGGATTGTTCATTATGTCACATTTCACTTAATTGCCCCCGTTTTCACCTCAGTCTTGTTTTCATCCTCACTCTGCAACTCTCCTTCCCTTTTTCCCAAGCCTTCAGAAATGCAGGTGCCGCCAATGCCTGTCTTTCTGGGGTTCTGTAGCACAGTTTTCCTTCCTTCCTTCCTTCCTTCCTTCCTTCCTTCCTTCCTTCCTTCCTTCCTTCCTTCCTTCCTTCCTTCCTTCCTTCCTTCCTTCCTTCCCTCCCCTCTCCTCCTCTCTCTCTTTCTTTCTTTCTTTCTTTCTTTCTTTCTTTCTTTCTTTCTTTCTTTCTTTCTTTCTTTCTTTCTTTCTTTCTTTCTTGATGTATGTATGTATGTATGTAGGTAGGTAGGTAGGTAGGTAGGTATTTATTTGGAAGGCAGAGTGACAGGGAGAGACAGAGAGAAAAACAAAGAGAAGTCTCCTATCTGCTGGTTCACTCCTCAAATGTTCACCACAGCTCTGGAGTTGGGCCTTTTTGAAGCCAGGAGCCAGGAGATTCTTCCAGGTCTCCCACGTGGGTGCTGGGGCTCAAGGACTTGGGCCATCCCCTACTGCTTTCCCAGGCCATAGCAGAAAGCTGGATCGGAAGTGGAGCCCAGGGACTTGGAACCAGCAGCCCCATGGGATGCTGGCACTGCCTGCAGTGGCTTTACCCACTACACCACGGTGCCAGCCCCACAGTTTTCTTTTTTCATATTATCCTCCATTTCACACAGGCACTTAGCAGAAAAGAGAAAGCTGGAATTTAAATAGTGATCAATAGTTGAGCCACCACTGCTGCCTCCCACAATCTGCATTAGCAGGAAGCTGGAGCTGGAGCTGGAGCTGGAGCTGGGCATTGAACCCAGGTATTCCAATATGGGACATGGTCATCTTCACCTGCATCTTAACTTGGAAGCTGAACACCTGGTCTGATACTTCTTTTCTTATTCTTCTTGTCTGTGTTTTGTGCCATTTTAATCACCTTGCTATCATTTTTAGGAGGTTTCAGAAAAGAATGGTGGTGACTTGCAGTTGGCAGAGATTAGTCTTCCTAATTTACTCCCTCCCCAGCCCCTCACATGCCAGCGTTGTGCTCTAGGTGTCACTTGTCCCTTTCCATTCTCTTCTACAGGCCATCTCTCTCCATGGAGTGTCAGTTCTTCTCCTTGTCCTCTTCCTCCTTTTTTTTTTTTTTAAGTTGTATTTATTTACTTGAAAGTCAGAGTTACACAGAGAGAGGAGAGGCAGAGAGAGAGAGAGAGGGAGAGGGAGGGAGGTCCTCCTTTTGCTTGTTCACTCCCCAGCTGGCTGCTACAGCTGGAGCTGCACTGATCTGAAGCCAGGAGCCTGGAGCTTCTTCCCGGTCTCCCACATGGGTGCAGGTCCCAAGCACTTGGGCCATCTTCCACTGCTTTCCTAGGTCATAGCAGAGAGCTGGATCGTAAGTAGAGCATCCAGGACTTGAACCAGCGCCCATATGGGATGCCAGCACTGCGAGCGACAGCTTTATCCGCTGCATCACAGTGCCGGCCCCATTAGCTCTTCTTATTTCAGACTGGTAAATCCTATGTATTCTTCCAAGCTCAGGTCATTTTCATTTTTGCATCTGGAAATGACCATTGTATGCAGTGATTAAATTTTTGAATTCTATTAACTGAGTTCTTTCAGTCCTGCCACCCTCATGACACAGCATCTACTAGCTTATATTAAAGATTATTTGTATACATATCACTTCCCTAATTAAGCTCTTAAAGGATGGTGTAATACTGGCTTTGTAATTTTTTTTTTTTTTGATGAGGGGGTATATGAATAACAACATGGTTCCTATACAACTAAATATTTAACACACCATAGAGTTTCAGAGCTGGAAAGGTTTTTTAGGATCTAGAATGACGACTCATTTTATGAATGAGTAAACAGATCCAGTGTGGGTAAATGATCCTCAGAATGAAACTAGAGCTATAAACTCATTCTCTAGTTCTCTATTAAATGTAGTGATAAATATGATATATGGTTAATTTGATATTCTGGTTAATCCAAGGTTAACCAGAGGGCACTTTATTTATCATTCTTGTTGAAAAATTATGCACATAATTAGGGCATACCTAATTACTTTTTTGCTAAATCAGGATCTTGAATATTCTGAGTTTTGTTCAAAACTGAGCTTCTTCTAAGGCATATGAGCATCAGAGACCCAAGGACTATAGTAAAAGAAAATGTAGGCAACTGTACGGCAAGTGCCCTGATTTTCAAGAGAAAAATATTTCATAAAAAATATTTATTTGAGAGGCAGCGAAAAAGAGAAAGAGCTAGCTTCCATTGCTGGTTCACTCCTTGAATACCCATTAAGTCCCTGGGGCTGGGCCAGGCTTAAGCCCAAGCTGGGAATGTGGGTGTCAGGGACCCAACTACTTGAACCATCACCTGCTACCTCTCAGGGTATGCAGTAGTGGGAAGCTGGAATCCAAGCGGAGCTGATACTTGAACTGACACACTCTGATATGGGATGCAAGTGTCCCAAGTGGTGTCTTAACTGCTGCACCAGATGCTCACTCATCGGGAACATTTTAAGAAATCAGTGATAAATGTATTTAGAGTGATTCCTTTCTCACCTACCACTAGAATGCAGACCTGATTAGGTCCAAGTTAATGAATGCTTTTTGTTTGTTTGGCAATTAATCCGGGATTATTGCTTAAATTATCTTTTAAGTAGGTTGTGTCAGAGACCTTCCTCTATTTCTCTCGCTTACCTAGGCGTTGGCAGCTATTTCCAGAATGTTGAGCTAGCTCTGTAGACTCATGTTTGAGAGGTTAGATACTACAGGAATATCTATTGGGAGAAAGCTGAACCACAACCATTGACCATTTAGGAGTTGTTGAATATCAAGTGTGCCAGTCATTAATCCAGAAATCCAGATGCTTTTCCTGGGTTGAGCCTGGAGGAGGATGGGCAGGCACTCAGGAGGCTGATCCTTTCCTCTGAAATCTGGCCTTTTTTTCACTGGGGCTTTGCCTCACAATGTGATGGCAGATGGTCTGATAATGGGCTGCTTTTCATCTTGACTGGGCAGAGCTGTTGCTATACAAGCAGTCTATGGTGGAATGAACCATAGCTGACCCCTAGCCTGGCGTGGGCTTTGCCTTATCATATCACTTTTGGTTTTATCCAAGTAGAAGCTGTGGTCCCCAGATTTTAGAGAGTAAGCATTAAATTTACTCACTATTTCTGCCTTTGCCTATTTCTACGTTGCCACCTGGCTGTCATTAGAGGGAATTCACTATAATGCTGAGGTCCCTGCAGGGCTAAGAGGAAATATCCCTGTTTGCAAAATGAGACATGTATCCTTAAAACTTATGACTGTTACCTAGATTTCCTTTTATGACTTGTTAAGTCTAAGACAGTTGGAGGAGGCGCTGGAGAAGCATTACTCACCAAGCACGCATAGTGGCTCTGACTACTGGCAGGTAGTCTGGGCTGTGCTGAGGGTGAGTCAGCTCGGAGAATGGAAAACTTGCAGGGAGCTGGGGGGGGGGGGCGCTGTGTGCCCGTAACTGCTCCTTCTCTGTCTGCTGTTTTCTCTGCAGGGACTCATCATAAAACTAAATAATGAGGATCCTTTTGGCAGCCGTTAAGTCAACCAACTTTATGGCAATAATATTTCCCATGAAAGGAATGAGCTGCCTGGACACTGCCTTCTGTGTTGTGGGCATATAGATTTTGAGACAAGCTGGAGTTTGGTAATGAAAGTTTTATGTATATTTCAGTAGAATAAAAGCAACATAGGATCCATTTGTCTTTGTTAGAAAAGTCAAGTCTCCTGGATCTGTCTGTCCAGTAGGGGTCACTGAGGGATTAGGCTCTGAATGAAACTGTCGCAATTCTATGGTAGACCAGTAAGAGTCTCTGTGTTTATCGTAGCATCTTTGTTCATTGAGTACTATTTTTGTGTAGGGGGGGCTTTTTGGTGTTAGAGTAGAAACAAAATGTGAATTTGTATTAAGAATTTTGTGGGTCTAGCTAGCATTTGAAGAACACATTATTCCAGAGACCAGTTGAAGAAATAAACCAAAGCTGAGATAGAATTGGTTTTATGAGTAAAATCTGAGAGCAATTTAAAGCGGGGCAGGGCGGGGAGAACGGCAGAAAACTGCTTACTAAGCATTTGGTGTGTGCCTAGATCTGTGCAGGCATCCCTTACTTAATCTTGATAACCACCCTGAGGAAATACATATTTTTTTGAAAGATTTATTTATTTGAAAGACAGAGTTACAAAGAGAGGTAGAGACAGAGTCAGAGGTCTCCCATCCGATGGTTCACTCCCCAGCTGGTCGCAGTGGCCGGAGCTGTGCTGATCCAAAGGCAGGAGCCAGGAGCTTCTTTCAGGTCTCCCATGCAGGTGCAAGGGTTCAAGGACTTGGGCCATCTTCTACTGCTTTCCCATGCCATAGCAGAGAGCTGGATTGGAAGAAGGGCAGCCAGGACTAGAACCGGCACCCATATGGGTTGTCGGCGCTTTAGGCCAGGGCTTTAACCCACTGTACCACAGTGCCAGCCTTGGAAATACATATTTTTTAAAAAAGATTTATTTATCTGAAAGGCAGATCCATCTTTTCATCCACTGGTTCACTCCCCAAATGGCCACAACAGCCAGGGCTGGGCCAGGCCAATGTCAGAACCAGGAGCTTTATCCAGGTCTCTTATGTGGATGCAGGGGCCCAAGGACTTGGGCCATCCTCCATTGCTTTCTCAGGAGCATTAGCAGGGAGCTGGATTGAAAATCAAGCAGCCAGAACTCGAACCAGCGCCTGGATGGGATGCTGGTGTTGCAAGTGGTGGCTTTACCCACTGTACCACAGTGCTGGCCACAATGCATATTTTTATATACGTTGTGTAAGTTAGGAGCCTAAAGTTCAGAAATACTAAGCAGCTTCCCCTAGGGTGGTGTCATCGTGGATTGATGTTCCTAGTCAAACAAAACATGCCCAACATGTTTGGTGTTTGGACTCTTGGGGTCTTGAAGATTTTACTAGAAAGTAAGAAGAGCCTGGTGTAAGTATTCCTGAGATGATTAAAAGAGTTCTTCGGTTGTGGATTAGAGTTCTAACCAGGCTCTAAGTGTCCCCAGGTGAAAAGAAGCTGCAGGACCGCCTTTGTCTTCAGGTGGCCATTCTTGCTCTTTTTCTTTTAGCGTTAACTGCCAAGGTTCGGAAACTGTCTTACAAAGATCTAAAATTAGCTGTTTGTTTGTGTGCAAAGCCTGGTTTCCATGGATAAATAGTTTAAGTTTGCCTCTCTTGTGTTGGCTTGGGTTCAGTTTTCTGAGCCTTGGCCTTGGCTTTTTTTCTGAGCCTTGAGCGTGGCTCCCTACTGGCAATCACAAGCCTGCTGGATTACCTCACTGTTGGGCTGCTGACCACTTTATCAGCTGTATTACACGTAAGACTCCCTTGCGCATTCTGCTTTCTTGCATTGTCAGGAAAACTAAAACCCATCCCTTCCTAGCCAGAACACCTAAAGACATTTCCCAGTGAGAGTATACTTTTTGTTTTTATTTAGCAAAGTATTTTAAACACGCATTAACTTTCCTTACTGTGCAGTTACTTGGAATGAGAAGTATTTCTGGATACAAATAATAATCCTTGGTGAGATTCAGGAGTGGTCCCCATGGACAGTCCTTCTTTTCCTTATTTATTTAAGATATTGACAATCAGAGTTACCTGTAAAGAGTTTAATATCTGCATCTTGCTATCTTATTGGGAAATGGTTCGAATTCCAGAGAGAAGGATTACTTCAACTGGTAATATGATTTTTGAGGTTGGCTACATATATTCATCCTTTCCTTTTCTGGAGCAATGCCATCGAAACCTAATTTGATTTATTCATTAGGTTGGTGGCAAATACCATACACTTGACCTTGGCTTGCCTCTTTGCATGGATTACTGAAGATGACTTGATGCTCTCCTAGAGTGTAGATGCTCCTGTGTAGTAATCATATAACAATAGTTAATGAGTTAATGTTTAATCTTCTTAAGTAGGTAATGCTCACTGTATACCAAATATTCCACACATTTTATCACTTAATCCTCACTGTAACACTGAGAAGAGGCAACTTTATTATTCCCATTTTACAGATGAGGAAACTGAAGATTAGAGAGGTTAGTTAGTTCTGGCTAAAATGATGAAATCAGAATTTGAACAGATATGTTTAGAGTCCTGGGCACAACAGGCAGCCAGTGGCTTTCAGAGTGCGTTTTCCAAGTATGCTTTTCCAGAGCTGCTGCTGCTCCATTTTCTACCCTTGTTAACTTTGCTTTCTTTTTTCTTTCTCTTTCTCATGGGTAAGGGCCTCAATTTGTGAGCTGGACAAGGTGGCCACAAAGTTAGAATGCTAGGCAGAATCCATATGTGGAGAGATTTCCACAAATAGAATTTCTGAATTAATAAACTGGCTTCAAGAAAAAAGCCAAACTTATGCATGTGTTCTTGGATCACATTTTCCCCTACACTCCCAAGTAGATTTGGAAATTCAGTGTTTAAAGATGGCTCAGGCCGGCGCCGTGGCTCAACAGGCTAATCCTCCGCCTTGCGGCGCCGGCACACCGGGTTCTAGTCCCGGTCGGGGCACCGGATTCTGTCCCGGTTGCCCCTCTTCCAGGCCAGCCCTCTGCTGTGGCCCGGGAGTGCAGTGGAGGATGGCCCAGGTGCTTGGGCCCTGCACCCCATGGGGAGACCAGGAAAAGCACCTGGCTCCTGGCTCCTGCCATCGGACGAGCGCGGTGCGCCGACCGCGGCAGCCATTGGAGGGTGAACCAACGGCAACGGAAGACCTTTCTCTCTGTCTCTCTCTCTCACTGTCCACTCTGCCTGTAAAAAAAAAAAAAAAAAAAAAAAAAAAAGATGGCTCAGCTCCTTTTTGTTTTTTGTATATATTTTCTACTGAGTTTATGTAGAGGTGCATTCTCAGAAACAGAGTTTATATGTGGGGAATATTCATGTTTTATTGCACCCAGTTTTGTTCTTTCTAGTGTGCTCCCACCCTCCCCCCTTACATTTCTTGCTCTTACAATGCTGTTTAGACCCTCTTGTCCATAAATTAATTTATTCACTCATTCTATAAATAGTTATTTAATGACTAAGGTTTTATAAAGGAGGGCAGGCATTTATCTAGCTTAAAAAAACCTAAACTAGTGAGGGAAAAAATGTACTCAATTGTATTATAAAATATAATGTGCTAAGTATCATGAGAAAGAAACAGATAAATATAATAAAAGCTCAAGGGAAGGAGAAGTTTACTTCTCACTGAGGTTGAAGGAAAAGCCAAGGGAACATTCTGTGGAAGTTCTGGCTTTAAGCTTGTCCATAGGAATGAGATTTTGATGTAGAGAAGGAAAGGAAAAACATTCCAGGATAAATGAGGGAAATACTGTGAAGCCAGAGTTTTGAACCATGTGCTGATAGGAGGAAATTGAAAGTTTTAGAAAAGAATGAGATTACAAATAAACCTTTTTGGAACATGTAAGATATAACAGTCATTGTGCATACTGCAGGGAGACTAGTCTCATGGTGAATGAAGGTAGGAGTGGCAGGTTGGAGACTGGGATTGGGTGAATTAGATTAAGTAATTTGAGTGATGAATATGCAAATCATCAGTTTGCCAAGGTTTTGTCTAAGTAATATTCAAAGGTCTTTGTGGTCAAATGTGCTTTGCTTTATGTCCCTGCAAGTGATGACAATAATAGCCAGTAATTATTGAGCACATATTGAGCATATGAAATACATTAACTCAATTAATCCTTACTAGAGCTCTGTGAGTCAGGTACTGTTTCATCATTTTATAGAGGAGTAAATTGAGGTTGCATGAAGTTAAGTACCTTACCTGAAGGTGCTAAATGTGCTATATAGAGTAGTCTGAATTTGAGCCCAGGCATACTGGACTTGTAATTGCCATACTACTATTATACACTTAGGCATCTAGGTTTAATGAGTAAGAAGTAGAGAGATTTTCCCTACTTTATTATAAATATTCAGTGACAAAAATTTGAGTGTGTAGAATATTCTTTGTAGACATTCTGGGCTTATTTATGGTATTGCTATTTCAGTACCACATTGCTAAATCACAGAGCCAGAGTCAGGGATGTTTCCTATTTATCTGCTGTGAAGCTACAGCCTCTGCTTATCTGCAGTTAGATGCGTAGTGTTCTCATGGGACAAGGCAGATGACGAGTTCAGGACCAGTCTTTGATGCCTGGGTCCTGCCATTTCAAGGAACCCGAGATTCCCTCTAACAAATTTACAATCTCTAGTATATTTGTATTTTTCTACAAAAGCCTTCTCTCTTTGTGAGCAATATTTTTTATAGATTTTGATCTTTTTTTATGATAATATGTCTTAAACTTTCAGTCTATGTCTGCTGAAGTTATGATGCTTATGGATAACAGTTTTTGAGACCAAGTGGTGCTCCATGTCAGTTTAAATAAAATGCACAGCATACCTTCCCATGGTCTTGCTTTGATCTCAGCCTCCAACATGAATAATGTGATTCTAGGGCATTGCCTTGTGCTGAGGTATCTTGTGGGTAACGGTTGTAGGAGACCATCCTAAATTCATGTGAATGAAGTAATCTCAAAGAGAGGCGGGCATCAAGTTTCAATAAAGTTCTGACTCTTGGTTCTACAAGGCTTTGATGATTTGAAGTCCTGCCCACTGGCTGTTAGCAAGGGATATCCTGGGAGGTGTGAAATGTGACTTTAAATGGTCTGTTTCTTGTATAATAAATGATCTCTGAAAAAGAAAGCTAGTCACTCCCTCCTGCCAGCCTCCAACCACTTCCTGTAAACGACAGCACACAGATCCATCTTAGTTTCACTAAGTGAAAGATCTGTTTTATTTTCACAAAGGCAGTGCCCCTCCCCTTCCTTCCTTCCTATGTGCATACTTCAAAAAGTTTGTGAAAAAGTGGAATTAAAAGTTAAGTTGATTTTGAAATCAATGCATATGAAAGGCCTTCAAAAAGTTTATGGAAAACGTCATTATTAAAAAACTGCATGGATTTGAAAAAAAGATTTGCACCATAATAAACTTATATGATATCATCTAGTCTCCTGGTTTTAAAACTGGAGAGACAGAGGAGATAGAGAGATCTTCTCCAACCACTGGTTCACTCCCCAGATGCCTGGAGTGGCTAGAACTGGGATGGGCCGAATCTCCCCTGTGGGTGGCAGGAGCAAAATCACTGGAGTATCACTGTTGTCTCCCAGGGGCTACACTAGAAGGCAGCTGGAATCAGGAACCACAGCTGGGAATTGAACCAGAAACTGATATGGAAGGCAGTATCTAAACTATGCTAAACACTTGCTCCAAGAACCTCAAGGTCTTGATTTACAACATGTGGATGATAATTTAATCTCCCAGGGGCATTATAGAAATTAAATGATGTAAAAAAACATGAAGGTGCTTTTTTAGTAGCTGCTTACCAGTGTTAGTTCCCTCCCCAGCCGAGTCCATCTTCTCTGACCATCACATTTCAGGAGCTTCTGTGCTTCTCAGTAAGGGGCGTGTTTTGATCATCTTTGTGCGCATGGCACCCTGGATGTTTAAACTGAATGGACGTGCTGTGTTTCACATGAGAGGGAGCACTGGCTTAGTCTTCCTCAGACTCATCATCGGTTTTCCCTCCCTAGTGCTATTCACTTTGGCAAACACATGTCACATGTCACAAAGAATCTCTTTTGACCTTACTTTACTCCCCTGTACAGTGGAGTTCCTTGGAAGCATTGTTTTTACTTGTCCCTTGCTCCTCTCCTCCTGTTCATCTTAAATTATTCCAAACAGGCCTTTTCTCCACTGTGCCATCAAAACAGTCCTTGTTAAAGTCACCAGTTAACTTCCACATAGCTAAGTTCGATGGTCAGTTCCCAGTCCACATCTCCACACACTAACAACTCTGACTCGGTTAATTAACACTTCTATCCATGTCTTCTAGGACAACATACTCTTTTTGTTCTCCTCCTAACTCACGTCTCCTCTTTTTGGTTCGTCCTCTTGCCTAGCTAATGTTGGAGATCTTCAGGGCTTTGTCCCTGAACTTGATTCTTCTCCCTTTCTCTTTACTCCCTAAGTGATATCATCCAGTCTCTGGGCTTTAGAACCATAGCCCGAACTCCAAATACATATTGTGTGGATATCTATTGGGTATTTCAAACATGAAGTATTCAAAAGGAAATTCCTACTCACCTCCCAAAACACCAAATAAGCACAACCATCAATGAATCTAAAACCCTCTGTGTCTCTCTTGGTCTTTTGTGACTCAAGAAATGGCAGCTCTGTTCTTTCAGTTATTCAGACCAAAAACCTTGGAGCTATTCCTTATTATTTCCCTCCTCATTCCACATCCAGTCTATTAAAAAAATCCTGATAACTCTCTTTATGATTATTCAGAATCTGACCAACATCTTTTTTTTTTTTTATAAGACTTATTTGAAAGGCAGAGCATCAGAGAGAGAGGACGAGGAAGAGGGGTAGTTCTCCCATGCACTGGTTCACTTCCCAGTGGCTGCAACTGGTAGGGGCAGGCCAGGCTGAGGCCAGGAGCTTCTTCCAGGTCTCCCATATTGAGGCAGGGGCCCAAGCACTTGGACCATCTTCCAATGCTTTCCTAGGCACATTAGCAGGGAGCTGGGTCAGAAGTGCAGCAGCCAGGACTCCCACAACGCCAGCCCCTGTTCCTTTTTCTTGCAGAGTAGTAGTCCATTGTATGGGTGTAGGTGTATCACAATTTGCTTATAAGTTCACCAGTTGATGGACATTTAAGTAATTTCCATTTTTTTTTTTTATTTTGAATAACGTGGCTGCACATAGTCCATATACAGACCTTTGTGTGAACATAAGTTTTAATTTTTGGGTATTCTCTTCATTTTTCATTGCACCTAGGTGTCAGGTCTGTTTCCTTGGAGTCTGTTCAGATCCTCTGCTTCTCAGGAGCAGCTTGGCTGCAAGGGTGGCGGGATTGCCCTCCAACTGCACCAGGGCACTGACGGGGCTTGTCTGTTCCTGTATACTTTGCCTCATCCCCACAAGAGTGCCCCTAGTGCTCCCGTTACTTCCCTTCTGGCTACATACTGAAGTCCAGTGTTCCAGCCCAGCTGCGAATGGAAAGTTGAGAGCATGTCGTCCTCTGACACCCTCCCCTCTCGTGGAAGGGTCTGAGGTTGGTTTGTTTAAGCTGAGCAGAGGATGCCAAAGATAGAGGTTTGAGTCAGCCTGACGCTGGCTTAGGCACTCCTTTTCACTCTCCTTGTCCCTCCTTCCCGCTCCCCTCCCCCTCCGGCCACTTGTTTCCTGGGCTTTGTCTGAGATACACTGTACACTTTTAGTCCCAGGCTACTACCGCTTGCGGAAAGCCAGTCATTGGCGAGATGGAGGAGCAGCAGCCAGGAAGTTGCTGAGCCCTCGCCCGTGCTGGTAGTGCGGGACAGGACGGCAGGAAGCTCAGGAGAAAGGCATCCAGCGGCCAGCGCCGATCATCGGGCCTCGGGGCTAACGCAAGGGAGGAGAAAGGCCAGTCCCAAAATGCCGTTCTTAGATTCGTCTTATTTGCCACCAGCCGTCTTTATTCTGACTCACATTCTTGGAGTTGTCGGTGTTCTGTACTGGAAGAGCCGTGCCAGGGGCAGAGCAGGTAACCAACTGGTGCTGAGTTATTCTGTAATCTTCTGTGAGGCTTGTGAGGGTCGATGAGTGACGGAGGTCTTCCCAGTCACCCTCCTTAAAGGGCCAGTGCAGTGTGGGGTGTGGGGCCCCAGACTTTCCTGCTCCTTGGGGCTGTCTGGCTGGAGAGTGCTGGTTAGATGAGGTGATGTCTGGGCTCAGAGCTGGGGGGAAGTGGCTGCTGTGCTGACTGTGTCCTTCCTCGGAGAAACAAGCCCTTCCTTTCTTCACTTTCCCAGTCTCAAAGCGGCCTTTTGGATTCCAGTTTTTAACCAAAAACATACACAGTTAAGGCTGTCATCCTCTTTCAGGGGGTAGATGTGGGGAACGTTTCTGAGTTTGGTGGGATTGGAGTAGTCTCTGGATTTGGTGTCTTTGGGGATGAGAAAGGCAGAGGAGGCAGGGTCAGTGAGAGGAAAGGGTCCAGCAGTGTCCTTGGCGAGTTGCATCCTGGGACACAGGGTGCCTGTGCTCTCTTTGTTGTGATGGATGCTGCTCCTTGCAGTTTAGCTCTGTGTACTCAACGTGAGGAAGTTAACTGTTCTCTTTCCTAGGAAATTGAGTTCGGATAATTTTTTAAAAAAATGTTTTTAAATTATGCAAGAATCCTCTTTCTTCCTGTATTGCTATCAGTCACCACAGTACACTCCACTGACTTCTGGCAGCCCGAAGCAGGGATCCGCCTTGAGTTAGCTGGTTCTGTGACTCTGTAATTGAGGATTAATAAGGTCTGAGTTTTCCTGGATGCACCCTCCGTACCTTCAATACTCCCGCTGTGATTTTGAAGCATCCTGCCTTCAAGCCAAGTTATGTAGTCTTTTGTTTCTGTGTGTCTTAAAAGTTAAGATGGAAACTTGATGACTTATTACTTAACTTTCTATTAAAAGTTCATGAATGCTTGACAGAATTAGAGTTGGATTCAGTCATTCCCCAGTGTCCTTTCCAGTAAGTCTCAGAAAAGCTTTTTTTTTTTTTTTTTTTTTTTTTTTTTACAGGCAGAGTGGACAGTGAGAGAGAGAGACAGAGAGAAAGGTCTTCCTTTTGCCGTTGGTTCACCCTCCAATGGCCGCCGCGGTCGGCGCACCGCGCTCGTCCGATGCCAGGAGCCAGGAGCCAGGTGCTTTTCCTGGTCTCCCCATGGGGTGCAGGGCCCAAGCACCTGGGCCATCCTCCACTGCACTCCTGGGCCACAGCAGAGGGCTGGCCTGGAAGAGGGGCAACCGGGACAGAATCCGGTGCCCCGACCGGGACTAGAACCTGGTGTGCCGGCGCCGCAAGGCGGAGGATTAGCCTGTTGAGCCACGGCGCCGGCCAGAAAAGCTTTTGAGTAAATAAATATTCGGATCCCAGTGTATGTCTGTGTCAGCAAAGGCAGAGATAGACACTTAGAAATACTAGCGTGTTTGATGGTGTGGTGGTATGTTTAAAAGGTACCCCAAAGTGGCTTTTCTGTATTCAGCTTAGCAGGAAAGAGGTGGTAGGCAGGCTTCTTATTTGATCCTATTTACTATTTCATATGGAATGAAAAAATGAGTATCATTCAGATGGAAGCTGCTGCTTTCATTTCCTTGTGCATTATGATAATGACATTTCTAACCCAATGATTGATTAGTATTTTAAAAGTTTATTTTCATTATAGGATTTTCTATGGAATTCAAAAGCCATTCCTCTATCTGCTTTCTTTTTAACATTTCAGAATATTAACTTCATAAACATAAAATACACTAACATAGAAAGAAATATATTGTAAAAGCTTTTTATTTTTATTAAACAACTTTGATTCTAGTACCTAAAAGTTACACTGGGAATGTACTGTGTTCAGCTATGTGTAAAATCAGAACAGTGATTTTTCAGTTGGACTTTGGATATCAAACTTTCCATGGGAGTACTTGAGAGATTCTGAACCCATTTTATTGTCATTTCAACTTTAAGATGTATCTTATCTATTAAAGATGTTTAAAAAGATAATATGTGCCCTGTAATTACTACCTCCCATTGGACATTGCCAGAATAAAGATTCCTCTACCATCTCTGTATGTCTATTTGACTGTTAATAAATGTACACTTGGTTAAAAACATGAAAATAATCTCTTCTGAGTGAGTCTTTAAATTTCAGTATGTACGCTATCACAGGACATAGATCATGTACATAATAAATTTGGAGCAAGGCTCATTTGTAAGGGCTAGAGTTCAGTGCATGAAGGTGAGTTGGTGAGACATCGCTGTGCTAGTATTTTGTTTTTTAAAGATTTATTTATTTACTTGAAAGTCAGAGTTACACAGAAAGAGAAGGAGAGGCAGAAAGAGAGAGAGGTCTTCCACCTGCTGATTCACTTCCCAGATGGCTGTACTGGCCGGAGCTGAGCTGATCCGAAGCCAGGAGCCTCCTCCAGGTCTCCCAGGTGGATGCAGGGGCCCAAGGACTTGGACCATCTTCTGTTGCCTTCCTAGGCCACAGCAGAGAGCTGGATCAGAAGTGGAGCAGCTGGGTCTCAAACTGGTGCCCATATGAGATGCCAGCACTGCAGGCGGCGGCCTTACCCACTGTGCCACAGCACCAGCCCCTGCTGTGATAGTATTAACAGTTTTTTGTTCTTATCACACTTTTCTTTAAAAATTTATTTATTTATTTGAAAGGCAGAGTGATGGTGTTGGGGGGAGAGGGGAAAAGAGAGAGAGCAAAATATTTCATTTGCTGGTTTATTCCCTGAATGCTTTCAGCAGCTGAGGCTGGGTCAGGCTGAATCCCGAGGAGCCAGGAACCATCTGGATCTTCCATTTGGGTGGCAAGGAACAACCCAGGTACTTGGGCCATTCCTCATTCTCTGCCTGTCAGGTGCATTAGCAGGAAGCTGGATCTGAAGCACAGAGTAGCTGGGACTTGAACCAGCACTATGATTTAGAAGGCAAGCATCCCAACTGGCAGCTTTTTTTAAAAAAAAAATTTTTTTTTTAATTTACTTATTTATTTATTTGAAAGTCAAAGTTACACAGAAAGAGAAGGAGACAGAGACAGACAGATAGAGAAGATTGTCCATCTGCTGGTCCATTCCCCAAGTGGTAGTGGGGTGTGCTGGGCTAGGCCGAAGCCAGGAGTCAGGAGCTTCTTCTAGATTTTCCACATGGGAGCAGGGGCACAAGGACTTGGGCTGTCTTCATTGCTTTCCTGGTCACATTAGCATGGAGCTGGATTGAAAGTGGAGCAGCTGGGTTAACGGTCAACACCTATATATAATGTCACTAATGCAGGTGGTGGCTTTACCCACTACACCACAGCGCAGGACCCCCAAGTGACAGCTTAACCCGCTGTGTCACAGTGGTTGCCCCATCTTGCTTTTCTGTTCATGTTTACATACTATAAGGAAGGTTCATAGTTTTAGATAGTGAAGATATTCAACTTTGTTACAAGGATTTCTGCTGTTCTTTCAGGCTTTTGTTTCTGTTCATTTGGCTAATATCCTGAAATTACCAAACTGATGAAACTGCTGCTGTTTTTTCTGTTTATTTATATAAATCATTTAAAAAAAGTGATTCACTACAAAAAAATACAACATAGAAATAAACTAGATACTAAAGCTAATATAACTGCAATTGAGTTATCTCCCAATTTTTGTAAAAATTGAATAGTTATATAATTTGGCTTTAAAATAAGTAATACAAACTTGAAAACATAAAATTGATACATACTATGAAGTACTGCTTTTGTGTATGTTCTCTGTTGAGTTCTATATACAACTTGTTTGAAAAAGTATTAGAGTTGAAAATCATTGCACTGGGTCGTCTCTGAGGTTCCTTTTAGCACTTCAGTTCTTTTTTTTTTTTAAGATTTATTTTATTTATTTGAAAGACAGTGTTACAAAGAGAGGTAGAGACAGAGAAAGAGAGGTCTTCCATCTGATGGTTCACTCCCCAGATGGCTGGAGCTGTGCTGATCTGAAGCCAGGAGCCAGGAGCTTCTTCCAGGTCTCTCACCAAGGACTTGGGCCATCTTCTGCTTTTCCAGGCCATGGCAGAGAGCTGGATCGAAAGAGGAGCAGCTGGGATTAAAACCGGCACCCAAATGGGATGCCTGCGCTTCAGCCCAAGGCTCTAACCCACTGTGCCACAGCGCAGGCCCCTAACGCTTCAGTTCTAAGAGATTGTGTACTAGTAAATTCTCACTATGTATAGATTTTTCAATTCGTATACTCTTATTGTTTTATTTAAGTATATTTGTTTTCCTCTTAGAATTGGGAGATTCTCAATTGCAGTTATATTAGCCTTGGCATCTAGTTTATTTCTATGTTGTATTTTTTGTAGTGAATCACTTTTTAAAAAATGATTCATATAAATAAATAAGCAGAAAAGACAGCAGCAGTTTCATCAGTTTGGTAATTTCGGATATTAGCCAAACACATTAGCCAGTCCAGCTTCCTACTTCATCTTACTCTTGTCAGAAGTTCTTTCTTTGCTTGAAGATTTATGATTGTAGAACATACAACATGTGTTGACAATTGGGGAGTTTTATTTTTTTAAAGATTTATTTATTTACTTGAAGGGCAGAGTTACGGAGAAGCAGAGAGAGAGAGCAAGAGAGGAAGAGAGAGAGATCTTCCATCTGCTGTTTCACTCCCCAGGTGGCTGCAACAGCTGGAGCTGTACCAATCCAAAGCCAGGAGTCAAGAGCTTCTTTCGGGTCTCCCACGTGGGTGCAAGGGCCCAAGGACTTGGACCATCTTCAGGTGCTTTCCTAGACCATAGCAGAGAGCCTGATCGGAACAGGAGCAGCTGGGGCTCAAACCAGTGCCCGTATGGGATGCTGGCACTGCAGGCGGCGACTTTACCCACTATACCACAGCACCAGCCCCATGGGGAGTTCTTTTTTAAGCTGAAAGTTGCCTGTTTGTAATTTATACTTGTTAGTCCAAATTCTACCTAACAAAGATTAAGTCTGCTTTCTCTTCTAGGTTTCAGATTGGCTTATATTTGAAAGCTGTATTCTTTAGGCTAAACAGTTCCCTTTTCATTAATTTGTCCGGTTCTAGTACTCCCTTTGGACAGTTAAATTTATTATTTTTACTTTGAAAATGTGGTTGCTGTGTGTGTGTGTGTGTGTGTGTGTGTGTGTGTGTAGGGAAGTGAAGGGAATGCAGAAGTGTGTAGAAGCAATCATTGATAGTGATTGATGTGATCTGATTATATGACATAAGTATGTGGCTTTTGCAACCACATTTCATGTCACTAGCAGATATAAACAAGATACAGGAAGACACACAGACAGTTTATACCAAAGCCACATCATGCCTATAATACAGGGCTTAACACTCAATTTGTATTGAGAATTTTAAATATTTTTCAGTACATCTTACCCATACTTGAATTTGTGTGTATTATGTCATTAGTCTTAAAACTACCTACTTTCTTATTTTCATTTTTCCTCTCTCAGACTGCTAAAATAACCTGTTATTTCCCTCCTTCCTCTTCTCCTCCCATCTGTCATCTTAACTGTAGCCAGAGTGATGTTTCTAAAATGCAGAGCTGTCTGTGTCACTCCCCTGCTTAAAATCTTTCTGTGCTTCCCCTGTGCTTTTAGAAGAAAGTTCAAACTCTGCAGCATAACATAAAAGGGTTTTTATGATCTGCCCCCTGCCTGTTTCATGGGTTTCATTTCCTGTCTCAGCCTTACTAGCACCCAGTATTCCCGCGTCATTTAAAAACATGCTGATCTTTACCTGAAATGCCTCCTTTGAGTATACTACTAGACACTTAAAGCTGAGAAGTTACTGCTCCTGGAAAACCGTCCTATGCTGCAGCACCGTGTGTTCAAGCCTGCTTTGCCTTCTTGCTCCTCAGTAACTAGAACAGGGACTCTTCCTCTTCTTGGTATCTCAAGTGTCTGAGACAAAGTTGGGTGTCAGTAAAGTAACTTGAATACATAAATGGAGGAATTAAGATAGCATTAGTTATAAGCTGTATCAGGAACCATGTGGCCTAGTTTTAGGTATAACCTTAGGTGGATGCTCAGTATATCTCTCATTGTGATAGAAAAAGGGCTTTGTGGTTACTTGAAAAGAGCATTTGAGTTTTTTGTGTGTTTCCTCTTTAGGATCTTGTTTTCTTTATATGTAAAATGAATGATTGGAAAATCGGATCTCTTAAAGTTCTTTCCATTTCCAACATCCCACTAGGAGGATCAGCTGTAATCCCTGGATCTTTACCAAATGAAGTGCAGCCTAAGGTTGCATAGACCACCCCCCTTAATATTTTAAATTAATTTTTCTTTATTTATTTGAAAGACAGAGATAGAAACAGAAACAAAGATGAAGAGAGGGACTCCCATCTATGGTTCACTCCCCTAACATTGGGCTGGACCAGGAGAAGCCAGGAGCCTGGAACTCCATCCAGGTTTCCCACATGGGTGGCAAGGACCCAACTACTTAAGCTATCACCTGCTGCTCAATCAGATTACACACTATCAAGAAGCTGGACTTGGGAGTGGAATTGGAACTCAAACCCAGGCACTCTGATATGGGATGTGGGTGTCCTAAGCAGTGTCTTAATTTCTGTGAGAAATGCCTGTCCACTTCCCTGACCTTTTAACAGCAACTGTATTGCACTATTGGGTCATGTTAACTTAAGATCAATTATGAAATAGCAAAACCTTGTACGTGAACTGCTGGACTGCTGTTCTCTCCCTTCAGTCATTGTTGTGTCCTTGGTTTTCTTGAACCTGGGTATACTAGCTAAGGTATTTCTTGAATTGTAGGTGTGCTAGTTAAGTTTTTTCTGTGGGGTTTACTGCAGCTTTCTAACTTTGTGAGATTTCTTTGAATTTTACTTCCTCCATTTATGGCATTTGCTGTGTGTCTTCCATTTGTGTTACCTACAATTTTTTTAAGCAAATAATATGTACTCAATAAATAGAATAAAATATATCTAATAAATCTCTGCTCAAATAACTAAGGCGATAGATGTTATAATCAAGGTGGCATCTTTGTCTTTTTCTTTCCTTTACTACTTGTTCCCTAGGTTTGTACAGTGTTGTCAGAAGACCACTGAATTTAGAGGCAGAAGGTCTGGGCTCTATTCTGCGTCTTCCGCTTACTACCTTGTGATGGCAGACAAGTTGCTTGATCCTTCCAAATCTATTCAGTATGAAAAGAAAAAGACACTAGGGTCTCTTAATTTTCTGTGATTCTGGCAGTGTAGTCATCTGGCCCGTACTTGAGAATTGTGGTGGAGAGCAAGTTGAGAATCTGGATTCAGACTATTTTTATCCTAACTCTGTGCTTTTGGCTAGGTGGTAATTTTTCTGGGCCTCTGTTTCTTCACCTGTAAAATGGCCTTGATAATGCTGCATAGTTAAGGACTATTTAGTTGTTCCTATCATTATTATAAATTTCTTTCACAAAAGGTACCATTAAAGACATAATATCTTCCTCTGGGCTATTGGGTTAAAATGTATTACAACTTTAGGGTTGGGAATTAAGAAATGTGATAGAAGCCAGTGTGGGAGTATATAAAAAAATTAGTGATATATTATGAATCACTGCCTTACACTTGAGAAAGGAGCTTCTGTGTCTGCTTTTTTATCTTAGTAGTGGGCCACTTGGAGCACTTTAGGAAAGAAATTGAATATGTAGCTTCAGTTTTCTATGCTACTGCAAGAAAGCCAGCTCTGTAAATTTTCAGATAACTTGTGTCCACTTCTGGAAATGCTGGCATCAACATCTTCCCTCCACTCAACCTTTTCACTGAAAATTGGGCAAAAAAGAAGGGGAATAGCCTGGCTAATCACTCCCCCTGCCCAGCTGCTATGGATAGTTCAGAGCTGACTGTCCTAATCAAAGTCTTCTCCTCCAGGCCAGCAGCATCTTTCTCTTTCTGGGACGCAGGACCTGTTGGGAACCTTAAGGGAAGTCCTATCTCCCTGTAGCTCAACTGGCCTTTTCCCAGACTCTATAGGGCGTTAGGAGCACATGGCAGGTTTTGGTTCACATTCATCAAACTTGACCCAGGCATGATTACTTTGATGTTTAGAAGCTCCAAAATTATTTACTATTTCTAGATGTTGCCCTGTCTATTCATTTGGAAGGTGCCTTAAATCTTCAGTCAGCCACATCTATGTGTTTTTATTTCTCAAACTTCCCAAGAATATACCAACCACCTCTTTATTTACCGCTCCTCCACCCAGTTTACTTATTTTGGGTAGGTCACTCTCAGAGACAGCAGGATGTAACAAGAAGCATAGCTTTGGAGCTGGGCAGATGGATGTATAGTCTTGGTCAAATTATTTAACCTTTTAAAGTCTTACTAATTTTTATCTCGTAGAGAATTGTTGAGATTAAATGAAACTATATTTACAATTCTTAGCACCTTACCTGTGAACTTGCGGTTCTGGTAGATGCTCAGTTAACTTTAGCTGAGATTGTTGAGTGCCTTCTGATTGTGCTAGCGACTGGGGTGTGATGACAAGACAGTCTTTGCACTCAGAGAATTTAAGTCTGATAAAGGAGGAAGCTACTAAATATGAATCAGGAGATATTCATTCCTGCTCTTCTCTCCTCCTGTGCATTCATTTTCCCAGGACAAGGTAAATTCTAGGAGGACCCTTCCTCTTCAAGACTCAGAAGAATCTGATAAGAGGGAGAGATTGAATACAGTTGTCACAGGTTATTGGGGTGACTGGGAGCTTAGTCAAGGAAGGATGAAGTCAGCTGTGAGTCCCTTTATTAGTAAGCAGTAACAAGATTATCCGCAGTTTGGAAGTGGGAGGGATGCCCCGTTGGGAGTGAAGGAGGTCGACTGGCCACTAAGGCAGGTCATAAGGCTTGTTTAAGTGGCAAGTCCATGTTTACATTTTTTTATTTATGGTCTTTGGGGCTGCTCTCTGGAAACTTGTTTTCCTGGGTGCTGCCCCTCCTTCCCTGCCTTCAGGAACAAGATTGAAAGCAGCATTAGCCTGAAGAAGTCGTTCTATTTAGGGAGCTAGAGCAGAGGGCCAGTGATTAGGCCCTTATCAGCGGCAGTGCCCTTCTGTGAGGTGTGGGGCAGGAGTGGTGTGTCCTGACATCCCCAGAGGCTCGGCTCTTCTATGCCCTGGTTGGGTTGGAATCGTGCAGAAGCAACCGATGGGTTGGGCCATCTGAATGAAAAAGGCCTTCATTGTGTTTCTTCAGCATTCCAGTGTCTGGTACGATTAGCCAAAACTCCGAAAACAAGTTGGACAAACAAGCAGGCAAGCAGCCTTCCACTGATGGATAAAGGGATTTCTGGCACAGCGGAGTTAAGTGCACTGACTATAAAGACAAAAGTGGGAGGGTCTGGGACTTTGGGATGCCATTCCTGACTGGATGAGGGGAAAGAATGGAGCGACCAGCAAACCTTGGTTTTGATGTTGATGAAATCTGCCGAGCTAATCTACTATGCAAGGCTGGCTGAGGCTGGGCCACTCTGTAAAGTAGGTGGACTCACTGAGGAGAGACCGGGACTCTTCCCTTCGGGCAGTTGTAGTAAGTGAGGGGAAGAGAATTTCCCTTTGGAATCTAGGACTCTGTTGGCAGTGGACAGTGTATGGGCTTGTTCTGTTGTAGTCTCTCCTGTTGTGAGACCTCGGTTAACACATTTTACACGTATTTCTGCTTGAGAAGAAGAGAGCCTGAGGAGCAGGTTGTTGGGCAATGGATGCACTATTTCCTAACTTGGCGGTAAGCCATTGTAGTTCTCCAGCCCTTTTGCAGCTGTCTGAGACTCACCAGGTTAGAAGCTTCTGCTCTGAAAATGGAGGACCGCAAGGACCAGCTTCTGTCTGCTCAGCTTACTCACCTAATAGCTTGACTGGACTTGTGTTTATGAAGCTCCCACCTCTGTAAGGCTCTGTGGTCTGAAGACACTGAGTTGGTGCCACTTTGGAGTAGCTTGCTGCTTGCCTGAAGACGTGGACCCAGGTTTTGGAAGTACCCTAGGGAGGAGCTTCCTCTCTGACCTCAAGGGAAGAAGGAGGTCAGTAGGAAGTTGTGGGTGGAGCCACTTCTCTGTTCGGCTCTCTCTCCCTCTCTCTCTCTCCCCGTTCATTGCACAGCCTTTCGGCTGTCCGTCTCTGTGT
This sequence comes from Sylvilagus floridanus, assembly GCA_949820135.1. Classification (NCBI taxonomy): domain Eukaryota; kingdom Metazoa; phylum Chordata; class Mammalia; order Lagomorpha; family Leporidae; genus Sylvilagus; species Sylvilagus floridanus. The sequence goes on from OX463225.1 coordinate 30,118,925, forward strand.
ACCTCGCAGTGCTTTTTGAGGAGCTGCAGAGGGTGCCTGGGCCACTGCTTGGAGGCTCTTTGGGAGCCTTTTTTTTTTAGGTGGGGCTAGCAAGACGCAAGGGCGCCATGTGGCCCAATTACCAAGATGAGCACGAGTTCAACGCCCACCTGGCTTGCCGCATGTGCTGTATGGGTTAGTATGTGAAGGTATTTTTTATTTTCGTTGTCTGGGCCTGAGGATCTCAAATAGCCCTTGTTCTCATTGACTCATAGAATGCATGGCCTTTGAAGTCCTGGAGGTATCACCACCTTTGAGCTTATTAAAATGTGCAGTAGAGTAGAAGGGGGTGCCCTACTTCCTGGGGGATCTTTTTAAGTTTCCAGGGACTGGCAGTTAAGAGCCCAAGCTTTGGGTGTGGGACTTTTTTTATAGAGGCTGAATTCATGCTCATGCTTCTGCCTATGTCAGGAAACCACTTTTAAGTTACGTTGCATAGTGCTGAAACTCCAGAGGGTATTTTTAGCAGAAGTTGGTTGGTTATGAGTCCACCTCTGAGCCCTCTGGAAAGGGGGAGGGGTGGAAGGAAAGAGTCATGGTGTAGGTTTCCGCTTTGGGCCTGTTGCTAATTCTCTTAACTTTCTTCTGTCAGCTATGACAGAGAGAAAAAGGCTAGAAGGTGGTCCTGGGTAGAGACCTAGAGGCTTGGGAAAGAACCAGGTTAGCTTCGACTTAGATAAGAGAGAGGACTTCATTTAAATAATCTTCTGTGGCCTTCAGCGTTTAAACCCTTTGAGCCATAGGTTTCATTCCAAAATGTAGGGTATACAGACTGGTGCTGGACTGAGACATCAGTTTAGCAATTCTCAGTAAAGTGGAAAACAAAAAGATAAAAAATGTGGTGTGTCTTTCTTAAAGCTGAACTTAAAGCACTGTTCTTTATTCTGAAATTTCCCTTCCTACTTTTTTTGTGTGTTTAAAAAAACTCTTATTTTATGAAAGGATTGTTATTTGACGGTAGTTTGTTTGTAGATCTCTTTAGCAAAATAAAAAGTTGACAACTTCATTAGGCTTTCTGATTTATTTGGAATGCGTGGCTCTGTAAGATCTAAGTTTGGGAACTACTAGATTGATAATTAAATGTCTTTTAATTTTGTTCTGTGAGTCTCCACGTAGAAGAAATTGAGAACCAGACAGGCAGACTTTCACTAGTTGAAATTGCTGCTACTTTGGTCAGTAAGAGACCTTAGAAGAAATCTCAGAGAAGGGAGAGAAGCAGAACTAAAGTTCTGATTCTGTCTCCTGACTGCTAGGCCAGTGCTGCCAAATATTTAAATGTTTTTTGAGAAACAAAACTGATATGATGATAATAATGCTTGGGGCATAGGAGGGGCAGGTTTTCTTTTTAAATCTTTTTATCTTTCCTTTATAAGTATCATTGAGATTTCTTGAAAATACTGGGATATAAATGGATAGCCAAAGGATCCTTTTCCTGAAATGAACAGAGGGATGTAAATAAGTACAGAATCTTCATTGATAAAGGCAGGGCAAAATATACCCTCAGTTCACCCTACCATATTTAATCAGCCAGGGGCACTTTAGCCTTTTAGTTAAGAAAATGGGCTCTGAGGTCAACTGTGTATGTAGGGTTGCTATTCTACCACTGTATAGACTGGAAAAATCGCTTAGCATTTCTATGCCTCCATTTCCTTATTTGTTAAAGGTGATTAAAATAGGTCCTAACTCATGGAATCATTAGGAGTAGATATTAAAGCACTTGGCCGCTGCTTTACATATAGTCACTTCATAAGTGCTAGCTGATATTGTGGTAGTAATATAATGTGAAATGTATATAAAATGAAAATTCTGTGCCAATCTTCATCCATTCTCCCTGTACAAATTTAGGCATGCGAATGCACACCTAGTTTGCTGAAACAAAGACTTGATTGTATAACCTTTGTTTCTCTCTGAGATGCCTTGGTGGCTGGAGAGGGTACCTCTCCCTTTTATGAGCCTAGTCAAACTCTGCTAGCAACAGGATGTGTGGGACCACTGTGAGGAAGGGGAGGCCTTTTGAACAGAGATACAGATTTTGCATTTATTTGCTTGACTTTGTACTTTCTTATAAGCTTTCCATTTGATTTTGATATGGCTGATTTACAGATTGGTATTTGGGAATCATTGGCCTAATCCAAGTTCATCATTTTGTAGATAACACTTAGAGAAGGAGAGATTAATATCATAAAAATGTAGAAACCATGTGCTAGAGACCAGGAAATCCAAGTTCTGACTAACCTTGTTCTGCCTGGGTGTGACTTTGTCCAAATTCATTAACTTCTCTGAAACTAGGTGTCTTTTTTTTTTTTAATTTATTTTATTTTATTGACAGAGTGGACAGTGAGAGAGAGACAGAGAGAAAGGTCTTCCTTTGCCATTGGTTCACCCTCCAATGGCCGCCGCGGACGGCGCGCTGCGGCCGGCGCACCGTGCTGATCCCATGGCAGGAGCCAGGTGCTTTTCCTGGTCTCCCGTGGGGTGCAGGGCCCAAGGACTTGGGCCATCCTCCACTGCACTCCAGGGCCATAGCAGAGAGCTGGCCTGGAAGAGGGGCAACCGGGACAGAATCCGGCGCCCCGACCGGGACTAGAACCCGGTGTGCCGGCGCCGCAATCTTTTTTTTTTTTTTTTTTAATAATGTTTTAATCATTTTATCAAAATCACTCTGAATATGATTCTGGGGGGCTTTTAAAACCCTCTGTCCCTTTGTATCGATGAAATATTTAATTTTTCTGAATGTGATAGTACAATGAATAGAAACTATTGCACTTCTTTCCTTCCTTCCATTTCTGTGTCTCTTTTGTGTTGTGTTTACTCTGGGTTTATTTCTTGATCTAGCTTCAGTCCTGTATTCTCTGATTCCTAGTAGTCCAAATAATTATCATTAGTAAAGATAGAGTTTTCCTAAGAAGAAAGATAAACTTTTAATTTTGCACTGAAGTTTGTAAAGTTGTCACTTCCTTAAGATCTCAGCTCTCAATCCTTACTGAGATCTTCTCATTCTGTGTCAAACCTTGGTGATAGATGCCTTTCCTGAATCTCTATTACAAGTATAGTTTATGTCTCTCATTTCCTCTTGATTATATAGGGTTATATTGTGTTGCCTTGTAATAATTTCATGGAGACTGTGCAATATAATGGTCCATGACTTAGAGTCTGAAAGACTTGGGTTTAAGTCTTTAAGTTTAAGGAGTCAAAGCTGTGTGATTTTGGGGGAAAATTACTAATAAGCCTTTCAGAGCATTGGTTTCCCAAACTATAAAATGAGGATAAATAATATATACTTGATAGAGTTGTAAAGATTAAGTTAAATACTAAGTGAGGCAGGCCTTGCACAGTGCTTAATATGTAGTAAAGGCAATGAATATTGAAGTCAATCTTAAAAGTCAATTTTAAAGAGGACTTGCAGCCCTTTGAAGATAGGAGTCATTTGTAATGCTGGTGCAGCTATCATATATTAGTAGGAAGCATATTTTAATTGCTTGATCTCCAGTTTACCTCATGTCCTTTGAGCTTATATAGGAAACATTAAGTGACATCCAGATGTGTCAAGAATTTAGGAAAGCTGTAGCTATAGAAGAGACAGCTGAGTGGGACTCCCTGCTCTTTGAAGAGGATCAGTGGAGATCAATTTTTAGTTTGACTTTTTTTTTTTTTTTTTTTTTACAGGCAGAGTGGACAGTGAGAGAGAGAGACAGAGAGAAAGGTCTTCCTTTGCCTTTGATTCACCCTCCAATGGCCGCCGCGGTCGGCGCGCTGCGGCCAGCGCACCGCGCTCGTCCGATGGCAGGAGCCAGGAGCCAGGTGCTTTTCCTGGTCTCCCCATGGGGTGCAGGGCCCAAGCACCTGGGCCATCCTCCACTGCACTCCTGGGCCACAGCAGAGGGCTGGCCTGGAAGAGGGGCAACCGGGACAGAATCCGGTGCCCCGACCGGGACTAGAACCCGGTGTGCCGGCGCTGCAAGGCAGAGGATTAGCCTGTTGAGCCACGGCGCCGGCCTTTAGTTTGACTTTGAGCATACTATTTCAATGTGTTCTTTCAAATATAACCTTGGCACACAGCGAGTGCTTAGTATATGTTAAATGAATGAGTATTCTTGATTACCAACTGTTAACCTAAATGTTGGATATTTAAGGAAATTTAAAATATGCAGCTTGACTCTGAAGAGCTCAGTTCAGTTAGAGAAATAGGATTTCAATACAGAGATAGCTAACAATAGGTATTATATGCTCAGTGCTAAGTAAAATGAATAAACTTTTAAGTTCCACAGCACATCTAGAGGTGGCAAGCATGGCCAGAAAGGCTTAAAAGGTAGGAATGGGGTTTCAGCTGGACTTTGAAGGGAGTCTCTAATTTAGATAAGTCAAAAAGGGAGTAGATAATTCCAGCTGGAGGGGGGAACAAGTGAACAAAGGGAGGAGAGAGGTGTGTTTGGAAACAGTGAGATTAGAATGGTTGTAGCTGAGTTCCATTGGAGAGTCATAAATTCCTCAGGTCAGAGGCCAGATATTATCTTTGTCTCCTCCAAATAACCAAAAAAGATAATTTAATTTCATAAGGTTGTAGAGAGCTTTGAATATGAGTATGATCCTCTAGTTGTCTGGGAGTCCCTAAAGTCACTAACGGATTTTGAATAGAGGAGGGATGTGGATCAACTGGTAATTCTGGAAGATTTGTTGAAATAGTCTATCTGCTCCACTTGGCCACAGCTTCGGCTATCAACTGTTAACTACAAATCTGTATCTTAATTCTGACTGTTCTTCTGAATTCTAAACCTAAGATTCTAGCTGTCTACAAGATTCTGCTAATGCTCTATTATTTGTCCTTTGCTTTTCTCAACCTACCCTGCCAGATCTTTACCTCCTATTTTCATTATCTTAAGGTACCATTCTCCTCCCAGTTGCTCTGGCTGGGAATTTTAGAATTAACTTGAACTCTCCTTATCTCCCCACATCTAGTAAATAATTGAGAATAGATTAGCAGTTAATTACCAGCTAAGGGCTATTGTTTCTGCTTCTGCATTATCCATGCAGATCTGCTTGTCCACTTTGCTGTTTCCTTCTGCTTCTCCTCTAGTTCAGGCTCCTAGATGCCTTTCTTATCTATCACAGTATGCTCTAACCTGTTCCTCTACCTCTTAGTGTGTCTCTAGTGTAGTATGGACAGATTAATTTTCCTAAAATACACTCTGGTTCAGAAAATTTTAGTACATAATATCTTTTTAAAATATTTTATTTATTTTTTTGAGAGGTAGAGTCACGGACAGAGGGACACATAGAGAGAGAATCTTTTATCTGGTGGTTTGCTCCCTAAATGGCCTTCATAGCCAGAGCTGAGCCTATCCAGAATCAGGAGCTTCTTCCAGGTCTCCCACGTGGGTGCAGGAGGCCAATCACTTGGGCCATCTTCCACTGCATTCCCAGGCCTAGCAAAGAGCTGGATTGGAAGTGGAGCAGCTGGGACTCGAACCAACATACATATAGGATTCGGGTGCCGCAGGCTGAGGCTTAGCCCACTACGCCACAGTGCCAGCCCCCTGTACAATCTCTTTGTCTACTCGGTTAAGTACACACTCCCTTGCTCTGGCTTTCTGGGTCCTCTGGGATTGAACCTCAGTTAAATGATCCTGTTGGCTTGGCTGTCTCTCAATACATTGCTAAATGTGTGTGTGTGGGGGGGTTACCACTCCTGAAAACACATCTTCTGTACTGACATGTTTCCTAATCACTGTGCTTTTTCTTATCTGGGATTCCTTAACCCCTTTTCCAGCTACCAAAAACTTGTGGTCCAAGGTTTAGTTCCAATACCAATTGCTTCTTGGCCTTTTGACTAAGATGAAATATAGTTCAAATACCATTCCTTCCAAGAACTCTTCCTATTTCTGTCAGAATTAACCAACTCTGTAATTGTGCATCAGTATTATTTTATACAACGTGTATCTAGTATGTTTTCTTAGTGTTATTGTTAATTATTAACATGTTGGTCTCTGCCACTGTGAACATCCTGAGATTATGGAGCAGGCCTGTTCCCCTTCTCTGTCAGCTTCAGTGTATCCTTTTTAGATTGCAAGATGGTAGGTGCTTCTGGGCTTCTTGTGTCCCTTAGGAAAACAAAGCAGATGCTTTCTTCTCATCTGCTTTTTGAATTATTCCTAATGCACTGGGAATATATGGGTAGACAGTGTTGGATCATAACGCAGGCCTTCATTTGATGCCAAGCCTATGCTGCTGCTGTTGCTGCTTCTTATTCTTCTTCTTTTTTTAACAGGCAGAGTAGACAGTGAGAGAGACAGAGAGAAAGGTTTTCCTTTTCCGTTGGTTCACCCTCCAATGGCCGCTGTGGCCGGCGCGCTGCGAAGCCAGGAGCCAGGTGCTTCTCCTGGTCTCCCATGGGGTGCAGGACCCAAGCACTTGGGGCATCCTCCACTGCATTCCTGGGCCACAGCAGAGAGCTGGCCTGGAAGAGGGGCAACCGGGACAGAATCCAGCGCCCCAACCGGGACTAGAACCCTGGGTGCCAGCGCCGTAGGTAGAGGATTAGCCTATTGAGCTGTGGCACTGGCCTGGCCTATGCTTCTTGAGTTCCTAGTATGGTGGGACAGATAAACAAATGAACAGTGATACTGTTCAATAATCATCTCAGCTAGTGTGTATAGGGATAGGAAAAGCTCCCAGAAGAGGGGATAATTGAGTTGAGTGTTGAAGGATGAGTAGCCAGAGAAGGGAGGGAGAGCTACATTTAACAAAGAGGGAATAGAATGTTCAAAGACATGGACCCACTTGGGGATTTTTTTTTTTTTAAATTAGAAGTTCAAATTTTATGGAAGGATAGAGAAGGATGAGTGGCAGGCAAACATCATATCAGGGGTCTTTTATCCCAAGCTAAAGAGTGAATGTGAATGATTTTCTGAATGGAGTCATCAGGCTTTGGTTTCAAATCTACCTTTATTACTTACCTCGTGATCTTGGGCCATAACTACCTTATAGGTTTGTTGAGCATTTGAAAGGATATATGTAAGGTGCTTAACACATAAGTGGGTGCTCAGTGATGTTAACTATTATTATTATTATTATTATTAGGAGAATAAAAGACTCACTGAAGGATTTTAAGGTGACCAGTAACAAGATCAGTCTTGCCAGAAAACTTACTGACAGCAATGAAGAAGGGTGGATTAGAGCAAAGAAACCTGCCAGAAGAAAGCAAGGAGAGAAAAAAGATATTAGGTGGAGCAGCCTGTGCTGTGGCATAGTAGGTAAAGTCTCTGTCTATGGTGCCAGCATCCCACATTGGCAATCATTCAAAGTCTGGCTGCTTCGCTTCCAATCCAGCTCTCTGTTAATGGCCTGGGAAAGCAGTGGAAGATGGCCCAAGTACTAGGGCTCCTGCACCCACTTGGAAGACCCAGAAGAAGCTCCTGGTTCTGGCTTTGGATCGGCCCAGCTCCAGTCATAGTGACCATTTGGGGAGTGAACTGGCAGATGGAAGACCTCTCTGTCTCTCCTTTCTGTAACTCTGCCTCTCAAATAAATAAATAAATATTTTTTAAAAAAGGTGGATGATCTGACCTAGTTATATGGAGGAACATCTCTGCCAGTGAAACTAAAAGAAAATTAGGGTAGGTAATAGTAGTTTGGTGCCCAGAAACCTGTGGTGGAGGTCTTAATAAAGTTGAAAACAACTATTAAATTCTTCTAATTTAACCCACAAATGATTAATAAGCCATTGATGCCTCATGGAGTTAAATCTAAGAATTTCCCAACAAGCTGTTGGGGTCCCTGATGTCAGTTCGTAGTCTTTGGTGGGGCTATGTTGGTAAGAAACGCCGCGGCTCACTAGGTTAATCCTTCGCCTGCAGCGCCAGCACCCCGGGTTCCAGTCCCTGTTGGGGCGCTTGTTCTGTCCCGGTTGCTCTTCTTCCAGTCTAGCTCTCTGCTGTGGCCCGGGAAGGCAGTGGAGGATGGCCCAAGTGCTTAGGCCCTAACCCGCATGGGAGACCAGGAGGAAGCACCTGGCTCCTGGCTTCGTAGTGGCTATTTGGGGGGGTGCACTAACAGTAGGAAGACCTTTCTCTCTGTCTGTCTGTCTGTTTCTCTCTCTCTCTCTCTCGCTGTCTAACTCTGCTTCTCAAAAAGAAAGAAAGAAAGAAAGAAAGAAAACATTAAAATAAATATCACCCTTTCATTGACTATTTTCCTATCTCACATAAGGGTACTTTCTGAGTTCTACCTTCAGTGTAAGGCAGAAAGATCTTGGCTTGAACCTTGAACTAAATTAGGGACTTAGGTATGTGTAGGGAGCCAAACCTAAAATGTACTAGTTTGAAACTCTGATCTATTTTGAATATTCTGAGGGTCTGTATAATAGTTAATATTGCTTCTTGGCTTCCCTAATGAATTTCCTTGCTAAAATAGTAAAATTAAACTCCAGGCACTGCCTTGTCCTCTTATTCTGGTCAGGAAAGAACTTTTCTTACAATTGATGGGCCTATCAACTCAAGATACTAAAACAGGACCATCCGGTTCTTAGGACCAATGGAATTCTATATAAAAACTCTTTTGAGGAGCTTATGGCCTAGCTATAATAGGCCAGCTGGTCTTGGGACAAGCCTACAATTGTGTTGCCTTTAATAATATTCAGAAAAATGACTTGGACCTCCTCCTCCTGCATCCAAAGTCAGTTTTTAGCTTTTGAAAATGTGATTGATATAGAACTATCAGGTTCCCCTAGTGCCTTAACCTCATGCAAAAGCTTGGTAGATGAAGTGAATAACTGTATAGTAAAATTAAAAAGGCTTAGCTGGACCACTTACATCTTAAGGTATGAAAGAAATTAGGGAGTGGACTAAAGAGAAATCGAGTGAATTCCATCTCTTTATATATAAATACTGACTAGTTGAAAAGAAAATCTGTTAGCATTTTCCTTTTCCATCTATGTATTATTTGATCCTACAGCAAACATATATACCATTAAATTAAGAGAACTGTCATGAAGAAAATCAAGAGGGAAAACTTACGTCTTCAGAATGAAAATTTTGTAAAAGTAGAATGAGACTATTTTTGGTTATGAGAGTAATTAATATACTGAATCATGGTGGGTCTGGTATTGATGAAAACATTTAGTTAACTCTTCAAGTTATCATCATGGCTACACATTTGAGCATAAGTGATACTGTGGTGTTGGGATTTTTACATATTGAACTGTAAGTAGGTAACTCAGTTTTGTAGGTAGCTCAGTTTTGATTTTATTTTCTGTTTCTTTAGCCAGAATTCTAATCATACATTGGCCCATCAAAAAGGTTTTTATTTTGTTGTTTAGGTCTTATTCTATAGAGTTTTCAGCTGTTAGAAGTTGTGGAAAACACAAAAAGTAAAGCATGATCTCTTTCTTCAAGGATTTATTGATTTCACTGATGATGTAAGAATAAGTGTCTTAACAGCTTAGAACCCTATATATAATTATGTAAGTGCTAAATGATTGAGTACCATAACAGTTTTGAGGACGAAGAGACCATTGAGAACTGGAGTTGCTAGGAATGGGAGCCAGAATAATTTTTCTCAGATACAGATTCCATCATGTTATTCTCCATTTTTCTTTTTTCTTTTCCCTTTTTTTTTTAATATTTATATATTTATTTGAAAGCCAGAGTTACATAGAGAGAGGAGAGGCAGAGAGAGAGAGAGAGAGAGAGAGAGAGAGAGAGAGGTCTTCCATCCTTTGGTTCACTCCCTAGATGACCACAATGGCCAGAGCTGTGCTGATCCGAAGCCAGGAGCTTCTTCCGGGTCTCCCATGTGGGTGCAAGGACCCAAAGACTTGGGCCATCTTCTACTGCTTTCCCAGGCCACAGCAGAGAGCTGAATTGGAAGTAGAGCAGCCGGGTCTCAAACCGGCGCCCATATGAGATGCCGGCACTTCAGGCCAGAGCATTAACCCGCTGAGCCACAGTGCCAGCCCTTCTCCATTTTTCTAATGCTTCTGTTTACCTACAGGATAAAGTTTGAGCTCTTTAGCTTGTCATGAAAAGTCATGATTAGGCCTAATTCATCCTATCTAGTTTAAAATCTCATGACTAATAAACATCCCATCTTTCAACCATCCTTAATTCTGTGCAGTTCTCTGAACATGAACTCTTTCTTGTCTCCATGAATTTGCAATAGATGTAACTTCCTATAGCAGTTTTGTTGAGTCCCTTCTCTTTGTGCTAACTTCTACTCATCTTTTAAGGTTAGAGTCAGTCCTCTGGGAAACTTTCATGAATCTCTTGTTTTCCTTTCTGACACAGGGAAGGGAAGCTTATCCACTTCTCTTAGCATCTTTAAAAAGTTTTTTTTTTTTTTTTTTTGGTTTGTTTGAAAGGTAGAGACAGAGATCTCTCTTCTGTTGGTTCACTCAAGTAGCTGGGACTGGGTCAGGCCAGAGCCAGGAGCCTGTAACTCAATCCAGGTTGTCCATGTAGGTAGCAGGGACTCAACTACTGGAACCATGACCTTCCAGGGTAGGAGGAAGCTGTAATCAGGATCTGTGCTGGGACTCGAACTCAGGCACCCTGCTGACAGGAGAAGCAGGTCTGTCAACCTGTGTTTTAACTGCTATGCGAAATGCCCACCCTGTCTCTCATGTTCTTGAGCACTCTGTGCTTATCTGTTGTAATGAAGTTATTTCTCATCTTTGCTATGCTATCATCTCTTTTAATATGTGAGGACTGTGACTTTGCTATTTCTATTGCTAGAGTCTAAAAGACTTAGCAGCTAATTCCTTAATAAAGAAATATTCAAAGAATAATAAGTGAATGAAGGAGTTTGATTTTAATGAGTAAATAACATTTGGAAAGGTAGCAAGGGAGAGACGTATGCCAAGAATGGAAAATAAACAGTATGAGCAAAGTATCAGTGATTTAGATGAGACTCCAGTTACAAACTGGTTCTGATTCAGTCTGCAGGTATCTTGGGCTTTGAAGGATGATGAAGATGTTGAATAGCTGAGTCAACATCTAAAATATGTTGAAATGACAGTGGTCAAATCTAAGAAGAATCCTGCCTTTAAATACTTTAAAAAAAAAAAAAAACTCTGTTAAGTGAAAGATACATGTGAATTAAAAAAAAAAAAAATTCTAGCAGTCCTAAATGAGAGCCAATATGTAGGGTGTATAAGGATGCATGTTATGGCATTTTATAGAACTGCTAAATTACTATATTGCTTTATGAGATTGTGAGTTCTCTGTTAGGTTTTAAGCATCAGGAATATTGTATATATATGCAAAATTTGGAAAGCTCTTTATTTATGTATTTATTTTTTGACAGGCAGAGTTAGAGAGAGAGACAGAGAGAGAAAGATCTTCCTTCCGTTAGTTTACCCCCCAAAATGGCTGCTACGGCCGGTGCGCTGCACCCATCCGAAGCCAGGAGCCAGGTGCTTCCTCCTGGTCTCCCATGCGGGTGCAGGACCCAAGCACTTGGGCCATTCTCCACTGCCTTCCTGGGCCACAGCAGAGAGCTGGACTGGAAGAAGAGCAACAGGGACAGAACCAGTGCCCCAACCGGGACTGGAACCCGGGTGTCGGCGCTGCAGGCAGAGGATTAGCCTAGTGAGCCTCGGTGCCGACCTGGACAGCTCTTTCAACACTGAGCACATGATTCTTTGTTGTTGAAGGGATTCATGTATCAGAAAATTAGACTAGTTAACATCTAAGATCCATCCCTTAGTTCTGTGGTCTATAGTAAGAAGATAATTGTTTGTTGCAAAACAGGAAAGGTTTCAAGGATGAAAAGAAATATGTGAAGATAAAACAGAGACGAAGATGAGGATTACTTATTGAATGACAACAAGCACAGAAAAGAGTGTAGATAAGTGCATTTGCCTGGGATGGAGATAGCATGTTGGCATTGTTTGGATGGTGCTATGTGACTTTTACTACTGGGCAGTATAGAGAGAGAATCTCACTAAATGTTGTGCGAGTTATTAGTTATGAGTTATACACCTTTGCAGTTTTCTTCTAAAATGTTCTCTGACTTAGAGAAGAATTGAAAGAGTCAAGCAGTGGTGGTGATTAAGGTTTGGAGATTGTCAGGATGAGCACAGTAATATGAGGTTAGGCAAGTGAGAATCCCTGGAGGAATAGTGAGGGCAGCTTTGAGTTGCTTAACCATGTCGTCTACCACCAATTGGGATATTAGAATTTCTTATATTGTAAAATAAAAATGGAGAGATGAAAAATTGAGAATGATTAGGGAATATCAGAGATTGGTAAAGATACCTGCTGAATTGTGAATAAAACCCAGGATGATCAGTGTGGTAGTTGCAAGTGAAGGTCAGTGGAGCCATGCAGGCTGAGAAGCATTGCCAGCATACATGTTGAAGTATATGTGGAGAGAGTAAGTGGGAAACAAGTTGTTCAGGAAAGATTAAGATAGATGTGCCTTGTGGAAGGGGACAGTCAGGAGGGAATGGTCAGTGACAGCAAGGATCATTTGAATGAGGTGGTTTAGAGGGTGGGTTGGTTTGGCTTCAGATAAATTTAAAAGTGGGAGGACTGCTGGCTAAGTGATCTGGAAGTGGTTTCGGGATTTGGCAGGAGTACAAGAAAGTGGGGCCTCCTCGGAACAGGGCCTCTGGAGCAGTGGTTGTGGTAAGAACAGTCCTGTTTCTGTTAAAGATGGGGAAAAATTGAGAAAGCAGTTTGCTTATGTACTACTTAGGAGAGAAAAGGAAGAATGAGATGTGCAGTGGAGGTAAACTGGAGGCTTTAAGAGTCTGGCTGGTGGGGAAGTTGGGAAGAAGGAAGTGCTGGGCAGGAGTGGGAGGCTACAGAGCGTGGCCGAGGCAGAGTGGTGAGAGTGGTGTATGAAGAGTGAGGCCTCCCCACCTCTTCTGTCACTGGTGGTCACAGCTTCTGCCTTTTGGAAGCAGGGAATCACTCTGATCCCCTCACTGCTCAAATTATTTTTACAAGGAGGTGTTGCCATAACATGACTTTTGAGGCTTGTGATTTTTATCAGATCTGTAAAGTAACAACATGGTCAGGACCAAAGAGGAAGTTCAGATAGGCCAGGACTTCCTAATAAGAAGTCATTGTCTCCTGGTTCAGTGGGTAAAATCACCCCTGTTTAAAGCAGTCCTAGAGAAACTGCGGAGGGTGGGCAAGGCAGGGGCATGGGGACTTGTGCCTGGGTAGCACTAAGCTGGTGCTTTCTCTTTCCTTCACAGATGAGCGGGACCGGGTTCAGAAGAAAACATTCACCAAATGGGTCAACAAGCACTTGATGAAGGTAGGACTCCCCCATGTAGGCTGCCAGAGCACCCTTGCCACTGTTTCTCAGGGGCTGTCGGTCCTTTCTGTCAGGTGGCTCAGAGTGGCTGCCGTGTGCTGGAATCTGGGAAGATACACATGGTATTTTCCTTTCATTCTGTTTTAAACTAATACAGTCACAGTAGTGTGGAAACTTGTATGGGTCAGTTTTCTTGGTAGGACAATATTTTTTTTGTAAAAAAAAAAAAAAAGGAAAAAGATTATTTATTTGAAAGGCAGAGGAAGGAAGGAAGAGAGAGAGAGAGAGGAGCTTCATCTGGGTTTTCCACGTGGGCACAAGGGCCAAGTACCTTCTTTCGCAGGTCCATTAGCAGGGAGCTGGATCAGAAGTGGAACAGGCAGGACACCAACCAGTTCCCATGTGAGATGCCAGCATCTTAGGAGGTGGCTTAGGCAACTCTGCCACAACATCAGCCCCAGGACAGGATTTTTTTTTTTTTTTTTTTTTGCATTTGAGAAAATTTATTTGCATAAAAGATGGAGAACAAAACAAACTAGAAGAAACATGGAGAATTCTCCCCTTCCAGCGCTGGTGCGTAGACTCCGAGGCTGGGCTTCCGTGCCGTGGGCATCCTTGCTCTCCCTGTAGGTCCTCCGTGTCATATCCACTAGATCTGGAAGAGTTTCCTCTGCAATTTTTTTCCTGAGACTATAGTAACTCCACTTTTATTAAACTATCTTTTCCCGGACTATCAGTGTGTGCCCTCACTATTCTGCCATCTTAGCCCCAGGACAGTATTAGCATGCTGTTACATGTGAAGGCCCAGGTTGAGGATACTATGGAGTGATGCTAGGATTCTAAGAATATTTTATTTTATGAGCGCCCCCCCCCTTTTAAAAATCTGATTACTATGTAAAGATGGGACAGAGGGGTTTTAAAGTTTACAAATCTGAATTTTCACATGAGTTTTACCACTATTCCACTCAAGGTACAGGACATTTCCTGTATGGCTAGGATTGGGGGAAGATTTTATGATGATGATGCCTAATATTTTTTAGAGAGGGAGAGACGGAGAGAAGTCTTCCATCTACTGGTTCACTCCCCAAAAGGCCACAACAGCCAGAGCTGGGCTGATCTGAAGCCAGGATCCAGGAGCTTTTTCCGGGCCTCCCAGATGGGTGCAGGGGCCTAAGTACTTGGGCCATCCTCCACTGCTTTGCCAGGCAAAGGGAGCTGGAACAGAAGGTGGAGCGGCTGGGACATGAACCTGTATGGGATTCGGCTTTTTGGGTGGAGGCTTACCCTCCTACACCACAATGCCAGCCCTGTGATTATGATTTTCAAGTAGGAAAGAAACCAAGGCAGAGGCACATGATAAGCAGTGTGACTGCTGTGGCAGCCAGGATCTGCAAACAATGTTTTTGAGTTGTAATTACTGTTGATCTGAGAGAGGTCTTCAGTGATCTCTTAATTGCCAAATGCAGTGGCCTAGTTTTATCTTCCTCCTACTGGATTTTTCGATAGCATTTGATACTGTTGTCTGCTCTTTGAAGCCCTCTGCTATACAGACTCCTAGGACAATGATTTTTTCCTGAATTACCTCTTCCCTGCCTCTTCTATGGGCTTTTCTTCCTCTGTCTGATCCATGTTGATGTTCCCCAGGGTCCTAGCCTTGGCTGTTTTCCTGTTTTGTTCTCTATATTCTTTTCCACCCATCTCATCTGATTTAGTTATAGGGTTGTTTGGTTGCCTGGAACGCAAAAAAGTATAAGTAGTAGAAGTGGACACAGGAGTGTCAAACACATTCTGGTGTCTGTAGGCCACTGGGCTTTATGAAAACTAAACAGGTATCAAGGGACTGCTCTTTTTTTTTTTTTTTTTAGGCCTATGTTCTCGCTTCTCTGTGCATCTCACACTCATTTCTCTGTATTCCTCCCATTGCAGCCATGGTGATGGCTGTCCATCATATGATAATGTAAACCCCTGAGCCTGGGGCAGGTGGTTAAGACATTGCCCAGGCTGCCCACCTCAAATATCAGTGTGCTTAATTCAAGGCCCAGCTCCTCTGCTTCCAATCCAGCTTCCTGCTAATGCACATCCTAGAAGTGGCAGATGATGATTCCAAGCACTCAGGTCCCTGCCACCCGTATGGGAGACCCAGACTGAGTTCTGGGTTCCTGGCTTTGGCCTGATTCAACTGTTGCAGGCAACAGTGAAGCCGCAGGCAGGAGATCTCTTTCTCTGTCTCTCTCTCTCCCTGTCACTCTGCCTTTCAAATAAAAATGAAAATAGTGTAAATTTTTTTTAAGTTCATGGAACATAGAATTAAAAGATAAGTTTATTTAAAGCAAAAACCACCTGAAGGCACATTATTTTAAAGTCACAAACACAGAAAATTTGATGAGTGAATTTTCTTTTCTTCTTTGAGTCAGTTGTCATCTGTGCCTAAATAAATTGTGGCCTTGGAGGTCATTACAAAAGTAATACATGGCTCTTTAAGACTATTTGTTTATTTTTTAAGATTGGTTTAATCGACAGGCACAGTGACAGAGTGGGAGACAGAGACAGAGACAAGAGATGAGAAGAGAAGAGACTACACTGATTTTTTTCATCCGCTGGTTCACTCCCCAAATGGCTAGAACAACCAGGTCTGAGCCAGGTTGAAGCCAGGAATTCGATCTCGGTCTCCCACATCGGTGGCAAGGGCCTAAGTACTTGGACCATCATCTGCTGCTTTCCCAGAATCATTATGAGCAGGAAGCTGAATCAGAAGCATTGCCAGTGGCAGCTTAACCCATTGTGCACACTTGTTTAGAGGGAACCATAGAAGGAAACGGTTTTCACACTCCAAGATCTGAATAAGGCAATGACTGTGCCTTTTCTGCACTCTTCCCTGAGCCACAGACCTGTTTCTCACAGTGTATAGATACATACATCTGGATGCTACTCAAGCATATGAGTATTGAGCACATCCCAAATTGCTAAACGTTTTCACTGTTGTGCGTAATTCTCCAAGCTGAAAATTTAGCATCATAACTGATTCCGTATTGCCCAGAATCTCCCCCTTGTTACCCAGTCCCGTTAGTCACTTCCAGCTCAGAAAGATTGCTTTCCTCTTTCTTCTCCATCTCCATTACCTCTGCTCTCACCCAGGGTCTCTTCATCCCTCACTTGGACCACTATAGTTGTTTCTTAACATTTTTCTGTAATAACGATGATAATGAGAATAGCAATAATAGTTTGTTGATGATCTCCTATAAGTCAGCATTCTACACTAAGTCATTTGCATGGTTTATCTCACATAATCCTTCAGTGATCTTAGGTTGTAGGTTTCAGTAATATCTCCATTTTGACCACTGAAGAAAATGAGGTTTAGAGAGCGTAAGTAAATTGTTCAAGGTCACACTGCTAGATAGAAGCAGACTAAATTTTTAGAATTCAGGCAGCCTGAAGTTCAGAGCCTGCACTCTTAACCTATTCATTACTGGCCCTAACTTCTGCCTCCTTTTCCAGACTCGTGGTGCTGCCAAGTTCTCTTCATACCTTAAACCCTTGCTAACCTATGTGTCATGCTATTTTATGGCTCTGTATCTTTGTCATGTCACTCCCTCTTCTTGGAATACCTTCCCCAAGTCTGTTCTGCCTGGATAACACCAACGTAACACCTCTCAATATATAATTTCCTGGCTTTCCCATGTGTAGTGGACTACACTTTTCCTTGTGCCCCTTACTGAATTTCTTAGGTGCTCCTGTTTTACACTTACAACATTTATATGCATTCTGCATCTTTCTGCTAGATTGTAATTTGAAGGCAGATACCGTGTCTTGAGGCAGAGAGGCTGGGAAAATAGCTATTGCCTTTGTGAATGTCTTCAGGGGCCAGCAGTTACCTCTAGTTGATGACTACCATGATGCAGAACTGTAGCACCTGGTTCTCACTTCACTGTCCAGCGTCATTTCCAGGCGCAGCCTCCCCACAGCCACCAAGAGACAACTCACTGCTCCCCAAACATGTGTACACACCTCTTTGCTTGTGTATTTCTTTCTCCCTGCAATGCATATTGCAGACTCCTCTGCCTGGTTATCACCCACTTAATTGTTCAAGTCCCAGCTCTAATATAACCTTCCTGAGACTCTGACCTCCATGCCTCAGACTAAATCAGTTGCAAGTCCATCTGCATTCCATTCCACTTTGAAGAGATACCTATGTGTTCACACATCATCTCCTTGTTAGTGTGCTTATTAAATGGCTGGTGCTGTATTGTGCTACTTTCTCTGTCAAGTATTGTACAAGGGATGTGAGAGTTTCCTATGTTTGTGTTTTGAGTAAATAATATTTTGATAAATCTTTATAGCACATGAAGCCTGTTCTCCCCTGGCCTGATCCTTTATCCCTGAAGAAGGTAAAAGTATTTTATGTTCTCAGTTTTTACAACCAAAGAATTAGAGGGGTGACATGACTTTCCCAGGTTCCTATGGCCCCTGGGAGACAGAGCTGAGGATGAGAAAAGAATCCTCTGATCCAAGTTGAATGGTCTTTCTACTGAGTATGCCCCCACTTACTCTCCTGCCATACCTCGTGTCTCCAACAATGGCAAGAACAGAATCCATCCTGCCTTGAGCTTGTCCCCTAAACTTTATAATTGAATTCAAGTGCTCTGACTCCTGCTGCTCATTTGTAGCTGATGCTGCTGTTGGACCTCTGCCTCAGCGCAGTGTGATGACAAGAGGCCCAGGGAGAGGGAAACTGGAGGAACACATCATAGCATTGTTAGACATTGGAAGCCAGCCAGAGCTTTACTTAAATCCTTGGCTATTTTTCATCTCTTCTCAGGCTGCCAGTCTTACTGTTTCCAACAGCAGTTTCTCATTTTAGGGTATTTCAGAGAGAGCTTCACTGCTAATCGGAATCTTTGCCCTGAGTTAGGATTCTTTGAACTTTAGGCCGAGAATTAGCAATCAAGATTTGGTTTTGCAACTCAAGCATCCTTTGTCTGGTTCCCCTAAGTACGCCCAAATTACTGCTGTCTTTGGCAGTAAACCAGTGCAAGATCTAACCAATCAAGCCTTGCAAGTTCTAGGTTTAGTTGATTTAGGATCTCTTGGGTTCCCAGGTATCCCTTTAGGAAACAGTTTGTCCTGGAACAAGCAAATTAAATTCCTCTTCATTAATTGAGAGCACTTTTGATCCAATCTTAAGAGATGTTTGTTAAGGGTATAAGCATGTGAAATATATAAACGACCTAATTTAGAATGCAAGTCCACAAACCCAAGAGTTCTGCTTATTATACCAGGACCATCAAAATGAAAAATCTAAATGAGATCTTATTTAAATTGTCTTTGCTGGGGCTGGATATTATGGTACCACTTAGGATACGACTCATAGCTGAGTGCCTAGTTTGAATCCCAGCTACTTCGTGCTTCTGGTCCAGATTCCTGCTAATGTGCCTAGGAGGCAGTGGATGATGACCCAAGTACTTGGGTTTCTGCCACCCATCTGGGAGACCTGAATGGAATGCCTGACTCCTTGCTTCAGCCTGGCCTAGTACTGGCTTTTGTAGGCATTTGGGAAGTAAACCAGCAGATGGAAGATACCTCTTTCTAATCTCTTCTTCTCTCTCTGTCACTCTGCATTTCAAATACATAAATAATCTTTAGGCACTGACAGCTGATAAGAGAACTTGAAAAAAGGGTGAGAGTGTAAGCTCTTCCTCTACGGGAAAAATGCTTTCTCTGGCCAGTTCCTGTTGATTGCAGAAATCAGTAGGGAGAAAGGAAAGGCCAGTATTTAATCTAGCAGACAGAATAGTTCTTTCCAGTTTTAATGCATTTAACAATGTAGAAGCCGCTGGCCTTCCTGGAGTTTTAGTTAAAATTTCAGATCTGTTAGCAAATGTATTCCAACTAATATTCCCAACTCTTCTCTTTAAGAAGCTCTCATGCACAGCCTCTGCTGGGACCACAGGAGACAATTCACTGTTCCCTAAACACTGCATGAACTTTCTCACCTCCCTGCTTCTCGCTGTCTGGAAAATGTCAGAAGGTTCTGGTAGTGAGTGTGATTGAAGAGCTTGACAAAGTGGTGCTGCTTAGATGCTGAGGAAGGGAGCTCTGTCTTGTGACTGCATGGTGGTGGTTTGTGGCTGGCTGTGCCTGGACCTGATTATTTAAGGCTTGATTGCACTCTAAACGCATCTCAACCTTCACCAAAACTGTTGAACCTGCGTTTGGACTTCAGCTTTACTGTGGGTTCTCCATTCTTGGTGCCCGAAGTGTCTGCTTATTAGGTGAAGCCACCTTTTATGGATTTTAGAATCAGCCCCATCCTCAAAGGATCTTGTTACTCAGAGTTGGCTGGTCACTACTGTTGTTAGATTCTTTAAAACTTAGGGAATCTCGGGCCGGTGTCGTGGCTCACTTGGTTAATCCTCCGTCTGCAGCACTGGCATTCCACATGGGCGCTGGGTTCTGGTCCCGGTTGCTCCTCTTCAAGTCCAACTCTCTGCTGTGGCCCAGGAAGGCCGTGGAGGATGGCCCAAGTGCTTGGGCCCTGCACCCACATGGGAGACCAGAAAAAAGCACCTGGCTCCAGGCTTCGGATCAGTGCAGTACTGGCCATGGTGGCCATTTGGGGAGTGAACCAACAGAAGGAAGACCTTTCTGTCTGTCTCTCTCTCACTGTCTGTAACTCTACCTGTCAGGTAAATAAAAAATAAATTAAAAAATTAAAAAAAAAAACTTAGAGATCTGAAAACAAGAAGATGATGGTCTCTGCAAAGAACTCATACTATGCTGCCCTGTCTCTGCTCACTCCAACAGGGATTCCCAGCCTCTACTCTTACTCCCTGCATTTGAACAAAGTTCTTTCCAATGTTAAAGTTATAGGACAGTTGTTTTAAAATTCTAGGCCAGTGAATCAATATGAAATTCCCCTCTTACAGTTTAGAAATCTGCTTACTCTCATTTACCCTGTATCTTTTACTTTTTTTTTTTTTTTAAGATTTATTTACTTGTTTGAAAAGCAGAGTTAATGAGAGTGGGAGAGATGGAGTGATATAGAGAGATCTTCCTATCTGCTGATTCACTCCCCAAATGGCCACAACATCCAAGGCTGGACCACACCAAAGCCAGGAGCCTGGAACTCCATCCAGGTTTCCCACGTGGGTGCAGGGACCCAAGTAATTGGGCCATCTTCCATTGCTTTCCCAAGTGCATTGACAGGGAGCTGGATCAGAAGTAGAGCAGCTGGGACTCTAACCGGTGCCCTTATGGGATGCCAGAGTTGCTGGCTGCAGCTTAACCTGCTATGCCATAGTGCCGGCCCCACCCTGTATCTTTTAACTAGTATAGATGAGAGTAAGTAACTTTTCTCTTCAAAACTACCTCTCTGGTCTGTTTATTGTTTTTCAACATAATTTGGATCAAGGAAATTAAGCTGCTTTTGTTTCCTTTTAATATGTCATCTAAGAAGAGAGCTTTTCTAGGTCAAATTTTCTGCAGGAATTAAAGAATACTTTTTTGGGGGAGAGTTGTTTCTCTTATTGCTTATGTTGATAGTATGTCATTTTGACCATTCAAGTGCCATAAAAGCCTTGTGAAGGGAAAGGACACAATTGGGACTTAGAAGACAATCACCTGTGCCTAGCTCTGACACTTCCCAGCTCAGTGATCTTATACATGTTTTTAACATCTCTAAGCAATGATTTCTCATCTGTAAACTGAGAGGATTAAGGGTTAAGTACTCTTTAAAGTCCCTTTGGGATTAGATTCTAAGCACGTCAAGTGCAATTTATATTCCCTTTATTGAAGCTGCTCAGAAATTAGTGCAAGCTATTTTTTCATAGTTTTAAGCCAGTACTTTTTAAAAATTGGGAGAGCAGAGCTCTTCTTGGTTTATTAATGCATGGGCACTGGGAGGAATTGCCCTGGGTTAGTCAAAAATTGGTCATTTTTCCAAAATTTAGATGTTCACTAACTTTAAAAGATTGCTTTATTGAGATTTAATTCATACATCATGTGAGTCACCTGTTTAAGGTATGCAGTTCAATGACTTTAAAAAATATTTATTTATTGAAAGAGAGAAGGCCGGCACCACGGCTCACTTGGCTAATCCTCTGCCTGTGGCGCTAGCACCCCGGGTTCTAGACCCGGTTGGGGTGCCTGTTCTGTCCTGGTTGCCCCTCTTCCAGGCCAGCTCTCTGCTGTGGCCTGGGAGTGCAGCGGAGGATGGCCCAGGTGTTTGGGCCCTGCACCCGCATGGGAGACCAGGAGAATCACCAGGCTCCTGGCTTCGGATGGGCGAAGCACACCGGCCATAGCAGCTCTTTGGGGGGTGAACCAACGGAAGGAAGACCTCTCTCACTGTCTGTCTGACTCTGCCTGTCCAGAAAAAAAAGGAGAGAGAGCTTCTATCCACTGGTTCACTCCCAGATAGCCACAATGGCTGGGGCTTGGCCAGGCTGAAGCCAGGAGTCAGGAGCTTCTTCTCTCAAATGTGGGTGTGGGTCCCAGGCACAGTAGCAGGGAGCCGAATTAGAAGTGGGGTAGCTGGGTCTTGAATTGACACCCATATGTAATGCTGGTATTGTAGGCGATGGCTTTACCTGCTATGCCACAATACTGGGCCCAATTCAGTGGCTTTTGGTATATTCACAGATTTGTGCAACCATCACATTTAATTTTAGAACATTTTCATCGTTCTAAAAAGGTACCCTATGTCTCTTAGCCATCACCCTTTACCTAACCACAAGTTTTTTCCATGGATTTCCTATTTTCGATGTTTCATACTAATAAAATAATGCAATAGGTGGCCCTTTGTAACTGACTTATTTTACTTAGCATAATCTTGTCAAGATTTATTCACATTTTAGTATCAGTACTTCATTTTAAAATTGCTGGATAGTATTGTTTTTTATAGATATACCACATTTTGTTTATCCATTTGTAGGTTGATGGGTATTTGGGGCTATTTTCACCTTTTTACTTTTATGAACAGTGCTACTATGAATATTCATTTTATTCATTTTTTCTGGCTGTGTTTTTAGTTCTCTTTGAGTAGAACTGGTGGATCACATCATAACTTGTGTTTAGCTTTTGAAGGAACCGTTAGGTTATTTCCCAAACCAGCTGCACTGTTTTACATTCCCACCATCAGTGTATGAAGCTTCTAGTTTCTCTACATCTTCCTTAACCCTTCTTATCTGTCTTGTTGGTGATAGCCATCCTAGTGGGTGTAATCCGTGTGGTTTTGATTTATATTATGACTAATGATGTTGATGTTGAGCATCTTTTCATGTGCTCATTAGCCTTTTATCTTCTTGGAGTTCATTCACTAATTTTGACAGTGATTCTTTATCAGGCAGTACGAACAGGCAAGGTACTGGGTAGCTGAAGGTTTTTGCTCATCTGCTATTGGCAGTATAGCATGATTATTTGTTGGAAAGAAACATCCTTATTGATGATTCTTAAGCACTCTTGTCTGTTTCTTTCTTTCTTTTTTTTTTTTTAAAGATTTATTTATTTATTTGAAAGAGTTACACAGAGAAGGAGAGGCAGCAAGAGAGCGAGAGAGAGGTCTTCCATCTGCTGGTTCACTCCCCAGTTGGCCCCAACTTCTGGAGCTGCACTGATCCGAAGCCAGGAGCCAGGAGTTTCTTCTGGGTATCCCATGCAGGTGCAGGGCCCCAAGGACTTGGGCCATCTTCTACTGCTTTCCCAGGCCATAGCAGAGAGCTGGATAGGAAGTGGAGCAGCCGGGTCTTGAACCGGCGCCCATATGGGTTGCCGGCGCTTCAGGCCAGGGTGTTAACCCACTGAGCCACAGCGCCAGCCCCACTTGTCTGTTTCTAAAACTTCTGCTTAGTCAGAACTTCATATTAAAAGACTTATGGAAAATTTCAGAGGCTACTAGTTTGTGCAGAAAGACGTAAGGACTTTAAAATGGCACAGGTCTAGATTTGCCAGACCATTTACGAGCTGTATGATTTTGGGATGTTAATTGAGCCCTCCAAATCCCATCTGAAATATTTCTGACACAGAAGCACTTAGTAAATGTTAACTATTTCTTTACCTTCCTCTAAGCAGAGCTGTGTCCAATGTGCTTTAAGAACAGACTGTTCTGTCTTGCTGAAAATTCTGCAGGTGGGATGGGTATTCGATGCAGAGATTAAATCTGGGATACCCACATCTCATATTGAAGTGCCTGGGTTTGAGTCCTTGCTTCTCCATTTTCCTTCCAGTTGCTGTTAATGTGCAACTTGGGTGGCGACAGGTAATGGCTCAAGTATTTGGGTCCCTGTCACCACTGTGGTAGACCCAAATGGAATTCTGGACTCCTGGCTTTGGCCTGGCTGTTAAAGGCATTTGGGGAATGAACCAGTAAATGGAAGAGCTATCTCTCTGCCTTCCAAATAAAATGAAAATAAATAAATTTTTATATTCATAAAAAAACTATCCAAGTAATAAAAATCTCCATATTCTCCTTTCCTATTACTTCTTGTAGTTTTGTTTTCTTAGCTATTTGGTTATTATAGTTAGACAAAGAATGAGAGACATAATAAGCTAGTTTTCATCTAAATTTCTTGTAATGGGGTATAAAACATAACTGCAATTTTGATAAGGAGCTGTCAGGGCCTTCATGTGAAATTAACTTTACATTTAAAGGTGCCATTTTTTTCTTCCTAATACTCTGTGGTGTTTAATATCCTATTAACATGATTTCACTTGGTCCTCAAGTCCTTCCATAATTTATTTAAATGATTATTTGATGACCACTCTTAATTTTTATATCCTACATTTAGGTCTTACCTATCAAAAAAGTTGACATGCTGTATCCATATTGGAGTGTCTTCATTTGAATCCCGGCTCTGCTTCCGATTCCAGCTCCCTGTGATGTGTATCCTAGAAGGTAGCAGGTGATGGCTCAAGTAGTTAGGTTCCTGCCACCCATGTGGGAGACTCAGATGGAGTTCCTAACACCTGGATTTGGAATGGCTCAACCCTTCTTGTTGCCGGCAGTTGGAGAGTGAGCCAGTATTAGATGATCAAACTCTCTGTCATGTGCACGCATGTTCTGCCTTTCAAATAAACATTTTTTTTTTTTTTTTTATACAGGCAGAGTGGACAGAGAGAGAGAGACAGAGAGAAAGGTCTTCCTTTTTGCCGTTGGTTCACCCTCCAATGGCCGCCGCGGATGGCGCGCTGCGGCCGGCACACTGCACTCATCCGATGGCAGGAGCCAGGAGCCAGGTGCTTTTCCTGGTCTCCCCATAGGGTGCAGGGCCCAAGCACCTGGGCCATCCTCCACTGCACTCCCGGGCCACAGCAGAGGGCTGGCCTGGAAGAGGGGCAACCGGGACAGAATCCGGCGCCCCGACCGGGACTAGAACCCGGTGTGCCGGCGCCTCAAGGCGGAGGATTAGCCTGTTGAGCCACGGCGCCGGCCTAAATAAACATTTTTTTTAAAAAAGTGGTCTCCTGAGACTAGTCTTTTGAAAAAAAAAACATTGAATATTTAATATTTTATAACTTTTTAAAACAGATTTATTTATTTATTTTGAAAGGCAGAATGACAGACTTTCCATCTACTAGTTTGCTCCCTAAATGTCCATAATAGTTGGATCTGGTCTGGACACAGCCAGGAGCCAGGAATTCCATCTGAATCTCCCCTTTGGGTCAGAGGGACTCAAGTACTTGAACCACCACATGCTGTCTCTCACCTGGATTGAAAGCAGAGGAGGGGTTGGCGCTGTGGCATAGCGGTCGGAGCCACTGCTTGCAGTGCCCGCATCCCATATGGGCGCTGGTTTGAGTCCCGGCTGTTCCACTTCTGATCCAGCTCTCTGCTATGGCCTTGGAGAGCAGTGGGAGATAGCCTGGGTCCTTGGGTCCTGGCACCTGCATGAGAGACAAGGAGGAGGCTCCTGACTTCTGGCTTTGGATCAGACCAGCTCTGGCTGTTGCAGCCATCTGGGGAGTGATCCAGCGAATGGAAGACCTCTTTCATTCTTTCTGCCTCTGCCTCTCTGTGGTTCTGCCTTTCAAATAAAATAGATAAATCTTAAATAATAAATAAATAGGAAAAAAAAAACCTTTAAAAAAAAGAAATCAGAGGAGCCAGGTCTTGAACCCACACTCCAATATGGGATGTGGGTATCCCAAGTGATGGCTTAACCTACTGTGCCTCAATGCCTAGCCCTTATGACTTTAAAAAACCCTCCCTTCATTTATAATCTGATTTCCATTGTGCTACTCTGTGGAAAATTATTCTCACACCCACCAAGAAAAAACCCCTCTTGTTTGTTGAAAACTTTGAAACTTTTTTTCCTCATCCTTCTTGACCCCTGCTGTAGCATTTGGGACATCCAATCATCTTGCCTTGATTACATTTTGTTTTTCTGCCTACCTTTTTCACTGCTCCTATATTTTTAAATCTCTGTCTTTTGTTGATTGCTTTTCCATCTCCTATGTTCTAATTTTGGCTATTCCCTAAGGCTCAGTTGTTAGCACTCTGCTCTTCTTTTTTGCCCTATAACCCAGAAAACCCTGTATTTCCCATGTCTTGAGCTAGCACCTCTGTGCATGTGATTTCTAAACTTAAGTTCTCAGCTAACCCAGATTGAATTCTGGTGTTTCCAGATGCTTTAAGAACATTTCCATTTGTAGCTTCTTTGTGCCATTAATTTTTTTTTTTAACTGGGGAGTCTGGGGTGGAGATTGAGATATTCCATGTACTGGTTCACTCTCCTAATGTCCACAAAAGCCAGAGCTGGGCCAAATTGAGGCCAAGAGCCCGGAACTCCATCTAGGTCTCACATGAGTGATAGAGACCCAGCTACTTGAGCCTTTACCTGCTGCCTTCCAGGGTGCACATAAGCAAGACACTGGAATCAGAAGCAAGAGCTGGTACTCAAATCCAGATGAGGACATCCTAAGCAGTGTCTTAACTGCTGTGCCATTTTAAATTCAACATATATGTGAAAAGAACCTATCCAATCCCCTCTTCCAGCCCTCATGATCTACTTAGTTCCATTAGTGGTGCACTGTGGTGATTCACATCATAAGCTTAGAGCCTTGAACCCATTTGAGAGAAGAACCTTCAAATTTTGGAGCTACTGGTATGCTGGAGCCAACTTAGATGGACTCACAAGAGCCAAATCTTAAATTTTCAGCAATTTTGTGAGCTGGTTGCTAAGTACAGCCATTATTAAAAATTAAATTGTATAAATTTATGATCAAATCCGTTTTATTTTAAATGAAAAGTACTCTTCATTCTTATTTTACTACATGTTGTCTGTGCTCTAGAGATTGCTATATAATGTGCTACTGTACATTTTTTTCTCAGTATTGCACTTAGTGATGTTTTATTAATAGCTTAAAGTTTGTTGTCATGGGAGTATTTATCACATAGAAACCAACAATTACTGCCAGTTGAGCTAGGTATCTTGTTTTGTTCATTATCTAGGTTTAAGAAAATGTTAATATTATAGATGAAACATAAAAGTGGGTCATGGCTATGGCCAATACATTGTAACTAATACAAACAATTGAAGAAATATCTTTCAGTATATGAAAGCTATTACCCAACTCATTGTGAACGATTTTCTCCAGTTGAGCATCTGCCTGTCACTTTAATCTTTACACACACACATGTACAGACCTTGCATATTTCCACCTCTGTACCTGGTCTTAAGTAATTTTTCCATCTTTTTTCTTTCAACCAGATCATTTGGCAATCCTCCAAGTCCCATCTCTTCCAGAAGGTTTTCCAGATATTTCCAGCCTTTATGTTTTCCAACTCCCATTCTAGTTTGAGTGTTGTAATTGGACAGTATTTTAGTTTTCTATTCAAATGTAAACATCCCCAGCCCCAGCCTCTGTTTGCAGAATTCTAGTAAACTAGAAATCTAGTATGCCTGAAAGTAGCCCTTTCTTTTGTCCAGGAAATCCTTTATGTTAGACATCTTCTACCTTGTAATGTCCCAGTCTTGTGATACCATGTTGTGAACCTTATCCAGTGACGTCACTGTTGGACTGAATCAGAAGACCAGCTGCCACTTAACTTGTAGCTCTGTGGCCCTGACTTCTCAGAGATCCAGCCTCTTCATTTGCTTCTGTGGAATGGGGGTAACAAATAAACTTCACAAGGCAGTTTTTAATTAAATAAATTAAATGAAGGCTGATTGTGAGGCAAGGTAGTTAAAAGGCAAAGACTCTAAAATCAGAAAGATCACAGTGAGGCCAGTTTTTCCACCTGGTGACCTTGAGTAACTTACTTCTTGTGCCTTATTTTCTCGTGCAAAGTGGGGAGGGCTTTTCTGACTCTGGGTGGACTCACTCATCTGTCCATTGTTAGCAGTCCTATCACATATTGCCCATAGTCATTCCTGAGATATTTCAGAATAACAAAGACTTCCCATCTGTTTGTTCAAACTTTCTAGAATGTTGTTCATTATTGCTTAGAGTGTGTAATAGATATGACTTCAATTTAAAAAGATACACACAAACACACATTGTCTGACCACCATCACCATGGGTCATACACATGCTTCAGAAGAAGGCCTGTCACAGTTAGCTCTGCCCTGTTGCCAAAGCGTTCCTGCCCACAGAGGGTCTGACTCCTCCCAGACTGGCTTGATGCTGAGAGACTGAAGCCTAACATTGCACAAGTGCATTTTGTGATGGACAGTAAGAACCTGAGACTCCTTAAGTCCAAGGACTTGCCTCTGATCTTCTTGAGGATGTCTACCATAATTAAGAAAGCAGTTGCTGTTTGAAAGCATCTTGAGAGGAACAGAAAGGATCAGGATGGTAAATTCTGTCTGATCCTGAGTAGAGAACTGATTTTACCAACTGACTAAATAATATCATAATACCTTGTGAATCTTTCCCTCAATTAGAACTGTGAATCATCCACAGCCTCTGTCCTGGTGGCATAAATATGCCAGTATAGTTTAGCTAAAAAAAAAAAAAAAATTACTCTTCTCTTTTCCCCACTTCTGGTATGTACTACCATTTCATGTATATTTTACTCCAAACTGAAAATTCCTAAATTTTTAATTATTGCTTTTAGTTTTAAATTCTTTAATTTTTATTTACCTAGAACTAGAGATTCTTGTGTGGATAATAAACTAGTTCAAGGCCAAATAACAATCAGTCTGTTTCACTCTCATTCCCAGGTCCGCAAGCACATCAATGACCTTTATGAAGACCTACGGGATGGCCATAACCTGATCTCTCTGCTGGAGGTCCTCTCGGGTATCAAGCTGGTGAGCTTCTCTCTCCTCCTACTGAGTGGCCTCACAAGTTCATGATGATGGCAAATTGGTCCATCTTGTTGAGTGCTAGGGCATTGAATGACCAACACCACCAGCTCTATTAGCTTGTGGCTGGAGGGGAGGAGGAGGAAGAAGATGAGTTTGCAAGCGGGATTTTATTTCTAATCACACTTATAGTTTACAAATGACATAACTTCAAGGTGTGTAATACATTCTATGTCTTCATGAAATCAGTAATCTAATTTTTTTTTTTTAGATTTATGTGTTTTCTGCATACTTGGTTTGTGTGTGTGTGTGTGTATGTTTTTTTTTCCCCCATGAGTTGTTTGAAAGGCAGAGTTACAGAGGGAGAGGGACATCTTGTATCCACTGGTTCACTCTGTAAATGGCTACAATTGCGGGGGGTCGGGAGGCCAGGCAGAAGCTGGGAGCCTGGATCAGAAGTGGAACAGTTGGAACTCGAACTAGCTTTCATATAGGATGTCAGCGTCACAGGCAGTGGCTTAGCCCCCTGTGCCATAATGCCAGCCCCTACTTACTCATTCTTACCTGGTCTTTATTCCTAGATTGTAATATTTCAAGAAGATTAGATTCATTTTTCCCGTTTATTATGAATTTTTGAGTTTTCTGCTTATTTTCAGCTAAGGACCTGTAGTTTACATTTAAAAGCCTACATAAATTGGAGTTTTGGCTTCCAGTTCATCTCCCTTCTTCCCTCCCATGATCATTTAGTTGCGCACATTTGGAGAGATGCTGAAGTCGATGTCTGAGCATAGACCTGGATGCAGGACATTTGGGCCCCCTGGACATCTGAATGTGTTTGCCTCCTCCCACAGTACATTAAACATTGCTTGTAGGAAACACTTACATGTCTGAAGGCAAATCCTGTCTGAGCTCATGGCCTGTCAGAGGATAGTTCTGAGAAATCAAAATAACCCAATTGTGAGCCCATTGTTTCATACATTTGATTCCAGTAGAAGCAAGTGATCCCATGTGGTTCATGTTCTGTCTCCAGTGCTGTAAGACAACATGATTTTCATTTAGAGAAGTCCAGGGCTGAATATTGGAAACATCTGTGAGGAACGAGAGCCCTGGAGAGGCACAGAGCACTAGTCGTCTGTGAAATCCAGCCCCCTCACTGCCTGTGGCGAATTCTGAGTCATTGTTTGTTGTGTTTAAAGACCAGAATTTGGCACATCAGCGTTCGTTCGCTGTTTAAGTGATATTCAGCTCCTTCTAGGACTGGGGCTTTGGCTTCCCTTGGGCCCTTTGTTTTGATTTCACATTTTTTTTCCTTTCAATAAAAAATTAATTATATTTTAATGGCTCAAAATTGACAGAAACTTTTATTAGCACAGCCAGCACATGTAATTTCTAGTTCTTTCCTGGTCTGCATTTAAAAATCTAATATGTGATTAGAATTTCATTCTATATACTGTGTTGGACTGTATTCTTTAGCACTCACCAAATTATATTTTGGGCAATATGGCTAATATATTTAATGAGATTATATTGATCTAATTCTTTTTTAAATGTTTGTTTTATTTATTTGAAAGACAGAATTAGAAAGAGAGGGAGGGAGAGATAGATCATCCATCCACTGGTTCACGCTCCAAAAGGCCTCAATGGCTGGGGCTGGGCCAGGCCGAAGCCAGGAATCACAAGCTTCTTTCAGGTCTCCCACATGGGTACGGGGGCCCAAGGATTTGAGCCATCCTCTGCAGCTTTCCCAGGAGCATTAGCAGGGAGCTGGATTGGAAGTGGAACAGGCAAGGCTTGAACCAGTACCTATATGGGATGCCAGCATTGCAAGTGGCACCTTAACTCATTGTGCCACAGTGCCAGCCCCAAAAAGATCTTTCTTGATGACAGTTATTTACAAAACAGGTTAAAACTTCAGCAATATAATTTTCCTAGCCCTTGAAAACCTACAAGTGTTTTTGGAGATACTCCTAGGATATCATCTTTTCTGCAAAATCCATCCAGATATTACTGTCATGGTTATTTTCATCATCTTTTTCTCCCTTGGTTGATTCACAAAAGCAGAATGGGTGGGTGACTGTGGAGAATTGAAGATGAATTTCAGCATAAATGGTGTTTAATCATCTGCTCTGGTCTTGATTTGGTTTTGTGTGTCTCTTGGAAGTGGGAGGGTATTTTCATATTTATTTTCATTTCTTATTTTTGTGTTAAATTCACTTCCATTTCATCTTTGTGTTGTGAATTTCCCATTTGTCTGTTGTGTCCTTGCCTTGGTTGGTGGTCAAAGGAGCCAGCAGGGCTGAAGACCCTCCGTCTGGTGAGCATGCCCTCCTGGCGCCATACAAGCAGCGAGGAGCAGGAGGAGGAAGATGATGATGATGTCGTAGGTCCTCCTGGGGATGCCAGCATCCCAGCTGGCACTGCTGGCACTGCAGGGCCATCAGAGAGTCTGAGGTTCTCTAGGTGTCCAAGTAGCTTAGCCACCAGTTGTCTTCTCTTTCCACCTGGGAATTTGAGTCCCAGTGAAAGTGGTTAAAACTAATTGTGCCTCTTGCCACTGTTAGATGATCCTGAAATGGGAATTATTTTGTTTATCTAAGAATGATTGACACCAAAAGAGGTATCAAGTCCCTTTATGACCTAGAGACCCTTAGCTTTCTGGTGACCTTGCTGTGTTTTGTGAATCCAGACTGCAAAATTATGGAAAGTTTAGTTGACAGCATGACAATTAATTGCTCACAGCTTCACAGTCCAGACTAACTGGTATTCTCTCTCCACCTCTCTTGCCTCTAGTTTCTTACCACATGCCATGCTGTTTGTTTTCAAAACAGCCTGTTGTTTGCCAACTCACTGCATGAAGATTCTCTGGTCTTGGTTAATAATATGTGTAGTTGCTTTGGAGGACAGAGATTTAACTTGCATGTTCTTAGGATATTTATTTTTGGTGGGGGGTACATTAGAAGTAATGACGAGAATATAAGGAACATTTCCTGTGTGCAGGCCTTAAATTACAGCCCATAACCTTTCTGCAGAGAATAGGCAATATCGCCAGTCCCTGTCCTCACAAAGTCAGCTTTTCATATTGATTTCTCTTCC
This sequence comes from Sylvilagus floridanus, assembly GCA_949820135.1. Taxonomy (NCBI): domain Eukaryota; kingdom Metazoa; phylum Chordata; class Mammalia; order Lagomorpha; family Leporidae; genus Sylvilagus; species Sylvilagus floridanus. The sequence goes on from OX463225.1 coordinate 30,150,562, forward strand.
TAAAGCCTTAGAATCATCAGTCCTGCACACTATATCATCCTTCTAGGATGGGGAACCATTTTTTGCCAAGGACCATTGGATATTTATAATGTCATTCACAGACCATACAAAATTATCAACTCAAACCTTAGCCTGCTGTAAATTTATTGAATTTTAAGTCCTACCTGTAGTTGCTTTGGCAGGGCCAGATCAAATGACTTCACAGGCCTTCTATGGCCCATAGGCCATGCATTCCCCATCCCTGTTCTAAGCCAAATTCATAATCAGTTTAGCTGAAATGACAGAGAAGAAGCCCTCCCTAAAAGATTTTTCCCTAACATTTGACTTAAAGGTATCCTGTTGCCTAAACGGGACTTGGCTTCTCTGTGGACTGTCCTATTTTGGGAGTGTTGGGGGTGCCCAGGGAGAGGCTTCAAGCCTTCCATCTCCATGTCTTGGCTACTCTTTGGCTCACTGTGACCTGGGACACTGTTTCCTCTATGTAAACACCCACAGTAAAGCTACATTCTGTTTTGTTAGCCTCTACTCAGTACCAGTTTGAGATTTGCAAATGAACTGGGTATAATCCAATGAGACTGATGTGTCAGTCCCAATTATAGTAAAAATAAAAGCAATGCTGGAAAACAAGCAGAAGGAATGGTTCTAGAGAGAGATAGCTATTCCTGTAAGTACTCACTAAGCAAATAGATGAGGCAAACTAAGTGAGCCTTGGACAGGTGCCAAAGACACCGAGTGGAGGTAGACTTCTCTCCCCTGGGTTGCATGATGTCCAGGATTGGAGGATGGGCAGAAAATAACTTTGACTGGAGTAATTATGTTGAACAGCTCTACATCACCAAAGTTTGGTTTGCTTTGAGTATTTCCCATTAAGGTCAAAAGTGACTTTCCTGTAGTGATACCACTGTTCCTGGGAAATGGGTTACTTCCTGACCTTTGCCTCTGATTTTGGATTTTTTCATGTTTCTTGATCGTTTCTTCATCATGTATTACTTCTCATTCCCTGTAGTTAGAAATTGGCTACCTTGAGCTCCTTTTACCAGGTTTGTAATAAGGTTGGCTCCATCCATTACTACCCAATTAGGACTTTCTGCTTTTTCTCTACAATAGTGTTTAATAGGCCAGAGAACCAGCCTTTGTTTCCATTAACCTCACGTTCAGAATCAAGTTCTGTCCCATAGAACTGCAGAAGAACCTGTAGAGAAGCTATGGCCCTGATTCAGTGTTAGTGGTCAAACAGTATTGTGTGTGTGCACAGAGAGCCTGTTGAAACCTCACAGGTCCTACACTAAAGGGGTGCTTTGTGTAATGTTCCCACGCCTGGCTTCAACCATGAGGAGTTCTTGTGTGGCCTTTTAATCCTTGAAATGAAAGGAGTCTGTGTGGGTACATTGGTATAGCTAATATTAACATCCACTTTTGTTTGTTTGTAGCCCCGGGAGAAGGGCAGGATGCGATTTCATAGGCTGCAGAATGTGCAAATTGCCCTGGACTTCCTAAAGCAGCGGCAGGTAAGACCACCCCATGTTTCCTCATCCTGCCAGGGACCCTAGTTGGCAGTGTCCTCAGTGCCCCTGGTAAGCCCTCAGTAAATGCCAAGTCTGACCCAGTTCCGAGTTTTGCCTGCTGGTGAACGGTTGTATTCTAGCTGGACTAACCATCCTGACATAGCCCTGACATAGCCCTTGTGGCTTCCTTGGGAAGGAGAGTGTGATAGAGAAGAACAAGATGCTGGGGATGGAACCTTGTTAGATCCACATTAGATGGAGTCAAAATGAAAATGAACAATAAACCAGCAAAGAAGATGGAGAAAGGGGGTAGCATTCAGGAAGGAGAACCAAATGCTGCATCGTCATGAAAGTGAGATGAAGTGATCTGGACTGTTGAATGCCACAGTCTGAAAAAAACGTGGGAGCTGCTAAGTGTTGGTGGTTTGAGAGAATCGTATTAAAAGAGGAGAAAATAGGATATTGGAGACTTAGATACAGGAAGGGAGAAGCTTTCCCCTTCCCAATAAGGAAGGAAGACAGCGTTGTGTTCTTAGACACACGAGGAGAAGCCATTGAAGAGGGTAGGATTGAAAATGAGTGGGAGATAGAGTTAGAACGTTTGGCAAAGAAGATACCTTCAAGATCTATCAGTCTAGTTTCTTCATGTTACAGATAAAGAAGTCTGTACAGATGGAATGGCCTGCCCAAATCACAGAGGCAGAGCAAAGCTGAGACGTTAACTTGGGTTTCTTGAGGTGTAGTTCAGGATTCCCTCTGCTGTCCATGCTGTTTTCTATACACCTTCCCTCCTCCCATTGCTTCCCAATTGATGGAATCAAGTCCAGGAATTGGGCAGTGAGAACCAAAGCATAAGTGGCATGGTTGTCTTTGAAAAGAAGAAAAGAAAGATGCTCCTTTTGCTGAGACACAAGGAGAGGGACAGAAGGCAAAGTAGAGATGCAGACATGCTTTGTGGTGGGGAGGAGATGTGTGAAAGAATCAGAGAGTTCATCTGCTCGGAGTGAACTGTTTGGAAAAGATTTGGTATAGCTCAGGTTGCCAAGCAACACGACATTAAACACAGGTCAACACGACATTAAATGGCATGCATATTTTTGGTGTCACTTCATTTTTTCCCTCTTATCAGTGATTCTCATTAACTTGGGAAATTCTCTTTCTGTATGCTCCCATAGCAATTTGCTTCATTTATTACTTTATCATGTTTCTCTGTTGCAATGTGCTACAGGCCTTGTAAGGCTAGGGAATATGATCTTAACATTTTCCTGGGCCAGCATTATGGTACAGTGGGTTAAGCCACTGACTACAGTGCCAGTATCCCATATGAGCACTGGTTTTGAATCCTAGCTGCTCTGCTCCCAATCCAGCTCCCTACTAATGTGCTTGGGAAAGCAGTGGAAAATGGCCCAAGTGCTCGGGCCCTTACTACCTATATGGGAGATCTGGATGGAGTTCCAGATTCCTAACTTTGGCTTAGCTATTTGGGGAGTAAAACAGTGGATGGAAGATCTCTCTCTCTCTCTCTCTCTGTCGCTGTCTCTGGTTTTGTTGTTTGTTTGTTTGTTTTATTTTTTTTTTAAAGATTTATTTATTTGAAAGAGTTACACAGAGAGAGACAGAGAGGGAGAGAGAGAGAGAGAGAGAGAGAGGTCTTCCATCCAATGGTTCACTCTCCAATTGGCCACACAGCCGGAGCTGCACCGATCCGAAGTCAGAAGCCGGGAGCTTCTTCCAGGTCTCCCACATGGGTGTAGGGGCCCAAGGACTTGGGCTATCTTCTACTGCTTTCTCAGGCCATGGCAGCGAGCTGGATTGGAAGTAGAGCATCCAGGTCTTGAACTGGTGCCCATATGGAATGCCGGCACTTCAGGCCATGGTGTTAACCTGCTGCACCACAGCACTGGCCCCTATTTTATGCTTTATTTACTTATTTGAGAGGTAGAGTTACAGACAGAGAAGTAGAGGCAAAGAGCATGGTATTCCATTTGCTGGTTTACTCCCCAAATGGCTGCAATGGCTGGAGCTGGGCTGATCCAAAACCAGGAGCTTCTTCTGGGTCTCCCACACGGATGTAGTGGCCCAAGGACTTGGGCCATCTTCTGCTTTCCCAGGCCATAGTAGAGAGCTGGACCGGAAGTGGAGCAACTGGGACCCGAATGGGATTTACCCACTATGCCACAGTGCCAGCCCCCAACCCAATAAATCTTTTTTAAATAAAGATTTTCCCTTTAGCAGCTGCCTGACTGATCTGTAATTGGCACTATTTGAATAAAATATTTGGTAAAATGAATTAATAAATGAAAAGTGGTAAGGACAGTGGAGACTGCTGAGGTGTTTAAGGAATGAGAGGAAGCAGCATTGAAATGTCTAGGTAAGGAGTTAGAGAAAACTTAAGGTGTCTTTCATGGACAAGGCAAGTTGAGAAGAATTGGTTTACTAGAGGCCTAAATAATTACAAAGATAACTATGTGAGTGAAAGCATAGGCCAGTAAAAGCCATGGACTCAGAGTACCAGAGGAGTCTCTAGAACAGTTCTTCATAGTAGTGGGGTCCAAGTAACAGCTGTGCAGGTGGCCAAAGTGCAATAAAATGAATCAGCAGAATTGAGAAGGCAGGCACAAGGTTCAGATAGGATGATAATTTGGGTCATCAACATGAGTGCTGAAATTGCCAAGAAGGATGGTGGGTGATGAGGTAGGAAAGGAGAATAGGAGTTAGTTAGGTGTTGAAGTCAATGAGGAAAGGTCAGTAGAGATTTAAAGGTCATCTCGCCCAAGGAGGGAGACTTCACAATGAAAGGGGAAACCTCACAGGTGAGACTGAGGGATGTGCACTTGGCTAGTACTACCAACCCACCAACTGTTGATGGCTAGTGATTAGAAAAGCTGAATTCTCCCACTTCTACCCCATCTGCCCAATGTACAGAAGCAAAGACTGAGATACTGAAAAGGGAAAGAACTTGCCCAGGTGAACGTTAGTGTCAGGAAGAAGTAAGGCTCCTGTTTGAGAGGTTGCTAGCATCTTTTGGAAACTTGCTCATTTCAGTTTAATGGAAGAGATAAAGGAAAGACAGCTCAAGTGTAGTTTGTTGCAATTGCACAGAAGCTCTGTGAGGCATGACAAAGAGGCTAATGGGGTTGAGGTAGAAGCAGAGTGGTTTACCTAGGATGCTCTTGGCTTTAGAATTCCTTGTCCCAGGAAACCCCTCAGTTTCCAGTATGCTGAGATGGCTGATCACCCTGGGTTGGGGAAGGATTTGTGGGTCTGTGCACACTGTGTTGTTGGAATGAGTTTAGGAGTAAAACACTTGCTACAAGAGGCATGACAGGTGTGGATGTCTGTGACAAAGGAGGGGGTGTGGGGTGGGAGAAGGCCAAAGACTTGTTGTGATGAAGAGACATCTCTTTCTCAGTTTGAAAAGTCGGAGCTTGAACAACTGAATAGAAAAGCAGCTCACAGTACCTTGAGCTTGCAGGGTTGCTTTGCTGGTAGAATGCAAAATGGTCCAGCCACTCTGCAAGACACTTTGGCTCTCTCTTACAATGCTCAACATCTACCTTATGACCTACAGTCTCACTCCTAGGGAGTTACTGTGCAGAAATGAAAACATGTGCTCACACAAAAAACTGTACATGAATATAGGAGCTGTATTCATAAATGCCAAATGCTGGAAACAACCCACGTGCCTGTCACTGGATGAATGGATAGACACAGGGCTGTGGGTCTGCACAATGGAGTACTACTCAGCAAGAAAAAGGAGCAACAACTTGGTGAGGGATCTTCAAGGCATCACGCTGAGTAGAAAAAAAGCCTGTATCAGAGTTTACATACTACACGATTACATTGATATAACATTATGAACAGAGCAAAACTAGGGACCAGCAGGAGATCACTGGTCACAGGAATTGGGGCTTGGGGTGGGGTTTAACTACAACATGGGGGCATCACAAGGGACCTTAATGGGGTGATAAGTATTTGAATTTCTGCATGTGTTAAAACTCATAGAACTAAGAAGCTTTTAAAAATCAATTTCATTGTATATCAGTATTGAAAATCTGTAAAAATCAAAAAGTCCAGGGCTCTGAGGCTGGCTTTTGTTTCTTTTTCAGGTGAAACTGGTAAACATTCGCAATGATGACATTACGGATGGCAACCCCAAGCTGACCCTGGGCCTCATCTGGACCATTATTTTACACTTCCAGGTAGGGGCTCTGATGTTGGGTTTCCATCTGCTCTGTCTGGGCATGGCCTGGAAAGTTGGACTGCTTCCATTCCTCCTGTGTTTGGCAATGAACAAGATTGAGTGGGAGTTGAAAAGGAAAATTAAGATTGTCCTGGAGGTGAGCAGTTGTATCCTAAACCCAAAACTAATGATTCTTTACATGAGGAAACTGGAGGATTTTTCACTTGTTTGTGGCTTGGAGGTGGTGTTGGCAGTCTGGTTATTGGAAATCTGTTTCCTTAGCAAAATCAAAGCCAGGCTCTTGCAGACTCAGAGCATGAGGCTTTCTACATGAGAGGCAGAGAAAGGGGTGTGTTTGGGGGTGGGGGGACGGAATGAAGGTTCCTAATCCTGCTTTGATGTTTTTCTGAACTCTAGTGATCTAAGGAGCCTGGTTAATTGCAACATTGTAGCAGCTTAGTTAGCTGGGTTATATTTGTGTTGGCCTTGTAGCCCTGGCATCTTAAAGAATGCTCACAAGGTCACATGGCCTTTCTGTCCTAAGAAGACCAATCCTTTTAAAGTCGTGATTGCTGTTGGAAAGAAACATTCCTATTTTTTTTAATAAAGATTGTTCTTTTGAATAACTTTTAGCCTAACATAACAAAGCTTTTTATCAGACAGCTCTACACTGCCCACCTGCTGCCCAGTAGGCCTGCTGGTGGAGGAAGCACTCCTTTAGCAGGTGGGAAAAGGCAGCTGGGGAGGTACTCAAGGCTTGCTGCAGGGGTGAGGTCAATGTGGGTAGTTAGCGACACCTACCGACTGAAGGGAGAACAGATGTTGCTGAATTCCTTAAGACCTTTGCTTCTGAGCACAGGCTTTTGGTTTTTTAGTATTGGTTTGGAGTCAGAATTGGCAATCTCTAGCATGAGTAGGGTTATGAATGTGTGAAGATAACGTGTATCTTTTGTAGAACCACAGGGCTATCTTAGAAAGCTTTGGGTATAGGAATAACAAGGAGCATGAACTTGGTGTGCAAAGTACAATAGTGTCATGCTTTAAAAGTTAATAATTTCTTAAAATCATCAAATATTTGACTAGTGTTCAGATTTCCCCAATTATCTCATTTGAAAACAACAACATTGGTTTGAATCAGGATCCAAGTAAAGTCCACAAATTATGCTGATGGCATCTCTAGGATGTCTTTTTTAAAAAAAAAAATTTATTTATTTGAAAGGCAGTGTTGCAGAGAGGCAGACGCAGTGAGGGAGAGAGAGGGGTCTTCCATTTGTTGGTTCACTCCCCAAATGGCTGCAATGGCCAGAGCTGGGCTGATTTTAAGCCAGGAGCCAAGAGCTTCTTCCAGGAAGACCCATGTGGGTACAGGAGCCCAAGGACTTGAGACATCTTCTACTGCTTTCCCAGGCCATAGCAGAGAACTGGATCGGTAGTAGAGCAGCCAGGTCTCGAACTGGCACCCATATGGGATGCCGGCACTGTAGGTGGCGTCTTTACCCGCTATGTCACAGCACCAGCCCCTAGTATATGTTAATAGTGTCCTGCATCTCTGTATTTCATTGCCTGTAAACGTGATTTAGTCCCAGGCCTCAGATTCAATCACATTCAGGTTCAGGTTTATTGTTGCTGTTTTTTGGCAAGCATAATGATGTTGGGTTGTGCACTTTTAATTGCTGCCCAGGATGTCTGTTCTCTCTTGTGTTTAGAGTGGTCAGCGGGTTCAGTGTTAGCAGCCTGATTCATCCGCTCCACATGTACTTCTAGCCAATTGCTTTAGCAGCTACTGATCATGATTGCTCATTCCATCCTCTTATTAGGGGTTGCAAAATGGTGGTGTTCACATTTTATTATTCCTTCTCAGTTAATAGGAACTTAATCTCATCATCTGTCTTGAGAGAGAGATCCTACAAGTAAGACAAGAAAACTGGTCCCCTCTTCCCATTATTTGCCAGTGTTCAGAATAATTGGTCGGTTCCCTAAGATTATTTGTTCACCTTTTTAAAAAACTTGTCACTGTTTTTCATAGAGGTTTTTTTTTTTTTTAATATTTATTTGAGAGGCAGAGTTGCAGAGAGAGACAGACAGAGAGTGAGGCCTTCCATCCACTGGTTCACTCCCCAACTGGCTACAACAGCCAGAGCTAGGCTGATCCAAAGTCAGGAGCCAGAGCTTCTACCAGGACTCCCACATGGGTACAGGGGCTCAAGCACTTGAACCATCATCCGCTACTTTCCCAAGACATTAGCAGGGAGCCAAATTGGAAGAGGAGCAGCAGGGACACAAACCAGCACCCATATGGGATGCTGGTGCTACAGGTGAATACTTAACCTATTTTGCCACAGTGCTGGCCCCAAATTCATGGATTTTTAACAGACTTAATATGTTTCATCAAATACAGTTACCATTCTTCCTAATATTAAAATAACTCTGTCTTTAACCAATAAGAGACTTCTGAAGTTGATTATCCTATTCTATAACCCTAGTAGTCTTTGATAATTTTCTTTTTATTTATTTATTTATTTATTTATTTTTTGACAGGCAGAGTGGACAGTGAGAGAGAGAGAGACAGAGAGAAAGGTCTTCCTTTTTGCTGTTGGTTCACCCTCCAATGGCCGCCACGGCCATCGCGCTGCGGCTGGCGCACCCCGCTGATCCGATGGCAGGAGCCAGGTGCTTCTCCTGGTCTCCCATGGGATGCAGGGCCCAAGCACTTGGGCCATCCTCCACTGCACTCCCGGGCCACAGCAGAGAGCTGGCCTGGAAGAGGGGCAACCGGGACAGAATCGGGCGCCCTGACCGGGACTAGAACCCGGTGTGCCGGCGCCACAAGGCGGAGGATTAGCCTATTGAGCTGCGGCACCAGTCCTTTGATAATTTTCTTTATTTCTTATGTGATGAAATGTTGCAGACACTTTGTATAATTCTTGTCCTGGATCTTAAATTTGCAGCTTCTCCAAGGAACCAATTCTTTATTAATTGACCCTGATATGAGAATTGCCAAGTTATTTGATGTTTCTAGGCCTTTCTGTAAATAGAACTAGGCAATACTTATATTTTTCTCTTAAAAAATTATGAATTTATACTGATATTTTTAATTGAAATTTAGAGTTTTATTTGCCTTCTTCGACTTTGTGTTTTTTTACACTGAAAATGTTGATTCTAAGTTACAAAATTATTTATTCCCTTTTCCATACACATGCAGTCATATGTATTGTATGTAATATAGTTGTGAATCAAGATAAGAGTTATTAAAAGGCTTGCTTAGACATTGATGATTTCTCTACAATCTTTTTTGTCCTTAGGGACAAATATTTTAAAGTCATTTAAAATCATTTCTCTCTGTTGTTAAGCCACCAATTCTATACACAGGTTTGTTTTTATTTGCTTTCTGTTTTTAGGGATTGCTGTTTTCCATTTCAGTGTTTTTTAACATTGTGTAGATCATTTACATTATTCCTAAGGGGAGTGTTAAAAAGGAATATCGGGGCTGGGTGTTGTGGCCTAGTGAGTTAAGCTGCTGCCATCCAACTCCCTGCTAATGTGCCCCGGGAAGGAAGCAGTGAGTGGCCCGACTGCTTGGGCCCCTGCACCCACTTTGGAGATCCGGAAGAAGCTCCTGGCTTGCAGCCATTTGGGGAGTGAACCAGCAGATGGAAGACTTCTGTCTCTCTCTCTCTCTCTCTCTCTCTCTCTCTCTCTCTCTCTCTCTCTCTCTCTTAATTCTGCCTTTCAAATAAATAAAATAAATCTTTGGGGAAAAAAAAGTGAATGAAAGGTGTTTTCAGAGAAGTTTGGATTCCCTCCATCCTGTGTCCTCTCCATCCTATTTCTTCCCTTTCCATATAGCTCACCATTGAAACATCTTTTGGGTAACCATTCTATTGTTTGTTTATTTTAGGAAAATGCACTGATTTTAAAAGCATCTTTATTGACTTGTAACTTCGTATCATAAAAATTAGCCAATTTTTACTGTACAGTTCAATGATTGTAATGAATTGTGCAACCAAAACCAAAATCCAGTTTTGGAACATTGTCGTCATTCTCATCAGATGCCTTTTACCCATTTACGGTGCTCTTCATTCATCACAGATCTCAGGGAACCACTAACTTGTTTTCTATCTCTATAGGTTCACCTGTTGTGGACATTTCATGTAAATGAAATCATACAATATATGGTCTTTTATATCTGGCTTAATTCACTTAGCATAATTTTCAGCTTCATCCATGCTGTAGTTTGTATCAGTACTTTATTCATTTTTATTGATGAATAGTATTCTGTTTTATGATATTTGTATATTTTATTTATTCAGCAATAGACAGACATTTAGGTTGTTTTCTCTTTTTGGCTATTGTAAATAATTTTTTTTTTAAAAGATTTATTTTATTTGAAACACAGAGTGACAGAAAGGGAGGGAAAGACAGAGAAAAAGAAATCTTTCATCTGCCTGTTCACTCCCCAAATGATCGCATTGACCAGGCCAAAGCCAGGAACATGAAACTGCATCCTGATCTCCTTATGGGTTGCAAGGGCTTAAGTACTTGAACATCTTCTACTGCTTTCCCAGGTGCATTAGCAGGCTGCTGTACAGGAAGTAGAGCAGCCAGGACTCAAATCAGCACTCTGATGTGGGATGCCAGCCTTGTAGGCAGCAGCTTAACTAGCTGCACCAGAATGCCAGCCCTTATAAATAATGTTGATGCGGACATTTTGTACCAGTTTTTGTGTGTGTGGGTGTTTTCATTTCTCTTGTGTATACAACTAGGAGCAGAATTGTGGGATTGCTTGGCAGGTTTATGTTTAAGAAACTGCCAAACTGTCTTCCGAGTGGCTGGAGTATTTTACATTCCTACCAGCAATGTATGTCTCTCTACATCCTCACCAACATTTATTGTCTGTTTGTATTGTCATCACAGTAGGTATGGAAAGATATCTTCTTGTGGTTTTAGTTTACATAAAAATACATTGTTTAATTCCTCGAATGTTAGCTGAGAACCAGCTATGAGCAAGGTCTTAGGTAGCATCGGTACAAGAAAGAACATTGAACTAGATACAGACTGTCCAGCTGGACTGTGTAATTCAGAGGAGTGAGAGAAATCAGGGCTGCTTGGGGTAAGGTGCTAGAACACAGAATGAATGCAGCCATGGCAGCAATTACAATAGCAACTTGTTACAATTATTAAGGGATCTTATAACTTCTGGGGCTCTTGGCTTAGCCCACTGTTATCTGTCATTACCAATTTTACAGAAAAGTGTAACAGCTTTCTGTTTACTCTGTCTTCTACATGCATATTGGCTAACTGTTTTTCTGTTTACTGTTTGAGCATAGCTAAAGCCTATTTTGTTTTCTTGTAGATGGAAAGCTCCACTTCCAGAGTGGAGCGACTAACTAGGAATTCCATTTCTTGCTGCTCTTGAAAGCTTAGTGTTTGCTGTATTAGTGTTTGGGAAAGGCTCCCTGCTTGCAAAGTTTTATTTGGCTAGTAAGGATTATGTAGATTCTCAGTGTTCCTTGTCTTTTGATGTTAATTACCTACCCTTGTGGTTTTCCAGTCTTTTATATTATTGAGCCACTGTTAGCTGTTCTTTTTACAAATATAAATGCAGAGTAGAAGTGTCCAATGTTAGGGCATCAGCAAAGTAGCCATGGTAGTCAAGTGTGTTACTGGTGCTAATGAAGTAGAACAGGAGTACGTGTAGACATAGGCCATGGTTGGCAAGGCAGCAGTCAGTGGAAGGAAGGGATGGTTCCAGGTTTAGAATTTGCTGATACTGATGAGACTGATACATGGGAGGTAAATGGCAAGGGTTCTTTTCTATTTTATTTCAGTTTTATGACAATTTCAAGCACTCAGAAATATATACCACAGATCCTTTAATGTGTAGTGCCTTCAAAATCAAACAGATATTAAGAGTTTCTTTGCTTCAGTTTTTTTTTTTTTTTCTTTCTTTAATAAAATATTTCCAACATAGGCACCTTTCTTTTCCCCTCTGCCACTCAGGTACAATCTATCCTGAAGTTGATGTGTATCATTATCAAATGTTTTTGTGCATTTAGAGCAGACAAGGAATTAATAAACAATATATGCTATTATTTAAGTTTTTATGTTTGACACAAATAATATTTTCTATGTATTTTAAAAAATATTTATTTGAAAGGCAGGGTTACAGAGAAAGACAGAGGAAGAGACAGTAAGGGATTTTCCACTCACTGGTTCACTCTTCAAATGGCCTCAGTGGCTGTGGCTATGTCAAACTGAAGCCAGGGGCCTTTCCCAGGCACGTTAGCTGTATTGGAAGCTGGATTGGAAGTGGAGCAGCTGGGACCTGAACTGGTGCTCATATAGAATGCCAGCGCTGCAGGTGGCAGTTTAACCCACCACACCACAAAGTTGTCCCTATGTGTTCTATTTTTAAAAAACTTATGTGAGGAGCTGGTGCTAAGGCATAGAAGGTTAAGCCTCTGCCTGCAGTGTCGGCATCCCATGTGGGTGCCAGTTCAAGTCCTGGCTGCTCTAATTCTGACTCAGCTCCCTGCTAATGCACCTGGGAAAGCAGCAGAAAATGGCCCAAGTACTTGGGCCCTTGCACCCATAAGGAAGACTAGGAGGAGGCTCCTGGCTCCTGGCTTTGGCCTGCCCCAGTCCCAGCCATCACAGCCATTGGAGAGTGAACCAGTGGATGGAAGGTTTCTCTCTCTCTTCACACTCTCTATTACTCTCTGTATCTCTGCTTTTCAAATCAGTCAGTCAATCAATCAAAAATTGTGTGAAAAGCAGAGTTACAGGGGATAGGGAGAGTGAGCCAGTGTGTGTGTTTCTGTTTGCTGATTCACTCCCCAAGTGGCCACTATAGCTGGGACTGGGCCAGGCCAAAGCTAGGAGCCTTGAACTCTTTCCTGGTCTCCCACGTGAATGGCAGAGGCCCAGGCATTTGGGCCACCTTCTGCTGCTTTTTCCAGGTATATTAGCAGAGAGTTGGATGGGAAGTGGAACAGCCAAGACTCAGGAACCAGCGTTCATATAGGATGCTGGCATCACAGGTGGTAGCTTAACTCGCTGTGCCACAATGCTGGCCCCTATTCTTTTTTTTTTTTTTCTTGAAACTAAACTGTATTTTTGAAGTTTTTTCATAATAAAAGAGACATGATTTGTTCATTTTAGCTAAATATATATAGAGTATAATGTGAATGCCATCCCCTGAGGTGGTATGACACAGCTGCTATTTCTAATATGTTATTTAATTGTATGAGCAAAGTGATCATTGCTACACTGAACATGTGTCCTTATGCATATAGAAAAAGGGTTTTGTTTTTTTTTTTTTGACAGGCAGAGTGGACAGTGAGAGAGAGAGAGACAGAGAGAAAGGTCTTCCTTTGCCGTTGGTTCACCCTCCAATGGCTGCCGCGGACGGCGCGCTGCGGCTGGCGCACCGCGCTCATCCGATGGCAGGAGCCAGGTGCTAGGTGCTTCTCCTGGTCTCCCATGGGGTGCAGGGCCCAAGCACTTGGGCCATCCTCCACTGCACTCCCGGGCCACATCAGAGAGCTGGCCTGGAAGAGGGGCAACTGGGACAGAATCCAGCGCCCCGACTGGGACTAGAACCTGGTGTGCCAGCGCCGCAAGGTGGAGGATTAGCCTGTTGAGCCACGGCACCGGCCAGAAAAAGGGTTTTTAAAAAATTTTTATAAATACTTGGACTTGGAATTGCTGTGTTATACACTTTGCTTCAGCTTGCCCGTGTTTTGCCAAACTGCTCTCAAAAATACTGTATGACTTACTGTCAATACTGTTTGACATATTACATGATTGATTATTTGCTCTCTAGATCCGTGCAGTAAGATCAAAGCTTCATAATGGCAGGAAGATTTATTTATTTATTTGAAAGGCAGAGTTACAGAGAGGCAGAGACAGAGACAGAAAGAGAGGTCTTCCATCTACTGGTTCACTCCCTAGATGGTTGCAACAGCTGGAGCTATGCCTGTCTGAAGCCAGTGCTTCTGCTGGCTCTCCCTCACAGGTGGAGAGGCCCAAGGGCTTGGGCCATCTTCTGCTTTCCTAAGCCATAGCTGAGAGTTGGATTTGAGTGGAGCAGCCAAGACTCAAACTGGTGCCCATATGGGATGCAGGCACTGCAGGCAGTGACTACCCACTATGCCACGGTGCCGGCCCGGTTTACATTTTTGTGCACTTGATAGCACTTAGTCCCTAGTATGTAGATGATGTAGATCATGTATATGGAGCAATTGGATGAACTTTCATTCTGTAGTCTTTTACTCTGGCCATCTCTATGGAGAATTATGGGCAGTAAGTCTTTATAGAAAAAGCTGAAGGAAAAGTCAGGAAAAATAGGTAGACTGTAAAATTCTGGCATTGTGGAGTAGCAGGTGAATACACCACCTGCAATGCCAGCATTCTGTATGGGCACCGAAATACAGGAAATATTCATGAAAAAATGTAAGTTTATTTTGGTTTGAAAAGTTTTTGAATCCATGCATATGTGAGGGGGCTTCAGAAATTCATGGAAAATGGGTATTATGAAAAAGCTGTGTGTGGATTTCAATTTTTTTACACCAAAAACAAACATCTCTTGCTTCCATTTTCCAGCAACTTCTTGAGGCACCCTCATATTAGGGTCCTCTGAGGGGTTTGGAGGCATCTCATAGCTTTTAGCTCTGGAAACAAATGGGAGCAGAGGGACTTAGCGAAGATCAGGCACCGAGCCAAGTACTTATTGACATTGTCTCATTAACCCTGTCTACAACCACATTAAGTATGTGGTGGTATCCACATTTTACAAGTAAGGAAATGGAATTGCCTAGTCAATGAGATAAGTTACTGAGCTTGTATGTTAACCAAGATGGGAATTTGAACTTAGGTGTACCTTACTGAAATCTTTGTCCCTTTGTTCATCCTGTTTTTCTCTGGAGCAGAAGAAAAGAAAGTCTCATTGTTTTATACATGCAGAAGTTTAGAAAAGACTAGGCTCACAGAAGTTTATGTGCTAGGTTCTATCTGGCTTCTCTCAAAGAAACCCTGTAGCAACTGTTAGACAGTTGTTTCTCTTGTTCCTGCCTTGATCAGTTTCAGGAGTTTGGTTTGCTTGTGTTTTGTCAATAAAATCAAGTCCAGGCCTTAGGATGTGTAGCTGGAAAGTTCTGCAGTTGCAGTTGCCTTCACTGAGGAAATGGGGGCCTGGTGCCTGCCCAGAGAACTGTATTTTATAACATCAGGTATTTTGCTGATTTAATGATTGGCCATATTCTGAGTTTCTCTCCCATGCTGCTTCCTTTTGTTTCTTGCTGTGGCTTATGATAGCCATAAGATGGTGCTGCAGCCTTGCAGTCAACCTTAAGGAACCAACTTAGAGGAAAAGACCTAGTGCGATTGTGAAGCTAGTGGGGCGTTAGTAGGGTCTCAGAAGGAGCTGTTTAGGAGCTGTTGCTTTAGGACTTCTTACTGCTTCCTTTAAAGTCTCCAGGAAAGCTGGGTAGGGCTGTTCCAGTACCAGAAGAGCCTAATGGGTCACTTGCTGCTGTCTAGTCTAGATCTTTGTGGAATCAAAAGCTAAACAGGGAAGAAACATGTATAACCTTTCTTCTTCCATTCCATTTAGAACACTTTGGGTCACAGTGTTTTCTCATCTGTTAGACACTGTACTAAAAAATCGTGTGTGTGTATGTGTGTATTGTGTTGTATGGGGGGAATCCCATTGACATCACAGGGTAATTTGGATTTTTAGTTTAGCTTTTAAAATCTGTGATTCAGAATTTCTGACCTACTTCAGTTCCAATAAAAATCACCTAGCCCTCATTTTAGCAGCTGCTTCTCTTACTCCCAGATGCAGCAAGTGTTCTCTCTTTGTTTGATCTCTCGGTTCATTCAGAGCCTGGATGTCACTTCAGAACAGTTGTGTAGGGGTGGGGGAGGGGACTTTTCTGTTTTATGTGACATTACAGTGTTCATTCCTGCAGTGATTAGAAGGTAATGTAACATGGGATTGAAATTAAGTCTCAACAGCAGGAACTCATCTATTCATGGTGCCATTTACTGGTTATATAACCTTGGGCAAATTAATTATCTTTCTTAAATCTCAGTTTCTTATATATTTGTATGAGATAGGGAGGGAGGGGAGAGGGAAGATCTGCATGTGAGAAAGAGTGCGAGAGAGAATGCACAAGAGAGTGCTCCCACTAGCTAGTTCACTCTTCAGATGCCTGTCACGCTGGGGATGCACAGCAGCCAAGAACCAGGAATTCAATCCAGGTCTGCCAGGTGGACGGGCAGAGACCTAACTTCTTGGATCCCAGGGTCTGCATTGGCAAGAAGCTAGAATCGGGAGCCAGTAATCAAACCCATGCACTCCAATAAGAGATTTGGGCGTCTTGACTGGTCTCAACTTCTAGGCCAAATATGTGCCCAACTTCTGTTTATTTACTTGTAAAATGTAAAACAATAGTTTTGATCTCATGCATTCACTATGAGAATTAAATAAGAAAATCCACATAAGTAGCACCACACAGAACTTGGCATATAACAAGTGTTGGGAAACTGTTGGCCGTCCACAGCAGCAGCATCAGGATTCACTGATGCCAGATTGTGCCAGATATCATTCATCAGAGACCTTGCTCTGTGTTGTATTTGGAAGTGCTGTCCTTTATATCAAGCTCTCACAGTCCATGCTCAAAACTGATTCCCAGGTTTTTCCTCTGTGTCATTGGCCAGCAGAATGAACAGATCTATCTGTCTGCCTGTCTATTTATCTATATTTCTTTCTTTCTTTCAAGAACTGGAGGGAAATAATAATGCAGGAGGCTGGGAGAGGTGGTGTTCCTTCTCTTAAGCACTAGGCGTAGGCTCTGGTCCCTTTTCAGGTTACAGTTGATGTAAATAATTTTATTGTGTTCTGCAGTGAAAAAATTGAGAACATGTGTATCTTGTTTGATATTTTCTTTTGTACATCTTGGTGCAGAAATTAAAATCTATTTCATTTTGTGTATTGGGAGCCATAATCGTGAATTCCTCAGCCCTGGTTCTTCTCGGCCCTTCCCTTCCCTGGCTGCTTGGTGCCGGCTGAGCTGGTTTGCTTTTTCCCTCTTTGATATTGTTTCCCTCCTCCTTCCTTCACGTTACCCTCTCCCATGGCCTCTCTCCTTTTCTCCTCCCTTTTCCATTTACTCTTACCTCCCCCCCAGTTTCTCCCCTCCCCTGGTTTCTAGCTCCCTTTTGCTTTCTGTTTGTGTTACTGAGGGCAGTGCTCCAATTACCTCATATTTGGAGAGAGGAAGCTGCAGCCAATCCGGTTTCTGTCTGCTTTTAGGTCAAGTGATTTCTGAACTGCAGTGAGATGCTTTGAATTTGTCTTGTTGCAGCTCTGAGCCTGTAAGATGGCTGTCTGAACGGCAGCGGCTGGAAGAGACAGAGAGAGGCGGGGAGGGAGGGAGGAAGAATTGGAGGGATTGCCGGCATAGTGCGTGTTTTCAAATGTGCATCGAATCCGATGAAGCCAAGGTTGGGATTTCTCTGGGATTCCAGGACTGTCTTAGCTACGTTTTTGCTGGGATTAGGAGAGGTAAGAAATGGGAAATTCGCTGGGCTGTGTTAAGGAGCCGAAAGAGTCAATAGCTGTTCCTGCGAAGGCTCCCATATCTCCAAAGAAAAGGGTTCGCTTCAAAAGGAAGTGGAGGGGGAAGAAAATCCCTACTCCTGAGCAATCTCACCAGGAGGAGCCCTTGGAAGGAACTGGAGTCACTGAAGAGACTGAAACCCTAACGAAGTTAACAGTGAGTCTCCAAAAGGAGGAAGGAGTGGGAGGGGTAGAGCTTCCCCCCTCAGACATTCTGCTGCCTGGAGATTCAGCCTCTAACTCAGGTGCCGGCAACCAGGGGATGATTGTGCAGGTGAAGGAGAGATTCCAAGGGGAGGTCCAGACTGCTCACCTTTTGTTAGAGAATGAGTCATCGGTTGCTGGAAGGGTCTGGGATTCCCTGGAAGAGGGGATGACTGTCATTGCTCACCTGCTTGATAACCCAGCAGAAAGGAACTGTGAGAAGTCAGTGAGCCAGCTGGTGCAGTTTCCAAGGACAGCGTCCTGCAGCAGCAGGGCTGTGCTGCTGCCTTTGCAAGGGGAGGCTGCAGTGGAGAAAGGAAATCCTCAGCTTGGGTTTTGGAGCAGTGCTGTGCCTAGGACGGACTGCCACAGCAATGCAGGAAACCGAGACCGACTTCCAGAGGGCCAGAGAGCAGGGGCAGGAACCAAGAGTAATTCAGATGCTTCTCACACGGCTTCTTGGATGGCAGAATGTTCTGTTCCTTCATCACTGCTGGACCAGTCCGGAGGCCACAGACAAACAGAACTTGTCCACATGGGCCGAGAGCCCAACCAGGGTCTCAGACTCTCCACCTCTCAGAGTGATTTATCCGTCAGTGGCATGACAGTGAGCATTTTGCCCTCCTCTTCTGGCTATGGCAGTGATGGGCCACATGTACATGGGACCCAGCTTAAAGACACAGAGCCAGAAAAGAGCTCCACATCCTTCTCAGAAGAGGATGGCACCCTTTCCTTGGAGGCAAACCACACCCCATCATGGGGTCTGGAGGAGGTAGGTGCGCATGTCGAAGGATGATCGAACCATGGTTTGGATTTCTGGCCCTCCAGTGTGGTAAGCAGTGAGTGCTTCTCCAACTTAATGCCCGCTGGGAACTGTGAGTTAGTGTCTGCTGGGGCTTGACAAGCAGAGTCTATTTGAGTTCTGACCCTTGATACTTGAAACCAAGACTTGTTTTCTCTGGGGAATCCTGATTCTGGGTAACCAAGTGGCATAATTGCTTGAGCTATCTGGTGAGACTGTCTCTCTAGGTGCAGTGCTAGGTGTACTTATTCTCAGGCAGGTCTGTTTTCCAGCTTTCCTGCTGCAAGAAGTTGTGATGTTGCATGAAAGACTATGAAGAGGCCTAGCTGAGTCCCCAAAAAGAATGTAGAAGGGGTGAGGCATGTGGAAGGGGTTGGGGGTGAGGCAGCTATCTTCAGCATGTTTGCTCTTCTTCCCTGGAGAGTGGTGTTCTTACTAGAGCTGATGCAATCCCTCTCCTTTGGGGAGAATGACAGCGCTCATTCAGTATTTGTCGATGGAGAGAGCTCATCCTCCTTCGCTTCTTAATTCCAGGAATAGAGGAGGGGGCCATAGAGTTTTCAAGGGATGGGGAGGGAGGGTGAAGAAGGGAGAGTGGGAAAGAGAGGGGAAAGGAGATATTAGGGCAGTTTGAATTCCCAAGGCTAGAAAGAGTTTGTTTTGTGATTTGAGGCTTTAACATGTTGTTATTTGTGAGGTATGTGGTGAGTGTGGTGGTGGTGGTTGCTGTGTGATTTTTTTTAATTTCATTTTATTTGAAAGGCAGAGAAACAGATACAAAGGACGCTGCTATCCAAATGGTTCATTCTCTAAATGCCCTCAACAGCAGGACTGGCCAGGTTGAAGCCAGGATCCCAGAACTCCATCTGGGTCTTCCACGTGAGTGGCAGGGACTCCAACCACCACCTACTACCTCTCAGGGCACGCATTAGCAGGAAGCTGGGCTGGAAGCAGTGCAGCCAAGACTCAGACCAGGCACTCTGGTATGGGGCGCAGGTGTCTGGAACAACAGCTCTACTACGGCACCAAATGCCTACCCTGCTGTGACTATTTCTAAGGATCAGGGAGCAAGTAATAATTCCAAGATCTGAACACTCAGATAACAACTCAGCAAGACCCTGAGTAGTATCCTGGTCTGGCATATGGGTGACTGAAGTAATAGTTCAATGGTGGCTGAAGATCTTTTAGTGATATGTTGACCTCTGTGGGAAAAGAAATAAAAACTTATGATCTCATAGCAGCTCTAGGTGGAAGACAAAGACAGACACCTTGGTTGGATAGACTGTGGGCCCTGATGCTTGCAGAGCAAGGGATATGCCCCAGCTGTTGGTGCTCTTCTTATCCCCAATAGCAGAGGCCTGAGAACAGACACACAGTTAAGCTGATGTGCACTTGAGATCTCCCTTTTGGGGTGGATTTCTTCTGTGGATGGGCCCATCTCAGAGCCTTCTGTTATTTACATTTGGATGGGCAAAGAGGCTCCTTGGGCCTCTTGTAAAAATAGATATTTCTGAATATGCAAGTGTATGTATACATAACCATGTATTCTAGCAAGGAGGATGGCAGTGACACCAAATGAGTCTACAAATGTTTGGGGTTTCGTCAGAATATAGGAAATGTCAAAGTCAGCTTTTATATTTGTATGGAATGGGTGTAGAGTAATTGGGGATAAAACCAACTACTGTCTGATTGCTCTTTTAATACCACTGGCATCAAAATTGATATTCTGGAGTCATAATATCATAGGATACTTGTTTATAGTTGTGTGTGACATTTTCAGAAAGTCTGGAGTAAAATTTTAGGAATTCCTGGTAGAAATCTGTCTAAGACAGTAGACCATAGGTAGCAGTGACACTTTGGTGTAGACTAGATCTTCATGCTGGGAAGCCAAGTTTGCACAACCCACTCTGAGGAGCTTTAAAGAAAACATTGGTGGGAGAAACCCTTGGACCATGATCTGTAGTTTGAGAGCATCCACAGCAGTGTGGTTCTTCTGGTGTTCAGTGACTCCAACTGTTGACATTTTCCAGGCAGCCAACCCCTACATCCATCCCTCTACCCTTTCAATGCAGATACAAGCAGACTACTCAGAGATAGTCAAGGCCAAACAACTAAGGGACCACATCACAGCTCAAACACCTGGTGTGTTTCTGAGACTCTGTGTCTGTTGCATCATGTAGGGACCCCAGACTGACTATCCTATGTGATAGATGAGAAGTAACTTCTCAATATCGGAGTGAAGCCCCTTGATGGTAAGGGCCTGAAATCCTCCTTGCCTATCTTCAGGGAGCTCCCACCTTCACTTCAAGGCTGCCTGAGGACAGAGAGCAGCATATCCTGTTGCTGCAGGCCTCCTGTGAATGAGGATTGAGACTCAAAGTGAGAGCTCACAGTGCTGAGAGTGGGAGCACTGGCTGAAGGGATGTACGTCAGCCAGGCAGCTGCTGCCAGTCACACAACAGGAGTCAGCTGGCCGTTCCGTAGACTTGATTTTTTTTGTATACTTCTTTGGTACTGCTTTAGTTTTTAATATGTCTGTGTAGTAACCCTTCTCAGAAAATAATTCAAGTTCCAGAGTGGTATCTGAACTTGGAATAATTCAAGCTGCATTTTGTCTCCGGTTGATTATTTCAGGGCATGTTGATAGGAGTGGGACCAGGCTGTGGCTAGAAATAAACTTCATAATGGATTTTGTTGCTGTAAAGGATATTGAGACATGGTGGGCGATCTGATTCTTGCTGCATACAGGGTTTGGATAATAGAAGATAAATGCTCTGCTTCCCTCTTCTATTGGTTTGGTGCTTACTTTCACTGTCAGGAAACAGTTAACGCAGAAGGATGACAGGGCTAGCTGACAGGAATGCTTTTCAGAATGATAACTAGACTAGGATTTGAAGCTGGACGTGAACAGGCTGATAGGAATTGTTCTTTGATGTCAAACAAAGGCTTTCTCTGGCCTGTTCCTTCTCCCAGAACTCCCTCCGCTCAGCTGCCATCAATATTGCTAATACCTGGCTTATTTTGAACGAGGAAAATTGTTGAAAATCCCTTCCTCCTCTTCCTCTTGGCTTCTTCTGCCAAACTCCTGTCCACACTGTTAATGGATCCAGATGGATGAAGAATGTGACTCTGTACCTCTGTGCTTGCCACAGCCTGCGTAGTCCCTGCAACTGGAAATGAATAGTCCTGTAACACTGGGGACTCAATGACAAGAAAGAGATCAGGTGGCATATTATCTCCAGGCTCGGCCTTTTCCGTTTATAAGTATCCCTTCCTCATTTCTCCTCTTTATTTATAAGGAAAGTTGTTTTACTAGTATTGGCTTTGTATTGCACAAAGAAAGAAAAATTAGCCAGATGATACCATTGAAGGAACATAGAAATTAAAGTTACAGTAAAGGCATTGTTCAAGATAACATTTTATTTCAGTAAAGTTTTTTTTTCTTAATTAAAAATACTACTATAAGGAATCATGATTATGTCTTAGGTATACCAGTAGTGTGGTGGGTAAGTTAAAAGAACCTTATATTTAGAGGAAATGATATGTGTGGGATTTACCTCATTGTACTAAGGGAGGGTTGAGGTTGAGTGGAGTGTGGGTGAAACAAGAGTAGTTGAGTTAATGTTTGAAACTGATGAGTGCATAGAGGATTGTTATGGTTATACTCTTTCCATATATATATATATATATATATATATATTTAAGCATTTTCTGTTTCAAATGGGAACTTAAGAAACATGAAATAGAAAATTAAGACAAATACAATATATAAAAATGTGCAAAATAATAATGCATATACTGGGGAAAAGGTTAGCATCCAGGATATATGAAATGGCATATTAGTGAAGCAGCTAAGAGTGTGGAGCCAGACTGACTGCATTGTAACCCCAGATCTATCACTGACTAGTGGTATAGGGCAAGTGACTGCTCTGTGCCAAAATTTCCTCATTTGTATATTGAGGATAAGAATAGTATATTCTTTCAGAATTGTGAAAATTACATGAGTTAATACAAGTAAAGTGCAACAAATGCTAGTTATAAAAAAGGTTTCTACACATGACAAGGAAAAGACATACACCCTTACAGAAATATAGTGAAGAGCCAGGAATAAGCAATTCACAAACAAGGAAATCCAAATGCATCACACACAAGAGTATTTCTCACTATTATCCAAGAAAATAAAATGAAAGCAATAACAAGATACTATTTTACATCCATCAGATTGGCAGAAAATAAAGTCTAAAAATATCAAGTGTAGGTGAGGTAGTAGAGTGAAGGGAAACCTCTTAGTACACTGTGGGTAGAAGAATAAACTGGTGCAGTTATTTACAGAGCGGTTTGACCATATTTAGTAGGATTGAAAAATGCCTATATTCTGGGAGATAGATTTTCCATTCTAGTTCTATTCTCTGTTGAGACCTTCAAGACTCAATCTAAATATTTAAACAAGCAATCCCTGACCTTTACCTGACTGTCACATTGATTATCAACACCTTCTTTCTCTCTATTTCCCCAACAAAGTTGTAATTAGATACCTTTAGGCAGGCATTTGTAAAGAACCACTGCACTGTGGTTGCTCCCTGAATGAAAGTTTTCAAAGTCTGTGCCTCCTCTGTTATAGGATGAGGTCAGCTGGAAACTTCAGCACATAATAGTCAGGTATCTGGTTGCTCAGACCATCTCACCTCATTTCCTAAGATTTATAGAGATGAACAAAATACAGACTTCTCAGCCTGATAGCCTAGCTCCTCTGTAGTCTGTCCATTCTTTTCTCCTATCAACTCCCAGATTGAACCAAGCCCTTAACCCTGTACTATTCCTGTTTAAACTTATCTCAGTTTTAAATCTTTGCTTACACCCACTTCCTTTCTGGAATTCTTTTCCTTCAGAAGTGTGTTTAAATCACATTTCTTTAAGAAAGTGATTGAACATTCCAGCCTGCACTAACTCCATTCTGCCAAGATTCTGTGTTGGATATTACTGTGATTGTTGCTGGTTTGGGCACTAAATTGTGTGTAGCTCTTTCCTGTGACCTCCCACATAAGAAATGCAGCTGAGCTTTTTATTTTTGTTTCCTCCAGAAATTAGCCTTAAGGAAAGAGGGGTTCTCTATGTATTTGACTTATAAAGTTATTATTTGTTTTATTTATATTATCTTATAAAGTCTTTGTGGTATAGTCAGTTCATGAAAAAGATGGATGAGGAGCCAGTGCTGTGGTGCAGCATGTTTACGCCCTGGCCTGAAGCACCAGCATCCCATATGGGCACCAGTTCAAGACCTGGCTGCTCCACTTCCAATCCAGCTCTCTGCTATGGCCTGGGAAAGCAGTAGAAGATGGCCCCAGTGCTTGGGCCCCTGCATCCATGTGGGAGACCCAGAAGAAGCTCTTGGCTCCTGGCTTCGAATCAGCACAGCTCCAGCTGTGTGGCCAACTGGGGAATAAACCAGCAGATGGAAGGGAAGACCTCTCTCTCTCTCTCTCTGCCTCTCCTTCTCTGTGTAACTCTGACTTTCAAATAAATAAATAAATCTTTTTTTTTTTTTTTTTTTGATGGGCAGAGTGGACAGTGAAAGACAGAGACAGAGAGAAAAGTCTTCCTTTGTCGTTGGTTCGCCCTCCAATGGCCGCCGCGGCTGGCTCACTGCACTGATCTGAAGGCAGGAGCCAGGTGCTTCTCCTGGTCATCCATGGGGTGCAGGGCCCAAGCATTTGGGCCATCCTCCACTGCACTCCCGGGCCACAGCAGAGAGCTGGCCTGGAAGAGGGGCAACCGGGACAGAATCCGGCGCCCCTACCGGGACTAGAACCAGGTGTGCCAGCGCCGCAGGCGGAGGATTAGCCTATTGAGCCGCGGTGCCAGCAATAAATAAATCTTTTTTAAAAAAAAGATGAATCTGCATCACCATGTGCTTATTCAGTTGAGATCAGTTTTTGTGGTGCTCAATTGAGATAATTAATTAAATAAAAAAGAGGCCACAAATCTAAGAAAGTTTTAGTTATTGTTTTTAGGAAAAGAACCTCCTAATGTGAAGTATTGAACATAATTGCTAGCCTTAACATTAAAAACTTAAAAAAAACTATGCATATCTCTTACAAAACACAAATAGACACCAGCAAGTGGTCATACGGAGCAAATACCAATAGAATGAAATTTTAAAAAAAACTGATTCATTGTTATGCAACTATATTCTTGATGTTTGGAGTGAGATTTCCAGATTCCTAGAGAGTCAGAAAAATGTTGTTGTATCTCAGAAATGTTGATGATAGTCCCTAGAAGATTTGCTTAAAAATTAGCTTTATTGATGAAAAAGACATTGATGTCCAAGATACATGTAAAGTTTGAAATATGCATTTTTTGAAATGTAATGGCAGGAAAAGCATGAGCACTGAATTAATGTGTTAGATATATTGCTTATTTTTAAATACATATACATGTAAATAAATTTATCAAACTTTTGCATTTTCAACAGGACTCAAAGTTTCTCTTCCTTTATCACTCGATTACTTTTTAATCTATTTTTTAAAATAATTGCCTTGTTTCCATGAACTTTTTTTTAAAGGTTTATTAATTTATTTGAAAGGCAGAGTTTCGGGGGGGCGGGCAGAGGCAGAGAGAGAGAGATCCATCTTGCATCTGCTGATTCAGTCCCCAAATGACTGCGATTTCCAGGGCTGAGTAGGACTGAAGCCAGGAGCCGGAAGCTTCATCCAGGTCTCCCATGTGGGTGCAGGGGCCCAAGCACTTGCGCCATTTTCCAATGCTTTCCAAGGAGCATTAGCAGGTGGCTGGATCAGAAGTGGAGCAGTTGGGGACTTGAAGTGGTACCTTGTATGGGATGCAAATGCTGCAAGTAGTGGGTTAACCCTCTATGCCATTGCACCAGCCCTCATCTTTTACTTCTGCCCATCTGCTGTCATTTAGGAAAGATCTGGGATACCCTTATTTTAGTCGCATAGAGCATGTTTCAGCTGAGTTCTTAAGTACAAATACGGCTTTTGTGTGCTTGTTTCATCCCTTTTACACCTGCCTAGCTTGTGCTTAATAGAACTCAGTGTAGATATTGTCTTTAAGAAGTTCCTTGTCAGTGATAGCTTGGATTACTTGCTTATCTCTGTCACAACATTGATCTTATATGTACATTGTCTCCCTGACTAGATTGCTTGAGGCCTGAGCCTATGTTTTTATTTTGAGATGTCCAAAACTTAACACATCTCCCAGAACAGAGTGGTTGCCCAAGAAAAGATAACAGAATGAATAAAAGGTGCTGTGGCTAAATACCTGTTGGGTTGACTGTATCCCATATTGGAGTGCCTGGGTTTGAGTCCTGACTCTGCTCCTGTTTCCAGCTTACTACTCGTGTACACAGGGAGGCGCCAGGTGATGGCTCAAGTAGCTGCATCCCTGCCACTCACATGGAAAACTCAGGTTAAGTTCCTGGCTCCTGACTTCAACCTGACACACTGCTGCCTGTTGCAGGCATTTGAAGAGTGAACCAGCAGATGGGAGCACTCTGTCTTGGAACAGATCAGTTAGTGGGAGTTCTCTCTCTCTCTCTTTCTTTCTTTCCTGTCAAGTAAATAAAATAAATAAATATAAGCTTAAAAAAAAAAAGAAACCTTGTTCAATAAAACATTGGATTTTAGAAATATAAGTTTCCGGGAATGCTTTAGAGAAGGAATTAACCAAGACTGGGGAAGTAGGAATTAAAAAAATTCAGATAGATATATATATAGTCTCTGGTATGGTATTGGGGCTGTCCTCTCTCCCCAAATGGCCTCTTACTTAAAACCCAGATGGTGGAGAAAGCTCCCTAAAATTGGAGCTGGATTTCTACATTTGAGAGATTAAGATAAAAGCTTCTGCATGGCCCAAAGGACTGCACTGTGCACACGCATCACATGTGAGTATTACAAGAAGATATGGACAAAAGCCAAATTTAATTACTGAGATGGTTGTGATGATAATCCCATTTTTCTCATCCAGTTTACAGTCCAGGAAGGGCTCTAATCCACATAGGGTATTCTTCCTTTTCCTGAGGGATCTAAATATTTCCCTGTCTCATTTACGGCTGTCTTGAAAATCTGAAGGAAAGCCATTTACTGAAGTAGTTTCAGTGCAATATATGCAAATAATATGATTGGCAGATAGGAGAGGTTATCAGAGATTGGCTTTGGGTTTTTTTTTTTTTTGAACATACAATATTAATAAACTAACTGGGATTTAATTTCTGATAAAGAGCCTAGCTACTGAGACTTCATTTAATTTATTCAAGTTCTATCTCTTTTTGCTTCAACAAATCTTTTTCCTACTCCCAATAATGCATTGCCTTAACACGTGCATGTATGTGAAGTAGCTACAGTGAAAATGCTGGGATATATCAATGTTGGCATTCAGCCATTGAAATAGGCAGCTAAATGCGTTGTTAAAGAGAACTGGAATAGAGTATGTGCTAGGGAGGGACATTAAGTTGAAAATGCATTCGTACACCTGGACTACTGAACAGCCTAGATGACCTTACTTGTGCTCAGAACACTTACGTTAGCATCTAGTTAGGCAAAATCATCTTAACACAAAGCCTATTGTAATCAAGTGTTAAATATCTCATGTGATATTTTAGATACTGTACTGAAAATCAAAAACAGAATGGTTGTATGAGTATGCTTTTGCAGCATCAAAAAGTCAAATCAGTCTGGCATTGTGGCACAGTAGGTTAACCTGCTGCCTGTGATACCAGCATCACATATTGTAACACCAGTTTGAGTCCCGGCTGCTCTGCTTCCAATCCAGCTCCCTGCTGATGGGCCTGGAAAAGCAGTGGAAGATGGCCCAAGGGCTTGGACCCCTACTACCCAAGTGGGAGATCTGGATGGAGTTCCAGGCTCCTGGCTTTGACCTAGCCTAGCCACAGCCATTGTGGCCGTTTGGAGAGGGAACAAGCAAATAGTTCTCTTTCTCTCCGTACTTTTCTCTCTGTCATTCTGCCTTTCAAATATGTAAAATAAATCCTTAAAAAATTAAATTTAGGGGCTCGGTGCAGTGACACCAGCAGGTTAAGCCACTGCCTGCAATGCCAGCATTCCATATTGGTGCCAGTTTGATTCCCAGGTGCTCCACTTCTGATCCAGCTCCCTGCTAATTTGCCTGGGAAAGCAACAGAAGGCCCAAGTGCTTGAGCCCCTGTACCCACATGGGAGACTAGGAAGAAGCTCCTGGTTCCTGATTGCTAGCTCCTGACTTCAGGTCAGCCCAGCTCCAGCTGTTGTGGCCATCTAGGGAGTGAAACAGTAGATACAAGATCTCTCCTTCTCTCTTTCTTTCTCTCTCTAATTCTGCCTTTCAAATAAATAAATCTTTAAAAAGGAAGGAAGAAAGGAAGGGAGGAAAGGAGGGAGAGAGGGAGGGAGGGAGTAGAAAGGGAAAAGGAAAAGGAAAAGGAACCTCTAACCTTGAAACCAAGATTTATTTATTTTACTTGAAAGAGTTACAGAGAGGCAGAGGCAGAGAAAGAGAGGTCTTCCATTCACTGGTTCACTCCCCAAATGGCCACAACAGCTGGACCTGGGCTGATCCAAAGCTAGGAGCCAGGAGCTTCCTCTGGGTCTCCTATGTGGGTGCAGGGACCCAAGCACTTGGGCCATCTTCCACTGCTTTCCCAGGCCGTAGCAGGGAGATAGATCGGAAGTGGAGCAGCTGGGACTTGAACTGGACTCATATGGGATGCTGGCACTGCAGGCAGTGGCTCCACCAGCTATACCACAGCATGGGCCCATAGATATGCATTTGAAAGGAGGCATATACTAGGAATGTAAACTCAGGTGAATCACTTACACCTCTTGTCCATTTTGTTTCTTTTATTTTTTTAAATATTTATTTATTTATTATTTGAAAAGCAGAGTTACAGAGAGACAGAGAGAGAGAGAGATCCTCTGTCTTCTGGTTTACTTTACAAGTAGCTACAACAGCCAGAGCTGGGCAAATTTGAAGCTGGGAGCCAGGAGCTTCTTCCAGGTCTCCCACACAGGTGCAGGGGTGGGAGGTCTCTGTTTCTTTCTCTCTACATTTCAAATAAATAAAACTTTTAGAAGATCTATTTTATTATTCATTTGAATGGAAAAGTTACTGAGGAGAGAGGGGGACAGAGATCTTCTGTTTGCTGGTTCATTCCCCAAATGGCTGCAACGGCCAGGGCTGGGCCGGGCCAGGCCAGGCTGAAGCCAGGAGGCTGGAACTCCATCTAGGTCTCCCATGTGGGTGGCAGGGGCCAGAGAACTGGGACTATTCTTCACTGCCTTCCTAGGTACACTGGCAGGGAATTGGAGAGGAATTGGAGCAGTCAGGACTTAAACCAGTGTTCACATGGGATGCCAGTGCTGTAGGAAGCAGCTTAACACTCTGGGCCACAACAGTGGCCCTGACAAATAAATTTTTTGATGTTGTATTCTCTTTTAAAAAATTGAAAGATGGGGCTGGTGTTGTGGCATAGCGGGTAAAGCCATATGCAGTGCTGGCACCCCATATGGGTGCTGGTTCTAGTCTCGGCTACTCCACTTCTGATCCAGCTCTCTGCTGTGGTCTGGGAAAGCAGTGGAAGATGGCCTAAGCCCTTGAGCCCCTGCACCCACGTGGGAGACCCAGAAGAAGCTCCTGGCTCCTGGCTTTGGATCAGCACAGCTCCGGCCATTGTGGCCAATTAGGGAGTGAACCAGCAGATGGAAGACCCCTCTCTCTCTGCCTCTGCCTCTCCTTCTCTCTCTGTGTAACTCCAACTTTCAAGTAAATAAATAAATCTTTTTGAAAAATGGAAAGAAATAAATGCTCCCTGGTTATGATGATGGTTCAACTTTATTTTTTAATTTTTATTTTTTAAAGATTTACTTATTTCATTTGAAAGAATTTCAGAAAGTATAAGAGACACACCAGAAGAATTTTCCATCCGCTGGATCACTCCCCAAATGCCTATAACAGCTGGAACTAGGCTAGATTGAAACCAGGAACCAGGATCTCCATCCACATCTCCCACATGAGTGGTAGGAGCCCAAATGCTTGGGCCATCATCTGCTGCCTCATTAGTAGGAAGCTGGATCAGAAGCAGAGTAGCTCATGCTTGAACTGGTATTCAAATATGGGATGTGGGCATCCCAAGTGGTGACTTAACCCATTGCACCACAATGCACACCTCTGCTATTCATTTTTAAGCTACTGTAATTCTGATTAAGATGTGGTGCCAGTCCCTCAGGAAACCTATACTCTTGACAAATTACATTTATGAAATGATAGTAATGCAAAATAATGTTTAACTAAATGATACAACTATCCATGCTATGGGACTTAGACCAAAAAGAATTGAAGGCAGACCATCATCTCTACTAGGTAGAGAGAGGGAAGGAAACCCTTTGTGGAGTATGACCCTGAGTTTGGGCAAGGTGCTTTCATGTATGTCTGATTAATTATCACAGCAATCTTGGAAAGAGGGTAGATATTATTCTCACTCTAAAGATTTGCTAAGTAAGCTTCCAGTTGGTCATGCTGGAATTCAAATCCAGGTCTGTGTGGATTCAAAGACATACACTTTTCCCTCTTCAATACTTCCATCTTTCTAAAGTAGGTCTTGCACTATATTTTGTAGATTTCTTAAAATAGATTTTTTTCTTATGTACAAAATGTACTTTCTTTGGAAGATTTGGAAAATATGGAAATTTACTATAATGATGCCACTCATAGATAATTATTATTACTAGCTTGGTATATTTCTAGTATTTATACTCATATATAAAAAGATATTTGTATTACATTATGTACATATACATATGTGTACATAAATATACACATATATATGACTACATTAGGGTACTTCAAAAAGTTCATAGAAAAATAGAATTAAAGGTTTAGGGGCAGCATTGTGGTACAGGGGTTTAAGCTGCTGCTTGGGATATTTGCATCCCACATTGCAGCACCTGACTATTCTGTGTTTCTGGTCTTGTTTCCAGCTGATGTGCCTGGGAGGCAACAGGTAATGGCTCCAGAGAGACCATGATGGAGTTTCAGGCAGGCATTTGGGGAATGAACCAGCAGGTGGAAAATCTCTCTGTCTTAGTCACTTTGCCTTTCAAATAAATAAATACATCTTTTAAAATAAAATGCACATCTTTTTTGGTGTTAAGAAAATTGAAATCCATGCACGGTTTTTTTCATAATACACGTTTTCCATGAACTTTTTCAGGATCTCTTTATACTTAAATATACATTTTTTATATCCTTTGTACAAAATCAGGATTACTACATGTGTGCATACACACACACATATACTATACATTTAATATTTTTATAAAATTGGAGAACTGTTTTCATTGACTATTTTTTTTTTTTTTTTTGACAGGCAGAGTGGACAGTGAGAGAGAGAGAGACAGAGAGAAAGGTCTTTCCTTTGCCGTTGGTTCACCCTCCAATGGCTGCCACGGACAGCGCGCTGTGGCCGGCGCACCGCGCTCATCCGATGGCAGGAGCCAGGAGCTAGGTGCTTATCCTGGTCTCCCATGGGGTGCAGGGCCCAAGCACTTGGGCCATCCTCCACTGCACTCCCGGGCCACAGCAGAGGGCTGGCCTGGAAGAGGGGCAACCGGGACAGAATCCGGCGCCCCGACCAGGACTAGAACCCAGTGTGCCGGCGCCGCAAGGCGGAGGATTAGCCTGTTGAGCCACGGCGCCGGCTCATTGACTATTTTTTTAAGATTTATTTTATTTATTTGAAAGGCAGAGTTACAGAGAGAG
Source organism: Sylvilagus floridanus (assembly GCA_949820135.1). NCBI lineage: Eukaryota > Metazoa > Chordata > Mammalia > Lagomorpha > Leporidae > Sylvilagus > Sylvilagus floridanus. Next base: position 30,181,650 of record OX463225.1, read on the forward strand.
AGGTCTTCCATCCGATGGTTCACTCCCTAGATGGCCACAACGGCTGCAGCTGCGCTGATCCGAAACCAGGAGCCAGGAGCTTCCTCCGGGTCTCCTACATAGGTGCAGCGGCCCAAGCACTTGGGCCGTCTTCTACTGCTTTCCCAGGCCATAGCAGAGAGCTGGATTGGAAGAGGAGCAGCCAGGACTAGAACCAGCGCCCATATGGGATGCTGGTGCTTCAGGCCAGGGCTTTAACCCACTGTGCCACAGTGCCAGCGCCTCATTAACATATTTAAAGCACATGTTTTAAAGTTCTACAAAGAATTCTATCCTAAATATGTTATATACTTTGAGATCAATCTCTCATAGAGTTGAAGCTCTTTATAACTTTTACAATTTTTTAAATTTTATTTATTTAAAAGACAAAGTTAGAGAAAGGCAGAGACAGGAGAGGTGTCTTCCATCTGCCGGTTTACTCCCCAAATGGCTGCAGTGGCTGGAGCTGAGCTGATCCAAAGCCAGGAGCCAGGAGCTTCTTCTGGGTCTCCCACATGGGTGCAGGCGCCCAAGCACTTGAGCCATTTTCTCATGCTTTCCCAGGCACATTAGCAGGGAGCTGGATCAGAAGTGGAGCAACCAGTACTCAAAGTGGCACCCAATATGGGATTCCCGCACTGTAGGCCAAGGCTTTAACCCGCTGCAACACAGCACTGGGCTCTCCTTATAACATTTTTTTTTTTTTTTGCTATCCCATGTTTATCATGATTTAGTAAAGATTATATAAAATCCTACCTGAAATAAGCTCCTGGTTCCTGGCTTTGGATTGGCCCAGATTCAGCTGTTGTGGCTATTTGGTGAGTGAACCAGCAGATGGAGGATTCTCTCTCTCTCTCTCTCTGCTTCTACCTCTGCCTCTGCTTCTCTGTAACTTTGCCTTTCAAGTAAATAAATCTTTTTTAAAAATCCTTTTGTATGTATCTCTGGTAATTTCTTATAAAATTGTTTGTATCCTTTAAGACTTTTGATTCAAAACTGACATCCAGACAAGTTGTGCCATTTATACTCTCACTGGTCACAGGGTATGAGAATACTCAGTTTTAGATATTCTGTCCAATCCCAAGTAGTATCATTATTTAGAAACAACCTACCTTGGTCTGATAGGTGGAAAATAGCTGCACATGGTTTTAACTTACATTTCTTCAACTACAAAAGAAAATGTATCACAGGTTGGAGTTGTTATCTGAAGCACTGCCAGAGTTATACTATATGGAGAAGAGAAGATTAAAGGGCTTCATCTTATTTGTGTTTAATTATTGTGTGTCCTATCTTTTGGCAGATCTCTGACATCTACATTAGTGGGGAGTCAGGGGATATGTCAGCCAAGGAGAAACTACTCCTGTGGACTCAGAAGGTGACAGCTGGTTATACAGGAATCAAATGCACAAACTTTTCCTCCTGCTGGAGTGACGGGAAGATGTTCAATGCACTTATTCACCGATATAGGTAAGCACAGTGGCTTTCCATGCCCCTAGAGGAGTTCCTTCTCATCTTTTATTTGTTCAGTAGTTATAATGCCATTTCCCCCTCAACCAAGAATCAAGGCTGCTTCATTTATTTATTTGAAAAATGAATTTTTATTGAACTCCTAAACGACGGGCATATACAGCAGTGAATAAAACAGCAAGGGTTCTCTCACAGATCCTGCCTTCCAATGGGCATAATAAGGAGCACATAACTGTATGCTGTCCTACAGTGAAAAATGCAGTGGAAGGATAGAGTGACAGAGGGTTGTATTTTGGACAAATGATTCCGAGATGACTTTTTGATAAGGACATTGGAAAAATGAGCCAAATGAGCCTCTGGGGTCTGGGTGTTCCAGTAGGAGGAACATTTTTGCATTCCCTTTGAAAGTGCAAAGGATCTGAAGTAGTTACTTAGAGTGGTTGAGGAATAACTGGTGGCTGGAGTGAGGAAGATAGGAATTTTGAATGACAAAAATAAAAATTATTGAGCTCTTAGTGGTCATAAACATGCCCCAGTTTTCACTTTGTTCTGGTTTATGACTCCTTTCTCCTGCAATCCAATGAACCTGCTGTTGTGTAAATTTAGAATTAGGGAGGACAGGCTCCTGATGCGTAATTTTAAAATGGGATTAGTGCCCTTTTAAACCTCCTACTTTCTAACTCAATCAATGTTTTTTGGGCTCTGGGGACATTTGAGAGGTTTTCTTTGTGGGAGCTTGTGTGATATGTAAATGGTGGCCTTTTACAGACCTGATCTGGTAGATATGGAGAGGGTGCAAATCCAGAGTAACCGAGAAAACCTGGAACAGGCTTTTGAAGTAGCAGAAAGACTGGGGGTCACCCGGTTGTTGGACGCAGAAGGTGAGAGTTTAATTAACTTGAGCTCAGTTTGGCATATATTCACTGTACCTTCTCCTAGCTGATTGCTTTGTTCCAACTGAGGGATTTCTTGACCATTCTCTCTTAGATGTGGATGTGCCATCTCCAGATGAAAAGTCTGTAATCACTTATGTGTCTTCAATTTATGATGCCTTCCCTAAAGTCCCTGAGGGCGGAGAAGGGATCAGTGCCACAGTAAGAGAACATTTCCTAAAATACCTTCTGGCTTTGATTTGTTTGGGTGGGATGCATTCATAAGATAATGTTCTCAAGAACTCTCTGTACACAGAGCACTTTTATACAGAGTAAACTGGATGTACGTGGACACTGTCTTTGTCTCTGGGAACAAGTTTCAATATTTCTAATTTTGAATCATCCAGCCCAGGTCATTTGATGCTAAATGCCAGCAAAGAATGTCCCTCTCATCATTCCCCACGGTAATTCATTGTATGGCATTGTTTTCTCAGCCACTGATACCAGCTTGTCTAGGTGTAGCATGACTCTTGTCTAAATATTTTTAGTGGTAGTGTAGACTTAAGGTGTCAGGAAATAGAGTCCCATCCGGAGAGCCCTGAGGAGCTCTGAAATTGGAGCTGTGTGCAATAAACTGAGCAACTTTCTAAGCAATTAAAAGGAAAAGATTTTATGTGATTTGGGGTGGCCTGAACTACCTTCTCCTGTGCCTGTTTTGGATATTGCTAATCAGGTATATGACGTTTACTTTCTGACAATAGGAAGTGGACTCCAGGTGGCAAGAATACCAAAGCCGGGTGGATTCCCTCATTCCATGGATCAAACAGCACACTATACTGATGTCAGATAAATCTTTTCCCCAAAACCCTGTTGAACTAAAGGTAAAGCCATGGACTTAAACTATTTTTATAAATTTCCTCTAGGGAGTAAGTCTCAGCTTGTTTCTGCTGGCTTCTGGATGAGCTGAAATGAAAAAGTGGACTTGGTGCTTATCTCCATTCATTCATTTACCAAATATTACTTTTCTAGGCACTTTATAACCAATACATACACTTCAAAGAAACAGAAATTCTGGCCAAGGAGAGAGAAAAAGGAAGAATCGAGGAGTTGTACAAATTATTAGAGGTAAGAAAGCTGTCCTTTGCTGAGTCTTGGGGTTTGCTGGCTTGTACTGTTAATTGCTTCTTTTCTGAAAGGGGGGATGGAGGGAGGGGTGGAGGGAGGAAGAAAAGCATTTATTTATTTGAAAGGCAGAGGGGGAAAGAGAGATATCTGTCTGTCTTCCATTCACTGGTTCACTTCCCAAATGCCTGCAACAGCCAGGGTTAGGCCAGGCTAAAGCCAGGAGCCTGGGACTCCATCTAGTTCTCTGCTGCCTCCCAGGATACATTAGCAAGAAGCTGGATTGGAAGTGGACCAGCCAGGACTCAAACCTAGACATTTTGATATGGGATATGACATCCCAAGCAGCAGCTTTTTTTTTTTTTTTAAAGATTTATTTGATTGGCCGGCGCCGTGGCTCAACAGGCTAATCCTCCGCCTTGCGGCGCCGGCACACCGGGTTCTAGTCCCGGTCGGGGCGCCGAATTCTGTCCCGGTTGCCCCTCTTCCAGGCCAGCCCTCTGCTGTGGCCCGGGAGTGCAGTAGAGGATGGCCCAAGTGCTTGGGCCCTGCACCCCATGGGAGACCAGGAAAAAGCACCTAGCACCTGGCTCCTGCCATCGGATGAGCGCGGTGCGCCGGCTGCAGCGCGCCGGCCACGGCGGCCATTGGAGGGTGAACCAATGGCAAAGGAAGACCTTTCTCTCTGTCTCTCTCTCTCACTGTCCACTCTGCCTGTCAAAAAAAAAAAAAAAGATTTATTTGATTTATTGAAAGGCAGAGTTACAGAGAGACAGAGACAGAGACAGACAGAGGCAGAGAGAGAGAGAGAGAGGTCTTCCATCCTCTGGTTCACTCCCCAAATGGCCCCAATGGCCAGAGCTGAGTTGATCCACAGCCAGGAGCCAGGAGCTTCTTCCGGGTCTCCCACCTAGGTGCAGGGGCCCAAGCACTTGGGCTATCTTCTACTGCTTTCCATAGCAGAGAGCTAGATCAGAAGTGGAGCAGCCAGGACTCGAACCAGCACCTATATCAGATGCTGGCATTGCAGGCGGCGGCTTTACCTGCTACACCACAGCACCAGCCCCCCAAGCAGCAGCTTAAACTGCGGTGCCACAGTGCCTAACCCACTGCCATCTGCTTTTTCAAAAGAACTTACAGAAAAATGGTGTATAGTATTCAGAAATCTTGAGTTTCTTGGTTTTTAAAATTTATATATTTATTTGAGAGGCAGCGAGACAAAGAAAGAGAGCTCCCATCTGCTGTTTCATTCCACTGCATCTCTCTGGAGCAGGCCATGAGTCAAAGCTGGGAATCAGGAACTCAATTTAGGTCTCTTGTTGGTAGCGGGAACCTGATCACTGCTGGCTCCCAGGGTCTGCATCAACAAAGCTAGGATCAGGAGCCAGAGCCAGGCCTTGAACCCAGAGGACATGAAGATAATTAGAAGGAATGAAAAGATTTAGAGCAAGTTGTCCCTGCATTTTAGAGATTTTGTTGCTCTCACCTCAAGTTGAGACACTGCTAACTCAGTGTTTGGCTTTTTAATCATATTAGATAATGGCTGGATAAAGAAGCACTGAGCATGTACATAAGTGAAGAAAGGCCTGAGGACATGGCTGTGGTTTTGTACTGAAGGAGTGTCTCTTTCAGGTGTGGATAGAATTTGGCCGAATTAAACTGCCTCAAGGTTACCACCCTAACGATGTGGAAGAAGAGTGGGGAAAGCTCATCATTGAGATGCTGGAGCGAGAGAAATCCCTTCGGCCAGCTGTAGAGAGGTGAGTCCAGAGCCTGAGGATGATCTGATGTGACTACTCAGCTGCCTGAGCTTGCACTTGACTGTGGTTTCCTTATTTTAGGCTAGAATTGCTGCTACAGATTGCAAACAAAATCCAGAATGGTGCTTTGAACTGTGAAGAAAAACTGACACTAGCCAAGAATACCCTGCAGGCTGTGAGTCTGACGGTTTTGTCCTCTTTCCTCTGTCACATGTGCTCCACATCTACCCTCTGCTCTAATGGTCAAAGATAGCAGGTGTGGAATCCAGCCGCATTGCTTTCTTTTTTCCTGAGGTTGCAGTGGACTGCTTGGTTCCTTCCATTTTAGCAGGTGGGGGAAGTGGAAGTTTTCTCATTCTTACTCTCCCTTTCTGTCTCAGGACGCCGCTCACCTGGAATCAGGACAACCAGTACAGTGTGAGTCAGATGTTATCATGTACATTCAAGAGTGTGAAGGTCTCATCAGGCAGCTGCAAGTGGATCTCCAGATCCTACGGGATGAGAACTACTACCAGCTAGAAGAGCTGGCTTTTAGGTGAGAAACAAGATTCAAATGAAGGGCTTGCTTATTGCTGAGGTTCAAGGATCAAGATGGGATCAAGAGTGAGGCCCTGAGTCTTATAATTTGGAACTTAGAGCTCAGTCAGGGTCTTGATGGAGATACTCTAAGTACTTACTTTGGGCAGAAAAATTTTCATGTTAGAGGACAATCTCCCCTTATTGCATACCCCTGCCACTAAATACCTGTAGGAGTCCCCCAGTCCTTGTGGCATCTTACAACACACACATACACACACCCTGATTTCAGCATGACCTGCTAGTTTGTGATAGCACAGCTGTTTTAGAAGCACTGATCCAATGCACTCATTTTATAGAGGAGGAAACCAAGACCCACTGTGAGGAAGAGGGTTGTCTAAAGTCACAAGGCTAATTTTTTTTAAGACTTATTTATTTTTTATTTGAAAGGCAGAGTTACACAGAGAGAGAGGGAGAAACAGAAATCTTCCACCCACTGGGCTGCAACAGATGGAGCTGGGCAGACTGAAGCCAGGAGCCAGGAGCTTCTTCTGGGTCTCCCATGTGGGTGCAGGGACCCAAGCACTTGGGCCATCCTCCACTGTTTTCCCAGGTGCATTAACAGAGAGCTGGGTCAGAAGTGGAGAAACTGGGACTCAACCTGGTGCCTATATGGGATGCCAGCACTGTGGGTGGCAGCTTTATCTGCTATGCCACAGCACTGGCCCCCAGGGCTAGTTTTCTTTTTTACAGAAACAAGACTTGGACCCTCATTTCTTCACCTCTAATCTTTGCTTTCTTCCTTTATACCGTTCAGGCATTCTTTAAATAGGTATTGATTGAATTCCTTCCAATTAGAACTGTAATTTGGCATTTGCCTTAAAGACAACTCAGAACGAGTTGAAGATGTTGGTAATATCACCTTGCATTCATGTAACACTTTTCCAGATATGTTCTCATTTTTATTTTTACCATGTTCTTGTCATATGGATTAGGGAAAGTTTTATATTTAAAAATATGTTACAGGGATGGCTGTTGTTACAGCAGGTTAAGCTACTACTTGAGATGCCCAAACATTGATTGGAGTCCCAGCTAGTTTGCTTCTAATCCAGCTTCCTGCTAACACATCCCGGAAGGTAGCAGTTGATGATGGTTTGAGTGCTTTGGTCTCTGCCATCCATGTGGAACACCCAGATGGAGTTCTGGGCTCCTAGCTTTGACCTGGTCCAGCCCTGGCTGTTGTAGGCACTTGGGGAATGAACCAGCCGGTGGAAGACCTCAGTCTCTCTCCCTGTCTCTCTCTATTGCTCTGCCTTTCAAATAAATAAACATTTAAACAAAATATGTTATAGGTTTAAATGTCTTCCTTTTTTCTCTTCTTCCATTTCAGGGTCATGCGTCTGCAGGATGAGCTGGTCACCTTGCGTCTAGAGTGTACAAACCTGTACCGGAAAGGCCATTTCACTTCACTTGAATTGGTTCCACCCTCTACTTTAACCACTACTCATCTGAAAGCAGAACCCTTAACCAAGACAACCCATTCTTCTTCTACCTCCTGGTTCCGCAAGCCCATGACTCGGGCTGAACTTGTGTCTATCTCTTCCTCTGAAGATGAAGGCAATCTCCGATTTGTGTATGAACTACTATCTTGGGTAGAAGAGATGCAGGTAGGTATATGTCCACAGTGTTAATACAATGCACTAATGCTTATTACTCTGTATCCCTTGTGTGGATTCCCTTAATTAGTTTTATAAAATACTTATTTATGGGGCTGGCATTGTGGCCGCCGCCTACAATGTCGACATTTCATATGGGTGTCAGTTTGAGTCTCTGCTGCTCCACTTCCAATCCAGCTCTCTGCTATGGCCTGGGAAAGCAATGGAAGATAGCCCAAGTGCTTGGGCCCCTGCACCCATGTGGGAGACCCAGAAGAAACTCCTGGCTTCAGATTGGCACAGCTCTGGCTGTTACAACCAAATTGGAAGTGAACCAGCAGATGGAAAACCTACCTTTCTCTCTCTCTCTCACTCTCACGCGCTCTCTCTCTCTCTCTGCCTGTCCTTCTCTATCTGTGTAACTCTGATTTTCCAATGAATAAATCTTTAAAAAATATATATATATTTTTGTTGAAAGGCAGAGTTACAGAGAGATCTTCATCTTCTGGTTCACTCCCCAAATGACCACAACAGCCAGGACTGGGCAGGCTAAAACCAAGAGCCAGGAACTTCTTTTGAATCTCCCACATGGGTGGCAGGGGGCCCCAAACATTTGATCCATTTTCCACTGCTTTTCTAGGAGCATAAGCAGGGAGCTGGATTGGAAGAAGGGCAGCCTGATCCGGGGCCCATATGGAATGGCAGCATCATAGCTTAACCTGCTACACCTTAATGCTGACCCCTGGATTCCCATAATTATTGATGCTGTCTGGATTTAAGTCCCTTCTCCTTAAGTGGACAAGGTCAACTCAAATCCTCCCAATTCTGTACTGCATACCCCATTGTTTTCTAATTTGAAGCCCTTTGGAAATCAGCTAACTGTGCTATAGGTCGAAGCTTATGGGAAAATTTCAGTGTTTATGAATCTGTTATCTTTTCTGAAATTCCCTCATAGAGGAATTTATTCTTCAGTTTCTGCAGTTGGTCTTAGCTCCTAAGTTTAAACAATGTTTCTGTGTTCCACAATTCCAAGGGACATGATTTGTTGTATTCTAGGATAATGGTTCAAATTTGATGTTGTCCTTATCCTTCTAATCCTTTTGTTTTATATTCTTCCCTTCTGCAGATGATATATGTCCCATGTACCAATATCCAGAGACAAGCTAAATAAATAAAAATATCCAAAGACAAACTAAAAGTATCTTCCATTGGCCAGTAGTTGATTCCATGAGTGAAGCTACAAGTGGTCTTCAAAAAGTTCATGGAAGATGTGTATTATGAAAAAAAAAGTGCATGGATTTAAACATTTTTGCATGCCAAAATAAACTTATTTTAAATTCCATTTTCCCACAAACTTTTTGAAATGCCCTTGTATCTGTTCTGATTGTGAAATAAAGAGACTCCATAAAGGAAAATACCTAGGCTGTTAAATAAAGCATTTTCATCCCGTGAAGATGCCTTTAAAAAAAAACAAAGCGCCGGCGCTGTGGCTCAACAGGCTAATCCTCCGCCTTGCGGCGCCAGCACACCGGGTTCTAGTCCCAGTTGGGGTGCCGGATTCTGTCCCGGTTGCCCCTCTTCCAGGCCAGCTCTCTGCTGTGGCCTGGGAGTGCAGTGGAGGATGGCCCAGGTGCTTGGGCCCTGCACCCGCATGGGAGCCCAGGAGAAGTACCTGGCTCCTGCCTTCGGATCAGCACGATGCGCCAGCCGCAGCAGCCATTAGAGGGTGAACCAACGGCAAAAGGAAGACCTTTCTCTCTGTCTGTCTGTCTCTCACTGTCCACTCTGCCTGTCAAAAAAAAAAATTATTTGAAGGAGTGGCAGAGAGAGATATTCTATTGAAATGGCTGCAAAAGCCAGGGCTGTGCCAGGCAGAAGCCAGGAGCCAGGAACTCTGAGTGTCCCATGTGGTTGGCAAATACTCAGCTACTTGAACCATCATCTGTTAGCTCCCAGGCATTATAGCAGGGAGCTGGATTAGAAGAGTAGTAGCCAGGACTGGAAGCAGAATGCCACTACAGGATGTAGGCATTCTAAGCACTGGCTGAACCTGCTGCATCACAATGCCAGCTCCATTATTTCTAAATATAAATTCAGGACTATATTTCTATATGTGGCAGCCTAAGGCTGCCTCTGTTACTTTAGCTGTTGGGGTTTGATCTCCAGCTCCATGGGGATGATTATGGATTATGGTGTGGTTTTCTTTAAGAGCCATAGAATGATAGAGGTGATTTAGATAATACTTTTGTCCAAACAGTGATTCTGACTATTTTGTTCCCTGCCAGTGCAACAGTAAATTATACCCATTTTTTTTCCTTTTTCAGATGAAACTAGAACGAGCAGAATGGGGTAATGACCTGCCTAGTGTGGAGTTGCAGCTTGAAACACAGCAGCACATCCACACCAGTGTAGAAGAACTGGGCTCAAGCGTCAAAGAGGCCAGATTGTATGAGGTGAGTATCATTCAGAATCCACATTATGGGAGGGGCAGAGGTGGAAGCAGTAATGGGACAGTGTGCAAAGTACAGCTGTCTCTAAGGAGAAAGATCTCTAGAAAGGAAGAATAATGAATATTCATGAACAGCACTTTACAATACATTTCCTTTTTATGTGAAGTGTGTCTGTTAATCTTTGAAATAACCTTGCCAGAAAGGATTTTTATTAACCCCTTTTTTACTAAAAAGCGAAGTCATCCTGGAAGCAGTATCTAGATTCAGACTCTCTGACCACAGACATTCATGTTCTTATCCCTTCACCTTCTATAGTAGAGAGCCAGTGTGGAGAAACCATTTATTCAATCTCTCCTCTCTTTTGTTATTCTGTCTTTCCATTTTTAATTTCAACTCTGCCTTTCAGAAAAGCAATAGAGTAGTTTGGGATTCACTGAACATAAGTTTTGCTTGGAAGCCTCCCACAGTTACTGGAAACATAGCATGGGGAAGTCTGTTGGTTGTAATCATGATGCTAAGCGGTTGCCCACTTAGTGTTGCTCCAGCCTATAGGATCTGACTCAGACTCGTCTCAGCTTCTGTTTGTTTAGAGATGCCAATCCTTCTCTATATGCAGACATAATATTTACATAGTTGAAACCATAACAGGTAGTTTACTTATTCTTTCTCTAATGTAGTATTATTTCATTCCTTTCTTATCAGGGAAAAATGTCCCAAAATTTCCATACCAGTTATGTTGAAACACTTGGAAAGCTGGAGACACAGTATTGTAAACTGAAGGTAAATTTTGACTGACTCTTATTTTCTAGACAGCTGTCTTCCCCAATTCAGAAAAGTTTATGGTTTGGCTGTGTTTGTGTTTTCTGTTTATCAGGTTGTATCATTTACTATGTTCATAGGTAAAATTTTTTCTTTAATGGGTCAGAAACTACTTGCTCCAGAAAGTTTTAAATAAATAGAGCTTAACCTAGCTATTGTGCTTTGAGACACCAAAGTTAAAAGTTTGCAGTTGATAGAGAGGGGACTCCCCACCTACCTGTTGTTTTTTATTTCTGTGTATCAAGATTTTCCAGAGTAGCACAGGCCCAGAGGATGGCACTTGGGCCATCCTCTGCCCCTTTCCAGGCACATTAGCAAGGAGTTGGATCAGAGGTGGAGCAGCCAGGACTCATACCAGCATGCACATCATGCTACAGGTGCTGTAGGTGGTGGTTTAACCCACTGTGCCACAGCGCACCAGCCCCTCTGAGAGTTTTATGTCAAATTTGTACTAAACTTGAATCCATAAAGACAAACCCAGAGATTAAAAAGCAAAACTAAATTTGCTTCCTGAGTTGTTATTTCCTTTTATGTCAAATGTGCTATCTTCTACAGATGCAAAGAATATCAGTCTAACTTTATAATCTTTGCTTTGTCTAGGAAACTTCTAGCTTCCGAATGAGGCACCTTCAGAGTCTGCATAAATTTGTCTCCAGAGCTACTGCTGAGTTGATCTGGTTGAATGAGAAGGAGGAGGAGGAACTAGCATATGACTGGAGTGACAACAATCCCAATATCTCAGCCAAGAAAAATTACTTCTCTGTGAGTCTAGCACAGCAGGCCTGTCATATTTATTTAATAGCACCAGAAGGAAAGAGGATTAGTCTGCTTGGGTTTCCAGAGTTGCACTTTGATAGATAAAAATAGATTGCGTCTATGCATGTGAGAAATGTGTACTGAGAGATGGGCAGTAGAGCTGTAGAAGTGATTTATTTAGAATGCATTTAGAAGGACAGGGTCTTGGGTGAATGGAGCAGACCTCTGCAAGCTGAGTCAATTCAAAGGCAAACCCTTTGTGGTAAGGTTATAAGCTTTGGAGTGAGAAAGACAGGTTCAAATTCTTATTTCTGTGCTAACTAGCTCTATGTCCCTCTTCAAATCATTTAATTTGGACCATTTGTGAAGTGGGAAAACAGCATCACTTTAAAGAGTTGAATAAAAGGTTAAGATTGAATAAGTTAATCTAGGCCAAAGATTTAGTATAGAGCTTAGTATTATCTAAGTATGGTGTACTTCTAGCTTCCCACAAATTTCTGAATTCTCTTAATTAATTTTTAAATTTTATTAATATAAAGAGAACAGATTTCATAGATACACTTCTTTTTTTAAAGATTGATTTATTTATTTGAAAGTTGGAGTTACATAGAGAGAGAAGGAGAGGCAGAGAGAGAGAGTTCTTCAATCCACTGGTTCACTCTGCAGATGGCTACCACAGCCGGCGCTGTGCTAGTCTGAAGCCAGGAGCTTCTTCTGGGTCTCCCACTTGGGTGCAGGGGCCCAAGCACTTGGGCCATCTTCTACTGCTTTCCCAGGCCATAGCAGAGAGCTGGATGGAAAGTGGAGCAGCCGGGTCTTGAACCGGCACCCATATGGGATGCTGGTTCTTCAGGCCAGGGCGTTAACCCTCTGTCACAGCACCAGCCCCTCATAGGTACACTTCTAAAAAGATAACCATTCTTAATTAACAATGTTTTGGTCTGAATTTCTTTTGTGTAATGGGAAGGAAAATTCAGTTTTGGACAAAGAGATAATCTTTACTTTTCAATGAAAGATGTAGACAAATAGGTTTTTCTTTTTATCTCTCTTTTTTTTTGCTGCTTTCAATATTCCCACTCTCAGAGGACTCTAAAGGATTTTATAAACCCTCTGCAAATTGAAAGCTTTCTTATTAGCACTCACTTTAGATTCTTCAATTTCATTCATTTAGGGTTCTTAAAAAATATGAGCTTCTATATAAAAAATGAGCTTTTCCTGATTGAAGAATGGCATATGAGTCTTCTGAAGCAAGGAAGAAATGGATGCAAATAATCTGAGAACGGAAGTCAGTCTGTGCTAGGCATACAAAGAAAGTACTCTGAAATCATCAAAGAGAAGGGATAAATCTGATCGTGAGGATTAGTACTCAGCTTCACCGAAGCACTGGCGTTTAAATTGGGTCGTGCAGTATTAGTGGAAGTTAGAGCCAGAAGGGGACCTTGTAGGCCGTGGGAATAGTCTGTGCAAAGCCAGCTGGAGAGTGATACTGCTCTTCTGATGTGTCACGTATTGGCGTGGGAGTTCATGTGAACGGTCCACTCTAGCCGTGTTGTCTTCTTTCTCTGTCTCCGGTGCTCATTCTGTAATTCCTCACATTGCTCAGGTCTGGCTCAGGTCCTGTGTCCTTTGGAAAACATTTCCCAGGGATTCTAGTGCACTTGCCCTACGCTGAAGTCCTCTGGCACATGATACTTACACATCTCATTTTGGAACCAGCCCTGGGTTGTTGTAGTTTCCTTTATAGGAGGACAAGGAATGTAGCTTTTGCTTTATTGTACTCTCTGTCTTTATTACACTTATTCCATAAAACTGAATTCTATTTTCAGGAGTTGATGATGGAACTGGAAGAGAAACAGGATGTTTTCCGGTCTCTCCAAGATACAGCAGAACTGCTGTCACTTGAGAACCACCCAGCCAAACAGACAGTGGAGGTATGTGGCTGGAGAATGTGTGAAGGTCAGATGCTCAGAGGTGGTTGTTGTAAAAGTATTCAAATAAGAGTCTTTGTTCTGCTTAAAGACCTGGAGGAAGTATCTGGGATCATTTGCCTTGGGTCTTCTTCCTTTTCCACTGTTCCTGCATCACTCAAAAGCCTGCAGTTTTGATAGTCTAAGGATCATACTAGGAAAAACAACAGAAGAGAGGCTGACTCTTAACTTCAGGAAGAAAGGTGACTTAGACCCTATTTCTTCAAATAACTACTTGTGTATACCCTGCCTCTTGTTGGTATGGTGTCTTTTCCCTGAGAAGAGAACCTGTGGAGGAATCCAGGAGGGATTTCTTTTTTTTTTTTTTTTTTTTTTTTTTTGACAGGCAGAGTGGACAGTGAGAGAGACAGAGAGAAAGGTCTTCCTTTGCCGTTGGTTCACCCTCCAATGGCCGCCACAGCCGGCGCACCACGCTGATCCGAAGGCAGGAGCCAGGTGCTTTTCCTGGTCTCCCATGGGGTGCAGGGCCCAAGGACTTAGGCCATCCTCCACTGCACTCCCTGGCCACAGCAGACAGCTGGCCTGGAAGAGGGGCAACCGGGACAGAATCTGGCACCCCGACCGGGACTAGAACTGGGTGTGCCAGCGCCGCAAGGCGGAGGATTAGACTGTTGAGCCGCGGCGCCGGCCCAGGAGGGATTTCTTTATGCCTAGGTTCTGTGACTAGATCATTTAATTGCAACTGAATGTGGAAGAAGCCTTTTCTGTAATCCCTTCTAACAGAATGATGTTGGATAAGAGGCAGTCCTCTCTCTCATTGGAAGCATTGATCAGGGGCCGGTCAGGTATCTGCAGTCTCTTTTCGTGGCGAGTCAAGCAGAGTTGCACCTGGAAGAGAGCATTGCATACATGGATAAGGCCTGCTCACCTCTGCCCTCCTGTGTGTCGCTGCAGGCTTACAGTGCTGCTGTTCAGTCGCAGTTGCAGTGGATGAAGCAGCTGTGCTTGTGTGTTGAGCAGCATGTCAAAGAGAATACTGCTTACTTTCAGGTATAGTGGGCTGTGTGTGTACGTGCGCACATGTGTGTGTATGAAGGTGAAGCTGAGAACGCATTTCTATCAATTCTCTTTTACTATATAAACTAACCACTCCAAAACATAGTTGCTTAAAACAGCATCACTTAATTAGTTCAGTTTGGTCAGGGCTTAGCTAAGTGCTTTTCACCATTAGCGGTTAGGCTGGGAGCTGTTTGGTCCCAAACAGCATCCTTCATATATCTGACAGTTGGTGGAGGGGTCGGGATGGAAAGCCTTACATCTGTAGCATCTGACAACCCTCTTGATACAGTAACTGTGTTCCGCAGCAGCAGAGGAGAGCGTGCCCCAGTGCCCGAGCACTCTTTCCTCCTTGTCACATTTACGTGCTACGGGCAAAGCAAGTCATGTGGCCATACCTCTTCCTATCACAGCAAGAAAGGCTACACTGCTTGTTTTCAGGTGAGGGTGGAGGAGGAAATCAGCTGTTACCTATGTATCTCTGTGACCATTTTGTAAACATATTAAGTCATTGAAACGTTTGATCCCCTGACCTCCAGGCTTTTCATGCAATATCCCTCACAGCCCAGGGTTGTCAGTAGCCAGAAGTCAAGAGGAAAGAACAGTGGGTTCTGAGAGGTGAAACTGGCCAACTTGTCTGTAAGGTTCAGTCCTCCGGCTGCTGCTTGGGTGTGCTTTGTAGTGAACTGACAGTGATGCAGGGATCCCTCTGCGGGACTGCACAGAAGTCACACTTCCCTAGTCTGCACCTCAGTGCTCCAGTGCATTAAGCAGAAGGCATGCCCTCCTTACCTTCCCACAGTTCTTCAGTGACGCGCGGGACCTGGAGTCATTCTTGAGGAACCTCCAAGACTCCATCAAGCGCAAATATTCCTGCGACCACAACACCAGCTTGTCCCGCCTCGAGGACCTGCTCCAGGACTCCATGGTGGGTATTGTATCAGTGGGGATGGTTACTTCTGAGCAACAGAGTAAACCCTGTCAGCGGCTGCTGTTTATATCCTTGAAAGCTCCAGGGCGATGGGCCATGGTTAAGAAAACGATTAGCTCATATTCAGAAAGTTTACCCAGTTTTCTTCTGTCCCCTTCCTTTTTCCTTTTCTTTCCTTAGTAAGTTGCTGGTGAGATTTCTTTGGGTATGTTACTGAAGTGGAGTCCTAGTCATCTCCATGAGCCACTTAGTGCTCGCTGTCCTTTCTTTGCATTGTCCCTATTTCAGTGCAGAAGTTGGGCCTAGAATGAGGTAGATAGAGCATGGGGAAAAAGGGGGAGGGGTCTGAAGCAGATTAGCTAACATCAAATTCTTTTTTACTCTCTTATGCAAAAGAAAATTTTTAAAAAATGAAATAGTTTTGAGACAAATTTTTCCTCCTTGGTAATTTTCTTTTGGTAATGATGAAAATTAATTTTAATGAAGGTTAACATTAAAATCTTATTTAGATGTAATACAGTATTTGTCCAGTTTATATAGCCATATTAACTTTAAAAAGTCTAGTATTTTATCCAAATAATTTTATATTTGTTTTCTCCAAAAAATACTTGCTTCTTGAGGGGCTAGCTATAAAATTAATAGCAAAACTATTTACATTTGTTGAATGTCTATTACACAGAGTTGGCAACAGGGCTCAAGCTGCATCTCAATATGAGATAGAAATGTGTGTGCAAAAGGGAAATTGCTTTTCCTGCATGAGAAGCTAGGGGATCCTCACATTTCCATAGGAAAGTATAAAGAGGAGAACCAGAATAACCCCAAACAGTTTCTTTATTTGGTGGGTGAGATTTGGGCATTTGGATTATTATTTGACTTTTTTAACACTTCAGCTATAGTAAACTTTGTGTTCAGTGCTTCACCTGAGCAAATAATCTGTTAATTTATTTGGCATGAAGGATAAAAATCTGACTTTTCAGATGTTGTCTCTCTCAGGGGTACTACAGTATTGAAGGAGAAATATAATCCTTGGCTATTATCTCCTCCCTCCCACAGAGTGTCTTCCTGTCGTAGGGTAACTCCTCTGCAATTGTCATATCTTCTCTTCTCGAGGGTCGCTGCTGTGTTCCCTCCTCTCCAGGTCAGGGGCATCGGGTTGGCGGCGTCATCGGGGCATGGAGTCACCTGGGTCTGCTCCTCGGCTTGTCTGTCAGGTTCGGGAGCATCTGTCCTGGCTTCTGGTTCTTTTCAGAACTTTTACCACGCTGAGCACTTGATCTCTGGAGCTTGAGATGTTTGGCTGTGGGTTAGAGAGAAACTGACATCTTTATTGCAAGGACACTGAAATGGGTAGAGCAGCTCTCACGTATGGACGCATGGCTGCCTCCCTGATACATTCTATTCCTCTCTCTTAACTAAGAAGTTAAAGTTGTATTTCTTCCAATCATGCTCCCGGGGACAGGCACAGGTAGTTTATTTAAGCATTTCTTTTTTTTTTTTTTCTTTACTTGCATATTCTTAATTCTTTAATGGCATTTCTTAACATTATTAACTCTTCGCTGTCATCACACCTACATCCATCCAAAGAAAGCCCTCTTCTGGGGACTTTTATGCCACAAAATGGGCTTGAACCATCATGGTTAATAGATAAAGGCTATCTTTTATTCTCTAATGGAATTTTAGTAGATTGCTATCAAGTTTGGTGACAAGAATTTTACTAGTTTTTAAGATAATTGAGTTTGCAGAGATTTGAGTGTTTCAATTTTGCATGATACTTTTTTCAAACCAATCAAATCCACGTGAATATCGCATGGCAAGATACTAAAAGGTAAACCCTAAATCCATTTATCATGATGCTTTCACCAATAGCATTTGTTTATGGATTGTTGGTTGAAGAGCTATGATCTTTCTCTATAAAATTTAACTCATTTTAAGAAAGTGAGATTTGTGAAGTACAGTGTGGGAGATACAATAATTAAAAAAATTTTAAATAGTGTCTAGCTTCTCCTAAGCAGGAAGGTTAAGAACTGGTTTTTGCCAGTAAGAAATTTAATAATAATAATAATAATGCCATTATTATTATTATTGTTTTTAATTGCCATGTTCTCTGAACTTGGGAAATCCTTTATTAGCTATATGCCACTATATCTGGCAGCTGAAGTTCATTTTTGTTTTTGTTTGTTTTTTTGCATGTGGCTTTATGATTCATTGAAAGAGAAACAGGGAGAAAGCTGCAAATTTTTGGTGCAAAAGCACTTGATAGCGGACAGAGACATTCTCTCCTTTTTCCTTTATCTTTGTCTAAATTTTAATCTAAGATGGCTCCACCAAGGTTCCCTGCTTAACTGAGAAATGACATTCTCTTAGGGGAGTGGAGCACTCAGTTTTCTTTGTTGGCTTGGTCACCCTGAGTAGTAACATGTCTTTTTGTTTTGCTTATTTTGTAGGATGAAAAGGAGCAGCTTATACAGTCCAAGAGTTCCGTTGCCAGTCTTGTTGGGAGATCAAAAACCATTGTTCAGCTAAAGCCACGCAGTCCAGACCATGTGCTAAAGAGCACCATTTCCGTTAAGGCCATCTGTGACTATCGGCAGATCGAGGTGAGGAGGTGAAAAGGGTAACTTGGGGCTTCAGAGGGAAGGAAGAGAGAAGAGAAAAAGGAAACCTTCAGTTAGGGTTATGATAATAGGGAAAGATCAAATTGTAGAATTTTCACATCTTTCCTATCATTTAAACAAACTCTGTGGTCCTGATCTGTTCCTGCCTCAGTGATTGGCCTCACCAGCCACATAGGTGCCTAAGTGTTAGAAAAAATGCTCCTTTGTGACACCTGGGAGATATCTTTGCTCGCTGTCCCCTCTTATCCCCCATAACGAGTCGGATGAAGTCAGT
This sequence comes from Sylvilagus floridanus, assembly GCA_949820135.1. Taxonomy (NCBI): domain Eukaryota; kingdom Metazoa; phylum Chordata; class Mammalia; order Lagomorpha; family Leporidae; genus Sylvilagus; species Sylvilagus floridanus. Next base: position 30,199,889 of record OX463225.1, read on the forward strand.
ACTAATCTGTAAATATCCCTTACATGTTCTTCTTTCTGTCTCTCTGCTGCTATCCTACATTTGATCATAAGTTTCATTCACTTGGATATTGTATCAGCCTCCTCATTTAATGCATACTTTGTCCTACCACAATCATCATCTTAAGAAAAAGACACTCCTACAATTTCTCACTGGTTTTGGGAGAAAGTCTGAACTCCTTAATGTGGCCTTCAGTGCTGAATAATCTGTCTACTTCTCAAGCCAAGACAGGGTCCCATCCTTTCCATTGACCCTGGAAAATTGCATTTGTCACACAACATGGTTTACCATATGGTCCCACCTCAGTGTGTGAAATACAGACTGTGTTGTTCTACTTGCCACTGTACCGCTTCCACTGCTAGTGTCTAGAACACTTCCAGGCACATAGCGGGCCCTCAGTAAATATTTGTTAAACAGAAGAGTGAATGAGTGGAAAAATGAGACAGCACTCTTCTTTGTCTCAGTTCTTCTGTCTATAAAACAGGGATCATAATGTTGGCTACTTGTCTCCCAAGAGAAAATTGATTATAAAATATTTAACCATTTTCAGGGGGTTTAATGGAAGGAAAGGAAAGGAGGAGGAAGGATCACAAGACCATTTTTACTCTAATAATTTTTGGTTCTGAGGTTGCTCTTGAGGACTTTTATGATCTCTTTATGACTCTCATGTGTTAAGTTACTTGACATGTAACAGGCATTTAATCAACACATGTTTCCTTGATTTATTTCATTTCATAACTTTTCCTGTGTTGTAGATTTAAGAAATCAAGAGCCTTTACTAGATGATAACATATCTTAATCAGATTTTTTGAAAGGATTTTACAGCTCTGGCATCAGACAACAGGTAATAATGGGTTATTGTTTTGTCCATTAGCAATAACTTGAGAATTTGTATCTCTAGATCACGATTTGCAAAAATGATGAGTGTGTGCTAGAAGATAATTCTCAGCGGACCAAATGGAAAGTGATCAGCCCCACAGGGAATGAGGCAATGGTGCCATCAGTCTGCTTCCTCATCCCCCCACCCAACAAGGATGCCATTGAGATGGCCAGCAGGTAACTCCCTGTCCACTCTGCTGTTTGTCCTGGGTGAACTGATGGAGGGATGAGCCTGTGGTCATGATGGTTTCTGGGAAAGAAAGGCCTCTTACTAGGGATAATGAGTCTGACACTGCCAGCTACATAACAGATCTTCAATAAATGTTTTTGTTCAATTGAGGTATATTCAGTGATAGTTATTTTTGAAAGGATTATTGCTTGTAAATAGCTTACTTTTAGAAAATCAACTATTGTGAGAGATAGCTAGTTTTCAGTTTTTTGGTAGTTATTTTTTAAGATTTTATTTTTTTTATGGAGTTTTAACTCAGTTTCTGAATAATTTTCCTGATTTTTTTCAACTTCAGAAATTATTAATTTCTTACTCTAGGAGATTCACATTTAGCTCTCTGTACACACAGTGCTCCTTTCTTCATGTCCCAAATGTAGTTAAGTTACAATTTTTTGTCTAAATTGGTAATTTAATTTTATTGTTAAATTGTTTACAGCTGAGCCAGGTGATACTCCAGGGGATCTTTGTAACAAGCTTGCCTTCTCTGGGCTGTTCCTCCTCAGGCTCCTCCTGTGCTCAGCTGCAGTCACTCGGTCTCCCTCTTGTTTCTCAAGCACAGCTAACCTGCTCTTGCCTCATCCAGGATCTTTGTATTTGATGCTTGCTCTAGATATCCGCGCAGTTCACTCCTCACTTCATCCAGTGCATCCAGTCTCTCTCATGGGCCACCATCCCCACTCACTGCAAATGTCCCTTTCTATTCTCCTTATTTGTCTTTATTTTGCTTAAAAACGCTAAGGACACTTAATACTGCTTAACAGATTTTATACTTACAAGGGGCCTTCCAAAAGTTAATGCAAAATGCATATTATGAAAAAGCTAGATATGGATTTCAAAATAGTTTTTTGCACCAAAATAGACTTCCCATTCCATTTTTCCGTGAACTTTTTGAAGTTCCTTTTTTTTTTTTTTTTTGACAGGCAGAGTGGACAGTGAGAGAGAGAGAGACAGAGAAAGAGAAAGGTCTTCCTTTGCCGTTGGTTCACCCTCCAATGGCCACCGTGGACGGCGCACTGCAGACAGCGCACCGCGCTCATCCGATGGCAGGAGCCAGGTGCTAGGTGCTTTTTCCTGGTCTCCCATGGGGTGCAGGGCCCAAGCACTTGGGCCATCCTCCACTGCACTCCCGGGCCACAGCAGAGGGCAGGCCTGGAAGAGGGGCAACCGGGACTAGAACCCGGTGTGCCGGCGCTGCAAGGCGGAGGATTAGCCTGTTGAGCCACGGCGCCGGCCTGAAGTTCCCTTTCATTTTCTCTTGGGAACATCTCTCTGGCCTATCCATTCTCTTCTTCCTTTCTGTCTGGCCTTGTTCTGTAGATGTGATTCAGTGCTACCTCTCTGGCATTCCACTTCATCTTCACCTGGGGATTTGCTTCACCTCCCTGCTGGGCCTATTGAGTCCTAGTTTCCAGATCTTATTTATTGATTCATGGCCTGGTTTACGGTAGCACACTCTCCAATAGGTTACTGAAAAAGGCTGCATGGGAAGTAGTTGTTTTGACACCTCTCATGTCTGAAAATGTCTTTCTTCTCCCTGCACTATTAAGTAGACAGATACAACATTCTTTGGGAAAAGTCTGAACCTTGAAGGTGTGGCTCTATTGTTTTCTTACTTCCAGGGTATCTTAACTAAGAGACACATAGTGTCATTTTCATTCTTTATCCTTTTTTTAAGGGGTAACCTAACAGTAAAGTTCACCTTTTGTAGGAAACAATGCTATTGGTTTTGACACATACAGAATTGTGAACCTTCCACCACTGCCGTGATACCAAAGAGTCTGACAACTTGCCTTGTGATTGAAATCTGTTGCTCTGGAAGCTTTTAAACACTTCTCTTTATCACTAACATTTGAAAGGCATGCTGTACCTTTGACTGAGTCTTTTTGCAATCATTGTGCTAATAAATATAAACTAGAAACTCATCTTTCTAATATGTGTAAATTTTTACTGGATTATTTACAATTTTAACTGTGTTTTTCCTGTTCTTGCTTTGAAGAATCCCCGTATGTCAGATATTGGACTAATTCTGTTAACAGTTCTCCTGGGTTCTATTATTTTCTATTTTTCATTTCTTTTGAGATGTCCTGAACTTTTAATTTCTTTATTTTTTTTAAAAGATTTTGTTATTTATTTGAAAGAGTTACAGAGAGGTAGAGACAGAAAGGTTTTCCATCCGCTGGTTCACTCCCCAAATGGCTCCAATGGCTGATCGGAAGCCAGGAGCTTCTTCTGGGTCTCCCATGTGGGTACAGGGGCCCAAGGACTTGGGCCATCTTCTGCTGCTGTCCCAGGCCACAGCAGAGAGCTGGATCAGAAGAGGAGCAGCCAGGACTAGAACCAGCGCCCATATGGGAGGCTGGTGCTTCAGGCTAGGGCTTTAACCCACTGTGCCACAACGCCAGCCCCTAATTTCTTTTTTTTCTTTTTTAATTTTATTTATTTATTTGAGAGGTAGAGCCACAGTTAAAGGGAGGGAGAGAAGGTCTTCCATTCGCTGGTTCATTCCCCAAATGCACACAATGGCTAGAGCTGGGCCAATCCAAAGCCAGGAGCCAAGAGCTTCCTCCAGGTCTGCCATGTGGGTGCAGGGGCCCAAGCACTTGAGCCATCTTTTTCTGCTTTCCGAGTCCATAGCAGAGAGCTGGATAGGAAGAGGAGCAGCTGGGACACTAACTGGCAGTCATATGGGATGCCAGCTCTGCAGGTGAAGGCTTAGCTTACTATACCACAGTGCTGGTCCCATAAACTTTTAATTTCAACTTTACTAAAATCTTAGTGGGATTTTTGGAGAGAGGGAAGATAAACTGAATCTGTTATGTAGCTGATATCCTAGCTTCTGGTTTATCATCCTATTCTTTTTATCTTGTATTTTGGTCGCAACTCAAAGAAAATTCAAAGTAACTTGGTGTGAGTGTGTCTATGTATCTTCATGTTTTTAAGTCTTAGAAGTTGAGAGAATCAGCTAGACATGGAATGCTTATTAAAAATCTCAAACCAGGGGTCAGTGCTGTGGCTTAGTAGGCTAAGCCTCTGTCTGCAGCGCTGGAATCCCATGTGGGCACCAGTTCCTGTTCCAGCTGTTCCTCTTCAGATCCAGCTCTCTGCTATTGCCTGGGAAAGCAGTAGAGAGTGGCCAAGTGCTTAGGCCCGTGCACCCACGTGGGAGACCCAGAGGAAGCTCCTGGCTCCTGGCTTCAGATCAGCCCAGCTCCAGACATTTCGGTCATTTGGGGGGTATACCAGTGTATGGAAGACCTCTGTCTCTCTCTCCTTCTATCTGCAACTCTGCCTCTCAAATAAATGCATTCTAAAAAATCTCAAACTATTCAACTGCAGTTTTCTTTTATATTCCAGATGAACCTCTTAAGTTGCTGTTAACTTGAACACATTTTAGCATTTTTATAAATATATAGAACACAGAAATTTACTTTTTTTAAGCATCAATGTCATTTTTCAGCAAATGAGGTTATTTTATCTATACTATTCTCTATTATTACTTTCCCTGGCTATTTTTTCTCTCTAGCTTCCTGTACTTTAGTACATTTTTGTAATATTTGTGAGATTGCTAAATCCATGCTAACATACATAATACTATAGCAAATCCAAATTGAAGATCTCAATTTAGTTCCAAAGATCTCAATTTAGTTCCAAAGATTAGTATTTGAGTGTTGCCTTTCTCTACTCAACATGTAAACTCAGTTTCATTCAAGCAATCCCATTTTTCCTTAAAAGGTCTATAAACTATAAAGTTCAAGTATTGAGGGGCTGGCGCCGTGGCTCACTTGGTTAATCCTCTGCCTGCGGCACCGGCATCCCATATGGGTGCTGGGTTCTAGTCCTGGTTGCTCCTCTTCCAGTCCAGCTCTCTGCTGTGGCCCGGGAGGGCAGAGGAGGATGGCCCAATTCTTGGGCCCCTGCACCCGCATGGAAGACCAGGAAGAAACACCTGGCTCCTGGCTTTGGATCGGCACAGCACTGGCTGTGGCAGCCATTTGGGGAGTGAACCAACGGAAGGAAGACCTTTCTCTCTGTCTCTCTCTCTCTCACTGTCTATAACTCTACCTGTCAAATAAATATATTTTAAAAAAAAGTTCAAGTATTGAAAAAGCTTTAGCCAGGTTCTGTGTTGTTTGTAGGGTGGAACAATCTTATCAGAAGGTGATGGCCCTTTGGCACCAGCTACATGTTAACACCAAAAGCCTTATCTCCTGGAACTACCTTCGGAAGGACCTTGACCTTGTACAGACTTGGAACCTGGAAAAGGTAATTAAAACTTTACCCCAGGCTTGCATCCTGTTGGTTCTGTTTTTCCAGAAGAAGATTTTTTTCATTACTTTGATATTTTCTTCCCATTCAAATAGAGTGCAGTGGCATCAGGGATTGTTTTAGAGTTAGGGGACTACGGGCCCTCGGAACTAGAAACAACAGCTTGAATTGTGAAGGAAATCCCTGATAAAAATAAGTAGCATTACCCCTAGGGGTAAAGCTAATAACTTGCCACGGGACTCCAAATCCCTTTAAGTTGGCAGATACCAATGCCATCTTACTAGTTAAAGTGATCAGTGTAAGTTTATAACGATAGGATTAAGTGTCAAAGGGATGACATAAATAAGACCAAGTGTCTAATAATAATAATTGATATAATTAAAAAGGAGAGAATGATACAACATGGGAAGCAGGCCACACAGCAGCTTCATAGAATGGCAAATGCCCTAAACAGCACTCTGGCCTCAGAATCAGCCCTTAAGGCATTGGATTTAGCTAAAAAAGCCCATGAGAGCATTTCAGGCATGGAAAGCCAAGACACAGTGGCAAAAAATAACCTAAATGAAAGTTCTCTGTGAGTGAGATCCTGGTGGAAAGAAGGGGCCATCGAAGAAGGAGGTACTTTTCTCTGAAGGGAGGAGAGAACTTCCACTTTGATTATGGCCTTGTCTAAATAATGTCAGAATTTGTGGACTGAAGAGGCTTCCACAGCTTTGGCAGCTCATGACAAGAGCCTCAGGTGATTACTGACGCCATAAATAAATAAGAGTGTTAATTGTTAAATCAACAACAGGAGTCACTATGTACTTGCTCCCCATGTAGGACCTCTGTCCTTAATGTGTTATACTATGAGAATTAATGATAAAACTAGTCTTCAAACAGTACTTTATACTTTGTGTATCTGTGTGGGTGCAAACTGTTGAAATCTTACTTAGTATAGAGTTGATCTTCTGTATATAAATATAATTAAAAATGAACTTTAATGAAGAATGGGATGGGAAAGGGAGTAGGAGGTGGGACGATTTGAGGGTGGGAGGATGGGTATGGGGGAAAGAACTGCTATAATTCAGAAGTTTTACTTATGAAATTTATATTTATTAAATAAAAGCTTTCTATTAAAATAAAATAAGTAACATCTTGGTCTTCTTTGCAAAGGCATATGGTTGTAGTTCTGAATGTTGACTGTGTGAATGAATTGAATTTATGAAAATCAACATGTTTACAATCATGGTTTGTGTACTGTTTTACATATATGTTAGACTTCAGTAAAATAGAAAAAAAGGGTTATGTTCACATCATTGAAATTTCTTCTGGCTTATACCCACTAGCTTCGATCCTCAGCACCAGGGGAGTGCCACCAGGTTATGCAGAACCTGCAGGCCCACTATGAAGACTTTCTGCAGGACAGTCGTGACTCTGTGCTCTTCTCCGTGGCTGATCGCTTGCGTTTGGAAGAGGAAGTGGAAGCTTGTAAAGCCCACTTCCAGCGCCTAGTGAAGTCCATGGAAAATGGTGTGTGTATACTGTGGAGAGAGAGGCAGATGCGAATAGAACCCTGAAGGAAACTGCTAGACTCTTCTTTCAAAATGGAGAGTGGCATTACCACCTCTCCCCATTTGACTTGCTAAAAACCTGAGGTAGAGGAAAATTCGTAGAGATGGGTTCTCAAAAATCAGATCATGGAAGAAGAGGCCTATTGATACTTAAGTTGTTATTGCTAATCAGCCTGCCACATTTTCTTGTGGCTATAACATATTTGCGTCCTTAAACACTAATATGTAATATATGGGGTCAGACAGAGGATCATCTAAGCAAGACCTTGCTTTTATCTGTGCAATGTCCAATCTGCTAGAGCCAGTGATGCCCTCAGGTATGCTGATCTTAGATACAGAGCTTAATGGTCTTCTGTGCTTGTGCATTCACAGAAGACAAAGAGGAGACGGTGGCCAAGATGTACATTTCAGAGCTGAAGAATATCCGGCTACGCCTGGAAGAGTGTGAACAGAGGCTGGTCAAACGAATTCAGTCTCCAGCCAGCTCTAGGACTGACAGAGATGCCCGGCAGGACAGTGCATTAAGGATTGCAGAGCAGGAGGTAAGCCCTGGGAGCAAGGTGGGTGCTGGTTGCAGGGTAAATGCTTTGGAATCAATTGGATGGCAAAAGAGGATGGATCCTACGAAATGCAGCAAATAGACTCAGGACAGTCCTGTTCAGGAATTCTTCCCTGCAGCCTATACATGCCTTTTCTGCAGAGAAGCAGGATTGCAGCTTAGTATATTGCTGAATGTTAATTAGCTTCCTACAGAGTTGAGAAGGCAGACTAGTGAATTGTTGTAAGCTCTGCATTTTAGAGATGCTTCTCTCTCTTTATATATATATACATATATATATATATGTATGTATATTATATATATACACATATATATTCATATATATCCCCCCCATGGCATGATTACCTTTGATCATAGGACTTAATAAATATAAGGAAAGAAGGGAGGAATCAAATTCTCAAGTGGGCTGTGATGCACAGTATGGAGCAAATTAACTTTCCTCCTTAGTTTTCTTTCTTATAAGATGGAGATGATAAATGCAAGTCACAGAAGTGACATAATACGTAGAATGAGCCTCCTGAGAAAGTAAAAAGCTATAAAAATGTAGGGTCATGTTCTTGAAACAAAAGCAGCAAATATGAATAGCTTTATTAAGTCCTCTGAGGCATGCAATGACAAGTAAGCCAAGGTCCTTGTTTTGGCTTGTAATGTAAAGAAGAAGAAGAAAAGGTTGAAGTCACAGTTAGAGAGTTCAGTGTAAGATGTGTCATAATAACTAGTGTAGTTCCAGATTTTCAAGCAGACACATGAATCTTTCTGCTTGGAATGGTATAAAGGAGCTCTATGAAGACTATTAAATTTGATCTGGGAGCTTAAAGGAGATGGAAAAGAATGGCTAATGAAGAGGAGTGATTTTTTTTTTAACCTTTTTCAGTTATTCTTAAGCCTGAAGACAAGGATGAGAGGGATGTAATATGCCTGTAAGAGGCATATCATATAAGCCTGTAATTTGAATATGGAAGTCTTGTACTTTTCTGTAGAGTTGTCCTGAATCTATTTGTCCCTGAAAAATAGAATGTGATAAAAAATGAAGATCAATATTCAGCTGTTCTAAAAGACCTTCTCCCAACTTTTAAACATTTTTTTTGAAATAATTTTAGATATGCAAAAAAGTTTTAGCACATACTCTTTTCACCTAGATTCTCCAAATGTTAATCTCTTTCCTCTCCCTCCTCCCCTCCTCTTCCTGTCTAATTATTGGAAAAACAGAGAGACAGACAGAAAGATCTTTCCTCTGTTGGTTCACTCCTCAAATGCTTGCACCAATCAAGCAGGGCCAAGCCAAAGCCAAGAGCCTGAAACTCAGTCTGAGTCTCTTATGTGTGTGGCAGGGACTAAAATATTTGCGCCATCAGGATGCACATTAACAGGAAACTAGAATTGGAAGCACAACCAGATCTTGAAGTCAGGCACTCCAGTTTGAGATGTGGATGTCATAAGCAGTGTCTTAACTGCTCTGCCATAGTTCCTATCCACTGGTTCACTCCCCAGATGCCCAAAATTGCCAGGGCTGGACCAAATCGAAGCTGAGAGTGACAGATTGAATCCTTCCATGTGTGGTTGACAAAACAGCAATTACCTTCCAAGGTCTCATCAGCACGAAGCTGGAGTCAGCATCTGGAGCTGGGAACTGAACCTGGGCATTCCAGTGTGAGATGCAGGCAGCCCAATTGGCATCTGAACTGCTAGTTCAAATACCCACTCCTAACATGTTTCTGCATTTGATTTATCATTTCTTCTATATTCTATATGTTATAGTACTCTTTTTTCTTTTTTAGTTCCAGACATGGTGCTCCTTTACCCCTAAATACTCAAGTGTATATTTATTTCCAAAAAACACAGTCTCACATAACTATAGATCAGTTAAAATTAAAATTGATGTAATACTGTTATACAAGTTCAGACTTCATTAAAATTTCATTAATTTACCTAATAATGCCACATATACTCCTTTGTTTCTCCCTGAAAAAAAAAAAAAAAAGGAATATTTTTGGTCCAGGATCACACATTGCATTTAGTTACTGTGTCTCTTTAGATTTCTTTAACTTGAAATAATTTCTCAGCTTTTCTTCATCTTTCCTGACCTTAAAATTTTTGAAGAATGCAGACCATTTATTTTGTAGAGCATTTTGTCCCTCTCTTTGTATTTATATGAGGCTTCCTCATGATTAGATTTAGGTTATTTTTGGTAGGAATGCCACAGGTGTGACAATGTATTTTGGTGCTTCCTATTAGAAGATGTGCAATGCTGAAATGTCCTTTTGCTACTGATGTTAACTTTGGTCAGTTGTTGCTGTTCTCTCCTTTGTAATGACCAAATATACTATGGAAAGATATTTTGATACTTTGTAAATATCTTATTTTGCATCAGATTTTCACCAATTAATTTTAACAACCATGGTTTTTTTTTTTTTAATCTATTTGAAAATCAGAGTTACATAGAAGAGACAGAGAAATATCTTTTATCTTTTGATTAAAGTAGCCAAGTAGCCACAAGGGCAAGTGTAGAACTAGGTGAATCTAGGAGCCAAGAGCTTCATCTGGGTGTCCCATGTGAGTGTAGGAGCCCAAACACTTGGGCCATCTTCTGCTGCTTTTGCCAGTAGCAGGGAGCTGAATTGGAAGTGAATCAGCCAGAACACAAACCAGCGCTCATATGGGATGCCAGCATCGTAGGTGGCAGCTTTACCCACTACACCACAATGTTGACCCCTCCATTGTTGATTCTTGACTGAATCACTCATCAGTATCACAGTTGCCAAAACCTGATTTTCTGATTCTTTTATTCCTTCTACATTTAAAAACAAATTTCATTCTTTGGAAAGAGAAGAATGAGTCAACCTGCTGTCTCTCCTCCTCACCTTCCCTCCCTTCTTTCTTTCTTTATGTCAGTTTACATTCATAATTTCTTAGTTTTATTCAGTGGTGTGTAAATTTTGGCTATCTTTTATGATTTTGATGCTCTAAATTTAGCCAATGGGAGCCCTTTCAAGGCTTCTATGTCCTTTTAACATGACTTCATCCATCTGTGAGCCCTATCTTTTTGACAAAACAAGATGTTTGCAGTTCATCTTGCCTTGGCCTGCCCCAACCTTAGAATCAGCTGTCTCTCAAAGGAGTGCTACTGCTTTCATATGGAGAATGTTGTTTAGAACCCAAGATCTGGGTGCTTGTGTGCTGATTGTTTTTGAGATGTCATTGACCATGGACCCGCTCAGCAGAAAATGTGAGAAAGCATGTTTACAAATATTTGCATACACCATACATACATGTTACATATATGCACGCATTTATACAAGTTGAGCATCCCTAATTCAAAAATCTGAAATCTGAACTGATCCAAAATCAGAAACTCTTTGACTGCCAATATGCAGCCACAAAACTGCTGGTTCCGGTACATAAACTTTGTTTCTTACACAAAATTATTCAAGTATTGTATAAAGTTGACTTTGGTTCATGTGTATAAGGTGATATGAAACATAAATGAGGGGCCAGCAGTGATGCTGGCATCCCATATAGGCACTGGTTGGAGTCCTGGGTGTTCCACTTCCAATCCAGCTCCTTGCTAATGCATCTGGGAAAATGGCAGAGGATGGCTCAACTTCCAGGGTCCCAGCACCCACGTGAGAGACCTGGAAGAAACTCTTGGATCCTCCTGGCCTTGGTCTGGCCTAACCCTGGCCATTGTGGCCACTTGGAGAGTAAATCAGCAGATGGAAGATTTCTCTCTCTGTCTCTTCCTCTCGTTCCATAACTCTGTCTTTCAAATAAATAAATCTTTTTTTTTTTTTTTTACAGGCAGAGTGGACAGTGAGAGAGAGAGAGACAGAGAGAAAGGTCTTCCTTTTTGCCGTTGGTTCACCCTCCAATGGCCGCCGCGGCCGGCGCGCTGCGGCCGGCGCACCGCGCTCGTCCGATGGCAGGAGCCAGGAGCCAGGTGCTTTTCCTGGTCTCCCCATGGGGTGCAGGGCCCAAGCACCTGGGCCATCCTCCACTGCACTCCTGGGCCACAGCAGAGGGCTGGCCTGGAAGAGGGGCAACCGGGACAGAATCCGGTGCCCCGACCGGGACTAGAACCCGGTGTGCCGGCGTCACAAGGCGGAGGATTAGCCTAGTGAGCCGCGGTGCTGGCCTGATTTTTTTTTTTTTAAAGATTTATTTATTTAGGCCGGCGCCGTGGCTCAACAGGATAATCCTCCGCCTTGCGGTGCCGGCACACCGGGTTCTAGTCCCGGTCAGGGCGCCCGATTCTGTCCTGGTTGCCCCTCTTCCAGGCCAGCTCTCTGCTGTGGCCTGGGAGTGCAGTGAAGGATGGCCCAAGTGCTTGGGCCCTGCACCCCATGGGAGACCAGCATAAGCACCTGGCTCCTGCCATCGGATCAGCGTGGTGCGCCAGCCACGGCGGCCATTGAGGGGTGAACCAATGGCAAAGGAAGACCTTTCTCTCTGTCTCTCTGTCTCTCTCTCTCACTGTCCACTCTGCCTGTCAAAAATATATAAATAAATAAATAAATGAAAAATGAAACATAAATGAATTTTGTGTTTGGACCTGAGTCCTGTCGCCCAGCAATTTAATAAGCATATACAAAGATTCTAAAATCTAACATTTGAAACACTTCTGGTCTCAAGCATTTTGGGTAAGGGATACTTCAAGTGTGTTTGTATATTTACATATGTATACATGTACATACATAACTGTATCTGTATATTTACATATGTATATGTATATTTCACATAGATAAATGTATTTGTTGATCTGTGTCAAACACACATAATGTACACAAATGCATACATCCATGAATTCATGTGTATCTATCTCCATCTAGTTCCAAAGCAGTAGCACTGGGCTGCTTCTTACCCCTTTCCAAATTTGTAGCTCTCTTTCCTAAGAGTGAAAAATCCTGCTTTGTGACCCACAGTATATTTTGTTCAGCTAGTATTTACAGATAGAAGTTGCAAAATTACTAACTCATACTACTGCATTAAATAAACTTACTAAACTGGAGTTTGACATTATTTATATTTCTTTTTGTCTTTAGCCTGAAGAAAAATCTATAGTCCCCATATTATTTTTAGAAACTTTGTATGTATTCTTGCCTCCTAGGTAGTTTTTAGTATTTTGCTATTAAAAAAAGGTAGTTCTTTCTAGCTTCCTCATTAAATTCTCTCCCCATCTTTGTTGTATGTCTTGTTCCTGATAGCACACACAAGAGGATCTGCAGCAACTGAGGTCAGACCTGGATGCTTTTTCTGTGAAATGCAACAGCTTTCTCCATCAGTCCCCATCTGGTTCAAGTGTTCCAACTCTACGCTCCGAACTGAATCTACTGGTGGAGAAAATGGACCATGTCTACGGTCTCTCTACTGTCTATCTAAATAAGTGAGTGAGCTGAGGTTTTGGGTCCAAAGGGCAGTATTTTCCCATTGGAATGAGAAAGAGAAGGGCCTGAAATATTTCATGAATAATCCAGAAAGATTGTAGATCTTGAGGAGAGTGTATTCATGATGAGTAACTCTTGTCTTTAGTTCCTAATAACACAAAGTGGACTCATTTGAACCAGTCAAGTGAATGGAGAGTTAATTTGCCATGTTAAAACTCTTGTACCTGATTTCTGTTTGATTAGATGCCTGTGAAAATATTGCTTAAGGGCATTAAGAGGAAGGAAGATAGACTAAAGAACCAAAAGAAAGGTTTCCAGCTGAACTAGATATTATTAACTGTTTAAGGTCTTTCCCTTCGCCAACCATCTCCATCAATGGGCCATCTTAGGCTATTCAAGATGTCAAGTAGGTTTCCAGCCCAGGTCTTTTCTCCATTGAGTCTACCACACGTGTGTATGTCCTGGTACCACTTAGAAGTTCATTTTGAGTTTGATTAAATTGGCAGCATAGTACTATGCTTTCTTGTTTTTAGAAAACCATGCCCTTATCTAATAATGGAGACATTGATTTTGGTAGTTATATAGTGTGACCCTCTCAGTAGTACAACTAGGTATGTAATCCAGATCCTCAAATCCATGTATTCATGAAGGATGCTGATTTTATTCCCACAGATTGAAGACAATTGATGTTATAATGCGTAGCATGCAGGATGCTGAGCTCTTGGTCAAAGGTTATGAAATCAAGTTGAGTCAAGAAGAAGCAGTACCAGCAGATCTCTCAGCTTTGGAGTCCCATCGGTCTACATTACGGGTTGGTGGCTCCAAGTTTCTTAGAAGGCTGATAACATATACACCACCATGGGTTAGCAGAGAAATGCAATTTTGGATGGCATGAAGCTGATTGAAGTTTGTATTTGAATTAGGGAGAATGTCATTTAGTATATTTTAAATATGTTTGCAAAGAAGAAGAAACTGAGAAATTTGCCTAGCTGAAAAAAGAAGAGAAAGGGCCGGTGCCGCAGCTCAGTAGGCTAATCCTACGCCTGCGGTGCTGGCACACTGGGTTCTAGTCCTGGTTGGGGTGCCAGATTCTGTCCCGGTTGCTCCTCTTCCAGTACAGCTCTCTGCTATGGCCAGGGAGTGCAGTGGAGGATGGCCCAAGTGCTTGGGCCCTGCACCCGCATCGGAGACCAGGAGAAGCACCTGGTTCCTGCCTTCGGATCAGTGCGGTGCGCTGGCCGCAGCGGCCATTGGAGGGTGAACCAACGGCAAAGGAAGACCTTTCTGTCTGTCTGTCTCTCTCACTGTCCACTCTGCCTGTCAAAAAAATACAAAAAAGAAAAAAGAAAGAAAAAGACTTTATCAAAAAAATTTAAAAATTAAAAAAAAAGAGAAAGTCCTTTTTTAATTTTTAAATTTTTTTGATAAAGTCTTTTTCTTTCTTTTTTCTTTTTTGTATTTTTTTTGACAGGCAGAGTGGACAGTGAGAGAGAGACAGAGAGAAAGGTCTTCCTTTGCCGTTGGTTCACCCCACAATGGCCGCTGTGGCCGGCTCACCACGCTAATCTGAAGCCAGAAGCCAGGTGCTTCTCCTGGTCTCCTATGCGGGTGCAGGGCCCAAACACTTGGACCATCCTACACTGCACTCCTGGGCCATAGCAGAGAGCTGGACTGGAAGAGGAGCAACTGGGACTAGAACCCGGAGTGCCACAGGCAGAGGATTAGCCTATTGAACCACACGCCAGCCAGGACTTTATCTTTGATTTACTTTCTCCCTTCCCCCCAATTTAATTAGATACAATGAATGGTTAAGGTGTAAGTTTGTAACATACTTAGCTATTGCCTCATTTGATTCTCACAATTTTCTGTGAGATGGATAGGGGAGGGATTTTTATCTCCATTTATGGATGAGAAAATCAACACTCAGACTGGTTAATTGACTTGGTTTACTCTCATAGCTTATGAGTGGTAAAGTTCTTTGTACATTTCTATGTGTGGTACTCCCTGCCTTCAGCCTCCCTACATGTATCAGGATTGATTAGATGACTTTTGGAGGCATTTCTGACACAAATACTCCAGGGCCTAATTTCTGAATCATAAATACAATGTAGGGTCAACTTTAGAGCATATCCTTGTTTCCTACCTTAGTCTGAACTGTTTTTGGCATGGAAAATATTTAATCTATTTCTGTGTTCATGTTTTTATAGCACTGGCTTAGTGATGTGAAGGACAAGAATTCAGTGTTTTCAGTCTTGGATGAGGAAATTTCCAAGGCCAAGGTAGTGGCAGAGCAGCTGAATCGTCTGACACCAGAGCGGAACCTGGATTTGGAGCGCTACCAGGAGAAGGGCTCCCAGCTGCAGGAGCGTTGGCACCGTGTCATTGCCCAGCTGGAGACCCGGTGAGTGATGGTTCCAACTTGTTCTCCAGTTAGAGTTTGGGGACTTAAACATAATAAAGCTGTGTCTGTGTATTCATGTTTAAAGAAAGGAATTGATAGGGAGTGGTAGATATTTCACAATAGTATGAATTCTGGACAAGATAAGTGACAGAATGTTGAAATCACTCACCCCAATGCAGACCAATGGCTTCCTTTTGGATTAGTAGCATTGACCTTATTAACAGTGCCTCTCCCGTCTCCCAGGTCTTATTTAATTAAGACACTGATGACAATGGCTTCTTAGAGGATAGACTTGAAAGGTTACCTGGTGATCTTTTTTAATGACAGAACCTAGATTTTAGCTCTTGTTTCACTAGCTTTGAATCCAGATATGAGTCATTTCTATAGTGAGGCTTTGCAGAAGATTTTGCTTCTGTCTCAGTTGGTAATTCAGTGGTTTTTAATCCCTGTTACTTGAGGTCCTGTTTCTGTTGACAGATATAAATAGGAAAGGGAGAAAATTGCCCTTTCTGAAACTAACCTGGATAGGAGAAGATGTAAGGAGAGGAGTTTAGCAACTCCTAGATGTTTGAATTGATACTGATTGAATAATAATTCTAAGGTTGATTAGATTAACAGAAATGATATAACTGGAAGTACCAATAAATGACTACTATTTTTCACTCCTCTCTGCTTTCTTGCCCCAGAAAAATTTTAGTAATTCGTAAGTCATAATTGTTACCCTATTGGCCAGCGCTGCGGCTCAATAGGCTAATCCTCCACCTTGCGGCACCGGCACATCAGGTTCTAGTCCCGGTCGGGGCACCTGTCCTGTCCCGGTTGCCCCTCTTCCAGGCCAGCTCTCTGCTGTGGCCCGGGAGTGCAGTGGAGGATGGCCCAAGTGCTTGGGCCCTGCACCTCATGGGAGACCAGGAGAAGCACCTGGCTCCTGCCATCAGATGAGCGTGGTGCGCCGGTTGCAGCACGCTGGCCGCTGCGGCTATTGGAGGGTGAACCAACGGCAAAAGGAAGACCTTTCTCTCTGTCTCTCTCTCTCTCTCACTATCCACTCTGCCTGTCAAAAAATAAATAAATAAATAAATAAATATAAATAAATAAATAAATAAAAGCAGCTACCCTATTGTCAGGATATAGAAGTGTATAGCCAGCGGAACATTATGGGCAGCTGTGGTGATCCTTGACAGCTTAGATGGTGACAGGGCTTATTAGGGGATGCCAGGCCATTAGGGCACAGATGTTTTCTACTCACTTGTTATTCCACATGCTGGGTAGATGAATTGGACTCTGTCGGCTTTGCATTGCCATTCCCCATAAATAAAGATGTATCCTCTGAAATCAAGCCAAACTACACACATGCGCATAGGAGGGAATTGCCTCATTTACTTCCTTGCATTTATACTAAGGTCTCTGATAGCAGTTTCCCTTTGCTTCTACAGCCAATCTGAACTAGAAAGTATCCAGGAAGTTCTGGGAGATTACCGAGCCTGCCATGGAACTCTCATCAAGTGGATAGAAGAAACCACTGCCCAGCAGGAAATGATGAAGCCAGGCCAGGCAGAGGACAGCAGAGTACTGTCGGAGCAGCTCAGCCAGCAGACGGTGGGTGTTACAGTAGCATGGTGGATGTTGCAGGGGGATGAGTTCACTCATCATAAATGTCAAATAGACAATGTTCTAGCAATTAAAGCTTCCCCAAATGTCAGGACATCCCACTCTTAGAGGGTTTCATACAGATGATCTCAAGATACTGGTTTCACATTTGGGTCAGAAGTCCTATAAGAACTCTTCAATACTGGGTTTCTATGACTATGTATTGAAATCACTAGATAAATAGATTAAATGTTTATATTTTATTTATTGATATTACATTTTATTTTACTAGGATTAGAATGTAGGGTTTTGAAAACCCAAGGAGAGCTATGAGCAGAAGAACATTATTTAAAGCCTTTTTTCTTGTTATTTTGCTTTTTTTTCTTTCTTTAGCATTGCAGTCAGGAATATGAGGTTCAAAATTTTATTACCTAGATTCTAATTACCTGACTAACCTACCAGCTATGAGATGTCAAACAAATTACTTGACCTCTTAATACTTCCTCATCCTTAAAATGAATATAGTTTGTTATTTATTTAACCTACCTTATAAGACTATTGTTGTTAAGAATGAGTGAAGTAATACACAATAAATACTTAGAAGAGTAGCTCTCAAAGCCAGGACCCTGGACCAACAGCATCAACTTCACCTGGAACATGGTAGCAGCACAAGTTTTTGAGTACAACCCTAGACCTACTGTCTCAGAAACTCTTGGGTGGGGCTGAGCATTCTGTGTTTTGATCGGCCTTCCCAGTGATGTGAATACAGGAAGGGTTTGGAAGTACCTGCCTCAGAACATGCTAAATGTTCCGTTGTTTCAATGATGATAATGATTGTGATAATGTTGTGATATTTTGGTTCCTAGGATCTATTTGCAGAAATCGAGAGAAATCAGACAAAATTGGACCAGTGTCAAAAATTTTCCCAGCAATACTCAACTATTGTGAAGGTAACTTTACCACATCCTAAAAGGAACGTAAATGATCTCCAACTTAGGAAAATCTGCACTGTCCCTCTGTTGTTCTGTTTAAGGACAAATTAAGCAGAGTTCTTCTGCAAGAGGCTAGCCCATTCTTCAGTTAATGCAGATGTGCACGTCCAGTGGCCCATGTTTAGGGATGCTCAGAGAGGTACCAGAGATTGGCTGTGATTTGAGGAGTCTCCACTTGTATGACCACAGGCCTCTTAAACTTACCATAACAGAAACAGAATATTTGGGTTTCCTTCTCAAATATCCTCTCACCTGCCTGGTCTATCTCAGGAGATAGCATCACCATTTTTTCCCAGTTGCCGCAGCAAAAAATCCAGGACTCATTCTTAACTCTTTTGTTTTAATCTTTATGTTCAGTCTGTGATCAAGTGCTCCATTGGCTGTGTCTTCAAATATGTCCCAAATATGACTACCTCCTCTCAAATTCTCTAGGTCACATCCAGATGAGGACTCTTCTTTAAACTATTGCATTGGCCGGTGCCGTGGCTCAACAGGCTAATCCTCCGCCTTGCGGCGCCGGCACACCAGGTTCTAGTCCTGGTCGGGGCGCCGGATTCTGTCCCGGTTGCCCCTCTTCCAGGCCAGCCCTCTGCTGTGGCCCAGGAGTGCAGTGGAGGATGGCCCAGTGCTTGGGCCCTGCACCCCATGGGAGACCAGGAAAAGCACCTAGCACCTGGCTCCTGCCATCGGATGAGCGTGGTGCGCCGGCCGCAGCGCGCCAGCCGCAGCGGCCATTGGAGGGTGAACCAACGGCTAAGGAAGACCTTTCTCTCTGTCTCTCTCTCTCTCTCACTGTCCACTCCGCCTGTCAAAAAAAAAAAAAAAAAACTATTGCATTACCCTTGAGCCAGTCTCTAGCTTCTGTTCCTGCTCCCATAGGCTATTTTCCCACATAGAAGATGGGCTATCCTTGTCACTGAGTCTCAGACATGTCATTGAATCTTAGACATCATCAATGATAATCTATGCCATAATTTCATGCATACCAGGAAAAAAAACTACCAATTCTGTGACATGCCTCTGATTATGTTAGTAGTAAAATATTGGGGGAAATCTGTGCTTTAAAATGGATAAAATAGAGTAAATCAAATCATATCACTCCTTGCTTAAGACTGTCCAGTGGCTTCAGATTATCCTCATAATAAAATTCAAAATCCTTATTTGATTTAAAAAAAGCCATGGAGAGGCCAGCATTGTGGCACAGCAGGTTAAGCCTGCAACACTGTCACCTCCTATGCAAGCCCCAGTTCGAGTCCCAGCTGCTCCACTTCTCATCCAGCTTCCTGCTAATGTGCATGGGAAAGCACCAGAAGATGGCCCAAGTACTTGTGCCACTCCCACTCATGTGGAAGACCCAGAATAAGTTCCAGGCTCTTGGCTTCATCCTGGACCAACCCCAGCCATTGCAGCCATTTGGGGAGTGAACTAGCAGATGGAAGAACTATCTCTCTCTCTGTCTTTCAAATAGATAAATAAATCTTTCAAAAATAAAAAGATCATGGATGATCTGGCCCTTCTCTTTTTCTCTGAAACATCAATAAAGAAAAATGACTTGAGGTTGTTTATTTATTTATTTATCCACTAGAATATAAGTTCCAAGGGAGTAAGGTTTTTTCTCTCTTGTTTTCCACTGTATGTGTCTCACTCAGAACAACGGCAGGCACATAGTAGGTTATCAACAAATGTTTTTTGTTTTTTAAATACTGTTTGTGTTGTCTTTTTAAAAAAATATTTATTTTATTTATTTGAAAGACAGAGCAAGGTAGAGACAGAGAGAAAGGTCTTCCATCCGCTGGTTCACCCCCCAAAGATGGCCGCAATGGCCGGAGCTGCGCCAATCTGAAGCCAGGAGCCAGGAGATTCTTCGAGGTCTCCCACGCGGGTGCAGGGGCCCAAGCACTTGGGCCATCTTCTACTGCTTTCGCAGGCCATAGCAGAGAGCTGGATTAGAAGAGGAGCAGCCGGGACTAGAACCGGCACCTGTATGGGATGCTGACATTTCAGGCCAGGGCTTTAACCCACTGCATGACAGCACCGGCCCCAACAAATATTTTTTGAATGAATACTTTTCTTTAAGTTAATGACTGAAAACTTGGTATCAGAAAAAAATCAGACTTGAGACTTTCTTAGAATTAATTAATGTATTTTGAAAGTCAAATTACAGAGAGAGAGGACAAGACAGAGAGAGAGAGATCCTTCATCTGGTTCATTTCCCAGATGGCTACAGTGACCAGCACCAGGCCAGACCAAAGCCAGGATCCAGGAACTTCTGCGACTCCCACGTGGGTGGTAGAAGTCCAAACAGTTGGGCCATCCTCTGCTTCTTTTTCCCAGACTATTAGGGGAGCTGGATCTGAAATGGAGGAGCCATGACACAAACCAGTGTCTGCATGGGATGCCAGTGTCACATACAGCCACAATGCTGTCCCACAGGCTTGAGACTTTGAGAACAAGCACTTAACCTGGGTTTCTGTTGCTATATCTATAAAATAGGAACAATAACTGCTTGAGTGGTTGTGAAGATTAAGTGAGAAAATGTATACATAAGACAATTCCACAAACTTAGAGTGCATTCAATAAACGGTAGCAATTGCTTTTATTATTACTTATTTTTTAAAGATTTATTTATTTATTTGAAAGTCAGAGTTACACAGAGAGGAGAGGCAGAGAGAGAAGGAGGGAGAGGGAGGTCTTCCATCCGATGGTTCACTCCCCAGTTGGCTGCAACAGCTGGAGCTGTGCCAATCCGAAGCCAGGAGCCAGGAGCTTCCTCCAGGTCTCTCATGCTGGTGAACGGGCCCAAGGACTTGGGCCATCTGCCATCACTTTCCCAGGTCACAGCAGGGAGCTGGACCGGAAGTGGAGCAGCCAGGTCTTGAGCCAGCCCTCACATGGGATGCCAGCGCTCCAAGCCAGGGCATTAACCTACTGTGCCACAGCGTCGGCCCCACTTTCATTATTATTAATACTCTTTTATTGGTACTACTATTATATGTTGTCCTTTTCCCTAGAGTTTTCTAATTGGACAGTAGAAGCAGTGCATTCTAGGCAAAGGAACTGCATAATAACTGCTTTTGTCATACAATACAGGAACTCTATTATGACTAGAAACTGTGTTATACATGAGGAGCAGTGACCATAGGAAATGAACAGGGAGGGTCCGACTTTGTGGTGTAGCAGGTAAAGCTGCCACCTGCATTGCTGGTATCCCCTACTGGCACTGATTCAAGACCTGGGTGCTTCAATTCCCATCCTGCTCCCTGCTAATATGCATGCAAAGCAGTGAAAAATGGCCCAAGTTCTTGGGCTTATGTGAAAGAACCAGAAGAAGCTCCAGGCTCGTGGCTTTGGCCTGGCCCAGCCCGAGCCATTGCAGCCATTTGGGGAGAAAACCAACAGATGGAAGATCTCTTTCTCTGTAACTCTGCCTTTCAAATAAATAAATCTTTAAAAAAAAAAAAAAAACAGGGGTGCTGAGGCCCATTTATGAAAAGCCTTGTTCACCTGTTTGGGCTACATCTTTTATTCTTGCTCTTCAGAATGTTGTCTTTGAACCAATAGCATCAGCATCACCTGGGATTTTGTCAGAAATGTGGAAATCCAGACTTACTGAGTCAAATATTGCATTTTAAACCAGATCCCTAGTTGATTTATTTGCATGTTTATATTTGAGAAGCTCTGCTCAAGACCACTGAAGCTTTTATGCAGAGGAACAATGTGGGCATTGGGCTGTGTTTCAGAGAAACAATTCTGGTGGCAGGATGAAGAATAAATTGGAGGTCAAAAGAAAAGCACTGGTAGCAAGTAAGAGCTGCTGCACCAACCCATGGGAGAGATGAAGAAAGCCTGGACCAGGACAGTCCTGTGAGGGTCGCAGAGGAAGGGGCAGACTAGAATGATGAAATGTGAAGAGGTCGGGTCAGGGATCTTACTGTAATCTTGTTTACCCACTGAGCTGACTAGGGACGTTCACTTCCCCTCTCTGGCCTTCAGTTTCCTTATGAATGTGATGAAAGCATTGCTAGAAAATAGCATTAAAAACTCGGGATTCAACAAGCTATGACCCATAGGCTAAATCCAGCCTGCATGCTTTTTTATATGACCAGTGAGAAGTGGTTAGAAAAATAAATATTAGGAATAATATGTTGTGCCATGAAAATTGTATGAATTTGCAATGTCCATAAGTAGTTTTATTGTAACACAGCCACACTCTTTCATTTACTTATTGTCTATGGCTGCATTCACTTACAATGGCAGCAATGAATAGTTGTGATGGATATAGTACAGCCTGGTATTTTCTGTTTGGTCCTTTACAGGAAAAGTTTGCTAACCTCTCATCTGAATTATCACCAGGACACTTCATAGCAACAAAATGCTGTGTTCTGTTGCATGGTGTATGTTAGCTATAAAACCCAAGTCAATTTTTGAAATTTCTTTCTTTCCCAGGACTATGAATTGCAGCTGATGACATACAAAGCTTTTGTGGAATCACAGCAGAAATCCCCGGGCAAGCGCCGTCGTATGCTTTCCTCCTCAGATGCCATCACACAAGAGGTGAAAGGGAGGGAAAAGGAGATAAGCCATCTTCCCTTAAGGAAAGATTCATTTGGGCCTTGCACTGTGATTCAGGCCCACCCTTCTGTTGAATATACAACGTCACAAAAATTTTCTTATATTTTCCACTATTTACATGTATTTCTCTGGAAGACAATTCATTTAACTTGTCCTTTTGAACCGTAGTTCATGGATTTAAGGACTCGCTACACAGCACTGGTGACCTTGACAACTCAGCACGTGAAGTACATCAGTGATGCGCTTAGGCGGCTGGAGGAGGAGGAGGTAAGGAAAGTTAGGTCCTAAATTGTCTTGAAAGTACAATTAAAACTCCTGTGCCTCATCCCGCAGAATGTGGATTCTCGTGATATAGCGATAGTCATGTCCTCTAAAGTTACTGCATCAGCGAGCCCTGGCTTCCTAGGGGAAATGCAGAGTGGGCTGCCTGCAGGCCTCTGCAAGCCTCTGGTAGTTTTTGTCAACAGATCGATAGATAATCTTGTTTTAAAATCTTGTTTTATAATCTCGTTGTTTAAAGACATCTAATATGGATCGTTAACCCACTAACTTTGCATTCATGGCCATCAGCACTGTAACTCACATCTGAACAAAACTTACCTGATACATGTTTTTTCTCCGTAAGACACATGACAGCCTTCCTGTGCTTAGAAATACTAGACAGCACTTCATCCCTACCTTGGGGCCATTTCAAACAGTAAAATTACCAACAAAAACCACAAAGCTGCAAGAAACATGGCCCCTAATAGACTGAAAGGTCACTAGTGCATGACCTCAGAGCTGAAACACGAAGGCTATGTGCCACAGTGTCCTCCCTCCACTGATAACATGGCACCGAGCAACTGAAATGTTTTTGTCACTCTGTACACTTGTGAATGACCAGGAAGTGTCAGAAGTATGGATTTTGAAATTACAGATACATTTTAATGAGTAGATGAATGTACAAATACAGAATCCACAGCTAATGAGACACGATTATATTGTATCCAAGACTCCTCCAGGTGTCTTTATTATAGAAATATAAGAATATATATAAAGGAAAAGATGTTAACAATAAAGTATAATTTGTGTTTTTGGGTTTTTTTCTTTTTTAACATTACACAGAGAGAGAGAGATCAATCGATCATCCTCCCCACATGACTACGATGACCAGGCTGGGCCAGGTCAAAGCCAGAAACCAGGAGCTTCTTCTGGGTCTCCCACGTGGGTGCAGGGGCACAAGTACTTGGGTCATTTTCTGCTGCTTTCCCAGGCACATTAGCAGGGGGCTGGATTGGAAGTAGAGCAGCTGAGACTCAAACCAGTGCCTGTTCGAGATGCCAGCACTGTGGGCAGGAGCTTAACCCACTGCACCACAACTGGCTCCAAGTATAATTTTTTTAAAGATTTATTTATTTATTTGAAAGTCAGAGTTACACAGAGAGAGGAGAGGCAGAGAGAGATCTTCCATCTGATGGTTCACTCCCCAGATGGCCGCAACAGCTGGAGCTGCGCCAATCCAAAGCCAGGAGCCAGGAGCTTCTTCTGGGTCTCCCATGTGGGTGCAGGGGCTCAAGAACCTGGGCCGTCCTCCACTGCCTTCCCAGGCCATATCAGAGAGCTGGATCGGAAGAGGAGCAGCTGGGACCAGAACCGGTGCCCATATGGGATGCCGGCACTTCAGGCCAGGGTGTTAACCCGCTGTACCACAGAGCCGGCCCCCAGCTCCAAGTATAATTTAAGTCAAATACTATAAACTCCCAAATTCTATCCCTTGGAATGCTATGGAAGTATTAAAAATAATGAAATAGGACCCAGTATTATGGCAAAGCAGGTTAACTCTCTGCCTGTGACACTAGCATCCCAAATGAGTGATGGCTTGAGACTCAGCTGCTTTACTTCCTATTCAGCTCCCTGCTAATGTGCCTGGAAAACATCAGAAGATGGCCCAAGTGCATGGGCTCCTGCACCCACATGGGAGATCTACAGGAAGCTCCTGGCTGCTGGATTCAGCCTGGCACAGCCCTGGCTGTTGTGGCCATTTGGGGAGTGAACCAGCAGATGGACGAACTCTTTCCCTTTCTCTCTCTTTCTCTCCTCTTCTCTCTGTGACTCTACCTCTCAAATAAATTAAATCTTAAATAAATAATAAAAATAATGAAGTAGATTTGAGTGAATTGATATAGGAAGATATTTGTAGGGGGTCCTCAAGAAGTTTGTGACAGGGGCTGACACCATGGCATAGTGGGTTAAGCCTCTGCCTGCAGCACCAGCATCCCATATAGGCGCCAGTTCATTTTCTGGCTTCTCCTCTTCCAATCTAGTTCCCTGCTAATGCTCCTGGGAAGATAATGGAAAATGGCCCAAATGCTTGGGCCCCTATACCCTTGTGGGAGACTCAGAAGAAGCTCCTGTCCTCTGCCTGGCCCAGCCCTAGCCATTGTGGCTATTTGGGAAGTCAACCAGTGGATAGAAGATCTCTCTTTCTCTCTCTCTCTGTAACTCTGCCTTTCAAATAAAATAAATAAATCTTTTAAAAAGTTTATGATAAATGCGTTAGGTAAAAACTACATGGTTTTAAAAATTTTTATGCTCTAACATGAACTTGTGATTCCATTTTCCATGCACTCCTTGAAATATTCTTATAATTTATTATATGAACAAAAGAATTTATACTATGTATAACTATCTCAGCAAAAATAAAATCATGTGGGGCTGGCGCTATGATTCAGCAGGTTAAAGCCATGGCCTATAGAGCTGACATCCCACATGGGCACCGGTTTGAGTCTAGGCGGCTCTATATCTGATCCAGCTCCTTGTAATGCACCTGGGAAGGCAGCAAAAGATGGCCCAAGTCCTTGGGCCCCTGCACGCACATGACCCAGCGCAATCATTTTGGCCATTTAGGAAGTGAACCGGTGCATGGAAGATCTCTTACTTTCTCCTCTCTCTCTGTAGCTCTGTCTTTCAAATAAATAAATGTTAGAAAAATAAATAGCATAACATAAAAGTATGCCACAAAGACACAATATTGTCACAGAAATACATTTAAAAGTATAAATGACGAATTTCTGGGGAAATAAAATTAAGAGTCCATATATTATAGGCTTACTTTTTGTTTACATTTTTTGTAATGAACATTTAATCTTTTTGTAATTATAAAATTCTGTGTCTTTGCTAAATAAGTTTCCACATACTCAATCACTCTTATAAAAGGAATGCTATTGAAATTGTTAACTTTACCATCTTTTGCCTATGTAAGTTAGCACAGCTTTCTTTATAATCAGTAAATATTAGCTCATATAATTTTGTAGACTTCAGTCTCTTCACTTCTAAACCAAGAATTATGAAAATGAATTAGATGCTATATGTGGAGATCTCTTTTTAAAATATTTATATTATGTATTTTTATTTGGAAGGCAGAGAGAGACAGACTGTAGAGAGATCTTCCATCTTCTAGTTTACTCCCTAAATGCCTCATGCAACCAGGGCTGCACTAGGCAAAAGCCAGGACATGAATTTAATCTAGAGCTCCAGTATGGGTGGCAGGGACTCAACTACATAAGCCATCAGTGCTACTGCCTGGGGTATACGTTAGCAAGAATCTTGAATCAGAAGCAGACCTAGGACTCAAACCTAAACACTGATATGGGATGCATATCAGTGCTTTGACTGTTGCTCTAAACACCTACCCCTAAAGAGATTTTTTAAATGTTTTACTTATTTTAAATGCAGGGAAAGAAAGATCTTGCATCCACTGGTTCACATCAGGGGCAGGCCAGCCCACAAGTCAGAGCTGGGCCAGGCCAAAGCCAGGAGTCTGGAATTCCATCCAGATCTCCCATGGGGGTGAAAGGAATTGGAGTACTTGAGCCATCATCTGCTGCCTCCCAGGATGTGTATTATCAGGAAGCTGGATAGAAAGTAGAGCAGCTTGTACTTGAACCATGCACTCGAACATGAGATACAGTCATTCCAAGTGGCAGCTTGACTTGCTGTGCCACAGCATCCACCCTTGAATAATTATCTTTCTTTTAAAAAATTTTTTTTGCCAGGCAGAGTTAGACAGAGAGCGAGAGAGAGAGAGAGAGAGAGAGAGAGGAGTGAGAGAGAGAGAGAGACTTATAGACAGTGGGAGAGAGACAGAGAGAAGTCTTCCTTCTGTTGGTTCACTCTCCTAATGGCCGCCACGGCCAGCTCTGCACCAATCCAAAGCCAGGAGCTGGGTGCTTCCTCCCAGTCTCCCATGCTGGTGCAGGAACCCAAGCATTGGGCCATCCTCCACTGCCCTCCCGGGCCACAGCAGAGAACTGGACTGGAAGAGGAGCAACTGGGACTAGTACCCAGTGCCCCACCCAGGACTAGAACCTGGCTTGCCAGCACCGGAGGCAGAGGATTAGCCTAGCGAACCATGGTGCCAGCCCTGAATAATTATCTTTTAATCATTCAGTAATTATTATTAAATGTCTATCATATGTAAAAATGATGCTTTTTTAGAAAGGCACTAAACTAAGTATTACAGACTACTGTGAGCAATGCCGTAGCCCGGGTCAGTTACATGTAACTTAGAGTTCTTCTGACCACCTGCTGCTTTAGGTAACTCTCACTTCTGATTTTACAAAATCTGAAGTTATGCATATCTCCTAATAGATTGATCAAGATACTGATTTTTCTATTTCCTATTGTAGAAAGTGGTAGAAGAGGAAAAACAGGAGCACGTGGAAAAGGTTAAAGAACTTTTGGGTTGGGTGTCTACCCTAGCAAGGAATACGCAAGGCAAAGCTGCCTCATCCCAGACCAGAGAATCAGCAGACATTGAGAAAGCCATTTTGGAGCAGCAGGTGAGTAGAAGGTGGCCCAGCTCTCTCTGGTGGGAAGGAGAATATGTGATAATGTATTTGGTGGAATAACACAGTTCACATATGGGCCTTTTTAGACTGATTATTACCTGAATAAATGTCAACTTAAGAAGCTACCTTGTCTATATGGCCAACTTTTAATCAACTGTAGCTCATTGGTAATAATAGTCTGGCCTAAGCTTCGGGATTTTTACAAAATTATTTTAAATAATTTTCGATTCTATAATGCTTGGGTTTTGAACCTTTTCTCTTTATTTCCACTACATAGGTTCTGTCAGAAGAGCTGACAACCAAGAGAGAACAAGTCTCTGAGGCCATTAAAACATCACAGATCTTCTTGGCCAAACATGGTCATAAGTGAGTATTTTTTTAAAAAGATTTATTTATTTATTTGGAGGTCAGAGTTAAACAGAGAAGGAGAGCAGAGAGAGAGAGAGAGAGGTCTTCCATCCAAGGGTTCACTCCCCAGTTGGCCGCAACTGCCAGAGCTGCACTGACCCGAAGCCAGGAGCCAGGAGCTTCTTCCAGGTCTCCCATGCAAGTATAGGGGCCCAAGGACTTGGGCCATCTTCTACTGCTTTCCCGGGCTACAGCAGAGAGCTGGATCAGAAGTGGAGCAGCCGTGACTCAAACTGGTGCCCACATGGGATGCTGGCACTGCAGGCAGTGGCTTTACCTGCTTTGCCACAGTGCCGGCCCCCATAAGTGAGTATTAAATGAGAAATTATAGCTCATCTGGGGACCTCTGTACCTTGCTAAATCTTAGAGTCATGATGAGAATTCACACTGAAAAATGTAGGACAACAAGAGCCAAATTATAAAGAGCTTCTGGTTCATACTGAAGAATTTGTATTTATCTTAATAGGCTGTGGTGAAGGGTTTTTTGTTTTGTTTTGTTTTGTTTTGTTTTCCTTGACAGGCAGAGTTAGACAGTGAGAGAGAGAGACAGAGAAAAAGGTCTTCCTTGTTCTGTTGGTTCACCCCCCAAATGGCCGCTACGGCCGGAGCTACGCCAATCCGAAGCCAAGAACCAGGTGCTTCCTCCTGGTCTCCCATGTGGGTGCAGGGCCCAAGCACTTGGGCCATCCTCCACTGTCTTCCCGGGCCACAGGAGAGAGCTGGACTGGAAGAGGAGCAACCAGGACTAGAACCTGGTGCCCATATGGGATGCCAGGGCCGCAGGCATAGGATTAAGCAAGTGAGCCACGGCACCAGCCCCAGGTTTTAAGTTTTAATAATAAATGAAAATCAACAGAACAGCCAGGCTTCTGGCTTAAGCCACTGGTTATATGATAATGACACTAAGGTAGAGAACAAAGGAAATAGAGTAGTTTGAGAGAGAAGAGGGTGAATTTGGTTTTTGAATATT
Organism: Sylvilagus floridanus; assembly: GCA_949820135.1. Taxonomy (NCBI): domain Eukaryota; kingdom Metazoa; phylum Chordata; class Mammalia; order Lagomorpha; family Leporidae; genus Sylvilagus; species Sylvilagus floridanus. The sequence goes on from OX463225.1 coordinate 30,228,536, forward strand.
GTGAGTGTGAAAAACATGTAGGACATCAAAGCAAAAATATCTAGAAAATATTTACTGCAGGGCCAGCGCTGTGGTGCAGTGGGTTAATGCCCTGGCCTGAAGCGCTGGCATCCCATATGGGCACTGGTTCAAGACCCAGCTGCTCCACTTCTGATCCAGTTCTCTGCTATGGCCTGAGAAAGCAGTAGAAGATGGCCCAAGTCCTTGGGTCCCTGTACCTGCGTGGGAGACCTAAAAGAAGCTCCTGGCTTCTGGCTTCAGATCGGTGTAGCTCCCACCATTGCAGTGAACTGGGGAGTGAACTGTCGGATGGAAGACCTCCCTATCTTTCTTTCTCTCTCTCTCTCTCTCTCTGCCTCTCCTCTCTGTGTAACTCTGACTTTCAAATATAAATAAATAGGCCGGCGCCGTGGCTCAACAGGCTAATCCTCCGCCTTGCGGCGCCGGCACACCGGGTTCTAGTCCCGGTCAGGGCGCCAGATTCTGTCCCGGTTGCCCCTCTTCCAGGCCAGCCCTCTGCTGTGGCCCAGGAGTGCAGTGGAGGATGGCCCAGGTGCTTGGGCCCTGCACCCCATGGGGAGACCAGGAAAAGCACCTGGCTCCTGGCTCCTGCCATCGGACGAGCGCGGTGCACCGGCCGCAGCGCGCCGACCGCGGCGGCCATTGGAGGGTGAACCAACGGCAAAAGGAAGACCTTTCTCTCTGTCTCTCTCTCACTGTCCACTCTGCCTGTAAAAAAAAAAAAAATATATATATATATATATATATATATATATATAAATAAATCTTTTTTTTAAAGAAAAATATTTACTGCATTAATTTTTTTTTGCCTTATAGTTCTTTTTTAAATTTTTTTATTTTTGTTTATTTTTTTTTGACAGGCAGAGTGGACAGTGAGAGAGAGAGACAGAGAGAAAGGTCTTCCTTTGCCTTTGGTTCACCCTCCAATGGCCGCCATGGCCGGCACACTGTGGTGGGCGCACCGCGCTGATCCAAAGCCAGGAGCCAGATGCTTCTCCTGGTCTCCCATGCGGGTGCGGGGCCCAAGCACTTAGGCCATCCTCCACTGCACTCCCAGGCCACAGCAGAGAGCTGGCCTGGAAGAGGGGCAACCAGGACAGAATCCGGCGCCCCGACCAGGACTAGAACCCGGGGTGCCAGCACCGCAGGTGGAGGATTAGCCTATTGAGCTGCGGCGCCGGCCTGCCTTATGTAGTTCTACTAAAGATGTCTAAAGGGCAGGTGCATATATAAGTTTAGGATTAATGGCAGAATCATAAGGCAAGATTAACTTGAAAGGATTTTTCAGAGTTTCTCAGCCTGCTATAAAGGAAAACTCAGAGAAGGAAAAGGAAACTTCGAATGATAACTCAGGACCCAAGAGAACAAAGTTCCAAAAAGAAGGGAGTACTCTGAAGTTAAGAAAAATTGAGAAGTGTCTATTAAATTTGGCAAGTTGGAAGTCTCTGGTGAGAAAGTAGGTAATAATGCCAGATTTAGTAGGAGGAGTAGCATATGAGAGGTGAGGAAGTTCATGATAGAAAAATTAAAGTGCTCTTTTAAGAAGCTTGGCCGGGGCCAGTGCTGAGGCTCAGTAGGTTAAGCCTCCACCTGCAATGCCGGCATCCCATATGGGCAGTGGGTCTAGTCCTGGCCGCTCCTCTCCCAATCCATCTCTCTGCTATGGCCTGGGAAAGTAGTAGATGAGGGCCTAGATGCTTGTGCCCTTGCACCCATGTGGGAGACCTGGAGGAAGCTCCTGGCTTCAGATCAGTGCAGCTCTGGCCATTGCAGCCATTTAGGGAATGAACCAGAGGATGGAAGACCTTTTTCTCTGCTCTCCCTCTCACTGTAACTCTACTTCTCAAATAAATAAATAAAATCTTTAAAAAAAAAAAAAGGGAGGGGAAAGATAATGAAATTCTTCAGAGGGTGTGACTGGATGAAATTCACCAGTGGAAAGAAAGCACAACCTTAAATAGGAGTTGGGATAACATTTCCTCTGGTGTAAGAGGGATAGGAAATTAATAAAGGTATGGAAAGAGGTAAATTTGTCAGGATGGAAGCAGAAAATGAGAGAATTAATGTCTAGTGGTCGGTATTTTCTCTTTGAAATAGGCAGAGGGATTTCCTGAAAGTGAGATGGAGGCTAAGGGGAAAAGCAAGGGGCTTGACTGGGAAGTTGCCAGAGGATCGTCAGGAAGGAATGAGGCTCAGTTGAGGTTGGAAACCAGTAGGATCTCTGCATGATTGCAGGATTTTTCCCCCTTGCTGGATGTATTTATTGGCCTGGATGTGGGAGCAGAGAAGCCCAGTGTGATTGACCTGAGACTGAGGCTTTATCAGATCAGTGAGTGGAAACAGCAAGAATAATAGTAGAGAGCTGATTAAGAAGATGTACTGGGGCCGGCACCGCAGCTCAATAGGCTAATCCTCCGCCTTGCAGTGCCGGTACAGCGGGTTCTAGTCCCAGTCAGGGCGCTAGATTCTGTCCTGGTTGCCCCTCATCTAGGCCAGCTCTCTGCTGTGGTCCAGGAAGGCAGTGGAGGATGGCCCAAGTCCTTGGGCCCTGCACCCGCATGGGAGACCAGGAGAAACACCTGGCTCCTGCCATCGGATCAGCGCGGTGTGCTGGCTGCAGCATGCCAGCCGCGGCGGCCATTGGAGGGTGAACCAATGGCAAAGGAAGACCTTTCTCTGTCTCTCTCTCTCTCTCACTGTCCACTGTGCCTGTCAAAAAAATAAAAATAAAAAATTAAATTAAATTAAAAAAAAAAAAGAAGATGTACTGGGAGATCTGAACTCCAAAGGGAAAAAACTGAACATAGCAGAGAGGACTAAAAGATTAAGAGAAAACAGAGGAGTCGAGGAAGCCTTGGGAAATCTCAGAGTGGATAGATAGTTCTAATATGAGTCAGCATAATTCATTCTTGGAAATACAATGTGGGGCTGGCATTGTGGTGCAGGAGGTTAAGTTACTGCTTGCAATGCCTGTATTCCATACCAGAGTGCTGATTTGAGTCCTGGCTGCACCACTTCTGATCCAGATTCCTTCTAATGAGTCTGGGAAGCAGCAAATGGTGACTCCAGTACTTGGGCCCTGTCACCGACAAGGGAGACCCAGATGGAGTTCCTGGCTCCTAGCTTCAGTCTGGCACAGCCTGTCATTGTAGCCATTTGGGGGACTGAATTGGCAGATTGAATAGCTCTCTCTCTCTCCCTCTCCCTCTCCCTCTCCCTCTCCCTCTCCCTCTCCCTCTCTGTTGCTCTGTTCCTTTCAAAGAAATTTTTTTAAAAATTTTTAAAAAAAGAAATGTAAGGGGCTGGTGTTTGGTGTAGTGGGTTAAGCTGGTATCTGTGACGCTGGCATCTCATATGGGTACCAGTTCCAGTCCCAGCTGTTCCACTTCCGGTCCATCTCCCTATTAATGCAATGGAAGATAGCTCAAGTACTTGTGCCCCTGCCACCCATGTGGGAGACACAGATGAAGTTCCTGACTGTGGCCTGGCCAAGCTTCAGCCATTGCGGCTATTTGGAGAGTGAACCAGCAGGTGGAAGATCTCTCTCTCTCTCCCACTCCCTGTCTCTATAACTCTGCCTTTCAGGTAAAATAAATCTTTAAAAAAATAGTATAGAATGTTAAAAGTAAGTTGTAAGATTCACCATATTCAAGAGGTGGTTTCTTCTGGCGAGAAAGGAAAACGAATGGACTTGGTGACCAATACACAGCAGGCTTAATTATTTCGGTAATGTCTTCTTTCTTGGAAAAGAATCTAAAGCAAATATGGCAAAATAGTAAAATTTTGTAAAGTTGGATAGATGGGTAATGGATAAGTGAGAGTTCTCTTATGTTCTTCTGTTATTTAAAATATTTCTATTTTAAAAGAGAATAAGTATAAAAGAGGTAAAGAAATATGAAACAAAGGTAGGTTGTAATCATGTAGTAGATTCTTAAGTTTATTATTTCAGAAGTGTAGTTACTTCTTATGATGACAGGGTCTAAGTTTGCTATGAAAGGGTATGACTAAAGTGGAGAGGAGGTCATTCGGATCAAACTCCGTCACCAGAGAGGTGACATAGCATTTTCATCACCAAGAGTAGCACTTTATGTGAGATAGAAAAACAGTGACCAAGATGCCAAAGTTGTCAGTGGATATGGGAGAATGACCACATAATCCATCGATGTCAAAGAAGTAACAATTCTGAAGCATTAGAGGAAATTTTTGAGATTTTTTTTCCCCTGTGCTGCTTCATTTTCCAGGCTCTCAGAAAAGGAGAAGGAACAGATATCTGAGCAACTGAGTGACCTGAATAAGACTTACCATGACCTTTGTGACGGTTCTGCAAACCAGCTTCAGCAACTTCAGAGCCAATTGGCTCAGCAGACTGAGCAAAAGGTACTTTTAGTTTTAAATGCTAAATACTGGGAGGGTATCTGTAATGTATGAAAGCAGCTTTGCTGATTGAGAATCATGATCACTAGCTACCCATGACCAATGTAATTTAATTCTTAACCTCACCTTAGCAGCCATTTGTCTTGCGTTTCTTTACTGGGGTTCCACGACGTGTTGGTCAGTCAAACACACTAGAAGGCACTCATGGCTCAGCTCTTAGACCTATTCCACCTTTTTTGTTGTCTGCCATTTTGTGGCAGACAAGTCAGGGAGCACACATATTCTAGATCATATATGGTCACAAGGGGAAGAGATTACTTCTTTATGGCCTTGCCCCCAAAACCTGGTAGCCAAGATGTCTGGGTACGGAGAAGAAAAAGCTCCATATAACAAACAAGGGGAAATGTTCAGTTTCAAAGCAAACTATTAGATTAGCTTCACTGACTGAGACGCTGGTTCCCTCACCCATCCCATCCCATCATGTGGCATCCTTACCAGTTCCTACTCCATGTTCGTTTCCCAGACCATGTGGACGTCATTATAGCTCCTGCTGGTTGTCCTGAGTCCTTTCTGGATCCTATGTGTATGTGTACGCTCACCATATTATATACATGTGTCTCTGGGGTGTATATGTGTGTTTGCCTGCTTATTTCCTATGTTGTGAAGCAATGGCCAACTTATGTCGGGCAGGTCAAAATTTCAGCTCATGTGGTAATCAAATTTGGTCTAGTTAATACTTAAAGTAATCTTCAGATATAATGTGCCTTGATTCTGATCCTTGGATATTAAATGTATGCAACAGGAGCTACATTTGCAAAGAGCACAAGATAGGACTAGCTATGATTTGATGGTGTATTTCCAAAAAGAATATGCTGGTATTGCATTCTCTGTGTAAGGTAGCCCACATCTAATGGCTTGTTGCTTCACCATATAAGGGAGTATGTGAAAAGTTTTAACAATTGCTTGCAGAGAACAACCAGTTCTCATTTTGAAAGTTAAAAAGTGGGGCAGGAACGAGATGGGGGAGAAAAAAGGAAAGAAAGTCAAGCTGCTGAGCACCACTACATTGAGCATGATGTGTCCCTGTACTGTGCGTGTGTTTCATGTGAAGTAGTGTTCTGATTAACTGACATCCTTGCTTCTAAGTTTCACTAACCCTTTGGAGTTTAAGCACAAATGCACAAAGGGAAAAGAGGACGACCTGTTTGGGGTTCTTTTTTGAAAAAAAATAAAATAAAAACCAAAAAAACAGTCGCATGCTGGACGCTAACACCAAGCTTACACTGTATGTGTGACACGGCTGAGCTGCTCCATAAGGCTCTCTCTCTTATCTGCCCGAGGCGTGCCCTGCAACTCTGGTAAGTAGAAGCCTTTTATGTTCTCTTTCCTCCTCTCCCTCTGTCTTTTAATGCATGGTTAGGTCAGAATGTCCATGTTTGGTAGGATTTTTCTGGATTACTTCCCAGCTCAATGCTTCCTGCCTGTCCTCAAATTGTGAGGGTGTTGGAAGGAACAGTGTAATCTTTTCTCTTTGGCTAAATTTCTTCAGTGTCAGCTTTTCTGAGACTCAGGAATCTCACAGGAGAATCTTTTGCTTTGTCATATTGTCTGTTTCTGAGTAGTCCTTCTATGGATTTTCTAAAAGGAATTTTTCAGGTATCTCAAAGAGCCTGATGCTGGTGAGCTTTTTGTTTCAATTTCTGTAAAATAGACACAGTAAATTTGCATAATATACACATAAATTGAGCTCTACATTCTGTGTCAGAAAACGAAGAAAGCAGAATAGCAAACAACATTATAAAATAGTGGGCAAACTCAGTTGATTATTCCACTAATTAAACATTATGTAAGGGCACATCAAGAAGTTTGTGGCCCAGTGTTATGGCGCAGCAGGTTAAGCCACCTCTTGCGATGCCAATGTTCATATCAAGAGAACCAGTCTTGAGTCCCAGCTGCTCTGCTTCCCATCCAGCTTCCTGCTAATGTACCTGAGAAGACATTGGAGGATGGAGGATGAGGATGGCCTGAGTTATTGATCCCCTGCCACCCATGTGGGAGACCAGGAAGGGATTCCTGGCTCCTGGCCCAGCCCTTCTTTTGCAGCCATTTGATGATTCCATGTGTGCAGGAATTTTAAAACATCTTGCACCAAAATAAATATCTTTTAATTCCATTGTTCTGTGACCTTTTTGAAGTAGCCTCAGACACTGGAATAGAGGTCAGAGCCAATCGTGCCATTCCTTCATTTGCTGACCATTCTACATTCTCCTTTAAAACCTATCAAGCATGGATTCCTCAGTGCATGTTTTTAAAATCCAAAGGAAATGGCTTAATGACTTGAAGGGTTTTCTTTCTACATACCCACTTATTCCTTTTTAAGATTTTATTTATTTATTTGAAAGAGTTACACACAGAGAAGGAGAGGCAGAGAGAAGGGAGAGAGAGGTCTTCAATCTGACGGTTCACTCCCCAGTTCACTGCAATGGTGGGAGCTACACCAATCTGAAGCCAGGAGCCAGGAGCTTTTTCCAGGTCTCCCATGTGGGTGCAGGGGCCCAAGGATTTGGGCCATCTTCTACTGCTTTCCCAGGTGATAGCAAGGAGGTGAATCAGAAGTGGAGCAGCCAGGATTCGAACCAATGCCCATATGGGATGCCAGCACTGCAGGCGGCAGCTTTACCCACTACACCACAGCACCGACCCCCCATTTATTCCTTTATTCATCAAATATCTATTGAACTGCAGGCACTCTTCCTAGACCTGAATGGGCAAAGTCTCTGCTGTTAGGGGCTCTCTTCTTCCTCACTGAGATAGAATGAAATGCATTTAAGAGACAGGAAGTGATTGGCATTGACTTAACAAGATTCTCAACAGACAAGTTAGAGTTAAATAAGGACAAGAAAGTAATGCTGACCAAAGAGGGGCAAATAGAATCATCTGTAGCAAATGGAGATAATAAACGCAAATAAGAAGAGCTAAAAAGTTAATAATGAAAGTGATGAAATGTATCAAGTGGTTATACACTTGGTGATTTAAAATCTTTATTCTATCACTTTGTCATAAAAGGTTTTAAAATGGGAATTCTGTTGGGGTTGTGTCTGGGATTTGCAAGGGTAACTTTGACAATGTGTAAGGTTTGCCTTATTCACTGACTATAGGACCTAACCCCTGTGTCAAATGAGACTCCTCTTCTTGTTCTCTGTGCTCTTCTGGAACCGCTGGAGAGGCAGTATAATAGCACAAGATTTTGAGGCAGACCTTGGATTGCTTCTGGAAACTCACTAGTTTTATAATGTGGGACAAGTTACCTAACCTCTCTATGCCTCATTTTCTTTCTGCAAATTAAAGATTAAAACACTTGTTTTCATAGGATTGTGAAGCTTAAATATCATTGCTCAATAAATTTCATAATGGGTGGTAGCTGTCATCATATTGTACTGCCTGTTCCAGCCTTGACCAGAAGAAAAGTTACTGGTGGTTCCAGAGGCAAGGGTCCCCACTCTGTCCCTTCCTTGACTTGCTACTTCCTAGTCCTAGAACAAATTTACTTGAGGCTGTTGCCTTGGGAGAAGCTAACATTGGCTTCCACAAGTGTGGCTGTCCCAGTTGTTGGACAGTTGCTTGAGTAGTGTTCACAGGCCCACTTAGAGGCATGCATGCACAACTGTTCTGTGAGTGTTGTGCTGCTTAAATCTCTCCTCTCATCCTTTGGACCAGTCCTGCTGTGCATCAACAGGAAAATGCTATTTCCACAGTGTTCTGCATGGGTTGTAACACCAAGAAGTCGTCATGTGGGATTGAATTCTCAGTCTTTGGGAAAGGGTATTCATCAGCTTTTGATGGTTTAGTCTTAGAAATAGCTGTCCTCTCACTTTCACTGCTTGCCACTTTATAGAGCTTGTTATTTAGATATGCTTAATGCTGCCATTCTTCAAGTAACCTGTGAACTTCTAGCCTTGTTAAACATCCTGCAGTTTAGAAACGTTCTTTTTTAACATTAACACTGCCAGGCTTGCTTCAGAATATTTCCGACATGTTGAGGTTTATTTAGAATAGGTTTTTCTTGTGTTCAGAATTGTATATGTTACTTCTTTCAACAGTTGTGCTCTGCCATTGGCTCTGATTCAGTTTTCTTTTTCATTTTTTCTTAGGGTTGCAGAACTGTTGCTGGGGTGATTGACCTAGGCACAGTGGAGATATTTCCCATCTTCAGAGCCATGCAAAAAGGCCTCATTGACCAAGACACAGGCCTTGTCCTCCTGGAATCCCAAGTTATCACATCTGGCCTCATTGCCCCTGAGACCAATGAAAAGCTCTCTTTGGAGGAGGGCTTAGCCAGAAACCTCATTAATTCCCAAATGTACCAGCAGCTCCAGGAGCTACAGGATACCCTGTTCTTAATAGGCAGGTTTACTAAAAGCCAAGGCCCTCTTTCTGTGGTGGAAGCAATTGAAAAGCGGATAATCAGTGAGAAAGTTGGACTGAAAATCTTAGAAGCTTACCTGGCAGCCGGAGGTTTCAGTCTATCCCCCGGTGAGAATTGCATTAATCTGGAAGAGGCTTTGCATCAAGGCTTCATTTCTGCCTGGCTTCATTCAGTGTTAGAGTCTCACCTGAGATCATCCAAGAATTTGATAGACCCCAACACAGCTGAGAAAATCGGTTTGCTGGATCTGATGCAGAGATGTATTGTCCACCAGGAATCAGGGTTGAAATTGCTACCTGTCAAGCAATTGGCAGGTGGAATGGTGAGCTTGAAATCAGGCCGAAAAGTCAGCATTTTCCGAGCAGTTCAGGAAGGGCTAATAGATAGGCAGGTCACTGTCCGACTACTGGAAGCTCAGCTTTTTGCTGGTGGCATAGTAGATCCAAGAACAGGACACAGACTCACGGTGCATGAGGCTGTAAGACATAATTTGATTGACCAAGATATGGCCTGTGCTATTCTTATAAGGCAGCTTCAGACAGGAGGCATCATAGATACTGTCACTGGACAGAGACTGACAGTAGATGAAGCAGTGAGCAATGACCTGGTAGCTGCCAAGATTGCTCTTGTGATTCTGGAGTCCCTGTGGTCATTTATGGGATTACTGTGGCCTGAATCTGGAGAGATCCTCCCAATTACAGATGCGCTAGAGCAAGGTATTGTGTCTACTGATTTAGCACATCAAATCCTTAGCAATCGGCAGTATATTAATGCTCTATTTTTACCAGCAACCACAGAGATTTGTTCCTGGGAGAAAGCAATAGAAAACGGTATCTTGGACAAAGATCTTGCCAATAACTTAAAATCAGTTTGTATACCAGATGTGATGCCCCACATGCAATTAGCAGACTCTTCAGAACAAAACAACTTGAGCATTAACTCTGGAGCAGCAGCTCTGCCATGCGACAAGGACCAAACTGAGGGTGTAGCAAACCAGAGGGAGAAGCTATTGTTTCAGCTGATGACTCACAGCTACATTAATGTGCGGAATGGACAGAGGCTGCTGCTGTTAGATAAAGAGCTGATGCAGACATTAGCATCCCGAGATGAAGCTCAAACAAGTGTTCCAGCAGTGTCTGGGACTGGGTCTCAAGGACTAAGAACTCCTAAGGAATTCCAAGAATCAGCTAATGTGAAAATCACAGAAACTTTCAGTGATGGGTTGACTGGAAGACATGATGGATTCCAGTTTTCATCTCAGAATGAAGAATACTCCGATCAGAAAGCTCGCACTGAAGTAACAGGCAAAAAGGCTGCTGGAGAAATAGAATGTCCTTCTGTAGAGAACCCTGGAAAGGATCTGTTTGTAGGGGAAGAAAGAGTAAGAAATCCAGCTGTTGGCACTTTGGAGGTCCTAAGTCAAGTCAAGGCAGAGTTGCAAAAACAGTTGATAGGTGTCAAAAAACAAAGCCAGACAGAAATGTCTACCAGAGATATTGTCAGCAAAGGACTCCTGACGGTACCTCCTGAGGAGACAGAAAGCATACCCTCAGTGGTTGATGAAGACCTTTTATCTATTGAAACACCAAAGGAAAAATGGCAGGCTCTCAGAAAGATTTCATTTACTTGTCAGAAAGAACTAGCAAACCCTCTTGAGATTAAATGTATTCCAGGTGAAACTGGAGAACCACTCATAAAACCCCAAAGCAAAAAGTCACAATTTCAGGTAGAGAAAACGCTAGGCTTAAAATCAGAACCAAAGTCTGAAAAAGATATGAATATTCATTGTCCAGACAAAAAGAAAGTGTTAAATAAAACATCTTTGTCTAGGGATGACCATAAACAAAGCCAAGAAGAAGCAAACATTTCAGATACTTGTATCAAGGTGTTAGAAAAGACCAACGAGGAAGGTGATGGGATTGAAACTTCCCAGTCATGCAGTCATCCCTCAGAATTGCCTGAAGAAGCTACCTTAAATTTATTATCTGCACAGCTCAAAAAAGGTGGTATATTTCATGAACAGACCGGTGAAAAGCTCTTACTAAATGAAGCAGTAGCTCAAGGCATCATGCCTAGCCACACAGCAGTGAAGCTTATGGGAAAGCTGAACATGTTCCGGGGTTTCTTTGACTCTCAGACCTCTGAGTCTTTGACAACTGAAGAGGTCATTGATGAAGGGCTGATGGATGAGAAATTATTGCATAAAGTCCTCATGGCAGACAAAGCCGTCAGTGGCGTCTTAGACCCCCGTACCCACACACTGTGCTCTGTAAAGGATGCAGTTGAAGTCGGACTTCTTGACAAGGAAACAGCCACCAGAATTTTAGAGGGGCAGGTGGTGACTGGTGGAATTGTTGACCTGAAACGAGGGAAAAAAGTTTCAGTAACTTTGGCCTCAAATCTTGGCTTGGTGGACAGTGCTGACCAGACAGAGCTTATAAAGCTGGAGAAAGCTGTCAAAGGCAGAGATGCTGGAAAAACAGTTAGAGAGAGATTGATTAGTCTCCAGATGGAAACAACAGGACTTATGGACCCTGACAGGAAAGCCCCCTTGACAGTTGTAGAGTCCATGGACAGAGGCCTCCTAGATAGAGAGGAAGCTCTTCATTTGTTGACTAAGCAAGTGGTAGATGGAGGTATCATTCACCACACCTCTGGAATGAGACTTTCTGTTGATAATGCCTTTCAACGTGGCTTGATCAGTGAAGATTTAGCCAAGCAACTAAAAAAAGTTGAGAACTTAAATGTCCATCAATTTTTCCATCCTGAGACAAAGGAAACTATTTCTCTACCTGAAGCCATAGAATTAGGTCTTGTTAACCCAGATTTGAAAAGAGAAATCCAAGAAGTTCAGGCCTTTACTGAAAATTTTGTGGATCTCGTTTCTGCTCAGAGATTGACTTTGGCAGAAGCTAAAAAAGAAGGGTTGTTAATTAATAAAGCAGTAGTATCTTCAGGAATGGTGCATGGAATTGTAGATCCTGAGAATTATAGAATCGTTCCCTACTCAGAACTAGTAAAGAAATGTAAGATTGATATTGATTCTGGACAGAGATATCTAGAAGTAATTCCTTTCTCAGACATCAAAGATGAGGTGAGTGACAAAGTACTTACCTTGTCTGAAGCAATTCAGCTTGGAAAGGTAGACTTTGCATCTTCACTGAAGGTTCTGGAAGCTCAGGCAAATACTGGTGGAATCATAGATACTACCACAGGAAAAAGACTGACATTGGCATCAGCTTTGGAACAGAAATTGGTGGATGAAAACATGGCTAGAATTATTGCATCTCATCAGGTGTTAAACGGAGGGATTGTCGACATATTTAGTGATCAGAGAGTGACTTTAGATGAAGCCGTTGAAAAAAGATTTATCAGTCCTGAACTGGCGACTGTGATCAAAATAGATACTTTGGAGTCCAGTGATCACAGAGTTCAGTTTGAAAAGCAAGATGGAACTAAAGTATGTGAATTAAAGGATGAATTTCCAAGAAAGGAGGTAGTGGTGGCTTGTAATGAGAATGCTCAAATGAGTTGTGATAAAGGAGAAAACAAGAGATTATTTCAAGTGAAAAATGAGTCTGCACCAGAAAAGTTTAAAGTGAAAGTTTCTCATGGAGAGCAGGTAAAAATGAGCAGGGAAGTTTCCTTAAAGGAGTTGGAGCACAAGGATCAGGATCAGCACAGAACTCCTCCAGATGCTAGAGAATCTGTCAGCACGATAGCTCCAAGTGATCCTAAACGTAAACCCCGGGGCCAAGTTTCAGTGACACACCCCCACTCAGAAGTTTGTGATTTTAAATTCAAGGAAGGGGCTAGACATAACAAGGAAAAAAATAGAAATGAAGACCAAGAAATAGTGACACAAATAGAAGTTATCACTCATTTGAAGCCATCTGCTCCACGTCTAGATTCTGAAGACATAAGGGGAAATCAAAGGGAAATGCTTTCAGGTATACAAGAATCAGATCCTGAAATGTCAGGCAAACTGCTGAGTGAGCAACCAGTGAATACAAGTGTGAGAAGTAAGAGAGAGAAGAAGATGATTGTAGAAGAAAGGGTCAAAGTATGCAGGCCAGCAGTTCTCTCTGAAGAAGAGTTGAACCAGGAAATTGCCATTGGAGATGAGCCTGATTCTGCTATAAAGAGTCAACCTGTGGAAATGACTCTAAGTGAAAAGAGGAAAGAGACCGTTAGAGAGAAGGGATTTTCTGTTGTTTGCAAAATTGAAAACTCTTCTTCCCAGCTGATGCCCAAAGATATTTCTGTACAAAATCAAGATAGTTTAACATTCTTCGGCTCTGAACAGGTGAATGTAGGGGAATTAAAAAATGTAAGTCCCTATTTGACTTTAAAACCAGAAGCAAATTTATCTCAAGAAATTACTAGTGAGGCCTCTAGAGAACTGTTCTCTTCTGTGATCCCAAGACCTGAAGAATTACACTACCAGGATTCAGTTGGAAAAACCCAATTTACAGACACATTCCAAATTTCCAAAGTAGACGAGACTTCCCAAGCAACCACTGGATTGCAGCCTAACTATTATCAAGATTCTTGTGTTACTTCTGAAACTAAGGAAACTAACGAATATGAAGAAAAGTTCAAAGAAGTTCCTTTCAATTCAACAAGACCTTCTGGATTGGAAGAAATTATAGTTTATAAAGTAAATCCAAAAGAAAGTAGTTATCTAGACTTAGATGGAAAAGGCCTTTATCATCAGGATTGCAAAGGTAATTATGAACTTGCAACAACTCAGGAAATTGCTAGAGAGAAATTTCCAGAAATGGCGAACCCTCTAGTTACAGGTTCAAAAGCAGAGTCTCTTGAAGGTACAGTGACCCAAAGAGGTCCCACTGTCTTGGTAACCATTCTTCCAGAGAAACTACCCAAAGATGTGTCTCAAAAAGAAAGTACAAGGCAACAGGATATTCTGTTTAGTCCTACCACTCCAGAGACCAGTGAAGAGAGGCCAGTGACCCTAGCATCATGTTCTGTGAAGAAGATGGATGAGAAGATACCACAGGAAAAGCTCAGACAGAGCCCTGTTGGTGAACAGACTTCCTTCATGACTGCACCTCAAGGAAAAGGAAATGAAGGTGCAAATCTCGAGCCCTCCCGAGCGACTCAAGTAAGTTTCCCAGAGTATGTTTGCATTTTTATTTTATTTTATTTGTTAGATAGAACTAGGCTAATTCTAAAATTCTTAACTGGATAGAGTCTACATACATATAACAATATGCATATTTACATTGTAGGCCAGTAGGTGCTTCTCCAAGACAAAATTCATCATCTGCTTGTAATACAGTTTTTGGAAAATTAGCCAGCAGCTGTAAACATGCTTCTGAAATGTGCAAGCATTTTAAATTAGAAACTAACATTGGAGCTAATTTGAAATACTGAGACGATACTACTGAAATTAGAATAGCCTTTAGAATTTTGCTAAAATGATACTTGTATATTGAAAATGATAGGCTTCTGCTATGAGAAAATTAAGAAAATCACTTTTGCCTATTGGTTTGAAATAGAACAAATAATGTATTTTTATCTCATAGATTTTAGTAAAAATTGCTTATTTCTGTGTGTCTATAAAGAAACTCTGCCTGCTTTTAAAAGTTGACTTTAGGCCGGCGCCGTGGCTCAACAGGCTAATCCTCTGCCTTGCGGCGCCGGCACACCGGGTTCTAGTCCCAGTCGGGGCGCCGGATTCTGTCCCGGTTGCCCCTCTTCCAGGCCAGCCCTCTGCTGTGGCCCAGGAGTGCAGTGGAGGATGGCCCAAGTGCTTGGGCCCTGCACCCCATGGGAGACCAGGATAAGCACCTAGCACCTGGCTCCTGCCATTGGATGAGCGTGGTGCACCGGCCGCAGCGCGCTGTCCATGGCAGCCATTGGAGGGTGAACCAACGGCAAAGGAAGACCTTTCTCTCTGTCTCTCTCACTGTCCACTCTGCCTGTCAAAAAAAAAAAAAAAAAAAAGTTGACTTTAAAGGAGAATATCAAAACTGAGTGAGTTTCCTTTTTGGCTCCACAGAATGTATTTAACCGACGACTCTGTTTAGAACATGATGAGAAGCTGGTATCCTATCTTTCTCTGTTACGGGACATTGAGATGAGGACCAGACAGATTCAGCCTTTGGAACTAGACCTGGCAAAACTGCAGGATCTGCTGTGTCAGGCTGAGGTAGGTTCCCGGAGACTTTCAGCAGGCCTACACTTTGGAATAGTTGCTTCCATCTTTCTTGAAAATATCAAGTCTTAAAAGGATCTACTTGTCACTTGATTATTCCTGGGTAAACACTCTCAGACCCTTGTCAGCCTGTGGCATGGGCTAGGTTTGGAGACCATACAAGATTTGTAAGGGCTAGACTTGAACAGGCTTTGGACAGACTTGGCTATGAATCTAATTACCACCATTTTTATTCATATGATCTGGGATTGATCACATTTTTTTTAAGATTTATTGATTTATTTGAAAGTCGGAGTTACACAGAGAGAGGAGAGGCAGAGAGAGAGAGAGGGAGGGAGAGAGAGAGGGAGGTCTTCCATCTGCTGGTTCATTCCTTAATTGGCAGCAACTGCCGAAGCTGTGCCAATCTGAAGCCAGGAGCCAAGATCCAGGAGCTTCCTCCAGGTCTCCCATGCGGGTGCAGGGGCCCAAGAACTTGGAACATCTTCCACTGCTTTCCCAGGCCATAGCAGAGAGCTGGATCGAAGTGGAGCAGCCAGGTCTCGAACCGGCGTCTGTATCAGATGCTGGCGCTTCAGGCCAGGGCGTTAACCCGCTGTGCCACAGCACTGGCCCCGATCAAATTTGATCATTGACCAAACATAGTGGTTTGTTAGGAAAGTGTTGCAGTTAATTCAAGCAAGAAATATTGAGGGCTTAAAACAGTAAATTATACATATATGTAAAATCTCTATTATTTCCCAAAACTCCATTAAGACATCAGGAAAATGTAGTTTTTAGAAAAGCAGGCTAAAAAAAATGGGAGCCAGCATTGTGGTACAGTAGGAACAGCTGCTGCCTGCAATTACAAGCATCCCACATAAGCACTGGTTCTAGTCCCAGCTGCTCCATTTCCCATCCAGCTCCCTGCTAATGCACCTGAGAAAGCAGTGGAAGAAGGCCCAACTACTTTGGCCCCTGTACCCACATGGGAGACCCAGGTAGAATTTCAGTCTCCTGGCTTCTGCTTAGACCAGCCCTGGCCAGAGTGAATCAGTGGATAAAAGATGGAAGATCTCTCTCTCTCTCTCTCTCTCTCTCTCTCTCTTTCTATGTGTGTGTGTCTGTCTGTCTGTCTGTCTGTCTCTTCCTCTCTGTCTGTGACTCTTAAGTAAATAAATATTTTTTTAAAATATAAAATAACAATTTAAAAATGCAGGAAGCTTCAGTCCAGCCCAGCCTCAGCCACTGAGGCATTTGGGAGGATGTCTCTGTCTCTGTCTCTCTTGTTCCATCTCTGTGCTTCTCATATAGATGAGGACGCAGACTGTAGAGGTTTGCCAGTTCTCTCAACAACCAGCCTTAGGTAGGCTGGCTAAATGAGAAACGAGGATGAAGCCTCAAAAAACTATTAAGCTTTCCTAGGGTTAATTTGTGGCGTCTGTGTTGAAGATCAGAATATTATAGACTAGCTGAGTGGAAAGGCTGGTTTGGAATATTTTTATGGTCTATGCTCCTGCCCCCTTGGAATTTGGAGTGGAAGAGTTCTCCTTTTTATTGACTTAGCTTTCAGTGCATTAATTCTGCATAACAGCTCCCTGGAGAAAATCATAATGACACTGGTGGAGAGGCAGCAAGTGTAGCGGGGGAAGCACTGCACTGAGTGTGCAAACCTGAATCCACCTCCCAACTCTGCTGTTTGCCAGCTGGGTGACCTCACACAAAAAGTTCACATTTTTAAGTACTGACACATTTTTTTTTATTTATTTATTCATTTGAAAGGCAGAGTCACAGAGATGTAGAGGGAGAGAGAGAGGTCTTCCATTCGCTGGTCCACTCCCCAGATGGCCATAGCGGTCGGGACCATGCCAGCCCAAATCCTGGAGCCAGGAGCTTCCTCTGGTTTTCCCACAAGGGCACAGGGGCCTAAGGACGTGGACCATCCTCTACCACTTTCCCAGTCCAACTAGCAGCGAGCTAGTTCAGAAGTGGAACAGCCAAGACTCAAACCAGCGCCCATATGGGATGCCAGCACTGCAAGCGGCGGCTTTACCTGCTACACCACAGCTCTGGCCCTGTACTGACACATCTTTAAATCTAAAATAGTAATGCCTACCCAGCCAATTTATGAATTATTGATCACAAGAATAATATAAACTGATGAATTTATATGAAAACATTTTCTGAGCCCTAAAGCCCACGTAGGCATGAGGTGAGAAAGACATGTGTTCTCACCTGATACCCAGACAGCATGATTTCTAGTCTTCATTTTAGAGGTAACCCCACTGTGTCTCCTCAGGTATTAGACAGGGAACTAAAGGATCTGTCCACCTTGGTGAGTCAAGAATTGGAGTGTGTGAATCAGATCATCATCAGTCAGCCTCCAGAAGTCCCTGCTCAACTGTTGAAGGCTCTAGAGAAAGATGCCAAGAATCTTCAAAAGTCACTCAGCTCCGTGAGTGACACTTGGAGTTCCAGACTACTACACCTCCAAAATGCTATGGAAGTTGAAAAGGTAGTGTCTTGTTTTTATTACTAAAGGCTCACAAAAGTCTTGGCAGGTTTGGAAATTCTTATAATGTGACTTGCCGTTTTTCTTAGACTGCAGTGTTAAGTCAGCATGCACAGCTAGAAGACAAGCTCCAGGACCTGAGAGCCTGCGTTGGCAGCACCAGTCTCACTCTGAGCAGCAAGGGCTGCAGCAATAAGACAGATGCCGATAGCCTGAATCACTCCCTCCAACAGTTTGAGGTAAATTCTCCACCTATTCTCAAGCTTGCTTTGATTTCTCAAGCAAACTTTGCTTTTGTCTTTTGATTTTCATCAGTTTTATTTTCTGCATGGCAAACCAGTATCTGTACTGTACTTAGAAGATCCTGGCTTTCCACTTCAAGTGTAGAGTCAGATATGTTTAGTTTTTTGAGTTTTCACACCCTTGGAATTTCAGTGATTGTGATTATTTCTCCTTTCTGGTGTTTTATGATGCACAGAGAGTCCAAGCATCCCTAATTTCTCTATTACTTTCTTTAAAAAAAAAGATTTATTTGTTTATTTGAAAGGCAATGTTAGAGAGAGAGAAAGAGAGATCTTCCATCTGCTAGTTTACTCCCCAAAGGCCTGCAACAGCCAGAGCTGGGCTGATCCAAAGCCAGGAGCCAGGAGCTTCTTCTGAGTTTCTCACGTGGGTGTGGGGCCCAAGCACTTGGGCCATCCTCCACTGCTTTCCCAGGCCATTAGCCAGGAGCTAGATCAGAAGTAGAGCAGCCAAGACAAACGGGTGCCCATATGGGATGCCAGTGCTGCAGGCAGCAGGTTTACCCACTATGCACAGCGCCAGCCTCCATAGTTTCTCTTTTGCTCAAGATCTGATTCTATACCCAGCTCCCTACAACCTCAGGAAAATTTTTTGTTGGTGATCTAGAGCACGGATTGACACATCTTTTATGAAAAGAGCCAAATAATTAGTATTTTAGGCTTGGAGGGCCATACACAAATGGTCCATTTCTGTTGAAATTATTCAACTCTGGCTTTGAAACATTAAAATGTAGATAGTGCATAACAGATGTCTGTGATGTGTTCCAATAAAACTTTCATCACAAAAGCAGGTGGCAGGCCACATTTGGCGAGGGATCCAGAGTGTGCTGACTCTGATCTAGAGAGATGCTTTTCTTCTTTTTCTTTTTTATCCAGTTTTTTTAAAGATTTATTTTTATTTATTTGAAAGAGATACAGAGAGAGAGAGAGAGAGAGAGAGAGGTCTTCTATCCACTGGTTCACTCTCCAGATGTCTGCAACAGCCAAAATTGGGCCGAACCACAGCCAGGAGCTTCTTCAAAGTCTCCCACTGGGTGCAGGGGCCCGTGCACTTGGGTCATCTTTCACTGCTTTCCCACACTGATTAGCAGATAGCTAGATCTGAAGTGGAGCAGCCAGGACTTGAACTGACACTCCCATGAGATGCCAGCACTGCAGACAGCAATTTAACTCACTACACCACAGTGCCGGCCCCTTTTCTTCCTATTATGCTCCAAATTAATTAATTAATGCAAAAGTTAAGACTCTGTATGTGAGTTTTTGCACCTAGCATTATTCTTGTTTGTTGTTATACTTAAAATTATGTCAGTTATTATTCACACTGCTTTATCAGCCATCTAAGGTGTTCCTCTCTTTATACTCTTCGGAAAGTCAGAGCAGAATGACAAATGCCCCCCCCCCCCCCCCCGCCACATTCCCCCATTCTACCTTTTCCCTTTTTTTTTTTTTTTTTTTTTTTTTGAGAGGGAGAGACCGAGAGAAATGTCTTCCTTCTGTTGGTTCACTCCCCAAATGACTGCAATGGCCAGAGCTGTGCTGATCCGAAGCCAGGAGCCAGGTGCTTCCTCCTGGTCTCCCATGTGGGTGCAGGGGTCCAAGGACTTGGGCTATCTTCTACTGCTTTCCCAGACCATAGCAGAGAGTTGGATTGGAAGAGAGGCAGCCAGGACTAGAACCAGCACTCATATGAGATGCCCTCGCCACCTGTGGAGAATTAACCTACTGCACCACGGCGCCAGCCCCCCCCCCTTTCCCTAATCTTAAAAGAAGCAGACATAAAGATTTGTGCATGATCATCAACCTTACATGCAAACTCATCTTTCTTTATCTTGCAAGAATTGACCTTCCTCCTTTTTTTTTTTTTAAAGATTTTTATTTTTTATTTGAAAGGTAGTTACAGATAGAGAGAAGGAGAGACAGAGAAAGGTTTTCCATCACTGGTTCACTCCCCAAATGGCTGCAATGGCCAGAGCTGGGCCAATCCAAAGCCAGAAGCCAGGAGCCAGGAGTCTCCCATTTGGTTGCAGGGGCCCAAGCACTTGGACCACCTTCTACTGCTTTCACAGGCCATAAGCAGAGAGTTGGAAGAGGAGCAACCGGGACTTGAACATGTGCCCATAGGGGATATTGATGCCGCAGATGAAGGCTTAGCCTACTACACTATAGCACCAGCAGCCTGCCTCCTTCTTTCATATCCCTTATCCAATTATATCATTGGGAGAGAGAATTGCAGACTTTATTTGTTCCCTAAAATATTATAAAGAAACAAGTATGAAAGCAATTTCTGTGACACAATTTGAAATATGAAAACATAGAGCAACTCATGCATTGGTGACCTTCCCTCATATCTTAACATGAGTTCTCTTCTGGGAAAAGCAAAACAGTCTTGTTTCCTTCTTTCCTTTTAGTTTCCCAAACTCATATGTCATAAGTGAAGGAAGCACTGGTTTGTGAATAATATTCCAGAACTCTTCCCAGTTTTAGAGTGATAGAGATCTGGATATCCTAACTAATTTTATTGTATACAGACAGTATAATATAGTTAATGACCACTAAATGTGTATGTGAAAATTTTGTGGTTTTGGTGATCTGAAGACAAATGACTTTAATGTTTGACCATATTACTACTTTAAGAGAGCAATATAGCTAATATACAAGAAGTGTACATGATGTTTACCAGATCAAAAATATATGAGCGGGGCCAGTGCTGTGGCACAGCGGGTTAAAACAATAGCCTGAAGCTCCAGCATCCTATATGGCCGCCGGTTCGAGTGCCGGCTGCTCCACTTCTGATCCAGCTCTCTGCTATGACCTGGAAAAGCAGTGGAAGATGGCCCAAATGCTCGGGCCCCTGCACCCGCATGGGAGACCCAGCAGGAGCTCCTGACTCCTGGCTTCAGATCAACTCAGTTCTGGCCATTGAGGGTCATTTGGGGAGTGAACCAGTGGCTAGAAGACCTCTCTCTCTCTCTCTCTCTCTTTCTCTCTCTTTCTCTCTCTTTCTCTAACTCTCTTTCAAATAAATAAAAATAAATCTTTAAAAAAAAATATGTATGAGCAGCATTCTTACTCTAAAACTGAAATTTTACTAACAAGTAAATAATGTGTTTTCTCAGGACTGGCCTACCAGCAACTCACTGGTGGACAAATACAAGTAGATACTTGAACCTAAGAAAATACAATTATACAGATACATTTCAGACCAGAAATTCATATTATACTTTCCAGAGAAATTTTTTAAATCGTAGATCATTTTTTAATTAGTCATAGTGTAATTCTGTTAATATAAATAATTGAAAGTTTACTGCATTTGGAAATCAAGGTCCAATAAAGGAAATATAATTGTCATTTATGAGGAGTTTGGAGAGACCAAAAGTTAGACTTGCAGGCTAGTTTGGCCCTATCAGTGCCAATTTAAAAAATGAGAATATAGAAACAGAGATTTCATCTCTTCTCTTTTTCCTTTCCCTGCTTATCTTAGGACTTGAAACAACCCATGGCTGAAAGGAAATCCCAACTGGATGCTCTTGCTTTTGACATTCAGTGTTTTATCTCCAAGCATGTCCAAGACTTGTCCCTGCAGCAGAGTCGACAGACACTGAGGCTTCTGAATGACGTGCAGAAGTCCTTCCAGGACCTTGTGGAGCAGACTGCAGCTCAGGTGGATGCCTTGCAGG
This sequence comes from Sylvilagus floridanus, assembly GCA_949820135.1. NCBI lineage: Eukaryota > Metazoa > Chordata > Mammalia > Lagomorpha > Leporidae > Sylvilagus > Sylvilagus floridanus. Next base: position 30,250,008 of record OX463225.1, read on the forward strand.
GCCGCCTTCAACAAATGGAGCAGGAAGCCCAGGTTAAGGTCAGACTGAGCCAGCAGCTGGGCTCAGTTTATATTTTGGGATGTCCTCTGTCTTTGGATTTTCTGGCCAGATTCCATGTATTCCAGGAGCCTGAGTTTACCAGTTTTGAAAGTTCATGTCATTTAGGCCAGTATGGCTCTAGGTCGGGAGGCAGCTGTTTTGGCTGTTTTTCTTGCCATGTTTTTGGTTCTCTGTGTGAGTGTGAGAGAATGTGTGTGTTTATATGTGATTGCATATGGAAGGGTTTTCTTTCTAGTGAGACTACCTTCATTGTCTCTGACTTTCAGATGAAAATTGTATACCTAGCTCTTTCTCTCTCAGTATCCCCCACCTTTTTTCCCCTTCTAATTTTATTTATTTGGAAGGCAGAGAGACATCCCCTGGCTTACTCCTCAAATGCCTGCAACAGCCTGGGCTAGGGCAGACTGAACCAAGAGCCAGGAACTCAGTCCTCATGGGTGGTAGGGACCCAACTACTTGAGTCATCGCCTGCTGCCTCCCAGGGTGCACGGTATCGAGAAGCTAGAAGCAGGGGCAGGGCTCGAACCCAGGTGTTCTGAAATGGGTGGTGTCTTAACTGCTATGCCAAACTCCCACTCCCTTCAGTAGTCTTTTGAGGACTATTAAGAACATCTAACATCTGAGCTCTTGAGAAGAATAGTTCTGAAATCAGTTTTTATTCTGGGGTTTTTCAAACAACTGACAAAATTTGTTTTCAGAATCATGGTGATTTTCTAGCACCTCTTAAATTCTTACTATTTTCTGATAGTTTTCTTTATAGTGCCCATTACTTACTCACTTGTAGCAAAGTGTGCAGAAGCAGGGGTGCTTCATTAAAAAAAAAAATCTACTTTGGGACTGGTGCTGTAGTGTAGTAGGTTAAACATCAACCTACAGCCATGCTATCCTGTATGGGTGCTGGTTCAGGTCCTGGCTGTTCCACTTCCAATCTAGCTCCCTGCTGATGGCCTGGGAAAGCAGTAGAAGATTGCCCAAATGCTTGGGCCCCTGTAGCCATAGGGGAGACCTGGAAGATGCTCCTGGCTCCTGGCTTCGGATTGACCCACCTCCAGCCATTGCAGCCATTTGGAGAGTGAACCAGCAAATGGAAGAACTCTGTCTGCCCCTCTCTCTGTCTGTAACTCTGCCTCTCAAGTAAATAAATAAATGTTTAAGAGAAAATCTGCTTCATACCAACTTCCTATACAACACTTTTCCTGTAAATCTCAACCTAATTTCATTAATAGTGACGTCATAAACTTAGAATACCTAGAATGATCTCTATGCCATTTCTGGTGTTTGATAAGTTGTAATACAGTAAGGTGATATTATAATTGTCTTATCATGAAAATTGTTTCAGGTGCTTCTTTATTAAATATTGTACAAAGTAGAATTGAGCTTTTGAGTCATACTTAAAGCTAATCTAGTTAGTCAGTGTCATATGTTCCCCACTTGTGCTTAATTCTTTTGATTATATTGAAATTGAAATAAAATACTAAGAAAACACTTAGGTCACCTTTCAAATCCAAACATTTGTCATGCCTTCTCTTAGGTATTTATCTAGTGTGGTATAATCTGCTGCCATTAATGAAGTAGCATAGGTCTAAGCCATCTTCAGACCCAACTCAGATACAGTGTATGCCCCTGAGCTGCAGCCATTGATAGAACTGCATGTGAGCATTCCCTCTGAGCACATAATTAATTCCACAATGTTTATTAACCTTGTTGTTGTGAGAAATGCTCTGCTTCTCTCTGTATTTGCCCTGAATGCATGTGTGTGTCTCTGTGTTAACTTGTTTGCTTTGCTTTTTTCAGATTCAGTCTGCACCCATCCTAACCCATGAAGATCCTGTTTTACAGCTGAAGAGCTCTTAGGAGTTTTCTTCCAGAGCCCTTCTGTTTGTCCTAAAGAGGGGAGAGAGGGCCAGTTTGGGCACCTGTTTGTAAGTGCAGGTGACTAAAGCACTATCAGGAAGTAGCATCTGGTGGAAAATGGTGTTAGAAGGATGGTCAGGAGAACACATCATGCTCAATTGCTCGGTCAGGTGCTTCAGTGTCATGCAACTGAGATGAGATCTGCAGAAAGGATCAGGCAGAGAAACATATTCCCACTCTCCTCTTGGGCCTTGCCTTTTCCCTTTAGTGTCAGTGTAGACACCTAAAGGACTGAGCCAGTTGCTATTCTTGGCAGTTTCCTTCTGCAAATAGCCAAATCAAGGCCCTCATGGCTGGCATATAATCATTCTACTTAATAGGTTTCTGCATTTGGGAGACATTTGATTTATAAAATCAGCTCAATTATTAAGAAGCTCAGTTAGCTTATGAATTATCCAAGTTCTTGGTTTTTCTCCTACTCCAGTTCTGCTTTGACTTAGTATGCAGCGGTTCCTCTGGTTCTTCTGGAGGAATTAGAACCACTAATTTATTATCATCACCATTCTCAATTATTTGGCTCTCCATTCTCCATTTCCAAAGATAACAACAGCAAATGAAGTTCCAAACCAAAACTTGAACTCAAAGCATTCTCTCCCAAAATTACCCCTAATTGTCATTCCAGCCATGGACCCATATCAACAGACAGCCCAAATAAGGGGAGCTTTGTGAATATGATTTCTGTGCCTTTTCCTGTTCTCATCTCCCACCAACTTTTCCGTCCTTGAGATCTAACCTTCCTTTTTTAAATTTCAGGGAGTTATTTTGTATTTGTAAGATGAGAGTTACTAATCATCTCTTGATCCCCTTTGCATTTTAATTAGACCCTGCAGAAACAACAAAATACCTGTCACCAGAAACTGGAGGATCTTTGCAGGTGGATTGGACAGGCAGAAAGAGCACTGGAGGGCCAGCAGGACAGAGGCACCCAGCAGGATCTCTCTGCTTTGCAGAAGAATAAAAGTGACTTGAAGGTCAGTGTGAGTTGGTTTGTTTTTTCATTCCTTCAACAAGCATTTATGAAGACTGACTATGTGTCAGTCACAGGGCTTAGTGCCAGCAAAAGTGGTATACAGACATTGCCTTGCCTTGTGAAACAATCAGTTGGGTGAAACATGTTACATAGTTTATCATAAAGTGAATATAATGATTATTAACTGCTATATCTGTAAAGGAAAAGTTATATAAGAATGTTTTCCAGAGAGACCCAGTCTAGTCAACTGTGTTGAAGAAGTGTCACTTAAACAGAATTGAAAGATATGTAGGTGTTAATGCAAGATTAGTGAAGGCTGAAGTTGGAGAAGTCAACAGGACCCCTATCGTGCTGGGCTTTGTAGCCTGCAATAAGGAAAATGAGTGACCACCAAGAGAGTATAGCGAACCAGCAGGCCTGAACTGCTAGAATTGTGTTGTCAATTTTCTTTATAGAAAGATGATCTCTTTGATGATAACACTGCAAAATGAAAATCTCTGCTGTTCTTTTTGGTTTGTTTTTTTTTTTTTTTGCTCTTTTTTAATTTTTTTTTTTTTTAATTTTTTTCTCTTAGTTTCTTTCTGCTGTTCATCATATTATGGGCAAGCTTTTTTATCTACACTAAATATTTGCTTCAAAATTAAATATTTTAAAATTTCTTCACATTGGTTTGGACTTAAAACTTGAGCAAACTTTAGTCAAGGACTTCATGCAGATATGTTATCTAGTCTTTGTACCTTTAGAGGACTTACAAGTACTAAGGTTAAAGACTCTGCCATCCCTGTTTTTATGTGTTTAGGATTTACAGGATGACATTCAAAATCATGCCACCTCATTTGCCACTGTTGTCAAAGACATTGAAGGCTTTCTGGAAGAGAACCAGACCAAACTGAGCCCCCAGGAGTTGACAGCTCTTCAGGAAAAACTTAGTCAAGCTAAGGAGCAATATGAGGCCCTCCAGGAACAGACACGGGTGGCCCAGAAGGAGCTGGAGGAAGCAGTGACCTCAGCCTTACAGCAGGAAACTGAGAAGGTAACCAGACTGCTTGATATTTTCTCAAAAGAAAATTTTAGTACTTCTACAAATAAAAGTTAATGAAGGGGAAGCTGCCTTATAGAGCGAATCAGCAAAAAGGGCTTCTTCGGGAGCTAGTGTGTGAGTGTTTATTTTTACAAGAAATATCCAGGAGGACTTCAGATCAGGAGTAATTGGTAGGCAGTACATACTGTATGCTTGCTGTCTGTATGCTCAGTACTCTGATCTTTATAAATCAAAGATCAGCGAGAACTTAGGAACAGTATTATCCTGGGAAGGAAAAAGTGAATGGTATGTTTCTAAGATGAATGTAGACTGATGATACAAAAGTTCTAGTGGAAATTATCTGTGGATTCCTAGTGGACCACAAGCTGTCCCCACACTGCCTCTATAGTTTTGATGAGAATTCTGCATTGAGATAAACCAAAGAGCAAACAGTCTCAAATGGTCTTCTGCACTCAACCCAGCACTGGTAGATTAATTCCCATCACTCCTTTAGCCTTAGACTCTGACACCAATGAGTGAGGTAGAGATCGTGGGAAAGAGAAGTAAGTTACCAAAAGATGAATTCCTTTATTAAAAGATTTATTTATTTATTTGAAAGAATGTCAGAGAGAGAGAGAGAGAATCTTACATCGACTGGCTCACTCCCCAAATGCCCTGAATAGCTGGAACTGGGCCAGGGCAAAGCCAAGAGCCTAGAGCTCCATCTGGGTCTCCCATGTGGGTGGCAGGGACCCAAACACTTACATCATCTTTCGCTGGCACTCTAACTGACACTCATACAGGATGTTGCCATCGCAGGCAGTGCTTAACTGCTGCACCACAGTGCAGACCTCAAAAGATGAATTTCAGAAGACATGAGTGCATAACGTGGCAGTGATGCTCTGGTGTAGGGGAAGAGGTAGCGTGGTCACATTCAGTTATCTGGTAGCTCTTCTCTTACAAGAGGGCAGATTTCTCCCATTTAATCTCAGTCAAATAGAGCACTTAGTTTGTAAACTTGGCTCTCAAGAGAAAGGATTCTGTGAAGATTTGCTGGGAGAGCAACACTGAATTTTTTTTAAAGTCTCTTAAATCCTGAAACTTGCTCTTTCCATTGTTAAGAGACAAAAATCTAGAGATTGCTTTGAATAATTATTTTCAGTAGACTTTTAGAAGCTGTTTATTTTTTCATATGTGCAAAAAAACCTTTTTATAGCCTGTCTTGGAGCCTCTCTTTTTCTTTAGCATAAAATCCTGCCCCCCTTTTATTTAATCTCTTATATAGTTGAATATCTAAGGCCTTCTCATCAGACTACCCCTGTTACTTTCAGAGTAAAGCAGCAAAGGAACTTGCAGAGAACAGGAGTAAGATTGATGCTCTCCTGGATTGGGTGACTTCAGTGGAATCATCCTGTGGACGACTGCAGACCAGCCTTCCAGGGATGGAGCAGCTCTCGGATGCTGATCTAGAGAAAAGAACCTTGGATACCACTGATGGCCACGTGGTGGTGAGCCATGCCCCAGAGAACCTGGACAGGCAGTGTGCAAAGATGAAGGTGAGAATGGTAGCTTGTCCTCACCATTCGAGAGGAATCTCTTCTGCCCTAGGCAGCTCCCCGACATTCCCAGCCTGTGAGCATGTCACAGTTTCTATCTTTTTTTAATGTTCTAAAATACTCCCTTTGAAACACTGTCTCCCTTGATTTCCATAGCACTCCCCTGCCTGGTCATCCTTCTTTTCCTTTACCATCTGCACTGATTGATTCCATGTCCATACTTCTTTCAAGCCCTAATGCCTACCTTGAGCTTGTGAATCTGCCCATTGCAACTTACAAGCGCAAGCACCTCAACCTGAAAATGGAATCCTATTTCCTGTAATACCCATGTCCCAATCAAACACATTCTCCTTCCTGTATTCCCACTTAATTGCCTGAATGAGACACAGTCCTGGATTCCTTTTTCTCCCTCACACTCGCATGTTGAACCACTCATTAAATCCCATGACTCTTGTATCTCATTCAAAATCATTGACATTTCCTCATCCCCATTAAGACATTAGTATAGTTTAGACCACTACCAGTTTTTAGTTATATTACTTTTTTTTAGAGTTTTGTTTATTTATTTGAAAGAGTTACAGAGAGGGAGAGGAAGAGGCAGAAAGAGAGAGATCTTCCATCTGCTAGTTCACTCCCCAAACAGCCACAACAGCCAGGGATAGGCCAGGGCAAAGCCAGGAGCCATAAGTTTCATCCAGGTCTCCCACATGGGTGCAAGGACCCAAGCACTTGGGCCATCTTCCACAGCTTTCCCAGGCACATTAGCAGGTAGCTGGATTGGAGTGAAGCAGCTGGGACTTGAACTGGCGCCTATATGGGATGCCGGCGCTGCAGGTGGTGGCTTTCACTGCAGTGCTGGCCCCCACTTATATATTGTAATAGTTTCTTTTATTTTAATTAATTAATTAATTAATTTCTTGGGGGGAAAGGTAGTTACAGAGGGAGGGAGAGGGAGGCAGAGATCTTTCATCCACTGGTTCACTCCCCAGATGGCAGCAATGGATGGAGCTGGGCCAGTCCAAAGTCAGGAGCCAGGAACTGGTGCAGGGGTCCAAGCGCTTGGCCTATCCTTTGCTGCTTTCCCAGGTGCATTCCAATCAGAAATGGTGCATCCAGGACTTAAACTGGTTCCCATATAGGATGCCGACATCGCAGGCAGCAGCTTATCCTACTGTGCCATAATGCCAGCCCTGTAGTAGCTTCTACCAGTCTCCTTGCCTCTTGATTTTTACCATCCAGTCCATTTCCCGTACTATTGATTGACCTTTCTTAAGTGCTATAATCTTACATAGCCCTTTTAATTGCTACCTATCACCTTCAAGATTGAGTCCAAACTGTAACATGGTTTACTGTCTTATACCCTATTCCCCCTCATATCTGTTCCTACTTATTTTGTCTCACTTCTCACCTTTCTTTACACTTTAGTCACACTTTCCTTTATACTACAGCTATATTGATCTTTTCATCCTGTTCACTGTACTATGTTCCTACTCTCCTCTGGGCCTCTGCTGACTCTTGGAACTTTCTTGGCTCTCCAATGCAGAAAATAAGAGAGAGGCCCTGCTCTTGGTTCACTATTATTCATCCTTCAGATCCAGTTTATACATTACACTTCCCCTAGGAAGCTATTATTCTCTACTCCCAAGTTAAGCATATGTATTTCTCCCCTGTGGTTCCTCTTATAATCTTCCTGCATTATGGCATTTTTCATCTGTATTTATTTCTTTGTATTCCTCTCTAGATGCTAGACTTAAAAGCAGAAACCATTTCTTACTCACCACTTTATTCATTTGTTCATTCATTCAGTGAATACTGAATATCTGCCACGTGTTAGGCATTGTAAATAAACTAGTCAATCAATGGGATAAATAGATTACAGATATTTTAGTAGTATCGCTTTTGTAGCAAAGAAAATTCAGATTAGCTGGAATAATGTAGAATGGCCTGTGTGGGCCATTACTTTATTTTGTATTGATAGGATTTCTTATCTTGCATACTACCTCTAGACTTGGAAGCTCTAGCGGTATGTAGTATGTCCCCCAAATCCCTTGTAGTCTTACCTTTGCAGAGAGCAGAGATGATTCTCTTGTCAAGGGAGGTTCCTGGAACCACTAGCTGGCCCATCACCCTGACCAAGCAGCAGCTCCATCCCAAGGCAGAAACTGCCTCCCCCATAAGTGGATGGGTAGGGGGATAAGAATGGGGAATATAGTGCTATATAGAAAAAACTGTAGTACTACCCCTTCTCTGTATTTGAGCAAGATGTAGTTGTTACTCCAATTTTCCTGTGATGATATGAGAAGCTCAGGCTGTCAGGTTGCTGTAGACACAGGATGAAAATGAACAATATTCTGAGGGAAAGTAGGCTGTAAGTCTAGGCACTTGCATAAACAGGATAGATAGTCAGGAACACTGACTATGCTCCCCTTGTCTCTCATGTTTCAAAATCAAAGAATACCCACAACTATTTGCAAAGAACTTACATTCCATTGGAATAGGAAAGAAGTTCACATAAAAGCGTATAGAAATAGGCCGGCACTTGCGGCTCAATAGGCTAATCCTCCACCTGCAGCACCTGCACCCCGGGTTCTAGTCCCGGTCGGGGCACCAGATTCTGTCCTGGTTGGGGCACCAGATTCTGTCCCGGTTGCTCCTCTTCCAGTCCAGCTCTCTGCTGTGGCCCAGGAAGGCAGTGGAGGATGGCCCAAGTCCTTGGGCCCTGCACCCACATGGGAGACCATGAAAAGCACCTGGCTCCTGGCTTCAGATCAGCGTAGTGCGCTGGCTGCAGCAGCCATTGGGGGGTGAACCAACGGAAAAGGAAGACCTTTCTTTCTGTCTCTCTCACTGTCTACTCTGGCTGTCAGTAAATAAACAAATAAAAGCATATGGAAATAGCACCTACCAAGAAAAGTAAATATTACTTTTAAAATTCATATGTCAGATTTACTCTCTAGCTAAAAAATTAGTTTTCCAAGGTCTTTTTTTTTTTTTTGGACAGGCAGAGTTAGTGAGTGAGAGAGAGAAAGACAAAGAAAGGTCTTCCTTTCTGTTGGTTCACCCCCATAATGGCCACTGCAGCCAGCGCACTGCGCTGATCCAAAACCAGGAGCCAGGCGCTTCCTCCTGGTCTCCCATGCAGGTGCAGGGCTCAAGCACTTGGGCCATCCTCCACTGCCTTCTTGGGCCACAGCAGAGAGCTGGACTTGAAGAGGAGCAACTGGGACAGAATCCGGCGCCCCGACCGGGACTAGAACCCGGGGTGCTGGTGCCACAGGCAAGAGGATTAGCCAACTGAGCCGCAGCGCCAGCCCCAAGGTCTTTTCTAATAGGGGCAAGTATACATGGAAATAAGGGTAACATATGTCATAGCTACGTTTTTGCAGTTTTTATATTGTCATATGTGTGACTTATCTAGATATTCTTATCTTTCATTAATGTAGATTACTGTTAGTTGGCCATTTGTACATTTTCTTACACTTGGGTTGGTTTAGTAAAAAGAGTGAGGTTCTAGTCAGTTCTGACCCTTAATTACCTATATGACATTAGTTATACATTAGGATGTATTTGTGGTATTCATTTATATTGTCTTGTATGGGCAATATATTGTCTATCTACAATGGCTTATTGAAGTGGAAGTAGAGACCTTTCTGTACCTCTGGTTGGAAGCATAATCAAATTATGTGGTTTCCCTACTGACTGTCCTTGTTTGGGGGTATTATTTGCCAGGCCTGTCATCAAGAATTGCTGTCCCAGCAGCAGAATTTCATTCTGGCCACCCAGTCAGCTCAGGCCTTCCTGGACCAGCATGGCCATAATCTTGAACCCAAAGAACGGCAGATGTTGCAAGAGAAGCTAGGAGAGCTTAAGGAACAATATGCCACTTCCCTAGCCCAGTCAGAGGCAGACCTGAAGCGAGTGCAGACTCTCCGGGATGAGCTGCAGAAGTTTCTTCAGGATCATAAAGAATTTGAGAGCTGGCTGGAACGTTCTGAGAAAGAGCTGGAGAACATGCATAAAGGAAGCAGCAGCCCTGAAGCCCTTCCCTCCCTGCTAAAGCGGCAGGGAAGCTTCTCGGAGGATGTCATTTCTCACAAAGGCGACTTGAGATTTGTGACTATCTCAGGACAGAAAGTCTTAGACACAGAAAATAACTCTGAGGAAGGCAAAGAGCCATCAGCAACCAGACACTTAGTGAAGGAGAAGCTGAAGGATGCAACAGAAAGATACACTGCTCTTCATTCAAAGGTAAGAGGGCCTTTCTCAGCCTCTGCTGAAACTGATACAGCAGCCCTAATACAGTTGCGGGTGGTTTCTGGGGCTCAGAATAAGACCCTTAGAACAGTGGGTTTCCATGAATTGTGCAAAAAACCACGAAGTGTGCAGGCCCATGGGCTAAGGACGGATTCTAACAGTATTGGAAATGTGTTATGTTAATGCTGAAGGTCAAAGTGTTCACCTTCCTGTATCTTGACCAGCATCTTGGGCTCCCAGGAGACATAGCACAGGGGAAGCTTAAGTCAGTTGTACAGAACATCTTAGGTAAATCCTTATCTTCTCTATGTAAAGAACTCACTCTCTCTCTTAAAGTTTAGAATCCAGACAGTTTTTACCTCTCTTATTTATTCTTTGTTTTTAAAAGATTTATTTTATTTATTTGAAAGACAGAGTTACAGAGAGAGGTAGAGCAGAGAGAGAGGTCTTCCATCCACTGGTTCAGTCTCCCAAATGGCTGCTGCAGCTTGAGCTGAACTGATCTGAAGCCAGGGGCCAGGACTTCTTCCAGGTCTCCCACGTGGGTTCAGGGGCCCAAGGACTTGGGCTATCCTCTGCTGCTTTCCCAAGCCACAGCAGAGAGCTGGATTTGAAGTAGAGCAGCTGGGACTCGAACTAGTGCCCATATGGGATACCAGTGCTTCCAGCTAAGGCTTTAACCTACTTCACCACAGCACTGGCCCCATGTTTTCTGTTAATGTGCTTTTTGTACCTCTCAGTCTCTATCTTTGCCTGCAACCTGTTGTATATGTCCTTTTTATTTTTTTAGCTTTACTTATTTGACAGATAGAGCTGCCATCTGCTGGCACTCTCCACATATTTGCAAGAACCCTAGGCCTCAGGGTTGAGGCCAGGAACTGGGAATGCAGGCTGCCTGCCAAGGTGCATACTAGCAGAAAATGGAACAAGAGCTGGGACTCAAACCCAGGCACTCCCATGTGGGTGTGGGTGTCCCAACCAGTGGCTTAACAGCTGGGCTAAATGCAGTCCCCGATGTATATTTCTTTGGTGGCTTTTCATATAACTGATTAAATATCCCTGGGTTTATAACAAGGTCAAGATGGGTAGTATGGTACAATGAGGACCACTGTAGATGATTGCCACCAATCTGTCCTCCATGGGTCCCTGACACGACCCTTACCTAAAGTCACAGTGAGTTCTCTCTAACAAAGCCAGGCCTCTTTCTTTGGCCTGTGCTCAGGAAACAGCTTTCTTTGGTCTGACATTGCATAGATCTGTTTTCCTGTCATTCTGTTACAGTGTGCACGATTGGGCTCTCACCTGAACATGCTGCTAAGCCAGTATCAGCAGTTCCAAAGCAGTGCTGACAGCCTGCAGGCCTGGATGCAGACTTGTGAGGCCAGTGTGGAGAAACTCCTCTCAGATACTGTTGCCTCTGACCCTGGAATCCTGCAACAGCAGCTCTTAACGACAAAGGTAAACCTAGACATGGGCTCTGTTGTGGTGTGAAGGTCTTGTGTGGCTTAGAATACCCCAAAGAAAGCCAAATGCTTGCATAGGTTAAATGCAGTGGTTGGGATGCCTTGGACAAGATCTGATTCCTAAACACTTTATCTTAATATCTATAGCAGTGGATAAACTGAGACTTCTTCTATAAAACTGCTGACTAAGTCTGAGTTTCTAGAATCAATTTTAATTATCTTCTCAGATGTTTTTCTTTTGTCCTTTTTCATGGGCAAGCAGCAGTTACAGGAGGAACTGGCTGAGCACCAAGTACCTGTAGAAAAGCTCCAAAAAATAGCTCGTGACCTCATGGAAATTGAAGGGGAGCCAGCCCCAGATCACACACGTGTTCAAGAAACTACAGGTATGAAGCAGTAATAGCGGCAGTGCTCCCTGAACTCTTGAGTACATGCCTTTGTTGTGCACTGTATCACGTTGTGTGTGTAAGCGTCTGTGATGGTGAGCTAGAGGCTGAGGATAAGCAGGAGTAAATTTAGACTCTCATCAAATAGCTCTTCCTCTAATGAACTCCATTCTTGCACCATGGAAGGACCCTTTTTCCCCAGGCACCCGCCTTCTAGCTGTACTCTACTTCTTTCATTTCCAGAGCAAGCCAGTCATTTCTGCATTACATTCTGCCTGAAGTTTTTCTATTGCTTAGCTGCTAACATTTATCGAGTGTCTACCATGCATGATAGAAATCTTGCTCATCCTTAAAGATGCAGCTAAGAGTAATAACATCCTGGTGACTATAGTTAATAACAATATATCATATACTTGAAAATTACTCTGAGAGTGTTCTCATCACAAATAAGCAATAATTATGTGAAGTAATGTATGTGTTAAGTAGTATAATTTATCCATTCCATAATTGTCCAAATATGTGTATGTATGTAGATTTCAAGATATCATATTGTACACCATAAATAAATGATCATTGGTTTAAAAAAAAAAAACAATATGCCAGAGAGGTTACTTCCTTTGTAAAATCCTGACCACCACTTCCACCTCTTAGAAAAAATAAAAGATAAGAAATAATTATTCTTCCTTCTGGGCTTTTCTACAGCAGAGCTGCTTAAGTGCTAACATAGCACTTAATATTTTATTTTTACTGTTAGTTGTCAGGTAACTTCCTCTGCCTTTGTTCTGTACATAGCCTTAAATTTGTAATTTATACTATATCATAAATATCATATTATAACAAGGTCAAGATGGGTAGTATGGAACAGTAAGGACCACTGTAATGATTTTTAATCCTCAACATCTAGCATAATTTCTGTTTGAAAAATGCTTAGTGAATTTGACTCCAATACTAATACACTTTGAGCTTATTCCTTTTGTTTCTCTTGATGTCAGTTGTTCTTATACTTAATATGTGCAAATTAAATATTTTTTAAAGCACCAAGCAAAAATAGTATTCCCTCTTTCTTCTCATGGCCTTGGTTTTCCAGATTCCATTCTCAGTCACTTCCACAGACTCTCCTGTAGCCTGGCTGAGCGCTCTGCTCTGCTGCAGAAGGCAATTGCCCAATCTCAGAGTGTCCAGGAAAGTCTAGAGAGCCTGTTGCAGTCCATCAGGGAAGTTGAACAAAACCTGGAAGGGAAGCAGGTGGCCTCTCTTTCGACGGGAGTGATCCAAGAAGCCCTGGCCACTAATATGGTAAGACCTGTGTCCCAAACATTAGCAAAGAGGGGGTGTTGCCATGTGCCGTACTTGTATAGTTTTGAAAAAGTAATAGGAAAACTTCATTTTCATGAATCTTCTAGTAAGTTTTAAAGATGATGACTAATCCACATAAAGATACTTCTACCCAATTTCCAAGCTACCATTGAGCTTCAGGAAAAGTGACAATAGCCAAGTCATTTAGTGGAATGGGTAGAGAACGAAAGGGATAAGACACATGGCACTCTGAAACGCAGTTGCAATCTTCCAACCCGCCTTGAGGAAGTGACCATGGAAGTGTTAACGTGTTATAGGCTGTGGCTCAGATATCCTAGAATAAATGAGCCAGGAGCTGACGGCCATCTCCTTTTTGACAGAAACTGAAGCAAGACATTGCTCGACAAAAGAGCAGCTTAGAGGCTACCCGGGAGATGGTGACCCGATTCATGGAGACGGCAGACAGCAACACCGCAGCAGGACTGCAGGGAAAACTGGCGGAAGTGAACCAGCGCTTTGAGCAGCTCTGTCTACAGCAGCAGGAAAAGGAGAGCTCCCTAAAGAAGCTTCTGCCCCAGGCCGAGATGTTTGAACATCTCTCTGATAAACTGCAGCAGTTCGTGGAAAACAAAAGTCGGATGCTAGCCTCTGGAAATCAGCCAGATCAAGATATCGCACGTTTCTCCCAGCAGATCCAGGTGGCTATATCATCTGCCTTGTGAGCATGTGGGGAGGGAACTGGCAGGTGGGGAGATCTCTGCCCTCTCCCATCTGTCTCTCTCAAATAAGTAATAAAAATAAAATTAAAGGAAAATAAGTAAATAACCTGAATTAATTTTCCCTATAATTTAATATATAATTAGATTTACTTGTTTCTGTTTGTGCTCCACTTTAGAGTTTTAATTTTCTATCTTTTTTTTTTTTTTGACAGGCAGAGTGGACAGTGACAGAGAGAGACAGAGAGAAAGGTCTTCCTTTGCCGTTGGTTCACCCTCCAATGGCTGCCGCGGATGGCGCGCTGCGGCCGGCACACCGCGCTCATCCGATGGCAGGAGCCAGGTGCTAGGTGCTTTGACCTGGTCTCCCATGTGGGTGCAGGGCCCAAGCACATGGGCCATCCTCCACTGCACTCCCGGGCCACAGCAGAGGGCTGGCCTGGAAGAGGGGCAACCGGGACAGAATCTGGTGCCCCAACCGGGACTAGAACCCGGTGTGCCGGCGCCGCAAGGCGGAGGATTAGCCTGTTGAGCCACGGCGCCGGCCAATTTTCTATCTTTGTTTATTAAATTTTATTTCTAACTATGTAAAGCATTTCTATAGCTCAAATGTAAAACTACTCATAAAGTTCTGCCATCTCATTTACACCCACTTTTGTAGTAATGGATTTCAAGTTTGTTTTTTCTATTTATTTTTCCAAAATGTATACACCACGTTCACATTTCTCATCCTTCCTTACCAAAGAGAAGAATATATAATGTTTTTCACTTTGTTTTTTCTTTAGTATGTCCTAGAAGTCACTTAATATCAATTCATAGAGATCTTCCTCCTTTTTTTAAGATTTATTTTATTTGAAAGAGCACAGAGAAAGGGAGAGACAGAGAGAGAGAGAGAGAGAGAGAGAGAGAGAGATCTTCCATCTGCTGGTTCTCAGCTGTACATTCATTGGGTAGATTTACCATAGTTCATTTACTGAAATTCTGTGTGTTGTTTCCAGAATTGTGCTATTACAAATGAATAACCTTTTCCGTTTTTCCTATATTGTTGCAACTGCATCATTATGAGTGCAATAATTCCTGTTGCATCAAAGGTAAACGCAGGGACAGGTATTTGATGCAGCAGGTAAGTCATCACTTGAGACGCCCACATTCTGTACCGGAGTATCTGGTTAGAGTCCTGGCCCCTCCACTTCTAGTCCAGCTTCCTGCTAACACATACCCTGAAAGGCAGCAGATGATGGTCCAAGTACCCAAATGGGAAACCTGGATTGAATTCCAGACTCCTAGTTTGGCCTGTTGCAGATATCTGGGAAATGAACCTATGGATGGTGATTTCTCTCCACCTTCTCTCTCTCTCTGCCTTTCAAATAAAATGAAGATAAATTTTAAAGAAATGTTTTTAAAGGATAAACACATGTGTAGCTTGGTTAGCTATAACTAATTTCTCCTCCATTGAGATTTTGTATTTTGCATCCACCCCGGCAGTATGTGAGAGTACCTGTTTCTTCACACAACCTCACTGACAGAATGTGTTACTAAGCTTTTGAATTTGTGCTAGTCTGATAAGTAAAACATGATATCTAAATGGAATTTTAATTTCCTCTTCTCATGAGTGGCATTCAGTTATTTTTATACATTTTTAGTTTGTTTTTATACATTTAAGAGTCATTTATTTATGGACTGTTGGTTTGCATCTTTTTCTATTCTTTTTTCCTCAGTTTTTATTTTCTTAAACTATTTTTTATTTATATCTGAAAGGCCGAGAAAGCAGAAGTAGAAATCTTTCCAATGATTGTCTCCAAAAATACCTACAACAGCTGGGATCAGGCCAGGTTAAAGCCAGGAGCCCAGCAGCCAATCTGGGCTTCCCATGTGGGTGGCAGGGACCCAGGTACTGGAGCCGTCGTCTGCTGCTTCCCTGGGTGTGTGTTAGTAAGAAGCTGGAATAGGCAGTGGAGCCAGAACTAACCCCTGGCACTGTGACGTGGAATGCTGACATCCCACGCGGTATCTTCCTGTGCCACAAGCCACCACCTCTCAATTTTTAAATAGTGCTTAAATATTAGAGAGATTAGCTCTTTATCTATATTGGGAGTATTTTCTTCCCGTTGTCCGTTGTCTCTTGACTTTGCTCCTGGTAATTTTTTTTTTTGCCATGTAAATTTTTTGTTTGTAAACAGTGGATTTTATCAGTCTTTTGTTAAATATGTATTTTTACAGAGAGAAAGGTCTTCCTTTGCCATTTGTTCACCTTCCAATGGCCGCCGTGGCTGGCACACCGCACTGATTGGAAGGCAGGAGCCAGGTGCTTCTCCTGGTCTCCCATGGGGTGCAGGGCCCAAGCACTTGGGCCATCCTCCACTGCACTCCCTGGCCACAGCAGAGAGCTGGCCTGGAAGAGGGGCAACCGGGACAGAATCCGGCGCCCCGACTGGGACTAGAACCTGGTGTGCCAGCGCCGATAGGCGGAGGATTAGCCTAGTGAGCCACGGCGCCGGCTCGCCCTTTTGAATTTTTTAACAATTTGAATTTATGCTGAGGTACGACTCAAGTTTTTCTTCTACCAAAAATCTATCTAGTCATTCTTGATACCATTTATTAAGAAGTGTATCTGTTAGATTTGAGAAACCATCTTTACCACATACAGAATTTCCATATGTATTTGAGTCTGTTTCTGGATTTTCTGTTCTGTTTCTTCAGCATGTCTATTTTTGTGCTATAGCATATTACTTTTAGTTATAGCTGCTTTATAGTACACATCAATATCTGGTAGAGATAAACTTCCTCATTGTTTTTCCTTCAGTATTTTTCATAATTGTAGTTGCACATTTATTTTTTCATATGAACTTTAGAGTCAACTTATTAGTTCTAGAGGAAAAATTCTGTGGCCGGTGCCTCGGCTCGCTAGGTTAATCCTCCCCTGCGGTGCTGGCACCCCGGATTCTAGTCCCGGTCTGGGTGACAGATTCTGTCCCGGTTGCTCCTCTTCTAGTCCAACTCTCTGCTGTGGCCCAAGAAGGCAGTGGAGGATGACCCAAGTGCTTGGGCCCTGCACCTGCATGGGAGACCAGGAGGAAGCACCTGGCTCCTGGCTTCAGATCGGCGCAGCATACCAGCTGCAGCACACCGGCCGTAGTGGCTATTATGAGGGTGAACCAACGGAAGGAAGACCTTTCTGTCTCTCTCTCTCACTCACTAACTGCCTGTCAAAAAAAATTCTGTTATTTTTATTTGAGTCGAATTAAATGTATTCACGCCACATATATGTGTGTGATAACATTCTTCAAAAAGTTCATGGAAATGGAACTAAAAAATAAGTTTGTTTTGGTACAAACTTTTTTTTTAAGATTGATTTATTTACTTGAACGTCAGAGTTGCACAGAGAGAGGAGAGGGAGAGAGAGAAAGAGGTCTTCCATCCGCTGGTTCACTCCCTAGTTGGCTGCAACAACTGGAGCTGTGCTGATCCAAAACAAGGAGCCAGGAGCTTCTTCTGGGTCTCTCACATGAGTGCAGGGGCCCAAGCACTCAGGCCATCTTCCACTGTTCTCCCAGCTATTGCAGAGAGCTAGATCGGAAGTTGAACACCCAGGGCTCGAACTGGTGCCCATATGGATGCCAGCACTGCAGGTAGCGGCTTTTCCCACTACATCACAGAGCTGGCCCCTAAACATTTTTTGAAATCCATATATAGGAAAATTCAAAAAGTTCACTAAAATGCATATTTTTTTAAAAAAAGCATAGATTTCAATTTTTTGCACCAAAATAAATGTATCTTTTCTTTCTAAATTATTTATTTACTTATTTATTTGAGAAACAGAAAATGAGACAAAAAGCGCAGTCTCCCAATTGCTGCTTTGCTTCCCAAATGTGCACAGCAGCTAGGCTAGGCGCAGCCAAAGCTAGGAGCCAAGAGCTCAATCAAGATATCTTATGTGGGTGATAGGAGCCTAATTATTTGTGTCTGCATTAGCAGAAAGTTGAAGTCAGGAACAAGAGCCAGGTATTCAGCTAAGCACTCCATATGGAACATGAGCATCCTAATCTCTAGGCCAAATTCCTACTCCTTATCTTTTTATTCCATTTTTCCATGAACTTTGTGGTATACCCTCATACATAATGCAAATACACATCCTCATGGGTGTTTCTATTTATTCAGGTATGTTTTTGTGTTTTTCAGGAGTATTTTAAAATTTAGGTTTTATATATTTCTTATTGGCGACTAAGATTGAGCTTTTTGTGTTGCTATAAAATGAAGTTTCATTCTTGACTTATATGACTTTATTTTCTGCTACCTTACTGGATTATTTCATTTTTTTATTTAGTTGTATAGTTGATTCTCTTGGATTTTATAAGAATATAGTCATGTAACTTGCAAATATGATTTTACCTCTTCTTTCCAATTCTGTGTCACAAATGGTTTATCTTAATTGTGTTTGCTAATATCTTTGGTTTTTTTTTAAGATTTATTTATTTTTTATTTGAGAGTCAGAGTTACACATAGAGAGGAGAGGCAGAGAGGTCTTCCATCCAATGGTTCACTCCCCAGTTGGCCTCAATGGCTGGAACTGCACTGATCCGAAGCCAGGAGCCAGGAGCCAGGAGCTTCTTTTGGTCTCCCATGCGGGTGCTTGTACCAAGTCTTAGAACATTTGACTAAAGGAGAGTAGCTTTCTTTGTAACTCCTACCCACGCTCCATCCAGTGGATTGTAGACGTCATACGCTTTTATTATTTTGGTCTATCAGTTGACCCAGCAAGCATGCCTCTTCTTGTTGCCTCACTTTCTACAGATTAGCAAGAACTGAACCCTAGACTTAAAACTCTAGATATTTTTCATCTATTTGAGTATATTTACTTGTAAGTATCAGAGCTTTAACACATTTCATTTTGTGCTTGACAGGAGGTCAGTGTGGAAATGGAAGACCAGAAGGAGAACCTCAATACTCTTGAGCACCTGGTCACTGAACTGCACTCTTGTGGCTTTGCACTGGACCTGTCCCAGCACCAGGACAGGATACAGACCCTCAAAAAGGATTTCACAGAACTGCAGAAAACAGTTAAAGAAAGGTGAGCAACCTATCTCCTTAAGGTTTAGTGATTTTTCTGCTATGAACTAGTAAATTCCTTCTCAGTAATGGGGCTAAATTTCTGCTCTTAAGCCCACCTACACCAAATAGAACAAATTGGATAGCAAGCAAGAATGTGGCCGAATTTGAAATAAGGAAAATAATTGGAAGAGACTTCCCAGACACAAGTAAAGGCTACCTTGGCATTTGCCCCACTTGTTTTGTTTTTGTTTTTGTTTTTGTTTTTTTGACAGGCAGAGTAGACAGTGAGAGAGAGAGACAGAAAGAAAGGTCTTCCTTTTGCTGTTGGTTCACCCTCCAATGGCTGCCGCAGCTGGTGTGCTGCGGCCAGCGCACTGCGCTGATCCAATGGCAGGAGCCAGGTGCTTCTCCTGGTCTCCCATGTGGGTGCAGGGCCCAAGCACTTGGGCCATCCTCCACTGCACTCCCTGGCCACAGCAGAGAGCTGGCCTGGAAGAGGGGCAACCGGGACAGAATCCGGTGCCCTGACCGGGACTAGAACCCAGTGTGCCAGCGCCGCAAGGTGGAGGATTAGCCTAGTGAGCCGGCTCCCACTTGTTTTAACTACATGTAAATTGTTGTTCTGGAGGAGTGTCCAGATTCTTCTTCCAAAGCAAACAAGCAAGTAGATGACAAAGACTGGCTGATTTTAGTTTACTGTTTAAAAGTCATGATTCCCCATTGAAAAGTCTTACTTGGGTTTAAGAATGTGAACAAGACTTCTAATCTTGATTTAGCCATAAACAGTCATCTGCCTTATTTATTAGAAGAAAGTAGTTGCTCAACTCATCACTAAGCAACAGGTTATTTATTAGAGGAAATGGGGACAAAGGTCAAGACTGCTTTGTTTTTCTTCTGTGCTGAGAGCTTTTAAGAAACCAGAATCTCTGGGTTGACATCCTACTGATAGATGTGACTATTTTCACTTATTTTATGCATTGGCTTAGTTAACAAGGGCTAATGATCCAACTTTTCTTGGCCCCAGATTCAACAGCTTCCTGGCTAACAGAATAAGCATTTGAACTGGGCTTTGAAAGAGTCAAATACCTAAAATATAGTTGAGCCGTTACTGAGCTCCAAAGCCTGCATTCTTTCCATTGTATCATAGTACCTAAATAGCAAGCTCCCTTAGTTTTTCTCACTTTCACTTTAGCCTAGAGTGAGATTGAAGACTTCTTTCCCAAGAAATATCCAAACAAGGGCAACAGATTCCTGTGTTTGATGCTCTCCTATATTATATGTGGTTGTTCATCCAAACTTGCAGTGGAAAAGATTATGGGAAGGAAGAGCCCTGTTAGAAAATTGATGCCTGGAGTCCCAGAGTGAGCCTAGTTTTAGTTCAAGTTGATTTTACAAGACTAGTCTGGTAACTAACAAAACTTTGTTGACAGAGAGAAAGATGCATCATCTTGCCAGGAGCAGTTGGATGAATTCCGGAAGTTGATTAGGCTTTTCCAGAAATGGCTGAAAGAAACTGAAGGGAGCATTCCCCCTACAGAGACTTTCTTAAGTACTAAAGAGCTGGAAAAGCAGATTGAACACCTTAAGGTAGGTGAGAAAAAAGCTCTCCAGGAGTCAGGCTACATAGTAGTTTAGAAGCCTCTATCAGCTGATCTTCAAATGTGGTGGCGATGTGATGTGAGAATGAGTTATCTGTGTGCATCAGCATAGAGATTCCTCCCTCATCTTCATGGGATTCCCGTCTGTCCCTACCTAGCACTGAGCACTCTAACATGTCCTATGTAAACACCAAAAGCGAACAAATCATCTGGAAATAAAATCCGTTAAGTTTCAGCTATTTCTTGGCTGCCTCTCCTGCTGTGGTGAGTTATAAATAAGGCATCATAAAAAAGCTTGGTCAAGGTTTGAGCATTTGAAGCTTAAACTCTCATTGAATTTTGAAAATTAAGCAAATATATGTGAGTAAGTGACTAAGTACATGATCAGGAAATTGAGGAGGGAAGAACTTTTACTACTCCAGCTAATAAAGAAGAGATTAGAATGATGTGGTTGGAAGGTACCTGCCAAGATAGGACCAGCCTTCTTGCAATCTCTTGCAGAATCTCTTCTGTATTGTCTTTGATGTGTACTCATCAAGCCTCTGTACCTCTGACATACCTCTTCTTTTTGTTGAAATGAGGCAAATCTGCCTATAACTCTAACTTACGTGCACTCCTCCTTATTTTCTCAGTAGAGCAGGCTTTATCTTAACCAAAGAAAGAGAAGAACTTTATAGGTTCCACAGAGTGGGT
This sequence comes from Sylvilagus floridanus, assembly GCA_949820135.1. Lineage (NCBI taxonomy): Eukaryota > Metazoa > Chordata > Mammalia > Lagomorpha > Leporidae > Sylvilagus > Sylvilagus floridanus. The sequence goes on from OX463225.1 coordinate 30,270,984, forward strand.
GCCAAGGGCATTTGCCATCGAGAGTTCCCGGGGACAGAGGTTCCCTGCTTTCTTGGCTCACAGTGCTCTCAGTATTTTAAGAAGTTTTTTTCATGGCACCTCAGTGTCCTGCCTCTGCGAAACACACAAAACTGAAAGACCACTTAGAGTTCCACTTGCTAAGCAGTGCAGTGCAAACAGCTCAATGGTAGTTGTTCATGTAGTGTCCAACAGATGTCACTGTATTTCCCTCAAAGATTTAAAATGCCCTGCATGTTAATGTATTGTTTGGGGACCGTGGTTCTTTGGAATCAAGAGTGATTAATAAAAGACTTGACAAGCAGTGATCCTGGGTCACTTAGAAGTTGGGGAGCATGGGCTTGCCAAATGTTTGCTGATTCTCCATCTTTCTCTGCTGCTCCCCTGCAGTTAAACATCAACAGCACATTGAGCAGATTGCCAGAGGTGTTTGGTGTGAGGACAGAGGCTAAGGGCTAGGTTGTTGTCCTGGCTTTGAAAGAAGTAAAATCCTACTGCTACATCAGATCATCATGTTTTTAGAGGCTTAGCATGACCTGGTCCTTTTGTCTTAGAGCAGATGCCATTGGTTCCTAATGGCTTTCTGTGGTAATCTGAACTCTGATGTTAAACCCAATATGAAGTTCCCTTGATAACTGCAGAGTACAGCCTGTGATACTAGGTATTTCTTCACATCTGTTCATCTCATTCCTCATTTATCCTCCAGTTATCATTTCTTATTTATTCTTTATGCAGCGGTTGCTCTCCTTTGTCCACCTAGCAAGTGTCATAACTCAAAACCTTCATCTCTCTAGGTAGAGATTATGTTTCTTTTCCTGTCCCCCAGAGTTTATTTACTGTCCATAATTCTGTAAAAACATTTCACACATTATATTGCAATTGATAATCTGAGCTCTTCGTTTTAGGAAGTATATCATACTCCTATTTTGTATCCCCAGTGCCTGACCTATAGTAAACCAATGCTTAGTAAATATTGGATGGATGAACAAATGAGTCTAAATGTCCTAAAAATTCCAAAGTGTCATTCTGCCAAACCTTGGCAGGCTAACTTGGGATCTTGAAATGCTGAATATGTGAAGATGGTCTCCTGGTGCTTCTAAAACTTTAAGCAGTGTATGTAGAATTGTTGTTCCTGTTTATGAGAATGCCCTGAGATGCGGTATTTGGCCCTTTTGTTCTTTAAACAGGGCCTCTTAGAGGACTGGGTCAGTAAAGGATCTCTGGTAGAAGAAATCAATTGCAAAGGTACTTCTTTAGAAAATCTCATCATGGAGATCACAGCACCTGATTCTCAAGCCAAATCAGGTAAGTACAGACTCTTCATACTGTAGTACATAAACATCATTCTTTGCTTTTGGCCCTTGGAGATGTCCTTTTATTTTAAGAAAAGTCAAAATCAAGGTCAAATATGAACACAAAGGGCATCTACAAAGAAGTTGTCCCCACAAGCTGATCTGTTTCCTCCATTGATATATAACACTGCTCCATTTTGCAAAATTCTTTCCTATGACGGGAAGAGTAAATGGACTAGTTGGCCCACTTAGAACTGTGAAGTGAACATAAAAAAATTAAAGGTTGGTATTTGGGGTCTCAGAAGTTTTATAACTGGTCTGTGATAGTGCAAGTGTTTAGTGTACTTTCTTGCTTGTGGCTGAGAACATTTACCTTAGTATTCTGAATTTTAAGGATTTCTTGGAACCACCCAGAAGTGACAACATTTCAGAGAATTGGTGATACTTATGCTCTATACATAAGCTTTGAAGCTCAGTGAATTAGCAGCATAGGATTAAATCAGGAGCCTGCAAACTTTTTCTATAAGGAACCAGATAGTAAATATTTTAGACTTGTAGGCCACATGGTCCTTGTCATAATCATGTACCTGCAATTTTGTATGTATTATGGCTCAGAAGTAGCTATGACAGTTATATGGTGTGGCTATATTCCAGTAAAACTTTAAATGTAGAAATATACAAAGGACCAGATTTGGCTGATGGGCTATAGTCTGATGACTCTTGGACTGGATCATTGTTTTTCAACTTTTTAAGCATTAGAGTCTTTTTAGAAATAATTCCCCTGTAGAAACCTACCACGTAAATGGAAATTTTGTCATAAATTTCCCTTATAAATTAACTTATAGCACTTATCTGTTATGAAATTTGTCAGAATAATGATACTATCAATACATATAAAATAATTTGGTATAAAATTTTGAAAAGGAGGATGCCAGCTTCTTGATCTAGTTCTAGATTTTATTTGGTATTGTGTCCAGAAAATATGATTTGTACAGATAGTTACAAATGATGACAAATGTTTTTTAAAATTTCCTTTACAATCTTAAAATACTCTCTGACTAAACTGAACTAGAAACTTGAGAGTGCTGTAATAAATGCTCATATCAAAGTTAAGTCACTAAGAATACTTAATGAAGCCTCATATTCTTTTCTTAAACATAGATAACATAAACTGACATTGAGGAAAAATTTGAAATGTTAAGAATTCTGTTATTACATAATTGTGCCCTGATAAGAGCTTGCTTTTGGTAGATGAATCTAAGCCTTATAGTATACTGGAGTGTTTATGTATAGGATTGAATATTGTAGAGTACTAGAGAAGAGCTATAACTTTTGCTCAGAGACACTCAAAAAGAAGCTTAAATATATGCATAGAAGTGGCAGGAGCTACTTATTTTTCTCAAAAGGACAGTGCCAATTGGTTCTATCTAGTGGGTGAAGATGTAGCATTCAGTGTAATTGAATAAGCATGTTTTCCTGCCATTTCTAAGAAGCTAGAAATCTATCTTAATATTAAATTTAAACCAAACTCTAAAGTGCCTCTTTTGGGTGCTATGAAAATTACTAACCTGAGTTCTCTTCCAACTCTGAAAAACCATGAATATTCCAGTTTTTTGCATTGTGTTACTCTTTCTTGTTCAATAAAATGCTCTCATATACATTATCTGTGACCTCTCTTCAGTAAGCCCTGAGCATTGACAGGATAGAAGTAGTATTGTTTTCCCATCTTAGAGAAGAGGCTGAGGGGCTGTCCACAGATTAAAGTCCACATCTGGGTTAGTGACTACCTTAGCCAGGCCCTTCTCCTTATTACTGTTCAGTTGCTTTTTGTCATCATCACACTGCCCTGGAAAATTATTTTTTAATTAAAATACAATAACCTTGACATTTAAAAGTTTTATTATCACCACCCTACTGCAACTATTTTTATATAGCCTTGCACATGACTTTTTGCAAAGTGAAATTAGTATTCATGAGAGTTTTATTCTGGATCTTAAATAACATTATATTATGAATATTTTTCATGTTTCTGTATAATCTTTAAAATGACATGACCTGGTTTTTGCTTAACTTGGAAAACTCTTTAGAAAAGCAAACAACCTGAGGAGAATATAGGTGATATTGCGGTAATCAGAAACAGAACCAAAGACCTAAAAGAGAATTTATGAGAATATTTGTGAGCCAGATTTATTGGCACTTAACATTTCTGTCTTTCTGGTGGGGCAATAGGAGCCAGAAGAGGTATGAAAATTTTCTTTAGAAACAATATAGAAAGGGCTCATTTTGATATCTTTATAAAATCAATGCTGCTTTTTATGTTTTAATTGTACTCATTGTTCATTTTTATTATAGTGAAAGATATTGACATTAAAGGTGAAACTTTTTGCTTCATTATAAAGGCTCATCCCAAAATGTGACAGATACTATTCTAAAGACTTAATAATTTTACCTGTACTTGCTTCACAAAACTAGGGCAGGATCCAGAGGATTTAAGAACTGAGTTTGCATTTCCTCTCGAAAGGATTAAGAATCATTACTGCTAAGGAGCTAAAATATCTTGAATGACACTTTGTTGCCTGGCAGCTAAAATGATTTGTCTCTTTTCATTAGTATGTTGTCTTGTGCTGTGTTAACTTCCTGATACCCAAGCTTAAAGTGAGTGTCAAAGAACAAACGCCTTGCCTGTATGTATGCCTAACCCCTTGGTCTTGCGCTGTTTGTCTCCTTGTCATTCTGCTCAGGTTCCATACTGCCCCCTGTAGGAAGCTCTGTAGGCAGTGTAAACGGATACCACACCTGCAAAGGTGAGAATGCCATTTCCACAGTGCCTCTTTGTTGGGTGTGTTAGGACAGTGTTCGTGTTTTATCTGTGTGTGTTTCGATACGTGTGGAAGAGCTGCTGCCAAGAAAATCTGAAGGTGAAAATCTGGGGGAGAGCAACTTGGGAAAAACTGAGATGCCTCTGTTTGCTGGCTATGGGCTAAGTAGGTTGATGACCCCAGATTTAATGTACCAAGGAAATAAACAGCATCACTAGGTAAGGCCAATAAAGAAACACCTTAAAACATGTGGGCAAGGATTTGCTGAGCAGTTAAGACTCCATATCCCATATTGGGTTTGAGCCCTGCCTCTAACCTGATTCCAGCTTCTTGCTGATACACACCTTGGGAGGCAACAGGCTCAAGCAGTTGCATCCTTGCTACCTATGTGGTAAATCTGTATTGAATTCCTGGCTTTGGCCTGGCCCAGCACCAGCTTTTGGGCATTTAGGAAGTAAATCAATCGATGGGAGATTTCTATCTGTCTATTTATCTATCTCTATGTATCTGTCTTTCAAATAAATAAAATTAGTATATAAAAATTAGAACAGCTCTTCATTTGAGGCCAGTATTGTGGTACAGTGAGTTAGGCCACAGCTTATGACACCAGCATCTCATATTGGAGTGCTGGTTTGAATCCTGGCTGCTCTGCTTCTGATCCAACTTCCTGCGGAGGCAGGAGAAGATGGTTGAAACACTTGGGCCCCTGCCATCCATCTAGGAAACTAGGATGGAATTCCTGGCTCTTGACTTTGGCCTGGCCCTGTCCTGGCTGCTGTGGCCATTTGGGGAATGAAGCAGCAAGTGGAAGATCTCTCTTTCTCTGTTTCTCTACCTCTCTTTCTGTCACTCTGCATTTTAAATAAATAAATAAATCTTTGAAAAATAATTTCTCTTTATATAGTTATATGAATCTTTGAATTATAAAGAAGTTGTGCTATTCTAGAAGTAATCTAGTCTGACCTTCGACCTCCTAGCTAGGTGACCTGTCTGGTTTGGAGAAGAGACAGCAGAAAATGCTCCAAGCCTTAACCCTGACAGTAGGGTGACTTCTTACTTTTGCTCCCTTCACTTTTGTTCCCATGTGTATTAAGCGTTTTAAAGTGTGCATCTTATATATCTGAGTATATCATGCCCTAAGCAGCATTGTGTGATGTAGCAGGGATATCATCTGAAGTTTGCTAGAAGAGTAGGACAGATGCTTAATCCTGACGTGTAGTTTAGAAGTGAGGACCAAAAGGAAAAGCTTGTCGAGCTGTTCCCACTGACTTCTGTTTCTGTGATATTAGATCTGACGGAGATCCAGTGTGACATGTCAGATGTGAACCTGAAGTATGAGAAACTAGGGGGAGTACTTCAGGAGCGCCAAGAAAGCCTTCAGGCTGTACTTGACAGAATGGACGAGGTTCAGAAGGAGGCAAACTCGGTGCTACAGTGGCTGGAATCAAAAGAGGAAGTCCTGAAAACCATGGATGCCTCTTTGTCTCCAACCAGGACAGAAACAGTGAAAGCCCAAGCTGAATCTAACAAGGTAACAGCTGTATCCTGGCACTAAGAGGAAAAGACTTTTGTACAGTGTTCCTGCCTGAGCCCAGGCAACCGAGAGTGAGACCTGGCCAACTCCGTGCTGTGGGAAACAGTGTGTTTGATTTCCAAGTGAATAATATGCCTTTGACTCTCCTACAGAGTTTTCTTACCTATACAATTAGAGATTGAATCAGAAACAAAACCAGACATGTTAGAAAGACTTGCCCTGCCCCACAAAGCATCAGCTGATTGAGAATAGGATCTCATTTCTGATACTTCAAGAGAACCAAACCATTCTCCTCAAAGCCCCTTTCTAATTCTCAAATGGCTCTGGGGAAAAAAAAAAAAGCACATGACTACAGCTCATTCTTAAGATTGACATGTGGGATTAGGGAAAATGTCAGAAGATTAAAGACCATAGAAAATCCTGAAAGAAATTTTAATACTCCACTTGAGCATAGCAAGTCCTCCCCTCTAACTGTAAAAACATCATCCTCATCATCTGTGGGTACTTTTGGTTTGTAGAGAGTGATAATTCCTTCGTGTTGGGTTCACTGATGAATTATACATGCAAGAAGCTGAGATGCTGCCATTTAAATTTTCTTTTTAAAGTAAATATTGAAACAGAAAGGTTAAGTATCTTAAAATCACAAACAAGTCATCAGAAGCATCAGAAGAGAACCTGTAATTGGCGCCTGCTCCTTCAGGTGTTTATGGTGTGCATGGTATTCTTTCTCCTAGGCCTTCCTTGCTGAGTTGGAACAGAATTCTCCAAAAATCCAAAAAGTAAAGGAAGCCCTGGCTGGATTACTTGTGACATACCCCAACTCCCAAGAAGCCAAAAATTGGAAGAAAATGCAGGAGGAGCTCAGTAAGTTGTCACATGGGCATTGCAGACTCACTAAATTGTCTGTCTTCAAAGCAAATAGAAAATTTCAGCACATCCTATAAAGCAGGAATTATTTTTAGTTAATTTTTATAAGCAAGAAAGAAACACAGATAGAGCCAAAGAGTAAGTCTGATTAGGGAAAAGACTTAGAGATTCTCACAAAGAGTCAGAAGTTTGGATTTTTTTTTTAAGATGTATTTATTTATTTGAAAGACAATGTTACAGAGAAGGAGAGAGGGAGAGCCACAGATTCACTCCTTAAATGGCTTCAATAGCCGGGCTGGGCCAATCCAAAGCCAGTAGCTAGAGCTTCTTCTGGGTCTCCCACATGGGTGCAGGAGTCTAAGCACTTGGGCCATCTTCTGCTGCTTTCTTGGGCACATTAGCCAGGAGCTGGATCAGAAGTAGAGCAGCTGGGACATGAACTGATGTCCATGTGAGTTCCCGACACTGCAGGCAGCGACTTTACCCACTATACCACAGTGCCAGCCCCTAAAAGTTTGGTTTTCTCTTTTTTTCTTTTTAAAGATTTATTTATTTATTTGAAAGTCAGAGTCACACAGAGAGAGGAGAGGCGGGGTGGGGGGTGTCTTCCATCTGCTGGTTCACTCCCCAGATGGCCGCAACTGCTGGAGCTGCGCTGATCCAAAGCCAGGAGCCAGGAGCTTCCTCCAGGTCTCCCATGTGGGTGTAGGGGCCCAAGCACTTGGGCCGTCTTCTACTGCTTTCCTAGGCTATAGCAGAGAGCTGATTGGAAGTGGAGCAGCTGAGTCTCGAACCAGTGCCCATATGGGATTCAGGTGCTTCATGCCAGTGTGTTAACCTGCTGTGCCACAGTGCCGGCCCCGAAAGTTTAGTTTTCTTTGACAAGTCAAACTGACATTATACTGTGACCAAGAACTAGAGGGTATTGATGATTAAAATGAACATGGGGTCCAGTGTTGTAGCATAACAAGTTAAGCCAGTGCCTGTAACCCGGGCATCCCATATGGACACCAGTTCAATCCCAGCTGCTCCACTTTTGATCTAGCTCCCTACTAATGTACCTGGGCCCCTGCACCCATATGGGAAACTCAGAGGAAGCTCCTGGCATCTGGCTTCAGCATGGCCCAGCCCCAGCCATTGTGGCCATCTAGGGAGTCAACCAGTAGTGAAAGATGTCTATCTGTGTGTGTGTGTGTGTATGTGTATGTCCTTCTTTCTCTGTAACTCTACCTTTCAAATAAATAAATGTATCTTTAAAAAAAATGAAAAATGGTGGGGTGGAGGGGGGAGGCGAGTGTTGTGGTACAATAGATTGAGCCCCTTTTGGGACACCTTCATTCATCCAGCTCCTGATACAAACCTCAAATGATGGCTCTTGAGTTTCTTGCCATCCATGGGATACCCATTGGTGTTCCTGGCTCCAGGCTTCAACCTGGTCCAATCCTGGCTGTTGGCAGCCATTTGGGGAGTGAACCAGCAAATGGAAGATTGATCTCCCTCCCTTTTCTATTTCAAGAAAAGTGGGGAGGCCAGCATTGTGACATAATGGGTTAAGCCCCACCTGCAGTGCCAGCAACCTATATGGTTGCCGGTTTGAGTCCTGGTTGTTCCCCTTGCCATCCAACTCCCTGCTGATGCACCTGGGAAAGCAGCAGAGGATGGCCCAAGTACTTGGGCCCCTGCACCCATGTGGGAGACTGGAAGAAGCTCCTGGCTTCGGATTGGCTCAACTCTGTTGCAGCCATTTAAGGAATGAACCAGCAGATAGAAGACCACTCTCTCTCTCCCCCTTCCTTCTCTGTAACTCTACCTATCAAATAAATAAATAAAACTTTAAAAAAAGAGCAATGGAAAATAATCTACATATTCAATAAAAAGATAAATTATGTGTTCATAATATTGAGCTGTAAATTATGTAGATTATTATTTAGCATGAAAAACCTTAGCAGCATGAAGGTTTTTTATAATATAGTAAATTTTAAAACAGACTATGAAATAATATAGGTAATATATTTATATACATTTATGTACTTGTGTGTATATATTCTATATACACATATGCAGAATTTTATCACATATATAGTTTCTTATAACCAGTCAAGATACAGAACTGTTATTTGGTTCAAATTTTTAAAAGTTTATTTTTAATTTAAAAAATGCTTGTGGGGTCATTTCCTGTAGTATATTAAAAACATAACTTAGGGACCAGGTCAGTTGCTGATGAGTCTCTCATTTCCTGTCTACAGATTCTCGATGGGAAAGGGCCACTGAGGTGACTGTGGCTCGGCAAAGGCAGCTAGAGGAGTCTGCAAGCCATCTGGCCTGCTTCCAGGCTGCAGAGTCCCAGCTCCGGCCTTGGCTGATGGAGAAGGAACTGATGATGGGAGTGCTGGGGCCCCTGTCTATTGACCCCAACATGTTGAATGCACAGAAGCAGCAGGTCCAGGTAAGCCGTATAGCTCAATGCCTACAAGCGAAGAAAGTGGAGTCGCATGGACCTGGGTTTGAATGCTGTTCCCAGCAAGTAGATTTCATGTCACTTTAGAGATCCATTTAATCTCTCAGTCTCACTGCCATTCTTCAGTTTAAATGGGATGTTTGTAAAATATGTATCGTGGTAGCTGTAAAATGGTAGACAGTTAATAGCTCTGTTGTTAGTATCATTAACAGAAGCTGTAAAAAGAGTGGGTGTGAGAAAGGGAAACTTTCTGATTAATTGTAGAACTGTACTTTTAATCCCCAATGCTAGTGATCCTTATTACTTTTTTTCAAAGATTTATTTATTTATTTGAAAGCCAGAGTTACACAGAGAGAGGAGAAGCAGAAAGAGAGAGAGAGGGAGGTCTTCCATCCGATGGTTCTTTCCCCAGTTGGCTGTAACGGCCGAAGCTGCATCGATCCAAAGCCAAGAGCCAGGAGCTTCTTCCAGGTCTCCCACATGGGTGCAGGGGCCCAAGGCCTTGGGCCATCTTCTGCTTTCCCAGGCCATAGCAGAGACCTGGATCAGAAGTGGAGCATGCAGCCGGCACTATGGCACAGCAGGTTAACACCCTGGCCTGAAGCACCAGCATCCCATATGGGTGCCAGTTTGAGACCCAGCTGTTCCACCTCCCATCCAGCTCTCTGCTTTGGCCTGGGAAAGCAGTAGAAGATGGCCCAAGGCCTTGGGCCTCTGCACCCATGTGGGAGACCTGGAAGAAGCTCCTGGCTCCTGGCTTTGGATAGGCACAGCTCTGGCTGTTGGCGGCCAATTGAGAAGTGAACCATTGGATGGAAGACCTCTCTCTCTCTCTCTCTCTCTCTCTCTCTCTCTGTTTCTCCTTTCTCTGTGTAACTCTGAGTTTCAAATAAACCTTTAAAAAATTTTTTTAAAAAGGCAGAGCAGCCAGGTCTCGAACTGGTACCCATATGGGATGCTGGCACTTCAGGCCAGGGTGTTAACCCGCTGAGCCACACCACCGGCCCCTGTGATCCATATTACTTAATGTAATATCTTATATTTGCCTGCTTTACTTGAAGGCTTTCTCCTGATCAAAACTCAAAAAAGTTGATTTAAGTTTCTGACAGTATAGAAATTTAGTTTGCTTAAAATTGTGACAATTCCGATGAAATCCTGCCTAGGATCTTTCCTTGCTCTACTTCCTATCCTTTCCTTTTTACATTCCATGAAATTTTCTAAGTTAAGACCTGAGAGTAATTTTTGAGAAACTCTTTCAGCCCCTGCATCTAAATAATTATTGAGTCTTAGCCTACCTAAAAATATTTTTGTGATCCTGTGGTTTTCAAACTTTTTGGTCTCAGGAGGCAGGCCTTGCGGCACAGCGGGTTAATCTGCATCTTCTCTCTAACTCTTTCAAAAAAAAAAAAAAGATAAAAAGCCATGGTCTTTCCTTTAAAGTAGCTCTGTGTGGGCTCTATTGTCATGTACAGGTTGTGTGTGATGTTGTAATTCTGAGAAATAAACTAAGAAAGGCAGAGGCATGGGGCATTGAAATGACAGAGCCAGACAGAAATATGGCAGTCTCTGGGACCCAGTGTTCTGCTCTGCCAGTTCAGAGTCTTGCCTGTTACATGGCAAAGCTGAGAAATGCCAATGTAGAGAATAAATTTCAGTTTCCCAGCCTAGGCCAACCATAGTAACCAGTGTTAAAGCAGAAAAGTACAAATAAGGAAAAGAAACAAAATAGATGCAATGATACTTTCAAAATCAGTTTTTACTAAATGGTTGTTAGGTGATACTTCCTTGGCCTAGAAGTCTGTTCCTTGGAGTTTTCTGGTTTATTTTCAAAAAGGCTTGGTACTATCTGGCACACTCCAAAAGCAGTTTTTGTTTTGACACTGCTTTTAGTTCTGTTTTTCCTATCTAAACATCTTTGTGTCATTTCTCTTTCAGTTTATGCTGAAGGAATTTGAAGCACGCAGACAACAGCATGAGCAGCTGAACGAGGCAGCTCAGGGCATCGTCACAGGTCCTGGAGATGTCTCTGCAGCTACCAGCCAAGTACAGAAAGAACTGCAGAACATCAATCAGAAGTGGGTTGAGCTGACTGACAAACTCAATTCCCGCTCCAGCCAAATTGACCAGGCTATTATCAAAAGCACCCAGTACCAGGAACTACTCCAGCACTTATCAGAGAAGGTGAAGGCAGTTGGGCAGCGTCTAAGTGGCCAATCGGCCATCAGCACCCAACCTGAAGCTGTGAAGCAGCAATTGGAAGAAACAAGTGAGATTCGATCTGACTTGGAGCAATTAGACCATGAGATTAAGGAGGCTCAAGCACTGTGTGACGAACTGTCAGTGCTCATTGGTGAGCAGTACCTCAAGGATGAGCTGAAGAAGCGTTTGGAGACAGTTGCCCTGCCTCTTCAAGGTTTAGAAGACCTTGCAGGTGAGTTGGGAGAAGGTACACATTCCTGCCATTATTTGTGGCAAGCAGAAAGAAGGAGTGGATTAGTAGTAGGCCCCCATCAAAGAAGGAGGTACCTTTCTCTGAAGGGAGGAGAGAAATTCCACTTTGATTATAGCCTTGTCTAAATAAGGTCGGAGTTTGTGAACTCAGTACCTCAAGGATGAGCTGAAGAAGCGTTTGGAGACAGTTGCCCTGCCTCTTCAAGGTTTAGAAGACCTTGCAGGTGAGTTGGGAGAAGGTACACATTCCTGCCATTATTTGTGGCAAGCAGAAAGAAGGAGTGGATTAGTAGTAGGCCCCCATCAAAGAAGGAGGTACCTTTCTCTGAAGGGAGGAGAGAAATTCCACTTTGATTATAGCCTTGTCTAAATAAGGTCGGAGTTTGTGAACTCAAGAAGTTTCCATAGCCTTGGCAGCTCATGACAAGAGCCTCGGGTGATTACTGACGTCATAAATAAGAGTGCCAATAGTTAAATCAACAATGTAAGTCACTGTGTACTTACTCCCCATGTAGGATCTCTGTCCTTAATGTGTTGTACTATGCAAATTAATGGTAAAACTACTACTCAAACAGTACTTTATACTTTGTGTATCTGTGTGGGTGCAAACTGATGAAATCTTTACTTAGTATGTACTAAGTTGATCTTCTGTATATAAAGATAATTGAAAATGAATCTTGGCTGGCGCCGTGGCTCAATAGGCTAATCCTCTGCCTGTGGCGCCAGCACACCAGGTTCTAGTCCCGGTCGGGGTGCCAGATTCTGTCCTGGTTGCCCCTCTTCCAGGCCAGCATGCATAAATAAATAAATAAATAAAAAGAAAGAAAGAAAGAAAATGAATCTTAATGAAGAATGGGATGGGAAAGGGAGTGGGAGATAAGATGGTTGTGGGTGGGAGGGAGGTTATAGGTGGAAAAGCCACTATAATCCAAAAGTTGTACTTTGGAAATTTATATTTATTAAATAAGTTTTTTTTTTTTTAAAAAAGTAGTGGGCCCTAGAATCTAGGATCATTCTTGAGTACCTGTGGACACAGAACACTGTTAATGAGCTCCCAAGTACAGTGACAACTTCTATGATTATTATGCATTGAACACTAGGTTATATGAGGCTTTACATAGCATAGCCTAGAGATTGAAACTCTGCCAGTAGGTAGGGATTCCTGCTCATAGACACATACAAACATGTATTATGTATACAAAGTTAGAACATACTCTGAACTAATCATGATGACCTCATACAAGGAAAATGTCATCAGAAATCCATCGCCTCTTCCTCTGGAGATGTTTATGACCTTTACTTTGTACTGGCTCAGAAATGAGAGTTTATTTTTGTTACTCAGATCACCTTATAAGGTTGATACAATGATTTATTAAAATATAAAATGTAGGGGCAGGCATTTGGTACACTTGTTAAGATGCTTCTTGTGTTACACACTTCCAATATCGGTCCCTAGGTTCAAATTTTGGCTTTACCCCCTATCCAGCTTTCTGCTAATGTACACCTGGGAGGAAACAGATGATGGCTCCCTGCCACCCACATGGGAAACCTAGGTTGAGTTTCTGGCTCCTGGCTTTGGCCCAGCTCTGGCTATTGCATGCATTTGGGGAGTGAACCAGTGGATGGAAGACCTCTCTCTATCTCTCTGCCCCTCTGCCTTTCAAATTAAATGCATAAATAATTTTTTTAAAAATACATATGGTATGTGAAGGAGCCTAGTTATATGCCCTTTTTCATGGTAGACTCTCAATTAACCTTGGTTTCTTCCCCTAAGATTGGCTCACATACTCTCAACAAACATTTCAAACGCCATGTTTGAGCTTGATTGATTTCAGTTTTGTTTTCTCATTTCAGCCGATCGCATGAACAGACTCCAGGCAGCTCTTGCCAGCACCCAGCAGTTCCAGCAAATGTTTGATGAGCTGAGGACTTGGTTGGATAACAAACAAAGCCAGCAAGCAAAAAACTGCCCAATTTCTGCAAAATTGGAGCAGCTACAGTCTCAGCTACAAGAGAATGAAGAGTTTCAGAAGAGCCTTAATCAACACAGTGGTTCCTATGAGGTGATTGTGGCTGAAGGGGAATCTCTGCTTCTTTCTGTACCTCCCGGAGAAGAGAAAAGGACTTTACAAAACCAGTTGGTTGAGCTCAAAAGCCATTGGGAAGAGCTTAGTAAAAAAACTGCAGACAGGCAGTCTAGGCTCAAGGACTGTATGCAGAAAGCTCAAAAGTACCAGTGGCACGTGGAAGACCTCGTGCCATGGATAGAAGACTGTAAGGCCAAGATGTCTGAGTTGCGGGTCACCTTGGACCCCGTGCAGCTGGAGTCCAGTCTCCTGAGATCAAAGGCTATGCTGAGTGAGGTGGAGAAGCGCCGCTCCCTGCTGGAAATACTAAATAGTGCTGCCGACATTCTGATCAACTCTTCAGAAACGGATGAGGATGATATCCGGGATGAGAAGACTGGGATCAACCAGAACATGGATGCCATTACAGAGGAGCTGCAGGCCAAAACAGGGTCACTGGAAGAAATGACCCAGAGGCTCAAGGAGTTCCAGGAAAGCTTTAAGAATATTGAGAAGAAGGTTGAAGGAGCCAAACACCAACTTGAGATTTTTGATGCTCTGGGCTCTCAAGCCTGTAGCAACAAGAATCTGGAGAAGCTAAGAGCTCAACAGGAGGTGCTGCAGGCCCTGGAGCCTCAGGTAGACTATCTGAGGAACTTTACTCAGGGTTTGGTAGAAGATGCCCCAGATGGATCTGATGCTTCCCAACTTCTACACCAAGCTGAGGTCACCCAGCAAGAATTCCTGGAAGTGAAGCAAAGAGTGAACAGTGGTTGCATGACAATGGAAAACAAGCTGGAGGGAATTGGTCAGTTTCACTGCCGAGTTCGAGAAATGTTTTCCCAGTTGGCAGACCTGGACGATGAGCTAGATGGCATGGGTGCTATCGGCAGAGACACTGATAGCCTCCAGTCCCAGATTGAGGATGTCCGTCTGTTCCTTAGCAAAATCCAAGTCCTCAAGTTAGACATAGAGGCCTCTGAAGCAGAGTGCCGACAGATGCTAGAGGAAGAGGGGACTCTGGACTTGTTAGGTCTCAAGAGGGAGCTAGAAGCCCTGAACAAACAGTGTGGCAAACTGACAGAGAGGGGGAAAGCTCGGCAGGAGCAGTTAGAGCTGACCTTGGGCCGGGTGGAGGACTTCTACAGGAAGCTGAAAGGACTCAATGATGCAACCACAGCAGCAGAGGAGGGAGAGGCCCTGCAGTGGGTAGTGGGGACTGAAGTGGACGTCATCAACCAACAGTTAGCAGATTTTAAGGTAAGTCTCACCCTCGTTTATAAGTGTTTTTCTGTCTAATGTAAGCATTTCCTTGCCTGTAACTTAGAAACTGATTGAGTACACATTTTAACTTCTCTCAGTGATTTCATTATTCTCACTTCCACCACCATCAAAACACACTGTTTAGAGACTAAACAGTCTCTTGGACTTCTGAGCAAACTGGTTTGAACATTTTTCCTCTTGCAGTTTGTTTTATTTATTATAGTCAACTAAGGATACAGAAAAAAGTGTCTAAGCCTTATCTCTTACTCTTAGAATATCCCCTTGTGATCTCTTGAGATTGTAAATTAACTGATTGTGAACAGAAAGAAATGTGCCTTCAGGTCTTTGTTTTTCAGATTGAACTATGAGAAGCTATAGCATGAACAGGGGCTCACCTTTCTAAAGTGCTGATTTTACACATATTTCAATGGGGCATTATTGATGTATTGTGGAATAAAATGTAAAATTCTCATGCATTATTAAAATTAAACATGACACTTCAAAGGAATTTCTCACTTCCAGCAAGCAGCCTTCAGAACACACCCCAGAACCCTTGTACCTATAGGAGAGTTTGAAAAATGCTGCTTTTATTAAAAAAAATACTTTAATTCTTTTAACTGAGTCAGAATTTGTAGTCCTGAGATTTGTGTGAGTCTAGCCAACAGATTAGGGCCGCCACCTGCAGTGCTGGAATCCCATACGGGTACCAGTTTGAGTCCCGGCTGCTCCTCTTCCAAGCCAGTTCTCTGCTATGGCCTGGGAAAGCAGTAGAAGATGGCCCAGGTGCTTGGGCCCCTGCACCCATGGGGGAGACCCAGAGGAGGCTCCTGGCTCCTGGCTTCGGATCAGCTGAGCTTCCAGCTGTTGCAGCCATCTGGAGAGTGAACCAGTGGCTGGAAAGTCTTTCTCTCTACCTCTGTAGACTCTACCTCTGTACTTCTTCTCTCTACCTCTGTAACTCTACCTCTCAAATAAAATAAAATCTTAAAAAAAAAAAAAAAAAAGAATAAGAATAAGAAGATGAGTAGATAGTGTGACCCAAAAGTGTGGATTTGCAAGGTCACAGGCTTGTCTGTTGGATCTTAGCTCTCTCACTATGTGAGCCTTTTGCCTCATGAGTTTTCTTTTAACCTTAAACATGCCTTGCTCAACTCTGTTGCTGTGTTATTCATGGTGCATGGATAAATTTTTTTTTAAAGATTTATTTATTTATTCTGAAAGTCAGAGTTACAGAGAAAGAGAGGGAAAAACAGACAGAAAGAGATCTTCTGTCTGCTGTTTCACTTTCCAGATGGCCTCAATATCCTGTGCTGGGTCAGGCCAAAGCCAGGAACCAGAAGTTTCATCCACATCTCCCCTGTGGGTGTCAGGGGCCCAGGCACTTGGGCCATCTTCTGCTTTCCCAGACAGGCCATTAGCAGGAAGGTGGATCGGAAGTGGAGCAGCTGGGACTCAAACTGGCGCCCGTATGGGATGTTGGCATTCACCGATGGTGGCTTTACCTGCTGTACCTACTGGCCCCATGGAATAAATTTACAAAGGATACTTCCAGCACTTTATTCCCATCTCCAGCATAAATTATTACACCTACACAATCCATTCACATTTCCTGACATCAGAGCCCATACCTGTCAGCATTGTTTGTCTTTTAAAAACATTGATGAAGAGATGGTTTTAACATCAGGTGAGAGCCTCATGGTCCCCATAAAGGTCTCAACTTTGTAAATAACACTCAAGTATAGAAAGGGCTAGTTTTTTGTTTTGTTTTGTTTTGAAAGATTTATTTTATTTTATTTATTTGAAAAGCAGAGTTACAGAGTGAGAGAGGGACAGACAGAGCCCTTCCATCTGCTGGTTCATTCCCCCAATGGCCGCAATGGCTGGAGCTGGGCCAGGCCAAAGCCAGGAGCCAAGGGGCCAGTACTGTGGCACAGTAAGTTAATCCTCTGCCTGCCGCACTGGCATCCCATATGGGCTCCGGTTCTAGTCTCAGCTGCTCCTCTTCCAATCCAGCTCTCTGCTGTGGCCTGGGAAAGCAGAAATGACCCAAGTCCTTGGGCTCCTGCACCCATGTGGGAGACCCGAAAGAAGCTCGTAGCTTCAGATATCAGTGCTGCTCTGGCCATCAACTACCATTTGGGGAGTGAACCAGTGAATGGAAGACCTTTCTCTCAGTCTCTCCCTCTCACTGTCTGTAACTCTACCTGTCAAATAAATAAAATAAAACTTTTTAAAAAATAAAAAGAATTTTTAAAAGACAGGAGTCAAGAGCTTTGTCCAGGTCTCCCATATGAGTGCAGAGACCCAAGCACTTGGGCCATCCTCCACTGCTTTCCCAGGCCATTAGCTGGGAGCTGGGTCAGAAGTAGAGCAGCTGGGACTCCAACCAGTTCCTGTATAGGATGCCGTTGCTGCAGGTGGTGGCTTAACCTGTTATGCCACCATGCCAGCCCCAGAAAGGGTTAGTTTTTTTTTGTTTTGTGTGTGTGTGTGTGTGTTTGACAGATAGAGTTAGATAGTGAGAGAGAGGAAGAGAGAAAGGTCTTCCTTTCGTTGGTTCACCCCCACAAATGGCTGCTTTGGCCGGCGTACTGTGCCAATCCGAAGCCAAGAGCCAGGTGCTTCCTCCTGGTCTCCCATGCAGGTGCAGGGCCCAAGCACTTGGGCCATCCTCTGCTGCCTTCCCAGGCCACAGCAGAGAGCTGGACTGGAAGAGGAGCAACCAGGACAGAATCTGGCACCCCAACAGGGACTAGACCCCCAGGGTACCAGCGCCACAGGTGGAGGATTAGCCTAAAGAGCTGCAGCGCCGGCCAAGAAAGGGTTAGTTTTAGAAAGGCCCCTCTCAGAGCTCACAGCACTGAAGTGGAACATTAGCAGAAAGCCCCCTTACCATATTTGTTGATTGTACAGTTTAGAACAGTGGAAGTCATCAGATTTGGGTTTCTTGAGGCACCCACATAGGAATGGTAAGTAGAGAAAATTCAAATCCGTGAGCCAATTTTTGTGCTGCTTAGAAACCCCCACACCTCTATTCTCGTAGCTGAATGGCCATCCTTATTTCAGCTTAGCCATTTTTCTTTCCTTTTCCATTGTAAACTCCTTGAAAGCAGTGACTTCTCTGCAAGCATGCCTACATTATTTAGTTCACTCGGATCCAGGTTATTTTAGAATTTTATCTGTCTAACTAACTAACTGAGTTTCTTTAAAAATTGAAATGTATCTCTCAGTTTTATGTAACCAGATTCTCGTTTATATAGGCATATTTTAAGTTTTATTTTCCTAATTTCCTAAACACTATATGTTGCATAGTTTTTCTTAATGTGTACATATTAACATTATTAAAAAGATAATGTGCTGTTTTCTACTATGGTGACACTCTCAAGGCTATTAGAGACATTTGGGGCTGCTTTGCATTAAATGTTCCTGTGTACTGTGCAGTTTGACTTCTGTATTGCAGTTCTTATATGAGGTTTCTACACTGTTGTAATGGTTGGATTGACTGTGTATTCTTAGGGGAAGGGAATAGGTAATTTCTGATTTTTTTGCCTCCATTACCATGGTATCAGATGTTCTCACTGCTGGCACTGGGTCTGCCTTTTTAGCAACCTACTCCTCCCTTCTAATCTTTAGTAAACCAGAAAATGAAGTAAATAACCCTGTTAAATTTATATTATGTAAGAGCTAGAATATAGGAAAGAGTCTATAGGCAGACATAAATGTGTTTGGATATGGAAGCCAAGTCATCTTTTTATTTAGTTGTTGGTATCTAGAGTGATCCTGAATTTTAAGTTGTTAGAGGATTTCAAGAAATTACCAGGCATTACTATATTTTATTTATATCTTAGTATGTTGCCTAGTAATACCCAGAGTTCAGTCGCTGCTTAGCTGCTTGTTATAGCCAACCCGTCTCACAGATTTCTAAGAATATGCCTCCCACCATGAACACTGTGGATGAGAAGGCTGGAACCAGAGACTGACCAGCTGGGCACAAGCACTTCGTGTTTATCTGTAGTGGATTGCTGCTTGACAAGGCAAGCCTGGAAGGAGAGTGGGAGAAAGGCTGAGGGTAATGGAGTACCTGGCATGTGACCCCTCGTTAAGGCAGTAGATAGGTAGTACAGAGTAATGGGGATTCCTCTTCAGTTGGTGGTACACAGCAGAAGCCCTATTGCACTGATCCACCTTAGAGAGAAGTCAGAGCTTTTGGAAGATTTTTCGTCTATTCCCAGCAAAAGTCTTTGATGGAAGGGGAAGAGTTCACTCCTGGCTGAGCTCATGCTGAGCTCATGGGAAGTGAAAACAATGAGAGGGAAAAACTCTGTGTCAGTTCCACAGTTCCCAAGAGGCTGTGTAAAGGGAAGGTCTTTTTGGACTCATTCTAAAGACTGATTCATTTTTACGGTTTGAGTGCTATATCCCAGCTGTAGATTAGTCTTCCTCTATACTAGCAGCAGACCAGATTCATAAAGTAGGACTCCACTTTCAGATTCAAATTATTTTTAATAAGGAAAAATACAGAGATGAGGATAAAGATTTTAGGAAAGTGTTACTTTTTAAGTTTTCCGCTTCTTTCCTTTTTAATGAAATCATAGTCTAAGCACAGAAGCTGTGTGAGAGAAGAGGACATCCATCTGTGAGGCCTGAGTCCGGGCTCTGCATGGCCTTAGCTGGCTCCACTGGTCATAGAGCAGACAGATGAGTACACCTGGGGAGAACCCCTAGGCTTACTTGGAACTGTAATAGTGCTGACAAACCCAGGAAGCTGCAGTTCATTGTGGTAAAAGTTTCTTCCTTAAATGAATGTGAAAAAAACTGGAAGTCATTATTCCTAGGAAAGTCTTTCCATCAATCACTTCTGAGTAATCGATCACTTCTGAGTAATCGATAGAATCTGGCCAGCCAGTGAAGACCTATCAGATGGGGCTGGGACAGAGCCTTTCTGGGGTCAGCTCTCTGTTGTAAGCAGACAAGAAGAAACCATTCCAGAAATCACTATTGAAGAGTATTGAGCATGTTTTCAGAAAACTGGAAGGAAAAGCCTTTGGCTAATCTCTTTAGGAAATTCCGTTTTCCTGAACAAGAGAGCCTCTGATAATTGAGGAAAAAGAATTGTATGTGCCTATCAGGAGACTGACGAGAAAGGAGGCACCTTATATCACTGAAACTTGAGCCAAAGAATTCACCCAGTGTGACCTTCTTAGGAAGGAGGAAAAAAAAGAAATCTGTTAAGGCTGATGATAACGAGAGGCTTTCCGGCTTTTGAAATTCCCTATGTAGGTTTTACTTGTCAAGAATTGAGATCACTCTGAACCTTAAGCCAACCCTTCCCCTGCACCCCAACTTTCCCCTTACTCCAAGAACCGGGTTGTCCTCTCAGTCAGAAAGTATTTGGTGGTTTTGGCATCATACTGATGAGTAATGTTGAGATCCCGGATGCTCCATCATTCACACTCCGTGTTTCGGGTGTAATGGGTGTATTCAGGCCAGACTTCAGATTTGGCATTGTACCTCTCAGTGACAAGAAAGAACAGTGGGAAAAGTGGAAACCTCCTTTAGCTCTGTGGGTTTCTCACAATGGTTCCCTTCATCTGATGGTGCATTTGTAGCATCTAAGCCCACAGTCTTTTTTCCTTTGCAGTCTAGGTGGGATATAAGTGCAGTATTGGGCTTCCCAAGGGCTATTCACATTCCTACTGCAAAGCCCAGGATCAGGGGCTCAATACACTTAGCAGTTTCTGCCTGGAAGTCTTAAATTCCCTACTATGAAAATACAAGAAAGTCCTCTAAACCCCTTCATCTGTTTTATTTGTTTATTTTTTATTGGTGGTGGTAGGGTGTGGTTTTGGAGTTTTTGCCTCTTGGAATGCTTGCTTAGGCATCCCCAAGAACACATGTGAAAACCCTTGGAAGATAAGGCCCAGCATGAAACTAAAGACTGCCAATTTGTACAGGGACACTTACTCCCTTTCAAATGATTACAAAGGTGATATCAGCCCATCTATGTTTTTTTCAGTCAGTACACTTGCCTGAGAGTGAGTCACTAGAGGATAAAGTAAATGAGGTCAGCATTATCTACCTGCCCTTGGAGAAAAGGGAAATCAAACCTGGTATGACCTTAGTTTTAGGTATCACTAGCTTTACAACAGCCAAGATGGATGAATAGGAGCCCTCTATACCCAAAATTCCCTCCCCTTGTGCTGACCTTTGAACTGTCTTGGTTCTTTTCTTTCTTCCTTAAACAAGGCTGCTCCAATAAGAATGAGGTTCCAAGGAAGTAAAGAGAATAGCCTAAAACAGGATTTCTCACTGCTGATGTTTGGGGCTGGATAATTCTTTGTTGTGGGGCACTGTCCTTTGTATTGTCGGGTGTTTAGCAGTGCCTCTGATCTATCAATGCTAGATGTACTGGTAACTTCTCAGTTGTGACCATCAAAAATGTCTCCAGACATTGCCAAATATCCCCTTGTAGCAGAATCACCCTGGGTTGAGAACCACTACCCTAGAAGAAAATTGCCATCTGTATGTGGGAAAGTTAGGGCTCAACTGGAATAGATTTGTTTGATTAAATATTTATATGGCAGGTGGTCTTTTGATAATCTGATTATGGCTGTATATAGTAGCAAAAACCCCTCTAAGTCAGCCTTCCTTTAGGGTAAGCCCTGGATTCTTTGTTTTTGCTGGTGCTGATCTGTGTCTGGCATAAAATCTCCTAACTACTTTGCCTGGCATCTGGGAATTTGCGTACAGTTGTTGATGCAGGTGTTGGTTGATGATGCATTTCTAAAGAGAAGAGGAACTTCCTTTGTGGGAATTCTTGAGGGAGCTTCTTTGTTCTGTGTCTTTAAGGGGAGACTACAGTCTGTCAGTTGTTCTCCAGCCAACCCGGAGTTTGGCCACTGATATTTATAACCCTTGTGTGACCACCCTCCCATCTACCCCCTCAGAGAAGAATTCCAGTGCTCTGTAATAGTCCTGTCCACCCACTTCAAACCAACTGGATGGAGAGAAGGTGAAGGAGCCTTCAAGGCTATTAAGTTTGCTTTGTATTACAACTTTTCCAGCTGCATGCTGAAGTATTGCTAGTTAGTGTTTTCAGTATCAGCATCAGAAGTAAAAATCCCAAGCTTGCAACCATTACATCACCTTAAAGGAACCCCATGCCTCACTGTAATAAAAAGGTAGTAAAATCAAATAGAAAGTTGTCAAGAAAGTGTTGGTAGGTTTCACAAAAATCTGCCTGAGACTTTGGTAGCAAGGAGAGATTTTAAAAGCAGTAAACAAATACAGTGTCAGCTAAAGAAAAGGAAAGAGCAGTTTGAGTTTTCTGAAATTCTTCACATACAATATCAGCATGTAGCACTCACAACTAAGATTCAGCATACGATTTGGCACAAGAAGGGAAAAAAATCTGTTTCTGGAAAAACTAGGACGTACCCTATGTAGAAGTTGTATTTACTGTTGTATTTCTAACTAGGGGACATGGTTAAGATAAACACAGACTTGCAGAACAGGACTGCTTCTCACTGTGTCTAAAAGTGAATGATCAGAGTGGCCTCAGGCTAGCCTGGCCCTGGAACTTGAAAAGTAGACCCTGGGCTCTTTCTAGCTGGCTGGCACAAGAGCAGGGAGCCTCTGGGAAGCATGATAAGTTGCTTTCAAGGGGCCTTTTTTGTTAGAGTCAGTTGATTTAACCAGGAATAAAACGAGTCCCATGGGGAGTCGTGTCAGGTCAGGGGACCAAAGCATCACTACACCAAAGGGCTGCCTCCTGCCAATGAATTCTTCCTAAGTCACAGCTGTCCCAGTTGGAAGAACCTAGCTATGGGGAGAATGTGCTCCCTCCCCACCTCCGTTAGTATTTTGCCACCACTTAATGCTTTTCAATAGGAGTTTCTGGTATTGGCTGTGCAGGATGAATGGAGTACATGTATTCCCTAGGCCTTCACAACCTATTTTCCTGCCACCAGTGCTGTTATTTGAAATATGGATCTTTGCGAACTTTAGGCCAACAAGGCATAAAAAAACAAGGGTGCTCCAAAAGGTTCATGGAAAAATTAAAATTATAAAAATGATGCACATTTCCCATGAAATGAACTTCTCGTGAGTGCTACCAGGTAATGGTCCATGTATCCCTTTGTGGGGATTAAAAAGAAACAGATTCATATTCCTTTTGTACCATCTTTACTTAGCATTTGGTCAGTCTTTGTGGTGGGCACTAGGTTAATAATGCAGTGTGGGAAACAGATACAAAGAATTGTGGTAGTAGTGGTGTAGTGATCTTAAGAGACCTGAGTCCAAATGGTCTGTAATCCAAAAACTCCTCTGTAAGTCAAGACATTTGAAATCTGTTTTCAGATGAGAAACCTGAGAATTGAAGAGGTTAAAATACCTTTTTCAAACTACATAATAAGTAAAACATTCAAGTTGGGGTTAGAAAAGGTGTTTGACACCAAAGCTCATGCTACACCAGTGGCCTCTTAGGAGACATTTGGCAGTTTTTTATTGTCACAACTGTAGATGCTGCTACTGGCTTATAGTGGATGTTGCTAAACATCAGAGAACACACAGGACAACCCCTTACAATGAGAGAATTTTTCAGCCTACTTCTTGAAAAATAGGTTTCATTTTTGCTTTCTTCAGATTCCATGACAAGTGAGAGTTAACTGGTGCAGTAATTCTACTGCCTAGAGAAGTTCCTGGGGTTTTCTTTTCCTTTTTTCAAAAATAGTTAAGAAATAGTGTTGCTTTCCAGATCTACTGTTGTACAAAGTCAGGATCTTGCTGAACTAATTTGAGTCAGTGTCTAAAGAATTCTCTCCATGCTTGACCAGTCCCCACCCCACCCTGCCACAGGCTCCTGCTGTGGAAATCAATCAGCTGTGTATCTCAAGCTGCTTCCTGTGTGGTGTGTTATGGAATGGCACCAGCCCCTGCACCAGCTGGGAGTACTGATCTCAGTGTGATTTTTATCAGACTCTGTCTCTTTTGAGCCTTGCCGTTTGGAACAAAGAATCCTCTGTTAAAAATGCAGAGCTAGTGTGATGGACATCCGACATGTACGCACATGGTTCCTACGGGGGGAAATAAAAAACATAAATTATCCTGTAATCTTCTAAAACTTGGGCCCCCAAGGTGGGTTTCCTGAGATTCAGTCTGTACTCACCTTCTTTCTGTGAGTGCTTATTCTTCCCTTTAGTGATGAAACAAGTGATGGTGTCCTTCAGAACTGATCTGGTTCTGCCTCCAGGCTCTCCTTCTCCAGCCTTGGAAGCTACATAGCTGATCCCCCACTATCTTTCCAGTCTTACTTCCTGTGTAAACCAAGCTACCTACTCCAGACTCTCCCTGCACATTTTATCTATTTCATTTCTATTCATACCTGAAGTCATAACTCAAGTTCAATCTCTTTACAGGAGTTCCTGATCTCCCCAACTCACTGCTCTCCTAAATCACTTAATATGTGTAACGCATTTGGCCCTTAACACACACTGCTTAATTTTGGCATTTCCTGATTGTGTGCATTTGTCCCATCTCTCATCTCAATGAATCCATTTTTGTGTCTCTCAAAGTATTTAATATATTTGTATTTACGTAGTTGGAGACTAGTGAAAACTTGGATGAATTCTCTTTATTTCTCATAAACCTCGTGAGCTCTAAGTTTCAAAATGCTGTCTTCTCTGCAGGGTAGAGGTGTATTCTGTGTGTCCTGAACAAATGCTAATCTTAGCCTGGTTTCCTCATCTCTCCATCTTTCCTCCATGTTCTCTTCCTTCTTTACTAGTTAACATATGCTAAGGGAAGATGATTCCATTTGAGTATTAAGCCTAAGAAAGAAAATTGCTACTTCACATGAACTTGAAGACAACCAGATTCTGAAATGGTCTCTGTGGTTGTCCATCACCTCAGGGTCACTGCCATTTACTCTGGTAGTTGACAGTTAACAAGAGTCTTCACACTTCATTCAGCTTGACATGGTGAAAAAAACTGACTATAAGTTCAAGTCAGAAATATCTAGCTTTGAATCTTGGCTCTATCATTTACTAGCTGAGTAACCTTAAGGAAAATTACTTAACTTCTCTGTCTCCTAGTTACTTCGACTATAAAATGTCAACAGTGGCAAATCATACTTTAATATTTTTATGAGAATTAGAATTAAACGAAATGATATAGGTAAAACATGTAGATTATATTAGGTGCTAAGTATATGATACTATTGTTTTTTAAGTTTTTATTTATTTATTTGAAAGGGAGAAGAAAGAAAAAAAGATATCTTTCATTCACTGGTTCACTCCTGAAATGCCTACTATAGCCAGGTTGGACCAGGCCAAAACAAAGAGCCAGGAACTCCATCTGGGTCTCCCACATTGGTGGCAAAGACCCAAATACTTGAGTCATTATCTGCTGCCTCCCAGGGTGTGCATTCACAGGAAGTTGATCAGAAGCAGAGATGAGATTCAATCCCAGGCACTCCAATATGGGATGCAGGCATCCCAAGAGGCAACTTAACCCACTGAGCCACAAAGCCCTCTTCCATAATATCCATTTTTAAAAATAAAATCTAGGCCAGTGCCACGGCTCACTAGACTAATCCTCCACCTAGCGGCAACTGCACACCGGGTTCTAGTCCTGGTCAGGGCGCCGGATTCTGTCCTGGTTGCCCCTCTTGCAGGCCAGCTCTCTGCTGTGGCCCGGGAGTGCAGTGGAGGATGGCCCAAGTGCTTGGTCCCTGCACTCCATGGGAGACCAGGAGAAGCACCTGGCTCCTGGCTTCAGATCAATGCAGTGCGCCGGCCGCAGCGGCCATTGGAGGGTGAACCAACGACAAAGGAAGACCTTTCTCTCTGTCTCTCTCTCACTGTCCACTCTGCCTGTCAAAATAAATAAATAAAATAAAATCTATCCAGGCATACTAATTAGAATATTATGAAATTTTTTCAGTAAGAATAATGATCTCCCTTTTTGCCTGAGGGTGATCATTCTTTTTTTTTTTTTTAAGATTTATTTATTTATTTGAAAGTTAGAGTTACACAGAGAGAGGAAGAAAGGCAGAGAGAGAGAGAGAGAGGTCTTCCATCCACACTGGTTCACTCCCCAACTGGTTGCAACAGCCAGAGCTACACCTATGCAAAGGCAGGAGCCAGGAGCATCCTTGGGATCGCCCACATGGGTGCTGGGGCCCAAGGTCTTGGGCCATCTTCTATTGCTTTCCTAGGCCATACCAGAGAGCTAGATCAGAAGTGGAGCTACCAGGACTTGAACCGGCACCCACATGGGATGCCAGCACTGCAGGCGGCAGCTTTACCCACTACACCACAGCACAAGCCCCTAACACAGCTTTAAATATACTTTATGTATACAAGCATACATATACCAAAGCCCTAGCTAGCAAATTTTTCTGAGACATTTTGGTCTTGGCATATGTGCTCTACACGTCAATATTATTTTCAAATCATTAACCAGAATTAACTGGAAGCCATTACCAGCTCAGTGACTTCCCCGCCACTCAGTTATCCATCAGGTAAGCTTTAACAACCTCAGAGTTCTTAGCCTAACTAGCTTTTATCATAGACCATGTTGTCTTCCGCTGTTGCCATGTAGTGGCACCCACCAAGTCAGCATCTTTAGGAAAGACACCTCTTACTATTAATCTGTCTTTAATTAGAAACTTGAGGTCTGAGGGAGAAAAAAATCAGCTTAGTTTCAGAGGAAAACAGCTTAAAAACAGATACAATTCATCTCTCTGCTAATCTCACACCAGATTGAGATGTTTTACAGAAAGCCTTAAATTCTTTAGTTTTCTAAACATATGTATAATAAATGGTCATGAGTTCATATGAGTCAAAGGAAGAAATGAATCCAAGACTTTGAACTTACCAGCTTTAATTCATTGTATCCATTTAAGTGAACCATTTAATGTCACTGTCATCTTGTAATGCATTCCCAAAACATGAGGTTGCAGGGTTTCAACCCAGGCACTCCCATGTGGGATGTGGGCATCCCAAGTGGCAACTTATCACCTGCACCAAACATCTATGCCCCTGTTGTTTAATGGAACTGTTACTATGCCCTCAGTAACCCAAGAATAATATTGTAATGTTATCTTTCTTTTTTTTAAAGATTTATTTATTTATTTAAAAGTCAGAGTTATACAGAGAGAGGAGAGGCAGAGAGAGAGAGAGAGAGGGAGAGAAGGAGGGAGGGAGGGAGAGAGAGGGGTCTTCCATCCGAAGGTTCACTCCCCAGTTGGCTGCAACAGCTGGAGCTGTGCTGATTAGGAGCCAGGAGCTTCTTCCAGGTCTCCCACACAGGTGCAGGGGCCCAAGCACTTGGGCCATCTTCCACTGCTATCCCAGGCCATAGCAGAGAGCTGGATCGGAAGTGGAGCAGCCAGGACTAGAACCGGTACCCATATGGGATGCTGGCGCTTCAGGCCAGAGCGTTAACCCGCTGCGCCACAGTGCCGGCCACATAATGTTATCTTTTGTTTATTTTTCCCTGTAACCTCTATCTTATCCAGTCAGTTGTAAAATCCAGATATTATGTTTCTGTGATTTCTTTTGCAACCCCTTGCCCCATTTTCACTAGCTGTGATATTTTAGACAAGTAATTTTACTACCCCAAGCTTCATAGATAAAGATTTAGCGTCCTTCTTTTTAAAAAAAGATTTATTTATTTACTTGAAAAGCAGAATGATGAAGCTATGGCGGCAGTCTTCCATCCAGTGGTTCACTCCCCAAATGGCCACAATAGCCTGTACTGGGCCAGGTCAAAGCCAGGAACCCTATCCTGATCTCCCACATGGGTGGCAGGGGCCCAAGCACTTGGACTATTATTCACTACCTTCCGAAGCACATTAGCAGGAAGCTAGATCAGAAGCAGACCAGGCAGGCACCACGGCTCAATAGGTTAATCCTCTTCCTAGCGGCACCAGTACGCCAAGTTCTAGTCCTGGTCAGGGCGCCGGATTCTGTCCCAGTTGCCCCTCTTGCAGGCTAGTTCTTTGCTGTGGCCCGGAAGTGCAGTGGAGGATGGCCCAAGTGCTTGGGCCCTGCACTCCATGGGAAACCAGGAGAAGCACCTGGCTCTTGGCTTTGGATCAATGCAGTGCGCCGGCCGCAGCGGCCACTGGAGGGTGAACCAACGACAAAGGAAGACCTTTCTCTCTGTCTCTCTCTCACTGTCCACTCTGCCTGTCAAAAAAATAAATTAAAAAAAAAAAAAAAACAGACCAGCCAGGATTTGAACTGGCACTCTGATATCAAATGCTGACATTGCAAGCGATTGTCTAACCTGCTGCGCTACAATGCTGACCCCAGGATTCGGGTTTTTTCAATGGGCTAAATGGCAGTTGAATGAGCACCCTGTCCCAAATTCTTAGGAAACCTTCTTCCTATTATTCAATAACTCATACTGCAACCACCACCTCCTGAAAGTTTCAGTTAACTAAATCTTGATGTAATAAAGGTTTTCTGTATAAAGCATAAATTCCAAGGGCCGGTGCTGTGGCGCAGTGGGTTAAGCTACAGCATGCAGTGCCAGCATCCCATATGGGAGCCAGTCCATGTCCCGGCTGTTCCACTTCTGATCCAGTTCCCTGCTAATGCCCCTGGAATAGCAGCAGAAGCTGACCCAAATTCCTTTGCCCCTGCCAGTCATGTGAGAGACCTGGAAAAAGTTGTTGGTTCCTGACTTCAGCCTGGCTCAGCAACCAGCAGATGGAAGATATCTCTGTCTCTCCCCTCCCCCAATTCTGCCTTTCAAATAAATAACTCTTAAAAAAAAAATTCCTTGGGTTGGCATTCAAAGGCCTTGGTGAACTGACCTTAAGCTACTTAACCATTTTTCCCCTTCACACACCTTGTACCTAAACCTCGCTGAATTAGAATTTGCTTCTTCAGGGTCCCATGCTTTCCTGATTCTAGCACTTCACTTAGAAATATTTGTCTTCGGCCGGCGCCGTGGCTCAACAGGCTAATCCTCCGCCTTGCGGCGCCGGCACACCGGGTTCTAGTCCCGGTTGGGGCACCGGATTCTGTCCCGGTTGCCCCTCTTCCAGGCCAGCCCTCTGCTGTGTCCCGGGAGTGCAGTGGAGGATGGCCCAGGTGCTTGGGCCCTGCACCCCATGGGGAGACCAGGAAAAGCACCTGGCACCTGGCTCCTGCCATCGGACGAACGCGGTGCGCCGGCCGCAGCGCGCCATCCGCGGCGGCCACTGGAGGGTGAACCAACGGCAAAAGGAAGACCTTTCTCTCTGTCTCTCTCTCTCACTGTCCACTCTGCCTGTCAAAAAAAAAAAAAAAGAAAGAAATATTTGTCTTCAACATTTCTATATGTCCAAATCCTAATGAGTAAATGCCCTTCCCTTCCTCTATTAAACTTTCCCTTAGTTCCCCTGCCTGCCTTCCTGCCACCTTTGTCAGGTCTTTTCTAACTTTCAAAGCCCTGTGGTTTTGTCATCACCACTCTTTTTTGACCATTAGTCTAAAAGAGGCATTAATACACTGTGTCTTTTCAGAAAGTCAACAAACAGGAAAGGGCTCCCAAGGGTCATGAGAGTTCCTGCAGAGTGTGTGTAGAGTTTTCTCATGGGTAAAGCAATAAATGAGCACACTCAAACTCTTCCCATTTAAAACTCCCCATCATGCTGTTACTTTATGAGCCACTTTGTAGCCGTTTTTATAATAAAGCAGCAGAGGATGGAAGTAGTTGACAGCATAACAGGTACAGACTAATTCTGTGGGGTTTCCACTTGCCACTAAATAATGCTTGTAAAGTTGAGACCCAACGATGAAAGGTATTTTGTAGATTCAAAATGAGCAAGACCCAACCAGCCCTCCATATCTCTTTCTATTCAGATTAATCCTCCGAGAGCAAACCTTCTTAAAGGTGGATGAAAAGATGTAGAATCTGTGGAGGTGTGGATGTGAGGTCTCCACACTGTCTCAGCGGACTGGCAGGATAGGTCTGGAGCAGACCAAGGCAAGGTGCCAGGTCCAGAACTTGGAAAGGGCATTGTGTGAGGGTGTGAGGAGGCTCCACCCGGCTGCTTTTAATTAGGAGGACTGCAGGGAGGAGCTGGAAGGGCCAGACTCTTCCTTCTCCTGAATTCACTGAAGGAAAAACTGACACCAAAGCCTTGTCTTAGGGGTTTCAAAATGAGTAGAGAATTCTTTGAGCTCTGTAATCAACTAACTGGAAACTAATTTGAAATTTGGCTTCAGTGCCTGTATTTGTGGTTTCAGGGGTGGAGGAAGCATGCAAAGAGCTTGTCTGGGAGCTCCCTGTATTTCTCTTTTAAGAAGTTTGCACACAGCTTGCGAAATGAGCAGATGCTTTTCTTGTTGTTGTTATAGCTATCAGGGCAACAAGAGCTGAAAGCTGTATCAGGTATTTATTTCAGTCTCTGAGATTGCTATTGGCAGAGTTCCACATACCAAAACCAGGGAGAAATTCATGAACAGATAAAAAGTAAGACATGGAGGAAAGAGAACCTATGCTTCCTCTGATTCCTTTCTGAACACATACTGAGGACATTAAAAAAAAAAAAAAGAGTAAAGCACTTAAAACATTCTTTGGCTTTGCGGGGTTTTTTTTGGGGGGAGGGTAGGGACTAGTAGTGTTTAAACTTTTGAGAGTTTCTCTGAAATATTTTCTTCACCTTAATTAGAGAGAATGACTAAACCTGATAAGTAATTTGGATCAGAACTCCACAGTTTGTGGAAAGCTCCATTTATTTCCATGGAGCTTTGAAGGGGGAGGTAGGGGGAGTCCAATAGTGTAAACAGGTGTAGGGAGGGATTAATGAAGAAAAGACTGAATTGATTGGCACCTGACTTGGTGAGGAAACAGGAAAGGAATTTCTGGCTGTGAAGTTTGTGATTCCACTTCAAGATCGTTCTTTTTTACAGAATAACCACCCACCCTTAGTCCACAGCCTGAATTCCTCAGATTCTTCCAACCAGAGGAGCTGTGGCATGCTAAACGGTCTGTTATGATATCTGAACACTTAAGTGAATGTATTTGGCCAGGGACATTTGCTAGTGAAATTGATCATGCCTCCCCTGGGTTTTTCCAGTTCTTCTGAATAATTGAAGAAAACTAAAAACTGGATTCTCCGAACTGCCAAGTATCCTTAGGATCACAATGTGTCAGAATTAAAAGGAACTTTAAAACTCATCCTGAACAAGCTGTAGAGGATTCGTAAATCTGTGTCCCTAAATCTCTGCCATGAAATTTCTGCTTACACTTCCAGAGTCAGGGGAGTCACCCCTTCAAGGGGGTACCCTATTCTTTGAGCAGCTGTGAGAACGCTCTCTGTTGGTTTGAAAACTGCCCTTGGATCTTAGTGTGCCTGCTTAAGGAGACATCCAGAACAGATTTCCTTCCTCCCACGTCCCAGCCCTTCAGAAAATTCACATGGATTGCATCTCCTGGAATTTTCTCTAGGTCAGGCATTCTTGGTTCTTTCTACTTTTTGTTCCTCGTAGGGCAGGGTTTCTAGTGCCTTGAAGTATAGGGCCAGAAGAGCACAGGAGTGTGTGGCAGCTAAAGAATTCTGAAACTGGACTGGGGGTGATCTAGGCTGCCTCCCCTCACCCCTCTTCCGGATGGGGGAGTCTTCTATATGTGAGTGGGGAAACTTGATCGGCAGCCTCTTTCAGAGTAAGAAAAGAGGTACAGAACGTTTTGCCAGAGAAAGCTCTTTCAGCGGCTTCATTCTGATCACACCTCATGTTTGGCAGGGACCTCTCTGGCTCCCAGGGTTTCACTGCCACATCTTCGTACACCAATCTGCCTTCACTTCATGTTGGTGTGAATGATAAAACTAACTTTTCCCTAAGTTTTACTAGGTTGATCACATGGTTCAGCGGGATTCAGAGTCGTTTATACACTCCTTCTCCTTCATCAATCAGAGAATGACCATCACAAAGGGAGCACGGTTTGGCACCCTCGAAGCCACACACAGCTGCCTCTAGCGGACTGTTTCCACTGTTTCCGGGGTTGCGCTTTGTTTAAGTCACCAGGTGACCAGATGGCTTTTCCGCTACCTTAATAGCTTGTGTTTTGAGACTTGAAATACAGACCCAAGGAGGCTCAGGTTTCCTTGGCTGTGCGCAGCCGTAAGGAGCTCAGGTGTTTGGGCGCGGGGTGCCGCGGCGGGCATCCCCACCGACCCCTTCATTCCATCTTCTCCCTCACCCCCGAACACCACTCATGTTTGTGGTCGGAGAAATCCCGCAGGGAGAATGGACCAAGGCCGGTGTGGGGAGAGAGAAGGAAGGTGCCTAGAGTTTATCCAATAACGGGGTCTCAGCGTGACCGAATTCCTTGGGACACCAGAGAAGCGCCGGTGTGAGACTGGTCTTCTGCGGGCTGGCGGAAGGGGCACGGAAAGGTGACATTGGAGAGGCGAGGGCAGCCTTTGGCGGCAGGGCTGGATCCCAGGGTCGCAGCCAGCGCGGCCCTGACGGCAGATGGGGCCCCGAGGGGCCCTTGCCAGAGCCGGCTGGCTGCGGGGAGGCGGGGGCGCCGTTTCTGGGTTCGTTCGCCCTTGGGCTGGGCTGGGCTGGGCTGGGCTGCGAGCCCGGTCGGCTGGACCCAGGCGGGGGCGGCGAGGCCGGGCCAGCAGCGGGAGGGGCGGGGCCTCCCTTTGTCAGGGGATTTGCGCGGCGCGGCGGAGCCTCGCGCGGGTGCCGCTCTCGGCTCGGCTCTCGGGGGCGGGGCTCCTGCTCCGGCCCCGGGGCGCGGTGGGCGTGGGTTTCGGGAGCCGAGCGGCTGGCGCCCAGGGTCCCTCGTTCCGAAGCCCGCAGAAGCCCCTCCCTCGGCGCCTCGGCCTCCAATCCTCTCGGCCGCCCCTCCCTCGCGGGGGTCGCTCCTCCACGCGGCCCCGCCCCGCCCTCCTCCCCTTGGCTCTGCGCGCAGCGCGCTCCCGGCCAGGGGGGCTGCCCGGGCGGGGCGGCGCGGCGCGGCGGCGGCGGCGGCGGCGCGGGAAGGGGGAGGAGAGCCGCCGCCAGCCGTGCACTTCCCGCGAGCGGCGAGCGGGCGAGCGAGGAGGACGCCCCCCGCCCGGCCGGAGCGGAGCCTTTTGTTCCCAGCCAGAAGTTTGCATGCCGGGACCGTGACAGCTGCGGGCGGGGAGGACGGCGGGCCGCGGGGTCGGCGGCACAGCGGAGAATAGAGGCGGCTGCTTGTCATGCAGCCCACGGCGCGGCGACCGCGGGCCGGGGACTGGCGGCGGCGGGGGCGGCGGCGCCAACGGCAGAGGGACGCGGCTGCCGGAGGGACAAACTAACTTCCTGAGCGCGGGACCTGAGGCCGTCGCGGCCGGGAGCCACCTGCCAGCCTTCGGTGAGGCGAGCCTGGCCCGACGGGGCGCGCGACGGGGCGCGGGGGCGCGGGCGGTGCTAAGCGAGCCCCTCCGACCGACTCTCGCCGCCCCTGCAGCCTGCCCGCCTGCCTTCCGGAAGGCCCGGCGCGGGCTCCACTCGCCGTGTTTTGCGGCCACAGCGCGGGGTTGGCCTGGGAGCCACAACAATGCCATGATGTTTTGGAGACAGGAAGCCCCAAGCTGGCCCCGAATGAAGGACTTCCTGTGTTTAAAGTTGCAGGAATATCCGCCGACCAGCCCAGTTCAAATGCAAACATCCCAACTGGGGAGGACGAATGGCTAATTCAGACCAGCTGGACTCTCCTGGGCTGGGACTGAGGAGAAAATGAAAGGAATTCTTAGGAGCTTGGGCCATACTTGAACACTAGAGAGGCTGTGCCATTGTTATTAAAGGACACACTCAGCTTTGATGAGAAGTGAGTGGAACTTAGGTATTGAATAAGACTTGTCTATATCAGATGATTTTTGCTGACTGCGGAAGAGCAGTGCTCTCTAAAATAATTAAAAAAAAAAAAAACAGAAGCCATACAAAGAATTATTTTGTTTTCTGATTAAATTATGCCATTTATCTGTCTGTGACTTTGAGGCTGCTGGCTGGTGAGGAAAAAGCTGTTGCTGTCTGAGCTTCTCCCAGAATGGTTTCTAAGTGGGGCTTCCAGGCCTTTCTGAAAGACGGATGCACTTGGTGTTGTGGGGTATGAACATGTAAAAGGACTTTTGTAGAATGCATTTTGGGGGAACCTGTGAAAAAACTTTTCAGAGATTAATGGTTCATCTTAATTAAAAAAAAAAAAAAAGTATGGGTAAGCCACTTAGCAGGCCAGACTGTTTAAGACGGAACCCCACCTGCCTGGGGAAGGGAGAGGAGGAGGATGGCTATATAGAGGATTGCTACGTTCCACAGCGATCTATCTATGATACAATGAGGATAAATGAGCAAATTGACCAGGGGTCAAAGCTTAATCAGACTTCAAAAAGCACCATGGAAAAGATGGAAGGAAGTACTCTCTCCAGCAATGGTACATTAGGAGCAGCATCTAATGTTTTTGAACCTAGAGCACCAGAAGGGAAAAAGCTGGATGAGAGAATAATATTTGATGCATTAAAGCTAAGTAGTGATGTGCAGAAGTCAGCACCCGTGCCACCCCGGAGGCGGCCAAATGCAGAGCGCAAAGACAACGTTAACAGGAGGTCGTGGAAGTCCTTCATGCCACCCAACTTCCCAGAATTTGCAGAAAGGATGGAAGCTTCTCTCAGTGAGGTTTCAGAAGCTGGTGCTTCAAATCCCTCCTTGCAAGAGAAGAAGGAATCCAGGTCTGCAGTAACAGAAAGTTCTGGTCATTTGGACCAGAGGGAGCCTCAGTCAGAGGCAGTAACTCTGGAACACGTGTCCAAGTCCATAGGTATTTCAGAAGGGCAAGATGTGAAAATCTTAACTGGAGACTGCCAGGACTTGAGATTTCAGCAGCACAGCGAGAGCTCTCCCTATGAATTCCAGCCTGTAGAATCAGAGGCTGTAGCAGCAAGTGCTAACACAGATGTTGTGCAGGAACACAGATTCTCAAGTGCAACCTGGCCCAGGGCCATGAAAAGTTCTGCTAAGGGAGGCTTCAGTGAGAAGCAGCACCCCCTTGGGGAAGTAGCCTGCACTGTGGAAATGCCGCCTCTCTCCCCTTGCCTGAGTGAAGAAGTCTTGGATCCAGAATTGAATATTCTTGTAACCCCCACCCTGAGAGAGAAAACAGAGTCTGAGCTAAAGTTTGAGGAGGATGAGCGATGGATCATGATGGAGGCTGAGGAGGAGTGGGAGGAAGAGAAACTGTCAGAGAGAGGAAAGATTTCTCTAATGGCAGAGGAGAACAGCCTGGCAGATACTGTTGAGGAAAAGGAACAGGCAAACCCAATAGCAGTGGTGGAGGATGGAGCTGATTGCATAGCTGCTGTCTTGGGGACTCTTGACAACCTAGCTCTTGATCAGGTTTCTTGCTCTGATAACCCACAGCCAGCTCAGGACCCGCTGGCTACTGTTCCCAAGGATACACCCCTAGACTGCAGTTGTGTTCTTACAGGTGAGATGCAAAACAGAACTGCTCAGGAGCTAGAGGGTCTTGTTTCAGATTTAGAGTGTGCTGTTGGTCCTGTTGATGCAGAGCAGCTCTCTGACACAGACTCAGTGCAGATGTTTCTTGAACTTGAAAAGGAGTGTTCATGTGAAGAAGGCGTGACTCCTCTAGTTGAGCTGCAGAGTCAAGCCTCTTCCGAAGGGCTGGCCCCATCCCAGGATGCAGAAAATTCACTTGTAATTAGTCATTTTCCAGAGACACCCTTAGAAAAGGGACAGCATGTAAGCCTTTTAAATGTAAGCATAAAAGACTACACTATTGGATTGGATTGTGAATATTTTAATGCCCTGGATCCTTCTCAGGTGCCTAATGGTGTGCAACTTACTGCCTACCCTGATGTCATTGGGGACACTTCCAGTGTTAGCAAGGAGGAGTGTGAAAAAGTGCCTTTTAGCCCCGAGACTGCAGGGGAATTTGAGTCTGGTGACCCAGCAGATCTGGAGTCACTAGCAATGCTGGATTCGGGAGAATTGCCGAACTCTGATCACAGGGCTTCTCATGCAGATTTATCAGGCTTTATTGCTTCTGAGCTGGCCAAAGAGAATGGCAATATGTCCCTGGTAGACTGCAGTCGGACTGAGGGGAATGCGAAGACGTACATGGGGAGCTCCCCCCTCAGTTGTGCTGTTAACGCTGAACTAGCAGATGTTACCTCAGGACCTGAAGCAGAGGTGTTGTCGGGTGATTCACATTTACTAACAGATGAGATGCATTTGGAAAGTGAAAAAGGAGCTCTTCATCCAGAAAGTAACAGTCGGACATCCTTGGGAAATGTGGACCCTTGTGAGTTGTCTATGGAGAAGGTTTTGGATGAGGCAAAGGAGCTGGATTGTCAAGCCAAACTTTTGGAGGGTGGAGTCCCAACACATTTTCATGGAGACTTCCCAGAGCAGGTCTTGGAGAACCTCCAGAGGAAGTCCCTAGAGGCAGACATTCAGAGTCTGCACCTGCTGGTGAAAGAACCGAGACATAGAGATGGAGTAGAAACTGTGAATGATGAAAAGCCTGAACGGAGTGTGGCATCAGAGGGAGGGGCGACGGAAATGAGAGATTCAGAGTCACTCCCAAGTGTCTTTCCAGAGGAACAAGCTACCAAGTCCAGTAATACTCAATCTGTTTTGGAGGAAAGGATACCCATCCTACAGAGGCTTGCCACAGTTCCTACAGTGCCCACCCCAGAGGACAATGTCCCCGTTGCTGCGGTGTCTGCACCACAGGAAACTGCTGTGGCTGCTGCCATAGTGCCCTTCCCAGAGGAAGACCTCCTAGTTGCTTCAGTGCCCACCATAGTGGCGCACGTCCCAGCTGCTTCAGTGGTTGCCATAGAAGAGAATGTCCCAGTTGCTGCAGTGTCTTCCCCAGAGGGGACTGTTCCAGCTGCTGCAGTGCCCAGCACAGAGGAGGACACCCCAGAAAAGCCCATCACGCCAGCTGCTTCAGTGCCTACCCCCGAGGAGCCTGCTGCCCCCGCTGCCCCGGCTGTCCCAGCTGCTGTAGTGCCCACCCCCGAGGAGCCTGCCACCCCCGCTGCTGCAGTGCCCACCCCCAAGGAGCCTGCTGCCCCCACTGCTGCAGTGCCCACCCCCGAGGAGCCTACCGCCCCCACTGCTGCAGTGCCCACCCCCGAGGAACCTGCCGCCCCCACTGCTGCAGTGCCCACCCCCGAGGAGCCTGGCGCCCCCACTGCTGCAGTGCCCACCCCAGGGGAGCCTGCTGCCCCCACTGCTGCAGTGCCCACCCCAGGGGAGCCTGCTGCCCCCACTGCTGCAGTGCCCACCCCCGAGGAGCCTGCCGCCCCGGTTGCAGCAGTGCCCACCCCCGAGGAGCCTGCCGTCCCGGTTGCAGCAGTGCCCACCCCCGAGGAGCCTGCCGCCCCGGTTGCAGCAGTGCCCACCCGCGAGGAGCCTGCCGCCCCCGCTGCTGCAGTGCCCACCCCAGGGGAGCCTGCCGCCCCCACTGCTGCAGTGCCCACCCCCGAGGAGCCTGCCGCCCCCACTGCTGCAGTGCCCACCCGCGAGGAGCCTGCCGCCCCCACTGCTGCAGTGCCCACCCCCGAGGAGCCTGCCGCCCCTGCTGCAGCAGTGCCCACCCCCGCTGCCCCGGCTGTCCCAGCTGCTGCAGTGCCCACCCCTGAGGAGCCTGCCGCCCCCGCTGCAGCAGTGCCCACCCCAGGGGAGCCTGGCGCCCTGGTTGCAGCAGTGCCCACCCCCGAGGAGCCTGCCGCCCCCGCTGCTGCAGTGCCCACCCCAGGGGAGCCTGCCGCCCCGGTTGCAGCAGTGCCCACCCCAGGGGAGCCTGCCGCCCCCGCTGCAGCAGTGCCCACCCCAGGGGAGCCTGCCGCCCCGGTTGCAGCAGTGCCCACCCCCGAGGAGCCTGCCGCCCCCGCTGCTGCAGTGCCCACCCCCGAGGAGCCTGCCGCCCCAGCTGCCCCAGTTCCTTCAGTGCCCACTCCAGAGGAGCCTGCCTCCCTAGCTGCTACAGTGCCCACCCCAGAAGGGCCTGCTGCCCCAGCTGTTGCAGTGCCCACCCCAGGGGGCCCTGCTGCTCCAGTTGTTGCAGTGCCTGCTAAGGAGGACAGTTTCCCCCCTGGCATCCCTTTCCTGGGAGATACTGCCCATACTGAATCAGTGCCTATCTTGGAAGAAGGAACTCCTGTTCTAGAGTGGATCAAGGAGGACCTTAATGCTTCAGCATTTGGATTAAAAGAGGTGACTGGCACAGTGCTACATGGGAAAGCGCCTCTGGCTACAACTGATGGATTAAATTCAAATGAGGTAATTGTTGCTCCTTTTGTTGCCTGGAAGAGTCCAGAGAGTGAAGTGAGATTTTCAAGTTCTCTGACTTGGTGTTGATTTTAAATGGCACAGACAGTGTCTTGTTCTTTCTGATCCCTTTGGACATATAGTTTCTCGTCCTCATTGAATTAATGGGGAAGATATATCTTTATTATTTTTAATTCAGGTAAGCCAAGTTCAAAGGGAAAGTGGATGTCAGTTTGCCTTTTTTTTAAAAGATAATTAGCATGAAAGGGTGATTTGCTTTTGAAATATACAGTAGTTTGTTTTTTACTCAATCAAGAGATTGTTTATTGATCTGTGACGTCAGTAGTTAGGTAGAAGCCAGAGAGTGAGCTTTGCTGTGAGAACTGGAGTACTTGTGAATTGCTGTGGGAAGGTTAGATATCCCTGTGAAGATTGTGAGAATAATATAACATCTGGAGTACCAAGCATACAAGATTTCCATCACTGGCCCTTTCTCTCTTGCTTTCCAATAGATTGGTTAGTTGAATTCACTGAAGCCAATTGGGTGAAACCAGTGTAGAGATGTTTCAGTAACAGTATCTTAATACAAATGTGTGATTCTTAAAACCAGAGACATCATAATGTTTATAAACAATAAAGTAGAGGTCTTTTAGTCATTTTGTCAAATTGCCTCTGAGTCTTTAAGGAAGTCATTTTCCTTTCCTGGACCCCTGGTTTCTTGACATATGAAACGAGAGAATTGGGCTAAATATCCTCCTGGGTCTCTTCCAGCTGTGTGTTTCTTGATACTAGAGAACAGAATGTGTTAGAAATAGTTGAGAACAGTGTTCCACGTCCTTGAGCCCTCTTGGATAAAGGAATTTGGAATCAGTATCTTTCTGTAGTTAACTGTCCTGGGGTCATTTGCTCAGTGTTAAGGAGTGAAGTTAGAGGTTTGACCTAATTCAGTGAGTGAGAACTGAGTGAGGAGGTTGTTTTGATTTGACTCCATCCTTAGTATCCAAATCAGTGCCTTCTTCATAGTATGCATTCACTACTGAATGAATAGCAATCTCCTGGAATACTGATGGATGCTACATGGAAGATGAGCTCTCTCATACATCCCATTGAGAGCCTTTCACGCCAGCCTTAGTCTGCTAACCCATTAAACAAACATGCAGCTCCCAGCCACAAAATCACATTGATTGTATCCTCTAGGCTGCTGCTTAGCTGAGTGGTGGTTGTGTCACCTTGGGCTTTGACAATTATTTTGTATCACAGTCTCCCATCGAATTAGGATCTGTCACCTTTCAGACTGATGGATTTTGGTTTGATTTTCTAAGTTGTATTGAATTTGGTATTGACGTCAAGATCCCAATAACCTGTCTGAAGATAGTAGGTCATTGACAGTAAATTTCTTATGCTAGCATTCTTGATAAGACAGTATTTCTGGTATAAAGCCTGTTGCAGCAATCAATGAAATGTAAGGATGAAATTTATCAGGAGCCAGTCACATCTGCGTAAGGGGTGGAGGGTTCCAGAGAAACTGGTTTTTATTTTTTTTATTTGACAGGTAGAGATATAGATAGAGACTGAGAGAAAGGTCTTCCTTCCATTGGATCGCCTCCCAAATGGCCACTACAGCTGGCACGCCAGGAGCCAGGTGCTTCTTCCTGGTCTCCCACATGGGTGCAGGGGTCCAAGCATTGGGCCATCCTCCTCTGCCCTCCTGGGCCACAGCAGAGAGCTGGACTGGAAGAGGAGCAACCAGGACTAGAACCGGAGCCCATATGGGATGCGCTGCAGGTGGAGGATTAACCAAGTGAGCCATGGTGCCGGCGCCCAGAGAAACCGTGAATAGCAATCTCTGGGATCTGTTTCCTGATCTGCAGAATGATTATTCCTAACAGGCTAGATTGTCTCTAAGGATCCTTCCAGCTACAGGTGGCAGTCATTTTGTGAAGTACTGCCTGATATTAATGATATTAATAAAATGCTAGCCCAGCTGCAGTGTTCCCCATCTTTGAAGTGATTAGAAGTGGAATATCTGAGAGCCAGCAGATGCCTACATCTGTGTAACAAAAGAAAAGATCTAAGCTATAGTCCAAGGTAGGACCCTTAATAATGCATTATAGCAAACATTTTAGAGTATATAGGTTTTCTAAATTACTATTTTTAAGAAGTTTACCCAAGATAAGAGATGTATGAATTTCTCTTCCATTTTTAGAGGGTTCCTAGAGGCTGTTGAGCCTGTAATGTTTATACATTGACACTGAGGACTCAACAGGTGATCATACCTGGAATGTGGTGACAGATGAACTGCATTAGATCT
Organism: Sylvilagus floridanus; assembly: GCA_949820135.1. Lineage (NCBI taxonomy): Eukaryota > Metazoa > Chordata > Mammalia > Lagomorpha > Leporidae > Sylvilagus > Sylvilagus floridanus. Next base: position 30,311,339 of record OX463225.1, read on the forward strand.
TGTGCATATGTGTATACAAATGCACAGATGTTCATATGATAAAAATAAGTGTAAACTTTCCCTTAGCCAATAATGACAGAGTTTGTTAGAAGAAGCCAATTGCCAAAGTTTGTTAGCTGTTTTTAGGGGAGCAGAGGCCCTCTGAAAGCCATCTGTGGTTTATTAGACCCTAATCATTTATAAGTTTATCGACATCCTCAGTCTTATCCCAGTCATGGGTTCAAAAGAAGAAAATCACTTTTGTAGAAAATAGAAGTTCTATAAAATTGAAATCTTAGCAAAAATTAGGGAGCATCACAATCCCAGGTCAGTGTTAGAATGCAGCTGATTGGTAAATCCATCAACAGTTTGCTTACCCTAACCTCGTTTGTAGACAAGAATTCATTCACTGAATAAATATTTATTGAATAATTACTCTGCACCAGGTACTAGGCTCCTGCAGTGAACAGAACTGGTGTGGTTCCTCCACCCTTGTGGAACTTAGAGTATACTAGAGAAGGCAGACAGATGTTAAGCAGAAAATGACACAAATCAGTATAGCAATTACAAATTGTGGCAGATGCTTTGAATAGAGATGTCAGTGGATTTAGTTGGATGGAATCAAGATACATTTTGAAGTAGAATCAACAAGACCTGATAATGGCTTTTGTGTTGGGGTAAGGAAAGAGGAGTTACCAAGGCTGAGTTTTGGGCTCTTGTTTGTATCTCTGGGTAGATGAGGACAGTAGGAAATTGATTGAGGGAAGAACAGGTTTTAGGGGATAGGAAAGTAGGAATACAGTTTCATTTTGCAAGTGATAGGTTTGAGATGCCTGTGATTTGTTTGTATGAAGACATTAAGAAAGCATTTATGAGGCCGGCATTGTGGCATAGCTAATAAACCACCGCCTGCAACGCCAGCATCCCATGTGGTGCTGGTTTGCATCCCTGCTGCTCCACTTCTGATCCAGCTCCCTGCTAATGACCTGGGAAGAGCAGTGGAAGATGGCCCCAACCCACGTGGGAGACCTGGAAGAAGCTCTTATCTTCTGGCTTTGGCCCAGTCCAGCCCCAGCCATTGCGGCCATTTCAGGAGTGAACCCAGAGGATGGAAGACCTACTTCTTGCTCTAGCTCTCCTTCTCCCTCCCTTCGTCTCCCTGTCTCTCTCTCTGCCTCTGCCTATCTGTAACTCCGCCTTTCAAATAAATAAGTAACTAAGTTCGTGGAAAATGGAATTAAAAGATACATTTTGTGCAAAAAAGTTTAGAATTTGTGCATAGCTCTTCATAATACCTTTTTTTCACACACTTTTTGAAAATGCCTCGGAATGCCTGATTTTTTTTTAATACTTATTATTTGAAAGAGCAAAGAGAAAGTGGGAACGAGAGATGGCTTCCATCACTGAATCACCCCCAGATGGCCACAACAGCCAAGTCTGGGTCAGGCCAAAGCCAAGAGCCAGGTGGCAAGAACTCAAGCAAGTGGGCCATCTTCCACTGCCTTCCCAGGGAATGCATTAATTAAAAAAATATTTTTAAAGATGTATTTATTTGTTTGAAAGGCAGAATTAGCAGAGAAAAAATGGTCGATCTTCCATCTACTGGTTCACTCAGCTTAGCTGCTGTGCCACAATGCTGACTCCAAAATCTTATAACCCTATTTTCGATGAACTATTTTTTTTTAAGACTTATTTATTTGACAGAGTGGCAGAGAGACGAGGGACACAGAGAAAGAAAGAGATCTTGCATCTAGTGGTTCACTACCCCAGTGGCCACATTGGCCAGGGATGAGCCAGGCTGATACCAGGAGCCTGGAACTCCACCCAGGTCTCCAAAATGGGTGGCAGGGGCCCAAGTACATAGACTGTCTTTACTGCTTTACTGGGCTCATTAGCAGGTAGCTGGATCAGAAGCAGATCAGTCTGGGTTTGAACCAGCACCCCAGCATGAGATGCAAATGTCACAAGAGGTGGCTTAACCTGCTGAGCCACAATGTTGACCCCTCTGAACTTTTTCAAGAACTCTCATATAGATTTGAAACTCAGAAGAGCGATATAAATTGAGAGTCATAAGTATTTATCATGATTAATAAAGTCATGGGAATGGATAAAATTGCCTAGAGAGAGAATAGAATTGAGAATAGGGCTTCAGACTGACAATCTGGCCACATTTACCCACAAAGACTCCAAAATTTGGAGGTCTAGAACAGAAAGAGAACTAAGAACATTAAAACGAATCAGCATGAAACTGCAAGAATGCAGTATCACCAAAGATAGAAGTGTTTCAGGAAGTTCTTTGGGAAGTTACCTGTTTTGTGTTCTTACAGCCTTGCAGTAATTTTTGCTAGTGTGCTGGTCTGGACAATTTCTGCCACAGCTGCTTAGTTAGCACAGCCACTTCCATTTCACTAACCATGTGTAAAATACTAAGAAGGAGCATGCCTACAAGTATTGATTTTAAAAAACAGCTTTATTTGGGAGTTGAGAGAAGGGAAAAGTGTTTCCAATTTTCCTTTTTTTTAAGATTTATTTATTTATTTGAAAAAATTACACAGAGAGAGGTGAGGCAGAGAGGTCTTCCATCCAATGGTTCACTCCCCAATTGGTTGCAATGGCAGAGCTATGTGGATCTGAAGCCAGGAGTCAGGAGCTTTTTCCTGGTCTTCCCACGTGGGTGTAGGGGCCCAATGATGTGGACCATCTTCCCCTACTTTCCCAGGCCACAACAGAGAGCTGGATCAGAAGTGAAGCAGCCGGGAGTTGAACTGGTACCCATATGGGATGCTGCCATTGTGGACGGCGGCTTTACCCACTATGCCACAGCACCGGACCCTCCAATTTTACTTTCTTTAATGTTCTGTTTTCTTGTGTTCATAATGAAAATCTAAATAAAGGGTTATTTAGAGGTGCTTTAATATAATTTTCAATTTCTGAAAAATGATGAGACAAAGAAAGGTATAGTGAATGCTTCTATAGGAAAAGTTCATAAAGTAAATCCAAATTTTAAAAGAAGAGCTAGCTCCATTGTATGAGAGATTGGCATGTTATTTGAATGTATTTCACTTTTCTGCATCATGTATAGCCTAGCCCTCTAGAACTTTGTGCTGTGATGGAGGTGTTATCTATCTATGATCCAGTGAAGTAGGCACTAGCTACATGGGGCTGTTGACCACATGAAATGTGGCTAGTGTGACTAAGCTACTGAATTGTTAGTTTAATTTAAATTAAATTTAAATAGCTCTGTGTAGCTAATGGCTGCCATATTGGACAGCACAGAAAGAGTTTATAAAAAGCAGTCATGGGGCTGGCACTGTGGTATAGTGGGTAAAGCCCCTGCATGCAGTGCTGGCAACCCATATGGGTGCCAGTTCGAGACCTGGCTGCTCCATTTCCGATCCAGCTCTCTACTATGGCCTGGGAAAGCAGTAGAAGATGGCCCAAGTCCTTGGGCCCCTGTACCCATGTGGGAGACCTGGCTTCAGATTGGCACAACTCCGGCCATTGTGGCCAATTGGGGAGTGAACCAGTGATAGAAGACTTCTCTCTGTCTCTGTCTCTGCCTGCCTTTCCTTCTCTGTAATTCTACCTTTCAAATAAACAAATAAATCTTAAAAAAAAAAAAAAGTATGAGACAGAATTTAATTATTGGGTGAAAAAGGGCCCTTCATTGTGAACTTGATGTCTTCTGTCTATCCCTTTGGATTTTTGCCAAGCCTTTCTAACCTCCATTCTGCCCAGTCACCACCATCATTTTGATGCACACAACAATTTTAAACTTCTTTCCCCTTTTCTGTTCTGATTTTTCTTCAGTGAAAGCATCTGTAATGTTATAAAATGGAATTATAGCACTTGGTTTTTCTGGGAACCATGTTGTTGGAGAAACAGTCATTTTAGCTAAATACTTTTATAGTGTTGCCTAACAAAATATGGTATAATCAAATTATAGTCTACAATGAAGTGCACTGGCAATTGCCCTTGTAACCTTCCTTTTTCAGTGTTCCCTGGAGCTTTTCCTCGCTGGTGACTCATTTATCCAGCCATAGGCCATTCTCTATGGAATCAGGTTCATAACCTTCATGTGGTCTCACATATAGATCAAAATTAGGGGCAGCCCTTGTAGTACACTGGATTAAGTGGCCACTTGGAACACCCTTATCCCATACAGTTGTGCTGGTTCAAGTCCCAGCTTTTCCACTTAATCCACCTTCCTGTTAATGCATCCTGGGAAGCAGCAGATGATGGTTCAAGTGCTTGGGCCCCTACTATCCACATGGGAGACCCGGATGGAGTTCCTGGTTCCTGCTTTGGCATGGTTCAACCCTGGCTGTTGCAGGCATTTGGGGAATGAACCAGCAGATGAAGAGTGTGTGTGTGTGTGTGTGTGTGTGTGTGTGTATGTATGTCTGTCCATGTGTCAGAGAGAAAGAGACTCTCAAGTAGATGAAAATAAACATTTTAAAAAATATTTCCCAAAATTTAGTTGTACCCAAAGTTACACTTTTCTTCTACATTTATTTTTCTATTTTCTGTTTTCTGTCATCCTCTGGCCTTAATTAACTCACTTATTTCACTGAAACTAAAGAAACTTTCTGTGGAAGAAAATAAATGTAAATAACATTTCTTCTGATTTCTTGTTTGCTTTTAGGAATATCTGAATCATAATGGAGCTTTAGTAGAGAAAGATATGCATGTTGCTGGTTATACTTGTTCACATTATTTTAGAATTCCATTTTATGATAAACATGGATATACAGTATTTTGTACAGTATTTGTGATATATATATATATACACTCATATATACTTGTATAAGGGAGCTTAAAAAATTCATGAAACGTTCACATTATTTAATTAAATTTATTTATTTGGCAGAAAGAGCTCTGATCCAAAGTTTACTCCTCAAATGCCCAAAGCAGCTAAAGCTGGGAGCTGGGGATGCAATCCAAGTCTCCCACATAGGTGGCAGGAATCGGAGTATTTGAGCCATCACTGCTGCCTCCCAGGGAGTCCATTAGCAGGAAGCTGGAGTTAAGAATTGAACCCAAGCACTCTGAAGTGAGATGCAGGCATCTTAATCAGCATCTTACCCACTAGGCCAAATCCTGTCCCATGCTGTCTTTTATTTTAATTGTTTTCATGAACTTTTCAAGCCCCTCTCATATCTGCATCTTACTCAGAGTATGCGTCTGAAGTTGTTGAGGACACTTCCCTACATTGCTGGATCATTTCCCTTTGTAATAAGAGAAATACTCTTTCAAGATTATTGGCTGTGTGTGGTCTGTGGCCTTGAACAGAATGAAGTTAAATGGCCCCAGGAGGATTAAGCTGTGAGGTTGGAGTTTTTCACACTAATATTTTTTGACTGAATGAATTACTCTCTGACAATTAGTTATTGTCAGAGAAGAGCATTGCTGTTATCAGTGGCCAGTTAAGGCTATTCTCTAAGGTAGTTTTCATCTGAAATCATTTGGTATCATTTCTTCCCTTTCAGGATTTATATACATTGTATTATTACAGTATTTAAAAGCTGATAGTTCTATTCCCTATAGCATTCTACATTAAAAATTAAACAACAAATGAAAAAATAAAAACCCATGAGACATTGGGTTAAAGACCTAAATGGTACCATAACTCTGTAATTACATGTTCCATAGGAAGATGATTGATGTAAGAAACCATGTGTTTCCTTGATCCATCACTGTGCAGGTGGCTTGTTTTTCCTTTTGATTGCTGGACCCCTTCATTGAGTTGTAAATCTTTCAAGAATGATCATTGTATGGTATACTGGACCTAATGGCCTTTAGATTAAATCTTCTTTGGCTTGCGTTTATCCAGATGTTTCAGAAAGAACAAGTGGATCCTCTTCAGATGAAATTGCAGCAGGTGAATGGACTTGGCCAGGGATTAATTCAGAGTGCAGGAAAAAACTGTGACGTGCAGGGTTTAGAACATGATATGGAAGAGATCAATGCTCGATGGAACACACTGAATAAAAAGGTGAGTGGCAAGTGTCCTGGGAACAGGAAGCATGGAAAAGGGACGTCAGATTCCACAGTTTCCTTGGAACCTGAATGCAAATAAAAAGTTAGTAGTTGCAATCTGTATGTAACTAAAGGGGATTAGTAGTAATGTAAGAATTGCTCTCTCCTTTCTCATAATGAACCTTTGTTTCTATAATACAGGTTGCACAAAGAATTGCACAACTCCAGGAGGCTTTGTTGCATTGTGGGAAGTTTCAAGATGCCTTGGAGCCATTGCTCAGCTGGTTGGCAGACACTGAGGAGCTCATAGCCAATCAGAAACCTCCATCTGCTGAGTATAAAGTGGTAAAAGCACAGATCCAAGAACAGAAGGTAAGTGAGAACGTTGGGACTGTGAAGTGTAACAGCCGTAGGGAGTGGTAGACAACACATTTGCTTGAAGTTTGAGTTTAGGAGTTTTAGTACAATCCTAACCTGCTTTGAGTCATCCTGGAAAGAAAGGTAAAAACTGTTTGTTTGTTTTTTTCATCTTAATCTGCTAGCTTACTGTGGCATATAAGACTGAACAGTTTTACTGGTTCATGTATCCTGCTTCAGTGTATTATCCATAGCTTTGTGTTTAGAAGATTTTGGTGCTTTCAAGATCAGCAGTATTCTAAATAATGTTTTATTTCACAGGCAAGATCCTATTTTTTTTGGTTTTAATTTCTATTTCAGTGTACTTCCTTTTTTGAAAGAAACTTATCCCAAAAGAAATACTATTTTTTCCAGCTTTACTGAGGTATCATGACAAAAACTGTTTACAGTGTACAATATGGTATTTTAGTATGTATATCTACATTATGAAATCATTGCCATAGTTAAGCTAATTAACATCTGTCACGCCACATTATCCTTTTTTTTTTTAAGTATTTATTTGAGAGGTAGAGTTACAGACAGACAGAGGGAGAGACAGAGAGAAAGGTATTCCACCCGCTGGTTCACAAAACAGCTGGAGCTGAGCTGATGCAGAGCCAGGAGCTTCTTCTGGGTCCCCCATGCGAGTACTGGGACCCAAGCACTTGGGCCATCTTCTACTGCTTTCCCAGGCTACTAACAAGGAGCTGGATTGGAAGAGAAGCAGCCGGCACATGATCCTGTCCCCTATGGGATGCTGGTGTCTCAGGTTGAGGCTTAGCCCACTATGCCACAGCGCCGACTCCGTATATTATCCATTTTCAATATGCTTTTTCTCTTGGTTCCGAAGAGTTCCCTGTTAGTCACACAATGACACGCACTGCTCCGATTAAAAACCTTAGTGTGAAAAGTATATGTGGATGACGGAAACTTACCACAGCTCATGTTTTTTCCTCAGGATGAAGAAAACTTCTGGTATTCAGTTATGCTTAGGATTTGGGAGGTTGGGGTTTGTTTTTTTGTTTTTTCTTCCTGTTTTGAATTTTTAAGTGACCCTGCATTACCACTTTCCGTTCTCTCTAACCACGTGTACAATAGCTGCTCCAACGGCTCCTAGATGATCGAAAAGCCACTGTAGACATGCTTCAAGCAGAAGGAGGCAGAATAGCCCAGTCAGCAGAGCAGGCTGATAGAGAGAAAATCACTGGACAGCTGGAGAGTCTCGAAAGTAGATGGACTGAACTGCTCAGCAAGGCAGCAGCCAGGTAAGGGCAAAGGGGCCAGGAGCTATGGGTCAGAGGCTTGTTTTGTCCTGTTTTTCACTTGCTGTTGCTAAAGTATGCTGACAGCTCCTGGACAGTTCATACCATGCTTTGGAATGCATTTCACAGCTTTGATTTGAAGAATGATGCTTTCTGGAGATGATTCTCATAAGCAGAATCACTCTAAGGAAACAAGCTTTTAACTCCTTGTATGACTCTGAAACCTGGAAGACTCACTGATCTGTGTTGCACTTCAGCATAATTGAGGCTCCACATGACAGATTCCTACAGTCCAGCCAAGTTTTCTCTGAGTTTTTTTTTTTTTAAAGATGTATTATTTATTTGAAAGTCAGAGTTACACAGAGAGAGGAGAGGCAAAGAGAGAGAGATCTTCCATCCGCTGGTTTGCTACCCAGTTGGCCGCAATGGCCAGAGCTGTGCTTATCTGAAGCCAGGAGCCAGGAGCTTCCTCTGGGTCTTGCACGTGGGTGCAGGGGCCCAAGGACTTGGGCCATCTTCTACTGCTTTCCCAGGCCAAAACAGAGAGCTGGATCAGAAGAGGAGCAGCCAGGACTAGAACCGGCACCAATATGGGATGCCGGCGCTTCAGTCCAGGACGTTAACCCACTGTACCACAGCACCGGCCCTTCTCTGAGTTTTTGAAACAGATTTTTTTTCCCCTTCATATTTATAAATAACACTATTGATACTTGGAATGGAAATTTGTCATATTTCTTTTCTTTGAGCTTATCCTAATATTAGGTGTTTTTGGCTGTAGGAGTTAGCCTGTGGTTAAATGTGCAGGCATGCTGTATATAAAGAGAATTGAAAAGGAATCTTTTTTTTTTTTTTTTTGACAGGCAGAGTGGACAGTGAGAGAGAGAGACAGAGAGAAAGGTCTTCCTTTGCCGTTGGTTCACCCTCCAATGGCCGCCGCGGTCGGCGCGCTGCGGCCGGCGCACCGCGCTCCTCCGATGGCAGGAGCCAGGAGCCAGGTGCTTTTCCTGGTCTCCCCATGGGGTGCAGGGCCCAAGCACCTGGGCCATCCTCCACTGCACTCCTGGGCCACAGCAGAGGGCTGGCCTGGAAGAGGGGCAACCAGGACAGAATCCGGTGCCCCGACCGGGACTAGAACCCGGTGTGCTGGCGCCGCAAGGCAGAGGATTAGCCTATTGAGCCACGGCGCCGGCCTGAAAAGGAATCTTGATGTGAATGGAAGGGGAGAGGGAGTGGGAAAGGGGAGGGTTGCGGGTGGGAGGGAAGTTATGGGGGGGGGAAGCCATTGTAATCCATAAGCTGTACTTTGGAAATTTATATTCTTTAAATAAAAGCTTTATAAAAAAATTTTAAAAAAAATGTGCAGGCATGCAAGAGATGCATGAATGAACATTCTTCAGTAAAAATGGTCAAAAGACAGGCAGAACACTTTTTCCTCCAGGAAAGTGCTTTCCCCTTCTATAACTACAGATAAACCTCATGTCGGTTGAGCTTAATAAGTCACATGGGTGTCTTTACTTTTATACTGTCCCCAGTTTTAAAAAAAATGCCAGCTAGTTGGAAATTAATTAGAGAATAATAGAATTGATCATTTATTATTGTATTCTCTAAGTTTTCTAGGTAACCAATGACAGTCTTCAAATAACTCCCTCATTAGTCTTTTCATTTCCACCTGCACATGACTTGCTTATTTCTGATTTGTGAAGTATGGCTCGCACATATTAGTGGGAGAAACAAAATTGAAAGAGTTTGTTTTTATTTCCAGGTTAGAACTTTTTTTTTTTTCTTTTCTGCCTGTCCATTTCCACGAAGGGTGCCGTTAGTCTTCCAGTTACCTAGGCTTAAAACCTCAACCCCATTTTTACGCTTCATCCTTCCTTTGTGCCCCACATCTATCAGAATGCAAAGTTCTGTCCATTTGTCTTTCCTGGTCATGTGTTTCTTGGATTCTCACTGTCCTACTTAAGTGCATGGCTCCTGAGCTCTCTCCTCAGCTGTGGAGATAACTTCCTACTTAATCAGTGACCCCTCTGGTACTCTCTTCATCAGCTAGCTGCAGGTGAACCTTTTTATCATTTGATGACTTCCTGTTGCCCAGAAAGCAAAATCCAAACTTTTTAACCCAACATTTAAAGGCCTCTACTATCTGACCCTAACCTGCCTTCCTTAGTTTCCACTATTATTCTTGCTCCTTATATCCTTATATTATATAAATATAATATTCAAATATATTCTCTTTTTTTATTTTGTTTTTTAAAGATTTATTTATTTATTATTTTATTGAGAGGCAGAATTACAGAGAGAGGGAGAAACAGAGAGAGGTCTTCCATTCGCTGGTTCACTCCCCAAATGGCTATGACAGCCTGATCTGGGCCAATCTGAAGGCAGGAGCTTCTTCTGGGTCTCCCACATCGGTGCGGGTTCCCAAGGCCTTGGGCCATCTTCTTCTGCTTTCACAGGGCACAGCAGAGAGCTGGGTTGGAAGAGAAACAGCTGGGATATGAATTGGCACCCATATGGAATGTCAGTGCTGCAGGCAGAGGGTTACCTGAGTATACCACAGCACCAGCCCCTGTTCTCTTTTTTAATATACTTTACCAGCATCCTCTGTGAAATGCTTTAATCAATCTTCCTTTCCAGGGATCTTTATTTCCCTAACATGGAATAACTTCTGCCTCTGTAGTGGCCCCTTGCATTATGATCATACTTTATGTACTTATCTCCCTGGTCCATGATCTCTCTTAAGTCATGATTTGCTTCTCATTGACATTTTGATGATGCTTTCTTTACTACTTATTCCATCCTCCTAGCCCAATATAGTTTCTGGACGAATTTTTTTTAAGAGAAATACCAAGAGTAGTTGGTTAGAGACATTCTAAAGACTTACTTGGATTCTTTAATTTTGAATATTTGATACTTGAAATTATTTTGACATCTCTTTGATACCCTAAGTCTTACTACATTGAGTTCTTCACACTTACAGTTTGCTAAACCTGGTTTTTGGGAGCTGGGGAGGGAGTTCTAGTTTGTAGCATTATGCTACCTTTGCTCTGCAGACACTCTCCTCTCTCATAAGTAAAGGTAACAGAGACCGAGAAATGAAGACTGATGATATTTTGATTCCCTTAAGCTTCATTTTGATCACATGTTCAGGTGATAAAGGTGCTATATTCCATTTTGATTTGTGTCCGTGTGTAAGAAGAAAAGCATTAAAAGATCTGATTATAATCCTCATTATACTATTGCTATTCACCAGATGATTGGACAGATTTTTCTTTAAGCCTTCAGGGTCCAGTATTTTTCTTATAGTAGTGGAGTAATTATTCTGACTCCTTACAAAGTTATGACAAGATTGGAATGAGATAATTCTTTGAAAACAGCAATGCTACATAATGCACGTTCTGTTTACTATTGGTATTTTTGAACAGTACCTCCTAAAGACTATTCTGTTACTGAATCTTTTACTATTATTAGTCTTAATGTAATTTTCTGCTTCAGCAGCTTGTTCTATATATTTGTGTAGGCAAAAACAGCTGGAAGATATCCTGGTTCTGGCTAAACAATTCCACGAGACAGCTGAGCCTATTTCTGACTTCTTATCTGTCACAGAGAAAAAGCTTGCCAACTCAGAACCTGTTGGCACTCAGACTGCCAAAATACAGCAGCAGATCATTCGGCACAAGGTAAGAAGTAGTTACAATAAATGAAAACACAAAGCTGGACTAGAAATCCTAGAAATTAGAAAACTGCCTACTGCATTCTGTAAGATGTGTTTTAAGTTTAATGTCAAATTATTAATGGGAAGAATCATATCTTTGAAGTAAAAATAGAAATTGACTAATAGGCAACCATCCAAGAAAACCGCTTTTGTTCCCAATTTTTATATTATTTTTGCAATACATGAATTTTTGAAATTTAATTTGTTATATCATTTGTTATTTGTTGTTTCATGTTTGCTTTTCAGTTACTTTGTTGTTTCTGTTATTCATTCTTTCCATCTGGATTTCCAGGCTCTGGAGGAAGACATAGAAAACCATGCAACAGATGTGCACCAGGCAGTCAGAACTGGGCAGTCCCTCTCCTCCCTGACATGTCCTGCAGAACAGGGCTTGCTGTCAGAAAAGCTAGACTCTTTGCAGGCCCGGTACAGTGAGATTCAAGACCGGTGCTGTCGGAAAGCAGCCCTGCTTGAACAAGCCCTGTCTAACGCTAGACTGTTTGGGGAGGATGAGGTGGAGGTGCTCAACTGGCTGGCTGAGGTTGAGGACAAGCTCAGTTCAGTGTTCGTAAAGGATTACAGACAGGATGTCCTGCAGAAACAGCATGCCGACCACCTGGTATTCATGTTTTCCATTCTTCTTGGTTATGTTACTAACTTATTTTATAGTTTTGATTTCTGTTTTTCTTCATTTCTTTCTTTTTCTTTTCTTCTTCATTCCAAACACTTTGAATTTTTTTATACACAAGTGCATAGTTTACAGACTTGGTGTTAAATAGTAATCCTTTTTCGGATGAGTCCATGGGAATATTTATATTTAACAAACTGAATTGGTAATTCTAGAAAGTGATACAGGATATAGTCAGAGGCTCTCTTAACCTCAACTTGTGATTGACATCACTAAGTCATGTATCTCTCAGTATCCATTTAAGCAGATTTTTGAGAGAGAATGTACTTTAGCAAAACCAGATTTACCTAAATAGTGTCCAGGATTTGATCATGCAGTTACCACTTTAAAATATTTTTTAATTTATATGCTGAAATTCTGGGGATTCTGTATCATTTTAGTGGAAAGCAGAGTTTTCCTTTGCTATTCTTTTGATAGTCTGAGATTTCTTTTGCTTCACTGACTTCAGTGGAGAGAGTTTTTTACCAGGTTCTAATTTAAGTTGACATGTTCTTGCTGGCTTTCTTCTCCTAAACATCTGTCTTAGTGTTTTGTTTTGTACACAATAGGACATTTTGCTGAATTCCACTGCTACTTGTCTTGGGTTCATGTTTGGTGCCTCACAGATTGGTAAAGATGATTTAATCCTAAATCTCTTCTCAAACAGAACAAAGGAAGACTGCCTTTAAGTATCTGGTTTAATTATTTTGTAGAATCAGTGGGATAACCAAAGAGATAAGGGAATCTGTTGTTTAAACTGGTGTTCTTCTCCTTTAAATTTGGCCTTTAAGGGTCTCAAATTTCTTTCCCTTTGTTTGGGGAGTAATGATGTTCTTTCCTTTCAGGCTCTAAATGAAGAGATTGTTAATAGAAAGAAGAATGTAGATCAAGCTATTAAGAACGGTCAGGCTCTTCTAAAACAAACCACAGGTACTTTGAGAAGTGCATCTCTTATCACCTCTGTGGTCCAGGGAAATAAGCACCCTGTGTTAGCCGCCTCTCACTGATTGTATTACCCGGTGCTCCAGGGTGGGGCTGACAGCCTGTTCTCATTTACTGCTGAATCTTTGCAAAACCAAAGACTTAGTCTCTCACACCCAGTTACAGATGGTGATTCCCTCTGCCCTCCAGGATCTCCAATACCAATGCTCACTGAACAGTACTGGAGTTCTAGAAACACCAGCAACTGAACTCTGATCCTATAGTGATCTCAGAAGTGGCTTCTTTTTATCAAGTGAAAGGTTTATTTCCCACTTACCCTCCATGTGGGATGTTAGGTGACATCACTACCACAGCGGGAGAAGCATATATAAGGTTTAAGCTCTGATTTGAAGAAAGAGAGATTAAAGGGACTCCCTCATCTTTCGATCTCTTCCATCAGAATGATTGTGTGCCATCTTCCACAGGTGAAGAAGTGTTACTTATCCAGGAGAAACTGGACGGAATCAAGACTCGTTATGCAGATATCACAGTCACGAGCTCCAAGGCCCTCAGAACTCTAGAGCAAGCCCGGCAGCTGGCCACCAAGTTCCAGTCTACTTACGAGGAACTGACCGGGTGGCTGAGGGCTGTGGAGGACGAGCTGGCAGCCAGTGGAGGACAGTCTCCCACAGGGGAGCAAATACCCCAGTTTCAGCAAAGACAGAAGGTAAGCCATCATTTCACTCTAAAAGGAAAAAGTGTCCTCTTTGTCAGAATCCTTGTTTCATCACCTTTACACTTAAATGTAAATCAGAATTTCTGCCTACCTCCTTCTTATTTACTCATGGGCATTAAGGTTTGATGTAAAACTATGTAAAAGAGCACTTGTTATGGTCTGAAGAAGAAAGAAGTTGAATCAGAGACCCTTAGGAAGTTTGTGTGTACCATTTTCTAATTTACCTGTACGGTTCATAATCCAAAGAGTGTTTCATGATTTTATTTGATTCTCCTGCAAGATCTAGTATCATTCAAGTTGTGCAAAAATACCACGTTAGGTACATGTTAAGTTAAATACCTATAGTTAAAAGCATTATCTACCATTTCTGTGGTAGTGGGAATAAAAAAGAAAAGAATACTTACTTGTTTTACAAGAGTTAGTCTGGCTCAAATTGTGCAAACAATTCTAACTAAGCAGAGGCTAGGCCTGAAGGATGACTGAAAAACCTGAGACAAGAAAAAAAATAACTGAAGGAAGGAGGTCAGTGCCCTGCTGGGATGAGAGGAGGAGATAGCGCTTTACACCCAGCACAGCTGCTAATGTGCTTAATTTAGCAAAGAATGGCCTGAAAACTGTTTTCCCTTCTTAGGAATTAAAGAAGGAGGTCATGGAGCACAGGCTGGTGTTGGACACAGTGAACGAGGTGAGCCGTGCTCTCTTAGAGCTCGTGCCCTGGAGAGCCCGAGAGGGGCTGGATAAACTTGTGTCCGATGCCAACGAGCAGTACAAATTGGTCAGTGACACCATTGGACAAAGGGTGGATGAGATTGATGCTGCTATTCAGAGATCACAGCAGGTAATGTTTGTAAACACTTGGCATTAATGTTTTCATCAGTGAGGATAGGTGTGTGAGGTACAATACCTTGATCCCTATAGCTACTGCCTCAGGAACAAGAAGAATGAGACCAGACTAAATCTGATGTGACTGGCGTGTTTCAGAGGTTTGTGAGGGTGAATCCAAGGCTGATCCAAAATACTCGACCCCTTTGTATAGAGAAGAACTTAGAGACAAGTCTATGTGAGGCCTTTCTTCACCACTGCCCTCCTAAGACAGATTAGTAGTGAAGGGAGGACGTGATATCGAGACCTAAAGGACCAAATGCATCCCAGTCTTAGTTTGACATAATCAACTGTCTTAGCATTAGATGGAAGAGGGGAAGGAACCAAGAACTATAATTACTATCAAATATGCAAACCAAAATAGCAGAGCCATCCAAAATAGAACCCTCTCAGTAAACACAGGTGTCATATTTCCCTTGATCTTTTTTCCTTCCTGCTTTCTGGAAAAAAGATACTTGCTTTTTTCTGTAGCTGGATGTGCACCTATTAATGTGTCATGTCATAAACACACACAAATTAATAAACCTGACTCCTTGGGCTCATGGGGATAAGCAAATGCTGTTTGAGCCACATGGAAGTTTGCTTTGATTCTAAGTATATCTGCAGCATATCTTTCATGTTATCCTTAATCTTGCCCAGATATTTCAGTATGAAACTTATGCTTGGGAGAAGCTTACTTTTGTCTTTAAATGTTAGCATAGATTGGCAGAGTTGAAAGGGAAGAGATACAAGATTGGGGATCTTCATGAAAGAATCATATAGAACATGCTTCTGGTTGTTGTACAACCATGGGAAGGTTTGATATTCTTCTGGGGACTTCTTCAGCTGAGCAAGTATTTCCAAGTTAACTTGACTCAGCTGTCTATAGCCATGCTCAGTTTATATTTAAACGTCTGACTGCTAAAACTACAATTCAATTTATGGGTAGGGAAGAGGGTTGGCAGGAAGAGAATGCAGTCTTGTAAAAGCACTCTGATTAGAAGCATATTTCTGTTGAAGGGTGTTAATGTCTGTTGTTGTTTGTAGCTGTGAGACCAGTAACTGAGATCTGTAACTTCTTTTTAAAAGGACAAAATATGATCAGTTCTGATTTGTCTGCATCTTGATTTGTGATTTTATGAAATTCTTCCCATTTTTTTCTTTACTTTGTGAGATATAGACTGTATTACTAAAAATCCAGGCCTTTTGGTATTGAATAATTTAAATTTCTAAGGAGGCCCTGGCTGTGTATAATTTCCCTTTTTTTTCCTCACTATGTCTGTTAGTATGAACAAGCTGCTGATGCAGAACTAGCTTGGGTTGCTGAAACAAAACGGAAACTGATGGCCCTGGGTCCAATTCGCTTGGAACAGGACCAGACCACAGCTCAGCTGCAGGTGCAGAAGGTAAGTGTGACACCCATGCGCCCACTGTGCCCTGAGCTAGGAGAGCTCCCAGGAGCGTAGAGAAACTAGGAGAGTTTCTGATTATCCAAAGTCAAGTGGAATGATTTAATGGCATAATTGTGGATAGAAATTAATTTTACAGATACTTTATATGAAGAGAGTTTTTGGCCTTGTATTAAAGGAGAAATAGGCTTTTGGATGATTTTTAGGAGGGAATATATTTTTGTAAGCTACTGAAAAGATGTTGGATAGGTGAAGTGTCAAACTTCCTAAGAACAATCTTTCAGGTGGCTTTAAAGCAAGGAATTTTTCACAGGTTCTGTCTTACCGGTCACTGACACAGGCCCAGGTTCCATCTACTTCCTGACCTAACTCCCGTTTACTTTTCAAAGGCTTTCTCTATTGATATCATTCGACACAAAGATTCAATGGATGAACTCTTCAGTCACCGTGGTGAAATCTTTGGCACATGTGGGGAGGAGCAGAAAGCTGTATTACAGGTGAATTTCAGTTATTAATTCACCATATTGGGTTTTTATTGCTCATAGTGAATTAGAAGAACAATTGTGAAATGATGGTTAAAGATGTTTCCCTTTTTGGCTTTCTTGTTACTGATCGTTATTAAGGGACAATTTTTGATTTTCTGAGAAATTCAGATCCCTAGCCCTGTGTTCATACATGTCTAAACAGCTGTACTGTATCACGTGAAATACAGCGCAAATCCATCTTCTTTATGGCTTCTTATCCTCAGTCTATAGGGAAGGGGCTTTGTATTACTTCTCAAGATATGTATGGCAGGTTTTTTGGACCCATATTTGGATACTAGTTTTTTTCGTTAAGTCCTTCTAAAAGGTCCTATACGTATTTTTAAAAGGATTGACCCAAGAGAGTTAGTGTATAGACCAGTTTCACTTGTTTTGAAAGGATATAGTTAACCATATTTCATCAGGAGTTGTGTGACTCATCCTAACTATTTGAAACATGAATACCAGGTTTCTGGAGACTTTTTGATCAGAAAAAAGACAAAGGAAACTTGATAGGCAAAGGCTTCCTCATAGCCCTGGAGATACCCTGTTCTGAACTGATCTGTTACAATAATGGTTTATCATTGTATGTCTTTACTAAAACATTAATTTTTCTTACTTTTCTTGTGCTATTTTACTATCAAACTATTTTCAGATTTTAAATATTGAAATAATATATATGTTTGATTTGAAAATTAGAAAATTCAGATAAATTTAAAGAAATAAAGATCACTTACAGTGGCACTACTGTAGGCCATATTTGTTAATAACTTTTTGTGTGTATTCCTT
Organism: Sylvilagus floridanus; assembly: GCA_949820135.1. NCBI lineage: Eukaryota > Metazoa > Chordata > Mammalia > Lagomorpha > Leporidae > Sylvilagus > Sylvilagus floridanus. The sequence continues at coordinate 30,328,574 of OX463225.1, forward strand.
TAGACTTTTAAATGGATGTATGCCTACTTTTTTTTCTTAAAAGGCGGTTTCATAATAGTGATACTTACACCTTTCTTTTCTTTTTCACAGGAAAAGACAGAGTCTCTAATACAACAGTATGAAGCCATTAGCCTGCTTAATTCAGAGCGTTATGCTCGCCTAGAGCGGGCACAGGTCTTAGTGAACCAGTTTTGGGAAACCTACGAAGAGCTCAGCCCCTGGATTGAGGAAACTCGGGCACTAATAGCACAGTTACCTCCTCCAGCTATTGATCACGAGCAGCTCAGACAGCAGCAAGAGGAAATGAGGGTAAGGAGCACGCCAAGTTTATTTTCCTGCAGAACTTAAAATGTGCTTGCTCTGTAATTTACTGAAAAACAAAATGTGTGCCAGTGTCTGCTAGGTGCAACTTCTATTTTTTTTTCAACTTTTATTAATAAATATAAATTTCCAAAGTACAATTTTTGGATTATAACGGCTTTTCCCCACATAACCTCCCTCCCACCTGCAACCATCCCATCTTCCACTCCCTCTCCCATCCCATTCTTCATCAAGATTCATTTTCAATTATCTTTATATACAGAAGATCAACTTAGTATATACTAAGTAAAGATTTCAACAGTTTGCACCCACACGGATACATGAAGTCAACTCTTAATCACAACCTCTTTGAGCAATAAAAATGTGTATCTGAATTATTTCCTTTGATATTTAATTCAAATTGATGAAAGAATAAGATTGTGGAGATGTTGAGAACTTAGGTATTACAATGCTAAAGAAAGAACAAACTAAAAAGGAACTTAAAACATTTCTGGGAACAATGGCGTCTTGTTAAACTCAAAGTGTGGTTGGGTGACTGCACTTGATGAGGCACCAACTCAAGTGAGAACTATGAAGGAATGTCAGGAAGCATTTGCTGTGTATGGTTAAGACAGAAGGGAGATTTACAGACATTTCAACTAATGCTATTGCCTTTAAAGTTTGTTTCTTCTGGTGCATGGCTTGTGCTTTTTGCTACCCTCATATTCCTGTAAGTGGAAGAATATAAACTGGAAGTGGTCAGAACAAAGTCTGGGAGAGATTGGCTTGCCAGGACTGTTGATATTCATTGTCTGTCCTGCTTGGCATCTCTGATTCTGGGGATGCAGACAGATGTTAAGCCATGTAAGGTGCAAGATAGTGTGTAGACGTATTTATGGTACAGAAGAGGGTAGGATAGCCTTGTAAGGCAAAGGCGGTGGGGTAGAGTGTGTGGATGCACCCAGTGAGGCTTTCAGGGTGATGGGGCATCTGAACTGGCTTGAGAAAAATGAAGAGAAACAGGTAAGTGTCAGAGCCCAAGACTTACAACTTGTGTGTTTTTTGATTCTCCATAAATAGTGAGATGCTGGGACTTGCTGGTTTTTAGCAGTTTGATTTATTCCTCAGAGTTGGCATTGGCTCCAATCAAATTACCACACAAAGAAACTGGGCATTTGGCCTAGCAGTGAAGATGCCAGTTAGGAAACCCACATTCCACATCAGAGTACCTGGGTTTGATATTTAACTCTGGCTCCTAACTCCAGCTTCTTGCTCATGCAGACCTTGGGAGGCAACTGTGATGGCTCAAATAATGGGGTTTCTACCACCCATGTTGGAGACCTGGATTGAGTTCCTGGCTCTTGACTTTTTTTTTTCTTTAAGATTTATTTTTATTTATTTGAAAGAAAGAGCAATAGAGACAGAGAGGTCTTCCATCTACTGATTCATTCCCCAAGTGGCTACAACAGCCTGAGCCAAGCTGATCCGAAGCCAAGAGCCAAGAGCTTCTTCCAAGTCTCCCATGTGGGTACAGGGGTCCAAGGACTTGGGCCATCCTCCATGCTTTCCCAGGCCATAGCAGAGAGCAACCAGGACTCGAACCTGCACCCATATGGGATGCCAGTGCTGCAGGCTGGAGTTTTAACTTGCTGCACCACAGCACCAACTCCACCTCTTAACTTCTGTCCCCCAGCCATTGCAGACATTTGAAGATTGAACCAGAAGATGGGGGAGTTCTTGCTCTTGCTTTCTCTTTCTCTCTCTCCCTCTCCCTCAAAAATATATGCTTATTTTTTAATCTGTATTTCCTTCCATAGCAACTAAGAGAATCCATTGCTGAACACAAACCTCATATTGATAAACTACTGAAAATAGGGCCACAACTAAAGGAGTTAAACCCTGAGGAAGGGGAAATGGTGGAAGAAAAATATCAGAAAGCAGAAAACATGTACGCACAAATAAAAGAAGAGGTGCGCCAACGGGCCCTGGCTCTGGATGAGGCCATTTCCCAGTCTGCCCAGGTATGTGTCTGTCTGAGACTCTTGCAGCCTTCAGTTGTGTGTTAGTCTAAACAGGAGTTCTCTGAATCAGTTATGCCTCTGTGCTTAGGAAAATCCAGACCAGCATGCTGGTGATCCATGTACATTTCCGAGAAAGTAGGAAGCTTTGCCTACTTGCATTTTTATTCCCAGGAACGTGAGTCTGTGGGCACTGTAAGGAGGTTAAAATGCACCTTGGCTGATATGTGTGTCTGTTAATGGTTTCCCTGAAACTCTGTGCTGTGATAATCCTTTAGCAGAGATGATTTTGGATAAATTTACCTTGTAGATTGAGAAGCAGTGACGGCCTCATCAGACTTCAGGTTCCTAATAGCCTGTTACTTTTGAGATGTAAAAGCACCACACATTAGTTTTCTTACTCAGGGAGCCACCAGCTAGCTCCTAAAGCACAGAATGACGCTTGAGTAGGGAGAAGTCAGAGCCAAAGAGAAACATAAACCACCAGCAGTGGATTTAAAGCATGTAACTACATACTGTGCAACTAATATACGCGTATTACTGTTAGTGGCACTTTTGTCATGTCTGGGTATTTTATTCCTATGTTTAGTCAGTGTTCTTGGTTAATATTTGTACTCACTCAAGTTTCTCCCCCCACCTCCCGTCCCATCTCTCACTCACATTGTGGAATGTGTTACTTTGTGTGTTGCTGCCTGCTCCTGTCTTCCCCACATCGTCACATTTCATTGTTGTGTTGACCGCGCCCACCATTACAGATTACCGAGGTAAGGTCCCCACCCTCATTGGGATTAGGGTATTCTTATAAAGCTGGAAATCCAGGGCATTGGCTATAAGGAAATTTCCCTTAACTTCGGTGAATTCGATTAGTGCAATTTATTATGCCACTTTCACCTGGGGGTGGAACTGAAAAGTGATGGGAAGTGATTTGTTAAGGAAATCCCACTATGTCTTTTCAGTTTTACATTTAAAATTGATAAGCTTACTCTAACTAATGAATCCAGAGTTGATTTTAGATACCTTTTTTAGAGACAAGCATATCTGTTCTGACCCCTTTTGTCCCCTCTGTGTCATATTACAAATGAGAATTTTACAATTGTAGTCATGTTATTCAAAGTACCAGAAAAAGTAGGAAGGTAAAAGTTAGATCTGGCCTGCCTTAATTGCCTTTTCATCATGTGAACATTTTCCTTTCTCACTGTTCCATACAGTGGGGTTGTTAAATTGCATGCCATGATAGTTTTAAACTCCAAATCATGCAGTTTATTAAGTTCCCCATCCATTGACACGGCTGGTGGAGGGCATCTAACTCGTTGGTCTAGTCTGTTGCATGCACCTGTCATCTGAGATGTTGACACACTGACTCTTGCCAATTTCATAGTCTTGTCCCTTTCTTGTCACATTAGTTGACAGAAAAAAAATGTGGCAGCACCAAAGATTTGAGTTGATTTCTGGTGAATTACTTAATATTTTAATTATCAGCTTTTCTTTTTTCTGATGTGCCAGCTCTGGTGTACTATGCCCAAAGCAGTTTGTTAGCCAGATCCAACGTGTAACAGCCATTGGGCTAGACTGAGCACAGGTTATGCTTAATAGTAAGAGAATTATGGCTTGTCTTTATTCCCTAACATTTCCCCTAAGAAATGAGATGAATTGCTGTGATGGCTAATGTTCCAACATTTGTTTAGTTCCACGATAAAATTGAGCCCATGTTGGAGACGCTGGAGAACCTTTCCTCTCGCCTGCGGATGCCACCACTAATTCCTGCTGAAGTAGACAAAATCCGTGAGTGCATCAGTGACAACAAGAGTGCCACTGTGGAGCTAGAAAAACTGCAGCCATCCTTTGACGCCCTGAAGCACCGTGGAGAAGAGCTCATCGGGCGATCCCAGGGAGCAGACAAGGATCTGGCTGCAAAAGGTGTTTGATGGAGCTCATCATTTTTAAAGAAAATCACTAGATAAATTCCAGGCTGTGGTTTTATCCAACATCCCACCAGATGTGTTTCAGTGAAAGCAAGAGCCATCCCCAAGTGATGAGTATTCCAGAAAGCCATTTGAAGTTACTTAGAATTCAGAGCACAGTTTTCCATTGAAACAAGGTTACAATTGGTAGTTAGATTCCCAGGCCAGGAAACAAATGCTCCTTTAACCCCTAATGTGAGTAAACTACAGTATCAGTAGTGGGTAGAACTACCTTTTGTAACACTTTGCTTGGGAATCGTGCCACAAGTTCCACACAGCACACTTCTCAGCCCCTTTATAAATGAAAGGTTTTGTAAATTAGCAGCACCTTTATATCACATGGCAGTCTATTTCCAGACTACTCTGTGATCCCTTCATGTGGTAGACCAACATAGGCAGAAAATGCTAAGTCAAAATAATAAAAGTAAAGCTAAGGTAGAGAACTAGAGCTTTCTGATAAACATTTCCTTGAAAGTGTTAGATTTAGATGGATGGGTTTATTCAGGTGTCGTCTTTACCTCCTCAGAAATCCAAGACAAATTGGATCAGATGGTGTTCTTCTGGGAGGACATCAAAGCTCGGGCTGAAGAGCGAGAAATTAAGTTCCTTGATGTCCTTGAGTTAGCAGAAAAGTTCTGGTATGACATGGCAGCTCTCCTGGCGACCATGAGAGACACCCAGGATATCATCCATGACTTGGAAAGCCCTGGCATTGACCCATCCATCATCAAGCAACAGGTTGAAGCTGCTGAGGTAAGGCAAAAACAAAACCCTATTTCTTATGTCTTAGAGAAAAGCATTTTATCTGAGAATAAACAGTAGAAAATAAGAATCAATTTTGGATTCATTATCCAGCGATAAGAATTGTTACTGGGGGTCGGTACTGTATAATAGCGGGTAAAACCACCACCTGCAGTGCCAGCATCCCATATGGGTGCCAGTTTGAGTCCCAGCTTCTCCTCTTCCGATCCAGCTCTCTGCTATGGCTTGGGATAGCAGTGGAAGTTGGCACAAGTCTTTGGGCCCCTGCACCCGCATGGGAGACCCAGAAGAAGCTCTTGGCTCCTGGCTTCAGATTGGCACAGCTCCAGCTGCTGTAGCCATTTAGGGAGTGAACCAGCAGATGGAATACCTCTCTCTATGTCTCTGCCTCTCCTTCTCTCTCTGTAAATCTGACTTTCAAATAAAATAAATCAATCTTTTAAAAAAATTGTTACTTTGGCATGTTTTTGTAGTCTTTTGAGGGAGTCCAATTTTTGCTAAATTCATTTCTCATCCATTTAACACGAAGAAAGACAAGCCTGTCTTAATATTCTGTCTTTTCTTACATTTATTTATTAAGATTTATTTATTTGAAAGGCAGAGTTACAGAGAGGCAGAGGTAGATGTAGAGAAAGAGGTCTTCTATCTGCTGGTTCACTCCCCAGATGGCTGCAATGGCCAGAGCTGAGCCAATCTGAAGCCAGGAGCCAGGAGCTTCTTCTGAGTCTTCCACATGGGCACAGGGGCACAAAGATTTGGGCCATTTTCTACTACTTTCCCAGGCCATAGCAGAGAGCTGGATCAGAAGTAGAGTAGCTGAAACTCAAACCAGTGCCCACATGGGATGTCGGCACTGCAGCTTTACCCACTACACCACAATGCCCCATTATTTATTTTTATTTCAGCTGTTTTTCCTTATAGAAATTCTCCTCTGTACCCCATCAGTGCCAGTCCATGAATCACTCCTTAAGACCTGGCACAGAACTGACTTCCAGATTATATAGCCTAGCACTCCTGTTACGCTGGACTGTCTTTCAGCACTCAAATTTGTGACTTGTGCTGAATTAGTTTACCCCTGTTGGTAGTCTTCTCCGTAACAGACTTCTGGCTATAGATTTTACTCTCCTTGGAGGCAAGAAGGGATGAGCATTTGGTAAATTACCGAAGCTCATTGTACTTTTGCTACTGTTTTGTATGTTTGCATATGTATCTGGAGTATGGGAAATATGGGAAATAATCTCCTGGAGCCTGAAGCTTCACCATCTAGATAAGTGAAATATTAAAAACATTGAGAAACTTTTGTGAAGCCACCAGTTCTGCTAAACATCTGCTATTGATGAGGATATAAATTACATTTGCAAAGTTTGAGAAGTTTTGTTCTACTCTGTTTTGGCTCATGTTCTGTTCGTTTCCATGTAGACTATTAAGGAGGAGACAGATGGGCTGCATGAGGAGTTGGAGTTCATCCGAATCCTTGGAGCAGATTTGATCTTTGCCTGTGGGGAAACTGAGAAGCCTGAAGTAAAGAAGAGCATTGATGAGGTGTGGAGGAAGGGACAAGGATTCCGTGAAATGTGGCCTTGGACTGGAGAGAGGCATTAATGGGAAAGTCTGATTGAGTGTTTTTCCCCTAGATGAATAATGCTTGGGAGAACTTAAACAAGACGTGGAAAGAGAGGCTAGAAAAACTGGAGGATGCCATGCAAGCTGCTGTGCAGTATCAGGACACTCTTCAGGTGAGAGGCCAGGAGGTGACACCAAGGAAAGACAGGTTCCATTTGCCCTTTGTCATTTTCTGAATCCAGCACAGATTGGACTATCTTCTTCAAATGTGAGACAGGTTTCCCACTTTTAATGAGAAAAGTACTGACGTGTACAAATTTCTGCTCCTCCTGCTGTTTCTGTCATCCTGCATGCTCACCATACCTGTCCTTCATCTGTATGATGCAGCTGGCCTTACATTGCCTGCTTGAAGTTCCAAGCCCAGGTTATCTGGAGATACAACTTGGCACATAGCTTCAGGACATCATGAGCTAGCTAGCTGCTAATGAGAAACACTGACATTCGTTCATATTGAGTTCAAGGGTACTTCTAAAAGTTTGTAGAAAAACAGAGTTAAAAGTTTATTTTGGTGCCAAAGAATTTTGAAATCCACAAAGCTTTTTCATGATACACATTTTCCTTGAACTTTTCAAAGACTACTCAGGTGTATGTATGGACTTCAAAAATTTTTGCACCAAAGTAAACGTTATCTTCCAATTCCATTTTCCAAGAGCTTTTAGGTGCCCAGTATTTCCAGATTGTAGCTTATTTTTGACATCATGCCAATAATGTTGACTCTATTCCCAAATCCTGATGTTTTTGGAATAAAGATCATTCTCCCTTACCTCTGCCCCATAATTAAACCACAGACGGCATAAGGCGCTTTGATTTAACTGTTATGTTATTAGGAATCCTGGCAGTTCTCTCTTGACTCCTCATGTTTTGTTTTTGACTCTTTGTAATTTTATTTTAGGCTATGTTTGACTGGCTAGATAACACTGTGATTAAACTCTGTACCATGCCTCCTGTTGGCACTGACCTCAACACTGTTAAAGATCAGCTGAATGAAATGAAGGTTTGTATGTGGGAATGGGATTTGAGAATATTGCTCCTTTTTCATTTTTAAAGGCTTGGTTTGATGTTAACGTATGTTTTTAATAGGAGTTCAAAGTAGAAGTTTACCAGCAGCAAATTGAGATGGAGAAGCTTAATCACCAGGGTGAGCTGATGTTAAAGAAAGCTACTGATGAAACGGACAGAGACATTATACGAGAACCACTGACAGAACTCAAACACCTCTGGGAGAACCTGTGTGAGAAAATTGCCCACAGACAGGTAGGGTGCATGGTAGAGTCCGTATATGAGCTATTACTGCCTTTTCTCACTTCCTAACCAATGTTCCCTCTCTGTCTTTTTCTGAGTAGCATAAGCTAGAAGGTGCTCTCTTGGCCCTTGGCCAGTTCCAGCATGCCCTAGAGGAACTGATGAGTTGGCTGATTCACACTGAAGAGTTGTTAGATGCTCAGAGACCAATAAGCGGAGATCCAAAAGTCATTGAAGTTGAGCTCGCAAAGCACCACGTAAGTATTTTCATTTTTTCATCTCTACCTCTCTTAGTTTGAGACCAGATCCAGCCACCAGAAGAAGCCTTTTGATGGTGTGTGTATCTTAGAGAACCAGGCTTGGTGATATCTGTAGAGATAAATTATGTTGTTCAACATGTTTTAGGTCCTAAAAAATGATGTTTTGGCTCATCAAGCCACAGTGGAAACAGTCAATAAAGCTGGCAATGAGCTGCTTGAATCCAGTGCTGGAGACGATGCCAGCAGCTTAAGGAGCCGTTTGGAAACCATGAACCAGTGCTGGGAGTCAGTGTTACAAAAAACAGAGGAGAGGGAGCAGCAGCTGCAGTCGACACTACAGCAGGTACGAGCGTCATCCAAGCTAGGTCAGGGGAGCTGTGCAGATAACGTTTGAAAGAGAGCCTAAGTCAAGTCAGAGAGAGGAAAGCAATATGAGGCAGAACCCCCTATGTCTTAAGAGGAAGATCCTTTCTGTTCTGGAAAAGAACTGCTTTTGAGTGGAGGTTCTTTTGGTACTCATTTGTAGCCCAGACTGTAAACTGTTCAGTTAGTAGGTCTGCACTGTAACATACCTTTGTTCACAGATTCAGTTTTTTTCCCTCAGATCAAGTCAGGTTCCTCCTCATTTAACAGCACCTTGGTCAGTTAGTCAGTTCATCATCAGATTATAGCAGCTGTCTATAGTATGTTATTGAGAAGTTTTTTCCTGCCAAGGGCATTTAGATATTTATAACATCATTCATGAGTCTTACAAAATTATCAACTTAAAAATCAGCCTGCTGTAGGTGTATTGAGTTCCGAGTCCTGTTTGCATTTTGAGTCCTGCCTGTGGTTGTCTTGGCAAGACCAGACCAAATGATTTCATAGGCCTTATATGGCCTGCAAGCCGGATGTTCCCCACCCTGGTAAAGAATTCAGCTTGATTCTAACAGTAATTAAATAAATCATCCCCATGCTAATCCCAGCAACAGAATACCTCTACCTGAGAACAGACCAAAATTCCTCCTCAAAGTCCTCATATGATCATCTTGCAAGTTTACTCTTGAAACTGAGAATTGACTGCTGATATTCTGGTATCTTTCTCTCAAAAGGCCCAGGGTTTCCACAGTGAAATTGAAGATTTCCTCTTGGAACTGACTAGAATGGAGAGTCAACTTTCTGCATCTAAGCCCACAGGAGGACTTCCTGAAACCGCTAGGGAACAGCTTGATACACATATGGTAAAAGCAATTCTTGAAATTGAGCATAAGCAGCCCTTATTCAGTAGCCCCTTTCTCAGTGCACAAAGATAAATTTATCTGAGTGTTTACAAAGTAATACAGTAGAGTTAGAGAGAAACCTTCCATTCTCTGGTTCACTTCCAGAACGGCCAGGGCCAGGTGAGGGTGAAGCCAGGAGCTTCATATGCTTCTACCACATGGGTAGTAGGGGCCCAGATACTTGGGCCATCTTCCACTGCTTTCCTAGGTGCATTAGCAGGGAGCTGGTTCAGAAGTAGAGCAGCCAAGACTCAAATAGGCACACATATGGCATGCTAGCATCACAGGCAACATTAGCATGTTGCACCACAGTGCTGGCCACCCCCTCCCCTTTTAATGCCCCTCATCTATAGGTTTTTAGTACCTAACCATAGGCAGCAGTAGTGACAGGGAAGAGTTAACTGGAAAGAAATACATTGGTGAGATGGAAAATTTTTAATTGATCCCTTTGGTTGACACAAGAATATTGACTTGAAGTTGAGAGAATCAGAAGACTAAAATATGACACAAATGTGTTTGTATTTCAGAAGACTCCTTAGTGGAGATTTGGGGAAATCTAATAGATATTGGCAATATTTCAAAAAAAAAAATGCTGAGAACAAAAGGCAACATAGTTTCCAGGCAAATCCTTCATGGAAAGGAGAAACTATTGGAGTCTATTTTTATGATCTCTGATCCTAAAAATTGTTTTTCGCTTATTTACTTGGTGACAAAATTATTTTACTGTTGAGGGAGATGCATTTTTCCCTAGTGCTCAGCAGTTTAACTGAATCCAGAAGAAAAGTTTTTGGTCATGTGAGGCCTCCTTGGAATTTCCCAGACTGCTGGTAAACCTGTGTGGGTGTCTTGCCCGGAGTTAGCATTACTGATATCCTCCCTGCCCTTTCTCACAGGAACTGTATTCCCAGCTGAAAGCCAAGGAGGAGACTTACAATCAGCTGCTCGACAAGGGCAGACTCATGCTCCTCAGCCGTGGTGATTCTGGATCTGGCTCCAAGACGGAACAGAGTGTGGCGCTCCTGGAGCAGAAGTGGCGCGTGGTCAGCAGTAAGATGGAGGAAAGAAAGGTATGGCCACAGAGCACCATGGGATTGCAGTGTCTGAGTCGTGGGCCTGGCGATTGTCTGTGGTTGCCATCTTGTTTCTGTAAAGATCTTTGCATATTCCAACAGAAGCTGCAGAACTGAAGCCCGCCCAGCTGGCCTCTGACTAATCGAGCTCTCTTTTCTGCCATTAAGTTTCCATTTTACATTCATGTCAAATTGCATTGATACTGTTTATGTTTATGATTAATTATGGGTTCCTTTTCTCTATCTACCAGTTAAGATGATCGTACCTGGTAACTCTTTAGTCATGGACTTTAAATCACACGCTACTCACCAGTTTGTCTTTTCACTCAAAAACAAGGTTTTGCTTGAGTTGGTGACTTGGAATTGGGAAGGTGGGGTCAGGCCACATAAGGAGTATGACTACTCATTCTCTACAGGGAATTTGATTTCTAGTATCAGTGCAGTGTGGAAAAAGAAATTTACTAAAAATCAAGATGGCTTCTTGCCACTCTTCAAAAATCAGTTCCTTTTCAAAAACAGAGAACAAATACCTTGTCCTGAATTACTATTTTTTGGAGTAAAAATGTGGGGAAAAAAAAGCTTTGTCAGATCAAGTGTGAAATGTGCATACAAACCTGTTTTGCACATAATACATACTTTCAGAGCAAGTGTGTACTAGATTTTACACTGGGTTAATAGTGGGAATAATAAATGCATGGACCCTGTCATTGTGAAACTACTAGGCAGAGCCTCATAAAGCATTTAACATATAAGTGAACATTTTGCCAGATTAGAATCCTTATAGTGTAGGGTTGGGTAATTTTGTTATGAAGAATGGCCAGGGGCTGATGTGATGCAGCAGGTAAAGCTCTCTCTTGGGATGCTCGCATACTGTATCAGAATGCCAGTTTGGTCCCAGCTGCTCCACTTCCCAAATGTGTCTTGGAAGCAGCTGTTCCTCATCATGGAACTGGTCAAACAAAACTGGGCATCAAGGATATTTGTTTCTGATTTTGCAGAAACATTAAATTTCAGAATCACCTAAGTTGTTTAATTAAGTATGTATGGTACTCTATTAAAGACTACTGTGGAAAAATTCTTGACATCTAAGAGCTTGCAGTGCTTTAATTTCTAAACTTTCTTTTAATATTAATTTTATTCATTTTAAAGGCAGATGGCTGCAGCCACTAGGCCTGAGCCAGGCTGAAGCCAGGTGCCAGGAGCTTCATCTGGCTCTCCCACGTGGGTGGCAGGGACTGCTTTTTCCAGGCCATTAGCAGGGAGCTGGATCAGAAGTAGATCATCCGGGACGTGAACCAGCACCTATATGGGATGCTAGTGTTGCAGGCAGCGGCTTTACCTGCTACACCACAGCACTGGCCCTGATTATTTGTACTTTCAATGGCATTAATTAACGTTTGGGTGGAAGAGGGGAGCAATTACACGATTAACCTGAAAACGCAAGAGGAAAATAAAAGTCATACATAACCCAAACAGAATTAACAGCAGTTAACATTTCTAATGTACACCTTAGGGTTTTTCTGTGTATTTTCATTTTTTGGTGTCCTATCAGGATTTTGTCTTGCCTGCCTCCTAGATGGGTAAGAGTCAGAAGTGATCACCGAGACACTGGGGTTAGGGTCTCTGAGAATAGAGCTTGTGGACCCTGAAACTGGGGTTTGCTCTTGTCCTGACAGTGCAGTTCTTTTGCCATCCTGGGTGGGTGAAAGTTGCCAGTAATTTACTTGTAGTGTGGTCAGATGTCTGCCTAGAATGTCATGGCTTCTTTTAATGACCTTTCCTGCTTGTAGCATTAAATGTAAAGTTCAGACTTGGGCATTTTCATGTGCCTTGCTTTCTGAAAGCATGTATTTAAGCAGAGATCACAGCAGTGGACATTATCTTTGGAGCAACGTGCTTTTCATTTAACCATTTTACACCACAAAAACACATTAAAGGAAAGAAACTGAGACTTTGCCCAAAGCAAGTTACAGATCTTGTAGCTGTCCCCACTGAAGGGTCTGGTCACTTAGCATTTGCTGAATAGCTTTATTCCTGTTTGTTTGTTTGTTTTAATTTCCCAGGAAGTGTGGAAGAGCAGAGAGAGGAAATCCACTGCTAATTGTGCCATGTTTTCCACGAACACAGTCCTTATCCCATTGTTCAGTTTCAGACAGACATTGAAATGTCCCCTTCTTTACAAACAATGCATGTTTGGAGGTTGATTAAATGAGGCTTCCTTTTTAGAGATCATTTTATGTGGTGTACAGTTCACACTTTTGTACTGAAACTATAATTTCTGAATTTGGCACTTTTTCTCTTTGTGTGTGTGTTTTACTTAAAATTCAGTCAAAGCTGGAAGAAGCTCTCAACCTGGCAACAGAATTCCAGAATTCCCTACAAGAATTTATCAACTGGCTCACTCTAGCAGAGCAGAGTTTAAACATCGCCTCTCCTCCCAGCCTGATTCTGAACACTGTCCTTTCCCAGATAGAGGAGCACAAGGTAACTATGACATGATGGTGTTGCCTGCCTTTTGAAAGGGCTAATGGATAGGAATACTTCTTTATGTTACCTTACGTTTAAAAAGAACATTGTTGGTCCTCTCCAACCCAGGTTTTTGCTAATGAAGTAAATGCACATCGAGACCAGATCATTGAGTTGGATCAAACTGGGAATCAGCTTAAGTTCCTTAGCCAAAAACAAGATGTTGTTCTGATCAAGAATTTGTTGGTCAGCGTCCAGTCCCGGTGGGAGAAGGTTGTGCAGAGATCTATTGAAAGGGGCCGATCACTAGATGATGCCCGGAAGCGAGCAAAACAAGTAAGTATAAGAAAAACATAGTCATTTATTAAACAACTTTGAACTGTATGTATTGAGTCTCTGGAATGACTCTCATACGCAAGTTAAGTACTTTGCATATTCATTCATTATTTCTTATATAACTTCAGTTCCATGAAGCTTGGAAAAAACTGATTGACTGGCTAGAAGATGCAGAAAGTCATCTGGACTCAGAACTGGAGATATCTAATGACCCAGACAAGATTAAACTTCAGCTTTCTAAGCATAAGGTAAAGCAGTTCATTGTTCTTAGGTATTCACTAAAAGTTGTAGCTTGCACAAAATAGGGAATCAGAACTAGATTAAAAAAAAAAAAGAGCAGATTTTGCCACACAGTTAAGTTGTTTTGTTGTTGTTTTAAAGATTTATTTATTTTATTTGAAAGGCAGTTACAGAGAGGCAGAGAGGGGTCTTCCATCTATTGGGTTACTCCCCAAATGGCTGCAATGGCCGGAGCTGAACCAATCCAAAGCCAAGAGCTTCTTCCCCATCTCCCATGGGGGTGCAGAGGCCCAAGGACTTGGGCCATCTTCCATTGCTTTCGCAGGCCATAGCAGAGAGCTGGATCGGAAGTGGAATAGCCAGGACTCAAACTGGCACCCATAGGGATGCTGGAACTGCAGACGCTGGCTTTACCCGCTGTGCCACAGCACCAGCCCCCATAGTGAGTTTAAACCACAATTTAGGACACATGTATCCCCTATCAGACTGCCTGGTAACAAGTCCTGCCTGTTTCTAATCCAGCTTCCTGTTAGGGCACACCTGATGGGAAGCAGGTGATGGCTCAAGTACTTAGGTCCCTTCCATCCATTTGGAGGTCCAGATGGAATTCCTGGCTCTTGACTTTACCCTTGGCCTAACCTTGGCTGTTACCAGCATTTGGGGAGTGAATCAGTAGATGGAAGAGATTGCTCTTGGTTCATGTGCATTTCCCTCGCTCTCTCTCTCAATCTCTTTCTCTCTCTCTCCCCCCCTCTCCCTCCCACCCTCCTCCTTCAAATAGATAAATAAACTTTTAAAAAGTCAATTGGCTAATGATAAAAAGTCAAGATGATGAAGCCAGATTTTTTTGTTTTATATCTAAACACTGTAAGCACTGTCTAACAATGACATTTGGCTTTTTTAAAAGTTCAAATAAAGTGGTTATGAGAATAGACAGTTAAAACTGTGGGCTTTTAAAAATTGTTATATACTACTGTATGTGACATAAACAAAAATCACAAATTTATATAGAGTAAACTGTCATTAACTTTAGGTCAGGAAGTAGTGTTATTCCCACTATATTTGGTACCTGAAAACTCAAAAAGAATTTTTTTTATTCCAAGTCAAGACATCATTTGAATTTTAACATGTTTTTCTTTGCTTTCTGGAAACATAGGAGTTTCAAAAAACTCTTGGTGGCAAACAGCCTGTGTACGATACCACAATTAGAACTGGCCGAGCACTGAAAGAGAAGACTCTGCTTCCTGATGATACTCAGACACTTGACAACTTACTGGGAGAAGTCAGAGACAAATGGGATACAGTCTGTGGCAAGTCTGTGGAGCGGTGAGCATGAGTGTCCCCTTCCTGTGTCTTTATGGCATCCCCAAAAGCAACTTAAGAGACTGTCACCAGCTCCCATCAGGAAGAGAATTTGTACCATCCTGATAGCTCCAGTTACTCCAAAGAGAGTGATGAAACAATTTGAACAAAATGTATTAAAATTCTCATTTTAGGAATGTTTTAGAAAGAGGCCTATAAAAATCAAGCCAGTGGTAATAGAAGATGAGTGACTAAAATATTCAGAAGTGCGTCATTTGTAATAGCAACAGCAGCCTCGTGGAGAATGCTCAGCGCGTGTCAGTGCTGCTTGAATTACTCCATGTAACTGTAATACCTGACTCTTACTGAGCTGTTATTACAGAATTGGTGCCAACCAGTGCCTGCTAATCATTTAATCCTCTTAGCCACTTGGGTGGATTCTGGTTTTATTCCCATTTTACAGATGAAAAAATGATCATAAGGAGGTTTCTTAACTTCCCCCTTCCAAGATCGCTCAGCTACTGAGTGAAAGAGCTGGGGTCTGAACCCAAGCAGTTTGGTTTGAAGAGTTGCACTTCTATTCATTCAGGCCACTGTGCTATGCTAAATGTGAGTCTCTCTGCACTATTTGTACTCCACCGCTTGGAGTAGGTTGACGTAATTAACGACAGACCTTGGGTGTCAGGGTGGGTCTGTGTGTCATTAGATTGTAAGATGCCCAAAGGGCGTCTATGCCCATACCCTGCACTACACTTAATCCTTTCTAGAGAGTGGTTTGTTTAAAGATGTCTGGGCATCTCTCTTAATCCCTTTTTACTCTACTTCTAACTATTTTAACATAGAAGTCTCTCTCTGTATAGAGTTCAAGCAATATTCCCTTTCAGCAGTCAGACTTGTAGGCCACTCATAAAAAGAATCCTTAAAAATTATGGGGCTCATATGCATTTCTCAGGCAGCACAAGTTGGAGGAAGCCCTGCTGTTTTCGGGACAGTTCATGGATGCTTTGCAGGCCTTGGTCGACTGGTTGTACAAGGTGGAGCCACAGCTGGCTGAAGACCAGCCTGTGCATGGGGACCTCGACCTTGTCATGAACCTCATGGATGCCCACAAGGTGAGGAACGAGATCTGGGCTGCGTGATTTTTATCAATCCACTTTTGGTCCTAACAAGCCTAACACCACACACACCAATATTTAGTATGACCTATATGTCTGTCGTGTTGAGCTGCATAATATTTTGTTTCAGCGCAAAGTTTTCAACTGTATCTTGAAATCACATCAAATTCTTCTTTGCACAGCTGACGGTGTTCTTTTGTATCTCCCTTAATTCTGGCAATGTTAATATAATTATTCCTGTTTTACAGATGAGTAAACTGGGTCTCAAGTTAGGCAACTTATCCAAAGTCACGCAGCTCATAAATGCCTGAGTTGACATTTATTTTAGAGCCAGGTCTTCTGGTTGTTCTTTCCTACACATTGTTCTGCCTCCCTCTGTGCATAAAAGATGCATGATTACAACCTACCAAGGCAATGATTACCCTATCTGTAGTTTTACTTCTCAGATTCAAACATTCTCCAAGCAAAGGAATTTTCCAATTTTCTTTTCTAGGTTTTCCAGAAGGAACTGGGAAAGCGAACAGGAACAGTCCAGGTCCTGAAGCGGTCAGGCCGAGAGCTGATTGAGAACAGCCGCGATGACACCACTTGGGTCAAAGGGCAGCTTCAGGAACTGAGCACTCGGTGGGACACCGTGTGTAAACTCTCTGTTTCCAAACAAAGCCGACTTGAGCAGGCTTTAAAACAGGTAAGAGGAGGTAGCTGGGCCAACCTAGTGGGTGTCTGAGCTGACTCATTATTTGTTCATTGGGATCAGGTGTAGCCAGTCATGAACATAACAAAGTCAAAAATTAATAATCTAAAATGTCCTACAAGACCCTAACACTCATTTGTACTAGTGTTAGAGAAATGATTTATTTTATTTTCTACGAATGAACAATGACCTTACTCTGATACACTAAGGATTTAGTAGAGGTCTTTTTCCCTGGCCCGCCACTGTGTCTGGGACCTCAGCTGCAGCAAGTGGTTTGATCTTTTTGTGCTCGGTTATTTCAGGCAGAAGAGTTTCGGGACACAGTCCACATGCTGTTGGAGTGGCTTTCTGAAGCAGAGCAAACACTTCGCTTTCGGGGAGCACTTCCTGATGACACGGAGGCCCTACAGTCTCTTATTGACACCCATAAGGTAATCCAGCCCCCAGGATACAGTGACCTCTGCTGCCCGCAGCCAGGGCTGCCTCACCCTCAGGAAAACAGCTTTTGCTGAAAGGGAGCAAGACAAGAATAGGCGCAGCTCACTGTTCTAGCAGGAACAGGGGGAAGTGATGGCGGGAAATTCACTTTTACAAAAATAACATGTTGGGGCCGGCGCCGTGGCTCAACAGGCTAATCCTCCGCCTTGCGGCGCCGGCACACCGGGTTCTAGTCCCGGTCGGGGCGCCGGATTCTGTCCCGGTTGCCCCTCTTCCAGGCCAGCCCTCTGCTGTGGCCCGGGAGTGCAGTGGAGGATGGCCCAGGTGCTTGGGCCCTGCACCCCATGGGGAGACCAGGAAAAGCACCTGGCTCCTGGCTCCTGCCATCGGAGGAGCGCGGTGCGCTGGCCGCAGAGCGCCGGCCGCGGCGGCCATTGGAGGGTGAACCAACGGCAAAAAAGGAAGACCTTTCTCTCTGTCTCTCTCTCTCACTGTCCACTCTGCCTGTAAAAAAAAAATAAATAAATAAAAATAACATGTTGGTTGTAAACAGTTTAAACACCTAGCACTGTGTAAAGGAAAATGTGGGTTATTTCACCTTCTTTGCACTTCACTAGCACATACTTTGATTGGCTTTCTTATGTTAACAACTTTGGACCCTGATCTGATTTCCAAGAGCCCTTCTAAGCTGTTGAGAGCAATGGAGTATCTGAGGCATCCATCTGTCCTAATGAATGGGGAAATGTTTCATTTTTAAATTTTCATGTTGTGGCACAGCAGGTTAATCCTCCGCCTGTGGTGCCAGCATTCCATATGGGCACTGGTTCAAGTCCTGGCTGCTCCTCTGCTGATCCAGCTCTCTGCTATGGCCTGGAAAAGCACTGGAAGATGACACAAGTCTTTGTGCCCCTGTACCCATGTAGGAGACCCAGAAGAAGCTTCTGGCCCCTGGCTTCAGATCAGCTCAGCTCTGGCCACTGCGGCCATTTGGGGAGTAAATCAGTGAATGGAAGAACTTTCTGTCTTCCTCTCGCTGTAGCTTTACCTCTCAAATAAATAAAATTTTTTTAAAAGATGTTACTTCCCCAGAGATTCTATTTGATCTTATTTGCTGATTGGAGAAGGCAGACAATGACACAGAGATTGTTCCCGTCCCTGGTTCACTGCCCACATGCTGGGAGCCGGGAACTCAGTGTAGATCTTCTACATGTGTAGCCTGGGCCCAACTGCTTGAGCCACTGCCGCTGCCTCCCAGGGTGTGCATCAGCAGGAAGCAAATGCCTTCCTCCTGCTCAGATTTTAATTTTGTTTCTATCAGTGAATTATATTGTGGATATTTTTAAAATATTCTGTTTCATAACCATTGTTACATTTTTCCAAGCTAAATGTGTTTACAAATATGGAAATGAATAATCATGGGGTTAAAGAAAGAGAAACTAACTGTAGTCTTTTCTAACACAGAAAGTCATTCTTGTAGAAATCCTTCACTTTTTTCCACATCTTTTAGAGCTGGAAAGAAAATGTTAGAGATGTCAAAGTCCAGCCTTTTACAAGTCTGTGCCAACACACTGAAGGAAAAGAATACACTAACAGTGCTAATAGCGTAGATTTGCTCAGTTTTTGTTTGCAAATCTTTCTTGCTTAGGAATTCATGAAGAAAGTGGAAGAAAAGCGAGTGGATGTGAATGCAGCGGTAGCCATGGGTGAAGTCATCCTGGCCGTCTGCCATCCTGACTGTATCACAACTATCAAACACTGGATCACCATCATCCGAGCTCGCTTTGAGGAGGTGAGTTGGCACGCACCCCCAGAAAATGGGATTATAGTGACGAAATACTGCAGAGCCTTCTTTCTTTCTGCTCCCTCCCGCCCACCAATCTCTCAGTCATTGGGACTGTTTCAACAGAAATTAAGTTAGCATTTAGGTAAAGTGTGCAGTGGTCTAGGAGAATAGTGCTGGGGTGGTGATGCGTTGGCAGTGACTCCAGTGGATCCACCTGCTGTGGATCGCTGCCCCATCCGTCTAGCGTGTGCTAGAGTTGCTTTCAGGAGAGCAGATTTTCTACTCCAGCTTCGTCATTGGCATAAGAGCGAAGTCTATTGACTGTGGTGGTCTCAGCACTAAAAAGTCACTGTGAGGAGGTGAAAAGGACACAGAAGGACCTGCTTGACTGAAAGAGGCCATGGTTTCCCCCACCTGCACAGGTCTTGACATGGGCAAAGCAGCACCAGCAGCGTCTGGAAGCAGCCCTGTCAGAACTGGTGGCTAACGCCGAGCTCCTGGAGGAACTTCTGGCATGGATCCAGTGGGCCGAGACCACCCTCATTCAGCGGGATCAGGAGCCGATCCCTCAGAATATCGACCGAGTGAAATCCCTGATCGCTGAGCATCAGGTATCTGAGCCTCCTTGTGCAGCTGCTGGTGTTTCCTGTGCTGGTCATGGGTCCCCTTTCCTTTGCCCTGTGTGTGTGTGTGTGTGTGTGTAATTGCTGCTTCACATACAAGGGTGCTTTTAACAGTTTATGGAAAATGAAATTAAAAGCTGTTTATTTTGGTATGGAAAATTTGAAATCCTTGTATACAGGGGTCTTTAAGAAGTTCATAGAAAATACAAATGATGAAAAAACTATACCTACCACAGGCTTAGCATAAAACAACACACCACACATGCCTCAGATTCTGGTTCAGGAGACTTGGACATGCGTAGTAAGCCGGGTCCATTCTTTGGGATTACACCAGGCTGAAATTAAGGTGTCAGCCAGGGCTGCAGTTCTCCTCTGAGTTCAGGATTTCCTTCAGGCTCATTCAGGCGGTCAACTTACAGATGTAAGACTGAGGCCTCCACTTTCTTGCTGGCTCTGTTAGGACTTGCTCATAGCTGCAAGAGGCCACTCTCAGGTCTTAGACACACAGCCTCTTGTGTTTTCAAGGCTGGCAGGAGAAACTGCCGAGCATGCCCTGATGGGTCTTACGTAGCAGAATGCAACCAGGAGAAAGACTGTTCTATCATTTTCACCGATGCCCATGCCAGAGGGAAGGCCTTACACAGGGCACGTGCACCAGGAGTGGGAGTCCTGGGTGCTGTCTGAAAAGCCTGCCCCCCCATCTTTTGTTTTACTGTTCTCTGAGTCAAGGGCCCACTGACCTACCTCCATTGTACCTGGGTTTGGAAAGATCTCTGGTATGAACCCAGAGGCCTCTCAGACCAAACTGACTAAAGGAGTTTTCAGATGAGCTATCCTTAAGAGGCAAATATGGTTTTTAAATGTGATAATTTACCTTGAACACAGTATGAATCTTGCTTATACTGTAGACAGCGTGGTCCTTTTCATTTAAGTAAATGATTGCGCTAGCAAGTGAGAACTCTTACACTTCTTATGAAGTTTACCCACACTGCTGCCTCCCTCTTCACTCTGTCAGTCAAGCTTCTTGTTCCCTTATTTCCCATTCGCTCCCCGGTCCCTGTGATCTGGCTCCCACCCCCAGGTCTGCAGACATTTTCAGTCTTTGTCTTCCTGACATGTGACGCAGTTGACTCTTCCTTATCAAAACTCCTCTAGCCATCTCTGCTCCTCTATCTTGTTTTCCTCTGATCTCTCTGGCCCCTTTTCCCCAGCCTTAGCTGATTCCTCATACTTTGCCAACCCTGTAATGTAGGTGCTCCCCGATTTCATCCTGATGCTCTTCTCACGCTGCTGGGACTTATCCTATCCAGTAGCTTCAGCCATCGCCTGTAAACCAAAGACTTGGATCTGTTTTTCTTCATCTCCAGCTCTACCATCTTCTGAAGTCCACATACAGTAGACTAAAGGCAGCTCTGAAACTGCATTTTTATCTTTCTTCCTGGCCTGACCCCGCCCCCTCCCTTCCAAACCTGCTATATCTTGAGCCATTCACTTGACCAGCCACTCAAGTCATGTCGGCCATTCCTCTCTCTCCTCTACCCCTACACCAAGCCAATCAGCAGGTCTTGTCTGTCCTACTTTCAGAATACCTCTTGGTTCCATGTATCCTGCCCTGGTTCAAGCCCTCACCATGTTTTGGCTTCATTGCTACAGTGGTTTGCTAACCTTTTTCCACTGCTAGTCATCCGCCTCCTCCCAGTCCCATTCCCAGTTACTCTGCCTTCTACCCTGAAGCCACAGTGATGGCTCTAAAGTGTAGCTCTGATCATCTCTCTTCCCTGGATCAAAATCCTTCAGTTGTTCTGCCTTCCATCCCCACTGCTTTCAGAGTAAGACCCTAATCATTAGCACAACACAGGGCCTTTGTTGTACTTTCTCCTGCCTGCCTCTCCCACCCCACCTCTTACCACTTCTCCATTTGCATCCTCTGCTCAGCTAGTGATTGGAAGGATCCTGGTTCACAACACTGGCCTCCCTGGTTCTGCTCAGGCTGTGCCCTCTGCCAGGACTGCCCTCCACCTATTCTTCGAATAATTCTTCATCCCTCAGGAACTCAGCCAAGGCGCCAGCCTCCAGGCAGCTTAGGCTGGGAAGTACCCCTTCTAAGTCTTCTTTGAACCCTGGGTGGCACTCAGTACTCTGACTTCTTGGTTCTCATCATTGGGTATGAGCTTCTTGAAGTCAGAGGAAGAAACACAAGGGTGTCTGTCACTTCATCAGACTGTCATGGACTTGGCCTTTGTTAGAAATTGCCTGATTCCGTTTAAGTCGAAGGCAACTCAACTCTTTTTCCTATTTTTGTGTTTAACCAGACATTTATGGAGGAGATGACACGCAAACAACCTGATGTGGATCGGGTCACCAAGACATACAAAAGGAAGACTGTGGAGCCTGCCCATGCACCATTTGTGGAGAAATCCCGCAGCGGCAGCAGTATGTTCCTGGGCCACTGTGTCAGGGCGCTTCATTCCTGCTCGTTGGAGTGCCTGTCAGAAAAACTCTGTCTTTCCACTTTCAAAAGCATACTAGATTTGAACCAAAATCCTCCTTATTTAAATTTTCCTCCTCACACTTTTTTTTTTTTTTTGACAGGCAGAGTTAGACAGTGAGAGAGACAGACAGAGAGAAAGGTCTTCCTTCCGTTGGTTCAGCCCCCAAATGGCCACTACGGCTGGTGTGCTGCGCCGATCCGAAGGCAGGAGCCAGGTGCCTCCTCCTGGTCTCCCATGTGGGTGCAGGGCCCAAGCACTTGGGCCATCCTCCACTGCACTCCCTGGCCACAGCAGAGAGCTGGACTGGAAGAGGAGCAACCGGAACAGAACCAGTGCCCAAGCAGGACTAGAACCTGTTTTCATCTACTTGAAAAGCAGAGTGACAGAGATCTTCCATTCATTGATTCACTCCCTAAATGCCTGCAACAGCCAGGGCTGGGCTGGGCTGAAACTAGAAGCCTGGAACTATATCCAGGTCTCCCACGTGGATGGCAGGGTCTCATGCCTCCCAAGATGCTTTAGCAGGAAGCTGGATCAGAAGCAAGGCAACTACAACTTGGAATAGCATGCTGAGATAGGAATCAGGCATCCCAAGCAGTGGCTTAACCCACTACACCACAACACCTGAGACAAAAATCTCAGTTTTTTGAAACTTAATTTTCTCACACTGATAGACGGTAGTTGTATTCTGCAGTAAGAGGTTACAAGGTGGTTACACCTGTTCTTTTTTTTTTTTTTTTTTTTTTTTGACAGGCAGAGTTAGACACTGAGAGAGACAGAGAGAAAGGTCTTCTTTTTCCATTGGTTCACCCCCCAAATGGCTGCTACAGCCAGCACGCTGCGCCAATCCGAAATCAGGAGCTTTCTCCTGGTGTCCCATGCAGGTGCAGGCACCCAAGCACTTGGGCCATCCTCCACTGCCTTCCCAGGCCACAGCAGAGAGCTGGACTGGAAGAGGAGCAACCAGGACTAGAACCCAGGGTTCTGGTGCCGCAGGCAGAGGATTAGCAAGTGAGCCTCGGCACCAGCCAGTTACACCTGTTCTTTAACCGTCACTTTCTAGTTCTTTTAGTGGCCTTTCTATTGTTTCGGTCGTCAGTGCTAGCTGCTTACATTTGGCTTGCACTAAATTAATCATAAGTAAGTCAGCCCCTGTAAAATCCATGGCTCATTTTGTTGAATTGATGTGTCTCCAGCTCTCTAAGGTAGATCAGATACTGGCTGGAGGTAATTAATTCAGAGACATACTTACTGGCTGGGGAGAATTGATAGTTTTGGAATTTTTACACCTCCCTACCTAAATATTGCCAGGTCTCATATTTCTATTCTCAGTTTCTAACTACATGTCATTATAGAGATCTCTTAACTTCATACATGTGGCTTTTTCTCTCTGTGGACTAACAAAACTAGCTTTTCTAATCTTGCGATTGGTTCTTCCTTATAGGGAAGTCCTTGAGTCAGCCCACACCCCCTCCCATGCCAATCCTTTCACAATCTGAAGCAAAAAACCCACGGATCAACCAGCTCTCTGCCCGCTGGCAGCAGGTGTGGCTGTTAGCGCTGGAGCGGCAGCGGAAGCTGAATGATGCCTTGGATCGACTGGAGGAGGTAAAGCCCTGCTGATGGCTGTCCCTGGAGGGAGGTGACCTTGATCAGAGCACAGGCCTCCTGGCATGACCTGTGTGCCCTCTGTACCTCTTCAGTAGCAGAAGCGCCCTGTGAGTAGCTAGTGCTCTTTGCTCCTGGGCCCTGAGCAAGAGGAGACTTGTGAGAGGGACTCACTCACAGCTGATGAGGCTGTAGCACCTGCTTGGGAGAGCAGGATACCAGCCGGCCCATACAGGGCTCAGGGCTGTGAGCTGGTCCTCCTCAGCACCTTGCCACAACTGAGAATCAGGAACAGAACTGAAAAGTCATCTCCAGATATTTAGCGTATCACAAAAATGACCATTTCTGAGCCTGTGATGTGAAGCTACATGTTACACAGTTATGACATGCTTGTTCATAATGTTATTATCTGATTTGTGTTCACTAGACCATGAATAACAAGTCTGTTTTGAAGTATCATTAACCAAGTAAATATAAAAAATATAGAACTACATTTCCTAGCTTAAAAAACCTCTAATACCTTCTGTATTTTTTTATTTGTGCCTGTCAAAGCAGCTATGTCCGGAAGTGAGTGTTCTGTGTTGTTTGTTGTTATTCCCGTAGGTCAGCTGAATTTTAAGTGTATTTGGTTCTTGGCGCTTTTATCCCCGATTCCTTTCAACTTTGGAGTTTGAAAGACCAGGGGGAAAACTGCTGCACTGTTTAAGTCATCCTGAGTGTTGACATAGCCCAAGTAGCTGAAAACCGCCTTGCCCACTGCACAGGCCTGCTGCTTTCTGTCAAGGCCAGATATTTAACACAGAAGTCAGCTGGGCAGTTGCTCCCTCTGGTGCCATTCCAAAGAAACATGCTTGGGTGCAGTGCTGAGTTCCTGACACCTCCAATGGAACTCAGGTGGTGGCATAGAAGTCTCGGAAGATGCTGGGGAGCACGAGCCTCCTGATGAGGGCCCTGTGTGTGACTACAGTGCCTTTCAAAACAACAGAAGTGAGGGGTGCCAAGGGTCTCCCTTCTGGGATAGCATCCGTTCCCTTACATCTAAGATCCTTGGAAAAAATCCAAAGGGAGAGCAAGGCTGGCACCACCCCTTCTGTTCCACATGCTCGGTATTCTCCATGGTGGTTGTTCAGTTGCTCTTTCTCCTGCTACTCCATTATATACGCAGCTTGTGTGAAGAATCGTGGCTTTCCGTGAAGGAGCCAGACTGCGCCTTCACAGAACAGGCAGCACACAGGCCTCATTGTCGCTGCTCCCTCGGAAGGCCTGCATGGCTTTACTCGGTGTCTGCAGGTTTGGGAGTTACTCTGGGCAGCTCTGAGGGCCAAAACAGTAGGTCTTATTGATGCCTCTGATTTCTGTCTAGTTGAAGGAATTTGCCAACTTTGACTTTGATGTCTGGAGGAAAAAGTATATGCGTTGGATGAACCACAAAAAGTCGCGGGTGATGGACTTCTTCCGGCGCATCGACAAGGACCAGGATGGGAAGATAACACGTCAGGAGTTCATCGATGGCATTTTAGCCTCCAGTGAGTGCAGTCATACTTCCAACATGGATCCACACCACATCTTGTGGTTCACACGGTTTTATGGAAGCTGCATTTATCCTGCCTTAGCAGTGTTTGAGAGGTTAAAGTTGGAGCTGGAGCTGGGGCCTGGTGGCGGGGAGGGGTGGGTAATTGCACACTAAAAGTGGTCAATCAGTCATTCTGATGAAGATAAGAAAAAGGTTGGTCATGTTTGACACCTTGGGACAAGTAAAGCACATTTGAGGTATAGATAAGGAGCTAACTTTTGTGAATGATGAGGCTCTAAGTAACGTGTTTTTTAAAAGTAAGTTTTTGTAAGAACAGTTTGATACCTACATAACAACTTATAAAGTCTATGGTCTCATTTGTTTGTAGCCCAAGACATAGTTGAGATATAAAGCAGTTAAGTGACCTCACCAAGGTCACAGAGCACTTCTTGCAGCTGTGCGACTTCACATGCGGTGGTCAGAGAAAGCTTGTCTGTGGGGACAAAGCTTGAGCCGAGCCAGCTCTGTTTTATGAGGATTTGGCCACATGAAGACCAGAGAGGGGTAGGGGTTGGCTAGAGGCAGAGGGAGCAGAAGGTACAACAGCGCAGAGATGAGAGTGAAGGCACATTCTAGGGGGTGGAAAGGTTAGTGTGGCCAGGGTGTCATGTCCTAGACGGGGACTAGAGAATGCTGAAGTTGGAAGCATGGTAGGCAGGAGCCAGGTAAGGCAGGGCCTGGTGGGCCACTGTGAACAGTTCAAGCATCGTCGTATTTTTTAAAGATTGATTGATTGACTGATTGATTGATTTGAAAGTCAGAATTACAAAGAGAGAGGTAGAAACAGATAGTGAGCTTCCATCTGCTGTTTCACTCCCTGAATGGCCACAATGGCCAGGGCTGGGCCAGGCCAAAGCTGGGAGCTTCTTGGTCTCCCTTGTAGGTGCAGGGGCCCAAGCACTTGGGCCATTCTCCGCTTCTTTCGCAGGCATATTAGGAAGGAGCAGGATTGGAAGTGGAACAGCCAGGACTCAAACTGGTACCCATATGGGATACTGGCACTTCAGGTGGAGGCTTAACCTGCTATACCATAGCACTGGTCCCTGAAACATCATTCTAAAGACAATGGGACAATAAGTAGCTACCAGAAGATTTTCAGCTGAATAACAATAAGATCTGATTTATGTTTCTTTTTTTTCCAAATATTTATTTATTTGAAAGTCAAAGTGACAGAGAGAGAGGGAGGTCTGCCATCCGCCGGTTCACTCCCCAAGTGGCTATAATGGCTGGAGCTGGGCTGATCCGAAACCAGGAGCCAGGAGCTTTTTCTGGGTCTCCCACACAGGTACAGGGGCCCAAGCACTTGGGCCATGTTGTACTGCTTTCCCAGGCCATAGCGGAGAGCTGGATCACAAGTGGAGCAGCAAGGACTGGAACCGGCTCCCATATGGGATGCCGGCACCATAGGCAGTGGCCTTACCCGCTACACCACAGCAGCTTGCCCTTGATTTGTGTTTCAGCATATCATTCTGACCACTGTAAATATACTTCCCTTTGGAAAGCAATTTATCAAGAAGATAAGGCAGTAATTCAAATAGAAGAAAAATTCATGCTATTCCAAATTGTCACTTCTTCTGAAGTCATAAGCATTCAACAATAGTGGAGGGGCCGGCACTGTGATGCAGTGGGTTAACGCTCTGGCCTGAAGTGCCGGCATTCCATATGGGCACCGGTTCAAGACCCGGCTGCTCCACTTCCCATCCAGCTCTCTGCTATGGCCTGGGAATGCAGCAGAAGATGGCCAAGTGCTTGGGCCTCTGCACCCGCGTGGGAGACCTGAAAGAAGCTCCTGGCTCCTGGCTCTGGATCAGTGCAGCTCCGGCTGTTGTGGCCAATTGGGGAGTGAACCAGTGGATAGAAGACCTCTCTCTCTCTCTCTCTCTCTCTCTCTCTCTCTCTCTCTCTCTCTCTCTCTTTCTCTGCAATTCTGACTTTCAAATAAATGAATAAATAAATTTTTTAAAAAATTAACAATAATGGAACGATAAGTAAATTCTGAAGTGGAATGGCAGGTCTATGGGTGGTCGCAATATATATTTATGAGTTTTGTGATATCTGAAATACTTTTTTTTAAAATTGCATAAGGAACAAGGAAATCTATATATAAGCCAGTAGTTAACAGTATCTCTGGATGCTATAATCTTGGTTAATTTTTATCTTTACAATTTGTATCTCTTAGAGTTTCTAAAGTAGACATATACTGCCTTTTAGGAAAAAAATTACATAAACCTGTATGTCCAGAAGTACTTAATATAACCACCAACCAACCAAGGAAGCCCTCTTAGTGTTTAAACTTGATTCCTTTTCTCCAGAGTTCCCTACCACCAAGTTGGAGATGACTGCTGTGGCTGACATTTTTGACAGAGATGGGGATGGCTACATTGATTACTATGAGTTTGTGGCTGCTCTCCATCCCAACAAGGATGCTTATCGACCAACAACTGATGCAGATAAAATTGAAGATGAGGTATGGAAAAGAATCGGATTTTTAAAAAGATTTATTTATTTACTTAAGAAGCAAAGTGACAGAAGGGAAGAGATAGAGATCTTCTGTTTGCTAGTTCATTCCCCAAATGCCTGCAAAAGCTAGGGCTGAGCCAGACTGAAATCAGGACCTGAACTCCATCCAGGTTTCCTTATGTGTGTGGCAGGGACTCAAGTACTTGAGCTATCATCTGCTGCCTTCCGAGTGTATTAGCAGGAAGCTGGATTAGAAGCAGAGTAATGAAACCAGGTACTACGGTAAGGGGTGCAGACGTCCCAAGCAGCAGCCTAACCTGCTACACCACAACTCTCACACCTGAGTTCATTTTTGACTATAGGTTTATATTGCCCTGAATTTGATAGGATGTAGTTACCTTATCAGCCCTTTGACTTGTCTGTTTGAGGGTGATTATTTGAGGTTCTCTTTTGGGATTTCATTTTGCAGTGACCCTCAGAGAACCCTGGAGGTTCTTTGGCCACTGAGCTCTAGCCCTACCTATCTGGATTATTCAAATGAGTTTGGGGATGGCGCCATGACTCATTTGGCTAATCCTGCACCTGAGGTACCAGAATCCCATATGGGCTCTAGGTTCTAGTCCCGGTTGCTCCTCTTCCAGTCCAGCTCTCTGCTGTGGCCCGGGAAGGCAGTGGAGGATGGCCCAAGTGCTTGGGTGCCTGCACCGACGTGGGAGACCAGGAAGAACCACCTGGCTCCTGGCTTCAGATCGGCGTAGCTCTGACCGTAGCAGCCATTTCATGGGGGAACCAATGGAAGGAAGACCTTTTTCTGTCTCTCTCACTGTCTGTAACTCTACCTGTCAAATAAAAAAATCAAATGAGTTTGATCTGTGTGGGCCTCTAAAGTTTACAGAGAACCTCTCCACTCATCCTGGTTCACAGGTACCATGTTGCTTAGGATGGATTTATCCTAGCCTTGATTGTCCTACCTTAGAATACAGAGAAGAGGTGGTCAAATGTAGCACTTGGGGCCAGTATTGTAGAGTAACAGGTGCAGCTGTATCCCATATGGGCACTGGTTTGAATACTGGCTGCTCCATTTCTGATGCACCTGGGAAGGCAGTGGAAGGTGGTCCAAGTCCTTGGGCCCTTATACCATGTGGAAAACCCAGATAAAGCTCCTGGCTCCTGGTTGTGACCATTTGGAGAGTGAACCAGCAGATGGAAGATCTCCCTCTCTCTCTTTCCCTTTCTCTCTCTCTAATGCTACCTTTCAAATAAGTAAATTTTTTTTTTTTAATGTAGTACTTAAGAGGTAAAGTGTAATATTTAAGATATTGTATACCTATCATGTTTTCTGCTTGGTTAAAAACTGTATCACATTAAAAGTAGCAAACTTAGTAGTAGTAGCACATGGGTATCTGAGGATGCATTGATGACAGGTCTTCGGGAGGGAGAGGCAGCAGGGCAGGTCTTGGGAGTCACCGGGAACATAACAGGAGTAACTTCAGGGAATCTAGCACTACTAGGTTGAAATTCCGGTCAGTTCATAATTTGCTCTATTAGTCATTGATTTTGACTCATGTATGTTAGCACTCTCTGAAGGAATTGGGAATTTCTGTCATATTCTTTCTGGGTATCTAGATTTTCTCAGTAAGAGCAACGTGTATTAATTTGGAATGTAAGATAAACACATGTGTCAGAAGCCTGATGTGTAAAAAGGCATGATGCCTAGCTTTTCTGTGTGCATGTGTAAATCTTTGTTTCTCTGCAAAGGAGGTCATGCTCTGCTCTTTACTCTTTCTGTTGTTGTTCACAACCAATAGGTCACAAGACAAGTGGCTCAGTGCAAGTGTGCAAAAAGGTTTCAAGTGGAGCAGATCGGAGAGAATAAATACCGGGTAAGGAAGAGAAAAACCAGTGCTTTGTGATGGGGATTTCCCCATGTGTGGCCCTTATAGGTGTAAGCAACCTGACTAAGCAGGCTGGATGATCCCACCTTCTCCCTCTTGATGCTGGGAAGTGCAGACTTCGTGGGACTTGGAATGTGGTCACCTCCTGACCCTCAGTTCTCAATGTCAAATATCATGTGTCCTGTGGTGCTAAGCTTCCCTAGTGCCCCACGTAGCCCCAGCTGAGACAGTTCATTGGGATGTTAGGAGACATTTCAGAGCCCTCATTACACAGGTGACCAGAGTCTTTAGGGAGATGAAGGTGCTTTTGGAAACAAGTACATCTAATGATTGGCCCTTTACCCCAAAGAGCTGGTCATCTTGAGCCTGGAACAGTTCTGAGGCTCAGATAAGGATGTTTTGAGGCCCCAGCAGATGTGCCTGATCTGAGCTGGACCACAAACGAGGCCTGGGTGCACTGGCAAGCCAGGCCCAGTGGTCTTCCCTGGGGAGCCATGCTAAGTGTGGCTGTAACTGATGGTGAACTCTGCTTGTGTTTCAGTTTCTTTTAGAACAACGATCAGTGATGTAGAAAGGATCTGAAACAGAACTCCTAAAAATACAGTCAGCAGCTTGTTAGGATTCTTTAAAGTCCTAAGAAAAATCTGATTGGCAAAGAGGATTTGGATGACCATGTTAGGTTGTAGTTAAATGCATTGCATGAGAAACACAGGAAAATCCAGGTTCCATCAGTACATCAAAAAAGTCCTTGGAGTGCACTGAATCCTCACCACACTTCTGTTGACTGAGGAGCATTTGGTTCCAGGGCAGTAAAGCTCCAGCTACTCCTGTGTGTGCTTGTTGAGTTTTGTTTTATTGTTTTGTTTTGTTTTGTTTTGAAATCACCTATGAGGGAAATGAGTTAACCAGAGCAACATAGGATGGAAAGTTAATCTTAGCTTGTAAAACCACATCCCCGTGGCCAGTAGGAGCCTGGTAAGCATGCAGTCGGTGTGTTTCACCCTGCTGAAAGACAGGTAACACAATGAGAAGATTTGTTTCCCCGCATTAATTTGACCAAATGTTCTCTTTTTTTCCCTCCAACCTGTACTCTTTCTGTCTGTAGTTCTTCCTCGGCAATCAGGTACAGTGTGCCTTGCGATGTTCTCCTTCTCAGTGGATGTGGTCTGTGTAGCTAAAGCTGCCTGCTCTTTGCTGTGGGG
Organism: Sylvilagus floridanus; assembly: GCA_949820135.1. Lineage (NCBI taxonomy): Eukaryota > Metazoa > Chordata > Mammalia > Lagomorpha > Leporidae > Sylvilagus > Sylvilagus floridanus. Next base: position 30,359,296 of record OX463225.1, read on the forward strand.
AGAAGACGTAATCTGAAGCATGCCTGGGTCACCTCTGGTTGCCTTACCAAGTGGAGAAGTTGCTAACTGGGACAGTTATTGCAAAGCTGTCTCAGCAGCCAGAGGATATAAGTTCATTTCTTAAGGAGGGAAAAAAGAGGAGATAAAATTTTCATTCAAAAATCACATTGGCTGAGGATGCTGATATTATGCCAGACTGAATTGTGAGTAATATGGCTCATGGAGTTGGAGACTGTGGTATCAGTCCCTTTCACGTTTAAGAAGAGCCTATTCTTATGCTTGGGTGTTGGCGGTCAGAATGCCACCAGCACAGTACTGATTTACCTCAGTCTTTTGACAGGTTAATATAAATTGCATCATGTACACCAAGTCAAAAACTTCTGGGGTACCTTAGTATTGTTTACTTCAATGCCTGATTACTGATTACTTGTACTTGAGGTACAAGGTACCTGAGACAGAATATGGAAATTATAATTGGCTATGGCCCAAAGTTTGCAATGACGGCCAACCAAAGTTTAATGGAATCAAACTAGGCTTGCAAGAAAAGATGGATATTCTGACTCCACTTGGTAACTCTAACCTTCTCAGATTTTTCTGAGAGCTCTAGGGTCCTGTGTCTCCAAATGTGGAAGGAAGTTGCATGAATAAAATCTGTCTCTGAAATGAAATTAGCAATACCAAGAATTGATTTTGAGGCCCTGAATCATTGTTAAGTTACAAGCACTGTAGCAGTCACTAATGGCAGTAACGTCCTAGGCTAGTAGGAAGAACAGGGAATGGGAAAAAATTGAGAAGAGTCATACTGCAGCAGTGTGCCCAATGTGCCCGTTTCCTAGTGGACTCAAGCAGTACAAGGTCCCTTTTGGAGGGGCGCTGATGCCCCCTCTACTATTCAGCTGACCAGGAGAAGATTATGTAAGTTGTTCTGATGTTGGCAGCAAAATTACAAAGTTGATTCTATACAGCAGGCACCTGAGACCTCAAGATCAGAATGCCTGCTATCAGACAGGTATTGTCAGAGCCACTGTTCAAGTCCCTGTCCGAAGAGGAAATGGGTTACTGGCCCCTAGGACTCTTGTTCCAAGTTCTTTGCCTCACAGACCAGCATGTTGTTTCAGCTGTGTGGAGGTCCCCATTTTTAGAGCTACCCTAACCCTTTCCCAGCACTTGTCACTCTGGCCTCAACTTCCCCATTTACACTTGCTGCTGGCCAGGGTCAAACCTACATTTTCCCATAGCTCAGCAGAAACAAGTTAGAATCTTTCAAATAGAGCTTCACCAAAAAATATTGGGGAGGGACAGGAAGTAAATGAAGTAATGAGCTATAGAGTATGGTACTCCTGGGCTTCCTTCCTGTTTCACTCTGGAAGGATACATAGGGCCATATTCCCTCCCTCCCCTCAGCTGTCCGGAACAGACCCCAGTGACCCAGGCTTTCACTCTGCTTGCAGTCTTCTGGGATTCCCCAAGTCCTGCAGAACCTGCTCCTGAGGCCCCCTGTGTTCGCTCATTGGGCGCAGCTTCTGAGGGGGCTCCCCCTGAGCCCACTGAGCAGCTTCCTTCCCAGGACCAGACGTTGATCCCCTCACACCTCTGGGTTCAGTGCTGCTTCACTACACCGTGCTGTTGCTTATAGTCACTTGGTATAAAAAGCTTAAAACTGTATGAGACGAAAGGTGTAGGGCTGTTTTATTTTCACAGTAATGGCTAGGGAGAAGAGGGACAGTGCTTTGTGTTGCCTGTACAGACAGTGCATTTGAGGCAGAGCAGCAAAAGAATGTGGAAAATTGCAACAGGATTTTGAAGGAGGATGGTTACCTGTCCTTCTCAAACATCCTTTCTGGTGTTTCCAATCTGTGTGCCCTGTTTCAAAGTCAGGATTCTCCTTTCTGACTTTGAAAGTCCTCATTAGGTGGTTAAGCAGTCCCTCCCGTCCACCCCCAACATTCTCTTTGAATTAAATAACCAATGTGTGGTGTTTGTTTTGGAATCTCAGCATGCTTCTCTTCTGTTTCCTCTTACTGCATTTTGGGAAAGGGGTAATTTATGCAATGGGAAATTCCAAATGTTAAGGTAGAAATGGAAAGCAGGAGTGTTAGATAGGAAATCCTGCTTGTTGTAATATCTAAAATGATTATTAAATATGGTTTATAATCATGGGAGATCAAATTTTTTAATTTCTTCAATAAATGTTAGTGTAAATATTATCTAATCATTTGTTAAGCTAAAGGAACTTTTCTGCTAGTGACAACACAGCTAGTGCATACTTGGTGTTCCTTTCTGAAAACTTGATGCAGAAAATCAGATTTTCTTCTAAGCTGGTAATGAGGCTGCTCTGCAAGAGTTTCTTTAAGGGTTGAAATAGTATTTGCTGTTCTCCGTTTAACTTTGGAGCACACTGTATTCAGAAGTTGACATCTCCTCCCTTTCTTCTAAGAAAACACTGTCATCACAAAGAATGGGGGGTTTTAATTCAGGCAGATTCTTTAAGAGAATCAGAACAGATTGTTCTCCGCTCCCCTTTTGGCACAGAGGCTGGGCTGTGGCCATCACACATTAACTCTTTGACTTGCTCTGTCTGCTTTTCTATTTTTTTAACTTCATTGTGAAAAATGCATACATAGAACTTAAAATTCCTCCCATATTATCGCATTGCTATTCCTTTCTGAATACAGTCTGCTCAGGAAAAAAGCACAGGTCTGCCTTACAGCATACACTTCCTAATTCCGTTTCGCCTCGATTCTGCAGTTTGGGGATTCTCAGCAGTTGCGGCTGGTCCGTATTCTGCGCAGCACAGTGATGGTCCGCGTTGGTGGAGGATGGATGGCCTTGGATGAGTTTTTGGTGAAAAATGATCCCTGCCGAGGTAAGGAACCATCCTGAGAAGGATCACTTGCTAGGTAGGCTCACACAGCTGATCTCTGGCTTACAGGAAGGTGGGTGGGGTGAATCTGGTTTTTACTTTGTTGTAAAGCTGCCCAGGTGTTACCCCACCAGCACAGATTAGAACTTGAACACAGTCATAAGACTTCAGCATTTGCTGGTGTCATCCAGGTGTTTCAGTTTGGGGTATGAACACGCACGTAGACAGAGGAGCCCAGTGAAGCCCTCTTTGTTCCCCCTCAAGGCTTCAGAGCCCTTTGCCTCCAATCCCTGTCGCTGAAAGTTGGGCGAGTGTGGGTGCCTTCTCAATCAGGAAAGGACTAGTGAGCCCTTTGAACAGAAGGGATGATAAAGTACACCTGCCACAAGCCCAGACGCTCCTAGGACAGATGGTCGGTCACTCAAGCAGGATTGTCAAAGCGTCTTGCTGCTAAATGTGAAAAGTCTTGCACACCAGCCTGAAGACGAAAGAATCTGTTAATCTGGGCATTAAGTGATGGCGCTTGCAGCTAGGGCTGCAACAAGGGGAGACCTGACCTGAATTCTAGGGGCTAAAGCTCTTCTGCTACATCCATTCCTTTTCCTGTTAGCAGAGCAGCATGTGGGTGTAACAGGAAGCTCCCCCACTGTCTGCCAGTTTGTCTTTCTAGACTAGTTTCTGCATTTCCTGCTCTGTCTCTGTGTGTTTCCATATTTTTTATTCTAGTTCACCATCCTGGGAGTAAAATAAAGCGCTCTGATTCCAGCTCTTCGATTTCCAGTCAGTCTCCCATAGGTTGGCTTTTAAGCTTTGTCCCTCTTCTCTACACGTTAGCCCTTTGAGAATGGCTTTGCTTCTTGAACTGTTAACACCTTTTGGCTCTGTGATAGCTGCTGCCTTCGTGAATGCTTGAAATAGCCAAACCATAGCTTTTCTGAGTACACTGAGTTGTCAGGACGTAAAATACTCCTGTTGAGACAGCATCCATGGAGTTGAGTTTCTTTTTGTTTAACAAATGCTTATCTAGCCTTATGTGTCACACGTTATTTATAAACACTTCACAGATAATAAAACTTTTATAACATGCAGAGATACTATGATCTCCATTTTGCAGAATAGGAAATTGAGGCATAGAAAAGTTAAGCAGCTGGCCCAAGGAGAAATAGCAGGTAAAGGCAGAGGCAGGATTCAGGTTCAGGGTGGTCTGGCTGCAGAGTGTCCTGCTCCCCTCCCTGCTGTGTATCTCCAAGTCTGACATACAGTCCCCCTTCTTATGTGTATATTTCTGGTCCAGCCTGGTTGTTTATAAACCTAGCATATATAAATGCTTATAGCATGGTTGCATAATTTCTTTGGAAGTAGTTTATAATCATATTCTAAAGCATTTAGAGAGGACAGAACTTAAGAGTATAGCTCTCACATGGATTCAGATCTGCCGATAATAGTTCCTCTTAACTCATTCTGCATTTACTCCCATAAACCAGAGTGAAAGCTAAGCAATAGTGGTTTCATTAGACACTTCTTTTTTAAAAACTAGTTAAGTTTGAAATTAGCTTGTCTCATAAAAACTTGAAAAGGATCAATGAGTGTTAGGGCTTAATTGTGCTATAAACCAATGCCCGTAATTTAAAAGTTTCTTGTCGTTGTTCCTATGAGGAGTAATATATACCATTTTCACTCAGTCAGTATAGTAATATTACTCCTTTCCAAAGATATGCAGAAGGTCATAGTTTTCCTGTTATGTCTGATTGGACTAAAGAGATACTGCATGTAGCACTTTGGAATCCTTGGCTGCCTGGTTTTGTTTTGTTTTGTGGTTTTTTTGGTTTGTTTTTTGTTTTTTGCTGCCTGCTCTGTTTATGGTAACATTATGCTGCTGGCCAAGGGGAAAAAAAAAATGCTTGCTTTGTCCTTGTCTTAAGATCCAAAAGTTGGACCCCAGGGCAATTTGGGAGGGCCGTCTGGCAGCTACGTAGCGTTTTTCAGCATCCTTTGCAGCAAACAAGGTAAGGCTTTCATCTGTCTGTCTCCAGGGTTTTCCTCCCAGAACTCAATTTTCATCTCCATTCATTGCTTGTGGAGTGAGTACCCCAGTGGCTTTTGGTCATAGCTCTACTAGTGGTGGACAGGATGAGCTATTTATAGTTGAATGAAAAACAGTGCTAGGAGTGGACAGCTGTGGGCTGGAGTGGGCTCTAATGAGTCAGTGGAAGGGCACGAACACCAAAAAGGGGAAGAACTTGAAGTGGCCTAGGGTTCTGTAAGGACTGACGAGGCTCCTAGAAGTACTGCTTGTAGTAGACTTTATGTTCATCTGTGTCTCATTTCCTTGGCCTACAGAGAGCATCATGCCAAATATATGCCTGGATTCTTGAGACCAGTGCATGCTCTCATTTGTTGTCTCCTATGCAGCAGTTTCGGAGGATGAAAGTTAGTTCAGTGCAAGTTGCCATAGCCTAGTATAAAATGTGAACACACTCCACTCGGCAGGTTGCCAGTTGTACAATCTCCTGGTCCTGCTGCAGTTGGAGAGTTCAGTTTCTGATTTCATCCATGGTAATTGTGTTTTGGATGGAGATAAAAGCAATGCTCCTGCTCAAAGAATTGGGTGCACCTGTGCACACAGTACTGGGTATATGTTTGAGCAGTACATATATCAGTTCTCCCAGGTAAGTGAAGATACAGAAAACTTTAAATTTATGAAGATTTAAAAGACACAGTTTGTCTTAGAACTGATTTTGTTTTCAAAGTGTAAATACATGAAATGTAAAATCTACCGGTTTTAAGTGTACAGTTAGGGACATAAACTGTATTATATGTCCACAGAACACCTTTCAATATGTAAAACAAACTCTGTAGTCATTAAGCAAATGTGCAGAGTCAGGCTTTGTGACACAGTGGGTTATACTGGTTAAATTGCCCCTTGGGACTCCTGCATCCCAAACAGAGTGCCCCTGAAGTTCATGTCCACCTCTGTCTTCAGTCCAGCTTCCTGCCAATGCCCCTGGTAGACAGCAGATGATGGCCCAAGTGCTTGGGTTCCCACCACCCACATGGGAGACCCAGTTGGAGTTCTAGGCTTCTGGCTTCATTTGGCCAAGCCCCAGCTGTTGCAGGCATTTGGGGAACAAACCAGCAAATGGGAGACGTTTTTCTCTGTCTTCATCTTCTCTTTGTTGTTCTGCCTTTCAAATAAATAAAATATTTTTTGAAGATTTATTTATTTTATTTGAAAGGCAGAGTTACAGAAAAAGGGTGAGAGAAAGCGAGATCTCCCATTTGCCAATGGCTGCAACAGCCAGGACTGAACCAGGCTAAAGCCAAAAACCAGGAACTTCAAATGGGTCTCTCATGTGGGTGGCAGGGGTCCAACCACTTGGGCCATTTTAAAGATTTTATTTATTTATTTGACAGATAGAGCTACAGTGAGAAGAAGAGACAGAGAAAGGTCTTCCTTCCATTGGTTCACTCCCCAAATTGGCCGCAACGGCCGGAGCTGCGCTGATCCGAAGCCAGGAGCCAGGTGCCAGGTGCTACTTCCCGGTCTCCCATGTGGGTGCAGGGGCCTAAGGACTTGGGCCATCTTCTACTGCTTTCCCAGGCCATCGCAGAGAGCTGGATTGGAAGAGGAGCAGCCAGACTAGAACTGGCACCCATTTGGGATACCGGCGCTGCAGGCAGAGGATTAACCTACTGCGCCATGGCGCCAGCCCCTAGAACTGGATTTTAACTAACGTTTTCCAACCAGCGTCAGGTAGCCAGCATAACTCCTGTGAAAAATGATAGCAGGACTGGCATTGGGTCTGGCAGGTTGAGCCTCTGCCAGCATCCCATATGGATGCCAGTTCAAGTCTTAGCTGCTCCACTTCTGATCTAGGTAATAGCCTGGAAAAAGCAATGGAGGGCAGTCCAAGTGCTTAGGCCTCTGCACCCATGTGGGAGACACAGAAGAAGCTCCTGACTCCAGGCTTCAGCCTGGCCCAGCCCCTGCCATTGCAACCATTTGGGGAGTGAACCAGCAATTGGGAGATTTTTCTCTCTGTGTCTCTCCTCCTCTCTGTAACAAATAAAATAAAATAACAAATAAATAAGCAGCCTCTTTGGTAATTGAAGAACTGAACTTATGATGACTGCCTTTGGAATCTGGTCCTATAGATTTCAGCAGTAGATCTTTCCTCAATGAGAAGAATTGTAAGGGGAGAATCCTAACAGAGTGGTCAAACATGCCCTGAGTATAAATGTTCTTTTTTAACTAGGAATATAATACCAGTGTTAGGAAAATATTTGAAGTAGTATAAATACTAAAAATATCATTTTTTAAAAGATTTGTGTATTTATTTGAAAGGCAGAGTTAGAGGCAGAGGCAGAGAGAGGTCTTCCATCCACTGGTTTACTCTCCAAATGGCCACAATGTCCGGAGCTGGGCCAATCTGAAGCCAGGAGCCAGGAGCTTCTTCTAGGTCTCCCACATGGGAGCAGGGGCCCAAGGACTTGGGCCACCTTCTGCTTTCCGAGGCACAGCAGCAGGAAGCTGGATCAGAAGTGGAGCAGCCAGGACTCAAACTGGTGCCCATTTGGGATGCCGGCATTGCAGGCGGCGGCTTTACCCACTACACCACAGCACTGCCCCAAAAATATCATTTTTACTAAATTCAGTTGCTAGTGATTTGCTTAACCTGAATTTGGTTCACTCCCCAAATGGTCGCAATGGCTAGAGCTGAGCCAATCCGAAGCCAGGAGCCTAAAGCTTCTTCTGGGTCTTCCACTTGGGTACAAGGGGCCCAAGGACTTCGGCCATCTTCTGTTGCTTTCCCAGGCCATAGCAGAGAGCCAGATCAGAAGTGGAGCAGCTGGGGTTTGAACTGACACCCATATGGGATGCTGGCACTGCAGGCGGCAGCTTTACCCCATTCACTACAGTGCCAGCCCCAAGATTATTTACTTTTTACCTTGTTACATTAATTTAGTTTCCAGCTGTTTGTCATTTGTTCTTTCCCTCACCACCAGCCTTTTCTGGCGACAAAGTCAAAGTAATAGTTGGCCTCCCTATGTCCATTTTAATTCCCTTATTTATTTTTATTTTTTTGCAGATTTATTTATTTGAAAGGCAGGGTTACAGAGAGATTGATTTTTTAAAGATTATTTATTTATTTGAAAGGCAAAGTTAGAGAAAGAGATCTTCCATCTGCTCACTCATTCCCCAAATGGCTGTAACAGCTGAAGCTGGGCTGGCCCCAAGCTGGGAGCCAAGAGCTTCTTCCGGGTCTCTCACATGGGTAGAGGGGACCAAGCACTTGGGCCGTCTGCTGCGTTCCCAGGCACATTAGCAGATAGCTGGATTGGAAATGGAGCAGCCAGGACTCAAACCAGTGCCCAAATGGGATGCTGGCACTGCAGGCAGCAGCTTAACCTACTGCACCACAATGCTGGTCCCTAGTCCATTTTAATGGTGGAGATTAGCTGCTTTAAGTATGTTTCTGAAGAAATATCTTTCATTTCTGAAAAAATAGCTTTCATTTCTTCAAAGTAATAAGTAGGTATGTGAAATGTTTTCTGTTAAGAGTCATTTCTTTGCTTTGCATCTTCAAGTATTTTATTTCAAGATGCAGATTCCTATGGGAGTTGTAGCACATTGAACTGTTAGTCATACATGCCTTAGAATAAACTAATCATTTTTGGCCTCTTTACTGAGATGAGAGCACCAGAAATATGGGAATTTCACTATTGTGAGCTTCAGGACGATAGAGTCCAAGAAGATAGAAACTATAGAGAAAGGAAGGAAGGGGAAAATAAGACTCTAAAGATTAAGTGTCCGCTCTGCCCTGGTGAGGCAGGCCCCATTGAAGCGAGCTGTTGTTTTCAGGATGCCTGCTTTCCCCTTGAGTTGAGGCCTTCTAGGTGAACTTGCTGGAGTCTCGTGCGGGAGCGAGCTCTACACTGCGGTCTCAGTTTGCTCCAGTGGCAGTGCTGCACGCTGTGCTGTGGTGACAGTAACTTGGGAGGATGACTGTAGGGAATTCCTCAGTCATCGTAGTGTCTCTAGCCAGTGAAATACTCCCCAGGAGGTGACCGTTGGCTGGAGATTCTCTCTGAAAAAAAGGGACTGTCTCATTCTGTTGGTCTTCTTATGACATGGGAGCACACCCAGGGAATGTGAGCATACCCTGGGAACATGCTGAACTGGGGTTTCCCAGCTTCCAGCACGCACCCAGCTGGGAGGGTGAGTTGAAGCACCCTCTGGGCCCTCAGCAGTCATCTAATAATGACCATGAACTTGTCCCATGGGTCCGGCACAGTCATGAAGAAGGACCTCAGCATAGGATCCTATGATAGGATTAAGCAGGTCCTCAAATTACCATATACAAAGGTTAGATGTGTTGGTGATAATGTTGGTTAATCTCCATTCCTATTGTATCTTTCTTACAGAAAACTGTCCTCCCTCTGCTCTTTTGAAATTGCTTTGCTTTCATATTTTATATACAAGAGGTCTTGGCAGTTATCACTTTAACCCTGTGGGTTCAGTCATGAAGATTCAGGGGTTTGCACATGTGGCTGGTGTGCAAGACAGTCACACAGCGAGAGAATGTGCCTCACTTCAACCCAGCCTCATGCTTTTGGTCTTTACCCCTGAGAAATAATGTGTACTTCTTTTTTTTTTAAGTTTATTTTTATTTACTTAAAAGAATGACAGAGATGGGGGGAGATGGAAGATCTCTGTCTGCTGGTTTACTCCCCAAATGCCTGCAATAGCTGCAGCTGGGCCAGGCCAAAGCCAGGAGCCAGGAGCTCCACCCGGATCTCCCGGATGGAGTGGCAGGGGCCTAAGTACTTGAGCCATCATCTGCGCCCTCCCAGGCATATTAGCAGGAAGCCGGATTGGAAGCAAAAGTGGAACTCGATCCCAGACACTTCCATATAGTGTCTTGGGTTGTGATTTAAGCCTCTGTGCCATAACACCAGCCCCAGTGAGCACTTCCTGGTGGAATGAGATTGTGAGGCCACTCCATTTTTAGAAATTGTGAATTCATGTATTTGTTGAAACAGCTTGGCTGGCACTGGGATCTAAAGGTCAGGGAAGGTGACAGTCCCATCTGCAAGAAGCTCACAGCCTTGTGTAGGGAGCACCATGAATAAGTAAATACCCCTGGGTTTGATGAAATGAGTGCGTTGGGAGAGGGCGGCAGGGATGGGCTAAATCTGCCCAGGAAGGTGGCGAGAGCATCGGGAATGGAGGTGCTGCTTCAGCTGCAGCTTAGAGGTAACCCCTGTCAGATAGCAGAGGGAAGCCACACGTTCAGATGAACTGAAGCTTCCATAGCACCACTGGTTGGGGACCGTAAGTAGTGACTGCAGACAGTGTGTGAAGGTAGTGGCCAGATGGGACTATGGGGAGGAGTCGGCAGCAGGGACCAGGTAATGGGCACCAGGGCTCTGAGTGCTGGCTGCTGCCCTCATGATTCCTACGAGGTGATCTTTAAGATCCTGATGACAGTCAGGTGCAGTGCCATATGTGATGACACTTTGGAAAGTGTACAGTGCACAGAGGAACATGATGCTATCATTATGTTATTACAGATGACCCACTGTAAAACATTGAAAATGTCATTCATTGCCCTCAAGTGAGATGTCATTGCTAAGTTTTCCTTTTATTTCATTCTGTTGTTTGTTTGTTTGTCCCTGGCATAATTTACTCAGAAATGAGCTATTAAATGTTGACCAGGGTCAAACCATACCACTGAAATTTCTTTAAGGGTTAGGACCACAAACAGTTCATTTAGGTGTCCTGATTCTCAGCTGAGTGATCTTCATTCATTAGTGTTATCTTACTGCCTGCCGTGTGCCTACCACTGTGCTGGGTGCCTTATCAAACACAAAATGAAAAGGGCTAAGTCATCATTCCATAGTTATCAGCTCTTAGTAAAGAACCCAAGCTAGTGCTGAAGATTTTCTTTGAGAATCATCAGTATAGACACAGGAAAGTACTAACATCTGGAAAATGGATGAATAGAGAATCAAGAACCAAAGGGTGAACCTTGAGAAGCTTGTGTTTTGGGGGCTTGAGGAGGAAGGAAACACAGGATTGTGGGAGGAAACCATTTAGCATTTCAAGTACCCCTAAGTCATGACCACTCAGACATGCTGGACTCATAGGGACCTCTTGGTCTGATTGCCTCTGGTGAAAGGGAGGCCCAGAGCGGGGAGGATTCCCGTTGGTGGTAGAGCCTGGGCTGGAACTCAGAGGCTCCAAGTTAGTGCTTTTGACCCCTTAGGGGAGCATATAAGTTGAGAAGGACTGGGATTTGGGACCACTGTGTTTGGACATTCGTGCCACCTGATCTAAAATCTGGTCCTATCAATATGCCTGATTCCTTGAAAGGCAAATGGGGTAGAGCAGCAGAGAGTTTGGGCACAGTGACCTGGAATCTGCTGGGCTTATGGTTTCTGAGCAAAGTGAAGAATCTGGTGACAAACATTGCATTCCTCATGGCCCAGCTTCCCCGAGCAGTCTCATTGGTGCAGGTCTGTCTAGTACCTTCTAAAAAGTGAACAGTCTAGGAAGAGGAAGAATAGAGGTTATCACAGGAGAGTGTCATTCAGTGAGGAATAATCTAAGGATGTATTCCAGAGGATTATCTGCAACTTAAGTTAGTGCTGTCTTTCACATTGAATGTTCGCATTGGCTATATCTGATACCCTCTGCCTGAATCCAGATTTCCAGTTCTGGTCTTAGAGCTCCAGAAAGCCACGAGACCGCGCCTGTTGGCCTCCGGTGCAGCTTCCAGATTGTTCCACCCTTGCCATCCCTCTCCTACTTGCAGCCTTTCATTGCTTTCAGTTTTTGACCTAACAGTTTCTGACTGGCAAGTTCTGTGCATGGTCGGGATCTTTCTCTCTCTCCCCACATGTTTACTTCTTAGTGATTCTGTCCTCATCTTTTTGCTCCCCCGAGTTCCCCTTTCTTTCGGGTTGTTATCAACTGAACTCAAATACCAGAGTCTGGACAATGTCAATTTCAGTAATCTATTTCTCTCCACTATTCATTACCACGTATCCTACAAAAATTGAGCAGAAAGTACACATGTACTATGAGAGAGGAAAGAATGGTTTTGACTTCAGGTTTGTGAACTTTTGCATCTGCTTTCCCTTGAGCCATTACAGTGCTTACCCCAGAGGACAGTGGGATGGGACCTTGTACACTGAGACTTGTTTATTACAGCAAACCAAGGGACTTACTGCTTAATGTGTCTGCTGCTGTCTGTAAGAATCATGACAAAGCTGACAAGTCATGAGTTCGTCTCTTTTTAAAAAACCCACAGATGGTTCTAGGACTGTAACTTACATAACTGTTATCATGGGGTCAAGCAGCTGTATGACCGTCAAAGATGTATTTTTTTTTAAGATTAGCCGACATTCTATGTGTATGTGTTTTTTCCCTTTTTAGCACGAGGTAGAACTAACATTGAACTTAGAGAGAAATTCATCCTGCCAGAGGGGGCATCCCAGGGAATGACCCCTTTCCGATCACGAGGTCGAAGGTCCAAACCGTCTTCCCGGGCAGCTTCCCCTACTCGCTCCAGCTCAAGTGCCAGTCAGAGTAACCACAGCTGCACGTCCATGCCATCTTCTCCAGCCACCCCAGCCAGTGGCACCAAGGTACGTACTGTCCTCCGTTGCCGATTTCTTCCCCGTCCACGCCTCTGCAGATAGCTGTTCATTGTTCAATATAGCCTCTGAAAGCCTGGTGAGCTAGAACAGGAAAACACACAGTCCCAGCCCCACCTAGACCAAGAATGCCTGGGCCCTGGCATCACACAGATATGTGAGTTTTAAGATGACTCCTGGGACCCTTACTGAAATGTGCACTCAGGCTGTTTATGTCGGAAGCATTTCTTTCCTTGGACTGCCAGTTTTGCAAATCTAGGCACTGTGTGTCCAGCCAGAGCTGTCAGATAGGTTTGTTGTTAATGGTGGGTTATGTATAGAGAATGCTGTTGCCTTTCTGCCTAGTCCCTCTCCTCCCATTGGACTGATGTGCGTTTTATTTTGTTTTCTGTTTCTTTAAAATTTAGTGTCTTCTATTTATTTTTTTTTTCTGTTCCCAACTTGCTCCCTTTCTGTTCCGTTTTCACTTGTTCCCATCCTTCCCTTTGGATTTCCGTTTCACAGACTCCACTTCAGTTCTCTCGCTGTTATGACAAACCCTGGTTGGTAAACAGTAAAGCTGGCACCCCTGTCAGGGACAGCCATTATCCTGACCTCCAGCTGCCCAGCCCCGAGGTAGAGTATGGCTTTGCTGACTTACGGACACAATCAAGATGAGATCCTCGCTCATGCCAAGAACTTGCCCGGCTCTTCTTCCCGACACGAGCCCATGTGCTCTTCCATCTTTATGGTGCTTGCTGGCACAGCGGATTCATTTAGTCACGTGTTTTCAGGGGTTTCTAACTCGGATTCACCAGATTTGGAGATAAATAAGAGATGCCTAAAACTAGATTATTCAACAACTATTTAACAACTATATCTAAAACTAGATTATGTAGAGTATCTGCTCGGGATGGTAATCAGTGGCTATCCCAGGTGATTTGCGTACTGATACAGTTTTTAATTGGGCCTCTTGAAGTCTCCAAATGTCAGATACACAGACGAGTTATGAACACTTGAAATTCAACTATGGCGCATGTTCACCAGTGTTCTATCTTTGCTTAGAACAGAAGAGTGGTTGGCACCACCCACCCTGAGATGTCTCCCCAGGGTGACTGGTCTGAGGCATGGGTGCTGCCTACCTCAGCCAAGCACAGTAATTGTGAACACTGCTCTGAGGCTCAAGAGTTTAGCTTCTGAATTTCTTGGCTTAGGCATTTCGGTTTCTGTAACCTTGATTTGAACATACATGCCAGCAGTTAAGTATGTTCAAATACAGCAGTTAAAATCCCCAAACACATTGGGAAGAGCAGTGTTTCAGAAAGAGAACACAGACGAGCAGCTTGTCTGGTAGCCGTCCAGTTTGCATTCTAGCTCCTGCCGGGAAGCACTGGATTCTTGTGCCTCAGAAACTCAAAAGGTGGTGTTGTCTTTTACCCTGCAAAGCCTCTGTGGGCGAAACCGCGGAGGCACAAGAAGCCAGTGCCTGCGAATGAGCTGCTGCTTTGGGCTTCCTCCGCTCCACGTTGAAACTCCAGTTCAGCAATGTGTCTTGTTTAAAACATGATTTGGGGACCTATTGCCACTAAAACCCCAAGAGTCAACCTGCTGATCTTGCCTTTCCTCGACCCTAATGGCTCCAGTTTCATGAAAATCTCAAAATTATAGAACTTTAAGTGTTTATTCTGAAGTACAAATTCTTATGATTTTAATAGATCAGCCTTTTTGTTTGGTCTTAAGTTTTTATCTTTTGTTTCATTTCATTTTGAGTTTGCATCTTCCCTTGCTTACCAGTGCTCAGTAGCCAGGCCACGTCCCGACCTGGATCCCTAGCCCAGGCTGGTGCTCAGGAACCATAGCTTCTGAAACTGGCATCCTCCTCCTATGTGGGCCAGGAGTCTGTATGGGAATATTAATCACTCTCTGTCGCTTGCTTTTGCTTCACACATTAAAGAAATAAAACAAACATGATGACATGGGTTGCTTTACTCTTCTGTCTCGATATACATTTTAAAGGTCCTGGAAAACAATTGATTAAAAGAAATTGATCACATTGGATACAGTGCAAATGATATTTAAAACAGATGTAAGATGCTCTTTCCCCAAATTAAGTCTACCACTATCTAAAATAAAAACCTGAACTCAAATAGGAAATAGAGCTCCTCCTGGTAACATCAGCATTAATAGACAGCTGTCTCCCAGCTGGTGAAATGCCTACTTCATGTATTGACTCAGCAAGCTTTTATTAAGAGAAAGTGAGGGTGAACAAAGTCCCTGCTTTTATGGTGTTTTAAACTTTATGTGAGAAGCATAGGGCACAAGCAGATAGTGGTAAGTACTCTGCAGAAATATGAAGCAGGGGAAGAGAATAGAAAGCTGCAGGCAGTGTTGGAGGAGTGAGACAAGACCTCTCTAATGACGTCATCCCTTGAACCGAGCCCCCTGAAGGAAACGAGAAGGTGAGCCATGAAAATACCAAGTAGAAGTGGGGATCGGAGGTGACTGCAACAGCTGTCTAGGCTGAGTGAACAACTCCGGAACAAGCCCAGAGGACCCTGCCTGGGCCATCAGAGAAATAAGTGAGGAGGCTGGGCAGCCGGGGTGGACTGAACAAGAGAGAGTATGGCAGACATGGCGTGCGAAAGGCAGGGGTTATCCCTGATTTCCCAAGGGAGGAGACACAGATGTTGGATCAGTCCTGGAGCTCAGACTCCAAGCCAGCTCTCCCGGCATAGGTCACAGCCTCACTGCTGTTTGTTTCTCATAACTTGTCTGATCCACAAGTCTAGTCATTTTATTTGCATCTTGCCAATGAGGGTGTAGACTGAAAGAGCTTGACTAAAGTTCCTTCAGCGCCTTAGTGACAGAGATGGAGCCATGTTTGAATCTCTGTGTTAAATACGTGGAGCTAAGCCTCGCGTTCTAACTCCAGAACATGGATACAAAGGATTGTCTGAGTTTCTTCTTTCTTCATTCGTCCACCCTAATTCTGTTTGCTATAGCTATTATAATCTTACCAGCTGAGGATTTTTTTTCCCAGTTCTAATCGAAATTTGTTAGTGAGATAAAAGGTTTTGTAAGACATTTTGAAATTTTAAGTTGAAAGATAAAAATTTGAATCATCAAATACATCACCTAGGACACTTCCAGAATAAATCTTTGTTTTCCTGGACTTTTAATTTGCTTTACAGCTGGCCAGATTCGGGAGCCCTAAGTAGACCTTTAGAAATTAAATTTCTATTGGTGATTTTACTGAGTAAATATGACATTTTAATTTTTTTTCAAGGTTATTCCATCAACAGGCAGCAAGTTGAAACGACCAACACCAACTTTTCATTCTAGTCGAACATCCCTTGCGGGTGATACTAGCAATAGCTCTTCGCCAGCCTCCACAGGTGCCAAAACTAACCGGGCAGGTAAGTGTCTGTCCCATGACCCACATGTTAGGCTGAGGGGTGAGGGGCAGTGGCCAGGAAACAGCAGCCTGTCAGCAACACTTCACTGCCCGCCAGAAAGCTGGTGAAGAGGGGGAGCACGTCCCCGGTGAGCTCTGAGCTTGCTCCAGGGAGCAGACGTGGCCACAGCCCCCGAAACTATCACATCAGAGAGGATGTGGAAAGGAGGAGAGGGCCTCCTGAAGCTGGCTGTCCTCGGGAGCCAGCCCAGTGTTAGCGCTGGCTGTTTGCTAGTAATTTTCTAATACCACGTATTTACTGTGGCTGCTGGTGAACTGACAACTTTGGGGGAGGATCCCATCTGTACACCTGCTAAGGTTCCTCATGGGAACCTAGGAAAATGGCTTCGCTTCCTGGCTCTCTGCTTCCCATCATGCACCCCCACTCTCCGGCTGCCTGCTCCTTTCCCAGTAGTTTGTCCTGTCTGTGCTGAGACAGTCAAGCAGCCCTGCCTGACTCCACTTTGGGGGTGCAGAAGGGGCCGTGCTATGGTAGAAGCTATGTCTCCTTGTCAGAGGCACTGTCGAGCAGAATGGCAAGCCGAAAGAGGCTTCAGCAGCTTCTGCGCAGATGAGGATTGGCCCAAGGCCACACAGCATATTAGGTGGCATTAGGATCAGAATCCCGGCCCCTGGTCACTTGTTCCTCCACTCCCGTGCTGTGTCTGTTAAGTTGTCTGCTTTATTCCTGATTTCCAGACCCTAAAAAGTCAGCCAGTCGCCCCGGAAGTCGGGCCGGAAGTCGAGCTGGGAGTCGAGCCAGCAGCCGTCGGGGAAGCGATGCCTCTGACTTTGACCTTTTAGAGACACAGTCTGCTTGTTCAGACACTTCAGAAAGTAGTGCTGCAGGGGGCCAGGGCAGCTCCAGGAGAGGGATCAGCAAACCTTCCAAAATCCCCACCATGTCCAAGAAGACCACCACTGCCTCCCCCAGGACTCCGGGCCCCAAGCGATAACACTGCACAGGCACCCCCAAGCCACTATCCACTTGGAATCCTGCTCCATACGTTGGGTGTATATTTATTCTGAACGGGAGAAGTTATATTGTTAAAAGTGTAAAAGAATAATTGTGTTATGAAGCTGCCTTATTTTTTTTTCTTTTTGTAAGTTACTATTTTCATGTGAATATTTATGTAGATAAAATTTGCCTCCTGGTAACCCTGTAATGGATAGGGCCCAGAAATGAAATATTTGAGGAAAACAAGTGAAAAGGTCAAAAAACGAATGTGTATTAAAAAAAAAAAAAGCCTCTAACTAGGGTCTCTGCGCGGTGCAGGGTTGTAAACCTGCTTTATCTTTTAGGATTATTCCTAAATGCATCTTCTTTATAAACTTGACTTGCTGTCTCAGCAAGATAAATTATATTAAAAAAAAAAAATAAGAATCCTGCAGTGTTTAAGGAGCTCTTTTTTTGTAAATTACAGACACCTCAATTAACAAGAACTGAGGGGAGGGCACTTACAATTGCTTTTTCCATTGTTTTAATGTTGTGTGATTTTAGCTAAAGAGAGGGAACCTCATCTAGGTAACATTTGCACATGATACAGCAGAAGGAGCTCATTGCAATACTGTCTTTGAATACTGTTTCAGTACTGGGTGTTTACAGGACAAATAGCTGCTAGCATTCAGGGGTAAATGTAACTGTTCAGAAAACGTCACAACACTAGGATTGTAAGCCGATTTGTAACTTCCTATCCAGCCTCGCCACCACTAACTCCTGTGCTCTCGGGACCCAGACCCTTGGCAAGGAGACTTCCTTGGTGGCATCGTGAATCACAGATTTGTTTATCTGCATTTTTGCTATTTATTTAAATGGTCAATCAACTTCCCACAAACTGAGGAATGAATCCCATGAACCTATTCTGACAATGTGGACATAAGGCGAACACTGGCTCGTCCTAATGGAGTTCACCAGCACACTCGTTACCCAGTCCCGTTTGCTTCCGTCTTTTTTGTGAGTAACGAAGTCAGCTGACCAAGTGACCGTGAAGAGGGGCTGTCTGGGGCTCCTGTTTTTAGCTGCTGTTCCTCTTCAGCTCCGACCATGTTGCTGTGTGATTATCTCAATTGGTTTTAATTGAGGCAGAACTGAAGCTCTACCAATGAACTGTTTAAAAACAAGACACACTTTTGTATTAAAATTGCTTGCAGTAACAAATGTTTTGTATTTCCTGGTTTTCTTCTTGTTACTTCTTGGGGTATAATAATGTTGTAGGTGGTTTAATTGCATTATTCAAATCCAGGTGTCTTAAAGGATAAATTATACAGCTCATTAATAGATTTTTTTTTCTTGTTTATTTTATCCTTGTTAATCATAGCAACGAAGAATCAGGATATTGTTAACATAAACATGTAAGGTATTGTCTCACTTAGATGTTTAAACAAATACCAAATGTAAGATTTTTATATTAGAAGTCACAAAAATCTTGGTGTTTGAGAGAATGGAGCCAATTTGCTACGGTCTGCTGACATTTCTGGTTAAACAATCGATAGACTTTATCTTTTAGATTTACTTTATTTATTTGAAAGGCAGAGTTAGAGGGAAAGAGATCCTCCATCTGCTGGTACACTCCCCAAATGACCACAACCAGTAAGCTCCACCAGGACCCTCATCCAGGTCTCCCATGTGAGTGCAGGGGCCCAAGCACCTGGGCCATCCTCCACTGTTTTCCCAGATGTAGGAGCAGCTGGGACTTGAACCAGCACCAGTGTGGGATGCTGGTGCTACATGCAGCGGCTATACCAGCTATGCCACAGCGCCGGCCCCGTTAGAGTTCCAGAGACAGAGAATAGCGTCTTTGCTTGACAGATGGAGAAACTGGGATAAGAAAGTGAATGAGCAAGTGATTTCCTTGACACCACAGAGTGAGAGGAGGGCAGGTGTGGACCTTGAATCCGTGCTTGACACCCCATTCGAGTTTGGCACTTCTGTTTGTCCAGCGCTTTGTAAGGATTACAGCCCCCTCCAGCGACGGGAAAGGGCTGGAGAACTTGAGCAGAGAGAGAGAGGTGCTCAGAACTCGGGCCGCTGTGTTCCTGACCGTTGGGCCTTACTCCCATTACCACCCCAGGGTTTGGTGAGGTGAATACCTGTTGGCCAAAGCTGGTGGAAGACAAATTGCCAGTTGGGAAGGATTCGGCAGCTTGACGGGTTCTGAAGGAAGTGCTTGCTCCCTCCTCGGTGGAACCTGGTCTCTGCAAGCTGCCGGAACGCGGGACTTGCACTGCTACGTTTGTTAGCCAAACTGCCATCTGGCGCTAAGCCGCCTGGCAGCAGCACACAAAGACCGGTGTGGCCTTCATCCTTGCAGAATGTGGACTGCAGCCACTTGTTTTTCTTAGCAAATAATTCCGATTTTCTATAGGTTCTTTTTGGCAGAGCTCCGCTGGTGGTGGCACCTGCAGGAAGTTTCTTTCCATGCCTCAAACAGATGCAGGCAAGCCCGTGTAGGAGGTAGAGCGATGCCAGCAAAAAGGTGAACGTAATTGATTGCATTTCTGTGAGAGAAACGCTGAACAGGAGTGCAAAGCTGGTGTGTCTGCTAGGCCTTGAGTGATGGAGTAACAACAGCTAACACTGAGTGCTCACGCCGTCCAGCCTTTGTGCTAAGTGCGTATGTACTGGACTCTCAATCCTGTGATCTTGACCCCCTCCTATGGATGAAACTGGAGGGAGGGAGTAGCTTGCTCAGGGTACCCAGTTGCCAGGGGTGGGGGAAGTCCTGGGTTTGACACCACTTTGTCCAAGGCTCACTTCCAGTACTGTGTCCTGGGATTCCGCTCACATGTGACCTACGCCCCTGCCCAGCTCCTCCGCCCTTGTGGGTACTTTTCGGCGGTTCCCCTGTGGGAGCAAAGCTTTCACCCTCCTTTGGGAGTGACTCTGTTCACCGACCCATCCCTGTTGAGCGGGGGCTGCTCCGGGTCGGGTCCTTGTCCAGCTCTGCTTCTGGCCACAGCACAGAGCAGCCCAAGTGATTGTTGCTGAATTGAATTGTGGGCCAAGCCCCTTAAAACAGCTGAAACCTGCTGTGTAGGTTTACGGGAGTATGAAGCCCTTTCAGAGAACACACTGGCAACCTAAGTTCAGACAATGATTTCGGTTGTAAGAAGGTGCCCAGCACTGGGCCACTTGCAATCTAGCCAGAGCCCAGCGTTGCACAAAGTGCCAAAGATCTGAGGCCCCAGGCGACACGGTGTGGACTCAAAGGGCAGTTCAGAGGGATGTCCAGGGGTGCAGAGAGGATGTGGGAGGAAGAGCAGCCCATTCAGAGACTGGCTAAGCTGACACTTCACTATGCCCTCTGCCTCAGTCACCAAAGCCTTGAAAGAGTTACAGAGAGAGGTAGAGACAGAGAGGTCTTCCATCTGCTGTTTCACTCCTTAAATGGCTGTAATGGGTGAGAGCTGAGCCAATCTGAAGCCAGGATACAGGAGCTTCATTTAGGTCTCCCATGTGGGTACAGGGGCCCAAGGACTTGGGCCTTCCTCTGCTGCTTTCCCAGGTGCATGAGCAGGGAGCTGGGTTGGAAGTGGAGCAGCCACACACGAACTGGTGCCCACATGGGATGCCGGTGCTGTAGACCAGGGCTTTCAACCCTTCGTGCCACAGTGCTGTCTCCCAAAGAATTTATTTTAAAATATATAAAATGGGGCTGGGCGCTGTGGCTAGCAGGTAAAGCTGCCACCTGCAGTGCCGTCATCCCATTCGCATCCTGGCTGCTCCACTTCAAGTCCAGCTCTCTGCTATGGCCTGGGAAAGCAGTAGAAGATGGCCCAAGTCCTTGGGCCCCTGCCCTCATGTGGGAGACCCAGAAAAGCCCCTGGCTCCTGGCTTTGGATCAGCGCAGCTCCACCCATTGTGGTCATTTGGGGAGTGAACCCGTGGATGGAAGACCTCTCTCTCTGGCTTTCCTTCTCTGTGTAACTCTTTCAAGTCAATAACTCTTAAAAAAAAAAAATAGAATATGTGAAATGGTGGCTTTAAAGGTGGGGTGGGTCATGCAGCAGTTAAGTGGCTGTTTGGGATACCTGTGTCCTTTATCTCCCTCATCCTACATCCCATGTCAGAGTCCTTGGGTTCCAGTGCTGGTTCTGGTTCCAGTTCAACTCCCTGTAATGCACATCCTGGGAGGCAATGGGTAATAGCTCAAGTGGTTGGGTCCCTGCCCAAGTGGGAGATCTGTTGAGTTCTGTTCCTGGCTTACGTCACCCAGTGCCAGCAGATGAAAAATTAATCTCCCTCCCTCCCATCTCTTCCCCCTTCCCCTCCCTCTGCATTTTAAAATTTAAAGAAAACTAATTAAGATGTGATTTACATAGGCATCATACACTTATTTGGAGGTTTTCCCCTTTTTCAACATTTATTTGAAGTGGGGGAGTGTCTTCGTCTGCTGGTTCACTCCCCAAATGCCAGCAACAGCCAGGGTTGGTCTAGACTGAAGCTAGGAGCACAGAACTCCATCCAGGCTGCAACATGGGTAGCAGGGGACAAGCCCTTGGGCCATCTCCCATTGCTTCCCCAGGTGCATTAGGAAGCTGGATCAGAAGCAGAGCAGCCAGGATTCCAGCCAGCCTTGCAGCTGCCTGCAGCTTTGACCTTGGATTCACCATAATCACTTGGTGCCTGGGACCTTCCTCTAGCTCTGAAAGGCCCTTTGTGGCTAGTCAACCCCTGGGCTCGCCAGGCTCCACTGCACAGCAAACCTGCCCTTGCCCACCTGCCCTGACCCAGGGCCACTTTTGTGTCACCTGGGGGAAGTCCCTTAGCCTCGGTGAGCTTCACCTGTTAAAAAGAGGTTGGGTGATCCCTGGTGCATCACAGCGTGCGAGCCTCACAGAAGGACATGGACACATAGAGGGTGCCTGGCACAGGGAGGGTGCTGGCTGTCACTTGTTGGCCCTGCGCCCCCACAGATCTGGGGCTGCTCCCCCTGCCTGAAATGCTCCCTGCTGCTGACCTATCCTATCCTCCCAGCTGGGCCCTTCCAGCCTCCCGGCTCAACCTAGGGCCGGCTTCATCCCTGCGCAGCGCCTCAGCCATGGAAGAACACATGCCGGGGGAGAGAGGCTGGGCACCGGCAGGATGTGCAGGCGGCGGAGGCAATGGAGGCGTTTCCGTGAGGATCCCTCTCCTGCAGACCGCTGGGGCCGGTGATATTCATTAGATGCGCAAAGGTGGCTCCGGGGTGCTCGTGCAGGGCCCCAGAGCTCCTTGGCCCGGCGGGAGGTGGGTGCATGTTTCCAGCGCAGCGCGATCAGCTTGGGGCCCGCAGGGCGCACAGCAAGGGACGGCTGGGTCGGCCAGCTCCGGGCACTGCCAGAGAGCACGCGGGAGCCAGGGGGTGGGCGCGCGGGGAGTGGCCCCTGAGCAGGTGTGGGCTCAGGAGGAGCACGCAGCAACGCAGTCAAGTAACGCAGGCCGGCACGGGAAGGTGGCTGGAGCTGTAGAGCCGACACACAGGCTGCGCGGGTGTAGGAATGCGCCCACCCTCGGGACAGCACCGGCCGCCCCTACCTGCTGACTGA
This sequence comes from Sylvilagus floridanus, assembly GCA_949820135.1. Classification (NCBI taxonomy): domain Eukaryota; kingdom Metazoa; phylum Chordata; class Mammalia; order Lagomorpha; family Leporidae; genus Sylvilagus; species Sylvilagus floridanus. The sequence goes on from OX463225.1 coordinate 30,381,783, forward strand.
GGCCGCAGTCTCCTGGAAGCCGACTTCCTACACCCCGAGGCGGGGCCGCCGGGTCACACCGCGGATCTGACCGGGATTGGACGCCGGCCTGGGCGAGGTCGCCCTGCGGGAGCTCAGGTCCCGGCCTTCCCGGCCCGCGCCGCGCCCCTGAGGTCTCCCGGCCGAGGCCCCGCGCGGTGCCTGACGGCGTGGACAGGGCTGTGTGCAGGAGGAAGGGTCCCAGGACGACCCTGACGATGGTGACGCCTGGGTGCGGACTCCAGGCTCTGCCTGCCCGAAACCACCTCGGGGTCGCACTTTAGAGTCGCCACCACCGGCGACACCAGGCTCCACCCGGACCCTTCCCGGGCGTGGGTTCGGAGCCTTGACCCCACCCCCGGGCCCCCATTGGCCCGAGCGGGCGGGGGCGAGGCCGGGGTGGTGCGGGCGACAGGGTCTGGTTGAGGCCGGTGCAGGTCCGCGCCGCCGGATCGCCCGGAGCTCTCGCGCCGCAGCAGCCCGGGACGGATTAGCCGACGGTGCGGGGTCTCGGGAATAGCTCCAGTTCCGAGGCGGCGGCGGCGGCGGCCGCGTCCACAGGGCCCCAAGCAGAGACAGGTGCCGCGGGAGTGCCCTGGGGCCCTAGCCGTCGCCGCGGACGACAGCTGCCCGGTCCCGCCGGCCGTCGAGCCCAGCCCACCGCTCGCCGTCCGGGCGGTCCCGGGCTCCGGTCCCAGGCGCGGAGCCGATGCGCGCCCGCTGAGCGCCCAGCCCGGCCCGCCATGGCCGCGCGCCCCGGGCCGCTCTGGCTCCTGGGCCTGGCTCTGTGCGCGCTGGGCGGCGGCCCCGGCCCGCGCCCCCCGCCCGGCTGTCCCCAGCGTCGCCTGGGAGCGCGCGAGCGCCGCGACATGCAGCGCGAGATCCTGGCGGTGCTCGGGCTGCCCGGGCGGCCCCGGCCCCGCGCGCCGCCCGCCGCCTCCCGCCTGCCCGCGTCCGCGCCGCTCTTCATGCTGGACCTGTACCGCGCCATGGCCGGCGACGACGACGACGAGGCCGGGCCCCCTGAGCGGCGCCTGGGCCGCGCAGACCTGGTCATGAGCTTCGTCAACGTGGGTGAGTGCGTGCTGGGGAGGGCAGGACCCGCGGTGACCGTGTGGACGCGGCCTGAGCGTGGGGCGCCCAAGTCCGCCCCCAGGGGAGCGAACAAGACCTGCTGGGAGTGTGTGCGCCCCTGGGCAGTGCCCCCCTGCCGAGCGGGGACCCACAGGCGAGGGGGACACCAGGCGGGGCAGCAAGGGTCTGAGGGGTCCGCTCAGGCTGGATGGGCGCAGAAGGGAGTGGAGACTCCGGGGTTGCCTTCGCCTGGGCGCGAGACCCACCGAGAGGAGGGTGGGGGCCCACGGGGCTGCCCAGGGAGACGTGCGGTGCTGGGAGGCAGAGGAGTACACAGGCTGGATGCTGGCACCGCGATAAGGGCAGGACTGAGGAGAGGGGCAAAGGTCAGTGTGACACCTGTGGTCACATCATCACAGTGACCAGTGTGCCTGGTGTCCTGAGCGGCCGCAGGCTCTTTCCCTGCAGAGCCCGGAGCCCCGGGGTGGGGAGGGAAGCAGCGGACTCTCCTGGATGGGTCAGCGGCTGTGTCTCCTCCCCCTGGGCCCTGGCCCTGCCTGTGTGAGGGTCCAGGCTGGGGGTGACCACCAGGGGCAGCCTGGACCCTCTTGCTGCTCCCAGGCAAACCAGCTTCCCTCTCCACAGAAATTTTCCTCACACCGTGGAGCGTTTGCTCTTCAAGTTCTCAGCGTCATGTTTCCCCTTTGCTCTTTGTTCTGGGGTCACGAGTACTTCCTGGGGTAGGGTCAGGCCCCCCACCTGTGCTGTCTCCTGTCCGTGGCTAGGGACAGGCAGGGGTCTGCGCTGGACAGACAGCCGGTGGGGCCTGGGGTCCCAAGGACCACAGATCAGCCTGGCTGGGGGAGAGGACCCTGGCCCCAGCCACCAGCCTCCCCTCCCCCCTGCTCTGAGTCCTCCCGGGCCCCCACTCCATCCAGGTGAAGCAGAGAGGCTCGGGGAGGCAGTGGCACAGGCGGGGTGGTGTGGGCTGGACGTGGCCCTGGCCAGAACAGGCCCGGGTTGTCCAGCTCCACACCTGCACTTTGCGGAGGTGACGTCAGCTTCCGGGGTAGAGGTGGCGCTCTAAGGGATTTGGGCAGAGGAACCCGGCAGACGGAGCAGGTTTGTGGAGTCCTCAAGCCACTGCTTCCTGCACTAGGGCAGGAAGAAGGCACAGCCGAAGGCCACGCACCACATCCGGGGTGACATCCCCGGCTCTGACTCCCAGCCCCGGCTTCCGGCCCTGCCTTCGCGTGTGTTTCGTTAGGATCTGGGCCTCGATGCTTGGGATCACAAGCAGCTCTGTGTTCAGAGGATGCCAGGCCGTGGGCGGGCCGGCGCCGCCAGCTGCGCCTCCCCTACCGGATGTGCCCCTCGGCCCCTCGGCGGCAGCGCCGGGCTCTGGCGGGGCAGTGTGCGCCCTGGTTAGCAGGGTTGCGTGTGGGGGGAGCTCAGACACAGACGGGCGCCTTCCTGTGTTTGGAGGCCCGGGCCTCGGGCTCTGAAGGTCGGGGCCCTGCAGCACCGTGGGGTCTAATAGCAGAGTCGCCGCGGTATCCACGCCCACGCCCAGGCTCCCACACCTGCTGCCTCCAGCTCCACCTCTGCTATCGGCCTCATCTGGCTCCTGCCGAGCCCGGCCCGTGCCTGCCTGGCCCCTGCTCGCTGATGGCGGGCGGAGCAGCAAGCCTGGGGCTCTCACTGGGCTCCCGCCGCTGCCGCTTCCGCCCCTGCCGCCTGAGGCCTCTGTGAGGAGCAGGTGCTTTAGGAGGAGGCTGACAGCGCCTGATGGGGCGGCCAAGGCTGCCGTCAGCACCCGCGGCCCTGTCTGAGCGCTCAGCATGTGGGCCCGGCACCTACTGTCTGCACACAGCCGCGGGCCGGCTCCCCACGTGGCACCAGTGAGGCCTGCCTGGAGCGGGAGGCAAGACCCAGACTCCACCAAGAATTCCTGCCTGTCCCATCCCATCCCCGCCCCATGCTTCTGCTTTCTTTTTTCTCTGGAGTCCGCAGGGCTCCAGCCTCTCAGGCCTGCCCAGCCCCTCCCGGACCGTGTCTGCCCATTCTTGCTGAATCCCCGTCCGCCATGGAGCAGAGGCAGCGCCCGTGTTCCAGACTGAGAAACCAAGGCACAGACCGGCCAGCGGAGGGCTGGCCAGGGTCACGACGACCGCCTTCACTTCCGTCCTGCCCTTTCTCAATCCCACGCATGGTTCTCCCGGCCTCTGGGGGCCAAGGACGGGTGGGGAGGCTGCTGGATTTAGGAGGCTCAGGGCTGCATGGGAATTAGGGACCTGCCCAGTCCCGCCCTGCCCTTGCCAGCTCCATGACCCTGAAGGATGACGCCTGGTCCCCAGGGGCCAGGGTCAGTTCTTTTGGTTCTTACCAGGGAGAGTTTTTCCTTTTCCCACTCATTCTTTCAGCATACAGTGCTGGGCACCAGGCACTGTTCTGGCTGCCATGGGTGTAGCCGTGGACAGAACAAAGGCCCCACCCTGGGGCGCTGACCTTCTGGTGGGAGACACAGATGGTGGACACATTGCCAGGTGTGCTGACCGTGACCGCCGGCCCCGTCTGGAAGCAGCAGGTGCTGGCCAGTGTCAGAGCACACAGGCCTGGGACTCAGGCACGGGGACTGCCCCTCCTCTGCCAGCGTCTGTGTAGCCTGGGCTTTCCAGGCTACCTCCCCCAGCATGTCTACCCCTCTGTAAAATGGAGAAGCTCATTTTATGGAGCTGTCAGGGCCTGTGGGCGGTGACACCCAGTGACCTCCCTGTCCTTTCTCTTGCATCTCACAGTTACAGTCACATCTTTGTTTTCAAAAGAAGAATGAGCTCAGAGAAGGCAGGGCCTGCGCCCAGGGCCACACAGCAGCCCCCTCTGCCTGAGTTCACTTCCTGAGCTCTTCTGGCCACAGCAGCAACTGCCTCTCCACCCAGTTGGGGCCTGGCTCATCATTAGATGCAGCAAGTGCTAAATATGAATGTGTGTTGGGATCTGAGAATTCTGCTTTTTAATTTTTTAAAGATTTATTTATTTATTTGAAAGTCAGAGTTACACAGAAAGAGGAGAGGCAGAGAGAGAGAGAGAGAGAGAGAGAGAGAGAGAGAGAAAGGTCTTCCATCTGCTGGTTCACTCCCCAATTGTCCACAACTGCTGAAGCTGTGCGGATCTGAAGCCAGGAGCCAGGAGCTTCTTCTGGGTCTCCCACGCAGGTGCAGGAGCCCAAGCACTTGGGCCATCCTCCTGCTTTCCCAGGCCATAGCAGAGAGCTGGATTGGAAGTGGAGCAGCTGGGACTTGAACCAGCGCCCATACGGGATGTCAGCACTGCAGGCAGCAGCTTTACCTGCTATGCCACAGCGCCAGCCCCTATAGCTCTTTTTTTTTTTTTTTTAATAAATGAGATATATTCCATTACATGAACATACCAGTTTATGCTTAGTAAATTTATTTTTAGTGGACATTTGAGTATTTTCCACTTTAGAGTGATTGTAAATAAAGGCATGGTAGACACTTTTTTAAAAAAGCTTTCCACATTTATTTATTTATTTGTAAGGCAGAGTGACAGAGAGAGAGAGAGAGAGAGAGAGACCTTCTATCTGCTGATTTACTCTCCAAATGGCTGCAACAGTCAGAGCCGGGCCAGGCTGAAGCCAGGAGCCAAGAACTCAGTACTCCGTGTGGGCCTGTCTGTGGGTGGCAGGAACTCAAGTACTTAAGCCATCATCTGCTGTTTGCAGGGACATTAGCTGGGAGCTGGATAGGAAGTGGAGTAGCCAGGTCTCAAGCCAGCACCCTGATACGGGATGTGGCATTCCAAGCGGTGGCTTAACCCGTGTGCCCCAGTGCCCACCCCTTGGTTGTCCCTGTATGCAGCTTCCCGTGGTCATGGTATACCTCGGCTGATTCTCAGTGCCACTGAGGAGCTATGAAATGTTGCACAGGTCGCTTTGAGCCCTGAGTCTCAGTTTTTATGCCCTGAAGACTGAGCAGAGCCCTCCTAATGGGGCTGTGTGGGAGTGATGCGCACAGGGCCAGCGGGGTCCCTCACTCAGGATGCGAACTTAGCCCATGGGGGCTGCCCTCTGCACCTGCACTCATTGGGTAGCCTCCACATGGAAGACATGCACGCCCTTCTCTCCTTGTCAAAACCCGACAGCACTCCTAAGAGGATATGGGCCCGGCTCCCTGGCTCCATCCCTAGGAGACAGCTTCCGTGATGGGAGTCCATCCTTCGTCACATGCATTTCTTTTAGGGCTCCCAGCATTTTCTGCCTGTCTGGTTTAGGGGCATGGCCAGCCCCTCTTTCTCCTACTCCTAAAAACAGGACTAAATCTGACCATTCGTGGCACCCTGTCCACGTTTCCCAGCCCCCACGTGGCAGGTGCTCGGGGCAGATGGCCAAGGTAAAGGGAGAGGAGTGCGGCAGGAGGCGGGGAGCACCGAGGGCAGCTGCAGAGCCCTGGGCCTGGCCGGGCGGGCAGAGTGGGGCCGGCCTCTGTGTCTTTGTGGAGCCGACGAGGGGTGCAGCGTCTCCCTGAGCCCTGCCCTGGGACCTGGGGTCTCTCAGGCCCTGCCTGGAGGAGGGGGCTTCAGCAGCATCCCCGGGGCAGCTGCTGACAGACCAGCCCTGCCGACAGGTGGCCTCCCTGGCCGCAGCGTCACTACCCAGCTGGACCTCAGGACCGCTGATTTCACTGTGGCTCCAAGTCCGGAAGTCTACATTAAGGGCCCCAGTCTGACCCTTGACCCCTGCAAAGCCTCTGCCCCTCTGGGCCTCGGTTTCCCCTTCTCTGCAGGATTGCCCAAAGCCTTTCCAGCTCTGACAGTAGACAGTGCCCACCTCTCGCCACTCCAGGGGTGGGGGACAGGGTGGGGAGGGGCGCCAGCCCACCTCCTCGCGGGAAGCCCTCCCCACAGGCAGGAGGGGATGTGCCTCGGTGACCACAGCTTTCTGGAAAATCCCCACAGTTCCTTCCCCGGTCCCAGCTGGAGGCAGTGCTCCCCTCTTGCCCGCAGCTCCTGGGGTCTATTTTGGGCCCTGGCAGGTTTGATGTGGCGGTGTGTGCGGGTGCTCCCTTTTAATCTGGGGTCTGCAGCCAGCTGAGGCTTGGGCCGGTAATTACGTGTGCAGAGCTGTTTATGGAAACAGCCCTTGTGCAAGGTTGGTAATGGGACCCAGCTGACGGCAGCCCGACGGCAGCCCCGAGCCTGTCCCCGCAGCTCTGTGGTCTCTGGGTGGCAGAAGTCCTTCAGGGCGCAGGGTCAGTGGCCATCAATTCTGCGGCTCCACCGTGGGCCTGCAGAGGCGGAGTGGAGGGGGCCGGGGCTGGGGAGGGGGAATGCCCTGGGCCTGGTCAGCAGCAGGAGCAGCCAGATAGGCCCAGCCTGTCCACCTCTGGGCCCTGGGGAGCCTGCCCCCACCCTCAGGAGCCAGGCCAGCAAGGAGGCCAGTGCCATGCAAGGTGGTGGCCTCTGGCAGGAACACATTGTGACATGGAGGCCATTGAGTGGGGGACTCTGTGCCCCTGGCCGAAAGACAAGCAGCCGTTGGGAAGAACGGGCCTGACACAGGCCCTGATAAGCAGTCTGCTGGGAGCTCCAGTGTCCCCTGCCCACCAAGAGTACGCCGTCTACAGGAGCAGCTGCATGAGTTCCTGGCCCAGGGGAAAGGGAGAGACCAACAGGCTGACCTGTGTGGGGTCAGAGCGGTGCGAGAAGGCGCCGCTGGGCTGAGGGGACGGCAGGCTTGCGTGGGCAGGGGTAGGGCAGCCTGGAGGGTGGGCTCCAAGGGGTCTCCAGGAGGAAAGTGTTTACAGCCTGAAGCATGAGAAAGGTCAGGCAGGTCACAAGAATTCTGTTTTGTTGTTGTTGTTGTTGTTAAAGATTTATCTATCTGAAGGGTAGGGGGAGAGAGAGACAGAGAGACAGAGATTTTGCATCTACTGATCTACTCCCCCAAATCAAGTCCAGGCTGAAGCCACGAGCCAGGAGCTCCATCCAGGTCTCCCACATGAGTGGCAGGGGCCAAGCACTTGGGCCACCTGCTGTTGCCTTCCCAAGTGCATTGGCAGGGAGCTGGATCAGAAGAGGAGCAGCTGGGACTCGAACCAGTGCTCCAATATGGGACGTCAGCACTGCAAGCTACAGTTTAGCCCGCTGCACCACAGCACCGGCCCCAGAGGGCTCCTCCTCTAACAGCCACTGTGAGTTGGAAGAAGTGGTTGTCTTTTGATGTCTTAATATTTGGCCAGAAACAAGGGAGACTTAGGTTGTGGGAGTAAAATTTTATCCAGGGCACAAAAGTAGCCAACACGTGTGTTTCCGTCTTACTGATAAATGCAGCGTTTGGCACCTGCTGTGGGAGGCAGGGGTGGCCCCCAGATGTGGCCAGGCAGAGTGTGGGCAGTGCCGTGGCCCACAGCAGGCCCTTCCCGGAAGTGTGGGATCGTAAGGCTGTTTGATCCAAAGCTGGAGGAGGAAGCTAAAGCTCCTGGTCGTTCATTCTCCCGGAGCCACAGGAAGGCAGTTCAGAACATCAACTGGTCGCTTCCCCAGGTGGAGATGTGGAGGTGGCACTGTCCGTCCCAACACGGGGTCTGAGTCCCAGCAGCCTGTGTCATGTGGGTGTGGCTGTCCAGAGGCCTGAGGGCTGCTGCAAACCCTACAGGGGCGCCGTGGCCCAAGCTGCGTCCACTGACGTCGGCAGCAACTGAACTTCACAAACTCTTCCTAGGTCTCAGGGACTTGGGGTGTCGCTGTGCTGAATTCTTATGGGCTGAGAAGAGGGTTGCTTAATGACAGACTGTCCTTGCCTGTCCCTCCTGTCTCCTCCGGCCCTCAACCACGCGGCCCCCTGACTGCCAGATTCTGCCACACGGGCCACCCTGCTGTTCCGGGAACACCTAGGGCCTTTGCTGGGGCTCCTTCTCCTTCTACAGACTGGACTGTTTACTGGGTTCTAGAATAAAGAATGGAGTCCTCACAAACTTCAAAAGCAGCAGTTCTCAACCAGGGACAAGTTTGCATCCCAAGGGATCGTTGGTAACATCTGGAGATCCTTTTGTTTGTTGTGACTGGGGAAGGTTAGGGGACGCGGCTGGCATTGACCCACCTGTGCAAGGGGACCAGAGGTTCATGATGATGATGAAGATGATGATGATGACCTCATGAACATGAACATGTGACGGGTCTCAATCTACTATTGCAGTCGTTATTCGTTTTGACACCCACATTGTCCCTTCTTCAGCTATCATGGCTTCTCTTCAGCCTGGGTTCTGAGTGGTTTTCAGTCCTCTAGGCTGCTCTGAGAGCTCCCTGGCTTTCTGGTTTCAGATGTGTGTTTGTGCGTGGGTTAGTAAAAGTTGCATGTCCCTACTTCAGAATGCACCCCCATCTGAAACATTCTGAGTGTCCAGCCCCAGCATTTCAGATTCTCAACCTGAACAACACACACATGTTTCCACCGAGACAGCCTCCAAGCAATGCACCCCCCGGGCCCAGATCTTGGTTTCTAAACACCTCCCCATAAAGGAACCAGAGCTCACTGGGGAGATGACTGATTCCAGCAGTGGGGAGTGGGAAATCAGAAGATGAGCCTGGAGCACCCTGTGGTGCCAGACAGGAAGTTCTCTTTAAAAAGAAGATGTAAGGGGGATGGGGGGATGGGGTGCATCACAGGAGCCAGCCCAAGTGTGCTCCTGATGGCCAGCGCTGGAGCAAAATTTGAGCAATGAAATCAGTGCCAATATTGTTGGCTTGTAACCCATGAAATAAAATAAACCTCCAGGAATCCATAATGAAATAAATAACTAATTCAATAATAATGGAAGAACAAAGTCTTCCTTTTTGAGGAGAAACAGGATATGTGCACAACCTCAAAGTATCTCCCCATGACACTTATTATTTACAAAAGAAAACATTGTGACATTACAGTAGAAAAAAACTGGCACATACCACCATCACCAAGGGCTCAAAGTCATTAGCAATAAGATATAATGGCATCATATTGTCCAATCTGATGCTCTGAGGAGGACACATATCTGTGACATTCTCTCAAATTTTTAAAAAGATTTGTTTATCTGTGTATCTATGTATCTATGTATCTATCTATCTATCTATCTAGAAAGGCAGAGAGACAGGAATAGGGAGAGCTCTTCTGTCCACTGGTTCACCCCCCAAATGGCTGCAACAGGGCTGGGCCAGGAGCCAGGAACTCCATCCTGCTCTCCCATGTGGGAAGGCGGCGTCTCCTCCCTAGGAGCATAAGCAGGGAGCTTGATCCACAGCAGAGCAGCCGGGACTTGAACCAGCACTCCCAGTGTCAGACACAGCACAGCAAGCAGTGGCTTAGCCTGCCGCACCACAATGCCAGCCGCCCTCCCAATGTATAACTTCCATCCAGACCTGAACAAGCACCAGACAAGTCCAAATGGAGGGACGTGATGCAACATAACAGCAGCGTTCCTCTAATGTGTCAAGACCCCAAAAGGCAAGAAAAGATCTAGCAACAGTGACACATCAGAGGAGCCGGCAGAGAAATGATGACCGCAGGCAGAGATCCTAGACTGGGATCCTAGACTGGGCCCAGGAACAAAATAGGGACAATTGGTAGAGAAGAAAGAAGTTTGAGTCAAGTTTGTAGGGGCATAGTGTCTTAAACTGTCGCCTGCAACGCCAGCATACCATATGGATGTCTGTTCTTGTCCCAGCTGCTCCACTTCCGATCCAGCTCCCTGTTAATGACCTGCAGAAAGCAGCAGAAGATGGCCCAAATACTTGGGCCCCTGCCACCCACGTGGAAGACCCAGATGGAGTTCCCAGCTCCTGGCTTCAGCCTGGCCCAGCCCTGGCTGTTGCGGCCAAGTGGGGAGTGAACCAGCAGATGGAAGATCTCTCTATCTCTCCTTCTCTCTCTGTGACTCCACCTTTCAAATAAATAAATCTTTTTAAAAAATTGTACCAATATCAATTTATTGTTTTTTCAACAATTATCCTACAGATTGGCTGTATAGGATGTTAGCATTAGGGGGAGATAATAAGAGAAGAATATGTGGGAAATCTATGAATGCTTCTTGCAACTTTTCTCTAAAACTAAATAATCTAAACTTATCTCAAGATTAAGTTAACGAGATAAGTAAAGTAACCCTGCATTATTCCTAACCCCACCTCTCTTCTTGTCCATCAAAGCATTTTGCACTTGATGTCTGTACTTTCTTGTTTGTCATCTGACTTTTTGACAGGACAATTCACTCCATGGGAGCAGGACCTGGTCTGTCCTGTTTACTCCCGTGTGCCCTGTGTGACTTGCACATGATAGACACTGCTTCCAAACGGGTTGAATAAGTGAGTTAACCACTGCTCCTGGACGTGAGCAGGAGAAATGAATGGGAAACGTGAACGGGGCAGAGAGCCTGCAGACCGCAGGCCACAGGCCACAGGCCACAGGCGGGAATCTTCTCGCACATGCCCAGAGAGAAAGGACAGACTCCCTGCATTAGGAATCCTGGCTCTGGATTCTGCACAAAAGAGGAAATGCTTCCCGCCCGGAAACCTTGCTCCAAAGACCCATGGTCCCTCCCAGGGCCACCCCAGAGAGAGGGTTCCTGGCAGGATGTGTCTCAAATGGTGACAGCCCAGGACAGGGCCTGGGCAGAGTGCAGCCGCTGGCACTGCGCCCATCCTGTCTGAACCACCTGGACACGCAGCAGTGAACTTCCCGACCCCACAACTGGCAGCAGGATTTTACTGGGAAAACCCAGGACATCGCATTGTACCTTTCCCGTAAATCCCCTCTGTGGCGTGGGAAGCAGCAGCAGGCATTTCGTGCTGTTTGGTTTTCGTGCTGTTTTTGTCCACCGCAGTGAGAAGAGACCCTGGAGTCCTGGCTTCCGTTTCTGCTGTGTCTGAGAGTGGGAGGAGATGGCACTGGGTGCTGGCAGGCCGTGCCAGTGGGGCCCCCGAGGGGCTGCCTCTCTGAATCTGGGCATCTCTGGGGGATTCCAGGCCTGGGCTATGTGGGCTATGTGGGTGTGAAGGAAATGCTCCTAAATCATATTGGAAGAAGTGCTGGACCATAGCAAAGCAGGCTCTCTGGGGCTTCACAGACCCTGTCGCAAAGGCTCATTTTGCTGTTGGTTGACACTGAGCCCTGAAGGTCAGCTCGTGCCAGGAGGCGCCTTGAGCTGGACACAGCCTTTCGGCCGCTCTGTTTTCTCTCACTCCATTCTTCTACTTGGAAAAAGAAAATCCAGGGGCTGGTGCTGTGGCACCGCGGGTTAAGTGTCTGCCTGCAGCGCCAGCATACCATGTGGGCATCGGTTCCAGCCCCACCCCAGCTGCTCTGCTTCTGATCCAGCCCCTTGCTAACGTGCGTGGGAAAGCATCAGAAGTGCCTGGGCCCCTGTCCCTACGTGGGAGACCCGGAGGAAGCTCCTGGCTTCTAGCTTTGGCCTGGCTCAGTCCCAGCCACTTGGGGAGTGAGCCAGTGGATGGAAGATTCTCTCTCTCTCTCTCTCTCTCTCTCTCTCTCTGCCTTTCCTTCTCTCTATAACTCTGCCTTTCAAATAAGTAAATAACTTTTTTAAAGAAGAAAATTGAACATCTCCCTACCCTTCCACTCCACTTTCAGTACTTTTTTTTTTTTTTTTAAGATTTATTTATTTGAAAGGCAGAGTGACAGAGAGGCGGGGAGAGACAGAGACAGAAAGATCTTCCATCCTCTGGTTCACTCTCCAAATGCCTGCAACAGCTAAGGTGAGCCAGGCAAAAGGCAAGAGCCAGGAACTACATCTGGGTTTCCCACATGGACAGGAGAGACCCAAGTACATGGGTCAGCATTTGCTGCCGCCCAGGCGAGTTATCAGGGAGCTGGACCAGAAGCAGAGCAGCTGGGACTCGCCCTGGTGCTCCAAGCTGGGGTGTGGGCATCCCAAGCGGCAGCATGACCAGCTGTGCCACAGCGCCTGCCTCTTATGCCGGCTCTTGAGCCTCAGGCATGGCCTCCCGATGATGCTGGCTGGGCGTCAAGTCTTTGAGACATCGATTAAGTGAGGAAATCAGAGGTCAGCACCCCTCCCACCTCCCTCCGTAAGGAATGGCCACTGCTCCTATGCCATAGCCCCTGCCCTTTCACAACCCTCTGTGGACAGGGTGCCAGCATCCCCACTACACAGATAAGAAGACTGAGGCCAACAGGAGCAGCTGCTGGCCCGGGTGGGTTCAGAGCAGGGACTAGGAGCCCCAACAATGGCCTGAGCAGCTACATTTCCCCACGCTGTCTCAGTGGCTGAAGCAAGAATCGCCCTGGGGCAGGGGCTAGAATCCAGGTTCAGATCAAGGCCATCCTCAGCTCCAGCTGGGAGGAACGCCGTTCCTAATCCACAGCCAGCGCTGAGTGGCTGCAACGCCCCCCGCTCCCGCAGACAGGGGCCTGTCCCCTGGCCAGTTACTGGAAGGTCTGTCCCAGTGTTGCACCCCACCAAGTTCTTATCAATTTTCCGACAAAAGTCAAAATTCCCCAGCTTCTAGCGCTTGCCTGGAACAGCCAAGGTGGGCAGTTTCCTGCGCTGGACTGGTGGGTGATTAACGGATCTCAGGAACCCACAGTGCAGAAGTACCGAATGGGGGCACTTGCACGCAGCAGGAGGTCTCCAGCCAGCCTTGTGGCCCCCCGCTCAGCGAGAGCAATGGCCCCAGTCTGGAGCCCACACAGAGCTGGTGGGGCCCTCAGTTGTTCCTGCAGTCCCTGGACTCCCATACGGAATGAGTGTCTGGGGGCTGAAGCTGTGGAGTAGCTGGGAAAGCCAGCGTCCCGTATGGGCTCCAGGGAGCCCCGACTGCTCCACTTCTGATCCAGCTCTCTGCTAATGTGCCTGGGAAAACAGCAGAGGACGGCCCAAGCGCCTGGGCCCCTGCACCCATGTGGGAGACCTGGAGGAAGCTCCTGGCTTCAGCCTGCTCCAGCCTGCCTGTTTCAATCATTTGGGCAGTGAACAAGTGGATGGAAGACCCGTCTTTCTGTCTGTCATGCTCTCTCTCTGTCTTTCAGTAAATAAAATAAATCTTTTTTTAAATTAAAAAAAATTATTTATTTGACAGGTAGAGTTACAGACAGCGAGTTACAGGCAGACTCCCCAAATGGCTGCCACAGCCGGCGCTTTGCTATTCCAAAGCCAGGAGCCAGGTGCATCCTCCTGGTCTCACATGCAGGTGCAGGGCCCAAGGACTTGGGCCATCCTCCACTGCACTCCCTGGCCACAGCAGAGAGCTGGACTGGAAGAGGAGCAACCAGGAGTAGAACCCAGCACTCATATGGGATGCTGGTGCCGCAGGTTGAAGATTAACCAAGTGAGCCACGGCGCCAGCCCCTAAAATAAATCTTTAAAAAATAAAATCAGTGTCTGCCCTGGAGGCAGGTGCATTTAACCATGCTCTGAAAGAGGTCAGGGCAAGGATGTGACTGAGGGACCCTCCCTCACTGTCCCACACCCTGCCACAGCCAACAGAGGGGCCTGACTCATTGGGACCTTCCACAGTCCCTCCACGCAGGCGGTCTGTGCACTGCCTGAAAGCACTGACTGTCAGCAGCTTGTGTGTGTGAGCCAGGAGGGGGCGCACCGTGCACTCAGGGCCTGAGCATCACTCCGCAAGGCCAAGCCCTGCCCGCAACCCTCTCTGCTTTATGGGCAGAGGGCTCCTGATCTTGCCCTTGACAGCTTGCTCCTGAAGCCTCCCAGTTCTCGGGTGGGCATTTGCTGCGTACCCTGCACACCCCGTGCTGTCGGACAATGCACCTCCTATTTTCCTCATCCCTGGACTGGTTCAAGGCCCTCCATCTGCCCAGCCCAGACACGCCCGCCTGTCCCCTGACCCGCCCAGCACAGCTGTGTGCCTGTCCAGACCTGGTCCCTGGACCAGGTCCCCGCCGCGAGGACAGGAAGTGCTCCCCACATCCGCCCAGGGCCGCACAGCCTGGTGCTTTTAAAAAGCCTGCCTTGTGGTCCCTGAGCCCAGTAGCCAGAGAGAGAATTTTTAAAGAGACTCACAAACATATCATTAAAATCTCAGTGCTGGGTTTTGGGGAGGGCTGGGCGGCTCCCACCCCTGCTTTCCGGAAACACAGATTTTAGCGTTTGAAAGTGACAGGCTGCCCTAAAGTGAGGCCGCCCTAAATATCCTGTCCGGGCCTTGCGGGCAGCTGGGGAAGCGTGGGATGTGTCCCGCAAACATGGCCTCTGCCCAGACTGCTGGACCAGCCCCTCCCAGGCCCCCCCTGCAGTCCACCTCCAGCCTGCCCTTGACCTCTGCTTGCATGAGGTCTCCCTATGCGCCACTCAGAGCCCCCTGCTCCCCTGCAGCCCCAGACCCCGGGCTCCCCACTGGCCAGAGGCACAGGCTCCCTCCTGCCAGGGGAGTCTCACCCCTTTCCCCACAGACCCAGACCCCTGCTGTACCCACACCTCAATCTGTGGGCCAGTGCAGCACCCCCACACTGTGCACAGAGCCCCTCTGCCGAGAGCCAACCCCCTGACCTCCACCAGCCGCTGCGTCGCCACCCCGTCCTTCAAGGCCCGTTCAGAAGTCACCTGCGCCCTGAAGCCGGCTGACATGCTGCTATGTAACCGGTGGGGACCCTCAGACAGCCGGGCTCTTGATTGGTTCTCTCCAGAAGCTTGTCACCCTCTCCCTGTTCCCACCTGCCTTTCCCACACCTCCTCCTTCACCTCGCTCCCCAGAATGCACTTGGGCCTTTGCCCTCGCAGTGCTCTTCCCTCCCAGCCCCAGGTCCTTCCACTCTTGGCCTTGGCTCTGCTGGCATGTCCTCTGCAGCGTCCTCTCTGGACACTGCGGCAAAGCCTCAGCTGTCCCTCAAGGCCAGCCCAGCTGTCAGCCAGAGATCTCCCCTCCTCCACCTCCCACGGAGGCCCACGGGGTGACCCGGGATGACCCCATCTCCCTGAGATGCGGGCAGTGACTTCCCTGCCCACCGGGTGTCCCCGGGGGGCTGTGGCTTGGGTCTGGTGTCCACCTCCCCTTTAGCCTGGGAGACCTGAGGAGGGCCTGTCCCCTGTCTCATCTGTGGGGCCCAGGGAGTGCAGGAGGCTGAGGGGGGACAGGAGACAACAGTGCTATTTGGGGCTCAGGGTCCTCTGGGCACGTGCCAAGCTCCTCACTACACAACCTCGTGGAGCCCGGTCTATACCCCCGGAGCCAGCCAGGTGCTGGGAAGGAAGCCACCCCACCCAGGCTGCCCAGGCCCCGGCCCAGAGCCCCTGCCCCAGTGACTGCCCACTCCCGCTTCATCTTTCAGTGGAGCGCGACCACGCCCTGGGCCGCCAGGAGCCCCACTGGAAGGAGTTTCTCTTCGACCTGACTCAGATCCCAGCGGGGGAGGCGGTGACAGCTGCCGAGTTCCGGATCTACAAGGAGCCCAGTACGCAGCTGGTCAACAGGACCCTGCACATCAGCACGTTCCAGGTGGTCCAGGAGCACTCCAACAGGTGCCTCCCTCAGCCCGGCCCTGCCCTGCCGCACGGCCTCAGTGTCAACCTCAAGGCTTCAGGCCCTCCCCCCCACACCCGGCAGCCTGGCTGTGGGGCTGTGGGTGACTGAGCCCCTGAGCCCCAGTTTCCCCAGTGCACAGACACAGAACCACCACGGAGGGTTGGTTCCATGAGACAAGGCACAGAGGGGCCCAGCCCAAGCCAGGCGGGGCAGGTGCTCAGGGAGCGACCCCACGTGGTGGCTGGTGGCCCTCGGTTAATTGTTCTTTCGTGTCCACAGGGAGTCTGACTTGTTCTTTTTGGATCTTCAGACGCTCCAGGCTGGGGACGAGGGCTGGCTGGTGCTGGACGTCACGGCGGCCAGTGACCGCTGGCTGTTGAGCCGTCACAAGGACCTGGGACTCCGCCTCTATGTGGAGACGGAGGACGGTGAGGCTAGGGGCTGGGCTCCGGGCTCCGGGCTCCTCAGAGCTGTCCCAGCAGAGGCTTCTGGCACACAGCACTTTCAGCTGTGCCCTCAGGGATGCCCGTGAGGTCCACGGTGAGGCCCAGCAGGAGGCCCTGGCCTGGGCTGCCCCCCACTCCTGACCGGCAGCATCTGGGCCTGGAAGGGTGGGCGGGAGTGACTGGGCCGCAAGCAGTGAGCCGAGGTCCTGCCACGTCCTCAGCCTCAGTTTCCTCATCTGCAGCCCACGAGGCGCTCCCCACTCACCCACAGGAACTCTGGGCTGAGCCGCCTCTGCTCCAGGTGCGGGGATGGAGCCCCAGGAAGCACGAGGGGGTGGCTGTGGGAGTGGGGCTGGCGGGGAGGGAGGGGAAAGCAGATGAGAGTGGGAGGGCGGCAGGGGTCGCTGGGGCCAGGCAGCCCAGGCCGGATGTTGGAGCTCCAAGGGTGGTTTGTTGGCTTCACAGCCGCAGAGGCTGCAGGAGCGGCTCAGGTTCTGGAAGTCCTCTGAGATCTGCACTCTAAAGGAGTCGGCTTCCATGGGGACCGTGCGTGGTGACCTGCTCCCTGGAGGTACAGAGCAGAGGGGTGAGGAAGCTGACAAGCACCGCCTCTGCCATCAGTGCCCTGTGCCCCTGACAGGAGGTAGTGAGAAGGGCACTTCCCCTAGGGGGCTCCCTCCCCACACCCACAGCCCCAGTCTAACATCAGAAAACCCCAGACCAACCCAAACCAGGGATGTTCTGATACCCAAAGTCTGCACCTTGTCAGCAGCGCCAATCAGAGTGACAAGGACAAGGCTGGGGAATTCACGGGTGGTGAGGACGTGGCAGAGTGGGGGTGTCAGGGTCACTGTCCTGCCCGGCGAGGGTGGGCTGGGGCTGCGCAGGAGCCTGGAAGGGAGGCTGGCTGCTGGGGACGTGGGGAGTGGCAAGTCAGGGGTAGATATGTGCTAAGACTGGTTGCAGATCTGACAACAGCCTATCTCCGAAGTCAGCGCACTTCCTGGAGGAACTTGCGTGATGGCTTGGTTAGCAGGAGGAGGGAACAGCAGGCGCTCTGAACAGCTGAGCGTCATCCCGCCGAGATCTGAGACAGAAGCACTGTGCTGAGACTCCAGTGTCTCTCTAAGCAGCATGGAGGCCGCTCAGCCACTGCCCTGGATAAACTCAGTCCCTGGTCGTGCTGACCGGGGTGGGCCAGGCTGCTTGGCCCCTTCTGTTGGCTTTCCCAAGGCCAGTTTCTGGAATCCACAAGCAAGCGTCCCCGGCTTGGAGTTAGCTCGTGTTCAGCAGAATGTGAGAAGGTGTCCTGGGCGGGTCCTGGAGCAGCGAGGGACGTCAGGGGGAAACGTGCAGATCTAACCCACTTCGGTGTGTAGACTTAGACAACGACACTGGTTCCTTAGCTGTGACAAATGTGCCCCAGGAATGTGCAGTGCTGACTTCTCCCCAGGGAAGCTGGGTCAGAGTGTGTGGGACTCCCTGAGCCATCGGTGTGGTTTTCCTGAGAATCTGGACATTGTGACACTAAGATTTTCCTGAACAGATGTAGAAAATTAAAATAGCCCTGACTCAGTGGGGAGAGCAGACCATGCTGGACAAGAGCGAGGTTAGGGAGAGGAGACCTGCAGAGCGAGGGGATCCTGGCCCAAGAGAGAAAGAGTTTCCAGAAGCAGAGAGCCGCCCCTGTGTCAGGCTGGGAGCGCTAAAGACATGGGCAGAGCAGCGGCCAGAGTTGGTCACACGGACGTTGCTGCCCAAGAGCTCAGCGGAGTGTGGGGACAGAGCCTGGGTGTGGAGCTGGAGGAGACAGGGAGACAGACGGAGGGCGCTGGGGAGCGGCAGCAGGGAGTGGGGTGTGGCTGGAGAGACCTGGGGACCCAGGGCGGCCTTCTCAGCTTGGGGGACACCTGTGCCCTGCTGTGCCCCCATGGGAGGCACTCCGCTGGGGAAGACGCCGGGAAACCCGGCCAGGCTGAGGATGGATGCAGAGGGCAGGGCGGGCCAGACCCTTCAGCAGCAGGGGCCCCTCCCGCGGCTGTTGGGGACCAGTGCCCAGGCACGATGGGGGTGAAACTGCAGCTTCTCCTGGGTAGGGGGAGCAGCCACTCCCTCCCCCAGCTGCCAATGGGATTCAACAAGTGCAGGGGCCAGGCACACGGGGGCACCAGGAGGGCCGCTGTCCCCTTCTCCATGTCATCACCATCGTGACCGGGCAGGGAGGGATTCCTGTTGCGCCCCCCCCCCCCCCAGCCCGCTGTGCCCTGCCGGGACCTGTGGGCTGAGCAGGGTGGTCGCAGTGCAGCTCTGTCCTGGCCGCTCCAGGGACTGGGCCGAGTACAGTGCGGGCGATGCCCACTGGGTCCCGCAGGACAGAGCGGGCTGGTCGCGGCTCCAGCCCAGGCCAGGACGGGTCGCTGGAGCAGCTCCCTTCCCGCCAGGGTCAAGGGCTGTTGGGGTCCGGTGCGCACGCCCGGTGGGGAGCGGGACCCCGGGCGGCCGCGCCCTCCCTGCTCTGTGACGCGCGGCGGCGGGGCTCGCCCGCGGGGCGCACACGGCCGGTCCCTGGCCTTGAGCAGGGCGGACCATGGCGCGGCTGTGGCTTCTGGCGTCGGCGCTCGGGCGCTGCGCCCCCGCCGGCCGCTCAGGGCCCGCGGCGGGCCGGGGCTGCGTCCGCCGCTTTGCCGCCAGCCCCCGGCCCCGCGCCCGCTTCTACACGGACCCCGTGGAGATGGTGAAGGACATCTCCGATGGGGCGACCGTCATGGTCGGGGGCTTCGGGCTCTGCGGGATCCCCGAGAACCTGATCGCGGCGCTGCTGCGGACGCGCGTGAGGGACCTGCGGGTGATCAGCAGCAACGTGGGCGTGGACGACTTCGGCCTGGGCCTCCTCCTGGCCACCAAGCAGATCCGCCGCATCGTGTGCTCGTACCTGGGCGAGAACGCGCTGTGCGAGCGCCAGTACCTGGCCGGCGAGCTGGAGCTGGAGCTGACGCCGCAGGGCACCCTGGCCGAGCGCATCCGCGCGGGCGGCGCCGGGGTGCCGGCCTTTTACACGCCCACGGCCTACGGGACCCTGGTGCAGGAGGGGGGCGCCCCCATCCGCTACTACCCGGACGGCCACTTGGCCATCCGCAGCCAGCCCCGGGAGGTGAGGGAGTTCGAGGGCCGCCACTACCTGCTGGAGCGCGCGCTCAGGGCCGACTTCGCGCTCGTCAAGGGCTGGAAGGCCGACCGCGCGGGCAACGTGGTCTTCAGGGGCAGCGCCAGGAACTTCAACGCGCCCATGTGCAAAGCCGCCGACGTGGCGGCCGTGGAGGTGGAAGAGATCGTGGACGTGGGGGCTTTCCGCCCGGAAGACATCCACGTGCCCAACATCTACGTGGACCGCGTGATCAAGGGCCGCGCGTTCGAGAAGCGGATCGAGCGCCTGACCGTGCGGCCCGAGGGCGCCACGGGCGCCTGCACGGGCGCCGACGCGAGGACGCGCATCGTCAAGCGCGCCGCCCTGGAGTTCGAGGACGGCATGTACGCCAACCTGGGCATAGGCATCCCTCTGCTGGCCAGCAACTTCATCCGCCCGGGCGTCACGGTCCACCTGCACAGCGAGAACGGCATCCTGGGCCTGGGCCCCTTCCCGACCAGAGGGGAGGTGGATGCCGACGTCATCAACGCGGGCAAGCAGACGGTCACCGTGCTGCCCGGCGGCTCTTTCTTCTCCAGCGACGACTCCTTCGCCATGATCCGCGGGGGACACATCCAGCTGACCATGCTGGGGGCCATGCAGGTCTCCAAATACGGGGACCTGGCCAACTGGATGATCCCCGGCAAGAAGGTGAAAGGGATGGGCGGGGCCATGGATTTGGTGTCCAGTGACAAGACCAAAGTGGTGGTCACCATGGAGCACTGCGCCAAGGACAAGAGCCCCAAGATCCTGGACAAGTGCAGCATGCCGCTGACCGGGAAGCAGTGCGTGGACCGCATCATCACCGAGAAGGCCGTGTTCGACGTGCACAAGAAGAGGGGGCTGACGCTCATCGAGCTCTGGGAGGGCCTGACCGTGGCCGACGTCCAGAACAGCACTGGCTGCGCCTTTGCCGTGTCGCCCAACCTCAGGCCCATGCAGCAGGTGGCCCCGTGACGGGCCCCGAGCCGGAGGGCGGGTCCCGGGGAGCCTCCTGGGTGTGCTGGAGAGGGCACTGGGCTGGAAAGGGTCGCCTGCGCTGTGACCACGGCGGCAGCATCTCAGGGGCTTGTTCCTTCCAGAGGGCCCTGGCTAGAATTAAAGACAAAGGGGAAACCCGCGCGCCCGCCAGAGTGGTCTGGGTGAGGGCACAGCTCTGAGCTCTGCGCTGTGACGGGCAGGCGGCCCGCGCCTACCTCCGGCGGTTGTGCGGGCAATCAGCGGCGGAGCGCTCCGCGGCGGATTCCGGTCAGGGCCTCCGCACCCAGGGAGCCCAGGAACGGAGGGGGCATGGGGAGGCAGAGCGCCCCCGCCCTGTGTGCCAGAGGTGCCGTCATCACGGCCACGGCCAGGACCGGGTCCCTAGTGTGGGGACGCGGTCCCCCAGAGGCGGCTCCTGTCGCCCTCTCACTTTTTTCCAGGGGCTTCCTTTCTGCTTTGTGTTCTGTTTCCTGTGATATCCCGTCTCCTCCCACACCTCTCCTCCTCCTGGGAGAGAAGTCGGTGTTCTCACGCAGTCCCTGTGTGAGTGTTGGCGCTGACTCCGCCCCCGGGGGGCTCCTCCAGGAGTCAGCAGTCCCGGCCCAGGCTGCAGCTCTGGGAGGCGGGTTCTAGAGACAGGGGGGTTCTCTCACCCAGCCCGGTGGTCCCACCTCTCCAGAACAGACCCGGGCTGGTGTCCCTGCTTCGGAAGCCGACCCGGCCTCTGAAAGGCTCCTCACACGCAGCAAGGCCCGGGAGGGCTTTCACCACTGAGCTGCGTGGGAGTGTGGGGTGTGAATGCGTGGGAGTGTGGGGTGCTGGTGTGTGAATGCGTGGGAGTGTGGGGTGCTGGTGTGTGTCCGCTGTGTGCGAATGAGTGTGTATAGGAGCGCCTGTGAGCTGTGTGGGGTGTGAAGTGTGTATGTGTGGGATGCATGTGTGTCAGTGGGAGGTGTGTGAGTGTGAAGTGTTGAAAGTGTCTGGCAGTAGTATGCCCCTGGTGAGAGTGGCTCCCCAGGATGGTGGGGGCCTTGGGCAGGGCTGGCGGGGGCCGTGGGCGTGGCTGGCTGGCAGGAAACCCCCGGGGAGGGAGGGACTTTCTGAGAGGTCCCTTTGGAGCCTCCCCCAAGGCCTGGGCAGATCCTGGGAGGAGAGTGGGGAGGGGAGACAGCACTCAGTGAGGGCACTGCCTGGCCAGCGGGGCGGTGGGCTGGGACCGTGGCCAGGAGAGGTGGGACGTCACAGAGTGGATGGCCCCTCTCCAAGCTCCTGGGCAGGGTACGTGACCACCCTGTGCTGCCGAAGTTTCTGTCATTGGTGGGGGAAGGCTTCGGGGGAGTCGGAGGAAGGCCCTGGCGGGTGGCTCCTGCACAGCTGACAGTAGCTGAAGAGGGGCCCCAGGCACAGCCCACCTGGCCCTCGGTCAGGTTCACCTGGCCCTCAGCTTCCGGTGGGCCCTCCCCCCTCACCGCCTGCAGGCCAGGCTGGCTCCCGGAACTCCGCGAGTTTGTCACCGGGTGGGTTTCCTGTGGCCTCCGCTCTGCATCCACGAGGCCCTCGGATGGACACGTTTCATGAGACCAAAGCAAAGAGCAGGCCGGCCTGGAGGACCAAGGGCCAGAGCCCAGAACAGCCGGGGTTCCCCAGGTCTCCCCAAGGCAGCGCAGCGGCACACACAGACCTGGGACCGTCTCTGGGCCAAGGGCATCCTGTGGTTCCGCCGGTCTGAGGGCTCTGCTCAGGCCGGCACTGGTGACTGCTGACCGCTCAGCTCCGGGCTACTCCACTCTCTCCCCACGGGGACCTCCCGTGGCTTTCCCTCTGCACCGGGCCCCGCCCTCACAGCTCTGCTGCTTCCCCAGCCCTGACCTGCCAGCACCCACTCTCCCAGTGGCCTCTCGGTGGCCCTCCCTCCACGTCAGCCCCTGCAGCACGCAGCCCCGTCTGGGCAGGAGCCTCACATGGGTCAGCATGTGCGCTTGGGGCAGGTGACGTCATGGGTCAAAGGCTGGC
Organism: Sylvilagus floridanus; assembly: GCA_949820135.1. Taxonomy (NCBI): domain Eukaryota; kingdom Metazoa; phylum Chordata; class Mammalia; order Lagomorpha; family Leporidae; genus Sylvilagus; species Sylvilagus floridanus. Next base: position 30,404,007 of record OX463225.1, read on the forward strand.
CTCTGGCTGTTCCGTCATCCAGTGGTCAGTGGACTTGGTCTGAGTCACGCCACTTAAGGGCTGACCTCGAGTGGGCCAGCAGGTGGGGTGGGCCATGTCCTTGACCTGTGGTGTATAAGGGAGACCAGCATTAGCCTTGCCAATGGAATGAGCGAACCTGCACGTGTCGTGTTTGCATGTGCACACGTATACTCGTACGCATGCGTGTGTATCATGCTTGTAACCAGTGTGAAGTAGGCGCCCATGTGAGCTGAACAGCTGGCGCTCTCTTCAAAGAACTGTGGAAATGAGCCCGTGGTCACGCTTCCGTCGTGTGCAGAGGAAGCTTTGGCAGAGGCACAGTGCAGCTCTGTCGCGCTGAGTGTCTGAGCATGCGCAAATGCCTCAGCACGTGAGGCTGCACCTGCTCACAGGGACTCGGACACCAGGGATGCTGTTGTGGAGACTCAACGGCCAGGACAATGCTACTGGGAAAAAGCTGAAAAAGGGGGCAGTGCTGTGGGTTAAGCCGCCACCCACAGAGCCAGCTTCCCATATGGACACCGGTTCGAGTCTCGGCTGCTCCACTTCCGATCCAGCTCCCTGCTAATGCACCAGGGAAAGCAGCAGAGGATGGCCCAATTCTTGGGCTCCTGCACCCACAAGGGAGATCCAGATGTAGCTCTGGCTCCTGGCTTTGGCCCGGCCACCATTGTGGCCATCTGGGGAGTGAACCAGAAGATAGAAGACTCTCTCTCTCTCCCACCACTCCCCTCTCTGTAACTCTTTCAAATAAATAAATCTTTATAGATAATCTCATCTGCTTTCTTAAAAAAAAAAAAAAAAAAAGCTGAGAAAACCCAGCTTCTTTGAGCGCTGAACTCTGCCCAGAGCTTAGATGGACACAGTTGAGAACAGCCCAGAAAGATGGAGAAGACTGAGCCGGGCCTGGGTGGGGGGTGGGGGGTTCCGCCAGTGCTTGTTCTCTTTCCTGTGCTGACGACACTGCTGTTTCCATACAGACGCCAAGGGCTCGTTACCACCAGCAGGTGCTGAGCGTGGCTCTGTCGGGGGCCTCCTGGCATCCCCGACTTAATTGCGGGGTTTGTGAGTCGCCTCCTGGGCTCTGAGTGGCTGTGGGGGAAAGTGCACTTTTATGAGCGTCCCTCTTCCTAGGGCTGAGGTCTGAGTATCGGCCCCACTAGCAGCCTTTTTTTTTTTTTTTTTTTTTTTTAGTATTTATTTATTTATTTTAAAGGCAGAGTTAGAGAGAGGCAGAGAGAGAGAAAATCTTCCCCAGATGGCCACAATGGCTAGAACTGTGCCGATCTGAAGCCAGGACCCAGGAGCTTCTTCCAGGTCTCCCATGTGGGTGCAGTGGCCCAAGGACTTGGGCCATCTTCCACTGCTTTCCCAGGTCATAGCAGAGAACTGGATCAGAAGTGGGGCAGTCAGAACTCAAACTGGCACCCACATGGGATGCTGGCACTGCAGGCTGCGTTTTATGCACTAGGTCACAGCACTGGCTCCTTCATTCTCTTTCTGATCGTCAGCTGGGCCCAGTGACCGTGAGCTCGGGCCGTGGGGTGAGATCTCCATGCCGGAACCCTGCTCTGGGGCTGTGTTCCCGCGGCCCCACCCCTGGGGCCCACGTCTCATCGGTGGGCCTGGGAGAGGTCACTGCCCGGCTCAGGGCCCGGCTGGGCAGAGCAGGCCTCGCCAAGCCCTGGTAGATGCTGCTATGAACCCGAGCTGCGCCGGGCAGGGCACGGCAGAGGAGCTGGTGTGGGCGGAAGGCGGACCCTGCCCTGGCGCCCCACGATGTTGACGGAGCCTGGTTCTTTTTTTTTTTTTTTTTGACAGGCAGAGTGGACAGTGAGAGAGAGAGACAGAAAGGTCTTCCTTTTGCCGTTGGTTCACCCTCCAATGGCTGCCGCTGCCAGCGCACTGCGGCCAGCGCACCACACTGATCCGATGGCAGGAGCCAGGTGCTTCTCCTGGTCTCCTATGGGGTGCAGGGCCCAAGCACTTGGGCCATCCTCCACTGCACTCCCGGGCCACAGCAGAGAGCTGGCCTGGAAGAGGGGCAACCAGGACAGAATCCGGTGCCCCAACCAGGACTAGAATCCTGTGTGCCGGTGCCGCAAGGTGGAGGATTAGCCTGTTGAGCCACGGCGCAGCCGGAGCCTGGTTCTGAGGGCCACTGCCTGGCCTCTGTCCTGGCCGAGTGACCCCCTGTGGAGCTGAATCGCAGGACTGTGCAAAGACGGAGGGCAGCAGAGGGGAGCACGGTGAGGCCTGAGGACCCGTCGCCGATGTCAGTGGCAGGACCACCGAGCCAGGTCCCCGGGGGCTCACGGGGCCCCCTCCCCCACGCTGCCTCAGGCGCCGCCTGCTGGGAGCTGCAGATGAGGACACTGAGGCCCAGGGGGTGCCCTCCGGGCCTGGGCCTCCAGCTGCGGCCACGCGGGCCAGCGCCCACGAGTGACCCCTCTTCCTCTCTCCGTCTCAGGGCTCAGCGTGGATCCTGGCCTGGCCGGGCTGCTGGGGCAGCGGGCACCGCGCTCCCGCCGGCCATTCATGGTCACTTTCTTCAGGGCCAGCGCGAGCCCTGGACGCGCCCCTCGGGCCCTGAGGCCGCTGAGGAGGAGGCAGCCGAAGAGGACCAACGAGCTGCCGCAGCCCAACAAGCTGCCGGGGATCTTCGGTGAGGGGCGGGGCCTGGGCCTGGGGCGGGAGGGAGGCCGGGTGGCTGCAGACCCCTGCGCTCTCCGTGGTTCAAGCCTCAGTCCCTCTCCCGTCTCCTTCCCTGACTCCGTCCAGCGCCAGATGCCCGCTGATGCAGGGTCTGAGCTCTGTCTCGGCTGTCCCTGCCCCCCGATGTCCCCTCCCTGCCACCCTGGCCCCTACAGGCCTTTCCCAGAAGCCTCTATCAGAGTCAACTGCCCCTTCCCTGAGCAGCCACAGCCCCTTGAGGACCCTCGGGTTCTATCCCTGGGCCCCTGCGGGACCCACAGTTGTTCCTGGGCAGCCGAGGCCCTAGAGTCAGACCTGAGCGCACCCCTCCGCCCCACCGCGAGTCGGCCCCACGCCTGCCCTTGACTTGGGCCCCTTGCACCTGTGCAGTGGGCAGGGAAGAGGAGCCTGGGGGGCCCGGGGTCTTCCTGGGCTGTCGTGGAGCATCAGAGGCCCTCAGGCGGCCAGGCAGGGAGGCGGGGCTGAGGTGGGCTCACTCTGTAACAGTCGGGAGCCACTGAAGGCTCTTGAGCTGGGCCAGGGCAGGACCGGGGTTCCAGGCGTGGCTTTACGAGAGCCGACGGTTTAGTGCCCTGTCATTTGTTTATGGGTCAGATGTGCCCACGGCACCCCCAGCACCCCTGAAATGACCTTGACCGTCTGTCCCCGCAGATGCCGTCCACGGCTCCAATGGCCGGCAGGTGTGCCGTCGGCACGAGCTCTACGTCAGCTTCCGGGACCTCGGCTGGCTGGTAATCCGCGGCTCTGTCAGTGACGTCCCCACCTGCGGGTCCCGTGGCTCTCTGGGGAGGGAGTAAAACTAGGGGACTTGGATATCCTTGTTTTGTTTTTCTGGGCTTATAAGTTTTCTAAGGTGACATTGTGGTACTTTATGGTGGACTTTTTTAACTTCGACAATGAAGATGATCTGAGTCTCAGCCAGTCAAGCTGTCAGGGGCCGAGGCTAGGCAGCAGTACCTTGTGTACCCCCTGGACTGCAGCTCCAGCTGGCCTGGCAGGGGCAGGCTGGGGAGGTGGAGGCAGAGCGAGGGTGGAGAGTGATGGGGACAGAGCTGGCACCCAGCCCCGCCTGCCCTGGGTCTCTGGGAGGGCGGAGAGGGGTGGCGGGGCCCTGGGGCTCAGGGAGGGAGAGGGCAGCCCTGTCTGTGCCGGGGCTGGGCTGGGCTCACCTCCTCCTTCCCCCCAGGACTGGGTCATCGCCCCCCAAGGCTACTCGGCCTATTACTGTGAGGGCGAGTGCTCCTTCCCGCTGGACTCCTGCATGAACGCCACCAACCACGCCATCCTGCAGTCCCTGGTCAGTACCGCGGCGTCCCGCTGGGAGGGCAGAGGGGGCCCCTTCCGGCTGGGAGGTCCGTGAGAGCTGCCCTGGGCTCAGCAGCTTCTCTGTGCGGAGTTAGCAGGGTGGTTCAATCCCGCGCCTCTGGGGAAACTGCTCCTCACGCGGCCGCTCTTACACACGGAGACTCGCATGCACTGAGCATGCGCACACCGTGGCCTCCCATCAAACAGCCGGGGGTGTGCACACATGTGGACACCCATTTGCCTGTGTGAGGCCCAAGTGCAGGAGGGCAGCAGAGCCTCTGGGGGTCCTGAGCGCCAGGTGGGGAGAGCCGGCCCCTTCACATCCGCCCTGCGGGGCCACTGTCCATAAAGCAGGAACCTTTCCACGCCGCCCTTGGTCAGGATTTCCGCCCTCCCACGATGCCCAGGAAGAGGTGTGAGCGCTTGGCTGGGGCCACGGGGCCTCTCGTTAGCCACCTTACAGACCTGTCCAGCGTCCCCTGGCCACACACCCTTCCCAGGAAGCAGCCTGTCCCCTTGGGTCGCTCCTGCCTGTCCTGGTTGCTCCCTGAAATGTTTCCCCCTATGTCCGTCCAGTGAGCTTGGGTGACAGGGACCCCGTCTGGGATATTCCTGGAGGATGCCCACCCCCCAGCCTGGGATCGAGATACGTCTGTGTCAGGAGACAGGGAAGTGCGATGCTAACAGGCTTGGCAGAGCAGCTGGGCTCAGAGATGTGTGATTTGTGCCTTTGGATGCGCAGCCTGTGGGCACTAGGGCTTCCCACCCGGTTTGCCCCGTGGTGTGTGGCTCAGAAATGAATGACGTGGGTGGCACATTTGACTCCCTGGTTCCTCTTCGTGTCACTCGTCTGATGAAGCCTGGGTCTCCGGGGAGGAGTCGGGAATGGCGACCCCCTGTGGCCAGATGTCCCCCCACAGTGTCCCAGGAAAAGCCCTTTCCCCTGTCCAGTGGCAGCTGGTGGTTTCTGGTGTCTACCATAGGCTTATAGCTAGAAGTTGGGGATGGTGGCCCAAGGGGCCAGTCTGGCTGGACATCCTCCAGAGGCTTGGCCTCCCCCTGGGTCCCCTGGGGTACCAGCTCCAAACTGGGGTGCAGGGGCCGAAGAGGGGAGACGGGAGACAGGGGCCCTTCGGACAGCTCTGTCTGGGCCCTGACAGCCCCACTAAGCAACCAAAGTACACAGCTGGGGAAGCAGGTGCCCCGTGCCGGCCTCCCCCGAGGCTGGAGGACGGCAGCTTGCCTGCCAGGATTTTTACGGAGACTGGAAACGGGCAGCTCACTCCGTCAGGCCTTATGGTCGTTGAAAGCTGTTTTTTGGGGGGGCAAGGATCTGGCTGCCAGTGCCAGTCATGCCGCGCTGTCACATGGCCTGTTTGCCTCAGTTTATCATCTGCAAAGAAAACTACTTGCCTTGGACATTGTCGGGAGGGTGAGACACAGAACTCCAGGCCTCAGCCATTCCCTGGGCACACAGTTGAAGGGGAGGGGACCTGTCCGAAACTGAGAACAAGTCCCCTGAGTGGGAGATGGTGCAGTTGCAGGGAGAAGCACAGAAGGCGGCCTCCAAAGGCTGGGGTGCACAGCACCCCCCCATGTACAGTGTGCTGGGGACTGGCACAGCAGGGTGTCAGCACCCAAGGGCCAGTGAATGGGGCCGAGGTGGAGAGAGCACAACAAGATGCAAGAGGCAGGGGTGCTTGGGCGGTGCCCTGAGTGGGCAGGGGCAGCTCTGCATGGTGGTACCTGCCTTGGGTGCAGGAGGAGAGAGAGCCCGGGCAGATGAGCCCCCCCAAGACGGGCCAGGGTGGGGAGCAGGTGGGAGCTGGGGGCCGGACTGGGCAGGTCCTTGGAGGAGACCACTGGGCTCATGTCCCTGCCTGCATCCCCTCTGGTCAGGTGCACCTGATGAAGCCAGACGCGGTCCCTAAGGCGTGCTGCGCGCCCACCAAGCTGAGCGCCACCTCCGTGCTCTACTACGACAGCAGCAACAACGTGATCCTGCGCAAGCACCGCAACATGGTGGTCAAGGCCTGCGGCTGCCACTGAGCCCCCCGCCGGCGGCTGCGGCCAGCCCTCCCCATCCGGGTCCTCTTCCTGCCAGGCTCCTGTCCTTTCTCGGCCCTCGGCCCCACTCTCCGGGCGGGCCTATGAGAGCAACCTCAGAGCTGGCTGCTCTCTCTGGCGGAGGCATGGAAGTCCTGGCTAAGCCCCATCCTTAGTCATCCCTGGCCCCTGGCACTTGAACTCGGCTGACTCACTCTGTAGCACTCCCATGGGGTTCAGGTGTGGGCCGAGGGCTGCGTCCCTCCCCAGAGGCAGCACTTGGGCATGACTGCAGCACGCTGGGTTCTGGGCACGGGCATCAACATTCCAGGAAAAGACCAAGCTGGGAGGGCCCCAGCACTTAGGGCTGCAGCCACTGGGGACGTCTCTTGGAGTGTGTCTTCCCCTGCCATGGACCTGCCCCTCCTCCTGCCCGGGAAAGAGGTGGCCCCCAGAGAAGCAAAGAACCTGGGGCTCCCAGTTCCCTCAACTGTCCCCACCACGTTGACTGAATTGGGTCTTGGCTCTGGTTGAAAAAAGTTAACTCTTCGTGGAAGCAAGGACAGTAGCTGCGGGGGGGCCCCACTGCCCGCCCCAGGCCACCACCATGAGTGGATCCACCTGGGCACTTTCCTGGACCTGCAGTTGATCCCCAGCAGCTGGTCAGAGCTGCAAGGGGCTCAGGCCCAACTCTCACCTGCAGAGGAGCATGGGCTCCACCCAGCGCTCCATAGACTTCCAGCTCCCAAAGGAGGCGTTGGCAGTATTTGTGTCTGGGAGTCAAGAACAGGCAGGACACCAATGTCTGCTTCACCTGATATGCCCAGCAGCCCCTGTCCTCTTTCTTGGTCATGTGAGTCAAAGACAGGCCCCTGTCCCCAGGAGTGACAGGCGGCAATTAGGCTGAGTTGGGTGGGGACCCTCGTCTCAGCCTCCACCACTCCAGAAACCGCTGTTCTCCCTGGAGCAGCGCTGGGAGTCCCAGTGTTTATTTGATTTCTGACTTGCTAAGCCTGTAATTTACCTGCTGGGACAGACTGAGTCCAGCTTTCTGAACCCTGTCATTAAAAGCGGATCCTGGGTCCACCCCGACCACAGGCACGCCCAGCAGAGGTGGCACCGCCGCGCTCCCGAGGATGCATCTCAGACTCACGCTCCACACCCCTGAGGATGGGCTGAGCAGGGGTGGGGGCTGGGGCTGTGCTGCGAGACAGCCGCTATACACCTGCACCTGCGCCCCCCCACCCCAGCCATGCACAGACCCTGGTGGGGAGCGGGTTTCTTGTTAGGCTGGGGCCTCCAGCTCAGGCTGGCGGGGAGTGGACCAGGCACTGGCCTGAATGTCAGGAGGTCCGTATTTTGGTTTCAACTCAGCCACCAACTTGCTTAGTGTCAGAACAAGTTCCCTTTCCCATCCATGCCTCATACTCCCATCTACAGGAGGACACAGGACGCTCTCATAACAGAGGCCCTTCTTGCCAGGGCACAGGTCTGCCACCTGACCCTCTCTCTCCCAGAACCAGGAGCCCAGGAGCCATTTTGGGACCTGATCTGACGCCCACGAGCAACCTCCTCCCAACACTGGGACAGTGGCAGCTTGGAAACCAGGGGACAGCACACAACCTGGCCTGGCCCAGGGGCTCTAGGAACGCTTGTGATGGAGCGTTCTGAAGATGCAGGGCAAGAGTAGAAGGTTCATGATGTGACTTCCTTTGCACGATGGGCAGCAGAGTACAATGGCCATGGCCTTGCCATCCAGGTGGCCACCAAATGACATCAGACAGAAAACAACGGGGAGAGGTGTATGTGTGAGATCATTATGGACACAGAGCTGATGAGGTGGCGGCGGCCAGCAACCAAGAGCATCGTCTCACCTCCATTCCAGGCTGCACATCAGTGGTGTAAGGGCGGCCAGCTGAGGCCCCCTGGTGGCAGCAGGTGCACGCTGGCTGGTGGGGAGGAGGCAAGGCTGGGTTGGTCCATGTGGACAGCCTCACAGCTGGCTGCACAGTGTGTGAAATAAACAGTGACTAGGAGAGGTCTTTTAAATGGACTCACAAGGGGCCTGCTTTCTGGCACAGCAGGTTAAGCCATCACCTACAATGCCAGCATCCCATATGGGCACTGGTTCAAGTCCCAGCTGCTCCAATTCTGATCCAGCTCCCTACTAATGTGCCTGGGAAAGCAGAGGACGGCCCAAATGTGTGGGTCCCTGCCACCCACTTGGGAGTCACAGATGAAGCTCCTGGTTTCAGCTTGGCTCTGGTCACTGTGGCCATTTGGAGGTGAACCAGGGGCTGGAAGATCTTGCTAACTCTGCCTTTCAAATAAATAAATAAATCTTAAATAGACAAATGGGGGCCAGCGCTGTGGTGTAGCAGGTAAAACTGCTGCCTATGGTGCCAGCATCCCACATGGGTGCCGGTTCAAGTCTTGGCTACTCCACTTCTGATCCAGCTCCCTGTGAATGTGCCTGGGAAAGCCGCAGAGGATGGCCCGAGTGCTTGGGCCTCTGCACCCGTGTGGGGGACTCAGAGGAAGCTCCTGGGTCCTGGTTTCGGATTGGCCCAGCTCCAGCCATTGCAGCCTTTTGGGAGGTGAACGAGCAGATGGAAGATCTTTCTGCCTTTTTAAAAAAAAAACAAGTGGACTGCAAGTTTGGGCCTCCCCACTCTGCTGTCCTAGGAGAGCCAACCCCTCCCAGCGGGTGCCCAGGGGCACCTGCTGTGTTTACCTCAAGGCTGGGCTTTTCCTAAAGGAGCTACACAGGGTGGTCTGGGAGGAGGCCTGGCCTCCCACCCTCACCTGTTCATGCACTCAGGGGACACTGGAGGGCATCTTTCTGTTGAAAGTTCTCTTACTGGGAGCCCTAAGCACCCTTTTTCCAGTGTTTTCCCACCTAAAATATCACGTGTGGCAGGGACACTTCTGAAAAAGGCAAGAAAAGAACATAAGCAGCCATGATCCCACCACAAAGACAACCAGGCAAACTCCTTACACATCGGTAAATACAATATTTGAAAGTTAGGAACACACTCTACGAACTGTTTGATGATTTGATGTTTTTCAATTTATGACATGTGAGTACTTAGAAAATTTATCAAATATTCATGGGAAACGCGATTTTCAGCAGCACTTCATGCCTTGAGCTCTGCCTTGTCTTCTCCCTCACACAGCAGGTCTCAGTGCCTTCCCCAGAGGGTGGGCAGGGAGAGAAGCCCCGCTTGAAGCCCACCTTCTCAGGGGAAAGGGCCGAAGCTGGGGACGCCAGGAAGACACCACAGCCTGTGCCCTTGGCCACCTCTGAAGACACCTGGGGTCTGCCTGGAGGCAGCAGTCTGAGGACGAGGATTTATTTTGGTGGAGAAAACCTCCAGGGTCCCCCCGGGGAAGGTGGGGAATGGGCCCTGGCAGCAAATACCGGGCCTGTCCGTGATGGGGAGGGCGGTGCCTGCCTGGCTGCTCCTAGCCCAGGCACGATGGGAAAGAGCCCAGAGAAGTCCATGCTGTGCCTGCAGGACTGACGCCGAGGAAGGGCTCTGGCCACGAATGCTGCTTCTGTGCTTCCGTGCTGGTCCCGGAGGCCTTCCTGGGTGTGCAGAGCAAGGGCAGAGAGGGCGCCAGCTCAGCTCACGCGAACTCGCCACAATCCGCGATGATCACCTTCTGCTTCGGCTTCCCGTCCTTGCTGCCCTGGGCCTTGGTGGGCAGAACAGAGACCAGAAGTCAGGGGCGTGCGGGTGGAGAATGAAGACTGGCTCGGGCACTCCCGCCCTGCTGCCCACTCCCAACCTGGAACCTTCCACCTGGGGACAGGACTGCTGCAGGAAGCACCCCCGGCCCACCCCTGCCGGCTCGGGCCTGTTCCCTGCCACCCACCTCAATCTGTCGCAAGACATCCAGACCGTCGGTCACCTCCCCAAACACCACATGCTTGCCATCCAGCCAGTCTGTCTTGTCACACGTCAGGAAGAACTGGGAGCCATTGGTGTTTGGGCCAGAGTTGGCCATGGAGAGCAGGCCTGGGGGAGGGAAGGAGCTCGTCAGCTCCCTCCACCCCAGCGCACATGGGTGCAGCCCGTCGGCAGCCCCCTACCGGGCAGGCTGGGACTGCGGGATGCACAGACCACGTGGACGTGGCCACCTTGTCCTACACTCAGCTGACCGTGACACAGGACGGGCAGGGTTGTTTCAATCATTTCACACTGGTTTGTCCTTGCATGCATCCGTGCATGCCCCGTAAGTCCCTGTTGTCTACTTTGTAACAGGGCCCCTGTTGAGCCCTGGGGACGAGGATCCCAGCCCTGGTGGAACTCAGTCTCGGGGACCAGTCATTCCAAAGATAAACAGAATTCAACATTGGTTTAGCACCCAAAACCCAGTCCGTGTAATATACCATGTCAACAGAATAACGAACAAAACCTGCATCTTATTACAAAAGGTACAAAAAAAAAAACCCTTGGCAAAATTCAGCACTTCTTCATCATGCAAGTACCCAACTAGGGACAGAAGAGGAACTTCCTCGACCTGATAAAAGGCGTCTACAGAAAACTGCAGGATGCTGTCTCCCTCCTAACAGAATGCCACTGTCATTCAGCACTGTGCTGGAGAGGCCAACCAGGCCACTCAGGAAAAGCTGAAGGGAAGGAGATCCAACTGGAGAGCTACGTGAAGATACTAAGATAGCTCTATTTGCAGACGACACGATCGTGTGTACAGGAAATCCAAAGAGTCCACTAAAAAAACTATTCGCTGGCGCCACGGCTCACTAGGCTAATCCTTTGCTTGCGGCACCAGCATCCCGGGTTCTAGTCCCGGTTAGGGCGCTGGATTCTGTCCCAGTTGCTCCTCTTCCAGTCCAGCTCTCTGCTGTGGCCCGGGAAGGCAGTGGAGGATGGCCCAAGTGCGTGGGCCCTGCACTTGCATGGGAGACCAGGAGAAGCACCTGACTCCTGGCTTTGGATTGGCACAGCGCGCCAGCCGTAGCAGCCATTTGGGGGGTGAACCAATGGAAAGGAAGACCTTTCTCTCTGTCTCTCTCTCTCTCTCTCTCTGTCTTAACTCTACCTGTCAAAAAAAAAAAAAAACTATTAAGAACTAATAAACAGGTTTCTGTAAGGTTGCAGGATATAAGATCAATATAAAACATCAATTATATCTCTCTACATTAGCCATAAACCTGAAAATAAACACAATTTCACTTATATTAGCATCAAAAATAATAAAATACATGGCAACAAATTTAAAAGATGTATAAAATTTACACTCTGAAAATCACAAAACATCATTGAAACACATTAAAGAATAGGTAAACAAAAGGCAAGATATCGTATGTTCACGCATTAGGAGACTCAATGTTGTTAAGAAGGCAATACGCCCAAATTGATCGAAGATTCAGTACAATCCTTACCAAATCTCAGCTGGATATTTTGCATGAATTGGCAAAGTTTATCCCCAAATCTATATGGAAATATAAGAGAATCAGAATAGCGAAAACAATCTTAAAAGAAAGTTGGAGGACTAGCAGTTCCTAAATGCAGAACTTACTAAAAAGCTACAGAATTCAAGACTGTGGTAATGGCATAGAATAGATACACAAGGTACTTTGAATGTTTGTGGGAAATGGAATTAAATGGCAAGTTTAGGGGGCAGTGGGTTAAGCTACTGCTTGGGATACCCATGTCTCATTACCAGAATGCCTGGGTTCAAGTCCCGTCTCTGCTTCTGATCCAGTTTCTGTAACACACCAGGAGGCAGCAGATGATGACCTCAGTGTTGCGGTTGCTGCCGCCCACGTGGGAGACCTAGGCTTTGGCCTGAGCCAGTCCTGGCTTTGGCTGCTGTAGTGAATCAGCCGATGGAAGATTTCTCTGTTTCCATTTCTCCCTCTTTGTCACTCTGCCTTTCAAATAACTTTTTAAAACAACTTTATTTTGGTGGAAGAAAATTTTGAAATCCATGTACATTTTTTTCATAATGTACATTTTCTATAACTTTCTGAAGACTCCTCATATGCACAGACTTCAAACATTTTTGCACCAAAATAGGCTGATTTTTTTTCTTTAAAAAGATTTATTTATTTGAAAGTCAAAGTTACAGAGAGAGAGAGAGAGAGGGAGAGATACAGAGAGAGATTTTCCATCCACTGGTTTTATCCCCAGATGACAATGGCCAGAGCTGGGCCAGGCTTCAGCCAGGAACCAGGAGCTACTTCTGGGTCTCCCACATTGGAATAGGAGCCCAAATACTTGGGCCATCTTCAACGGCTTTTCCCAGGTGCATTGGCAGGGAGCTGGAGTAGAAGTGGAGCAGTCGGGACAGGAACTGGCATCCATTTGGGATGCTGGCATCAAAGGTGGCTGCCCAAAGCTGATCTCTTAACTCCATTTTCCCACAAACTTTCTGAAGTCCCCTCAAACAGCCCAACAGCTGGGGTGTGGTTTGTAACCCCAGGGGTCATGTACCAGAAGCGTGGCCCTCAGTGTGGTGGTGATGGGGTGGCACACTCTCTGGTGGAGGGTGACCAGGTCCTCAAGGTGCTGCCTTCAGAAGGGATCGATGCTGGCCTCGCTGTTAGAGGCTCCCAGAGAGTTAAAACACTCCAGCCTGACCCCTCTCTGCACCCGGCTTCCCATCTCACCATGTGCTCCCACCAGGATGTCATCTTCCACGAGGCTCGTCCCAGGGGCCAAACAGGGCCACCTGATTTTGGAATTCCAGCAAATTCCAAAACTGTGAGCTAAGCACTCCTTTTTATTATACAGTGCCTGGCCTCAAGTACTGTATTATAGCAACAGAAAACAGACTAATACAAATGGAAGAGAATTTACAATCCAGAAATAACCCAGTCACCTTGGGTGCCAAGACAAACAGGAAAACAAATAGTGCTAGGACTTCTGGATACTCACATGCCAGAGAATGAGACTGGCCTACTTCCCTCACACTCTACACGAAAACTAACTCCAGAGGAATCAGATAGCAGGAATGAGAGCTAAAACCACAGACTTCCTAGGAAGTACAGGCGGAAATCTATGACCAGGACCAGAAGTGCAAGTGACAAGACACAAAAGTAGTAACTGAATTTCCCCCAAATTAAAATCTTTTCTTCAAAGGGCATCACAAAAGTGAAAAGAGAACCCACGGAGTGAGAGAAAATATTTGCAGATCATCTGATAAAGGACCTGTATCTTCTTAACAATAAAAAGATAAATGACCCAATTAAAAAATGGGTAAAGGACCTGAACATTTTCCCAGAGATTTACAAATGACCAATAAGCACATGAAGAGGTGCTCAGCAGCTTAGCCTTCAGGGAATCCCCACCCCAAACCTCAATACACTAGCAATTCGCAACATGGGGACAGGCATAACCGAATAGACAATAACAAGGGTTGGTAGGAATGTGGATAAATTGGAAACCTCACATGTTACTGATGGGAATGCAGAGAACAGTTTGGCAGCTCCTCAAGCTGTAAAGAGTTATCATATCACCCAGCAATCCCAATTTCCAGGCACACATCCATCCAAGAGAAAAACACACATCCCCAGGGCCGGTGCTGTGGCATAGCAGGTAAAGCTGTCACCTGCAGCGCCAGCATCCCATATGGGCGCCAGCTCAAGTCCCGGCTGATCTCCTGCTAATGCACCAGGGAAAGCAACAGAAAGTGGTCCAAGTACTTGGGCCCCTACACTCATGTGGGAGACCCAGAAAAAAGCCCCTGGCTCCTGGCATCAGACTGAACCAGTTCCAGCTGTTGTGGCCACTCGAGGAGAGAACCAGCGGATGGAAGATGTCTCTCTTTTCCCCCAAACCCTCAGCCCTGTCTCTCTCTCTCCGTGAACTCTGCCTTTCAAATAAATAATTTTTTTTTTTGACAGGTAGAGTTATAGACAGTGAGAGAGAGACACAGAGAAAGGTCTTCCTTCCATTGGTTCACTCCCCAAATGGCCGCTACGGCCGGCGCTACGTTGGCTGGAAGCCAGGAACCAGGTGCTTCTCCTGGTCACCCATGTGGGTGCAGGAGCCCAAGCACTTGGGCCATCCTCCACTGCCTTCCCAGGCCACAGCAGAGAGCTGGACTGGAAGAGAAGCAACTGGGACTAGAATCCGGCGCCCATATGGGATGCCGGCACTGCAGGCGGATTAGTCAAGTGAGCCATGGCGCCAGCCCCTCAAATAAATAAATCTTTAAAAAAAAAAAAATACATCTGGGGCCGGTGCTGTGGCATAGCGGGTAAAGCCGCTGCCTGCAGGAGGGCCGGCATCCCATATGGGTGCTGGCTTGAGTCCAGGCTGTTCCACTTCTGATCCAGCTCTCTGCTGTGGCCTAGGAAGGCGGTAGAAGATGGCCCAAGTGTTTGGGCCCCTGCACCCACATGGGAGACCCGGAAAAACCTCCTGGCTCCTGGCTTCAGATTGGCGCAGCTCCACTTGTAGCCAATTGGGGATATATATATATATATATAGATATATATAGATATCTATATATTTTTTTTTTTTGACAGGCAGAGTGGACAGTGAGAGAGACAGAGAGAAAGGTCTTCCTTTGCCGTTGGTTCACCCTCCAATGGCCGCCGCGGCCGGTGCACCGCGCTGATCCGAAGGCAGAAGCCAGGTGCTTCTTTCTCCTGGTCTCCCATGGGGTGCAGGGCCCAAGCACTTGGGCCATCCTCCACTGCACTCCCAGGCCACAGCAGAGAGCTGGCCTGGAAAAGGGGCAACCGGGACAGAATCCGGTGCCAAGACCGGGACTAGAACCTGGGGTGCCGGCGCTGCAAAGTGGAGGATTAGCCTATGAGCCATGGCGCTGGCCCAATTGGGGATTGAACCAGCATATGGAAGACCTCTCTCTCTTTGCCTATGCCTCTCCTTCTCTCTCTGTGTAACTCCTTCAAATAAATGAATAAATCTTCTTTTTTAAAGTCTGCACAAAAATATATACAAGGGTGTTCAGAGCAGCATTATTCCTTTAATATTTATTTATTTGAAAGGCAGAGTTGGAGAGAGAGACAGAGAGAGAGGTTCCATTGCTGGTTCACCCCACAAATGGCAGCAATGGCTGGCGCTGCACGGATCCTAAGCTAGGAGCCAGGAGCTTCTTCCAGGTCTCTCACACAGGCGGAGGGGCCCAAGCACTTGGGCCATCCTCCACTGCTTTCCCAGGCCATAGCAGAGAGCTGGACTGGAAATGGAGCAGCCAGGACTCAAACTGGTGCCCATATAGGATGCTGGCACTGTAAGAGCCACGTCACAGTGCCAGCCCCGAGTAGCATTATTCTTAATAGTCAAAAAGGAGAAATCACCCATAACTCATCACCAAGTTAAGTGTGGCTAAACAAGTTGAAGCATATTTATGCAGAATATTAACTGGCAATTAAAAGGAATGAAGAACTGATATATGCTACCTCATGAAGGCCATATGAAAACATGTGCTCCTCATTCACTCTTTCAAACAAAATTAAAAATGTTTTAAAGATTTATTTATTTGAGAGGCACAGTTAGAGAGAGAGGGAGAGACAGAAAGGTCTTCCATCTACTGACCCACCCCCCCCCAAATGGCCACAAAGGCCGGAGATAGGCCAATGCAAATCCAGGAGCCAGGAGCTTCTTCCTGGTCTCCCACACAGGTGCAGGGGTCCAGACACCTGGGCCATCCTCCACTGCCTTCTATGCCATCAGCAGGGAGCTGGATCAGAAGAGCGCCGGGACATGAACTGCCACTGCAGGTGGAGGCTCTGCGCCATGGCACCAGTCCTTGCAATAAAAACTTTTAAAAACAAAAACACCATTATGCCTACATATTGTGATTCCATGTCTATGGAGTGTCTAGAATAGGCAAATCCACAGAGACAGAAAGGAGGCAAGTGTTTATTTAGGGCTGGGCAACAACATAGCAGGTTTTTGGGGTGACGAAAATGTTCTAAAATTATTTGTGGTGATGGTTGCCCAACATTGAGAAGACATTTTATAAAACCATTTAAATGTATACTTTAGCTTGGGACCCTGCACCCATGTAGGAGACCCAGAAGACCTTGGCTCCTGGCTTTGGATTGGCACAGCTCCATCCAGCTGTTGCAGCCAATTGGGGAGTGAACCAGCGGATGGAAGACCTCTCTCTCTCTCTCTCTGCCTCTCCTTGTCTGTGAAACTCTTTCAGGTAAATAAATAAGTAAATCTAAAAAATCATATATTTGAAAAATTATACATTAAAAAATGTATACTTTAAATAGGTGCATGGATGGTATGGGAACAGTATTCCAAAATGGCTGTGAAGATAACTGTACTACAACACGGCAAAAACACGGACACAGATCCGTACACAGAACGGCAGCACAGGGCAGTCACCCGGGCATGTGTGTGACACAGTATTACAGGAGGTCTTCCGGAGGAGGTGAGATTTGAATCTAAAAATAAAAGGCCTGCCTGGGGCTGGTGGGGGCCCTCAGGGGGGTGTAGCAGGAGGAGCCCAGATCCCCATAGCTGGGATTCTAGAGTGTGGGCGGTGTCACGTACCAGACCTGCCCACCAACATCAGTCTTAAATATCTGAATACTCAAACAGTTCCTGTGCATTTCCTGTGTGCTACATGCTATTCCAGAATACCCTGGTAATGGAGATGGACTAGGACAGCCTGTGTGAGGCTGACACTCCAGGAAAAGGGGGGAAAGTCTGTAACACGACTTCAGGGAATAAGTAGACGGAGGGAAACACAGCCAAGGAAAAACAAGAGTGAGGCGGCAGGAAAGGCTGTTTTAGAAAGAGCAGGGTCAGGGCAGACCTCTTAGACCAGGTTACAAATGGGTGGCATCTGAAAAAGTGAGGGGTGAACCACTTGGTCACTGAAGGCAGGCCACTCGGGAGAGGGAACAGCACTGTCAAAGGCCCTGAGGCAGGTGTGAGCAGTGTCAGCACAGAGACAGGCCAGACCCCAGGTTGGCTCAGCACTGCAGGGCTGGGTCCAAGGTGGGGCGCAGGCACGGGCGGGTTGCCAGCCAGGATGCTGTGGCCAGATTCATGCTTGAGGACGATTCTCCGACTTCCCAAGATTAGACCAGCTGGGAGAAGCGGCGAGCTGGAAGCACAGAGAACAGCTAGGAGGGCCTGGTACTGTGGTGAAAGTGGCTGGGCCAGGGGACAGCTTGAACACAGATGGGACAGGGGGACAAGGTCGCAGGAGCGAGTCAAGGATGAGCCCTAAGTTGGGACCAAGAGCGGAGTAGATGGCGGTGCCATTCACTCAAACAGGGCAGTGGGGGGAAATCAGCATGTGGCAGAAGTGGTTTTGGCCACAGTGAGTCTGAGGCGCCTGTGGGACATTTGGTGAAGATGACAGGTGGGCACCTGGGCAGCGGTCCGGAAGTCAGGGAGCAGCGAGCGTGGAAACTGTGTGGACAAGCTTAACTCAGAGGTCCCATTGGAATCCTTAGGTAAGATGTGACTGCCTGGGCTGTCAATGGGGCAATACTGCCCCCTAGGGGCTCTCTGGGAACTTCAGGCATGTTTTCGGCTAAGAGCTGCTGGCACGGCTGGGATAGGTTGGGTCCTCCAATATCCCCCCTACCGGACAATTACTCTAAATCTTCCTGGACTTTCAAATGCCCTGACAAACATTTACACAAGGATGAGAAAAATCCATTATAATGATCTGAGCCTAGAACTGAACTCAGTTTTCCAAATAAATTCAATGGATTATTCTGTTACTCTGAGTTGTTCCAGAAATAAACCTACCATGTAAACTGAGGGATCACTTAATTGCTTTAAGATTTATTTTATTTATTTGAAAGATGGTTACAGAGAGGTAGAGAAAGAGAGGTCTTCCATCCACTGGTCCAATCCCCAAATGGCTGCAATAGCTGGAGTTGAGCCAATCTGAAGCCAGGAGCCAGGAGCTTCTTCCGTGTCTCCCACATGGTTGCAGGGGCCCAAGGATTTGGGCCATCCTCTGCTGCTTTCCCAGGCACATTAGCAGGGAGCTGGATAAGAAGTAGAGCAACTGGGATTTGAACCAGTGCCTATATGGGAGGCCTGGCACTATAGGTTGGGGGTTTAACCCATTGTGCCACAGCACTGGCCCTCATTTAATTGCTTTCTGTTCAGAATTTTACCAAGATATATTTTTTTAAGATTTATTTATTTAGTTATTTATTTGAAAGTCAGAGTTACAAGGGGGTGGGGGGGGTCTTCTATCTGCTGGTTCACTCCCCAGTTGGCAGCAATGGCCAGAGCTACACTGATCCAAAGCCAGGAGACAGGAGCTTCTTCCGGGTCTCCCATGTGGGTGCAGGGGTCCAAGGACATGGGCCATCTTCTGCTGCTTTCCCAGGCCATAGCAGAGAGCTGGATTGGAAGTGGAGCAGCCGGGACTCGAACTGGCATCCATATGGGATGCCAGCACTGGAGCCGGCGTCTTTACCTACTACACCACAGCACTGGTCCCACCAAGAGATTTTTAGAAAATCATGTTACTGTGATCCTGCCAACACCATATACCTATACCAGTGCACATTACCAACTCTTGCTGAGCAGAAAGGTTTAAATATTTTAGACACTTAAATGCTTAAATAGCTTATATATGCAGTTGTGTCCAGGCATTTAAATACAGGAATATATGTTTTTCGATATTTCAAGGATACACACATACACACCGGTATATATACTGGTTGGGAAGCCTGCAACCCATATCAGAGAGCCTGGGTTCAAGTCTCAGCTCCTGCTCCTAGCTTCCTGTTGATGTGCACCCTGGCAGGTTCCTGAACTGACATGGGAGACCTAGATCGAGTTCCTAGCTCTTGGCTTCAGGCCACAGCAATGTAGACATCTGGGGAGTAAACCAACAGATGGGAGCTCTCTTCAGCTCTCAAGTAATGTAGGATCTACTAGCTAGGACTTTCATCTCAGCAGAGCAGTATTAGCCCTAAGAGGAGGGTACAGGGCTAAGGACCACTGAAGTAAATGGGGAAATGGATACGGCAGACAGACCCAGGCTGGGAGAAGACTGAGGAGCAGCAGCCAACAGGGCAGAGGGCAAGCAGGGGAGCAGGGTGTTCTGTCGGCCACGTGAACAGGTAGCAAGAACATGATGCAGCCTCCATCACGGCTGCAAGTGAGAAAAAGGATGGGATTTGTGGCCAGCGCCGAGTAAGGGCTCAGCCTACAACTGTGGCGTCGGCACCCTTATGGGCACCGGTTCATGTCCCGCCTGCTCCTCTTCCAATCCAGCTCTATGCTGTAACCTGGGAAAGTACTGGAAGATGGCCCAAGTGCTTGGGCCCCTGCACCCATGTGGGAGATCCCAAGGAAGCTCCTGACTCCTGGGTTCGAACTGGCCCAGCTCTGCCCATTGCAACCATTTGGGGAGTGAACTGGGGGATGGGAGACTTCTGTCTCTCCCTCTGTCTGTAACTCTATTTCTCAAATAAGGAATGGGATTTGCCTCTGGACAATGTTGGCATCTATGATGAGAGGGGAAGGGGTAGGAGTAGGGGTGTGGGTGGTGGTATGGGAGAAAGTCTTTCTGAAGGGGCTGAGGAAACAAGCAATGAGTCTCCATAATTGGTTTTCTAAAATTTGAAAATTTGTTTATATTTTATATTGAGCATTTCAAGAAGTTCAAAATGCAATCCCTGGATTCAATAAATATCCCTTACAACCATACCTCATAGATATCTACAAATATACACAGATAGCTTAAGAATAAGTAAATAACTAAACTACAAACCTCATGAAGATGCTTGCTCCCCATCACCATGTCTAACATCCCTCCCCCCCCACCTTTTCTGGGAGGGAGGAAGAGTGATCAAGCCCATCCTCAAATGCCTATAGCAGCTGGGACTGGCCCAGGCCACTCAGAAATGGGAACACAGTCTGGGGCTCCCTGGAGGGTGGTAAGAACCGAATGACTTGAGCGGTCCCTGCCGCTTTCCAGGTTTGCATCAGCTGGAAGCTGGAGCAGGCAATCAACCCAGACTCTCCAACGCGGGACACAGGCTTCTTACCTGCTAAGTTAAACGCCTGCTTGGGCCAGTGTCTAACAAACAGGATTCATGTTTGTTTCTAACACATACACATCCCCTACAAAAACTAGACTCCCAATGCTAACAATCTGAAACTGTGACCTTTGTTATCTTTTAAATAGTCAGCACCCTTGGGCCCGCATCCCATATGCGCACTGGTTAGAGACTAGGCTGCTCCACATCCCATCCAGCTCCCTGCTAATGCACCTGCGGAAGCCTCAGAATATGGCCCAAGTGTTTGGGCCCCTGCAACCCCCCTGGGAGACCAAGAAGCAGCTCCTGGCTTTGGCCTGGTCCAGCCCTGGCCATTGTGGCCATCTGGGGAGTGAATGAGAGGACAGATACTCTGTCTTTCTGCCCATCTCTGTAATTCTCCACTTCAAATAAATCAATCTTAAAATAGAAAACCAATCGGGACGCCCGATCAGAAGCTTCTGGTGCTTGTCTCCTTCGGTGCAGCCCTTCAGGGGAGGGTCAGAATGCTTGTTCTCCACGGCAGACACTGTGCCAGCAGCAGGTGAGGGCAGGCGCTGTGATGCAGCGGGAGAAGCCGCCACTTGGAGCACCTGCATCCCATACCAGAGTGCCTAGCACAGACTCCCTCCTGCCCCACTTCAAATCCAGCGCCCTGGGAGGCAAGGACAGCTCACATGGGAGACCCAGAGTTCCTGACTCCTGGCTGTGCCTCTGCCCAGGTCTGGCTGTTGTGGTCATTTTAAGAGTGAACCAGTGATCTCCTTTTCTCTCATTCTGCCTTTCCAATAAAAATAAATTTTTCAGCACCAAAAAAAAAACAGCAGCGGGTCATTTTCTGTACAAACTCTGTACAAAGAAGGAACTTCTGTACAAACAAAGGAACCAATTGGGATTCCTTATATGAGCAATTAAATACATTAAGTCTAAGCCAAGGACAGGTTGTTGTGTCAGAGTTAAGCTGCTGCTTAGACACTGGCATTTCCTATTAAAGCGCTGGTGCAAGTCCTGGCCGCTCCACTTTTGACCCAGTTACCCTCTAATACACTGGTAAATAATGAAGGATGGCCCAAGTCCTTGGGCCACTGGCTAGGGCCTGGCCCAGACCCAGCTGTTACAGCCATTTGGGAAGTGAACTAGTGGATGGAAGATCTGTCTCTCCCTTTCTCTGTCACTTTTATTATTATTATTTTTTGACAGGCAGAGTAGACAGTGAGAGAGAGAGAAAGGTCTTCCTTTGCCGTTGGCTCACCCTCCAATGGCCGCTGCGGCCGGCGCGCTGCGGCCAGCACACTGTGTTGATCCGATGGCAGGAGCCAGGTGCTTCTCCTGGTCTCCCATTGAGTGCAGGGCCCAAGCACTTGGGCCATCCTCCACTGCACTCCCGGGCCACAGCAGAGAGCTGGCCTGGAAGAGGGGCAACCGGGACAGAATCCGGTGCCCTAACCGGGACTAGAACCCGGTGTGCAGGTGCCACTAGGCGGAGGATTAGTCTAGTGAGCCGCAGTGCCGGCCTGTCACTCTATTTTTAAGATATACAAATTTTTTTTACAAAAAATCCTTAGCTTATGGTGTTGTAGGTTAAGCTCCCACCTGAGGTGCTGGCATCCCATATGGAGACCGGTTCTAGTCCCATCTGCTCCACTTCCAATCCAGCTCCCTGCTAATATGCCAGGGAAAGAAGTGGAAGATGGACCAAGTCCTTGAGTCCCTGCACCCCTGTAGGAGACCCAGAAGAAACTCCTGGCTCCTGGCTTTGGCCTGGCCCAACCTCAGCTGTTGAGACCATTTAGGAGTGAATCACTAGATGGAAGACCTCTTTCTGCAACTCTGCCTCTCAAATAAATAAATCTTTAAAAAAAATTTTAAAAAATCCTTAGCCAGCATTGCAAACATAAAGCATTTTGAGTAAATGTATGAATGTAAGCCCAAGTGGCTTTTTGTCTTCTTTCATTTCTGAAACAAAGCGGGGATTCCAACGGGGCCACTGTAAGCTGGGGGGCACAGGACGATCTGCTGACCTCTCTCCCCAAGTGCTCTCTGAAGCTGTGGGATCTGGCTTGATCTTAGGAAGACTTCATGTGGTTTGCTGGGCAGACTCCATGTGCTTCACAAACAGGATGCCTCTGCCAAGCAGGAGTGTCGCCCATGCTTTAGCCCCCTGGGGCCCCTCCGACGCTCAGATGTTCAATTTCATTGGGGTCCACTACAAAGAGTCCTCCTGGACAAGACCAGCGCCTTCCAACAGCACCCTGTAGTCTCAGGAAACTTGTGGGGTTCAATCTGACAAGAGGGTGGTGTCTGTGTGGCCCAAGCCACCATTCTTCCTTGGTGTTTTGATGTAGGCAACATGGCCAAGAAGCTGGACAAAAAGCAGCTTTGTTAAAAATGGAGTGACAAAGGTGGCGGCGGCAGCAGAGGCCCGTGGGGGTGAGGGGGTTTACCTTGTAAAGGTGGAAGAGCTGCAGCCTGGGTGCAGACAGGATGGGGGGGGGGAGGGAAGGAGCGTGGAGGGGAAATAGGGAGGAGCAGGAGAGGGAGGTGGGCAGTGTCAGCTACAGGAAGCTCCCACGGCCACAGGAAGGAAGGAGGGGAGTACAGCTGGCTCCTGAGAGCTGCTTGAGCAGAGT
The DNA here is from genome assembly GCA_949820135.1 of Sylvilagus floridanus. NCBI lineage: Eukaryota > Metazoa > Chordata > Mammalia > Lagomorpha > Leporidae > Sylvilagus > Sylvilagus floridanus. The sequence goes on from OX463225.1 coordinate 30,426,708, forward strand.
CGATCTAACCAGAGGAAAACAAAACAGTTGTGATCGTTTCTATAAACAATGGAAAGCATCATCTGAGCGGAGAACATACAGGGTGGCCCGGAGAGCTGAGTGAGGAACAGGTGCACCTCCTGTCCAGAAGGGGCAAGAATCACCTGTGGCAATCTGGGAGGACCGCTGGCCACTGCCCAAGGCACCCTTGAGACCCACACTGGCCAGCTTGAAGGGGACCAGGTGCACACTAGCTCAGGAAGGCAGCTGGGTGCCACAGCAAGAGTAAGGAAGCACAGAAGAGGCGTGGGGTGTGAGGGGAGACAGGAAAGCCTGGGTGCAGGGGGCAGAGGGAGTAAACACAAGGGCGACCCGAGACCACGCCAGCCTTGGGAACCTCTGAAAGGACTGCACAGTGTGGATCAGGTAATAACATTCTACCAGTGCTCACTCTGGGATTTTGAGAACTCTGCTGTGTTAGTATTAGAAGTGCCCGTTCTCAGGAAACACGCCCTGAAGTAATTAGGGGAGAAGGTGCGTGAAGTTCCCAATCTACTGTCAAATGTCAAATGGCTTAAAACACCGCACGGTCTGTGCTGCTTCCTTTTGATAAAGGAGACAAACAGCAACTAGGATTTGCAAAAAAAAAAAAAAAAAAAAACACCTTTTGAAGCCCCAAACCCCAAACTCAGTCACTGCAGAAGGGCTGGGTCTCCCCAGGCCATCACCAGACTCCCACCTGGTCCTGTGTATGAGAATTTAGTTTTCATCATCAAACTTCTTCCCATAGGTGGGATCACCCCTGGTGCCATTGGGGTTTGTGAAATTGCCTTGTGAAATTGTCTTGGCACATGAACCAGAAAACGATGTGGTGGAAGCTGCTTTCCTTGCAGCCAAAGCCCTTTCTATTTGACAGGCAGTTTGACAGTGTGAGATAGAAAGGTCTTCATTCCATTGGTTCACCCCCCAAATGGTTGCTATAGCCGGCGCACCGTGCCAATATGAAGATGGGAGCCAGGTGCTTCCTCCTGGTCTCCCATGCAGGTGCAGGGCCCAAGCACTTGGGCCATCCTCCACTGCCCTCCCAGACCACAGCAGAGAGCTGGACTGGAAGAGGAGCAACCAGGACTAGAACCCGGCACCCATATGGGATGCCAGTGCCACAGGTGGAGGATTAACCAAGTGAGCCATGGCACCGCACTGGCCCCCAAAGCCCTTTCCATGGATGCACAGGGAATAGAAATTCCCTGGGGTTAAGAAAAAAGTGCTGAGGTTAAATTATCTAACTAGAGAATTCAAATGCCACGTTCAACCATCTGAAAGTGTTTGGGGCAGGCATTTGACCTAGCAGTCAGGACGCTGCTTGGGATGCCCACATCCCGTATCAGAGTAATTCCAGCTTCTAATGCAGTCCCTAGGAGGCAGCAGGTGATGGCTCAAGTAATCGGGTGCCTGCACCCCACACAGAAGATCCAGGCTGAGATCACTGGGGCAGACAGGCTTTGTAAAAAAATGGTAGTGGCGGTGAAAAGAAGGGGTCAAAGGAGGTGTAGCTTTCTCTGGAGGGAGGGGAGAATTTCCACTTTGATTATGGAGTTTGTGGACTCAAGAGGCTTCCATAGCCTTGCAGCTCATGACAAGAGCCTCAGGTGATCACTGACGTCATAGAGTATCAATTGTTAACAACAGAACTGTGCACTTATTCTCCATGTAGGATCTCTGTCCTTAGTGAGTTGTACTATGAGAATTAACGGCAAAACTAGTCTTCAAGTAGTACTTTATACTTTGTGTGTGTGGGTGCAATCTGTTGAAATCTTTACTTAGTATATACTAAGTTGATCTGTATATAATTAAAAATGAATCTTAATGAAGAATTGGATGAGAGAGGGAGTAGGTGGGATGACTTCAGGGAAGGGCAGGTACAGGGGAAGAACCACTATAATCCAAAAGCTGCATCTACAAAATTTGTATTTATTAAATAAAAGCCTTCTTATAAAAAAAAAAATGGTGGTGGGACACTGATGTTAGGAAAGAGGTGAAGTTGGATGCATTGTAAATCCCAAATGCATCAGCTACCTAAATATGCAGAAAAAATTACAGATACCAGGAGACAACACAGGTTCAATTCTTCTATAATTTGGATATAAGCAAGGAGTTTTTAAATTATGTCTCAAAACCCAAATATAAATTTTATTAAGTTCAGGGGCCAGAATTATATCAGAGCAGGCTGGTACTGTGGCGCGATGGGTTAAACCCCCAGTCTGCAGCGCTGGCATCCCATATGGGTGCTGGTTCGTGAACCGACTGCTTCTCCTCCAATCCAGCTCTCTGCTATGGCCTGGGAAGCAATACATGCCCCAAGTCCTTGGGCCCCTGCACCTACATGGGAGACCCAGGAGCAGCTCCTGGCTCCTGATCAGCTCAGCTGTGACCGTGGTGGTCATTTGTGGAATAAACCAGTAGAATAGAAAACTTCTCTCTCTCTCTGGATCTACTTCTCTCTGAAACTCTTTCAAATAAATAAATCTTTAAAACAACAAAAAAATTATATCAGAGCACCGGTTTCAGTACAGCTGTCCACTTCCCATTGAGCTCCCTGCTAATGAACCTGGAGAAGTACTTGGGCTATGGCCACCCACAGGAGAGACCCATATGGGGTTCCTGTCTCCTTTCAGCATGGCCCCACCCCAGCTGTTGAAGTCCTTTGGGGAGTGAACCAGCAGAACTTTATCTCTGTCTCCCTCTCTCTGTATCACTTTTCCAAACAAAAAAGGAAGCAAAATAATAAAGGAAAAAACAAACTGGAAGAGTTATTCATGTATACCATGAATCCCAGAACATAAAATTACAGGACTACTCCTAGCAGGTAACCGATGAAGTTTATACTTTGCTTTGTGGCCATGGTTCCCTGCTCATCACTCCTGTTTGATTCTTGGCCTTTCTGCAGCAGTGGAGGTCCCTGGAGGGCAGCACACCTGGAAAGGGCAAGGAAGCTCCACATCGCACCCTCCCTGCCCTCAGCTTGGACTCTCTTCTGTCTGTATCCTTTGTAGTACACTTTATAGTGAACTGTTAGCTAAAGTGCTTCCTTGAGTTCTGTGAGCAGCTCAAGCAAATTAATTGAACTAAAGAAGAGGTGTGAGAATCCCAATTTAGAGCTGGTCAGAATTATAGGAAAACTGGGGAGCTGGCACTATGGCATAGTGGGTAGAACAGCCACCTGGAGTGCCAGCATCCCATACAGGTGCCAGTTCAAGTCCCAGCTGCTCCACTTCTGATCCAGCACCTGCTGATGTGCCTGGGAAAGCACAGGAGGATGGTCCAGGTCCTTGGATCCCTGCACCCTCGTGGGAGACCCAGAAGAAGCTTCTGGCTTGACTGGCCCTGCTCCGAAAGTTGTGGCATTTGGGGAGTAAACCAGTGGATGGAAAGTTTCTCTCTGCCTCTGCCTCTCTGTAACTCTTGCCTTTTAAATAAATAAAATAAATTTAAAAAATAAAAAGAATTATAGGTAAATCTACGTGAGGCTTCCTACTGGCATTCAAGGTTGGGGCAGGGGACTTGAGGACTGAGCTCCCAGCCTGTGGGATCTGACACTGTCTCTGGGTAGACATGGTCAGAATTAAGTTAAGGTTTGCCTAGACAGATGTGTAGACTCTAGAACTCACTTCCAACACAACCAAAGACAACTCTTCAAAGATTGAATCACAGCTCTAGGTTCAATTCCAAACCCACAGAAGAGCAATTACAAATTTTCATCAAAACCTTTAACCAAAAACCTTACTCATGTTATGCTATCAAACAAAAACTTGCTTTGAAAATCTGTACTGGAGCTGGCATGTGGCATAGAGGGTAAAGCCATCACCTGCAGTGCCCGCATCCTGTATGGGCACTGGTTCAAGTCCCGGCTGCTCCACTCCCGATCCAGCTCTCTGCTAAGGCCTGGGAAATCAGTGGAAGATGGCCCAAGTCCTTGGCTCCCTGCACCTGTGTGGGAAGACCTGGAGGAAGATCCTGGCTCCTGGCTTCAGATCGGTGCAGCTCTGGCCATTGTGGCCAAATGGAGAGTGAACCAGTGGATGGAAGACCTCTCTCTTTCTCTCTGCCTCTCCTTCTCAAATAAATAAATCTTTAAAAAAAAAAAAAAAAAAACACACAAAAATCTATACTGAAGGGACCGGCACTGTGGCTTAGTAGGCTGAGCCTCCACCTATGGTGCTGGCATCTCACATAGGTGACAGTTTATGTCCCAGCTGCTCCTCTTCCAATCCAGCTTTCTCCTTGTGGCCTGGGAAAGCAGAAGATGGCTCAAGTGCTCCCCTGCACTTCCTGGGAGACCCAGAAGCAGCTCCTGGATCTTGGCTTCACATCAACCGAGATCCATCCATTGCAGCCATTTGGGGAGTGAATCAATGGATGGAAGATCTGTCTGTCTCTCCCTCTCAAATAAAATGGAAGGGAAGGGGAGGGGAGAAAAATCTATCTATCTTGAAGAGTCAAGATTCTGGATTTGGTTTCAGAATAGAAGAGCTAGGCGCCAACACTGGAAAAGACCAGAATTTAAAGAATCAAGCCAAGGCAACGGATTACCTTTAAGAGCAGATTCAAAACAGAGAAACCAGATGACGTCATATTAGTACAGTTCTTCTGAATCCCACACCTTCACAAGGCATTTATGAAAACTTTTACCCTAGAATTGGTTCCAGAGAACAACTTGCTAAAGAAATTGGGGTTCCTGAGCTAAGAGTCCCAATATGGTTGTCAAATCAAAGTTCTAGACTCCACGTGCAGAGACAGGAGTACGTGATGAGTTCTTAAACAAGACAGGGAGTTCTATAAAATTAAAGAAAAAAATCACTGAAATAAATGTGTACACAAACTCAAAGCAAGTCTGAATTGTAACTAAAGGAGTAAAAATGGGACTTAGGCTGGTTCATTCCCCAAATGGCCACGACAGCTGAGCTGATCTAAAAGGAGCCTGGAGCTTCTTCTGGGTCTCCATGAGTGCAAGGATTTGGGCCATCTTCTGCTGCTTTCCCAGGCACATTAGTAGGGAGCTGGATCAGACATGGAGCAGCCTGGACTTGAACTGGAGCCCATATGGGTAAAGCCACTGCTATGCCACAGAGCAGGCCCTAGTTTGGACTCTTGAAGCATGTTATTGTTTACACAAAAACTTAAAATTATGAGAGCATTTGGTACAGCAGTTAAAATCGCTGCTTGCGACACCCACATACCCATTATCAGAGTGCCACGTTCTAGTCCTGGCTCCTCTATTTCTGATACAGATTCTGCTAATGAGCATCCGCTGTCTCTCTGCCTTTCAAATAGAAAGAAAACAAATTTCTAAAAAGAAAAAACTGACACGAGAACTAAATATGTGGTTCTGGGTTAAGGGGAAAGTCTTCCATAAAGAACAGTATTGGGACAATCAACAAAACTTGACTATGGACTATCCATTAGATGGTTCTAGCATTCAATTTCCTTGATTGAGAATTGTACCATGATTACATAGGATGATATCTTTGTTCTTAAGAAATATATGATTGAGTATTTAGGAATGAAAAGTCACGATTGCTGTAACTAATTTCCAAATAATAACAACCATAGGCACACATATGTAGACAACAAAGATTAACAACAAAAGAAAATACATAAAGGATGTCATTCATTATATTTTTTTTTTTTTTAAATTTTTGACAGGCAGAGTGGACAGTGAGAGAGAGAGACAGAGAGAAAGGTCTTCCTTTTTGCCGTTGGTTCACCCTCCAATGGCTGCCGCGGCCGGCGCGCTGCAGCCGGCGCACTGCGCTCATCCGATGGCAGGAGCCAGGTGCTAGGTGCTTATCCTGGTCTCCCATGGGGTGCAGGGCCCAAGCACTTGGGCCATCCTCCACTGCACTCCTGGTCCACAGCAGAGGGCTGGCCTGGAAGAGGGGCAACCGGGACAGAATCCGGCGCCCCGACCGGGACTAGAACCCGGTGTGCCGGCGCCGCAAGGCAGAGGATTAGCCTGTTGAGCCACGGCGCCGGCCTCATTATATTCTTCTCACAACTTTACAGGCTGGAATTTTTTCAAGTATCACCCTTGGAAAGTTTCTGGGATGGTCCTGGGGTCTGTTAGAGATGGAACACCTAACCATGGGCTCTGCCAAATCAAGTCATAAGGTCTGGCAGGCCCAACAACTTGTTCCACCCTAAGATGGATACAGGGCATTCAGGATCAGGCACAGTGGGACAGACACACACACAAGCTTCACTGGCAGGTGACCAGCTCCCCAATGTTGAAGCCACCTCTTCTTCTGTTGACACCGTGGGTCACATGGAGGTCCCTTAGGACCAGTTAGCACAGGAAGGAAATGGACAGGATTGGTTCACTGATAGGTGGGTTGGCTCAGTATATGGGACACGCTGAAAATGGACTGCCACTGCACAAAGCCCTACTTGGGGTGGCTTTGTGACAGTGATGAGGGCCAATCCTCTCAAACGGCAGAGCTTCAGGGGACAACTCTGGGTGGAAAGAACACCGGCCCCACGGCAGTGTGACACATCCCTGGGATAACAGGTCAGGAACCTGGAAGAACACATGGAAGGCTAAGGGCTAGAAGCTACGGGGGAGTACCGTATGTGAAGATCTTTGATGAAGATCTCTGACGTTACTGCCCGTAGACCACAGCCATCTCAACAGAGTAAATAACCACAGAGAGAGAAACTCAGGGAGCTGACATCAGCCAGCTTCTCTCAAAGGTCACTGCAGTGCTGGCCCAACAGGCATATGAACAAAGTAGCCATGGGAACCAGATTACAGGCAATATGAGACCAACAACGAGCTCCACTCACCAAGGCTGAGCCAGCTACTACCACGACCGCCAAACACCCAAACTACTAGGAACTGAGGCCAACGCTGAGCCTTTGAGATCAACCAGCCGCTTGGTGGCAAGCTGACTGCGGCAGACCTCTCAGCCCCACAGGGCTGTCATTAGCCTGCACAGGCATCAGCATTTGCTTCCATTGCCTACAAGGCTTCAGCTGACTCCATGATGCTCGTGCTTACACAATCGAATGACATAGCACCTGTATGCTTTGGCTGGAATGTGTGCCCTCCAAAATTCATGCTAGGAGCTGGGGCCTTCAAACGGTAATCAGGTCACGAGGGCTCCTCTCCTGAATGGAATCACGGTCTTCACATGCAGTCGTCAGTGGGCTGCCTTTCTCCCTTCTACAGTTGTGAGCACACTGTTCCTCTGCTCCCAGAGAACACGGCCTTCCCCAAACCTGCTAGTGTCTTCACCTTGGACTTCTCAGCTTTCAGAAGTGTGAAAAACAAAATTTTTCTTTATAAGACATTGCATAACGTTGCATCAACAGCAAAGAAGGCACAGCAGACAGCACACGAACGTGGGACGCACTGTTCCTGTCACAAACCACACCACTCAGAACTGACCGACAGGGCAAGGCCTACAGGTGCAGATGAGGCACCAGTTTAGAAATGATACCTTGAGGCCGGCACTGAGGTGAAGTGGCTAAACCTCGCCTGCCACACCAGCATCCCATGTGGGTGCCAGTTCTCCCGGCTGCTCCTCTTCCGATCCAGCTCTCTGCTAAGGCCTGGGAGAGCAGTGGAAGACGGCCCAAGTCCTTGGGACCCTGCACCCACATGGGAGACCCAGAAGAAACTCTTGGTTCCTGGCTTCAGATCAGCCCAGGTCTGGCCATTGTGGCCAATTGGGGGTGAACCAGCAGATGGAAGACCTCTCTCTCTGCCTCTCCTCTATGTGTAACTCTTTCAAATAAATAAATCTTTAAAAAAAATAAAATAGATACCCTGCCCAGCATTATGGCACAGTGGGGCAAGTTGCCATTTCTGACACTGGCATCCCATTTGGGTGCTGGTTCTGTCCCGTATGTTCTACTTCCAATCCAGCTCCTTGCCTGGGAAGAGCCCTGCCACCCATGTGGGAGACCCAAATGAAGTTCCTGGCTTCAGCTAAGCCCCACCCTGGCCATTGCAGCTATCTAAGGAGTAAATTGGCAGATAGAAGATCTCTCTCCCTCTCTATTTCAAATAAATAATTAAATCTTAAAAAAAGCAAGTGTGGGGAAATTAGGCACAGAAGGCAATTCAAAGATGGCGCCTGCAGGAAAATTAGGCACATGTGGCAATTCAAAGATGGCACCCAAAGGAAGTAAGGTGGGCGGTACCCAAAGTCGTTTACCACCAAAGCTGATTGGCCGCACAGCATCAGGGGAGATGACAACTGATCATGAGTGTACAGACATATGGCTGGTCCTGTAAAAAGTCACCCGGTAAAATGACCTTTTAAGTAACTGGTTGGTCCTTATGCCCTGCCCCAGTAATCCTGCGGTCTTGTGCTTTAAAAGGCTTTGCTACGCGCGCAATAAACCGAGTTCTTGCTTGCTTGACTTGACTCCCCACTGCATCTGATTGTCTCCGGGCGAGTGGCGCACTTACCTTTCTTCGGACCCAGTCCATCCTCGTTTGAGTGGACTAAGACCCAGCAGGAAGAGGGGCCGGTGCTGTGGCACTGCAATGCCAGCATCCCATGAGTGAGTATTGGCTGGAGACCCAGCTGTTCCACTTTAGATCAAGTTCCCTGCTAATGCCCCTGAGAAAGCAGAAGATGGCCCAAGTCCTTGCGCCCCTGCCTCCCACGTCAGAGATCCAGAATTAGCTCCTGGCTTCAGCCTGACCCAACCCCGGTTGTTGTAGTCATTGGGGGATTGGATCAGCAGATGGAAGATCTCTCTGCCTTTCAAATAAAAAAAATCGTAAAAAAAGAAACAAAGGCTAAGGATCAAAACCCCAGCTCTACAAAAAGGGCAAAGCAAACCTAAGCTACCCTGTGAGGATGGGCCCAATATGCATCCTGGATCAGTGACCATTAGAAAATGTCTGTCTCTGGGGGTCCAGGCACCAAAGGCAGACGCTGGAACGATCCTGCTTCCCATCACTCTTCCTCTCAAGCCCCACAGATCCAGGCTTTCTGAGTGTGAAAGTCTTAGTGCCCAGATAGTTTAAACTTTCACCCACAGAGACCACCAGAATCCCATTAAACTCTAAGCTGTGACTGCTGCCTGATCACATGAAGCTCCTTACGGCAAGAGACAAGAAAAGGCATTTTTGGGACCAGCGCTGTGGCACTGCATGTAAAGCCACTGCCTGCAATGGCAGCATCCCATATGGGTGCCAGTTTGAGTCTTGGCTGCTCTACTTCCAACCCAGCTCCATGCTAATGCACCTGGGAAAGAACGCAGAAGACAGCCCACATCACTGGGTCCCTGTCATCCACATGGGAGACCCAGAAGAAGCTCCTGGCTTCCGCCTGGCCCGCCCAGCTCAGAGTCATTGCGGCCATTTGGGGAACGAACCATAGGATGGAAGATCTGCCTGTCTCTAACTCTGCCTTTCAAATAAATAAGTAAATCTTTAAAATAGATATGAAGACTTTCTTTAAACTATGAGCAACTGTGACTGATTAACATAAAAAAGCTATATATTAAAACAAAAAGGAGTGTAGGTCAAAAGTGCTATGAGTATTTAAGAAAAACACAACTGTCAGTAGTAATTGCATCTGGGATATGGGGCAGAGATGGTGAAGGAAAAATTTTAGCTATTAATTTATACTCTTAACCTTCCAATGGAAAAACCTAGTAAATATCTCCTTTAACAAGTGGTCAAAGTTACCATCACAAATATTTGAAGTGATATCATGGATTTCCTTATACGGCATGGTAACAACACTTTTGTGGTAACCATGCCAAAACACACAACCTAAATGTACTCATGAAGAAAATACACTGAGAAAAGCCTTAAACACAACTGGTCTGTTTTCTCCAAAGAGGTCAAAATCAACAAAGACAATGAAAAAGCAAGAAACTATTTCAAATGAAAGGAAACTAAAAAGACTCAACAATTAAATGCAATGTGTGCGCTCATCAGGGAAGAAAAATTACTAAAATTAGAGGACAACATTGGAACGTACAATGAAATCTGGCTGGAATATTCAAGTATAGTGTCAAATTTCACAAGTTCGATTTTGTTAACGTATTTATTTTGAGTCAGAGAGAGGGAGAGACAGAGATTGATCTCCCATCCACTGATCACTCCCCAAATGGCTGCAATGGCCGGGGCCAAGTCAGGCTGAAGCCAGGTCTCTCAAAAAGGGTGCAGGCGGCCAAGCACCCCGCCATATTCTGCTGCTTTCCCAGGTGCATTAGTGGGGAGCTGGACTGGAAGCAGAGCAGCCGGGACTCCGAACAGTGCCTATATGGAATCCAGTGTTGCAAGCGGCAGCAGCTTAACCCATTATACCATAATGCCAGCTCCAAGAGATAATTCTTATGGAAACATATACTGAAGTGTTTCCTAGCTACCAATTCTGCTTCCTGCCAGTGCAGACACTGGGAAGCAGCAGTGATGGGTCAAATAACTGGGTTTCTGCTACCTATCTTGGAAACAGGTATTAAGCTCCTGGATTTGGCCCTGGCCCAGCCCTGGCCACTGTGGGCATTTTGGGAACCAGCAAATAAGAGCAAATTCTCTGCCTCTCAAACAAATTTTTTTTAAATGCCTGCTCTGTTTCACGTTACTAAATGCTAGGGTTGAGAGCTCTCGGATGAACTCAACCAGAAACAGTATCAAGGGCCTAGGGTCCAGGCAGCTCCCTTCCTTCCCCAGCTGCCCACCATACTGACCAGAGTCCTACTCACCTGGCATGGGCACAGGACTGAATATAGCAGGAGCATATGGATGCGGTCAGCCAGTTTGGCCCAACCTTGATTGATGTCCATGTACACCTGAGGGTTTGACCGCGCCTTATTTTGCAGTGGGCTCTCCCTGGGTACAGAAGAAAAGTGCTAGTTAGAACTGCCTGACTTCCCAAACATAAGCAGAAACAACACCAGCGAGCAGGCTGGATGGAGCAAGGGGCTGACAGGGAAGCTCTTGGCCTGACCAGGATACAGGAGGCAGGAATCATGGCCACAACACCCAGCAGTGACGCACAGTGACAGGAGACCTTGGCACTATCTCAACCCAGCTCCAGGCACGGTCTCATCATCCTGTGTCCCCTGCCCAGCAGTCAGAGAACATTCTTCTGGTCTCCACTGTACAACTCCCACCATCTTCCAACTCTGGTTCAAGCCCAGCCACCATAATCCAATTAAGCAGACCCATTCACATACCAGCCCCTCCTGTTCCTAGCCCTGCAGAGTCATAGGCTGGCTGTCTGGAAGAACAAGGCAGGGCAACCCTCTTGCTCAGAAGACAATTCAGGAGGCTGGGACCTTGCATTATCCTCCCAGACAAACCTGACTAGAGGATAAGTTAGATGGATATTCAGTGGAAATTCCCCTCTGTAGCTTGGATTCACTGTTCAAGGTACTGACATTGAGCTTTTAGGCCAAATAGTTATTAAATAAATGGATGTGGCCTCTACCCTGAGGTGCTGGTTATGGAGCTGGGGAAGGCACACAGATCCTAGAGCTCTACAGCCTGAGTTCAAGTCTCAGCCCCACCACTGATGAGCTGTGTAATGCGGGACAAGGTATTTGACCTCATTGTGCCTGTTTCCTTCCCTAAAAGTGGAGATAACAGTACTTATCTCAAAGAACTATTATTAGGACTAAATATTTGTGAAGCACAGTTGCTGGAACATGTAAGCATTTGTTAAATACTGAACTTCAACAGAATGGAGTAAATGCTAGATAAAGGGTATCACAGAAGCCCAGGGTCATGGAAGCCTAGAAGGGACATTCATCTGCGTCTCTAGACACGTTTTTCCCTTCCTACTCACCTAGCTAGATCTTATGAATTTAACAGAGCACAGATTCCATTCTGGTGATGGAGAGCAGACATAGGACAAACAGGAATGGGTGGTGTCAAGCCAGAGGGCTCAGAGCTCTGCAGGACCCGTATTCTGCATTTCTGCATTCTGACTACGAGAGGCACTCTGAACCAAGCCTGGAAGCCCATCTTTAACCAGCACTTCCTAACACTCAGCAAGTGGCACCACCGAGCCACTGTAGAGGGTTGAATAGGGCCATCCAAAATTTCACTTCTGGACCTCAGAATGTCCTCTTACTTAGAAATAGTCATTATAGATGCAACTAGCTAACCTGTGAAATATTTTCTTAAGTCACAGAATACAGGAAAGGCCATGTAAAGAGAGAAATTAGTGACGCTAAAAGCCATGGATTTGTGAGGAGCCACCACAATCTAGAAAAGGCAAGAAAAGATTCCTCTAGGGAAGACTTCAGAGGATCATGGCCCTCTTAACACCTTGACTTTAGACTTCTAGCCTCCTGAAGAGTTGAGTAAATTACTTCGGTTTTCACCACTCTGAGGTAGGTTGCTATTATAGCCCCAGGAAACTACTACACCTACTTTTTATAATCGGTGGCTTTTTATAATCAATGACAAGAGCAACAATCAAATACTAAATAGCAGAAATTTCTTACCTCGGCAAACTCAAATTCAATGAAAGAATTCTTGGTGCTCCTCTACAAAAGCAGAAATCGATCATTAATATGTAGACAGCAGGAGAAAACATACAGGTACCTGCTAAAAATACTTCTGATTATATTTTACATTGTTAGTCATTTTGTTTATTTAAAATATAGCCAAATAATGCACTAAATTTTTAACCAGTTCTACTACTAATTTTAAGTTGCTTCCCATTTTGGGTAACTATTTATAAGACCCAAGTCCATAATCACACCACCATCCTGGCCTTCCTGTCACAACACTCCTGTGCTCATGTTGTGTTGCAGCAAATGCACACACAGGAGAGCAGGGACCCAATACTTCAGGGTATATAAAAATCACTTCCTTGGTACACGCCTTCCCCTATTCTTCAGACCTCATCTAACTTGAATACAATTTCCTAAATGGGCTCAGTTTCTCATTTAGTCACTAAAAGGATTCTTGGTACAATCCTTACCGCATCACCAACAGATTGACTGGTCATTCCCCAAATGCCTTTGCCCAGCCCTGGTCATCAGCGCCCATCACACAACCACATCTGTCACCAACCCTAGCTGTTTATGGAACCCTTTCCTCTAAGAAGCCGAGTGAGACTGGGATTTATGGGAAGAATGGAACCAGATGAAGGCTGGGGTAACAAGCACCTGTCCTGGGTGATGAGCCTGCTGCCACAGGCTGGGTGTCACAGCAGACCCATGCCAGGTTCCCTGGGACCACAGGTCTGTGCCCCGTCTACTGTCACCAACCCTGACTCATCATGCTGGTCCGTCCTCCAACCCAGATAGCACATTTGGAGGAAGCCACCTTGCCCAACCCGCTGTTCCAACTGCCAGGTGGAGCTGAATTTCACAGGGAACTTAACAGTCACGTTCACAAGCATGGGGCTGTCACGAAATAGGGACACCTATTTTAGATCTGTCATTTAAAGTGAAACCAGGCCTTTCAGGGAAAGGAGCCTGCCAAGAAGGAAGAACATTTTACGGAAGGCCTGTGTTAAGGCCCCGAGGGCTCGAGGAATGAAAAGGAAACATGGCTGGAGGGCAGGACCTTGTCACACTGAGGACTGAAAGCCAGTGCCTGTGTGCTGCAGTCACAGATCCCCCGTACACTTCCCGCACAGGAAAGCTTGCTTACAGAATCTCAGCAACTGCTAGACAGACCTTAAGTTCTGCAGACCTTACTGCCTGTCCTTGGGCCATGTGCCAGCTGCCTCTACTCCAGATTTTCCTGAGCCAGATTGTGACTCTTCAGACCTCTGTCCTCTGCACATTCCACGGGGCCAATACTCACTGATGGAACCTACCACAATACAGTGCAAAGGGACAGGGCCATAGTCAACAGGGCTGCACACCTGGTCATCCACTTGTAAACAGTCAGGAGACAGGAGCTCACTCCAATCTAGTCACATCCAGAAATTACTTCTAGTGAAGACTGGAATTTATAGAATAAAACTGTGGTAAGATGGAGGCAGTTTTATGGAGATTTTTCTTTATTGAGAAACATAAGACTTGGGTACATCAAATAAAACCAATTTCCAGGGAAGGGGGAAAAAAGAAAATCAAAACCCACAATAGAAAAAAAAGTTCACACTGTCTGGGCCAAAGCAGAACCCAGAGAATATAGTCATATAATTGAAAAATTCTAGGTGCTTCATTAATTGACCTTTTGATACAAAATGACCTATTAAATTTGCAATTTGTGGTTCTTGGTGTTGAGGTCCATAGGACAAGCTACGAAGTCTTCAAACCTTGAGCTGAACTCCACGAGGGGTTATTTGGCTTTTGAATCCTGAAAAGAAAAGCACCAACACAAATACATAAAATAATTTCAGAGATTTCATTAAAACCTCGCTAGTAAGAAAATACTAGATCAGAGTTTCCCACCCTCAGCACTACAGACACTTGGGGCCACCTGACTCTGGGCCATGTCCTGTGCACTGTACAATGTTCAACAGCTTCCCTCTACTCATTAGGTGAGGGCTCCTCGGGCCATTGGTGCACACCTACGCCCAGTCAATCCTACTAACACTCCAGCTCTGGCCACTCCACGCACTCTTCCTTACCTTGCCTCTGCTCATCTCACCAAGCCTGCTACAGACAAAGTCCACAACCTTATGGTGAGTGGTCAAGTGGAACACAGTCACATGTAACTGTAGTCAGGCATGTGTATCTCTCCCTCTAGGTCCTGATCCTCAATGACAAAGCCTCTCTCTGGAAGCCAACCTCTGAACAAACCAGGAAGATGATACTCACAGGATGAGACTTTATGTCCTGATTAAGAGAACTCCTTGTAGACCCATCATTATTTTGGATCAACAAGGTAATTTGGGAGAAAGATTGGACCAGGAACTCCTTTTAATTCACAACCCTGTCTCCTTCCTCCATATTAACTCCTCTAGATAACAGAAAAGGCTCAGCAATGACCTGCACAAGTTAGCAGGCTGAGTGACAGAAATGGCATTCTATATACTGCCCCTCTTCTTTTAGTAAGATGTTCAAAACCAAATGAAAAATGAAATAGCCAACATACGGTTTTTCCATGTCTAAGAGGTAGCAGCAGCAACAGCGCCCACCTTCTGGGCAGCTTCTTTCTTGGCATGATGAGCTTGTAAAACTGCCACAGCTTCATCCACCTGTGAGAAACCTCCAGGTGGTCAGCGAGGCTGAGGAGAGCCACGTCACCCCTCCCCAGTGTCTGAGCCCAGGGGTGGAACACAGCCCAATGTGGAAACAGCCCTTGGATCTCTGGTGCCGGATGCTTTCCCCATCACAGGCAAGGCAGGAGGACAAACCCACCCCCCAGCCCAGGCTGCACCTGAGCGTCCAAGGGCACTGTGATCTAGCTGGGAGCTGAAGCTGTGGGGTCTGAGGACCGCTCACCTTGGAGCGGAGAGACTCGGGGGACTCCAGCATGTGCAGCAGCTCCGAGTTGTCGATCTCCAGCAGCATTCCCGTGATCTTGCCCGCCAGGTTTGAGTGCATTGTTTGGATGAGCGGGAACAATCGTTCTCCTGTGGGTGGGACAGCTCATGAAGAACCGAATCACATCCCAGTAGAGTGGGCACTGATGTCTGGGTCAGCCACCCTCTTCTGCAGGCACATGGGCACTCACCCAGCATCTGTTTCTGTTCCTGGGGGGGTGCTGCAGCCAGCATGGAGGCAGTCAGGGGCTCTTGCCCCTGCACATGGACAGCAGGCTGGGGGGCCTGGGAACCAGGAGAGGCAGTGGTTAGCATCAAGGACAGGACATTTGCTGGTGACCACATCTGAACTGTCAACATGTGACTATCTTAAGCATGTCAAAGAGGAAACAGAAGCCATCTATCCTCTCAAACTGGTTTCAGTCCTCGTGGGATTAAATGATATGGTGAGGGAAAGTACACAAACCAAAACTAATGAAAATAGCATGCTATCAGTAGGAAAAGTGCAATAAATGTACCAAACCTACAAAGCCAGGTCAGTATTTTCTGACATTTTCATTTAATTTGCCCTAAGTTACTTGAATTCCAAGTCTTGTTATATTAAAGGCTACAGCAAACATTTTATGTGTGAACTACCTGAGAATCAGTTTTCTTTAGGGTGACCTCCAATACAGACGGAGTCAAAGGGTGCAAATATCACCCTTCCACATCACCTTCACTGCTAAGACTGCTAAGGACAGCCAACATGAATGCCAATGTCAGTCACAGCCCTAAAAGAGGACTTTGTAGACAAAACATTTCTCCACACAGAGTTCTGGAAACTCCCCACCTTGGAGAGCAAGGGCACAGAGATGGCTAAGGAGTCTTCTCCCAGCTTACAGACCTGAAGGCTGAGAGCAGAGTGGCACTGCCACAGCACACTGCTACTGAGCTCTAAGACAAACTGACTGCTTCTTGGTTTGCCTTTAAGAGCACAGCTCCGATGACAGCACACTAAGTTCTAAACTCTGGTTCCACCTCTTCCTGCCTTCATGTCCCCCGGTCATCTTGCCTAACAGCCAAAGATCAAACACGTCACTAGATGTTAAAGTGACCTGGATGGTCAGAGTTAAATGAGACTGTGGATTCCACAAAAACAGGAAGCACCGGCTGTCCCTTCAGGGGCATTCCGTAGTTAACTCTCATTAGAATCCCTTCCAGCCCCTGCTCTCCAACTGGTCAGCCTGAAGGCAGGGACACAGACCACGATGCCCTAATGCAGAACAGACATTTAATGCCTGTTGTAAGGATCAAAGAGGCTGCTGGTGTGGTGTAGTAAGTTAAGGGGCCACCTGCAAGGATGGCATCCCATATAGGCACTGGTTCCTATCCTGGCTGCTGCATTTCCCTCATCCAGTTCCCTAGTAATGTGCCTGGGAAAGCAGCAGACGATGGCCCAATTGCTTGGGACCCTGCACCCACATGGGGGACCCAGAAGAAAAACCTGGCTTTTTGGCCTGGCCCCACCGCTGCCCTTGCAGCCATGAGGAGTGAACAAGCAGATGGAAGATTGAAGTAAAGCCACCTTTTACACAATTGGTTATGAGGAAAAGCCTTTTGGCAAACTGCCTGGGCCCTCACCTGCAAAGGCTGTATGGCAGGGTGAGGGCTGCGGACACTGGACGCATATTTATATGGAGCAACAGCCCGAGGGGCAGCAGCAGCAACAGCAGCGCGGGGTGCTAGATTCTGCACAGCTGTAGGAACACCTTAGGAAAGGAACAAATACAATTAAAGCCCATCAGTCTGGGCACAGACCCGTCAAATCCCATCTTTCCCCCTTCTGTGTGCATCCAATACCACCTCCAGACTGGCAGCTGTCAGTCAGCCCTTGCTGGGCGGCACCAGCCCCACCAAAGTCCATAGCCAAGCGGTCCGGGCACTCAGACCCTACAACAGACCAGCAAACGCACATCAGTGTTGGCGGCACATGTCCAACTGGCCACGCCCCACGGAAGGAGAAATTCCAACACACATTCACACAGACACACACATGGGGCCACTACCGCTACTAGGAGGAGCCAAAGGGTAACATAACTCTTGGCATTCCACATCTTGGAATACAGGACAAACTCTGTAAAAAAGTTTCCTTGCATTCCCCACCCTACCCACAAAACAGGCTACCTTTGTAGTCATCTGGCTAGCAAATTTCTACAGTTAGCCTTTGTCACACAGATGAGCAAAGCATGTTAAAAGAAACCAGCACACCTAGAACTCACTGTTTCCCCATTCCTGACTAAAGTACCTACTAAAGCACACAGCTAGGATTACAGAACCAGGACTCAAAATACTTGAGCCCAACGCTGACCAGAGCCTGCTCATCCTAACCCTCCTCCCGGGCCACACTCCTAAAGGCCAGTGTGCTCACCGACTCTCTGAGTGGTAGTAGGGAGGCCACGAGAGGCCGGAGCATTACCAGTTGGAGCCAGATGGCGAAGAGTTGGACGAGGCCCAGCCTGGCGAATAGCACTTGGCATTCCTTGGAAGCCTGGAGAAAACATGAAAACTGTCTATCACTGGCAAGCAACATGGACCACAACCTAAGACACACCTCAGAGGGGCAGGCAGGAAAGACCAGCAGACTAGGACAGGTGCAGCCTGGGTAATCAAATTGCTTCTCCCCACCACCTACCTTGAGGTCTCCCACCTTGCTGCCAGCGTGGATTAGGCCTCATCTGTGCTAATTGGTTAGGGGTGTAATAAGGAGGTCTTCCCTGAGCCTGTAAGAAAGAAGAGCACTCAAGCCCTTTTATCTCAAGGACCTGAATCCACTCATTTTACCACCACCTGGCCCTAGGTAACTGTCTGGAGTAATGGGAGCTCTACTCAGAAGCTGAGGGATCGGTTAATGGGGAATGTTCACTCTGCCACTGCGTACACGGATATAAGTAAGTCCTTCCTCATTTTCCCTTAAAGGGTCTTTACTCTGACAGTCTAGAATTCCACTACCGCACATCCCTCCCCCCAGTCAGGGCAGGACTGCTGTTACTGGGCAGACTCCAAAGACGTGAACTGACAGCAGACCCACCTGTGGAACTGCTGGCACAAAGTAGCCACCAGCTGCAGGCTGGAACTGATTTAAGATGGCGTTGGCAGGGAGTGCTCTCATTCCAGCCACCCGCTGCATATACTGGTTGGTCAGGTGGGCCTTTCTCTCTTCCTTCCTCTGGGCTAGGGCAACGTACAGTGGCTTGGAGCCCACAATGCGTCCGTTCATCTCGGTGACTGCTTTGGTTGCCTCTTCAGGAGATGAGAAGCAGACAAAGCCAAATCCTTTGCTTCTTCCATCCTCCAGCATCACCTACAAAATGAGACCAGCCCCTTAAGAAAAAGGTTTTGGGATTGGGAAGAAGCTATCCCAAAGAACAAAAAAACAGAACCCCCAAAACCTGAGATCATCACAGCCTCTAAGGTTCCTAGACGTTTTCAAGTCCACAGGGACTGCTAGAGTTCCCAACACTGGGATACAACTAATGATAAAACCAGGAATACAAAGACGTTTCCTGACACCTAGAATCATAGCCTCCACAAGTACAGATCACAAGACATCAGTAATGAGGAACAAACTGTCTGTAGAACTCATCCTTTCCAAGACCCTGGTGGACAACAGGTTTGGCACGGTTAGGATGATGCTTTTGAAATACCACACGTGAGCAGCATAGAACCCTCAGGTCTCCAATGACAGCCACTATTAATGCAGTGAGAACAGCAGGTTAGACAAGCTGGGAGACAGGCAGCCTAGGCTCTAACTCTAGGCACCTGGCCCTGCGCTGCATTTTCATATTCTCCTAGGCAAACAGCTTCAAAGCCACGTGTCCACTAGACCAGGCAATCTTTTTTCCAGATGAAGTCATTCACTAACAGCATTTTTCTCCACCTCAAAGAGTACGTATGGCTTTTCCTCAGACTGCGTGTGCTTTGTACTGTGAGTGTCTTTGTGTAGGGCCCAGAGCGCCTCCTGAAATGGAGGCTATGGAGCTAAAGCTTTGCACCGACCCAACACTCTCCCAGGGAGGCAGGCTAGCAGGATGTGCAAAAACCGCAAGGTATAGTTCTTTTGTTGCACAAAGGCAAACTTGCCTACTATACAGATAAGCACTATCATTCCTTAGACTGATGGGAACCAGCTGGGTGAGCAAGGGGTAAGGAACAAGCCCCAGGGAATTAGCTTCAAGTTAACTTCCTACTTTGCACATCATTCACAGGCTGGGACAGGCCACCAACCCTTTATGCACATCATTCACAGGCTGGGACAGGCCACCAACCCCTTAGCAGCACACCTCGCCTAAAGGACTCGGTAGCATCTGCTGCACTTCTGCCAAGCAGGCCAGTGTCTCCAGAGTATGACCCAAAACTTTCCAATGCCATCAGTCTCCATCATACTCCGGAAGTGTCAAGGACATGCAATCTAGTCCCCCTGTAGCCAGCACTTCTGGCTTACAGACTCAAATTCTTTAGAAAACAAATGATGCAAAGAGCAAAACGTGGAAAAGCAACTCTCCACTCCTTTTTCCTTTTCCTTCCAAAGACCGAGCAAGAAGTTGACAACTTCAGCTCCAAAATCTTCAACACTTTTATTCTCCAGAAGGAGAAAATGTAGCAGAGTTGTAGAGACAGGCTCCAAGGTGAATGGAAAACAACCCGTCTGGATTTCCTCTGCCCACGCTGTGGCACCATCCGTCCCCACACCAGCACAGAGCAGCAGGGAATGGGAAAGATCAGGTGCTCATGAGGGTCGGTAGGGAGGGCGCGGTCACATCTCCCCTTATCCAGTGCTCAGGAGGTCCTAACGAGCCCATAGAGATGTCATTCTCCAGGCATATACTCAGGAGAACTGAAAGCAAAGAGGAACTTTCCAGAATAACCTAGCAGCTACTTTTTAATAGAAAGCTTTTATTTAATAAATATAAATTTCATAAGTACAACTTTTGGATTTTAGCGGTTCTTCACTCATAACCACCCTCCCACCCACAAACCATTCCATCTCCTACTCTTTCTCCTATTCCATTCTTAAGATTCATTTTTAATTATTTTTATATACAGAAGATCAACTCTATAGTAAGTAAGATTTCAACAGTTAGCACCCGGACACACAAAGTATAAAGTACTGTTTGGAGACTATTTCTACCGTTAATTCTCATAGTACAACAAATTAAGGACAGAGATCCTACATGGGTAGCAAGTGCACAGTGACTCCTGTTGTTGATTTAACAACTGACACTCTTATTTAAGATGTCAGTGATCACCCGAGGCTCGTCATGAGCTCTAGCAGTTATTAGACCCGTAGGTAAAACACAGCCAAAACCTGTAACAGAATACTACTATTTCACTCCCCCAATATAATTAAAATACCTTAGCACTGGTGATTGACCCAAAAGGAGAAAATTCTTTCCGTAATTTCTCATCATCAATGGTGTCATCCAAGTTCTTAATGTAGAGGTTCACACCCTAAAGGAGAAACATCCCTGTTAACTGAATGTCACATCTATTTCCCAAGACAATGGTCCCCAAAGTGAAGTCCCTAAAGCAGCCTATCAACATCCTTGGAAATTTGTAGAAATAAAAATCTTGAGGCCAATATTTTGGCACAGAGGTTGGGCTGCTGCCTGCGATGCCCACATCCCATATCAGAGTGCTGGTTCAGGCCCCACATGCTCTGCGTCCAATACAGCTCCCTGCTGATATGCCTAGGAAAGCAACGGAGGATGGCCCAAGTACTTGAGCCCCTGCTACCCATGTGGGAGACCAGATGGAAGATCCTTCTCTACAACTCCTGCCTTTCAAATAAACAAAATAAATCTTGGGACCTCAGATCTGATAAGAGCAATTCTGGGGCTAGGGCCCAGCAATGTGTCAGCTCTGCAAATGATTCTCCTGCAATCCCAATGTTGAGAAACTACTGCCCTAAAACAGTTCAGATCATCAAGGAAATCACAGAGACAGAGTCTTCCCATCTTTGTTTACTCCCCTGGAGCCAGGAGCCAGCAACTCCTTCCCAGTCTTCCAAATGGGTAGCAGAGGCCCAAGTAATTTGGCTACCATCTATGCCTTTACAGGTACAACAGCAAGAAGCTGGATCAGAAATAGAACAGGGGATCCATGAATGGGCAATCTGATCTAGTATGTCAGCATTGCAAGCAGTGGCTTAACCTGCCATACCACAATGCCAGCCCTGGGACCAACTCTAGAGGTATTACCCACTGACTCCTAGGATATGCATTAAATGGAACTGGAATGCTGGTCAGGAGTGGAGCCAAGACTTGAACCCAGGCACTGAGATACAAGATGCAGGTGTCCCAAACAGTGTTATCTGCTCCATCCAACTCACACCCACCCCAAGGTAACCAGGCATCTTCCCTCACAGCTGCTCTGGCTGACCCTCACCACTGTAGGGCTCTTCTCACCAGAAGGTTCTATCTGAAATAAAAGGAACCTACATAGCAAAGTCCAACATGCCAAGTTTTCTAGAAAAGTTGGCCCTCCAAAGGAATCTCTGTTCTATAATCACTACAGTATCTCATCAGTGACTTATCCTTCTAAACCTGGTGCTGGAAGAACTGAGAGGAGGCAGCCTTGGGTGAACAAAGGGTGCTCTGCATAGGTTTCACAGTATATCCCACTGGCAGGCTGGGCCAAGACCACCTCACCTGGTATCGACTAATTCGCTCCTGTTTTAGCTGCTCAAATTTCCGTTTTAATTCAGCTTGCCGTTCTACTTTCTTCTGTGCACGGCCTACAAATATGACTTTCCCACCAATCTCTTTTCCATTCATCTCTTCTACGGCCTAGAGAAAAAATAAAGTTGCAGAGACAGGGGCCTTATTTGAGGTCTATTTAAGTCCACTTCAACACTGAGAAAAATCTTTCCTGTGGGTTAAAATCAAATTTTATGCCATCTCTGAAGTCTGCTAAATGGGGTCACAGTTCCTCACCTCTAAAGTGGAATATTTAAATGGATATTGGTCCAGATAATATAAAAGGGAATGAGAAAACCCAGGTTTTTCATTAAATACAAACATGATGGCATGGCTGTCATTAAATTTCTCACACCCTCTGATGTGTTTTTTTGGGGCCGAACACCATGCTTTGCCTACAGTGTGCTGTCATCAATCAGCAACTCTGGGCTTCAGTCACCTCACCCATGAATGGGAACAACCATCCAGTTCTTTCAACAACAGGCTAACAGGTACGTGCCAAGTGCTCTGTAAACAATCAATGACAAACTTAGGACCTATTACCAGACCCTCAGAGCATTCTAGCTCTGCTCTACCATCTAGCAAGACCCTACCCTTACTCTGGGACCACCTCCTACAAAATTCTCCCCGTCCTTGTGGTACTCTCACCTTGTTGGCATCCTCGTGTTTTTCGTAACTCACAAAGCCAAAGCCTTTGGATTTCCCACTGGGATCTCTCATCACCTTGACACTGAGGGTTTTACCTATTAAAGCACAGAACTATTAGTAACATCATCTCTACCGTAGCTAGAGAAAAGGCTTCTCTATAGGAATTCTCAACGTAAATCTCTGGCCAGCCCAGATGAACTCTTAAGACAGAAAGACACTATGCCTTGGTCTTCTCTTATCAGCTGTATCTCCAGACAGGATCCAAAGAGGAGAGGACAATCTCTTCTCTGGGTTTTAGGGAGACTTACTTTCCCCTTCTGTGTTAGCCTCTTAAAGCACTGTCAGTTTTAAAAGGGCACAGGAAAGGGTGTATGCCTGGTCGTCTAATTGGGACTAAGCAGCTGAGGTGGCCTTTGGGGTAGGAAGAGGTCTACCCCACCTACCCTGTTACCTTGGTTATGCAAGCTGTTTTATTTCTGGGTCTACTGTCCTCACCTCTTAAGTAAAAATAGATGAGTTCTGGGGTCTAGTGGACTGTGAAAGGGGACAAATAGGGCAAAGGACTCTCAACTTACCAAACTGACTAAATAGCTCTTTCAGACTCTCATCATCCACCTCCTCCCCAAAGTTTTTAATATAAACATTAGTGAATTCCTTGGCTTTGGCTCCAAGCTCAGCTTCCCGCTCTTTACGTGACTTGAATCTGCCCACAAACCTAAAAAGAGACCATGAAAAGCAGTCATTACCCAGAGGAACAAAACGTGATTTCCAGGGGTTCCAAAGGAATGCGAGTTAAAGGCCGACAGGAGAGGTTAGAATAAATAAGGTCCCCGTCCACCAGCAAGAAGCAGCTCAGAGACAAGTCCCCCGCAGAAGGAGAAAGAGGCAGGACTACCCTGCGAGGATCAGCCCCAGGGCTCCCAGCTCAGACCAGGGCTGCTCCTACCACATCACACTGCCTTCGTGCAGAAACCTGATGGCCATGTTTTTAAAACGTTCCTTTCTGTGCATCTATGTAAATGCATAGAAAAGGTCTGGAAGGATACAAACCAAACTGTTAACAGTGGTTAGTACTAGCAGCAAAGAGGTACCCTTTGCTCGGCTATTTGATTCATTTTGGTTCAGGAAAATTTTTTCCTACATGTAACTGACCACTGTGCACAGAAACATCTGAAACAACCCATCTTCTCTTTTCTGCCCAACACCACGAAGAACAGACATGATTTCAGCTTGCATTGTCCCTTCCCCAACATGGTTTTGCTAAGTTCCCACTCTCTGTGTGCACTATAACAAGTGACAAGGTCTGTTATGACATGTGTCTACAAAGGGATGGGATTGTTTCCATTATAAACAAATTAAGTATTCCGATGGAGCCAGCCTTGTTTTAGACGTCACTGAGTCACAGTAGAAAATAGAGAACTAGAGGGACAATTTGGAATCAACCACTAGCGAGACCCATGGACAGACCTGAGTCACAGGAAGGCCAAGGTCACATAGCTAGTACACAGCTCCTGGTCAGCCCAGGGCCCTCTCCACTCTGCTGCTGGCCAAGACCCCTGCTCAGAGTGGGCTCAGAGCTGCCTTCCAGCCATCCCCAGCTGCTGATGCTCACAAAACCCACGGATGGATGCCTGTAAGGGAGGCGGCAGGCAGGCCACAGCTTGGGCAGGAAAGCCCACCTCGGCGAGTCAAAAGGGCTGCCACAGCTCAGGCAGGAAGACTCACCAGCCCTGGAGTGGAGAGGTAGGAGCAGGCCACACTTGGGCCGAGAGAACCAGTAGCCGCCTTGTGTGTGCCAGTTAATACCGAGGTGGGGCCAACGGCTGGCTCATGCGATGGCTGTTGCTCCGGACTGGGACACTCACACTTTGCGGTCATTGAGGAGCATGCCATTCATCTTCTCGATGGCCTTGTCGGCAGCCTCTTGCGTCTCGAAGTGGACAAAGGCATAACCCTTAGAGCCGTTCTCATCACACACCACCTGGCAAGGACAAGGCAGATTGCTTAGCACCACCAACCACACTTGGCAATTTTTTTTAAAGTGTACTATTTTTACAGATTTGAAAGGTTATCTTCCACTGGTTTACTCCCCAAATGCCCATTAACTGCTAGGGCTGGGCAGGCCAAAGCCAGGAGCCTAAGCTCCATCCTTGTCTCCCTGGTAAGTGGCAGAGACCCAAGCACTTGAGCCATCAATGCTGCCTCCCAGAATGCATTAGCGGGAAGCTGGATTAGAAACGAAGGTGCTGAGATGCCAACTAGTACTCCGATACGGAATGCAGTACAGGAGAGCCAAATGCACAACCTAACCCACTGCACCACAATGTCTACACTAGTGTGAATTTTCTAACATGGCACATCACCACACACCTCGTAAATGCTCCATTTATAAATCATGCTACTAAATTCCAAATGATGTGTCTTAATTATTTTTATCACAAAATCATCTACGAGCTCTGGGTGCAAACCACAGTACCACACAAAGACAAACCATTTCTTGAGGCCACAATGGAACTTTAACCTAATGTGGTATGAGACACATGAACAATCATCATGGAAGTTCCATGAAGTATCTATATCATATAAACAATGTGTGGAAAAGAGGGTGAACTAACAGAATATCAAATTTTTAAAAATCTATTTTATGATCTGTAAGGCAGAGTGCTAAGTAAAGCTTCCTGGAGACCAGCGGTGCTTCTCAGCCCCTCCCCTGCCAGCCTCTGCTCTACTGAGGTTTCCAAAGCTGGGAAACAGGGAGGGTGTTTCAGGAGAGGGGAGCGCAGACAAGGCATGCAAGCACCTGCTGCTTCCGCTGGGACCCGCAGGACTCCATTCCCAGCATTTTGAAAATCACCACGCCCTGCTGCCCCCAATTCCAAGGCAGTTCCAACCTGGTATTTCTCATGTTTTCAAGGTTCGGTAACTATTCTGCTAAAATCATTTACTCAGCATTTACCTTGCAGGACAGAATGTTTCCAAAAGCAGAAAACGTATCATAAAGTGCCTTGTTATCTATAGATTTGTCCAGGTTCTTGATGAAGACATTTCCCACACCAGATTTTCTCAAAGAGGGATCCCTCTGAGACCACATGATACGGATTGGCTTCCCCTTAATCACATCAAAGTTCATGGTGTCCAAGGCCCGCTCAGCTGTTGGAGAGAAACATTTCAATCAAGGACGTAAAGCATCAGCCTTTGGGGAGGTGACCACCACCATTTCAAGAACCAAAGGGAATCACATTCCTCTAGCCTGAGAGAATCCGACCCCTCTGAGCCCGTCCTTGTCAGGTAAAGACAACCTGAAGGTCCACTGGCACCAAGAGCCAATGACAAGACCTCACACTCGAGATTAATACCCTCCACTGTGACCTGGGTGGGCCTGTGGGCCGGCTGGCACAGTGCACCTGTAAACAGAACACACGTGGGAATGGGGTGGCTAAGCTGTGCAGCTAGCTAGTGAGGAACAGCAAAGGTTATCACCTAGCTTTGGTCTGCAGTCCTTCTATCTACAAATGACAAAACCTATGAGCAACTGATTTCAAAACAATGTGCTATCCCTGAAGCTAGCCCAGTGTCCTGAACCCAAGTTTATTTAGACAAAGAAGCCTCAATCACCAGGCTGATATAACTGGCAACATCCAGCAGGCAATGTCCTCTGCCTTATCAGGACAAGGATGAAGCCACCACACCTTTCCACTGAGCCAGCACAGCCAGGCGGCTCCTGTCCCTGGGCTGGGCTTTCCAAGCTTTCACCTGATTTCTACAGAATTCTGGGACTTCGACCACCCTGGTGCCCAACCAAGTTCCTCCTAAGTACGCAGGAGGCTTCCGTGGCTTCCCCATGAAGTGTGTACAGGTGTAACCAAGAGCCCATTTAAAGAACCAGAAGTCAAAATGTTATCACCTGTCAGCCTGGCACTTCACTGAGGCAACAAGGACGCCCAGATCCGGTGGCCACTTCTCTGTGCATCACTACCGCACAGGTACCGAGGTCACTGATGCAGCGACCTCACCAAGAACCTCCTTCATGGGGGATCCACTCACTACACAGGGGAACAAACCGCCTAAGGCTGACTCAAAAGTTCAACTGTCCAGTCAGCCAACCTTCCCTACTGTTCTCAGGTGGGTTTGTCTGCAGAGAGAAGAGCCAGGCAAAGGGGAGAAGACCAGGCAGATCCAGGAGCGCACTTAGCACAGCAAGATACACAGCCCGGGACCCCAAACCCTGCCACTAATTAGCAAAGGGAGTCCACTTCAACACAGCTATTTCCAGACAGCGCTGCACAGGCAGGTTGGCTTACCCCGACAAATCTGGCTGCACTTATTTATAGCAGGGACAGGGCCTGCAGAGGTATGCGCTGGCAGACACACTGACCAATGGCTTCCACTGTCTTGAAGTGACAGGACACTGGTTCAGAAGAGTCAGAACGCAGGTAACAGCTAATACATTCACCTCCCTGCTCCCCAGAAACAGTCTACAGGCAGTTATCTGTGCTCCTGGGACCAGAGACCGCGTCCAGCTCACAGCACCCAGGTTGACAGGGTACCATCTCTCAAGTCCGAGCCCCTGCACTGTGGGAAGTAACACTCTGTCTCATGGACCCTGAGCAAAGTGGGGACAAAAATAGGGACGCGGAGAGCCTTTGCCACACAGAGGCTTGTTCTTCCAGGAATGGTCCCTGCAGTTGTTCCCTTCTAATCTGGAGTCACGTGCGCTCCCTGATTAGGTTTCCTCTGGGCTCACTCCTGCCACGCCAGAGCCACAATCTGGGGTGGCCCAGCCACTGCACTGGGAACCCCATGCCGGTCCCCCACCTCCGGCAGCTCCTTTTCCTCCTCAGGGCTCCTGTTTCCTTCAGGTGGCGAGAAGTTAAAAGGGCTCTTGGAGAAGGGAGAAGCAGTTCCTAGGTAAGGCAGTCCCTGCCACCAGACCCGTCATTTTAAAGCGACACGTTCCTAGCCTGCCTGGACACCATTTTCCACAGCCCTGGCTTCTCCTAGAGCCAGCAACTCCTCCACGCCAGAGGCACACGCAGCCCAGGGAGCTGGCCAGGCCCGTGCAGCTCTGGTGCACTCACACAAGTCCTTGCTAGGAGCTCAGTGCCCAGAACTGCTCCCCCTGCTTCCTACCTTTGCTGCTAGGTCCCTTATCAGCACACAATCAAATGGGACTCTCAAT
The DNA here is from genome assembly GCA_949820135.1 of Sylvilagus floridanus. NCBI lineage: Eukaryota > Metazoa > Chordata > Mammalia > Lagomorpha > Leporidae > Sylvilagus > Sylvilagus floridanus. The sequence continues at coordinate 30,454,673 of OX463225.1, forward strand.
CCAGGGTCCAGGCGGGGGAGGGGCAATCTAAAACTTTTGCAAGCAACTGTTTCAATTGTACCATCTTGCTGGCAGGCCTCTGAGGGTCCCTAACAGCCCAGCCCCACAGGAGCAGGACCAGGCACAATGGAACAACAGCCACTTCGGTCTGATCCTGTTCTGCAGTCTCCTTGGGCTCCAATCCCACCACCACCAAGTAGCCCAAGGTCACCCAGTCAGCAAGTGGTGGAAGCAAGACTGCATCTGGGATCAGAACACGCTCTGCCTTGCCGGGCCGGCACCCTGCCTCCCCACTACCGCTGCTGTAGGGACGCCCCTCTCCCTGGCCACACAGCCCTGCCTAGAAGAGACTCCCAGGGTCTCCTGGGATTCCAGGAGCGAGTGGGCATGGCTTCTACTCACCGTCAGCTGGCTGCTGGAAGTTGACGTAGGCATAACCCAGGGAGCGCCGGGTGATCATATCGCGGCAGACCCGGATGGACAGCACAGGCCCCGCAGGACTGAACTTTTCGTACAGCATGGCCTCGGTGACGTCCGAGTGCAGGTCACCCACGTACAGGGAGGCCATGGGGTAGCTGCTGGCCGCAGCGTTCATCTCCCCACCCCCCACCACCCCGAGCCCCGCCAGGAGGACGTCTTAGGGGACCCACTGCAGAACAAAAGGGGCTCCTCTCGGAGCCTTGGCCCGCGCCGCGGCTCACAGGTGGCACGGGGCGCAGCCGGGAGAGGCCGGAGTCCAGAGGCTCAGAGACAGGACGCAAACGGGAGTTCGGGGCTGGCCAAACCTCAGACAAAAGGCGCTCAAAAACAATATGGCCCTCGTCGGGAGTTTGTTAATTTTCAGCTGTCCCGGTTTGAAGCTCCAAATTAACCAAGCACAAAAAAATTAAAACGGGAAACCCCTTTCCGAAGGGGAAAAAAAATTTTCTCCAGCAGGGAACCAGATGCTGCCCACGGCGGCCCGGGGACACGCGTTTCTCTATAAATACAGGCCCCGGGCTCCCGGCGGTTTAAGATTACAGCAGCCAGGCAGAGGGAAACCGAATCGTTGCGGGTGCCGACTCGGCAAGCCCCGGGCGGGCGGCGCGGCGAAGGGCAGCGCGGACACGTGGTGGCCGCCTCCGCCGGCGCGCGGGGGGCGAGGGCGCGGGGGGCCGGGGCTGCCACGCGGCGCGGGCGGCGGCCGGCGGGGAGGCGGGCAGGCGGGCGGGTGGGCGCTCACCACCGGGCCGACGGACCGGGACCGACGGACGCCAAAGCGCGGCGGCGGCGGCGGCGGCGAGGGGCAGGCCGGAAGCGCGCAAAAGTGACTTCCCCGCGGGTTCTCCGAGGAGGATTCGCCTTTTCTTGTCCTTTTCCTTTCTTTTTTTTTTTTTTTTAAGATTTTAAAGCGTTTTCGGGTTTTTTTTTATCTTTTTTTCTTTTTCTTCTTCAGGCTGCTGAGCCCGAAAGCGGCGGAGGCAGCGGCGACCCGGGGCGGAGAGAGGCGGCCGGGGGAGCCACCGCTCCATTTATACCCGCCCGCCCCGGGCGCTGCTGGTCGAAGGGCGCCTCGCGACCTGGGCGCAGTCGTGCCCGCCCACTCGGCCCGGGGGCCCGAGGCGGGGCGGCCACGCGAGAGCGACCGGTGCGGCCGCGCGGCGCCACAGCGACCCCTGGCGCGCGGAGGACCGCTCCGCTGGCGGCTTCGGGAGACCCCGGGGCCCCAGATAGCGATAATAGATGGAGCCACCCCCTCGGCTCTTGCGTCCTCTGGGAGTAGAACCCGCGGTCATTTAACCCAGCCCACACTCCAAATGTAGAAATCAGCGAGATGGGGGCCAGCCTTGTGGCGGAGCCGATTAAGCCGCCGCCTGCCACATGAGATCCCTCATGACCGAGGGTTCCAGTCCCGGCTGCTCCACTCCCAATCCAGCTCCCTGCTAATGCACCTGGGAAAACAGCAGAGGATGGCCCAAGTGCTTGGACCTCAGCACCCACTAGATGGAGTTCCAGGCTGCTGGCTTTGGCCTGGCCCAGACCAGGCCATGGCAGCCATGTGTGGAGTGAGCCAGTGGATGAAAGATCGCTGTCTTTCTCTGTAACTGATACTCTTTTATTTTTTATTTTTTGGCAGGCAGAGTGTCGGACAGTGAGAAAGAGACAGAGAGAAAGGTCTTCCTTTTGCCATTGGTTCACCCCCCCAGTGGCCGCTGCGGCCAGTGTGGCGGCAGGCGCACCGCACTGATCCGATGGCAGGAGCCAGGTGCTTCTCCTGGGTGCAGGGCCCAAGGACTTGGACCATCCTCCACTGCACTCCTGGGCCACAGCAGAGAGCTGAACAGGAAGAGGAGCGACCGGGACAGAATCCAGCGCCCTGACCGGGACTAGAACCCCGTGTGCCAGCGCCCCAGGCGGAGGATTAGTCTATTGAGCCGTGGTGCTGGCCATGTAACTGACTTTCAAATAAATAAACCTTTAAAAAAGAAATCATAGGGATGCCTAGTTGTGAAAGGGATGTACAACAAGTGATAATGAAATAATAGCCGATGTGGGAGTATCTGTGTCCAAATATGGGAGATGCACTGAGGGTTGCAGAACATAGAACATAGGAATACGGTTGTATCTGTGGTTGATGTGGTTTTCTGGAAAGATGAGCAAATTTTAATAAAACTTCAATGAAGCCAAACGCAATTTCCCTCTCTATGTGCTGAGGGCATTCTTGGAAATTTATATTTAGGGGCACAAAAATACTACCTAAGAGGGAGTTAGTGGGGCTGAGGCTATGGCACGGTAGGTTAAGCTGCCACCTGCGGCACTGGCATCCCATATGGATGCCAGTTCGAGTCCCGGTTGCTCCACTCCTGATCCAGCTCCCTGCTAATGTGCTTGGGAAAGCAGCAGCAGATGACCCAAGTCCTTGGGCTCCTGCATCCACATGGGAGACCCAGAAGAAGTTCCTGGCTCCTGGCTTCCACCTGGCCCAGCCCCAGCTTTATGGCCATCTGGGGAGTGAACCAGTGGATGGAAGATCTCACTCTCTCTCTCTCTCTCTCTCTCTCTCTCTCTCTCTCTGTAACTCCATATTTCAAATAAATAGGGGTGAATATTTCAAATAAATAGGTAGGGGTGAATATCTGCACTTGGGTACTATGAAAAGATGTTTTTCATCAACCTTAGGGTCTGGCAGGTCATTTGAAAGTCCTGTTACCAATGCTTGTGTCAGGGCCGGCACTGTGGCGTAGCAGTCTAAGCCTCTGCCTGAGGCACTGGCATCCCATATGGCCACCGATTCATGTCCTGGCTGCTCCACCTCTGATCCAGCTCTCTGCTATGGGATGGGAAGGCAATAGAAGATGGCCTAAGTGCTTTGGTCTCTGCACCCACGTGGGAGACCCAGAAGAAGCTCCTGGCTGCTGGCTTTGGATTCGCTCAGCTCTGGCCATTGCAGCCATTTGGGAAGTGAACCAGCAGATGGAAGACCTCTCTCTCTCTCTCTCTCTCTCTCTCTCTCTCTCTCTCCCCACCCCTGCCCTGTCTATTCTCAAATAAGAAAAAAAATATATGCTCATGTAGCAGACCTTCCTCCAAAAATGCCAGGAACTACCCTCCCTGTCCTTGTGTCATTGAAAAACAGGATTATCAAAAGGCACACAGACACTCCCCTTGAAAACTACCAATTTAAGTAAATGATGAAGCACTATATGTATTTATATAAGCATTCACTCAAATAAACAATCCATCAGAGCCTACTCTATACCAACACCTGAATTAGGTGCTGGGGACACCATAGAGAGCAAGACAAAGTAAATCCACCCCCAACACCCCCCACCCCCCACCTCCCCCACCCCCGCCTTCCATCCCTCCTGGAGCTTATGGTCTAGAAGGACTTTGAAGGGACTGCAAAGAGCTTGCAGAAAATGAATTGAGAGAAATAGATTTGGATGCAAAAAATTTTTGGAAATTTATGCACTTGGAGGGCTTCAAAAATTCTTGGCAAGTGCATGCCCTGGTAAAAGTATGTACAGATTTTGCCCTCACATGCGTGGACTTCAATTTTTTTGCACCCAAATAAACTTTCTTGATTCCATTTGCCATGAACGAACTTTCTGAAGTGCCCTTGTATTCAGTCAAGGAACATGTGTGGTGTGTTCTTTCTATGGAATTCTCACCAGGGAACTGTGCCCCAACCCCCCACCTGCACCGTTAGCCACTGTCACAGTAGCTTATCTTCTTGTCATGAAGGCTCCTATTACTACCCAAAATTATCTTGTTCACATGCAGGTTGCACATTCATACTCTGAAAACCTGAAATCCAAAATTTTGAAGCTTGTTGAGTGCCAACATATTGCCATAAGTGAAAAATTCCACACTTGACTACATGTGATGGGTCACAGTGAAATGCAGGTGCATTAAAATATTGGATCAAATCAAAATATGTGTATGAGGTGCATGTAAAACATGCATATAAAACATAAATGAAGGCTGTGTTTAGCCTTGAGTCCTATCCTGAAGCTATCTCACTATGCATACGCCAATATTCCAGAACTGAAACAGCACTGGTCTCAAGCACTTCATATAAGGGCTGCTCTATTTGTACTTGACTGATCGCCTGTCTAGTATTTGTTCCCACACACACACTGGTATATGAGCTTCAATAATCTGGAATGGTGCCTAACATGGCACATACTAAATGTTCAATCAGTATTTATTAAATAAGCAAATGAATACTAGGCATAGGTGAGCAAAACTCAGACAGTCCCTGTGCTGGTGCAGCTTTCGGTCTACTGGGGGATTCACCAGCTGTATGACCTTGAGTAAGTCAGTTCCTGTCCCTGGTGTCTAAGCTGTAGGGACTTTGTTACTATGGAGCCACATTTGCACTGAGAAGAGAATTCCCGAAATGAAGGCCCTGAAGGCAGGCACAGAGCCCGCAGGACAGACTGCAGGGCTGTGAGAGGCAGAACACGGAAGAGAAGAACTGCTGTTAGGTGAAGTCAAACACTTTGGCCTTTATCCTGAGATCCAAGGGCTAAGCCTCAGATTTTAAGAGGCAAGTGCCTGTCTCAAATGCGTTTAAAAAAAAAAAAACAAAACCCATTGGCTGCAGAATGGAAAGGGTTAAAGTGTAAGTGCAAGGACACCTACTAGAGAATGACTACAAGGTCATGGCCATGGAGAAATTGTCTTAAGAAAATATTTAGGGAGCTGGCACTATAGCATAGCAGGTAAAGCTGCCGCCTGCAGTGCCAACATCCAATATGGGTGCTAGTTCTAGTCCCGGCTGCTCCACTTCTGGTCCAGCTCTCTGTTTTGGCCTGGGAAAGCAGTACATCATGGCCCAAGTCTTTGGGCCTCTGTACCTACATGGAAGAACTGTAAGAAGCTCCTGGATCCTGGCTTTAGATTGGCTCAGTTCCGGCTGTTGTGGCCATTTGGAGTGAACCAGCAGATGGAAGACCTCTCTCTCTGTCTCTGCCTCTAACTCTGCCTTTCTATATATATCAAGCTGCCGGCATCAGAATACCTGATTTCAAAGCATGCTACAAAGATATACTAATTAAAACAGCATAGTATTGGCACAAAAAGTACCACATGGATCAATGGAACAGAATAGAGAATCCAGAAATTAATTCATGTACATACAGCCAACTGATTTTTTGCCAGAGGTGCCAAGAATGTATACACTGGAGAAAGGATAGTCCTTTCATTAAATGGTGCCAGCAAAACTGGACATCCGTATGTAAAATTAAATTCTGTCACTATTAATTCTGCTGTGAGTGTAGTAATAAGGCTGTGTTGGTTCCAAGCAGGATTTTATTATGCAGTGGGGAAGTCACACATTCTAATTCACACAATGCACTGAGCAAACTGACTACCCAAGGTTCCCAAAGTATCTCCGAAGCGCCTCACTATGTGTCTTAGCCACAGAAGGCCGATCCTCACAGCATCCGCATGGGAGATGTCTCTGAGCTGCAGAACACAGGTCTCCAAGGGCGAGTAGAGTCTTGTTTTCAAGCGAGCAGACTTCATTGTCAGGTGAGCTCAGAGGCTCGGCGTCAGGTGGGCGCAGGGCTGGCTGGGAGAACTTTCCCCGGGAAGGTCTGAGTGCTGCGGGTCAACCCAGAGCTTTGGCTGTTCAGAGTCTCTCTGGGCCTCTTTGGTCTGCAGTTTATGTATACTTTTGGAGGTCAGTGTAGGGTTGATGAGATCGTGAGGAGGGTGTGTGCGAGCCATGGGTGGTTCTTATCAAGTTCACGCAGATCTCCTGCAGTAAGCTTAGCTCTTGCTTATTTCTTGTGAATATTATGGTGAAGCTGCTGTTGAGTTATTTTCTTAAGTTATTTATTTTTATTTGAAAGACAGAGTGTGTGTATGGCATGACCATGGGCCAGGGTATTAAAAGTGAGAACTGACCTAGAAAATCCATCCTCTCTGGAGGTCAAGGTTATGAATGTGGAGGTCTGTAGATGCTTCTTACTGTTCAGGGCAGGGAACTACTAAGTGGCTACTAAGATGGGCATGATATTGTCCATTCCCTGAAACTGATCACAATCTAGGGTTAACAACTCACACTCACATCAATCGTTATATCCCCAGACCTAAAGAGTTAGGGCCCCCTCGACAAAAAGGAGAGATTATCTGTAACAACAATAATGGTTAAAGGCGACTTGTTGAAGGAGGTGGCAACAGAGCTGCACCCTTAAAAGAAGTGGTGTTTTGAAAGGTAGAAATAGACTGGAGTCAAGAATATTCTACAAACAGCAGTTCAGGGTAGGTAAGCCATTTCACAAGCATTGGCCTCAGTTTCTCCATCAGTAAAATCACAGTGATAAACCATGTCAACCTTTACACAGTGCCAGGGACCGCGTAAGCATTTGCTAGAGAGTGGCCAACACTGTATTTTTACAATGTGACATTTTTAAGGTTGCTAGGAGCAGCTGAATGAACTAGAATTTAGAAGTTTGTGTCTGTGTCTGTGTGTGTGTGTGTGTTTTACAGGGAAGAAAACTGCGGAGTTGAGGTCTTGTATGGATCCTGGAACACCTCTCTACAGCGTGGCATTTCCCAGATGTAGTTAATCCAATACTGTTACTTGAAAATAACAACAGAGGGGCCGGTGCTGTGGCGTAGTGGGTAAAGCTGACGCCTGTAGTGCTGGCATCCCATATGGGAGCCAGTTCAAGACCCAGCTGCTCCACTTCTCATCCAGCTCTCTGCTATGGCCAGGAAAAGCAGTGGAAGATGGCCCAAGTGCTTGGGCCCCTGGAGCCACATCACATGGGAGACCCAGAAGAAGGTCCTGGCTCCTCCCAGCTTTGGATCAGCACAGCTTAGGCTGTTGCAACCATCTGGGGAATGAACCAGTGAATGGAAGCCCTCCCCACACCTGCCTATGCCTCTCTGTAACTCTGCCTTTCAAATAAATAAATAAATCTTAAAAAAAAAAAAAAAAGGAAAGAAAATAGCAACAGAAATACCCAGGGCTACACAGTGCTTTTCACATGCTAGGACCTGTTCTATGCCCTGGAGAATAACTGGACAAAGTCACACATCAAACAAGACTGGGCTCAGATGACTAATTTTTAAAATTAATTTATTTATTTGAAAGGCACAGTTACAGATAGGAAGAGAGAGAGAGAGAGAGAGAGATCTTCTATTCGCTGGTTCACTCCTCACATGGCAGCAAAGGCCGGAGCTGGGCCAGGCTGAAACCAGGAACCAGGAGCTTCATCTGGGTCTCCCCTGTGAGTGGCAGAGGCCCAAGCACTTGGACCATCATCTGCAGCTTTTCCAGGCACAAGGAGCTGGATCAGAAGTGGAGCAACCGGGGCTCAGATGAGTGCCCATGTGGGAAGCCAGTGTCGTAGGCAGCAGCTTAACCCACTATGCCACAATGATGGCCCCAACTATTTTCTTGATCTGACTCCCACGCTGCCTAAAGCATGATGCTAATGCATCCTTCCGTGTCATCCTCACGATGTCGGGGCATAACCCTTGCCGATGAGGGACCCGCGGCGCAGTGGAGGCGCTTGCTCATGGCCTGACCTGCGGCGGCCAGCAGGAAATTGCAGCCACCACCTCCTCCTAGCTCCTTCCAGACCTGTACTCCCAGGACGCACTTGAACGGCCATTGTCCCTTTGGGTCCATTGTCTCGGGCAGGTGGGGGGCCATGCTTTTCCCAGGCTGCTCATGTTGGGGTAAGTTTCAGGCCACCCGGGCCTGGCCTGGCACTCTTCTAGTAGATCTGTGCTTAAGAGCGTTACAGGAAAGCGGCAGTGTAGAAATTATTGTTACCTTGGTTCTTTGTCTCACGTGAAAGAAGAATTTCCAAGCGGACAGCAAAGAGTTTCAAAAGTATTTATTAGAATCAAGAGAGGAAAGAATCCAAATGTGCAATCTTGGGGACCAAACTGTCAATCAACAAGGTGGAGGCAAACTCAACAAATGACCTGACTTACAATTCTCCATCCTGCCTGGCCTGCTAAGGGTGGGACAGGTAACTGGTTTTCACTAGAAGCTGTGATCTCACGAAGAGCTCCCTTGCTATTCTCATGGTAAATTTGGAGATTCCAAAAGAAGGAGGGTGGCCTGTTTGTTCTTGCTAAAGATAACCTTTTGGGGAAGGGCACAAATATTTTACACCCCAAATTCCATTGGGATCCGCTGACTCCCTATGAACCCACCTGACTCCTCACCAGAGCTCCTCAGTGCTCTGGCGAAGATGTTATCCAAACTGTGCTGCAGATGGAAGCTCCTCCCACGGAGTGCGTCCTTCCACTCCCCTCACAGCCCTCAGCCTGCATCGTGGTCTGGACGCCTTTCCTGCCGACTTCTGCCCCCTCCCCTTAGCCTCTACAGATATCGTCCCCTTGGACGTCCCTGGCACAGGCACTTGCATCTCGCTGTTGGGGTCAGAGGACCCAGAGTAACGCACGGAGCGCTGGCTGCTGCCTCCGCCCTTCTGCGCGGCCTTGGAGGCTGCACAGCCGCTCTTGCCCAGGTCGACCAGAAGCACTTGCAGCATAGCCGGTCCCTGAGCAGGTGGAAACAGCAGCCTGCTGTGTAGTCTGGTGGCCTTGAGCAGGGCCAGGGACCCCGGTAGGGAAGAGCTCCTGCATCCTGCCAGGGGAGCCTTGCCGACTGCTGGCTTCCTGAGCCCCGGTCTGGTTCTGACCCAGAAATAGGCCCAGAGACAAGAAGAATGCTTCAGCAGGCTCCACTCCCAGCTGGCCCAAATCGACTCTCAGAAGTAGCCAGCTCCCCTTGCTCTAATTCACACTCAGCAGGTGGTTTACCTGGGCTGTGATTTGATGTGGGAAAAGAACTCATTCACCCAGAAGGAGGTGACCTTGGTGTTTTAACCTTGGGGTAAAACCATGTGGATGCCTTATACAAGAAAGAGCCTCAAACCCCTCACCTTCTGTACTGTGCAGAATAAATGGAATAAACCTTGCTGAAGCTGTGCTCAGACTGCATGCTACCTGGGTCTGGAATCCTGAATGTAAGTTACCCTAATAAAATTTAAATTTTTATGGAGCTTCCTTCTTCATTTTATGGTCTCAGGATTCCCACTCAGTTCAGAGGACACCGCGTGCTATGGATACCACACTTAGACACATAGGCATAAGAACAAAAACCCCCAGAGGATTTCCGAGTGAAGTACAGATAAGTTGGGGTAGCTCATAAGAGAAATAACTTTTCCATTCATTCATCCACCCACTCATCCATCCATCCACCCATCCATTAATCTACCCATCCATCCACCCACCCATCCACCCATGTATTCATGCAACCATGCAGCCATGCATCCATGTATCCACGCATCCATGCACCCATCCATCTGTTCTGGGATGGTTAGACCCAGATTCTTGTTTCTGTTGTAAGAAAATAATTTGAGGATGAGATGCAGGTAAAGATCAGCAGAGAAGCAAGACTTATTTGCATGCAATGTGAAGTACACACTCAAGAAGGCGTGTGGATAAACTCAAGAGACAGCTGCACTCCATGAGTTTGGGGCCTGCCCTTCACAGGACCTGGAGGCTTAGAGAGTGGGGCTTCACTGAGTATTCAATGGTGACAACTTGGGGTGGGGCTTCAGTATTGCCTATTTCTTTGCCCCCCCCCTTTTTTTTTGAAAACTCAGACTGTCAGGACCTTAGGAGCAGGAAGGCAATAGGCGTGTCATCTATAATACTTTTATTATTATAGTGACCTTACAAAGTCATTGTGGGGATACAGCCAGCAGCCATGTTGGTTGTTTTTAACGAGCACCTGTTGTAAGCAGAAAAATTGTGGAGGGTTGTAGTTTCCACTGTACCGATGTGGGGACTTTTGGGTGGTGGTGTGGGTAGGGGTGGAGATACAGGTGAGGCTGCAGAGAGGAGCTGGCTCCCTCAGTTCCTCCCTGCTACCTCCCTCCCTGCCTACATCACATCCAACCACCCCACAATGGTCTGATACCTGTTACCTGTTGGATATTAAGGAGGCAGAGATGAATACAGGAGGAAGGCATTTGACAGGTAAGTTTCACTGGTTAAGGCATAGACCGCCCCTTGACTGGATTGGCTGCCTTGGCTATTTAAGCTGCTGTACCAACTGAAATAAACAAGTCTGCAAGCTGCTTGCCTTTGGCCTGCTTTCACTGTCTCCTGGGGTCTGTGTGGTGACTCCACGCCTCTTGCTCCCACCACGCTCCTCCTTTCAGAACGAATCCACCTCAACACATCAGAACTCAGGCCCTGTGGCCCTTATACTCCCAGGTTTTTTGCCTCATCTGCCTTGGTTCTGAGAACTGCAGACTTGGGCTGACCCAGGCTACCAGCATCCAGAGGTTCCAGCTTGCTGACGGCCTGCCGTGGGACTTACCAGTCTTTACAACCAGAGCAAATGCACTAATAACCCCCTTTCATCTAGCTTTTAGGGGTTCAGCCCATCTGGAGAGCACTAACTTACACTGTAGCCTTCAGGAATGGAGACCCAGAGTGAGCATCTGGCACAGGGGTTAAGATGTCACTCGGGACGCCCACATCCCACGTCAGAGTTCAAGCCTCAACTCCGACTCTGGTTCTAGCTTTCAGCCAAGGTCACTGTGGGAGGCAGTGGTGATGGCACAAGTATTTGCGTCCCTGCCACCCACAAGGGAGACTTGGATGTAGTTCTGGTTTCAGCTTGGTCCAGCCCCAGCATTGTGGGCATTTGGGGAGTGAACCAACAAATAGAAGGCCATCAACCATCACAACTCCCAGGTCACATAAAACTTTGGTTACGCAAATTTGTTCTCTAATTGTCTGCCTTTTGTTCTGGGCTGTCAGCAGTGACTCTTGCAGTGGGTGGAGAAAAGATGCGACTTATTCTAATAAGCCTTCTTTATTATTGGGGTAGGGGTAGGGGCACAAAAATCAACCCTTAAGAGAGGGGAAGAAGGCGCTCACAGGAAGCTGTTGTCCATAGGAAGACAAGGGTAACAGGGATGGACAAGAAAGATGTGACTCACAGAGATTTAGGGAGCAGAGTCAGCAGGAATTGGTGATTGAATATTATGGACGACGAGGGAGAAAAGGAGATTCTCAAGTATCTAGTTAAGGGTGTTGGGTGAAATAAGGTGGACTCAGTGGGGATTGGGCGATGGAGATATGGAACCCAGTTGCAAGGTGTCCAGCGCGTAACAAATCTTCCCAGGCAGATGAATCAATTAACTCACAAGTTTTATTGGGATTCCATTCCCAGGCAAGATTCCCCGGTCCCAACAGAGCGGGGGCCAGGGAAGTCACGCATCAGAGGAGGGCTCCTTTACAGATAGAGGGCGTGGGGGTTAAAGGTTGAGGCAGGTCTGATCCTCATTGGTTGACCTTTAGGCATCCATGGGGACCTTGACAAGGACTTTTCTTCCCCGGAAATGTGGGTAGGGACTCTACTTTCCTGGAAGTATAGGCCTTCTCTCCTTGCGGATCCCAAAGCTACCACCAGTGAGAAGCTCGGTGTCCACGCCTAGGCAACCCTAAGTGTTTCTCACTTTGGCCAATGCAGTGGCTTCCTAATAGGCCACCAGCTTCAGCTGTGGTTGCTTTCAAATCCATGTTTCTTTCTTCCTTTCTCTCTCTTTCCAAAATTTATTTATTTATTTATTTGAAAGGCAGAATGAGAGAGATCTTCCTTCTGATGGTTCACTACCCAAATGGCTGCCATAACTAGTGTTAGGGTAGCTAGGTAGACTTAACCTATGTGTGTAAGAGGAGCCAGAGAAAATGGGAAATTTTTTTTAGAAAAATGGGGATTTCTGTGTAGAGGAACGAAGAAAAATGCAGAAGCAAGTCTGATAAGTACTTGCATATCTAAAGAATTGCTCTGGTTCAATAATCTTGTTAGGAGGGTTCCGGCCCTCTCCCTGGGGGCAGTTTAGGGGAATCGCCTCTGCCCTGCACCCAGAGGGCCATTAGGTCTCAAAAGCACTGTGCTGATAAGGTCCAGGGAGGGCTCTGGGGAATTCCACACCCAGAAAGCCCTCCACCCAGCACTTTCCCAGAGGAGGGAGGAGGGGAGGAAAAATGGGGAGGAACGGTGTACACCTACAGCCGTACAAACTCCTAATGCAGCCTGGGCTCTCAGCCCTTCCCTGAGATGGCCGCCGGCTGGGCAGGTGTACTCTCTAAATTAAACTTGGCTGGCCTGCTTACTGCTGCTCTCTGTCTCATGTCCACATTCTCTCTTTCACAAAGACAAGAATCTCCCATCAGCCATCTCCGGTAGCCCTAGGGCCAGGCCAGGCTGAAGCCAGGAGCCAGGAGCTCCATCCAGCCCCCAACACACAGGGGCCGGAGTGGACTTTGCAACGCCCTCCCTCCTGCTTCAGGCCCGTCGCTCTTTTCTCTTTGCTGTTTGCTGAGATCCTAAGGCGCCGTGTGAGCTGATGGACACAGGTCTCTGTAGCCGCATCCCGCTTCATGCCCAGCACACTGCACTCCAGACAAGCTGCCCTTCCCGCGGTTCCTCAAGCCCTTGCCCTCCCAAGGCCTTGGCTGGGATCCGTCCTCGGCTTGGAAGCTCTTCCCCGGCTCCTCCCTGCCGGCTTCTATCTCCTTCCTCAGATGCCTTTTGTACAGGGACAAAATTACAACAATTTAGTGTAACGATCATAATTGGCTTTTATTTTTGATGGCAGCATCAAGGCAAGACTTCATTCTATAAGAGAGAATGAGGGTTCCAGTGGGCTGAGCAGAAGAGTTGGTTTTATAGACAGAGGAGGGCTGAGAACAGCAGAACAAAAGCAGATTGATTGTGGCAAAGTTATTGCCTTGCGAGGTAGGGGCAGGGAGGCAGAACAATAGAAAAAGAACAGATTGGCTAACCTCAGGTTACTCCAAGTTACCCTTTAGTGTGGAAGGATTAAGGCAGGGAACTTTATTATGGCAATTGCCGCTGGCCTCTTTGGGAAATGGGACTGTTACATCTCCAACCCGGATTTCTCAGAAGTCCAGATAAACAGCCTAGTTTCAGTTTGGGAATGTGGAGCTTTTCCAGGAGTGACTCCCTGCTGATTGTTAGCCCAATCTGTTCTGTTGGGGCCCAGCCTGGTGGAGGAACAATGCATCAGAACAATGTATCCTGTGATTTTTTAAAAAAGATTTTATCTACTTATTTGATAGGTAGAGTTACAAACAGAGGGGGAGAGAGGTCTTCCATCCATTGGTTTACTCCCCAGATGTCTGTGATGGCTGGAGCTGGGCTGATCCAAAGCCAGGAGACAGGAGCTTCTTACAGATCTCTCACATGGGTCCAGGGGCCCAAGGACTTGGGCCATCTTCTACTGCTTTCCCAGGCCATAGCAGAGAGCTGGATTGGAGGTGGAGCAGCTGGGGATCAAACCAGCACCCATATGGGATGCCAGCACTGCAGACGGTGCTATGCCACAGTGTGTGATTTTTAATTGACCTTCAATATCACCTGCCCCCAGAGGCCCATCCCAGCAGTCCTAAGGCACAGGACTTGCCTTCACAGCCCGTCCCTTTCTCTGTCGCCTCTGGAATACTGATCTCACTAAAGCATAACCAAGCTAACGGATGGTGTCGTGGCCTCTATCGCATCCCCGTGGCTTAGCATGTCTGACAGGAAGTAGTTGCTGGAAGCAGTTCTGGCTGGATAAGCCGACAACCCCGCAGGCCTGTAAGTCATCAACAGACACAGGAAGGGCCGGCGCCGTGGCTCAACAGGCTAATCCTCCACCTTGCGGCGCCGGCACACCGGGTTCTAGTCCCGGTCGGGGCGCCGGATTCTGTCCCGGTTGCCCCTCTTCCAGGCCAGCCCTCTGCTGTGGCCCGGGAGTGCAGTGGAGGATGGCCCAAGTGCTTGGGCCCTGCACCCCATGGGGAGACCAGGAAAAGCACCTGGCACCTGGCTCCTGCCATCAGACGAGCGCGGTGCGCCGGCCGCAGCGCGCTGTCTGCGGCGGCCATTGGAGGGTGAACCAACGGCAAAGGAAGACCTTTCTCTCTGTCTCTCTCTCTCACTGTCCACTCTGCCTGTCAAAAATAAATAAATAAATAAATAAAAAACAGACACAGGAAGGAAAGCAAGTGGAGGGGACAAGGAAAGATGCTGGAACTGGGGTGTGCTCTCTCAGGGGCCGACGGTGGAGCCTCCAGGAGGTGGCAGCAATGGCCAGGGGACCTGCTATATGGGATTTCAACCCAGAATCCATCAGGAGGCTTGTTAAAATGGCAGTGACCTGGGGCCAGCGCTGTGGCATAACGGGTAAAGCCGCAACCTCCAGTGCCGGCATCCCATGTGGGCACTGGTTCGTGTCCTGGCTGCTCCTCTTCCGATCCAGCTCTCTGCTATGGCCTGGGAAAGCAGTAGAAGATGGCCCAAGTCCTTGGGCCCCTGTTCCCAGGTGGGAGACCCAGAAGAAGCTCCTGGCTCCTGGCTTTGTATCGGCCTAGCTCTGGCAGCTGCAGCCAATTGGGGAGTGAACCAGCAGATGGAAGACCTCTCTCTCCCTCTTTCCCTCTCTCTGTAACTCTACCTCTCAAATGAAATAGACATGTGATGTCCTCCATTGTGCCTCCTGGGGAGAGGGAGGGAACAAAGGGTAAGAAGTTTCTGGAAAACCAAGGTAGCTCTTTAAAAAAATATATTGATTGATTTAAAAGGCAGAGTTATAGAGAGGGAAGGAGATAGAGAGATCTTCCATCACTTGTTCACTCTGCAAATGGCCACAACAGCCAGGGCTCTGCCAGGCTGAAGCCAGGAACCAGAAACTACACCCTGGCCTAATACCAGTGAAAGGGATCCAAGCACCTGGGCCGCCTTCTGCTGCTTTCCCAGGTGGATTAGCAGGAAGCTGGATTGGAAGTGGAGCAGCTGGGACCGGAACCAGGATGCAGGTGGTAGCTTTACCGGCTGCACCACAACGCTGGCTCCCGGGGGACTCTTGGTTGATACTATCAGCATTCTGGAAAGCTGGCATGTGGGGAAAGGAGGGCTCAGGGAGGCAAGGGCCGTGAGGTCCAAATCCGGTTTGC
The DNA here is from genome assembly GCA_949820135.1 of Sylvilagus floridanus. Taxonomy (NCBI): domain Eukaryota; kingdom Metazoa; phylum Chordata; class Mammalia; order Lagomorpha; family Leporidae; genus Sylvilagus; species Sylvilagus floridanus. The sequence goes on from OX463225.1 coordinate 30,470,174, forward strand.
CTTTCTGGAACTTTCTTTTTAAAATATATCTAGTTTTTAAAAATTTTTATTTATTTATTTATTTTTATTTTTGACAGGCAGAGTGGACAGTGAGAGAGAGAGATAGAGAGAAAGGTCTTTCTTTGCCGTTGGTTCACCCTCCAATGGCCGCCACGGCCGGCACACTGTGGCCAGCGCACTGCGCTGATCTGAAGGCAGGAGCCAGGTGCTTCTCCTGGTCTCCCATAGGGTGCAGGGCCCAAGCACTTGAGCCATCCTCCACTGCACTCCTGGGCCATAGCAGAGAGCTGGCCTGGAAGAGGGGCAACCGGGACAGAATCTGGTGCCCCGAGCGGGACTAGAACCCGGTGTGCTGGCGCCGCAAGGCGGAGGATTAGCCTAGTGAGCTGCGGCGCTGGCCCTTTCTGGAACTTTTGGCACTGTGGGCTGCCGCCTATGCGCAACGCTGCCCTGCCTTGGCCTCTGTGACTGGGCTGTTTCTCCTTCTAACAAAGCTTAGCACCTTCTGGTGCCACACTCTGGGGAGGTGCCAGAGACTCAGAGAAGCCTGCGGGCTTGCAGGGCACAGGGATCACCATGTCATCACGCTTTGCTCTCACCCCTCCAGCTGCTCCCTCTCAGTAGCTTCCCCAAACCTCCTTCCCCTCTCTCTGCGCTTCACGTGTTCCTGTTTCTTATTGTGCGGTCCTGGGCCCTCTCCTCTAGGTGAAATCAACAGTCCGCAAAGCTCTGGACCTCAAGCAATGTAATACCACCAGGGAATTTGTCAGACCTCAGCCCCAGGGCCCATGCAATCAGAAGCTCCAGGGATGAGGTTCAGAAACCTGGTTGTTTTTTTTTTTTTTTTTTTTAAGATTTATTTTATGGAGGCTGGTGCTGTGGTACAGTGGGTTAATGCCCTGGCCTGAAGCACTGGCATCCCATATGGGTGCCGGTTCATGTCCTGGCTGCTCCTCTTCTGATCCAGCTCTCTGCTATGGCCTGGGAAGACAGTAGAAGATGGCCCCAGTGCTTGGGCCCCTGCACCCATGTGGGAGACCCAGAAGAAGCTCCTGGCTCCTGCTTCGGATCGGCGCAGCTCTAGCCATTACAGCCAATTGGGGAGTGAACCATCGATGGAAGACCTCTCTCTTTCTCTGCCTCTTCTCTCTGTGTAACTCTGACTTTCAAATAAATAAATAAATATTTAAAAAAAGATTTACGAGAGTGAAAGACAGACGGTTTGGAAGCTGTGATGGGGGCCGGCATTGTGGTGCAGATGGCTAAGTCACCTCCTGCGCTGCCCGCATCCTATATTGGAGTGCCCATATGAGTCCTGGTGGCTCTGCTTCTGATCCAGCTCCCTGCTAATGCTCGTGGGAAAGCCAGGTGCTTGGGTCCCTGCCGCCCATGTGAGAGACCCAGATGGAGCTCTGGACTCCCAGTTTTGGCCTGGACCCGCTCTGGCCCTGGCCATTGCAATCACTGGGGGAGTGAATCGGTGGATGGAAGATTTCTTTGCCTTTCTCTCTGTCTTTCCCTCTGTTTTCTGCCTTTCAAATAAACAAATATACAAAACTTTAAAGAGGTGAACATAGGCCAATTATAAAAATAAAAATAAAAGCAGTAGTGTTGAAGAAGAGCCATTTCTGGGTGAGCAGACAGAGGCCTCATGGACCCAGCAGCAGCGGACCAAGTCAAGTCTCCCCGAAGGCAGAGGTGTGAGAGTGAGGAGGAGCTCAGTGGTGCGGTGCAGTGGTTAGGGGCGTGGAACGCAGCAGTGCGGTGCAGTGATTAGAGTGTGGACTTGGCCGTGCAGGTCTGGGAGTCATCCACACACATTGCAGCTAAGAGCAATCACACACCCACTTAGCTCGGGAAACTCGCACAGAGTGGTCTGTCGGAGAAAGCTGTGGCTGCTGCACTGGAGAACACAGGGCCTGACTGTACGTGACGTAGAGCTCCTAAAAAAATAAATAAATATCAGAGTCCAGAGATTCAGGCTGACGTGGGTGCGCTGGACACCCTGTCCTGGCCCCACAGCCCCAGGCCTAATGCTGGGGAGGGAGGATCACGGAAGGCGCACTTATCTGCAAAGGCCTTGAGTCAGCATGGGGAGATAAGGACGAGTTTGCGTTTGGTGGACAGTGGGGCTTTGTGCAGGCCCTGGCCACTCAAGTCCAATCCCAGGGCTCTCCCCGGATGCCCGAAACAGCCTCCTCCACCTCTGACGCCTCCACCGTCCACTCTGCATGAGGCATCCAGAGCCCTTTGCCAAGAGGTGATTGAGGGGCTCATCCCATACGGGCGCTAGTTCAAGTCCCGGCTGCTCCACTTCCGACCCAGCTCCCTGGGATGCAGCGCTGAATCCCGCATGAGGCTCCCGGAGCTCTCAGATAGGTGTGGGCAATGCTATTTTCCAGACCAAATGGCAAGGGAGGTCATTTTAGGTGGGATGTGGAGGAACATCTTTAAATGTCAGCTGTGCATTACAAAATGTGAGCAGTATCTCAACCCTTTGAGTTCATGAATACTCTTAGAAGGAAAATACAGAAAGAGACAATTTAAAGAAAAATACTAAACAAATGATGGTACAAGTGGAGCCCCGTGAAAGGAGGTACCCAAATGAAGCTCTGGAAATTAGGCCCCTCCCTCCTGAGTTGTAGCTGTATCAGCCTTGTGGTCCTTGAAGATGATGCACGCTTGTCTGCCAGGAATGTTCTGGAATGTTCTGGCCAATCTCACCCCCGCTTCCCTGGTCTTTTGCTAAGATAATGGCTCTCAGATATTGGATCCAGTGTTACTCTTGGGGTGGGGTGAGGAGCTCATTTTTTCCGGGGACCCTGGTCTTGTTATCCCAAAGGTCCCTTACTGCAGAGGGGAGGATGTGTCTGTGCACCTGTGATTAAGTCTGCATCCCCTCCCCCAGCTAGACACTGGACTGGACTTCTCTGTCCCGTGCCCAGCCCAGTGCCAGCCACTCATGAAGCGCACAACACCTCCACCTAGCGACTCCGAGGTCAGTGTCTGGCACGCCTGGCTGCTGATGGGGACAGAAATCAGCCTTTCAATAAGAGTTCACCCGGCCCCACCAAGTGCGCCCTGAGCAGGGAACCAGGAGAGCGGAAAGTAAGGATGGTGTGGGAGGGGCTTCGGGAGAGACTTCCAGAGCCGGTAGAGAAGGAGATGGGGACGTTGCTCCCAACCTGAACCTGTCTGTCACCGGGAGTCATGGCGATCAGCTGTGGGCCCTCTTCGGGGGAGGCTGGGCAAGCCATGCAGGCCGCTGGGGGCTTCTGCCCAAGTTCCTTTGTTTTTCCTTCCTTCCTTCCTTCCTTCCTTCCTTCCTTCCTTCCTTTCTTTCTTTCTTTCTTTCTTTCTTTCTCTCTGTTTCTCTCTCTGTTTCTTTCTTTCTTTCAGATTTTATTTATGTATTTGAAAGGCAAAGTTACAGAAGGAGAGAGAGAGAGAGAGAGAGGGAGAAAGAGAGACAGAGAGGTCTTCCATCTTCTGATTTGCTCCCCAAATGCCACAAAGGCCAGAGCTGGACCAATCTGAAGCCAGGAGCCAGGAGCCCTCTCAGGGTCTCCCACATGGATGCCCGAGGACCCAGACTACCCTCTATTGCTTTCCCAGGCCATAGCAGAGAGCCAGATTGGAAGTGGAGCAGCTGGGACTTGAACTGGTGTCCCTATGGGATGCCGGCACTGCAGGAGGTGGCTTTACCCACTACACCTCAACGCTGGCCCCTCTGCCCAGATATCTAAGGGTCTCCAGCAGCTCCTCTGTGGCCAGGGCTTGGCCTTCTCTCTTGGTCCCTCCCAACCCTTCAGTGTCTGCTTAACCTGCACCGAGCAGCCTCCTGATGGCAGGCCTTCAATACGTAAAGATTTAGGTTCAGGGTGTATGTTGTTTAAATTTCAAAACTATTATTGTTATGTACTTATTTGAAAGGCAGAGTGAGAGAGAGAAAGAGAAAGAGATCTTGTATCCTCTGGTTCACTCCCCAAACGGCCACAATGGCTGGCCAGCCCTGGGCCAGGCTGAAGTCAGGAACCTGAATTTCATCCGGGTCTCCCATATGGGTGGCAGGAACCCAAGTACTTGGAGCATCATTGACTGCCTCCCCAGGCACATTAGCAGGGAGCTGAACAGGAAACAGAGTAGCGGGGACTCAACTCCGCACTCAGATATGGGATGCAGGCAGCACCACACTAGTATCTACCCCTACACAGTTCTAATTTAAAAATTGTGTGATGCAGGAAAGTCCAGAGACGAAGGTAACAAACACCCGTATGTTCATCGCTGAGAATAATCAGCTATAAACGTTCTTGTTCCGGATGTACCTTTCTATAAAACAAACAGAGCATCACAGATAGAGCTGACGTCTCCTTCATTCCTCTGCAGGGTCCGGTTCCTCTCGCTCCCTTCCGTTCCCAGAACAGTTGTTATTAATCTGCCATGCATCTTTCTCTTCTATTTCTGTGAACAAAGCAGTGTGTGCTTATAGCAGCATCATTCCGAATAGCCAAAAAGTAGAAACCAGATGTCCATCAACCGATGAATGGAGAAACAAATTGTGGTCTGTCCCTACAATGGAATATGACTAAGCAGCGAAAAGAAACCAAGGGCCAATACCCGCTCACATGGATCAGTCCCGAAAACACAGGCGAAAGGCGGCAGCCAGAGCCGGTTCCTACTGACACTCAACACCACAGGACATTTGCATGGAGACAGAGGTGGCTTGGTGGCTGCAGGCAGCTGGGGGCAGACAGCAAGGCAAGCTATGGCTTTTCCTGGAGATGTCTCACTGCCGCATGTTTACTTATCTACTCGCGTTTATTTTAAGGGTTTGATGATCGCTTATTGGAGGAACGTGATTTACTTTGCAATTAGCAGATGGTACAGTTGATGCAATTTCCCTCCACGAGCTGAGTGGCGCCGCCTGAACAGCCTTGACAGCATCTCCTCTCAGGGATAAGGAAACTGCTTTCCAGGATGTTGTCCGCTTGTCCTCCAAGTGGTTGTATCAGCTGCTCTCCCACCAGCGCTTACCGATTCCCACAAGTCCTTCCCACCAACGCTGTTTTTATTTTTATTTTTTTTTTAAATCAGCCTTTTGGATTTTTAACTACTTGGTCCTTGTGCACTTTTAATTTGCTCTGATATGTTCTTTATTTCTAGGTGTTCTTTTTTTTCCTGTTGCTTTTTCTCTCCCTTCCTCCCCACCCCCTTCTCTCTGCCTTTCTAGTATTTTATTGCCTATTTCTGAACCTGCACACTTCCATATGGATTTGGAAACACTGAGTTCAGAGCCATGCGTAACCTGACTAACAAACTGGAACCACATCAGCGGACAAATCGGGCCCTAGCTGCTCACTGCTGCCACGGCTGAGAAGAGGAAAGGGCTGGCAGCCTTGGCCAGCACCATGGCTCACTAGGCTAATCCTCTGCCTGCGGCGCCGGCACCCCAGGTTCTAGTCCCAGCTGGGGCACCGGTTCTATCCCAGTTGCTCCTCTTCCAGTCCGGCTCTCTGCTGTGGCCCGGGAGGGCTGTGGAGGATGGTCCAAGTGCTTGGGAGGAAGCACCTGGCTCCTGGCTTTGGATCGGCGCAGCGCGCTGGCCATAGCAGCCATTTGGGGGGGGTGAACCAACGGAAGAAAGACCTTTCTCTCTCTCACACTGTCTAACTCTATGTCAAAAAAAAAAAAAAAAAAAAGAAAAGAAAAAAAAGAAACCGGCAGTCTTGGTGGGGAACGAGGGGTCTACTGCATCGGGAAGGCGACCTTTCTGCCCAGCAAGCCACAAAAAGGATTTTTAAAGGGAAGGGGGTGGCCGCAGGGCAGTTGGAAACGACAATGAGTCCAGGCTTTGTCCGGGATCCAGCCAGGTGGAGGTTTCTTGCTAATGCAACTTAGAATCAGTTGGGAGGAGCTTCTTTGATAGCCAGGTCTAAGGTCGGCCTTTCCTAGCTCCTGAAATTCCTATGGTAATTCACGCTATCAGCAGCTGGCTTTTGTTAGATAAAATATGAAAAGAAGGGAAGGAACAATGCCTGTCCAGGGGAACATGTGAGAAGAAAGGAATGGGCACTGCTCCTCCGCTGCTGCAGCGGGTTTCTCACTTACGTAAGTCTTGCCTTGCTCACGGTCCCGACCGCGAGGACATCCATCTTCACGTGAGATGGGAGCCAAGACCGCCTTCCCTGTCCAGTCACAGTATTAGAGAAATTGCAACAGGGGTGGGCGTTGGGCACAGAGGTTAAGGCACTCCCTGGGGAGTGCCTGCTTGGCGCTTGGGCTCCACGTCCAAGCCAGCTTCCTGCTGAAGCACACCCTGGGAGGCAGCCGGCTGTGGCTCAAATACTTGGGTCCCTGCCACTCACCCGGGAGACCCAGATTGGGTTCTGGCTGTCCTGGCTGTTGCAGGCATTTAGGGGGTAAGCTTGTGGATGGACGAGTAAACTCTCCTCTCTCTCTCTCCCTGTTTCTCTGCCTTTCAAGTAAAGTGAAAACACACAAGTAAGATTTTTTTTAAAAAAGAAAGATGCCTGGGGCCGGCACTGTGCTGTAGTGGGTAAAGCCACTGCCTGCAGTGCCAGCATCCCATATGGGCACCGGTTCAAGTCCCGGCTGCTCCACTTCCGATCCAGTTCTCTGCTATGGCCTGGGAAAGCAGTAGAAGATGGCCCAAGTGCTTGGGCCCCTGCACCCACGTGGGAGACCTGGAAGAAGCTCCTGGCTCCTGGCTTCAGATTGGTGCAGCTCCAGCTGTTGAGGCAAATTGGAGAGTGAGCCAGCGGATGGAAGACTTCTCTCTCTCTGCCTTTCCTTCTCTCTGTGTGTAACTCTAATTTTCAAATAAATAAATAAATATTTTTTTAAAAAAGAAAGATACCTTTGTTATGGTTACAATAGTTTCAAATTATAGATTTATTTTCAGTTAACTGGAATGTTATTTTATTGAGTATTCTCATCCATGAACAAATGGTGTATTTCCACCTATTTAGGCCTTCCTTTACTTATTTTTTAAAGACTAATTAATTTATTTGAAAGGTAGAGTTACAGAAAGAGGCCAGATGGCCGCAATGATCACAGCTGGGCTGATCTGAAGCCAGGATCCAGGAGCTTCTTCCAGGTCTCCCGATGTGGGTGCAGGGGCCCAAGCACTTGGGCCATCTTCTGCTGCTTTCCGAGGTGCATAAGCAGGGAGCTAGATTGGAAGTGGAGCAGCTGGGACCCAAATCGACGCCCATATGGGATGCTGGCACCAACTGGCTATGCCACAGCACCGGTCCCACCTTCCTTTATTTTTCAGAGCAGTTTTAGATTCCTAGGGAAAAGCAGTGGAAAGTACAGAGTTCCTATAAACCCCAGGCCCCAGCCTCCCCACTAGCAACATCCCCCAACCCCCCCGCAATGGGACAGCCCCACCACAGTGGTATATTTATGACAGTGGATGAACTTCTATGCATTTTCCAGGACTTTCTGAAGATCCTGCAAAGAAACAGAGCCAACAGGGTTTATTATCAGTTATAAGGAACTGACTCGCACGGTTACAGAGGCTGCGAAGTCCCAAGACTGCAGTGCGCAGGCTGGGGACCCAGTGCAGCTCCAGCCCCAAAGCCTGCAGTACGGAGACTGAGAAGAACAGACGTTTCCACTGGAGTCTGAAGGCTGCGAAAGACAGGTGGGCTCCTGTGATGGCCCAGGAGGAGTTTCTTCTTTCTTGAGGGAGAGTCAGGCTTGCGACTGATTGGATTAGAGTCTATCACTTCAAATGGTTTTTTTTTTTTTTTTGACAGGCAGAGTGGATAGTGAGAGAGAGAGACAGAGAGAAAGGTCTTCCTTTTGCCGTTGGTTCACCCTCCAATGGCTGCTGCAGACGGCGCGCTACGGCCGGCGCACTGCGCTCATCTGATGGCAGGAGCCAGGTGCTAGGTGCTTTTTCCTGGTCTCCCATGGGGTGCAGGGCCCAAGCACTTGGGCCATCCTCCACTGCACTCCTGGGCCACAGCAGAGGGCTGGCCTGGAAGAGGGGCAACCGGGACAGAATCCGGCGCCCCGACCGGGACTAGAACCCGGTGTGCCGGCGCCGCAGGCAGAGGATTAGCCTGTTGAGCCACGGCGCCGGCCCAAATGGTTTTTTAAATTTAAACTTAGTTGCTTTATTTTGTACTTTTAAAATTCACAAACTGCCTTACAATATCTGCTTTCCTATTGATCACTGTAGGCTTTAGAGTCAGACAATTACTGTGGTGCGATCTACACCTCGACCCCACCCTAGGCTCCCCCCCCCCCCATTGCTGGAAGCCAGGTGGCCATTTGGGCCAACCACCGGCGTCAGCCCCACCCACATCCTAATGGGATTCGCTGCTCCTACTTCCCTGCCCGCCCCCAGCAAAGTTTGAAAAGGACCTGTTCCTGAGCACGTGGCTCTTTCTCTCCATCTCCTGATCTCAGTCTCTCTCTCTCTTTTTCCTTCTTCACCCCTCCCCTCCAGTCTGTTGGGTTTCCTCCAATAAACTCTTTCCCTTACTCTGGTGTTTGGCCTCCAGTGGTGGCCTTACAATGACAGTTTTATCACTGGGCATACTAAAAACAATAGTTTAAAGGCAAATCTCTGTAATTCAGAATACTTTGCAAAATATACACCTTGGTACACAACTGAATTGGGCTATGCTAAAATTAGAATTTAAAAGGCAGCTCAAGGGGCCGGCACTGTGGATTAGCGGGTTAACACCCTGGCCTGAAGTGCCGGCATCCCATGTGGGCGCCGGTTCTAGTCCCAGCTGCTCCACTTCCGATCTCGCTCTCTGCTGTGGCCTGGGAAAGCAGTAGAAGGTGGCCCAAGTCCTTGGGCCCCTGCACCCATGTGGGAGACCTGGAAGAAGCTCCTGGCTCCTGGCTTCGGATGGGTGCAGCTCTAGCCGTTGCTGCCAATTGGGGAGTGAACCATCAGATGGAAGACCTCTCTCTCTCTCTCTCTCTCTCTGCCTCTCCTCTTTGTGTAACTCTGACTCTCAAGTAAAAAAAAAAAAGTAAATCTTTAAAAAAAAGCCAAAACAAACAAACAAAAAAAAAACAAACAACAAAGGCAGCTCAAAAGCCCCTGAGGGATTTAACACTGAGGCCCATAGAACAATGCTGACAGTCAAATGTTAATTTCATCCAAAACACCCTCACTTTGGGCACACCCAGAATAATGTTTGACCCTATCTCCAAGCACTCCATTGCCTGGGTGACACAAAATTGATAATCACATAGTGACATTTTTTATATGTAAAGATTTTTATTTTTTTAAATTTTTGACAGGCAGAGTGGACAGTGAGAGAGACAGAGAGAAAGGTCTTCCTTTGCCGTGGGTTCACCGCCTAGTGGCCACTGATCTGAAGTCGGGAGCCAGGTGCTTCTCCTGCTCTCCCATGGGGTGCAGGGCCCAAGCACTTGGGCCATCCTCCACTGCCTTCCCCGGGCCACAGCAGAGAGCTGGCCTGAAAGAGGGGCAACCGGGACAGAATCCGACACCCCGACCGGGACTAGAACCCGGTGTGCTGGCGCCACAAGGCTGAGGATTAGCCTATTGAGCCGCGGCGCCGACCTTATGTAGAGATTTTTTTTTAAAAGACTATTTATTTATTTATTTATTTGAGAGGTAGAGTTACAGACAGTGAGAGGGAGAGACAGAGAGAAAGATCTTCCATCTGCTGGTTCACTCTCCAAATGGCCACACGGTCGAAGCTGTGCCGATCCGAAGCCAGGAGCCAGGAGCTTCTTTCGGGTCTCCCACGTGGGTGCAGGGACCCAAGCACTTGGGTCATCCCCTGCTGCTCTCCCAGGCCACAGCAGAGAGCTGGATCAGAAGTGGAGCAGCCAGGACTCGACCTGGTGCACATATGGGATGCCAGCGCTGCAGGCAGAGGATTAACCTACTGCGCCATGGCGCTGGCCCCATGTAGAGATTTTAAGTGTACTTCATTTAAGAGGTGGAGAGACACACAGAGAGAAAATCCCTACCCACCGGTTCACTCCCCAAATACCCAGGAACTGAGAACTCAATCCAGGTCTCCCACATGGGTGGTAGAATCCCAAATCCTTGCGCCATCGCTGCTGCCTCCTAGGGTGAACATTAGAGCTGGGGCTCAACCCAGGCGCTCTGCTATGGGAGGCAGGAGTCGTCTCAACCAGGAGCATCTTAACGGATGCACCTAACGCCCACCTGTTTGAAGATCTGGAAAATTCACCCATAATTCCCACTGAGCCTGTTTGCCCCTGGCTGTGGGAGCTGGGTGACTTGTTCTTCATGAACATCATTTACCCTGAGCCATTCTGCCCTCCAGGAACCCAGATGGGCCAGTCCTCCCTGATTCTCTTTGAGGAATCTCTCAGTTTCTGAAGGATCCAGGAGCCTGAAGAACAAGGTGCTGTCCTAATTCTGCAAACTACTGGGGTTTTTGGAACAGTTATGGTGTTGTTATTTAAGGTGACCACTAGAGGGCAGTAGTGGATCAAGGACTGTATAATAAAAGACTTAAAAAGAATTTAACAAGGTAGATTTTTTTTTCTCCTCGTTTTTTGTCCCTGAGGATCCTGAGACAGAGAAGCTAAGAAACTTGCCCAAATCCAGAACATAGCAAATTAAATGTCAGCATAGGTATGCCTGGCTCTAAATTTTATCGGTTTTAGTACAAATAAGTGATTGTTTTTCTTTCATTGTTTTTCCCCATTTATTCATTCAAGGACAACATAGCAGAGTGGGTAAGGGTTCTGTCTCTGCACTCAGACCTTAAATCTAGCATGTACTAGCTAGTGCTCGGTGCTCGATGCCTCTTAGCTTTATCTGCATGAGTCTATAGGAGAGATTAGAACTTGCCTTATTAAATTATTATTTGCTTTCTTGTAGCAAGTTGTTTTGTTAAGATTTATTTATTTGAAAGTTAGAGTGATAAAGATCTCCCATCCATTGGTTCACTCCCCAAATGACCACCATGGCTGGGGCTGGGCCAGGCTGAAGCCAGGAGCCTGGAGCTCCATTCTAGTCTCCCACGTGGGTCTTCCCACTTGGGCCATCCTCTGCTTTCTCAGGCACACTAGCAAGGAACTGGATTGGAAGTAGAGCAGCCAGGACTCGAACTGGAGCTCATATGGATTGCCAGCATTGCAGGTGGCAGCTTAACCTGCTGCACTGATATCACTGTATGCTTATTAATACATTCCCAGAATTAATAAATCCATGTGGGCTCTTGCCTAATACTCAGAGAAGAACTCTGCATACCGGCATAGATAAACGAGGCAGCATGGTACTTTTATTCAGTGAGAAAGACGCATAGGAGAGTGAGAGATTTTTCTAAAAGAGGGGGATATATCTGAGTTCATACTGAGCGCCAGGAGCCAGCCACGTGGAGGAGCATCTAAGCTAGGAAGCCTGGGGTGGGTGCATCTAGGCCATGCATCCTGGAGGCAGGCGCAAGGCCCAGTGGCACACAATGGTAAGAGGCCAAAAGGAAAAAAAAGGGCTGGGCACACTGTGTCCCAGGCTTTTAATACACTTCCAAAGAGGCGTGGTTAATTAACCTGATTGGCCAGTGGGTGCTCAGGTGTGGCCAGGCAGGGCATGAGGTCACAGAGGGGTGTGGTGAAGGCGTGGTCTTCCAGCTCACAAACCTGATCAACTTTAACCTGTATGCCTGCCTATAGCAGTATCACAACGCCAGCCCCTACACTAAGTTTTAAAGGTTAAGAAAGAGCTAGTTTTTTTTTTTTTAAAGATTTATTTAATTATTTGAAAGGCAAAGTTACAGAGAGAGGTAGAGACAGAGAGGCCTTTCATCCACTGGTTCCCTCTCCAGATGGCCACAATGACCGGAGCTGTGCCAATCCGAGGCCAGGAGCCAGGAGCTTCTTCTGGGTCTCCCATGCGGGTGCAGGGGCCCAAGGACTTGGCCATCCTCTACTGTTTTCCCAGGCTGTAGCTGAGAGTTAGATCAGAAGAGGAGCAGCTGGGATTAGAACCACTGTCCATATGGGATGCCTGCACTCCAGGCCAGGGCTTTAACCTGCTGTGCCACAGCACCGGCCCCAGAGAGCTAGGGTTTTAACTTAGTAACTTTCATAAACATAAACTAATGATGTATTCCAAAAATAAAGCTTGTAAATCGTCTTTTCAGTATTTGAAAAGCATCCTAAAGAACCAAGCCAGATGTCTGTCGACAGGCGGACGGATAAGCAAGCTGCAGTGGCGCATCCATTCTCCGCGGGGAGCGGCGGGAGCGGCCGATGCGCAGCACTTGAGGAATTGCTTCCAGATCGAGCTAAGCGAAGGGAGCCAGACTCTGATTCCATTTCAGTGAAAATTCCGAGACAAAACTACAGCCAGAGAGAGCAGAACCATGTTCCCAGGAGGCTGAGGCTGGGGAGGTGATTGACAGACAGCACGGGGTGGGGGTGGAGGGCAGAAAGGTTCTGCGTAACGATGGTTATTATCAGAGGGATACATTGACTAGAGACTTAACATTGTGCATGTCAAATTGGTGATTATTTATTTGTGTATCTGAGAAGGAAAGAGACATCTGCTGGCTCACGCCCATAAGTCAGCAACAGCTGGTGCTGGGCTAGGCTAGAGCCAGAAGCCGGGAACTCAAACCAGGTCTCCCTGGTGGGAGGCAGGAACCCAATTACTTGAGCTCTCCCGGTTGCCTTCCAGGGTCTGCATCTGTGGGAAGCTGGAGGCAGGAGCCGGAGCTGCAACTCAAAGCCAGGCACTCTGGTGTGGGATGGACGTGAGCACCTTGCCACGCCAGTTGTCCACCCCCACAACTGGCAAGTTTTATTGTATGTAAAGTATACCTTAATAATGCAGATTTAAAAAGAAACAATACTATTCTCAAGGTTACCAAAACAGGGCATGAGGAAGGAAGGAGGGTCCCTTTGAAGACTGCTGTGGGAAAGGGGATGGGACCGTGTCAAACTGGGTCACCTGGACTGAGTGAGACCTCCCCAGCAGGTGGCAACCAGGGCTCAGCTGTGGCCTGGTGTGGACATTCTCCACCGCTGTGTAACAGTTACGGTACATTGAGTCATGTCAACAACCGGCATTTATCCTTTCACACTTTTGCGGCTCTGAGCGTGGCACGGCTGAGCTGGGTTTCCGCTTGGAGTCTCACCAGGCTGCAACCAAGGTGTTAGCAGGTTCACCTGGAGCCTCCCTTGGGGCAAAATCCACTTCTTTTCGACTTTTATCTTTACAGGATGGCAATGTATTCACAGAGAGCCCTGGTCTGGGGAGTCCTGTTCATAGGCGGGACCATGATGCCCTGCATTCCCTCCATCTGCCTGTTTTCACACCCGAGGGGTCTGAAAGCTGAGCGCTGACCACACTCCAGGGTCAGGGGTCATGCTCGCAATTCCTGCTGTGGCCTGCCGTTTGCTGTGAAGGGCAGTGAAGCCCAGCTCCTTGCACCTCAGGGCCACACGCTGGGCAGCCGACATGGCAGTGTTCGGTGAGGATCCGCCCGGTCAGCCTCCGCCGAAAGCCTGCCAGTTGGTCGCTCGGCAGATGGTTTCCCTGCCAGAGCAGTCAGTGGCGTGGGCAGAGGCGTCGCTGAAAGTTGCAAACATCTAAATCCCAGAGTTGCACCTGCATTGCTCTTGGTACAGTCCCTGCACGCACTGGGTGCTTGGGAAGCGCTCGGGAAGCGCTGGTTCTTGCCGCCTTCTGTCTCCCTGACTGCGGGCACTCGGGCTTCCCCTGGGGTCCAAACAAGTTCCGCTGTTCACTGTTTGTCAGACACAGGGGCAGGTGGTTTTTCTTTTTTTTCTTCTCTAAGATTTATTTATTTATTTATTTATTGACAGGCAGATTTAGACAGTGAGAGAGAGACAGAGAGAAAGGTCTTCCTTTCCGTTGGTTCACCCTAAATAGTCGCTACGGCCAGTGTGCTGCGGCTGGGGCACTGCGCCGATCTGAAGCCAGGAGCCAGGTGCTTCTCCTGGTCTCCCATACAGGTGCAGGGCCCAAGCACTTGGGCCATCCTCCACTGCCTTCCCGGGCCACAGCAGAGAGCTGGACTGGAAGAGGAGCAACCAGAATCTGGCGCCCCAACCGGGACTAGAACCTGAGAGCCACGGTGCCGGCCTATTTATTTATTTGAAAGCCAGAGTTACAGAGAGGTAGAGGCAGAGAGAGAGAGAGGTCTTTCATCCACTGGTTCCCTCCCCAATTGGCCGCAATGGCCGAAGCTGGGCTGATCCGAAGCCAGGAGCCAGGAGTTTCTTCCCAGTCTCCCATGCAGGTGCAGGCACCTAAGGATTTGGACCATCTTTCACTGCTTTCCCAGGCCATAGCAGAGAGCTGGGTCGGAAGTAGAGCAGCCAGGACTTGAACCAGTACCCATATGGGATGCTGGCACCTCAGGCAGAGGCTTTACCCAATATGCCACAGCGCCGGCCCTCAGATGGTTTTACTTAAAATGAGATTCAGTTTCCTCGCCCACATGATGGACATAGTAAGTTCCACCCTGGCTCCCCAACCAAGTCATTGACAGGAGCACAGGCGGTCACACGAGTGGAAGCACTGGAAGTGGCCCGGCACTGTGCCGCGGAAGGATTAGTTCTTTGCACTGTCGCTGACTGGTTCCTTTGAGTGTTGCTGGAGGCGAAGGCGGTGGGAGCATCAGGAATTTTCAGAGGTTGCCACAGAATGTCTGGGGCACCTGGGGTGGGGTGTGGCCATACCAGACTTCCGGGAGCAGGGCAGTGCCCTCAGGCCCGAGCCAAGCCAGGCTTGAAGTGGAACTCTGGGCCCTGGGCAGTGCGGCGGCCAGCCGGCTGACATTTCTCCGCCCACCACAGTCGTGCTTCTTTGCATCGCTACGTGATCAGAAACCTGCTCCGTTTTCACTGGCCACTATTGAGTAATTAACAAGGGAGTCGCAGCCGCTGTGTCCATGGGAGAGCAGTCTCCGCCAGCAAAACCCACAGCCCCTACCCTTCCCTCAGCTCCGAGAGGAAGGCTGCCCTGCTGTCCCAGGCGCCTGTGAGGTAACGCAGATCACCTGCTGTCATTAATGGGGTGAGCCCACACCCAGTCCTGACTCACCCCACGGTCTTCCTCCAGAAGGAGGCAAGGAAGCTAGTGCGGCGAGTGTTCCACCAAGCCGTGAATTCTGTCTCCTAAATAAATTATTTCATTCAACTCTTGCCCAGCCCCAGGAGATGGAGTCTGGGTTCAGTGTCCTTATCTGTGAAATGGAGATATTCCAAAACAAAACAAAAAGACACTGGGCACGGTGTCGGGTGCACAGTTACTCAGTCCACAGCAGCTGCTGCTGCATCATCCCTGCTGTATAGATGAGGAGGTTCAAGTTCAAGGAGGTTGAGTAGCTTGCCCAGAGCCTCACCTCATTCGTAAGGGCCCAGGCCGGCCTCCTCCTGCCCCGTGGCTGAAGGCCTGTGCTCTTCTCGAGCTCTCCATGATGGAGTGTCCGGGTGTTTGCAGAGCCAGGTCCCTTTGTTGTGTGCATGCGTCTCTTCCCCCTCCCCTGGGACGGCTCCCTCCCATTGCTCCTCACCAGTGGCCCCGGAACCACCCTCAGAAGAGGCTCAGACCCCCAGCTGTGGCTCCCAGCCTTCTCAACCCACTTCTCCATTCTCCTCCCACCAAACTGTCACTCTCCTCCCAGGCCAACAGTATCCTCATCTCCTTGGCTCCACCAGGCCTGGCTGGCATGGGGCAGACCTCCACAAGCACCTGCTGGATCGTCAGGAGCCAAGCCAAGTGCAGAATGACACCTGCCGGCCGGGCAGCCTACCTGTCTCAGCTGTCAGCATGCACTCCTAG
Source organism: Sylvilagus floridanus (assembly GCA_949820135.1). Lineage (NCBI taxonomy): Eukaryota > Metazoa > Chordata > Mammalia > Lagomorpha > Leporidae > Sylvilagus > Sylvilagus floridanus. Next base: position 30,485,991 of record OX463225.1, read on the forward strand.
CGATCACACTTGCACTTGACTGGGGCCAGGGCCTGTTCACCGTTTGCAGGAACTTCCAGGTCCTTGGCCCTGGCTCTTACTCTGCCCTCTCCCACCCCTTCCTCACAAAGTGGGCGGGCCAGGAGCTCATCCCTACAGGGGCCCTGTTCCATCCACAGACTCAGGCCAGAAGATGTCTCTCTTTGGCAGTTCATTTATTCAGCAAGACTTATACAACAGAGACTATGAGCCAAGCACCCTGCTTGGTGCTGGGTGCAGACAGAAGAGCAAACCAGGCATGGTCCTGGCCTCATCGGGCTTACAGCCTAGTACGGGAGACAGTCAACAAAACAATACACAAATGGGTTCACAGGGCAAATTTCCCATGAATGGAAAGAATGGGGAGGGGGGCTTTGAGAGAGATCATTCAAGTACAGTAGTCAGGGAAGGCCTCTCAGAGGAGGTGACATTTAAGGCAAGGCTTGAGAGTCTCAAGGACTCAGGCAGAGAGAAAATAGCATTCTAGGCAAAAGGAAAAGCACACGCACAGTGCAGGAGCAGGAATGTCGAGGGAGTGAAGGCAGCCACAGGGCAGCAGCACAGGAGCGAGTCTGGAGAGAGCTCGGATTGTACCTTCATTCTTCAAAAATGCTTTGGAACGTTATTTGAAAGAGTGACAGATGGAGAGGGAGAGACAGAGAGAAAGAGATCTTCCCTCTACTGGTTCACTCCCCAAATGGCCACAATGGCTAAGGCTGGGCCAGGTTGAAACCAGGAGCCCAGAGCTCCATCTAGGTCTCCCACATGGGTACAGGAGCCTAAGTACTTGGGCCATCTTCCACTGCCTTCCCAAGTGCATGAGCAGGGAGCGCGATCAGAAGTGGAGCAGCTGGGACTTGAACCCGCGCTGATAGGGGACGCCAGCCCCTGATTTTACCTTGAGATGAGGCAGAGTCACAGGCAACAGAGGAAGTGTTTTTAAGCAGAGTTGATGCACGATGACCTGCACGTGTCCAGTGCTCTCTGGCTGCTGTGGGAACCGACTGGCAAAGCACTGCAGGCCAGGCCAGGGCCCTGTAGGGCACCTGATGTGGCCTGACCAGGATGGTGGCTGTGGGTTCAGATGGAAGTAGATGGGCTCCAGCGATGTTTAAGAAGTAGAATCGATTGGAGGTTTCCATAAGGACTAAAAAGCTTTACTGGATCTCTGCAATGACCCCAACGCTGCGGTGGGAGTCGGCGACTCGGTCCAGTAGGCTTGGGAACAGAAGGGGAAGTGGCGAGGTGTGAGCCCTGGGAACAGCCACTTTGCCCCACAGTGTCTCAGGGGAACCCACCCCGGATCAGCCAAGACACAGCCTTAGCCATTGTGGCCATTTGGGGAGTGAACCAGTAGAGGGAAGATCTCGTTCTCTCTGTCTCTCCCTCTCCATCTGGCTCAGGGCTTCCTTATGCATGTGCTGTCCACGGACTCTGGGGCTGGAATCTGCAGAGGAAATGTAGGCTAGGAAAGCTGCCGGGACTGCAGCAGTGCCCGGACAACAGGGGGCGCAGGAGAGCAGGACGGAGGAGGACGTCCCCAGCCTTGATGGCACCTTGGGTGGGAGAGTCCGCCCTCTGGGGCTCCCAGGCTGACCTCCTGTCGCTGTCACACATCACTGGCACTGGGCCATCTGAGAAGGGGGCAGCAGGAGGAGGGGGGGAGGAGGTGTGGGAGAGTCCTTCCTGTCCCGTGTGCTCCTTGGTGAGGAAGGCGAGGCTGGCCTTTGCCTGCTGTCACCTCCTCTGGTCGCCTCTCCTCACTCCTGGGAGCCTGTGTGACTGCCCTGCCCCCCATCTCAGGGTCCCCTGTTCCCCTGCAGTGATCCCTCTGGGAAAAGACACCCCCCAGGGGAAAGCAGCACTCACCTCGGGTCACTCAGATGGCCTCAGGCCCCTTTCCCGTTTCTCTGATAGAGCCTCCCCCCCACCCCAGGTGTTCTGCTCATTCTACTCCCGAGCCCAGGGCATCTCTTCAATGCCACCTGGGGGGGGGGGTGTTCCTGGGTGATGGCTCCAGGTGAGCACCAGTGAGCTGCTAGGTCACAGGCTGCAAGGGGCTGTCGGGTGTGGCCCAGCTGGTGAGGGGCAGGGTACTAGGATGCCCCCCAGGGGAGCAGGCATTTACCCATGAGCCCAAAGTGTTGCTGCACTTTTTCAGCTGGCAAGGCCTGCCTGGTCCCATGAGTGCCAGGCCAGTCTGCTGCTCCCCTGGGTGTGGGGTCTGGGCCATTTGTGCCCTCTGCCAGAGGGCGAGAGCTGGCTCATGAAACGGCCCTGGATAGCGGCTGTGTGGAATCCTGGCGGAGCGGGATCTCAGGCCCTCGACCCACGGGTGACCCCACAGCACTGAGCCGCCTCGGGCTGTCCTTCCTCCTGCCTGGGTTCATGGTTATTTTTGTCCATCCCGATGGCCCTTGGTCGTTCCAGCAGTCTGGGCTCTGGGAGCTGGATGCAAGCCACATGGTGCAGATGTCTGGTGCTAAGTCCCTAGAGGATTCCTCTCTGGGCGCCATCACGTGGGGCCATGGCCCTTGCCCACTGTGCACCCGCCGGGAGGGACCACACACCTGGAGGATGGTGACAGGACGGGCAGCAAGCTCATCCCGGGCTTGCCTGGGAATGCTGTCTGAGGCCTGGGGGTTAGGCCACTCTGTCTCAGTTTCGCCACTGGCCCCAAAGCTCCAGGGGCTTGTCGGATCAACAGTGTGCTGCAGAGGGTGGTGCCTGCAGCCTGGGCCTCCAGTCTCCACACCATGGCTGTGGGGTCCGAGAAGGTGTCTGTCCTGTGGTCAGTGCCATGGAGCACAGGCAGGCAGGGGCACAGAGGGCTCCCTGGGGACTTCTTGGTGGTTTCTGCTGAGTTACTGTCTCCAGGAAACGAGGCAGTCACCGTGTTCTGGCCCCCAGGGGGCAGGCTGCAGCCGGCCAGTCATTGTCCCTAATGGGGCCTGTCCTTTCTGTAGAATCCACCTGCCTCGGCCCCGGTAGCTGAAGCTTTGTTCCCAGAGCCGAGAGTCATGCCTGCTGCCCCATGCGTGCCAGGCAAGAGAGGGCTCTAGGTACTGCCCTGAGGGGGTCTTCCGAGATTCATCCATGCAGGTGAGAACCGGGACTGAGGGTCAAAACCAGAACAGCTCCAGCACAGCTGGGCGGGCGAGCCGGGAGGGGCGGAGAGGAGGCGAGGTGGATGGAAGGAGGGTGTCTTCCCACAGGGGCCAGTCTGGGGAGCCATGCAGGAAAGGCTGTTTTTACAGCTCCTGGAGAAAGACTCTCCCTCGCTTCTGGCTGGGGGCTTTAAGGGGCGGGGCACCAGCTCAGAAAGCCCCAATTTCTGTGATTTCGGAGACCCAGGAGCGGTAGCGCACGGCTCCCACAGGCCTTCCAGCCGGCCCCAGGGAAGATGGGCTGGGCTCGGGAACAGCCACATGAGAAGCAGACCCCACAGCGTCAGGGGATGTGGGGGAGGAGGAGCGCGGGAGGGGAGCCACGTGGGTGCTCCTCGCAGCTCTGCTGCTGGGGCCTGCGGGGACAGGGGCGGCTGGCCTCTCCAGGGCATGGGCCCTCCGGGCGGACGATGCCCCGCGACTGGGCAGCAGATGCCTCCGGGCTGGCAGGACGGCGCCAGTGGCTCTGCGCACGGGAGTGGTTCGGAGGCTGGAGATGGGGTAGGCGGGAGAGGAGGCGCTGGGGAGGACGGGACCGGGAACTCTTCCCAGGATGGCAAGCTGACTGCTCAGGGCCGGCAGCCCTGGGCAGCTATGGACGAAGGACCAGGGCCAGGCAGGGAAGGCTAGTGGGCCAGCAGGCATGGGCGACGGCTCCATCTCAGCTGCGTAGCTGTTGAGGTGCGACAGAAGGCGAATCCGGACGGGGTCTGCACGGCTGCTGGGTCCTTCCAGGACCCCCAGGTACCTGATGACCTCGGTGAGGCACTCCCTAAATCCAATGCTCCGGAAGTCGACGGCCAGGGCTCGGGCATCGAAGAATCCTGCAGAATGAGGGACAGCGAGGGGATGCCGGTGGAGGGCGGAGCACTGAGCCTGGAGTCAGACTGGGTTCTGGACCTGCCCCAGCCCAGTGCCTGCATGACCTTGGGAATGTTCCCTCCCTCACTGAGCTCTAGTCTCTCCGTCTATGAGGCGGGAAGGAAGTCCCCCAGCTAGGATGAGGGGTGGTGGGTTGCTGGAGTCAAAAGTGAGCTCAGTCAGCCAGGAAGCACTGCACACTGGATCATTTTCATCACAACCCAGGATTAATGCAAAGAGAAGACTTCGTGGCCAAGATGACTTGATTAAGTAGACCCTCGCCAGGTGTGAAAAGGCTAAGCAGGTGGAGTTGCTGGGACAGACCTGCCCTGCTGATGGGGGTGGGTTCAGGGAGGGGAGGTGGCCAATACAGCCAGCAGAGCTGGGAGGTCTCTCACAGAAGGCTACAGAGTGTAGCAGTGAGCTGGACATCTTTGGAAACCAGCAGAGCTGGGTTCGAATCCCAACTCTGTCACTTAACAAGCAGCCTGGCCACAGACAACTCTCTTCATCAATTGGCCTCAATTCCCTTAGCCGTAAATGGGGTTATGGCAGCACCTGATGCACGGAGCTGAGAGGGTGAAATGAATGCAAGGGTGCTGGGCAAATGCTCAGTCCATGGACTCTTGCTGTCACTTATGTTACTGGTGTGGCTGCTGCTGGTAACCAGGTTTGCTCCGCCTACTCAAAAGACAGGCTAGAAAGCAAGACCCCACCCTGGTCCTCCACTGCTGCCACCAGCCAGGGGCCTGCGCTTGGGCCTGATGTCAGCAGGTGAGAACTGGGTGGACTGACCACACGGGTACTCAGAGCTAACCGCTGCTCTGCACCTGCCCCTCTCTCCATCACCGGGCCAGCACGGGCCCTGTGATTGTGACAGCAAATATCTGGTTCTGGCGCTCAGCTGAGGCCCCCATGGGGGGACAGCTTGGTAGGTGACCGCGTTTGGAGTCAGGCCATCTTACAGGTGAGCCCTTGCTCTGCTGGGTCCTTAGTCACATGACTTCAAGCAAATCCATTTCCCTTTCTGTGCTTGCTGAGTTCTTACTGAGTAATTAATTGCATTATATGATTTACTCCTCATAAAACCCTCTTATTATTTCCCTTTCAGAGATGATGTAATCGAAGAATAGAGATGTTAAATGATTTGTCCAAAGCCATAGAGTCAGTAAATACAGCCAGGATTCAAATCCAAAGCCTGCGCTCCAAACCACAATCCCCTGTCTTGCAATTGGCCCTGGTGACAACCCCTCCCCGCCAAGTTGTTGTGAGATTGTAAATGAAAGCATTCAGAAGACCGAAATGCCGCCCACATGGTAATCACTACATGTCTCTTAATAGGATTACCACGAATTAATCTGAAATCCCCCTCCCGTCTCCACTATTAGCAACACATTCCTTTAGCAGTTTTCCAAAGGGCGACGAGCATTAGAATTCTCAGGCCCAGGACTCTACCTGTCCCCAGGTGGCTGCACACTGAGGCTTGAGACGCATCTGGTTGAGCTACTTAAATTGTACCTGTCAGGGCAGACATGTGGCATAGCAACTAACATGCACCTGCAATCCATGTCAGAGCGCCTGGGTTCAAGTTTCGGCTCCACTCGCAATACCGGGTTCCTGTTCATGTGCACCTTGGGAGGCAGCAGGTGATGGCTCAGGAATTTGGGTTCCTGACACCCTCATGGGAGACCCAGGCTGAGTTCCAGGCTCCTGGCTTAATCTTGGCCCAGCCCAGCTGTTGCTGTTATATTTGGGAGTGAACTAATAGATGGGAGATATCTCTCTCTCCTTGCCTTTCCAATAAAAAATAAATTAAAGCCTCGGAAATAATGAAGAATAAGAACTGTAGCACCTGGGTCTCTGTGGCGCTTTCAGGGTTTCCCAGTTGTGAAATCATCAAACACATGGAGAAGCTTCATGCAGACAGAATTTCTGTTTGTCTGGAAGACTTTTTAGCGTTAAGGTTCCTTGAGGCAGGGACCATACCTACTTAGCTAGAGGCCGACTCCCCCCACCCCCTGCACCTAACTGTCCTACAAACAACCCCAGCGTGAGAAGAGCACCGGTACCTGTCCCGCCAGTGGCGTGCAGCATTTTCAAGTGATCCACCGTCATCTGCAAGACCTCCGCCTTCTCCAGCTTGGAAGAGCCCTGCGTGGACGGAGGCAGAAGGGCGAAGGGTCAGGCTGATCTCTGGCGCTCACCTCCCCTGCCCGTCGTCACTGGCACGCACTGTCTCCATTTTCTCAGCTTCCTCCCACTCTGGCCGCCTTCCGCAACTGAGCTCCTGCATGGCCAATGTCTCCAAATCTGCAGGATTCTCTTCGGCTTGCGTCTTGGTCCACCTGCCCGTGGACTGCCGACTGGCCTCCCTGACACCCTCTGCTCCCTTGGCTGCCAATGACACCACTTCTGGGTCCCCCTCTCAGCTTGCCTGTTGCTCTGCCTGTCCCTGACCACAGCGGTGCTCCCGGTGGGGGTTGGTCCATGTTTCACTCTGCCTGCTCCGCCCGTGGAGCATGCCTACCTCCCTGGCTTCATCCACCATCACCTGAATGCCATGCGTGCACACCCTGGACTCGCCTCCTGGACCAGCTCTCTTGAGAGTTCAGCCTCAGACTCAGCATGCCCATCACCTAGCTCAGCACCTGATGGTGAAGCTCCTGTTCTTCCTCTAATCTCTCTCATTCTCTCTCTCTCTCTCTCTCTCTCTCTCTCTCTCTCAGCATTTCCTAAGCCTCCTGGATCACCTGGGGGTCAGACCACTCTGTGAGCCCCGGGAGGGCAGACACCAGGTCTAGTTCAGGGCTGGTCCTGGAAGGCTGTGGTGATCACGTGTAGAATGACTTGTTCTCACCAGCATCCGGGAAGGCAGATGACCTGTGACCTCTGGAGCACAGGGTGAGACTCTCCGAGGTCCTCTGACACCCCCCCCCCCCCACTGTGGTCCCTTTCCCGAGCACGGGTGATGACGTCGTGCCCGGTCCCGGGGAAGCCTGTCCCATTTCCATAGAACTCTGGACCCCACCGCTCTGGGCTCCAGATCCGCTGTGCTTTTTACTCAGCTGTGTGCTGTGGCCTAAGTGACTTCACTTCTCTGGGCTTCCGTCGCCTTCCCTGTGCAGTGGGCGTGCTAATTCAGGGTCACGCTGAGCATTCAGTTCAATAGAAAGACGGCCATAAAGTCACAAGCCCTGAACACCTCCCTAAGTACAAATTCTCATTCCTCCTTATCCCTGAGCCGGCGATGATATTAAGCACACAACCACAACACCACAGGCAGCTGCAACTTTATCTGTCCCTTCTCGGCACATCCTGCGGCACCATCGGCCCCCACACATACCTGCTTCTCGAACGCGGTGGGCACTAAGCGCCTCAGCTCAGAAAGGCTGCTGTTGATGCGGTCTCGGCGCCGTTTCTCTATGATCTGCAAAGTACAGACGAGGCTGCTACCAGCAGGTGCTCCGTCACGCTTGCTAACCTGCCTTGTTTCACATCAACACATCTTGTCCCTTATCCTACTTTCGTGGGGGAGGGGAGCCTATTCTTACTTTACAGAAACTGCGCTCAGGGAGGCGGACTGTGATTTGCTCACAGCCACAATGCAAGAAAATGCAGAGCTGGAAGTGGAACGCAGATCTTTAGTCGTGGTCTGTGCCACATTTCACCAGCGGCACAGCCGGGCACCAACCAATCAGAATGCAGACACAAGTCCCAGTGCTGGGCAGGCCCCAGAGGCTGCTGCTGGGCCAGGGTCACCCCTTCTGTTGCTGGGTCCTGGGGAGGTCTGGGGTGTCCTGGGTACTGCTTTGTCCAGCTGTAGGCTTCTTGTTCACAATCTTCTCCCACTCACAGCACCATAAGAGAATACTGAGGCCAGGGCAGAAATTATGATCCCATTTTACAGATAAAGAAAATGAGGGTTGGAAGGATGTGGTTTGCCAAGGGCTTCTGGCTGGTCTCTGCCAGGTTCCAGGTCTCTGGGCTCCCAGGACAGAGGCACAAGTGCATGCCGGGGGGAGTAGGGCAGGATGGATGGACAGCCGCAAGCTGGGAGGCATGCTCCTGTCCCCTCCTGTCCACAGAGACAGAAGCTGCGGAGTGGGTGGTGTTGCACTGATCACTGATCCTCAGAACAGCCCTTCCTGGTCGTCCAGGCACCATGCAGGCACAGACAGGTGCGGCAGCTTGCTCCAAGTCACCCTGATAGCTGCCCGTGGAGCTGGGATTTGAACCCAGGCAGTTCAGCTTCCGAGTCATATTTCTGACCAACCCCCCACCCCGGGGGGGGGTTCAGGACAAACCTCTGTGGGGACACTCACCCCTCGGCGCTTCTTCCTGGCTTGCATCTGGGAAGGGCTGGGGGTGGACAGCGGCCTGGCCATCTGGCTGCAGGGGAAAGAAAGGCTAGCTTTTCAGAGCTGGGGGACCATCCCGCTGGCCTGGGCTGACCTCTGAGGCTGGGCTGTGGGCAGACTTGGCCCCTGCTGTCTCCCAGGCCTGGGGGAACTGCAGGGCGGCATGGGAGGGGCGCTGCTCCCTCTCTCCCCTCCTCTGAGCTCCCAGCTTCCCGCCTCCGAGTCCCTCAGGGGCTTTTGCTCTTGGCCCCGACCTGCTAGACCTCGCCCCTCACCCCTTGGGCTGCTTTGGGGGAGCCGTGATCCGCCTGCGGCCTGGCCGGCTCCTGCAACCCGATCCCCAGGGGCGGGGCAGCCGAGGGCACAAGCGGCCAGTCTGGGCCGGGCAGCTTGGGTTTCAGAGGGAGCCGCTGGGAACGAGCGAGCGTGGAAAGAGCAGATGCCGCCGCTTCCCACGGGCCGGGTGCGCCGGCCGCCCGCCCTCCGCCTGTCCTGCAGCTGCCGCCTCCTCCCACGCGGCGGGGCCGGGGGCGGGGGGGGGGGGGCAGCATCTGGGTCCCAGGCCCCTCTCTCAGGCTGGGGACACTGCCCTGGCCTCCCAGAAGGCTCCTGTCCCCATAACGCCGGCCCTGGCTTCCTCCCGAGCTTTCCCTCTGCAGCCCTGGCTGAAGGAGGGATGTCTGCCCACAGCCCAGGGGCTCAGTCTCAGGACTTGGCTGCCCAGACTTGGGCCCAACTGCTCCCCCTCTCAGCAGTTTTCTGCTCTGGAGGGGCCCTTGGAAAGAAGAAGTTGGCTGGGTGGCACGGAGGTGTCATCCTTCAGGTAGCCAGCACTTGGGAGTCACTAATTCAGGTCCCTGGCAGGTGCCAGGTGCCCTTGGCCACACCCCAGCCCTCAGTCACTCAGCTCCCTGTAGTCACTGTGGAGACAACTTTATTCACGGTGACTTCTCTGCCATTATGGAATGCAAGCAGCCACATCCCCGAGCAGGAAGCCAAGAGCCTGCCCCCATCCCCACACCTGCTCCTCGTCCCCTGGGTCCCCGGCTCAGGGAAGGCACCCGCAGATTCCAGCTCTGCAACACAGAAACCTGGCACCATCTTTGCCTCCTCCTGTGCCCTCACCTCCACTTCATCAAAACACGACCCAGGCCCTCCTCAGACCACGCCTCTCCACGCAGCCCATCACCTGGTTCCTCCTCTCCCTGCCACAGGTCTGCAGCCACCCTGCAGGCAGAATAGACATCTCCAGGCAAATCTGATCTGACCATTCTTTTAGAATTCCTCAGTCCACTTCCCAGGGCTTTTAGGATCAAAGTCACTGCTTTGGGCCCTGTCACCTTTTAGACTCTACTCTCTTGCTCTGCACACTGCAGCCTACGAATGCATTAACTCCCTGCTGCTACTGCACACACTGTTCCCCAGCCTAGAATTCTCCAGCCCACCCACACCATCTCCCGAGCCCTAGTAACCTCTGCCATCCTTCAACTCAAACATCACCTCCCCGGGGAAGCTTTTCTGACAACCCCCTCCTATGAGGCATCCCTTGCTATATACTCTCCTAGCAACCTACACGCACAGCATGTATGCCAGCTGGTTTACATGTATGTGATTATTTGGTTAATGTGTATTTCACCGACAAACCCCAAAGCTCCATGAGCCCGCGAACCCTTTGTGCTCTATCTACCATCACAGCCCCTGGACTCATCGAAGGCTTGGAACACGGCAGAGCTCATGGGAGTGCTTCCCCCTCCAACCCTGGTTTTGGGCATTATTGGGGAGCAGGGAGGTGGGCACCACCCAGTCTGCATCCTGGGGCTCTGAGGAAGGGAAGTTTCTGCGGCTCACAAGGAGGGGTCCAGCCCGGGTGACATCCCCTTGGCATTGGTGGTTGGATCCTTTTCACCAGCTGCTCAGAGAGGATGTTGTAGGAGAGACCAAATAGCCCGTGTCAGATCCCACTGCCATGCTCCTGGCTTTGTCTGGCCATATCTGGAAAAGGATACCTCTCATCCAAACATCTGGGCAAGCAGGGCTGGTAAGAGGCCTGGGAGGGCTCCAGGGAGGCCCAGGGCTCAGCCAGTCAGGCCCTGGGACCTGTGGGGCAGCTTCTTTATCAAGCATCCCTGGTTCCCTGGGGACAGGTGGCAGGAGCCAAGGTACACTAAGAAACAGGGCCTTTGTTCTTCCCCAGCTGATAAAGGCTCTGCTCTCTCGGGGTATTGGGTTAGCCTTGTGCACGTCACTGCCCCTCAGCCTGAGCCCTCCTCAGGGACCATCTGGCGGGGCCTGGCACACCCATTTCAGGGCAAGGCAGCTCTGCTGTCCCTTTCTCTTCTGGTTAGCTTTCTTCCCTGCAGTATCATCTGCCCCCTCCCCTGTATCTCACAGGCAAACCTCACTTCACAGTTTTCTGGTGGCCACTCCATAGATTTCCCCCCTGGGAGCCTTAACAAAAGCCCCATTTTACAGATGAGGATGCTGAGCCCCAGGGAGCAAAAGCAGCTTGCCCAGCCTATGCAGCTGCTGAGGAGCGAAGCCAGCCTGGGAATCTGTGTCTTCTGGCTCCACATTCAGCATTGTTTTCCCTCCTAATTCCTACTTCCTGTCTGTCTGAATAGCCCTCCAGTCCCCTAGCCTCAAAGCTCCCAAGAGCGCAGCAGCCGGAGCTGCTCCCAGCCCAGGATCTGCCCTGGCAGCAGCAGGAGGTGTGGGAATGAGGCAGATTTTCACAAGCCCAGAGAAGAGAGGTTCACTTCCCAGATCCACTCCATGGGCCTCCAGCGGCCCCTCGCCAGAATTCCAGGGTGGTCTCTTGGTGGGGAGGCAGCTTTCCAGGTGGTCTCACTGCCAGTCCTGACCACCCTCAGCGCTGACCCCCCACCCCCCCCCCCCGCCCCGAACTCCCACGGAACCTTGGCAGATGACCTTGCTCATCTCACATGGACCCAAGGCGGGGTCACAATGTCCCAAATGTAGGGCTCTCAGAGAACACCAGGCCTACGTGTAAAATGAGAGAACTCCGCGAGGGGAAGGGATGTCCCCCTAGCCCCAGAGTAAATAAAAGGCACATTCAGGCACAGAGCCAGGTCCAGAGGCTTTCGATCCAGTGCAGTGTGTTCCAGACCACACTTCCACATCCATCTTTCTCACTTATTTCAAGTGAAGTGCTATTTGGAGCATTTCACATTTAGGAAACAGCGAGGTGACAGACACAGGGGTTAGGAATCACACCTGGGGGCCAGCGCTGTGCAGCGGGTTAAAGCCCTGGCCTGATGTGCCCGTGTCCCATATGGGCACTGGTTTGAGTCCCAGCTGCTCCACTTTTTTTTTTTTAATATTTTTATTTATTTATTTGACAGGTAGAGTTACAGACAGTGTTGAGAGAGAGAGAGAGAGAGAGAGAAAGGTTTTCCTTCCATTGGTTCACTCCCCAAATGACCGCAAGGGCCGGAGCTATGCTGATTCGAAGCCAGGAGCCAGGAGCTTCCCCCAGCCTCCCATGTGGTACAGAGGCCCAAGCACTTAGGGCATCCTCCACTGCCCTCCCGGGCCATAGCAGAGAGCTGGACTATAAGAGCAACTGGGACTAGAACTCGCTGCCCATATGGGATGCCGGTGCCACAGGCAGAGGATTAATCTAGTGCGCCACTGCACTAGCCCCACTGCTCCACTTCTGATCCAGCTCTCTGCTATGGCCTGGGAAAACAGTGGAAGATGGACCAAGTGCTTGGGCCCCTGCAACCACGTGGGAGACCCAGAAGAAGCTCCTGGCTCCTGGATTCAAATTGGCACAGCTCAGGCCATTGTGGCCTTTTGGGGAGTAAAGCAGCAGATCTCTCTCTCTCTCTCTCTCTCTCCCTCTCAAATAAATAAATCTTTTATAAAATCACACCCAGTAATGCCACTTTCATATGTCCAGTCTTTTCATCAGACCATGCACATAGTCTCATGCCCATGGTACCCCCTAACTGAATGGTGTCCCCTAAGATGGCAGCTTTTGTTGGAAGTCACCTTGTGCCAAGGCAAGGAGCTGTGTGTTCTGCATGTTATGACCTCATCAAACCTCACCCTGTTAAGCAAGAGATTCTGCAAGAGAGAAAACTGGGGTTCAATAGGGGGTAAGGTCACTTGCCCAAGTAAACAGCAGTGAGAGTCAAAGTCAGGTCCATGTGACTTCAAAGGCCACTGTGCACTGTGAGTGGTGTAGGAAGGACCCACAGACCCTGAACTGGAGTCAGACATGTGGCAAGTGCTCATTAAAGGTTTGCAGAGGAACAGGGGAGAGGTAGACGCTGGACCCAGCACATCACAGCCAGGTTCAGCCAGGGCCCCTGGGGGAGATTCCCACAGATGGGGCTGGATACGGCCATGAGGAAGATGTCCACCCTGATCTTCACTCTCATGTCTCTGAGTATAGGGATTTGCACCTGCCTCTGACCCTGGGTGGGGAGGGGGCTTGCTGGGCCCACCTTGTGGCCCTTGTCACTGCTTTGCTGTCTTTCTTTGTATGTCAAGTTCTTCTTCCCTGAGAGCAGAGGCCACGCAGGATACATCTGGGCCCCTCCATGCAGCCCAGGGTCAGGGCTGCAGCAGGCAGCGTTCAGCACACCCTGAATTGAAAGCATTGATGTCTGCTGGGGGGAGGGCCCTCTGGGGATTGCCACAAAGAGGCATCTATAAGTCAGCCTCTGCCAGATGTCCAATGCTTCCCCTCCTCGGCGGGGTCTGCCTCTCTAAGCACGCTCTCTGAAAATGGGCTCTGGCAGACATGACAAAATGCTATACCAGCAAGAAAACTCATGGAGTCTTTACAGCTTGGTTCCAATGCCACCACCTGCAAGAAGCCCACCTTGCCATGCTTAGCTGTGAGTGACCCTCTCCCCGCCAGGTGTCCTCACAGCCCACAGTCTGTCCCTCCTTCCATCCTGTCCCTGGCTTTTGTATGACCTGGCAGGTTACTGAGGCTGCAAACCTGCAGAGGACAGAAGCCAGCTCTGATCAGTCCAGCTCTCTGCCACCGGCTTTGGGCCTGTCATCTATGAAGACCCAATGACCACTGAGTCATGGATGCTCCCCTTCCCTCCACCCCCAGGGTGCTAGATTCTTCCCTGCCCTTGATGCGCACTGATTCAGAGAACTGCTTATCTAAATAGCAGTTTCTTTCTTCCTTCCTTTCTTCCTTCCTTTCTTTCTCTCTCTCTCTCTCTTCTTTCTTTCTTTTCCTTCTTTCCTTCCTTTCTTTCTTTCAAAAAAATTATTTATTTTGAAAGTCAGAGTTTCAGAGAGCAAGACAGAAAGATCTTCTCTTCACCAGTTCACACCCCATATAGCTGCAATGGCTAGCTCTGGGTCAGGCTGAAGCCTGAAACCTGGAGCTTCATCTGGGTCTCCCATGCGGGTAGCAGTGGCTTAAGCACTTGGACCATCTTCTGCTGCCTTCCCAGGCCACCAGCAAGGAGCTGGCTAGGCAGTGGAATAGCCAGGACAAAAACTGGTGCCCATATGGGATGCCAGCATCATAGGGGGTGGCTCAACCCACTACGCCACAATACTGGTCCCCTAAATAGCAGTTTCTGATAAACCATTTTTAAAAGGATAATATGTTGCATAAGAAATTGTATCATATATCCCAACACCTAAGGTAGAGGACATAAGAAGGATTTATTGCCCTTCACCCTATTATAAGGTATAATTGGCAGTTGGTGGCATTTTACTAGAATTTGAGATTGAAGTAGGATCCTCTGGTCACAGAAAACTGAGAGTTGTGGCGTAGTGGGTTAAGCTGATGCCTTGGTACACTGGCAGCCCACATGAGTGCTGGTTCAAGTCCTGGCTGCTGTGGTCTAGTTCCTTGATAATACACCTGGGAAAGCAGCAGATGATGACCCAAGTACCTGGGCCCCTACAGCCACATGGGAGACCCAGAGGGAGTTCCAGGCTCTTGGTTTCTGCCAGTAAACAATCAGATAAAAGATCTCTGTCTTTCTCTCTCTGCCTCGCCCTCTCTCTCTAACTCTGTCTTTCACATAAATAAATAAATCTTTAAAAACAAACAAAAAGAAAACAGTACTGATATTACTGAAATGCCCTCAAAATGCCCCTACGAATGCACTGAATCACCCTTTAATTCTTTCCTAGAGAGTCAGCTCTGGATCACCAAGCTTTCCCCTCCCCACCCCTGTTCTGTACTGCACTGATGTGCAAACAGGCTTCAACAGGGAAACCAATCGCTCAAGGCCACATGGTGAGTTGGTGGCAGATTGGGGCAGGGACCCTGGCCTGTGGACTCCCAGTCAGCCCCCACAGCTCTTTCAGGGTGTATGCCCCACACTAAGGCCTGTGCTAAGCCCTAGACATAACATCATCTCACTGGATCGTCCTAACGATAGAGCCTATGAAGTCGGCTCTATTATTTATACCCATCGTACAGTCGAGGAAATGGAAACTTAAGAGGGTTCACAGATCCAGGAGGCAGGCAAACTTCGCAAGTGCAATCTGTTCTGTAGACTTGAAGCAGGTCAGAATACTGACCAAGGGCTGAACGACTTGGGCAGTGCAATGAGAAGTAGAAACAGCACTGGAATCGGAATCGAAGCCCTCATCCGTCAGATACTATTTTCTTCAGTACCAGACGCCAAACTCCAAAGTCCAATTCTGCTCAGAGGAGGCCAGACTCCTCCTGAAGCTTTTTGTGGCCTGAAGGAGCACTGGACCCAAGCGAGAGAAAGGATGGTTACTCTGCAGTCAGCAGACTCCGGACAGAGGGTGCGGTACCCAAGCCTGTGATGGTCTCAGCAAAACTGCTCACCGGTGCGCTCCGCCTGAGGGACCATCCCACCGGCCATCGGAGCGCCCGAGTGGACTCCGCCTGGGTCCCCGCATCTCCAGAGCGAACCAGGACCCCGGGCACGTGGGCGGCCCGCGGCCCAGCCCGCCCCCACCCCTACACGCCGACACCTGCGGGCCGCCGCGCACATCTGCGCCTCCCTCGCAGCTCGCTCCTCGGAGCCGACGGCCGCCGCAGCTCGACCCTTACCTCAGCTCGCTTTCGCGGCCCACGTCGATGGGGCCGTCGGACTCGCCGTCCGAGCCGCTCGGCTGCCGGGGTCGCTTCATGGTGAGCGCAGGCTGCCGGGTCCCAGCCCCGCGGCGGCGGCGGCTCCCAGTCCGCCAGTCGGGCTCCGCCCCGGCCCGCCCCGGCCCCGCCCCGGGGCGCCGCCACCGCCCTTTCCCAGGGCCCTTTCCTGCGCCGCAGCCCCGGGCGCCCCGGCGCCCCCGCGCCCCCGCGGTGACGCGCCGCCGAGCCGTGGGAAGGCCGCGGGCGGTCGCCGCCCCCACCGGCGGCTGGGAGGTCCGGCTCCGCTCCGCCGCCGCGGCCGCCGCTCTCTGGGTGGCCTTGGGCAGGTGCCCTGGGAGGCCCCGTGGCCAAGGCCAGGGATCCCCGCTTGTCCCTAGTTGGCCCGGTGCTTTCTGGCCTCCTGTAGTTCCGGCGGCAGCTGCCGACACGTTTGGTTTTGCAAAGTTGGTGGGGGTGACTGTGGCCTGACCCCTGGAGAATTCCCCAGCAGCTCCTCCCCAGGGGCCCAAAGCCGGTACAGGGACTGCAGAAGCTGTGGCCAGGGCTCCCTAGGGGCCTGACTTGGGGGGTGGGCGGGGTGGTGACTGTGGTGGGAGTGGTTGGTGGAGAATCCCTGGAATCAGTTCCCAGTTGGACAAAGGCACAGCTGTCCTGGGAGGCCAAGAGCCCAAGAAGAGGGTTCTTCCAGAAGTCAAGGCAAGGCCTCTTAACGGGAGCCTGGGAGAGGGGCACTCTACCCCATACCCAGCAAATCAGGCTGTTCGCACAGGCAGGGACCCTGCTGCCCCTCCCCTGGGAAAGGGGCTTCAGCAGGTCCTCAGATGCACCTGCTATCCTCAGGGGCCAGTGGTACCCCAGAGAAGCCCCTAGGGCAGAAGGGAGCATCCTGACAGGTGGACTTCTTGGCAGGGAGGTGGTGAAGGGGGCGTTGGTGTGCTGGGGCAGAGGTCGGAGAAGGCTCTTCCCTTGCACCACCCATCGGGAAGGACAGACAGAAGCCTCTCTCAAGTGGCGAGGTGCAATTGGTCGGCTAAGGGTAACCACATTCTCACCTCCACAGTATGACCTGCTGGGGACGCTTGATTTCTTGGTGCCTCCTTCCACACAAGTCCACAGATAACCAGTTGGCCAAATACCCAAACCCACACATGCAGACAGACCTACAGACACACATGGAGACACAGCTGACACAAGTAGCGAGTATCAGGAAGTATTGGTCATCCAATGACACTAACAGCCTCTCTTAGTCCAAATGCCCTCAGCGCTCGTGGACCTTCTATAGGCACCTGCCTGTGCAGTGGAAACCCAACCGATGCAGAAGTTGAGCAGTCCATGCATTGTGATGTCCCAGAGAGGCAGAGACCAAGGAAGGCTCCCTGACACCTTCCTGGTGAAGGCTGCCTGAGACAGCCAGAGCAGGTTTGCAGAAGACAACCAAGGCCTCCATGGTGGACATGTTCATATAAGATGTCCTGGAATATCTAGATATGGTGTACCCTTCAATAGGGACTCTGGAGTTCTGAAATGAGGTCTGTGCTGCACATTTAAGTTTGGAAGTCTTTAAGCAGTAGATGACATTTAAAGCTATGGGAGCAGATGAGATCACCCCGAAAAGTGTGGATGGAGACAGAGGAGGGGCGCAAGCAGCTGTTTCACATTTAGCAAGTGCTTATTATACTGCCTGAAACTGTCCTAAGTGTTTTGTAAATATTAACGCATGTAATCTTCTGCAGCCTGTCAAGTGGTAATATAATTATCATCCCCTTTTATAAATGAGAAAGACAGGCACGGAGGGATGCAGTAACTCAAGCCAGGTCAGCAGGTCATAAATGGAAGGGCTGGAGCTCCACAGGGCTGTTTCGCTTCAGAGCCAATCCATTAGGCTTTATTGCCGCTGGGCTCTGCTCTCCCAGACGGAGCCCACAGCCGTCCGGCGCACAGCAGGCATGAGCCACACATGCAGCTGGTCGGAGCTGCTGAGGGCAGTAGGCTGAAATGTATACCAGAGTCTTTAAAGAAGTGAAGCACTGCATGGATTTTTTTTTTTAATGTGGTTACTACAACACTTTTGATGTATTTGTGGCTCCCATGGTATTTCCGCCGGGCAGTGCTAATCTGGTGAAGGGCCTCTTCACTTGTAACTGTTGACATTTGGGGCTGGGTAAGTCCATTGTGTGGACTGTTCCGTGGACTGTAGGGTGTTTAGCATCATCCCTGGCCTCTACCCACTCGATGCGGGTAGCACCTGCCCCACTCATGGCCAGAGAAATATCTCTAGAAAATGCCAGATGTCAGATGTCCCTTGGGGCGGAAATCGTGCCTGGTTGAGAACCACATGTCTCTGTGATGTATGGGGTGAATGGAAGAGAAGGAACAGTCATAAAGAAGACTGAAAGGAAACAGCCAGGCAGATGGAGGAGGACCAAGAGGAGGTGTGGCAGGAGCCAGAAGGTGTTTCAGGGACTCCGTCATGAGCCTTTTAAAATGTCCATTAGATCGTGTCTGCGCCTGCTCAAAACTGCCCTCAGCTTCGAACCACGTTTGGAATAAAACACTGACTGCGTATGGCTGCTGGTGCACAAGGTGACTAGATAGTTTATCATCTAAGCTTGAGGGCAGCCTTGAGTGGGAAAAGCAGGCGACAGTAATAAGTACTCTGGGACAGTGCAGGCCACACCGGATGTGTGGCCGCTCTAAGCTCTGGTCCCTGCCGGTCTCTCCACTTCATTGCCAACCACTTTGTTCCTGGCTCACTCGGCCACTCAAGCTTCTTGCCATTCTCCTGACATTTCCCTCTTGTTCCTGCCTCGGGGATTTGCATTTGCATCTCCTGCCCAGGATCTTCCTCCCCCAGATCTTCAGTGCATTCACATCTTTGCTCAAATGTCACATCTTTAGGGAGAGCTGTCCAAAATAGCCTCCAGTCTGCCGGTCGCTCTCTGCCCCAACTTCATGGTCCCACTCCCCAGGTGTTATATGAGATTATCATCGATGCTTCATGAGATCTGTGCACTGGAGTCTCTTCTGCCCACTCGCTGGCTCCTCAAACGTGCCTGGCATGTACTAGATGCACAAAGACTACTTGCTGGGGAGCAAATTCCTGGCAGAAACTTGGCTGAGAAGGGAGAGTAAGGTAGGACAACAGCTGGGGACATGTGGAGCCCAGGGTGCCTTTGCGTTTGCCTTGTTCTGGGATGGGAGAGGGCAGAGCAAGCACAGGGAGCAGAAACACTCACTCCATGGGACCTCTATGAAGAGCTTTTCTCCGTAGCCATCCTTGTGTTCCTTATTATCCAGCACAGTGCCTAGCACAGAGAAGGCATTCTAAAATGTTGGCCAAGCAGATAAATAATAATGCCCTTAGCATGTGCTAGGCCCTGTACTAAGTAATTTTTTTTTTAAAGATGTATTTATTATTTCAAAGGCAGAGAGAGAGAGAGAGAGAGAGAGAGAGAGAGAGAGAGAGGAGATCTTTTATCCATTGGTATGCTTCCCAAATGCCTGTAACAGCCAGGACAGGGCCAGGCTGAAGCCTGGAGCCAGGAACTCTGTCAGGGTCCCCCATGTGGGTGGGAGGGACCCAAATTCTTGGGCCATCATCGGCTCCCTCCCGGACACATTAGCAGGAATCTGGATTGGGAGTGGAGGCGAGTTTTGATCCCAAGTACTCTGGTAGGGAACGTGGCCATCGGAAGCAGCAGCTTAACCTCTTGTGTCACCAAGTATTCTGCCACATAGTAACTCACTTAAACCTAACAGCAACCCCACAGCAGAAGTTATGGTTATTATTCCACTTCATAGAGACTCGGGGAGGTTAGGTAACCTAGCCAAGATCCCACAGTAGGCCAGGTGTGAAGACTGATCAGAGGGGGAGGAAGGTGAGACCAGAGCCGAGTGAGGCTGGCTCCTGTCTGGGTTCTGTGGGGGCGAAGGTGCCGGGCAGCACCAGGAACTGTCGGTGAAGGTAAGAAGTCAGCATGGCCATGCTGTCTGTGGGGTCCAGGGGACTCCCAGGAAGGGAACCTGGAGCGGGCTGGGCTGGAGGAGAGGTTCCAGCCCTGGGGCACTCGAGATGTCTGTCCCAAGAAGCTGGCGTAGAGAGGATGGGAGGAGAACCTAGGAGAGGAGCTTGGGGAGCAACAGCCCAGGAGACTCTGGGAAGGGGGAGTGGAATCAGGCAAGACAGGACTGGAGGGGCCAGGGGAAGAGGGGGCTAAGAAAGGGGCGTGGCTGCCAGGGCAGGGGCCCTGAGAGGAAGATGTCCATGAGTGCAGGGCCACACCCCATGGGCTGGGCGGTGTCTGGTGGAGGATGCACAGGCTGGTCTGGATGAGAGAGGGCACCGCGGGCAGCTCCAGTGCCCAGAAGGCTGCAGGAGGACACTGTTCACTGATGGACAGAGCTCAGGAATAGGTGTGTGTGTGGGGGGGTGAACTCCAAGGGGCCCAGAAGTAGCAGGGCAGCCTCAGTCCAAAGAGAGGGAGGTGGGGAGGGAGTCTCTGCTCTCGCTGCTTCCCCAGTCCTGCTCCCTGGAGCTGAGAGATGGAGCCAAGACCCACTGATACTTTTCCTACCTTTTTTTTTTTTTTAAGATTTATTTATTTATTTATTATTTGAAAGTCAGAGTTACACAGAGAGAAGGAGAGACAGAGAGATACAGATCTTCCATCTGCTGGTCCACTTCCCAAATAGCCTCAATGACCAGGGCTGGGCCAGTCCAAAGCCAGGAGCCAGGAGCTTCTTCCTGGTTTCCCACATGGGGTCAGGGGTCCAAGCACTTGGGCTATCCTCTGCTGCTTTCCCAGGTGCATTAACAGGGAGCTGGATCAGAAGTGGAGCAGCCAGGACTCAAACCAGTGCCCACATGGGATACTGGCACTGCAGAAGGCAGCTTAACCTGCTATGCCACAGCACAAGCTCCTTTCTCTAACCTTGACCTTTACCCTACACCCACCCCATCTATCCTCAGGGCCAGTATTTGGATCACTAAACTGAGAGGGCCAGGGCTCCACACTTGGATGCTGGCTTGCAGGGGACCACACACTGGAGCATGTTCCGGAGACCTCTGCAGGGCCAGCTGCTGGGCACACAGATGCACAGCCGGCAGCTGGTAGTTATTAATTGCACAATAACTTACGTCTGAACTAGGACCAGGCTGAAAGCCCCCTAAGAGCAGAAACCATGTGGGGTTTAGTCGCTGTCATCTCCACAGGCTTAGCAGTGTGTGGCATACAGTAGATATTTGCCTAGCATTGGCTGAGTGTTTAATGACAGTGAGGGAAGCTGAGTGGCTCCCCAAGGCCCCTCAGGGCAGGTGCTGCCTGGGCCTGTTTTGGAGAGACAAGGAGAGGGTGGGCCTGGAGCCTCATGGGCCACTCAGCCTTCCCTCTGCCTTGCCCTTCCTTTGGTGCCTGGGGACACTGAGACCCAGAGTGGGGCAGAAACATTCCCAGGGCCATGCGGTGAGGCCTTGGGTTTCTGGTCTATATAAATGGGGTGATAGGAGCCAGCGCTGTAGCGTAGCAGGTAAAGCCTCCACCTGCAGTGCTGACATCCCATGTGGGTGCTGGTTTGAGGCCCAGCTGATCCTCTTCTGATCCAGCTTTCTGCTATGGCCTGGAAAAGCAGCAGAAGATGGCCTAAGTCCTTGGGTCCCTGCACCTGTGTAGGAGACCCAGAACCTCCTGGCTCCTGGCTTCCATTCAGCCCAACTCCAGCCCTTGCTGCCATTTAGGGACTGAACCAGTGCATGGAAGACCTTTCTTTCTTTCTTTCTTTCTTTCTTTCTTTCTTTCTTTCTTTCTTTCTTTCTTTCTTTCTTTCTGCCTCTGCCTCTCTATAACTCTGCCTTTCAAACAAATAAATAAATCTCTAAAAAAAAAAAAAAAAAAGAAGAAAAGGGGATGATAACAAAGCACTCAGTCTGCAGGCTTCTTGTGAGGTGAAACGTGGTAAGACGCACAGAACGGCTCCTGGTGGCCCAGGAGAGCACCTGGAAACTCTGCCTCTGGGCTCTGCCTGTCCCCCCACCCTTTCCCTAGCTGACCCGTCTCTTCCCGTGGCTTGACCTCTGAGAGGCCGACGGTTCCCACATTTATATCTTTAGTACAGGCCTTTCTTTCTGATATTGGGACCCGTTTATCCCACTGCCTGGTCCCTCTCTCTTTACACTCCTGTTGGGCCAGCTCCGTGCTAGGCTGGGGTGGGCCCCTCTGGGCCTCCCCAGACACCAGACGTCCCTATCACCTCTCTCTGTTCCATCCTGGGAACAGTTGGAGCCTCCTCGCCTCTCCCCCGACCTCTGCTCATCCCAGGCCCTTCCTGTCCTTCCTCCCCTGCTCCCCTGGGTCCCATCAGCACTCACCCTCCACCTCCACAGCTGCCGCCACAGCTGGTCACTGACGGAATGTGCAGCTGCTGGAAGCCACATGTGTGGAGCAGGCGGTGCACAGCTACCTCTGGGGTCAGTGGGGGCAGGGCAGCGGGGCCATCTGTCTGTGTCTGTCCGTCTACAACACGCACACATACCCCCAGCTCTTACTCTAAGTGGGGTTTCCCTTGCCCACTGCTGGCTTGCAGAGTTCCTGAAGGCCTTGATCTCCCTACTGGGGCCCCTGAGAGCAGACTGGCTGGGCTGGCGCAGCTCTCCTGGCCCTGTGGGTCCAGACAGTGCATGTCCTGCAGAGGCGGCTCTGGGTTGGAATGGGGAGCTGGGTGTTGGAGCCTCCCCAGCTTTCCCAGGCCCCGGGGGGCAGCCGTCATGAAGGAAGCCAGAGGCCCGGGCAGACACATTCCAGAGCGCCCTTGGCAGCACCCAGAGGAGCCTCAGCCTGGGGCAGCGCCAGCAGCATCTGTCCTGGTTCCCACACTCGGGCCTTTCTGGAATCTCACAGATTCCTTTTCCATATGTGCATGATGTCAGCAGGACAAGGACACTGGGGGAGGGGGGAGGGGAGGAAGGAGGGCTGCTGTCTGATGGTCATGGGCAGGGGAGGGGCCTGCACCATGAAGAGAGGATAACTCTGCCTCTGGCTCCTAGGCCTGGGTCCTGACACTGCTCAGTATATTCCCATCAGAGCCCTGGGCCTCAGTTTTCTCATCTGTAACATGGGAACAAGACCAGCACCCACCTGGAGGGGCATCTGAGGGCTGGAGCCCCCGACCCTCTTTGGAGGTCCCTTTTGGTCTTGGCACAGGCTGACCTCACCTCCACTCCAGCCCTGCCTCTTCTCACGTGCTATTTTTTTCCTATTTTTTTTTTTTTAATTTTACATTTTTGTTGGGCACAGCGCAATAGTCCAGCACACATGCACTCATCAAACCAGGCACTTAGCATTGCCACTTCCTTGTCTTTATATCTGGAGACTTCCAGCTCCTGTCTTCCGGTTCTGTAAAGGAAGTCACAGGTTACTGTGGCCTTGGGTGCCTCCCTGTGCCCTGGGGCTCTCTGGCCCCTACTCCTCCTCTCTGATGCGTTTGTTACTCTCATGTTTCCTGGAACACAGAGAGCAGGTTCACACCTCCAGCCTCCTTATTCTGCCTGACCTGGAAGTCCTTGCCCTGGCTCTATCTTTCTGGAAGACTCAGTCATTCTTCGAAGCCCAGCACAGCCCTGCCTCTCCAGAAAGTCTGCGATGGCTCGTCCTCCTCCTGGCTCTCCCCAGGTCCCTACAAATCCCTCCACGGTAGCTGGGCCTCCCCGGAAGCTGTGGCTGAACAGGAGCTGCCCTCCCTGGTGTGACGGCCACCCTCAGGGGCCCAGGCACAGCACCCAGAACCTGGGGGGTGGGGGGTCGGAGCAGATCAGCACATGGTTCTAGGCCTGGCTCCTGCCCTGCTGCTGTGGGGTAGAACTTCCCACCTGGCCTCCCCGTTCAGCTCCTACCACTCGGAGGAAGGAGCCTGGGCCTCACCAGCGGCTACTTACACTCTGTTCCTCCTCCCCCAACACAAGCAGCCAAGGTAAAACCCCACAGTGCAGATGGAGTGCATCACAGCCCAGAGAAGGGGTGTCAGCTGGAGAGCCCAGGGTGCCCAGCCCCAGCTCAAGGCCTGAAGACTCCTTTCCATGCCCCCAGATGCCCCCTTTGGAACCTGGGAAGTGGCAATGGGGTGCATGAGTGGGTAGCGAGCCCAGAGCATGGGAAGCAGCTGTCCCCACCTCCGGCAGTGGCTGGAGCTGGATTCCACCATGTGCCCTGGTGTTGACAGGGAAACCATGCTTCAGTTTCAGCACTGAGCAAAGTCATCAGGCACAGCCCTGAGCCACCCTGCGAGGTGGCAGCTGTGGGACCTGCGGCGCAGAAAGGGGGCGTCGGTCCACGACTCTTAGGAGACACATGCTCAGGTTTGTCAGAGATGCAAGGGTTTTCCTGGTGAAACTGCTCGGAAGGATTAAAAGGGAGGATGCAAGAGGGAGCAGGGGGAACCTTTTGACACCTGTGAGGGAGAAGGCAGGGAAGGAGGCCAGAAAGGAGGCGCCTCAGACTGCGACGCAGCTCCACGAAAAGTCTAGATCAGGCCCAGAGCAGAAAGTGTCCGTGAGAGGAGTCCCTTGGAGGGTGGGAATGGCCTGGCATTAGTTGACCCCACTCTCTGTGCCCAGGCACTGTGGGAGCAGCCCAGAGAAAGGGGGTGTCTTCTCCTTGGGAGCCACAGCAGGGCCACACGTACGGCTGCTGCAGGCTGGGGAGGGGATGACGCCCCTCGCAGCAGGTTCCTGGGAAGGGAGGTGAGTGGTGTCCACCCCTGCAGCACTGAGGGCACCTGCTTTGCAAGGCCACCCAGGAGTCAGGTGATAAGTTCACACCCCTGGGCCGTGGCTGCACAATCCTCCCACGGAGGGGAGCTCCATATGGGTTGATGTTTCCAAGGCTTCTCAGGGCTGCCTCGGCTTGCTCGGGGCGGCATCCCCACAATCCCTGTGGGAAGCCACATGGGCAATGGGAGGCTGTTAGCAAGGCGCTGAGGTCCTGAGGCTGCCCTTGGAGGTGGGATCAGTGCCCTTCTACAAGGGGCCCAGAGAGCCCGCTCGCCTCGCCCCCCATGCCAAGGCGTCTTGAGAAGATGCTGTGTATGAGCCAGGAAGTGAGGCCTCTCCTGACACCAGGTGTGCCGGGGCCTTGATCGTGGACTTCGCAGCCTCCAGAGCTGTGAGAAGTACATTTCTGCAGCTGATAAGTTACCCACTTGTGGTATTTTATTACGTATTCAGCTCGAACAGACAAAGACAGGACGACTGCCGGTGAAAAGGTGACCTTCTGGATGGACCAGACTGCACTCAGGGCAATGGCTGCTGTTGAGTTTCCCTCCTGCATCCAACAGCAGGTGCCCTAGGACAAGCTGCTTCCCCTCTGGAAGTCTTGGTTTCCACCTCGGCAAGCAGCAGGTGGGAAGGTTTCACTCATGCCTCTCACCCGGAACAAAAAATTGCAGGCGAGGGACCCAGGACCAGAAAAGTGGCCCTGCTGCTCACGTGGGAGATCCAGCTGAAACTCCTAGTACCTGGCTTCTCCCAGCCGCAGCCCCAGCCATTGTGGCCATTTGGGGAGTGAACCAGCAGATAGGAGATCTCTCTGTCTCTCCTTCTTTGTCACTCTGCATTTCAACTTTGGAAGGTACAGTTACAGAGAATGACCTTCCATCGGCTGTTTCACTCCCTAAATGGTCGCAATGGCTGGGGCTGGGCCAACCAAAACCAGGAGCCCAGCGCTTCTTCCAGGTCTCCCACATGGGTGAGGAGGCCCAAGCACTTGGGCCATCTGCTTCTGCTTTCTCAAGTGCACTAGCAGAGAGCTGAATTGGAAGTGGAACGACTGGGACTTGAACCAGTGCCCATATGAGATGCCAGCATCACAGGTGGAGGCTTAACCTACTATGCCACAGTTCCAGCCCCTAAACAAATAAATCTTAAAAAAAAAAAAAAAGATTCTTATTCACCACGGGGTTTGGAGAGTAAAATAGCTCAAACTAAATGTTTGCTTAAAATTTCTGTGGGTTTTAGCTTAAAAGTATACGTGAGCAGGGGTCGGCATTGTGGCACAGCAGGTCTGATGCTGGCATCCTGTATAGGAGTACTAGTTCAAGTTCCTATTGGGCTCCCTGCTAATGTGCCTGGAAAGGCAGCAGAAGATGGCCCAAGGGCTGGGTCCCTGCACCCCTGTGGGAGACCTGGATGGAGTTCCAGGCTCCTGGCTTTGGCCTGGCCCAGCCCTGACAAATGCAGCCATTGAGAGGGTGAACCAGAGGATGGGAAGACCTCTCTCTCTCTCTCTCTCTCTCTCTCTCTCTCTCTGTCTCCCTTTTTGTAATTCTGCCTTTCAAATAAATAAAATAAATCTTTCTCTCTCCCATATATATATATAATATAAAATATAATACCTATATATATGTGGTATAGCATATATATATATATATATACATATGGTATAGCACTTAAGAGACATTCTAGCTCTGCCAATTCTTTTTTTTTAAACATATTTATTTTTCTATTTTTAAATTTTCTAAAATTTTTAAGTAGTTTTTGATAGATTCAATGATAGATTTGTAATTCTAAGAGCATAGTGATGTTCCCTTCCCCCTGCTTTCCTTTCTCCCCATCTCTCCCTCCTACCCTCCTCCTTCATTTCTGTCTTTTTTTTTAGATTTTGAAACAACATATTTTAAATTTATATTAAAGTAGAAAGGCTTTGATAAGAAGTTTAAAAGAAAAAAACAAAAGACCCTAGTTTAGTGGGAATACAGAAAACATCTAATAAACAGTAATTGAATGGAAAAGTGACCATTTCAGCCATATACAGTACATTTTAAAGTAATTACAGATCATTAAAACTATAGTGCTATAACATTCTTAATCATTGGTTTAGCCAAAGTATAAAACAAAGGTTTACAAAACTATATTTGCATTAATACTTATATAGAGAGACTTTCTTTCTTCTTTTTTTGTTTGTTTTTCAAATTTTAGCTCCCACATATAAGGGAGGACATGCAGTATTTGTCTTTCTGGGTCTGGCTTATTTCACTCCAGTTGTATCCTTATTGCTGCACATGGTGGAATTTCATTCTTTTTAAAAGCTGAATAATATGATGGTTGATTCCAAATTTTGATATTGTAAACAGTGCTGCTATAAACATAGTGGTGCAGGTATCTTTGATTGATTGTGTTCAAGTCTTTTGGGTGTCTCCCCAGTAGTGGCGTTGCTAGATCATATGGCAAGTTTTATCCCAGTTTTTCAAGAAACCTGTCCTTTTTTTTTTTTTTTAAGATTTATTTATTTATTTATTTGAAAGATGGAGTTACAGAAGAGGAAAGGCAGAGGCTGAGAGAGATCTTCCATCCTCTGGTTCACTCTTGTGGACAGGTCTGGGCTAGGCCAAAGCCAGGAGCCTGGAGCTTCATCCAGGAACGTCAGCCATCTTCTCCTGCTTTCCCAGGCCACAGCAGAGAGCTGGATTGGAAGAGGAGCAGCCAGGACGTGATGAACCAGCACCCATATGGGATGCCGGCACCACAGGTAGAGGCTTAGCCTACTGCACCACAGAGCAGGCCCCAGCCTACACAGATTTCAAAATGTCATACATGATGTCCTACAAGATAAATATCTTCAAAACATCATACATGATAAATATATTCAAATTTATACGTCAGTTTTAGGAAGCATTATTTTTATAAATGAGGTAACTCAAGTAATCAAATCACAATTTCACATTTTTTAAAAGATTTTATTTATTTTTTGAGAGGTAGAGTTACATGACAGCAAGAGGGAGAGACAGAGGGAAAGGTCTTCCATCTGCTGGTTCACTCCCCAAATGCCCACAATGGCCAGAGCTATGCCGATCTGAAGCCAGGAGCCAGGAGGTTCTTCCAGGTCTCCCATGTGGGTGCAGGGGCCCAAGTGCTTGGGCCATCTTCTACTGCTTTTCCAGGCCATAGCAGAGAGCTGGATTGGAAGAGAAGCAGCGGGGACTAGAACTGGCACCCTTATGGGATGCCGGCGCTGCGGGCAGAGGATTAACCTACTGCGCTATGGCACCAGCCCCAAAATTCACATCTTAACAGTGAATGGAATAAACCCTTTCTGCAAATCAGTTCATTTAATCCTCACAATAGAGCCTATGACCTCAGTGCTGTTATTACCATTTTACAAATAAGGAAACTGAGGCTCAGAGACATAAGGTTGCTCACTCATGATCCACAACTAGTAAGTGGCAGGACTGGGCCGGCACTGTGGCATAGCAGGTTAAGTTATTATCTGCAGCACCAGCAGTGGAAGATGGCCCAAGTCCTTGGGCCCCTGCACCCACATGGGAGACCTGGAAGAACCTCCTGGCTCCTGGCTTTGGATCATTCCAGCTCCGGCCATTGAAGCCATTTGGGAAGTGAACTAGTGGATTGAAGACCTTTCTCTCTGTCTGTAACTCTGCCTCACAAATAAATAAATAAAATCTTTAAAAAATATAGGTATGTTGGTTGGCGCCGTGGCTCACTTGGTTAATCCTCTGCCTGTGGTGCCGGCATCCCACATGGGCACTAGGTTCTAGTCTCAGTTGCTCCTTTTCCAGTCCAGCTCTCTGCTGTGGTCTGGGAAGGCAGTGGAGGATGGCCCAAGTGCTTGGGCCCCTGTACCTGCATGGGAGACCAGGAGTAAACACCTGGCTCCTGGCTTAAGATTGGCGCAGCGTGCCGGCTGTAGCAGCCATTTGGGAGGTGAACCAATGGAAGAAAGACCTTTCTCTCTGTCTCTCTCACTGTCTAAATCTATCTGTCAAATAAATTAAAATATCTATCTATCTATCTATATATATATATATATATAGGTATGTTGTGGAGTAGTTAAATCTAGCTAACGAACAAATGCATTACCTCACATAGTTATCATTTTTGGGGTGAGAACACTTAACATCCATTCTGAATTTTTTTTTAAGAATATATCATTGGCCGGCGCCGTGGCTCAACAGGCCTTGCGGCGCTGGCACACCAGGTTCTAGTCCCGGTCGGGGCGCCGGATTCTGTCCCAGTTGCCCTTCTTCCAGGCCAGCTCTCTGCTGTGGCCCAGGAGTGCAGTGGAGGATGGCCCAAGTGCTTGGGCCCTGCACCCCATGGGAGACCAGGAAAAGCACCTGG
The DNA here is from genome assembly GCA_949820135.1 of Sylvilagus floridanus. Classification (NCBI taxonomy): domain Eukaryota; kingdom Metazoa; phylum Chordata; class Mammalia; order Lagomorpha; family Leporidae; genus Sylvilagus; species Sylvilagus floridanus. The sequence continues at coordinate 30,514,599 of OX463225.1, forward strand.
CACCTGGCTCCTGCCATCGGATGAGCGCGGTGCGCTGGCCGCAGTGCGCCAACCGCGGCAGCCGTTGGAGGGTGAACCAACGGCAACGGAAGACCTTTCTCTCTGTCTCTCTCTCTCACTGTCCACTCTGCCTGTCAAAAAAAAAAAAAAAAAGAATATATCATTGTGGGGCTGGCGCTGTGGCATAGCAGGTAAAAGTTGCCGCTTGCAGTGCTGGCATCCTATATGGGGGCCGGTTTGAGTCCTGGCTGCTCCATTACTGCCTAGAAAAGCAGTAGAAGATGGCCCAAGTCCTTGGGCTCTTGCACCCATGTGGGAGATCCAGAAGAAGCTCCTGGCTTCAAATTGGCCCAGCTCCAGCAGCTTTGGTGAATTGGGGAGTGAACCAGTGGATGGAAGACTTCTCTCTCTCTCTCTCTCTCTCTCTCTCTCTGCCTCTCCTTCTCCCTCTGTGTAACTCTGACTTTCAAATAAATAAATCTTTAAAAAAAAGAATATATCATTGTTAATTATAGTCACCATGCTGTACAATAAAAATATATTTTTAAAAGATTATTTATTTGAAAGGCAGAGTTACAGAGAGAGGGGAAGAAACAGACAGAAAGAGAAAGAGAAAATGATCTTCCTTCTGGTGGTTCACCCCCCATTTGGCTACAATGGCTCGGGCTGGGCCAGGCTGAAGCCAGAAGCCTGGAACTCCTTGGGCTATCTGCTGCTTTCCTAGGCACATTAGCAGGGAGTTGGATTGGAAGTGAAGCAGCTGGGACTCACTCGCTGGCGTCGCCGGCAGTGGCTTACCCCACTGTGCCTAAATGCCAACCCAACAAAAATATTTGTAAATGACCCCTTGACAACTAAAACTGACCTATAGGAAGCAGAAGGGTGGGGGAAAAAAAACCCAAAACATGCGGTTCTCAAAGGAAAGGCAGAAAGAGGAAGGAGGAAAAAACTACACTCACAATTTGGCCACCCCACGGTTCCTTGTCTTCCAGCTCCAAGTCACAGTCACGTCTCTGCTGTGTCATGGTGTTTGCCCCAAATGCAATCTGAGATGATGTGAGAGAGCAGAGGATTCAGTTGTGGCCAGAGGGTTGGGTTTGTTTGTCCAGGGCCTGAGGAGGAAGGGCTGCCAACTCCTCTTCCACCCCTGCCCTTTCTGTCACCTTGGACATGGTCCATTGGCTACAAACCAGCATAAGCAGCTCTGGTACCATGGCCGTGTGAATGGTATAAAAACTTGACAGTGAGACCAAGGTGTCAGGGAACACAGTTTGCATCATGTCCCCAAGCAGATGACTCTAGGGCCCGCGAAGGAGTGTGCTGGAAGGGGTGTGAGGAAGGAAGTGGATGAACAATTGTGTCTCTCGCCATCAGTAGTGCCTGGGTAGGGGCAGGTGGGAAGGTGGGGAGACTTCAGGTTGGAAAGTCAAGGAAGCCCCTTAGAGTCTGTCTTGCCAGGAGGCTGGAGAACGGTTAGGATAGCCTTGGAGGCCCTGGCTGCACCAGGCTGATGGAAGTAGAGTAATGTAGGGTAGCCAGGCTCCAAGATGGCCCTGAGGCTCTCCACTCCCTGGCATTTACACCCCGGTGTAGTCATCTCCCTCATTGTGTCAGCATTGGTCTGGATGACCATCAGAACGCAGTAGAAGTGAAGGTATGGCATCTATGAGGCTAGCCATAAAAGTCAGTGTGACTTTTACCTGCTGTGTCTGAGAGTACCCACTCTGGGGGAGGAGGCCCCAGGCCAGGCCAGGAGAACATTCGAGCAATCCTGTGACAAGGCACTGAGGCAGCTGCCAACGGCCACGTGAGTGTGCGCTGCGGGAAGCAGCTCCTCCAGCCCCAGGCACGCCTCGTGAGGGTGAGGACGGTCAGCTTGACTCCGCTCCTGAGAAGTATGAGTGAGAGCCACCAGCTAAACCACTCCTGAATTCCCGCCCTGCAGAGCTCAAGGAGCGGGGAGGAGGACCACGTGCGGGCTGGGGCTGGAAGTGGAGTGATTCTTCCTGCCCATCGCCCACCCTTTCTCCTCTCCTCTTCTTTCTTACTCTATCCCCACACACCGGGGCCATGCCCAGAGGGAAGCCTTGTGCTGGGCTCAGGCTCCCTCACAGACAAACCCCCAGGGGCTCTTCATGCAGGGGGGTGGGGGTATCTACAGGAAGACCCTAGCACCAATGCATGGTACTGTCTGTGTCCTAGAAGCGTTTCTTTTTTCAGATTTATTTATTTATTTTAAAGGCAGAGTTACAGAGAGGCAGAGGCAGAGAGAGAGAAGTCCTCCATCCGCTGGCTCACTCCCCAAATGGCTGCAACAGCCAGAGCTGGGCCGATCTGAAGCCAGGAGCCAGGAGCTTCTTCCAGGTCTCCCATGTGGGTGCAGGGGCCCAAGGACTTGGGCCATCTTCTACTGCTTTCCCAGGCCATAGCAGAGAGCTGGATCAGAAGTGGAGCAGCCAGGACTCGAACTGGCGCCCATATGGGATGCCAGCATCACAGGCAGCAGCTTAATCTGGTACGCCACAGAGCCGGCCCCTCTAGAAGCAGCCATAAGTTAGCCATAGTTAGTGGAGAAAAACAAACAAACAAAACCCCAAAGACGATTCAACTGCGTTGAAAACCTTTGATTTATTTTTATGGCTTTTAAGAGGCAGAAGCCCGTGTTGCAAAAGGAGGGGACAGGACACACATAAGGAGATGGCGGGCTCCATGCTGACAAGCACATGGTGACTGGGAAAAGGCTGCAAGGAGCTGGGCAGTGCAGGTGCCACCAGCGTGCTAGCGGCAGCCATGGAGGGTGACACTAGGGGAGGCAAGGGTAGGGTCATCCCAGGCCAGGGCAGCCGCACCGCTGGGGAAGCACGCACTGCCACCATTTCAGGAGGCACTTGGGAGGTTAATGAAATTTGTGTGCACACAGTTTGAACACCAAGGGCAGAACCAGGTCATCCCCAGGGTCTCCTGAAGATCCCAAACTGTGCATGTGATGTTGGTACCCTCACACTCCTGGGAATGTGAGTCTCAGAGACCCAACTCCCTGGGCCTGGGTCAGCCGGGGCAAACTAGAGTTCGCAGGGCTGGGTCGAGCCCGAGATGTGTGTTATTTGGCCTGCACGCTGTTTCTCAACTTTCAACTCATTGCCAACACCTGCAAATTTGGATTTGTAGCTCCTCTTGAAAACTGGGGTGGCATTGCTGGCCACAGAAGCCACAGCAGACCCCAAGACAAGTGTCTACCAGCCTCATCCTGCCTCATCTTCACCCAGGCCTGCTTCCTGGCCCCTAGGCATAGGGGTTTGTGACCCCTGGCCCAGGTATCTGGTCTGTGCTGACCTCAGAGGGTTTCATCCCAGCAGCGGCTACAGGTCTGGCCTAGCGGCCTTTATCCTAATTCTGTGGCTGACAGCCTGGACAGGTGCCCCGCCCACAGGCCAGGAGCATGGAGTCAGCAAGCCCCATCTACAGAGCTTTGGTTTACCTTACTGTGCAAAGATGAGCCACTGGCAAGTTCCCAGCCATATTTCACTTTTATAAATCAAACCACAAAGGCCTCTGGGGCATGGCCCATCAGGGAGCTACTTCCCAACCAAAGCCAAAGATAAGTCACTTCTGGGCCAGACTAGCAGAAGAAGGAATTCCAGCCTACGTTGGGCTGGGCCAGGGGGCAGGGTGGGAAGCAACTCTCCTACCACAGCCATGAGCTAGCTGGGTCACCTGTATGCAGCTGGCAGTCATAGTATGAATGGACTCCCTTTAGATTTGTGCAGTGCATAATCTGCCCAACTGGACATGTTGGCCCTGGCACTGTTAGGGAGAAGGAAGAAACAAGTGGGCATGATGAGGCAGATACAGTATAAGGTTGTCTTAGTACAGATTCTACCACTTCCCTCCAAGGCTGCAGGGGGTAGGAACAGGAGACAGACAGTAGAGAGCCAACACCCTGTAGGCCTGAGACTGGAAGCCGGAGAAGAAGGCTAGGGACTCAGTAGCCCCCAAGCTGCTCCTGTGCAAATGCCCAGGAGACAATGGGCAGAGCCAGAACTAGTCCCAGGAAGCAGGGTGGCCCAAGGGTCTCAATTCTTAGAGATTTCCATTGGGACACACTTTTAGTGAAGAATAAATACACACACACACACACACACTCATCAGCAGTGTCTGAGCCATTGTGCATACCCACATAACCCCATGACCACATACGGGTATGTGCACACCCACATAACCACACCTTGTACAGGCACGGTTTTTGTCCTGTTGTACACTTGCACGTTCATCCATACACACAATCACAGTGGTTACCGGTGAGAGCCATCAGCTCCTCACACAGGCGTGTCAGCAAACATTGCAGAGCACCTGAGGTCCTTTATGGCTGGCGAGAGCTGCTTGGCAGAGGGAGAGTCCTGCACAGCCCAAGCAACAAGGAAGGAGAGAAATAAACCAGTGAATACCATGACCAAGGGGCCTGCAGCCTGAGGCTGGCCTGCAGTGCCGCCTGCTGGTGAGAGGAGTTTTGTACTCTGCTTCTGGCCGAGCGGATGATCCAAGATGTTGGGGATCTGTCAGCCATTGAATGCTGTTCCTTCTCTCCCGTGTGTTGGGCCCCGAGGCAGGTGAGATCCTGGCATCATAGTCCTGGAGAATGAGCATTCAGGACTTCGCAGGCCTCCTGAGAAGCAATGCCCCAAACCAGTAAGGAGAGCGAAACAGGGTTCAGCTTTCACACCAACTCCCACCCACTGGTGGTGTCTTCTCAGGATGCCGGGTTGAGAAGGAGTCTGAGGCCAGGTCTGGGTGTAGAGGGGACCATCACGATGGAGCAGCAGCCGTGACTGTGGGTGGGACCGCTTCCACGCTTGCCACTCTGCAGCGGTTCTGGAACCTTCGGATGCACAATTCCATCGTGAGGGCAGCTGTGTTTGCTGTTCACACCGCAGTACCCCCAAGAAAAGTGCATTCCTACTTTATCGGGGTTTGATCTGTAGCTTCGGGGCTGGCTAAGCCCTTGCTGGGACCCTCTGCTGAAGGACTTCTTGCTTTCACAGAGCGTGTGGACGAGGACGAGTTGTTGGATCTGAGCTGCTGAACGCAATGCGGAGCACTTTTAATCCAAACCTTGTATGTAACTAAGGCCTTTCCACCTACCAGCACTCACAACTGCCCGAAGCCACCCAGGAGGCCAGCAATGAGTCAGGAGCACCGAGCCAGGCTGAGCAGAGGCTGGACAGCCAGCTGGCCAAGGAACCCCACAGCCTCCCCCAGGGAGGGAACACCCAAGTGAAATTCATGCATGAACAAATTGCAGGTTACAACGGACCATGGGCCTCTTGAAAGGGGTCGAAACCTGGTGGCTTCAGTCCTCAACTGTCAATCAGTGATCAGTGGGCATGGAGCCCGTGTGTCTCAGCTCTCTGCCCTCAGATGCTTAGGGGCATGGGACCTGCTTCAGCCCCCCAGGACTGGGCTGGGGGTGTTCGCCTTAGCAACACCCAGGGGTCAGCAACCATTTTCTGTAGGGGACCAGCTAAGAACTATTTTCGGCTCGGCAGACCCTGTTGTGACAAGTCAACCCTGTTGTGGAGTTGGGGAAGCAGCCACAGATGGAAACAGATGGACCCACTGTGTGCCAATGAAGATTTCTTTACAAAAGTAGGTACCGGGTCGGATGAGGCCCAGGCCCCTGCGATTTGCGAAAACAGCATTAATCCAAGACAGGAGTCTTCAAACTGGGATCCAAAGAACTTGGGTGTTGTTGGGAAGTGCTTCAGGGGGATTTATAAATGTTTGGCTCTCATTTAAATCGGTTCCTTGCTATGCAGGAAGCCATAGCAAACATGTACCCACTCCAATGCATTCCAGCAGGCAGGAAGCCAACAGGACTGTTGGGAACACGTCTCAGCAAAGGCCTCAGAATGAATATGGGCGTCTGTATGGGAATAGACAAGGGTATTTCAGAAAGTTCACCAGAAATGGACTTCAAAGATAAGCTTATTTTGGTGCAAAATTGGTTTGCAATCCATGCATAGTATTTTCTTCATTGTTCCATGAAGTTTCCAAAGTTCTCTCCTAGAAACAGGATGGCAAAATGGTTGAGAGCCTGGTCCCAGCATCAGACAGATACGAGTTTCAGTTCCAACGCTGTGGGGCCTTGAGCAAGTTATTTTACCTCCTAAGCCAGCATGGCTGGGACACCATAAAACAGAGTGTTCTCTGGCCACAGGGCTGGTGCAGCCGCCTGTAGGCTGGGTTATGAGAAAATGGGAAAGTTCACAGTGCAAGGGCCACATCCACCATGGCCTCCGAGGGACCCTCCTGGTGTGGAGGCATTTCAGTATTTTACTCATGAGTTTGTGCTGGTGCACATGAACTGGGTATTACTATAATGCCAAATTGACCTTGGATTTGAACTGCTTGTGGGTTTCTGTTTTTTTTTTTTTTTTTTTTCCTGGTATATTCTGCTACATCTCCGCTACTCTGATGGGGCTCTCCGCCCTGGGAGAGGGCTGTTGTGCATCGATCTTGGCAACCTCAGTGTGTAGCAGCAGGGTGTCTGCTCCCCACGGGGATCAGCACTGCGGGCCAGCCTGTGCTGGGAACCGTGCTCTGCAGCACTTCTTTGGGAAATGGTGCTTTCCATGGAAGGGGTGCAGATTTTCAGAAGTGGAGGCCTCTCTGCCCGAGCCATGCAGTCCCCACTCAGGCCTGGGGCTGTGGAGCTCCTCTGGCTTTGCAATTTCCTGATGATGCAATAAACACAGCTCCCCGCATGAGACCATCAGGGCTGTCTGGCTGAGGCCCATGCCAGCCCCCAGCACCTCGGGCCCTTTACTCCCAGGCCAGAGATGCTCCCTGTGGTTTCTGTAATAGAATTTGGACTGCCCGGGGCTGTCTGTCCCTGTCTGTTAGTGGTGGCTCCAGGAAGATCCATCTTCGTGTTTCCAGTTCCATTCTGCTTCCTGAGAGCAGCTGTTCATCACTCGGCCCCCGGGGCAGGATCTCACAGGTCTCAGAATCCCTGGAGTTTATCTCAATTGGGTGACATCTGGTGCTGTTGTCCAGTGCATGGGTCACCCCACCGCTGGGCCAGGCAGCTTAATGCCATTCGGAAGCCTGGGCTGTACCCAGCCTTGCAAGCTTCGTAGGACTACCAGCTCTGTGAGTCCTGGAGACTCCTCCAAGGGGCGATTCTGATCCTGGCAGCAGATGGCTGTCGAGTGGTCTGGCCCCCACTGAAGGTGACTCCGAGGCCAAGCTCCCCTCTCACCTGCTTTTCATGCTGTTGGGGCTGTTGTTGGGCTAGGCTTAGAGCTCCGGCAGTGGAGGGAACTCCAGACCAGGCCTGCGTCCTGAGGCCTGCTGTGTTGGCCACAGCGGTCCCGGCTACGCGAGGAAAACGACCTTGTGCAAAGCCGTCTCCGACGCGCGCCCTCCTGAGTGCACTGGCGCCAGTGACCCTGATAAGACAGCCGCGGTGGGGGCAAAGCCTTCCGCCCTGAGACCCGCCGCTGGAGCCGCCAGCACTGATGGCGAAAGGCCAGCCCAGCACTTCTCTTCCAGCCCAAACCATCGCCAGTTTTAAGAAGCGTCTCCATGTTCTTTTTCCTCCTTCCTGGGTTAACTTTCTGCCCCCCAGTGCTCAGAATCTGTGCCCATTCAGACTCCAGGCTGAGTCCACCCAAGGGCAGAGTAGGCCTTGTGCCGCCAGGCCCCCGCCCGCTGTGACGCTGCCTTTGGCTTCCTTCCACAGGTGCTCGCTCACAGCTCTCGGACTCCTCGCAGGAGCTCCTCTTGGGTCCTCCTGGGGCAGCACCACCGCTGCACACTCTCCGGAGACAGCCAGTAGAGGGAGCTCTCCGCTGGGGGCGGTGAAGAGGCACTGCGGGGGCTCCCACAGGGGTGGAGGAGCCACTGGTGCAGCCCAGGTGCAGCTCGCCCATCCTGGAATCCCTCGCATAGCATCCCAGTGACGGGGAGCTCATTCGCTGCAGGGCAGCTCCACCTGGCCTCTCGCTCACAGGCTGGAGGATTTTGCTAGTGCACACCTCACCTCCTTCCCCTCGGAGCGGTTACTCCCTTTTGTATCCGTTGTCTCAGACCAGACCGCCGGCCGCCTCACACCTCACGAAGTTGGCACCGTGCCCTTGGGTGCAGCCTGGGCAACAGTCAGCTTCTGCCGCTGTGCTTTCTCCCGCTAGCCAGGTACTGTGCCTCTTTGCCTGCGGCACAGCAGGTGCAGTAACTGGGAGAGTGAAGGCTGAGGCAGGGGGTTGATGGGCAAGAACAACTGAACTTTGGTTAAAAGGAAAAGAAACCTTGATCTGGCCGCCACTAACACGCCTCCCTAGGAAGAGCCTGCAGTGCCCCCTGCTGGCCTGAGGAGAATCGGCACGCTGGTGAAATTTACGGTCTGTCCCTTTCCACAAACTTTCCACCTGGACACAGACCCGGGATGGCTTGGGTTACAGAATCGCAGGAAGCAGAGGGGTCATCTTGTCTAGTGGTTTCCAAACAATCAAATTATCGATGGGGTTGCTGTGGAGCACTGCACACTTTGCCCACTTGACAAAGGGTGGAGGGACGGGCAGGCGGGAGACTTGAGATTCAGCTTCCACTCTGTGGATCAAGCCATGTAACCTGGCGAGGGTCCAGGTCAGGCCAGAGGAAGGGCCATGTTTGTGTCATTTATTCATCTAGAGACAACGTCCCTTTGGCAATTGGCACAAAGATGTCACCCATTGCAGCAGCAGCCCTGGCACAGAGCGCTTCCTTCAGAGAAGGCAATCTGGGGGCAGACGTGGGCTGGGCAGGTGCTTGTGCCCCACAGCACAGTGTCCGGGTTTGATACCCGGCCCCACTCCTGACTCTGATTCCCGCTAATGTGTATCCCAGGAGGCAGAGGTGATGACCCAAGCGATTGGGTTCCTGCCGCCCACATGGGAGACCTGGACTGAGCTCCAGGCTCCCAGCTTCAGCTCTTTTGGGCTTTGGGGAAGTGAACCAGCAGATGGGAGTGACCCCCCTCTCTCTCTTTCTGCCTCCCAAATGAATAAAATTTTAGCAAAATTTAAAAAGAGGGTGCTCTTCTAAAACCAAGCTTCTTTGGCTAAAGGAGAGTTTGAAAACCACCCGAAAGCTGGGGAGACTGAGGCCCACAAAGGGGACAGACTTACTAAAAGTCGTGTAATGAAGACCAGGATAGAGCTTTGAAGCCAGATCCGCTCTATCTCACCGGAGAGTTCTTACTCTCCACTGAGCTGGTCTTCATCCCAGCCAGGCATCCTGGCGTCTCCGGCCCTCAACCCCATCATCTTCTCCCTGAAACCCGGCTTCTCTGCCCCAGTCCTGCTGTCCCAGCCTGGCTCACAGCCCCGAGTTTGCCCTAAACGGGGGATGGTGAGAATGCTAGTCCCACGAGCTCCTACAGGCACCGCACTCACAGGGACAAGGCAGACATGCAGAAGGAACCAGAAAGGTGCACAGGGCGAGGTGTCCAGGTGCGATGGGGAGCCTGAAGCGGGGGGCTCAGCTACTGTGCAGGTGGGGCCTGCTTTGGAGGTGAAGTTCGCCGCGGTGCCTGCGCCACGCCGTAAGGCACGTGGGCGGCCACGGTGCCCATCTCCTGAGCCCCAGCCACGTGGAACATCTGGTCATCAAAGAAGATGTGTGGGCGGATCTTCTCCAGGAGGGGGCCCTTGGGCGCACCAGCTAGGAACAGGGCCTCGTCCGTCTCCAGGCCCCAGCTGCGCAGGGTCTTGAGAGCCCGGGCCCCGGAACTGGCCGCACTGCGGGCCGTCACCAGGTAGGTGCGGATCGGGCACTCCAGCCGCAGGCCCTTGGCATAGAACTTCTTCTGCAGCCGGCCCAGCGCCTCCAGGAAGCCCTTTAGTGGGCCCTACAAGAAGGCACAGGAGCGGGGTGAGCTCAGCCTCCTCCCAGACGCACCCTCCCAAAGCCAGAGTGTGTTGGCTGGGGTGAGAAAGTGGCTCAGGATCCCAAAGTCTCCCAGGGGGTCCTGCCTGGACCTCTGGCGGGTGGGTGGCGCTGCAGGTCCCTGTGTCAGTTTGGGGCTCTGTACCATCGTGATTGGAGCTGCGTCACAGGGGTCGGTCCTAAGCTCAGGAGCATGGCCTTCTGTGCCCAGCAGGAGGGAGGATGGTAGAAGTATTTTGTCACCTGGGCACAGGTACCCTCTGATCAGAAAGGACCCCGGCTGTAAACAGCTGGGACAGACGGACCAAAGTGTCGCTGCTGAATGCCCACTCTGCCTATCCCGCCAGGTACCCTTCCGGGTCAGGGAGTCATACTCAAGTTCTCCAGGGCAAGGATTCATTCTCGACAGCAGCCAGGACAGGCGGCTCAGTGAGGACACAGCAACAAAGACCCAGACGATAATGAAGCAGCTGGGATTAAGGAAAGGCGGGCTTCTAGTCTTGGGGACCCCTCACTGTGGGTGACCGAGAGCAAGCAGCGGGCTCCTGGGCCTGGGCCTATGATTCAGTGGGAACACTACTGCCCTGGATGCCCAAGGACTTCAGAGGGAACCCTCAGGAATGGAAATAAAATGAGCTTTCTGGAGCCACACCTGAAGCCTGCTGAGCTCTTCAAGAGAGGGGCTCTGGGAATTTTGAGCACCCGCATTTTTGTTAAAAGCTCAGAGGCCAGTGCAGTGGTACAGCAGGTTAAGGTACCGCCTACAATTCTGACATCCCATATGGGAGTGCCAGTTCCAGTTCTGCTGCTCCACTTTTGATCCAGCTCCCTGCTAATGCACCTGGGAAAGCAGTGGAAGATGCTTGGGCCCCTGCGCCCATGTGGGAGACCTGGATGGAGTTCCAGGCTTCTGGCTTAGGCCTGGCCCAGCCCCTGCCATTGTGGCCATTTGGGGGAGCAAACCAGCAGATGGAAGATCTCTCTCTCTCTCTCCATTGCCCTGCCTTTCAAATAAATAACATAAATCTTAAAAAAAATAAAAATAAAAAAGTTTAAGTAGGAGCTCCCAGGAGGGCTAAGAAATCCCAGTAGCTCCAAGTCCAGGGAGTCCCCCCAAGCTGTAGGACACAGTTCACTCTTAGTGGACACTCAGCCCCACCAACAGGTGGCACAGAGGAGATGGTGGGCCCGGGGTGCCCTCCCTCCTCAGCTGGCTCGCCCTGCCCTGTGTGGGATGGGAATCTCAGAGAGAGGGCCAGGGTTCTAGAGAGACGATGCTGGCTACAGTGAGAGAGGGTGGGGCAGAGAGGGACTTCAGAGACAGGGGTCTAGAGAGAGAGAGTGGGGGTTCAGAGAGGGGATGGAGACCTCAGAAAGGGGTCAGGGGCTTCAGCAAGGGGGCAGAAACCATCGAAAGGGGATTGGAGCTGCAAAGGAGAGAGAGCCATAGAGGCTGCAGTGGCGGGGTGGGAGCTCGCTGAGGGAGAGGGGCTCAGGGAAGGGTGGCAGCTCACTGGGGACCCTCAGGGGTCAAGTGACAGGGATGAGGCCTGGAGGTTTGGTCAGGGGACCTGGCTGGAGTCTGGGGAGGAGGTTCCGGTCCTGGGGAGCCGCCTGTTACTCAGGGGCCCGGGACCGTGTGGGTGGAGCACCTGGGCCAGAGGCTTGTTCTCGTGAGCCTTCTCGTGCTCGAAGAACCTGTCCAGCCCGTGGGCTTTCACGATGCGCTCCGACTCGTCCGAGAAGAGCACAGCGTCCCCGTCGAAGGCCACACGCAGCTGACTCTGGGACACGGTCACGTCTCTGCTGGGGCTGAAGATGGTGGCAGCGGCAATGCCTGGCAGGAGAAAGGCAGCGTCACCCTGCGTAAGTCCAAGCAGGCTGGGTTGCCCCAGAAACTCCGGTCCCAGAGGCTCACCCAGGAATCAGGGCAAGGCAATGTCAAAAATACGTAAAAACTGGCGGAGCACGGAGGCCAGCCTGAGAGCGAACAGCAGCTGTGGCTCTGCAGCAGGATCCCAGGTCTGGGCCTGGGTCACCCTTTTAGTCACTGCTTTGTCGGGAGTCAGGAAGGCACGCAGAGGGCTCAGAGCAGAGCTATGGACCCATTGGTGTGCAGGCACTCACTGCTTGAACACCCAGGAAGTTCCTGCTGGTGTGGCCCAGCTGAACACCATCCCTGGCTGGGAGGAGGAGTCCCCTGTGCCGTGGCTCACCCGCTCAGGACTCCTCACAGGCTCTGATGCAGACCTATGTGGGGTTGGGGGGAGCCCCGACTCTGACCAGGCCTGGGCTACTCTCTCACTGTCAGTCTGCCCACTCTCTCACCTTCTCTGGGCCAAGGTAAAATGAAGGCCTTCTTAGCTCTGTGTGGGACTGGCATCTTGGACTGCCGTGTGGGGTGGGGGATGGGCACCCTCAGTCTACCACCACAGTGGTACCCAGTCACATCTCCTTGGGGCACCTGGCTGTCCAGGGTTCCATGGGACAGTACGCCCTGGGCAGCAGCACCAGCTCCGGCTGACTGAGCAATCTCTGCAGCCCCGGGCCCCTCCAGGGGGTCATGGACACCTGCTGGACACCAGGCTCCAGGCTAGAGCTGCGCTGGACTGCAGAGCACCAGTGCTAGGAGGCTGCAGAGCTGGGGGCTGTGGAGCCCATTCTGTAGTCTCTCCCGAGGCTACTCCCTGCCTGCCCTCTGAGACTGGAGCATCCCGCAGAGCTGTGGAGGAGGGAGCAGAGCCAGCCTCACAGCCACTTCAGTAGCTTGAGGATGCTACAGGCAGGCCCAGACTCTGGGCATCAGACCAGGCGCTGTCTGCTCTGCCACATCGGAGCCTGGGTGACCCAGAAACACTGCCACCCTGAGAAGGGCCTCCCCCAACCCCTCCCTGCTCCCCAGCCCAAGATCAAGTTGCCCACACACCAGTGCCAAGGCGCTGACCCAAGGGTGCGACACCAGTCTTGGGAAATGGCCTTTGCTTACTGGTTTAAGAAAGCCTCTTTGGCCAGCGCCACGGCTCAATAGGCTAATCCTCCGCCTGTGGCGCCGGCACCCCAGGTTCTAGTCCCAGTTGGGCACCGGATTCTGTCCTGGTTGCTCCTCTTCCAGTCCAGCTCTCTGCTGTGGCCCGGGGAAGGCAGTGGAGGATGGCCCAAGTGCTTGGGCCCTGCACCTGCATGGGAGGCCAGGAGGAAGCACCTGGTTCCTGGCTTCGGATCAGCACAGCCATTTGGGGGGTGAACCAATGGCAAAAGGAAAACCTTTCTCTCTGTCTCTCTCTCACTGTCTAACTCTGCCTGTCAAAAAAAAAAAAAAAAAAAAAAAGAGTGAGAGCCTCTTTGAGGGCAGACTTTTGCTGCAGAGGGCAAGATACTGCCTGGGACCCCTGCATCCCATACTGGAGTGCCTCACTTCGAGTCCCCAGCTCCACTTCTAATTCCGACTTCATGCTTATGTGCACCCTAGGAGGAGGCTCCTCATGCAAGCTGTTGGATCCCTCCACCCAGGTAAGAGACAGATTGAGTTTCAGGCTCCTGGCTTCATCCTGGCCCAGTCCTGGCTGTTGTAGGCATCTGGGGAGTGAACCAACAGATGGATGATCTCTCTCTCTCTCTTTCTCCCCCCTCTCTCTCCATCTCTGCCTTTCAAACACGTTAATTAAATTAAAAATAAATAAGAGCAAGCCTCATGGAGCTCCCAAGCAGCTCTGAGAAGTGAGTCAGCAGGGGCGAGAGGCCGGGCTTGCAGGCAGGAGGCAGCACGGGAGAGGAGGATAAAGTGACTATGCTGCTGCCTGATAGCGGAACGTGCCCCTGGCAGCCGGGCAGCGCTCGCTCCGCTGTGGGCTCTTCTGTCTCTGGGCAAAAGGATGCACACGTGGTCGGGAGGGCTGCGGCTGTGGATCCCACCTGAACTGCCCCTTGAGAGAGACATGGAGCAGTTCTCTTTTTGGCACTTGCAGCTGGGTCTCCTAACCCCCTCCCCCCGCACCAGCCTGGCCAGCCCAGCTGTTGGCAATGCTGGCCATTTCCGATGCCACTGCTCAGACCCTCCCCGTGGTCATGCAGAAATCAGAATTCCTTCCGACTCACATGGAAGCCTCTCAGAACCGGGTGGCTTTCTGGGAGGTAAGGAGGGTTTCCATGGAGACAGAGGCTGGGGGATGCTGGTGAGTAAAAGACTCCTTCACAGAGCAGGGCCAGAGTTAGGAAGTAGAAAAGATATGGGTGTATGGATCAGGTCGTAGGAATTAAGGATGGGCTCCCCTTCTGGTTACCATAGCAAACCCAGCACCAGCTCCGAGCTGTAGGCCCAGGCCTCTCATCTCCGGCTCCCCTTTGCCCGACTCCCCATGCTCTCCCCTCTCCCCACTGACTTACCCTCATCAATGGCTTCCCGCACTTTCTCCGCGTCGGCTGACAAGTAGAGGTTGGTGTGATAGGCCTTGAGGTAGCAGATGGGGCTGTTTCCACCTGTCATGCAGAACCTCTCGATGAACAGGTCTGGGAGGAGGCGAGAGAACCCAGGTGAGGTCAGGGTCAACCCTCAGGGCCTCAAAGTGGTCCTTCTGTGCCCAGGAGATGCCACCTTGGTTCTGAGAGGTGGCAGGCCGCAGGGGGATCTCGGGCCATGGCCCACCTCCATTTCCCTCCATTCTTCATCCACGAAATGGGAATGATCACGTGATCACGTCTCTGGAGCAATTGCCCGGATCCCAGCATCCTCTTGCAGGGAATCCTCTCCTCGTGATGTGTGACCCTGCCTTCCGTGTGGCAGCCGATCTGATAGGTGCAGATACCCGACCCGAGACAGCCCAGCAGGTACCCTCCTGGTATCTAGTCCCCAAGGCTGTGTGGGCTCTGAAACATTTTCTGGTTTCTAAATGGATGCTGCTCTGAGTCCACTGGGTTACCCAACACTACCCCACCCCATTACCCAGGCCCCCTCTGTTCCCCACGGTCCACGGCAGGTAGGCATGGCCGGACTTCTGCAGGCCCCAGTACACAGGCACTGTCGACCCTGGCTGCCCAGCATCCATGTCACATAAGTAGTTAAATATTTTGAATATCGCCCCTGTTCCCAGCAATTTGAAATTAGCATTTTTAAAATGCCAACCAGACTGTCCTGGTTGCTTAAAACAAGGCCATGTAAACCTATAAACGTACATTTATGTCTCTCCCTCTCCAAACTGGATTTTTCTGCTTTTCCTGGATATGATTTTATATTCAAGAAAAGCAGAGCAATCCAGTTTAGGGGGGAAAGAGAGAGACGAGGGGAAAAAAAAAAAGGAACAAACTTGCAAGAGAAGCACAAACAAGGGCTCACGTGGCCCCGAGAGGAGAATAAACCTGGAGAGACCTGCACTGCTCCAGCCAAGCCCTTGATGCCCAATCTGGCTTCCTGCCCTGGGGTTCTGAGACACCTCTGTAACCCAATAAGAAATTATTTTCTTCCACTTCAGCTGCCTCCAGAGGGTCTATTACCTTCAATTCTGAGCTTGATCTTAGATACAAAGCCCTTTTGCTCTAATAATAACACCTGATTCTCCCAGGAGCCTTGGGAGGCCTGATGGCCCCATCCTAGTTAGGGAAACTGAGGCACGGAGGCAGAAGTGCCCTCCCCAATCACAGAGAGCAGGGTCTGTGCCGTGTGCACTGGAGCTGGCTTGCGCTGGCTTGCAAGAGACCACACTTGACCTTAAGGATGGTTGGGAGCTGGATAGGGAGCTTGAAACCCGCCCAGTGGGAAGATTGACCCCCTGGAAGCCGATAATCCTGCAAATCAGGGTTGGGCTGGTTTGTGTGAAGAGCCAATTTACCAACACGCAACTGGGATTCCAGTTTGCTACCACTTCCCTCTGCAGCGCCTGGAGCCTTCCCTGGGGCTGGGTGTGTGTGTGGGGTCCCGTGGCCGGAGCCCCTGTGCTTGCTCACCATAGTGGTTGATGCTGTTGATGAGGCGGACCCCCACTTGTGCGTGGTTGTTGGTTACGAGCACGATGTCGAAGAGCTCCTCGCTGTCTGGGTACAGCTCACGCAGCCGCCTGTTCACAGCCTCCAGAGCCTGGAAGGAGGAGGGCTCCCATGATGTGTGACCCTGCCTTCCGTGTGGCAGCCGATCTGATAGGTGCAGATACCCGACCCAAGACGGCCCAGCAGGTACCCTCCTGGTATCTAGTCCCCAAGGCTGTGTGGGCTCTGAAATATTTGCTGGTTGCTAAATGGATGCTGCATGGAGCCCTGGGGTTGGTGCCTGGAGTCAGTGGCCAGGGACCCGGTAAAGGGAGGCGAGGGGGTCAGAGGAGAGGCTGGGAGGGGATCGGCGGCCATGGACTCCCTCGTCCTGACGCTGTGCTCTGCCACACGTGCAGGTGGTTTACTGCTCAGGGCACCTCACTAAAGAGCTGAGTGGGAGGGACTGATGTCGTGGAGTAGTGGCTGAAGCCATCGCCTGAGATGCCGGCATCCCACACGGGCACTGGTTTGAGTGTCGGCTGTTCCACTTCCGATCCAGCTCCCTGCTAACGCGCCTGAGAAAAGCAGTGGAAGATGGCCCAAGTGCTTAGGTCCTGTCCACCCACATGGGAGACCCGGATGAAACCCCTGGCTCTTGGCTTCAGCCTGGCCCAGTGCTGGTTGCTGTGGCCATCTGGGGAGTGAACCAGCAGATGGAGGATTCCCTCCATGTCTCTCCCTCCTCTGTAACTCTGGCTTTCAAAATGAATAAGTAAATCTTAAAAAAATGAGGTGAGTGGGTGCTGATTACCTGGTGGGGGCTGCATCCTATCCAGAGGGTGGGGCACAAAGGCTCTGTGCCCCAGCAGAGCCACACACCTGGGCAGCTGCACCCGTCCAAGGAGGCCCCCTTTTCCTTACTCCGCCCCCCATGGGAGCTCTTTGCTCTAACCCCTCCCAAGGGGAAGCACCCCTCACCTTCACGAAGGGGAAGGCGGGTCCAGGGCCAAAGGGCTCGTTCTCATGCTCCAGTTGGTAGCGCACGTACTGCTCCACGCCCTGCTCCGTGTAGATCCGCTGCTCCTCGTCCATGCGGAACAAGGCTCGGGAGGACACAGCAACAGTGACCGCATTCTGAGGCTTGGGCTGCATACACGCAGGAGAGGGGCCGTCGCTCAGACCCCCCCGCCCCGTGCAAGCCCCTCTGGGGACCTGGAGAAGACCCAGCCGGTCCCTGCCCTAAAGAGGTCCAGCTTTGGGCAGGAGCAGACTCAGGCCAGGACCCCGCCCTGGGCAGTGAGAGAGAGGATGGCTCCCCACCTAGGAGCACAGTGTGTTGGAGGGACAGGCCCTCGGGGAGATGGCAGCCTGCATGGCCATCTGGACAGGACAAGGAAATGAATACCACGTATGTGGCCAGAGCAGGACTGACGCTTGCGGTGGTCTCCAGATGGTTCCCATTACCAAATGGAAGCTCCATGCCCTTAGGAAGAGACAGTGCCCAGAAACATGACAATTACATAAGAAATTTCACCTCCAGCTCCGATCTGCCTACTGAGCTCCAACCTGGTGTATCTGACTGTGCCGGCTGACTAACAGACACTGGGACTCAATGTGCCAAGGCAAACCCGATCCCCGCCCCCGTCCCACTTCCTCAGCTCAGAACTCAACACCACCATGCACTCATGGCCTAAGCAGGAGCCCTGAAGGCAACCTCAACCTCCAGTCCCCTGGCTGGTCATCTCCATGGGCTCTATCCACCTCTCCCTGTCTTCCCCCCCACAGTCCCGGCCACCGGCGTCTCTCACCCCCTCCAGTCTGTTGTCCCCACCGCTGTCAGGGAGTTTCCTGAAATTCAGGACTCATCACAGCCCAGCTCTTCTGCAGGTGCCCAACCCTTCTCAGAACATGGTAGGCAGCCTTTAGGACACAGTAGACTTCCGACAGACCCCAGCCTCTCTTTCCCAGCTTTGCCCCATCTGAGCCTTCTCCCTGGCAAGCACCCCTGCCCTGTCTTCCCCTGAGCCTTTGCACATGCCGTTCCCTTTGCCCCAAATGCTCTCTGTTGGACCCTCTACCCCGCTAACTTCCACTCAACCCTAGAGTTCCACCTAGCTGCCGTCTCCAGGAAGTCTTCCCCACCCTTGGTCTCCATCTAGGAGCTCTTCCACCCGTCTCCTTCTTAGTAAAATGTCACACTTAACTTATTTTGCTATTTCTCTCTCTAGGAGGCGCAGGAGGCCTGAGTATCTACTTGTTATTTTACAGCTAGTATTTAGTACTGTGCATGGGAGGTAAACCTTTGGTGTCCCTGAAGTCACAGAGTTCAGTGGGAAAAAGTATGGACACAAAGAGAACCTCTCTGGAGGCCAGCGCCCTGGCATAGTAGGTTGATCCTCCACCCGCGGCACCAGCATCCCATATGGGCCTGGTTCTAGTCCCGGCTGCTCCTCTTCCAATCCAGCTTTCTGCTATGGCCTGGGAAAGCTGTAGACGATGGCCCAAGAGCTTGGGCCCCTGTACCCATATGGAGACCCAGAAGAAGCTCCTGGCTCCTGGCTTTGGATCGGCACAACTCTGGCCCTTGCAGCCATTTGGGGAGTGAACCAGCAGATGGAAGATCTTTCTCTCTGTCTCTCCCTCTCACTGTCTGTAACTACCTCTCAGAAAAATAAATAAATGAATAAATAAATAAATAAAACCTCTCAGGTGGGCAGTGCCCTCATCTGGTCCTACCTGTTCAAAGAACTTGCTATACAGTAGGTGCTCAGAGGATTTTTCTGGTGGATACAAATCGGACAAACACTTACTGGCTCTCTGTGTCAAGCACCCGAGTCCTACCTAGGAGTGGTCCTGGTGAAGAGCTGGCCCCTGCCCTGTGGTGCTCACAGGCTGGTAGGGGACAGAGATAGGTACACAGAGGGATCAGGTGCAAAGGGATGGGGATGAATGGCAGAGTAGAGGTGAGCGCTAAGTTTTGGTGCGAGGGCTCTGGAGGAAGATGTCATGGGAGAGGAGGCCCTGGCATCCTGGAGCAGAGCTTGATGGAGGAGTGGGGTGAGGGCAGGCCTGGGGAGGGGCACACAGGGCATTCACAAAGCTGCACAGCGGCCAGGGCATGGGGGAAGGGTGCAGGCGAGCCCAGAAGAGTAGGCAGGCGCTAGATTGCAGAGGACCTCCTCTCAGGGTCTCAGAACTCCCTCCCCAAGGCTGGAGTCTGAATCGTGTGGCCCCAGAAAATGTGTATGTTGAAATCTTAACTCTCAAGGTGATGTATTAAGAGGCAGGGCCTGGGGCCAGCGCTGTGGCGTAGTGCCGGCATCTCCTTTCAGCCGGTACCAGATCAAGTCCTTCTGCTCCACGTCCTATGCAGTTCTCTGCTATGGCCTGGGAAAGCAGTAGAAGATGGCCCATGTCCTTGGGTTCCTGCACCTGGCATGGGAAACCTGGAAGAAGCTCCTGGCTTTTGACTTCAGATCTTTTCAGCTCTGGCCATTTCAGCCACTTGAAGAGTGAACCAGCAGATAGAAGACCTCTCTCTGCCTCTGTCTCTCTATAACTCTGCTTCTTAAATAAATAAATGCATCTTAAAAAAATAGGTGGGACCTTTGGGAGGTGATGGGGTGGGGACTTATGATGGGATTAATGTCCTTATAAAAAGTAGCCCCCCCCCCCCCAGAGCTGCCTTGTCCAGAGGTGAGTGAGAGGGGCCTCAGCAGACAATGGGAGGGGCCTCAGCAGACAATGAGACTGCTGGCACCTTGACCTTGGACTGCAGCCTTTAGACTTCCCATTGTTTACAACAGAAGCCACTGACTTAAGGCAGCGCAAATGGACTCAGACACCCACCTCTGCTGGAACGGAGAGCGGTGCCCTGGCACCCTGAGTGTAGCTGCACCTCTGTATTCCCTGGGGAGGATCAGAACGTGGGCATCCTAGTGGCTCACAGATACCCCGCGTCCCACCACCTCTGTGACCTGAGCTCTCCCAGGATCACAATCCCCAGGGCATTACCGAGGGGGAGAGGGGGCTCGCACCTCCCATTCTGGCTGGGTCCTGAGAGGCCTGTGGGCTGCAGACTCAACTCCACTGGTTCTTTGTGGGGTCAAGCCTGGGACAGACACCAATCTGCTGCCCAGGTGGCTGTGAGCAACTTCCAACCAGTGAGCCTGAATTCTCAATGTCACTTAATGATAATGAACTTTAATAGCCACTTGGAGCGAGTGACAGTGTACCTTCAGAACTTAAAATAGGACTGGGAGACCCAAGAGCGCCCCAGCTTTTAACCCTAACCCAGGTGACGCATGTGGCCCACATGTGGCTGTGAGGCAGTGGTAGGGCAGGTGCCTCCCCTCCAAGGCTCAGCCCCAGTGCCTCTTCCAGGTGCCCACCACCATGGCCTGTCTGTCTGTGTGTCCTTGGGCACCGGCGTGAGGGTTCAAGGAAAGAAAGTCGCGTTAAAGAAAAAGGAGTGACAGGCATGGTGGTAGGTGGGGTTAGAAGGGAGAAGACACCCTCTCTCGGCAACCCAGGAAGCCTGTAGGGCAGGGGTGGGGAGCTGAGATGCAGGCTGAGGACTGGCTTGGGGGATGGAGATGGAGAGACAACAGAGGGCAGCTCCAGCCACCCTGACCGCCCCAGGCTCCAGGAGCTCCCATTTAGGCCAGCACAGTTCCAGACACAAACATAGCCCGAAGGCTGTTCTTTCTAGAACTTCAGAGCAGACTGAGCAGCTCTGGGCTGAGGAAGTCCTCTGGCCCTCTGAGGTAAGGGCCCCCGATGGTTAAATATTCACTCAGGTCCCTGGGAACTGGAGCAAACCCAGGTCAGGCCCTGATGGGGCCCATGAGGCCCAAAGCCCCCAAAATAGCCTGTGGGAAGAGGGGCCCCCACAGGGAGGAGCAGGAAACCTCCAGGCTGCCTTCTTCCCAGTGAGCAGGGAGGGTCAGGGGCTGACCGAGGGGGTCGTGACCGGCAGCTGGTCTGGAGCACTCTGTGTTTCCTTGGTGCCTGGGGAGGAAGTGGATTTTGAGCATGGACGCATTTGCTACTCAGTCCCCAGCATCCGTCCGCTCTTGCCATGCCTCGGGCAGTGACACAGGCCAGCTTCCTGTGCAGGCAGGGGCCACTCGCTGGTGTGCCTCCTGCCACGCTCAGCCTCTCCAAGCCCCTCCCAGCCTCTCCAAGCCCCTCCCGAGGAGACGATGCCCCGGAGCGATCTTTCTGAAAGGCCAAATGGGACCAAGTTAATCCCCTGCTGCAAAACCCTGCAATAGCTCCATAATGGTTTTCACGTTTTGCAAAAGTAGGTTGACCTTTTATTTCAATGATCTCTTGGGCAGAATTCCAATATGTAAGCTAGATATTGCTATAGATAATTGGCATACATTCATTTTACAAATTCAAATGCATCACATTTATACGATTATGTTGATCATAAAGTCAGCCAATGAAAACCGCCCAGTTGTCTGGATGACAGCACGCTTGCAACTTGGGGTTAGGATGCCAGAGCACACTTCGGCCTCAGCACCCAGCCAGTTGGCTCCCGCGGTTTTTGCACAGCATTGAGAAAGTCCCAATTCACATCGACGTGTGGTTGCAAATGATCAGAAGCAGTTTGCTTCCTTTTGTTTTAAAGCCTGGCCACCTCAGGGTGCTCTTCTTTGACACAAGATCACAGGAAGAGCTTTATTCTGACGTTTGCAAACAAATAAATACATAAGCAAGCAACCTGCCGCACAAGTTACTTGGCTCATGGTCTCCAAGATGCTAAATTTTCCACCGAACACATTGGAGGTACTTGGGTCTTAGACTGCACTTTGAATTGTCTAGGACGTAGATTGAAGAAGGAAGAAATCTGATCCATACGTGTGCAGACCCTTGGAAACGTGGGGTTCCGCGGAAGCTAGTTTGAAAACCTACTCAGGCGAGGCGCCTAAACAAGGCGCTCAAGGTCCTCCAAACTTCCCCTCCCCTACAACCCCCCACCCCACCCCCTTCTCCCAACAACCCTGCACTCTCCCACCCCGTGCGACCTGGCAGTACATGTGCCAGTCCTGCCGCTGCTCTCTGCCCAGGCAACTCCACTTTCCAGTCAGCTCCTTCCCCAAAGCCGTCCCCAGTCTGAAGTCTCACCGCACGGTGCAGGGTCTCTAACCTGAGCCCCCACCATCCCCACAGCACTGGGAGCTCCGGACACAGGCACTCAGCCTCATGCATTTCTCAATGTCCGCACTGCTAGTGGAGGCGTGGAGGTGCCCCAGGAGTGACTGTGGACAGGGTGGACCTCCTGGGCACCAATGCAGGCTCAAGCTTCTTGGAGGGTGCCTGTGGGCCAGCCTCTGTCCCTGGTCCCTTCCCCAAGTTCTGAGATGGAAGAAGCTGGAGGGAGCCACGCCCAGGGGCCCACCAGGGCATCATGGACTTGCCTGATGAGGGAGAGGCTGGCATCCTTACAGGGGTCAGGGGTCGCAGGGATCTTAATGCTCATGGCAAGGCAAGCAAAGCTCCGAGCTGGAGCTCCGGGTCAGCGGCGGGAGCCCTGGCAGATCGCAGATCGCAGATGCCAGAGCCTGGAGCTGGCAGCTCCCTTCCCCTAGGACGCAGGGAGGCAGCGCCCACAGCCCAGTGCGCAGAGCCCGGGTCCGGGACCCGCTACCCCGATGGCTGGGCGCGGAGGGCACGGCGGGGAGGGAGATTTCCAGACTCAGGTTACCAGAGCCCCGGGCGCTTGGCAGCGCTGATGTCCGGCTTTGCCAACAAGTGCAGCCGCTCAGGGA
Organism: Sylvilagus floridanus; assembly: GCA_949820135.1. Lineage (NCBI taxonomy): Eukaryota > Metazoa > Chordata > Mammalia > Lagomorpha > Leporidae > Sylvilagus > Sylvilagus floridanus. The sequence goes on from OX463225.1 coordinate 30,537,260, forward strand.
AATGCTGGGGCCGGGGCCACCAGCCCGGAGCTGGGCCCTCATGACAGCGTGGGGGAGGGGGATCCTGGCGTGGAATCCGAGGCCTGCGGGGGGGGGGGGGGGGACCAACACAAGCACCCGAGCAGAGCTCCCAAAATAAACCCCAGCCCGCGCCAACTGCCGAACGCGTTCTGGAACCGAGGAGCTGTGTCCCCTCCCGAAGGGGAGCCACGGGTTCCTTCCCCGGAGCGGGGAGAGCTGGCGACCCCTGCCCCGGAGTGACACCTCCCCTTCAGCATCCCCCCCCCCCCCCCCGCACACGCACCAAGCCTGCACCCTGCTTTTACCGATTTGGGTTTCTTCTTGGGCGCGAGGTTGTCGTAGAAAGTCTTGGCTTCCTCCCAGCGCGGGGCCGCCGCCGTCTCTGCCCCAGGCCCGGGCTCGCGGGGCTCCTGGGGCTCCCGGGGCTCCTCGGCGTCCATGCTCCGGCTCTGAGCCCGGCCGGCCGGAGCAGGCGCGGCGGAGACGCGGAGCTCGCCGGGCCCAGGCGGGAGGGAGGAGGCGCGCCCCGGGCGCGAGCCGCGGAGGGCGGCGGGCGGCGGGGAGGGTGGCGGGGGCGCCGGGGGCGGGGCGGGATGCCCTGCTCCGAGCTGTGCTGCCAGCGCCTCTGCGGAACGCACAGGGGGCACAGCTGAGAGCTGGCTCCCCCACAGCCCCCTGCCCCTATCGCACGGGGCTGCGCTGCCTCCCTGACTTCCTGGAGGAGGGGGCCTGGAGCCAGGTTTGTGGCCCACTGCGGGTCCGCGAATACAGGGGCGACGTGCAGGGGCGCGGAGAGAGGCCAGGCCTGACAACTTTTTCCCCCCAAGACCGTCACCCCCAAAACGGAAAACAGAAAGCTGCCGTCCTCTCCTCTGCTTGTCCCCGCACCCGCCCCAAGCTAGCCGTCCCCCTTTCTACTCGTGGCCAGGATCCTGGGACCTTTCTCTCAAACCACAAGTCCATTCCGCGGACTGTGGGAGGTGGGAGTGAGGGTGAAGGCACTGCTCCATCCAAGAGCAGGGGCTCGCTCCGAGTGGGGAGAGCAATGGAGGGAGGGGTCCAGCCAGCAGCCCTTCCAGGCCAAGGCGAGGGCCCCCTGAGGTCCACTAAGAGAACAGGTTCTCCTACGAGGGGCTCCTGAGGTCCACGGAGAGACCAGGCTCCTCTCCTCTTGGCAAGCGACTCGGGCGGAAAGGACACATAGGGACTCTGAACCTAGACTCCTGCTAGTCCTCGCGGTGGCCAGAAGAGGGCGCGCGTTCCCTCCCAGGTTCCCCCTGCGGAGCTCGGGGTGCGCAGTTGTTAAGCTAAAAGGGGCTGGAGGGAAGGAGGGTAGAAGAGGGGCGTGGGAATCAGTTATTCTGAAACTTCCATGCCAGGATCTGAGAGCATTGTCCCATTGACGCAGAGCCCTGTACTGCCTCCAGGGTGCCCACACCAGCCCCACCCATCTGCAGGTGCAGGCCAGGAGGAAGACAAGTGACTCAGAGGTGGGCACAGCTGGGTGGGAGCAGCAGAAGAAATAGCTTAACCAGGAGGACCTCTGGCTGGGAGGGGGCAGTAGGATGGCAGAGTCTGCCCAGCCTCCAAGCACGCCTTGTGTCGAGGGAACCGGAGATAACAGCAATGAATGGTTTAGGACCGAGGGAGGGAACTGTGCTTAGCTATGTTCTTCTGCAGGCATAGGAGGCTGTTTCCCAGGCTTCCCCCCCCCCCTTATCCCCCGGCAATGTGACTGTGACACTCCTTCCGTCTGCAGGTGGACTCCAGTCTGAGCTGGCTCTGAGACCTGCTTTTTTTTTTTTTTAATTGCTTTATTTGATTGATGATGGTGAGGGTGGGGTAGGGGGCTGAGGGATGGGGAGAGAGAGATTTGCTGCTTCATTCCCCAGATGCCCACAACAGCCAGGGCCAAAGTCAGGAGCCAGTAACTACATCTGAATCTTCCTCATGGGTCCTTTGGCCATCATCTGCTGCCTCCCAAGGTGTGCATTAGCAGGAAGCTGGATAAGGAGCAGAGTAGCCAGGACTCAAACCAGCACTCTGACCTGGGATGCCAGTGTCCCAAGCGGCAGCTTGGCCTCCTATACCAGGGTACCCATCCAAGAGACTTGCCTTGACTGCAGAATACAGTAGAAGTGATGCTATGGCCCTCCAAGCTAAGTCTTTTTTTTTTTTTTTAAGACTTATTTATTTGAAAGGCAGAGTTACAGAGAGAGGGAGACACACAGAGAGTGAGATCTTCCATCCTCTGGTTCACTCTCCAAATGGCCACATGGCAAGAGCTGGGTCAGGCCCAAGCTAGGAAGCTGGAACTCCATCCAGGTTTCCTACGCTGGTGGCAGGGACCCAAGTTCTTGGGTGTTTTTCCACTGCTTTCCTGCATTAGCAGGGAGCTGGACTGGAAGCAGAGTAGCCGGGACTTGAACCTGCACTGTGACATGGGATGCCAGTAACTTGCTGCAGTACAGTGCCAGCCCCCCACGCTTAAGGTCCTTGCAGATGCCATTTTTTTCAAGGTTTATTTATTCGAAAGACAGAGTTATAGAGAGGCAAAGGTAGGGAGAAAGAGAGGTCTTCCATTCGCTCGTTCACTTCCCAGGTGGCTGCAACAGCTGGATCTGTGCCAGTCTGAAGCCAGGAGCCAGGAGCTTCTTCCAGGTCTCCCACATGGGTTCAGGGGCCCGAGGACTTGGGCCACCTTCTACTGCTTTCCCTGGCCATAGCAGAGAGATGGATCGGAAGTAGAGCAGCCAGGACTCGAACCGGCACCCATATGGAATGCCGGCACTGCAGGTGATGGCTTCACCCGCTAAGTCACAGCGCCGGCCCCAGCAGCTGCCATTTTTCCCTCTTGGAAGCCAGCTACTAGTATGGTAGTAGCTGGACAGGCCATGCAGGAAGACAGAGTGGCTCGGGAACATGAGATAGAGGTGGAAAGGAACTCAGGTTCCTGTGCGACCATCAGCACGAATTGGCAGTCGTAGGAGTGAGGCCATTGTGGCTTCCCCTAGCTCCCGTATGCAACTGTGGGAGTGGCTCCAGCCAACACCACATTAGGTGGTAAAACCTAAACCTTGAGCTGGCCCCAGGCAACTCACAGAGCCATGGTCAATTGTGATAAAAACGGAGTTTAGGGTGGCTTGCAAGATAGCAGTGAATAATCAATCAAAGGTCTAGGAAGGTGTGGGTCATTCTCAGGAGCCCCGTGGAGGAGAAAGATGAGGGCACTTAGGGGGATGGGTAGAGTGGTCCTCTGGATGAGAGGTGAGCTCCTGACACAGAGGTGAGCCATCCCATGCTGTCTGGTGACCTTTGACCTGTGGGGCTGGCTTGCGAAGATGATCTGGGTCAAATTCCTCTCTCCTAGGAGTTGATCAATCAGCCACAGGAACAGAAGCCGAGGATGCTGTGAGATGCTGGCTCACTGGAGAGCAGGGGGAGCTGTGATATGTGGCCTAAAGCTGGGAGGGAGTAGAAAGTGTCCAGGAGCAGATAGCGCTGGGAGGACGGGCAGAGGGCAGGGAGGCCCCCTGCGTGACCATGCTGCCCCAGGAGGGGACAGCCTCTGGTGCTGACAGTTTCCCAAGTCCCCACTGGAGGCTTGGCTAGAATGCCATCTCTAAATTTTCATAAGATTCTCTGCATTGGGCTGGTGCGTGGTGTTGTGGGTAAAGATACCAACTGTGGTGCCAGCATCCCATATGGGCCCTGGTTTGAGTCCCAGCTGCTCCACTTCCGATCCAGCTCCCTGCTAATGAGCCTGGGAAAGCAACAGAAGGTGGCCCAAGTCCTTGGGCCCCCGCACCCACATGGGAGACCCAGAAGAAGCTCCTGCCTCCTGGCTTTGGATCAGCCCAGCCCTGGCCACTATGGCCATTTGGAGAATGAGACAACATATGGAAGATCTCTCTCTCTGTAACTCAGCCTTTCAAATAAATAAACACTTAAAGAAAAAAAAAAAAAGATTCTCTGCACTGCTTCCAAAAGTGCCCCCAAAGAGTTGGTGGCCTTGATTTTGCTTGACTAAGCCACCTGTCAACACTCTTCTATTAACAAGCCCTACTTCCACAACTCACTGGCCAAAGAGCAAGCAAGTGATTGAGACCTGACCAATTGTAGAATCCTATTTCTCTGGACACGGTGATTGGTCCAGGGACCAATAGTACATGTGACCCCCTCTGGGCCACACTCCAGCACTTGTATACTGTCATGTGCTGCATAGTGACATCATGGCCAACAACAGACTTCCTTGTGCTACGGTGGTCCCATGTACAAAACAACTTAGTGACAATTTTTTTTTAAAAAGATTTGTTTTTTATTTATTTGAAAGGCAGAGTTAGAGAAAGAGGAGGAGAGACAAAGAGAGAGAGAAATCTATATGCTGGTTCACTCCCCAAATGGCCACCACAGCCAGAGATGGACCAATCAGAAGCCAGCAGCCAGGAGCTTCTTCCGGGTCTCCCATATTGGAGCAGGAGTCTAAGCACTTGGGCCATCTTCTGTTTTCCCAGGCACATTAGCAGGGAACTGGATTGGAAGTGGAGTAGCCGGGTCCCAAACCGGCACCCATATGGGCTGCTGGTGGTGCAGGCAGAGGCTTAGCCCACTGTGCCACTATGCCAGCCCCTTGTGTTATAATTGCCTCCAGTATTCAGCATCAGAGCTTACTGGACAGGCAGTGTAGGTGTGTGGTGGGTGGGTGTGAGTACACGCCATGTGATTCACACAGTGGTGACAAGAAATCACCTCGATGTGTGTTTCTCAGAGCATACCCCATTGTGAAGTGACACGTGACAGTAAGGGATGCTGGGGTACTGGGCTCTTCTTTCTCTGGGGTTATTATTTTGAGATGAAAAGAGATGGACATGCATCTTTTCCCGTGCGGGTGACAGAACACAGAAGCCCATCTGGGAGACAGTGGGGTCACAGAGAGAGAGAAGCAGAGACCGAGAGGGAGAGAGGGTGCAGCACGGGGCTGCCAGGCCCAGCCTGAAACGCCTCCAGGCCTCCTTTCAGCTTAAGCGTGCTGGGGTTGGGGCCACCCAAAGTCCCGACTCACCATCTCCCTCTCCCCACACAGCCCTGGGCTGGCCTGTTCTCTGCCATCAGAGGATCCTGCCGAGACTCAGCTCAGTCCCTTTAAGAACTTTCCCTAGGCCCTCTTGGGAAGGGTGGTTAGAGGACTGGATCCCGGGCCGCCCTTCCAAACGCCTGTGGCCACGTCTCTGGCTGGCTGGGTGCAGGGATTCCCTGGCTCTGCATTCCTGAAGCCCAGCCAGCATTTTCCCTCCGGGCCCAGCTCTTCTTCAGATGAATCAGTCCGGAACAGACCTCTCGGAGGCCGCGGCTCTTGAACCGCTCCCCGGGCAGCCCAGCAAGGCACCAGGCAGATGCCCCTTTCTCCTTGAAGTCATCAGTCCCCCTTCACCCTGTACCTACTACCCCTCCCACCAGGCCAGACCTTTCCTTTCAAGGTCTGTTATCTGTTTATTCTTATTCTGATTTGTCCTCACATCCATGGGTGAGAAAGCACAAGAGCCAATGGCCTCGATGTTAGGAGACATGAGTTCAAGTCCCAGGTTTACCACTCTCTGAGCCTGGGCTTTCTTGTCTCCAAACACATGAAGAGGGGTGAGCAGTTGGTGCAGTGGTTAAGACATCGGTTGGGATGCCCAGCCTATCAGACGGGTGTGGGATGCCACACCCACATCAGAGTGCCTGGGTTCGAGTCCCTGCTCTGCTCCCGACTCCAGCTTCCAGCTAATGTGTATCCTGGGAGGCAGCAGGTGATGCCCCAAGTAGCTGGGTCCCAGCCACCCACGGGGGAGACCTGGGCTGAGTTCTGGGCTCCTGGCTTCAGGTGCAGGCAGGGGTCTGAACCAGCATAAGGGAGTTTTTTCTGTGGTCTGTATCTGTCTCTCTGTCTCTGTCTCTGTCTCTTTTGGACAGTTAGTGAGAGAGAGAGAGAGTCAGAGAAAGGTCTTCCTTCTGTTGGTTCACCCCCCAAAATGGCCACTATGACCAGAGCTATGCCAATCCGAAGCCAGGAGCCAGGTGCTTCCTCCTGGTCTCCTGTGCAGGTGCAGGGGCCCAAGCACTTAGGCCATCCTCCACTGCCTTCCTGGGCCACAGCAGAGAGCTGGACTCGGGACTAGAACCTGGAGCCCATATGGGATGCTGGCGCCTCAGGCAGAGGATTAACCAAGTGAGCCACGGCGCTGGCCCTCTGTCTCTATTTCTATCTCTTGGTCTCTCTGCCTTTCAAATAAAAATAGTTTCTGAGAGTGCATTATTTTGAAACCCTGGAGCCTTTCCCTGCACTCAGCTGGAGAATCACACGGGTGTTTGTGGGCTGTGAGGGGGCCCTGTGCACACGAGGCCCCTGCTAGAGGGTCGGAAGGGCTTCCAAGAGGAAGGGATGCTGGAGATGGGAATGGGTGGCCCAGGGAGGGGCAACGGCTTGAGCATAAGCACAGAAGCCTGGGATACTCCTGGGGAATCGGGGGTGTGGTTCAGGGCTCAAGTACAGGTACAGGAAGGGGAAGTCAGAGGAAGAACAAGGTTACTGAGGCCAGGCATGCAGGGACTTGGGGCATGCCACAGTGAGGGGAGGGGACCAGTGAGGGGAGGGGGAGCACAGTGAGGGGAGGGGGAGCACAGTGAGGGGAGGGGGGAGCACAGAGAGGGGAGGGGGAGCACAGTCAGAGGAGGGGACCAGTGAGGGGAGGGGGAGTACAGTGAGGGGAGGGGGAGCACAGTGAGGGGAGGGGGAGTACAGTGAGGGGAGGGGGAACACAGTGAGGGGGGAGCACAGAGAGGGGAGGGGGAGCACAGTGAGAAGAGGGGACCAGTGAGAGGAGGGGAGCACAGTGAGGGGAAGGGGGGAGCACAGAGAGGGGAGGGGGAGCACAGTGAGAGGAAGTGGAGCACAGTGAGGGGAGGGGGGAGCACAGAGAGGGGAGGAGGGAGCACAGTGAGGGGAGGGGGAGCACAGTGAGGGGAGGGGGAGCACAGAGAGGGGAGGGGGAGCACAGTCAGAGGAGGGGACCAGTGAGGGGAGGGGGAGTACAGTGAGGGGAGGGGGAGCACAGTGAGGGGAGGAGGGAGCACAGTGAGGGGAGGGGGAGCACAGTGAGGGGAGGGGGAGCACAGTGAGGGGAGGGGGAGCACAGAGAGGGGAGGGGGAGTACAGTGAGAAGAGGGGACCAGTGAGAGGAGGGGAGCACAGTGAGGGGAAGGGGGGTGGAAAAGCTGACATGGTCAGCCCTGTGCTTTAGGAAGGTCACTCTTGGTGGCTGCAAGGTGGGGAAGAGAAGGAAAGAATATGGGGCAGGTGGCCCCACCTGGAGAGAGAGAGATTATGAGGCCCCAAGTGGGGAGGTGTTGAGAGAAGGAAACTAAGGACCTGAGCACCCCAAGGCAGACAGGGGACAGGACACCCCCCTCACCCCAGTGTGCCTTCAGCTGGGAACAGCAGCCCCAGGTTCTCAGCTTCTGCGTCACCTCCTGAGGCTCCTGGTTGCCCCGGGGCCAGGTCAGCCTCCTTCCTGGGACCTGACTGCTTCCTGCCGGGGGAGCTGCCCCCGAGTGTCCTCGAGGAAACCCTTGCAACAGAGCTGAGCCTCGCAGGAGGCAGCGGGCACCTCCAGCCGCCACTGCCTCCTGACTGCTGCAGGGGACGGCGCCTGTTCTCAGAGGACGGCGTCACCACCGCTCCCTGCCCTAGGCTGGGGTCAGGAAAGGGGGTCTCAGGGCTTCAGGCCTGGCCCCCGGGACTAGTGAAATGGGTTATGCACCACACAAGGATCCCTGAGCAGGACAGGTTGGGGCTGAATCCAGTGCATGTTCACTGGCCTGAGATGGCTGTATGCATCCAGAATAAGGATATCTTTTTTTTTTTTTTTTTTTTTTTTTTTTTTTTTGCAGATTAGTTCACTGCTGCTTACATACTTTTGGGTCACTCTAGTTCCTAACTGTATGAGAGACACCTCATGGACTCATTGTGCCCCTGGCTCTTGGTCTTTCTTTCCACTATCATGTCATGGATAGTGGTGCCTTCCACTGGTCACAGGGAGAAACTGAGTCTTAGCAGGGAGGCTATTAGCTTCCTTTGGTGGGGGGGACTGCTCTGCTCACAGACCCCAGAGAGCAGGGTGCAGTGTGGCCATGGATAATTGGACTACGGGGGGATGCCTGACCTCAGGGGTACCACTGAAAGCTAAGCCAAACCCATCAGATCCTTTTGCTTGAGAACTGGAACTGAAACCCAGAGTGGAGGGTTGTCAGGCACAGAGTGGGAGGCACAGCCACTTTGTGCAGGGAAACCAAGGAATTTTGAAGAGAAGCCAAGGAAAAGGGCACAGTCGCAAATACTGCCTAGTGCACGAGAGCCCGGGAGGCCCTGAGATGAGAAGGGGGAAGCCTAGTTGCCAGTTCCAGTTCTCTGAAGGCCCACGTAGCCTTTGATTTTCCATCTTCAGGGCCCCTTGTCATCTGACTCTCCCTTTCTTGGAACCAGCTCAAGTGGGTTCCTGTGCCATATGACCAGAGTTCTGGCTAGAACCGGATCCTGGGCCCCGGGAAGGCTCTAAGGCACCCCCACCAGCCTCTTCTCTCCCTTTCCCTTCACCTCTGCCCTATCCCATGATAGGAAGCAGGAGCCCCCAGCGCAGTCACACCTTTTATTCGTTGTCAGTGGGGAAAGAAACACACCACACAGCACAGCGTGAACAGTGAGGACAGTCACTGTGGGCACAGCCACAACAGCACATCTGGAGGGGAGAGGGGGCTACACTGGGGAACTGGGGCCCCCCTCTGCCGCCCATCCCCATTGTGTCCCAAGGCCTCCTTGTACCTGCTGCCTTGAGACTCCACTGAGCAGGAAGGGCCATCCACTCCGGGAGGCTCGGTTCTGCCCCTACCCTCCGGCAAAAGTGAAAGAAAGAAAACCCTACACTTTTCTGGGACCTTTACTTGTAGGATTCAAGTTATTTCTTTCTTCAAGAATGATGAATAAAACATGTAAGAAATGTATTCTTACCTCCACAGTGATCTCTAAAGTCAACACAAAGCCTCACCCAGGGTGGACCTTCAGGAAATATTTGTTGCTTTAATGAATTTTTGTGTAAAAATATTTACAGTGTCAGCTTAATGCCCTGTCTAGAAATCCCAGCTGCTTCTCTTTTCCTCTCTTTTCCCTTTCTTCTTCCCACCCTATATCTTACACCTCTCTCTCTCTCTCTCTCTCTCTCTCTCTCTGTGCAGCAAGATGAGGGTCTGCCATTGCCAGGAAAAAAACTAATTTAGTTCCTTTGCTCATGAACTCATTTCTCCTTAACTTTTACTTAATGGTAAGTTGGGAGTGGGCATGTTAAAGAGCCCTGGCTATGATTTCTAGAGACAGCAAGTAAGGAGCTCATGATGGAGCCCAAAAGGATGAATGGAGACAGAATATGTGAGAAGGCAGATTCTGAAACCTTGCCATTCAGAGTTCCTCTAAGACATGCAATTTGAGAGGGGAATTTTGATATATCAAGGTTTTAACTGTCTGGATATTTTTGTGTCTGTGCAAGTCATATGCAAATCTCTGCTAAACCTGTGCTTTGTGGCAAGACTTTCTCAGCTGAAGCTGGAATGTGAGACATGTGTCTCTTCTCAAGGCAGGTCCAGGGCTCTACCACTGGAGCTCTGGGGTGCGCAATCCTCAGGACACCCTGGAGCATGTGGGAGCAAGGCCTGGCCCACCTGAAGCTCCACCCATCAGAAAGATAGTGGTCCTAGATCGTGGTCTGGCATTGTGTGTGTTCATACTACTGGGCTGTCTGTGAACACTTGGCCTGACCAGCAGATATCACCCATGGTTATATGTCCAGTAACATGGAGTGATCACACATGCCCTCACGGGAAAGACTTGCCTGCCCAGCTTGGAAAAAACAAAAACTGTTCTCTTATGGAGGAAGATGCTTCCAGGGTCCTGAGTCAGATGCCACCCCCAAGACCGCCTTAGCATGTTAGCAGAGATGCCCAGAAGCAGAAAACAGAATTCTTGGAAATATCTTGGGAAACAGGAAAATGTGAGAACTTCAGCCAAGTTGAAGTTCCTTTTGGTTCCTTTTGGAAGGCGGCAGCCGCAAAAACTTCTGAGCAGAAAGCATACTAAAGTGAAAACAACCTGGCTTGCCCCACAGTCAACCTCTGGACAACACAGAGTCAGAGAAATGAGCAGGGAGGAGAAGGGAAGAAACTGTCTGAACCTGGTGTCACCTCTTACACAAGGGACTCCCCCTCTCTGAACCTTGGCTTCCAAGTTCCAAGAAAGGGGACAAAAACCCCCACCTTCCTGGGCTGCAAGGATGCAATGGAATGGGGTATAGGGGAGCCTTTGGAAGCCATGGAATTCTGTGTGACTGTGAGCACGGCTAGATTCAATCTTTTGGAGGGAATTAACCCCACTTTTGGGAAAATGCCTTCCGCTAGAAGATTCAAGTCCCAAGCTGAGCCAAGCTGCTGAACATTTATGTCTGTGGTGCTGACTGACAGCACAAGACACACCTAATAGCCAGCTTTGGAGAGCAACAGAACATTCCTTGAGGCTCTACTGGATAAATACCTGCTAGCTACTATCTGAGGGTCACCTCTCTCTCTCTCTCTCTCTCTCTCTCTCTCTCTGCAGCAAGATGACCATGTTGGTGACACAAGCAGGACAGAAAGAGGGTGGCAACCTAGTGGTCTTGGTACCTCACGGTCCAATGCAGCATCCCCAAGACTTTCCACCTGCAGAGAAGCAGGACTGGTGGGCACTCAGTAGTGAGGAGTATACTGAGTCTCTCTCCCGCAGATGCAGTCCCTGCCTCCCTGTACCCCACGCCGGCAATCACTCCTTCCTCCCACCCTGGGCTGCCAGCACCTGTGTGTTTTCACCCGCAGTTCAAGAGGAAGTCAACTGTCACGGCACATCAAAGCTAATTTCTGATCACAAGTACAGGAGAAAGTAAAGTGAAAGACTTGCTGAAGAGGCAAGATGACTTTTTCTGGCAGTCAAAGCATGCAGATGTATGGCTCACGGATCCAAAACTGGAAAGCGAAGCCAGCACATTTGGAAGATGATGAGTTACCTGGCAGATGTAGGATTGGGGGTTAGAAAAAGCCTTTCGAATGGAGCATGCCCAGCCCATTTTTAGGCATTTGGTCCATAAATGCAGCCTGGGAGCCTTGACCGGTGCCTGGGTGGTCCTTGCCTTCTAGCTCTTTCTGCATCTGTAGTAGTGAAAGAACAAGCTCATTCCTGAAACGCAACCAAACCCAGAAGTGAAGCACCGAGACCCTGGCCACGCACTTGTCTCACTCTTGGCAAACCTTGCTTTTCCTGTTCCTGAAATCAGCACCCAACCAGAGTAAGTGTGTGATAGAGGGTCCCTTGCGGACTTGGCAAAGGTGATAAAAAGGAAGCAGCAGAAGCAGCACAAAGCTGCTGATGGTGACAGCTCAGGGCTTTGCCTGACGAGAGAAAGCATTTTCTGGTGAGTTTGATAGTATTTCCCTCTGTTTTTCTCAGGTTTCCCCACCCCCATTATAATTTTCTACATTTATTTAATCATTTTATAAGAAACCAAATAATATAGAGTATATTTTAACATCCTAAACTCATAAAAATGACTTTAGCTCTTTTAAAGGGTAATAAAAAATAACTATTATGTAAATTTTCATTTTTCTTAAAACGTCCACTCTAACTTTCCAACACTTCTCTGGCCCTCTTTTGCAGCTTTGTGTGGAGCTGAGCTGGAAGATTTAAAGTTCCTCTCAAACTCGCCAGCCTCTGCATGCCCTCGGCTCTGCTGCGCTCGCCACCCTGCCATCCCTGTGGGAGACTCTGATCACTGGAAGTCCACCTCTCGAGCCTCCTGGGGGCCAGGACTGCGTCAGGTAAACCGCCATTACCCTGAGCACCTGGAGGTGCCTGGCACTGAGCAAGTGCTCAAGAAAGTTTAGCTGAAGAAAGGACTGAAGGGATGCTCCAAAGGCTGGGGCCAGAGGGGCCAGGCAGCGTTGAGAGAACAGGACAGAGACCACCATCGAGGGTTCTGGGTCCCCAGGAAAGGACACATCCAATCTGACTCTTGGAGTGGGGCCTGCGAGACCACAATCTACAAAGCATAATCCCAGGAACAACAGAATCTCAAAGCAGGACCCCAGTCCCTCTCCCTAACCCTGCCTCTTGGGGCAAAAGCCAAGTCCCCTTTGCCCAAGGGATGTTGGTTCTGGGCCAAGGCTGGGGGTAGGGCTAAATGACAGGACACCTGAGGCCCTGTCTGCTTTTTAGCACGGTGACGTGGGCCCCCAAGGATCTTGACTGAGGGGAAGGAGGGCTTGGGCAGAGAGGAGGGAGTGGGCCAGAGAGTGAGGCTGGAGTGCCCCTCCCCCAGGGTAAGGACCAGCCAGAGAGGTCATCAGGTTGGGAGGCGGCCATGCCCTCCGTGGCCAGGGGCCCTGCCCCTCACCAGCCTCTACTTCTGCATGTCGCATTGCAGCAGCAGCACAATGGACGGGTCGCTCTTGGCTGCCTCCTTGAACTCCTCCAGGGTAATCTGGTCGTCCTTATCCTGGTCCATCTTCTTGAAGATCTTGTCCACGCGCTGCTGGGGTGTGAGCCCGTCCTGGTTCATGCGCATCATGATCACAGTGCCCACCATCTTGTAGATAGCCTGGTGGGGTGAGGAGAGAGGTGGGTGTACCCACAAGGGGCATGGAGGATTGGGAGGTGAATGAGAGGGGGCAGGGCTGGGCAGGGAGAGCACTGGGGGAAGGTGAGGATACTGGGAGGTCACTAAGGCTGGATATCTGGGACTAGCATTCGGCCTAGCAAGTAAGACCTGGCTGGCAATGCCTGCTTCCCACATGGCAGTGCCTGAGTGTGAGTCCCAGTCTTGCTCCTGATCCCAGCTTTCCGCTTATGCGTGCCTTAGAAGGTAACTGCTCAAGTACTTGGGTCCTTGTCACCCATGAGGGAGACCTGGATTGAATTCCCAGTTCCTGGTTTTGGCCTGGCTGTGCCCTGGCTGTTGCAAGCATTTGGGGGAGTGAACCAGCAGATGGGACACCTGTCTGTCTGTTTCTCTCTCTCTCAAATAAAAAAAGCTGACTATTTAATGAGCACTCCAAACTGAATATATCTAAACTCCCAGGACAGTCGAACCGGCTCCTATATGGGATGCCGGCACTGCAGGTGATGGCTTTACCCGCTATGTCACAGCACCAGCCCAGATACGATTCTTGACTCTGCTCCCCATCACACTCCACATGCAACCATTCAGCAAATCTTGCTGGCTCTAATTTTTCAATGGATTCCCAACCAACCACTTCCTACTGTTTCCACTACACATCTGAGATTGTAGCCCCCCACCAGCTCATGACTGACTATCTGGATATCTCCTAACTGATCATTCTGCTTCTGCTGCTCTCTCCCTTCCCCTCCCCCATCATCTAGAGCCATCACTGAAGAGCTCCCACGTCACTCGAAATAAATTCAAAGTCTCCACTGATCCACAAGATGCTCAGAGATTGGGTTCCTGGCTCCCCATCTCCTCACCTTTCCTATTGCTGTCCCCTCACTCACTTCTCTCCAACCACCTTGGCCTCCCAGCCCCTCTCTGCACAATACAAACACAGTGCACCCTAAGTCTGCTGGTCCCTCATCACAGAAGGCCCTCCCCCCACCACCAGAGGTCAGCTGCTCTGCACCCTTTTTACCTTACGTAGAATCACTTCTGCACCATTCTGTTTCTTTTGCATGGCTTATCTCCTCCCTAGCACTGACTTGCTGAAATGGCATAGGCTTATTGATGTTAAATTTCTCCCTAGAGGGTGGGCACTCAGCACAGCAGCTAAGATTCCACTTGGGACCCCTGCTTCCCACATTGGAGTGCCTGGGTTAGAGTCCTGGATGCATTCCTGATTTCAGCTTCCTGGTAATGTGTATTCCTGGAGGCAGCAGACAACAGCTCAAGTAGTTAGGCTCATGTGGGAGACTCGGATGGAGTTCCCAGCTCCTGACTTTGGTATTTGGGGAATGAACCAGCAGATGGCAGATTTCTCTCGCTCTCGCTCTCGCTCTCGCTCTCGCTCTCTCGCTCTTTCTCTCTCTCTTTCACTAGAAAGAATGTCCCATGAAAGCAGGAACTTTGAACAGTGACTGGCAGGTGTCAGGCGCTGGACACCTACTCGTTGCATGAATGAATGAGCTAAGAACTTAGACGCTGGAGTCAGACTCCCTGGATTGAATCACAAACCGCCACTTGCTACCGTTTCCCCATCCATAAAATGGGGTTTCTGAAGGTACCCACCCCAGGGGGTAAAACCCTGGGGCCGGGCTGGGGGGTGGGGCGCTGGGGAGCCCCTCCCGGCTGACAGGAGGGTGGCTGGAGAGGTGAAGGCGGGGCACCCGCCACAGCCCGCCCGCGCGCACCTCGATGATCTCCAGCATCTCGAGGCGGGTGATGCGCCCGTCGCCGTCCAGGTCGTACATCTCAAAGGCCCAGTTGAGTTTCTGCTCGAAACTGCCGCGGGAGGTGACCGAAAGGGCACAGATGAACTCCCGGAAGTCGATGGTGCCGTCGCCGTTCTTGTCGAAGGTGCGGAACGCGTGCTGCGCGAACTTGGAGGCGTCGCCGTAGGGGAAGAACTGCGCCGGGGAGCGGGAGGTTGGGGCGCCGGCCTCGCCCTGCCGCGCTTCCACCCGCCTGCCCGCCCACCCGGGCTGCTCGGGGGCCCGCCTTCCCTCCCCGACCCCGGCCACCTTGATGTAGAGCTGCTGGAACTCCTCCAGGTTGAGGATGCCGCTGGGGCAGTCCTTCAGGAAGCCCTTGTACCACTGCTTCAGCTCCTGCTCGCTGAACTCCGTGTTCTGAACCAGGTCCTCCAGCACCTCGGGGGCCAGCTTGCTGTTGGTCTTCCCCATGGCGGGGCCTGGGGGAGAGAGGGCTCCTTCGGTCCTGGCCCACGAGGCCAAGTCCCCTTCCCGCGAGGAGCCGGACCTGCTCTCCCCCAGGGTCCCTCCTGGGCACAGGTGCCCCTCGTGTCACCACCTTCCTCCAGCCAGGGCTCCATCCTTTGCCTCACTGCGTCCACAGGAGATGCCCCCAACACATCTGGCTCCCCTTCCTCTCACAGCCCTGCCTCCTCTCCCTCTCCCTCCTCATAGCGGGTCTCCCCTCCTGGCCCTTGGAATCTCCCGCCTTCCAGGGCTCCACTCTCCCTGCTGATCTGGGCTGCAGCTGGCCGCCAGCTCCAGCCCCTCCACTCCTGTGCACACCTGCCACTCCCCACACCGGGGGAACGAAGCTGTGGCTCCTCTCCTGGCTGTGCAGGGCCGGCTGCAATCAGCCCCCTTCCCCCAAAGCAGGCTCCTCTCCTACCAGGGATCGGAGGCCATTTCCTTCTTGTCTCCCTGTCACCATCTCCCGAGATGTTCCTGAAGGCATTTCTGAGCCCTCCCCCACCCCTTCACCCTCCCCAGCAGCAGGAAGTCTCTCTCCCTCCTTCCTCTGTACACACAGAAACCCCAGCCTGTGGCACTGATGACCTGATTACATCCTGCTTTTCATTAATCCATTCATTCCCTGAGCATGTATTGAGGCTGACTGTGTGCTAGGCCCTGGGCCAGGGACAGAGATAAAGCAGACACAGCCACTCTTCTATATGAAGAGGTAGATGAGGGATTAGACAAGGCCTTCAATCCATGCCAAGGAGCCTGAACTTCACCTGTAGGGGACAGGGCTTTTCGAACAAGGCTTGCAGGGTGCTTAAATATGCCGAGTCCCCATCTAGGTGCTGGGGACCCGGAGGGAAGGCATGTGTTTCCAAATCTCTCCTCTGGCTGCAGTATGCAAGATGAGCTGGGCTCTCAGGCAGGTAGGTGGAGGGGGGGAGGGGCCTGCCATACTGTTCAGGTGAGAGCTGATGGCGCTAGAATAGGGTTGTGGAGAAACGGGATTGGGGGCAATTGAGAAATTGGGGAGAATGCGAGGTACTGCAGAATGTGACGGCTGCTTGGTTGCAGGTGAAGGTGAGGGGGACTGAAGAGTGGAGGCAGATGCTCAGACTGGGGCGGAGTGGAGGTACTGGTGCTGAGAAGCAGGCTTGGGGAACAGCAGGTCAGTCCCTGGCTGGAATGAGAGTCCCTCAAGCAGCCTGAGTCAGGAGAACTGTTTGTACACGGTGGTGCAGACCCTCCCTCAGAAGCATGGCCAGGCCCCAAATACTGAATGGCCACTCCTTTCTGACCTCCTAGGGAAGCATGTTCCTGTGGAGCCTGGGTTCCTCAGGGTGTGCCTTGGAAAACACCTGCTCAGAGTCTCTCTGGAAGGGCGCCAGTGCCCCACCCCAGGGTGGCGTGCCCTGAGGATACTCTGGAACAAAGGAAGTCCTTGGGCTGGCAGAGGAATTCCACTTCCACTACCTGGCCCATGCCAGCGTGGCCTTGGGCTACGCCCTTAACAGCCAGGTTTGGGGCTGGTTTGTTCCATGCCTTATCTTTTGCTGGGAGCCTCAAGTTGTTTACAGGATATCTGTGGGGTTCAGACTGCTCCACTGAGCCATAGGAAGATCAAGGAGCAGAGAAAGTAGCAATAGACTCCCCCCCAACTTCTGGGGGATGGCAAGGAGGGGCAGGCATGGATCTCTCTGGAACACCCACGGAAAGAGGCAGATTCCATCCCAGCTACCCTTCCCTAAGTCCAAAGGATTTTGAAGGCTCAGGGTGTAGTCAAAGAAGCTGGAGAACTCGAGGCAGAAGTGCCTGGTGGGGGAGGCGGAGCCTCTCTCCACTGTCTCCTGTGGGGTGTGCCTGAGTGCGGGGCTGGGGCTGTGTGTGGGAAGGTGTTAATGCATGAGGCTGCAAATCTGTCAGAGCGCACATGTCTGTGTGTGTGTGACACAGTGTCTGTGTGGTCCTCACCTTCTGCCCCTTTTCTCCTCCCTGCCCACAATTCTGTCTCTTGGGGCCTTGCTTGTTCCCTTCCTATACCTGGTTCCTAGGCTCCTTTCTCATTTCTCTCCTTTCCCTATAAAGCTTGAGATCCTCAGAAAGTCAAAGTTGGAAGTGAGCTTCTCTGTTCTCTTAGTGACAACTGAAATTGAGAAGGAGGAGAGGGCTAGCTGAGAGCTGCCCAGCCGGTCAGCACAAGGCTCCAGATGAGCACTAGGCTGAAGCCACTTGTGTGCCTGGACCACCCTCTCTGAATCATGACCTTTTCCATCTCTACCTGCCTCCTTTTGGGCCTCAGTGGGACCATCTTGCCTGAGCTCTGGGACACAGTTTCTGATACCCATGAGATGTCCACCTCTGGGGTGCCCAGTGGCACCTCTGAGACAATGTGTCCACAGCCAGACTCACCCTCAACTGAAGATGATCCATCTCTCTCCCCTCACCCCTTCCTTCTTGCTCTCACATCAGGGTTGGGAGGAAAACCCCATCTTAGTTGTCTTCGGTTTTCCCCTCTCTCCTTCCCCTAGATCCAGCTGGCCGCCATGTCCTATAGTCTCTTCTCTGGAAGTGCTTCCCTGTGTCCAGAGCCAGGGTATTGGTCAAGGGGGCTGAAACCCACCTGGCACTGAGTTTGCCAAGCCAAGCCCGGGCTCATAGGGATTCACCTGCTTCGCAGGAAGTTCCTTTCTTTGGATTCTTCTACTTTGAGGTAATGGCTCCCGACATGCTAGAGATATAATGATAAGCTACAGGTGACCATGGCCACGGGTCCCTGGGAACTCCAGAATCCTCTAGAATGTGGTCTCATGTATCCACCTGTCTAGCCTCACCTCCCTCTGCTCCCTTGTCTGCTGTATATTCCTCTGGAACCAGGCTTCTCACAGCCAGAACTGACCTCATCTATGTGCTTAGCTGTTTTCCTCTCCTGTAACATTCTTTCTTCTCTCCTGGACCGATGCAGGCTACAGTCAGCGTTGGGGGCCTGGCTGAAGCCCCCTTCCTCAAGATCAGCCCTTTCCAGCTTAAAGTGGGCTCTCAGCAGCATGGGCTCAGGGCTTCAGGCATGAATGGTCCCTGTGAGGCCCCGGAGCCACTCACACACACGAGCAGACTTTAGAGCTCTCTGACCCTCAGCTGGTACTCTAGGAGTACAGACTGCAGCCCGGTTTAGTGGAAGTCTTTGCCTCAGAAACCGACAGAAGCCAGAAAAAGCTCAATGGCAAGGAGCTTATCCTCTCCCCTCCGAGCCCCTTCTGAGCAGCTTGGAAAGTGAGAAAAGTGCCTTCCCAATTGTTCCCGAGTCTGCCCTCTCATAGCTCCCCAATGCTGCCGTCTGTGCTGGCACAGAACCACCCTGCAGAGACCTAAAGGCAGTGCCTAGGATGCAGCGATGCTCAGTGAATAGCTCTCAGTGGAGGATGTGAGAGGAACAGACCTTCTTCCTCCTTGGAACCTGTCATGCTGTTTTGTTTATCTGTGTTCTCCAGCTGTCGCGCCCACTTCAGAGACAATGGAACCCAGAGCCAGAGAAAGGAAGGGTTCACCCAAGGCCAACTAGAGCCCATCAGCAACAAGGCAAAGGCCAGAGCCTGGCTCGGGGCATGGTCTGCTGGAGCCGCGGCCCTGCTGGACATGGGCAGCTTCCCCTGCTTACCTCTTGAGGGCTGTCCTCCAGCCGCCAAGGAGCCGGCACTGCCCCCTTCCCAAGGCCACAGCCCGTCTGTGTTCAGCGGCTTCTAGAGGGCTCGGGGTTGTGGGCTGTGGATGGGAAGGTGGCAGTGAAGGTAGGCGGGACTGGAGGAGGCAATAATCCCACACCCTCACCCAGCTCCGGAGGAGCTGGTGCTGAGGCGGTTGCCATGGTGACAACAGCTCCCTGGTCAGGAGATTTTCTCTTTCCTCTCCTCCGTTTGCTCTTCTCCGGGCAGCAGCAACGGCAGCAGTGGCCAGGTCTTCCTCTCCTTAATGAGAGGCAGGGGATGACAAACAAAGGGTGGGCCCTGGTGTGCTCCTCCAATTTGGAGCTGCCCATGCCAGGGCGGGCTGGTGACCCAGGAGGGACTTCTTGGAGAAGGGCCGGGAATGTGTGTGGGAGGGAGTGGCCTGTGCCTCGGCCTGAGTGAGAAGCAACGTTCCTTCAGCAGGGACTGAAACCCCTCAGTCAGCCCCTCTGAAACGTCCTAATGGTTCGGGGTCTTGTTTTCTATGATCAGCCTTAGACCCAGAGCGAGTCAGTGTCAGGGGCCCAACCTCTGTCCTGTTCCCCATCCCCGTCCCAAGAAGAATCAGAGAATAGACTTGGCCAAAGTCAGTCACTGAGGCAAAGGCAAGATTTGAACTCAACTCTTATACCCTTCAGGTCCTGGCCTTAGGGTCAGGAGTGACACAGTCCACATGGAGCTCTGGCACTGTCCCTGTGCAGCAGCAGGAGGATGGTGTCCCTCCTCCTCCTCTCTGGCAGCGGCCAGGTGCAGGAGGCCAGAGCCGGGAGGAATTAGAAAGATCCCCGAGAGGCTGAAGGCGAGCAGTTGGTGCTTTGGCTGTGAGGTGTGGGAGGTGTGGAGGCCGGGGCCTTGGCAGAGACGGACAGGGCGAGGAGGCCTGCTGAGGCAGTGTCCCGGGCTCAGCCTCCAGCCAGGACCAGAGGCACATAGGGGGC
Source organism: Sylvilagus floridanus (assembly GCA_949820135.1). Lineage (NCBI taxonomy): Eukaryota > Metazoa > Chordata > Mammalia > Lagomorpha > Leporidae > Sylvilagus > Sylvilagus floridanus. The sequence continues at coordinate 30,556,924 of OX463225.1, forward strand.
CTCTGCCTAGCACTGGGGACCACTGTGGGGAGGTTGTTGAGAGTGTGAGGAGGAGGCCTGCTGACCTGGGTGAGGGGTTCTTCTCTCCCTCAGGTGGGCTGTGAGCGCTGTCAGCCCAAGGGGTGACAAGCAGGGACGGGGTGTGGGCCAATGGGAGGAAGGAGTGGGCTCCCAGTAGCATGGAAGCTGTGTGTGTGGGGACCCCCAAAGTGAAGTGCAGTGGGCTATCTGTGGTGGGTCAGGGTACCCTGGGGCTGGGTGACTGGAGCCTCCCCAAGTCCTAGCAATGCCACAAGTGTGCATGTGTGTGTGCCCCAAAGCAACAGTTGCTCTTACCTGGGCTGGGGGTCAAGGAGGCGGCTTTGCCTCCTTGCTGGGACCCATGGAGCCTGGGTTGAGGTGAGGGTCTAGGTGCTGCCCCCTTTGGCGGAACCGGGTCAGGGGATGGAGACAGGAGGAGGAGGACACCAGGGCCCGACGACGTTGACCCCAAGGGCCCGGCCCCACCCGCGTTACCTGAGGCCGCGCGCCGGCTGGCTGATGGCTCCGAGCCTCGGCGGGCCGCGGGGGACGAGGCTGGCTGGCGGGCTGGCGGCGAGGCTCTCCGAGGTCCGCGCCGGAGCCGCCTCCCAGCTCTTGTATCACTATGTGCCTCTGGCAGGAGACACGATTTGCATAAGCCCCGCCCCACCACAGGAAGCTCGGACGCGGATTGGCTCCGCTGGGCAGAGTGGCAGGCGGGGTTTCAGGTGGGGATGGGCGGCCGGAGAGGCCGGGCGGCGGGAGCGCGCCCCGCCCTCCCGCGCTGACCTTCCCGCAAGGCCCGGGAAGGTGGAGGCTTATGCCCCAATCTGTGCCCCCGCGCCGAGCCTCAGAGCCCGGGCCGCGGTGTGCGGTAAAAAGCGTCGACGGTTGAGCAAGTGGAGCCACAAAACAACCGCGCCGTTGCTATGGAAACGGGAGAACCACAGCGGAATCGCGAAGCCCTGGCGGCGGGTGGGGGTGGGAGAGGGGGTGAGTCACAAGATGAGACCCCCCCACCCCCATATCCTGCCCGAAGCTGGAAGGGGGCGACGGCTAGCGGCCGAGTGTTTGGGTGGGCGGTGCCGGGGAGGAGACCGGTGGTCAGCAGCTCCCACCGCCGAGCCGAGGGGGCGCAGCGTGTGCGGCGTGGACACCGCACCTGACTCCCGCTGGCCCCGCGCCTCGCGGGAGCTGTCTCCAGGCGCCCCGCGGCCCTCACCTACGACCCCTGCCCTGACAGGCCCTCCTTCTCGCGGGCTCTTCCCCAGCAGGCCCCCTCCGGCCACCCCCACAGACTCCTCCATTCCCCACCCTCCCGTCCTCCAGTCCCGTAGACGGAGCCGGTCCCCAGCCGCCGCCAGTCTCCGGCCTCGGATGTTGACACAAACCCGAGGCGGTTTACACTGAGCGGATCTGGAAGGTTTCAGGGCCCTGGGAACAACTCCTCCCCGCACTTGGGGATCTCCCCAAAGCCCGGCCCGGCCCGGCCGCCCTGGATGCTCCGTGGTCTGAGCGCTTCGACGCGAGCAGGCGGTGAGAAGGGACCCTTTGACGCCAAACTAGTGGTGACAGGGGAGCGGTTATCTCCTGGCTGGGCCACGTGCGGGGGTGGGACTTTCAGCGAGCTGGCAAAAGTGGGGCGGGGCGCCTGGGGATTGGTCAAATGGGAACGCGGATGCAGAAGGGCCTGAGCGGCGGGGCGGGGCGGTTTGATGGGGGATGGGGACGCACCTGCAGCGAGCGGAGCGAAGCTTCTGGGGCGGATCCCAGAAGCTCCGGACTAGGCTATCTGAGGAGGAGCTGTCCCACTCTTCTGTGAGCCGGATTTGTAGTCCCGTTCTCCAGGCTGCAGGCCAGAGCTCCAGGATAGGAGGCATATGCTTTGGTTGGTGATTTGTAAGGGACAGGTGTTTGAATGCCAGACCTGTTTCACTTGCCCGGGGCACTTTCTCAGCTCTGGGTCCTGGAGACCCAGACGTGGGCAAGAACCAACTCTGCTTCCAGCCGACCATATTCCAAGGCATGAGGAAGTGGTATCCGAAACCTTGCAACGGCGTCCCGTGTTTGCCTGTGATTCCGCATTGGTCTATGAGCGAGACCTTTAATCACCCTGGGCTCCCGCTCTGTAGAATGCTGGAGCTGGGAGAAGGGGCCCAGGAGAGCAGAGGGAGAAGGTCAACCGTGAAGATGAAGAGAGTCTGGCATCTTGGACAGAATAATGAGGGGATAAACCTGATGGCTCCACGTAGACTCCTGGGTCCCTAACAACAGCTGGTATACAGCAGAGCTTTATTTTTGTGCCAGGCGCTATTCTAGCACTTTACCATAGTCCCTCCTTATCGGCAGTTTTGCGGTCCAGAGTTTCAGTTACCCATGGTCAACTGTGGTCTGAAAATGTTAAATGGAAAGTTCTAGACATAAACAATTCATAAGTATAAAATTGCATTCCATTAGGAGTAACATGATGCAATCTCGCCCCATCCTGCTCCATCAGCCCTGCCTCAGCCCACCTGGGGTGTGAATAAGCTCACTGTTTGGAGTATCCCTACCACTCAACAGGGCAGCCATCTTGGTAATCAGGACTGTCACAGCATCAACGTGTTTGTATTCAGGTAACCCTTATTTTACAAGACCACAAAGCACAAGAGTAGTGACCGTGGTAATTCAGAAGTGTCGAAGACAAGCCCTGAAATGCTTCCCTTAAGTGAAAAGGAGAATGTTCTAGACTCTAAGAACAAGCGGAGGGAAAAGTCACATGCTGATTACTAAGATCTACAGCAAAAACAAACCTATCTGTGAAACTGTGACGCAATCTACAGTAAAAACAAATTGTGAAGTAAGCTACAGTAAGAATAAGCCCTCTCTCCGTGAAACTGTGAAGAAAGAAAAATAAATTTATGCTAGCTTTGCTGTTGCACCTCAAACTGCAAAAGTGACACCATTAAATTACTGGGTTCGGTACTAATCTGTACTTCCAGGTATCCACTGGGGTCTTGGATAAGCAGGGGCTACCATATATGTATTTCCCTGTTGCAGTTCATTTCTCAACAATGTTGCAGTGGATTCGTTTCTGAGAGGAGCAGCTCGGTGGGGACAAGAGGCGCGGAGTCAACACACAGACCCCGGGAGTCGGGTGAAAGCAGGCTTGAGGAGAACAGCACGCAGACTCGCTTATTAGAGTTGGAACTACATCTTATATAGCCAAGACCAGCCAATCTGGTCAAGGGGCGGTCTATGCCCCAACCAATCACAGCCTGTTGCCAGGCAGGCTCCATTGCCAGGTGGGTTTCAAAGCTGTTCCTGAGTAACTGACACTGGCTTGCCAGTGGCCACCTTGGCATGGCCTTCTCATTCCACCACATTTCCCAACTTATTCCTCATGAGATCTCCACAGACAGGTGCTGTTGCTCCTTTTTAACAGATGAGGAAGTCAAGGCACAGAGCAGTTCAGTGGCTGGTGCAAGTTCACCATAGAGCTGGGATTTGAACTCAGGCATTCTGCTTCCAGAACCCACACTCCTAGCCACAATACTGCCTCTGCAGAAGATCCTCCAAGGAGTAATCTTGGGTTGGAGCATGCATCTCTGATTCTCGAAGGTTTTAGAAAGGCAGAGCTTAGTCTCCTGGAAGAAGCTTCTCTGTCTCAGGCAAACAAAACCTGGCTTCCAGCAACATAGAGGATCTGTAGTGGTGAAAACAAGAGGAAGCCTGCTGCACGGTAGGGGCTGGTGTGTGACTTCGGCTGGCCACCCCAGCCAGGCAGGAGGACCCATGCACCTCACCCATGAGTCATCTTGGGGCTCTCTGACTGCTCCTAAACTGCCAGTCATAACCCACCCTCACCTGCTCACAATACTCCACTCGGACCCTGATCTTGATCCTGCCTCTCTCCCTTCGGGTTGGAGGTTTAAACCACTTAACAGCTGATGTTGGCTGAGCCAGTGATTTCACATGGCCTTTACCATGTACCAGACTCTCCACTGTGTCCTTTGCATCATCTCACTTAATCCCAAATACGGCTGCTAACAGGGATGGCATTAAAATCATATGACAACCCATTCAGACAGGAGCATAACCAATCAGTACGAATGCAAGCCTTGGTGCCAGATTAAGTTATTGGATCCAGTGGAGCAGGCAGGGGGAAAAGTAAGGTGGTGGAGGACCAAAGGCTTTGGCTATCAATTTACCAATTTATTTGGAAGGCTTTTGTTGTTTTAACAACCTGTTCAGCTGTACCAGTGCACAGTGGATGAGTTTATGTCATGGCAGAGGCTAGAGGCTCATAGGGCTTCCACAGAGGTACAGGTCATTAGCAACAGACCTTGGATCGACTCCACTGCCCGTACTCAACCACTGGCTGACCTAGACTCCTGGGAAAGAGGTAATGTCCACAAGGGAGCTGGGGTTTCCACTGTTACACAGCTGCAGGCTGACCCAGGGGTATGTGGTTTAAGTTCTCAGGCTTGGAGCCTTCTCAAACACCTGTTCTATGTTGAAGGAAAAGGCCCTGTGGAACGAGAAGGGCAGGGGAATCTGTGTGGGAAAAGGGCAGTGTGGCCATGCAGGAGACCACAAAAGGGGACAAAATTCAAGCCCGCAGAGTTCCAGTGAGGGCAGAGTTCTGCATGTAGGGGCCGCCTGGACTTGCTTTCCCACAGCACTAGCATTCCTTACCTCCTTGGTCCAGAACTGCAACTTTATGATGGATAATGCCTTCCTGATTCCCTGGGCTTTCTCCACCTTGGCTAGTGCAGCCTGGTGACAGCTGGAATTCCCCTGGGTCCTAGATAACTCACGGTCTCCTTTGTGGCTGGGAGAGAGTGAGATCACCAGAGCCAGGCTCCTCTCCTTTCCCATTGGCTAAGCAGGATTTTTTTTTTTCTTTCCAAAATAGATTTTTTTTTTTTTTTTGCTTGTTAGTACATGGTGACTAAGAAACTGATGCAGAAGAGGTAGCAATTCTTCATAATCCCCCGAGTGGTAACTCCAGGGATCTTATGTTTCTGCCTGCTCTGCCTCTATTCCCCTTCTGTGGAAGAAAGTTTCAGGGGCTGGGGCTGTAGTGTAGTGGGTAAAGCTGCCACCTGCAGTGCCACCATTCTATATGGGTGCTAGTTCGAGTCCCAGCTGCTCCACTTCTGATCCAGCTCCATGCTAATGTACCTGGGAAAGCAAGGGAAGATGGCCCAAATGCTTGGGCCCCTGCACCCATGTAGGAGAGACCTGGATGAAGCTCCTGGCTCCTGGCTTCAAATTTACCCAGCTCTGGCCATTGCAGCCATTCGGGGAGTGAACCAGTGGATGGTTCTATCTCTCTCTGTCTCTCTCTGTCTCTCTGTTGGTCTATCTTTCACTCTCTCTGTAACTCTGTCTTACAAATAAATAATTAAAAGTTCTTCAAAGTGCTCACAGAAAATGCATATTATGAAAAAGCTATGCATGTATTTCAAAAATGTTTCACACCAACATAAACTTTTATTTTAAAAATGTTTTATTTATTTATTTGAGAGGCAGAATTACAGAGAGAAATCTTCCATCTGATAATTCACTCCCCAACAGGAATGGGCTGTTGAGCCATGAGTTCATAACTCTAGCTGGGTCTCCCATGTGGGAAGCAGTGACCCAAGTGCTTGAGCCATCATCTGCTGCCACCCCGTGTGCACATCAGCAGGAAGCTGGAGTGAAAGCAGAGGTTCTAGTCCCAGCTGCTCCGTTTCCCATTCAGCTCCCTGCTAATGTGCCTTGGTACTGCACTCATGTCGGAGATTCAGATGCAGCTCCTGGCTCCAGCCTGGCCTTCTCCGACTGTTGTGGCCATTTGAGGAGTGAACCGGTGGGTGAACGATCTCTCTTTCTCTATCTTTCTTGGTCTTTCCCTCTTTCTGTAACTCTGCCCTTTCAAATAAAATAAATAAATCCCCCCTTTTTTTAAAATAAAGAAGACATTGAAGCCAGTGCTGCGGCTCACTAGGCTAATCCTCCGCCTGCTGCGCCAGCACCCCGGGTTCTAGTCCCAGTTGGGGCGCCAGTTCTGTCCTGGTTGCTCCTCTTCCAGGCCAGCTCTCTGCTGTGGCCTGGGAGTGCAGTGGAGAATGGCCCAAGTACTTGGGCCCTGCACCCCACGGGAGACCAGGATAAGCACCTGGCTCCCAGCTTCGGATCAGCACAGTGCGCCGACCGTGGAGGCCATTTTGGGGGTGAACCAATGGAAGGAAGACCTTTCTCTCTGTCTCTCTCTTTCACTGTCTAATTCTGCCTGTCCAAAAAAAAAAAAAAAAAAGAGAGAGAGAGAGAGAGAGAGAGACATTGAGGAAGCTAAAGGGAATTTACTGGGGGAAAGAAAAGCAGTATGCTTTTCCCTTTGATGAAAACCGGGCCTTGAACAATCCAGTTCGTGAAGTACAATTGTGAACCTTGGATGAGAGCTGGTGTTTCCCAACTCCAAGGCTAGAGGACACTTTTGCTCCCTCCCACTGGTTTACCAGGAATTCCAGGTGACCCGAGGCTTAGGGAAAGTGTCTGAGATTAACTTTCAAGACACGCCAGTGGTCCTATAGGGAATCTGCTACACATAAATAATAAATTGGCTCATCAAGAGAAGCACACACAAGGCTGAGCACCAGCGATCTGAGCCCCTACAATTGTGTGGGCAGCAGATAGGAGAAACTGAGACATGTAAGATAAGCAGACAGCTCAAAGCAGCGCCCTTGATCCATCATGTTCAAATACATAGACTTTGTCTCACTGAAAACGTGAATGGGAAGCAAGGCATCTAAAACCGAGATCACTGGGACATTTGATGGAATTCAGGTACAATACCTATAGAGCTCAAGATTGCAAGTCTTGGTCTCTCTGTGTCTCTCTGAAAACATTGCTGGAGGTGACACAACCCTAACCCTAGCAAGGGAGGGCAACTTTGAGATACTTAAACTGGTGCGTTTGCATATGAAACTTTAAAGGCCAGACTAGAATGAAGCAACTGGTGTGGAACAGTTATTTTGATTGGTATTTTAAAAAAAATCAAAGAGGGGAAATGATAGAATTATTTCCTTCCAAGAAATCAATAAGACCTTAATTGAAACTGTGTCAGGATTAAAGAAAGCAGCCAAAGCAAACTTGGTAACCATAGCAACAGCAGTAGCTGCACCAGCAGGGCCAGAGGCGCTGATCTTCTGCCTTCAGCACTCCTCCCTGTCCTTTGTGTCCTCTGCTGCCGGGGCCAGATTCTACTTCTCTGCCTCCACCTTCTTCCCCTGCTCCTGCTAAGTCTGAAGCCTTGCAAAGAGATCTGGTGCCTGAAGCCAGAATGGCCCTTTCAGAGAGAAACCTGTTATAGGTTGAAGCAAGCCAGTCAGAGTCCACGTCCCCAGGACTTGAGCTGAACTAAGAGTCTTGACCAAAGACTTTCCAGGTCCTTTGCAAGACCCTGCAGGGTTTACAGAGGAATTTGACTTCCCCGTCAGGGTTTGTGGAGGAGGGTATTGATTAAATGAGCTGACTACAAATTAATAAGTAAATATTCTCTAGATGATAGGGAACAAGGCTGGGAGTTAGCCAACCACCTTTAGGAAGTGGCTACTTTAATCAGAAGGTATGATTTAACTCAGTGAGCTTTGCCCAGGTTATTCTTGCAAACCAGCTATCCAAAACACAATACTACTTCTATTAGGTATATAGGATCATAAAGATAAGAATTTTGACCTAAGAATGAATAAATTAAATACAGATAAATAGGATGAAGTTATAAATGTACTGTTAAGCAATAATTATGTTTTTAAAAAAATTTATTTGTATATTTGAAAGAGTTACACACAGAAGGAGAGGCAGAGAGAGAGGACTTCCATCTGATGATTCACTCCCCAACTGGCCGCAGTGGTCGAAGCTGCACTGATCTGAGGCCAGGAGCCAGGAGCCTCTTCCGGATCTCCCACATGGGTGCAGGGGCCCAAGGATTTGGGTCATCTTCTACTGCTTTCCCAGGCCACAGCAGAGAACTGTATTGGAAGTGGAGCAGCTGGGACTTGAACTGGTGCCCACATGGGAGGCTGGCACTGCAGGCGGCAGCTTTACCAGCTATGCCATAGTGCTAGCCACAATGACTATGTTTTATGTTTTCTTTAATAGTTTCTCTAAATTCCTGGATAACTACATTCATGTAATTTTTCTAGGTTAAATTAAATGAAAGATATTCATTAACTATCCAGTCCTTTAGAAAAATAAGATGGAATGTTAAACATTACTTACTAAACATAGATCCACATGTATTTACTTTTGGCTTCTGAAAGTTTTATAGAAAGATAAAATGCCTGGGTCTGTTAGCAAATGCATTCTGGACCTGTGCTGTGGCATTGCAGGTGGCAGCTTTTCCCACTATGCCACACTGCTGGCCCATGTTCCGAGTTTTTAAAAAATGAAAATATAGAATAAAATGAAAGGTCTGGAGGTATTTTTGAAAGGTCAGGAATGGTAGACTTTTATAAATGGAATTTTAGTATAATCAAACTAGTTATAATTAAAATAGAATTGTTTACAAATTCTTCTAAAAATTAACCTTTGACATTAAAAGTTCACTGATACAGAGCCAGGTATCGTGGCACAGCTGGTTAAGCCACCCTCTGCAACACCAGCGTCCCATGTGAGCCCTGATTCAAGTCCTAGCTGCTCCATTTCCAATCCAGCTCCCTGTTAATGTGCCTGGGAAAGTAGTGGAAGGTGGGAGACCTGGCAGGAGTTTCAGGATCCTGGCTTCAGCCTGGACCAGCCCCAGCTGGTACAGCCCTTTTGGGGAGTGAACCAGCGGATGGAAGATTTCCCTCTCTGTCTTTCTCTGTAATTATGCCTTTCAAATAATTAAACCTAAAGAAAAGAAGTACACTGATACAAAAAAAATTTTTTTTTTTTAACAGGCAGAGTGGACAGTGAGAGAGAGACAGGGAGAAAGGTCTTCCTTTTGCTGTTGGTTCACCCTCCAATGGCCACCGCGGCCAGCGCGCTGTGGCCGGCGCACCACGCTGATCCGAAGTCAGGAGCCAGGTGCCAGGTGCTTCTCCTGGTCTCCCCATGGGGTGCAGGGCCCAAGCACTTGGGCCATCCTCCACTGCACTCCCTGGCCATAGCAGAGAGCTGGCCTGGAAGAGGGGCAACCGGGACAGAATCCAGTGCCCCGTCCGGGACTAGAACCCGGTGTGCCGGCGCCGCAAGGCGGAGGATTAGCCTGTTGAGCCACGGCGCCGGCTACTGATACAAAATTAAGTTTAGTCCTTTCTGCTAGAAATACAAAGCTTTCTAGAAATATCAACCTCCATTCTTAATAAAATATTAGAAAAAGGTTTTATTTACCTTTGGGTAAATTGCCTAGGTTTGGTTTATCAAAATAATCTCCTGTGCTTCGTGATGTCTTTCTTAAGATCTTTGATGACTTAGAAAAACTAAGTCATCTCTGTTAAACAAGTTAAAGGTTTTTTTTCTATTTTCAATTATGTAGCTTCCTGTATTTGCTTTAATTTTTAAAAAAAATTCCACTTTAGTTAAATAGATAAATAAATATTGTTTTACAATGACCTATGATCCTGTTTTAATTAAATGTTTTAAAGCTTTTGACAAACTTGCCCAAATCAAATTCTAAATTTTGTCTCTTCAACCTGAAATGGACTTTGGGATTTTTCCAGGCCCTGGAAAATCTGAAAGGACGCATTTATTATTTTGTAGTGATATTGATTTAATATTATTATTCTAAATTACCTAGAAAACAATCTCAAATAAGAGGGATGATTAATCTTCTTTGAGTTGTATTTATGTAAATGTATATAAATATGTTAAAATTTGCATTATAAAAATAGCATGAGAGGGGCTGGCACTGTGGCACAGAGGGTTAACACCCTGGCCTGAAGCCCCAGCATCCCATATGGGCGCCTATTTGAGACTCGGCTGCTCCACTTCTGATCCAGCTCTCTGCTATGGCCTGGGAAAGCAGTAGAAGATGGTCCAAGACCTTGGGCCCCTGCACCCGTGTGGGAGACCCGGAAGAAGCTCCTGGCTCCTGGCTTCACATCGACCCAGCTCTGGTCGTCGCGGCCATTTGGAGAGTGAACCAGTGGATGAAGGACCTCTCTCTCTCTCTCTCTCTGCCTGTGCCTCTGCCTCTCTGTAACTCTACCTTTCAAATAAATAAATCTTTTTTTTAAGATAATATTACTGGATTAAATAAAAACCCCATAACTTAAACTGAACTTATTTTTTATTTATTATTATTTTTTAATTTGACAGGTAGAGTTATAGACAGAGAGAGAGAGACAGAGAGAAGTCTTCCTTCCATTGGTTCACTCCCCAAATGGCTGCTACAGCCGGCGCTGTGACAATCCGAAGCCAGGAGCCAGGAGCTTCCTCCTGGTCTCCTATGCGGGTGCAGGGGCCAAGCACTTGGGCCATCCTCCACTGCCTTCCCCGGGCCACAGCAGAGAGCTGGACTGGAAGAGGAGCAACTGGGACTAGGACCTGGCACCCATATGGGATGCCGGTGCCACAGGCAGAGGATGAACCAAGTGAGCCACATCGCCTGCCCCCTAAACTGAACTAATAAAATTGCTAACCCAACACCAAATAAGGAACAATTAATTAAGCATCTTTTCCCCATGACCCTACACTCTTTAGCCATGAAAGGGGGAATTCTTACATATTGTCAACAGCTAATTTAAAATGTTCATAGAATTACTCTTTGGTAAAACCATCTTTTCATCCTTCCACCTCTCAGAATCCAGCCTGATGAATTAATGTACTTAAAAAGACATCTCGGGGGCCAGCGCCGTGGCATAATAGGCTAAGCCTCTGCCTGCAGCACCAGTATACCATATGGGCGCTGGTTCAAGCCCCAGCTGCTCCTCTTCTGATCCAGCTCTCTGCTGATGGCCTGGGAGAGCAGTAGAAGACGGCTCAAGTGTTAGGGCCCCTGCATCTGCGTGAGAGACCTGGAAGAAGCTCCTGGCTTCGAATCAGCCCATCTCCGGCCATTGTAACCATTTGGGGAATGAACCAGTGGATGGAAGACCTCTGTTTCTGTCTCTCCCTCTCTCTGTCTGTAACTCTACCTCTCAAATAAATAAATAAAACTTTTTTTTAAAAAAGACATCTCCATAAAAATTCCTTATAATCCTATTGAAAAGATCTTTTCTGGGTACTTCTTGTTAATCCCTGTACAGCCAAACTTGAGGGAACTTCTCACCTGGAAAAAAAGATCAGTGGGTTGCAATGCTCCAGTCTCTATCACTAGTCTCAAGCTTTATCTGACTAGGAAGAAAGTTATTGAGAGCGGCAAGTCTGACTGCCTTTGCCAAGAGTACAGATCAGGCCCGTGTGAACCTTAAATCCCAAATCTTGCCAGGCATAGTTCTCACACTCATTTTATAATTGCTGTAACAATTTTACTTTTGGAGATGTTGTTAATTTTGATGACACTATGCCAAGGTTGTCAATTCCTTTGTGTGTGTGTGTGTGTGTGTGTGTGTGATTTACTTATTTACTTGAAAGGCAGAGTTAGAGAGAGAGAGAGAGAGAGAGAGAGAGAGAGAATCTTTCATCCGAAGGTTCACTACACGATGGCTACAATGACTGAGATTGGCTAGGCTGAAAGCAGGAGGCTGGCACTCCATCCTGGTCTCCATGTGGGTAGTAGGGACCTAGGTACTTGGTCCATCTTCTGCTGCTTTTCCTAGGCACATTAGAAGGGAGCTGGATCGGAAGCAGGACAGTCAGGTCTTGAGCCAGGATTTGAACCTGTGCTTTTATGGGATGCTGACATTGCAGGTAGCAGCTTAACCTGTTGTGCTACAAGACAGGTCCCTCACTTTGACCTCTGAATAAGCTCTAACTTTGATTCTCCAATTGGCTCTTGTTATTTCAGTGGACATCATCCCTGTGACACTGTCCATCCATTCCTGCCATCTGAATCCCCAGGGACCATTCTGGCCCATGACCTTCCCAAGACCTGCTTCTCCTTTGGTGCTGCAAGCCACCCACATCCTTCCCTCAAATGTATTATTATTATTATTATTATTATTATTATTATTTTAGAGTTTATTTATTTAAAAGACACAGCAACACACACACAGAGATTTTCCGTCCTCTGGCCCACTCCCCAAATGCTCACACAACTGATGCTCTCTAGACCTAAGCCAAGAGCCAGGCACTCCATCTGGGTTTCCCACGTGGGTGGCAGGGACCAAGTACTTCAGCTATCACCTGCTACCTCCCAGAATGTGCATTAGCTGGAAGCTGGATGGGAAGCTGTAGCAGAACTCAAACCCAGGCATTCCTCTATGCTGCAACATCTGCCCCTAGTATTATTTTTTATGTAGGTTATCTAAAGTTGATTTCTGATTGCTAGCAAAAAAAAAAAAATAACTTGACATGTGTTCTCTCTGTCAGTATGACTTTTGGCTGTAAATACAGAAAATTCAATAGTTAATAATAAATACAGAAAATACAATGAGTTAGGCAAAAAGAGAATGTAATAGTTCATGCAAGGGGAAAGCCCAGGAGTGGACTGGGCTCTGGGGTTGGCTGGATTTGGAGGGATTAAACAATGGGGTTAACATCTGAACTCTTCCCAGGCCTCAGCTCTGCCCTTCTGAGTGTTGGCTTCATCCTTGGGATTCACATGAACCAAGATGGCTACCAACAGCACCAGGCCGACATCCTCTCAGGCTGGGGCCCCCACAGAGTAAGAGCTCCTCTTTTTCAGTGCAGCCAAAGTCTTGGACCAGTTCTCATTGGCCAGAGTGGGGCCCATGGGAACCTCAGAATCAATCACTGAAGACAGCAGAATGTGGTGCTCTGAGTGGCCAGGGCTGACTCTCCTGCCTACTCTAGAACTGGGAGGTGGGTCAGCTCTTCACGAAGCACGGATGCCCCGAAGAAGGAAGGAGGTGGGATTTCCTCCCAAGAAAGGAGTGAGTAGATGCGAGGGGCAAGCACTTATAGAACTGCATGCATACTGGACTCTCAGGGTGGAGACAGCCGACAGATGAGGGAAATCAGCTAAGCATGACCTAGCACTGTGGAGCTATCTTCAGTGGAGAGCCAGTACCGCGCCTGGGCCTCAAGGGGCAAGGGGAGGGAGCAGAGCCTTCGCTGTGGTAGGAGATAGCTTCCCAGTGGGAGCTGTGGTCTTTGGTAAAGGAACACGGCCACTCCAAGCTTGTGGCCTGGTAGACAGACGTGGGCATGTGTAGAAAAGTAGCTTGACCTGTGCCATTTTCATACCTCTGTCTTCCATTGGCCAAACCCCTCTGGAAGTCAGAAGGGAAAGAAGCCCAGTTATTGCAATCCCATGCAGCATCCTGGGTCATTGGGCAGGGCGGATGAGGGTGCGAGTACAGAAAACACATGGTCCACGCACAGCTTCGTTTCATAATACACATTTCCATGAACTTCCTGAAGTCCCCTTGCACGCGTGTGCATGTGCAAGTATGTGTGTGAGGGTGGTGGGTGGGTGTACACGTGTGCATGCACTCAAGTAGGCTTTCAAACCAGTTAGATCTCGGACAAGTTCCTTCAGTTTCCTAGTCTGTAAGTGGCAGTAGTGACGGAAACTGTTGTATGAGGATTCAATGAGGATGAGGTGCTGAGCCAAGTGGAAATCATGGTTGCAAGGTGTTATATTTGCTGGGGCAAAAGCTAAGCCGCTGTCACAAACAGATCCCAGTATGTGGTGATTCAAATGCATTGGAGACTTCCTTCCTGTTTCCTGCTAGCATACTATTGGGGTGGGTGTCAGGTCAATGGATGGTTCTGCTCTTTAAGGGTATCTGGAGCCCTAGGGTCTTTCTAGAACCACACCCTCCCCTAGAGCCTCCAGCCAGTGAGGAGGGGAGGAGGGAGGAAGCACACCTGGAAGTGGCACAGATCCCTTCCTCTCATCCCATCATTCTACTATTTCAGAGAGGGAATTCAACACCAGAGGCTGGATCCAAAAGTGTCCAAAGGGCTGGAGGAGTAAGACACAGAGGATGAATGAGATTACTCAGAGATTTCTAACTGTGGGAAGCCACTACCGCTGCCAGGGTGGAAGGGCAAAGGGCAAAGAGTACCCTCGTTGCATGGCTGGGCCAGAGGGAGGGCCACACCACACTGTCCGGCAGCAAGCTGAAGTCACCTGCCACTGTGGCTGTCACGTCCAGCGCTGAAGCTCACTGGCACCCTGCGGCCAAAGCTGCTGCAGTGCCTGCCGCCCACCCTGGAGGAATCCTAGCAGCCTGCATCCACCCCGCTGTTCTTGCTGCCACAGCAACTGCTTGCTGCTTCTCCCTCTGCCTTCCCACTCCTTGGCACAACCTAATGGGAAGTCAGTTGATAAAGGACTCTGAAAACTGTCATTGATGAGTTTCCAGGCCCTTGTTGATGGAAGGCAGCATAGTGGGAGGAGAGTGAATTGACAAGTGACTGGACCACAGATTCAGAGTTCTGAAGACTGCCATTTTATCCACTTTCCTGCCCTGTGCGTTGAGATGACCAAGCCCAGCACAAACACAACAATTTCTCTAGCCCCTCCCCGCTGGAGGATGGGTACGACCACATTAAACACAGATCACTCCTCCCCTCACTCCTGGTGGGTGCATTCAGATGGTTCCCTTCCCAGAGCTCGGCCCGGGGGACCTCAATTAATTGGCTCACAGCACTTTGGAATCTCCTCAAGAAGAGGAGTCTGGCTCTTATGTCCCCCTTGTCTCTCAGCTCATCCACACAGCTTTGTGGCTCTGCCTTGGTGCTACAATGACAGGTGGGATGCAGTGGGAAGAGGCATTGGGGAGGGAAATATGGTGTCAATGGCAATTGGAGAGAGGATAAGGACTTTGCCCTTGAGTGGACAGTTCCTGAGAGCTGCAGAAGACAGATCCTGTGGCCCAGTGCTGACAGCATAACTTTTTGTGTCAATGGAAATATCCCATTATCCATCCTCTCCAATAGGGTAGCTACTTGTCACATGCAGTGATCGAACATTTGACACATGGCTAGTGCAGGTGAGGGACTGAGGTTTAGATTTCTATTTAATTTAAATTTCATTACCCTCATGTAGGTTGTGGTTATTAGATTGGACAGCCCAGCTGTAGACCCTAACTCTAGCAGTTAAGAGGGTACAGGAAATGGGGAAGTGTAGGCTTACTGGGCCCTGTGCAAAAGAACAGAACATTCTGTCAACTGGGGAGCTGCAGGAAAATGCAGTTATGTTTCAAGAGACCATCAGTAACTACGAGAATGGCCTGGGTGGGAGTCTCTCACCAGCAGGGCCTGTGTACAGAGGGTAAATTGGAGTAGAGGTGGCCAGGCCGAAATTCAGCGAAACACACTAGAGTAGTCATACTGATGTTAAAATATTGAAATATTTCCATGTTAGTTGATAAATAGCCACATTTCCAGTGTTTCCTGTCAAAGCTGCCACACTGCCCCCAAACCCTAAGCACTCCGTGGACTTTTTCTAAAAAAAAATATAGGGGCCGGTGCTGTGGCATAGCAGATAAAGCTGCGGCCTGCAGTGATGGCATCCCATATGTACACTGGTTCAAGTCCCAGCTGCTCCTCTTACCATCCAGCTCTCTGCTATGGCCTGGGAAAGCAGTATAGGATGGCTCAAGTCCTTGGGCTCCTACACCCATGTGGGAGACCTAGAAGAAGCTCCTGGCTCCTGGCTTTGGATTGGCACAGCTCTGGCCATTACAGCCATCTGGGGAGTGAACCAGCGGATGGAAGACCTCTCTGTCTCTCTGCCTCTGCCTCTCTGTAACTCTGCCTTTCAAATAAATAAGTAAATCTTTAATATACATATATTATTTATTTGAAAGGCAGAGTGTCAGAGAAAAAGGAAGTAGCAGGGAGAGATCTTTCATCTGTTGGCTCATTCCCCAAATGGCCACAATGGCCAGGGCTGGCTCAGGCCAAAGCCAGGAGCCAGAATCTCCATCCAGGTCTCCCGTGTGAGTGCCAGGGGCCCAAACCCTTTGGCCATCTTCTGTTTCCTTCCCAGGCACTTTAGCAGAGAGCTGGATTGGAAATAGAGCAGCCAGGACTTGAACTGGCACCCTGATACGATACGCCTATATCGCTGGCAGTGGCTTAACCCTCTATGTCACAACAATGGCCCCTCCTTGGATTTTTGATTTACCTAGTGGAGTCCCTACTTCCCCCTGCCTCGGGGACTGCAGGAAGCTTTCAAGATTGGCAGATGGCTTCTGAATGGGTTTGTGCCTGAGCCATTCTGGTTGTCAGATATATGGGATCACTCCTGATCTTGGGTATCAAAAGCAACTGATGTGACTCATGCAGAGGAATTGACTTCATGCCCTTCAGGAAGCAGGCTGCCCCAATTCAACGAGAGAAGTCACATGAGAAACACTTTTGTCCTTTCTCTGTCCTCCCTGAGTGCCACCAGGGGAGCAATCACAAGGGAGAGGTGGGTGTAAGAGGGCTCCCACCCACCCCACACAGGTTAAGTCTGTCCTTCATGGGATACTGGCTGGGAAAGAGCTTTTGTGAAATGTGAAAATGAGTATATAACTAATTTAGGGGCAGGCATTTGGCACAGAAGCCCAGATACTGCTTGGAACACCTGCATCCCATATTGGAGTGCCTGGATTCAAGTCCCAGCTCTGCTTCCAAGTCCAGTTTCCTGATAATGTACACCCTAGGAGGCAGCACATGATTGCTCAACGTCCTTGGTCCCTGCCATCCATGTGGGAGACCTGCACTGAGTTCCAGTTTCCTGACTATGGCCTGGCCCACCTAGGCCCAGCTATTGCAAGCATTTAGGTAGTGAACAAATGAAGAATAGATTGGAGCATTTTATCTATTGCTGACTTTCAAATAAAATTAAACATTTAAAAAAAATTCATCTATTTTTAGGGAAGAAAATTTACCTGCACTGAATGGAATTTCAGTAAATGTGATTGACACTATGGGTTCTGGATTGGGGTGGAGGTGGGTGGGAGTCAGCACCCTGGATCAGGGTGTTTGATCCCCGCTGGCATTCTCCTGTCGGCCACTGCCAATGCCTGGCACAGCTCCCTTCTTTACTCTGGCCCTGGGATGCTCAGGCACCCGGGTCAGTGTTGTCCCATCCTTTGGCCACACGCACGCACACACACACACACACACACACACCCTGGCATGTCCGGCCAGCCCTTAAGACCTTGAAGGGCCTTTGGGAATCCAGAAGCAGATCAAGGCATACAGAGGCCAGCCTGGCTCATGCTGGGCCAATCAGCTGTTGTCTCCTGGGAGTCTAGAATTCTGAATGGAGAGGCACAGAAGTCTGGCTGTCGTTAGAGCAGAGTCACGTGGATGGCAGTGCTCCAGGCAGAAAGCCCTGTGCTCTCCTGTGAGGGGGGTCTAGACCAGCCCTTCCTGCGGCAAGTTCTTAGCTGTTCAACCCTTTTTGGGGTGCTCCTGAGACACCCCGTAACCTTTCTCATATGTTTTCCCTGGCTCTCCCCACCTTCTTCAACTCCTTTTCCCCTTAAGTTAGCCAGAGCTGGTTTCTGTGGCTTGCAGCCAACCAATGGCCTCTCAACTGATAAAGGCCATTCCAGGTCAGCAACAGAAGGTGCAGTGAGAGGCAGCGGCCAGCAGAGGGGACTGTGGGCTCACGTTGAAGGGACCTTTCTACCACCCCAAAGGCCTTTGAAAGGAGCCAGGCAGGGGGGAGGTGGTGCTTCCTTGAGTGTTGTCCCCTGGTAAGGGCAGCACACAGAGAGGGAGAGGGAAAGTCTGAGCCTCTGATGTCATCACGGCCACATTATTCACTTCACTCTTGTGACCTTGAGCAAATCACCCAACCTCTCTGATTTGTTTTCCCCCTAGAGATTTATTTATTTATTTATTTATTTATTAATAGGCAGAGTGGACAGTGAGAGAGAGAAAGGTCTTCCTTTTTCCATTGGTTCACCCCCCAATGGCCACTGTGGCCGGCATTCTGTGCTGATCCGAAGCCAGGAGCCAGGAGCTTCCTCCTGGTCTCCTACGCGGGTGCAGGGCCCAAGCACTTGGGCCATCCTCCACTGCCTTCCCCAGGCCACAGCAGAGAGCTGGACTGGAAGAGGAGCAACCGGGACAGAATCCGGCGCCCCAGCGGGGTCTAGAACCCAGGGTGCCAGCGCCGCAGGTGGAGGGTTAGCCTATTGAGCCACGGTGCCGTCCTATTTATTAATTTTTGAAAGTTAGAGTTACACAGAGAGAGGAAAGGCAGAGAGAGAGAGAGAGAGAGAGAGAGAGAGAGAGAGAGAGAGAGAGGTCTTCCATCTGCTGGTTCACTCCCCAATTGGCCGCAACGGCCGGAGATGCATGGATCCAAAGCCAGGAGACAGGTGCTCTTCCGGGTCTCCCACACAGATGTAGGGGCCCAAGGACTTGGGCCATCTTTCCCAGGCCATAGCAGAAAGCTGAATTGGAAGTGGAGGAGCCGGGTCTCAAACTGGTGCCCATATGGGATGCCAGCCCTTCAGGCTAGGGTGTTAACCCACTGTGCCACAGTGCTGGCACCTGATTTGATTTTTTTCCCCTAAAGATTTATTTATTTATTTTTGAAAGTTAGAGTTACACAGAGGGAGAGACAGGCAGAGAGACAGAGATCTTCCATCCGTTGGTTCACTCCCCAGATGGCCACAATGGCCAGGGCTGGGCCAGGCTGAAGCCAGGGGCTGCATCTGGCTCTCCCATCTTCCACTGCTGGGCCATCTTCTGCTGCTTTCCCAGGTGCACTAGCAGGGAGCTGAATTGGAAGTGGAGCAGCCAGGACTCGAGCCAGTGTCCATATCAGATGTCAGTGTCACAGGCTGCGTCATTACTCCCTACGCCACACCACCGGCCCCTCTGATATGTTCTTTTATAAAACTGGAGCAGGACTGGAACATCCCTTACAAGACTATTGTAAAGATTAAATGCAATAATGCATCCTAAGTGCTTCAAACATTGCCTGGCAATATACTGTTAACTCATGGTTACTGTTATTATTACTGTCATTTCTTCAAACATAGAACCAAGGGCAGTCAGATAGGCCCACAGGTGCTGGGAGCCAGACAGGGATCACTGGGTGCATGTGTCTGAGGCCCAGGGGGGTTACAGGTTGTTGCCAACCAGGCAACCCGGTCTGCCCATCTGGCCCTTTATGTACTTTGGCACATGCACAGTGGGGGTTGACATGTGTTGTGGGCCCAGGAAGTTGGAGGTTAAGGTCACCGGTTCAGGATGCAGGTGGAGCAGGCTGTACACTCATCAGCCATGTCATTTTGAGCAGGTCATTTCACTTCTTTGAGTTTCTCACTTTAAAAAAAAAGATTTATTTGTTTATTTGAAAGGCAGAGTAACGCACAGAGAAGGAAAGACAGAGAGACCCTCTATTTGTGGGTTCTCTCCCCAAATGGCTGCTGTCGCTAGGGGCTGGGCCAGGCTCCCGTGTGGGTGGCAGGGGCCTAGGCTCTTGGGCCGTCTTGTGCTGCTTTCCCATTTGCATTACAGGAGTGCTAGATCAGAAACAGAGCATCTGGTTCTTGAACGGGTACCTGCTACGGATGCTGGCATTACAGTGATGGTTTAACTCGCTGTCACGGTACTGGCTCCTATTTGTTCATCTTTAAAACTAGTTTAAGGGGCAGGCATTCAATGTAGATGGCGATGAGCTGTTGCTTGAGATACCTGCATCCCACATCAGAGTGCCTGTGTCCCACTCTACTTCCAACCCAGCTTCCTGTTAATGCTCATCCTAGGAGGCAGTGGTAATGGCTCAAGTACTTGGGCCCCTCCAACTCACATGGGAGATCCAAACTGAGTTCCAAGCTCCTGGCTTGGGTCTGGCCCACTCTGGCTATTGCCAGCATTTGGGGAGTGAAACAGCAGAGAGGAGATATCTCTGTCTCTCTACCTTTCAGATAATTTTTTTTGACAGACAGAGTGGACAGTGAGAGAGAGAGACAGAGAGAAAGGTCTTCCTTTTGCTGTTGGTTCATCCTCCAATGGCCGCCGTGGCTGGCGCGCTGCGGCCAGCGCACCATACTGATCCGAAGGCAGGAGCCAGGTGCTTCTCCTGGTCTCCCATGGGGTGCAGGGCCCAAGAACCTGGGCCATCCTCCACTGCACTCCCTGGCCACAGCAGAGAGCTGGTCTGGAAGAGGGGCAACCGGGACAGAATCCAGTGCCCCGTCCGGGACTAGAACCCGGTGTGCCAGCGCCACAAGGCGGAGGATTAGCCTGTTGAGCCACGGTGCTGGCCTCAGATAATTTTTAAAACAATAATAATAAAAATTTTAAACTAGTTTAAGTATAGTACTCTTCTCATGGGCTATTGTAAGCATTTTTTAAAATTATTTATTTATTTATTTGAAAGTCAGTTTACAGAGGGAGAGAGACAGAGAGAGAAGAGAGAAAGAGAGAGAGAGAGAGAGAAAGATCTGCTGGCTCATTCCCCAGATGGCTGCAATGGCTGGGACTTGCCCAGGCTGAATCCAGGACACAGGAGCTTTTTCTGGGTCTCCTATGTGGGTGGCAGAGGTCCAAACACTTGGGCCATCTTCCAATGCTCTTCCCAGGCCATTAGCAGAGATCTGGATTGGAAGAGGAACAGCCAGACCATGAACTGGCGCCCATATGGGATGCTGGTCTCTCACAATGCTGCCCCCCTGTTGTAAGAATTTTAAAGCATTATCCACATAAAGCAGTTAACAGCTGGCACACTGTCAACATTCAACAAATGTTAGCTGCCACACTTGTCGCCGTCAGCAGACCACAACTGCAGTTAGGACATGTGCAAAAGTTCAGGATGGAGATCTGATCCACAAGGACACCTGGCTGGCCTGGCATCTCAGACCTCAGCCTCCTTCCTTCCTGTTTGACTAGACCTGAGCTTTCTAGGCTTCTGCACTTGGGTGTCCCCAGCCCAGACAGACCCCTGGGTAGAGCGCCTTTCATGGGCTGGCACTCAGTGCAGCCACATGGGGGCACCATCCTTGACTTAATGCTCTCGAGTCACCATCTTGAAACTTTTTAAGGAGGGATCAGTGACTGTTTCCCATTCTCAGTTCACTCTGCAATTACTTTCTCGCTGACAAGTTCTTCGAGCAGTTTTCTTCAGTGTTTTCCCTTATTCTTTATCCTATTGAGGATTTATGTTGGGCTGCTTATCTTGAAAATACTTATGTTCTTAAATTATTTTGGTAACTTTTTAAATCATTGAAATTGCTTTTTCCTTATAATTATACAATTTTTTAATTTTGTTTTTCTTTAAAGATTTATTCATTTATTTGAAAGTCAGAGTTACAGAGAGAGAGAGGAGGGAGAGAGAGAGAGAGAGAGAGAGAGAGAGAGAGAGAGAGAGAGAAAGAGGTCTTCCACCTGCTGGTTCACTCTCCAAATGGCCGCAATGGCCGGAGCTGGGCCAGGGTGAAACCAGGAGCCAAGAGCTTCTTCCAGGTCTCCCACCTGGGTGCAGGAGCCCAAGGACTTAGGCCATCTTCTGCTGCCTTCCCAGTTGCATTAGCAGGGAGTTGAATCAGAAGCAGAGCAGCTGGGACTCAAACCAGCTCTCACATGGGATGTCGGCACTGCAGAGGGTGGTTTCACCCACTGCACCACAATGCTGGTCCCTATTTTGTATATTTTGAATCTTTAACTCTAGGTTGTGTTTGGCTATTGTTTCTTCTTTAATATTTTATCTTCTCTCTTTTTTTAATAATTCTAGTTTAATGATCTTAGAGTTTTTACTTCACCTCATTCTGTCCTTACAACCTCTTAAAATTCCATTAAATTCCATTTCTCGTACAGATCAACTGTATTACTTTGAAAACACCGATTTCCATCCTATAGACGTTGTGGGAGAGTGGTTTTGCAGGTTTTGTCTCACATACCTCACTCGCTGATCAAAATGTGGCAGCACAGCAGAGGGCATTAAGCATGGCAGGTAAGGTGCTCCCATTGCAACAGCTGGGTTCAAGTTCAGGTTCTGGCCGCTGATGCCAGCTCTCTGCCGATGCAGACCTTGGGAGGCGGCAGCTCATGGCCCAAGTCACTGGGCTGCTGCCACTCAGGTGAGAAACTTGAATTGTGTTCCTATGGCTCCTGACTTCAGCCCTGGCCCAGCCCTAGTCATTATGGGTATTTGAGGAGTGAACCAGCAGATGGGAGCTCTGTTTATCTCTGTCTCTCTGCCTCTGAAGTTAAAAATAAATAAGTAAAAGAAAAAACAAATTTGAATTCTGAAATGAGAATTAGCCAGTGGGGCGAGGTCTGTAACTAAATAACTGAGTTCTGCCCAGCCTCCACCCCCCAGCTATGACACCCACTGCACTGAACAGGGTTGCTAAGCAAGCATGCACTGGGAGACCTGTGACTGTTGATACAATATTGAAATACTGCCACACTTGTTGGCAAATGACAAGTAGTGGCACAATAAATAACCAAGCAATTATGTATACGTTCCAGTAGAAACTCATTAGGATACCATTGTGAGCAGTGATAAATGGCCCTTCTGAGAAATGCTAGCCTCACCGTTCAGCTCTTGGCCCGCATCACGGCAGGCGGCGCACGCCGCATTGCTCATTCTTTACGAGGCGCTGTCTTCCCTAGAGGAATCATCAGTTTATCTTTATCCCCAAATTACTCACTTGCAGTGCTTCTAAATAGGGTAGCCCTTATTTTGGCTTTATGGTGTGTGCATTATAATACTTGTAGCAAGAGAGCGGGGTTCCAGAATTAAAGGGAAAATCTGCAAGATGAACAGCCTGGAGAAAGAGACAGCAGTGTTTCAATAACTGTTCCTTTTAAATATCAGAAAGGAAAATCTTCCAAATCTGAGGGAGACTTTTTAAAAGGATATAAATAGGGAAAATTAATACTGATACATGTGACAATAACAACAGCCTGGAAAAGCCTTAGATGCTATAGACAGTCTGTTGACAGTACATTACACCAAAAAAAAGTGTGTGGGACATTCATTCTTCAGAATGACCATCATGTTCTGTTGAAGTTCACGGTTTAGGGGCAGGCATTGAGCTAGTGGTTAGGACAGTGCATGGAGTGCCTGGGTTCCAGTACCGACTCTGCTCTTAATCTCAGCTTCCTGCTAAGCACACTCTGTAAGGCAGTGGTCATGGCTCAAATAGTTGCATTCCTGCCATCCACACGGGAGATGTGGGTTAAATTCCTGACTCCCAGCCTCAGCCTGGCCCAGTCCCAGCTGCCGCAGTCATTTAGGGAGTGAACCAGCAGATGAAAGCTGTCTGTCTCTTATTTATCTGGTTTGCAAATAAACAAAAAAAAAATGACATTTTAATTTGTATCAGTCAGGGTTGGATCACACAAACAAAAACACTCTGAATAAATAGATAGACATAGACAAACAGGAAAGGGAATTTATCATAAGGATCTGACCTTATACAATCGTGAGGATTCATTCGGGGGTGGCTTGTCTCTGCTCCTCAATGCCTGGGGACAGCTGGGAAAATCTGACAGCTGAGGGCTGAAATCCTCTGGAGACATCTTCACAGACAGGGCCCTCCACTGGGGCCGATGAGGTGTGGACATGTGACCGAGACCTGGCCAATGGCATGCGAGTGGCAGGGGTGGATCTCTTACACCTGCCACGCACAACGCTTTCCCCTCTCCATCCATCAACAGAGACTGGAGGTGCCATAGGACCTAGAAGAAAGAAAGTCCCTGTGGTGACACAGCCGAGGCGTCCTCGTGACTGTACAGACTATAAAGCCTGCATGACCCACATGAATATGAAACACCTTTCTATTAAGTAAAAGCATTTCCGTGTTGGCGTCATTATGGCAACGACTGTTAATTATCCTACCTGGTAAGTGGCTATTAGGTCGGGTAATTAACCCTAGCTGGCCATTCACTCAAGTTCCCAATGACCAGAGGTGTGAGAATCTGGGGCTGCGGGTATCCAAGGTGGGTCTTCTCTCCGCGACAGCTGTCCCATAGCCTTTTTATAGTCACGGTGTCAAGGGTTGGTCTTGTAGCTCATATTACCTAAAGTATGTTGGATGGAATTTTGATGATCTCATGTGCCTTTTTCTGACTCATGCTCACAACACATGAGGCCATTTTAGGGACTTCTTGTTAGGGAATGAAAGAGAATCTCCATTTCTTTCTATCAGCACGCTGACAAACCACTCGCACTGGGATCCACCTCTCCTGCTGGTGCAATACTGGAGAAGTCTCCTGTCTGAAGGGCGTCCTTCTGCCTCGGTCTAAGTTCTCCCTGCTCTAAGCTTCAGTTCCTGCTATCTTCCTTCTCCTGCATCATCCGCGTTCTGCATCAGATCATGCTCATCCACACATAAACACATAAACATGCTCTGCTCGCTCTCAGAAGAACAAAACTAACGAAATCTTCATCTGGTGCCCTGTATCCCCATCCAGCTGTCAATCCATTTCTCTGCCTCCCTCACAGCCAGATGTTCAGAATCAACCTTTGTATTTGCTGCTTCCATTCCATCACCTCCCATTCCTGCTTCACTCCATGCTAGTTTGTCTTCTCCCCGCCCCCATTAAAATAGTTCTCCGCATTCCAAATGTCCTCCACTCCACCAAATCCAAAATCCACCTTTAGACTCTCACTCCCCGTTGCAGTTGAACGCCTCCTCGAAATTTCTTTCTTTCTTTCTTTCTTTCTTTCTTTCTTTCTTTCTTTCTTTCTTTCTTTCTTTCTTTCTTTCTTTCTTTCTTTCTCTCTTTCTCTCTTTTTTCCTTCCTTCCTTCCTTCCTTCCTTCCTTCCTTCCTTCCTTCCTTCCTTTCTTTTCTTTCTTTCTCTCTCTCTCTTCCCCTTCCTTCCTTCCTTCCTTCCTTCCTTCCTTCCTTCCTTCCTTCCTTCCTCTTTTATATTTGAAAGTCAGTGCTATGAGAGACAAGAGGCAGAGAGAGAGTTCTTCTATTTACTAGCTCACTCCCCAGATGGCTGCAATATCAGGGGCTAGGCCAACCCAAAGCCAGGAGCCAGGAACTCCTTCCAGGTCTCCCACGTGGGTGCAGGGGCCCAAGCCCTTGGTCCATCTTCTGCTGCTTTTCCCAGGCCATTAGGAGGGAGCTGGATCAGAAGTGGAACAGCCAGGACATGAACTGGTACACATACGGGATACTGGCATCGCAGGCAGAAGCTTAATCTGCTACATCACAATGCTGGCCTTGAAATATTTTCTTCATGTGGGTTCTGTAACACACCTCTCCTATAATCACTGGCTTTATTGGGGCACCTTTGGCAGGCTCTTCCTTCTGCTAGATATCGAATAGGCATCTTAAATAATTCCAGACTCTAAATTCTCTTGATGAGGAGAGAGATCCCCAAATCTATGCCCCCTGCAGGAATATATGTTTTAATACATGGCACTGGGGCCGGCACTGTAGCATAGCAGATGAAGCCACCACCTGAATTGCTGGCATCACATATGGGTGCCAGTTCTAGTCCTGGCCACTCCACTTCCAATCCAATTCACTGCTATGGCCTGGGCAAGCAGTAGAAGATGCCCCAAGTGCTTGGGCTCCTGCACCTGCATGGGAGAATTGGAGGAGGCTCCTGGCTCAGATTTGCCCAGTTCCGGCCATTGTGGCCATTTGGGAAGTGAACCAGCGGATAGAGGATCTCTCTCTCTCTCTCTCTGCCTCTGCCTCTCTGTAACTCTGCCTTTCAAATAAATAAATAAATCTTTAAAAAATAAATACATGGCACTGCCATCTGTCCAGCAATTCAGGTCATTCATTCACTTAGGAATCATTCTTTTTTTTTTTTTTTTTTTTTGGCAGAGTGGACAGAGAGAGAGAGAGAGAGAGAGAGAGAGAGAAAGGTCTTCCTTTTCCATTGGTTCACCCTCCAATGGCCACCGCAGCCGGTGCGCTGTAGCCGGCACACTGTGCTGATCTGAAGGGAGGAGCCAGGTGCTTCTCCTGGTCTCCCATGGGGTGCAGGTCCCAAGCCCTCAGGCCATCCTCTGCTGCACTCCCTGACCACAGCAGAGAGCTGGCCTGGAAGAGGGGCAACCCGGACAGAATCCAGTGCCCCGACCGGGACTAGAACCCGGTGTGCTGGCACCGCAAGGTGGAGGATTAGCCTATTAAGCTGCAGCGCCAGCAGGAATCATTCATTTCACCACCCTCTTGCATCCCCAAACTCTAACCAGTCAATAAATTCTATAAAATCTAGCTGCCAGGGATATATACAGTATAGGAATCGATCAGTTGCTCTCAATTTCTGCTTTCACTTCTCTATTTCTAATCACCATTACCTCTTGCCTGGATAACTCTAGTAGTCTCGGAATTGGTTTGCCTTCTTCCACTTCTGATCCTATATAGTCTAATCTCCACACAGTAACCAGAGTAACCTTTCCAAGGCAGAAACTGTTCCTACAGTTCTTCAAGCATGCTAAGCTCTTCCTGCCTCGGGGCCTTGCACTTGTGGATCTCTTCCTAGAACACCCTTCTTCCTGGTCACTGCATGGATAATGATTCCTTATTCCAAATCTAAATATCACATCTCAGAGAGCGCTCACCACTCTGTGTCAATTGTATTCTCCTTCTTCGCCGTATGGCTGTCACAGCACCGTTTGTTTTTGATTGAAAGTATAATTACATTGTTGTTTACTTTTTTATATTGTTAAAGTGTCAATCTTCATGAAATTATGGTCTCCAGAAGGGAAAGTGCTATGAACTGCATTGTGTTGCCCCCAACTTCACATGTTGGAGCCCTAACACTCTCATTGTGACCGTATTTAGAGATAGGGTCTGATTTAATGTTGGCCACATCCCAGTAAGTACCTTCATAGCAATGAAGACAACAGGTGCTTTGGGCTAAACAACTAGGCACCATGGCCTGTGAAATTAGCATCACATGACCTCCTGCAGCCCAGTCCTGGCTCAGGGCCTCACCCCACCCTTCTCTGCACAGAGGCTCTGCTCGCAGACATCCACGTGGCTCCAGGACAAGCTCTGTGGCTCCCTCACGTCCTGTGATTTTTGCTGGATGTCACTGCAGTGCAGATCTGATGGCCACATTTTAAACTGCGAGCCCTCCCCCTGCCCCACCACTACAGCTGGGCTTCTCTGAGTGGTGGTCTCAGGTGAGGCATGCCCCAAAGGTGCCTTTTTCTACTCTGTTACATGCTGGTCGCAAAGGATTTTGTCCTAGACTTTAAGCTCCTTGATAGGACCTTATTTAACTTGCCTACTGTGCAGTGATTAAGCTGTTATCTCTCTGCTCCAAACCCTCCCTTCTCTAATCTGCTTTGGGAGTCTGGGGCTGGGATCTGCAAACCACGTCTCTGCTTTGCTGGCTGGCTCCCTGGGAGGTTCTGTCAGTAAAGGATGCTACAGGGTATTTTAAGGGCACCTGGGGTTTGTTTTAAGCAGGTACAGCAATGCACACAGACATGGAAATGACTGCCCTGAGGGAAGACACGTATTCACAGCTCCCTAGAAGCAGGAGGCGTGCTGAGCCATGGTGAGGGGCTGGGGTTGGGGGTAGGGGACACACAGAGAAGCACCAGGGTTCATCAGGAGGCCAGAGTGCAAGGGGGAAATGTGGACAAAAACCTCTACTGGGGTCTCACGGGAAGGAATGGGCAAGCAGGTAAGGGTGGGCTTTTTTTTTTTTTTTTTTTAGATTTATTTATTTATTTATTTGGAAGGCAGAGTTACAGAGGCACACAGAAAAAGAGAGTCTTCCATCTGCTGGTTCACTCCCCAAATGGCTGCAACAGCCAAAGCTGGGCCGATCTGAAGCCAGGAGCCTCCTCCAGGTCTCCCACGTGGATGCAGGGGCCCAAGGACTTGGGCCATCCTCTACTGCTTTCCCAGGCAGTGAGTTGGATTGGAAGAGGAGCTGCTGGGACTCGAACTGGTACCCATATAGGATGCTGGCACTGCAGACGGTGGCTTTACCTCCTACACCACAGTGCCAACCCCAGGTGGGCTGGTTTGAGTTATTTCAGCAGACTTTGGGGGTATGGGAGCTCTCGTTAGTGGTTTGGTACTTGGCTCTGGAGCTTGGGGCAGGTGGATGGAGGCTCAGATCAAGTGCCTGATAGTCAGTAGTTAGAGTTTGAGGTCTGGGTTAGTCAGTTTGCAGGGGAAAGGCATGGTCTAAGCTGAATTGTTCACTATCTCCAGGAATTATCTTGTCCTGGAAGGGACAGCTCCTCCAGAGTCAGTGAGGCCCCAACTTGTCTAAGGATCAAAGGAAAGAAGACATGATTAACACCCAGGGAGAAAATGCAAAGACGGGGTGCAGAAGACTCTCTGTGGGTCCCCCGGGGAACTTCCTGTGGGCTCCTGGTTGCTTATGCTGTTGTGAGCACCCCAGCAATGCTATTCTCCTCCCGGCAACAAAAAACCCTCCCTGGAGCTGCCGCTGAGACTAGTGTATGGTCTCCCACTGCTTCAGAGCCAGTCCCATCACTGTGCTCCTTCAGAGCTACCAGCACCAGCCAGCCAGTGTCCTATTCCCAAGAGGTCTGCATCTCAGCCCCACAGAGCTCTCTTCCAGGCTTAGAGAGACATCAGTGTCAGCCTGGAAGTGACCCTCCTGGGAGCTCTAAATGTCAGCTGGGCAGGGGACCTCTGCTTTGCTTGCACTTTTTTTTTTTGACAGGCAGAGTAGACAGTGTGAGAGAGAGACAGAGAGAAAGGTCTTCCTTTGCCATTGGTTCACCCTCCAATGGCCGCTGAGGCCGGCGCACTGTGCTGATCCGAAGGCAGGAGCCAGGTGCTTTTCCTGGTCTCCCATAGGGTGCACGGCCCAGGCACTTGTGCCATCCTCCACTGCACTCCCGGGCCACAGCAGAGAGCTGGCCTGGAAGAGGGACAACCGAGACAGAATCCGACGCCCCAGCTGGGACTAGAACCCGGTGTGCCAGTGCCGCAAGGTGGAGGATTAGCCTATTGAGCCGCGGCACCGGCCATGAAATTTCCATTTCTGTGATACATTGGTGTCTTTCTTGTTATCTGTTTTGTGGCCTCATTAGCAACTTTATTCCTAGTTAGCAATTATACTTACTCAAATCTCTGTTCAGATTCCTGGTGAGGCCCGTCTCTCCTGGTTGGGCCCTGGCTGATTGAAAAATTTTTACCAGGAGTGGTTCCAGGAAACACATCCTTGAAGATGGGATTTTTTTTTTTTTTTTGACATTGCTTTGGTTGTATTCTTGGGCTTGAACTCAGTGCCAAGCTTTTTGCCAATGGAAATGGTTGCCAGCAATCTCAGCAACTCACACCACCTGTGGTTGGTTGTGATGCTGTATCTATCAAAAGTGAATGACAAAGTGGCTGTCCTACTTGGTTGTTATGATGATGATGATGGAAGGACTAAGATGTGGGATATGTAACCAAGCCCATCCCTAGCAGCCTTTGACGTAGATTTTATCTCATCTCAGTTCCTTAGCTTGCAATCCTCTGTAAAGCTTAACCCAGTTAAGAGAGCAACAATATAGTTAACATCGCAATACAAGTCTGAATTCTGAGAGCTTCTGCAGGAACTCACAGCCAGAACTCCCAATAGCAGGACTTGAAATTCATTAGTCACCTCTACAGCTGATATCCTGGTGGTAGACTTCGAGAGGTTTTCTCAGGAACTTAGAGCACAGATCAAAGAAACCAACACCCAAGCTATCCTTAGACCTCCCACAACAGCCCACTTTTTGCCATCCCAAAGAAAACACACTGGGTCCTATTACTAAGCAATCAAAGAAAAGCCATAAGCACTATGGACCAACCAGAGGCCCATGTGTGAGCTGATTATGCATGGCTCACCCCCAAGTTTGGGCTATAAGATTCACTGCTGTGGGGCTGGTCTAATGGCACAGCGGATTAGGCCGTCGTCTGCAATGCCAGCATCCCATATGGGTCCCAGATTGAGTCCCAGCTACTTCACTTCAGATCCAGCTCCCTGCTAATGTGCCTAGGAAAGCAGTGGAAGATGGCTCAAGTGCCCCTGCATGCACATGGGAGACCTGGAATAAATTCCTGGCTCCTGGCTTCAGCGTGGCCCATCCCCATCTCTTGCGGCCATTTGGGGAGTGACCAGCAGATGGAAGATTTCTCTCCTTCTCTGTAACTCTGCTTTTCAAATAAATAAATAAATCTAAAAAAAAAAAAAGTTCACTTTCTTTACTCCCTCAAGGAGTCTGGGAACTGAGCAATGGCTACCTGGAGCCTTGTTTTGTGCACTGCAGTAAATATCTATATTTTTTCCACTAGCCCTGCTCTGGGCACTGGCTTACTGTGTGCTAGATGACTGGACCTAGTTTTCGGGGTTCTATAGAAACCCCTCCAACCAATTTTGGGGGCTGTTTTATAGCAGGTGGATTCTGTTGAATGCAATAGACTGTATATAAAAAGAAAGTGAAAAGCAAGTTCAACTGAATATTTGGGATTGTGACCACATATGAGAAATAATTAACATTTTTGAGAAAAGGATGATGGGAACATCTCTCAAAAAGATGTGATTACTGCATCTCCTTAGGGGAAGACTGTGAATGATGGTTGCATGCTGTCACACAGCAAGACAGAGTTGTTTTTATCATCTTACAGAAGTTCAAGTATTGCAGAAAGTGAAATGGACGTGTGAGTGATGGATGTGCCAGTTACTAAGCTGATATCTATGGCTTTACCCTTACTCCTCTGCTCTGCACACCACATTTCTACCTTGCCAACAGCAGGCTCCCTACCAGGCTCTGTCAGTGGGTGATGGTCGGAGGGGAAGACTACAGACTAGAGGGCAAAGAAGAGCCTCACTTCTTCCCTGGGGCTCCCTGGGCCTGTGCGCATCACCCCGGCCACAGCAGTTCCTGCCTGTGGAGGTTGCTGAATGAGGGTCTGTGGTCCTGGCAGCACCTGCGGCCAGGCTGACTGTACTTCACTTGGAGCTCCATGCCGGCTACATGGCAGCCCCTCCTTGGAGATCTGAGCTTCAGGCTTGCAGGGTCCCTCAGCTAAGCTTGAGTTTTTAAACAATGAAATACCTCACCTTTGTTCTCTTAGCCCAAGAGCTAGCAGCCGCTTCCTCTAAGTGCGGCCTCCAAGACACCTGTTAGTCCTTCTCTGACCTTTTCAGTTAAGCTGTTGGTGACTTTCCACCTAGATAATGGTTCTTTATGTTACGTTTTCTCTGCTCAAATGACTGATGTGATCTCTCTCTCTCTTCATCAGACCCTTCCTGATACATGCACCTTAGCATCCTCTGAGCAGAGAATTGTGTCTGATAATAATTGTTTCTAATACCATTTCTTGACCTCTTACCGCCCCAGCTTTATTCTAAGAGCTCTATGTGTACCATCTCATCTCATCATCAAGTAATTTTATGAGATAGGGACTATTTCTCTTATTAAAAGAAAAAATAAATACTGGTAAGTAGTGAATGTTGAAGAAAATATATTGTTAGATAAGGCAGGAGAAACCTGACCCCATACAGACATTAAGCCATGTGGAATTAGGGCTTCCAATTAAAAGTTAAAGAATAACTTGGGACATTCAGCAATTAAAGCATTGAGGGTTTACCCTTAGGTAGGTGATATATGAGGGCGATCAGGCCCCACCAGGACTGACTTCCAGGCCAAAGGCTATTGTGGACTTCTAAGGGCATGAGCCACGCAGCTTCAGAAGAAGTGAGTAGCTGGTTTAAGTCTTTACCTTGCCATCTCAGGCTGGATGGAGTTCAGTGCCAATTCCATTTATGGTTTAGGGAATGTTATTGACCTAGTAAGCCCCTTAAGTTGAGTCCAAATAGATACTAGAGACACAGATCAAAGCACAATAAGCTTCTCATCAGGCTGGGTTTCTCTTTTTTCCTGATTATGATCCGTTTATACACACAGCAGTTACTTTGTTTCCTTCTTCTGGGACCCTAACTAATTGCTTTCTTGTCTGTTATTACCCATCCAGGCTCAGAGCCTTGCAGAGGGTAATTCCATCTGCACATGCTCAAGGCTTAGCAAAAATTTACTCTATTGTCTCATCCCTACAGATGAGGAATTTGCGCCACAGGGCAATCAAGTAACTTTCCCTTGGTCACACAGTTGATAAGTGACAGAGCCAGACTTTGAGGGTATGATAGACAATAGAATCAGTGGTCAGGAGCTCTCTGTCTCTCTCTGCTTCTCAAACAAGCAAAATTTTGGAAAGAAGAAAAAATACAAAAATGAATTTTAGTGGCAAATAGATCTAGATTAAATCTGAGATGTGCTTGTTGCTACAATTCTCATGAACAAAGAAAATTACTTAGCATTTGTTAGACTCAGTTTCCTCACCTATAAAATGTAAAAAATATATAAATAAAATAAAATATAAAATACAAATAAAATAATATAGATCTATATATATATCAATTTAAGCCATTTTAAGACAATTTTAATAGCATACCAATTTATGATGCATGACTGCCCCCTAGAGGCAAGCTGAAACATTGACTCTATAACTATGCTAAATACAATCCCTGAAAGTCTTTCTTCCCTAACTGTCCAACCAAAAGGCTAGTGGTTTCTGCCAGTCAGATGGCCAGCTAACAACTACTCTGTAGTGTCTCCAGTCTCAAAGAGTTGCAAGATCAGTCAACTAGAAAGGGTTGGCCCACTTGGGTACTTCAGGGCAGAAATGCGCCAGAAAACAAATTCCCACGGAAAGTAAGTTACCCACCGCCACCACTAACAATAACACACTCTCACATTCTCACATACATGCACCACATACCACACACACACACTCCAAGTTTTCTACACCTTAAAGAGACAAATTTTCCCTGCCTGTCATAAACTACATCAGATAACCAAGTAAATAAACAAAAAATGAGGGGCATTGCCCAGTTCATTTTGTTACTGTAAAATATGTCCAGAATCCCTCATTGTGAACATCTGGATGGGAGAAAGTGTAGGAAGGTAAAGCAGTGTGTATGATGCACATGAGGGGTCTGCGAGGAGTTCATGGGAAATGTGTGTTATGAAGAAAATGATGCTTGGCTCTCAAGGTTTTTTTGGCATGAAAAATAAACTTACCCTTTAATTCCATTTTTTCCCATGAACTTTCTGAAGTATGTTTGTGTTAACATCTCAGCCCAGTCTGGACCAATGCACCATAACCAAATATTTTAATATTTCAATGGCAAAATGTACTGAGATCAATAAAAACTACAAATAGTGGCACACCTGTTCAGGACAGCTTTCGCTGCCAAATGAGTTTGCTGGTTTGCTGAAAACTTACCTACCCACCCCCCAATAAATCCATTTCTAGTTTTCAGAATTTTGGGGGATTACAAAAAAGGATCAGGGACCTATACAACTGGTGCCAAGCCAATTCAGGACAGTGGGGGAAAAGAGAAGTTAGCCTAAAATCAATGGTAAATATATTTGTGAAAATCTTAAAAATAAAAACGCTAGCAAATAGAATCTGGTAGTCCATACAAAATAACATCTCCCGAGCACTAGGAAAGAAGGTGTAGCATCACAGCTGTGATCATGCATTCAAGTTGGCGAGACCCGTAAGACACCAACAGACTAACTTAGAACACAAGGTGGGAGAGGAAGCAGATGTTGCATCTTCATCTCACCAGCAGCCCAGCAGCTACCCAAGAACACAGGTCTTGTCACTCACCCACAGGACATGTACCTGCCATGGGTGAGCCAAGGTGTGCGTGGGGGGGGGGGTCACCTTGACCCACAGAAACTGCAGTCTCCCAGCAGGTGTTTAGCCTAGTAGTTAAGATGTCTGTAACCCACATCAGAGTACCTATGTTTGGTTCCCAGCTCTGGCTCCTCACTACAGCTTCTGGCCATTGCAGACCATGGGAGACAACCATAGTGGTTCAAATCTAGCCCTGGATTCCTGCCACATGTGTGAGAGATCTGGACTGAAGGCCTGGTTTCTGCTTTGGTCTGGCTTGACCATGCCAACCCTGGCCTTTGCAGGCATTTGCAGAGTGAACCAGCAGATGAGATCTCTCTCTCTCCCCCGCTTCTCTCCTCCTCTCCCTCTCTCCATCCCCAATATTTTCCCCAAAAGTGTAGCCTCTATTTTCCACCAATGTTCCCTACCTTTCTCACTGTATAATTCCACAGTCCACTTACCCATTGGCAATACCTCTAATTCACACAACAAAGGCAGTACACACAATATCCCCATTCATCTTAACTCTGCAGTTTCCAAGGAAACATTATGTGGGAAGGCCAAGGTTAGAATCAGCCAGGCTTACACCAACCCAGGCCTGATATTAATTTGCATTTTACTCACAGAAGTAAATGTAACAGTAGGAAATCTGTCACTGTGATTGGCCAATTAACTGATAAAGGAGAAAAGAATACACATGAGAACAAGGATGCAGAAAAATCAGTCAACAAAACCAAACTTGAATTTATAATAAAAACTCTCAGCAAGTCATGAATAGAAGGGAACTTTTTCCATGTATTAAAGGGTATGTACTTGGGGCTGGCGCTGTGGCGTAGCAGGTAAAGCCACTGCCTGCAGTGCTGGCATTCCATATGGGCACCGGTTCATGTCCAGGCTGCTCCACTTCCAATCCGGCTCTCTGCTGTGGCCTGGGAAAGCAGTAGAAGATGGTCCAAGCCCTTGGGCCCCAGCACCCACATGGGAGACCCAGAACAAGCTCCTGGATCCTGGCTTTGGATCAGCACAGCTCCGGCTGTTGCAGCCAACTGGGGAGTGAACCAGCAGATCGAAGACCTCTCTCTCTCTTTCTGCCGCTGCCTCTCCTTCTCTCTCTGTGTAACTCTGACTTTCAAATAAATAAATAAATCTTTTAAAAAAGGATATATACCCAGCCTGTGCTGTGGCACAGCAGGTTAAAGCCCAGGTGCTGGCATCCTATATGGGTGCCAGTTCGTGTCCCAGCGGCTCTACTTCTGATCCAGCTCTCTGCTATGGCCTGGAAAGCAGGGAATATGGCCCAAGTCCTTGGGGCCATGCACTTGTGTGGGAGACACAGAGGAAGCTCCTGACTCCTGGCTTCAGATTGGCACAGCTCCAACCGTTGCAGCCATCTAAGGAGTGAACCAGCAAAAGGAAGACCACAAAGATGGGAAACCTGGAAGAAGCTCCTGGCTCCTGGCATCGCTCTGGCCCAGCCCCAGCCATTGTGGCCATTTGGGGAGTGAACCAGTGGATGTAGAATCTCTTTCTATCTCTCTTTCTCTCTCTGCCTCTACCTCTCCTTCTATGTAACTCTGACTTTCAAATAAAATAAACAAATATTTTGAAAAAAAAAAGATTTATTCATTTATTTAAAGGATAGCATGATGGGGAGAAGTGGAGAGACATTTTCCATTCATTGGTTCACTCCCCAATCAGCCACAACAACAAAGGCTGGGCCTGGCCAAAGCCAGGACCAGGAGCTCCATCTGGATCTCCCATGTGGA
Organism: Sylvilagus floridanus; assembly: GCA_949820135.1. NCBI lineage: Eukaryota > Metazoa > Chordata > Mammalia > Lagomorpha > Leporidae > Sylvilagus > Sylvilagus floridanus. The sequence continues at coordinate 30,592,336 of OX463225.1, forward strand.
TGGCAGGGGCCCAAGCACTTGGGCCATGTTCTACTGCCTTCCTAGGCATATTAGCAAGGAGCTGGATCAGAAGCGGAGCAGCCAGGACTCCAACTGGGGTGCCAGCATTGCAGGCAGTAGCTTAATCTGCTATGTCACATAATGCTGGCCCCCAGTTCTGCCCAGTTCCATAGTTGCTGGTTTGTTTTTTTTTTTTTTCCTGAGAGTTTGTGAACTCTTCATTTTACCATCATCAGAAGTCCTGCCCAATAGACAATTTTTCATTGTGGAAAAATACACACAAATATAAAAAATTCCTATTTAGATCATATTAAAGTGTACAAGTCAATGACGTCTGATACAAACACAATGTTGTATCATCATTATCACTACCAAATTCTAGAACATTTTTAACTCATCAAAAGGAAACCCTGTCCCCACAAAGCAGTGATTTCCGACTCCTCCCTAACCCTAAACTAATTTCTGTCCACACGTTTGCCTATCCTGGATGCTTCATATAAATGGAATCATGCAGTATGTGCTTTTTGTGTCTGGCTTCTTTTATTTAGCAAAATATTTTCAAGTTTATTCATGTCTTAACACATTCTAAATGCTTCTTATGGCTGCAAAACATTCCATTATATGGATATAGTGCATTTTAAAAATCCTTTCATTTGTTGAAAGATGTTTGTGTTGTTTCCACTTTTGGCTGTTATGAATAAATGCTGCTTTGAACATTTGTGTACAAGCTGTTGTGTGAACACCTCTCTTCAATTCTTTGGGTTTATACCTAGGAGCAGAAATGCTAGGTCATATGGTAATGCTATGTTTAACTTTTTCAGGAACAGCCAAACTTTTTCCCACAGTGGCTGCACAATTTTGCACTCCAATTTCTTAGCACAGTCATCCTAATGAGTTTAAAGGAATAGCTCATTGTGGTTTTTGACTTACATTCCCGAAGTGACTAATGCTGATCTTATCACACGCTTGTCCGCCATTAGTCTGTCTTTGGAGAAATGTCTAGTCAAGTCTCTGCACATCCATGAATAGGGTTGTTTTTCTTACTGTTGTTGAGTTGTGAGAGTTCTTTATATATTCTGGATACTGTACTCTTATCACACATGTTATTTACAAATGTTTTCTAACATTCTGCAGGTTATCTTTTACTCTCTTAGTAGTGTCCTCTGATGTATAACCATTTCCAAATTTGAGGAAGTCTAGTTTGTCCATTGCTTTCTTTTGTTGCTTGTGCTTTTGCTGTCTCATCTAAAACTATTGCCAAATCCATGGCACAATTTTAAAGCTTAATATTTTACAGCACATTGTTCAAGGTTGAGTATCACTGTTTTCAAATATTTCATCTTGGTAATCTCATCTAAAACTTCACTCCAGAAAGAAGATAACTTGGAAAGAAAAACCACATATAACTATAGGCTGTTTTGTTTAGGATTTACTGTTCAGATGCAGGATATGTAGTAACACAGGGGCGGAGACACAAAACTGTTCCCCAAGTGAACTTGAAGGAGCTCAAACCATTTTCAATCAGTAAGAGCTTCCTCTCCAAATGCATTCATGTAGCTGAGTCCAAGTGTCTTTGGGACCAACTGTATAATTAGATTCCCAAAGTAACTTTTATATGGAACCAAATGTTCAGAAAGGATAAATAACAAAATATGGCAATTTGATTAACATTCAGTAATAACCACAGCAGTTAGTTTCAATGTAGATCATTTTTAAAAAAGATTTATTTATTTACTTGAGAGGCATAGTTACAGACTGAGAGAGGAGAGGGGAGAAGAGAGGGGAGGGGAGGGGAGAGGAGAGAAGAGAAGAGAGGAGAGGGGAGGGAAGAGGGGAGGGGAGGGGAGAGGGAAGGAGAGGAGAGGGAAGGGGAGGGGAGGGGAGAGGAGGGGAGAAGGGAGAGGAGAGGGGAGAGGAGGGGAGAAGGGAGAGGAGGGGAGAAGGGAGAGGAGAGGGGAGAGGAGAGGGGAGAGGAGAGGGAAGGGGAGGGGAGGGGAGGTAGGGAGAGGGGAGGGGAGAGGAGAGGGGAAGGAGAGGGGAGGAGTGGCTCTCAAAGTGTGGTCCCCAGGCCGGCAGCTTCTCAAATCACTTGAGAATTTATTAGAAAAGAACATTCTCAGCTCTACTCAAGCCCCAATAAATCAGAAATCTGTGTTTTAAGTACTCTGGGTAATTCTGGTGTGAGCTTAGGTTTAGGATTTAAGACCACGTTCTTAAAACATGAAAGCTGCTGTACCCAGGAGGCTAGAGCATTGGTGAGTCTAGTGCGTGACGCGACAGCAGAAGGAAGGAGGATCCATGCTCTAGGTTCTGGCAGACTTGGACTTCTGTCCCTCCTGCTGTCAGTGAAGTGTCCCTGGCTGGCAGATACAATATTTGAGCTGCTGGTCCTTCAAACTGTCTCCATGATACTAACACAGATCCAGTTAAAAATAAAAGACTCTTGGAGACTTGGTTGCTGAGAGGGAGGGGCTGTCCTTTGGTCTGTCCTTCTTTGGGGATCCTGCAGCTGTGTGGCACCTTACACCTGAGCTGCCACGCTCGCCTCACTGCGCCTGCAGTGGCGGGTGCTCAGGGTACATGCACCTTGGATGCTGGCGACCCACAGTCTGTGATTCAGTTCTGCAGGGGAGGCTCAGACACCCATTGTGCTAAGAATAGCACTTTTCTGTTTCCACTTTATGTGCAAGAAGCTTTTCTCTGTCCCCTTCATCAGATATTAAAACTCTAATGCAGGCCGGCGCTGTGGCTCAATAGGCTAATCCTCTGCCTTGTGGCGCCGGCACACTGGGTTCTAGTCCCGGTCGGGGCACCGGATTCTGTCCTGGTTGCCCCTCTTCTAGGCCAGCTTTCTGCTGTGGCCAGAGAATGAAGTGGAGGATGGCCCAAGTGCTTGGGCCCTGGACCCATGGGAGACCAGGAGAAGCACCTGGCTCCTGCCTTTGGATCAGCACGCCGGCTGCGGCGGCCATTGGAGGGTGAACCAACAGCAAAGGAAGACCTTTCTCTCTGTCTCTCTCTCTCACTGTCCACTCTGCCTGTCAAAACAAAACAAAACAAAAAACTCTAATGCATGCTAAGGAATGGTGCTGTAGGCTGGGGTTACAGCAGAAAACAAACTGACATGGTTCCTGCTTGCAAAACACTCTTTCCCCTGGTAAGGAGATGATAAAATAAAAGCCAAAATGGCTGCAGAATGGCTAAAAAGAAAGTAAGCTTTAGAAACTGTTGATGGGCAAAATGAAACCATCCTCAGTACTTTATCGATACTCTGCAGGTCGGGAAAGATTTCAGAGTGACCAGCGTGTCCCTGACACGGATGTTTCACTGGACTTGCAAGATTTGTAAGCCCCTGATTTGTGTCAGTTTCCTACCCCTGGACTATGCTAGCTCAGTCCTTGCTTAGCTCCAGCAAATGCTAAGCTGCATTTTTTCCCCTCTTCCTCTCCTTGTTATAGAAGCCTCAATCCTGCCTCACTTCATCAGAACAGTAGTTCAGTATCTAAACTGCCCTTGTGGATCCTGGTTTGAAACAAAACCATCTTTGCTTACATGTTAAGATCATTTACAATGAATGATTCACAGGGAGGAAGCAATTTCAAAAGTATATACAGGCCTCAGAGGCCCTTTTCACCAAAATGGTGCCAACGGCAAAGAAAGAAGCTCCTGCCCCTCCCAAAGCTGCAGCCAAAGCAAAGGTTTTGAAGGCCAAGAAGGCAGAGCTGAAAGATGTTCATGGCCACAAGAAGGGGATCTACCTGTCACCCACTTTTCAGCAGCCAAGGACACTGCAATCTGGAGCAGCCCAGATAGCCTCAGAAGAGCACCCCCAGGAGAAACAAGCCCGACCACTGGTGTCATCAGCAAGTCCCCCAGCCACTCTCTGCCACAAAGAAGACCGAACACAACACACTTGTGTCACTGTGGATATCAAGCCACAGGGAATCAGGCTGAACAGGCTGTGAAGAAGCTCTGTGACACTGATGTGGCCAAGGTCAACACCCTGATCAGGCCTGGTGAAGAGCAGAGGCCTGTGTTCCATTGGCTCCTGATTATGATGCTGTCAACAAAATCCGGATCATCTACACAGAGTCCAGTGGGATAATTCTGAACATAGGGGTTTCTTGGCCATAAAAATAACAAAATTGGGGCCAATGTTGTGGCACAGTAAGTTAAGCTGTCGTTTGCTCCCATATCTGAGCACTGGTTCAAGTCCTGGCTTCTCTGTTTCCAATCCAGTTTCCTTCTAATGCACCTAGGATGATGACCCAGTGCCTTAGCCCCTGCCACCCATGTGGGAGACCAGAAGGAATTTCTGGATCCTGGCTTCAGCCTGGCCCAGAGTTGGCTGCCACAGCCATTTGGGGAATGAACCAGCAGATGGAAGAGCTCCCTCTCTGCCTTTCAAACACACAAATAAATCTTTTAAAAAATAATAAAAGTAAATACAAATACAAATTGTGCCAAGTATGATTATTTTTTTTTTTAAAGCCACATGACCTTGGGACATGCTCAACCTTATTTTTTTTTTTTTTTAAGATTTCTTTATTTATTTGAAAGTCAGAGTTTACAGAGAGAGGAGAGGCAGAGAGAGAGAGGTCTTCCATCTGCGGGGTCATTCCCCAATTGGCTGCAATGGCTGGAGCTGCACTGATCTGAAGCTAGGAACCAGGAGCTTTTCCGGTCTCCCATGCAGGTGCAGGAGCCCTAGGATTTGGGCCATCTTCTACTAATTTCCCAGGCCATAGCAGAGAGCTGGATTGGAAGAGGAGCAGCCAGGACCTGAACCAGCACCCATATGGGATGCCGCACTGCAGGCGGCAGCTTTACCTGCTATGCCACAGCGCCAGCCCCTGATTATTTAGAAATATTGGAGAAAGCATAAATGCTCCCATTTTCCCATTTGTTTTACCTTTAAAGCTCTCGCAGGGTGGGATTTTCAAAAGTGAATGTCATGCAGAAAGATTTGAGCCCTTTCTACAGCCTTCAGGGTCCTGCTCCCGGGCTTCAGCTCACCACTGATATCGTACACTAATGTTCCTAGAGCATTTAATAAGAGAGCTAATAGGTGGCACAATAATTCTAACCTTCTAAGTTTATATCCTTTGATCCAGTCACTTCTGGGAATCTCTCCAAAGGGGACAATGTAGTCTCTAGAAAAAAGCTGTACCACTAAAAACAATTATTGCCGTTTTATATATTCAATAAACAAACTGAATACTCAATTGTTATTTTATTACTGTCAGTATGTTGTTGGACTCACTGTGAGTCATGGGTAAAATATGGTGATAATTGCTACCTCCGAAGTTTGTGGGGCAGCTGTTTAGCCCAGCAGGTGAGATGCCCTCTAAGACACCTGCAACTCATATCAAAGTAGGTTTGATTCCCCATTCCAGTTCCTGTCTCCAGCTTCCTGTCAGGCTCAGGTAATTGGGTTCCTGCCCCTCAGTGGGAGACCTGAACTGAATTCCTGGCTCCCAATTTTGGCCTGGCCCAGGCCCAGCTGCAGGCATCTAGGGTAGCGAGCCAGCAGATGAGGGCTCTCTCTGTCTCTCACTGTGTCTCACAAACAAGCAGGATTGAATGTCTATGGAAATATTTCCCTAGCACTGGGCCTGGCACATAGTAAGTGTGCTATGCATGAGTTCATCTCTGTTTTCTTTTTTTTTAAGATTTATTTTATTTATATGAGAGGCAGAGTTATAGAGAAAGGAGGAGAGACAGAGAGAAAGATCTTCAACCATTGGTTCAGACACCAAATGGCTGAAGCCAGGAACCCAGAACTCCATCCTGGTCTCCCACATGGATGGCAGGGGCCCAGGTACTTGAGTCATCTGCTGCTGCTTTTCTCAGGCTCATTGGCAGGGAGCTGGATTGGGAGAGGAACAGCTGGGCCTCAATCAATTCTCATATGGAATGATGGTGCAGCAGGCAGTAGCTTAATCCATTGCCCCACAATACCGGCCCTCACCTCCCTCTTCTAATTGTGTTGCATTTTCGTGTGTGTGTGTGTGTGTGTGTGTGTGTGTGTGTGCGTGTTTATAGGAGGACTTCAAAACCTTCATGGAAATTGAATGAAAAAGCAAATTTATTTTTATGTAAAACTTTTCTGAAATCTAGGCAATATTTTTCATAACACATTTCCGTGAATTTCTGAAGATCCCTCATATATGCACATATGTGATAATCTACCCAGATTTTCTAGAATCACCAGTCCCCTCACCTTGAACTCAATCAGATTAACAACTGTTACCTCCTCTCTTTCCCTGCAGCATTCAGATAGTGAGTAGCTGGGCTGTCCTAACCTTGACTACTGGCAAGCATCCTTTCCTTGGTGTTAGTCACTGCCTCTCCTGGTTCCCAGGCACCCAGTCCACTGTCCATATGGAGCACAAGAGCCTCTGACTGCCTCCATGCTGGCCGCAGCATCTCCCACCCTACAGGAACAGAAGCAGATACTGGTGAGTACAGCAGAAGAGGATAGACAGCAGATAGCAGACAGCAGTGCCCACTCTACTGGGAAGCGATTTGGTTCTTCATGAGCTGTCCCACCCACAGGAGAACGATTGTTCCCGCTCATCCAAACAATGCACTCAAACCTGGTGGGCAAGATCACGGGAATGCTGCTGGAGATTGACAACTCGGAGCTGCTGCACATGCTGGAGTCCCCCGAGTCTCTGCTCCAAGGTGAGTGGTCCTCAGACCCCACAGCTTCAGCTCCCAGCTAGGAGATCATGGTGTCCTTGGACACTGTGGATTTAACGTGGACTGGTACCTGCAGAGAGGCCTAAGTCAGCAATGAAGCTGTCCTGTGTGTGAAGATGCCCAGCAGCTGGTTCCCAGACAACATGACCTTTCAATGAACTCTAACCTTGACCAAGGCAACATCTACTGTACCTTAAGAAAGAGTGAGCTTTACAACTTAGGGCAATAGCCCCATTGTTTGCCTCTCCCTCCATACAGATAACAATGAGTGTAAGAATGCAACATAACCCCCTTGTATCAATAATCAAGTCTGCTAGCTTTGACCAGGTAGTCTTCAGTTTTCAGTGAAATTCTTCAATTTTCAATGTGTTTGATAACCGCACGTGAATCTGTATTGTTTAAACCCAATTCAATGCACATACCCACCCTGTAAAAAAGGTATGAATTCTGTAACCAAACTCACGTTGCGGAACAGCCACTCAAGCATCTGACTGGTTGCTTCTGGCTGTAAATCCTCAGTTGACTAGCTGAATAAACTTACACTTTGATTCTCTAACCAGACTGATTGTTTCTGTTGACAACACCTAAGTGCAGCAGGGAGAATGGTTACCTTTGTGTTTCTAATGTCTTCAGAAATTACTAGATAGAAAGGGCAGGGTGTGTTGTAAATTATAAAGGCCAAACAATAGTTTCCTGATCCTTGGAGTTTTTGGACAACAATCAGTTCTGTAGTTCTCTGAAATCAAGTGGGTTTCCAACAATTCAATTCAATTCTGACACTACCCAGAATGAACACAGACCCCTCAGGTTAAGGGCTCAGTCCCACGAGACTATTCCCACTTCAGACACTAATCACAAATGGGTTTCCCATGCTATCCACACTTCTGCTAAGTTGACTATAAATTTTGGAGTTTCCATGACCCATCAGTTTTGACAACTCACTAGCAGTCACAGAGCTCATGAAAGAGGGATACTGTGATTAAGTTAGTTATAAAGGACACAACTCAGGCCTGGCTAAATGGAAGAGATGTGTAGGGCAAGGCGGGGTGGAGGCAACATGCAGGGCTTTCATGCCCTCTCCAGTCATGCCACCCTCCAAACACATCGACATGTTCCCTAGCCTGGAAACTCCCTGAACTCCCTCTAGAGTTTGAATATGGGCTTTAATTACCTAGGCACGAGTGAGTAGGTCATTAGCTATTGGAGATTGAATTTCTCTCCTCTCCTGGAAGATCAAAAAGTGTGGCTGAAAGTTGTCCAGGGGTTGTACTGTGTGTGTCACCTACTTAGCATGAACTCAAGTATGGTCAAATTAGGCTCACTGCAAATAACGAAATAACAAAACAAATATTCTTCTAGGGAAATCACAAGGTTTTTAGGAACTGGAGACAAAAACCAAATATGTATTTTTTTAAATTGTACCACACTCACTTAAAGGATATCGGGTCAGATTCTTCTTGTGGGTCTGCAGTTGTGATGGTACACAAAGAGTTCCTCTGACCAGATCACAAAGCTCATTCCTACTGAGCATCATTTCTTTGTGTGATCTGAGTTTGGTGAGGTGGGCTATGTGTACAGCCACTGCTTAGCTCTGGGAACACAATGGTTACAGGACTTGGTGTCAAAGATCTTGGTCCAGTAGGAGATACACACCTGACTGCAGCTAAAGGTGATGTTCCAATCAACCTCTGAACTTGGGGGCCCATGGACTCTGTTTAGAGGGGATTAGACAACTGACCCTTAACTGGGATCTCTGACAAGACTAGTAGATGCCTCCAGGTGGAAAAACAAGAGAGAACCCAATGAGCAAAGGCAGAGGCAAGGGAAAAGAGCACATGGTAAGGAGGTGTGGAGGTTAGGTTCACCTGGGTAGGTGCCTTGCCAAGGGTCTTGTTATCACAAGCAGTGATTGAAACAGGGAGCTCTAGAGAACAAGCTGGAAGGTGGGTTGGAGGGAGAGAGCCACTGTCAACTCTTCCCTCGTCTACCACACTAACCTGGACTCCAGGGTTCCAACCAATCCGTTCTGGGAACAGTGGTCAGAACACCATTTTAAAATATCAGTGTGATCATGTAACTTCAGTGTGATAACTTCTTCTGTGGCTTCTCAGGGGCCCCCAAATCCTCCACAGGGCTTACAGGACCCTGCAACATGTGGCCCCTGTCTACCTCCCTGCTCTACTTCATGCACTTCACTCCCACCACCCATTACTTGGTTCTCTGGATCTTGGAGTGTGCAGAATCTGTCTCCTCTCCCTGAAATCTTTTTCTCTTCTGCCTCCTCTCTGGCTCCTTTTCTTTCAGCTTTTAGATAAAATGTCACCTCCAGGAGGTCCAAACCTACAACTCTATTTAAAATAAACACACGTGGTCCCATTGCTTTCTACCACTCACGTTAATTTATGATTTATATATAAGTGGGTTCAGTCCAAGAGTCAGCAAACCTTCTCCCTAAAGGGCTAGACAGTAAATAGTTTATTATTTTATTTTGTAAATGAATAAATATTTTAGGTTTTGTGAGCCATAGGACTCCTGCTCTTGCAGCACCCAAAAATCACCACAGATAATGGCTGTGATCCACTAAAACTTTACGGACAAACACTAAAAATTCAGCTTCGTGAAATTTTCACGGGTCACGAAATATTCCAGTTTCAATTTTCCGACTTTTTCAACTAACTTAAAACGTAAAAACCATTCTTAGCTTCCGGGCTGTCTAAAAATAGGCCATTAGGGCGGCCCAACCCACAGACCTCATTTGACTCGTAGTTGATCATTTGCCCACAACGCCTGGGCTGACTCCGTCAAGCTTCGTTTCCCGCTGCACCGTCAGCACCGGGACTGAGCGACCCAGGCCCACTTATCCCACCACCCAGCAGGCAGCTCACGCAGCCCCGCCCCCCGGCTCGGCCCAACGCGGGAGGGGCGGGGCCTGTGAACGCTTGAGGCGGAAGGGGGCTGGTCGAGCGCCGACTTCCGGCGGAAGAGCGCGGGAGCAAGATGGCTACTACCAAGCGCGTCCTGTACGTGGGTGAGCAGGCGCAGGTGCAAGGCGGAGTCTGGGCGAACCGGACCCCAAGCTGGGTCGGTGGTGTGGGGCGGGATTTTCTCCATACTGGGAGGGTGGCGAGCGGCCGCCAAGGCCTGGACTGTGTCGCTGCTGCTTCACCTCAATGCTAGCCTGAGACGTGACGATTGTGCTAGCTTCCTTCCTAGTCCGCCAAGCTCCAACAAGGTCCCGGAGGAGCGCTAGAGGAGCACTGGGGTCCCCAAAGCCTCGCGCCCATTCATTTTACATATAGTGATTTTTAGCAATGGCTTAGCCCCAGCCCTTGCCCTAAAGAAAAAAGTTCCCAGTCCACCCCAAAAAAACTGGAAGTAACCTCAGCAGCACGGGTTGATAAGCGCCGTGGTCTGGACGGACAGTGAACACGTGGGCATAGGCGCGGGGAGAAGTGACCATTCATTTGGTGAGGGCCACCGTTCCGGATGCGGTAATGGCGGAGCTAATGAGCAGTAGTTAGCAACTTAGCCAAGGTAGAAGCAAGGCTGTTCGCTGCAAAGGGACAATAAGAGCAGAAGCCCAAAGTTGTGAAATTGCCGGACACTTGGGGGCACAAGTGGGCCGTGTGTCGGGAAACTTAGGGAGTTGGAGAAGTAAGGCAAAAGAAGCTGGAGAGGTGGGCACGGCTCGGGTTTGAAGACCCTGTGTACACTGCTTAGGCGTTAGTACTTTATCCTGTGGGAATCCTTTGAAAGCGCTAAGCAGATAGGTCACGGATTCAAATCTGCAGATTTCTCCCAAGTCATTCTAGTTGGCCTTGTGGCGTTGACAGAGGCAGTGGTGGTCAGTGACGAAACCGTTACAATAAATCTGGGATTGGATAAGGGTCTGAAGGAAGGGTGAAGAGTGCTTCATAATGTGGGTGGGCGTTAGAGGGTGCTCCGTAGGTAGATGAGAGAGGCGCTGTTTGTGTACCCCTTCCCTAGGCTTAGCATGCCAGCTGGGCTGCAGGGACCTCTGCGGGGGTGTGGAGGACAGTGGCTCAGAGGACCCTTGGCTTGGTTGCAGGTGGGCTGGCAGAGGAGGTGGACGACAAGGTCCTTCATGCTGCTTTTATTCCTTTTGGAGACATCACAGATATTCAGATTCCTCTGGACTATGAAACAGGTGGGTTCTCTTAGCGACTCTCATGTTCTGACTTCTAGTAGCCACTGATTCTAAATGTGGCTTATATATAAGGAAGTTTGGGAGGGAGCCTCAGTGGGTCAGCATGGCAGTGATCTTGATGTAGAAGGAATGGTGTGAGGCCCTGTGGTTGGGAGTGGTAAATGCTTTGCAGAATTGCCATCTGTTAGGCTTGAAATAAGACAGATTTTTCAATAGACTAGGACTGGAATATGGGTTTTGACCTACATCGAAATCTAAATGTTTCAAATTACGTGCTGGGTACCTGTATCCCGTCGCACCTGCTTCCCCCGGCAGCTGTGCTGTTAAAGCAGCAAGAGAGCCTTCATCTTTGCTTACCTGGGTGAATTTCTCTTCAACTGGGATCACACTTACAATATCCTTTTTCTATGTTTACCTTTGTTGTCATCTTCAGGATGAGTTTTAGGCCCAGCTCTGTCATCAGCCATGCATATGAATGGGGAATCTTTACTTGCAAAAGCAAAAAGGTTATATTGGCTTTCTAGGGCCCTTCTGTTCTCTGATTCTGTAATTAAATTAGCACTATTCTTCTAGTTAGAAGAGAATTTTCCTGAGGAAAATTGATGCTCAGAAGGTATATTTGAATAATAACTGATAGGTTAAATAACTTTATTTTTCTCCTTGTTTCGCATACAAAGCTTAAAGTTTGACTTCAGTGGAAAAATGTTCAGTTTAAAGATTAAACTTGTAATTCATTATTTAACTATGCCCACTAAAAAACAAAGTTTATTATTGCCTAAAATGCCATTTTTAAAAGATTTATTTTATTTATTCGAAAGGCAGTTACAGAGAGAGGTAGAGACAGAGGAGAAAGGTCTTCCATCTGCTGGTTCACTTTACAAATGGCCATAACAGCCGGAGCTGAGCTGATCTGAAGTCAGGAGCCAGTTGCTCTTTCTGAGTCTCCCACATGGGTGCAGGGGCCCAAGACTTGGGGCATCCTCTGCTGCTTACCCAGGCATATTAGCGGGGATCTGGATCAGAAGTGGAGCAACCAGTGTCCATATGGGATGCCAGCACTGCAGGCTGGGACTTTAACCTGCTGTACCACAGAGCTGGCACCTAAAATGCCATTTAAGAATCAAAGAGTGAGGGACTGGCATTGTGGCATAGAGGATAAAGCTGCTGCCTGCAATGCCAGCATTCCATATGGGTGCCAGTTCATGTCCCTGCTGCTTCACTTCCAGTTCAGCTCCCTGCTAATGACCTGGGGAAAGCAGTGGAAGATGACCCAAGTGTTTGAAAACTAGATGAAGCTCCTTTCTCCTAGCTTCAGCCCTGGTCTTTACAGCCATCTGGGGAATGAGCCAGTGGATGGAAGATCTTTCTCTCTGTCTCTCCCTCTCTCTGTGACTTTGACTGTCAAATAAATAAATAGATCAGCTATGCTGATCCAAAGCCAGGAGCCCGGAGCTTCTTCCATGTCTCCCACGCAGGTGCAGGGGCCCAAGGACTTGGGCCATCCTCTACTGCTTTCCCAGGCCATAGCAGAGAGCTGGATCGGAAGTGGAGCAGCCGGGACTTAAACCAGCACCCATATCGGATGCTGGCACTACAAGCAGTGGCTTTTTTAAAGATCTATTTATTTGAATGGTAGAGTGACAGAGAAAGAGAGAGACGTATCTCCCATCTGTTGATTCACTCTCCAAATGGCTACAATGGTTTGGACTGCTCCAGGTAAAGCCAGGAGCCAGGAATCAGGCACTCCTTCTGGGCTTCCCATATAGGTGATAAGGGCCCAAATACTTGGACCGTCGTCCAGTGCTTTCCCAGGTTACACTAGCTGCTTTCCCAGGTACATTAGCAGGGAGCTGGATCAGAAGAGGAACAGCTGGGACTCAAACCGGTGCTCTGACAAGGGATGCCGGCATTGCAAGCAGAGGCCTAACTCATCGCACCACAGTGCTGGCCTCAATTACTTGGCTTTGTTTTTCCTTCTTGCAGAAAAGCACCGAGGATTTGCTTTTGTTGAATTTGAGTTGGCAGAGGTAAGACATTCTGAGCTACCTGTGTTCAGTCTTTGTGCGTATTATTGTTACTGATTATAGAGAAACTTCTTCTCCAATTGGTTAGGTTTCTAGGCCTTAAACTGGTGCTTCTGCAGAGCCCAGAACTGCAGTGTGAAGGAAAACTTCTCTTACTTATTCAGACTGTGGCCTGTGAATAACTCAGCCTTTTGCCAGGCCCTGCCCATCTTGCTCTGCAGAGTTCCTGAAGTCCAGTCCATGAGACTTGTTACCTGGCAGCACTGGTAATTGTTTCTTATACCTTCAGCTATATGGCAGATTGCTGCACCACCAGCTCCAAAGTCAGCCAGGAAGTGCTCTTTGTTAGACCCACATGTAGCTCAGACAAGAAGAGTAGAGGTGATTTTGTCTTGTCTTATTGCTCCGGAGTATGTGTTTAGATAGTATAAGAAGCTTTCAGCTGCAAAACTAGACTTAACACCTTGGTTTTTGTTTGTTTGTTTTGACAGGATGCTGCAGCAGCTATCGACAACATGGTATGGTCAAGAACTCTTTCTAACTGAATTGCTTTTCAGTGGTACAGAGGGTCTGTATTCATAGGTTGGTTTTGTGAACCTCTAAACTTACAAGGTTCTGTGGGGAGATAAGAATCATCATCATCATGTGGAAATGTACACCAAAAAAATGTCCTTGCTCAGACATTCTTCCCACTTACTAAGAGTGTAAATCCCACTCATCTCTGTTGGCCAGTCTTTCACTGGCTACCCCATGTCTAGGGTAATAAATTGCAAACAATTGATTGCACTGTGAAACTGACTCTTTCACAAAACAGGTAGGATTTCATGAAGCATTGGACCAGTTAACATTTGAGATATTCATAAGGATAACCAGGGCATACTGCTGCTACAGATGATTTGAATGTCCTGGAAAGGTCCTTGGGAAAAATGATGGTGCTTTTTAGTATTTGTGCCTCCCTGAGACCCATATACAGGTGCTCCTGGACTTGGGATAGAGTTACAATGGAAGTTGAAAATTACTTAAGTTCAAAGTGTGTTGTATACACGTGACTTACCACACACCCTAGCTTAGCAGCACAACATATTGTAGCATATGGGTTGTTTCCCCTTGTGATCGAATGACTGGGAGCTGGACTTGTTGCTGCTACCCAGCATCAAGAAAAATTATTGTATCACATGTCAGTAGCCAGAGAAAAGATCAGAATTCAAAATGTGAAGTATGATTTTTGCTGAATGCATATCACATTCACATCATCCTGAAGTCAAAAATTGTAAGTTGAGCCCTCATCTACAACTTTTATATCTGAGAGGAAATACAAAGACATATGCTGTTGATAACATTTTGTTGGAAAAAACACTTGAAGCTCATCAGCGCATGTTACAGCTTTGTTGTATACATCAGTGCATATTTAAACCTGAACACTAACTGTAATAAATTTAATTATTTCTAGTTTTATCACAATAAAACTACAGTTGAACCTGTTTTTTCTTTTGGGTAATGAGGTTTTTCTTTATTCCTGTTATCTCTTACCTGTTCATGAAGTATATTCCTTAGCTCTCAGAGATCCTTTTTCACTATTTCAAAGCAGATTTTCACTTTTGAAAGTGCAGTCAGGTACTGGAAGACTGCATTTATCCTCATAACTTCAGAGTACTCTGCACCCAGAGTTGCTTCGGTATAAGCTCTTTGTGTGCTGGTATTGAAGGAAAGGAGGTGTGTGGTGCCAAGGGAGGAAATGACCTACGGCCCTGCTTTGTACTGGTTGCTGCTGGGGACTCAGGAGTTAAGGGAGGACAAGTCATGAGCATGTCGCAGAAGGAAATGGGAAGCTGCCTGGCTCTCTTCACCTAACAATTTAAGCATCTGGATTTTCAATCCTTTCAGAATGAGTCTGAGCTCTTTGGAAGGACAATTCGGGTCAATTTGGCCAAACCAATGAGAATTAAGGAAGGCTCTTCCAGACCAGGTGAGTGGGAGCAACTCTCAGATTCCCTGTCCTGTCCCCAAGTTCATTAGTTGCGTTTTTTTCCTGTTTACTTGGAAGTAGGTCCTACAGGCTGCTTCCTGGACAGGAGTAGACGGTTCACACTGGTGATGAAAAACAGGCACTGCCTCTGTTGGGAAGTGAAATTGTGAGCTCGGCACAGCCAGACTGATCGTTTCTCTAATGACAGAGACCGTGGCTGGTCTCCTGCCTTTCCCGGCCTTCTTGACACTCCTCTCCTGGGGGCTCCATCAAGGGCTGCGGCCGGCAGAGCCTGTGCCTTTGCCTTGGACATCGCTCCATCCTCTTGCTAACTGGCTTCCGGGCTGACCTTCCCTGCAGGAGTTATCCCAGGGGCCACCTCTGGCCAAGAGGGCCACATAGTGTCTTCAGCTTCTCTGACCAGAGCCGCTTGTTAGCAGTTTGCTGAAAACTTGAAATTAGTAGCGCTTGTTTAATTCTTTCCTTCCAGTTTGGTCAGATGACGACTGGTTGAAGAAATTTTCCGGGAAGACTCTTGAAGAGAATAAAGAGGAAGAAGGGTCAGAGCCTCCCAAAGTAGAACCCCAGGAGGTGAGATTGCAGATTCCTGCATCCGGAGCAGAGGCTGCCTTTTCACAGAGATTTTATTTTTTCAAGTTTTTATGGAAATTTGTGAATATAGGTACAAAATCAGAGAGTGAGTAATGTGCTTTCAGTACTTGGCAGAGACAGCACTGAGTGAATTAAAGGAAAAAGGCTTGGGTCCCTGGTCTTTGTTGTGTTCTGTGTGGTGAGCTGCTCAGCTCTGCGTGGTACAGATTTGTGATTACCATTGACAAGGAGGAAGATTGGGGTGCTCGTTTCTACCATTCCTGACCCGCCTCCTCCTTTACTGAAGACTGGGCTCCTCCTCTGCGTCCACGTGGCCAGCCTGTGACTCTGCAGGGCTCACCGTGGGGGCAGAGGGGCTGGTATGTGAATGGGTCTGCTTAACTGGAGTACGGTGGCTGGGCTTGAACCAGTGTTGGAAGTTGGTGAGAGTTGTGCAGTGGGGGCCAGAAGAGTGTGCTGTTCTGTGACTGCAGGGCAGGGGGACGCAGGATGATGAGACAGCGTGCCTGGAGCTGGCGTCGACTAAGGTGGTGCTGAGGTCTCCTGTCACTGCATGTCCAACTGGGTGCTGTGGCCATGGCTCCTGCCTCCTATAGCAGTGTCAGGTCCAAGACCTTTCCTGTCAGCACCTTGCTTGCTGGCATTGTGTTCTGGGTGTTTGTGTAGGGCATTGTTTGTCCTTGTGTTTGGGAAGTCAGGCAGTTCTCTCTAACCAGCACTTTTCTTCGGTACCCAGGGAGAGCCCACTGCAAAAAAGGCCCGGTCAAACCCTCAGGTGTACATGGACATCAAGATTGGAAATAAACCAGCTGGCCGCATCCAGATGCTCCTGCGTTCAGATGTGGTACCCATGACAGCAGGTGGGTAGGCCTCTGTCTAGGCCAGCAGGAAGCTGTAGGCGACCAGTGACAGACTTCCTGAGGTTCTCATTGCCTCACTTTTGGTACCCTTGACTTTTTTTTTTTTGAAACCTGAATCAGTTTGAGGCATCTCATTTCCTGGAATCTAGTAACAGAGTCAGAGCAGGTATTTTTGAGGTTGTCTAAGTGGTAGATCACCTTTTTTTTCCTCTTGTATTATTAGAGAGAGACAGACAGTTTTTATGCACTGGCTCACTCCTCTCCCCCAAAAGCCCACAACACCCAGAGCTTCAGGCCAAGCCAAAGCCTGGAACCAGGAATCCCATCCTGGTCTCCCGTGTGGGTGGCAGGGTCCTAAGTACTTGTGCCATACTCTCAGGCACTTTAGCAGGACGGTGGCTTGGGAGCAGAATAACCGGGACTCGAACTGGCACTCCAGTATGGGATGCCAGCATCATAAGCAGCGGCTTAACCTGCTGTGCCACACTCCAGGCCTGCAGACAGTTTCTTTGAGTGTCTCTTCTAGTTTGTTAAATATTGACTTTTTATTATAAATTTTTATTATTTATTTTAAAGCCAGAGACAGATCTCTCATCCTCTGGTTCACTCCCCAAATGCCTGCTATAACTAAGGCTGGACCAGGCCAAAGCTAGGAGCCAGTAACTCAGTCAAGGTCACCCATGTGGGTGGCAGGGAGCCATCACCTGCTACCCCCGCTGGTGTGCATTAGCAGGAAGCGGGAATGGAGAGTGTAGCTAGTTTTCAAAACCAGGCACTACAATAAGGGATACAGTTGTCTCAAGCTGTATTAATGCTATGTCAAATGCCTGTCCCTGTTAAATATTAATTTTGATTTCTTGTTATGTAGACATATAGAGTCAATTTCACAAAACCTATTTTGAAAAACTGGTAGTCCCCTGGTGCTGTGCTGCGCCTCACTCCACTGCCAGCACCATTTGCTGCTCCTTACAGGTAGCTCATTTCAACTCTTGGCCAGTTCCTTTGGTTTTTGCTTCCTGAGGTTGTAGGTTTCTACTTCCTGGTTTTTCCATTTTAGACATTTTTTTTTTTAAGATTTATTTATGTTACTGAAAGGAGGAGTTGCAGAGAAGCAGAGGCAGAGAGAGAAAGGTCTTCCACCTGCTGGTTCACTCCCCAAGTGGCTTCAAGGGCTGGAACAGGGCTGATCTGAAGCCAGGAGTCAGGAGCTTACTCCAGGTCTTCCACGTGGGTGCAGGGGTCCAAGGACTTGGGCCATCTTCCACTGCCTTCTCGGGCCACAGCAGAGAGCTGGACTGGAAGTGAAGCAGCCAGGACTTGAACCAGTGCCCATATGGGATACCAGCACTGCACACAGTGCCTTACCTGCTACGCCACAGTGCCAGCTCCTAGACATTATCTTTTGACTTCCTACTTGAATAGAAGGAATTATTAGCTTTTGAAAATCTACTGAGGCCGGTGCCATGGCACAGTGGGTTAATCCTCTGCCTGTGGTGCCAGCGTGCCATATGGGCACTGGTTCTAGTCCTGGCTGCTCTTCTTCCAATCCAGCTCTCTGCTATGGCCTAGGAAAACAGTGGAAGATGGCCCAAGTCCTTGGGCTCCTGCACCCCCACATGGGAGACCAGGAAGAAGCTCCTGGCTCCTGGCTTCGGATAGTCATGACTCCAGCCATTGCAGCCATTTAGGGAGTGAACGATAGAAGGAAGACCTTTTTCTCTGTCTCTCCCTCTCACTGACTGTAACTCCACCACTCAAATAAATAAATAAATAGATCTTAGAGAAAAGTCATTAAAAAAAAAAAAACCTTGTATAGGTTCCATGACTGTGGTTACATCATTGTTTATTTTACCTATGTAAGCATATGATAAATGTATTCCATGCACAGCATTCTGTTTTGCCTGGAATTATCACCTGTGTATTTACTCCTGATTCTCTCCCAAGTTCTCCTGCTGAGTCTTCTACATACAGCTATCTGCCAGCTTGTGAGGGCAGGGCTGAACACCTCCATGTTCAGTACATAACCTTCTGCTTTGTCTCCCTTTGTCATGATGATGCCTCAGCCCTCAGCCATCTGCTTTACCTCACCAGAGAGTAGATCCACTGGCTACTAGGGCCCGGCAGAGGCAGCGCTGGCTGCAGGGTCAAGAAGAGGAGGATCTAGGGTTAGCCACTCCTTGAACAGGACTTCAGCCAGGCCTACTCTATTTAGAATTACCTTCTCCCTTGTATTGAGCTTTTGGAATGTAAATTGAGTTGCTTCTTGGTTTTTGCAAGCTTATGAATCAGCTTTTTTAGATCTACTTTATCATCTATTTGTTTTCTAGCTTTCAGAAATGTTATTGTCTCACCACTACCCCCTTTTAAAAATTATTTTTGGATATTTTAATTATTTTAAGTATATGTTAATTATTATGTTGTACCATAATCACTGCTACCTATTTTCAGGATTTTTTTCATCATCCCAAGCAAAAACTCTGGGCCTACCAAGAAGGAACTCTGTACTTTCCTTCCTTTGGCTTCTGGAAACTGCTGATCTTTCTGTCTGTATGAATTGACCTATTCTAGGTAGTTCATATAAGTGGAATCATACAGTAGTTGTCTTTTATGCCTGACTTATTTCACTTAGTATAATGTTTTCAGGGTTTGTTCATGCTATGTCATGTTTCAGGACTTCATTCTTTTTATGGCTGAATAATATTCTATTGGATGTATACAAAGGGGCTTTGGAGAATTTCTGGGACAGTGAAATTAAAAGATAAGGTTTGGGGTGAGTGTGTGGTGCAGTGGTTAACATGCTTCCTGGGATGACCACATCCCATGTCAGGGAGCCTGGGTTGAAGCCCCAGCTCCACTCTCCGTTGTACCTTCCTGCTAATGCACAACCCGGGAAGCAGCAGGTGATGGGTCGGGTAGTGGAGGAGTCCCTGCCACTCATGTGGGAGACCCAGATTGAGTTGTCAGCGCCTAGGCATTTGGTGATAGGAGGTCTCTGTCTCTCTGTCCTTTTCTCTCTCTTTCCTTGTCAATTAAAAAAGTTTTTAAAAATTTTGAAGTCTGTGCATAATTTTCTATAATATATATTTTCCAAGTAATTTTTGAAGACCCTAATGTATTCTGTTTTGTTCATTCATTTATTGACGGACCCTTGAACACTGTTTCTACCTGTTAGTTATTGTGAATAATGCTAACATGAACATTCATGTGTAAGTGTGTATTTTTAGTTCTTACAAGTTTATTCCTAGGAGTAGAAATGCTGAGTCATAACTCTGTATTTGACTTTTTAAAGAGTAACCAAACTGTTTCCCACAGTGAGTATACTTCTTTACCTTCCCATCAGCAATGTATGAGAGTTCTAGTTTCTCCACCTCTTCTCCAATAGTTGTGATATTGGATATAGCATTGTGGTTTTGATTGGCATTTCCCTAATGGCTAATGATATAAGCATTTTTTTAAAAGATTTGTTTACTTACTTATTTTAAAGTCAGAATTACAGAGGGAGAGACAGAGAGAGAGATCTTGCTTCCATTGGTTCACTCCCCAAGTGGCTGCAATAGCCAGGGCTGAGCCAAGCAGAAGCCAGGAACCAGGAGCTTCTTCCAGGTCTCCCACGCATGTGCAGAGGCCCAAACATGTGGGCCATCTTCCACTGCTTTTCTAGTTCATAGCATAGAGCTGGATCAGAAGTAGAGCAGCCAGGACTCGAATTGGCACCCGTATGGAATGCTGGCACTGCAGGCAGTGGCTTTACCCCCTACACCACAGTGCCAGCCCCTGTTTTTGTTTTTTAAAGATTGATTTATTATGTATATGAAAGGTAGAGTTACACAGAGGCAGAGAGAGAGGAGTCTTCCATCTGCTGTTTTACTCCCCGAATGGCTGCAATGGACAGAGCTGCACCAATCTGAAGCTGGGAGCCAGGCGCCGCTTCTGGCTCTCCTACACAGGTGCAGGGGCCCAAGGGCTTGGGCCATCTTCTGCTTTCCCAAGCCATAGCAGAGAGCTGGATCAGAAGTGGAACAGCTGGGTCTCGAACCCGCACCCATGTGGGATGCCAGCATTTCAGGAGGCAGCTTTACCCACTATGACACAGTGCTGGCCCCTAGATTGTGTTTTTATTGTTGAATTTTTGGTATTCTTTATATATTCTGAACATTAAGCCCTTATGATATAATTTGCAAATATTTTCCCCCTATTCTGTGGGTTGCTTTTCATTCCATTGATGGTGTCTTTTGATATGTGTAAGTTTTTTTTTTTTTTTTTAAGATTTTATTTATTTCTTTAAGAGGTAGAGTTACAGACAGAGAGAGACAGAGAAAAAGGTCTTCCATCCACTGGTTCTCTCCAAATGGCCACAACGGCTGGAGCTGGGCTGATCTGAAGCCAGGAGCTGCTTCTGGGTCTCCCACATGGGTGCAGGCCATAGCGAGAGCTCCACTGCTCTCCCAGGCCCTAGCAAAGGGCTGGATCAGAAGAGGAGCAGCTGGGACTAGCACCGGCACCCATATGGCATACTGCACCACAGGCAGAGGCTTCACCCACTATACTGCAGTGCTGGTCCCATATATGTATAATTTATTTTTTCTAAGATTTATTGTATTTATTTGAAAGAGTTACAGAGAGAGTTAGAGACAGAGAGAGAGGTCTTCCATCCGCTGGTTCACTCCCCAGATGGCCGCAGCAGCTGGTGCTGCACCGATCAGGAGCCAGGAGCCTCCTCCGGGTCTCCCATGTGGACGCAGGGGCCCAAGAACTTGGGCCTTCCTCCACTGCTTTCCCAGGCCACAGCAAAGAGCTGGATCGGAAGAGGAGCATCCGGGACTAGAACCAGCTCCCATATGGGATGCTGGCGCTTCAGGCCAGGGCTTTAACCCACTGCACCACAGTGCCAGCCCCATATAAGTTATAAACTTAATGAAATCTGCGGCCAGCTCTGTGGTGTATTGGGGTAAAGCTGCCGCCTGTGGTGCCTGCATCCTCTATGGCACCAGTTCAAGTCCTGGATGCTCTGCTTCTAATCCGGATCCCTGCTAATGTGCCTAGGAAAGCAGCGGGAGGTGGTCCAAGTACTTGGGCCCCTGCACTCACGTGGGAGACCTGGAAGAAGCTCCTGGCTGCTGGCTTCAGATTGGCTGAGCTCCTGCCATTGCAGTCATCTGGGGAGTGAACCAGCAGATAGATGACCTCTCTCTCTCTCTCTCTCTGCCTCTGCCTCTGCCTCTGCCTCTGCCTCTCTGTAACTCTGCCTTTCAAATAAATAAATAGATCTTATTAAAAAAAAAAAAAACTTGATGAAACCTAACATCTATTTTTCGTGTTATTTGTGCTTTTGGTATTATATTTAATAAACCACTGCCAAATCCAAAATCATAAAAATTTGCCCCTGTGTTTTCTTCTAACATGCTTTGGTTTTTCTTTTTAAAAATCACCTTAGCTCCAACTTAGCGTGCTTTTAGGAGAAGGCAGTGCTAGGATCTATGTGTTCCATCCTCCTCTAATCTGAGTCCTTTGAAGTCCTTTTGGTCAGTATCACAAAGGTTTTTGATGAGCAGTTCCTATTTTAAAATGAAAATAGAGTTGGTCACATTCATGGATTTAACCAACTGTGCTCAAAAATATATAGAGGAAAAGTTACATCTGTACTGAACATGTAGGTACTTTTTTCCTTGTCATTATTCCCTAAGCAGTAGAGCACAACAACCTCTTACACAGTAATTTACATCGTATTGGGGATTATTAGTAACATAGAGATGATTTCAGATATAAAGGAGGATGTGCAGAGTTCTGTGCAAATACTACGCCATTTTATATACGGGATTTGATTATCTGCAGACCCTCAGAGGAGGGTCCTGGAACCAATCCCCAACAAATACCAAGAGATGACTGTATAAGCATTAGACAGATCTGTAGTTTACTTTGTTTTTCAACTCGGCGCTTTTTACTTTCTCCACTCCAGAGAATTTCCGTTGCCTGTGCACGCATGAGAAAGGCTTTGGCTTCAAGGGAAGCAGCTTCCACCGCATCATTCCCCAGTTCATGTGCCAAGGCGGCGATTTCACAAACCACAATGGCACCGGGGGCAAGTCCATCTATGGGAAGAAGTTTGATGATGAAAACTTCATCCTCAAACATACAGGACCAGGTAAGAGTCTCTCAGTGTGGTGACGTGTGAGATTGGGCCAGGGCGGAATGACCATGCGGGCCAGAAACACGGACGTGGTTGTGGCCGAGGGACAGGGGGCCTAGGGGAGAGCTAGCTGCTGGACTGAGGAGACACACCCAGCCCTGGTGCCATGGGCCAGCTTGCTCACACTGTGTCATCCCCCTGCTGTGTCCGCATTCCCTGTTAGCCTAGCTTGATTCTGTAGTCTGCCATTGTAAGCTCGCCTTATGCCCTCAACCCCACTCCCATCAGACTTAATCTAGGAATCTCTCAGTGGATGGTCCCCTAGCAGCCAGAGGAAAATAAAAAATGCAGCAACAACACAGAATTGTACTGAATGGTCTGTCTTGAAATTTACGTCTGCAGTTGGAAGGAAGCTCTTGGCAGCCCCAGGTTGATGCTGCGTCCCAATCAGAGGTGACGATCTCAAGCCTGTCTTCTCTCCCGTCTCTGTCTGCATGGACACACTCTGACTTCCCTCTGACGTTTCAGAGGAAAAACTTTCCGCTCATGGACTGAACACACACACACACACACACACACACCCCCATTTAAAAATGAACCTGCCTTCTGCAGGAGTCCGTCTCAGCCTGGTGTAATTCTCTTCCCCTGCTCTGCCCAGTGCAGCTGTCAGCACACGGCATGTGGGATTTCTTCAAGCAGAGTCATCCTCAGACCGTTTCCCCTCCAGCTGCCGCTTGTGTCTCTGGTCTACTTTTTAGCAAAACATCTTGAAAAAGTAGCTTATAGTAATGCCTTTCTTCTGTAAGTCCTTTTAGCCAGACTTCCAGCCCCATGTCACGTTGAAACCCCTCTTAGCAAAGCTGCCATCAGGGACCAATGTTGTGGGTTAAACTACCACTTGGTATTCTGGAATCCCCTATCTGAGTGCAGGTTCAAGTCCTGGCACTCTGCTTCTGATCCAGCTTCCTGTTAATGTACCTGGAAAGGCAGCAGAAGGTGAACTGAGCACTTGGGCCCTTGCTACCATGTGGGAGACCCAAGTTCCTGGCTCCCGAATTCAGCCTGGCTCAGATCTGGCTGTTGCAGCAGCCATCTGGAGAAGGAACCAGTAAATGGAAGATCAGTATCTCTCTCCTTCTCTCCCTCCCCCTCCCCCTCTTCATTGCTCTGCCTTTCAGACTAGTTAATTAATTATTTATTTTAAAAAAAAGATGCCAGTAGACTCCATCTTGCCAATAAAATAGTTTTGTTTTGTTTTGTTTTGTTTTTTTAAGATGCATTTATTTATTTGAAAGACTTACTGAGAGAGAGAAAAGGAGAGGCAGAGAGAGGTCTTCCATCCACTGGTTCATTCCCCAATTGGCCGCAAGGGCTGGAGCTGCACCGATCAGGAGCCAGGAGCTTCTTCCAGGTTTCCCACATGGGTGCAGGGGCTCAAGGACTTGGGCCATCTTCTACTGCTTTCCCAGGCCACAGCAGAGAGCTAGATCAGAAGTGGAGCAGCTGGGACTCGAACCGGTGCCCAAATGGGATGCCGATACTGCTGGCAGTGGCTTTATCCACTACGCCGCAGCACTGGCTCCTAACCCATTTTTTATACCATTTTGTTTTAATGTAATACTTAACGTCACATAGCATCCTTAATTTTTTAAAATATTTACTTATTTGAAAGGATTACAAGGAGAGAGAGAGATCTCCCATCTACTGATTCATTCCCAGATGGCCACAGCAACAGCTGGGCCAGACCAAAGCCAGGAGCCATCTTGAGCCATTTTCCACTGCTTTCCCAGCCTATTAGCAGGAAGCTGGATTGGAACTGGAGCAGCTAGAACTTGAACCACTCCCCCTATGGAATACTAGTGTTGCAGGCAGTGGTTTTACCCACTACAGCACAATGTCAGCCCCATTAAATGCATTTTTTACCTATACCAAAACCTGGCAAGACACTCGAAAGACCATGAGTATGTGGGACAAGTTTTTATTGCATGGAACACTGCAGAACATCCAGCACTCCAGGCCCCTCCTGCTTGATGCCAGTAGCACCTCACAGTATTATTATTATTATTTTTTAAAATTTATTTGAAGAGAGAGATTTCATCTGCTGGTTCATTCCCCAAATTCCCACAACAGCTGATGCTGGGCCAGGCCCAAGCCGTGAGCCCAAAGTCAGTCCGTCTGTCATGTGAGTGGTAGGGGCCCAACTACTTGAGCCATCACTGATGCTTCACAGGGTGTGCATGAGCAGGAAGCTGGGTAGAAGCAGACGCAGGACATGAGCCCAGCCACGCTGAAACAACGCAGGCATCCCAAGCACCGACTTAACCACTTCGTCGAACTCCCACTCCCCTGACAGTATTTCTGAAATCAAAAATGCATTTAAAGTTCCAAAGGCCCCTAGGGGCAGGCCCAGCCCCATTGAGAGCCACTGCCCTATATCATCACCTCCGTTCCCGTGGCTTTCACTGGGACCTCTGAGTCAAGTTTGTCTCCGTGCTGATTGCTCCCTGACTTCAGACTGCTCCCAGCTCCCTGATTGCTGTCTTCCCCAGCTGCTCCGTGGGCACCTCAGTCCTCATGTGTCTAAACCAGCTCCAGGCCTTCTCCCTGAAACTCATCCCTGTTTGAGTAAATGATACCACCACCCACTGAGCTGCTTGGGCAGAACTTTGGTGTGGCCTTACTCAGTCCTGCGTCACCGCCACCCATGCGTCACATCCATCCTCCAATCCTCGCCTGGCCCAACTGCATGTGATGCACATGCATGTTCTCTTGCCTGATGGCCTCCTGCTTCCTCTCCCTGTGTCATAGCTGGCAGAGCACAGTCAGCTTTTGAGTAACTTTTCTACTGACTGAGCTCCTCTAGGGCCAGGGCTATGTTTTGTTCATCAGTGTTCCCAGAACTTAACAGGGCCCTGGTTTGAGAGGAGACACTTAATAAGTAACTGTTGAGTAAATGAATTAATGAAAAAACAAACCATTGTGAAATGATTGAAACAACCCTGCCCGTCCTGTGTCACGGTCAGCTGAGTGAAGGACAAGGTGGCCACATCCACGTGGTCTGTGCATCCCGCAGTCCCAGCCTGCCCGGTGGGGGGCTGCCAACAGGCTGCACCCATGTGCGATGGGGTGGAGGGAGCTGATGAGCTCCTTCCCTCCCCCAGGCCTGCTCTCCATGGCCAACTCTGGCCCAAACACCAATGGCTCCCAGTTCTTCCTGACGTGTGACAAGACAGACTGGCTGGATGGCAAGCATGTGGTCTTTGGGGAGGTGACCGACGGTCTGGATGTCTTGCGACAGATTGAGGTGGGTGGCAGGGAACAGGCCCGAGCCGGCAGGGGTGGGCCGGGGGTGTTTCCTGCAGCAGTCCTGTCCCCAGGTGGAAGGTTCCAGGTTGGGAGTGGGCAGCAGGGCGGGAGTGCCCAAGCCAGTCTTCATTCTCCACCCGCACGCCCCTGACTTCTGGTCTCTGTTCTGCCCACCAAGGCCCAGGGCAGCAAGGACGGGAAGCCAAAGCAAAAGGTGATCATCGCGGATTGTGGCGAGTTCGCGTGAGCTGAGCTGGTGCCCTTTCTGCCCTTGCTCTGCACACCCAGGAAGGCCTCCGGGACCAGCACAGAAGCACAGAAGCAGCGTTCATGGCCAGAGCCCTTCCTTGGTGTCAGCTCCTGCAGGCACAGCATGGACTTCTCTGGGCTCTTTCCCATCGTGCCTGGGCCAGGAGCAGCCAGGCAGGCACCGCCCTCCCCATCACGGACAGGCCCGGTATTTGCTGCCAGGGCCCATTCCCCACCTTCCCCAGGGGGACCCTGGAGGTTTTCTCCACCAAAATAAATCCTTGTCCTCAGACTGCTGCCTCCAGCCAGCTCCTAGGGGTTGTCAGAGTTTGCATCTGTGGCTAAACTTTCCTCTGAGATGGGCTGGCAAGTGGCCAGGGCAGTGTCCTCCCTGTAGATTGTTTTCCCCTCATGGACCAGTCCCTTTTGATACCAGGTAATCTGCCTGCACACCCAGTAGCCGTGTCAGACTGTGTCAAGACAGCAGAGTTCAAAGACCGTGGGAACGCTCCTGTCTTCTGCAGCCTCTGCTCCTGAACTGCTGCTGGCCTCGGAGCCGCAAGGGTACCTGCCAGTCACGCTCCATGATGCGTTTATATTGCGTAGTTTGATTTCACAAATTTTTCTAATAATGTTTTACAGCTCAAAGTGCTTTTCCTCTGCTACATACTGCACTTGTCAGGGATAGGAAATCAGCAAATTACATGGGCCTGTTTTTGTGAATAAATTTTATTGGAACACAGCCACATCTATTTGTTTACATATGGTTTATGGCTGCTTCATCACTACAGTGGCAGAGTTGAATAGTTGGCAACAGACACTCTATGGCCCATGGGGCTCTCCAGAGAACCATAGGTTGTGTATATATTCATAGAAGGAAAAAGATTTCTTTTAAGGAATTGGCTCATGCAGTTTTAGAGGCTGGAAGGTCTGAAATCCACAGGGCAGGCCTCCGGCTGGAGACCTGGAGAAAAGCTGTGCATGTCTGGCCACGGAATGTCTTTCTCCGGTGACCTTGCTGTTTGTTAAGGCTTTCCACTCATTGAGTATTTACTCTCTGAGCCCTCACAGAAGAAGCTCACCGACTTCTGGCCAGAACAAATGGGCCCGGGCCTGCTGAGCTCCCGTTTTCTCTCTCCCATGTGCAACCGCTGCTGAGAGCCTGCATTGGGCTGTCTTCCCACCGCTCCAGAGGCTGGCCAGGAGGGCAGCTTTAAAGATACCCCCGTGTGCTGAAGGCTCCACGCAGGGGCTGAGCCTTTGAGCTTTTGGACACCTCCCTGTGGGTCTGCCAACGCAGACCATCCAGAATCTGCTGGGCTGAGCCAGGAGGCAGGAGCAGCCTAATGCCTCCTGGCCCTGGTGATCCCAGGAAGTTCTTGTTGAGGGGTGGTGACCTGCTGGGCCTACTCGGGCCCCATGTGCCAGTTGGACTCCCCAGGAGTGCCTTCTGTGGTCCGCCGCACTCCTGCTATGTGCTCGAGATGCCGCAGGCAGTGGTCACAGCACTGGGCACCCTGACGGCCGGCGCCTCCTGTTGCCAGCCTCGCACCTGCCTCCAGAGCGTAGGCGTCCGTCCAAGCAGCCCCAAGGAAGGAGTCCTGGGACGACTAGCGGTAAAAATGGAGTCTGGTGACAGAAAACTTAGACAGCCATGTTTTCAAACAATATTTATTAACAGAGATTTTCATTATAAAGGAGGGAAAGCACATCACAAAGGAATTTACAGTGTGATCCCAATTTTGTAAAAATTTCTATAGTATCTAAACATTTATTTTAAGAACAAAGCCTAGAAATGAAGCCACCAAGGTACTTACGTGCTTCTCTGAGTCATAAAGCTGTGGTGATTTGAATTATGTTTTATTTTTTGTATTTTCCTTAATTAATGCAGTTTGGAGGAAAAAATGGAAAACGTTTTAGAAAGTGAGTCAAGTGCTAGCGTAAGGCTTTCCCCTAAGTAGTAGAATGCCCTGTAAGTAGTAGATGCCCCCATTCAGACTGCCGGGGAGGCCCCCAGTGGAGTGGGATGTGGGATGTGGGGTCCTGGTGTCTCAGACACAGGAGGGGTTTCATCTGGGCCACTGCCGGCCTCACGAGACGCTGACCAGGCCTCTAAAGGTGGTGAGAATCTGAGTCCTGCTCTCCCAGGAATACTACCGGGTATTGATTTTTTTTTCCTTAGGAAACACCACAACTCTGAAATACAGCACCATTGCAGAACACTTGTTTCAGTGGACGCTCCAAGGGAGCGAATTCATTTGTGAGATCACTAACAGATACCACTTGTTAAGCCTTTGTACATCCCACATCCCAAATGTTTGTGTGCAACCAATCTTAAACATAGCGCAGACAGAAGAGAACCAATACCCCGCTCTACAAAGAAAAAGACAAAACCATTCTTGCATTTCAATTTTGGCTCCAAAAATCTGGACTCTGGCTATGCCACTTCTTTTCTTGTTTCTTAGGAATTTTTCTAGAACATCTTACTTCCCTGTCTTAGAAGACAGATAACCTGGCCGGTGCCGAAGCTCACTAGGCTAATCCTCTGCCTGCGGCGCCGGCACCCCAGGTTCTAGTCCCGGTCGGGGCGCAGGATTCTGTCCTGGTTGCTCCTCTTTCAGTCCAGCTCTCTGCTGTGGTCTGGGAATGCAGTGGAGGATGGCCCAAGTCCTTAGGCCCTGCACCCGCATGGGAGACCAGGAGAGGCATCTGGCTCCTGGCTTCCGATCAGTGCAGTGCGCCAGCCGCAGCAGCCATTTGGGGGATTAACCAATGGAAAAAGGAAGACCTTTCTCTCTCACTGTCCACTCTGCCTGTCAAAAAAAAAAAAAAAAAAAAAAGATAACCTGATGACACGGCTTCCAGGCCAGTATGGCAGTGCAAGGCCTCCCACTGTGGGCACTTCTGAGCCTGTTTCTGTCAGTGTTCTCACCGATTTCTCATCAGCGTCAGTGGATCAGATCTGACCACTCTGACTAAACCTTCTTTCTAGTCTGGCACAGCCCTGAGCAAGCAAAAGGGAAACGCCATGCTGCCAGCCTGGCCGCCCACTGCACCTGCCATGCTGCATAATAGATAACTCATGGGATGAAACCGTGGCTTTTGTATACAGTCACAGCTCTAGGGCTTTTTCTGTTTGATTTCATTTGGTGACCATCTGGATGGCAGAAATTGCTTGAAGTCTGACAGCCTAGTAGGCAGGTGAGGCCTTACTGCTTTTCAGTAGTTCTACATGAAAAAGGAAGCCTGTAACTCTGATTGGTTCCTGTCAGGCACAGCTTGATGGATGGGTAAGTGGACTCCAGGCCTACAAACCTTTGGGTAATCTGACAGATGTTCCTGGTGCACCCCCTAACCCTGGCTGGGCACTGAAGATAACCAGGAGAAGTGAAAATGTCATTGTCAAAATAATTGGTTCTTTTAAAACTTGCAGCTGTCTAAAAGGCAGTGCTGTCCTGTTGAGAAGAGAGGTTTGTCACATGAACTCCAGCTGCAAACAGCTCCTGTGTTCTGTGATGGCTTCCGTTCATCACAGCCACCTGGGCTCCACACTCAGGGCCATGAGGCTGCATCAAACTGTGATTCCCTTGGATTACAGATGGAAAACAGAGGCCCAGGTAAGGATGTTCCCCACGAGTCACATCTTCCCTCCATGCCAGAATTGAAGCCCTACTTTGTTAGGGAACTGACCAGCTCCAGACAATCTGGGCATGCACAAAGAGGCCCTCCCAGGTGCAGGTGCAGGGCAGCTGTCTCATAGCACAGCCCCAGCCCCCACCCCTGCTCAGCCCATCCTCAGGGGTGTGGAGCGTGAGTCTGAGATGCATCCTCGGGAGCGCGGCGGTGCCACCTCTGCTGGGCGTGCCTGTGGTCGGGGTGGACCCAGGATCCGCTTTTAATGACAGGGTTCAGAAAGCTGGACTCAGTCTGTCCCAGCAGGTAAATTACAGGCTTAGCAAGTCAGAAATCAAATAAACACTGGGACTCCCAGCGCTGCTCCAGGGAGAACAGCGGTTTCCGGAACGGTGGAGGCTGAGACGAGGGTCCCCACCCAACTCAGCCTAATTGCCGCCTGTCACTCCCAGGGACAGGGGCCTTCTCTTTGACTCAGGTCTGAGAAACCAGACAGGGCTCTTCTGCACCCAGAGTGACACAAACTTGGGTGACTGGCCTGTTTTTGGCAACTTGTGGGCACATACAGGTGCTAACAAGCCCCTAGGCCTGCCCACGGGCTGCCGGAGTTGCAGACGCTTCACGAAGTGGCAGAGGACGGCGCAGTTTTCACTTCCCATGCTGATCGGTTGACAGCGGCTGCCTGGAGTCCTCTGTGGACCATTCACAAATGCAGCCCAGATTTGGAAGAAAAAAATACCAGGAGCAATGATTGCTATCTGCCCGCAGGAGGGAAACGATATGCAGGCACCGTGCAGTGCAATGTCATCGCAGGCCACCCGATGCCACCGTGTTTGCTCAGCAGAAAGAATGGAGCTGAGCTCCCACGGACCCGCGTGTTGGCAGAGACACGGATCCGTTGGAAACCTCCAAGATGCTTGTTTCTCCAGAGCAAAGTGGCAACGTCCTCCCCAGGGGGCAGCAGCGGCACAGGCAGGAAGCCCTGGGAGATAGGACTCGGCTCTCAGGCTAACCCATGTTCGTTCAGTTTTTCCTGAGTTGGCCCCACCTGTCCATCTGTGGTCGGTGCTTTGGATTCAGATCCGTGAAGATACCACACTGTGGGCAGGTTTCTGCTGCTTCACTCTTCTCAGCTGGGGGAGAGAGCAACCCTGGGACGACCCAGACCCTGTCTATGAGTACCCAAGCCCCACGTGGCTAATGAAGGGCCAAGGGGGCCAGTCCTGTGCTCCAGGTGCTTCTCAAGTTATCTGGTGTCTGCCCACAGTCTGGGCCACTGCTGCCCATTGCCAGGTCCCCAGGCAGGGTTCCTGTGCCAGCCCCAAAGAATGAACCAGCTCCTGTCTCTGGGGGGCAGGGGCCTGGTGTAGGACGCTGCTGGATGACCCAGACCACCGGGACTGGAGGCAGCACAGTCTCACCAACCTCGGGCAGGAGAAGAGGCGCGGGGGGCTGAGTGGACCAAGGCTTGGCAGGAAGGAGGGAGGGGCACGAGCAGGAGGCTTGAGGACCCTCCCTGCCAACCCTGCCTGAGGTCTGGCTGGGCTTGAAGGCATACTCTGGAGAGAGGCCAGAAGTCCCCCGGGAGGACCCGGATGGGGAGGGCTGGCCGCAGCCGCCGGCGGGGGGCTCAGTGGCAGCCGCAGGCCTTGACCACCATGTTGCGGTGCTTGCGCAGGATCACGTTGTTGCTGCTGTCGTAGTAGAGCACGGAGGTGGCGCTCAGCTTGGTGGGCGCGCAGCAGGCCTTGGGGACCGCGTCTGGCTTCATCAGGTGCACCTGACCAGAGGGGGTGCAGGCAGGGACATGAGCCCAGTGGTCTCCTCCAAGGACCTGCCCAGTCCGGCCCCCAGCTCCCACCTGCTCCCCACCCTGGCCCGTCTTGGGGGGGCTCATCTGCCCGGGCTCTCTCTCCTCCTGCACCCAAGGCGGGTACCACCATGCAGAGCTGCCCCTGCCCACTCAGGGCACCGCCCAAGCACTCAGCCCAGCTGTCCAGAACCCACAGGCCCAGCCCTTGGCTCATGTATTCTCTTATGGGGACAGCCCTGCTGTGCCGGTCACCAGCACTAGGGCCCTAGAGGGCAGTGACCATCTGGTTTGCTATCTGGCAGGTCATGAGCACTTATTCATGGAGCCACAGCAGGCCTGGGTTGAGGCTTGTGGTGGGGACAGAGGCCTGGGAGGGGCAGGTAGGCTCACCCCATGAGCCTCCCTCACCTGGGACCATGAGAGCCGCAGCATAAAGGGTGGGCTGGGCCGGGCCACCCCACATGTCCCATTATCAACCCTTGGTTTTTCTCCAAGGAAGGTGACTCCTGGGCATCCAGCAAGCACCCTTTGACCCTTGAGAAAGGAGCGTCCCCATGGGCTCCCAAGCACTTTCGTTATTCAGGCCTCTCACTCAGCCGCAGCCCTCAGCACTCCTGCTAGAGACTCGTGGGCCTGGGGACCGCCGCAGCCGGGTTCTGTGAGATCCCCGCACCACTGGCAAGCACGCAGAACACTTAGCAAGCAGTGGCAGCGGGCAGCAGTGCTCCTACCAGAACCCTCACCACTCGAAGCTGCCCAGACACTGGGGACAGGCATTTAGCCCAGCAGCTGAGATGCCACATGCCACATCAGAGTACTGGCATTCTCTTCCCAGCTGTACCTCCTGACCCCACCTCTCTGCTAAGACAGCAGTGATGGCTCAAGTGATGGGGTTCTCCCAGGTGAGAGACCCAGCCCTGGATACTGCAGGTGTTTGGAGAATAAACAGTAAGTGGAGAATCTCTCTCTCTGTCTCTTTCTCTTTTTCTCTCTCGATAAACATACTTAATTTTTTTTCAGGAGTGCTTGTGGCACAGTGGGTTAAGCCACTGCCTGTAATACCAGCATCTCATATGACCACTGGTTTCAGTTCCAGTCATTCTTCCAATCCAGGTCCCTGCTAATGCACCTGGGAAAGCAGCAGATGATGGCCCAAGTGCTTGGGCCCCTGCTACCCACATGGGAGACCTGGATGGAGTCCCTGGCTTTGGCCTGGCCCAGCCCTGGCCATTGAGGCCATTTGGGAAGTGAACCAGCAGATGGAAGACTTCGCTCTCTCTCTCTCTGTCTCTCTCTGTCTCTCTCTCTCTGTAACTCTGTCTTGAATAAATTTTTTAAAAATTCTTTTTTCAGTTGCACAGACACCAAGGCTTTATGAGGTGTGACCTGAGGGAAACAGCAGCCGAGAAGGCGCCAGGGAAGAGCCCCAGGGTCGGGAGCCAAATCCCAGACACGCAGCAGGAAGAGAGTGGGGGTGCACATGCACATCGCATACCCCACGTGCACGTGAGGGGAGGTCAGACACGCCAGCGTGCACAGCACACATGTACACAGATGTCTCACAGGGGCTGGCCTACACAGGCACGCACGTCTGTGGTGTGTGTGCTCTGCCTCTGCCCTCAGGAGCTGCGCCCTGTCAGCCTGGTGGCCATACACAGGCACATGGGTGTCCACATGTGTGCACACCCCCGGCTGTTTGATGGGAGGCCACGGTGTGCGCATGCTCAGTGCATGCGAGTCTCCATGTGTAAGAGCGGCCGCGTGAGGAGCAGTTTCCCCAGAGGCGCGGGATTGAACCACCTGCTAACTCCGCACAGAGAAGCTGCTGAGCCCAGGGCAGCTCTCACGGCCCTCCCAGCCGGAAGGGGCCCCCTCTGCCCTCCCAGCGGGACGCCGCGGTACTGACCAGGGACTGCAGGATGGCGTGGTTGGTGGCGTTCATGCAGGAGTCCAGCGGGAAGGAGCACTCGCCCTCACAGTAATAGGCCGAGTAGCCTTGGGGGGCGATGACCCAGTCCTGGGGGGAAGGAGGAGGTGAGCCCAGCCCGGCCCCGGCACAGACAGGGCTGCCCTCTCCCTCCCTGAGCCCCAGGGCCCCGCCACCCCCTCTGCCCTCCCAGAGACCCAGGGCGGGCGGGGCTGGGTGACAGCTCTGTCCCCGTCACTCTCCACCCTCGTTCTGCCTCCACCTCCCCAGCCTGCCCCTGCCAGGCCAGCTGGAGCTGCAGTCCAGGGGGTACACAAGGTACTGCTGCCCAGCCTCGGCCCCTGACAGCTTGACTGGCTGAGACTCAGATCATCTTCATTGTCGAAGTTAAAAAAGTCCACCATAAAGTACCACAATGTCACCTTAGAGAACGTAGAAGCCCAGAAAAACAAAACAAGGATATCCAAGTCCCCCAGTTTTACTCCCTCCCCAGAGAGCCACGGGACCCGCAGGTGGGGACGTCACTGACAGAGCCGCGGATTACCAGCCAGCCGAGGTCCCGGAAGCTGACGTAGAGCTCGTGCCGACGGCACACCTGCCGGCCATTGGAGCCGTGGACGGCATCTGCGGGGACAGACGGTCAAGGTCATTTCAGGGGTGCTGGGGGTGCCGTGGGCACATCTGACCCATAAACAAATGACAGGGCACTAAACCGTCGGCTCTCGTAAAGCCACGCCTGGAACCCTGGTCCTGCCCTGGCCCAGCTCAAGAGCCTTCAGTGGCTCCCGACTGTTACAGAGTGAGCCCACCTCAGCCCCGCCTCCCTGCCTGGCCGCCTGAGGGCCTCTGATGCTCCACGACAGCCCAGCAAGACCCCGGGCCCCCCAGGCTCCTCTTCCCTGCCCACTGCACAGGTGCAAGGGGCCCAAGTCAAGGGCAGGCGTGGGGCCGACTCACGGTGGCAGAGGGGTGCGCTCAGGTCTGACTCTAGGGCCTCGGCCCAGGAACAACTGTGGGTCCCGCAGGGGCCCAGGGATAGAACCGAGGGTCCTCAAGGGGCTGTGGCTGCTCAGGGAAGGGGCAGCTGACTCTGATAGAGGCTTCTGGGAAAGGCCTGTAGGGGCCAGGGTGGCAGGGAGGGGACTTCGGGGGGCAGGGACAGCCGAGACAGAGCTCAGACCCTGCATCAGCGGGCATCTGGCGCTGGACGGAGTCAGGGAAGGAGACGGGAGAGGGACTGAGGCTTGAACCACGGAGAGCGCAGGGGTCTGCAGCCACCCGGCCTCCCTCCCGCCCCAGGCCCAGGCCCCGCCCCTCACCGAAGATCCCCGGCAGCTTGTTGGGCTGCGGCAGCTCGTTGGTCCTCTTCGGCTGCCTCCTCCTCAGCGGCCTCAGGGCCCGAGGGGCGCGTCCAGGGCTCGCGCTGGCCCTGAAGAAAGTGACCATGAATGGCCGGCGGGAGCGCGGTGCCCGCTGCCCCAGCAGCCCGGCCAGGCCAGGATCCACGCTGAGCCCTGAGACGGAGAGAGGAAGAGGGGTCACTCGTGGGCGCTGGCCCGCGTGGCCGCAGCTGGAGGCCGAGGCCCGGAGGGCACCCCCTGGGCCTCAGTGTCCTCATCTGCAGCTCCCAGCAGGCGGCGCCTGAGGCAGCGCAGGGGAGGGGGCCCCGTGAGCCCCCGGCGCCCTGGCTCGGTGGTCCTGCCACTGACATCGGCGTCCTCAGGCCTCACCGTGCTCCCCTCTGCTGCCCTCACTCGTCTTTGCACAGTCCTGCGCTTCAGTCCACAGGGGGTCCCAGGGCGGCGGCCCTCAGAACCAGGCTCGGCTGACATCGCCGGGCGCCAGGGCGGGGTCCGCCTTCCGCTCACACCAGCTCCCCTGCCGTGCCCCGCCCCGCGCAGCTCCGGTTCATAGCAGCATCTACCAGGGCTTGGCGAGACCTGCTCTGTCCAGCCCGGCCCTGAGCCAGGCAGTGACCTCTCCCAGGCCCACCAATGAGACGTGGGCCCCGGGGGTGGGGCCGCGGGAACACAGCCCCAGAGCAGGGTTCCGGCACGGAGATCTCACCCCACGGCCCGAGCTCACGGTCACTGGGCCCAGCTGACGATCAGAAAGAGAATGAAGGAGCCAGTGCTGTGGCCTAGTGCATAAAACGCAGCCTGCAGTGCCAGCATCCCATGTGGGTGCCAGTTTGAGTTCTGACTGCCCCACTTCTGATCCAGCTCTCTGCTGTGACCTGGGAAAGCAGTGAAAGATGGCCCAAGTCCTTGGGCCACTGCACCCACGTGGGAGACCTGGAAGAAGCTCCTGGGTCCTGGCTTCGGATCAGCACAGTTCTAGCCATTAGTGAACCCCCAGATGGAAGATTTTCTCTCTCTCTGCCTCTCTCTAACTCTGCCTTTCAAATAAATAAATAAATATTTAAAAAAAAAAAAAAAAAGGCTGCTAGTGGGGCCGATACTCAGACCTCAGCCTTAGGAAGAGGGACGCCCATAAAAGCGCAGTTTCCCCCACAGCCACTCAGAGCCCAGGAGGCGACTCACAAACCCCGCAATTAAGTCGGGGATGCCAGGAGGCCCCCGACAGAGCCACGCTCAGCACCTGCTGGTGGTAACGAGCCCTTGGCGTCTGTACGGAAACAGCAGTGTCGTCAGCACAGGAAAGAGAACAAGCACTGGCGGAACCCCCCACCCCCACCCAGGCCCGGCTCAGTCTTCTCCATCTTTCTGGGCTGTTCTCAACTGTGTCCATCTAAGCTCTGGGCAGAGTTCAGCGCTCAAAGAAGCTGGGTTTTCTCAGCTTTTTTTTTTTTTTTTTTTTAAGAAAGCAGATGAGATTATCTATAAAGATTTATTTATTTGAAAGAGTTACAGAGAGGGGAGTGGTGGGAGAGAGAGAGAGTCTTCTATCTTCTGGTTCACTCCCCAGATGGCCACAATGGTGGCCAGGCCAAAGCCAGGAGCCAGAGCTACATCTGGATCTCCTTTGTGGGTGCAGGAGCCCAAGGATTGGGCCATCCTCTGCTGCTTTCCCTGTGCATTAGCAGGGAGCTGGATCGGAAGCGGAGCAGCCGAGACTCGAACTGGTGTCCATATGGGAAGCTGGCTCTGTGGGTGGCGGCTTAACCCACAGCACTGCCCCCTTTTTCAGCTTTTTCCCAGTAGCATTGTCCTGGCCGTTGAGTCTCCACAACAGCATCCCTGGTGTCCGAGTCCCTGTGAGCAGGTGCAGCCTCACGTGCTGAGGCATTTGCGCATGCTCAGACACTCAGCGCGACAGACCTGCACTGTGCCTCTGCCAAAGCTTCCTCTGCGCACGACGGAAGCGTGACCACGGGCTCATTTCCACAGCTCTTTGAAGAGAGCGCCAGCTGTTCAGCTCACATGAGCGCCTACTTCACACCGGTTACAAGCATGATACACACGCATGCGTACGAGTATACGTGTGCACATGCAAACACGACACGTGCAGGTTCGCTCATTCCATTGGCAAGGCTAACGCTGGTCTCCCTTATACACCACAGGTCAAGGACACGGCCCGCCCCACCTGCTGGCCCACTCGAGGTCAGCCCTTAAGTGGCGTGACTCAGACCAAGTCCACTGACCACTGGATGACGGAACAGCCAGAGGCCAGCCTTTGACCCATGATGTCACCTGCCCCAAGCGCACATGCTGACCCAGACGGGGCGCTGTGTGCTGCAGGGGCTGACGTGGAGGGAGGGCCACCGAGAGGCCACTGGGAGAGTGGGTGCTGGCAGGTCAGGGCTGGGGAAGCAGCAGAGCTGTGAGGGCGGGGCCCGATGCAGAGGGAAAGCCACGGGAGGTCCCCGTGGGGAGAGAGTGGAGTAGCCTGGAGCTGAGCGGTCAGCAGTCACCAGTGCCAGCCTGAGCAGAGCCCTCAGACCAGCGGAACCACAGGATGCCCTTGGCCCAGAGACGGTCCCAGGTCTGTGTGTGCCGCTGCACTGCCTTGGGGAGACCTGGGGAACCCCGGCTGTTCTGGGCTCTGGCCCTTGGTCCTCCAGGCCGGCCTGCTCTTTGCTTTGGTCTCATGAAACGTGTCCATCCGAGGGCCTCGTGGATGCAGAGCGGAGGCCACAGGAAACCCACCCGGTGACAAACTCGCGGAGTTCCGGGAGCCAGCCTGGCCTGCAGGCGGTGAGGGGGGAGGGCCCACCAGAAGCTGAGGGCCAGGTGAACCTGACCGAGGGCCAGGTGGGCTGTGCCTGGGGCCCCTCTTCAGCCGCTGTCAGCTGTGCAGGAGCCACACGCCAGGGCCTTCCTCCGACTCCCCCGGGGCCTTCCCCCACCAATGACAGAAACTTCGGCAGCACAGGGTAGTCACGTACCCTGCCCAGGAGCTCGGAGAGGGGCCATCCACTCTGTGACGTCCCCCCTCTCCTGGCCACGGTCCCAGCCTGCCACCGCTGGCCAGGCAGTGCCCTCACTGAGTGCTGTCTCCCCTCCCCACTCTCCTCCCAGGATCTGCCCAGGCCTTGGGGGAGGCTCCAAAGGGACCTCTCAGAAAGTCCCTCCCGCCAGCCAGTCCCTCCCATGGCCCCACCAGCCCCGCCCACGGCCCCCACCAACCCGGGAGCCATTCTCACCAGGGGCATACTACTGCCAGACACTTTCAACACTTCACACTCACACACACACACACACCTCCCACTGACACACATGTATCCCACACATACACACTTCACACCCCACACAGACAGCTCACATGCGCTCCTATACACACTCATTCGCACACAATGGACGCATTCACACACCAGCACCCCACACTCCCACACATTCACACCCCACACTCCCACCCAGCTCAGTGGTGTGAAAGCCCTCCCGGGCCTTGCTGCGTGTGAGGAGCCTTTCAGAGGCCGGGTCGGCTTCCGAAGCAGGGACACCAGCCCGGGTCTGTTCTGGAGAGGCAGGACCACCGAGCTTGGTGAGAGAACCCCTCTGTCTCTAGAACCCGCTCCCAGGCCGGCGCCGCGGCTCACTAGGCTAATCACTAGGCACACTGGGTTCTAGTCCCGGTCAGGGCACCGGATTCTGTCCCAGTTGCCCCTCTTCCAGGCCAGCTCTCTGCTGTGGCCCGGGAGTGCAGTGGAGGATGGCCCAAGTGCTTGGGCCCTGCACCCCATGGGAGACCAGGAAAAGCACCTGGCTCCTGCCTTTGGCTCGGCATGGTGCACCAGCCACAGTGCGCCGGCGGTGGCGACCATTGGAGGGTGAACCAACGGCAAAGGAAGACCTTTCTCTCTGTCTCTCTCACTGTCCACTCTGCCTGTCAAAAAAAAAAAAGAAAAGAAAAGAACCCGCTCCCAGAGCTGCAGCCTGGGCCAGGACTGCTGACTCCTGGAGGAGCCCCCCCCCCCCCCCCCGGGGTGGAGTCAGCGCCAACACTCGGTTCCCTCCAGGTCCCTTCCCGGAAGCCCCTGGAAAAAAGTGAGAGGGCGACAGGAGCCGCCTCTAGGGGACCACGTCCCCACACTAGGGACCCGGTCCTGGCCGTGGCCGTGATGACGGCACCTCTGGCACACGCAGGGCGGGGGCGCTCTGCTTCCCCACGCCCCCTCCGTTCCTGGGCTCCCTGGGTGCGGAGGCCCTGACCGGAATCCGCCGCGGAGCGCTCCGCCGCCGCTGATTGCCCGCACAACCGCCGGAGGTAGGCGCGGGCCGCCTGCCCGTCACAGCGCAGCGCTCAGAGCTGTGCCCTCACCCAGACCACTCTGGCGGGCGCGCGGGTTTCCCCTTTGTCTTTAATTCTAGCCAGGGCCCTCTGGAAGGAACAAGCCCCTGAGATGCTGCCGCCGTGGTCACAGCGCAGGCGACCCTCTCCAGCCCAGTGCCCTCTCCAGCACACCCAGGAGGCTCCCCGGGACCCGCCCTCCGGCTCGGGGCCCGTCACGGGGCCACCTGCTGCATGGGCCTGAGGTTGGGCGACACGGCAAAGGCGCAGCCCGTGCTGTTCTGGACGTCGGCCACGGTCAGGCCCTCCCAGAGCTCGATGAGCGTCAGCCCCCTCTTCTTGTGCACGTCGAACACGGCCTTCTCGGTGATGATGCGGTCCACGCACTGCTTCCCGGTCAGCGGCATGCTGCACTTGTCCAGGATCTTGGGGCTCTTGTCCTTGGCGCAGTGCTCCATGGTGACCACCACTTTGGTCTTGTCACTGGACACCAAATCCATGGCCCCGCCCATCCCTTTCACCTTCTTGCCGGGGATCATCCAGTTGGCCAGGTCCCCGTATTTGGAGACCTGCATGGCCCCCAGCATGGTCAGCTGGATGTGTCCCCCGCGGATCATGGCGAAGGAGTCGTCGCTGGAGAAGAAAGAGCCGCCGGGCAGCACGGTGACCGTCTGCTTGCCCGCGTTGATGACGTCGGCATCCACCTCCCCTCTGGTCGGGAAGGGGCCCAGGCCCAGGATGCCGTTCTCGCTGTGCAGGTGGACCGTGACGCCCGGGCGGATGAAGTTGCTGGCCAGCAGAGGGATGCCTATGCCCAGGTTGGCGTACATGCCGTCCTCGAACTCCAGGGCGGCGCGCTTGACGATGCGCGTCCTCGCGTCGGCGCCCGCGCAGGCGCCCGCGGCGCCCTCGGGCCGCACGGTCAGGCGCTCGATCCGCTTCTCGAACGCGCGGCCCTTGATCACGCGGTCCACGTAGATGTTGGGCACGTGGATGTCTTCCGGGCGGAAAGCCCCCACGTCCACGATCTCTTCCACCTCCACGGCCGCCACGTCGGCGGCTTTGCACATGGGCGCGTTGAAGTTCCTGGCGCTGCCCCTGAAGACCACGTTGCCCGCGCGGTCGGCCTTCCAGCCCTTGACGAGCGCGAAGTCGGCCCTGAGCGCGCGCTCCAGCAGGTAGTGGCGGCCCTCGAACTCCCTCACCTCCCGGGGCTGGCTGCGGATGGCCAAGTGGCCGTCCGGGTAGTAGCGGATGGGGGCGCCCCCCTCCTGCACCAGGGTCCCGTAGGCCGTGGGCGTGTAAAAGGCCGGCACCCCGGCGCCGCCCGCGCGGATGCGCTCGGCCAGGGTGCCCTGCGGCGTCAGCTCCAGCTCCAGCTCGCCGGCCAGGTACTGGCGCTCGCACAGCGCGTTCTCGCCCAGGTACGAGCACACGATGCGGCGGATCTGCTTGGTGGCCAGGAGGAGGCCCAGGCCGAAGTCGTCCACGCCCACGTTGCTGCTGATCACCCGCAGGTCCCTCACGCGCGTCCGCAGCAGCGCCGCGATCAGGTTCTCGGGGATCCCGCAGAGCCCGAAGCCCCCGACCATGACGGTCGCCCCATCGGAGATGTCCTTCACCATCTCCACGGGGTCCGTGTAGAAGCGGGCGCGGGGCCGGGGGCTGGCGGCAAAGCGGCGGACGCAGCCCCGGCCCGCCGCGGGCCCTGAGCGGCCGGCGGGGGCGCAGCGCCCGAGCGCCGACGCCAGAAGCCACAGCCGCGCCATGGTCCGCCCTGCTCAAGGCCAGGGACCGGCCGTGTGCGCCCCGCGGGCGAGCCCCGCCGCCGCGCGTCACAGAGCAGGGAGGGCGCGGCCGCCCGGGGTCCCGCTCCCCACCGGGCGTGCGCACCGGACCCCAACAGCCCTTGACCCTGGCGGGAAGGGAGCTGCTCCAGCGACCCGTCCTGGCCTGGGCTGGAGCCGCGACCAGCCCGCTCTGTCCTGCGGGACCCAGTGGGCATCGCCCGCACTGTACAAGGCCCAGTCCCTGGAGCGGCCAGGACAGAGCTGCACTGCGTCCACCCTGCTCAGCCCACAGGTCCCGGCAGGGCACAGCGGGCTGGGGGGGGGGGGGGGGCGCAACAGGAATCCCTCTGGCCCCGCCTGCCCCAGTGGAGCCTGGGACAGAACCTCCTCCCCCTCCAGAGCTTGCTCAGAGTCACCAAGGATGTAAGGACCCCACCCTGCCCGGCCACGATGGTGATGACATGGAGAAGGGGACAGCCGGCCCTCCTGGTGCCCCCGTGTGCCTGGCCCCTGCACTTGTTGAATCCCATTGGCAGCTGGGGGAGGGAGTGGCTGCTCCCCCTACCCAGGAGAAGCTGCAGTTTCACCCCCATCGTGCCTGGGCACTGGTCCCCAACAGCCGCGGGAGGGGCCCCTGCTGCTGAAGGGTCTGGCCCGCCCTGCCCTCTGCATCCATCCTCAGCCTGGCCGGGTTTCCCGGCGTCTTCCCCAGCGGAGTGCCTCCCATGGGGGCACAGCAGGGCACAGGTGTCCCCCAAGCTGAGAAGGCCGCCCTGGGTCCCCAGGTCTCTCCAGCCACACCCCACTCCCTGCTGCCGCTCCCCAGCGCCCTCCATCTGTCTCCCTGTCTCCTCCAGCTCCACACTCAGGCTCTGTCCCCACACTCCGCTGAGCTCTTGGGCAGCAACATCCGTGTGACCAACTCTGGCCGCTGCTCTGCCCATGTCTTTAGCGCTCCCAGCCTGACACAGGGGCGGCTCTCTGCTTCTGGAAACTCTTCCTCTCTTGGGCCAGGATCCCCTCGCTCTGCAGGTCTCCTCTCCCTGACCTCGCTCTTGTCCAGCATGGTCTGCTCTCCCCACTGAGTCAGGGCTATTTTAATTTTCTACGTCTGTTCAGGAAAATCTTAGTGTCACAATGTCCAGATTCTCAGGAAAACCACACTGATGGCTCGGGGAGTCCCACACACTCTGACCCAGCTTCCCTGGGGAGAAGTCAGCACTGCACATTCCTGGGACACATTTGTCACAGCTAAGGAACCAGTGTCGTTGTCTAAGTGGGTTAGATCTGCACGTTTCCCCCTGACGTCCCTCGCTGCTCCAGGACCCACCCAGGACACCTTCTCACATTCTTCTGAACACGAGCTAACTCCAAGCCGGGGACGCTTGCTTGTGGATTCCAGAAACTGGCCTTGGGAAAGCCAACAGAAGGGGCCAAGCAGCCTGGCCCACCCCGGTCAACACGACCAGGGACTGAGTTTATCCTGAGCGGCCTCCATGCTGCTTAGAGAGACACTGGAGTCTCAGCACAGTGCTTCTGTCTCAGATCTCGGCGGGATGACGCTCAGCTGTTCAGAGCGCCTGCTGTTCCCTCCTCCTGCTAACCAAGCCATCACGCAAGTTCCTCCAGGAAGTGCGCTGACTTCGGAGATAGGCTGTTGTCAGATCTGCAACCAGTCTTAGCACATATCTACCCCTGACTTGCCACTCCCCACGTCCCCAGCAGCCAGCCTCCCTTCCAGGCTCCTGCGCAGCCCCAGCCCACCCTCGCCGGGCAGGACAGTGACCCTGACACCCCCACTCTGCCACGTCCTCACCACTGGTGAATTCCCCAGCCTTGTCCTTGTCACTCTGATTGGCGCTGCTGACAAGG
This sequence comes from Sylvilagus floridanus, assembly GCA_949820135.1. Taxonomy (NCBI): domain Eukaryota; kingdom Metazoa; phylum Chordata; class Mammalia; order Lagomorpha; family Leporidae; genus Sylvilagus; species Sylvilagus floridanus. The sequence goes on from OX463225.1 coordinate 30,635,079, forward strand.
TGCAGACTTTGGGTATCAGAACATCCCTGGTTTGGGTTGGTCTGGGGTTTTCTGATGTTAGACTGGGGCCGTGGGTGTGGGGAGGGAGCCTCCCAGGGGAAGTGCCCTTCTCACTACCTCCTGTCAGGGGCACAGGGCACTGATGGCAGAGGCGGTGCTTGTCGGCTTCCTCACCCCTCTGCTCTGTACCTCCAGGGAGCAGGTCACCACGCACGGTCCCCATGGAAGCCGACTCCTTTAGAGTGCAGATCTCAGAGGACTTCCAGAACCTGAGCCGCTCCTGCAGCCTCTGCGGCTGTGAATCCAACAAACCACCCTTGGAGCTCCAACATCCGGCCTGGGCTGCCTGGCCCCAGCGACCCCTGCTGCCCTCCCACTCTCATCTGCTTTCCCCTCCCTCCCCCGCCAGCCCCACCCCCACAGCCACCCCCTTGTGCTTCCTGGGGCTCCATCCCCGCCACCTGGAGCAGAGGAGGCTCAGCCCAGAGTTCCTGTGGGTGAGTGGGGAGCGCCTCGTGGGCTGCAGATGAGGAAACTGAGGCTGAGGACGTGGCAGGACCTCGGCTCACTGCTTGCGGCCCAGTCACCCCCCCTTCCAGGCCCAGATGCTGCCGGTCAGGAGTGGGGGGCAGCCCAGGCCAGGGCCTCCTGCTGGGCCTCACCACGGACCTCACAGGCATCCCTGAGGGCACAGCTGAAAGTGCTGTGTGCCAGAAGCCTCTGCTGGGACAGCTCTGAGGAGCCCGGAGCCCGGAGCCCAGCCCCTAGCCTCACCGTCCTCCGTCTCCACATAGAGGCGGAGTCCCAGGTCCTTGTGACGGCTCAACAGCCAGCGGTCACTGGCCGCCGTGACGTCCAGCACCACCCAGCCCTCGTCCCCAGCCTGGAGCGTCTGAAGATCCAAAAAGAACAAGTCAGACTCCCTGTGGACACGAAAGAACAATTAACCGAGGGCCACCAGCCGCCGCGTGCGTTAGTGCCCGTCTGGGGGACGCTCCCCGAGCACCTGCCCCGCCTGGCTTGGGCTGGGCCCCTCTGTGCCTTGTCTCATGGAACCAACCCTCCGTGGTGGTTCTGTGTCTGTGCACTGGGGAAACTGGGGCTCAGGGGCTCAGTCACCCACAGCCCCACAGCCAGGCTGCTGGGGGGGGGGGGGCTGAGGGGCCTGGGGCTGAGCATCTCTCTGTCTCTGAGGTTTCTTGTTCTCTTGGGAAGCCCCCCTCCTCCTCCAGAAAATGCGCCTCCTGCCCCTGCCCTGCCCAATTGGACTGGACACAGCTCCTAGGCCTGGCGTTGACACTGAGGCCGTGCGGCAGGGCAGGGCCAGGCTGAGGGAGGCACCTGTTGGAGTGCTCCTGGACCACCTGGAACGTGCTGATGTGCAGGGTCCTGTTGACCAGCTGCGTGCTGGGCTCCTTGTAGATCCGGAACTCGGCAGCTGTCACCGCCTCCCCCGCTGGGATCTGAGTCAGGTCGAAGAGAAACTCCTTCCAGTGGGGCTCCTGGCGGCCCAGGGCGTGGTCACGCTCCACTGAAAGATGAAGCGGTAGTGGGCAGTCACTGGGGCAGGGGCTCTGGGCCGGGGCCTGGGCAGCCTGGGTGGGGTGGCTTCCTTCCCAGCACCTGGCTGGCTCCGGGGGTATAGACCGGGCTCCACGAGGTTGTGTAGTGAGGAGCTTGGCACGTGCCCAGAGGACCCTGAGCCCCAAATAGCACTCTTGTCTCCTGTCCCCCCTCAGCCTCCTGCACTCCCTGGGCCCCACAGATGAGACGGGGGACAGGCCCTCCTCAGGTCTCCCAGGCTAAAGGGGAGGTGGACACCAGACCCAAGGCCACAGCCCCCCGGGGACACCCGGTGGGCAGGGAAGTCACTGCCCGCATCTCAGGGGGATGGGGTCATCCCGGGTCACCCCGTGGGCCTCCGTGGGAGGTGGAGGAGGGGAGATCTCTGGCTGACAGCTGGGCCGGCCTTGAGGGACAGCTGAGGCTTTGCCGCAGTGTCCAGAGAGGGCACTGCAGAGGACATGCCAGCAGAGCCAAGGCCAAGAGTGGAAGGACCTGGGGCTGGGAGGGAAGAGCACTGCGAGGGCAAAGGCCCAAGTGCATTCTGGGGAGCGAGGTGAAGGAGGAGGTGTGGGAAAGGCAGGTGGGAACAGGGAGAGGGTGACAAGCTTCTGGAGAGAACCAATCGAGGGCCCGGCTGTCTGAGGGTCCCCGCCGGTTACATAGCAGCATGTCAGCCGGCTTCAGGGCGCAGGTGACTTCTGAACGGGCCTTGAAGGACGGGGTGGCGACGCAGCGGCTGGTGGAGGTCAGGGAGGGGGCTCTCGGCAGAGGGGCTCTGTGCACAGTGTGGGGGTGCTGCACTGGCCCACAGATTGAGGTGTGGGTACAGCAGGGGTCTGGGTCTGTGGGGAAAGGGGTCAGACTCCCCTGGCAGGAGGGAGCCTGTGCCTCTGGCCAGTGGGGAGCCCGGGGTCTGGGGCTGCAGGGGAGCAGGGGGCTCTGAGTGGCGCATAGGAAGACCTCGTGCAAGCAAGAGGTCAAGGGCAGGCTGGAGGTGGACTGCAGGGGGGGCCTGGGCGGGGCCGGTCCAGCAGTCTGGGCAGAGGCCATGTTTGCGGGACACATCCCACGCTTCCCCAGCTGCCCGCAAGGCCCGGACAGGATATTTAGGGCGGCCTCACTTTAGGGCAGCCTGTCACTTTCAAACGCTAAAATCTGTGTTTCCGGAAAGCAGGGGTGGGAGCCGCCCAGCCCTCCCCAAAACCCAGCACTGAGATTTTAATGATATGTTTGTGAGTCTCTTTAAAAATTCTCTCTCTGGCTACTGGGCTCAGGGACCACAAGGCAGGCTTTTTAAAAGCACTAGGCTGTGCGGCCCTGGGCGGATGTGGGGAGCACTTCCTGTCCTCGCGGTGGGGACCAGGTCCAGGGACCAGGTCTGGACAGGCACACAGCTGTGCTGGGCGGGTCAGGGGACAGGCGGGCGTGTCTGGGCTGGGCAGATGGCGGGCCTTGAACCAGTCCAGGGATGAGGAGCATAGGAAGTGCATTGTCCGACAGCACCCGGGGCTCCCTGAAGTTTCACTTCCTGGTCAGAACAAAACTGAATTTTCTTTTCTGAAAGTCACTCTCGTTTATTTTATACTGGAAGTCACTCTCTCCTCTATTCGACCTGTTCTGGACACTGGGAATGCAGGAGTGAACAAAACAGATCAGATCTCTGCACTGGTGGAAGATACAGTCTAATGGGGAGAGAGAACATTCACAAGTAAAACACAGGCAATCATTTGTCTTAGTGCTGTGAAGACGATGCAGAGCACTGTGGGTTGAGCAGTTAAGGAGAAAGGGTGCATTACATGTGCTGCTCGTAACGGCCAACTTTGTGAAAGAAACAGGTACGATTAGACACGGCCATGCTCACACGCTGCTGACGGGAGCGCCATGTGGAGGAACCTCTCAACACCTAGCCAAATAACAAGTGAATTCACCCCATCTTTTTTGTTTGTTTGTTTTAAAGGTTTATTTTGTTTATTTGAACGGTGGCATTTACAAAGTGAGAGAAAGAGAGACAGAGAGATCGAGATCTTCCAACCACTGATTTACTCTCCAAATGGCCACAACAGCTAGGACTGGGCCAGGCTGAAGCCAGGAGCCAGGAGCTTCCTCCTGGTCTCCCATATAGGTACAGGAGCCCAGGTGCATTAGCGAGGAGCTGGATCAGAAGTGGAACAGCTGGGACTGAGGGCTCGAACCAGCACCCGTATGGGATTCTGGCATTGCAGGTGGCTGCTTAACATGCCAGGCCACAACACCAGCCCTAATCTAACTTTTGATACAACTCCAAAGACACACTTAGCAAAAGCGTGAAAAGATGTAGCAGAAGGCAATTCACTGGGCACAGGGAAGAAACCAAGCTCTATTTGGATCCACAGAGGTGCTGCTCAGAACCCCAAAGACGAAAATTCAAAGACAAAACTTCCCAAAACCACATTCCTAAAAAATTAAAATCCCAAATGTTGAAACCCTGAGATCCCAAATCCCCAAAGCCACAATTCCCATGCTGAAAGGCCACGTTAGAAGGGTAGAAAGCCAAACTCTAGGGAAGGGATTGGCCATATGATATGGGAATGATGAAGATGTCAGTTTAAATATGCGCCATTTGCCTGCATTGCCTTTCTTTCCAGATGATGAAATGCCAGGAGTCCTCAATGAATTAAAGGCACATTGGCATAAAGAATCCGGTGAGGGGCCGGCCTTGTGGAATAGCGGGTGAAGCCACCAACTGCAGTGCTGGCATCCCATATGGGCACAGGTTCTAGTCCCAGCTGCTTCATATCCGATCCAGCTCTCTGCTATGGCCTGGGAAAGTAGTGGAAGATGGCCCAAGTCCCTGGGCCCCTGCACCTAAGTGGGAGACCTGGAGGAAGCTCCTGGCTCCTGGCTTCTGATCGGCACAGCTCCCTTCATTTCAACCACCTGGGGAATGAACCAGCAGATGGAGGATCTCTCTCTCTCTCTCTCTCTCTCTCTCTCTCTCTGCCTCTGCCTCTCTGTAACTCTGCCCTTCAAATAAATAAATCTTCAAAAAATAAAAAATAAAAAAGGAAGCCAGTGAAGTTACTAACTGGTTAGCAAAGAATTATGTGCATGGTATGCGTTGCTGTTGGATCACCAGTAGTGTTGCCACTAAATTGGTGGTATGTAAATGAGTGTAGAATGGATTTCTGATGGTAGTATGGAAGATGGGAAAATTTAATAGGGAATGCTCATGTTGTATATTAATCACAGTAGAATTTCAAAAAGAGCAGTGCCATATAGAAAATGAGATAGAGCCACATCCTAAAAGAAAAAAACAAAATTTAAAATATCCCAGCAACTATGCATCTTGATGCAAGACGCTAAGATTCGGTTAATGATGGTGACCAGTCTGCTCCTATGGACTTTGTCGTGTAATTGCCTTTAATTTATGCCTGAAACATCCTTTTTCACAGGGTAAATTTTCATTCGAGGTCATTTTTTAGCTTTTGTCCCCATTATTTTAAATTGCCAGCATTATTTTTTTTCTAATTCTCTATCCTATGCATTTCATCTTCCCATCATTTCCGATACTGGAGGTATACAAGCGGTAAAGACTTTTAGGAGTGTTCTAATTCATTTTGTGAATTGGTTGCAAGTGTGACTCCGGAAGTGCATTATCACAAGGCTGATGTTGTGCACAAGCCACGCGTGTGTCGATAGAAACATTGGAACCCCCTCAGTAAATTAAGGATGTCCTGTGCCACATCTGTATTTGTGAAAGATAGTCTTTCAAGATCTCAGCTCTTTGGGCAACTGCGTATGTGGCAGTGATCTACTGATCTGTGGATCATTAAAAAGACTTGAGGTCTGACAGTATCTCGCATGGTCAGTGACAAAGCAGTTACCAAGAACGGTGGCATGCATTTCACTTTTTGACCTGTTTATGAACACGGTTTATGTATCTGCTTATAACAATACACTATTATCTTCTATCTGTTTATACACTTATAAAAATATGCCTGTTGTTCATGCATGCAAAAACACAATATTATTGTGCAAAATGGCTTGTTTTATTGGGTAAAATGATGTGTTTTGTATGTTTCTAAAAAAAAAAATAACTCCCCTTTAGGGGCCTGAGTTGTGTAGCAGCTAAAGCTGCCGCCTGTGACACTGGCATCCCAGACGGGCTCCAGTTTGTGTCCCAGCTGCTCTCTTCCTATCCAGGTCCCTGCTAATGGTCTGGGAAAAGCAGCAGAGGATGCCCCAAATGTTGGCCCCTGCTACCCATGCAGGAGACCCGGATGAGGCTTCTGGAATCAGGAATCTGGTTTTGGCCTGGCTCAGCCCTGGTCATTGTGACCATCTTGGGGGGGGGAACCTGCGGATGAACTATCTCTTTCTCTCCCTCTGTCTCTTCCTTTCTCTCTGTAACTTTTTTTTTTTTTTTTTTTTTTTTTTTTTAGGATTTATTATTTATTTGAAAGGCAGAGTTACAGAGAAGGAGAGGCAGAGGCAGAAAGAGAAGTCTTCCATCCACTGGTTCACTCTCTCTGGCTGAAACAGGCAGGGCTGGGCCAGACTGAAGCTAGGAGCCAGGAGATTCATTTGAGTTTCCCACTTAGGTGCAGGGGTCCAAGCACTTGGGCCATCCTCTGCTGCTTCCCCAGGCACAGTAGCAGGGAGTTGGATCAGAAATGGAGCAGCTGAGACTTGAACCAGCACCCATATTGGATGCTGGTGATGCAGCTGGAGGCTTAACCCAGCACGCCACAGCACCAGCCCTAATCTGACTTTCAAATAAGTAATCTTTTCTTTTTAAAAATTCCCTTCACAAAATATAAATAAGTGTCTTCTAAAGAACTTTTTTCCTAGAATTATCTTTTTTTAAGTACATTTTTTAATTTTTTAAAGATTAATTTTATTTATTTGAAAGACAGAGTTATAGAGAGGTAGAGAAAGAGAGAGTGGTCATCCATCCACTAGTTCACTCCCCAGATGGCCACAATAGCCAGAGCTGCGCCAATTTGAAGTCAAGAGCCAGGAGCCTCCTCTGAGTCTCCCACGTGGGTGCACGAGCCCAAAGACTTGGGCCACCTTCCACTGCTATCTCAGGCCATAGCAGAGAGCTGGATCAGAAGAGGAGCAGTCAGGACTAGAACTAGCGCTCATATAGGATGCCGGCGCTTCAGGCCAGGGCATTAACCCACTGCACCACAGTGCCAGCACCCCCTAGAATGATCTTTTTAAGACTATTGATCTGTTTTGAAATTTTAGTCTTTAAGGATTTTATCTCTTATAATTTCAACATCCTAGATGATGGGGTTCAGGATTATGTATTTGGGATTGTGGCCCAAACCCATGCCATCGGCCTCTCATGTTTATTTTCCACAAGATTATAAAAGCTTCCCCAAATGCTCAAACCCTGAGCCAGCTTCTGTTTGGGGAAGCAGCAAATGGGTTTACTTTCTGAACTGCCTTAATGTGGCTCCCAGGGAAATAAACATCATGAATCACCGATGTGTGCCGACAGAACCCCCGACCTCCTCCTCCAGCCTCCGATGAAACCACCTCCGGATCCCACACTTCCGGGAAAGACCCACTGTGGGCAGGAGGTGGCCTCCCTGGTCACAGTGCTGTCCACATCTGGGGCCTTGCACCTGCTTCTCACAGGCCAGGTCCACAGATGCCAACACCAACAAAGCCATCAGCTATTTTTGTGTCCTGGGCAAAATTTAGACTCACCCAGCTGATCTAAATCTGTCTTGTTTCTGACCAAAAGGCAAGATTTCAAAACCCAGAGTGGATGTTGGGGGCCTCAGCTCATCTCTGAGTCCTGCCCAGGCCCTGAGGGTGGGGGCAGGCTCCCCAGGGCCCAGAGGTGGGCAGGCTGGGCCTATCTGGCTCCTCCTGCTGCTGACCAGGCCCAGGGCCTGGCCCCGGTCCCAGCCCCGGCCTCTGCAGGCCCACGGTGGAGCCGCAGAATTGACGGCCACTGACCCTGCGCCCTGAAGGACTTCTGCCACCCAGAGACCACAGAGCTGCGGGGACAGGTTCGGGGCTGCCGTCGGGCTGCTGTCAGCTGGGTCCCATTACCAACCTTGCACAAGGGCTGTTTCCATAAACAGCTCTGCACACGTAATTACCGGCCCAAGCCTCAGCTGGCTGCAGACCCCAGATTAAAAGGGAGCACCCACACACACCGCCACATCAAACCTGCCAGGGCCCAAAATAGACCCCAGGAGCTGCGGGCAAAAGGGGAGCACTGCCTCCAGCTGGGACCGGGGAAGGAACTGTGGGGATTTTCCAGAAAGCTGTGGTCACCGAGGCACATCCCCTCCTGCCTGTGGGGAGGGGCTCCCTCGAGGAGGTGGGCTGGCGCCCCTCCCCACCCTGTCCCCCACCCCTGGAGTGGCGAGAGGTGGGCACTGTCTACTGTCAGAGCTGGAAAGGCTTTGGGCAATCCTGCAGAGAAGGGGAAACTGAGGCCCAGAGGGGCAGAGGCTTTGCAGGGGTCAAGGGTCAGACTGGGGCCCTTGATGTAGACTTCCGGACTTGGAGCCACAGTGAAATCAGCGGTCCTGAGGTCCAGCTGGGTGGTGACGCTGCGGCCAGGGAGGCCACCTGTCGGCAGGGCTGGTCTGTCAGCAGCTGCCCTGGGGATGCTGCTGAAGCCCCCTCCTCCAGGCAGGGCCTGAGAGACCCCAGGTCCCAGGGCAGGGCTCAGGGAGACGCTGCACCCCTCGTCGGCTCCACAAAGATGCAGAGGCCGGCCCCACTCTGCCCGCCCGGCCAGGCCCAGGGCTCTGCAGCTGCCCTCGATGCTCCCCGCCTCCTGCCACACTCCTTTCCCTTTACCTTGGCCATCTGCCCCGAGCATCTGCCACGCGGGGGCTGGGGAACGTAGACAGGGTGCCACGAAGGGTCAGATTTAGTCCTGTTTTTAGGAGTAGGAGAAAGAGTGGCTGGCCGTACCCCTCAATCAGGTAGAAAGTGACTAGAGGGGCTGGCACTGTAGCATAGCAGGTAAAGCCACCACCTGCAGTATTGACATCCCATTTGGGTGCCGGTTCAAGTCCTAGCTGCTGCACTTCCAATCCAGCTCTTTGCTATGGCCTGGGAAAGCAGTAGAAGTTGGCCCAAGTCCTTGGGCCCCTGCACCTTCGTGGGAAGACCTGGAGGAAGCTCCTGGTTTCTGATCGGCGCAGCTCTAGCCATTGCGGCCAACTGGGGAGTGAACCAGCATATGGAAGACTCTCTCTCTCTCTCCGACTCTCCTTCTCTCTCTGTGTGTAACTCTGACTTTCAAATAAATAAATAAAACTGAAAGAGAGAGGGAGGGAGGGAGGGAGGGAGGGAGGGAGGGAGGGAGGGAGGGAGGAAAGAAGGAAGGAAGGAAGGAAGGAAGGAAGGAAGGAAGGAAGGAAGGGAGGAAGGAAGGGAAGGAAGGTGACTATAGGGACTGGTGCTGGGTTGTAGAAGGTTAAGCCAAAGCCCACAGAGTTGGCATCCCATATGAGCACTGGTTCAAGTCCCAGATGCTCCACTTCTGATCCAGCCCCCCTGCTAAGGCACCTGGGAAGGCAGTGAAAGATGGCCCAAGTGCTTGGCCTCAGCCGCTCATGTGGGAGACCTGGGTGGAGTTTCAGTTTCCTGGTTTCAGCTTGGCCCAGCCCAGGGTGTTTCAGCCATCTGAGCAGTGAACCAGCAGATAGAAGTCTCTCTCTCTCTCTCTCTCTCTCTCTCTCTCTCTCTCTCTCTCACTCCCCCCCCCCTTTCTGTCACTCTGCCTTCAAATAAGTAAATAAATCTTTTTAAACACATACACACACATTTAGGGACTGACATTGTGGCACAGGGGGTTAAGCCACTGCCTGCAATGCCGGCATCCTATATAGGCACCAGTTTGAGCCCCCACTTCCAATCCAGCTCCCTGATAATGTGCCTGGGAAAGCAGCAGAAGATGACCTGAGAGCTTGGCCTCATGTCACACACTGAGACCACCAGAATGAAGCTCCTGGCTCCTGGATCTGGCCTGGCCCAGCTCTGGCCATTGAGGCCATTTGGGGAGTGAACTAGCAGATGGAAGACCTCTCTCTCTCTCTCTCTGTCTCTCCCTCTCTCTTTGTAGTTCTGCCTTTCAAATAAGTAAATAAATATTTTTAAAATTAAATTAAATTGAAAATATTATTTCGCCGGCACCACGGCTCACTAGGCTAATCCTCCACCTGCGGTGCCGGCACCCCGGGTTCTAGTCCTGGTCGGAGCGCCGGATTCTGTCCCGGTCACTCCTCTTCCAGGCCAGCTCTCTGCTGTGGCCCAGGAGTGCAGTGGAGGATGGCCCAGGTCCTTGGGCCCTGCACCCCATGGGAGACCAGGAGAAGGCACCTGGCTCCTGGCTTCGGATCAGCGTGGTGTGCCGGCTGCAGCGGCCATTGAGGGGTGAACCAACGGAAGGAAGACCTTTCTCTCTATCTCTCTCTTTCTCACTGTCCACTCTGCCTGCCAAAAAAAAAATAAAAATAAAAATAAATTTAAAAAAAAAAGAAAGAAAATATTATTTCATGTTGTCTCTTGGGATCAGGAATTCAGGCCTTGGCTGGGCAGGTCTGGGTTAGGGTCTCTTTTGAGGTCCCAGTGAAACTATTGCTGGGCTGCAGTCTCCAAAGACTTGGTGGGGCTGACAGGCCCACTTCTAAGCTTGCACACGTGGCTGTTAGTTCCTCACCACGTGGCCTCCCCAGACGGCTGCCCACCTCCTAACTTCCCCAGAAAGAGGAACCCACAGGAGATGGAGGCTGCCGTGTCTCATACCTAATCTTGTTGGGGATGTATCACCACTCCTGTCACATGATACAGTCACATAGGCCACAACTAGCATGATGCTGGAGGGGAGGGGATTGTGATCTCAGACGGCCCTGAGAGAGGTCTGATTCACCGCATTTATAGACAAGAGAGCTCAACACCAGGGAACTTAACTGATCTGTGCTAAGCAAAACACTCAAGATGGGATTCGAGCCTAGGAGAGGCTCAGCTGCAAAGTCTACGCTCTATTCTGCTCATCCACGGCCTTGTCCAGTCGGGAGCACATCAAGGGACCAGCAAATGGCTCAGTTGGATTAGAACACTGGGCTGGAGGGACTTGAATTCTGTTCTGGCTGGGGACACACAGAGGGATCCTGAACAGGAAAAGTCATAACAGGGCTTTCACTGGGGGAGCTGGAGTTTCAAGAACATGCTAATAACTTTTCATAAAGTTACTTGATTTATTTAAGAAGCAGAGAGAGAGAGAGAGAGCGCTCATACACAAGGGCTGGGAATGCAATTTAGGTAGCAGGGATCTAACTACTTAAGCCATCACCAATGCCTCCCAAGGTCTGTATTAAAGAGGAAATTGGACTCAGGAGTAGAGCCAGGAATTGAAGCCAGTATTCCGATAAGGAACACAGGCATCCCAACCAGCGTCCTAACCACCTGGTGAGAAGCCAGCCCTGTGCGTGTTTCTTCAGCAATGGCCACAGGCTGCTCTGAAAACCCTGGGTAATTCAACTTTCTCCACACTGAGGTCTTGCAGCTTTCAGCTTCCCTGGAACCCTGGCTGTGTGCAGGGTTCTGGACTGCTCAGGAGCGGCTACGGCTCAAGGCAGGAGCCAGCAGCTAAGGGGAATGACCAAGTACTGCGGGTCTTGCCACTAACCAGTTGGCCTTGGGAAACAAAAATTTATATGGAGCATTTATCAGGCCCTTTCGGCACTTTACATGGGCTGACTTATTTAATACTCTTACCCATCCTGCGAGGTGGATCTCCCATTTGATAGACAAGGAAACTGAAGCACAGAGTAGGATGGAACTCAGATAAAAATCATACACAGGGTTTCACAGGCTGGGCTTCCGGGGCAGCAGACGCTGAGTTGGAAGTTAAGCGGAGACTAATCTTTGTAGGGAATGAAGGGCACAGGGTTGGACACAGTCAAGCAGCGAGGCCTTCACAACAAAGGCCTTGGTCCTCTCTGACGGTGTGGGGAGCTCTGGGGCTGACACTCCCGAAGACCAGGCATTGAGTGTGGGGTGCCCACCGCTGTGAGCTGGCAGCAGCCCACCCTCCAGGAAGCTGGGACAGCGAGTGACTCAGTGCAGAAAGGAAGATGGGGGTAGCCCAGCACAGCATCCACTACCCACGGCAGGTTGCAGATCCGACCCAGGCAGCCTGACCCTGGAGCCGGGACCCTGTCCACTGCACTGTGAGTCCCTAAGTAAGGGATGACAGGTGTGAGCCTAGAGAAACACAGTAGGCCTTGTCTCCTAACACTGGCTACCAGTTACTGAGCAAGGTCAAGCACTTACTAAGTGTTTGCCTGCCTTAACCTGTTTCATCATTGCACTATCATCCCTATTTTAGAAAATTATGTTTTAAATTTTATTTATTTATTTGAAATGCAACTAGAGAGAGAGAAACAGACAAAGAGAACTTCCATCCTCTGGGTCACTCCCCAGATGCCTGCAAGAGCCAGGGCTGAGCCAGGCCAAAGCCAGGAGCCAGGAATTCCATCCAGGCTTTCCACATGGATGGTAGAGAACCAAGTTCTTGGGCCACCATCTGCTGCCTAAGAGGGTGTGCTTTACCGGGAAACTGTACTAGAACTCCACTAGAAGTGGAGGCAGGACTTGATCCCAGGAACCCCAACAGGGGACGCAGGCATCCCAGGCAGTAGCTTAACCCACTGTACCACAACACCTGCCCCCTTCATCCCAGTTTAAAGGTGAGGGCATTAAAATGCAGAGACGTTAAGTGTCCTATTCAATATATCACAGCTCTCAAAGGGGTAGAGGCAGAATTAAGACCTGATGTGGGGGCCGGCTCTGTGGCGTAGCAGGTAAAGCTGCCACCTGCAGTGCCAGCATCCCATATGGGCACTGGTTCAAGTCTCTGCTGCTCCACTTCCGATCCAGCTCTCTGCTATGGCCTGGGAAAGCAGTGGAAGGTGGCCCAAGTATTTGGGTCCCTGCACTTGAGTGCGAGACCTGGAAGAAGCTCCAAGCTCCTGGCTTCAGATTGGCGCAGCTCCAGCTGTTGCTGCCATCTGGGGAATGAGCCAGCAGTGGAGGACCTTTCTCTCTCTCTGCCTTTGCCTCCTGCAACTCTGCCTTTCAAATAAATAAATGAATCATACACACACATACATATGTGTGTGTGTATGTGTGTGTGTGTGTGTGTGTGTGTATATATATATATATATATATATATATATATATATATATAAAACCTGATGTGTCCTACACTAGAGTCGTTAAGCACTTTGCTGCCCCTTCCAGAGCCAGCCCTCCTTGCTGCTGTGGTCTGATTTCCATTCCTGCTCCTGTGGATCTGCATACCCAGGACCTGTGGCCAGAAACCCATACTTTTGGAGACAACTTCTCCTCTGTTAACTGGGGACAATAGCAGCCATTTACAGAGGCAGGAAGACATTGAGGAGATGGGAAGGGTCAGTCATCCGGGACCCACAGGACATGTCCTCATGGTGGTCAGACAGGGCTTGGGAGAAAAGGGAGCCATGTGCAACTCTTGGAAGACAAATACCTCTGGCATACGGATACCCCAAGAGCTAAGAGCTTGGGCTGCGCCAGGCTGGAGCCAAGAGCCCGCAACTCCATCCAAGTCTCCCATGTGGGTGGCAGGAACCCAAGTACTTGAGCCATCACCTGCGGCCTCCAGGATGCACATTAGCGGGAAGCTGGATGGGAAGTGGAGTAACCAGGCGTAATGTGGTATGCCAAGTTTCATTCTAACCACTATACCTCACGCTCACTCTCAGTATGAATTTTCAACAAGGAAGGAGCATCAGTCCTGTAAATCCCCAAAGATAATTTTAAAAGAGGAGCCTCAGTTTACATCACATGTTCACATTCAATGCAGTTCAATTTGCCAGCGCTTAGTGCATCAAGCAATGGGGCACTCCCCAGACAATGTGGAGAGGCGACGGCTATGAAGGGGGAGAGCAGAGGATGTTGGCATAGGGGGATACCTGCTGTGTGGCCTTGAGAAAATATCCTAACTTCCCTGAACTCACTTTTTTAAAACAAAGATGTGGGCCCAAGCTGTGGCACAGTAGGTTAATCCTCCACCTCTGGTAACATCATCCCATGTGGCTGCTGGTTCTAGTCCCAGCTGCTCCTCTCCCAATCCAGCTCTCTGTTGTGGCCTGGGAAAGCAGTAGAAGATGGAGATGGCCCAAGTCCTTAGGCCCCTGCACCCACATGGGAGACCAGGAAGGGGCACCTGGCTCCTGGCTTCAGATTGGTGCAGCTCCGGCTGTTGAGGCCATTTGGGGAGTGAACCAACGGAAGGAAGACCTTTCTCTGTGTCTCTTGCTCTTACTAACTCTATCTCTCAAATAAATAAATAAAATCTTTAAAATAACAACAACAAAAAACAAAGATGTGACTGTAACTGTGAGATGCAAGAGAAGGGACGGGGGGCTGGCACTGTGGTGCAGTGGGTTAAAGCCCTGGCCTACAACACCAGCATATCATATGGGCACTGGTTCATGTCCTGGCTGCTCCACTTCCAATCTAGCTCTCTGCTGTGGCCTGGGAAAGTAGAAGATGGCCCAAGTCCTTGGGCCTCTGCTCCCATGTGGGAGACCCGGAAGAAGCTCTTGGCTTCTGGCTCAGGTCAGCTCAGCTCTGGCCATTAAAGTCATTTGGGGAGTGAACCAGTGAACAAAGGAGGGGCCTTTGTTCTGTCCATGGCTATACTCATGGCAGCCAAAACAGGGCCTGGTGCACAGCACTGTTTACTGAAAGAATGAGTGGGAAAAGGAAAACTCTTCCTGGTAAGAACCAAAAAAACTGACCCTGGCCCCTGGGGACCAAGCGTTGTCGTCCTTTAGGGTCATGGGGCTGGCAAAGGCAGGGCGGGACTGGGCAGGTCCCTGATTCCCATGCAGCCCTGAGCCTCCTAAACCCAGCAGCCTCCCCACCCCGTCCTTGGCCCCCAGAGGCCGGGAGAACCATGCGTGGGATTGAGAAAGGGCAGGACGGAAGTGAAGGCGGTCGTCGTGACCCTGGCCAGCCTTGGTTTCTCAGTCTGGAACACGGGCGCTGCCTCTGCTCCATGGCGGACGGGGATTCAGCAAGAACAGGCAGACACGGTCCGGGAGGGGCTGGGCAGGCCTGAGAGGCTGGAGCCCTGCGGACGGGTGGCGGGAAGGTGTCTCCGACAGAGCCGGGAGGCCCCTCGCTGGGCTGACTCCAGAGAAAAAAGAAAGCAGAAGCACCGGGCGGGGATGGGATGGGACAGGCAGGAATTCCTGGTGGAGTCTGGGTCTTGCCTCCCGCTCCAGGCAGGCCTCACTGGTGCCACGTGGGGAGCCGGCCCGCGGCTGTGTGCAGACAGTAGGTGCCCGGCCCACATGCTGAGCGCTCAGACAGGGCCGCGGGTGCTGACGGCAGCCTTGGCCACCCCATCAGGCGCTGTCAGCCTCCTCCTAAAGCACCTGCTCCTCACAGAGGCCTCAGGCGGCGGGGGCGGAAGCGGCAGCGGCGGGAGCCCAGTGAGAGCCCCAGGCTTGCTGCTCCGCCCGCCATCAGCGAGCAGGGGCCAGGCAGGCACGGGCCGGGCTCGTCAGGAGCCAGATGAGGCCGATAGCAGAGGTGGAGCTGGAGGCAGCAGGTGTGGGAGCCTGGGCGTGGGCGTGGATACCGCGGCGACTCTGCTATTAGACCCCACGGTGCTGCAGGGCCCCGACCTTCAGAGCCCGAGGCCCGGGCCTCCAAACACAGGAAGGCGCCCGTCTGTGTCTGAGCTCCCCCCACACGCAGCCCTGCTAACCAGGGCGCACACTGCCCCGCCAGAGCCCGGCGCTGCCGCCGAGGGGCCGAGGGGCACATCCGGTCGGGGAGGCGCAGCTGGCGGCGCCGGCCCGCCCACGGCCTGGCATCCTCTGAACACAGAGCTGCTTGTGATCCCAAGCATCGAGGCCCAGATCCTAACGAAACACACGCGAAGGCAGGGCCGGAAGCCGGGGCTGGGAGTCAGAGCCAGGGATGTCACCCCGGATGTGGTGCATGACTCTCGGAGCCCATGCCATGCCACGAGAGGCAAAATGGTTTCCCTGTGGCTACTTGAACCAAACAAGGAATTAAAGGCTGTGAAAGCTCACAGGCTACATTTTCCCCTAAAAAGTGGTATGGGGCTGGATGCTGTGGCACAGCGGATTAAAGCCCTGGTCTGCAGTACTGGCATCCCATATAGGTGTCGGTTCTAGTCCCGTCTGTTCCTCTTCCCATCCAGCTCTCTGCTATGGCCTGGGAAAGCAGTAGAAGGTGGCCCAAGCCCTTGGGCCTTGCACCCGTGTAGGAGACCTAGAAGAAGCTCCTGGCTCCTGGCTTTGGATAAGCGCAGCTCCGGCCATTGCAGTCACTTGGGGAGTGAACCAAGGGATGGAAGACCTCTCTCTCTCTCTCTCTCTGCTTCTCTGTAACTCTACCTTTCAAATAAATTAATTAATTTTTTAAAAAGTGCGGTAGGGACACCCTGGGTTGGGCTTTAGACTCCGGTTCTGGGTTTCACACATGGACAAGACCTGTGGGGATGCTCCCTCCACATTCCCACCAAGGCTGGGTGGCAGCTGGGAGGGACCTGGGTCAGCAGTGGCCAGGCCCAGGTTCGCCCTCCAAGGGGATGGAGTTAGAGGCTGACTTTCTGCTCCTCCCCTCTATCAACTAGTCATGTCACAGCCTGAGCACGGATCCCTGAGGGGCCCAGTTCCCAAGGAGGGCCCTGAAGCTCAGGAAGGCTGAGCGCTGTCCCCAGGTTCACACAGCAGGGGCAGGCCCTGCCCGATTCACAGCTGCAGCTCCCACCAGGGCTGTACCTTGACCCAGGAGGTGCCAAGAGAAGCAGGCCGTGGTCTGGGCAGTGACTCACACTGACGGGCAGCTCCATCCACAGCTCTTCCTGGTCTACAGCCCCTGTCGGAGCTCCAGTCCCGGCTCTATACGTGGTCTCCTCCATCCTCTAACCACACCCCGCTGGCCACATCCTAGGCCTGGCCCTGGGTCTCCTCAGCCTACCGCTAGCTCTGGGCTGGGGCAGGGGAGGTCCCAGGGTAGGAAACAAATGTGTGGGGACCCCTGCTACTGGTCCATCCTCTGGGTTCCTCTGCCCAAACCTCTCAGTGCCCTTCTCCCTGACCGGCTGATGACAGAAATTCATTCCCTTAAATGCTGAACGTGGAGTTGGACAACCAGGCCTGTCCTGGCCGGGGCCATGTCCAGCCCACACCACCCCGCCTGTGCCACTGCCTCCCCGAGCCTCTCTGCTTCACCTGGATGGAATGGGGGCCCGGGAGGACTCAGAGCAGGGGAGAGGGGAGGCTGGTGGCTGGGGCCAGGGTCCTCTCCCCCAGCCAGGCTGATTTGTGGTCCTTGGGACCCCAGGCCCCACCGGCTGTCTGTCCAGTGCAAACCCCTGCCTGTCCCTAGCCACGGACAGGAGACAGCACAGGTGGGGGGCCTGACCCTACCCCAGGAAGTACTCGTGACCCCAGAACAAAGAGCAAAGGGGAAACATGACTCTGAGAACTTGAAGAGCAAACGCTCCACGGTGTGAGGAAAATTTCTGTGGAGAGGGAAGCTGGTTTGCCTGGGAGCAGCAAGAGGGTCCAGGCTGCCCCTGGTGGTCACCCCCAGCCTGGACCCTCACACAGGCATGGCCAGGGCCCAGGGGGAGGAGACACAGCCGCTGACCCATCCAGGAGAGTCCGCTGCTTCCCTCCCCACCCCGGGGCTCCGGGCTCTGCAGGGAAAGAGCCTGAGGCCGCTCAGGACACCAGGCACACTGGTCACTGTGATGATGTGACCACAGGTGTCACATTGACCTTTGCCCCTCTCCTCAGTCCTGCCCTTATCGCGGTGCCAGCATCCAGCCTGTTTACTCCTCTGTCTCCCAGCACCACACGTCTCCCTGGGCAGCCCCGTGGGCCCCCACACGACCGGGTCCTTCCTCTCGGTGGGTCTCGCGCCCAGGCGAAGGCAACCCCGGAGTCTCCACTCCCTTCTGCGCCCATCCAGCCTGAGCGGACCCCTCAGACCCTTGCTGCCCCGCCTGCGGGTCCCCCTCGCCTGTGGGTCCCCGCTCGGCAGGGGGGCACTGCCCAGGGGCGCACACACTCCCAGCAGGTCTTGTTCGCTCCCCAGGGGGCGGGTTTGGGCGCCCCACGCTCAGGCCGCGTCCACACCGCGGGTCCTGCCCTCCCCAGCACGCACTCACCCATGTTGACGAAGCTCATGACCAGGTCTGCGCGGCCCAGGCGCCGCTCAGGGGGCCCGGCCTCGTCGTCGTCGTCGCCGGCCATGGCGCGGTACAGGTCCAGCATGAAGAGCGGCGCGGACGCGGGCAGGCGGGAGGCGGCGGGCGGCGCGCGGGGCCGGGGCCGCCCGGGCAGCCCGAGCACCGCCAGGATCTCGCGCTGCATGTCGCGGCGCTCGCGCGCTCCCAGGCGACGCTGGGGACAGCCGGGCGGGGGGCGCGGGCCGGGGCCGCCGCCCAGCGCGCACAGAGCCAGGCCCAGGAGCCAGAGCGGCCCGGGGCGCGCGGCCATGGCGGGCCGGGCTGGGCGCTCAGCGGGCGCGCATCGGCTCCGCGCCTGGGACCGGAGCCCGGGACCGCCCGGACGGCGAGCGGTGGGCTGGGCTCGACGGCCGGCGGGACCGGGCAGCTGTCGTCCGCGGCGACGGCTAGGGCCCCAGGGCACTCCCGCGGCACCTGTCTCTGCTTGGGGCCCTGTGGACGCGGCCGCCACCGCCGCCGCCTCGGAACTGGAGCTATTCCCGAGACCCCGCACCGTCGGCTAATCCGTCCCGGGCTGCTGCGGCGCGAGAGCTCCGGGCGATCCGGCGGCGCGGACCTGCACCGGCCTCAACCAGACCCTGTCGCCCGCACCACCCCGGCCTCGCCCCCGCCCGCTCGGGCCAATGGGGGCCCGGGGGTGGGGTCAAGGCTCCGAACCCACGCCCGGGAAGGGTCCGGGTGGAGCCTGGTGTCGCCGGTGGTGGCGACTCTAAAGTGCGACCCCGAGGTGGTTTCGGGCAGGCAGAGCCAGGAGTCCGCACCCAGGCGTCACCATCGTCAAGGTCGTCCTGGGACCCTTCCTCCTGCACACAGCCCTGTCCACGCCGTCAGGCACCGCGCGGGGCCTCGGCCGGGAGACCTCAGGGGCGCGGCGCGGGCCGGGAAGGCCGGGACCTGAGCTCCCGCAGGGCGACCTCGCCCAGGCCGGCGTCCAATCCCGGTCAGATCCGCGGTGTGACCCGGCGGCCCCGCCTCGGCGCTCAGGGAGTCGCCTTTGGTCGCAGAGGCCCCAGTCTGCCTAGAACTGCGGGCGGTGCCGTCTCAGAGGGTGGGGCGCATGCATTCCTCCGCCAGAGCAGCCCGGCCCACGTGCGAGACACGCAGCTCCTCTCTGGCTCCCTTGGCTGCGTTGCTGCGTGCTCCTCCTGAGCCCACACCTGCTCAGGGGCCACTCCCCGCGCGCCCACCCCCTGGCTCCCGCGTGCTCTCTGGCAGTGCCAGGAGCAGGCTGACCCAGCCGTTCCTTGCTGCGCGCTCTGCCGGCCCCAAGCTGATCCCGCTGCGCTGGAAACATGCACCCACCTCCCGCAGGGCCAAGGAGCTCTGGGGCCCTGCACGAGCACCCCGGAGCCACCTTTGCGCATCTAATGAATGTCACAGGCCCCAGTGGTCTGCAGGAGAGGGATCCTCATGGAAACGCCTCCTTTGCCTCCGCCGCCTGCACATCCTGCCGGTGCCCAGCCTCTCTCCCCCGGCATGTGTTCTTCCATGGCTGAGGCGCTGCGCAGGGATGAAGCCGGCCCTAGGTTGAGCGGGGAGGCTGGAAGGGCCCAGCTGGGAGGATAGGATAGGTCAGCAGCAGGGAGCATTTCAGGCAGAGAGCAGCCTCAGATCTGGGGGGAAGGGGGCGGGGCGCAGTGCCCACAGGTGACAGCCAGCATCCTCCCTGTGCCAGGCACCCTCTTTGTGTGTGTCCATGTCCTTCTGTGAGGCTCACACGCTGTGATGCGCCAGGGATCACCCAACCTCTTTTTAACAGGTGAAGCTCACCGAGGCTAAGGGACTTCCCCCAGGTGACACAAAAGTGGCCCTGGGTCAGGGCAGGTGGGCAAGGGTAGGTTTGCTGTGCAGTGGAGACTGGTGAGCCAAGGCGTCCACCCACCACAAAGGGGCCTTCCTGGGGGCTAGTGGAAGGCCAGAGACACCAGGTGGCTATGGTGGCTTCTGAATCAAAACTCTGGATTAGTATGTGGTGCCCACCTAAATCACATGTGAAGTGATCACATATTGTTTCAAATGACAAGTTTTTACATTTTTATTTATTTGAAAGGCATAGTGACAGAGAAGGGGAAAGGTGAAAAGCCAGGCCTTGAAAGAGCCCTCTGATATGGGATGCTGGTATCAAAACAGGCAGCTTAACTTACTCTGCCACAACGCCAGTCCCCCAAACGGCATCTTTCTTTTTTTTTTAAGACTTATTTATTTTTGTGAAAGAGTTACACAGAGAAAGGGAAAGACAAACAGACAGAGAGATCTTCCATCTACTGGTTCACTCCCTAGATGGCTGCAACAGACAAGGCTGGGCCAGGCCAAAGCCAGGAGCTTCTTCCTCATCTCCCACATGGATGGCAGGGTCCCAGACACTTCTGAGCCAACCTTCATTGCTTTTCCCAGGCCATTACAGGGAGCTGGACTGGAGTGAAGCAGCTGGGACACGAACTGGCACCCACATGGGATGCTAGTGTCTGTCACAGGCACTGGCTTAACCTGCTACTCCATGACCTGGCCCCTCCAAGTGGCATCTTAATTATTGTGCCAAGCACCTGTCTCAAATAACAAACTCTTAAAATAAATCATCATTCGTTAGTATCTCAAGCCATGCCTCCACTTCAGTGGACAGAAGAAGCCTCCTCCAACTATACTTCCCTCTGGGGAGAGCCCTGGAGCCATTAGCATTTTGTAAGCTCTGAGAAGTCTTGCAGAAGTCCTTTGCTCATTCATGGATTATGAATGCATTTGTTTTTGTTTTGTTTTTAAAGATTTATTTAAAAAGGAGAGAGAGAGAGAGAGAGAGAGAGAGAGAGAGAGAGAGAGAGAGAAGTTCCAGGCTCCTGGCTTTGGCCTGGCCCAACCCTAGCAGTCTCTGCAATTTGGAGGGTGAACCAGGGGGTGAAAGAGAGCTCTCGCTCTCTCTCTCTCTCTCTCTCTCTCTCGCTCTCTCTCTCTTTCTAACTCTGTGTTTCAAATAAATAAAGTAAATCTTTCTTAAGAATTTAAAGCGGGACCGGTGCTGTGGCGTAGCGGGTAAAGCCGCAGCCTGCAGTGCCAGCATCCCATATGGTCACCAGTTTGAGTCTCGGCTGCTCCACTTCCAATCCAGGATCTCTGCTATGGCCTGGGAAAGCAGTAAAAGATGGCCCAAGTCCTTGGGCTCCTGTACCCACATGGGAGACCTGGAAGAAGCTCCTGGATCCTAGCTTCAGATCAGCTCAGTTTTGGCTATTGCAGCCATTTGGGGAGTGAACCAGCAGATGGAAGACTTTCTCTCTCTCTTTGCCTCTCCTCTCTCTGTGTAACTCTGACTTTCAAATGGCTGGCGCTGCATCTCACTAGGCTAATCCTCTGCCTGCGGTGCTGACACTCCGGGTTCTAGTCCCAGTTGGGGCGCCGGATTCTGTCCCGGTTGCCCCACTTCCAGTCCAGCTCTCTGCTGTGGCCCAGGAAGGCAGTGGAGGAGGGCCCAAGTGCTTGGGCCCTGCACCCGCATGGGAGACCAAGAGGAAGCACCTGGCTCCTGGCTTCAGATGAGTGCAACGCGCTGGCTGTAGCGGCCATTTGGGGGGTGAACCAACGGAAGGAAGACCTCTCTCTCTCTCTCTCTCTCTTTCTCTCACTGTCTAACTCTGCCTGTCAATAAATAAATAAGTAAATAAATCTTTAAAAAAAGAATTTAAAACAAAAGTGCTGGTTATTAGCAGGGATGAAGAGCAGAATTCGAGGCCGAGCTGGAGCGTGGGGGTGACTCGCAAGGTGGGCCCTCCAGCTGCATGACTCTCTTGACACCAGCCACGTGCAAATCCCTGAGTTGCCATAACTGAATCCACAGGGCTGAAGTCATGACTTCCAAGACCTACTGTACGCAGAGTATGAAAAGAAATCACAGCTCAAAAGAACAGAGAGCAGAGGTTTTCATGAGAAAGAGACTATGAGGCAGGCATGTGGCACGTTGGCTTATTTGTCCCCGGGATGCCCACATCCCAAATCAGAGTGCCAGCGTTTGAGTCTCATCTCCACTTCCTATCTTGCTTCCTGCTAATGTGCACCCTGGGAGACAGCAGGTGATGATTCAAGCACTTGGGCCCCTACCACCCACATGGGAGATCTGGATGGAGTTCCTGGTTCCTGGTTCCTGGCTTCAGTCTGGCCCAGCCCTGGCTGTTGTGGACATTTAAGGAGTGAACCAAAGGATGGAAGATATCTCTCTCTCTGTCTCTGTCTCTCTGTCTCTGTCTCTCTCTCTGTCTTTCAAAAAAAATCTAAAATCAATTAAAATCAAAATGTTTCTAAAAAGAAAGATGCTATAGGGATGGAGATTAACCAATATTCTCACTGCCCCATTTACCCTTTGCATGCTGTAATGTGAACACCGGTTTCATCCTATCACAGGCTCCTATGCCCAGAGGCCACCGTGGGGCAGGTTCGTTGTCAAGCCTCATTAGATGGCTGGTAAAAGGCCCAGAAGGAGCGCAGCTCGCCTTCCCAGCTGGATGCATCAAGGGTGCTGGGAAAACCCAGTTCAGCCCGTTCCCAGGGTGAGCTCACACATCCAAAAGAAACAAATATGCCTAAGGAAGCAGTGCCTGTGCTCATGGGCAGTGTCCAGCCCGTGGGTCAGTCACCTCCTGTTAAAGCACTAACTGCTCCAAGGAAAAGCCAGAGGTTGTCAGGTGAGTTCATGAAAACAGCCAGACAGAGGCCTTGCTGTTGAGATGCTGTAAACACGAAAACACAGACAGACTGAAAGTGAATGGGGGCGGGGGGGGGGCCTGGCATGTGAATACAAGAGCAAAAGGCTGCAGTGACCGTTTTAATATCGGGGAAGCCAGACTTCGCCACAGAGGACGTGAGCAGAGGTGATGACGGAAGCGTCACGTCATCAGAATCCATCCCGCTGGAACAGGACAGGACACAGCACAACGCAATCGCAGGCTGCACTAGAAGTAAGGGCCAAAGGTCGCGTGAAAGTTCTCCCGTTCATTGTGGAAATCTGTGAAAATGGGTAGCTCTGAAGTGTCCCACCTGAAATCTACTCCATCCTGTTCCCAAGTGAGAGATGCTGATGGGTGCATGGACTGGGCTGGGGCGGACCTCTCAAAGTGAAGTGGACTCATTGCCAAGTCTGAATCAAGCCAGTTGTGGTAAATTCTTCACGACTGATGCCGGATGCCAGCAATGGTTTTTCCAAACACATGGAGCAAGGAGCCGCCTCTGTGTCAGCAGGCAATCGAAATGGCTAAAGAGCAGAGAGTGTTAAACAAGAGCACACAGCTCAGACCTCACCCTCCACCGAGTGGGCAGCCATGAGGTTCCTGGGTCCCATGCCAGACTAGCCCGAGCAAGCAGCACCTCCACCTTGCATAACCATGGACCCCGGCCTATATAGTGCCTACCAGCTGGCATCATAACATAGGTCTTCCTCCAACTTGTGCTGTCTGAGAGAAGCACACGAGCTGATGCATTCTTAGGAATCCATTTTTTAAAAAAATATTTTATTTATTTGTTTGAGAGGTAGAGTTACAGAGAGAGGGAGAGACAGAGAGAAAGATCTTCCATCCACTGGTTCACTCCCCAAATGGCTGCAATGGCCAGAACTGCGCCAATCCAAAGGCAAGAGCCAGGAGCTTCTTCCAGGTCTCTCACGCAGGTGCAGGGGCCCAAGGACTTGGGCCATTTTCTACTGCTTTCCCAGGCCATAGCAGAGAGCTGGATCAGAAGAGAAGCAGCCGGGACTCAAACAAGTGCCCATATGGGATGCTGGCACCACAGGTGGAGGCTTAGCCTACTATGCCACAGTGCTGGCCCCTTAAGAATCTCTTTTTACTTAATTTTTATTGTTTTTACTCCAGCTAAAGGGCGGGATTGCCTGGATTCCACATAGAGAGCAAACTCCATCTTGGATTAGTTAGAAACAGTTGAATGTGACCAAGATGACATCAAAATCTAGACAACAAAAGCGAGAAGACATCAGTTGAGCTTTGGGACTTCATTAAGAAAAGATAACACATAGAATGGGGGAAATATTTGTAAAGCATATAAATCATGTATCTGATAAGGGATTGATATCCAAAATGTGTATGTATACAATCTATAATTCAACAAGAATAAAGCAATCAACTCAACTTTAAAATGACCAAAAGTGTTAAATAAGCACTCTTTAAAGTGTGTACACACTCTTGGAGCCAGCACTGTGGCAGAATGGGTAAAGGTGCCATCTATGGTGACAGCATCCCATATGGGCACCAATTTGAGTCCCAGCTGCTCCACTTCCAATCCAGATCCCTGCTAATGCACCTGGGAAAGCAAAGGAGGATGGCTCAATCCTTGGGCCATCACGTGGTATCACGTGGCATCACGTGGGAAACCTAGAGGAAGCTCCTGGCTCCTGACTTCGGCCTGGCTTAGCACTGGCCTTTGTGACCATCTGGGGGTAAACCAGCGGATGGAAGATTCATATTCTCTCTCTCTCTCTCTTTCTGTAATTGTCTTTTTTTTAAAAAAAGAATATACACTCTCTCAATGTGTCATTTTGGAAAAATGGAGAAGCTCTGGAAAGGGCTGGTGGTAATGTTACACAAGAATGTGACTATGCTTCATCCCACTGCCCTGTACCCCTAACATGGCTGTAGTGGTCATTTTATGCTATGTATTTTTCGTACCAATGTTTTTTGAAGCGACCTAGAGTTAGGAACACCTATACACGTGCTCTCACCACCCACGGGGGTGGATTACCGGGGGTCCAGGGCAGGCACAGCACAGAGGCCTCCAACGGCTTGCAGTCCAGCGCCTGTGCACCTGGGCACACAGTGACCCAGCATCTGCATTTATCCTTTTCTTGTCCCTGCAGCACAGTGCGCGGCGGAGGTCAAGACAGTGGTTGCAAGAGCAGAGGCTCTGTGGTCAGGCGGCTCCTCACACGCCCAGAAACCCCTCGCGGTGAGAAGAGGTCATACCTACCTGCCTGGAAACCTGGGCAGGCCTTACTGCAGCCGCCCCTCGCCCATCCCAGGGACCCCGCCCAGCCAGGCGCAGGGCACAGCTCGCCCGCGTGCTGCCCCACGGAGGAGCGGAGGATGTCGGGAGGAGGAGCGGAGGATGTCGGGAGGAGGAGGCCCTCCTGGAGGCGGCGGCGGCGGGGGCCCCACGCACCCAGCCCCGCCTCGCCCCTCTCAGCCTCGCCGCCTCTCCCGCCTCGCGCGGTTGCTGGGCAACTCGCTATCAATAGGGAACCCGCGCCGCAGCCGCAGGGCCCCGCTTCCGGAGAACTTCCGCTGCGCCCGGGCCCCGGCGTTCGTCTGCTCCGCGGTCTCGCAGGGAGGCCGGCCCCGCGGCGCGCACGGCTGAGCGACACAGAGCCTCGCTCGGCAGCGGGGGCCGCGTGGCGTGGAGGGAGCACGCGTGGCTGCGGAGTCCGCGGGCTCGGCTCGGATCCACGCCTGCCTGCCCACCCCTAGCGCGGAGGGGAAACGGAGGCCGGGCTGCTGGGAGTCGGCAGTCCCGGCCCCACTCGTGGCTCTGGGTGGCTCTGCCACTCGGGCTGGTCACTGCCCCTCGCCGCGCCTCCGCTCACGCTGTGGGAAACCGAGCGACAGGAGGTCAGGGCCGGTGCCGCCGAGCTCTCTCACCACAAAGAAAGGCCAGAGCTGTTCGGCAGCACACCCGGGCCGCTCTGCATTCCTGGCCCGTCTCTGCCCCCTGGTGGCCAGCAGCAGCCTAGCACCCAGCGGAGATGGCCTTGGAGGCGCGGAGTGAGTGACCTCCGCAGAGGCTGGAGTCCTTCTGACCCCAGTCCCAACTTGCTAGCTGGAGGTGAGTATGCCTGCGTCTCTGAGCTGTTGCAGGACGCAAGGAGCTAATGCGTTCAAAGTGCTGGGACGCGCGGGTTCCTGGCACAGAAGACGGGAATTGCGTGGTGAGGAGCCCAGGGGCTGCGCCCTTAAGGAGACACTTATGTCACTGGAAACCAGAGTTGTTAACTTCAGTTGTAAATGAACTTATGGTCTCCGGGACAGGTAACTGCCCCCTGCGTCAATACACTCGCCAGTCTTGCCGATCTTGTTAATGCTTTCTTCCGATTAGCAAGTGTAAAATATTTTCCTTCGTTCTTGCTCTTCCTTTGGTTTCTGACTTTATCATTTCCTTCCTTCCTGTGTTAAGGGTTTGCTTTTATTGCTTTCTATCACTGTCTTAAGTTGGATGTGTGCGTTCTTTTTAACTTTGTTGAGGTATCATTTACAACACCATAAAATTCACCTGTTTTAAGTGAACGATTCTGTGATTTTTAGTGTCATCACAGAGTTGTGCAGCCATCACCCAATAACGTTAAGACATTTCCATCACCCCCCCCCAAGGGAGGTCGTATACATTTGCAATTTACCCCCCGGTGACACCCCCAGTCCAAGGCAACCACAAATCTACATTCTCTCTGTCTGGGTTTGCCTTTTCTGAGCATTTAGCAAGAATGGGACCCTCCAGTGTGTGGTATTCTGTGTCTAGCATCCTTTGCTTAGCTTAATATTTTGTAGGTTAGTCCACGAAGTAGTGTGTGGCAGGCAGTACTCAGTTCCTTTTCGTTGCTGAATAATATTCCATTATGTAGAAATAGACCCCATTTTCTTTACCCACTCACATTAATAGACAATTGTATTGTTTCAGCTTTGGATTGTGTGAAGCAGTTGTTTCTGTTAACATTTACTCAGAGGTTTCCATTCCCTTGGGGACTTGTTTATTTTTGTACATGGGTTGTTTCCTGACAAATGTATTTAAAGATATGGGTTTGCCCCAATTGCTATTTTAGCTGTGTCCCACAAACTTTGACGTGTGTTTTGCTGCTATTCAGAGCTAAATATTTATTGAATTTCACAGACACTCCTGGGCTCAGAAATCCATCACTCCTGACTTCTCCAGAAGCTAGCCATCCTCATTGACGGGAGGTGAGTATGTGGAGTGGGGGCACTAGGGGACAATTGCAGAGGCACCTGTTTAACAAGGCAAATCTGGTCACCAACAAGTAACCCTATTGCTCTGAAGACTTTTTTTTTTTGATAGCCGTGATCAATATACAGCTCACTGACAGAGATGCTGGGGGCAGATGTTTGGCCCAGCGGTTAAGACACGCACATCCCATAACAGAGAGCTCCTGACTCCAGCTTCCTCCTAACTCAGACTCTGGGAGGCAGCAGTGATGGCTGCAGTAATTGGTCCTTGCCACACACATGGGAGACCTGGATTGAGTTCCTGGCTCCCGGCTTTGGCCCTGGCCAAGTCTCTGCCATTGTGGGCATTTGGGGGGTAAACCAGGAGATGGAATATCTCTCTTTCTCTCTTTTTCTACCTCTCAAATAAGTAAATAAATATTTTTTGAATGTATTTGTTTATTTGAAAGTCAGAATTACACACAGAGAGAAGGAGAGGCTGAGAAAGAGGTCTTCCATCAGCTGGTTCACTCCCCAAATGGCCGCAACAGCCAGGGCTGGGCCAAGCTTAAGCCAGGAACCAGGAGCTTCACCTGGGTCTCTCATGTGGGTGCAGGGACCCGAGCACTTGGGCCATCCTCTGCTACGTTCCCAGGCCATAGCAGAGAGCTGGATCAGAAGAGCAGCTGAGACAAGAACCAGTGCCCATTTGGGATGCCGGCACCTCAAGCCAAGGCTTAGCCCACTACACCCTAGCCCTGGCTCCTCTCATACAGTTTTAAATGAGCAGATTTAGGAAGGTTCTCACAATAATGACTGGAACATAAAAAGCAACATGTAAATATTAAGTATTATTCATATGTATTTTCTTCTTTTTTTTGTTTTTGTTTTTGTTTTTGTTTTTTGAAAGGGGGGGAAGGAGAGAAAAAATAGAAAGGGAGACAGCCCCCATCTGCTGATTCACTCCCCAGATGCCTGCAACGACCCAGGGTTGGGCCAAAACTGGGAGCCAGGAACTCTGGCCGGTCTCCCAAGTGGGTGGTAGGAATCCAGCTACTGAGCCATCGCTGCTGCCTCCTGGGGTCTGCATCACAGGAAACTGGAGTCAGGAGCTGGAGCCGGGAATTGACCCCAGGCACTCCGGTGTGGGATGCTGGTGTCTAAGCCTCCAGGCTAAACACTCATCCCTCCTTGCTCCTCTCTTACACAAGTGAAATGAAGGCCTAAGAAGTCAAGGGTTTTGCCCCTGACAACTACATAGTAGGGCTGGGCCTGGGACCAAGGTCTCCTGATCCAAAGTTTAATGCTTGGTGGATCGCCCTGCCAGTTGGAGTCCCAGCTGCTCCACTTCCAATCTGGCTCCCTGCTAATGCACCTGGGAAAGCAGTGGAATTTGGCCCAAATGCTTGGTCCCAACTGGCACCCATATGGGATGCTGGCGCTGCAGGTAGTGGTTTTATCTGCTACACCACAACACCTGCCCCTATTCTTTCATTTTCTTTCTTACAAAACCTTTAATTTGAAACAATTTCTAAGTTGCAGGAAAGTTGTGAAATAGTACAAAGACAATACCTTTACCCAACCCAGACTACTTATTTGCCTCTTTCCTGATCTATCTTTTTATATATATTCACTCTATAAAAATTTATTTAATTAAGTTCACATACAAATACACATGTAATTTTTTTCTGATCCATTTGAAAGAAAGTTGTGGGGGCCAGTGCCGTGGTGTAACGGGCAAAGCTGCTGCCTGCAGTGTCAGCACCTCATATAGGTGCTGGTTCAAGTCCCAGCTGCTCCACTTCCAATCCAGCTCTCTGCTATGGCATGGGAAAGCAGTAGAAGATGGCCCAAGTCCTTGGGCCACTGCACCCACGTGGGAGACTGGGAAGAAGCCCCTGGCTACTGGCTTCAGATTGGCACAGCTCCAGCCATTGTGCCCAGTTGGGGAGTGAACCAATGGAAGGAAGCCAAGATTTGGGTGCGACTCCAGGCAGTCTCAACAGCCAGTCCCAGCAGACATATACACGTAGGCATATCCATACATGTGCATAGGTCCCTCCACATCTAGATGGACCTCCATAATTCACCTACATATGTGAGGAGCTGTGAGTTCACTCTGATACTTATAATACAAACCCCAGCACAGGGCGAATCTTAGTCTGCTCCATTCATAACTCCCCTCTCTGACAATGAGAAAATTAGCTCACCATGCTCTCAACATACTATTAACTCTTCTCTTCCTGGATGCAGCAAGTGTCAGAGCCACGTGGGCCATTTCTCACTCCTGCCCATGCCTCCAGCCAGCAAGTCCTTGCTGGTGAGCTGCCACCTCAAGGGCAAGGGAAAGAGGAATTCCATTCCTTTAACTTTTTCAAAGGTTTGTTTTCATCTACTTGAAAGAGATAGATGAGAGAGAGAGAGCGCCCCTGTCTCACTCCCCAAATACAACAGCCAGGGGTGGGGCCAGGCCAAAGCCAGGAGTCTGGAACTCCATCCAGGTCTCCAGTGTGTGAGTGGCAGGCCCCAGCACTGCTGCCCCCCTGGATGCATTAGCATCAAAGGAGCCAGGGCTTGAGGTGGCGCTCCAATAGGGGATGCAGGTGTCCCAAGTGGCAGCTTAGCCTGCTGCACAACACTGGCCCCCAATCCCTTTCATGTTTTAAAAAGATTTATTTATTTATTTGAAAGAGTTACAGAGAGCTAGAGGCAGAGGGAGAGAGGGAGAAATCTTCCATCACTAGTTCACTCGTCTGCTGGTTCACTCCCTGGTGGCCTCAATGGCTGGGGCTGAGCCAGGCTGAAGCCAGGAGCCAGGAGCTCCATCCTGGTCTCCCGTGCGGGTGACAGGAACCTAAACACTTGGGCCATAAATTGCTGCTTCCTAGGAGCGTTAGCAGGAAGCTGGACCGGAAGTGGAGTAGCCAGGACTCTGAGTAGCAGTCTGATAGGGGATGACAGCACGGACTCAGGCAGCAGCCTCACCTGCTGCACCACGATGCTGCCCCCATTATTGCTGCTTTATGAAGTCTATACCCGTCAACATTCCTTCACTGTTGCTCAAATCCTGTATTTACCATTGTTATTATGTTCAGTCCTTCCTGCATCCTTGGACTTCCAAGTGGGATTATTTTCCTCTGGCAGAAAAATATCCTATACTGTCTCCTTCCACGTGGAACAGCTAAAAGTGATTATCTTCATTTATTCATTTTTGTCTGAAAAAGCCACGTGGCACCTTCATTTTGCTGGGTGTACAATCCCAGATAGGCAGCCACGTTCTCTCCACACTTCAAGTCTATTTTTCCATGTCTCCCGCTTACACCTTTCCTGTTGAGACGTCAGTGATCAGTCTAGTCTTCCTTTAAAGGAAAACTGATCTTTTGCTTGGCTGGTTTGTAAGATTTTGTCTTTGGCAGTCAGTGATTTTGCTCTGATGTGTGCAGGGGTACTTGTGACCTTTGACAGAGTCCCTGTCTCTGTTGGGAAAGGTGAGCTGCGTGAGCCTGAGCATCCGTGCACACACTTGCACTTGCTGATTCTGCCAAACCCCAGGGCTGGTCGTCCCCTAGTACTGAGCAGGTCCTGCCATTATACACTTGGGCAACTGAGTAGATCAGGGCCCCCGAAGAACCCTCTGTGTAACCGCCTGCCCCTGCAGGAGGAGCACTGGCTTGCCCACTTCTTGCCAGAAAGATGCCCTTGACCCTGATTCCCTCAGCTCTGGTGCAACTCACTCCTCCTATGGCCTCCATATGGGCCCAGCACATCACTCCAAGAGACTTGGAAGCGTATTTGTACGTGGGGGAGAGAGGGCCGTGGGATGTGTTTCCATCCACGAGTATGCTGTCCCCAGCATCGTGGTTCCCTCGTTGGGTCCCTGTGTAAAGAGGGCAATCTTACCCAGAGAGGACACTGACTCCGGGTTCCACACAGCAGCCAAGTCTTGTACTTTGTCAACACAGGCCATACTCTAGCGACAGTGATTTGAAATCTGTCATTGGTGCTGGCACTGTGGCGCAGGGGGTTAAGCCATCACTTGGGACACCACCTTCCCATCTCAGAGAGCTGCTTCGAGCCCTGGTTACTCTCCTTCCAATCCAGGTTTCTTTCTTTCTTTCTTTCTTTCTTTCTTTCTTTCTTTCTTTCTTTCTTTCTTTCTTTCTTTCTTTTTTTTTAATTTTTGACAGGCAGAGTGGACACTGAGAGAGAGAGACAGAGAGAAAGGTCTTCCTTTGCTGTTGGCTCACCCTCCAATGGCCGCCGCAGCCGGCGCACCGCGCTGATCCCAAGTCAGGAGCCAGGTGCTTCTCCTGGTCTCCCATTGGGTGCAGGGCCCAAATACTTGGGCCATCCTCTACTGCACTCCCAGGCCACAGCAGAGAGCTGGCCTGGAAGAGGGGCAACTGGGACAGAATCTGGCGCCCCGACCGGGACTAGAACCCGGTGTGCCGGCGCCACAAGTTGGAGGATTAGCCTGTTGAGCCACGACGCCGGCCCCAATCCAGGTTTCTACCAATGTGCCTGGGAAGGCAGCAGATCATGTGAGAAACCAGGATGGAGTTCCTGGCTCCTGGCTTCAAACTGGCCCAGCTCTGGCTGTTGCAACCATTTGGGGAGTGAACCAGCATATAGAAGATATATTCTCTCTCTCTCTCTCTCTCTCTCTCTCTCTCATAAGTAAATAAATCTTTAAGGATAAATAAATAAAAAAAAAAAAGAATGCTCAGTGCACTCAGTCACTGCTCCTCTTGGCATGGGCTGAAGTCCCAGATAGTCCTGATGTGTAGTGGGTAAAGCTGCTGCCACATCCCACATGGGTGCTGGTTTCATGTTCCAGCTGCTCCACTTATGATTCAGCTCTCTGCTGTGGCCTGGGAAAGCAGCAGAAGATGGCCCAAGTGCTTGGGCCCCTGCACCCATGTGGGAGACCTGGAAGAAACTCTTGGCTCTTGGCTTTGGCCTGACCCAGCACTGGCCATTGCAACCACCTGGGGCGTGAACCAGCAGATGGAAGATCTCTGTCTTTCCCTCTCTCTCTGTGACTCTTTCAAATAAATATTTATTTTATTTAAAAAATATTTATTTATTTGAAAGAGTTACACACACACACACACACACACACACAGAGAGAGAGAGAGAGAGAGAGAGATCCATCTCTCATCTGCTGCTTCACTCCCCAATTGGCCGCAATGGCTGGAGCTACACTATCTGAATCCAGGAGCCAGGGGCTTCTTCCCAGTCTCCCACGTGGGCGCAGGGGCCCAAGGACTTGGGCCATCTTCTACTGCTTTCCCAAGCCACAGCAGAGAGCTGGATTGGAAGTAGAGCATCTGGGTCTCGAACCGGCGCCCATATGGGATGCCAGCGCTTCAAGCCAGGGTGTTAACCTGCTGCGCCACAGCGCTGGCCCCTAAATATTTATTTTAAAAATATTTATTGCTGGGGCCCACTAAGTGAGTCCTGACGACCTACAAACCTAGCTTGAAGTAAAGTGCTTATAACAGAATTTGTTATTAATTAAATTTCTCAGTTGCCATGGTTTTCTTGTAATCTTTACCAAGAACCATGAAGTTGTTTCATTTTTAGAGATTTATTTATTTATTTGAAAAGCAGAGTTACAGAAAGAGGGAGAGACAGAGAAAGAGAGAGAGAATCTTCCATCTATTGGTTCACTCCCGTAAGGCCACAACAGCCAGAGCCAGGAGCCAGGAGCTTCATCCAGGTCTCCCATGTGGGTGGCAAGGACCCATCTTGGGCCGTCCTCCACTGCTTTACCTGCTGTGCCACAATGCTGACCTTTGTTTCAATATTTTAACAACTCATACATTCATGCATGCCCTTGGTAATCTTGCCTGAGTATCAGCCCTGTTTATTTTTCATAAGGTTATTCACTGTAGTATTGTCTGTGATGGTAAAACTGGAAACAACCCAGATAGCTGTTACTAAGGAAGAATCAGGTACAATAAACTACGGTATGTCCCTAGCACGGAATACTGGGCACTAACAAAAGGAACAAGACATGGGGGCAGCATTGTGGCACAGCAGGTTGGGCGACCACCTGCAATGCCAACATCCCACATGGAAGCCTGGTCGGGTGCCAGCTGCTCCACTGCTTCTGATTCAGCTCCCTGCTATTGTGCCTGGGAAGGCAGTAGAGAAAGGCCCAAGTGTTTGGGCTCCTGCCTCCCATGTGGGAGATTCAGATGCAGCTCCTGGCTTCTGGCTCTGGCTTGGCCCAGCCCCAACGTTGTGACTATTTGGGGAGTGAACCAGCGGATGGAAATCTTTCTCTGTCTCTCTCTCTCTCTCTCTCTCTGTCTCTCTCTCTCTCTCTCTAACTCTCCCTTTCAAATAAATAAAATAAATCTTTTTTTTTTTAAATGAGCAAAACAGCTGTTCATGGACTGATGTAAGACACAAATACATTGGTGGGGCCGGTGCTGTGGTGCAGTGGGTTAAAGCCCCGGCCCGCAGGGCCAGCATCCCATATGGGCGCCAATTCAAGTCCCGGCTGCTCCACTTCTGATCCAGCTCTCTGCTGTGGCCTGGGAAAGTGCTGCGGCCCCTGCACCTGCATGGCAGACCTGGAAGAAACTCCTGGCTCCCAGCTTCGGATCAGCTCAGCTCTGACCGTTGCAGTCATTTGGGGAGTGAGCCAGCGGAAGGCCTTCCTCTCTCTCTGTAACTGTCTTTCAAATAAATAAAATGAATCTTAAAAAAAAAATTGGTAAGTGAAAAAAAAATAAGATGTAAGGCATAGTGGACCCTCCTTTGAGTTAAAACTGAGTAGAATAAGAATGCTGCTTGTATTTATTTACATGAGATAGAGATATAAGAAACAAAATTGATCACTTATAGGTAATGGATGAGGTAGACAATGAAATGAGGATAGAAGTAGCAAAGAAGGGCCAGCACTGTGGCATAGTGGGTAAAGCTGCTGCCTGTAGTGCCAGCATCCCACATGGGTGCCGGTTCAAGTCCTGGCTGTTCCACCTCCAATCCAGCTCTCTGCTATGGCCTGGGAAAGCAGAAGATGGCCCAAGTCCTTGGGCCCCTGCACCTGCATAGGAAGACCTGGAGGAAGCTCCTGGCTTCAGATCAGCACAGCTCCACCCGATGTGGTCACTTGGGGAGTGAGCTAGCGGATGGAAGACCTCTCTCTCTCTCTCTCTCTCTCTCTCTCTCTCTCTCTTCTTTCTGTGTAACTCTGACTTTCAAAAAATGAATAAATCTTTATTTTAAAAAGTGAAAGAGAGAGACCTCCTTTGTTTTATTTATTTATTAAAGAAGCAGAGGAACACATATAAGGAGAGGTGAGGGAAAGGGAGAGATAGCTCCTGTCCACTGATTCACTCCCCAAATGTCCCCAAGGCGCCCTGCTAATCCGGGTCTCCCACGGGGCTGGCAAGAATCCACTCACTTGGGTCACACGCTGCCTCCAAGGTCTGATATAGAACAGAGGCGTCTTCACTGTTGGGCCAAAAGCCCCCTCCCCTCTGCCAGGGGCACTCCTTGAAGTCACCATTCCATGCTTGGTGTCTCATGTGAGGGTCAGAGCAGCACTTCAGGCCCTGTCCTGCTCTCTGGGACCACGAGCCAGAGGGCCTGCTCTCCTCCTGACTCCCGGCCCAGTGACCACTTCGGACTACATCCTTCAGTACAGAATCTCTTCCCGTCCTCCCAGCAGTCCACTTTGGCAGATAACGAACCTGAGGCCTAGGGAGGGTTCCGAGCCAGGCACAGCTGGGGAAGACCACTGATGCTACTCTTCAGTTAGCCTGCCTGGGCAAAATGGAAGGAGGCTGGAAGTGGGAGCCGGGTGTGGTCAGAAGCCAGGGAGGAGAGGTCGGCATTGTGGTGCAGAAAGTTAAGCCCTGCCTATGACACTGGCATCCCATATCAGAGCACCAGTTTGAGTCCCACCTGTTCCACGTCCAATCCAGCTCCCTGCTAATGTGCCTGGGAAAGCAGCGGAAGATGGCCAGGTGCTTGGCCCCTGCACCCATGTAG
Source organism: Sylvilagus floridanus (assembly GCA_949820135.1). Lineage (NCBI taxonomy): Eukaryota > Metazoa > Chordata > Mammalia > Lagomorpha > Leporidae > Sylvilagus > Sylvilagus floridanus. The sequence continues at coordinate 30,669,876 of OX463225.1, forward strand.
GAGACTCAGATGGAGTTCCAGGATCCTGGCTTCAGCCTGGCCTTTTGTAGAGTAGACAATCTCTCTCTCGCTGCCTTTCAAATAAATTTAAAAAACTAATAGTAGAGGGGCTGGTGTTGTGGTATAGCAGGTAAAGCCACCACCTGCAACACTGGCATCCCATATGAGCAGTGGTTTATGTCCTGGCTGCTCCACGTCCAATCCAGTTCTCTGCTTATGGCCTGGGAAAGCAGCAAAAGATGGCCCAGTGCTTGGGCCCTGCTATCCATGTGGGAGAGCCTGATGAAGCTCCTGGCTCCTGGCTTTGGCCCGGCTTAGCTCTGGCCATTGTGGCCATTTGGGGAGTGAACCAGTAGATGGAACATTTTTCTCTCACTGTCTCTTTTATTTCTACACAACTCTTTCAAATAAATTAATTTAACAATAATATTATTATAAATAGCAGAAAGGCACAAGGGGACTGAGGCTGCTGAGGTGGCCAGAGCCCTGAGGATCCAGCTGAGCGGTTTAAGCAGCACCTGTCATGGTCCTCCAGGGGCGGTGGTGGGGAGAGGGCCTCTGGGTAGAGGTGCGGGAGCACTGCAGGACTTGATGAGGTGGTGAGGCTGGGGGCAGGGAGCAGAGGGGATCCAGGAGGAGCAAGACCCGGAGGACTTACTGACTCGCTGACATGGGGGTGGGGAGGAGGAGGGAGGATGCTGAGAAATATTTACTGGGCACTTCCTACCTGTGTGGCTCCTTACAAGGAGTCTTCAAAAAAATTTGTGGAAAATATGAATTATGAAGAGACTATGCACAGAGTTCAAAATTCTTCACATCAAAAGGCGCTTAACAAAAACTTTATGTGTTTATTCAAAAGGTGGAATGACAGAGAGATCTTCCATCTGCTGGCCTACTCCCCCAAATGCCGGCAACAGCCAAGACTGGGCCAGGCGGAAGCAAGGAACCTGGACCTCCATCAGGTCTCCTGCGTGGGTGGCAGGGACCTAAGCGCTTGGGCCATCATCCACTGCTTTCCAGTCGCTTTAGCAGGAAGCTGGATTGGAAGCGGAGCAGCCGGGATTCAAACCGATGCTCCGACTGGGGATGGCGGTGTGGTAAGCAGTGGCCAGAAACCAGCCCTAACTTTTGGTTCCATTTTTCCACGAACTTTTTGAAGTCCCCCTGTAGCAAGGGATTCGCGTTTATGCCACTGAATCCTCGAAGCATCTTGATGATGTTGGTACTATCATCATCCCCAGCTAGTAGATGGGGACTGGGAACAGAGGGACCCCAGCCTCTGCGGAGGTCACTCTCCGTGTCCCGGGCCATCTCCCCTGGGTGCTAGGCTGCTGCTGGCCACCAGGGGGCAGAGACGGGCCAGGAATGCAGAGCGGCCCGGGTGTGCTGCCGAACAGCTCTGGCCTTTCTTTGTGGTGAGAGAGCTCAGCGGTCACCCGCCCTGACCTCCTGTCGCTCGGTTTCCCACAGGCTGAGCCGAGGCGCGGCGAGGGGCAGTGACCAGCCCGAGTGGCAGAGCCACCCAGAGCCACGAGTGGGGCCGGGACTGCCGACTCCCAGCAGCCCGGCCTCCGTTTCCCCTCCGCGCTAGGGGTGGGCAGGCAGGCGTGGATCCGAGCCGAGCCCGCGGACTCCACAGCCACGCGTGCTCCCTCCACGCCACGCGGCCCCCGCTGCCGAGCGAGGCTCTGTGTCGCTCAGCCGTGCGCGCCGCGGGGCCGGCCTCCCTGCGAGACCGCGGAGCAGACGAACGCCGGGCCCGGGCGCAGCGGAAGTTCTCCGGAAGCGGGGCCCTGCGGCTGCGGCGCGGGTTCCTATTGATAGCGAGTTGCCCGGCAACCGCGCGAGGCGGGAGAGGCGGCGAGGCTGAGAGGGGCGAGGCGGGGCTGGGTGCGTGGGGCCGCCGCCGCCGCCGCCTCAGGAGGACCTCCTCCTCCCGACATCCTCCGCTCCTCCTCCCGACATCCTTCGCTCCTCCGTGGGGCAGCACGCGGGCGAGCTGCGCCCTGGCGCGGGGCACGTGGTCCCGGGGTGCAGGACGGGGAGTGGACCACGTGGCAAGAGCAGCATGAGGTCGAGGCACTGGGCATGGGGCAGTGAGCCCCGGGGAAAACAGGAGGCCAAGGTCCGCTGCTTCAGGCTTGGGCCGCCTCTGCCTGTCCTGGGAGGCTGATCTTCCACACAGAACCGGACCCTGGGGGTCAGCCTAGGGCATGGGCAGCCTCCAGGCCACCCTCAGGGATGGGAGCTCCCTCAGCCGGGGCCACGCCAGGGCCAGAGAGTGCTGGCGGGAGGAAGGCATCAAGGAGAGCCCTCCTTGAGTGTCCGGTTGATTTGGGCCAGGGCGCCTCGCGCAGCCCAGGGAACATCCGGGCGCCGGAGCTTGGGGTCATGTTTTGAGATTGCGCCCACAGGCGTTGTCCCCACCGCACAAGACCGCGCAGGATGGGTCTACACAAGGTCCACGTGCCAGGCAAGGTCCAGCTCCACACCCTGCCCCACTTGGCACCACGGGGCCCCGGCGTGGGGCTGCATCCCGGGACTGTCCTGGGCCAACATGGGCGGGCTTGGCCCTGCCGCAGCAGTCCCCGAGGCACAGCGCTTCGGGCCAGCCCCTAAGCTGGGTGAAGGAGAAGCTGGGAGGGAGCTGGCCTCTCGTCCAGACCCTGCCCTTGAGGGGAGCCGGGGGAGGAGTGGTGAGAGTGGTCCTCTCCGGAAGCTGGAGTTCTTCGTTCCCCTCCGCAAACATCCCCAAGCCCTACGCCCAGGCCCAAGTGCCCACCATTGACTACGTCCGAACCCCTGTGCATTCTGCCATTTCTCATTCACCCTGGACCCCATCTTTCCCGCTCTGATGAGCCGGGATTCCAGGCCCTGGGCTCCCTGGGTGCCCGGAAGCTCAGACAGCCCTGCGGAGCCCCTGGGTGGAAGCAGCCCGGGAGTCAGGCGGTGTGGGGCGGCCCCTGGCGGTCTGGCCGCAGCCTCCCGAGGCCGTGCGAGGCCCCGAGCTGGCCTGGCCGCGAGGTCAGATTCCTCAGCCGAGGAGCTGCAGGGACCAGGAGAGGCGGCCAGCGCGGCGGGAGGACGCCTTTGTACCAGGTATTTTTCTCAACGGCAGGGCTGGGCCGCCTGCCAGGTGCCAGGGCGCGGCTCTGGCCGCCCGCCTGGGCAGCAGCTTTGCCGCCAAGCCCTGTACCTGGCCCCGCGGCTCCTTCCCGCGCTTCCTGGGCCAGGCCCGGCAAAGCCAGCAGCAGGGCTGAGGGGCAGACAGGGTCGGGCGGCCGGGTCCCTGGCACTTGAGCCGGGAGGGGAGAGGGGACTCGTCGGAGCTCCAGGGGCGCCTGCCTCCTTCCAGAGCAAGTGTTTACAAATACAAACCTTGCTCCACAAAGTGGGATAGCCCTGTGACGTTGGCCCTGGGCTCCGTCCTCACCGGCTCCGTGACTGTGGGCAGGTCATTGGCTTTTCTGTTCTCATCTGAGAAATGGGGCCGACCTCAGCAGGTGCGGTGAGGATTTCGTGGTGTGTCGGGCACGCAGCAAGAACTGTGGGTGTCTTTGCTGCCACCCTGATGGTGACGTGGTGGGGTGCGGGGTGGGGGCGTAATGTGAATCAAGCCTCTTGGTTGCACAGAACAGAAACTGGCTCGGGCAGATGGGGGGATTCATGGCTCGTCTTCAGAGGTGTGCCCCGGAGTCCCAGCGTAGGGAATGTGATGGGACCGCGGAGGCCACTCCTCACCTTTCTGCCCATCATCACTCTCCGCCTGCTCAGCGCTTCCTCCGCTGCTCTGAGCACCTGGCTGGACACGGCCCATCTCAGCGCCTGGGGGACAGCAGAAACGGACTCGTGTGTGTGTGTCTGTGTGTGTGTGTGTCTCCGTGTGTGGTTTTTTCTTTTTTAAAACAATTTATTTATTTGAAAGAGCAACAGAAAGAGAGAGAGCACGCTCTTCCATTCTCTGGTTTACTCCTCAGATGGCAATGACAGGCCGGGGCTGGGCCAGACCAAAGCCAGGAGCCGGAAACTCCATCTGCCTCTTCCAGCTGAGTTGCAGGGGTGGGGGATTAGCAGGAAGCTGGAGTGGAAGCCGAGCAGCCAGGACTCAAACCCGCACACCATCAGGATACTGGTGCTGCAAGCGGCGGCTTAACCTGCTGCGGGCCAAGCCCGGGGTCCCCACCATTCCACGTGCTGCACACTCAGTCCCGCCCGGTGCACGGCCATTAGGTCGCCTGGGGCCTGCCTGTGGGAGGAATTCCTGCAGTTCTCAGGGGTCCCTGGTTAGTCCTCCCAAGAGGGCGGTTATAAAACAGCAAGACCGCCCCTTCCAGCTCCCTGGCTCCACCCGCCGTCATGATGCCACTGGCCATCTGGCCCCACTGGAGCCCAGCAGAAGCCGGTACAGCACTTTTTCCCCTCCCTGTTTTTATAAACCAGTTTTCACATTTAAGAATTTTATTTATGGGGGATTTTTTATTTATTATTAAATACATGTCCAGTATAAATATGGGGTAAATATAGCTGGCTCTTCAAACATGTAATTTTTCTTTATGGTGACAACTTTCAAAACCCCACCTCCAAGGTTGTTTTTAAAATAGAGAAGTCCACATGATCTGTGGCCCCCTCCCGTGCAGGAGGATCCAGAACTTCGTACTCCTAACTGTGACAGCCCCGTGCATCAGCCTCCCCGCCTTACTACCTCCCCACCATGCCACACTCTTGAACCTCCAGAACGGCGAGCTAAATAAGCCTCTTTTCTTTATGAGCCTCCCAGCCTCAGGTATTTTATTTAGCAACAGAAAATGTCCCACTACAGACTGGAATCTCTGATTGCTGACAGCAAAATCACAGGCGGCAGAACCCATCGCTGAGCCACTCAGAGCCCCTCAACTGTGGCTGGAGGCTCTGCCAGGGCCCCACCCCGGGCGCCCAGAGAGAAGAGGAGCTGGGCAGCTCCCCCAGGAGCAGCTGCTCTCCCGGCGCATGGAGCCAGGTCAGGGAACCCATGCGTTAGTCCCAGTGTTGCGGCTGGAAATCCCCTGTCCTCTTGCCGGCCTTGATGATGTCTGTAGGCCTTTACCACCACACTTGGGCTGTTATCATTACTCACTTATGTACTTGTCATCCTCCATGACTGTCTTTCAACGCAGTCACGATCTGCCCGTCACCAGTCTAGTGTCAGGGACACAGGGATGAACGCAGCTCCCGCGGCTCAGCCTGCTTGGCGCGTAGTCACGTGAAATGGATCGGTCTCACCGTGCTTCCACTGGGCTCAGGGGCTGGAGGCTTTCTTCCCGCACCGTCAACGGTGTCAAGATCCCATACTGGGGCCTGCAGGGCCAGCATCCCATATGGGCACTGCTTTGAGTCCTGGCTGCTCCACTTCTGATCCAGCTCCCTGCTGGTGTACCTGGAAAGACAGTGGAAGATGGCCCAAGTCCTCGGCGCCTGCACCCATGTGGGAGACCTGGAAGAAGCTCCTGGCTCCTGGCTTCGGATTGGCCCAGCTCCAGATGTTGTGGCCATTTGGGGAGTGAACCAGTAGATGGAATATCTCTGCTCTACCTCTCTGTAACTCTGCCTTTCAAATAAATAAATAAATCTTTTCTTTAAAAAAATCCCATCTTTTGGCTGGCGCCGCGGCTCAACAGGCTAATCCTCCGCCTTTCGGTGCCGGCACCCCAGGTTCTAGTCCCGGTTGGGGCGCCGGATTCTGTCCCAGTTGCCCCTCTTCCAGGCCAGCTCTCTGTAATGGCCCGGGAAGGCAGTGGAGGATGGCCCAAGTGCTTGGGTCCTGCACCCGCATGGGAGACCAGGAAGAAGCACCTGGCTCCTGCCTTCAGATCAGCGTGTGCCGGCAGCAGCGCGCCAGCCACGGTGGCCATTGGAGGGTGAACCAACGGCAAAGGAAGACCTTTCTCTCTGTCTCTCTCTCTCACTCTCCACTCTGCCTGTCAAAAAAAAAAAAAAATCCCATCTTTTGCTGGGATTACGAGATTCCTGAGCCGTCAGGAGTACGCGTGCCCACGGGAACCGGCACAAGCGGGCACCACTGCTGCCGGGTGAGTGGAGGGCAGCAGTAGGCAGCTGACGAGGAGCAGAGCGGTGACCAAGCCTCCTCAGCAGGGCGACACAAAGCTGCTCAGAGGCCATGGCTAGTGGCCGCTGCTGGCAAGCTTGCTGCTGACTGTGCTCTGTCCACATCTCTGCTTCCATCTTGGATCACAGGTCTCTGCTAGAATCAACCCCGTCCCTGTCTTCTGCCCGAGTTCCCCCTCCCTGGCCTCCCTGTGAGCGGGGATGAGCAGGAAGGGCAGACAGACGCCCTCTGTACTCCTTCCAGTCCACTGCGAACAAGTGAACTTGACACTTCAGGGACATCCTGAGTTCTCCAAACTCCCTTCTTTCCAGAAAGCCCAGCACTTGGCTCTCACACCTCATCCGTGTGAGCATCCACACGGAAGCCTGGTTTGGAAACTGAAACACTAAACCATTTTTCTTTCTTTTTTGCCTTCTTGCTATAAAAGCACTAAGTCTTGAAGGCAACGTGAAGGCTGACTGGGGAGGGTCACGTACAAGGAAGCATGGCAAAGAAAAGCACACATATTAGTATTTCAGGATGTTTTCCTCCTGCACACACAATCAGATTCTTGCAAATACAATGTGATAGCGTCTCTGGTTAGGGCTGACACACACCTCCCTGAGCTCGAGGGCTGCAGAGCTCACCTGGCGATGAGTGTGCGGTGGGCATGGCCAGCAAGGAGGCATGTGAGGAGGGGGTGACGCAAGAGCTGAGCCTGCCCGAAGTTCCAGGGAAATGGGGGCGCAGGGAGAGCATTGCAGACAGCAGCGCCAGACGAAAGAACACGGAAAAGGAAGAGACGCTGTATGCCAAGGATTGCTGTGGTCGGTGCTGTCAAAATATCCTTGTGATCATCACAGCAACCTTGGAGGGCAAATTTTTATTTTTGATTATTTGAAAGGCAGAGTGACACACACAGAGAGTATGTGTAAAGAGAGAGAAAGATCTTGCACCTGCTGGTTCACTCCCCCAGAATGCCGGCAACAGGCTAAAGCCAGGAGCTTGGCACTCCATATGGGTCCCCTAAGTGGGTGGCAGGGACCCACGTCCTTGAGCTGTCACCTGCGGCCTCCCAGGATGCATTAGCAAAGGCTGGATCAGAAGCAGATAGGCAGGACTCGATCCGATGACTCAGCCCTTCTTTATGGGTTCCAAGTGGCAGCTTAACCCACTGCTCCACAGCGCCTGCCTCCAGGGCCAAAATGTTTAAAGACAAACAAGAGTGGCATTTGGTGCAGCAGTTACGAGGTTGCTTGGGATGCCCACACCCGGAAGCAGAGGGCCTGAGTTCTTGAGTCCCGGCTCCGCTCCCCATTCACGCTTCCTGCAAATGCTCGTCCTGGGAGGTGGGTCAAGGAGTCGCAGCCCTGCCACTCATGTGGGAGACCTGGACCGAGTTTCCAGCTTCTGGCTTTGGCCTGACCCAGCCCCAACTATTGCAGGCATTTGAGGCGTGAACCAGTGGACTGAAGATGGGCCTGTCTGCCTGTGTCTCTCTTTCTCTTTCTCCCCACTCTGTCTCTCTACCTTTCACATAAGTCAAAATAAATAATAAAATTAAAAAGTGAAACTGAGGCACAGAGAGATTGTTGCTGGCCCAGTTGTTCCAAGATTCCAGCCGGGAGAGTTACAAAACTCACACACAAGTAGCTGTGCAATGGCTGCTGGGAGATCCAGCTGAGGAGTGAGCAGCACAAAGACCTCAGGAGCCTGCTATGCCATGTGGCATAAGGGGAGTCAGCAGAAACTTTTAATCAAGACACAGAAAATGTCTCGGCACACCCAGACTGAAGGGCCCGCGGGATACCCAGGTGGATGTAGGAAGCTCGCCAAGTAGGAATGCTTGGACACGTGAGTGTCAAGTGTCTGGGTCATGTGGGAGGAGGGTCTGGAATGTAGGGTGGCGTTGGGAGCCATCAGCATGCACAGACCCCCTCCGAAAGTGCTGGGAGACTTTTGTGGCCAGGGCCAGGGGTTTCCTCCTCACTGCCACTGAGGGGCACCTGAGCCCCGGCCCCCTCCTTCCACCCTTCTCTCCGTGGCCCTGAGTGGAAGACGTACTCTGGAGGACAGGAGACAGCTGGCCTCTTCCACGGAGGCCCCAGTGTCTCATCTGGTGACACAGGTAGCCGTGCACCTGCCAGTGCCTGCAGGGCAGCCCACGAACCAAGGGTCAGGGGGGATCAGCTCTGCCCAATGGGCTCTGGAGGACCACCCTGTCCCACTGGTCACCCTAGAGATGTCTCTAATCAATAAGCCAGCCCAATTCAAGGTATCCCTTTGGCCAGCACCAAGGTGTCTCCAACGTTAACAGAAACATCTCAGGGGAATTTTCCATGGGTCAAACTGAACATTCACACACTGCATACAAAGGGCATGGGGTAAAAGTCACATATCACTAAAAAAAAAAATCCTGCTCACCCTGCAGAACAGGTGGGAGCTAGGGCTGAGGCCTGAGAGTGAATGTGCTGGACAGCCTGCCGCCCAACAAGTGCGGTGGCCAGGAAGCCCCCGCCTACAGGGTGGGCAGAGGAAGGGAAGGGATAGGGGCAGCCTCATCTGTCCATACCCAGGGTGGACGTGCAGTAGCAACTCAAAGGACATTTGATGAACAAATGAATTTGTAGTGAGTCTTCTGTTACACAGGGGAAAAGGACCAAAAAAAAAAAATGTGGAAAAATCAGTGTTAATTCAAAGAAAACAACAACAGGTGCATTATTTATTAACCGGATAACTGAATTCAGTACCCAAGCGTGAATCTGCATTCCACTCAAAATTACATTTACTTAGAGTGTAAACCACACAGGTAAAAGGAAAATGAATATAATAAAGGCAAACTCAGTCCTTAAGAGGTTCATAAAACCAGAAAAACAAAAATAGAGTGTGGAGAGCAAGCAGCACCAGCCACGGACGAGAACAACGTGGCCACGAAGGATGGCGCTACAAAGGTGCACCCTGGAAGCAGACAGAAGTCCACGTAGGTAGAAGTCGGGTGTCGTTCCAGGAAACAGAGGTATCGGGAGCCCGAGGAAAAGCTCTGGGCCTGGGCAGGGATGAGCAGGCAGCTTTTCCTACCTCGGCTTCCCTCCACCCGGCCTCTGCAGACCTGACCTGCCAGCTTTGCTGTGCGCGTTCATGCAACACGTTTCCTCTGTGCATCTGCCCCAGACGGCAGTTACATTTCCATGGTCAAGTGCGGCCAGCTGAGACTGGGTCATAGGAGTGAGCACTGTGGCACTGAGGTTGGGACACCTGCATCCGAGTGCCGGATCTGGTTTCAGCTGCTCCACTTACGGTCCAATTTCCTGCTACTGTGCCTGGGAGGCAGCAGATGATGGCCCAAGTAGTTGGACCACTGCCACCCAGGTGGGAGACTCAGATGGAATTCCTGGTTCCTGGCTTCAGCCTGGCCCACTCCTGACTGTTGTGGCCATTTGGGGAGTGAACCAGCTGATAGAAGATCTATGTGTGTGTGTGTCTACATTTCAAGTAAAAAAAAAAAATTTTAGGGGCCAGTGCTGTGCCGCAGCAGGTTAAAGCCCTGGCCTGAAGTACCAGCATCCCATATGGGCACCAGTTCAAGTCCTGGCTGCTCCTCTTCCCATCCAGCTCTCTGCTATGGCCTGGGAAGGCAGTGGAAGATGGCCCAAGTCCTTGGGCCCCAGCACCCGTGTGGGAGACCTGGAGGAAGCTCCTGGCTCCTGGCTTTGGATAGGCCCAGCTCTGGCCTTTGTGGCCATCTGGGGAGTGAACCAGCAGATGGAAGACCTCTCTCTCTGTCTCTACCTCTCTCTGTAACTCTTTCAAATAAACAAAATAAATCTTTTAAAAAATTTTTAAATACTAAAAACAATAGACTGAATTGCATTGCAGTACGACATTCCATTAGAAAGGGCTGCTTGTCCTCCATCAGAAAGCCAGGAGCCGGGACGGCGGCTGATTCTTGGGAGTTACAGGATTTCTGATCCTTAGGAGGTTTCTGATCTTTCATCTCTGTTATAATTATTGAATGTGCTAAGATAAATCGGAGAGGGTGCCCCCAGGCGGAGACAACCGACACTAACCCATCACAACTCCTGGGCTCCAGGCCCTGGTTCCGGTCTTGTTAACTCTGCCCTGTATCTGCATCCCTGTGAACGCCTTTCCAGTCCACACTTGTCCAGCAGTGGCCTCGTCTGTTAACGTGCACATCCTGCCAAGCAAATAACTCAACCCAAACACTCTCCAGCCCCTCCTGCTGCAATCAGAACAAAATCCCAAATCCTCGCCGTGGCTTCTCCTGGCCCAGCCCCCAGCTACTCCTCTGTCTGTCCCAAGTCTTCACCTCGGTCACTCTGCTGTCAGCACCCTGGCCTTCATCCCACCGCTTGGACACAGCAAGCTCGTTTCTACCTCAGGACCTTTGACTTGCGGTTTTCATATGGCTGAGGGCACATCATTGTGGATTCAGGCAGTGTCACCTCCTGAGGGCTTTTCCGGGCTGCTCCATCGGAAGGAGTAGCAGACACACACGAACACTCTCCACACAGCTCCCCAGGTGTTTCATCATAGGACTGAATTCTCAGGAAACTCTTGTTCATTTCCTTACGTATGTTCTTTCTCTCCCTATTAGAACAGAAGCTCTGTCTAAGCGCGGACCTGGCTGTCTCACTCTTTGGAATCTTCCCAGCAGTGGAAGTGAGTCTAGGAGGCACTTAGGAGCCAACAAAGGACACTCAAGTGAAGGCCCGAGGCACGTGGACTGCGTCATGCTGCCAGGCAGGGCCACACAGCACTTCCAAGCGAGGGCTCCCGAGCCAACCGGCCTGGGCTCCCCAGCTCCCCAGCCTCCTCCCTGTGCAGAGCCGCAGAGTTAACTTGCCTGTGAGTACACACCCCACCGTGCTGCTGTGATGAAACGAGTCTGCACACGTAAAAGGCTCCCAGAGGCCTTGCCATGCGCAGGCACTCAACTCGTCTCTGCATTATTAATCCTGAGCCCATTCTTGGATTTCTTAATACCCACTGTCGTGCCTTCCACAGCTCCGCTTCTTCTTTCCCTACGTTGATCAGCTTCCTGAGCTCCGGAGCCCATCTGGAGTGGGTTTCTCCACTGAATGCATCTACGCTGTCCAACCTGGCACTCACTGCTCTTGGGCAATGTATTTGTTTTTAAGTCTTATTCATTTATTTTTATTTCTTTAAAAGGCAGAGTGACAGAACAGAGACAGAGACAGAGAGAGCAAGCTTCCGTTCGCTGGTTCACTCCCCAAATGCCTTCAGCAGCCAAGGATGGACCTGGCTGAAGCCAGGAGCCAGGAACTCCACCTGGGTCTCCCACGTGGGTGGCAGGAACCCAAGTACTTGGGCCATCACCTGCTGCTCCTGGGATGTGCATTAGCAGGGAGCTGGACTGGAAGCTGACCAAGGACTCAAACCCAGGCGCTCTGCAGGTGTCCCCAGAGGCATCTTAACGACTGCGCCAAATGCCTGTGCCCCTGGGCAGCTTTTATTTCCACAGCCCAATCTTTAATCTCCTCCTGAGCCTTCCCTAGCTCAGATAAATCTAGCTGCGGGATCACTGGTTCTAACTTAATCGCAGATCATCTTTTGAATTCTCCTGGAACATCAATCAAGTATCACCTACACTTTCTTCTCTTCCTGGCGAGAGTTCGTTCTGTGAGTTAGGCGATTCCTTTAACCCTCAGACAAACCCTGTCTTATTTATCCATAATAGGGGGAGTCCATGCCAAGGGTCACCACTCATTTTGGTTTGTCCCTCCTCCTCCTCCTCCTTTGTTTGGTCTCCCTTCTTGGGGGTTTCTTGGGACACCGGACATCCAGTCCTCAGGCCAGGAAAATTCTAGGCAAAACAGGCTGAGCTGCTAACCCCATGTCCTCCTGCAGAGAGCGGGCAGGAAGAGCTCCATCCTGCGGTCCTGATGGTCCCCCACGTCTTTCACAAAGGGAGGAAACCCCTTTCTGGTGTTCAGAACCACAGCTCCCGCCAAGGAGCACCGAGACCTGGGAGAGTCTCTTGGAAATAAAGGAACAATTTCTTCAAGCCCCAGCTGCCGTCTAGCAGACCGCCCTCTCTCCTTCCTCCCCTGCCTTGAAAGCGCGGACGCTCACTCTGTCGCCGCTGTCTCTCTTCCTTTCCGCTCCGCAGACTGAGATATGGCTTCCACGGTGAAGCTTCTCTTACTGAGGTCCCCAGCGAGGGCCTTGGAGCTGAACCCCAGCGGTGCTCCCGCTCCTCATCTACAAGGCTGCTCTGCACCATCTTCCCTACTGGCCACTCCTTTCCTAGAGCGCATTCACAACTTTTAAAATTTATTTTCCAGGGCCAACACTATGGCATAGGAAGTAAAGCCGCCACTTGCAGTGCCGGCATCCCACATGGGCGCCAGTTCTAGTCCTGGCTGTTCCACTTCCAATCCAGCTCCCTGCTAATGTGTCTGGAAATGCAGCAAAAGATCACCCAAGTACTTGGGCCCCTGCACCCACACGGGAGGCCTAGAAGAAGCTCCTGGCTCCTGGCTCCAGGCTGGCCCAGCTCTGGCCATCGCAGACATTTAGGGAGTGAACCAGCAGATGGAAGAGTTCTTTCTTTATCTCTCTCCCACTCCCTCTCTCTGTAACCCTTTCAAATAAAAAATAAATAAATCTTTTTAAAAATTTTTTATTTTCCTTTAACGAAAGCAGAGAGACAGAGATCTCCCTTTTGCTGATTTACTCTCCAATTGCCTGCAACAGCTGGGCAGGAAGCCAGGAATATGGAACCCAGTGTGGGTCTCCCACGTGGGTGGCAGGGACCCAACTACCTGAGCCATCACCTGGCACTCCTGGTGTGCGTCTGCAGGAAGCTGGAATCGGAAGCTGAGCTGGAACTCAAACCCAGGCATTCCGACATGGAACGCGCTTCCCATGCTGTGTCTTCTTCTTCTTTTTTTAAGATTTATTTATTTATTTGAAAGTCAGAGTTACATAGAGGAGAGGCAGAGAGAGAGAGAGAGAGAGAGGTCTTCCATCTGCTGGTTCACTCCCCAGACGGCTGTGACAGCTGGAGCTGCACAGATCCGAAGCCAGGAGCCAAGAGCTTATTCCAGGTCTCCCACACAGGTGCAGGGGCCCAAGGACTTGGGCCATCTTCTACTGCCCTTCCAGGCCATAGCAGAGAGCGGGATTGGAAGTGAAGCAACCGGGTCTCAAACCAGTGCCCATATGGGATGCCGGTGCTTCAGGCCAGGGTGTTAACCTGCTGTGCCACAGTGCGGGTCCCTTCCCGTGCTGTGCCTTACACCAAATTCCTGCCCCCTTTTAAAGCTCTTTGAGACGCTGCTTGGATGTTCTCCAGTGTTCTGCTCTGGGCTGTTCTCTTCTCTCTATGCCCCCTGCCCCAGGGACTGCACCCTGCACAGCTCCGGGGACCTAGAGATCCCTATCGCTAGCCCGGAATGTAGTCTGGGCCCCGCCTGCAGGTCCAGTTCCCTCCCCAGTGCTCCATCAGTGAGCCCCACGCTGAGCTGCAGCTCTTCTCTCTGGTCCTGGCCGCCAGCCAGCCAGCGCTCCAGTCAGAAACCTGAGCCTTCCTCTCCCTCGGCACCACCATGTCAGGTCCTGCGAACTCCACCTGCTAGGTGTCTAACTGTCGCTGCTTCAGTGTGCTGTGGCCGGGAAGTGCTCTGCGGTGCCTGCAGCCCGCAGACCACTCTGCCTTTCCCCGCGGCGCTCCTCTCCTTGGGAAAGGCTTCCCCCGCTCTGCCGGCCAGGTCTGGCGTGACCGTGTGTGTTCTCTGAACGCCTCTATTAAGGCAGTTCTCACATCCACCCAAACAGCAGGGGAGCCCTGAACTCTTTGAAGACGGGAATTATCTGTCTGCCGCTATCCCTAGCCCCTAGAATGATAAAGTTAGCACTCATTAAATGTCTGCTGAATAAATTAACAAACAGACGTTCCTAATTACAAAGCTCTTATCTGTTAGGCTCCCCAAGTCCTCTCCTTGCCTTCATGTTAGTCCAGGTCAAGCTACCATGAACCTCAAGAAAAACAGAACTGCTTTCGTTGGAGTGATCATTCAGAATAGCTCAAAGCAGCACACAGTGGGAAAGCAACTCCTGGGCGGGCGCCGTGGTGTGGTGGGTTGAGCCACCATTGGGTCACCCAGATCTCACTGGGCAGTGCCTGGGACTGAGTCCCACCTCCACTTCTAACGTAGCTTCCCACTAATGAGCACCCTAAGAGGAAGCAGGTGATGGCTCAAGTCCTTGGGTCCCTGCCACCCACATGGGAGACCTGGGTGGAGTCCCAAGCTCCTGGCTTCAGCCTGGCCCAGCCTCAGCTGTTGCGGGCTGTTGGGGTGTGAACTAGTGGATGGAAGATCTCTCTGCTCTCAAATAAATAAGTAAATCCACTCCTAAACCAGGGGAGAGTGACAGCCAAGCTCTGCCACTGTCAACTCCTGTGCTGCTGTGGGTGACTCACGGCCCTCTCTGGGCCTCAGTCTCCATCTGCCTGCTAAATAGAGGTTAGTCACTCGTCACTGGTGCAGGCACCTGTCACTGGGCCGGCTCCGTGCTCACCCTCTCTGGGAGGATCTCTGCCCCCTGCCCCAGCCCACGCTCTTCCCACATTCTACAGGAAGTTGGCAGATCCTCCACTGCGGGCTCTCCTGCTGTATGCAAGGCCAGACAAAATAACTCGGCCCTCCGGGGCGTCTGTCCCGGGGATTTTTTAAACTTGGGCCTAAGCGTCTGCTTCTTTGGAGAGAGGACAGCTGTGAGACGCGAGGCGTGCAGGTTTCGAGACCATCGCAGGAGGCTGCTTGGCGTGGAGAGAAAAAGGGAAGTCAACGGGCAGAGAGGAGAAACGAGGCAGAGAGGCGCTGGTGGTGACGGGGCCCACGGCGGCAGAGGCTCCTGAGGCCCCACGGCAACCATCTGCCCGAGCGCGGCTGGTGACTCGACTCTTCCTTGGGTACCAAGAGCCTGTAAATCCTCCTTCATAGCTCAATGAGCTCAAATTGGCGTTTAGTCCCTTACAGCCTCACTCACCTGCTTCAAGTTGCTTAAACAGCTCTGAATGTTTCTTCATTGGTAGGAACTACCAGAAAGGCTTGTGGCAAGGACCAGGGAGACACCATGCTCTGTGAGCACCGTGCTGAGCTGTCCATTTGTGCCGCATGACTACCAATAGCGGATGATGAAGACAATGGCCAGTGATACCCAGGTGGAGTTCGGACTTCCCTTCGGCTCTGCCCGGCTGCTAGGAACACAAGGCTGCACTGACCGCAGGCAAGCAGGCAGGCGGGAGCTCCATGGTGGCTGCCCAGCCGCCCTCCCTGCCTCTAGTCTACACTCCTTCTGGGATCATGCTGCCTCCTCTCCATCCATTGGGTTTCCATGGGCACTGCCTACTCCTTGCAGGAATCCATGTCCAGCCTGGCTGATGGGCTCCAGGGCAGGCACTGGACCCACACTGGGCTAATGTATGTATCCCTTCCTGGGACTTCAACTGTGGTAAAATGCATGTAACAGAAATCTTCACTGAATCACTTTAAAGTGTACAATTGAGTAGCGTTAAGTACATTCACCTTGTTGCGCAACTGATCTCCAGAACTTGGTCATCTTGCAAAACTGAAATTCTATCCCATGAAACAATTCTCCATTTGCCAATCTCCCCACCTTACTGTCTCCACGAACTCTGGAGAACTCAGAAGTGGCATCATGCAGTATTTGTCTTTTTGTGAGTTGCTTATTTTATTTAGTACGATCTCTTCTCAGTTCCTGATGTTGTACTATGTGCCAGAATTCCTTTCCTTTCCCTTTTTTTTTTTTTTTTTGCACAGGCAGAGCGGACAGTGAGAGAGAGACAGAAAGGTCTTCCTTTTTCCATTGGTTCACCCCCAAGTGGCCACTACAGCCAGCGCACTGTGCTGATCCAAAGCCAGGAGCCAGGTGCTTCCTCCTGGTCTCCCATGCGGGTGCAAGGCCCAAGCACTTGGGCCATCCTCCACTGCACTCCCGGGCCACAGCAGAGAGCTGGACTGGAAGAGGGGCAACCGGGACAGAATCCGGCGCCCCAACTGGGACTAGAACCCGGGGTGCCAGTGTCGCAGGCGGAGGATTAGCCTAGTGAGCCACGGCGCCAGCCAACCTTTCCTTCTTAAGGCTGTGCTGAATATGCTGTCCTAGGTGTAGACTAAAGGTGTCCGTCTTAGGTATAAACCACATGTGTCTGTCCTAGGTGTAGACCACATGTGTCCGTCCTAGGTGTTGACCACATGTGTCCATCCACTCAATTCCTTGGTGAACACCTGTGCTGCTTCTCCCCCTGGCTACTGTGACTAACACAGCTGCGACAAGGACCTGTTTGAAACCCTGCTTCTGGTTCTTTGGGACACATACTCACAAGTGGAGCTGCTGGACAAGAAAATTCTTTCATATTTATTTATTTATTTGAAAGAGAAACAGAGGTTGATTGATTTTCTATTCACTGGTTACCTGCTCAAATGTGTGCAAAAGCCATGGCTGAACAGGGCTGAAAATCAGGAACCTGGAATCCATATGGGCGGCAGGAACCCGACCACCCGAGCCATCACCTGCTGCTTCCCACGGTGCACGTTAGCAGGAAGCTGAATCAGAAGCGGAGCTGGTTCTAGACCCAGGCACTCTGATATGGAACGCAGGTTACCCCAGTGTCTTAACCACTGCAGTTCCCCATAGCAGCCGCCCAATTTCCCTTTCTCACTAACATTGCCTCGAGTTCCAACTTCTCCATCTCCTTGTCAACACTTGTCTTTTTTTTTTTTAAGATTTATTTTTATTTGAAAGGCAGAATTAGAGACAGAGACAGAGACAAAGAGGTCTTCCATCTGCTGGTTCACTCCCCAAATGGCATAATGGCTAGGGCTGGGCCAGGCCGAAGCCAGAAGCTTCTGGGTCTTCCACATGGTGCAGGGGCCCAAGCATTTGGGTCATCATCTACTGTTCAAAGGCACATTAGTAGGGAGCTATGGGGCAGTGGGGACTCAAACTGGTGCCCATATGAAATGCCCATGCTACAGGTGGCGGCTTGACCCACTACACCATAGTGCCAGCCTCATGGTTTTCGATAACAGCCATTCTAATGAGTACAAAATGACCTAGGACTTTTGAACTTGGAACCAGAGAAAGCATCAGCACAATTTCTCTCCAGTTGTCAAAATCATAAGAGGTGAAGTGTGGGTGCCACCAGCAGCCTTGTCTCCCGCCACATAGAGAACGTCTGTTTGCAATGGGAGACAGGCGAGGCGATTTGCAGAGAAGGGAGACAGGGAGGCTCCGCAGCTGCAGATTAGATAGTGCAAGTTGTGTCTGGGCGCACACGCTTTCCCGTCCTTGAATATGAAACACCTTAGTAACCCAATCATAAACTCACCATTTTAATTATGTTAGGCCTGTCTCATTGATTACTGAGTCTTAACATAAAACATTAAAAAAAAAAAAAACCTATTCATTTGAAAGGCAGAGAAAGAGAGGGAGGGAGGGAGTGATAGGGAAAGATGGGAAGATGGATGGATGGATGGATGGCTGGAAGGAAGGAAGGAAGGAAGGAAGGAAGGAAGGAAGGAAGGAAGGAAGGAAGGGAAAGATGAAAGAAGGGGGGGGGTAGGGAAGCCAGTGTTGTGGCACAGTGGATTGGGCAACAGCCTGCAATGCTGGCATCCCATGTGAGCACAGGTTCAAGTCCCAGCTGTTCCACTTCTGATCCAGCTCCCTGCTAGTGTGCCTGGGAAAACACCAGAGGATGGCCCAAGCACCTGGGCCCCTGCCACCCACATGGAATACCCAGATGGGAGTTTCTGACTC
Organism: Sylvilagus floridanus; assembly: GCA_949820135.1. NCBI lineage: Eukaryota > Metazoa > Chordata > Mammalia > Lagomorpha > Leporidae > Sylvilagus > Sylvilagus floridanus. The sequence continues at coordinate 30,687,790 of OX463225.1, forward strand.
CTGGCATCAGCCTGGCCCAGCCCTAACTGTAGCAGCCATTTCAGTAGTGAACCAGAGGATATAAGACCTCTCTCTTTCTCTCTAACTTTGCCTTTCAAATAAAACCGAGAGAAAGAGAAAAAGGAAAAGAAAAACAATCTTCAACCTTCTGGTTCACTCCCCAAATGGCCACAAGTCAGAGCTGTCCAGGCTCAAACTAGGAGTCTGGAACGCACTCAATCCAGATCTCCCACATGGGTGGCAGAGACCCAAGTACTTGGGTCATCACCTGCTGCCTTCTCAGGTGTATTAACAGGAAGCTGGATCAGAAGCCAAATGAGCTGGGACACGATCTGGCCTTGGATATGGGATGCGGATGTCCCAGGCAGTGGCTTAACCAGCTGCTCCAAAATGCCCATCCAAAACATCTTAGAGTAGTTCTTCAAGGTGCGTTTTTTTTTCCTCCTTTGAGTCCTCTTCATAAACAGATAAATATAAATCATTTTTACACTTTAAAACCTAAGGAGGAAGGGTGGTTGGCACAGCAGCTAAGTTGCCTCTTGGGAGGACCACATCCCATGTCGAGGGGCTGCAGTCCTGGCTGCCATGATTCCTATCCAGCTGCTTGCTGACTGCCCTGTGGGAGGTAACCGATGATGGTTCAAGTCCTTAGGTCCCTGACACTCACATGGGAGATCTGGATGGTTCCAGGCTCCTGGCTTTGGCCTGACTCAGCCCCAGTTGTTACGGGAGGCAAACCAGCAACTGGAAGATCTCTGTCTCTCTGCCTTTCAAATAAAATGAAAATAAGTACAAATTTTAAAACTTAAAAAAATCCCCAAGAGAATGCCCTTTGGAGAAGTGGAACATATGTTAGAGCATGAGCTTGGAGTCAGCCCAAACTGGCTTCAGATCTGAGCTCCTGAAATGTTACTGGGTGTGCTAACTAACTTGATTGTGGTAACCATTTCACAACATATCCATGTACGAAATCCTTGTGTTATATACCTTAATTACATACAATTTTGTCAATTATACCTCAGTAAAGCAGGCAAAAAATTCTTAAGGCATGGCGTTAAAAAGTAAAAACAAAACACAAACGCACAAGTTTACTGAGTACCTTTCAAGCAGGCCCTCATAGGTGCCAGGGATGAAGCGGCGAACCAGAGACTAGAACTCCTGCCCCACAGAGTGTTCTTGAGCACCCAGCAAGCATCTGTATGTCTAGTTGGTGCCAGCCACTGTTTTAATGAAGTTAAGTGTATGCGCTTGTTTACAAAACGTCCTTGATAAATTACCCATCCCATTTGTTTCAAGGCAGTAATATAAGGAATACATGTGCTTAACACACAATGCTGACACACAGGAAGCAGCCAGGGAAGGCAGCGAGGTTTATGTTTAGACACAGAAGCCCAGCACGTCTCAATAAACAGCCTCAGTATATACTAGGGGCCTCCTACCTGGTCTACGTGACTAGTACAACTGGACTCGCACCCTGGCCTAGCTGCCTCTGCACTGGGAGTGAGAGGAGTCACAGGCGCGATGTGCAGTGGTGGAATAACAAGGAACACGAACTTGGGAGCCACCCACTTCGTTTCAAATCTCAGCTTGCCCTGGGGAGAATCACTGAACGGCTCTCCTTGGCTTCCTCAATTGTAAACAGGGCTACTGACAGCAATGACAATACTACCTCATAGGGCTGTTGCGAGGATTCAATGAGTCCGTGTGCAAGAGTACTCAAGAGAGAGCCTGGTGCAAGTACTCACTAATATTAATACTGCGAGGGCACATACACGAAAAGGAGAAAGTCAGCCTCCCAGAGGGGCAGAGCTAGAGATCTGGGGGCCTCGAAGCATGTGCAGGAGTTCACTAGACGGAGACTCAAAGGGATTTCAGGTGGGGAAAAAACCTCAAGCAAATAACCCAGAAATAACATGCATTCAAACAAAACCTAATGGCTGAGGCCTAGCTGGGTGGCAGATAAAGCCTGAGGCACCAGTTTTGGCTATTAGTTGCACTGCTGTGTAAACCAGTTAGTTACAGGTCAGCTCTGGCCCTGGGAGCTTCTGAGAATTGACACTATCCCCTAACCCAACCAACACTTAGCAGTATTAACAGTCTTTCCTCAGGGAAGCAGATAAACCCGACATACAGTGACTCCTTACAAATGGACCTCATTGGCCCTGAACAGTGTCCCCTGGCATGGAGCTAACAGCTCCATTTTATACACAAGGAAACTGAGGCAGCTTAAGCAATTTCCCAAAGGTTACACACACAGCACGTTGGACAGGGAAGGATCCAGATACAAGTAGTGGGGGTTTCCCATGCCTCCATCAAGGGTCTGGAGGTAGGTGTCAGTCACTGTGGTGTGCTTCCTCACCATGCCTCACACTCTTGGCAGTGCCCGTAATGCTGCTTTTATTCTTTTTTAAAAGACTGATTTATTTATTTGAAAAGCAAAGTTAAGAGAGAGGGATCTTTCACGTGCTGGCTCACTCCCCAAATGGTCGCAATGGCCAAGGCTGGGCTAGGCCAAAGCCAGAAGCTAGGAATCCCATCTGGGTTTCCCATGTGAGAGGCAGAGGTTTAAGCACTTGGGCCATCTTCCACTGCTTTCCTAGGCACATTAGCAGGGAGCTGGATAGGAAGTGGAACAGCCAAGACTCCAATAGGCGCCCATATGGGACATTGGCATTGCAGGCGGTGGCACAATGCCAGCCCCTATAACACTTCTTTATTCTCATCTTAAAGTCCCACCAGCCAGGATTTTGTCAAGCATAACTTTTTGAAGTATTTCAGAGGTCAGCCTGTACAGTTTACTAATTTCACAGATGGGAAATAGAGAGATTTGCCCCTAGCAAACTAGCAGAGCTAATTAGTAAAATGAGCCTGGAATTCAGTGTTCTTTTCACGATACCACTTTGGTGAAGACAGCAAGTTGTCCACCAAAATCTGTTCTCCCAATCTTTCTTGGCACATGGCTGCATGACATTTCGCAGTCTTGCTGGCAGGTAGGTGTGGCCATATGACTAAGTTCTCGCCAGTGAAAGTGGGCAGAAGCATGCATGCCGCTGCAGGGGCTAGGCCTCCGGGCCACGGGTGTGCCTCCTCCCCGCTCCCTCTCCCTTCCCACTGGCTGGGACCAGTGGTGACCCAGCTTCAAGCATGCAGATGAGGAGCTTACTCCCGAGGGAGAAGCAACAGGATCCGAGAGACCTGTGTCCCCGAATGACCATTTGGAGTACAGCTGCCCCACTGACCTAGAAGGCTCACTTCAGAAAGGTTAACTCCCCCAGAGCTGTTAGGTGACAAAGAATCAAGTTCTTTGTTCTTGAAGCCACTGTATGGTTGAATCCCTTTGCTACAGCAGGCTTAGCCTTTTACCCTTACTAACACAACCATGCAGCTTCCTTTGTGTATACTCAGAATAGCATTACAAATGACTGGTGAGCCATCATTTCAGAAAACAGCCCTAATCGCCCAAGTAGGTGATAATCAAACAATGAAGTTCCTGCCTCTGGCTACTATCCCAAGATTTCCTCATCCTGGCTAAAGGGTATTTAACGACTGAAACAGATTATTTATGTAGAGACCCATTTAGCTTTTATGCATCCATGCAATTAATATTCATAAATATTTGACTGTTTCTAGGCACTGGGGACAGAAACAGGCCATTGCATTCATAAAAACCAATGTGTGTGTGTACATGGTGGTTTTTGTTTTAAACGTTGTGCTGTGCAATTTGTTTTCAGTGGAAAAACCCTATGTAGAATGTGGAACTGAGGAGCAATGTACAAATAATTACCAAGTCACAAAGGCTCAAACCATACCCCTGGACTACAGATGAGCTATGCTCTTGCTTTGCCCTAAAGATCAAGCATAACATTCTAAGAATCCAACTCTTCAATGTGTTTCTTACAGTGATCTGATCTGCATGTCTAATATGTAACCAAGATTTTGACTGACAGAGGTAGACCTCATAGCTTGCTGAGTGTTGGAATTCATTGGATTAATTCCAAGGCCATTTAGACAGCACTGCTGGTGACAGAACGGAGACTCCGGCTACCTGGACTGCAGGGCCTCTCCTCTCTGGGGATTAGCTAAAGCCGATGCTACAAGACAGCACACCTCATCCTCACTCCGGGAGGGGCCCATAGCCCAGCGCTGCTCCGCGGTCCCTCCCAGATCTCAAATAAGACTGGAGGGAGATTTAGTAGTTGAGAGGTGACCTGAGGTTTGTCCTGATTTTGTCAAACTTGCTCTGTGACTTGGAATCATGTTTTTGGGCCTGTTTCCCCATCTGCACAAGAAGGGGATGGCGACTCTCATCTCTCCACGTATGACGACGACAAGGCAGAACTAGTTTCCTCTCTATACTTAACAGCAAAGTTCCTGAGGGCATGAGGCAAAGAGCAGGAGGTGTACCCCAGGCAACGCCTCCCACCAGGGCACCGGGCAGGTTTCTAGTGAGTACTCGCCTGCCACAGGCTCTTTGATGCCGTGAAGGACTCCCACCTTGCTGGATCTGATTTCTAAAAACAGGAGCGCTGGACTCGCCCACAGCGCCTTGAACTTAGCAAGCACTTCAAAGATACCAGGTACTTGTGTGTGTGTGTGTGTGTGTGTGTGTGTGTGTCAATCATGCTTTCCAACTGTCTTAGATTGCAATGATTCCTATGAGAAGCTACTGCGCCAGGTACTTCAGATAGAAGGATTAGACTTTCTGAGGTAGGGTTGCTGCAACTAGTTTTTCCTGCTTGTCCACTGAAATTTCTTTTATGCTTTAAACTTATTTAGCAATTCGGGTGAAGACCATCTCCAAGCCCAAGGCCCCTCACTGAAGAGCCAGCTCACACAGCACTGAACAGCCGAGTCCAGCCCTCGCCTCACCTCCAACTCCGCCATTCCTGCTGCAGGGCCTTGCTCTCCCAGTTGGATAACTCAATGGGAACAGCATCTCCCCCCAGGGCTGTGTGAAAAAGTGCCTGACAATGCTGGGCTCATAGCAAATACACATCTCCACTCCCAGCAGGGAAATGTAGCTTTCCACCTTTAGCTCTTAGGGAATAAACTGACTGGGAAAATAATATCACATAGAAAACAAAATGCAGTAGATACAAGGATGATTTCTTCTTTGATCAGAACATAAATTGGGGCCAGCGCCATAGCTCAATAGGCTAATCCTCCACCTTGCGGCGCCGGCACACCAGGTTCTAGTCCCAGTCGGGGCGCTGGATTCTGTCCCAGTTGCCCCTCTTCTAGGCCAGCTCTCTGATGTGGCCCGGGAGTGCAGTGGAGGATGGCCCAAGTGCTTGGGCCCTGCACCCCATGGGAGACCAGGAGAAGCACCTGGTTCCTGGCTTCGGATCACCGCGGTGCACCAGCCGTGGCAGCCATTGGAGGGTGAACCAACGGCAAAGGAAGACCTTTCTCTCTGTCTCTCTCTCTCTTTCACTGTCCACTCTGCCTGTCAAAAAAAAAAAAAAAAAAAACAAAACACAAAAGTCAATCAAGAGGCCAGCGCTGTGGCACAACAGGTTAAAGCCCTGGTCTGCAGTGCTGACATCCCATATGGGTGCTGGTTCAAGTCCTGGCTGTTCCACTTCTGATCCAGCTCTCTCCTACTGCCTAGGAAAGCAGTGGAAGATGGCCCAAGTTCTGGGGCTCCTGCAACCGCATGGAAGACCTGGAGGAAGCTCCTGGCTCCTGACTTTGGATCAGCCCAGCTCCAGCCATTGCGGCCAACTGGGGAGTGAACCAGCAGATGGAAGACCTCTCTTTCTGCCTCTGCCTCTCTATAACTCTGCCTTTCAAATAAATAAATCTTAAAAAAAAAATCAATCAAGTTATAGTTATTTCTCTCTGCCTCCTCTGTGTCATTTTGTATGCACATGGGAACACCTGAGAATTGCTTTTTTAAGGTCCAACAGAAATGTTCTTTCTTCCATGATCCCTCCCTCTCCCCTCTAAACTAAAAATTTACACAGCTCTTTAAAATAGCATTCTGCCTGGCTTTAAAAGCTGGCAATGTTGTGGTGGTACAGCCTGTTAGGCTGCCACCTGATGCTGGCATCCCATATGGGAACTGGTTCAAGTGCTCTACTTCCAATCCAGCTCCAGCTAAATCCACCTGGGAAAGCAGTGAAAATGGCCCAAACACTTGGGCTCCTGCTACCTGTGTGGAGACCCAGATGCAATTCCAGGTTCCTGGCTTCAGCTTGGCCCAGCCCTGCTGTTGTGGTCATCTGGGGGGTGAGTCAGCAGATGGAAACTCTTTCTCTAACTCTGCCTTTCAAATAAATACTTTTAAAAATTATTAATTTACTTTATTTATTATTTAAAAGGCAGCGAGAGTCAGAGATAGAGACAGAGATCTTCCACCCACTGGTTCTCTACCCTAACACCCAAAACAGCCAGGACTGAGCCAGACCAATACTAGGATGCTAGAACTCTATCTGGGTCTCCCATTTGAGTGGCCAGGAACCAAGCACATGCGCCATCACCTATGGCTTCCAACAGTGAGCATTAGCAGGAAGCTGGATATCAAGTGGAAGACCCAGGACTCAAACCAGGCACTCTGATATGGAATGTGGCTATCCCATCCCAAATAGCTCTTTAACTGCTGCACCAAATATCTATGCAATATACCTATGCAAATTTTATGACCTTCAGTATTCTACCATCTAGACTGGTTGTTTGTGTTTACATAAGTCTACTTTGCAAGTCCCTGAAAACAAGCTGCACAGCTCATGCATCTCTGTTTTTTTGTTTTTAAAAATTCATTTATTTATTTCAAAGGCAGAGATACAGAAAGAAACTTCCACCTGCTTGTTCACTCCCCAAATGGCTGCAACAGATTGGGCTGGGCCAGGCCCAAGCCAGGAGCCAGGAGCTTCCACTGGGTCTTCCATGCAGGTGCAGGGACCCAAGCATTTGGGCTATCTTCCACTGCTTTCTCAGGCCATAGCAGAAAACTGGATTGAAGTGGAGCAGCCAGGACTCGAACTGCTGCCCATGTGAGATGTCAGCATTGCAGGCAGCAGCCTAACCTACTATACCACAGAGCCAGCCCCTCCAGCCTGTATCCACTAGCCGAGTCCAGTAGATTCTGAATAAAAAATCTGAGTGGGAAATTATTACATAATGAGTACTGAATTTCTGTTTTCAGTGATGAAAAGGTTTTGAAAATAACAGTGATGACTTACAGTGTTGTGAATGTAATCAATGCTGTGAATTACACATGTAAAATGTTTAATTTCATGTTACATATAAATAAATATTTATATAATATTGCTGGCAGCTCAGGTCATTCCAGAAAGAGGATTTCAACTAGAAATAACATATCTACAAAAAGAGTCTGTCTGGATGTTTTCTAGGAATACAAATGTTCAGCAAACACCTGCTACACAAGTGAAGACGGCATGATCTATGAAGGTCAAATTTGTTGAAAAGCTACCATGTTAATAAAAGCATATTGTATATAAACGATATGTGAACATACCTATCTTTTTAAGCATCAAAAAGGCCCCTGCAGACTTTTTCTTTATTTAACTTTCAGCAAGAATATGGATTTATAACTCAATAGAGAGACACCAGTGATCGCGTCTTACGACACAGGAGCAGCTCAACACATTTCAAAGTCTTTAGATTTCAAGTTCCGTGTCCCACACCTTGATCTGATCCTTGCTCTCAGGAATTCCAAGAACTATCTGTGTTCACTTGATCACTTCACAGGGGCTGGTTCTTTCCCGCAATTCACTCAGATCCAGACCTCCTGATTTGCAGCTCACAATACTTCAGTCATCTACAAAAGCATCTGGACATGAGATATTTTTAGCTGGCGTCCGGAACAAAAAAACTTCTTTTAAGGGATATAGTGAATGCTGGTATTCACTATTTAAGAGATTCGCAAGTATAAAAATGCACAATCTGTGCCTTTCTTTAAACCTATAAGGTTCAAAGGAAAAAAAAAATCCCTCTGGAAATACGTCACTGCCAGACACATCAGCCACACAAGGAGCTCACGAGGTCTGCCACTCCCATTTCAGAGAACACTTCACAGCCACAACACTAAATGAAATAAAATCGTGGGGGCTTTGTGCATAGTACTCCTCGGCCCAGAATAGGAGAAAAGGCCCCGCCCTCCTGAATGGGGTCTCCACCACCTTTACCAAGGTTACTGGGGATGTCTCTTATGTGCTGCATATCAGCTCTGGATCATTCTGCCCTGGGCACCCCTTCTCTTTAAGTTCTCTGTCACAGTCAGGGGAGATACTTTGACTTTCTCTGCTGTTGACAGCATTTGATTCCAATCTTCTTTTTTTCTTCAGTTGATGCGAGTGGGATTTGGATTTTATATGAGCTGATAAGACAAAAAAAAATCAAGTCAATCAAATAAAATTAGGATTTTCTAGGATTAATTCTAAAAATAAATACAATTAACTACACAATCCTTTTCTTTAACAATAAATAACTGTGTCAACAGGCACACTGGTATGGCTGTTTGGCTTATCACAATAATGTTAGCTAGCAAACTAGAGTAAGCGACCATGTATCAAGTGCACCCTACTACCTGCCTCGTCTCCTTTATACTTCTCCAGGTTTAGAGAGATCTTACACCTTGTGTCCAGTGTCCCAGAGCAGGTACACTTGTTTGGTTAGATCTTCAGTTCCTTAGAAAGAGATCCCACTTTCCAGATTCAGGTCTCTATAGTGCAGGACTTCCTGTTTCAGATGCATTTCAAATTCTTGTGTGTATTGCAGGACAGATGCCATGTTGTACCTCACACTGCAGTACCCAGTCCTACAAATGCCAGGAATATGACTGCCTGTTCTACTTCTTCCCTGGTCTCACGGGTGGTCCTGCCTCGCCACCCCAGCCTGTGTCAGATTAGCCATTTGAAGGACTGATCCACAAGGCTCCCAATCTCCCCACATGCTGCCCTAGTCAAGTCAGGTGCAATAAAGCTGAAAGGCCACTGCTGTCTGATAGCAAGTGCCTGCCTCTCACCCCAAGGCAGTCCCCCTCCCCGTCTGACTAACTCATACAGGCGATCTCATCTGGGAATACCTAAAGAAACAGATGACTAGACTAAATTCTCTTACTCATATTTAAAGGATCATTTTTAAGGGGCTAGAAGCTAGAATAAGTAAGGAAAAGGTTAGAAGTCAAAGAAAAGTTTACTTGGGAGAAAAATCGGCTTTGTTCTCCAGCTAGCGCCTAAGGCAGAAACGGAGCTCTGGCCCGGCTCTCCCTGGCAGCAGGCGAGGGGAGCGAGGACTGGACAGATGGCACTATAGAAGGGCTCACACAGGCAGCGCGCACAACGGCTCACACATGCTGCTGCTCTGAGCTCTCCCTGAAGGACATTCGACAAATCGAACCACTAAGTTTCCTTTAGAAAAAACAATCAAACACTCTCTTTCTCTTCCCCTTTCATCATTATAAACCAGCGACAATCGAGGCTTCTTCTGCTGGCTGGGCAATCACAGCCGTCCCCAGTCTGACAATGGAGTTCATTTTGCCTGGGTTACCAGTTAGCAGACCTAATCATTCCATTGGCTGTACTTCTCTGAGGATTCCATGCAAAGCAGAACTCTGAACAGAAGGATTCCAGCCACTGCGTAAACTATAAACCCTACTGTGCCTAAAATGAGTGAATCTCACACATGTTTCTAAATATGATATAAATCCAAGGCTTGGGGAAGAAACCCTTTGGGACTTGATTGGGTGATGACAGAAATCTGACAGTGGAGTACAATGCAGCTATGGCAGAAGCTGAGCACAGGCCTGGGCCTGGGGTGGCACCACTCTGTCCACATATATGTCACAGTTTGCTTTAACAGCCTTCTATCACAGTTGGAACAACTCCCACCATTTCAACCTAGTACTTTAAAAATCACGAGAAGATAATACTTTTGAAGGCCGTACCGAGAAGGAGTAACTGCACGTCCTGCTCCCTCCCAGCTATGCTTCGGCTTCTCTGGGATGAACTGCCTGGTTTTCCTCAAAAACCTCACTCACCCCCACTGAGTGAAAACATGAAAGGTCAAGAAACTCCTCCAAGGCAAGATCACGAAGTCAACGGAGCTCTAGGAAGTCAACAGTATAAAAAATTCTCAGTATAAAACTTCTATTCTAGCTGAAGCTAGAGGGCATACAATCTTCCTTCGAATTTCAGAACAGAGACGACTCCCCAGCGATTTGGGAAAGCCTCCAAGGAATTTAAGCACAGACTCTTAGAATAATCTGGCTGTCCGTTTACAAGTAAGCAGACTGCAGAATTCAGTCTTTCAAAGATCTTAAATTTCAGGAAGTCAATGTGCCATCTGCACAGCTTTCCTCATGCCCTTCCTCATACGCTACCTGCCCATTCGCGGTCCCCAATGATAATGCGATCACAGCAGTCACACATGTGATAGCTTCTCTTGTTCTCATTTTCATTGTAGGGCATCTTTATTGGAGTGGCTGCAGGCTTGTGGCCCTAAAAGAACAAGGAGGGCAGGGAGGCATCTGAGTGAACAAATTTTAAGTATAACTTTCTGATATTAAGGGGAGTGGGATTCAAGATTCCTTTTTCTCATCCAACAGAACAGGTGAGTTGTGAACAGATTTTAAGAACAACCTTTTTAAATGTGAAAGCAGAAATATAGCCATTATGGATCTAAAAGCAGCCAGCCCTTCTGCCTTATTCTATGGAAAATAAGGCTTGCTTCCCCAACATAGCAATAAAGGTGTCAGCTAAGGAAAGTGCTCTGAAAATCAGACTGTATGATAATTAATAATCACCTGGATGAAACTTTGCACGATTTCAAGAGCAGGTTCCAGAACAGACTCTTCCCACTTGGAGACGTCAGATACCTCTAAGCCATACACTGGTGGGACACTAGGACCAGGTCCTAATGATGACAAAGAAAAGTTGTGAGAGGTCAGCTTACAAAACCCAACCTATTCTCCTCTCAGGACTCCAAAAATCCTCAAGGGAAACACACAGTGTCCAAGGAATAAACATTCAGATCATGCTATTCATTCTAATGACAAACATGAACCACAATCCAAGAAAGACCTAAAAAACAGCCAGTAAGTCCAACTGTAAAATCCAGAAACTCAAATGCAGCATCTTCCAGATCAGTCAGGAAGCCAGAATAGAGCAACAACAACTCGGGTGACAATTGTGTGGGCTACACATAAAGATAACACATCTGAGCCCTGAGGCCAGGGCTGTGGCATGGAAGATTAAACCTCAGCTTATAGTGCTGACATTCCACATGGGTGCCGGTTTGAGTCCCAGCTGTTCCACTTCTGATCCAACTCCCTGCTAATAGCCTGAGAAAGCAGTGGAACATGATCCAAGTGCTTGGGCCCCTGCACCCATGTGGGAGACTCAGATGAAGCTCCTGGCTCCTGGCTTTGGCCTGGCCCAGCCCTAGCCATTGTGACCATTTGGGGAATGAACCAGCAGATGGAAGACTCTCTCTCTCTCCTTTCTCTGCCTTTCAAATAAATAAATCTTAAAAAAAATATATAACACATCACAAGAGGAAAAACACTAACATTTTTACATAGGTGCCCATTCTAAGTTCTACCTTATAGCAAGGTCACTCTGGCCAGAGAGCTCACAGCTTTCTTTAGGAACAGACTAGTCTCAGGTTTGCATCCCTAATCTGAAAATCCAAAATCCAGAATGCTATAAGAGCTGAAATGCTCCAAAATCTGCAACAATCTGAGCACTGACGTGATACCACAAGTGGATAATTTTACAACTGACCGCATGCAATAGGTCATATTAAAATGCAGGTGCAAGGGCTGGCACTGTGGCACAGTATACTTGGCTGCCACCCGTGACATCAGCATCCCAAATAAGTGCTGGTTCAAGTTCCACTTCGAAACCAGCTCCCTGCTAATGTACTTGGGAAAGCAGAGAAAGATGGCCCAAGTGCTTGGCCCACTATCACCCAGGTGGGGGACATGGCCATGAGAGGTTCCTGGCTCATGGCTTTGGCCTGGCCCAGCCTGGACATTGCAGCTATTTGAAGAGTCAATCAGCAGAGCGTGGTCTTTCTTTTCTCTCTTTATCTCTCCCCTCCTCTCGTTGTAACTCTGTCTTTCAAATAAATAAAATGCAGATGCATGGAAAATATTATATAAAACTAGCTTCATGCTATATGTGCAAGATTAAGTATATAAAACACAAATGAATTTCATGTTTAGACTTGGGCCCTCTCCCTAAGATATCTCATTACATACACACAAATAACCCAAGATCCAAAAAACTCCAAAATGGCAAAAATTTCTGATCTGAAGCATTACAGATAAGAGACATTCAATGTGTATCCCTTTAGTTATCCTAGCATTCATGATACTCCTTGGCAGCATGCCAAAAAAATCATGGGCTGGGATCAACATACCAAAGAGCTGCTTGAATCCGAGAACTAAAAAGAAGCCTTGGAGATGATCAAGCTGAAACCCTTCTTTTTAGAACTAGATCTCCGGGCTGGCATTGTAGCATAGCAGATTAAGCCTCCACCTACAGTGCCAGCACCCCATTAGGGTATGGGTTCAAGGCCCTGCTGCTCCACTTCCAATCCAGCCTCCTGCTAGTGTGCCTGGGAAAGCAGCAGAGAATGGCCCAAGTGCTTGGGCCCCTGTTTGCACACGGGAAATTTGGATGAAGCTCCTGGCTTCAGCCTGGCCTAGCCCTGGCCATTGCGGCCATTTGGGAAGTGAACCAATGGATGAAAGATTCTCTCTCTCTGTCTGTCTCTCCTTATCTCTCTGGAACTCTGCCTTTCAAATAAGAAATAAATCTTTTAAAAAAAAAAAAAACTCAATCTAGAGGAGTATTCAAGAAGCACCCTGTGGTAAACACTTTGGAATAGAGACGAGGCTGGAGGTAGCAAAGCACTTCACCTTCTCAACCAACAACACTGCAAGAGCTCAGTCCCTTTGGGTAGCTGACCCAGCCTACAGACACACTCCATTGCCTTCATGGCTAGGTTAAGTCAGTTGCCTAAAGGCAAAGAGCATCGCCCATGGACAAAACATCAAAGGCATCAGGATGCCAACGGCTGGCAGGTGCTGGCCTTTTGATTGTGCCAACCACAAATAAGATTCTTCATAGACTGGACTGGGCTGCACCTGCCACCACAAGGAAAGGTGAGACTAGGAGAGTGCAGGCGGCACCCACAGCACACCTGGCCTTGGCTAAGCTCTGCACCTGTTTCCAGGCCACTCTACATTTTCCTTTCTCCTCTAAGCCCTTTGTTGGGCTTCTGTGCCCTGTCTAAGCACCTTTCAACAAGTTCTCGGCTCCCAGCTGCTATTTCTGGCTCAGGTCCAAGGCCAAGCTGGGGTGGGGAAGTCCCTCTGGCTCCTTGCCAGAACCATATCCCAGCAGATTGGCGCTGGCCAATCACATGCAGTTCCTGATTTACAGGGCAGCTGTGCCTTTCACTGTAGTACCAGGACTGTGCCGGCAGACACCCGAGTGAGGAACAGGCATATGACACTGTGCCCCCACCCCACCCCAGCTCAGACATGGGGGAGTTACTGTGGTTTGACCACAGTAGGAACTTCCAAATTATTACAAAAAAGTCTTTTGTTATAGACTTTTTGTCAGACTTGGGAAGAAGAGAAGATGCATTAGAAATCTGTAGTATTGAACTTCAGCTGCTACTCAGACTTCTAACAGGACATGCAGGGAAAAGAGGGCTTTGAAGAAAAAAAACATAAAGAGACTCTTGGCACCAGAATCCCAGTAGAGAGCTGACACGGGGGAGTTGGAGACAACTAGCACAGCAATGAGTGGTGGCACCACAGATCAGGGTGAAAGGAGGCAGTGAGGAGGGGGGTAGGCTTCAGTTGGCCCTATCTGTAACCGACAGCAGAAGTCTACTGGAAAAAAAGGTAAATATGGGATGATCCAGAGGTAGACTTACAAAATAGCCACAAGATTAAACTGGAGTTTCATTTAAATTCATCTTTCAGCTCATAACCACAATTTCTTATCCAATGCAAATATTAATTATGTTTAGCTGACATAGCTAAGGAAACAGGAAGAGTAGTATAAAGCAAAGAGCATGGACTTTGGGGCCAGCCTTTTTTCACTCTCTAATGCCTAGTAACTGGGATTTAGAAGTTATTTAACTTATATAGGCCTTCACTTTCTTATCTAAAATAACACCTACCTTGAAGGTTAAATAAAAAGTCTATATAGCACCAAATTCAGTGCCAGAGACACAGCACATGGTCAGTGAATTCCACTCCCTTAACTAAACTTTCAGTTAAAGCAAGCTCAAACACCATGTATCTGGAGATGCTGGGAAGAGTGGTAAAGGTGTGGTTTTTTACATTGCTCATGTCATCTAAAACCATGATAATTAAGAAAGCGCACTGACAGAAATCTGACTCCTCTTCAGGTACAAAATGGAAGTTCCAGGGGCCAGCATGGTGGTGCAGCGGGTTAAGCTACCTGTGGTGCTGGCATCACATACTGAAGCCCCAGTTCAAGTCCCAGCTGTTCCACTTCTGATCCAGTTCCCTGTTAACGGGCCTGGGAAGGCAGTGAATGACAGCCAAAGGACTTGCACCCTTGCCAATCATGTAGGAGACCTAGATAGATAGACTTCAGCCCTGGCTGTGGCAGTCATCTGGGGCATGAACCAGAGGACAGACGATCTATGTATCTGTCTGTCTTCCTTTCTTTCTGTCCCTCTGCCTTTCAAATAAATAAATAAATCTGTTAAAAAAAAAAAAAAAAAAAACTGGCGTTCCAGTCAGCCTGAAACACTGCTCTGCTAAGCTACTGACTGTTGTGTCACTCTTAACTTGTCTGCAGCCAGTTCCCATCTGGTCAAGAAGCAAAACAGACTCAATGGAAACTTGATTTTTTAATTTTATTTATTTATTTATTTATTTTTTTTTTTTCCCTAAGACATCAAAAGAAAAAATTCTTGAATAATCATTTATGCAAGAGACCTTCCCCAAGTCAGGTCCAAAATCTAAGAACAGGCTTAGAAACCAAAGTGCATTTTCTGGGTGAGCTGAGAACTAGTCTACTGAAAACAAATCTGGGGGCCGGCACTGTGGCGCAGCAGGTTAATGCCCTGGCCTGCAGCACTGGCATCCCATATGGGCGCCGGTTCAAGACCCTGCTGCTCCATTTCCAATCCAGCTCTCTGCTATGGCCTGGGAAAGTAGTGGAGAATGGTCCAAGTCCTTAGGCCCCTGCACCCATGTGGGAGACCCGGAAGAAGCTCCTGCTCCCGGCCTTGGATCGGCGCAGCTCCAGCCATTGTAGCAAATTGGGGAGTGAACCAATAGATGGAAGATCTCTCTCTCTGTCTCTGCCTCTCCTCTCTATATAACTCTGACTTTCAAATAAATAAATAATTTTTTTTTAAAAAAGAAAACAAATCTGGGGGTAGGAAAAAAATGAGACTTACTGCTCAAAAAGCGGTTTTTAATCCATCGGTTTTGCTTCCGAGCATATCTCTTAGTTACTTGTTTCAGAGCCTCAATACCTGAAAGATATGGCGGATAAAAGAACATCCAGGTAATCACTTGTGACCCTGCAAGAGGCAGCCCCACCCCGCCCAGGAGAAAAAGTCAGCACACTTAGACATGCTGGATCAAAGTCTCAATTCTGAGCGGAAGGCTACCTGGGACTCTTCCAGCCTCAGGACTTTCTCAGACCATACCAGCCAGGTATTCTGTCACCCCAGGATGTCCGAGACCAGGAGGAATTCACACCTTTCTTTAGAAGCTGGTTACTAGTCTCTGGTGTGCATTTTCCCTCAGTGATCAGGTACTCGTGAAACTCCTTGAAGCCAATTGACTGGAAGATACCATGTTGATAGTCCTGGCTGGGAACAGGAGAGCATCAACGGATGAGCCATTGCTTCTGAAAGCTAGCAGGGGCTGGAGATGATCTAGCTGAGCCATTTCATTTCAGAGATGAGAGAACTAAGATGCTGAGCAGTTACTGACTCTGAAATTCTCCTCAACCCTCCCCGCCAGGTCCCAGGTTACTTCCTCAAAAAGTAACTCCTCAGGAATGTCTGAAAGATTAGAAAACTGCAACTGTAGTAAGTATACCAAACCTCCTTCCACCATGGCACATAAATAAGTAGATGTGAAGCCAAGCACAGGCAAGAGATGGAGAGCAGGTCAGGGTAGCAGCCAAACCCTTACCTATCTTCTGAAACATTCTTCTGATTATAGCGTCTGTGAAAATCTCTTAGTTCCTCCAACAGTCCGGCAGCAAGCATGTCGTCCACCCTCTTATCCAAGCGCTCATCTAGAACTTGAATCAAATTAGTTCATCAACCAACAAGTTGTGGGTGCCTGCTATATATTTCATGGTGAATGAACAGGCTGCCACAAAGCAAATTTGTTCAAATGGAAGAAAATATTTGGACTTCAAAGATTACATAATTCATATTAAATTTACACACATTAAGACTGAAACTCCAAATAAAAATAGCCAGAATGAAGCACATACATAAGAAAGAGAGCTTACAATTACAGCTACTATGAAGGACAAATAGTTTATTCTTGCATAGAATATATGTTTCAGAGGTGGCTGAGGGGTCCCTTGGTCTACCTCTCTACTTTTTTCATTATATTTGTTACTCTAACTTTGTGTAATTTTCTACCTAAGAACTTCTTCCTCGGACAAGAATAAGGAATTTTAATTTAAAGCCATCCTAGTTGTATTTTCAACTACAGAACTCGACAAAACAACAAAGAGTAATAAGAGGTCAGGGCAGGGGTTTAGTGCAGCATTTAAGTCACAGCTTAATGCCACTATCTGACATCTGAGTGCCTGGTGAGTCCCAGATTCTCCAACCTCCTGCTAGTGTGCACCCTGTGGGACAACATATGAGGGTTCAAGTACTTATGTCTTTACCACTCATATAGAAGGCCTAGACTGTACTGGGGGCTCCTGACTTCAGCCTGGTTTACCCAGGCTGTTTTGGGCATCTGGGGAGTAAACCAGTAAATGGAAGATCTCTATCTGTAGTAAGAGGTCGTAACTGCTTAGATGGGGTGGTCAAACAGAACTTTCCAGAATAATCTGGGAAAAAAAGTTCAATTATGCTATTCTACATCTCTATCATCTCTATGTCTTAGCCTGCAATGATAGTAAACTCTTTCTTCGTATTTTCCCAAATTGCTGCATTTATTGACTACTTATCATGCACTGGGTATATTCTGAGTATCCCATATGTATCAACTCATCTAATCCTTGATGATACCAGGAGACACATATTGTTATTACCTTCTCTATTTTACAGAACAATCGGGACACAAAAATGTAAACTAACTCATCATTTTTTAAATATTTATTTACTTATTTGAAAGGCAGTCATGGGGCAGGGGGGAAGGAGATACCTTCCTTCCGCTGGTTTACTCCTCAAATGGCTACAATGGCCAAAGCTGGGCCAATCCAAAGCCAAGAGCTTCTTCCAGGTCTCCCATGTGGGTGCAGGGACCTAAGGACTCAGGGTGTCCTCCACTGCTTTCAGAGGCACATTAGCAGAGAGCTGGATCAGAGGTGGAGCAGCTGGGACTAGAACCAGCACCTATATGGGATGCCAGCACTGCATGCAGCGGCTTTATCTGTTACACCACAGCACTGCCCCCAACCTTTTGGTTGTTTTAAAAAGATTTATTTATTTATTTGAAAAGCAGAGTTATAGAGAGGCAAAGGCAGAGAGAGACTGATTCATCTTAAAACTTACAAAGATGCTCACCCTGGCAGGCAACAGATGATAGCTTGTACTTGGTCCCCGCCACCCATATGGAAGACCTGGATTGAGATCCAGGCTCTTGGCTTCAGCCTGGCCCAGCCCTGGCTGTTGCATGCATTTGAGGGAGTGAACAAGCAAATAAATAAAAGATCAATCTCTCTCTGTCTCTATCCCTTCAAATAAAATGAAAATAAGTAAACAAAAAATTTTTTTTAAAACTCAAGCTAGAGAGGACAATGGAACACAAATCTGAAATGAGGTGGTCAGCTCCAGAATCTGTATTTTTAAAAAATATTTATTTATTTAAAAGGCAGAGCAACACAGAGAGATCTTCCGTCCACTGGTTCACTTCCCAAATCGCCACAACTGCCAGGGCTGGGCTAGGCCCAAAACAGGAGCCAGGAGCTTCATCTGGATGCAAGGGCCCAAGCACTTGATCCATCTCCCAATATTTTCCCAGGCACATTAGCAGGGAGCTGGATCAGAAGTGAAGTAGCCAGGACTTAAAACTGGTGCCGATATGGGATGCTGGCATCACAGGTGGTAAGCATTTCCCACTACGCCAAAATGCCAGCCTTTAGAATCTATACTTTTAATCCTAACATTATACTGCCTGTCCACATAATATATCTTTTCAGACACAGCTCCTAAGTTACCTCTATAAACTGGTCCCTGACTTCTCCCAGTGAAGGCTCATCATCCCTTCTGTGGCCCCACAGCACTCTGCATCTATTCTAGCCCAGCAATGATAACCATTGCAGTACATATCTCATGGTTTCCCTCACCAGACTGGGAGCTCCTGAAGAGCAGGCACTGTTTCTTTTTTATCTCTGACATCCAAGTACTATGCAAAATACTCGGCACTTCATTGAAAGCTTACTGAATGTTTGATGAACAAGTTACAAGTATCACAGGGGACAGCAACAAGAATACCATCAGCCCAGCTGACTAATTCTAATTCTCACTTCTTAGGCCTACTGCTTTTAGCATAATCAGTGATCCAGCCTCCAGATAACCAAAAGGTCAGACCTCCTTCCACAGGAGGTCTTTCTCTTTCTCCTTTGCACCTCCCCTGGATGGCAATCCCTTTCCTAATCCTTCCTTCTCACCCTATCCTACTCCTGCATCATCTTCATCTTCTTTTTTTGAAAGATATTTATTTATGGGACTGGCACTGAGCGTAATGGGCTAAGCCTCTGCCTGCAGCACTGGCATCCCATATAGGTTCCAGTTCATGTACCAGCTGTTCTCCTTCTTTTTTTTTTTTTTTTAATTTTTTGCCAGGCAGAGTTAGACAGTGAGAGAGAGACAGAGAGAGTTATAGACAATGAGAGACAGACAGAGAAAGGTCTTCCTTCCATTGGTTCACTCCCCTAATGGCCGCCATGGCCGGTGCTGCACTGACCCGAAGCCAGGAGCCAGGTGCTTCTTCCCAGTCTCCCATGCGGGTGCAGGGACCCAAGCACTTGGGCGAATCCTCCTCTGCCCTCCCGGGCCACAGCAAAGAGCTGGACTGGAAGAGGAGCAACTGGTACTAGCACCCAGCGCCCCAAGCAGGACTAGAACCTGGGGTGCCGGCGCCGCAGGCGGAGGATTAGCCAAATGAGCCGTGGCGCCGGCCTGCTCTTCTTCTTATCTGGCTCCCTGCTATAGCTTGGGAAAGCAGTGGAAGATGGCCCAAGTACTTGGGCCCCTGCACCCACATGTGAGACCCAGAAGAAGCTCCAGGCTTCAGATCGGCTCAGCTCCAGACATTGTGGCCATTTGGGAAGTGAGTCAATGGATAGAAAGATCTTTCTTTATCTTTCTCTCTCTCTCTCTCTGTAGCTCTACCTCTCAAATAAATAAACGTTTTTAAAAAAAGATATTTATTTATTTGTTTTAAAGGCAGATTGACAAGGAGAAAGTAAAGAAAGAGAAAGATCTTTCACTCCCTAGGTCACTCTCCAAATGCCTGCAATAGCCAGGTCTGGGCTAGACCAAATCCAGGACTCAGGAACACCATCCTGGTCTCCCATGTGGGTGGCAGGAATGCAAGTGTTTAGGCCATATGTGCTGCGTCCCATGTACATTAAAGAGGAACTGGGTCAGAAGAAGAGTGGTCAGGACTCCAACCAAGTACTCCAATATAGGATGCAAGCAGTTTAACCCACTGTGCTATAACACCTATCTCTACTCCTGATATCTTATCCTAGTGCCACAGCCACCTTTCCTCCCTTTCCAGATAGATATCTCATAGTGACACTGTGCCTAAGTCAATGAATAATGGCAGTGATGATAAATTTAATAATTAACACTTGTTTAGTGTTTATTATGAGCCACCTATGGTCCTAAGCATTTCATATATAAGGGAGTTTAAGTTCATAGATACGTATATTATGAAAAACTATGTATGGATTTAGAAAATTTTTGCTTTAAAAAAAAAATCTTTTTTTTTTTTTTTTTGGACAGGCAAAGTGGACAGTGAGAGAGAGACAGAGAAAGGTCTTCCGTTTGCCGTTGGTTCACCCTCCAATGGCCGCTGCGGCCGGCGCACTGCGCCGATCTGAAGCCAGGAGCCAGGTGCTTCTCCTGGTCTCCCACGCAGGTGCAGGGCCCAAGCACTTGGGCCACAGCAGAGAGCTGGACTGGAAGAGGGGCAACTGGGACAGAATCCGGCGCCCCGACCGGGACTAGAACCCAGTGTGCTGGCGCCGCAGGCGGAGGAATAGCCTAGTTAGTCATGGCGCCAGCTAAAAAATCTCACCTTTTAACTCCATTTTTTCACAAATTTTTTTGAAGTTCCCTCACGTAGGAAGTTATCACTCTAAGTTCTATGTCAGACAGATGCTAGGACATCAAAGGGCCTTTACCTGTCTGGTCAGCATGAAGCCAGAGGATGCAAGGGTTAGGAAACTTCAGTGGGCCTCCAAGGGGACCACCACCTTCTTCTGCATGTTGACGATGAAGAAATTCACTGTGAGATATTCCGGTTTCTTCAAACACTTGCAAGCTCCTAAGGTGTTCAAAAAGGGACAGGGTGAGGGGCAGTGGTGACACATTCATATAGGCCATTAGGAATACTCATACGCAAGTGAAACAAGGGGAAAGGCTGTTCATTACAGATATCTCATTGTTGGGGCTGGCACTGTGGCATAGTGGGTGAAGCAGTGGCCTGCAGTGCCAGCGTCCCACTTGGGCACTGATTCGAGTCCTGGGTGCTCTGCTTCCAATCCAGCTCCCTGCTGATGCACCTGGGAAAAGGAGCAGAAGATGGCCCAAGTGCCTGGGCCCCTGCCACCGATGTGGAAGACCGAAAAGCTCCTGGCTTCAGCCTGGACCAACCCCAGTACTTGCACCCATTTTGGGAGTGAACCAGCGGATGGAAAATATCTCTCTTTGAAACTCTCCCTTTCAAATAAATAATCTTAAAAAAAAAAGAAAGAAAGAAATCTCATTGTCATTTTTACTAAGTCCCCAAAACATGAGTGTCCAGGGTTATTGCAGTCCTATCATAACTCAGAAAGGATCCTAAAGAAAACTTTAGATAGAATAAGAAATAATATTATTCTTTTAAACACACACACAAATTTTTCTGAAATCAGTTAAATAGGTTGAGAAACAAGACTTCAACAGAATGGGACTCATTTCCAGGTAAGCAATAAAGAGCTTGTAGGGACACTTTGTTATGAGCCAACAGGTCTGGTCTCGCTGGAGTGCCTTTCCCACAGTAGGAAAGTATGTTGTATATCCAGCTCATCAACTTTCTTTTAAAATATATCTAAAATTAATGAAGAATGCTCCTGACTAATCCACTACTCTACTGGCACAAAGATCACCGAGGAAAGAACTCACACACTTACTCTTAAGCTACAATCCACTTCCATCGCTTTCTATTATATTAAGCAGTCCCAGGTAATTTGATACCCAAATCTATACTGCACCACTCTGAGTGATTGCAACTTATCAGCTTGAAAGTGATCTTTCCCTTCCTGACCCAATTCTACTTCCTGAAACCGTAACACAAGAGTAGAGACCCCTTGTTTTTCAGTATCACCAGTCACTCAAAGAGGATCTATGAGAGGGAAAAAAAATAATGCAGTAATGGATATCTTACTCATCTGGAGGTTCGAATACAGCTTCAAACCAAAAGGAAGATAGAAAAAGTCCTTAATGCTATATATTGCTTGGAACCTACTGCCTCTTACTAAGACCAACTCTCAAGTATTGTGCTCTTTTAGATGCATCAAAATGAGGAGGTAACAAGAAAGACTAGTAAAAGGAGAGAACAGGGGACGGTGCTATGGTGCAGTGGGTTAATGCCCTGGCGTGAAGCATTGGCATCCCATATGGGCGCCAGTTCTAGTCCCAACTGCTCTTCTTCCAATCCAGCTCTCTGCTATGGTATAGGATAGCAGTAGAAAATGGCCCAAGTCCTTGAGCCCCTGCACCCACGTAGGAGACTCGGAAGAAGGTCCTGGCTTTGGATCAGCACAGCTCTGGCCGTTGCAGCCATCTGGGAAATGAACCAGTGGATCGAAGACCTCTCTCTCTGTGTCTCTACCTCTCTCTTTAACTCTGTCATTCAAATAAATAAAAATTTTAAAAGGAGAAAAATTTTAAAAATTTTTTTAAAAAGGAAAGAATAACAAAGATCGAGCTCTAGAATCCTGTCATAAAAATATAAAACTGAATTTTTCAAAGGTTTCTATTAAACTGTTTAAGATAAAATGTTGGGACATTAAAAAGTATACGCTTGGGGCCGGCACTGTGGTGCAGCAGGTTAATGCCCTGGCCTGGGGCGCCGGCATCCCATATGGACGCCAGTTAGAGACTCGGCTGCTCTACTTCCTATGCAGCTCTTAGCTGTGGCCTGGGAAAGCAGAAAAAGATGGCCCAAGCCCTTGAACCTCTGCACCCATGTGGGAGACCCGGAAGAAGCTCCTGGCTCCTGGCTTCATATCGGCATAGCTCCAGCCATTGCGGCCAGTTGGGGAGTGGACCATTGGATGGAAGACCTCTCTCTCTCTCTCTCTCCCTCTCTTCCTCCCTCCCTCCCTCCCTCCCTCCTTTCCTTCCTCCCTCCCTCCCCTCCTCTTCTCTCTCTGCGTAACTCTTTCAAATAAATAAATAAATCTTTAAAAAAAAAGTATAAGCTTTATACATCTAGAACATGCATTCTCTCCCCAGGGTTAGACTGCCTCTAAGAGGGCAAAAAAGCTGAGCCATTACAATATTACGAGGCTCTCCAAGAACAACCTGGCCTGAGATCTTACTCTTTAGTATTAAATTTTATTGGGGAATAAAGAAAAAAGGATCTAGGAAATTCATTTGGATGGAATACTTCATAACCTCTATCAATACGAGATGTGACCATTAATAATCTGTAAAATCATCCACAGAACAGATCCTTTGTCAGGCATTCTACTATGACAGATGTTGTATCACTCCCAACACTGCAGAAAACTAAAGCTAACATGAGGCTGCAATGTCAAAACAATCTAAGCAAACATGACCTTATGAGTTCATTCACCACCTTTCATCCTTACAAGAAAATCTCCATGTGCAAAGGGGAGCTGATCTATGAGACAGTTTATAAAATCCACCTCCCACTGGGAAAGCTGCTGGGGCAGAACTCAGCATTGCACAACCAATTATGAAACCCAAATCACAATGTAAACGGACTGCATGCCAGAAGAAATTTATATGAAAACTGTTATACAAGCAAAGATCAAATAGAAAATGAAGCAAGATTACATAGGCCCTAGGGAAAAAACGATATTGTACTATGCATTTAAAATGTAACAACAAAGTAGGATGCAACTATTTATGAGGGAGTTGGAGGCAGTAACTCAGGGCCTCCCAACCTGCTGAGCCAGAACCACGGATCTATCTCCACTGACGGCTATTACCAAAACTCTCCCCTTAACCAGGCAAACTCAAGAGCTGGCAGTCCCCCAACTCTACAGGAATGCAGGGGCGGTGAACCAGGGCTTTCTTACCTGGCCACTTTGCGCTTGTCATGTGGGTGCAGCTTGGCAGCCATTTCTGGGTCAACCTGGCTTAGGCGCCTGTGGAGTTCATGGCCATCCTCCTTTTCAAGCTCTACTTTCCGGTCAGTTGCGTTCTCACTGCCCATCTCCTGGGGCTATTACATGAAGGTTTAGAGTAAACTTAATTCAACAATTCAACATGGAGACAGTGAATATGAATCTGGCACTTTGCTAATGCTTAGGAATACAGAATAGAGGTGAATCAGACGATCTTGCCATATAGCAAGAGATAACTGTAAATGAAAAATTCCAATATGCTGTGGTAAGTGTTCTGACGCCACAGCAAACAAAGGGGAAGGAGGATTTACTGCACAGGGAAGTATTCAGCTACGCTACTTCCTTCTCAGATGTACAAACAGGTAGTGGTGTTACCACACCTATTTTAATATTTCCAGGAGTCCAGTCTTTTCAGCCAGGTGACCAAAGACTGGAACAGAATTGCCAGTACATTACCAGTTGCAAAGGCTCACCCTTTGCATGCACAAAGGGTCAGTGCTGGACACTTCCCTGACATATATATTGTGCTGCCAGCCAAGAAACGCTGAATCAGACTGATGCACTGTTAACTTACAGAAAGATGCTAATTAAGCCACACAGGAGCACTTTCCCACACACAGCCCCTGCCCTGAGGCCAGCCTGAGGGAGCACACTTCACATACGGAGGTGGCATTTGCTTCAGAATATTAAGTAGGAAAATTACAGTTGCTGAGTATAAGAAATAGACAAGAACCAACCCTCCTCCCACTAAAATCAGCTAGCAAGAAAGAGGAACCATTCCTAAGTGAATTACAAATAAACTAAACATACCTTGGTACTAACAAGAACTTTCCAGAGCAGAGACTCAATATAATAATTGGTTCCTCCCACGACAATAGGAATTTTGTCTCGGGAAAATATATCTTCAATGTGAACATTAAGAAAGACATCACAATACTCAATATCAAGAAGAGAATCCTGACTATCTTGGGAAGCAGAGTATTAGCAAGAAATCACATTCTTTTGTCTACAGAACAGAAGAGAAAGGGTGGAAACCAAAGTAATTTGATATCAGACTTCAATATTTCTCCTAAGTTCTCAGAATCATGTCTAATTAGTTCTGGAGATACTTACATAAACTAGACACAAGTGCATAATGGTAATTCTAGCCAGTTCTGTAACTTTCTAGGCCTTGCTTTAGAAGTTCTTTGTTGTTGTTTTTAGTGATTTATTTATTTGAAAGACAGAGTTGCAGAGAGAGGTAGAACCAGAGAGAGAGAAAGGTCTTCTATCACTGGTTCACTCAGATGGCCGCAAAGGACAGGGCTGAGCTGATCGGAACCTAGCAGCCAGGAGCTTCCTCTGGGTCTCCCACGTGGGTGCAAGAGCCCAACAACTTGGGCCATCTTCTGCTGCTTTCCCATGCCATAGCAGAGAGCTGGATTAGAAGTGGAGCAGCCGGGCTCGAACCCGCGCCCATGTGGGATGCCAGCACTGCAGGCCAGGGCTTTAACCTGCTGTACCACAGCATAGGCCCCACTTTAGGAGTTTTATGGGTATTCCAAATCAGTCCAAGGACTCTCATAGAACCAAGTGTCAGTTGCTCAAGAAGCCACCGGAAAGATGACATTCATGGCTTGACTCTGCCTTCTAAGGCAAAACACAAGCTGTTTTCTCCAAGTGATGATTCTTGGACAGAGTCAGTCACCACCATCACGAGATAATACTACACTTGAAATCTCACCAGATAGATCAATAAACACAGGTTTTAAAGACAAATAGAGGGGCTGGCACCATGGCGCAGGTTAATCCTTCACCTGCAGTGCCGGTATCCCATGTGGGCACCAGTTCAAGTCCTGGCTGCTCCTCTTCCAGTTCAACTCTGCTGTGGCCCTGGAAAGCAGTAGAGGATGGCCTGAGTCCTTAGACCCGTGCACCCACATGGGAGACCCAGAAGAGGCTCCTGGCTCCTGACTTCAGATCAGCGTGGCTCCGGCTATTACGCCCATCTGGGGAGTGAGCCGGCAGATGGAAGACCTTTCTCTCTGTCTCTCCCTCTTACTGTAACTCTACCTCGCAAATAAATAAATAAATAAAATCCTTAAAAAAAAAAAAAAGATAAATAGACTTCAGGGCCAGTGCTGTGGCTCAGTGGTAAAGCTGCAGCCTGCAGTGCTGGCATCCCATATGAGCGCTGGTTCAAGTCCTGACTACCCCACTTCCCATCCAGCTCTCTGCTATGGCCTGGGAAAGCAGTGGAAGATGGCGCAAGTGCTTGGGCCCCTGCACCCAGGTGGGAGACCTGGAGGAGGCTCCTGGCTCCTGGCTTCAGATTGGCGCAGCTCTGGCCATTGTGGCCAACTGGGGAGTGAACCAGCAGATGGAAGACCTCTTTCTCTCTCTCTGCCTCTCCTTCTCTCTGTGTAATTCTGACTTTCAAATAAATAAATAAATCTTTAAAAAAAAAAATAGACTTCAACTTCCTGGTCTAGCCCTTAAGCAAGTTACTCAACCTTTCTGAGCTTCAGTTTTCTGCCCTGTAAAATCTCCATGAGTTCTTAGGAGCATTAAATATGACAATGCACAAAAAGCCCCTATCACAATGTCTGAAAAATGGTATTCAATTCACTTTAGACACTATTGTTTTGATGTCCCTGCTACTTTGAATTCTACTCTTTAGAACCTCTGTTAATCAGATGATTATCTGCTTTAACAAGGGCTTTGCTACAGATAATTTTCTTTAAAAAAAAAAAAAAGACTTTCAATACTCAAAAAATCATTTAGTGGGCCAGGCACTGTGGCACAGCAGGTCAAGCCACTGCTTGTGAAACTGAAATCCCAAATCAGCATGCCAGTTGGAGTCCCAGCTGTCCGCTTCCAATACAACTTCCTGCTAATACACCTGGGAAAGCAGCAAAAGATTGCTGAAGTACTTGGGCCCCTGCCACCCATGAGTTTCTGGCTCCTGCATGGCCCAGCCCTGGCTGTTACAGCTACAGGAGGAGTAAATCAGCAGACAGAACATCTCTGTCACCCTGCCTTTCAAATAAATCTTTAAAAAAAAAGTCATTCATACACTTCTCTTTGCCAGTCAATCTGCAGACACTGAGACAGATGATCTCTTTTCTGTCTCAAAGAGGGAAGCCCTAATCCTTAAGGGATTTGGGTAGGGTAGAAAGAAAGATGTTTCCAATCAAGGAGCATAAAGAAAAAGCACTTTTTATAAACTGTCTGTTTTTTTTATTTACTTGAAAGGCAGAGAGAGGGGGAGTGTGAGCTTCCATCTGCTGGTTTGCTACCCAGACACTTACAATGGTCCCTTGATGTTGACAAAGCTGGGAGCCAAGAACTTAATACAGGTTTCCCATGTGGGTGGCAGGAACCCAACCAATGGATTGAGTCTTCATCATTGCCTTGCAGGGTCCTCACTAACAGGAAGCTGGACCAGAGCTGGAGTCAGAAGTCAAACCCAGGTGTTCTGATGCAGGACACAGGCATCTTAACTGCTACACTAAATACCCACTCCTGTCTATTTGTTTTAAAAAGAAAAAGTCTCTACACCCCCCCTTAAATTAAGTATAGGAAACATATAATTACACAGTAAAATAAAACTCTGATTACATAATATGATTAACAAAGGGAAAAGAAACAAGGTAGAAAAGAGGAAGCTGAAAATGGTGAGATACCAGAAGAGAGAGAGCAGAAAAGAGGGAAGGCACTGTGGAACAGCAGGTTAAGCTGCTGTCTGCAGCACCAGCATCCCATATAGGCGCCAGCTTGAGTTCTGGATGCTCCACTTCCAATTCAGCTACTAATCACCTGGGAAAGCAGCAGCAGATGGCCCAAATAACTGGGGCCCCCACACCCACATGGAAGACCCAGATGAAGCTCCTGGCTCCTGGCTTCGGCCTGGCTCAGCCCAAGTCAATATAAACATTGAAAGAGTGAACCAATGGATGGAAGATCGATCAATCTCTCTCTCTGTAATTCTGCCTTACAAATAAACATAAATACACCTTTAAAAAAAAAAAAATCTCAGTCTCTTAAGTGATCTGGTTAAGTCATCCCCTGTTGTTTTCCTTTGAAGGTTTCAGCACTCCTTTTTGTATCAGTTCTGAACAACCCATTGTCTCAGACCAACAACTGACAATTGTTGATATACTGTTACTTGCAAAGGGTTTTCATAAACATTCTCATTTGATACAACAGCCTTATAAAGCAGGTAGAGAAGGCAAAAAATTAATTCTTTTGATTTGCATGTCCCTGATTAACAGAAAAGTTACCTTTTACATGTCTATCATCATTTGTATTTCTTCCTCTGTGAATTATTGATCATGCCTTTTTTTTTTAAGATTTGTTTATTTAATTGAAAGGCAGAATTAAAAAGAAACAGAGAGAGAGAGAGAGAGAGATCTTCCATCCACTAGTTTACTCCCCAAATGGCTGCAATGACGGAAGCTGGGCCAATCCGAAGCCAGGAGCCAGGAGCTTCTTCCAGGTCTCCCAAGTGGGTACAGGGGCCCAAGGACTTGGGTCAGCCTCCACTGCTTTCCCAAGCACATTAGCAGGGAGCTGGATCAGAAGTGGAGCAGACGAGACTCAAACTGGCACTCATATGGGATGTGGGCACTGCACACAGCGGCTTTACTCGAGCAGCTGGGACTTGAACAGGCATCCATATGGGATGCCAGCACTGCAGGTGGCATCCTGCTACACCACAGTGCCAACCTCTTACATATTCTTCATAAGTTTAGGTACATCCATGTTTCTGCTATTAAATACAATGCTGTTATGAATGAGATCTACCAAAGATCTCCTGATAGACTTGTGGCAAGAGTTTCTCTCAGGTGTACACATAAAGTTCTGGTGAATATCTAGATTTGCCAATACAAGTCTTCATTCTTAAATATTTAAATTCAGCTATTTTCCTTTTTAAAAAAAAGGTACTATGAGGACTGGCACTGTGGTGTACCAGGTTAAGCTGCCACATAGAGCAGTTCCAATCCTGGCTGCTCCATTGCGATCTAGCTCTCTGCTAATGCACCTGGGAAAGAAGATGATGGTCCAAGTGTTTAGGTCCTTGCCACCCATGTGGGAAACCTAGATGGAGTTCCTGGCTCCTGGTTTCCACCTGACCGAGCCCTGGCTGGTGTGGCTATTTGGCGAGTGAACCAGCAGATGAAATATTTCTCTCTCTTTCAAATGAATAAACAAGCTTAAAATGGCATTACTATGGCCTTACTATGGCATGGGCATAGTAGCACTGTGGGTTAAGCCATTACTTGGACACTAGGATCAAATATCAAGAGAGCCCAGGATCGAGTCCTAATTTTGTTTTTTTTTAAAAGAAAGATTTTATTTATTTATTTGAGAGATAGAGTTACAGAGGGGTGGGAAGAGACAGAGACAGAGACAGAGAGAGAGAGAGAGAGAGAGATCTTCTATCCGCTGTTTCACTCTCCAAATGTCCACAATGGCTAGAGCTGGGCCAATCCAAAGCCAGAAGCCAAGAACTCCTCTGGGTCTCCCACATGGATGCAGGGACCCAAGCAGTTGGGCCATCTTCTACTGCTTTCCCAGGTCATAGTAGAGAGCTGGATCAGAAGAGGAGCAGCCAGGACACAAATCGGTGCCCATATGGGAAACAGGAAGAGGCTTAGCCCACTAAGCCACAGTGCTGGGCCCCCTACCTTCACTTTTGATCCAGCTTCCTGCTCTTGCACCTGGGAATGCTGCAGATGATGGCCCTAGTACTCCCACATGGGAGACCAGGATAAAGGTCTTGGCTCCTGGCTTCAGTCTGGCACAGATCTAGCTGAAACAACTGAGGAGTGAACCAGCAGGTGGAAGATCTGTCTTTCTCTCTCTCTCTGTTGCTCTGCCTTTCAAAGAAAGAAATCCAGGGCTGACACTGTGGCTTAGTGAGTAAAGCCGCCACCTGCAGCACCAGCATCCTATATGGACACCTTTAGATTCCTGGCTGGCCGGCACCGTGGCTCAACAGGCTAATCCTCCACCTTGCGGCGCCAGCACACCGGGTTCTAGTCCCGGTTGGGGTGCCAGATTCTGTCCCGGTTGCCCCTCTTCCAGGCCAGCTCTCTGCTGTGGCCCGGGAGTGCAGTGGAGGATGGCCCAAGTGCTTGGGCCCTGCACTCCATGGGAGACCAGGAAAAGCACCTGGCACCTGGCTCCTGCCATCGGATGAGTGCGGTGCACCGGCCGCAGCGCGCCGACCGTGGCAGCCATTGGAAGGTGAACCAACGGCAAAGAAAGACCTTTCTCTCTGTCTCTCTCTCTCACTGTCCACTCTGCCTGTCAAAAAATAATAAATAAATAAATAAAATAGATTCCTGGCTGCTCTATTTCCAATCCAGCTCCCTGCTAATGCAGCTGGGAATGCAACAGAAGATGGCCCAAGTCCTTGGGTCCCTGCACCCATATGGGAGACCTGGAGGAGGCTCCTGACTTAGGATTGGTGCAGCTCTAGCCACTGTTGCCATTTGGAGAGTGAACCAGCAGATAGAAAGTCTCTTTCTGTCTCTCCCTCTCTAAGTCTGCCTTTCAAATAAATAAATAAATCTTTAAACACACACACACATACACACATGTAACTACCTACTCAATTCTATATTCTCTTTTTTTTGAAGTTTCATTATAAATACATACATTTAATTTCAAATCCATCAGAAGTTTATCATATTGTACTTAATGCATCATATATAATGAAGATCTGATTTTAATTTTTTCCAAAACAATTAACTGCCCCAGGAACAATCATGAACTATTTCATTATTTCTCCACTGTTTTGAAATGCCACCTTGATCATAAGATAAATACAGATATTTTAATCTATATCTGAGTTTTCTATTCTATGCAATAAATTTATCAAATATTAAACAGGCTACTATTGTAACTAATATGACTTTTTAATGTATTTCCATATCTGGCAGCCCATACATAAAAGGCAGTCTGAATATTAAATTAAGGGTAGTACTTTTTTTTTTTAAAGATTTATTTATTTATTTATTTATTTATTTACTTGAAAGCCAGAGTTACACAGAGAAAAGAGAGGCAGAGACAGAGAGAGGTCTTCCATCTGCTGGTTCATTCCCCAATGGGCCGCAATGCCCGGAGCTGCACCGATCCAAAGCCAGGAGCCAGCAGCTAGGAACCAGGAGCTTCTTCTGGGTCTCCCACACAGGCACAGGTGCCCAAGAACCTGA
This sequence comes from Sylvilagus floridanus, assembly GCA_949820135.1. Classification (NCBI taxonomy): domain Eukaryota; kingdom Metazoa; phylum Chordata; class Mammalia; order Lagomorpha; family Leporidae; genus Sylvilagus; species Sylvilagus floridanus. Next base: position 30,718,754 of record OX463225.1, read on the forward strand.
GCCATCTTCTACTGCTTTCCCAGGCCATAGCAGAGAGCTGGATGGGAAGTGGAGCAACCGGGTCTCGAACTGGCGCTCATATGGGATAAATAAATCATTTATCTTATTTGAAAGGCAGAGTTACAAAGAGAGAGGGGAGGCAGAGAGAGAGAGAGAAAGAGATAGGTCTTCCATCCTCTGGTTCATTCCCCAATTGGCCGCAACAGCTGGAGCTGCACCAATCCAAAGCAAGGAGCCAGGAGCTTCCTCTGGGTCTCCCATGTGGATGCAGGGGCCCAAGGAATTGGGTCATCCTCTACTACTTTCCCAGGCCATAGCAGAGAGCTGGATCAGAAGTGGAGCAGCCAGGTTTCAAACCGGCATCCATATGGGATGCAGGCGCTTCAGGCCAGGGCATTAACCTGCTGCACCACAACGCCAGCCCCATAAATAAATCTTAAAAAAAAAAAAAAAAAAAGAAGGAGAAGGAGAAGGGAGACGGAGACGGAGACGGAGACGGAGACGGAGACGGAGGAGGAGGAGGAGGAGGAGGAGGAGGAGGAGGAGGAGAAGAAGGAGGAGAAGGAGGAGAAGAAGGAGAAGAAGGAGAAGAAGGAGAAAGAAGGAGAAGAAGGAGAAGAAGGAGAAGAAGGAGAAGAAATTGCCGGGGATAGCACTGGGGCACAACAGGTTGGGCCACTACCTACAATGCTGGCATTCCATATGAACACTGGTTTGAGTCCCAGTTGCTCCACATCCAATACAGCTCCCTGCAAATGTGCATGGGAAGGCAGCGAAGAATGACTCAAGTGCCTGCAGTTCTGCATCCACATGGGAGACCCAGAAAGAGTTCTTGGCTCCTGGATTCAGCCGGGCCGGTTGTGGCCATTTAGAGAGTGAACTAGCAAATGGAAGTTCTCTTCTAATCTTTCTCTGTAACTACTTTTCAACTAAAACAAATAAATTTTTTAAAAAGGGGGTGGGAGAAGAAGAACCTTTTGGGGTTGGGCTGCTCTGTACCCGTCATCAGGACCAGTCACTCTGTTTCCAAAGGATATCAGAGACGTTGCTTTGTTCCTGAAGTCTACCACTGTGTAATTGGTCACAAGAGGATCCACAAAGCTGATCATGTGATGCTGGCAGATCCTCTGTTCTTGGGCAGAAACCTTGTTGGTGATGATGTCTAAACCTTCATAGACCTAGGTGAAAAGAAAAGCATGAGAAAGTCATCTGCTTCCACAAAATGCATGGCTGATGGGTAGAAATGGAGATCTAGTATTCCTTCAGCCAAACACCTGACCTATCAAAACACCATGTCTGCTCCACAAAATCCATACAAAGTAAAAAGAAAATAGAGCACTGGCTTTCTTATCAAACAGCTCAGACTTTAAGATAAGAAGGGTAAATAAATCCATGCCAAAGTAAGAATTAATTCTGCAGTAAAAATTAATTCTGCTGGATTAAAAGGAGGCTCTTTAGGCCTTAAGCCTAAGCATTTTTTAAATGGTCAGGATGTCTTATTTATTCTACTTAATCACAAGTCTCCAGAAAGGTAACATTTTGCATTGCTCATAGTTCTAAATGCTTAGATATTTCTTGGATTTAAATGGCTCTAAAAGGTTTTTAGAATTTGTATAAGATTGGTTCCATTTGTGGAGAAGTGGCCTATCTACAAAGGTACACATAAAACACACACATACACACTTTGAAGTTAGAACCCCTAATACTGCACTGTACTCTGGTGGAAACATTGTGATCTATCCAAATTACTGCTTCAGGGGGTCAGCACATATAGGCTAAATACTCAAAGGCAATATCCTGTTTGTAAGCTCTTGATCTGCCAATTCAACTAAAAAGTTCAAGTATATTTTCTCTAAATGTAAGGTCTCAGACGGAGGACAGATCTGAAAATACTAGTTTGAAAACAGGGATGAATGCTTTGGGATTAAATGTTCTCTCTGTAATCACTGATTCTACAGGGAGCACTGAATGAACAAATAATAAGTTCCACAGAGCCCACAAAGATGTTAAAAGCATTTTTTATCTCACGTTTCCCTTTACTTATATGGGTGTCAAATAAGTACAGTACAGTGTAATGGTTAGAAGGAAGAAGCCTGGCGCCAGGCTGCTTCAGATCAATTCCTGGCTCTGCCACTTGTTCTTGGAATACTCTGTTACGAACCTCTGCATCTCAATCCCTCATGAGCAAAATGGGGATAATAGTATCTCTCTCATAGGGTTGTCATCAATGAGGTAATTCAGGTAAAAAAAAAAAAAAAAAAGCACTAGTTTTGCCTGGCATACTGAAAGCGCCATATAAGAATGATTATGTTACTACCTACATGAGTATTACTATCACCAACCACCACTGTGATCACAACACTGGAGAAAGTTCAATGTCACAGCTTAACCTTCTGAAGCCTCTGTGCTCTCAGCTACTGAGATTTAGTTACCCTGCAAGGATATAAGAAATCTTCAAATAATAAGATTGTTAAACAATAACATAGTACACAGAAAAAAAAATAACAAATCAACCACTGGAAAGCACCACCTCTGACTTTTTAACTCTATCTATGCCTAACAATAGAACTGTGTTCTTTTTTTTTATATATATATATAAAGCTTTTATTTAAAGAATATAAATTTCCAAAGAACAGCTTATGGATTACAATGGCTCCCCCCCCCACAACTTTTCTCCCTCCCCCTACCCTCCCCTTTCCCGCTCCCTCTCCCCTTCTGTTCACATCAAGATTCATTTTCAATTCTCTTTATACACAGAAGATCAATTTAGTACATATTACGTAAAGATTTAAACGGTTTGCCCTCGCATAGAGACACAAAATGATAATACTGTTGGAGTACTAGTTACAGTATTAATTCACAATGTACAGCACATTAAGGACAGAGATCCTACATGATTTTTTTTAAAAAAATTGATTAATTGTCTATGCAATTTCCAGTTTAACACCAAGATTTTTTAATCATTTGCAATTATCTTTATATAAAGAAGATCGATTCAATATATACTATGTAAAGATTTCATCAGTTTGCACCCACTCAGAAACACAAAGTGTAAAAATACTGTTTCAGTACTAGTAATAGCATTATTTCACATTGGATAACACGTTAAGGACAGATCCCTCATGAGACGTAAGTACACAGTGACCTAATGTTGATTTAACAATTTGACACTCTTGTTTATGGCGTCAGTAATCTCCCTAGGCTCTGGTCATGAGTTGCCGAGGCTATGGAAGCCTTTAGGGTTCGCCAACTTCGATCTTATTCCGACAGGGTCATAGTCAAAGTGGAAGTTCTCTCCTCCCTTCAGAGAAAGGTACCTCTTTATTTGATGGCCCCGTTCTTTCCACTGGGATCTCACTCGCAGAGATCTTTCATTTAGGTCTTCTTCTTTTTTTTTTTTTTTTTTGTTTTTCAGAGTGTCTTAGCTTTCCATGCCTAAACTATTCTCATGGGCTCTTCAGCCAGATCCGAATGCCTTAAGGGCTGATTCTGAGGCCAGAGTGCTATTTAGGACATCTGCTATTCTATGAGTCTGCTGTGTATCCTGCTTCCCATGTTGGATCATTCTCTCCCTTTTTCATTCTATCAGTTAGTATTAGCAGACACTAGTCTTGCTTGTGCGATCTCTTTGACTCTTAGACCTATCAGTGTGATCAATTGTGAGCTGAAATTGATCACTTGGACTAATGAGATGGCCTTGGTACATGCCACCTTGATGGGATTGTATTGGAATCCCCTGGCACAATTCTAACTCCATCATTTGGGGCCGTTCCGATTGAGCATGTCCCAAATTTTACATCTCCTCCCTCTCTTATTCCCACTCTTATATTTCACAGAGATCACTTTTCAGTTAAAATTTAAACACCTAAGAATAATTGTGTGTTAATTACAGAGTTCAACCACTAGTACTAGGATAAAAAAAAAATACTACCATGGATAAAGTATTACATTGTACAACAACAGTCAGCACAAGAGCTGATCGAGTCACTGTTTCTCATAGTGTCCATTTCACTTCTACAGGTTTCCCCTTTGGTGCTCAGTTAGTCATCGCCAATCAAGGGAAACAAATGATATTTGTCTCTTTGGGACTGACTTAATTCACTCAGCATGATGTTTTCCAGATTCCTCCATTTTGTTGCAAGTGACCGGATTTCATTGTTTTTGACTGCTGTATAGTATTTTATAGAGTACATGTCCCATAATTTCCTAATCCAGTCTACTGTTGATGGGCATTTGGGTTGGTTCCAAGTCTTAGCTATTGTGAATTGAGCCGCAATAAACATTACTGTGCAGACGGCTTTTTTGTTTGCCCATTTAATTTCCTTTGGGTAAATTCCAAGGAGTGGGATGGCTGGGTTGAATGGTAGGGTTATATTCAGGTTTCTGAGGAATCTCCAGACTGACTTCCATAGTGGCTTCACCAGTTTGCATTCCCACCAACAGTGGGTCAGTGTCCCTTTTTCCCCACATCCTCTCCAGCATCTATTGTTGGTGGATTTCTGAATGTGAGCCATTCTCACCGGGGTGAGGTGAAACCTCATTGTGGTTTTGATTTGCATTTCCCTGATTGCTAGGGATCTTGAACATTTTTTCATGTGTCTGTTGGCCATTTGGATTTCCTCTTTGGAAAAATGTCTATTGAGGTCCTTGGCCCATCTCTTAAGTGGGTTGTTTGTTTTGATGTTGTGGAGTTTCTTAATTTCTTTGTAGATTCTGGTTATCAACCCTTTATCTGTTGCATAGTTTGCAAATATATTTTCCCATTCTGTCGGTTTCCTATTCACTTTCCTGACTGTTTCTTTTGCAGTACAGAAACTTTTCAATTTGATGCAATCCCAGTAGTTAATTTTGGTTTTCAGTGCCTGTGCTTCTGGGGTCTTTTCCAAGAAGTCTTTGCCAGTACCTATGTCTTGCAGGGTTTCTCCTATGCTCTCTAGTAATTTGATGGTGTCAGGTCGTAGGTTTAAATTTTTAATCCATGTTGAATGGATTTTTGTGTAAAGTGAAAGGTAGGGGTCTTGCTTCATGGTTCTGCACGTGGAAATCCAGTTTTCCCAGCACCATTTATTAAACAGACTGACCTTACTCCAGGGACTGGTTTTGGATCGTTGATCAAATATAAGTTGGCTGTAGGTGTTTGGATTGATTTCTGGAGTTTCTATTCTGTTCCATTGGTCTATCCATCTGTTTCTATACCAGTACCATGCTGTTTTGATAACAACTGCCCTGTAGTATGTCCTGAAATCTGGTATTGTGATGCCTCCGGCTTTGTTTTTGTTGTACAAGATTGCTTTAGCTATTCGAGGTCTCCTGTGTCTCCATATGAATTTCAGCATCATTTTTTCCAGATCTGAGAAGAATGTCCTCGGTATCTTGATTGGTATTGCGTTGAATCTGTAAATTGCTTTTGGGAGAATGGACATTTTGATGATATTGATTCTTCCAATCCATGAGCATGGGAGATTTCTCCATTTTTTGGTATCCTCTTCTATTTCTTTCTTTAAGGTTTTGTAATTTTCATTGTAGAGATCTTTAATGTCCTTAGTTAAATTTATTCCAAGGTATTTGATTGTTTTTGTAGCTATTGTGAATGGGATTGATCTTAGCAGTTCTTCCTCAGCCGTGGCATTGTCTGTGTATACGAAGGCTGTTGATTTTTGTGCATTGATTTTATATCCTGCTACTTTGCCAAACTCTTCTATGAGTTCCAATAGTCTCTTAGTAGAGTTCTTTGGGTCCCTGAAATAAAGAATCATGTCGTCTGCAAAGAGGGATAGTTTGAGTTCTTCCTTCCCAACTTGTATCCCTTTAATTTCTTTTTCTTGCCTAATAGCTCTGGCTAAGACTTCCAGCACTATATTGAATAGCAGTGGTGAGAGTGGGCATCCCTGTCTGGTACCAGATCTCAGTGGAAATGCTTCCAACTTTTCCCCATTCAATAGGATATTGGCCGTGGGTTTTTCATAAATTGCTTTGATTGTATTGAGGAATGTGCCTTCTATACCCAGTTTGCTTAGGGTTTTCATCATGAAAGGGTGTTGAATTTTATCGAATGCTTTCTCTGCGTCTAGTGAGATAATCATATGGTTTTTCTTCTGCAGTCTGTTAATGTGGTGTATCACGTTGATTGTTTTGCGAATACTGAACCATCCCTGCATACCAGGGATGAATCCCACTTGGTCTGGGTGGATGATCTTTCTGATGTGTTGTTGCAGTCTATTGGCCAGAATTTTGTTGAGGATTTTTGCATCTATGTTCATGAGGGATATTGGTCTGTAATTCTCTTTCAATGCTGCATCTTTTTCTGGCTTAGGAATTAAGGTGATGCTGGCTTCATAGAAAGAATTTGGGAGAATTCCCTCTTTTTCGATTGTTCTGAAAAGTTTGAGAAGAATTGGGGTTAGTTCTCCTTTAAATGTCTGGTAGAATTCAGCAGTGAATCCATCTGGTCCTGGGCTTTTCTTTGTTGGGAGGGCCTTTATTACTGATTCAATTTCTGACTCACTTATGGGTCTGTTTAGGTTTTCTATGTCTTCCTGGTTCAATTTAGGTAGGTTGCATGTGTCCAGGAATCTATCCATTTCTGATAGGTTTCCCTGTTTACTGGCATACAAGTCCTTGTAATAATTTCTGATGATTCTTTTGATTTCTGTGGTGTCTGTTGTTATATTTCCTTTTTCATCTCTGATTTTACTGATTTGGGTCTTTTCTCTTCTTTTTTTAGTTAGTTGGGCCAATGGGGTGTCAATCTTGTTTATTTTTTCAAAAAACCAGCTCCTCGTTTGGCTGATTTTTTGTAATGTTTTTTTGGATTCAATCCTGTTGATTTCTTCTCTGATTTTGATTATTTCTCTTTTTCTACTAGATTTGGGTCTAGTTTGCTGCAAATTTTCTAGATCCTTGAGATGCATTGAAAGCTCATCTATTTGGTGCCTTTCCAGTTTCTTGATGTAGGCACCTATTGATATAAACTTTCCTCTTAACACTGCTTTTGCTGTATCCCATAAGTTTTGGTATGTTGTGCTGTTATCCTCATTTACTTCCAGAAAATTTTTGATTTCTCTTTTGATTTCTTCAGTGACCCATTGTTCATTCAGGAGCATGTTGTTCAATCTCCATGTGTTTGCATATGCTCTAGGGATTCCTGAGTTGCTAATTTCCAACTTCAATCCCTTATGGTCTGAGAAGCTGCATCATATGATTCTAAATCTTTTGAATTTGCTGAGACTTGCTTTATGGCCTAATATGTGATCAATCCTAGAGTAGGTTCCATGTACTGCTGAGAAGAATGTGAATTCATTACGTGTAGGATGAAAAGTTCTGTAGATATCTGTTAGATCCATTTGGGCTATAGTGTTGTTTAAATCTACTGTCTCCTTGTTGATCTTCTGTCCTGTCGATCTGTCAATATCTGTGAGTGAAGTATTGAAGTCCCCCAGTACTATTGTGTTGGGGTCTAAGTCTCCCTTTAAGTTTCTTAACAAATTTTTTAAATAAACCTGTGGCCTGTAATTAGGTGCATACACATTGAGAATTGTTATATCTTCCTGTAGTATTGATCCCTTAATCATTATATAGTGCCCCCTTTGTCTCTCTTAACAGATTTTGTGTTAAAGTTTATGTAGTCCGATATTAAGATGGTTACACCCGCTCTTTTTTCATTTCTGTTGGCATGGTATATCTTGTTCCATCCTTTTATTTTCAGTCTGTATGGATCTTCATTGGAAAGATGTGTTTCTTGTAGGCAGCAAATAGATGGTTTTTGTTCCTTAACCCAATCAGCCAATCTCTGTCTTTTAACAGGACAGTTTAGACCGTTAACGTTCAATGTGACTACTGATAAGTGGTAAGTTTGCCCTGCCATTTGCCAGATATTTTCTAATGTATGCTTTGAATTCCCTGTGATCTTTTGCCGTGAGGTTCCCTTCGTTTACCTTCTTTCATTTTGATGGTTGTGTTTCTGTGTTTCTGTGTGTAACACGTCTTTAAGTATCTTTTGCAGGGCTGGACGAGTGGCAACAAATTCTTTCAATTTTTGTTTGTTATGAAAGGTCTTTATTTCGCCTTCATTCACAAATGAGAGCTTTGCAGGGTATAATATTCTGGGCTGGCAGTTTTTCTCTCTAAGTACCTGGGCTATGTCTCGCCATTCCCTTCTAGCTTGTAGGGTTTCTGTTGAGAAGTCAGCTGTGAGTCTAATTGGAGATCCTCTGAGAGTAATCTGACGTTTCTCTCTTGCACATTTTAGGATCTTTTCTTTTTGCTTCACTGTGGTGAGTTTAATTACAATATGTCGTGCAGAGGATCTCTTTTGGTCATGTTTATTAGGGGTTCTATGAGCTTCCTGGATTAGGATTTCTCTGTCTTTCTCCAAGCCTGGAAAATTTTCTGCTAGTATCTTCCTAAAAAGGCCTTCTAATCCTTTCTCCCTCTCCATACCTTCAGGAACACCTAGAACCCGAATGTTGGGTTTTTTAATAGTATCCTGTAAATTCCCGACGATATCTTTTAGTTTTCTAATTTCCTCTTCTTGTCTTTGGTTTGCCTGTTTCCTCTCCTGTTCTCTGTCTTCTAGGTCCGATATTCTCTCTTCTGCTTCACCCATTCTGGTTTTAAGGCCCTCAAGATTGCTTGTCACTTGATCTATTGAATTCTTCAATTCATTAAGATTTTTTGTCACTATCGTAGCTTCTTGTTCTACTAGTTGTTTCATTTCGTTTTGATTTCTCCATAGTACTTCATTCTCGCGAGAGAGATTTTCTATCTTATCCATTAAAGATTTCTGTGGTTCAAGAATTTGTTTTTGAGAACTTCTTAATGTTCTTATCAATTCTTTGAGATCTGCTTCTTGCATTTCTTCTATCTCATTATCTTCATAATCCTGACTTGGGGTGTCTTTTCCGTTTGGGGTCATCATAGCGTCTTCCTTGATCTTGCTCCCTCGGAATCTGTTTTTGTTTGGCATTTTTTTTTTCCCCACACTCTTTCTCTGGGTTGTCAAGGTAACGGAGTTTGTGTGCGCGGTGTGTTCCCAGTTTTTGGATCCCCTTCAGGTTTCTACAGCCTCGGGTTTTTGGTTCCATCTGCCTCAGTGATGGGCGGGCGGGCGGGCGGGCGCGCCTTGTCCCACTGCGTTTAATCAAATTCAACTTCGCAAGGTGGGCGGCGAGAGGGGCTAGTGTCCGTGGGGGCTCGCCTCAACTGTGCTGTTTCCCCCGTGGGGGTCTGCTTCCCCCCGCCAGTGTCTCGGGATCCCTGTATCGGCTCCCGTTCATGCGCGCAGATCCTGTGGCGATTGTGTTCCGCCCGGCTCCTGTCGCAGCCGGCGGGCGCGCGCCGTGCCACTGCGTTTAATCTAGCTCGAATTAGCAGGGTGGGTGACGAGAGAGGCTAGTGTCCGTGCAGGCTCGCCTCAATTGTGCTGTTTCCCCCGTGGGGTCTGCTTCCCCCCGCCAGTGTCTCGGGATCCCTGTATCGGCTCCCGTTCACACGCGCAGATCCTGCGGTGACTGTGTTCCGCCTGGCTCCTGTTGCAGCCGGCGGGCGCGCGCCGTGCCACTGCGTTTAATCTAGCTCAAATTAGCAGGGTGGGTGACGAGAGAGGCTAGTGTCCGTGCAGGCTCGCCTCAATTGTGCTGTTTCCCCCGTGGGGTCTGCTTCCCCCCGCCAGTGTCTCGGGATCCCTGTATCGGCTCCCGTTCAAGCGCTCAGTTCCAATGGCGACTGTGTTCCGCCCGGCTCCCGTTGCAGCCGGCGGGCGCGCGCCGTCCCACTGCATTCAGTCTAACTCGAGTTAGCAGGGTGGGCGACGAAAGAGGCTAGTGTCCGTGTGGGCTCGCCTCAATTGTGCTGTTTCCCCCGTGGGGTCTGCTTCCCCCCGCCAGTGTCTCGGGATCCCTGTATCGGCTCCCGTTTAAGCGCTCAATTCCAATGGCGACTGTGTTCCGTCCGGTTCCCGTCCCTCCCGGCAGCTCCCGTGCCACTATGGCACGATTTGCCGTTCGCAAACTTACTTTCCCCTAGGTCCTCTGCGTCTCATTCACTGGGTCCAGAAGAATTTCCACTGCATTTTTTTCCCTGAGATTTTTCCTGAGGCTACAGTAACTCTGTTTTTATTAAACTATCTTTTTGCGGACTGCTAGTGCGCGTCCTCACTATTCCGCCATCTTGGCTCCGCCCCCCAGAACTGTGTTCTTTTTTTTGACAGATAGTTAGACAGTGAGAGAGAGACACACAGAGAGAAAGGTAAGAAAGGTCTTCCTTCCATTGTAGAACTGTGTTCTTAACACTTGAATATTGATAGAATCTAAGTCATAGTGTCTCCTTTTCCTATTCTGCTGATAAAAATCATAGGGCGCATTATAAACGGATGTCTTCCACTGTATGACTTAAGAAAACTAACAGGAGAAAAGGAGTTAATAATTATGTGTTTCTCTCTCTCTCTTCCCACAAACCTTAGCTGCCTCTGCACTAATTGAGAATTCCAAATGACCCAGTGTTAAAAACACATAGCGGGGCTGGTGCTGTAGCGTCACAGGCTAAAGCCCTGTGGCCTGCAGTGCTGGCATCCCATATGGGAGCCGGTTCTAATCTTGATTGCTCCTCTTCCGATCCAGCTCTCTGCTATGGCCTGGGATAGCGCAGAGAATGGCCCAGGTCCTTGGGCCCCTGCACCCATGTGGGAGAACCGGAAGAAGCTTCTGGTTCCTGGCTTCAGATCAGAGCCGCTACGGCCGTTGAGGCCATCTGGGGAGTGAACCAACAGATGGAAGACCTCTCTCTCTGTCTCTGCCTCTCTCTGTAACTCTTACAAATAAATAAAATAAATCTTTATTTTCACATAGCAACATCTAGATTTTGCCAATAGAGAATTTCTGAAAGCTTGTGAGTCCCTTACAGTAAAAAGGATTCATATTTTTCACTGAGATTAATATTAAGGAAATGCATAGCAGCAAATGTATAACTGCCCACCCCTCAAATTGTAACCAAGAGGAGATATCTTTACCAGCACATTTCTCAGTGATGCAAAAGGCTTTTTGATAAAATCATCTTGAGGTCTGCCTAGAGCCCCCTAAGACAACAAGTTCAAACAGACAAACAAAAACAGGTAAATTTAATGCAAATAGAAAGGAAAGCTCACCTTATTACTGAAGCCCTTGGGCCCCTGCACCCACCTGGGAGACCTGGAGGAGGCTCCTGGCTCCTAGTTTCAGATTGGTCCAGCTGTAGCCATTGTAGCCATTTGGGGAGTGAACCAGCAAATGGAAGATTCTCTCTTTCTCTCTCTCCTCTCTCCTCTCTCTCCCTCTCCCACTCCCCTCCCTCTCTCACTCTTTGCCTTTCAAATAAATAAATCTTTTTTAAAAATTATTAAGATGCCCACTAAATGGCTGGCGCCATGGCTCACTTGGTTAATCCTCTGCCTGCAGCACTGGCATCCCATATGGGCACCGGGTTCGAGTCCTGGTTGCTCCTCTTCCAGTCCAGCTCTCTGCTGTGGCCCCAGAGCGCAGTGGAGGATGGCCCAAGTGCTTGGGCGCCTGCACCTGCGTTAAGAGACCCAGGAAGAAGCACCTGTTTGGACTGGCACGACGCCGGCCATAGTGGCCATTTGCCATTTGGGGGGTGAACAAACGGAAGGAAGACCTTTCTCTCTCTCTCTCTCTCTCTCTAACTCTATCTGTCAAATTAAAAAAAAAAAAAGATGGCCACTGAAATGACTAAACTGGCAAATTTTATGTTATATATTTTTACCCCCCCAAAAAAAGATTTGGATGATAGATTTTAAGCACAAGGAAAAACTAGTGAATATTAGCAATTAAGAAAATTTTCAAAATTCTGTTGAGAATTAGTAACGTTCTATTTTTATTTATTTATTTGAAAGGCAAAGTGACGGAGATACCAAGAGACAGAGACAGAGAGAGAGAGAGAGAAAGAGAGAGTGCTTCCATTTGCTGGTTCATTAGCTAACTGGCTACAATAGCCAAGGATGACCAGGCCAAAGGAGCCTGGAACTCCATGCAGGTCTTGAGTGCCCAAGCACTCAAGCCATCATCGGCTGCCTTCCCAGGTCCAATAGCAGGGGATGGAATTGGAAGCAGAGAGCAGCTGGGCACTCTCATACGGGACGCCAGTGACATGGTAGTTTAGCCTGAAGCTACCACACTGGCCCAAATGTTATTTATTTATTTATTTATTTGACAGGCAGAGTGGATAGTGAGAGAGAGAGAGAGAGAGATTCTTTTTTTAAAAAAGACTTATTTATTTATTTGAAAGTCAGAGTTACACAGAGAGAGGAGAGGCAGAGAGAGAGAGAGATCTTCCATCTGATGGTTCACTCCCCAGTTGGCTGCAATGGCCGGAGCTGCGCTGATCCAAAGCCAGGAGCCAGGAGCTTCTTCCGGGTCTCCCATGCGGGTGCAGGGGCCCAAGGACTTGGGCCATCCTCTACTGATTTCCCAGGCCATAGCAGAGAGCTGGATCGGAAGAGGAGCAGCCGGGACTAGAACCAGCGCCCAATGTTTATTTCTTGAACCGAGTTGTGGTTATACATGTATTTTCACTTTATTTGAAAGCCAAAACAGAGACATACAGACAAATCTTTGATTCCACAGTTCACTCCCCAAATACCTACAATAGCTGGGGCTGGGCCAGCCAAAACCAGGAGCCCAGAACCTAATTCAGGTCTCTCATATGGCTGGCAGGGACTCAATGACTTAAACCATCATCTGCAGCATCCCACGATGCACATTATCAGAAGGCTAAAATTAGAGGCAGAACCAGAACTTGAACCAGGCACTCCAATGTGGAATGCAGGCACCCCAAGTTGCATCTTAATCACTGATTATGTATTGGGCTGTATAGCTTTAAATTATATATTTTATGGGTATATATTTATCAATTACAATCATATTTCAGGCCCAGGCATTGTGGCACAGTAGGTTAAGCAACAAGAGAATAGCTTCCTAGTTTGGTTCCTTCCCCCAAGTTATCTTCCTTTTTTTATTTCATTTTCTTCCCATTTAAAATTAGATTCTGAAGCCCTCCACTTTCTTGCCTTTGTGGATTAAACCTGCCTTGAAAACCACAACTTTGGATTATCGATCAACTTTTGGGATCAGGGCCAATGATGTGGCACAGTGGGTTAAACCACTTCTTGGCATCCCATATTGGAGTGTTAGTTGAACTACTGGCTGCTTTGCCCTGGTCCAGCTTCCAGCTGGTGTGCCTGGGAAAGCAACAGAAGATGGCTCAAGTGTTGGGCTCTTGCTACCCACATGTGAGACCAGGATTGATTTCCTTGTGTCTGGCTTTGGACTGGCCCAAATCTAGCTTTTGCAGCCATTTGAGGAAGAAACCAGCAGAAGGAAGATCTGTCTATCCCCACCTTTCTCTGTGGCTCTGCTTTTCAAATAGATAAATCTTTCATGGAAAACATGTATTATTATTTTTTAAAGATTTACTTATTTGAAAGGCAGAGTTAGAGAGAGAGAAGGAGAGACAGAGATCTTCCATCCACTAGCTCACTCTCCAAATGGCTGCAACAGCTGGGACTAGGCCAGGCTGCAGCCAAGAGCCAGGAGCTTCTTCCACCTACGTGAGTGCAGGGGCCCAAAGACTTGGGCTATCCTCTGCTGTTTTCCCAGGCCATTGGCAGGGAGCTGGATTGAAGTGGAGCAGCCAGGATGCTGGAACCAGTGCCCATATGGGATGCTGGCGCTGCAGGCCATTGTGGCTTAACCCACTGTGCCCAGCACCTGCCCTTAGACTTACCTTTTAATTCCATTTTTCCATGAACTTTCTGAAGCATTCTCATACAGTTCTCTCTTCTTTGCTTGCTGCCACACCACTGCTTGATGGACATCTCATTCCCTGAGATTACTAATAAACCCTGAATGCTAAATACTAACAATTCTCTACCAAGCTCTCAAAACAACAAATGGAAAAAGCAGCAATCTGATGCCATTTGAGCTCTCTTCATAAGTCACTCCTTCAGTTTCAATGGAATCATTCTCTCTGGATTTTCTTCCTTGATCACTATCCCTTCTCTCACTAATCTACCACTGATTACTAATGTCTGTCACAGAAACAATTCTGAGACAGGGCTCAACGTTTCTTATGGTGCCTGCCATTTCTATTCAATAACTTTCTCTGAGTGACACCCATGGCTTCTACAACTATTTTCCTGCTGGAATCTCCCAAAATCCCCATCTACAACTTAGTTCTCTGTTGTAGTGCCAGATAAGTATACTGAACGAACTGTGGACATTTCCATCAGCAGAAACAGGCACATAGCTTAGTGAAGGGGTGAACAGCAGGGATTCTAGAGCCAGATCACATGGACGTGAGGCAAGTTATTTAACTTTTCTATGCCTCAAATCCCTCATTTATAAAATGAAGGTAATCTTAAATCTAACCTCAAAGGGTTATTTTGATGATTCAATAATAATATAAACAAAGCATTTGGTATAGGGTCTTCTCCCAGAAAGCAGTCAGTAAATGTTAGCTAGCTAGCTAAAGCTATCATCATCACCATTCCAAACAGATACCTGAAACCTGACAGGTGCAAAACTGAATTCATTATCTTCTCATCCATACTCTGATGAACTACCTAGACAAACAAAAACCTTGAAGTGAGGCAGGCATTGTGGTGCAGCAAGTTAAGCCACCACTTGTAATGCCAGCAACCCATTTGGAGTGCCAGTTTGAGAGCCGGATGCACTGTTCCTGATCAAGCTTTCTGCTAATGCATCTAAGAAAGCATCAGATGATGGCTCAGATGCTTGGGTCCCTGACACCCACATGGGAGACTGGATTGAGTTTTAGGCTCCTGGCTTCAGCCTGGCCCAGTCCTGGCTGCTGTAGGCATATGGAAAGTTAACCAGCAGATTTAAGATCTCTCTCACTTTCAAATAAAACAAAAACAAACAAACAAATAAATAAATGAATAACTTTTTAAAAATCACCAGGTTAGAAAGAGTGAATTAGCTTCAGGAACAAGTTGGCAACTATCCCATTTAGTTTTGTTTTTGTTTTTTTTAAGATTTATTTATTTGAAAATCAGAATTAGAGAGAGACAGAGAGATCTTGCACCCACTGGTTCACTCCCTAAATGGCCACATGGCCGGGGTTGGGCCAAGTCAAAGTCAGGAGCTTGAAACTTCATCCTGGTCTCCCACATGGGTGTCAGGGACACAAGTATTTGGGCCATCCTCTGCTGCTTTCCCAGGAAAATCAGCAGGGAGCTGAACTGGAAGAAGAGCAGCCAAGAACTCAAACTGGCACTCACGGAATGCCAGTGTTGCAGGCGGTGGCTTAATCCATTGGACCTCAGTGCTGGCACTTCCGTTTAGCTTATTCAGCAAAAATTCAAAAGCAGATGTGCTGAATAAATTGGACAGCTTAAGATGATCAAAAAGCAGGAGAACCTGTACCTGGGCCTGTTCAGTCAGTATGGTAAGAGGAGTGGTTTGGAATCTATAGATTTGTTTTTTAGTATTCTTATGGCTGTCTCTCTTTAAGAGAAAAGAGACTAGAATCATCCCAAAGCCATGTTTTTCAAACTGAGACAGACATAATATGTATGTGATGCACTCTTCCAGAGTATCAATCTTACTAAATGGCTAAAAAAATTCTGAAACATTTTTGCATCTGAATAAAAACAGATTAGGGCAGAGAATACATAATTGGCACGTACTTTTAAACTAAACATGAGAAACTGCCATGCAGAGCCTCTACACTGGCTGCTTAGAAGTTCACCTGCAAATACCCAAGAAGGATGAATATGAGTAAACTCAAATCATCCACCCAATCATATCACTGAAGTTTTATCCAAGAAATACTAAGACTCAAAGAGCTCCCCTGGCCATATATAACTGGAGGAGACACAGGATTAAAGCCTCCATGTTCTGCCTACAATCCAAGCTGTTTCTGCTGCCTCTCACCAGTAGAATTTCTATCCCTATTTGACTCTTTTTGCCTGCTTGAAGTAATAAATTCCTTCTGAGGTGAAATTAAATTCCAGAAACTGAAGACAGCTACCACACACTGAAAACCTTTTCAAGGTTCTCAAGAGATAACATGAAAGCAAGTCAGAAATATACCTACAGACAATGCCATGTAACTATAATGCTAGGCCAGAAACAAAGGTCTTGTTTGAGAAAATCCAGTTCAAAATTAAGTTTTCATTCTGTGACCATCTCTGTGACCCATTTTGACGGTTTTGGTGATATTTTATCTTAAGACATCTGTGATAGCTACGCTGCTCCGTTACTCATTTGGAGGTGTGTCTGGGTCAGGAGAGGCAGCATGGTATAGTGGAGCCAGACTGGGTTTGGATTCCGTTATGGCCTCCATTTGGCAGGTTAAGTATCTAACTTTTTTTGCCTCAAGGTTATTTATCTGTAAAGTGGGAGTCAGAGCACCTACACTCCTCATTTGGTTATTCTGAAACTCAGCATTATCATATATAAAATGTTTACAACAGGGACAGGTGTTATAGCATAGTGAGTTAAGCTTGTGGTGTTCATATCCCATATCAGAATGTGGGTTCAAGTCCCAGCTGCTCCACATCAGATCTAGCTTCCTGCTAATTCATCTAGGAAGGCAAAAGAGGCTGGCTCAAGGACTTGGTCCTCTCACTAAGTGAGAAACCCAGATGGAGTTCTGGGCTCCCAGCTTCAGCATGGTCTAGCCCTGGTTGTTGTAGGCATTTGAAAAGTGAACCAGTAGATAGAAGATCTTGATACTTCTCTCTCTCTCTCCTTCTCCTGATTTTTCCCCAATCCCTCTCCCTCTCTCTCTGTAGCTCTGCCTTTCAAGTAGGTGAAAATAAATAAACATTTTTAAAATGTTTAAAATAGTTCCAGGTAAATGACAAGTACTTGACATTATCTATAATGAAATGGTGATAGTTATAAGATTTTCCTAGGCTCTTCAAGGTGAACTCGTGGCTAGGGTTTGAAAGAAAAGAACCATAAAATACCAGAGCTGATAGACATGTTAGACACCAAGGCAATGTATGACCCACAAAGCCTAAAATACTTACTATCTGGCTCTTACAAGAAAAGGTTTGCCAATCCTTGATCCAATCCAATAAGCTTCCTTCTCCAATATATCCAAAGAGCAAACAATTGCTCAGAGAAGGCGACTTGTCCAGGGTTACAAATAGTGAATCAGGGACAATGCTGGCCTGAAATCCAGTTTTCCCAGCAAAAGTGTTCACCAGGCTAAATGCAGATCTTAGAATAGGGAAAATTGAAAATTGGGAGAGAATAATGGTATCTGAAGAGTTAGGCAAATCAGCAGATTGTAATCCGTAGGTATTTACTGACTGCTGTTAAGTCTCGGTAATTTTTAATGGTCTCCAGGTGATTCTACAGTGCAGCCAGAATGAGAACCAGTATTGGGCTAGGTTGTGAGATGTAAACCAGAGAGAGAGAGAGAGGAGAGAGAGGCCAGTGTTGTGGCACAGTGGGTTAAGCCAACCCTTGGGGACATCCGCATCCCATATCAGAGGCCTATTTGAGTTACAATTACTTTGTTTCTGATCAAGCTCCCTACTAATGCACCTGCAAAGCAGCGGATGACGACTCAATTACTTGAGTCCCTGCCACCCATTCTGGAGATGTGGATGGAGTTCTTGGCTCTCAGCTTTGACCTGGGGACGGGCCAGGAGATACAAATGACAACAAACACATCAGAAGATGCTCAACATCATTAGTCAAATCAAAACCATAGTGGGGTGGGTGCTGAGGCTCAACAACTTTACCCACTGCTTGCTTGCAATGCTGGCGTCCCATATTGGGAGTGCTGGAATACCAGGTACTCCACTTCAGAGCCAGCTTCCTGCTAATGCACCTGGGAGGCAGCGGTTGATGGTCCAACTACTTATGCTGTTCCCAACCATGTAGGGAGACTGGATGGAGCTTCTAGCTCCTGTTTCAGCCTGGCCAACCCTGGCTGTTGTGGCCATCTGGGGAATGAACCAGTGGATAGAAGATCTCTTGATCTATTTCTCCCACTGTGTCACTCTTTCAAATAAACAAATAAATTAAAAAAAAAAAACATAGTGAGATATGACTAGGGTGGTTATTAAAAATAAAAAAAATAGGGGGAGCCACAACAATACAAAAGTTGCACTTTGTAAATTCACATTTATTAAATAAATAAAAAAAAAACTATATAACAAAAAAAAGAAGAAAAAAAAAGAACTTAATACTTTACCCTTTTAGTATTTTTTATGTTCTACTTAAAACTATTGGTTGAACTCTGTAATTAATACACAATTATTCTTAGGTGTTTAATTAATGCTATAACTAGTACTCAAATAGTATTTTACACTTTGTGTTTCTGTGTGGGTGCAAACTGTTGAAATCTTTACTTAATATATGCTAAATTGATCTTCTATATATAAAAATAATTGAAAATTTTTTAAAAAATTAAAAAATAAAAAAAACCTGTTAAAGATATGGAGAAACAGGTACCTCACACATTACTGGAGAGAATATAAAATGGTAGAATACTACAGAAAACAGTTTTACAGTTCCTCAAAAAGTTAAACAGAATTTCTATATGATCTAGCAATTACATTCCTATATATTACCTAAAATAAATGAAAACAGGTACTCAAATACATGTACACACCTATTTATAACAGCACTATTTACAACAGCCTAAAGGTGCTAAAGCCCATCAACAGATGAACAAATTGTAGCACATTTAAACAATACATAACATTCAACCATTAAAAAGAATGAAGCAGGGGGCAGAACCATGGCATAGTGGATTAAGCTGCTGTCTGTGACAGGGCATCCCATATGGGCAACAGTTCAAGACCAGGCTGCTCCATTTCCAATCCAGCTCCCTCCTAATGCGCCTCAGAAAGCAGCAGAGGATGGCCCAAGCACTTGGACCCATAAACTCACATGGGAGACAAGGAAGAAGTTCCTGGTCCCTAGCTTTGGTGTGGCCCAGCCATGGCCATTGCAGTCATTTGGGGAGTGAGTCAGCAGGTAGAAGATTCACATTCTCTCTCTCTCCTCTCTCTTTCTAATTCTGCCTTTCAAATAAATAAAAATAAATTAAAAAAAAAAATGAGGTACTAATGGTACAACCAAGGTGATCAAAAAAACAATATGTCACATATAATATGATCCCATTTGTACAACATACCCGGAACAGATAAATCCATGTAGAGAAAGCAGACTGGAGGTTTCTGAAGGTTGGAAAAAAGGGAAATGCGTAGTAATTGTTTAATGGGCACAGAATTTTTTGAGTGATGAAAATATTTTGTGAATAGAGGTGATGATTGTACAACATTGTGATTGTACTATGCCTCTGAATTATATACTTTAAAAGAATTAAAGTGAATTTTACCTCAGTATCAAAATAACAGAAAACAAACATATCCTCTAATAATGTGTGCATCCTCTCATCCAAAAATCCCATCCTAGGTATCTACCCTGAAGACAAAATCACATACAGGCAAAAAAATGTATGTGCAAAGATATTTATACACCATCATTTAGAATATCAAAAAACTTAACACTCTAAATCTCCTTCAGTAGAAATCTGGTTAAAGGCCGGCGCTGTGGCTCAAAAGGCTAATCCTCCACCTTGCGGCACCAGCACACCAAGTTCTAGTCTCAGTCGGGGCTTCGGATTCTGTCCCGGTTGTCCCTCTTCCAGGCCAGCTCTCTGCTGTGGCCCGGGAGTGCAGTGGAGGATGGCCCAATTCCTTGGAACCCTGCACCCACATTGAAGACCCAGAAGAAGCTCCTGGCTCTTGGCTTTGGATCTGCTCAGCTTTGGCCATTGCGGCCAAACCAGCAGATGGAAGACTTTCTCTCTCAGTCTCTACTTCTCTCTAACTCTACCTCTCAAATAAATAAAAAATAAATCTTAAAAAAAAAAAAAAAAAAAAAAAACACAGTGCTGGGCCAGCACTGTGGCACAGGTTAGTTCTACAGCATCCCATATGGGCACCGGTTCTAGTCCTAGCTGCTCCTCTTCTGATTCAGCTCTCTGTTGTGGCCTGGGAAAATGGTAGCATATAGCCCAAGTGCTTGGGCACCTGCACCCCATATGGGAGACCCAGAATAAGCTTCTGGTCGCTGGCTTTGGATCAGCCCAGCTCTGGGTGTTGTGGCCATTTGGGGAGTGAACCAGTGGATGGAAGATCTTTCTGTCTCTCCCGTTCATTGTCTGTAACTCTACCTCTCAAATAAATAAATTTTAAAAAATAAATAAAATGGTTCTGGTACAAACTAACATCCACATATATCATAACTTATACAAAAGCTAACTCATAACAGATCACAAAACTAAATGTAAAGTGGAAAACCACAAAACTTCTTAAAAAGAAAAAAAAAAAAAGCACGGTGGGGAGCGGGGGAGGCAGCAGGCCTTTACAACAGTGGTTAAACCAGGACTGGCCTGCATATTGGAGTGATTGATTTGAGTGAGTCCTGTCTTTTTTGGATCCAGCTTCCTGATAATGTGTACCCTAGGAGGCAGCAGATGATGGCTCAAATGTACTTGAGATCCTGCCACTCATGTGGGAGACCCAAATGGGGTTCCTGGAACCTGGATGCCTGGCCCAGTCCCAGCTCTGGCAGGCATGTAAGCAGTAAACCAACAAATGGATGATCTCTATATTTTGCTCTCTGTCTTTCAAATAAATAAAACTTTAAAACAATTAAGTTTAAAAAAAAAGGTGGGTCGTCGCTGTGGTGTAACAGGTAGAGTTGCCACCTGCAGTGCCGGCATCCCATATGGATCCTAGTTTGAGTCCTGGCTGCTCCACTTCCGACCCAGCTCTCTGCTATGGCCTGGGAAAGCAGAAGATGACCCAAGTGCTTGGGCCCCTACATCTGCATGGGAGATCTGGAAGAAGCTCCTGGCTTCACATCAGCCCAGCTCCAGCCATTGCAGCCATTTGTGGAATGAACCAGAGGATGAAAGACCTCTCTCTGTCTGTGCCTCTCTGTAACTCTTTCAAATAAAAATTAATAAATCTTAAAAAATTAAAATAAAGGAAAATCTGCATTACCACTAGTATTGACAGTGATTTTTTTTTTTAAGTTTTAACACCAAAGACACAAAAGAAACACAATCCACAAAAGAAAATTTAGCATTTTTGCTCTGTGAACACTGTGAAGAGACTAATAAATTAAGCCACAGGCCAGGAGAAAGGATTTGTAAATAATACATATGGTAAAGGACTTGTACCCAGAATATATAAATAACTCTCAATTTAATAAGAAGAAAATAACTGTACTTCCATGGACAAAAGATCTAATAGGAACCAGCACTGCGACACAGCAGGTTAAGCCACCATCTGAAGCGCTGGTATCCCAAATG
This sequence comes from Sylvilagus floridanus, assembly GCA_949820135.1. Classification (NCBI taxonomy): domain Eukaryota; kingdom Metazoa; phylum Chordata; class Mammalia; order Lagomorpha; family Leporidae; genus Sylvilagus; species Sylvilagus floridanus. The sequence continues at coordinate 30,740,117 of OX463225.1, forward strand.
GGTGCAGGTTCAAGTCCAGGCTGTTCCACTTCCCATCCAGCTCCCTGCTAATGTGCCTGGGAAAGCAATGGAAGATGCCCCAAGTGCTTGAGCCTCTGCATCCACATGGGAAATGTGGAAGAAGCTCCTGGCTTCACCTGGCTGTTGTGGCCATTTGGGGAGTAAATCAGTAGATGGAGGATCTCTCTCTCTCTCTCTCTCTCTCTCTTTCTCTCTCTGTAACTCTTTCAAATAAATAAATCTTTTTTTTTTTTTTTTTTGACAGGCAGAGTGGACAGTGAGAGAGAGAGACAGAGAGAAAGGTCTTCCTTGCCGTTGGTACACCCTCCAATGGCTGCTGCGGTCGGCGCGCTGCGGCCGGCGCACCGCGCTCATCCGATGGCAGGAGCCAGGTGCTAGGTGCTTTTTTCCTGGTCTCCCATGGGGTGCAGGGCCCAAGCACTTGGGCCATCCTCCACTGCACTCCTGGGCCACAGCAGAGGGCTGGCCTGGAAGAGGGGCAACCGGGACAGAATCCGGTGCCCCGACTGGGACTAGAACCCGGTGTGCCGGCGCCACAAGGCGGAGGCTTAGCCTGTTGAGCCACGGCGCCGGCCCAAATAAATAAATCTTTAAAAAAAAGAAATCTGATAGACTCTTCACTAAAGATACATAAATGTCAAATAAGCATATGAAAAGATGTTTAAAATCATTAGTCTTCAGCCTGGATTCTGTCCCGGTCACTCCTCTTCCTGTCCAGCTCTCTGCTGTGGCCCGGGAGTACAGTGGAGGATGGCCCAAGTCCTTGGGCCCTGCATCCACATGGCAGACCAGGAGAAGCACCTGGCTCCTGGCTTCAGATCAGCGTGATGCGCCGGCCGCAGCACATCGGCTACAGCGGCCATTGGGGGGTGAACCAACGGAAAAGGAAGACCTTTCTCTCTGTCTCTCTCTCTCACTGTCCATTCTACCTGTCAAAAAAATAAAAATAAAATAAAAAATAAAAATCATTAGTCTTCAGGGTAAAGTAAATTAACCACAATAAAATACCTGGATTAGGGTAAAGCCATCGTGTGTAATGCCGGTATCTCATATGGGCACCACTTTGAGTCCCGACTGCTCCACTTCTGATCCAGCTCTCTGCTATGGCCTGGGAAAACAGCAGAGGATGGTCCAAGTCCTTGGGCCACTGTACCAGAGAAGCCAGGAAGAAGCTCCTGGCTCCTGGCTTCAAACTGGCCCAGCTCTGGCTGTTGCGGTCATTTGGGGAGTGAGCCAGTGGATGGAAGATCTTTCTTTCTCTCTGCCTCTGCCTTTCAAATAAATAAATAAATCTTTATAAACAAAAATCTGGTTTAAAAACAAAAAATCTGACATTACCAAATGCTGGAAGGAATACAGAGCCAGAAACTCTAGTTCAGTGCTGGTGAGAATGCAAAAGAGCAGTCACTTGGGCCGGTGCTGTGGCGTAGCGGGTAAAGCCTCCGCCTGCAGTACCAGCATCCCATATGGGCGCCGGTTCGAGTCCGGGCTGCTCCACTTCCAATCCAGCTCTCTGCTATGGCCTGGGAAAGCAGCAGAAGATGGCCCAAATCCTTGAGCTCCTGCACCTGTGTGGGAGACCCAGAAGAAGCTCTTGGATCTTGGCTTCAGATTGGCACAGCTCCAGCCGTTGTGGTCAACTGGGAAGTGAACCAGCGGATGAAGACCTCTCTCTCTCTCTTTCTCTCTCTGTCTCTCCTTCTCTCTCTGTGTAACTCTTTTAAGTAAATAAATAAATATTAAAAAAAAAAAAGTACAGTCACTTTTGAAAACAGTTTGGCAATTTCCTGTAAAGCATAAAATTACCATATAACCTAGTAATCCCACTCCTAGGTATTCACTCATGTGAAATGAAAATGTAAGTTCACTCAAAAACCTGTACTGCGGGCCCACAGTTGTGGCACAGCGGGTTAAGCCACCTACAACACTGACATCCCATATGAGTGCCAGTTTGAGTCCTGACTGCTCCACTTTATATCCAGCTTCCTGCTAATGAGCCTGGGAAGGCAGCAGAAGACAGCTCAGCCTGAGCCCTGCTACCCATGTGGGAGACCAGGATGGAATTCCAGGCTTCTAGCTTGAGCCTGGCCCAGCCCTGTCCATTGCAGCCATTTGGGGAATAAACAGTGGATAAAAGATCTCTGCCTCTCCATCTCCTTCTGTTGTTTTGCCTTTCAAATCAATCTTTAACAAAACAAAAAAACTATATATGAGTGTTTATAACAGCTATTTAAGATTTATTTATTTATTTGAAAGACAGAGTTACCAAGAGGTAGAGACAGAGAGAGATCTTCCATTCACTGGTTATTGCAAGCAAATTAAAAGAATTTAAATGTCTGGGGAGGGACCGGCGCTGTGGCACAGCAGGTTAAAACCCTGGCCTGAAGCGCCGGCATCCCATATGGGCACTGGTTCGAGTCCTGGCTGCTCCTCTTCCGATCCAGCTCTCTGCTATAGTCTGGGATGGCAGTAGAAGATGGCCCAAGTCACATGGGAGACCCAGAAGAAGCTCCTGGCTTTAGATTAGCTCAGCTCTGACCATTGCAGCCATCTAGGGAGTGAACCAGCGGATGGAAGACCTCTCGCTCTCTCTCTGCCTTTCTCTGTAACTCTTTCAAATAAATAAATCTTTTTTAAAAATAAATAAAAAATAAAATGTCTGGGGAACCCAGGATAAACTGCAGATTACAAAAAAGTAAATCTAACTATTACAAATGCCTGAAAAACTCACTGAAGGGAGTACCCAGTGCTGCGGCACAATGGGTTAAGCCACCACCAGCAGCACAGGTGTCCCATATGGGTGCAGGTTTTTTTTTATTATTATATAAGGTTTCTTTTTAAAGATTTATTCATTTATTTGAAAGTCAGAGTTATACAGAGAGAGGAAAGGCAAAGAGAGGGAGAGAGCGTCCATCTGCTGGTTTACTCCCCAACTGGCCACAACAGCCAGAGCTGCACCCATCCAAAGCCAGGAGCCAGGAGCTTCTTCTGGGTTTCCTACGCGGGTGCGAGGACCAAGGACTTGGGCCATCCTCACTGCTTTCCTAGGTGCATTAGCAGGTAGCTGGATTGAAAGAGCAGCTGGGACTTGAACCAGCGCCTATATGGGATGCCAGCACTGCAGTAGGCAGCCTTACCCACTATGCCACAGTCACAGCCCCAAATAAATATTTTTTTAAAATATGCAGCATGCAGGTAAAGTCACTGCTCATGACACCAGCATCCTATATGGGTGCCAGTTCAAGTTCTAGCTGCTCCACTTCTGATCCAGCTCCCTGCTAATGGCCTAGGAAAAGCAGCAGAAATGGTCCAACTGTATGGGCCCCTGCCACCCACGTGCAAAACCCAAATGAAGCTCTTGGCTTCTGGCTTCAGCCTGGCCATTTCAGCCAAATGGGGAGTGAATCTAAAGATGGAAAATCTCTCTCAGTCTATCCCTCTCCCTGTTAACTATAATTTTATAATTAAAGACTTTAAAACAATATAGTATTGTACCTATGTCAACTTCTAAGTTTTGATAAATGTACCATAATGATGTTACAAGATATTATTAGGAAAACCTAGATGAAGAGTTTACAGGAATGGTCTGTAATATCTTCGAATCTCTTGTTTACATATACAATTATTTCAAAATTTTTAAAAAATAACAACATAGAACACAGTTTCTCCATCTCAGTGTTATACTGCTATTCTGAGCCAGATACTTCTCTGCTGTGGGGACTATCTTATGCTTAGTAGGGATGTTCAGCCTCCACCCACAAGATGTCAGGAATCCAATTCTCCAGCTATTAGACATATCCCCTGGGGGGGCAAAACTGCCCCCAAGTTGAAATCTCTAATGCAGCATTATATATGTTAACATATAAAGAGCCCATTCTATATTGCCAAGAGACAAAAAAGCAGAACACAGAACAGCATGAATGTGTAATATAAAAACAAGAATGCATATGCATAAATACATACACAAATGTCTGGAAGGATGTGTACCAAGATGATTAAAAAAGGTTACTCCTGGATGTTAGGATTAGTTTGTTGTTGTTTTCTTGTACTTTTCAGTGCTAGCGGAATTTTTCAATAAGAAAGTGTCATTTTTCCCAAATACAAAAAGGCTTTGTTCTTTTCCACTAATGCTCCCAATTCACTAACCATTGATTGTGTTTTGAAAGTTTCCTAAGTTACCTCTTCTTCCCAGCAAAGACAAACTCTAGCCCCTCATACCCAGGTTAATTTAAGAGAATCTTAATTTTTGCCTCTCTAACCCACTCTCCACTGGCCATCAGAGTAATTTCATTAATAGATCCACTATCACTTCCTTGTTTAAAACTCCATACCTCATGTATGGCTTTCAAGGACCTCAAAAACTTGTTCCCAGGGTCTATATTTTTGGTTTCACCTCCTACAACTACCCTCAGGACTCCGTATGCCAGAGTTGCAAAAGAATATGCATTTTTACTCTTCTTTGACTTTGCTCATGCTGTTCTGTCACAAATAGCCCTTCCTCTTCTCTGCCTGATAAAATATACAGTGATACTGAGGCAAAGAAAGGGATGGAGGATGAATGGATAAACATAAAGTAGAAGGGAAATACAAAATAACACACAGATGAGGGGTTGCAAAAAAGTAGCTTCTGGGGGTCAGGGTAAACCAGCCACCTGTGGTGCCAGTATCCCATATGGGTGCTGGTTCAAGTCCCACTGCTCTACTTCTGATCCAGCTCTCTGCTGTGGCCTAAAATGTAACAAAAAATGGCACAGGTGCTTCGGCCCCTGCACCCATGTGGGAGACTCAGAAGAAGCCCCTGGCTTCAGATCGGCCCAGCTCTGTCCATTGTGGCCACATGCCTCTGCCTCTCTGAAACTCGGCCATTCAAATAAACAAAAAAATAAGTATTTTTTTAAAAAAAGGTAACTTCTAGGGCTGGCATAGCACAGTGGGTTAAGCTGCCCACTTGGGATGCCCATATCCCATGCTAGAGACCAGTTCACATGTAACCTGCTCCACTCCAGATCCAGCTTCCTGCTGATGTATAGGGAAGGCAGCGGAGAATGGCCCAAATGCTTGGGTCCCTGGCACCCACGTGGGAGACCCAGACACAGTTCAAGGCTCTCAGCTTCAGCCTGGCCCAGCCCAAGCTGTTGGGAGCACTTGAGAAGTACAACAAATAGAAGATCTCTCTCTTCTGTGCATGCATGGTTTTGTGTGTGTGTGTGTGTGTGTGTGTCTGTCTGTCTGTCTCCCTCTCTCTCTCTCTGTCATTCTGCCTTTCAAATACATAATAGAAACATACATCTTAAGAAAATTAAAAAGAATGTATTTTTCCATAGAGGTGAGATTATAATAGTGCCCATCCTAAAAGGTTGTGTGTGACGAAGACATTAAATGAGGTAATATGCCATTTTTAGAACAGTGCCTACATATATATTATTCCTGCTACATTCTGTATAATTATCATCATCATAGCCCACTAGTGAGTCTTGGAAACCCAGCTGCCATAATAAGGATGGAACAGTGAGGCTCCTGGTCAGAATCAGGCACCAAAATAAGCAAAGAAACAAACAAAAAATCCTGCTCTGAGTCAAATGTATCTAAAGAATCCAACAAACACAGAAACCAAACCAATTCCATTAAATCACACTAGAGCACATGTGTGAATCCCCATACACCCAAGTCACATTTATTCTTTAAACATACACCAGCATTTCTTTTTTGAAGTGGTGCTGATTCATCACCCTGCCCAGGCCCTGAAGCATAAGGGCAGCACCTCCCTCTCACAGAACTGAATCTGCAAGCCTGCTGCCTGCTTGCCTACGCTTTCCCAGTGGGCCAGTAGTCACTTCTCCTTCTTTAAATAACATAGGTTTGACTCCTAGTTCTCCCCTTAGAGCAAAAAAATGGCCATATCTGTGCAATCTACCTAGCTTAATACTATAGCCAAAGGAATATGAAATCCATTTAACAATTGATGGAGGCCCAAGGGACCTGAAAGTCACATACATATGTTTCAAAAACTGAGATTTCCTCTTTAGCCTCTTGTCAGTCTCGTTCCATTTAAATACCTCCTCTGCCAACTATGTCAAAGGGCCCCCAGAGAGGCCTGGTCTCTCCCACCTTATCAGCCTTTATGCCTTTAATTTCATGTTCTGATAAACCACCGCGATCTACCATGCCACCTCTCCTATCCCTCCCCTATGCATCCCAGGTCTCCCTGGAGCACTATCAGACAGACTGTCCTTTGGTACAAAACACTGTTCCTAAATTATGTCCCAAAGCAGACAAAAAGAACACAGAGTTCCACTTCTATTAGATGACACATACCCTGCTTACCAGTCAGTCTGCCAAAAATCATTTGCTTCTCCCCTTGTAGGTTTAGGCAAACACAAAGGAAATTGCGCTTCTGGGTCTGATTGCTGTGTCTCCACAGCACTTGAAGACTTAAGGCATTAGAGACACTTCCTCTCTGTAAACCCAAACAGCGCTCTTTGTTTATTTTTTCTCAGCATATATAGTTGGTGGTCTGTACTTCCAGGCAGTCATTGGCCATATGTGGCCAGTGCCTTCAAGTCTCTCAGAACAATGTCCCATCTGGTCACTGAAGTCATTCTACCTTGAATTTACGAGCCAAGATAGGACTTGGGCTGAAAGGAAGACCATGAGTATCATTTTCCTGAAATGTATCAGACTCTACACAGGAGCTAGAAGACCCAGATCCAATTCCCAGCTGTGAGTGTCTCACAGTGTGATCTCTGGTCCGCTCTGTAATCTTTCTGTGCCTCAGCTTTTCCATCTTGGAAAACAAAGATTGCATTACCTGTCTATCCTGGAATTCAGACTCTCCATTACTGAATGAGAATATTTATGTTTGTTTCTACAATCTGCAAAGATGTAAAGCTCAGAAAATTAAGCACAAATGTAGTTTCTCATTCCTGGCAAAACAAATCTGTAGTAGTACCCAGCAAGTGTTTGAGCAACTAAATAATCCCTCAGCTGGCAGTTCTGACCTCCACTCTACAAATCACAGACAAAAGAATGGGAAGCAAGAGGCCAGGCAGGACCTTGAGATGCTTGGTGGCTACAGATCCAAGTCACTGCATATCAGGTTCCATGGAGAAATTACCATGCTGGACATACTACACTTAAACACCACATTGTAGTTTTACCTCATGGAAGCTACCTCAATACTTAAAACACTTACTTATTCAAGTTTACAAAAAACAAGCACTTTCCCTGGAAAGGAAATGCCTGTAGGGTTTGCCTGAGGATCACCACACAGTTAAGGTAAGACAAGGGTTGACATAAGTAGGAGGTGCAAGGCAATTTACGAATCAAGGCAGTGTTTTACAAATTTTTAAGATTTATTTATTTGAAAGGCAGAGCAGAAAAGAGACAGCGACAAAGATCTTCCATCTGCTTGTTCACTTCCCAAATGGCCACAAGGGCTTGGCCAGGCTGAAACCAGGAACCAGGAACTCCATCCTTATCTCCCACAAGGGTGGTAGGGACTCAAGTTCTTGGGTCATCATCTGCTGCTTCCCTGGGTGCATTAGCAGGGAACTGGATCTGAAGCAGAGTAGCCAGAAGTTAAACCAGGCACTCCAATATGGAATGCAGGCCCCAGGTGGCGGCTCAATCCACTATGCCACAATGCCTACCCCTACAATTGTTTCTGAGTTACTGTTACACTTCTGAATACAAAATTCTGAGCAGCATACCAAAAGAGATTATTAAAATGCAAATATCAGTTTCTAAAAACTCGTTTTGGAAACTTGAACAAGCCCTCTAATTATCACTTTCCATTTGATCACCCTTTGGTCTGTTACAGTTCTGTCAAGACTCTCCACGAGGTCGTTTCCCCCTTGTTCCAGTAAACACTCTGTGTCTTTGGTATCAACTTCACATTAAATTATAACTCTTAGCTGCAGCAAGTTTTAACCCCCAAAGCAACGCATCAAGAAGCCATCAGTTGGGGCCAGCGCTATGGCATGGTAGGCTAAGCCTCAATCTGCGGCACCAACATCCCATGTGGGCGCTGGTTTGAGACCCAGCTGCTCCTATTCTAATCCAGCTCTCTGCAATGGCCTGAAAAAGCAGTAGAAGACAGCCCAAGTGCTTGGGCCCCTGCACCCACATGGAAGTTCTGGAAGAAGCTCCTGGCTCCTGGCTTCAGATGAGCTCAGCTCTGGCGTTGTGGCCATTTGGGGAGTAAACCAGCAAATGGAAGACCTTTCTCTGACTCCCTCTGTCTGTAACCCTACCTCTCAAAGAAATAAATAAAATCTTAAAAAACAAACAAACAAACAAAAAAACGCAGCCATCAGTTGGGTACTGCGGTATAGTGGATAAAGCTGCTGTTTGCAACACTGACATCCCATATGAGCACCAGTTTGTGTCCTGGCTTCTCTACTTCCAATTCAGCTCCCTGCTAACGTGCCTGGGAAAGCAGTGGAAAATGGTCCAAGTGTGTTTGTCCCTGCCACTGACATGGGAGACCCAGAAGTTCTGAACTCCTGGCTTCAGCCTAGCCAGCCATGGCAGTTGTGGCCACCTGGGGAGTGAATCAGCAGATGGAAGACCTCCTCCCCTAGCCCTCTACCCCATAACTGACTCTGAAATAAAAAAAAGAAGAAGAAGAAGCCATCAGTCAGGTCAAAACTCCAACTGACAGCACTATGAATCCTTCAGTGTATTATATATCCTGATCAAAATGTAGCACACTCTTGTGGAGGCTAAGTGGCATACAAGCAAAGAACTACCCCATAATGACTGCACCCCACAGTTCCTGCCTCACATGGAGGATGACTTTGTGCAAAGGAAAAGGCACTGAACATGTGAAGTAGAGACCAATGTTCAATTTTAGGTCTGCTACTTGCTCTGAGACCTTGGGCCAGATCTTTAACCATGAAATGATTAATATCTATTTTATGATATTATAAACACTGATATACAAATCTGAGTTGTTAATTATTTTGCCTGTGGACTTACATGAAACTGAAAATATTCTTTCAAGGAGTTGGTGATACAACACTAAGAATGGGGGCCAGTGCTGTGGTGTAATAGGTTAAGCCCCTACCTATGGCTACAGCATCCCATATGGGCACTGGTTTGAGTACCAGCTGCTTTACTTCTGATAGAGCTCTCTGTTATAGCCTGGGAAAGCAGCAGAGGATGGCCCAAGTGTTTGGGCCATTACACCCACATGGGAGACCGGGAAGAAGCTCCTAGCTCCTGGCTTCGGATTGCCCCAGCTCTGGCTGTTGCAGCCATTTGGGGAGTGAACCAGCAGACAAAAGACCTCTCTCCCTGTAACTCTGCCTCTCAAACAAATAAAACTTAAAAAAAAAAAAACTTCATTCTGTTCACATGTTTTCTGAATACTTTCTGAGTCAACCTCAAGTCACCTAGAAACAGTGTTTCCTACTGTCTTAAAAGCAAGCTGAAGGGCCAGCACTGTGGTATGGTAGGCTAAGCCTCCAACTGCAGTGCCAGCATCCCATATGGGCACAGGTTTGTATCCCCGCTGCTCCTCTTCAGATCCAGCTCTCTGCTATAGCCTGGGAAAGCACCCATGTGGAAGACCTAGAAGAAGCTCCTGGCTCCTTGCTTTGGATCAGCCCAGCTCTGGTCATGGCAGCCATATGGGGGAGTGAAGCAGTGGATGGAACACCTTTTTCTCTATCTCTCCCTCTCTCTCTCTCTGTAAATCTACTTCTCAAAAACAAAACAAAACAAAAAGGCAGAGTAGGGCTGGCATAGTGGTGTAGCAGGTTAAGCTGCCATTTGCAAGCTGGCATCCCATATTGCAGTGCTGGTTCCCAAGTCTCAGCTGCTCTACTACCCTCCAGCTTCGTCCTAATGCATTGGGGGAAAACATGGGTCGCTGCCATCCACATGGAAGACCCAGATGGAGTTTCTGGTCCCTGGTTTCAGCCTGGCCTAGTCCTGGACACTGCAGACACCCAAGGAGTAAACCAACAGATGGAAGCTATCTCTCTCAGTCACTCTGCCTTACGAATAAATAAATAATTCTTCTGAAAAAAAAACAAGCAGAGTAGCACTACCCCTCTAGGGGCAGGATGGTGAACAAAGGCATAAGTTAAGAACTGCTGTATACCAGGTTTCAAGTAAAATAAATAAATCTTTAAAAAAAAAAAAATGAGGCCGGTGCTGTGGCATAACAGGTAAACCTGCTACCTGTGGCCCAGCATCCCATATGGGTGCAGGTTCAAGTCTAATTGCTCCACTTCCAATCCAGCTCCCTGCTAATGTGCCTAGAAAAGCAGCAGAGGATGACCCAAGTGCTTGGACCCCTGCACTCATGTGAGAGACCCAGAAGAAGGTCCTGGTTCCTGGCTTCGGATAGGCTCGGCCATTGCAGACATTTAGAGAGTGAAAGAGTGGAAAGATTTCTCTGTCTCTGCCTCTCTGTGTGCCTTTCAAATAAAATAAAAAAATTTAAAAATAAAAAAGAATTGTATATATTAGGGCCAGTGTTGTGGTGTAGTGGGTTAAGCCACCTCCTGTAATGCCAGTATCCCATATGAGTGCCATTCCAGTCCCAGCTGTTCCAACCCAGCTCCCTGCTAACGCACCTGGAAAGGCACTGGAAGATGGCCCAAGTGCTTGGGCCCCTGCCATCCAAATGAAAGACACAGATGGGATTCCTGGCTCCTGGCTTTGTTGCAGCCATGTGGGGAAGTGAACCAGCAGATGGAAAAATCAATCTCTTTCTCTCTCTCTCCCTCCCTCCCGCCCTCCTCTATCTCTGTAATTGCTTCAAATAAATAAATAAATCTTTTATTTAAAAAAGAAAAGAATTATATAAACCATAGCAAATGAGACACAGATACTTTATTTCATTATCTGAACTTAAAAGTAAAATCAAGGGGCTAGCATTGTGGCTAGCTACTGTAGCAGTAGAAAAGCTACTGCCTATGAAACTGGCAAACCATATGGGCATTATTCTACTTCCAATCCAGCTCCCTGCTAATGTACCTAGAAAAGCAGTGGACTATGTCCCTATTTCTTACCTGGGCCCCTGCCACTCATGTGGGAAACATGGATGGAATTCTAAGTTTCTGGTTTCAGACTGGCCCCCAGCCCTGGCTACTTCAGCTATTTGAGGAGTAAGCCAGCAGTTGGAAGATTTTCTCTCTCTCTCTCTGTCTCCGTCACTCTACCTTTCAAATAAATAAAATAAATCTTAACAAGGTGGGGAGGCTGTGGTGCTATGGCACAATGTGTTAAGCCACAGCACCAGCAACCTAAGTGAGCCAACAGTTCCAGTCCCAGCTGCTCCACTTCTGATCCAGTTCCCTGATAGTACACCTAGGAGGACGGCAGAGGATGGTCCATTTCCTTGGGCTCCTGCACCCACACAGGAGTCTCAGAGGAAGCTTCTGGCTCCTGGCTTCAGCCTGGCCCAGCCCTGGCCTTTGCAGCCATTTAGAGGGTAAACCAGCAAATGGAAGATTCTCTCTCCATCTCTCCTTCTCTCCCTTTATAACTCAGCCTTTCGAATAAATAAATACTCCTTAAAAAAAAAAATGTGTTTACTGGGGCCAGTGTTGTGGCACAGTAAAGTAAGCCTCTGGCTGGGGCGCTGGTATCCCATATGGGCACCAGTTCGCGTCCTGGCTGCTCCTCTTCTGATTCAGCTCTCTGCTTGCGGTCTGGGAAAGCAGTGTAGCCCAAGTGCTGGGCCCCTGCACCTGCATGGCAGACCCAGAAGATGTTCCTGGCTCCTGACTTCAAATCAGCTCAGCTCCAGCTTTTGCAACCATTTGGGAAGTCAACCAGTAGATAGAAAACCTTTCTCTCTAACTCTACCTCTCAAATAAATATCTTTAAAAATAAGTCTATTTTTAAATTTACTTATTTGGTTGAAAATCAAAGTTTCAGAGAGGAGAGACAGAGAAAGAGAGACCTTCCACCTGCTGGTTCATTCCCCAAATGGCCGCAATGGTGGGGGCTGAGCCCAGCCGAAGCCAGGAGTCAGGAGTTTCTTCTGGATTTCCCATGCTGGGTATAGGGGCCCAAGCTTTTGGGCCATCCTCTGCTGCTCTCCCAAGCTCAATAATAGGGAGCTGGACTGAAAGTGGAACAGCCGGGTCTCAAACAAGCACCCATATGGGATGTTGGCATAGCTGACAGTAGCTTTATCCACTATGCCACAATGCCAGTCCCACAAATAAATAAATCTTAAAAAAAAAAAAAAGTAAAAAAATCAAACATCAAAGTTTCCCAGTAGGGAATCAAGAAGAGTTGTCATGAATATCCAAGATATAATCAAAATTAAAAGCAATCTGTAGTCAATTCAGAAAACTCAATAATCTTTAGTGTTTTCATATATTAATCCTCACAGCACTGAAGAATGAAAGAAACCATTTTAATAAGATATTTCATCAAATATTAGAGATCTATCATCTCATCAACACTATATGTCATAGATTCCCATTGATCTATTTTACAGCAAGCAAAAACTCTAACAAATTCCATCCATACCACACACCGCTATGAGTAAAGAAACACTTCTTTTTTTAAAAAAGGAGTTATTTTATTTATTTGGAAGGTAGAGTTACAGAGAGAGAGAGAAAGAGGGATCTTCCATCTGCTGGTTCATTCCTCAAATGGCCACAATAGCCGAGGCTAGACCAGGCAGAAGCCTGGAACCCAATCTAGGTCTCCCACATGGGTGGCAGGGACCCAAGCACTTGGACCACCATCTGCTGCCTTCCTAGCTGCATTAGCAGGGAGCTGCATCAGAAGTGGAGCAGCCAGGACCCAAACTAGCACTCAAATGGGATGCTAACATCATAGGTAGATGCTTAACCCACAGCAACACAATGCCAGCCCCAAAAAACACTTCTGAGAATGGAATAGCTATTACAGAGCTACAAACCCAGCCCTCATTGCAGAACCCATTGACTTAAAAATATATATAAAATTAAGATGAATTATTGAGAACACTTTCTTGACAGGAACTATGTGTGATGTGTGTGAGTGAGATCAGAGACAGGCCTCAATAAGTTGACATTAATTAGAGGCCGGCGCTGTGGCATAGAGAGTAAAGTGGCCGCCTGCAGTGCCGGCATCCCCTATGGGCACTGGTTCGAGTCCTGGCTGCTCCAATTCCAATACAGCTCTCAGCTATGGCCTGGGAAAGCAGGTGGCCCAAGTCCTTGGGCCCCTACACCCAGGTGGAAGACCCAGAGGAAGCTCCTGGCTCTCAGCTCTGGATTGGCCCAGCTCTGGCTGTTGTTGCAGCCATTTGGGGAATGAATCAGCAGATGGAAGACCGACCTCTCTGTCTCTGCCTCTGTAACTCTTTCAAATGAATAAATTAAAAAAAAAAAAAAGAGAGAGAGAGAAAAAGCTCTTGTCTTCTGGCTTCAGATCAGATGTAAGACTACCTCTCTCTCTCTGTAACTCTACCTTCCTTCCTTCCTTCCTTCCTTCCTTCCTTCCTTTCACAGACAGAGAAGGAGAGGCAGAGAGGTCTGTCATCCACTGATTCACTCACTCCCCAATTGGCTGCAACGGCCAGAGCTGTGCTGATCCAAAGCCTGGCACCAGGGGCTTCTTCTAGGGCTCCCACGCAGGTGCAGGTGCAGGTACTCAAGGACTGGGCTATCTTCTACTGCTTTCCCAGGCCATAGCAGAGAACTGGATCAGAAGTGGAGCAGCCAGGACTTGAACTGGTGCCCATACAGGATGCCGGCACTGCAAGCAGTGGCTTTACCCGCTATGCCACAGCACCAGCCCCACTCTGCCTTTCAAATAAATAAATAAATAAATATTTTCTTTTTTTTTTCTTTTTTTATTTTTGACAGGCAGAGTGGACAGTGAGAGAGAGAGACAGAGAGAAAGGTCTTCCTTTGCCGTTGGTTCACCCTCCAATGGCTGCCACGGTCGGCGCGCTGCGGCCGGCGCACCACGCTCATCCGATGGCAGGAGCCAGGTACCAGGTGCTTTTCCTGGTCTCCCATGGGGTGCAGGGCCCAAGCACTTGGGCCATCCTCCACTGCACTCCTGGGCCACAGCAGAGAGCTGGCCTGGAAGAGCGGCAACCGGGACAGAAAACGGCGCCCCGGCTGGGACTAGAACCCGTTGTGCCGGCGCCGCAAGGCGGAGGATTAGCCTGTTGAGCCACAGCGCTGGCTAAATAAATAAGTCTTAAAAAAAAATTATGCTTATGCTCGCATACCACAAGAAAGTACCTATGTTTCATAACACCTACAATCCTGAATCCAGCTTTCTGCTAATGCATTCCCTGGGAGGCAGCAGTAATGGATAAAGTAATCAGGTTCCTGCCACCCATGTGGGAGACATGGATTGAGTTCCCAACTCCCACCTTCACCGTCAACCTGGCCGAGGCTGAGTCCAGCCCCAGCCTGGTCCCAGCCATTACAAGCATTTGCGGAGTAAAATCGTGGATAGGAGTTCTCTCTCACTTACTCACTGAGATAATTTTTCTTAAAAAGGAAAGATCCAACTAAAGAAAGGGAGTAAGCCACTAGGTTACGTAGGAGCAGAGGTCCCAGAAGCAGATTCACGTGGTAGTGTTCTCCAAACATCCACTAGCTGGACTTCCCTTTGCTTGGATGCCTTGTTGCTACTCCCATTGTGCCCTGCAAGATCTTCCTGACTTCCAGGTTCACCATACTCTCCAGACACCCAAACTTGAATCCTGCTCAGACTGTGTGCTAAACTCTCATTCCCCCAAACAGTAACCAAGCCAAAATGTAACAGGATGGGAGTAATACATCTTTCTCTTCCTTTCCATCCCCACTAACACCACACCAACCAGAAAATACAGAAATTACAGAACATAAAGACTGAATGGATTTTAGAGATCATCAAAGTAACCCATCTTACTGAAGGCCATTACTCAAGTCCTTTAAGTATCAGGCCAAAACTCTATGACACCACACTTGGATTTTTTTTTTAATACTCCTCCCACTCATTTCCAATCCAACTCACCATGCCTACTGGTCTCAAATAAATGCCCCTTATAAAATGCCCTCATCACATTATTCATCTCCCATTCCCCATCTACAACACTTCCCCCACTGAACAGTCTCATTTCACTGTCCTATCGTCACACTATGCCCACTTCAACTTCTAAACCTTCATTCATGTTCTTTCCATTGATATATCTTTTCTTCTATCTCACCTATCCAAACCTATTTTTCAAGCCATTTTACACAGAGCTTTCTCCAAATATGTCCAACTTCATTCATTTCTCCTGTCTCTGAAATTACATAAAACTTAATAGTTTATCATAATATCTAGCACTTGCAGTCTCTCCTCTCCCAACCCCACCCACCTTGAAAACATCATTAATATCTCTGTTCACTTATTATCTCTGCCCTGTTACAAGGTCAGCAGGACGAAACATTGAGGACAGGGATTATGGTTTTGTCTCTCCAACACAGCCTTGAAGAAAATAGCAGCTACCATATTTTTAGCTCGGCGTGCCATATACATATCAAGTGCATCACATACTTTATCTCATTTAGTCACCTCAAGAATGTTGTGTTACTGATATTCTTCCTACTTTATAGAAGAAACAAAGACAAGAAGAGGGTAGGCTGTAGTCATTTTTCTTAGAAAAGAGTCAGGATTTAAGTTAACTTCTGTCTCCTTAAGTTCCACAAAGTAGGCTTGCAAATACTTGTTGAATTACCCTATGTCTTCACGTTGATGCCCTTACCACCGCAAATAAACTAAGGAGGGTAGAAACCATGCCTGGAGGCTTAGAATGGGGACAAGGACTCCCTTCCCAGCTGAGTACAGAACAGGTGCTAGCTTTAGGGGTCGGCATTTTATGCCCAATATCTCATTCATCTTGTGAAGACTGGGAGTAGTAAATCTCTTCCACAAACAGCTCTTGTAATCCCTCCACTAGAGATTTACCCAGGATGTCATTCACCCTCCACGGGGCACAAATGCTCCCAAATGCCATGAATTCTACACTTCCTCTGAGCCTCCCAACTCAAAGAGGACAAAGCCCCCTCAACTCAGATCAGCCAGGAAAGTTACAAACCTCAGCTTCAACAAGCATTTATGTCGTGCCTTGGTCTTCTTTGCAACAGGCCACTGTTTTTCATTCTAACCCTCGTGATCTCATTTACTAAACACCACAGCCCTCTGAGATATTTTCTCCATTTACACATAAATAAAGCAATGTCCTGATAGAGTTTATTCATCTAAACCACGTGGCCAAGTGGAGACTCCGGACTGGAATCCAGGTTTCCTGCCTGTCCACCGTATTGCAGTCCCCCAGAAGACGCTCATGGGTGGAATCCACTCATCCTGGTCTCGCTGGGTTAAGGGTGGGATTCTAGCAAAACCTCTAGAGCAATCTTCATTCATATGTCAACCTTGTGGGTTCGAATATCACCTCCTCCACTTCTTCGCTGTGTGACACGGGGAAAGTCGTTTCAGCGCCCTAGGCTCCAATTCCCTAAGGAGCCTATCCTGGAGCTAACAACAGTAGCCCCCCAATAGTAACGGCGGGAGAAGTTAACGCGATGATGAAAGGGAACGCTCGGCACTGTGTCTGGCGTATGGTGGGCGCCTAGCTGGGTACAGGATCGCTCCACCTACCCTTTCTGCCCCCCGCAAGCTCGGGGTTCACCCACCACCACCACGCGATAGGGAGGCCACTTCGGCCAGAGGCCTGCACGCGGCCGCCGGGATTCCTAGACCTGGGGTCAGCCGCGCGGTCATACCTGCATGGAGTCTGCGCTGACGATCTCGCCCCCGAGCCGCTGGCCTAGCTGCAATGCCAGGGTGGATTTGCCAGTACCGGTGGCCCCGAGAATCACTACCAGAGGTAAAGTCCGCCGCAGACCCCGGAACCCTGAGCCCACAGGAACCGCTCGAGCAGCCGCCACCGCCGCCATCTTGAAGGCCTCTGCGCTTGCGCCGAAGCAGCTGTCACCATGGCAACCGTGAGCGCGCCTGCGCAGATCTCAGTCCCCGGTGGGGCGGGTGCTGAGCGCAGAGGGAGCCTGTGGGCCTGAGGTCCCAAGCTTAAGAGACGTAGGGTTGCCCTGCTAGCAACTACCTCGTGTCAGAACCTCGACTTTTTGCTCCCTTGAATGGTGACTGACAGCCTTATCTAGAATAAATCTGTCCTTAATCTTCCTTTCACGGCATCTAGCTTTTTCTTCATAACACTAATTACAATATAAAATTATATATCAGGCTGGCGCCAAAGCTCACTAGGCTAACCCTCCGCCTGCAGCGCCGGAACACCAGGGTTCTAGTCCCAGTCGGGGCGCTGGATTCTGTCCTGGTTGCTCCTCTTCCAGGCCAGCTCTCTGCTGTGGCCCAGGAGTGCAGGGGAGGATTGCCCAAGTCCTTGGGCCCTGCACCCCATGGGAGACCAGGAGAAGCACCTGGCTCCTGGCTACGGAGCGGCGCAGGGCGCTGGCCGCAGCACACCAGCCGGAGCGGCCATTGCGAGGTGAACCAACAGAAAAAGAAGACCTTTCTCTCTGTCTCTCTGTCTCTCACTGTCCACTATGCCTGTAAATAAACAAATAAATAGATAAGTAAAATTATATATTAGCCTCTTGTTTACTCCAGCTGTTAGTTCTATAAAGGCAAGGGTCAAATTCTCTCTAAATCATTGCTGTATCACCAATGTCTGGCACAGTAACTAGTAAATAAACACCCAATTAATTGTTAAATAAAGAAAATGACTTCCCTATCACTGCTGAAGCCAGGGAGTTTGGGGTGTGACATTCTCCAGAATCACATCTGCCCAGTTCTCAGGCAAGGGCAGCTTCCGTACTGTTTTCATTCTATGGTGCAGCCTCAGACACAATCAGAAGGCAGGACAAACTTTCCATCCCTTTGGCCAAAGAATGCAAGAGACAGGGTGAGCACAGAGCAAAACAAGCAATTAAACAACAACCTACAATATAGGAAGATGAAATGGCTAGAAGGCAAAAGGGATAACTTAATAGCAACCCTCAGGTTAGAACGGGACCAAAATTCAGGAGACTTCACACCCTTTTAAGAAAAAGCTTTGGGGGCCTGCGCTGTGGTGTAGCTGGTAAAGCTGTCACTTGCAGTGTGGACATCCCAAATGGGTGCCCGTTCAAGTCCTGCTGCTCCACTTCCAATCCAGCTCTCTGTTATGGCCTGGGAAAGCAGTAGAAGATGGCCCCAAGTGCTTGAGCACCTGCACCCACATGAGAGACCCGGAAGAAGCCCCCAACTCCTGGCTTCGGATTGGTGCAGCTCCGACCGTTGTGGCCAATTGGGGAGTGAACCAGTGGATGTAAGATCTCTCTCTCTCTCTCTCTCTCTCTCTCTCTCTCTCTGCCTCTTCTCTCTCTGTGTAACTCTGACTTTCACATAAATAAATACATCTCTTAAAAAAAAAAAAAGCTTTGTAGGGCCAGCACTATGGCATAGCAGGTTCAGCCACCATTTGCAGTGCCAGCAGTCAGTCTGAGTCCTAGCTGTTCCTCTTCTGATCCAACTCCCTCCTAATGCTCCTGGTAAAGCAGCGAAAGATGGCCCAAGTCCTTGGGCCCCTGAGGAGACAGAGAGAGAGAGAGAGCCCATTCAAATACCTGTTGCTCTACTTCTGATCAAGTTCTCTACTAATGTACCTGGGAACCCAGCAGAAGATGACCAAATGCTTGGGTCCCTACCACCCACCTCGGAGATCTGGATCCTCTCTCTCTCTCTCTCTCTCACTCTCACTCTCTTTCTCCCTCTCTTTCTGTAACTCTGCCTCTCAAGTAAGTAAGTAAATATTTTTAAAAAGATTTATTTATTTATTCTAGAGGTAGACATAGAGAGAGAAGGAAAGAAAGAGAGAAAGGTCTTCCATCCACTGGTTCACTCTTCAAAAGGCCACATGCCTGGAGCTGCGCTGATCCAAAGCCAGGAACCGGGAGCTTCTTCCGGGTCTCCCATGTGGGTGCAGGGGCCCAAGCACCTGGACCATCTTCTACTGTTTTTCCAGGCCATCATCAGGGAGCTGAATCAAAAGTGAAGCAGCCAGGATTCAAACTGGCACCAATATGGGATGCTGGCACCACAGGCAGATACTTAACCTGCCATACCACAGCACCACCCCCAATAAATAAATCTTAAGAAAGAGAGAGAAGAGACAAAATGGATTCACAGTCAGATGGACCTGAGTTCAAATGCCAGCTTTGTGATTTACCAGCTGTGTGACCTCCATTAACAGCACCTCTTAACCTCAGATTTCCTTATTTTTAATGTTTATGTTTTATTTATTTGAATCTACTTGAAAGGCAGAGTGACAGAGACAGACAAAGAGAGCTCTTCCCTCCACTGGTTCACTCCCCAAATGCCCACAGCAACCAGGTCTGGGCCAGGCAAAGCCTGAATCCCAGAACTCCATCTGGGTCTCCAAGCACTTGAACCATCATTCGCTGGCTCCTGGGACACATTAGCTGAATCAAAAACAGAGTTGCCAGGACTCACACTGGCACTCCAATGTAAAATGCAGGTGTCCCAAGCACCAGCTTAACCTGCTGTGCCATAGCCCCCCCACCCCGACCTCAGGGAACTTACCTTAAAACGTGTCTGCAGATTGCCATAAGGATTATGAAGTGCTG
Organism: Sylvilagus floridanus; assembly: GCA_949820135.1. NCBI lineage: Eukaryota > Metazoa > Chordata > Mammalia > Lagomorpha > Leporidae > Sylvilagus > Sylvilagus floridanus. The sequence continues at coordinate 30,759,748 of OX463225.1, forward strand.
TCTGAAAAGCACCAGCGACAGTGCCCAGACACTTAACAACTACCATTTGTTGAATACTTTGTTTTATTATGATGGTGACATCCCATCTGCCTTGGTAAAGAGGTGAGAACAATAGCCTAAGGATAGAGAAATTTTCAGTGATGTGTGAAAGTGCTTAAGTACCTATTGTGCTAACCCCTTGTTAGTCAATTTAAGAGTTCTAATTGCTTTCTTCCTGCTCTCTGGTCAGACCAGCGTCCCTTGGTTAGGCTGCCGGGAATAACTGTCAATAGGGAGTTCATTTCTCAGTCACTTGAATTATCCTTGGAATAATGGTCACTCTTACAGACCCAATCTAAACCTCATAAACACATATATTGTTTGATAAACACCAGTTCCCAGTTCTGAGTCCCCTGTACCTCCTTTTCTCCATCCAGCCTACTTTGATCAAAAGCCCTGTTTTCTCCCATTTGTGGTACCCGCCTGGGACCAGGTTTAAAATGGAGATGTGTGGCCACATATTGGCAGACACTCTCACATGATGGTTGTTAACTGTAGAGCCTTTGCCTGGAGACTTTCAGAGGGTACAGTTGCCATGACAACCACTAGAAAGATGGCAGACCAGAGAAATCATGCAAATAAAGCAAAGGGGCGGCTGATTTCATAATGACAATCTGACTATGACAGAGTATGCTCACTCACAGATGGGCTAGCACTGTCCAAGTCAGGAGCAGGTGACTGTTACTAGAAAGAAAAACAGAAGGGAGGGGGGGATTGGGGGGGGGTGGAATTTACCACTGGGAGACCAGAAGAGGAAGAGACTGGTTACCAAGGCAACTAGGAAGAAAGGAATGAAAAAATGGGGCTTCACCACAGCAGCAGAAAATTGCTTCTAGCCAAGCAACACAGGACTGTTGCTATAGAAACAAGGAGAACAGGGATCCTGTAGACCATGGGGAGAGTTATCACTGAAATGCTGAGCAGGAACGACTCCTAAGTCAGGATGGAGCCTGTGGTCCAAAACAGATGAGAAGTGAGAAAAACAGAGCGCCATCTCTATCCTTGTAATTTTGCCAGTCTCTTCAAAAGCGAATGGAGACAAATTTTGAAATGCTTTTTATTCATTTTTTTGTCTTTTTTTTTTTTCCCAAAAGGTAAAGAGATATGGAGAGAGAAGGAGGCTGAGACAGAGAAACATCTCCCACCTACTGGTTCACTCCCCAAATGCCCTCAATAGCCAGGGCTGGGCCAGGCTGAAGCCAGGAACCGGGAACTCAATCTTGCTCTCCTCTCATGGCGGGGCAACGACCCAGCTACTTGACTATCACCTGCTGCCTGCCGAGGGTGAGTGTTATTAGCAGGATGCTGGAATAAGAAACGGAGCCTAGACACAAGCCCAGGCACTCAGATGTGGAAGGCAGGCATCCCAAGTAGAGTCTCAGCCACTGTGCCAAATCCCACCTCATACATACCTTAGGCTACTTTATTTGTAACTCTGTTTCCCTAATAATCTGTTGAACTCTAAATTACACTAAAAATAGTTCCTGAAAGATTTTCTGTAACTTGAAATTCTAATTAGAGACATTAAGTCCCAGGGACAATTGGGAAATTACAGTGTATGACCAAGAGTTAATAAGTATTTCCAGAAAACAACGTACAACCCTCTAATGGGAAGCTTTGCAGAATAATGAGACAAAAGAAGGCAAAAGGGAGTCAGAGAAGCCATTTGTACACATGCCCAGATAATGTTCCTAACCACCTCCTTCCCCATCTTCTATGGGGTTGGATAAGGTATGGCTCACTCAATTCTGAAAAAAAAAAAGCTTAAGAGGAGAGCTTCTCACTGTGTGTGTGTGTGTGTGTGTGTGTGTGTGTGTGTGGAGGTAAGGATACACGTTATTGTTGGCAGAGGAATTCTAGCTTTAAAAGCATAGTGCTCACTGTGGCACAGTGGGTTAAAGCCCCGGCCTACAGCACTGGCATCCCTTATGGGCGCCAGATCCAGTCCCGGCTGCTCCATTTCCCCCCCGCCCTTTTTTTTTAAGATTTATTTTTTTGAAAGTCAGAGTTACACAGAAAGAGAAGGAGAGGCAGAGAGAGATAGGGAGAGAGGTCTTCCATCCCCTAGTTTACTCCCCAAATGGCTGCAACAACCAGAGCTGCACCAACCCGAAGCCAGGAGCCAGGAGTTCCTTCTGGGTCTCCCACATGGATGCAGGGGCCCAAGCAGTTGAGCCATCTTATGCTGCTTTCCTAGGCACATTAACAAGGAACTGGATTGGAAGTGGAGCAGCCAGGACTCGAACCAGCGCCCATATGGGATGCCAGCACCACCACAGGAAGCAACTTTACCTGCTATGGCACAGCGCCAGCCCCCTCATGACTCTTTCAAGCTCTCTAGTCCCTTTATATCTCTAGCTTATCATTCTGGGCCTCAATCATCTTTATGCTTTGATGAGTCTCAGACCTGTATCTGCCAAAGGCAGTCCTTGTGGTACAATTGGTTAAGTGCTGTTTGAGGTATCTGCATCCCATATTGCAGTGCTGATTTAGGTCCCAGCTTTTCTGATCCAGCTTCCTGCTAATGTTCCTAGGAGGCAGTGGATGGTAGCCCACTGTGTAGCTTGTGTCCCTGCTATCCAGTGGGAGACCCAGATGGAGTTCCAGATTTTGGCTTGGTCCTGTCCTGGTTATTGCATTCTTGTGGAGTGAACCAGCAAGTGGAAAATCTCTCTCTGTGTCTCTCCCTCTTTCTCTGTCACTCTGCCTTTCTTTCTTTTTTTTTTAAGATTTATTTATTTATTTGAAGGTCATAATTACACAGAGAGAGAAGGAAGGGCAGAAAAAGAGAAAGAAGTCTTCCATCTGCTGGTTCCCTCCCCAGATGGCTGCAACGGCTGGAGCTGTGCTCATCCAAAGCCAGGAGCCAGGCGCTTCCTCTGGGTCTCCCACATGGGTGCAGGGGCCCAAGGACTTGGGCCATCTTCTACTGCTTTCCCAGACCACAGCAGAGAGCTGGATAGGAAATGGAGCAGTCGGGTCTCAAACCAGCGTCCATATGGGATGTTGGCGCTGCAGCAAGCAGCGGCTTTATCTGCTATGCCACAGTGCCAGTCCCTCTGCCTTACAAATAAATAGATCTTGGGGCCAGCACTGTGGCATAGTGAGTAAATGCCACTGCCTTCAGCTCTGGCATCCCATTTGGGTGCTGGTTCAAGTCCTGGCTGCTCCACTTCCAATCCAGCTCCCTGCTAATGGCCTGGGAAAACCAATGGAAGATGGCCCAAGCTGTTCTGGCTTCGGCCTGCCTCACCCTGGCCATTTGGGGAACGAAGATCTCTCTCTCTCTCTCTCTCTGCCTCTCTGTAGCTCTGCCTTTCAAATAAATAAATAGATTTTTTTTAAAAAAAATCAAATAGGCCCGGCGCCGTGGCTCACTTGGCTAATCCTCTGCCTGTGGTACCGGAATCCCATATGGGCCCCGGGTTCTAGCCCCAGTTGCTCCTCTTCCAATCCAGCTCTCTGCTGTGGCCCAGGAAGGCAGAGGAGGATGGCCCACGTGCTTGGGTGCCTGCACCTGCGAGGGAGACCAGGAGGAAGCACCTGGCTCCTGGCTTCGGATCAGCATAGCTCCGGCCATAGCGGCCATTTGGGGGGTGAACCAACAGAAGGAAGACCTTTCTCTCTGTTTCTCCTTCTCACTGTCTGTAACTCTACCTGTCAAATAAATAAATAAAAAATATTTTTAAAAAAATCAAATAAATACATCTTTTTTAAAATGCCCTGTGTCCTCCAGTCAAAGCTGTTTCTACAGTTTCAATGTTGCATTTCCCACTTTCTGTTGAGTGCTTCTTTGGGTGACCCTGTCACCTCAGTCTTGTGTCCCAAACCACAATCAATTTTTTCCCTTGACTTCTCTATTTCAAAGACTCACAGGAGGATGTTTGCTTTTGAAATGGAACATAACCCTCCTTGTTTTGTAAAAGTGAGACTACCTAGCCAGCTACTTGAACCAGATTCCTCCCTACTCCCCCGATTTGACACAACCTTCTCACCACTCTTCCCCAAAGCTATTCCTTCCACCTAGAATATCTTCCTCCTCTTCACTCAGCCAAACACTGCCTGCATCTCCAGTCCCAATTAAACTCAGGATCTCCAACAAGAACATTTTTTTTTTTTAAGATTTATTTATTTGTTTGAAAGATGGAGTTACAGAAGAAAGAGGCAGTAGGGCAAGGCCAGGTCAAAAGCAGAAACCAGGAAGTCCACCTGGGTCTTCTACAGGGGTGACATGGGCCCTAGTTCTTAGTCTATTGTCTGCTGTTTTCCCAGGCACATCAGCAGGGAGCTGGATCAGAAGCAAAGCATCTGGAACTTAAACCAGCACTCATATGGGATGCCAGAGTCACAGGTAGCAATGTAACCCACTAAACCACAACATCAGCCCCAACAGAGCCAGCTAGCTAGCTTGCTTGCTTTTTTTCTTTTTTCTTTTTTTTTTTTAGGATTTATTTATTTATTTGTTTGAAAGGCAGAGGCAGAGAGAGAGAGAGGTCTTCTACCCTCTGGTTCACTCTCCAGATGGCCACGAAGGTGAGAGCTGTGCCAATCCAAGACAGAGGCCAGGAGCTTTCTCTTGGTCTCCCATGCAGGTGCAGGGGTCCAAGCACTTGGGCCATCTTCTACTGCTTTCCCAGGCCATAGCAGAGAGCTGGATCGGAAGGGAAGCAGCTGGGACTCAAACTGGTACCCGTATGGGATGTTGGCACTGCAGGCGGTGGTTTTACCCGATATGCCACAGTGCTGGCCCTGCTTTCTTTCTTTCTTAAAAAAGAATTTTTATTTATTTATTTATTTGAAAGGTAGTTACAGAAAGGGAGAGGCAGAGAGAGAGAGAGAGAGAGGGAGGGAGAGAGAGAGTGAGCAAGATAAACATCTGGTGCTGCAGGTAGCAGCTTAACTCACTGCACCACAATGCTGGCTCCAACAAGGACCTTCTCGATAACTCCAAAGTCCTCTCTTCCTCTTCGGAGGCATTAGCCCTTATCTGAGACACGTATTGTCTTATGGTTTTATAAAGATTTATTTATTTGAAAGGCAGAGTGAGTGAGAGAGAGAGAGATCTTCCATCCACTGGTTCACTCCTTGAACGCCTGCAACAGCCAGGGCTGGGCCAGGCCAAAATCAGGAGCCAGGAACACCATTCAGATTTCTCATATGGTCAGCAGGGACCCAACCACCCAGGCCATCATCTGCTGCCCCTGCCAGGTGCACTAACAGGAAGTTGGATTGGATGCAGAGTAGCTAAGCCTGGGACCAGCACTCCAAGATGAGATGTAGGCATCACAAAGGACTGCTCAACCCCCCCCCCCCTTATTTTGTGATTATGTTTGCGCGCCCACGAGCTGCCAGAGGGAACTGATAAACAGACTGCTCTTGCTATGTGACAAACACTGTTTGAAGCGCTTTACATGTGATCACTCATTTAATCTTCACAATAATTCATGCGGCCATCAAGATTGTTCCCATTTTACAAAGCAAGAGGCTCCCAAGGGCTCAGAAAGGGGAGTGATTTGCCCAACATCATACGGGTAGTAACTCCCAAGTTCATGTTCTTAACCATTTTTCTATCCCATCCATACCAAGTGCTGCAAATACTTTTGTGTTTTCATAAGATCTGGGCTTCAAGCCTCATACCAATATTCCCCTAAGGCCTCAGGATTCTACCTCCCTGCTTGTTAATAAGGCAGAATCCTGGCCCTGACCAACTGAATCAGTCTTAGGGGTGGGTAGATTTGTTTTATTTTGTTTGTTTGTTTGTTTTTTGGTTTTTGAAAGATTTATTTATTGGGGTCAGAGTTGTGGCATAGTGAGTGAAGCCACTTCCTACACTGCTGGTTCACTCCCCGGGTGACTCTCATGGCCAGGGCCAGGCCATGCCAAAACCAGGAGCCAGGAGTTTCATCTGGGTCTCCCACCTGGGATGCAGCAGCCCACCTTCTTCCTCTGCTTTTCCCAGGTCCTTAGCAGGGAGCTGGATCTGAAGTGGACCAGCCAGGACGTGACCTGGAGCCCATATGGGATGCTGGCATCTTAGGCAATGGCTTTACCTGCTACATCACAACATTGGCCCCAGGGTTGGATAGATTTTTTTTTCTTTTTAAGATTTTATTTATTTATTTATTTATTTGAGAGGTAGAGCTACAGACAGAGAGAGGGAGAGGCAGAGAAAGGTCTTCCTTCCGTTGGTTCACTCCCCAAATTGGCTGCAACAGCCAGAGCTGTGCCAATCCGAAGCCAGGAACCAGGTGCTTCTTCCCGGTCTCCCATGTAGGTGCAGCGGCCCAAAGACTTGGGCCACTTCTACTGCTTTCCCAGGCCACAGCAGTGAGCTGGACTGGAAGTGGAGCAGCTGGGATACTGCTTTATTTATTTGAAAGTCAAAGTGACAGAGGAAAAGAGAGAGAGAAATAGAGAAAAATTTTCCATTTGTTGGTTCACTCTCCAAATGCCCACCACAACCAGAGCTAAGCCAGGCCAAAACCAGATGCTCTGTCCAAGTCTCTCACATGGGTGACAGGAATCCAAGTACTTTGACCATCATCCCCTTCCTCCCAATCACATTAGCAGACAGCTTGATTGGAAGCATGGAGCAGCCAGACTGAACAGGCTTTGTGATGTGGGATGCACGTGTCCCATGTGGCGACTTCACTGCTGTGGCACAACACTGTCTTAAGAAGACAGGCATGGGGCTGCCACTGTGGCACGGCGGATTATTAACACCCTGGCCTGAAGCACCAGCATTCCATATGGGTACCAGTTCGAGACCCACTTGCTCCACTTCCAGTACAGCTCTCTGCTATGGCCTGGGAAAGTAGAAGATGGCCCAAGTCCTTGGGCCCCTGCACCCATGTGGGAGACCCAGAAGAGGCTCCTGGCTTCGGATCGGCGCAGCTCTGGCCATTGCGGCCATCTGGGGAGTGAACCATTGGGTGGAAGACCTCTCTCTCTCTGTGTAACTCTGGCTTTATGACTTTCAAATAAATAAATCTTAAAAAAAAAAAAAAAAAGGGCCGGCGCCGCGGCTCAATAGGCTAATCCTCAGCCTGCCGTGCCGGCACACTGGGTTCTAGTCCCAGTTGGGGCACCGGATTCTGTCCCAGTTGCCCCTCTTCCAGGACAGCTCTCTGCTGTGGCCTGGGAGTGCAGTGGAGGATGGCCCAAGTGCTTGGGCCCTGCACCCGCATGGCACCTGGCACCTGGCTCCTGCCATCGGATCAGTGCGGTGCACCGGCTGCGGCGGCCATTGGAGGGTGAACCACCGGCAAAAGGAAGACCTTTCTCCCTGTCTCTCTCACTGTTCACTCTGCCTGTCAAAAAAAAAAAAAAAGACAGGCATTAGAGGACTTTAGGACTGAATGGAGTTGTTGACCCCAGTGCCCAGTGAGGACGAATGTAGGGCCTGTGTGTGCAGCTGCCTTTCCTACAGACCCACAGCCTCGCTGCCCCATGGCCATGGAGGCTGTGGACCACAGACTCAGACTCAGATCTTTGCCCTCCCTTCCTCCTCTGCCTATCTAAGTCTCCCCAAACCCTGGCTGCTCCTTCTGGCCCTTGAGGTATGAATGTGTGCACTGCAGATTAACTACACCTTCACTCAGCCACCTTTCAGATATGACTAACCTGCATTCTAGGTGTGGCTTGTTAACATGCTTAACAAATAATACTAATGGTTAGTAAATAATACGTATTAATCATTTACTGAGCACTTACTGCTCACAGCAGCCCAGGGAAGCAGGTGCTATTATTTGTACCTATTTTACAGATGTGGAAACCGGGTGGGAGAGGTTAAGAACTTGCCAGCGATTTGCCACTTCACCATGTTTAAAAGCAATTCAGTGTTTGCTGGACCCGACACTGAGCCTAATCGGTTAATAATGCACCCGATTAGAGACTTTGTAAGAAGGTATTTACATTCCCTTGCCATGAGAAGGGTAAGGTGGATACAGGTTTGTAGGGAGCAGTTCTGAATAGACAGACACTAACAAAAGCTGCCCACAGGCCCAGGGAACATTACTGGATGTTTAAACGCCTCCTCTTGCCCCTTTCTCAGTCATCCGGTCATCATTGGTCATCTCCAGACTTGTCATCTCCCCCTTAGGAAGACTCTCTCTCCCTCTTGTCACCTTCCAGATCAACAAAGGCCTCCCTGTCCCTCTTTCCCCTCCTAAAGTGGACATTCTGGAATATCCTGACCATAGGCGCACTTTAGACAATTTCAGCATCTCGAAGATGGTTCAACCTGTCTCAGGTCCCCAAAACAACTGCCAAGAGGGGCAGGAGGTAAGCCCAGGCTCTCACCGTTTGTTATCCGAGGGAGGTGGCCTCTCTCTCTGCACCACGTGTGGCTTCTTGCAGCTCTTATTGTCTACGCTGGTGCAGGGCGTGGAGTCTCTTAGGTGTACTATTCAGAGGCAAACCTCATTTGTAAAAATTGTTCTCTGAAATCCAGAAATAAACTCCCACCTATTTTCAGACAAAGATAGAGGTAGGAGTCTATAGCAATGAGCTGGGAAGGAGCTTAAAATACTTCACATTCCAGAAACACCCCCCCTTCCCCCCAGGAGGTGGCTTTGTTCTCACTCCTTTCTGGGAAGAATTGGCTCAAAAGGAGCTGAAGCTTGGAGTCTGGCCGCTGGTTCTAGTCGTGTGGGCTTGGGCAAATGGCTTCATTGATTTTCTTATCTGTGAAATGGAGCTGACACCACTCAGCTCTCTAGGTTATTGTGAGCATTAACAAAAAAACAGCACGAGTACCTGTACCCACAGCTCCCTACTGTTTTAAGAGCTCATTCAAATCGCTGTAAAAGGGGAGAGGTCCTACAAGTGAGTCTCTTGACAAATGTCCCTGGAAAAGGAGGATGGACGCATTGGAAGTTTGAGAGTTCCAGTAATCCAAGGTTGTTTTATCAAACTGCTACTTAGGTTTTGGGGTTGTTGACCCAGGGAAAGTGGTAGTAATGGTGGTGGGTGTCGAATGGAAAATATACCAGGGGCCGTGGCACAGTAGGTTAATCCTCCACCTGCAGTGCCAGCATCCCATATGGGCGCTGGTTCTAGTCCCAGCTGCTCCTCTTCCAATCCAGCTCTCTGCTTTGGCCTGGAAAAGCAGATGATGGCCCACCTCCTTAGGCCCCTGCACCTGCGTGGGAGACCGAGAGGAAGCACCTGGCTCCTGGCTTCGAATCAGCGCAGCTCCGGCCGTGGTGGCCATTTGGGGAGTGAACCAATGGACGGAAGACCTTTCTCTCTGTCTCTCCCTCTCACTGTCTGTAATTCTACCTCTCAAGTAAATAAATAAAATTTTATTAAAAAAAAAAAAAGGAAAATATACCAGACAGGAGACTGAGTGACTGGGTGTGGATTTTGCTAAGTGACTTCAAGCAAGAAGACTTCCTGGTCTCCAAGACCACAAGCCAGACATTGCTTACTTACTTACCAGGTGTGCCGAGGGTCCCTGCGTAGGCATGAGGAAGTGAGGGTCATTTCTGGAGCCTCCACAGCCTCCACAGGAGTGCCAGCAGGCAGTATCAACCCGGGTCCCAGCTGGGTTCATGGAGGCAGAGGCCTCCTCGCACCACAGTGCCCATGGCTGTTTCTGACAGCAGCTGTGTTCTTTCTATGGTCCCAGCAGGGGCCTCATTGGGACAAGACAACTCCACCCAGCGCAGAGGCTGTGGAGTGCCTGCTCATGGACCATTTGCTACACTTCCTCCCAGTAAGTGGTAGAATGATGGCCCAGGAGACCATCCCAACAGGCAGTCAAGTGATGGGATTCCATGTCTACCTCCCCCATACACCCCAAAAGCAAGCTGCTCATTAAATCATGGTAAGGATCTCTGGCTCTGAGGTGGGCATTTGGCACAGTGGTTGAGACACCATTTAGGGGGCCAGTATTGTGGCATAGCAGGTAAGGCCACCACCTGCAATGCCAGCATTCCATATGGGTGCCAGTTTGTATCCTGGCTGCTGCACTTTGGATCCAGCTCACTTTTAATGGCCTGGGTAAAGCAGCAGGAGAGGACCCAACTGTTTGGGTCCCTGACACCCACATGGAAGACAGGATGAAGCTCCTGACTTCTGGCTTCAGCCTGGCACATCCCTGGCTGTTGTGGCCATCTGGGAAGTGAACCAACAGATGGAAAATATCTGTCTCTCCCTCTGCAATTCTTTCAAATAAAATAAATCTTAAAAAAAAAATGACTTAGGACATGCATATCACATATCAGAGAACCTGGGTGTGAATGCCACCTCTGCTCTCCACCCCAGCTTCCTGCTAATGTGCAGCAAGTGCTGGCCCAAGTACTCGGGTCCCTGTCACCCATGTTGGGGCTCTGGATTGAGTTCCTGGTGCCTCAGCATGGCCCAGCCCTGCTATTGCAGGCAATTGGGGACTAAACCAGCAGACAGATCTGCCTATCTGCCTTCCAACTAACTAAATAAAAACTTTTAAAAGGATCTCTGGCTCTGAAGATAGACAGAGCTGAGTTCAAATCCCTCACTCACTTACTCACTGTATGACCTTGGTTAGTGTTCTTTACTCTTAGAACCTTTGTTTTTGAGGCTGGCTTTGATGTGTAGCCAGTTAAGCCATTGCCTGCAATGCTAGCATTTCATATGGGTGCTAGTTTGTCTTGGCTGCTCCACTTCCTATCCATCTCCCTATTAAAGTGCCTGGGGTAGAGGGGCCCAGTGCTGAGGCATAGTGGGTAAAGCCCCCGCCAGCCATGCTGGTTTGAGTCCCAGCTGCTCCACTTCCAATCCAGCTCCCTGCCAACGTGCCTAGGAAAGCAGTGGAAGATGGTCCAAGTCCTTGGGCCCCTGCACCCATGTGGGAGACCCAGAAGAAGCTCCTGCCTCCTGATCGGCCCAGCTTTGGTAGTTGTGGCCATCTGGAGAGAGAACCATCAGATGGAAGATTTCTCTGTTTTTCTGTCTCTGCCTCTCCATAACTCTGACTTTCAAATAAATAAATCTTAAAAAAAAAAAAAATAAAATAAAGTACCTGGGAAAGCAGCAGAGGATGACCCAAGTGCTTGAGCCCCAATGACCTACATAGAGAACTGGAGGAGGTTCCAGGCTCCTGGCTTCCCTTGTAGTCATTTGGGGAGGGAACTAGCAGATGGAAGATCTCCCTCTCTCTCTCTGATTCTCCCTCTAACTCTGTAATTCTGCCTTTCCAAAAAAGAAAACACACACACACAAAAACTCTCAGTTTCCTCACCTGTAGGCCTGGCATGTGATTGGCATGGCATATCATAAAGAGCTAGCAGAGTGCTTGGATGTAGGCAGTGCCCCATCAGGAAGAGTTCTTAGTACATTCTCCCTTCCTGCACCTGCAGCAAGTTGATGAGAACTATGGGAGAGAAAGAGCCGTACTTTTCTTTCATCAATCAAGGGAGAAAGAAACTACCTTTCAGTAAGAAAAATCACAGTATTTCACAAATTCTCAGATAATTTTAAAAGACACTCTGCAGGGCCGGCACCATGGCTCAACAGGCTAATCCTCCACCTTGCGGTGCCGGCACCCCAGGTTCTAGTCCCGGTCGGGGCGCCAGATTCTGTCCCAGTTGCCCCTCTTCCAGGCCAGCTCTCTGCTGTGGCCAGGGAGTGCAGTGGAGGATGGCCCAAGTGCTTGGGCCCTGCACCCCATGGGAGACCAGGAGAAGCACCTGGCACCTGGCTCCTGCCATCGGATGAGCGCGGTGTGCTGGCAGCAGCGCGCCGGCCGCGGCGGCCATTGGAGGGTGAACCAACGGCAAAGGAAGACCTTTCTCTCTGTCTCTCTCTCTCACTGTCCACTCTGCCTGTCAAAAATAATAATAATAAAAAAGACACTCTGCAAAAAGTCATCATATCACTAAAACTTAGAATACTACCATTCTAAGAACATGGGCTTTATAGTTTTGAAAAGTCCACTTCTTCATTGAATACTTGCCAAAAAACCCTGTAAGGCAGCACTTACCTCCCATTTCACAGATAAGGAAATTAAGAATCAGAGGGGTAAAGCCACAGCCACCAAAGAAGTGAAGAGGCCGGCGCTGTGGCTTTACCTGCAGTGCCAGCTGGATTCCCAGCTGCTCCACTTCTGATCCAGCTCCCTGCTAGTGTACCTGGGAAAGCAATGCAAAATGGCCCAAGTGCTTGGGCTCCTGAATCCATGGGAGACCAGGAAGAAGCTCCTGGCTCCTGGCTTCAATCTGGCCCAACTCTGGTCATTGAGGCCATTAGGGAGTAAACCAGTGGATGGAAAAATCTCTGTCTCTCTCTGTAACTTGGCCTTTCAAATAAATAAATAAATCTAAAAAAAAAAAAAAAGCGGTGGGGCTGGGATATCAAGTCTTCTACAAATTGGGCACTTGTGCAATTCACAAGAGAATTTCACATTCACCCAGTCCTAAGCCTACGTTGTTTAGACATGTCTGAAATGGCATTTCAGGAACCCAGAGTGGATTGACCAGGTTAGCAGTGTGGTTAGAGAAATGCAGCCCTCTGGATTGCCTGTGGCTCCCTGAAGTAGTTCTTGGCTCAGGAGGGCCCAGATGGTGAGAGCTGCCCCCAGACCGACAGGTTTGAGAAATCTTTTATTAGACATCCCAGAAGGCAACATTTTAAAATCAGGCAATCAATAACCACAACTAAATACAAAATTTCAGTTAAATTTGCCTTGCCTTTCAATATAAATCAGACCCTTGCAACAGGAGAATTGCCCAAGAGTTTTTTTTTTTCTTGTACAAAAACAGTTAACACCACTTTGCAAAAGGCATACAAAAATACAGTATAAAAAAAATACTCCCCCCAGCATAACACCCAACAGCAGCTTATAAAACACAAGCTATTCAGTTGAGACTTCAGTCACCTACACCCGACCTGTCCTCCAAAGAGTTCCAGAAGTCAGTTGGCTCCTGAAAGTCATGTTCCAGAAGCTAGAGGGGCTGTTTCCAAAACTCCCACTGGGCTTCTCCAAGGCCAGCACACAGCCTCAGAAAGAGACCGTGCTGACCAGTAGGTTTGGAAGTAGCAGCTGGTTTTGTAGAGCCAGAACAGTGCCTACCACCTCCCCTCCCCCACTGCCAAACCCAGAGCCAGTAGGCACCTGCTGTCCAGGGCAGAGGTCTGGAGGGGCTGCTCCTTCTTCCATGTCAGGCTTAGGGGTTCCTGAGGTTGTCCACATGTCACCTGCTGAGTTGGTGGCTTTCCCAAACTGGAAGCTGCACTTGGATTCCACTTGGAGCTACAGAGTCCAGCTGGGGCAAAACCCATCATGGTTGGCTAAGCAGAGTGCCTAAGAAGCTCCTTTAAACACACAGGGAAGCAAGTCCACCTTCTGGGCCCTGGAGGAGACCCAGCGGCTCCCCCCAGAACTTCAGTTAGGCCCAGCTCTGGGGAAGGGATCTGACTCACGGCACGCTGGCAGGGACCCAAGCTGGTGGCTGCAGAGCCAACAAGCTCCTTAGAGTTGCATGTGGACCGGTTTGCACAGTTCCACTAGAACTTCAAACTTATCCGTCAAGGATTGAGATGAGAGGCAGGTGGGAAAGAGGAAGTGGTGGAGTTCTCCCTTCGGAGGTGCCTTACACCTGCATGGAGAAAAGATTCCCAGGTGGGCTTCAAGTGCCCCTTGGAAAACACCTGGACAGGGAATAGGCTCCCAAGCCAGGACTCCAAGCTCTCCCCAGGCCCCACCCCAGGCTAGGTCTCATTTCCCTGTGTCTTGGTGAAATATTTCTGACTTGTGGGAAAGGGTGCCGGAGAGGCCATTGCATAATGAAGACAGAAAGAAACCAAAAAAAGTCCCTTGGAGGACAGAAAGGTCCCTTCCTGGGAGGAGACAGCTCAGCTCCTCCCCACCCCCCAAAGACTCTGGAGGCAGAACTCTGCCAGTGCTCTCGGGGTCGCAGCCCTGAGGGTAGGAGGAGGGGTGTCGTGTGACATGGTGATACATAAATTAAAGGTTTCCACTCCTCAGCTACCGTAAAGTGTCTGACAGTGAAGTAATGGTCCACGTTGATCCAGTTTGCGAGCTTGTCTTCACCCAAGACAGCTCGAGTGTCTCCTGGAAAAAAGAGCCTCAGGGAGAGCGTCCAGGCCCAGCTGTCCTTGCATCACCCCAGAGACACCAGCGGGAGCATCCTTTCCCAGCTAAAGCTCAGACGGAGTGTGAGATTTCATGCCGGCCCGAGCCCCCGACAACGTCGGCCACCTGTTGCATAGCATCTGTCAGCCCTTTTCTTCTGAGCTAGTGAGCTAGGCAGACCCCAAGGCTCCTCGGTCAGCTGCATGTGGAGAAACCGGAGGCGCCAGGGAAGACACAGCACTCCCTCAGAGTCGGGGAAGAGCCGGGCTTGGAGGTTTCCAAGAATGCAAGTCCCTATTGTGTGTGTGTGTGTGTGTGTGTGTGTGTGTGCGCGCGCGCGCGCGCGCGCGCGCGCGCTGGCCGCAATGCATTCTGGGAGCCACTGTTCTGCCGGTCCCACCAGAACCCAAATGTGCAAATTACTAAAGGGGAGAGAAGGAGGTTAAAAAATAAGCTCGTGTCTTTGTAGGACAAGACCAGTCGGGCTGGTTTTGGTCAGTTAGTAGCCGCTGAGGTACGCGATTCTTCTCTGTAGTTGCTGCTGCCGGCATCGGAGCTGCCTCTTCTCCGTAGCCATCCTCTTTTCGGCCCCCACCAGGGCTTGCAAGTATTCCAAGGCCTTGCTGAGGATCACTACCTTGGGCGCCTTGGAGCAGCTGGCCAGGGTGGGCACCTGGTCCCGCAAGGCCAAGAACCGCGATCGGAGGTCATTCCTTCGTTTGCGCTCCAGGAAGTTGTGGTTCTTCCTCTTGGTCACGTCCTCCGAATCGGAACTGATGGGTTTGGGGTGGCTGGACTGGGAAGCCTGGCTTTCTGCAGGCGGGGAGCTCACCATCTCGTCGTCGTCCTCCTCCTCCTCCTCGTCTTCCTTTTCCTCCGGAGCGTCTCTGTCCAGAGCCTCTTCTGGGGGTGCCCCCTCCAGGGCCCCTTCTTGGGAGCAGCTTTCGGGGGGGAAGCGGGCGGCATAGTTGTGCTGCTGCTGATGGATGGAGATGTGGAAGTGTTTCATGCAGGGGTCCAGGAGGTCGGCTCGCACGGTGATGGTGACCGGCTTCCGGATACCCAGAGACCGTCTCTTCTCCACTGTCACCACGTCTATTTCTTCTCCCTCTGTCCAAGGAGAGACAGCAAGAGAAGCAACACCTCTTATGAGAAACAGGTACCCAGACAGCGGGGGTCGGGGGAGGTAGGTGACATCTCCCCAGTTTAGTTATAAGCAAACTGAAGGGAGGAGACAGCTGATTCGTGTGTAAAGAAGGAAGAAGGGAGGGCAAATCAGCAAGAAGGAAAATATTCTCCAATTTCTTTTTGCACAGTAAGGCTCAGATAAGAACAAAAGGCAGACCCAAGCCAAAAGCCCCCAGTCTGCACAGGCTCTCCCCTCCCCCACTGAGGGGATGGAGAGAAAGAGCTACCGGTCTGGGACAAAGTTTAGCTATAAAGATCTTCCCCGGTCCGACTCTTTCATGCCCCATCAGAATTGTAAATGAGGGCTCTGTGGGCAGAGCTGCCCTTTGTTCCTGCCCAGCACAGCCTGCACTTGGGGAATTGTTACTTTTCACAAGTTATAAATCCTATTATTCCCCCACCTCTCTATTCTGCCATCCCTTTCAGCTGAAGACTCAGAGGAGGGAGGGCTACAACCCATCCCTCCTGGCCCACAGAGGGGAGGGAAGAGGCTTCCCTCAGGAGCATTTTGCTGCTGGGTTCAATGGGTTTCTAAAGTCATCCATCACCGGTGGGGCACCGCCCCACCCCCTTCCCTGGACCAGAAGAGGTTGGATTTGTAATCGCAGGTCTGAGAGAGCTGCAAAGGTACCAGCAACCATCGCCAAGCCACCTGCACCACAGGCAGAGACTAAGCAGCAGGGAGCTGGAGGCGCCTGGACAGGTCCCCATCATTTTCTGACTCCAAGTCTTTTAGGTTAACTCAATGAGGAGAGAGGAAATTGGGGGAAAACCCTCCTGCAGCACACATTTTACAGACCACCCCAAGCCCCACCCCCACCCCCAAGCCACCTTCGTACATCTCCCCAGACAAATGAAGAGCTCCGTTCTCAGCCTCTTTTGCATATTAGGAAGCTTGAGCCCCTTTGTCAGGAAGGCTTCCATTGTGTGGACAATCGCATTATTTCTCCATTAATAAAACCTGACCATTCAGCCCTCCTGGCCCCAAAGCCTGGGATTGGCCAGCTAAGCTGTGTTTGGAATGCTGTCTTACCCAGCCCCTAGCCCCTATTGGCTGAGCCCTACCGTCAGTCACTCTCCCCACCCCCCCTTCATTGTTTGCAATCTGTTGCATTTTGTTCTAGGCCATGTGGCCTGTGAGTGAACCAGGAGCCCGCAAACAGGTTCAGGTTAAAGGGCAAGTCAGGAAATGATTCCGGAGGCTTCTTTACATCCCAAACCTTGAATTTCCAGTGTGAAACCTCCTGGCTGGGAAGGCTTGGTGTGAGGGAGAGACAGTTGGAGCCGTTCTTTTCCTTTAACAGACAGTAGAGCTGGCCTGTACTCAGATGAGGAAACCTCCCCCTGGCACAGTCAACTCCAAACCCCTCGTGTGCAAAGGGAGACACTGAGACCCAGGTGGGCCAAGTCCACACCTCTGCAACATTCTGGATCGCAAACTAAAATCTCCAGACTTGCAAAACAATGCTCTCTCCACTCTAGCACTGGACCCGCCTTTGTAGGGATACATCTTGACCGGTTTCTTGATTTCAAGATTCCTATTCCAGGCACAAGCTCTTGGTGTAGAGAGAAAGCAGGTTAAAAACGACCTTACACAGTGGATTGAAAAAAACATTGGCTTTTAATTTTTCTTGTTCTCTTCATTTCCCCCGAGTGTATGACAACTGCCATAGCCCTCTCAAAAGCTCACAGCAGAGTTATTTGTAAAAGTGACAGTGAGTCTTCTCTGACCTGATTTACAGGCACCCTACAGAAAAGCATTTTCTCCAGTGCTGCTCCGGGTCAAGGCTGCTCAGGTCTTGCGCCAAGGAGGGGGCAAAGCAGCCTGGAGCTCCATGGTCCTGAACTCTGCACCTGGCCCAGAGGCTGGCGCAAAGTAGACAGGGCCAGTGCAGGTTTACTGCATAAAACGGAGCAGGGGAGACCAGCAGGTGCATTGAGTGGGAGCTGGCTTTCCACCTCAGGCTTCTCCTATCAGCTACCACGAAGATCCGCTCAGTATCAAGGAAGAGGTGCCTGATTGGGATGGGTGGAGGATTGGGGGAAAGCTGACTAGGTGACAGGAAGCTCACTTCCCGTGGTTTCCTCCCTCTAAGCCTCAGTTTTTCCATCTGCTCCTGGGGAGCATTCATTCCTCCTGGCCCCGTCTCCCGGGTGATGATGAGGATACACAGGTGGTAAGGGGTGGGAGGTAGCGTGTGGCGGGGTACTGTGTGCATTTACAGTCAAGCAGGTTGGAGACCCAGGTTTTCAAGAACCTGAAGGCTTTGGCTCTGCACAAAAGGCTCCTCCCCTTCAGCCTCTTCTCTCCCTAGGGGAGTGTGAGTTTCCCAGGGAAAAAAAACCAGTAACAAAAAAAGCTCCGAGCTCAGTGACTCTTAAGGACCCCTTCCAGCCTCGCAAGGACAGAAATCCCCTGCTGTCCAACCCGAGTATTGTCCTCTCTAATCACCAACCCTCCCCCACGTCTCCCTTGTCCCCTGGGGCTCCAATCACCATCAAAGGGACGCTGGCTCCCTCCCCACTTCTCCAAACTGTTTACCAACACACCCACGTGTCAGACAGGCACTGCCGGGGGCTACACCGGCAGCCCAGGCCCGAAACGGGGGGAGGCGGCTGAATCCAGGGCTCCAGAAGCGCCGGCGACTGACCTACAGCGGCAGAGCCTGGGCCACCCATGGGATGCCCCCCTCTCGGAAACCCGGGACGGTCCTTACCCGAGTCACTGGGGCTCTCAGACCCCGAGCAGGCCTGGGTCTTGGGCTCGCCCAGCTGACAAGGGGCGGTGGGCTGCGGGTTGCCGGCTTCGAGACTGGGCGTGCAGTCCGGGGCGGCGGGCGCCTTGGGCGGGTTCCCCCGGGGCGCGCCGGGGGCGAGCCGGTCGCTCACCACTCTCTCCAGACGCTCCCGGGCCGAGAAGCCGCTCCACATGCAGTCGCGGCGGATGATGGAGGCGTAGTTCCTGCCCCAAGCTTTCGAGTGGCCCCGGGAGTCCGCCTCGTCCCCGGCTCCCCCTCCGGGCCACGTCTCCGGGGGACCACCAATCCCAGAGGCTGGGTCCCCGGCGCCCGGACCGGAGCCCCAGGGCGGCGACGTGGGGGGCGACGGCACCAGCTCGAATTTCTTCCAGATGTCCTCGCTGGGCGCAGTGGAGCGGTGGAAATCCTCCCCGCAGTCGTAGTCGTAGAAATAGTGCTGGTACGAGTCGAAGTCCATGTCCGCTCCCTGCGGGAGGGGAGGGGACGTGCCGACTGGGGTGCGGGCCGGGGGAAGGGAGCGTCCCCGGGTGCCTGGGCACGGCGGCCACCGGGCTCCTGTCCCTCCCCGACCCCACCGGCTGGCAGCCGTAAGCTGGCCCCGCGTCCCGGGAAGCCTGGCTCAGGCTTAGAGCGCCTGGGGAAGCCGCTCACCGTGAGCGGACCCGGCTGCGGGGAGCGAGTTCAAAGCAAACTTTGCCAGCGCCGCCCGGAGCGCAGCTCCCAGGGCCCGGCCGGGCCGGGCGGGGGCGCGCTGTGCCCTGAAGGCAGCCCGCAGCCCGCCCGCCCCCCAGGACCCGCGCCCGTGCCTGGGCCACCCGCAGCCTCACCTCGCTCCCGCCGCCCGCCACCTGGAGCGGACCGGCTCCCCGCCGGCTCGGGGCAGCCCGGTAGCCCGCACACACGCACATGCGCGCCACCGAGCGCGCGGCCCCGCACTCACGAGCACGCGCCCCCCGCGCGCGGCCCCTGCCCCGCTCGCGCACGGCGGCCCGGACGCTCCCGGGATCGGCGCGGGAGCGCGAGCTGCAGGCGCATTGTTTCCCGGCTGGCTTATATCTCGTCGCGCGCCCCGGGCCCGGGGACCGGGGGGCGGGTCCTATGGGACAAGCCCCGCCCCGCCCCGCCCGCGGCAGTCGACAGGTGGGGCCGACCCCACCTCCTTGCTGAGCTCGCCTGCCAGATTCTATCCCCTGGAGCCCCCCCAAATAAATTACACCCTGGTGAGCGCAGAGCGGGAGGAGAGCTGGGAGTCCGGCGGTCGCTTGGTGGAGTCGCGACTCTAGCGAGGCGCAGGCGGACCCGGCCAGTGAACTCAGGCAGCGTTCCTTGCCCGCTCCGGGCTGGGCGGCAGAGCGATCCCCCGCCCTGTCCTGCGAAACCTACTTCCCCAGTCGTGCCCCGCGCGGTTCAGGTGCGTCGGACCCGCGGCTGGGGGCAACCGCACCTCCACCGCGCCACCTGGCGGTTCTCGGTCGTGGGCAGGGGTTCGTCACGGTCTCCGCTTCCTCTTCGTTTGGCCCAAACCTGGACCTTAGCTCAGCGAGGAGGTGATGATTGCGGGCTTTGGAACCAGAACCGTAGCCTTTCTGAGACTTGGTGCATCTATAAGGCGAAGGGATACTAAAACTGGCCTCACAGGGTCGGTGTACGGATTTTGGTTCAGGAAGGGGCCTGGACCCAAGGAAAATTTTCCCCAGGACACGTAGAGGGCTGAGATCCTTCCCTCCCAAACCAAACACTCCGTAAGAGCTGTGCTGGCAAAGGAAAAGAGATGCGCGCTGGGAATTTGGAAGCTTCCTTCAAATCCTCACTTTGCCACTTGCTGGCTGTGAGGCCAAGTCGTTTGAAGCTGTGCCCGGCATCCCAAGGCAAGAAGATAGACATCTAACCCCTTGTGTCTTCCCTGCATAGACTACCTTTGGTGAAAGAGGGAGAACTAAACCATACAGCCAGTCTGAGATTTAGGCTTGAAGAAAGTAACTTGGGATAGTAGCCAATACATGTAGAATCCTCCACCTGGCATGAAGACCTGGTGTCTGTCTACCCTGGCCTGGTTGCCTGCTGTGTCTGTTTCCCTCCCACCTTTGTAGTCTAAGAACAACAAACTACTCATGGTCGCCCCAAGCAAGCGATCCAAGCCAGTTAGTGTAGGTGGAGTGAGGGACACAGGTGTGAGTTGATACACGGGTTGGGAGAGAAGGCAGGGAAGATGGTACCCTTGGTGTTGGACATGCTGGGTCTCAGATGCATGTGGAACACCCTCGATGGCAGGAACTAGCTCCTCATAATCTCAGTACCTAGAATAGCTTTGGGTAGATATTGGTGAACTAGCTTCAAGTTATACGGAGAGCCTGTGTGCGCTGTTCTGAGCTGAGCAGAAGGCACAGATCAGAAGGGCTCCAGGTTGGAATCCAGATACAGAGGGATCCAGCATCCTTTGGTGACTTGTTCTGTGGTCCAGAGATGTCAGAGATGATTGGTGTACTTCTCAGGGTTCTTGGAAACAGATGACAAAAAAACAACCTTGGAACAATTTAAGCAGAAAGCAACTTTATTGTGAGAATTTGGGGTATGGAATTCATGGGCAGCTGGGGAATCCATGCGTGGAGAATTGGGTCTTTTACTCTCTCTGGGATAGAGGCCTGATTCAGCAGCCTCTTCCCACGGTTTCAAGGTTATAGGAGATATCTGGGGACAGCAAGAGGTGCCCCCCCCCCAGAAAATAGAAAAAAAGAAGCCAAGTTGTCTTCTGAGAGTCAGGTTGCTCCTTCAGTGTGCTGACTTGTAATTCTTTGTTTAAGGTCTGTCTTCCTCAGCAGACTGTACGCTCGATATGGCAGGCTCATATCAGTCTCACTCCTCACTGTAGCCCCAGAGCTTGTAGCAGAGCCTGGCACATCATGGGTGCTCAGTAAATGTGCTGCCTATTTGAACACAAACCCCTAATAATTAAGCAGAGGGGTGCCAGGGCTGTCATTGTGGCACAGCAGGTTAGGCCACTGCTGCTATGGCTTGTGACATCAGTATCATGTATTTAGTGCCAATCCCAGTCCAGACTACCCTTCTAGTCCAGCACAGTAGTGGAAGATGACCCAAATGCTGGCCTGGCCCAGACCTGGCTGTTGCAGCCTCTTGAAAAGTGAACCAGCAGATGGGAGCTGTCTCCCTCCCATCTCTCTCTGTCTCTGTTTCTCTCTGTCTCTCTCTCTCCCTCTGTCACTCTGCCTCCCAAATAAATAAATCTTCAAGAGAACAGTAGAGACTGCCGGCCTACCTGATGGAGTCAGACTAACTCTCAGGCCCAGTCTACACTGTAACCTGGTTGAGGTTGTTAATGCAGCTAAAGAAGATACCACTTGGGAGGGTCAGGGTAGCCAAGGAAACCAGAGATCAAGGTGAGTTGCCAAGGTAATCAGCCATATCCATCCTGGCACCGTTTGGGACAAAATTGCTGGTCCACATACAGGAAGCTGGAAGCATCACTCTGCAGCCATTCAGTTCAGCCCCCATTTCAGTCATGCTTGGATCAGCAAGCAACCCTCCGAAAACCATTCTGTTCCCCATGTAGATCCGCCCACAGGGAGAAAATACACTCATCAGTGAACAGGAAGATCCAGTCTGCTTCAAAGCCCTGCTTCCCCTTAGAAACTAATGAATTGGCATCTGATTTGAAATATCAGTCTCAGGAGCCTGGTTAATGTGTGTCTGGTCTATAGAGACTCTGTTGCTTTTAGGGCTAACAACTCTGGTTTCTAAGCTAATGTCTGAACCCAGAATGGTGGTAAATGCACCAAGATAACAAATGCTACACTAGAGATATTCCATTTTACTGCAATTTATTTTTCCTTTGTTATTATTTTAAAGATTTATTTATTCCTTTGAAAGAGTTACAGGGGGAGGAGGGAGACAGAAACAGAGAGCACTCCCCAGCTGGCTGCAACAGCCAGGACTGGGCCAGTTAAAGCCAGGAGCCAGGAGCTTCATCTGAGTCATCCACGTGGGTGGCAGGGGCCCAAACACTTGGGCCATCTTCTGCTGCTTTTCCCAGGCCATTTACAGGGAACTGGATTGGAAGGGGGAGCAGCAGGGACTCAATTTGGCACCCGTATGGGATGCTGGCATTGCAGGCAGTGGCTTTGCCCACCATGCCACAACACCAGCCCCTTCTTTATTATTCTGAAAACATTTGGGGGCAGGTGTGTGGTGTAGTGGTTAAGACACCTGCATCCCAATATCAGAATGTCAAGGTTTCAGAATTGGTCTACCAGTTCCAGCTGCTTGCTAATTCACACGCTGGGAGGCAGTGGGTGATGGCTGAGGTACTTCGGTCCCTGTCACCCACATAGGAGACCTGGATTGAGTTTCCAGCTCATGGCTTCAGCCTGATCCAATCCAGGCTAATGCAGGCACTTGGGGAGTGAACCAACTGATGGGAGCTCTGTTTCTGCCTCTCAAACAAACGAATAGCATATCTTCAACAGAATAATATATGCACATAGTTTTTATTATTTTAAATATTCATTTTATTAGCTGGCGCCACGGCTCAATAGGCTAATCCTCCACCTTGTGGCGCCGGCACACCGGGTTCTAGTCCCAGCCGGGGCGCCGGATTCTGTCCCGGTTGCCCCTCTTCCAGGCCAGCTCTCTGCTGTGGCCAGGGAGTGCAGTGGAGGATGGCCCAAGTGCTTGTGCCCTGCACCCCATGGGAGACCAGGAGAAGCACCTGGCTCCTGCCATCGGATCAGCACGGTGTGCCGGCTGCAGCGCGCCAGCCACGGCGGCCAATGGAGGGTGAACCAATGGCAAAAGGAAGACCTTTCTCTCTGTCTCTCTCTCACTGTCCACTCTGCCTGTCAAAAACAAATTCATTATATTTATTTATTTTTTTTGAAAGACAGAGTGACATCAAGAGAGGGAAGAGACAGAGGAAGAGATATACCATCTGCTGGTTCACTCCTCAAACAGCCCCAACAGCCAGAGCTGAGCCAGGCTGAAGCCAGGAGCCAGGAACTCCATCCAGGTCTCTCATACAGATGCCAAAGTACTTTGCTTGAATTCCTCTGCCTTCGCAGGCACATTAGCAGGGAACTGGATTGGAAGTAGAGGAGCTGAGATTTGGAATGGCACTCCCATACAGGATGCAGCCATCACAAGCAGTTGTTGAACCCAAGGCACCAAAATGCCAGCCCCAATGTATGTACTTTTTAGAAAATCAACTGGGCTGGGGCATAGGGTGTGGGGCCACCACTTGTGATGCCAGCATCTCACATAGGTGACTCTTCGTGTCCCAGCTGCTCCACTGCCTATCCAGCTCCCTGCTGATGGCCTGGGAAAGCAATGGAGGATGGCCTAAATACTTGGGCCCTTGCCACCCATATGGGGAACCCAAATAAAGCTCCTGGCTCCTGGCTTCAGCTTGGCACAGCCATGGCTGTTGCAACCATCTGAGGAATGAACCAGTGGATAGAAGATTGATGTCTCTCTGTCCCTCCCTCCTCCCTTTCTCCCTCCCTCCCTCTCTCTCAACTCTGGCTTTCAAATAAATACATAAATCTTTTTTTAAAAATCAACTAGGCAGGGGCCAGTACTGTGACGCAGAGGGTTAAAGCCCTAGCCTGAAGTGCTGCATCCATATGGCACTTGTTCGAGTCCCAGCTGCTCCACTTCTGATCCAGCTCTCTGTTGTGGCCTGGGAAAGCAGCAGAAGATGGCTCATATCGTTGGGCCCCTGCACCCATGTGGGAGACCCAGAAGCTCTTGGTTCCTGACTTCAGATCAGCTCAGCTCTGACTATTGCGGCCATCTGGGGAGTGAACCAGCAGATGGAAGACCTCTCTCTCTGTCTCTACCTCTCTCTGTAACTCTTTCAAATAAATAAAATAAATCTTTAAAAAAAAAATCAACTAGGCAAATGACAAAAATTTTTTTTTAAAGTCTTCTTCCATAACCTCACCACCCCTGATTCTCATTCCACAAGGCAGCTAATTATTCAGATAGCTGATTTTAGCCCAAATATTTCTGTCCTTATTTTGAATAATGTAGATAGTCTATTTTTCCTGATTTTTAAATTTTTATTGATATCCTGCAATAGAAGAGGAAATATTTCCCTTCTCATTTTCCCATGCTTGGTCTTCCTTATTCTCTCAGTAGAAGTATAGTTCAACTTTTTTAAAAAAGATTTATTTTATTTATTTGAAAGACATAATTACAGAGAGATAGACAAACGCACACACACACACACTGAGAGAGAGAGAGAGAGAGAGAGAGAGAGAGAGAGAGAGAGAGAGAGAGAGAACCATCTGCTGGTTCACTCCTCAAGTGGCTGCAATGGCAGGAGCTGAGCCGAGAAGGAAACAGGAACCAGGAGCTTCTTCCAGGTCTCCCCCTGGTGCAGGGGCCCAAGCACTTGGGCCATCTTCTACTGCTTTCCCAGGCCACAGCTGAGTGCTGGATTGGAAGTGGAATAGCCAGGACATTAACTGGCGCCCGTATGGGATGCTGGTGCTGCAGGCTGGAGCTTTAACCCACTGTGCCATAGTTCTAGCCTCATATAGTGCAACTTTTAAATAAATAAACCCAAAACATCACAGTATGATATGCTATGACCACATTTTCTTTTGTATGTAATTGTTTTCAGAGTTAAATTATCTCATTTTTTCCCTTTTTAGATTTCAATGTATCTAACGCTACACATTGCCACCAGAACTCCAAAGATCAAACACATCAGGTAATCAATCTATCAGTTACATTTTTAAAAAATATTTATTTATGTAAAAGATAGGGTAACAAAGACAGAGGGAAAGATATACACACACACACACACACACACACACATCTTTCATCTACAGATTCACTCTTCAAATGCTCAAAACAGCCAGAGCACAGCCTTCTGAAGCTAGGAGACTGGAACTCCAACCAGGTCTCCCATGTGGGTGGCAGGGACCCAAGTACTTGAGCCATCATCTACTGCCAACCGGGCGTGTTAGCAGGAAGCTGGATCAGAAGCACAGAGTGGCCAGAACTGAATCAGGCACTCTGTTATGGGCTATGGGCCTCCAAATAGGCAGCTTAACTTTACCATAAAGCCTGCTCCACATTTATTTTTTTGCTTGGAATCATCACTCTTGAAGCTATTTGTCTCCCTGTTGCAATTTAAACTTATGATCTCTCTTTATAATTGTCATCCTGTGAAACCACCGTTCTGGAAATTCCCTCTGCTCCTCCTCCGTGCTGGACCCCGTTTTCTGGAGCTCAGCTCACTTCTTCCTCTTTCTTGACTTACTTCCTAACTTTGGTGGAGCACATCCTCCAGCAGCTTCCTGAGAAAGGATATTTGTGAAGTACATTTTTTAAAAAAGATTTACTTATTTATTTGAAAGGGAGAGTTACAGAGAGGCAGAGGCAGAGAGATCTTCCATCTGCTGCTTCACTCCCCAAATGGCCTTGATGGCTGGAGCTGCCCTTATCTAACGCCAGGATCCAGGAGCTTCTTCCAGGTCTCCCACATGGGTGCAGGGGTCCAAGCACTTGGGCCATCTTCTACTGCTTTCCCAGGCCATAGCAGAGAGCTGGATCAGAAGTGGAGCAGCCAGGACTAGAACCAGTGCCCATACGGATGCCAGCACTGCAGGCAGAGGCTTTACCTGCTATGCTATGTGCTGGCCCCATGAAGTACATTTTTTTAAGGATTTATTTATTTACTTGAAAGTCAGAGTTACACAGAGAGAGGAGAAGCAGAGAGAGAGAGAGGTCTTCCATCCAATGGTTCACTCCCCAACTGGCCACAATGGCTGCAACTGCGCCGATCTGAAGCCAGGAGCCCGGAGCTTCTTCTGGGCTTCCCATGCGGGTGCAGGGGCCCAAGGACTTGGGCCATCTTCTACTGCTTTGCCCGGCCATAGCAGAGAGCTGGATCAGGAGTGGAGTGGCCGAGATTAGAAACGGCGCCCATATGGGATGCCGGCGCTTCAGGCCAGGGCATTCACCCACAGTGAAGTACATTTTTTAAAAAGGATTATTTGTTTCTTTGAAAGGCTCAGTGAAGAGGGGGAGGGGGAGAGAGAGAGAGAAAGAGAGGGAGAGGGGGAGGAAAAGAGAGAGGGAGAGAGTCTTCCATCTGTTGGTGCACTCAGCAAATTTCTGCAACAGCTTGGACAGGGCCAGATTGAAGGCAGGAGCAGGAATTCCAACTGGGTCTCCCATAGGGGTGTCAGGGACTCCGGTACTTTGGCTATCATCTTCTGCCTCCTGGGCACATTAGCAGGAAGCTGGGTCAGAAGTGCAGAACAGCCAGGACTTGAACCAGGCACTCCTAAATGAGATGGGCTTGTCCTAAACAGCAGCTTAACTTTTTGCACCACAACATTTGCCCTGAAGTAAAATTTTTGAGACCTTGCATTTCTGAAATTATTTTTACTGCACCCTTGCCTTTGAGAGTTTGGCTGAGTATAGAATACTAGAGTGGAAGTAATTGCCCTGAGAATTTTATTTTTAATGTTTAATTATTTTCATCTACTTGAAAGGCAGGGAGAGAGAGAGATGGGACCCCACCCAGATCTCCCACATGGGTGGTAGGGTGACAAGCACTTGAGCTGTCATCCACTGCCTCCCTGAATGCTTTAGCGGGAAGATGGATTAGAAGCAGAGGCTGGGATTCCAATCTGCACTCTGATATGGGATGTGGGCATCCCGTGCAGTAGCTTAATCTGCTTATACACATAGTTTAAATGCTTACACACCTGATAATCTTAAAGGTATTATTCTTCTGTTCCCCAGGGACCATTGTTGAGAAGACGAATACCATTCGATGTTCATACATTTTTATGCAAGATTTCTCTAGAAACTTTTGAGACGTACAGTCATCCTTCAGGATCCTCAGGAATTGGCTCCAGGACTACTACAGGTTTCAAGATCTGTGGGTGCTCAACTGTAAAACGGTATGGTATTTGTATATAATCTATACATATGCTCCCATATATTTAAATCATCTCTAGATTACATATAACACCTAACACAATGTAAGTATTATGTAAATAGTTGTTATACTGTATTGTTTAGGAATAACAATGAGAAGAAAAAGTCTGCAGTTCAATACAAATGCAATGTTTTTTCAACTATTTTTGATCTAAAGTTGGTTGGATCTGAAGATATAGAAGCTGAGTATACTATTTTCTTAAAATATTTATCTTTTTATTTATTTGAAAGATAGAATGACAGAGAGAAAGAAGAAACAGAGTTGGGGGGGGGGAGATTTTTCCAGTCACTGTTTCACTCTCCAAATGATTCAACAAATGGACCCAAGTACTTGGGCCATCTTCTGCTGCTTTCCCAGGCACATTAGCAGAGAGCTGAATGGAACCCATGCTCCACTGTGGGATACCAGTGTCCCAGGCAGCAACTTAACTGGCTGTGCCGCAATGCTGGCCCCTGACAGTACTTTTTGTCCCTAGCATTCTGAATTTTTTCATGATGTGCCTTGGTGCAGGTCTGTTGTAATACAAAATTTGACTGACTTTTGTCTTCAGTTCTTGGTAGGTAACCTCTACATCCTTGAAATTTCCCAAGTGTCTTTGTTATTGATGGGGGAGTCCTGAAGTTTACACTAATAAGGTGACTCATGGTGGACCTCTGGAGAGTTTAAGATGACTCATGATAGGGCCTGGACCTTCTGGAAAGACCAACCAGATGTTTAGAGGACTGGAGTTTTGAGCCATATGATAGTGGTGTGTCCTCTGGGGAAGAGCAGGGGCAGGAGATGGAGTCCACGTGTGCGGACAATCATACACATATAATGAGCCCCCAACAGAAACTCTGGACACTGAATCTCAGATGCGCTTTCCTGGTAACACTCTGTGTGTGCAGTTACACACCGGTGTGCTAGGGGGATGGTGCATCCCGAGCTTGTGGGAAAAGAACACCATAAGCGTGCCTTTGCTACAAGAAAAGTGTCCCCTTACTATAGCACTTATCTGAGTTCTCTGCAGTGTTCTGGTGAATTATCAATTCTGAGGAGGGTAGTGGGAATCCCCAAATTTGTAGCCAGTTGGTCAGAGGTGTGGGTGCCCTGGGAAGCGCTGTCTGAGTAGGGCCATGCTGGGAGGACTGTTTCTTTAATCTGTGGGGTTGGCCAAGCCCCAGAGAGCTACAGAATTGTATTGCAGCATCTTTGAGTTCTTTGCTCTAAGACTTTTTTTTTTTTAAAAAAAAAGATTTATTAATTTATTTGAAAGTCAGAATTACACAGAGAGAGAAGAGGAAGAGAGAGAGAGAGGGCTTCCATCCGATAGGGGGCAATGACCGGAGCTGCACCGATCCAAAGTCAGGAGCCAGGAGCCAGGAGCTTCCTCCAGGTCTCCTACATGGGTGCAGGGGCCCAAGGACTTGGGCCATCTTCTACTGCTTTCCCAGGCCCATAGCAGAGACCTGGATTGGAAGAGGAGTAGCGGGACTAAAACCGACGGCCATATGGGAAGACGGCGCTTCAAGCCAGGGAATAACCCACTGGGCCACAGCGCTGGCCCTGCTCTAAGACTCTTGATTTGGCAATCCATTCACTCTATAGTTATTTGTTTGAAACACTGCCCACCCCCCTGTTTCTATTTTCCCTCTTCTGTCTTTCTGAAACTCCTGCTAGTTTTGTTTTTTCTCTTGTGTCTACCTCCTTGTATTGATTTTTAAGATTTTTAAAAATTTATTTGAAAAGCAGAATTATAAAAAGAGGGAGTAACAAAGACATCTTCCATTTTCTGGTTCATTTCCCAAATGGACGCAACAGCTGGGGCTGGACCAGGCTTAAACCAGGAGCCTGGAACTCCATCCAGGTCTTTCATTTGTGTAGCAGGGGCCTTATTACTTGGGCCATCCTCCACTGCTTTCCTAGGCGCATTAGCAGGGAGCTGTATAGGAAGTGGAGCAGCTGGGACTCGAACCTGTGCCCATATGGGATGCCTGTGCTACAGGTAGTGGCTTACCTGCTGCACCACAATGCCATTCCCACCTCTGTTTTGTTTGACTTTTCAGTAAAGTTTCTCAACTTTCAATCCTTCTATTGTCTTGACATTTTTAAACTTATTTTTATTTTTAAATTTTTCTGCTTCCTGTTTTCTCTATTCCTCTGGTTTCTTCCCCACTTGCTTTGCTCTTTGTTTTTCTGAGGCTTTCATCAAACATCTGGTGATCCCAGGTTGCCAGTTCTTATTTCTGCCAAAGGGTGAGGTGGGTGGGCATTTGGAGCAGTGACTGGGATGTTGCTTGGGGTGCCCAGTTCCCATCCCAGAGTGTTTGGATTCAAGTTCTGTCTCCACTCCTGATTCCAGCTTCCTGCTATTGTGCACCCTGGAAGCAGCAGACGATGGCTCAAGTACTTAGGTCCCTGCCACCGTGATGGAAAACTAGATGGAATTCTAGGATTCTGGCTTTAGTCCAGCCCAGCCCTGTCTGTTGCTGGCATTTGAGGAGTGAACCAGCAGGTGAAAAATCTCTCCTTATCTCTGTCTCTGTTTCTCTTTCAAATAAATGAAAATGAATCAATAATTTTTAAAGTTAGTGATAATCATCCATTTAAAAATAAATGGAGTGAGGCATTAATTGTTGATTGACAGCGCCATGTATATGGGTGAGTTGAGGGATATGTTGATTATTGGACCTCATGAAAGGGTTCAGAGGCAGGGACCTGGCAGTATCAGCAAGGGTTCCTTGGAACCAGGGCAGTTTTCAGTTATCACAGACAGGGCAAGATTATAAGCCTGGCTGCCAATCTTCAGGGAACCAAGAGGAAAAGGGGCTGAAGAAGTCTTACAGTCCAGCAAATCCCCGCCCCCCAAAACAGTTTGTCATGGTTAGCTGCACTTGGTGTCCCCAAATCCAGAGCTTCCCAATTTACCCTTTCTCCTGCCAGCTGGGAGGAGAGCAGTTGTTTACCTACAGAAGTGAAGGAGGACATTTAGGAGTCCAATTGTGTGGCCTTTTACCCAGTCCTTCTCTTTTCAGCCCCATCCTATAACCCTGCCTGCGGAGGTATCTGGTGCCTCCAGTTTTTGAGCTATTCTTGGGTTCCCATGCACTGACAACTTGCTTCTTGTTGATACTTCTCTCTCCTTCACTCCACTCCCATCTAGGAGCTACAACACCTGCTTTCCCTGGCCTTTGCCAAGTCAGCTCCTCCTTATTGCACAGTGGTTAAGATAGTGCTTGGCTGCCTATGTCCTGTTTTGGAGGGCCTGGGGTCAAGTCCCAGCTCTGCTCGCCATTCCAGCTTCCTGCTAATGTGTACTCTGGGAGGCAGCAGGTGATGGATCATGTGGTTGGATCCTTGCCACCACATGGGAGACCCAGATTGAGTTCCAGGTTCCAGGCTTTTGCCTGGCCCAGTCCTGGCTGTTGCAGGTGTTTGGAGGAGTGAACCAGCAGATAAGAGATCTCTGTCTGTGTGTCTGCTTTCAAATAAATAAAATGGATTTTTTTTTAATTTAAAAAAGAAAGAAATTCTGTACTCACTAAGCAGACACTCCCAGCCCTCCTCACCTTTAAAAGATTTTATTTGTTTATTTGAGAGGTAGAATTACAGACAGTGAGAGGGAGAGACAGAGATAAATATATTTCATCTGCTGGCTCACTCCCCAAATGGCTGTCAAAGCCAGTAGCCAGGAGATTCTTCCAGGTATCCCACATGGGTGCAGAGGCCCACCTTTCTCCCATGGCCTGGGAAAGCAGAAGGTGGCCCAAGTGCTTGGGCCCCTGCACCCACGTGGGAGACCTGGAAGAGGCTCCTTGCTCCTGGCTCCTGGCTTCAGATCTGCCCAGCTCTGGCTGTTGTGGCTAACTCGGGGGTGAACCAGCAGATGGAAGACCTTTCTCTCTGTCTCTCCTTCTGTCTGTAACTCTACCTCTCAAATAAATAAATAAAACCTTAAAAAACAAAAACAAAAAAAAAACCATGGAACTGGAATGTGAACCCAGGCATTACTGATATGAGATGCAGGTGTTCCAAATGCTGTCTTTTTTTTTTTTTTTAAGATTTATTTATTTATTTTGAAAATCAGAGTTAGAGAGAGGGAGAGTGCTTCTCCTGGTCTCCCATGTGGGTGCAGGGCCCAAGGACTTGGGCCATCCTCCATTGCACTCCCAGGCCACAACAGAGAGCTGGACTGGAAGAGGGGCAACTGGGACAGAATCCAGCACCCCAACCGGGACTAGAGCCTGGTGTGCCAGCGCTGCAGGCAGAGGATTAGCCTAGTGAGCTGTGGCGCCGGCCCAATTAATCTTTTTAATAGAGAGCTTCCATTTGCAGGTTCATTCCCCCAGTGGCCACAGCAGCCAGAGGTAGGGCAGACTGAAGCAGAAATCCCACATGGGACTTCCACGTGGGTGCCAGGGGCCCAGGCATTTCAGTTGTCATCTGCTGTCTCCCAGGGTGAATTAGCAAGAAGCTGGATAGGAAGCAGAGTAGCTGGAACTCCAATGGCACCCAAACACCACTTTAGCCTGTTCACCCACCCCTCTTTATTGTCTTTTTTTTTTTTAATATTTATTTATTTGAAAGTCAGAGTTACATAGAGAGAGGAGGAGAGGCAGAAAGAGAGAAAGAGAGGGTCTTCCATCCGATAGTTCACTCTCCAACTGCCTGCAATGGCTGGAGCTGAGCCGATCAGGAGCTTTCTCCGGGTCTCCCACTTAGGTGCAGGGTCTCAAGGACATGGGCTGTCTTCCACTGATTCCCCAGGCCATTGCAGAGAGCTGGATTGGAAGTAGAGTAGCCAGGACTCAAACCAGTGCTCATTTGGGATGCCGGCATTGCAAGCAGCAGCTTTACCCTCTATGCCACAGTGCTAGCCTCATTACTGTGTTTTTAACAAAGATTTATTTATTTATTTGAAAAGTACAGTTACAGAGAAGCAGAGAGAGAGAGAGAGAGAGATCCTCCATCTGCTGGTTCACTCCCCAAATGGTCACAATGGCCCGAGCTGGGCCTATCCAAAGCCAGAAGCCAAGAGCTTCTTCTGGGTTTTCCATGTGGATGCAGGGGCCCAAAGACCTGGACCATCATCTACCAGTCTCTCAGGCATACTAGTACGAAGCTTGATGGGAAGTGGAGCGGCTGGGACTCGACCCCTGGAACCTGAGCCCATATGTGATGCCGGTACTGCAGGCTGTGGCTTTTACCCATTGTGCCATAGCACCAGCCCCTTCACTTTCTTTTTCTTTTTCTTTTTTAAAGATTTATCTATTTGAAAGTCAGAGTTACACAGAGAGAGGAGAGGCAGAGAGAGAGAGGTCTTCCATATGCTTGTTCACTTCCCAATTAGCTGCAATGGCCAGAGCTGCGCTGACCCAAAGTCAGGAGCCAGGAGCTTCCTCCGAGTCTCCCATGCGGGTGCAGGGGCCCAAGGACTTGGCCACCTTCTACTTCTTTCCCAGGCCATAGCAGAGAACTGGGTGGGAAATGGAGCAACAAGGTCTCAAACCAATGCCCATAAGGGATGCCCGCTACACCACAGTGCTGGCCCACCCTTCACTTTCTTGATTGTGTCCTTTGATGCAGAAGTTTTTAATGTTGGTGAAATCCAATTTATCTATTTTTCTTTTGTGGGTTTTAGTGTCATATCTAAGAATCCATTGTCAGATCCAATGTCCTATGGCTTTTCCCTTATGTTTTCTTCTAAGAGTTTAATAGTTTCAGTTCTTACATTCATGTCTTTTATCCATTTGAGTTAACTTTAAAAAGATTTACTTATTTATTTAAGAGTCAGAGTTATAGACAGAGAGGCAGAGACAAAGGTCTTGCATCCACTGGTTTACTTCCCAAATGGCTGCAATGGCTGGAGCTGGGCAGATCCCAAGCCAGAGCCAGGAGCTTCTTCTGGGTCTCCCACGTGGATGCAGAGGTCCAGGCACTTGGGCCATCTTCCACTGTTTTCCCAGGCTATGAGCAGGGAGCTGGATCGGAAACATAGCAGCCGGATGCATGAACTGGTGCCCATATGGGATGCCAGTACTGCAGCTGGAGGCTGAGCCTATTACACCGCAGTGCTGGCCCTTTGTTAATTTTTTAATATGGTATGAAGAAAAGGTTCAATCTTTTTTTTATTTTCTTCCATTTTGTGTCCCTGTGAGTTTGAATTTTTCTTTTCTAATCCATTTGCTGTTACCCTAGTGGAATTTCAGGAGTGCGTGGAGATAAACACATGTGATCAATCCTTGTATTTAGCCAGAAATCTGCCCTTTCTTTCAAACTGCAACAATTCTTACTTTCATTCCCCAGATCCCAGAGCCAGGTGGTCTGAGAGGGCTTGCTGGAGGAGGGAAATTTGATCTGAGCCTTAAAGATGTCTAGGATTCCAGCGCAAGGAAAGAGTTGGGGGGGGAGGGAGTGGGAAAGGGGAGTTGGGCTGGGGGGTGGGTAGGAGGAACAGAGGCAGAGGGAGGGCTCTGGGGCCAGCACCAGAAGAATGTAACCCATTTAAAGCTGGTTTCTTATCCCGTATCTGTGGCTCTGTTAATTCCGCTTGGGTTTCACTGCAAAGCAGTCCCGCCTTAGAACCCTAAGGAATGTGGCCTTGCCCTAAGTGCTGTGAGAAAGGGGTTCTGAAGACTTTGCACCTCATTTTGCGGCCGATCTGGGGGAAGGGACGGGGCCTGGAGAGTCCAGGACAGCTTTGGAGCAGAGAGGAGAGAGGGGAGAGGTCTCTGTTCGCAACTGTGCCCCATCTGTAGAGTGATTCCCCCTCATCGGCCATCTCGCTGGAGAATGAAATCAAACTGCTGGCAAAGTGTTCAGCGCGGGGCCTGTGCAGAGGAGAGTTGCCCAAATGCCAGTTTGCTTCTCTTTCTTTGGTGATTTAAAGCAAACCTTCTGGGCCGGGTCCAGATGCCTGGCGAAGGGGCTTGGCCTGCACTGGCGAATCACGGCAGGTTTGCACACAGAGGAGTGCACACGTCTGTCTGTGCTCTGTGAAGATCCCTTCCAGAAGATGAGAGTCGGGGGAGAGGGAGGCGGTAATGCAGGAGGGGCGTCCTGAACCCCAGCCTGTATTGGTGACTCCAGCATCTCCTATGTGTCCAACGCGTGCATGGTTTCCAGCAGTGGCCCCCAGTGGCTCATGAGTTGACTGAGCGCTTAAACTGGGGCTTCCAGTTTGCCTTCTTAGCGGTAGACATGACTGTGGTTGGGGGAGGGTGTTCCCCAAACCTGAAGGGCTGATGTAGCCAGCCTGAGCTGCCCCGTGCGGGGATGAAATGGCGTTTCTGGGAACTTTGGAGGGTGTGATAATGACGGAAGCCCAGGGCACCCCCTGGCACTGCCCCTCATGGGGCCACAATACCAACTGCCCAGGGCCTGAGATAGTTGTGAGACCCTTGCCCAGCGCCATGGCAGTGTATCCACTCCCTCCTCTGGGTGCTGAGCTCTGGAGACCTAGGTGGAGCGAGGCAATCACCTGGAAATGACTCTTCTGTCCACTAGAGGGAAACCCAGGCCAGAGAGATGGGGCAAGTTGTGCGTGGGCGCCCTGAGGCTGGAGGATCAGGAAGAGGCTGGCAGCCCCAGGAGCTAAGCGACCTGGGCCTGGTGCTGTGTTGCCTGCGGTGGGCATCAGCTTGGTAAGAGCCTACCGTGGCACTACCAGGGGTCATGGGAGCTGCTTGAAGGACAGTGAGTAGAAATTAAGTTCTACATACTTACACTCAGCTATGCTAAATCAAAGACTCCAAACTCATTACTCTCTCATTATTTTACTGGATTTGATTTTTTTTTTAAGATTGACTTATTTATTTGAAAGGCAGAGCCACAGAGAGGCAGAGGGAGAGAGAGAGAGAGAGAGAGAGAGAGACTCTTTCATCCTCTTGTTCACTCTCCAGTTGGCTGCAACAGCAAGAGCTAGGGAAGCCAGGAGCCAGGAACGTCTTCCAGGTCTCCCACGCAGGTGCAGGGGCCCAAGGACCCGGGCCATCTTCCACTGCCTCCCCAGGCCACAGCAGAGAGCTGGATCAGGAAGTGGAGCAGCAAGTTCTCCAACAAGGGCTCGTTTGGGGGTGCCGGCACTGCAGGTGGCGGCTTTACCTGCTATGCCACAGCGCCGGCCCCTGTATTTGACTATTATCTATTGTAGCCGCTCTGGTAGAAGTACCATGTGTGTGTTACTGTCCAATTTGAACTTCAGAGGTTTGAAATTGGCCATGTGGATATTTACTCTATGGAAACTCAAACATGCCCCAACTCGGGGCTGCCTGTCTCTCCTGAGTCCCCTCCCCGGGCTGTGAAATATTTATCAGGACATCACCGCCCAGGTCTTTCCTCCATCAGGTGTTGCGGGGCAGAGAAAGGCCTTTCCAGAGGTCCCTGCCAACACAGACACGCTGGAGGCTGTCCCTGTGTCGGAGCACCGAGGCGGGGAACATGGCTGTGTTGCAGCAGGAGCCTGGCCTGGGAGGTGCTGGCCTGGTCTGGGGCTTTGCGTGGGCTGCTCCCCTCAGCTTGAAATCTGCATGCCTGTCTTTCCGCCTACCTGTGAGTAATTAGGAAGTGTCCCTGCCCCAACCCTCATCTCCAGAAAGGCAGCTTCCAGAGGGCCAGGGAAGCTGTCACCTGGGTCTACACCCCCAGGCCCATGGGCTGCAATAGGCAAGATGCTGGAGTTAGATCCCTGCTGTGCTGCCCCGAGGAAGGCACTTAACCCCTCTGGTCTTGAGTCTCCTAAGTGTAAATAGGGAAACCGGGACTCATCCTGCCTGGCTGTGGAGAAGATTAAACCAATCAATCCCCCCAAGCTCTCAGCTGGACGTTTCCACCCACCTAGAAAGTGTTCCACAATGGGGAAGGCTTCCTGGTTATCGTAGCTGTGGGGTGGGGAGGATACGGAACTTCAATGGGCTCTGAGCGCCTGATTGACTACCTGGCACCCTGCGTGTCAAGAGGCGTGGGGCAGGCCGGCGCAGTGGCTCAATAGGCTAATCCTCCACCTTGCGGCACTGGCACACCGGGTTCTAGTCCCGGTCGGGGTACCGGATTCTGTCCCGGTTGCCCCTCTTCCAGGCCAGCTCTCTGCTGTGGCCCGGGAGTGCAGTGGAGGATGGCCCAAGTGCTTGGGCCCTGCACCCCATGGGAGACCAGGAGGAAGCACCTGGCTCCTGCCATCGGATCAGCGCGGTGAACCAACGGCACAGGAAGACCTTTCTCTCTGTCTCTCTCTCTCTCACTGTCCACTCTGCCTGTCAAAAAAAAAAAAAAAAAAAAAAAAGAAAAGAAAAGAAAAGAAAGAGGGCGCGGAGCACGAGGAGGTAAATCTGTGATGGCCCAGTGGGCAGATGTGCCTAGAACGCCCGAGGCCCGGCAAGGAGCGCCTCTTTCACACCCACCCCCATCTCCATTCAGGGCTTGAGGGGCCGCAGGGCCGGCAGCCGGACGTCACAGAACCCGGGCTGCGCGCAGGAAGCAGTGGCTTGGGCTGTCCCGTAGCCTCAAAGCGGCGGAAGGGAGGGAGCAGCCGGCACCTGCATTGTGCGAGCCCCGCTCCCCACCGAGCCGCCGCGGACCCCCGGCGCGTCTTCCCCAAGTCCTCTGACCAGGGCGGGCCGCTGGCTTTGCAGGCAGGTGTTCGCGGGAGACATGTGCGCTTGAGTTTTTCTTCTTGAGTTGCCTCATTCATGCACCCGCCAGTTACCGAGCTGCGGAAGGAATTAGCGCACAAAACATCGTCTGTGACCCCAAGGATCTTAATCCTGGCCCTGCCAGGGATGAGCTGTGTTTCTCAGCAAAGGACCTCATTTCCCTGGGCCTCAGCGGGAAAAGTGCTGAAATCAATGAGGTTTCTCCACTACCTGATGGAGTGTTGGATTACAAGAATTTATTTATTTATTTTTTAAAGATGTATTTATTTATTTGAAAGGCAGAGTTACAGAGAGAGAGAGAGAGAGAGAGAGAGAGAGAGAGAGAGAGAGAGAAGAGAGGTCTTTCATCCATTGGTCTATTCCCCAAATGGCCACAATGACCAGGACTGGGCCAGGCTAAAACCAGGAGCCAAGAGCCTCTTCCAGGTCTCCCACATGGGTGGCAGGGACCTAAGCACTTGGACTATCTTCTGCTGCTTTCTCGGGTGCATTAGCAGGGAGCTGGATCGGAAGTGGAGCAGCCAGCACTGCAGGCAGGGGCTTACCTGCTTTGCCGTAGTGCCAGCCCCAGATTACAAGAATTCTATGTGAGGTCCTTGAAACCACGATTGCAACTAGTAAGCACTGGTTAAAGTAGGATTTTGTTTTAAAAAGTATTTTTGTTTCTGTTAGTGGAGAGGGTGGAAGATAAAGAAGTGCCCAACCTTGTGAATTGGGGGCCTGAATAATGTTTTTAAGGATTTTTAACATTGATTGCCAACATTGAAAAGTTATGAAATTTCATCTAAAACTCAGATTTTGGCTCCTTTTGAAACAACTGAGGATCTGGGAGGCTTGTGTTTTATAAGCGGCTGGCGGCGCTAGGCTAGAGGCAGTCTCTTTTTTAATACTGTATTTTTGTATGCCTTTTGCGAAGTGGTGTTAATTGTTGTTGTACAAAGAAGGGGGGGGGACCCTCTTGGGCAATTCCCCTGTTGCAAGGATTCGAAAGGCAAGCTTCTCCGGAAAGGCAGATCTTTTATTTGGTTGTGATTCTCGATTGCCTGATTTTTAAAACGTTGCCTCCTGGGGCATCTTCTTCTCATAAAAGATTTCTCAAACATGTCAGAGTGGAGCAGCTCATGCCACTGGGATGCCTGAACCTCAGGAAAGATCAGTAGGCCTGTGAGTGTGCACAGCTGAGCTGGAGGCCACGAGAACAAGTGCCTGGGCCGAAGAAGTGCCTGAAGGGGAGTGGAGATGGCGGGGGACAGACAGGTGACAGGTGTTCAGAAAGTAAGCTTGAGGAGCGCAGTGCTGTGGCATAGCAGATAAGTCTGCCACCTGCAGTGCCGGCATCCCATGTGGGCGCCGGTTCAATTTCTGGCTCCTTCACTTCCTATCCAGCTCTCTGCTATGGCCTAGGAAAGCAGTAGAAGATGTCCCCAGTGCTTGGGCCCCTGCACCTGCGTGGGAGACCCAGAAGTACCTGGCTCCTGGCTTTGGATCGGTTCCAGCTCTGGCCATTGCAACCATTTAGGGGAGTGAACCATTGGACGGAAGATTTCTTTCTCTCTGCTTCTGCCTCTCTGTAATGCTGCCTTTCAAATAAATAATAAAATCTTAAAAAAAAAAAGTATGTAAGTTTGACAGGCTGTGAGGTCTGCGAGTGAGAGAGGAGACAGAACTGACTTTGGGGTTTCTGGCCTGGGAGATGGGCGGGAGGTGGACACATTCACTGAGCTAAGGGGGTCTGAGAGTCTGGGTCAGCCCTGGGGAGATGGGTGGAATACTGGGGCTCTGGGGCTCAGAAGAGGGGTTGGGCTTAAGATTCCTCGCTGGTAAGACAGGGCTCCGGGGAGCAGTAAGATAACCCTCATAGTGTAGGCACAGCCAGAGGCTTGGAGCAGATGATGAGGATCCATTTATACCTAAGGGGTTAAGAGATGTCTTTAGGGGAGCTGGCAGGATATTAAAGGAGGAGACAAGACTGAAAGACACCTGCCTCCCCAGGTGGCCTTAGCCTCCACACTGCAGACTGGGCCCTTCCCCGATACCTGAGTGCAGAGGTAGACTGAGGAGCAGGTGGGGAGGAGTGGCTGTGATCAGAGCCTGCTGTGCTCAGACAACAGGTGGGCTAGGGGCAAGCCCAGGGCTCTGAAGTGCCCCCCGGCAGCTCCTTCCTGCCCACCAGGGTGGAGGGCCTCTGAGACACTACTGGAAGGGGCCCCAGTGGCTGGAGAGTGAGGAAACAGGACCCCCGGGACACTCTTCTCAGCTGTGGGAAAGTTGGGAGACCAGTGGCACCCAGAGCTGCCTGACTGGCTCCTGGGACCATCCCTGGTGGGGTACTTAGCTGGCGGCATTGAGGTCACTACTGAGAAACGCCTGCATCTTGTTTGGCAGATGGAGATCCGATGTATTAACTCCTGCCATGTTCCAGACACTTGCACACGTATAGTGTTCGATTGTCACAGACATCCTAAGACTCCCTAAGACTCCACAGACGAGAAACTGGCATTCAGAGAGCATTAGTCACATGCGGTGTACACCCAGCTGGTGAGAGGCGGAGTTGGGAGGACAAGCCTGGAGCTCAGGCTCTGTCCCTCTGGTTTCTCCTTGGGTGGCCCCTCTCTTGCAACCCAATCGCCTTTCAGTCTAACCCTTGGGCTCTACCCTGGTGTCCTCCTCACCTTCACCCTGTCCCTCCCATTCCATCTCCAAATGATTAGCAAATCTGTCAGTTCAGCCCTTCTGCAGATCTTGCATCTGTCCCCTTCCCTCCTTTCTGGCGCACTCTCCCAGTTTGGGCTTCCTGATCTCCTTCCTGGGCCAACACACCAGCCTCCTCCTTGCTCTCCCTGCCTTATGGTCCCTTACCCCCTCCCTCAGTCCCTCTTCCACATCACCAGCCATAGGGCTCTTCTACAATGCAAGGCTGACCACGTCACTGTCTTTAATTCCTGTCAATGATAGCCTGTTGCCCTCTGGATGAAGTTCAAGTTCCCAAACAGGTCACCAGATTGTGTAGGCCCTTGTCACCAACCTCAGCAGCCTTGTACCCACTGCTCTGTTGGCTGGCTGCACACTCAAGCCAGACAGAACGCTGGCCCATCCTCCTCTGAACAGGCCTGGGACTGGGCTTTCCTGCCTCTGAGACTTTGCTCCTGCCACACACGGTCTTTCTCATCCCTGGCTGCCTTCCAAAGCTTAGCTTCATGCAGGGTCCTTTTGCCAGAAGCTGGCATGCCATGGATTAAAGTTTTCTGTGTGGCTTGTTCTCTCCTGTGTTGAACAGCATGAGTCCCGTGGATCCCTCCTCTGCAACCAGCCTACTGCCTGGCGTGCTGGGCAGGTTCACTGTCACGCATCCCCTCCACAAAGGCCCTGGCTCCAGGTTCAACCCCTTGCCCTGGCTTGGATCTGTTCCAGGGGCAGCAGCAACTCCAGGTTTGGCTCCTGGCTCAGCTCCACCTCTGATTTCTAGTCCTGAATTACCTCAAACTATAGTTCCAGCTCTTGGCCTAGAGCCAATTTTGGTTCAATATCCAGGAATAATATGGTTTAGCTTGTGGCCTTGGTACAAGTTCACAAGTCAGCCAGTTGTTTCCCTCTTTCCTAATCCCCAGCTCCACTTGCTCAGACTGAAGCTTCCTGCCTCAGTGCTGCCAATCAGCGGGAAAGTATGAAGGAGGAAGCAGCCCAGGACAGAGCACCATGCGGCTCAGGACCATTGCGTGAGTCATGGTGGCCTGGAGCCACATTGTGCAGCATCACAGCCCATCCTCAGGGTGCGGGCCAGTGCAGGGCAACAAACGGTTCCCGGTTCCAAGCCAGCCCCTACCATTCTCTGAGTGTGCAGCTCTGGCCATCTCTGTGGACCCCGGTTCTCTTTCTTGTTCATAAAATGGGGATACAAGATACGTGAGGATGACAGGTGACAGTATTGTGGTGTTCTGGGTACGGTGCCTGGCACAGAGTAAGTGTCAACACCTGGGAGGACCTTTGCTCTTCACACTCTCCCGAGGGCTGCTGGGGTCAGCTCCTGCAGGTGCCCTGCACATCCCACAGTATCTGTTGCATAAGGGCTCTCTTACCACCATAACACTAGGAGGTCTGGCATGGTCAGCCTGCCAGCCAGGGCTACTGTCCCTAGGGCATCTTGGGCCTTGGGGGCAGAGCTGGGGCATCATGCTGGATCTCCTGCCCAGAACTCCATGTCCCTGACGTCAGGGACAAATATAGGTTCACAGGTTAGTAGGGGAAAAGTCAGTCTCTTTTCCTTGCTGGGTGCTGAGCCTTTGGCACGGGGGATGCAAAGGTGCTTCCTTCTCTACTCCAACTGCCTCTCTGGGTCTCTGTCCTATCCAAGCTCAGAAGGCAAAGGCTCATATGGATAAGAGAACTTGAGGAGCCTGTCCCCAAATGTGGGGGACATCCATAGGGTCTGAGAGTGATGTATAGGTGAGTGAATAGGTTTGGATGTATGTGTGTATGGGATGGTACATATGGAGGGTAGGCATGTTAGAATATCATGTGTATAGTATGTCTGTATACCACGAGTGAGTCAAGGTGCGTGGGTCTGTACATACTGTGGGTGATGGGAAGACTTTGCCTATATGTAGCATATGTATGATGCATGTGTAGAGATAAGTGAGGGCTGGGTATGTGGTTTAAGCAGCGTTTATTGGGAGTCTGTGTGTGATATATGTGTTTCTTGGGAGAGGGGACAGGGTGGGGACATGTGAGCTCACAGTAGGGAGTGGAGAGGTGTTGGGGCATTTGGGATTCCCTGTTGAAGTCTCTGAGTGGCCTGGGCAGAGATCGTTGTCTATTTGCTACAGGATCAGAGGGCAGTGGGGGAAGAGCCAAGGGGATTGAGTCCCTTCCTCCTGAGAGCCAGACGCCCCACGCCCAGCTGGCTGCCCTGCCCCGGAGTCTGCGAACACACAAGGGAAATAAACACAACCTTTGGAAGGCCTGCTAACGTGTCTCGGGGGAGGCCCCAGCTGGTAATTTCTATGGGCTCAGCTGCCCCTGCTTCCCTGCCATTGACCAACAAATGCAGCTGGTGGGGTCGATGGCCTTGCTGCCACTGACTGGCCCCAGATTTTTGCCTCAAGGCCTTAGTCCAGCTCCTGAGCCTCCAGCGCCTCCTTGCCCAGGGGACTTGGCTTAAATGCAATGCATGGCTCTGGTGGCTCCAGGCCTGAGCCAGGGAGGAGGGAGGAGACTTTGGGGACTTCTAGGGATAAGCCACACCTAGGCTCCCAATCAGGAGGAAACTAATTTTAACCCAGCTTGGCTCCTCCTCTAGGTGTGCCTCTTTCTGCAGGGGGTGGGGGGTGTGCCCCCACCCTGGAATGACTCCTTATGTAACCATCCTGTCTGTGCCTCCTATCACATTCCCATTTACACTCCATGCTGCACAGGCCCGGAACCACTTATATTTCTAGGAATGTGCTCTGCAGCCCACTGCCCAAAGCACCCCACCCACCCTGCTTGGCCAAGTGGAGTCTCCTCTCACATTTCAGGTTAGGTTTAGGCATCAGCACATCTGGATGCTGAAACTACTAGTTGTCCCCTAGTATCCGTTTTCTTGTTTGTCCTTAGTCATAGAGGCCGGGTTTTTGGTTGCACCCATGGTTGGACTGGAATAAAATTCATTTTTTCCCAGAATTCCTGGCAGCTAGGTGTGGTTATATGACTCAATTCAGCCCGTAGCCTGTAGATCGAAGTGTTTTGTGCAACTTCCAGGGATTATTATTTAAAGGGAGAAGGTGCCATTTTTCGCTCTTTCCTCAGCTGAGGTGGTTGGAAATGTAGGTGTGATGATGAGAGCTTGAGCAACTACCTCGGACAATGAGCTAGAAGCATGGTAGAGAATGGTCCAGCAACAGAATGGAAAGTACCAGGGCTCTAATCAGGCATACATCATACTAGCTCTGGACTGATGATCTCAAGACTCCTAACTGGTTGTACTGACTGTGATTTGGGATTTTTCTGCTACCCATAGCCAAACCTGAGCCTAACTAACACCCTTTTCTTGGATCAGCCCTCTCTTCTCTGGTCACCTCTGTGTCCTCTGCCAACACACTCCTTTCTAATTGCTTGGTTATACCTGCTCATTTGACTGTGGGCCCACGAGGGCAAGTTCCATGCCACCTTCTAAGCAAAGTACCTACAGACGCAAAAATGTTAGTTACATGAACAAGTGGGTGGGATACAGTGTTCGGGCATGCAAATCTGGGTGGAGACATACATTTGGAGTTATTAGTATAATTGTAGTCATTGAAGTGGAGAGAGAAAAGGGGGTGAAAAAAAATGGGTTCAAGGAAGAGATCCCTCTGAACTCTACCATTTAAGATCATGTTGAGGAAGAAAAATCCTAGAATAAGCCTCAGGAAAATCCATTAGCAAAAAAAAAAAAAAAAAAAAGAAGAAGAAGAAGAAGAAGAAGATAGGTAGCAAGAAGCAGGCAGTGTGCTGCAGGGCAAGTGTGCTCAGAGACCCCACCCCTGGGAGGAGCTGGTTGCCTCCAGCAGCCCACAGCAGCCTGGGACAGGTACAGATAAAGGAATCATCTGGGCCTGAGCCAGAATGAGAGCAGGGGACCAGGTTGGCCAGAGATGTGCCAGCCCTATGGGAGGACAGATGAAGTGAAGCTAGGGAGGGCGGCTAGGCTGGGAGACATGGAGGGCCGGGGAGTCCTGAGGGGCTTGGAAAGCAGGTGATGTGGGAGAGAATGCAGATGGGGGCGAGAGGTTTTCAGGGAGTAACCTAGCCACGACATGCCCAGGAAACTCAAGCCAGCAGAGAGTGCTTTCCTGGCCCTGCAGTACTTCAGTCTCTCTCGGATCCCTTCTGGGGACCTTGGGAAACCCAGGGGCTCCTCATTGGAAAACTGGCTCATGGGGCTTTCTCTCCACGTCCTCTTCCATTCAACATCTCACTGGAGTTGACCCATGTCAATGCCAAGACCCACCAAAGGCACTGCTGCTGACCAAACTCAAAGCAGGTGTGACATCACGGCTGGTGTCTCTCCGGTCTGCACTGACGCCACCGCTGCCCGAGGTCAAGGACACCCACTGGAGGAAAGCGGGAAGTAGAGGTCAAGGACCCAGGGTTCTAGATTCCAGAGATGTGTGTTTCCACCCCAGCGCCGTCATTCACTAGCTTTGTGACCCTGAGCAAGCCGATTCACTCCCCTGAGCCTCAGTTTCCTTGTGTGCACGGGGGGGGGGGGGTACCAGAAAGCATCTACCTCATGGGCTTGTTATGAAGCTAAAATAAGAAAATGTATGCAAGCCACTTAACACAGTGCCTGGCCTAGAGTGGGTAGTTAACAAATGTTGGTGATTATGACTTTTGTTATTATAGTCCTTGCATTCATTAACTTTTATTTAACAAACAACCTCTAGGCATCCCCCCCACATGGGCC
This sequence comes from Sylvilagus floridanus, assembly GCA_949820135.1. NCBI lineage: Eukaryota > Metazoa > Chordata > Mammalia > Lagomorpha > Leporidae > Sylvilagus > Sylvilagus floridanus. The sequence goes on from OX463225.1 coordinate 30,803,834, forward strand.
CAGTACGTCAGCCAAAATGTATTTCCTGATATTTCCCAACATTTCCCATGTTCCCTTGCCCTCAGTGGCTTTGCACATGGGGTTTGCTCAGCCTTGCTTGCCCTCTGCCTGGCAACCTTGCCCTTGGAGCCCCCACTCAGGCATGGTCTCCTTAAGGCACTTGTCTGGGTCAGACGCTTCCTCTTCTGGGTTTGCCCCTGGCCAGGGCCTTCTCACAGCACAATTGCAGAGGGGACCAATCATATGGACCCCTAGAGTTATGCAATGTGGCAACTTGGCCTGTATCTCTGCTGTTTCCCTCTGTCGTCATTTTTATCAGACTTGTACCGTAATCACTGATTTCCTTGTTGGTTTCTCCCTCAGACTCTGAACTCCTCAGGGACCTCGCCTGACCCAGAGTCAGGCCATGACGTGAAGGGATCCTGCCCTAGTTCCTGCATCCCCGGCCTGGCTGGGGAGACAGGACAAACCAACATCAAACATGTCAAGAATGAAGCATGACCACAAGTTCACGTGACCCGATGTTTTTCTAGAAGACAAACAGAGCTGTAAGGGAGGATGCCGTGGTCAGCATGAAGCCTGGAACAGAGACAGACATGACGAGAGTGAATTTGGAAGACCCAAGGCCCCACACTTTGGAGCACTCAGCTTAGGCGAGTGCTCAGTCCCAGCCCCCTTCTTGATTTTCACTTGGTCTGCAGTGAGGGACTCAGCTTCACAGCTCTTACAGGGACATCCTGTAGCTAAGGGGCCAGCATGGGCAGATGCTCCAGGCTTCTTTGTCATGCATGGTAGCCAGGGGCACAGGCTGAAGCCCAAGGACCCACCCAGAGGACGAATGGACATTGTTCTGAAAAATCACTGGGCGGCGGGCATTTGGCCCAGCGGTGAAGACAGCCATGTCATATACCAGAGTGCCTGAGTTCAGTGCCTGGCTCTGCTCTTAGCTCCAGCTTCCTGCTGATGCGGATCCTGGGAGGCAGTGGGTGCAGCACCAATGACTAGGCTCCTACCACCCACGTGGGAGACCCGAACTGAGTTCCTGGCTCTAGTCAGGGGCCAGTGGATGGGGGTTCTCTCTTTGACTCTCAAAGAAGTAATAACAACTTGAGTGTTAGCCCTTCTGTAGGCAGAAGCCAAATGATAGGGCTTTTAGGAACGAGTTTCTCTTTCTTAATATGGATTTAGACTGTACAGTTGGTGAGAATAAACACTTGTATTTTGCAGGGGCATTCACATCCCTGTGTGTGTATGTGTGTGTGTGTGTATGTGTATGCATATGTATGTGTATGCATATGTGTGTGTGCAGTTGATCTGCATTTAACTACCCCACTATCATCCCTACTTGCTCCAAAAAGCCAAGTCTGGACAATGAGGAGGAGGTATAGTTTATCCTTTCTCACTGGGAGGAAGACTTTAAAGGGACAGGACCTCAAGGATCAAAACAGCCAAGCCCATCCTAGCTGTTCCGCTAAAGCCTAAGTCTTGAGCCCCTCCCTCCATCCTCCTGCTGGGTGCTATTCTAGACCAGTAGCTAGAATAGCTTGGGAAGTGTTCTACTGTTCCTTATCCTGTTGATCCTATCCCATGTGGCTTAGGGGGTGAGGTTTCCTGCACGGAGCCTCATGGAGGTTTCGCCTAGGGGAGGGCTGACAAGGTGGTCTCGTTCCGTGGGTGGAGGGAAGGGCAAGTTGAGACAGGAGAATAAAGGTAGGAACTGAATGTACTCTCGAAGGGACATCCTGTGAAAATGCAGAACAGGTTCTGATTGTTTTCCCCTCGGGTGGTTATGTGCTATGCACAATTTTAAATGATGGCTTCCAGTTATATTTCCCTACAGGAATTCCTGTCCCTTCGGTGCAGTCTGCTGCACATACATCTTGGGCCTGGGGTTCCCAGGGCTGGAGGTGGCCAGGGAGGGGATACAGCAAGCGAAGAGGGTGTAGCCTGGCCAGGAAGCTTCCATGAGGTCACTGTGGAGGAAGCACCATGGTGGAGTGAGGGGTCAGGCTGCAGAGGGCTCCTGCTGAGTCCAGAACAAGCAGGGGGAAGGAGGGGGCCTTGAAGGGGAGCAAGCGTGGAGTGGGTCCGTTAGAGGGGAGAGGCAGTCAGGGTGAGCAGCCAGGCTCCCGCAGAGGCTCAGGTGAGCCCCAGCCATCTCTTCTTCTGGGGCCCCAAGGCTTCCAGCCTGCCTCTGGCTGGAAGAGCAGGTGGGGTAAAGTTAGGGGGATGAGGTAGGAGAGGTGGGGGGTCTAGGCCCTGGTCGCACCTCCCATGCCTTTCCCCAGGAAGCCAAGCTGTGGGTTGTGCCTGGGCTTCCTCGCTGCTCTCTGCTGGGCAGAAAAGTCTTGATACAAGTGGGTTGGAGTTGGGCCACCTGAGGATGCCCTACATGCCACCTGCTTTGCCCTTCCCCTCCCACATCTTCCTGGTGGCCAAGAAAGTCCTCAGGCAGCTCAAGAAGACTTCACGTTGGCTTCTCATCTCGGAAGAAGGAGCAAAGCTCCCAGGAAGAGGAGTGGGGGGAAGAGAGAGCCTCAGCAAGTCACTCTTCTCTCTTCTGTGACACCCCACCCATCCACTCCCGCCCACAGAAGCCCAGAGTTCTAAGACCATCTAGAACTGAGGTCTAGAACAGAGCCCAGCCCAGTGTCCAGCCCCCAAGGCTACATCTGGAGCCCAGAGCTCAAGACCCATCCCAGGGCTCACAACACAATCCAGAACCCAAAGCCTGAGACAGGCCAACGCTCATCAAAGTTCAATTCAGAATCAACAGAACCAAAGACTCTAGACTGTACAACTTGGAGGCTAACTCAGTTGAGGCTCAAATTCTACCCAGAGACAAAGAGCAGACTTCAGGACTTAGAGCAAAGTCCAGCTTATAGACCCAGAACCCAGAGAACCCCAGATGCTCTGAGCCTGGAATTCACACCAAAGCTAAGGCTGAAGTCTAGAGCGCAAGGCACCCAGCATCCAGCTCAGAGCCCAGCTGAAAATCTAGAATCTAGCACAGATCTTATCTTAGCTCCCAACTGCAGTCCAGCCCAATAGGTGGCCTACACCCTACACCCTACACCCTACACCCAGCCCAGGGCCTAGCAGTCCCAAGGAAGAGGCCAGACTGCAAGCTGAGGAGAGGGAATTCCAGCTCCCAACCAATCCCTGGCAGGAGGAGACAGGACCTGGTGTTTTGGGGAAAGGGGTTCCCTGGGCCTTCTAGCCCCAGTCTGCAGGGCCCATCCTGGGCCTCAGAGACCAGGCAAAAGACAGCCTGGTGTTTCTCTGCAAGGGCGACCTCTCAGAACCCCAGTGGGGTTGGAGGCCAAGTTCTACTGCTGCTGACTTGCTCTGTGACCTTGGGCAAGTCCCTTTCCCTCTCTGGTCTCACTTCTCTTAGAAAGGAACTCAGGTGGTGCTTTGGAGCCCCCGACCCAGAAACTTATTGGAAGGGATTATTACTGATGGCCCCTTCGCTCATCTATCCTTTTATTCACCAAATATGCATGGAGGCCTGCAATGGCGGAGCGAACGAGGGCACGCGATGGAGACAGGCTGGAGCCACCGCCGCCGCCGTCTCCGCAGCCTGTAGAAACCGGCGTGAGCTAGCCTGCCAGAGAAACTGAAGAAGCAGAGCGGCTCGGTTAGGACGACGGCGCAAGGCCGCCTGCAAGCAGAGGGACTTGGAGATCACGCTGCAGAGGTCGAAAAAGGCCAAGGAGAAGAGGAACCCGAGCAGCTGTGTGGCTTCAGGCCCCAGCCTCTTGCCCCTCCCCGGGAGCCCGCCCGCTGCGTCTGCGTTTCTTCCTGGGCCCAGAGTTTGCTGGCAGGTCCCTTTTGTGCTTTCTTGCCCTCATGTGGCCTCTCTCCCCCGGGGGCTGCTCCTGGGAGTAGGGGTGGGAGTTCCCACTTCCCACTGTTTTTTATTCCTGTGGGGCACACCCCAAACTATTAAAAGTAGCTTTGGAATTTCTTGAAAATTTATCGAATGCAAGTAACAGGTAGATTTGAAATAGGGGGGATAAAATGGTCTTATTTGAGTTTTTAAAAATCTGGTGGATGGATCGTTGTTGGAGATTGGATCAGAAGGGGGCCGAGAGGCGTCGCTGCCACAGGCCACTGGGGATGGGATGGGGGTCTGAGATGACAAGGAGCAGTGTCTTTTTAAAACAATGTTTAGATTTATTTGAAAGGCAGAGAGAGAGAGAGAGAGAGAGAGAGAGAAATATCTTCAATCCATTAGTTCATTCCCCAAATGTCTGCAACAGCTAAGGCGTGCCAGGACAAAGCCAGGAGCCTGCGACTCCATTGGGGTCTGCCACGTGGGTGGCAGGGACCCATTTACTTGAGCCATCACCTGCTGCCTCCCAGGACACACATGAACAGGACGCTGGGTTTGAGGTGGAGGTGGGACTTGATCCCAGGCATTCTGATACGGGATGTAGGCATTCCAAGTAGCAGCTTAACCCCCACTCTGTCACAACACCCATCTCTCTCAGTATTCTTTTTTTTTTTTTTTTTAAAGATTTATTTATTTGGGCCGGCGCAGAGGTTCAACAGGCTAATCCTCTGCCTTGTGGCGCCGGTACCCCAGGTTCTAGTCCTGGTTGGGGCACCATATTCTGTCCCGGTCGCTCTTCTTCCAGTCCAGCTCTCTGCTGTGGCCCGGGAGTGCAGTGGAGGATGGCCCAAGTGCTTGGGCCCTGCACCCCATGGGAGACCAGGAGAAGCACCTGGCTCCTGCCATCGGATGAGCGCGGTGTGCCGGCCGCAGCGCGCCAGCCGTGGCGGCCATTGGAGGGTGAACCAAAGGCAAAAGGAAGACCTTTCTCTCTGTCTCTCTCTCACTGTCCACTCTGCCTGTCAAAAAAAAAAAAAAAAAAAAAAGATTTATTTATTTGAAAGGCAGAGGAGAGACACAGAGAAAGCCAGATCTCCCATCTGCTAGTTCACTTCCCAGATGGCTGCAACAGCCAGGTCTGCCCCAGGCCAAAGCCAGGAGCTCCCACATGGGTGGCAGGGGCCCAAATACTTGAGCCGTCCCACATCAGCTGGATCAAAGTGAACCAGCCGGGACCCGAACTAGCACTCTCATAAGAGATGCTGGCATTGTAAGTGGCAGCTTAACCCACTGTGCCAAATGCCCGTCCCTCACGGCGTCTTCGTTATACAGCAGGGATGTAATCAATTCCTAGTGTGCTGGGAATCCTTTCAGTGGCTGCCCACTATCTGCTCAATGTGAATGTGAGATCTCCTCGCTTCTCAGCCCCGGCGCCTACCAACTTCCATTTACACTCAGCCAGCGCAAGCAGCTCCCCAGTTCTGCACCCACCACCCTCCTCTCCACCATCTGTGCTGTGCCCCTCCCTACTCACTCCTCCAAACTTGGCTCCATCCTCCCCTGCTCCATGAGGCCTTCCCCGACCTCCACCCCTCAAACAGAATCTTTTCTCTGCTATGCACTTAGCAGATCTCTGGGAGGCATTGGCCGCATCATTTTGTAACATTCTGCCTGTATTTGTCTCCACGACTAAATGTCACCCTACCTGCTCCCCTCCACCGAAGGACAAGAGGACCCCTGCCTGGTTCATCCCTGAGCTGCTGGGGAGGCCAGAGTAAGCCAGGCAGTGCAATGACAAGCTTCCTTTCTAAGCATGCTTTTGTATTTAAGGATAAGGCTCCTGTGTTTTAAGTTTTTAATCTCCGAACGAGGTAAGAAGCTGTTTTCCCATTGTCATATAGCCTGCCAGTCCGAGGGAAGGGATAAAGGAAATAAATTAATATTTGTCAAGAGCCAACTGTAAAGGTTATTTTGCACACACAGATTGTCTCCCTGTGTCTTCAGGATAGCGTAAGGAGGCATTATTACAGATTAGATAATGATTTCATCAGTTTGCACCCACACAGAAACACAAAGTGTAAAAATACTGTTTCAGTACTAGTTATAGCATTACTTCACATTGGACAACACATTAAGGACAGATCCCACATGAGACATAAGTACACAGTGACTCCTGATGTTGATTTAACAATTTGGCATTCTTGTTTATGGCGTCAGTAATCTCCCTAGGCTCTAGTCATGAGTTGCCGAAGCTATGGAAGCCTTTAGGGTTCGCCGACTTCCATCTTATTCCGACAGGGTCATAGTCAAAGTGGAAGTTCTCTCCTCCCTTCAGAGAAAGGTACCTCCTTCTTTGATAGCCCCATTCTTTCCACTGGGATCTCATTCGCAGAGATCTTTCATTTAGGTCTTTTTTTTTTTTTTCCAGAGTGTCTTGGCTTTCCATGCCTAAAATACTCTCATGGGCCCTTGAGCCAGATCCGAATGCCTTAAGGGCTGATTCTGAAGCCAGAGTGCTATTTAGGACATCTGCCATTCTATGAGTCTGCTGTGTGTCTTGCTTCCCATGTTGGATCATTCTCTCCCTTTTTGATTCTATCAGTTAGTATTAGCAGACACTAGTCTTGTTTGTGTGATCCCTTTGACTCTTAGATCTATCAGTGTGATCAATTGTGAACTGAAATTGATCACTTGGACTAGTGAGATGGCATTGGTACATGTCACCTTGATGGAATTGTATTGGAATCCCCTGGCATGTTTCTAACTCCATCATTTGGGGCAAGTCTGATTGAGCATGTCCCAAATTGTACATCTCCTCCCTGATGAAATCTTTACTTAGTATATACTGAATCAATCTTCTGTATATAAAGATAATTGAAAATGAAAAAAAAACCCTTGGTGTTAAATTGGAAATTGCATAGAAAATTAATCAATTTTTTTAAAAAATATCATGTAGGATTTCTGTCCTTAAGGTGCTGTACATTGTGCTGTATAGTAATACTATAACTAGTACTCCAACAGTATTTTTCACTTTGTGTTGCTATGTGAGGGCAAACTGTTGAAATCTTTACTTAATATATACTAAACTGATCTTCTGTATATAAAGAGAATTGAAAATGAATCTTGATGTTAATGGAAGGGGAGAGGGAGCGGGAAAGGGGAGGGTTGCGGGTGGGAGGGAAGTTATGGGGGGGGAAGCCATTGTAATCCGTAAGTTGTACTTTGGAAATTTATATTCATTAAATAAAAGCTTTAAAAAAAACAGATTAGATAATGAGGATCACAGGAGGGAAGTGACATGCCCAAGGTCGCGCAGTTAGCTACAGACAGAACTGTATTTAAACTTGGGAGCCTGACTCCAGGCCCACACTGTTTAACCGTCCTGGCTATTCTTTTATCTGTGACTCTTAATCAGTCTGAGATCACAGCACTACCATGCAGCTCTGGAGCCAGCCAGAGAGCTTGGCCTAGCCGGAGTGCAGGCGGAGGCAGCCATCACGTAGCAGCGGGTCGCCCAGCACACTTTTCATGCAGATGAGTAGAAGGAGGCGCCAAGTGAGGGCAGGACTCCAAGGGGACCTGAGCAGGTTCTGCTTCTGCTACCTGGGCCCAAGGCCAGCAACTCTCTTACTCTGAAAGACCCTTCCAACTCTGAGAGGTTCAAGGCCAGTAGATCAAGGCAGGTCTTCCTTGAAGGGACGTGGGGTGAGCATGAGGAGGGCAGAGGCCTGACCAGCCAGGAAGGGAGAGGTATTGCTCAGGCATCAGTCCCCACCCTCTCTGCTGAGGCCAGGCACTGGGCTCTTGCCCAAGGAGCACCTCACCTGACCTACTGGGCCCTGGGGCCACCTGGGAGCTTTGTCCAACCCCTGGGGTGCCCTTTGTGTGTGATTCCATGGCCAGGAAAGCGTGGCTCTTTGAGCCAAGGCTGACATCACCCAGTTTCTTCCACTCTGTCATTCTTACCTCTTCTCAGGGGTCAGAGCCTTCCTGAGGAAGTAGGGCTGTCTCTTCTGGGCAGGACCTTGAACTTGGAGGAGTTTAGGGTGAGACGGCATACTGGCTGTCACTGGTGGCGAGGTACCAGCTGTCTCAAGGGCTCTCTGGGCACTCCCCATGCTCGTCAACCCCCTAAGAACAAAGGCTCAGAAGTCAGACCCACCACCCAGCTCCGTCCAGAAGCTCAGCACAGGGAGTCTCCCTCGGGAATGCTCCATGGCTTGTGAGATCAGATGGGTCAGCCCCAAGGCCTCTCTTGCCTCGCAATTGCCCAACCAACATCCAGGCAGAAACGAACAGCCTCTAGTGGCTTCAAGGGCCCTCAGATACTTCCTCCCAAAGAGACTCTTTCGGGACCCTCAAGAGTCCCTCCAATCCTAATTTTTGCCTTGCTTACTCCCCGTAGGGTAAACAAGGTGTAAGATGGGAAGAGGTGAGGCATCCTCATCATAGCAGCTATTCCAGGAAGCCCTGGCTCCAGGCTCCGCCTAGACCTTACCTCTTCAATTGCGCATTCCCTTGGAGCCTCCTAACCCCAGATTTGGTTATGGCATTTGCTATTCGCTGCTGAGCCATGTGGGTGCTGCCAGGGCATGGGCTTGGCTCCTACTTTTTCCCGAAAGTCTAGATCTCTCCACTGGATGAGCTCGCAAGCCACCCCACCTAGAAACACTGGCATCTGGCAACACATTCAGTCAGCAACAATCTCCTAGCACCAACACTCCAGCAGCTCCACCTAGTAATCCTGCCTCAGCAGCACCCTACTGTTCTAGAAATAGCACTTTGCGTCATCAGACACAAAGCTAGCCCCTAACCCTTGGTGTGAGTTTTCTCCCCCTGACCAAAGTGGCCTTGGGTTCTAATAACAATAACAGTCATGAAGATCTGTGTGCCAAGCACTGCTCTGAGCGCCCCACTTCGTGCTCAAGCCAACTCTACTAGAAAGGTTTTGTTTTCACCCCCAATTCACAGTTGGGACCTGAGGTTCAGAGAGATTCAGTGCTTGCCAAGAGTGAACTGTCATGGCGGTGACAGGCGATGAAGCTGGGTAATCTGCCTCTGGGATCTTTGCCCTTAACTCTGCTGCTAGGCCTTCCAGGAAGCTCGGAGGGTCCGGGGGCCCTCCTCAGCAGCCAGGCAGTGGATATGTGATGGCAAAGGAAAAACCCACCAGGCTGGGCTGGGTGCCCTGGGGGACACAGACTGTGGACAGCGACAAGAAGAGCTCCTAAGGTTTGTCTTCCACCATGAGGCTGGGCCGCACCCAGAAAGGGTCAGAGATGGCTGAGGGGTGGTCCTGCCACAGAAGGGGGGGCTGAGTGCCCCTCGGGGGCAAGCCCTTGTTCTTACTGCTGCTCTAATGAATAGAATATTGCTATGGAGGAATGGGCCCTCGGCTTCCTTCCAGGCTCTTGAGGCCAGTAAGTACCTTTGGGGTTACCCTCAGCCCATCACAGATGGGGAGCCTCAGCAAGGCCCCCATTGGCTTTGGGTAAGGAAGTGGGAAGGAGGATGGGGGTAGGGCTGGGGCAGTTGGGCTGTAGGCACTGAAGGATTACATTGCTAAATGACAAGCCTACGGCTGCACTCTTCATCAGAAAAAGGGGCCTGACTCTGGGTTATAAAGTTGAACCTCTGCTTTGCTTCTCTTAGCTTCAGGCTTTCCATCTATAAGATGGGGGGATTAAAAACAACCTTTTCCAGTGGTGTTTTAAGGAGTGAATGCTATGCTATATGCACAGCACTTAGCGCAAACCTTGCCCAGCTCACAGTGGGTGCTCAGTCATCGTGAACTGCTGTATTAGCAGTGCCCCGATAGTGTTCACAGAGACCAAAGGTAACACACAACGGCGTGTTATGGGGTTCTGTGCTGACCGACTACGGAGGTGAAGCTGCAAGGGGCAGGCTGGAACTACATTGAGAGAGAAAACAGTGGGCAACAGAACCAGCATTCAAAACAGTTTCAGCAGGCTGGAACAAGCAAGATGACATTGGACATTGTTGGGCCATGGCTTCAAGACATTACACAAAGCAAGGGAAGGGGGAGAGGCCTGACTTGACCCCAGCTCCGGTGAAAAGAATCTGAATGATTTAGTTGACCATAACCTGATGGGAACTAATCATGGGAGAGAATGCTCTGAAGCCCAGCAGTCTTAGGCTGCATTAACAATGTGTCGTGTCCAGACTGGGGGAAATAATAGGCCTATTGTGCTGGCTTGGTCAGGCCATATCTGGAATCTTGCGTTGCTACACTGACAGACTGGAATCAGGCCAGGAGGGGGACCAGACTGGCCTCAGCTCCCAAGCACTTGTGCTAAATGCTTCCTGTGCATTTTCTTGTTTTACCCCCAAACAACCCCATTAAGGTAACACTGTTAATATGCTCATTTTACACGCAGGGAGGTTGACTGGGCTGCCTACCATCAACCACACAGCCTGCACATAGAGGAGCCTGGGGCTATATCCAAAGGGCTTCTCTGATGCCTGTACCTGAGGGAGTCCAAACATTCACTCACTGGACACAGATTCATTACACTCCTACTCCAGTCCCAGGTCCCAGGTCCCAGGTCCCAGGTAAGGATTCAGAAGTGAAAAAGACATGGTTCCTGTCTTCTAGGAGCTGTAGCAGGTCCGGCTGGGGGATCTAGATCCCTTGGGAAGCGCTGTGACTCCGTGGGAGTGAGGATTTTAGGGCTCACTGCCACACAGTTTACGGCAGAGCCAGGGGGCTGGGCCCTGCCCTTTGCCTGGTATTCAACTGCCTGGCTTTGGCTCACCTCCACTCAGCAGTGGTCAAGAGCTGTGTGCCCAGATGGGACCTTCTAGGGCACACAAGGGTGCTCGGTGTGGCTGGTTTTGGGGCAACCAGATTTCATCTTTCCTCCCTGCCACCAGAGATTTGAATAAAGGAAAAAGAAGCCTGGCATCGGGACTCACAGGGACAAAGGTGAGTGGCCTCTGAGAGGTCCCAGGTGTCTTCATGAAGCAGACTCAACTGGCCACTACCAGAGCTCTGAGCGCCTGGGACCCAAGGGCCCCAGAGGCAGAAGGAAAGACCGATCTTCTTTGGCATCGGTGCCTGGTCTCCATTCCAATGTGCCACCCCTTTCGAGGTCCAGATGATGCAGTAGTGTTTCTCAAACCTTTCTTTGACCTGTGTTAGCCCCCAACATGTCCCAGGGGGCTTCATGCTGGAGAGCAGGGGGTGGGGGGAATCCACACACATGGTAAAGCCTCCTGTGGCTTCTGCTGAGAAACAGCAGAGCTGCCAAGTGCAAAGGCTCTGGACTCGGACACTTTCAGGCCTGGCTTTGCCACAGACCAGCTGTTTGGGCTCCCCATCTCCTGGGCCGTAAAATAGGGGATAATAATAGTACCGCCCTCGTACGGTGGCTGTGGGCGCCCCGTGAGGTCATGAGTAGCACAGGGGAAGCTCTCCTTAAAAGGCCGCCGTTACAGTCCTCGTGCCGGCCCGTCTCCTCTCCACCATTTGGGAACTCCCTGGCGGCGGCGGCGGCGGCGGCAGCGTCAGCGACCAAGTGGATTCATTTCACCACCCCCGCCCCCAACCCCGATCTAGGAGGGCTTCATAGATGCACACGACAAGAAGAGGGAATAGCCGGTTTGGGGAAGGAGGTCGAGAGAGGGGCAGCAGTAGGGAAAGTGTCAGCTCGCCTCCTTCAGGCCTGGGGTAAAGGGAGCAGAGAATCGTCCCCAGATTCTAACGGGGACGGCAGACTCCCTGGTCCCCACCTGTCTTGGGTCTGGAGGGGTTGGGGAGTCGGAAGTCGTGGGCTGCAGGCTCAGCTCAGGGAGAAACTCACTCTGGAGGACCCTGGGCAGGCAGGTCTCTTTCAGCCTCGGGCCTCAGTTTCCTCGCGCGCGTCAGGTGGGTCTCGCAGCCGTCCCCTCGGCTGCGAGCGCTCGCAGCCGGATGCCGGTTCCGGGCCTTGGGGAACGTGGCTCAGCAGCAGGCGCCGCCGGACGGGTGGGGCAGGAGAGAGGGCTGGCGGGCGAGGGTGATTGGTTGGAGGTGGGGTAGCCGGCCTCGAGGATTGGTCCGCTCCGAGAGGGGCGGGGCCGAACCTTTAAGAGGCGCGCAGGGGGTGTGCAGGGAGTGTGTGTGCCTGCCCTGCCTGCCGGCTCCTCTTAGTGCGCGGCGACCGTGGCCGCGGCAGCTACGACGGGAGCCCAGGGGCCACGGAGGCCGTTAGAGCAGACGAGCATCCCGGCATCCCCGTCCCAGGCGGCGTGGCCCGCGGGACATGGCCAAAGGAGAAGGTGCCGAGAGCGGTTCCGCGGCGGGGCTGCTGCCCACCGGCATCATCCAAGCCAGTGAGCGCCCCGCGCAGGTGAAGGTGAGAGGGAGGGCCGGGGGTGTGGGCAGGCTGGGATGGGGGCGTCGGGGAGGGGGCAGGCCTGGGCCTGGGGCACTGGGGTTAGCCGGGGGCTATGCAGTGATGGAGGCGGTCTGTGGGCGCGGGCGCCCCCTTTTGCTCTCCGGGGCTCCGCAAGTTGCTCGGAGCGGCTCCGTCGGCAGCTCCACGCGGTGCCCGGCTCTGCCGAGCCGGCTCCGCTTCCTGCGCGCTGGGCGGCTCCGGTTTGCCGCCCGGGAAGCGGGAGAGACCGTGAGAGCTCGGATAGTACCCCTGGGTTCCCCCATCTCTCCTCCTGCCCCCACCCCACCCGCCTACTCTCGCGCCTCAACTCCGCCGTGAGGGCCGCTCAAGTTCATTCATAAGAACAAGGGCTCAGCTCTTAAAGGAGCCGCTTTTCGCCGGCGTAAGCGTGAGTGTGAGTGTACGCAGGCGCGCGTTGTGCCCCGCCGGCCCCGTTGCCTGCCCCCTGGACCTATTCACTGACCGAATGAAAACAGGCGGCCCCAGGAAGGGCTCAGAGGCAATATCTGCCTGCTTGGGAGGTGATCACTTTTTTCCCTTTTAATTTTATTAACTGATCTTGGAAGGAGCGGGGGTGAGCAATTACGCTGTTACTATGCATGAGTAATCTCTACTTTCTCTGAGCAACCCCAGCCTCCCTCGTGCCCCACCCGGAGAGGGCCCAGTCCTGTACCTGGAGGCGCCTTTTCTCGCCTCTCCAAGGTCCCCTGGGAACTGGGGTTGGGGGCAGGAGGAGAAGGGGTGCAGGCAGGGAGCCAAGGGCAGGACGGTTCCTGGGTTTGCCTGGAGCTCTGACTGCCTATGGGGCCCAGGGACACGCTGGGACAGATGGAAGGAACAGCTGGGCCTGCAGCCAGCTGGGAAGAGCCCCTGCAGCTCTCCCCAGCTCTCACCCAGTAGGCAGGTGGGTCCCAGCCTCAGCTAGGGCGGGAGCCTGGGCCGGGCTCAGGCAGCTCTTGGCAGCAAGAGGATTTTCAGGTTGTGGCAGCTGGTGCCGGGTAGGGACAGGTCCGCTGCTGGAGCTTGTTCCCCCTCTGGAACTTGGGAAGGAACAGGGCTGAGGCCCGGGGAGTTCTCTAACGATGGTGGCCTGATCCATTTCCTGAGTCCGAGGGAGACGGGGCGGTTTAGCCGGCAGTTTCCTTGGGGGTCAGAACTCCCGTTCCTGGTTCCTAAGAACAGAGAGTGCCTCTCTCTTTTCTTGTGGGAGGCGAGAACTCCCTGCGTGGCAACAGAGCAAGGCAGAATGGCTGGAGGGATCCTTCCAAGATAGGGAGCTGCGTTTTGAGCCCCTTTTCACTTTTTTCTTTTCTTTCCAGAAGGAACCAAAGAAGAAACAGCAGTTGTCCGTTTGCAACAAGCTCTGCTATGCAGTTGGAGGCGCCCCTTACCAGGTGACAGGCTGTGCCCTGGGCTTCTTCCTACAGATATACCTGCTGGATGTGGCTCAGGTGAGTAGCTTGAGCTTTCCAGGGCTCCTCCGGCATGCGGAGATGGGAGAGACAGGCAGCCCTGGGTGGGTTCACTCAGTTTTCCCCATCTGTGAAATGGAACCAGGAATCCCTACTCTGCTGTGCATCACAGTGGCTAAGCAGTAAGAGGGCTGTAGGAAGTACCCAGGAGAGGAGCCCAGGTGCCCCAGGTGTCTGAGCAGGAAAGGTCTGACGACTCCCTGCAAGACAGTCGATCGTGGAGGGGAGAGTGGGACCTGCCGGTGATGTTATTCTTACACCAGGCTGGCACGCTGTGTCCCTGGCTGCGAGACAGGAAGCTGGCCCTGCTCAAGTGTGGGGAGAAGGTGGGTCCCACCCCTCACCTGTGGAGCAGAGGCCTATTGGTGGGTGGTGGGGCCCTCAAGCGCTGGGCTAAGTCACAGTGCCCTGGCCCAGGGGGTCTTTGACAGGGAGGGCTCCTTGGGCTGAAGCAGGGCTCTTCTGTACTTTGGGAGGTCTTGGCCAGCAGCCTGGCATCCCGGGAATTTGCCCTGTCTGGATGGGGGAGTGGGAGGCTGTGTAGCCATGGCTACCAAGGCTCCTGCTTGGGCCATCTTTTCTTTGTAGCAAGTGATTTGGCAAGCAGGCTGCTTGGTTGTATCCACTTACAGGTGGGGAACACTGAGCCCAGAAGGGACAAATAGCTTCATTCAGCAGCTGGTTTTCAAGTAACTCCCCTTGGGCTGGTCCCCGAGAGGAGTGAAATATGAGGAGCTGCAGGCTGTTTTAGTGGCTTTGGCAGAGGGGCTCTGCTGGGGACACTGCAGGGTGGGAGGGGCTGCCAGCTTCCCATAGAATAGCAGGGTCTTGGTGGAGGAGGAGGGCTCCAAAGAATCTGTCTTTGGGGGACAGGGGCATGGTAAGCTTGAATGGTCAGCCACAGGCTGCTGTTTAAAAAAGCATCTAGAGACTTGTTTTTCTGCATCTGAGATGGAGCCGGATTGTAAGATAAAGATCATAACTTCCATTATACAGATGAGGAAACTGAGACCCACGTGGCCACCCGGGGGTACCTTCTCTGAGATCAGATGATCAGTGTCTCCGGACTGTGAGAGGGAGGGAAGCAAGTGATTCTGGATTCATTCCAGTGGATAGGGAGGGGAAGAGATCTGCAAACACCCCTAAGGAGGCCCCTAGGGCTGTGTGATCGGAGATCTGTTAAGACTGATTGTGCTGATTGTGCTTAGCCAGCCCGGGGAAGGTGGTGGAGGCCCAAGAACAAGCCCTGTGCCTCTGCCTCCCAGCGAGAGAGTTGAGTGGAAGGATGAGGAAGGATTCTTTTGCCTCTTCCCTTCCCAGGTGGACCCTTTCTCTGCCTCCATCATCTTGTTCGTGGGCCGAGCCTGGGATGCCTTCACGGACCCTCTGGTGGGCTTCTGCATTAGCAAATCCTCCTGGACCCGCCTGGGCCGCCTCATGCCCTGGTGAGTGGAAGGGACTGCTTCGAGGTGGCCGGAGACGGGACTTCCGGCATATCCACCCTTTGGTCCTTGCATCTGGCTTGTCCCAGGGTTGAGGGAGAGCTTCTGATGCAGTGTTGTCAAAGCATGGGGCGGGGGTAGGAGGGGAAGGTGGGGTGTCGGAACCCCAGCTGAAGCCTCACCTGCCAGTCCAGCCCGTTGCTCCCTGAGGTCCATGCCTTGCCCTTGGCGGAGCTGGAATTCCAACCTAGCAGTTGAGAGGTTGCCCTCTGGAACCAACCTGCTGGCTTTGAATCCCAGCTTGACTGCTTCCAGCTATGCAACCTTGAGTGAGCCACTTAACATCCCTGGGCCTCAAGTTTCTTCTGCTGTAATGTGCAGATAATAATTATGGGGTTGTGGTGAGGATGAATTTTTTTTTTATGTATAAAGTACTGAGAACAGTGCCTGGCACCCATTAAGTAGTATATAATTTGGCATTCCTTCAGGTTGTTTCCTGGGGGACAGGGGCTGGGATAATCCTGGGAATGGGGTAACCTCTGGCACCTTGGGTGATGTGAACTCTGTTTGCCCTTTGAACAAAGCCGGCACCATTCAGCCCTGGGCTCTGGGGCCAGTGGGGGGTGCCCTAGATGAGACAGCCAGGGAGACCCATGGCACAGGCTGTTAGGCGGGGCTCTGCTTCTCCCCAGGACATCCTGCTTCGGGTGGAGGGGGCTGTGCCCCTTTCATCTCCAGCCCATCCAGGCCCAAGTGGGCGCCTTCCTGCCCCAGGGGCGCCCCTACCTGGTCTCCGGCCTTCAAAGCTTTTCCCGCAGCCCCTGCTCCTCCACAGCTTCCTTTCCCACGAGGTTCCCCCCTCCTCCACCTACCCCGGTCCTGCCAGCCCCTGGCCTAAGCCCAGGTTGTAGCCTTTGATCCTGGTTTCAGAGCCAGAGGCAGGACAGCCTGCCTTACCTGGACAGGCTGCTCCGGGCTCCCCAGCGCCAGCCCTGAGACTTGGCCCCTTGCCCACCTCCTTGGCAGCCCGTGGAAGGCGGGGCCCTGCTGCCACATCTCCTCATGAGGCCCAGCCAATGGGAGGCAGCTTCTGGGCCAGCTCAGTGCAGCAGTAGCTCCCTGTCCCATTGGGCTCCTCACGGTGGCAGCACTGCTCAGCCAAGGATGGAGTATCAGATCAAGGCTGCCGGGGACCCTTGCTCTCTGGGGAGCCACGTGGACTGGGGAGGCGGGGACGCAGCAGGGAGGAGAGCCTAGCAGGCCCTCCCTGTGGGACTTGGGGAGGATCCCTGGGACTCCTGCCAGGCAGGTGTGGCACCCAGCTTGGGGAAGTGGCTGGGGGCTTCCGCGCTGGTGTTGGATTCAGCAGGTGTCTGTGTGCATGGCCTTGCCCTTGTCTGAGTACATGCTGATGGCGCTTGAGAGCTCAGGGGCTGCTGTGTGTGGGACCTCCTCATCCACCCCGTGATTAGGACCTGGGCCCCTCCCAAGCCGGGAGCACCCAGCACTCTGTTTCTTTCCACGATAGGAAGAGGTGGGCTGGGCTTGACAGGGTCCATGAGCCGGGTGACCCCTCTCCTCCCAGTCCTCAGGGCAGCCCCTCTTCAGAGTCTGCATTGAAATCCTCTGCTTCAGACTGGGAGACTGCAGCAGTGACTCTCCTGGAGCTCCCGCAGCGCCTGAGCGGGCCAGGGTGTGGCAGCAGGGGGCAGCAGGCCAGGCTCCAGCAGGCTGGGCTTCAGGCCTGATTTCTGATTGCTGCGTTTGCAGTTGCCCTGGCCAGGGCCTGTCCTAGTTCCCCGGAGGGCAGCTGTCCTGATGAACTCTCCTGACGTGAGCATCACAGCCAGCACTCGGTGTCCTGAGTACTTTTCTTTTTGTAAGATTTTATCTGTTTATTTGAGAGGTAAAGCTACAGACAGAAAGATGGAGAGACAGAGAGAAAGGTCTTCTATCCATTGGTTCACTCCCCAAATGGACTCAAGAGCTGGGCTGATCCAAAGCCAGGAGCCTGGAACTTCTTCCTGGTCTCCCTAGTGGATGCAGGGGCCCAAGGAGTTGGGCCATCTTCTGCTTTCCCAGGCCATAAGAGAGAGCTGAATTGGAAGTGGAACAGCTGAGACTTGAACTGGCGCCCATGTGGAATGCTGGAACCACAGGCAGAGGCTTAGCCCACCATGCCACAGTGCCAGGCCCATGCTTTTTGACATCTGAGTGTTTGCTGACTTCTCAAAATGACTTCTCCTCTATGAAGTAGGACCAAAGTGCTTACCATGGCCTCTGCGGTGTCTTGTTTCTTCTCTGACCTCATCTCCTAATTCCATCTCTCTTGCTCACTGTGTTCTAGGCCCTGGCCTTTCTTGGACCTGCTGGACATGCATCTGCCTCAGGACTTTTGCACTGACCATTCCCCTTGCCTGACATACTCTTATCTTAGATGTTTGCAAGGCTTACGTCTTCCTTGCATTCGAGATTGGTGGTTGTCACCTTCTCACTGAGGCCTACCTTGCTCTCCAGGATGGGAGTTGTATCCCACTCTCATTTCTAATCTCCTGTAGCCCATATTATTTATTTTCTCTGTAGCATTTATCACCTTCCAGCATGGTATGTAACCTTTAAAAAAAACTGTAAGGGGCATTCATTGGTCTAGTGGTTAAGATGCTCACATCTCATGTAGGAGTGCCTGGCTCCAAGCCCTGGCTCCGAACCTGCTCCCAGCTCCCTGCTAATGTGCCCCATGGGAGGCAGCAGTGATGGCTCAAGTAGTAGGGGTCCTGCCACCCATGTGGGAGACTTGGATTAAATTCTAGACTCCCGACTCTGGCCTGGCAGCAAACTCCAGCCACTGTGGGCATTAAAGCTCTGTCTGATATATATTGGGGTGGGTGTTTTGTCTGATGGTTAGGATACTTGTACCACATACCAGAGCCTGGATCTGATGCTTGGCTCTGGCCCCTGACTCCAGCTTCCTGCTGGTACAGCCCCTGGGAGGTAGTGTTGGTGACTTGAGTGATTGGATTCTTGCCACCCATGTGGGAGACCTGAGTTGAGTTCCCAGCTCTTAGCTTTGGCACCGCCCCACACGACTTGAGGGTGTTGCAAACATTTGGGGAATGGGCTTGCAGATAAAAATACTCTGTCTCTCTCGACCTCGCAAATAAATTTAAAAATCTATTTAATATTTTTAAAAGATTTATTTATTTGAAAGGCAGAGTTACAGAGAGAGGGAGAGACATACAGAGAGAAAGATCTTCCATCTGCTAGTTTACTCCCCAAATGGCTGCAATAGCTAGGGTTGGGCCAGACTGAAGCCAGGAGCCAGGAGCTTCTTCTGGGTCTCCCACATGGGAACAGGGGCCAAAGAACTTGGGCCATCTTCTACTGCTTTCCAGGTGCATTAGCAGGGGAGCTAGATCAGAAGTGGAGTAACCAGGATGCGAACTGGCGTCCATGTGGATTGTTAGCATTGTAGGTGTTGGCTTAAACTGTTATGCCCCTAAACATAACTTTTTAACTATGGCATATATAAGATAAAACTTACCACCTTAAACATTTGAGTATGTGGTTAGTTCAGTATCACTAAGTCCATCCACATTTTTAAAAAGGTTTTTATTTTATTTAACTTGAAAGGCAGAGCTAGAGAGAAGGAAAACAGGGAGGGAAAGAGAGATCTTTC
Organism: Sylvilagus floridanus; assembly: GCA_949820135.1. Taxonomy (NCBI): domain Eukaryota; kingdom Metazoa; phylum Chordata; class Mammalia; order Lagomorpha; family Leporidae; genus Sylvilagus; species Sylvilagus floridanus. The sequence continues at coordinate 30,822,661 of OX463225.1, forward strand.
ACCCACTAGTTTATTATCCAAGTTGCCAGGTCTGGACCAGGCCTGAGCCAGGAGCTTCATCCAGGTCTCCCATGTGAGTAGCAGGATCCCAAACTCTTGGGCCATCCTCTGCTGCCTTCCCAGGTGCATAGCAGGAAGTTGGTCAGAAGCAGAGCAGCCTGGACTTCAACCAGCACTTCGATAGGGGATGCCAGCATCATTGGCAGTAGCTTAACCCTCTGCATCGCAACACAGGCCCCCAAGTCTGCAGTTTTGCAACAGTCACCACCTTCCATCTCTGATACTCTTCCATCTTTTCAGACTGGACATCTGTGCCACTAAACGCTAACGCTCCATTCCTCCCCAGCCCCCAGCCCCTGGCAACCACCGGTCTACTCTCTGTCTCTATGAACTTGACTACTCTTGGTACCTTACGCAGGTGAAATCCTACAGCAGTGGTCATTGTGTCTGGCTAAGTTCATGCAGCATAGCACCCTCCAGGTTTATCTACCTTGTGGCGGGTGTCAGTTTTGTTCCTTCGTATGGCTGAATGATGTCTCTGTCTTTAATTTTTGATTATTTTTTTCTGTTCACCAACCTGAATGTGTGGTTCGCCAGGGCAGTGGATTTTTTTTTTCCTGCTTTGTTCATGGCTATGTCCTAAGTGGCTAGAATCAGGCCCAGCACCTAAGACGTTTTTCCTGAGTAAACACTGAAGTGAGAGATGTGCTGTCGCTATCCGTGTTTTATGGATGAGCAAACGAGCCTCAAAGAAGTGGTTCGTAGTTGGCAGAGCCAGAATCGGATCTCTGAGTTGTGGCTCAAAAGGCCTTGCTTTTACCACGTGTTCTCTGCTGCCTTTCTGTACAGAAGCCACGAAGTGAGTCCGCCCAGAGGTCTGACCACTAGTGACGGTGTGGGCCACGCACGCGGGAGGCAGACATTTGCTCTTTTACAGTTCCAGCACTGGGCCCTGTCCTCTCACTGGCTCCTCCATCATCCTTCACCTGGAGTTCTGCTCACCCCCAGCTTCCCTGTGTGTATGTTCATGTGTGTGCATGCGTGCGTGTGCAGGTGGAGCATGTGCACGTATGAGAAGGTGTTGGGGGCTGCTCCTGCACCTGGCCCCCCTGCCCTACCACCTGAGGCCTGGGCCCCACCTCCAGCCCATAGGAGTCCCCTGCCTATGGCGCCCTCACTCTTGGGGAGATGTGGAGGAGACTCGGGGTCTGGCTTCTCACCGTCCATGCTCAGGATTTCAGGGCAGGAGCCAGGGCCAGTCTGGCCTTCTAGGTGTGGCCATCAGCTTCTTCCCAGAGGCCTTAGCAGGTGGATTCGAGGGGGAGCAGCTTTCCTGCTGGCAGGCACCCCAGGGTGCAGGCAGTCCAGCTGGCCCTGGCCCCCAGCCACCACTCAGACCCAGCCCTTCCCCAGGATCATCTTCTCCACGCCCTTGGCCATCATTGCCTACTTCCTCATCTGGTTCGTGCCCGACTTCCCACAGGGCCAGACCCTTTGGTACCTGCTTTTCTATTGCCTCTTTGAGACACTGGTCACGGTGAGTGTGGGCCCCTTCCCCACGCAGCTCTGGGGGCAGGGGCGAGGGCAGTCCCCAGGGCCTCACGGGTGGTACCCAGGCTGCCTCCACCTGACCGGCCAACGGCTTCTCTCCCATGCCAGTGTTTCCACGTCCCCTACTCGGCTCTCACCATGTTCATCAGCGTAGAGCAGAGCGAGCGGGATTCAGCCACCGCCTACCGTAAGTCTCTCCCAGCCCACCTGATCCCACCCCCCAGAGACCCCGGGCCCCTCCGCTCCCCAACCCTCCGGCCACGATTCTTTCCCTGTGGGCCCAGCTCTTTGCTCTTAGGTGTGTGTGCGAAACGATCTGAAAAATAACTTGATCCTTTTATTGCTCAGGTGAGAACCAGAGAGGTGCAGGGACTAACCAGAGGTCACACAGAACAAGGCCATGAGTTCAGGCCACCGTGGCGTCTGCCCCAACCACCCATCCCCACCCTACCTGGAGCTAGAGCTGGGCTCTCATGTATCCAGCCTCCCTCCTTAGGCCCGCAGGCCAGGAGGCCCCTCCAAAAGACCTCCTTTTCATTGCCCAGGGATGACAGTGGAGGTGCTGGGCACAGTGCTGGGCACAGCAATCCAGGGGCAAATTGTGGGCAAAGTGAATTCGCCTTGTCTCCAGGAGCCCAATGGCTCTGCAGTGGCCTTGGAAAGTGCCAACTGGACGCACAGCACCACCTCGCTCAGAGAAACGGTGAGGCCCCTGGCAGGGCAGGGACTGGGGGAGATGAGGAGCGAGGAGGTCCCGACCTAAAGATAGTAACGCTAGCTTACTAGCTCGTGTCTGTGCTTGGTGGGCGTTTGTCATAGGCCCCGTACGTCCACTTTGCACGTAAGGAAAGCGAAGCTTAGATAGGCCAAATAATTCACCCAGGATCACGGAGCTAACGAATTGCAGAGATTTGGGAAGATTCCAACTGCAGCCCCTTCACGCTCCACCTGGCCTGGCTTAGCGTTTTCTCCATTTGAGACAACGGCAAGCCCCGGATGAGTCTCCCATTTCACACAGGGAGACAGCGAGACCCTCAGGGGAATAGAGCCCAGCCTAAGATCATAGTGTGAGGCTGCTGGGAAAGGGGCTGCTGGGACGCGAGCAGCCTGACTCTCTCTGTGTCACCTGCACCTCCTTTATAGCAAAATGCGTACCTGCTGGCAGCTGGGGTCATCGCCTCCATCTATGTCATCTGTGCTGTCATCCTGATCCTGGGCGTGCGGGAGCAGCGAGGTAGGAGGGCCCTGGGGCAGGGGTACCAGGCCCGGCGTGGGGTGGCTGTGTCTTTCAGCCTGGCCCTTGGGCTCTGGGGGAGGGAGATCTCCGCTTTCTCCTCACTGTCGCCTCTTGTCCTCAGAACCCTGTGAGGCCCAGCAGGCTGAGCCCATGTCCTTCTTCCGGGGCCTCCGGCTGGTCATGAGCCATGGCCCGTATGTCAAGCTGATTGCTGGCTTCCTCTTCACCTCCCTGGCTTTCATGGTGAGGGGGGAAAGGGAGCTGCGGTGCCCTGCCTTAGGGGGTGGGGCGTGTGATGGGAATGGGAGTGGCTCAGGCTGTGACTGAGCTGAGGGATGGATGGGGGGCAGTGTTGGGAGGCTCAGCCTGGACCTCACTTTGTGTGTTTCCTTCTCCTTGTGCACCCCCAGCTGGTGGAGGGGAACTTCGCTCTGTTTTGCACATACTCCTTAGGCTTCCGCAACGAATTCCAGAACCTACTCCTGGCCATCATGGTGCGTGCAGGCCCCTAGGGGGCGGGCATCCCTGGGTGGAAGTGGCACAGGCCCCGATGGGATGGTTCTCTGGGCAGTGGGAGATGATTCTCAGACTGATCCAAGTCCTAGGGGAGTGGGGTTGGACCTGAGCTGCATAGGTAGACCTGGAAAGGAGGAGTCTGGGGTTGGATGTTTGAGTTGAGAGCACAGAAGAGCAAAGGTCTTGGTGCCAAGAACCCAACAGAGCTGTGTGCCCAGAGGCGTGGGAGTGTCCAGAGGCGTGGGAAGGCAGGGCGGGACCGCACCCCAGGGAGTCAGCAGGCACACCCGGAGGGTGTTACCTGGTGGCTCCTGGGCAGCACCGGAGGGGTCTGCGGCTCAGACCAGCCTCCCTTAGCCTCTGCCCACCCGCAGCTCTCGGCCACCTTCACCATTCCCATCTGGCAGTGGTTCCTGACCCGGTTTGGCAAGAAGACGGCCGTATATGTGGGGATCTCAGTGAGTGAGGCAGAAGGGGCGGGGCCTGGGTTGAGTTGGGGGTCCCCAGGGGGAGTCTCCCAGCTGACCTGCCTTCCCGCACTCCCTCCCCTAGTCAGCAGTGCCATTTCTCATCTTGGTGGCTGTCATGGAGAGTAACCTAATCGTCACATATGTGGTGGCCGTGGCAGCTGGCATCAGTGTGGCAGCTGCCTTCTTACTACCTTGGTAGGTAAACACAGGCCCACCTGGGCTTCTTCCCCAGTGCCCCATTCCACAGCTCTGAAGCTCCGTGGGGGTTTCTATCACAGGTCATTCTGTGGATCCAGGTTGGGGATGGGCAGGGTGTGCCCCATACAGATGTAGGGGTTGTGAACGGTGCACCAGGGTGGCCAGAGGGAGCTATAATCTGATCTGTGCTGCACTGCCTTGGCAGAGCACTTACAGTGGCCATGTGTTGTGGGTGGGTGGGGGCGGGGCCTGAGGGTACAGGGGGAGGGGTCCTCATGGCTGCCAATGGCCCTCCCAGGTCCATGCTGCCCGACGTTATTGATGACTTCCACCTGAAGCAGCCCCGCTCCCAGGGCACCGAGCCCATCTTCTTCTCCTTCTACGTCTTCTTCACCAAGTTCGCCTCCGGCGTGTCGCTGGGTATCTCCACCCTGAGCCTCGAGTGAGTGGGGGTGCCGCCTGGGCTGGGGCTCTGGCCGGAGCCTCCCCACCCTGCACCAGGCCCGCAGCCTCACTGCTCCCCTCCCCCACTGGATCCCACAGCTTTGCTGGGTACCAGACACGCGGTTGCTCCCAACCGGAGCGCGTCAAGTTTACGCTGAACATGCTGGTGACCATGACGCCCATAGCCCTCATCCTCCTGGGCCTGCTACTCTTCAAGCTCTACCCCATCGATGAGGACAGGCGGCGGCAGAACAAGAAGGCGCTGCAGGCTCTGAGGTGACGGCTCCCCGGCCAAGCCCCTGGGTCTCCCCCGGGCAGCCCCGACGCTTAGCTGCGAGCCAGGCTCTGTGCCAAGAGGGTTCATGGCTCGCGCTCGGGAACCACACAAATGAAATGCCCTGCCTGCAAGGAGATCAGGTATTACAGAATGTTCTAGTTGGTTTTGCGAGGCTGTGACACAAATACCCGAGTCGGGCTACTTGGTAAAGAAGGGAGGTTTGTTTATTTAGCCCATGATTCTGGAGGTTGCAAAGTGCAAACCACACAGGCGCCAGCATTATGGCCAGGAGCTCCGGCTGCATGGCTGAGGGCCCTCTAGTGGGAGCCGCTCGGAGGAGTGAGAAGGAGATGAGAGATCTGGGAAGGGTGAGGCTCGCTCCTTTCTGGCAGTCTGCTCCCTCAGGAGCTAACCCAGGCCTTGGCCATCATCCCTCCCCTGCAAGGTGGCTCTCTGTGGCTGAATGACCTCGGGACCACAGTCCCTGTGAGGCTGGGTGGGGACAGACCAGGGCTGGGGCGTGTGTCAGTGTCTCCTGGAGTCCCACTCTGCAGATGAGGGAGCTGAGGTTTGGCTAGGAGGGGTGAGGCCGGCAAGAGGTGGAGCTGGGCTTTGTGCCCACTGATCTGGCTGCAGAGCCTGCACCGTTCACTACTCCCCTGCATGCAGGACCCTGCCTTCCGGGGGAACAGAGGGCAGGATGGAGTGACTCCTCGTGCCAGCCCCATCAGCCAGCCCTTTTAGTGGCCAGTGGTGTCTGGGCTGTGAGGGGGCAGGAACCAACCCCAGGCATCCTGTGGGTTCCCTGATCCAGCATCTGGCTCCGCCTACAGGGCCGCTAGTTTGCCAGGAAGGAGGCAGGTGCAGAGTGGGGCGGGGTGCAGGGCCCTTCCTCCAAGCTCTCCCCTTGGACTCTTGCAGGGACGAAGCCAGCAGCTCCGGCTGCTCTGACACAGACTCCACAGAGCTGGCCAGCATCCTCTAGAGCCTCTTGGGCTGCCCAAAGCCACCACGCAGAGGGCCTGGGTCCCCAGGCCACACAAGGGACCAGTACCTGTTTGTACACTCGCTGAGCAGCTGGCCTGCAGGTGCCCGAAGGGAACAGAAGACTCCAGAGCAAGCGACCCAGGACACGCTGGTGCTCCCTGAAGGGCCGTCGCTGGCTCCCCTCCACCTGCCCTCGGGGCCAAGCCCTGGGGCTGCTACTGTGAATATGCCAAGGACTGCTGGGGCCTAGCCCAGAACACTAACGCAGACACGTTTTTATACAGAGACTAATTAATAACTTAATGACTGTGTACATAGCGATGTGTGTATGTATATGTCTGAGCTATTAATGTTATTAATTTTCATAAAGGCTGGAAACGGAACGGCCTGTTTCTGTGTCCTCAGCCTCAGTGGGCCCTTTGCTGTCAAGACCGATAGGGAGAGGTGGGCGAAGCCCAGGTGCTGGGGAGGAGGTGCGTGACAAGGGCCTCAGCTCACCTTTGAGGCACGGCTTCTCAGGGCCAGGCCCCAGCTGCGGGATCCGCACCACTTTGCTGATGTTCTCGTTTAATCCTTGAAACCCTGGCGCCAAGGCAGGGCTGTCCCTCTTGTAAAAGTGAGAAAACTGAGCTGGAGGGGTGGGCGTTCGGCCCAGTGGTGAAGGCGCCGCTTGGGTCGCCCGCATCCCACGTCAGAGAGCCCGTGTTGAGTCCCAGCCCTGCTTGCAATCCAGCTTCGGGCCAGTGCACACTGTGGGAAGCAGCAGGTGATGCCGAGTATTTGAGTCTCTGCCACCCACGTGGGAGACCCACTCTGAGCTCTGGGCTCCTGGTTAGGGCTGGCCCAGCCTCAGCTATTGTGGGTATTCGGGGAGTGAACCAGCAGATGGGAGAGCTCTGTCTCTCTTTGTGTCTGTCTTTCAAATACATACAAACTTTTTTAAACATTACTTATTTGAACGAGGGAGCAGGAGGGAGAGAGAACTCTTCCATCTGCTGGTTCACTTCCCCAAGTGGCTGCAACAGCCAGGGCTGTGCCAGGAGTTTCATCCAGGTCTCTCCAAGGACTTGGGCCATCTGCTGCTTTCCCAGGCCACTGTCATGGAACTGGATTGGAAGTGGAGCAGCTGGGACTTGAACCAGTGTCCATATGGGATGCCAGCATTGTAGCTGGTGGCTTTACCCACTACACCCAATAAAAACTTTTTTTTAAAAAAAACTTATTTATCTATTTGAAAGTCAGAATTAGAGAGAAAGAGAGAGAGCTTCCATGTGCTGGTTTACTCCCCAAATGGCCACAACGGCTAGAGATGGGCTGGTCTGAAGCCAGGAGCCAGGAGCTTCTGGGTCTCCCACATGGGTGCAAAGGCCCAAGCACTTATGCCTTCCTCTGCTGCTTTTCCAGGCGCATTAGCAGAGAGCTGGATAGGAAGTGGAGCAGCCGGCACTTGAACCGGCACTCATAGGAGATGCCAGCACTGCAGACTGTGGCTTAACCCACTGTGCCACAGCGTGGCCTAACAGGAATTCCATTCCCAGATCTGTGAGGCTCCAGCACCGACAGCCTGGCAGACAGACAGGGGCTCCGCCCATGCATGCATGCTGTGCTGCCCACCCTGTGTGTGCCCAAGCAGGCGGGGCTGCCTAGGCTGGAGCTGACTTTGTGACTGGGGCCTGTGACTCTTTGTCCAATCAGCTGATGCTGCCATCGGAAGGGTGGTCCCATCATAGCGAGCACAGTGTGAGGACCAACAGCACTGGTGTGATGGAGTGGGGTGGGCAAGGCCCACCTTGCAGCACCTGCCAGGTTTCCGTGGGATAAATGCTCCCACCATGGTCGAGTTCAGATCGCCAATGGCTGCACTATGTTGCTCAAGGCAGCTCTGCCAGGCTGGTAGGATTGCCCCAGCCCATTGCTGGGTCTCACACACAGACTGAGCCCCAGGAAAGCAAAGGTGGCCAGATCTGGAGTGACTTGGCCAACCTCGTTATCTGATAGACCAGTGGGCGGGACCCTGGGAGGAGGGGGCCTGAGACTCGCAGGGCGGGGTGTGTGGGGGCATGGCTTTTCCTGCCAAGGCTCTGCCATGTCACCTACACCTGTTCCATAAAGCTTTGTTAACAGGCTCCGTGCACGTTAATTCAATCCATCTTCCTAACCTCCCTATGGGGAAGGCACGATGATGACCCCCACTTAGAGATGAGAACTGAAGCACGGAGAATCAGCTTGTGCAAGGTCACCAGACGGGAAGTGGCGGAGTCCGTGCTGGGACACGGGCTGCCTGGCTGCCGGCCCTGATCCTCACCATCGCTGCTGGCTGCTGTGTCAGCCCACCGCTTTGCCACCAGCAAGCCACGCTCCACTACTTGCGGCTGCCACGGCCTGTCAGAGGCTGCAGGGGCGAGGCCGGAGTCTGGGGTCTGCTCTGGCTCAGGGCTCTGAGGTCGCGTCTCAGGAGGCCCACTTGTACCTCCCCTCCATTTTATTCAACCACCACCAAGTTCTGTCTTTAAAAAAAAGTTATTGGGACTGGCTTTGCAGCGCCGCTGGTTGGGCTGCTGCTCGGACGCCGGCATCCCAGATCAGAGTGTTGGTTTGAGCCCGGCTGCTCCAGTTCCGATAGCGCTCCCTGCTAAAGCACCTGGGGAAGCAGAGGATGATGGCCCAAGGGCTTGGGCCTCTGCCACCCACATGGGAGACCCAGATGGAGCTCTGGGCTCCTGGCTCCAGCTGGGCCCAGCCCCAGCTATTTCTGCCATTTGGGGAGTGAACCAGGAGATCTCTCTCTCTCTCTCTCCTCTTCCCTCTGTTACTCTGACTTTCAAGTAAATAAAAAAATAACTAAGCCTTTTAAAACAGAACATTTAAAATTTTCTGACTCACTCAGCTTTGCTTCTTTTCCTGCACTATCCTTCTCAGCCTTCGCGCTCCCCCGGGTAGGGTTACATCGAGCCTCCTGCCTGGCCTCCACGTGAGCACTCTGGTCTCCCCACAGTCCTCAGCAGAGCGCCCATGACAACCAGTGGCTCTGCTGTTTAGAAACCCTTCTGCAAGTCTCCACAGCTTTCAGTCGGAAGCCCAAGACTCCGGCTGGCTTCCCCTACCCTCCAGGCAGGCCACCTGCTGGCCCCTCACCCCAGGTGTCTGGGCTCCTGCAAATCTCTCTGGAGCTGCCCCTGCCCTTCCTCCCATCGGGGCGCTTTGAGCATGCATGCCCCCTTCATGGGGGGTCTCCCACACTGAGTCCAAGGCCTGGCATAGTGGAGCGGGGCGGGGCAGGTGCTGTTGAGTGACTGTAAGCTCTGTTAGGAGGGGCCCAGTTCTCACCAGGCTGCTAGGATGCTTCTCTTTGGGTCTCAGTTTCTCCCAAATGTTCTATGAAGAGCCCTTGCCTCTCCCCAGTTTGCTGCTCTCGTCCAAGGACCTCTTCTTCGTTCTTGGGATTGATTTAGGAGCAGCAATGCAGGGCCCCAGAGTGTGGGTCATTTGCTAATAATCCAGGCCCCTCTGGACAGAGCAGCACCATCCTGACCTTCTTCCACACTTGGATCCAGCATGACCACCGCAAAACCCATCTCTTTTACTCCGTCCCCAGCTACCTGTGGTCGTGCCCCCCCCAACTCTGACACCTCCGCTAGGGACCAGGTGTGGTTTTGGCGCCATCTTCTGGAAAGAAGGGGCAATATCTCAACATTCCAAAGAAAGAATTCCAGATCTGCACAGATATTCCCAGTGAGTCCACTGTGTGCCGTGCACCAGCTTGGCTCTGAGGATGGGGTGGTGAAGAACACCGAGCCGAGATTTTCGTGGGAATGATGATAAATGAACTGGTAATTTCAGACTGTCAAACACACCATGAAAGAAAGAAGCAGGGCAATGTGGTAGAGGGAACTGGCACGGAGGCCTGAGACAATGACATCTGACTTAAATCACGAACGAAGCAGGAGGATTAACCAGGTGTTGCAAGAAGTTGGAGGAAGTGCTGCAGGGAGAGAAGACAGCTGTGCAGCCCCCGAGGTGGGAAAGAACATTACAACGAAATGTTTGTGATGTTCGGAGGGCAGAGAGGGGACCAGTGTGGCCTGAGAGTGGTGAATGGGCTGGTGCTAGGGGCGGGACACGAGGAGCCAGATCCTCCAGCCTTGCAGCCCAAGGCAAGAATTTGATCTTTATTTTCAGAGCAATCAAAAGCCATTGAAGGGCCGTGGCTTGCTTGGTTAATCCTCCGCCTGCAGCGCTGGCATCCCATATGGTCGCCGGGTTCTAGTCCAGGTTGCTCCTGTTCCAGTCCAGCTCTCTGCTGTGGTCCCGGAGGGCAGTGGAGGATGGCCCAGGTGACTGGGTGCCTGCACCCGCAGGGGAGACCAGGAAGAAGCACCTGGCTCCTGGCTTCGGATCAGTGTAGCTCTGGCCGTGGGGGCCATTTGGGTGGTGAACCAACGGAAGGAAGACCTTTCTCTCTGTCTCTCTCTCTCTGTCTAACTCTGCCTGTCAAATAAAAAAAAAAAAGGCCATTGAAGACATTTAAGCAGAAAAGAGATTTGCATTTTTAATAAGTGTCCCCTGACCACAGTGTGAACCAAGTAGGAGGGTGCAAGTGGGCTAGAAGAGAACATTCAGAGGCTCTGTGGAGCTGGTGCTGTGGTGTAGTAGGCTAAGCCTCCTCCTGTGGCACCAGTATCTCATATGGGCACTGGCTCGAGTCCTGGCTGCTCCACTTCCAATCCAGCTCCTTGCTAATGTGCCTGGGAAAGCAGCGGAAGATGGCCCAAGTGCTTGGGCCTCTGCACTCACATCGGAGATCCAGAAGAAGCCCCTGGCTCCGGGCTTCAGATTGGCCATTATGAAGCTCCGGGCTTCAGAGCTCTGGCCATTATGGCTATTTGGGGAGTGAACTAGTGATGGAAGACCTCTCTTGTCTGTCTGTCTGTCTGTCTGTCTCTCTCTCTCTCTAACTCTGCCTATCAAATAAATTAATCTTAAAAGGGGAGAGATGAAAAGTGAGTGTTTAGTCTTAGCAGCTCAGAGGCCTGTATTCCCTGTAAGGGTCATGGCTCTGACTTCCTGCTAAAGTGAACGGGGAAGGCAGCAGATGATGGCTCCAGGACGAGGGACACCTGGAATGAGTCACGGCTCCCAGCTTCTCCTTTGCTGAGTGCTGCCAGGAGCTAGTGCTCGCTCTCTCTCTCTCTCTCTCTTTCCCTGCCTCTCAAATAAATAGATTTTTAAGGATTTATTTATTTATTTGAAAGGCAGAGTTACAGAGAGTCAGAGGCAGAGGCAGAGAGAGATATCTTCCATCTGCTGGTTCACTCCCCAGATGGCCACAACGGCCGGAGATGCACCAATCTGAAGCCAGGAGCCAGGCGCCTCCTCTGGGTCTCATACGCGGGTGCAGGGGCCCAAGGACTTGGACCATCTTCTACTGCTTTCCCAGGCCACAGCAGAGAGCTGGATTGGAAGTGGAGCATCCGGAACTTGAACCAGTGCTGCAGAGAAGGGCTTTAACCCCCCTGCACTATAGTACTGGCCCCATAAATTGACTTTAAAAAAAAAATCAGTGAGATTGTCGGTGGCTCTGGAAGGGGTGGCAGACACCCCACATTGCTGTCTGAGAGCTTCCCGTCTACAAAGCGTGGCCGAATAAGCCTGCTTCCTTCTAAAGAGATGAGGCTCATGCTGAAGCCAGGTCTGCATTAGGGTACCAAGGGAAGGGAGGTTGGCTTAGTAACACACAGTGAGTCCCAAGTGTAGTAGACACAGCATTCTGCCTTTACGGGCATTTTCCCTGCTTGGAAAAACTGATGAGAACTGACTGAAAGTGCTGTCGTGAGTGTCGCAGGAAGGGCAGGGACTCTGAGAGTGCCTAAGGGATCTGCAAAGGGATCTACAAAGAGTAGGAGTTAGGCAGAGAGAGGCAGGAGCACCATATTCTCCCAGGGAGAAGGAGCAGCCTGTGCTAAAGCCCTGTGGCCAGGGAGACGCTGAAAAACAGGCCAGGGGGCATAAGGACGGAGGGCAGGAGGCGCCAAAGAGGCTGGGCTGCAGGGAGAGGCAGGTGGTGCACACCTGGTCTTGTGTCCTGGTCCTCGTCCTGAGGCCAGCAGAGGGAAGCCGGGATGAGCCCCGTGTTTGGAGACACTGCGCCGGCTGCTCTGTGCCGAAGCGCTCGACGGGGGTGAGAGCAGGGGGACTAAGGGAGGGGCTTCTCCTGCAAGAGTCCAAGAACAAACGAAGAAAGTTCTGGACTGGGGTGGTGGCAGGGGTGGCAGTGCAGAGAGAGGAGAGGGCAGATTCGGCAGCTCGGGCCACTGGATACACTTGAGAGGAAGAAGGGAGGGGAGATGATGCTTAGATCCCCCCCCCCTTTAGTTTAATCCATTCATTATTTGTTTAATTTATTTGAAAGGCAGAGAGACAGAGACAGATCTGTGAATTCACTCCCCAAATGCCTGTAACAGCCAGGACTGGTGCAAGCCAAAGCCAGGAGCATGGAACTCAATCCAGGTCTCCCACATGCGTGACAGGGACCCAAATACTTGAGAAATCACCTGCTGCCTCCAAGGGCACACAGTAGCAGGAAGCTGGATCAGAAGCAGAACTGAGACGAACCCAGCGTTCCAAATGGGATGCAGGTGGCCCGAGTGCGTCTTAACCACCACACCAACACCTGCCCCAGTGCCTTGATTTCTGTTGGGAAAGAGTGAGTAGCACCTTTATGAAGGCAGCGCTGGAGGTGGAGTAATTCATTTGCCCCTTGTTGGCATGATTTTCATGTAAATAAGAGGGAGAAATCAACACTTAGGATTCTGCTGTTAAGAACAAGCCAAAATGTCGTCTCTTGGGGGACCGTCCCTGACTGTGCAGTCTGGCTCAGAGACTCCTGCAGGCTCCCCCACGCAGCCCACCTAGGTCTTTGGAATTCATGGAGTGAAATTTCCTTTCTTGGCTGGATTGAGTTATGACCCCAAAATCAATACTCAAGGCCACTCACGGAGGAGCACAGGCAGCGAAAATTTCGAGCGACATCACGTGCGGATCCCAAGCAAAGCGAACAAGGTGATGTTTTCCCTGTTGTTGTTTTTAAATCTCCTGTTGTTCACAGGTGCCCTTTGCATGATCTACTTTGAGTTACGACTTTTGTGGTTTTTTTTCTGGGTACTTTCACTATTTTTAAAAATTTATTAATTTATTTTGAAAGTCAGAGTTATAGAGAGGGAGGAAGAGATTGAGAGAGGGATTTTCCATCCATTGGTTCACTTCCCAAATGGTCACAATGGCCAGGACTGGTCCAGGTAGGAGCCAGGAGCTTCCTTGGGGTGGCAGGGGGTACAAACACTTGATCCATCTTTCTCTGCTTTTCCCATGGCATTAGCAGGGAGCTGGACTGGAAGTGGAGCAGTCAGGGCACAAACAAGCGCTCTTATGGGATGCCGGCACTGCAGGTGGCATCTTGACCTGCTAGGCCACAGCGCCGGCCCCAGTGAATTCACTGTTTAAAGGCCTCCAAGCACAGTGTGAGGTGCTGGCTAGGGCTCCTAAGCACGAGAAGGCTGTGCTGTGCCTTAAAGAGAGAGCAGGTGTGTCAGACAAGCTGCAGTTAGCACCAGCCGCAATACTCTTGACTGAGTGCAATGCTAGTGAATCAATAATACACAATTAAATCAGGTGTCATTAAGCGGAATACACAGAAAATGAGGCTGTGTAGCAAGCGGTAGACTGAAACGTTGTGCTCAGAGGCTCAAAACAACGTAATCTTGAATTTGCCTGGGACAGGTGGCTCCGTATTTGCTAATTCAGTGTTGGCAATGACTCTGTAGAAAGTAAGGACTGCCAAGAATGAAAATCAACAGCACCTGCACACCTCGGTCTCTCCCACTGGACTATGAGCTCCTCAGGGCACAGCACACCCAGGATCACAAGGCTTTGTGCCTCTAGGGCCTACCACGGTGCATGGTATATAATGGAGTCATAACATGTGTTGAGGGAGCAGAGAGCCCAGTGGGGCCGGCATTGTGCTGCAGCCGGTTAAGCTGCTGCTCACAACTCTGGCATGTTAGAGTACTGCTTCTAGTCCTGGCTGCTCCACTGCTTTTTTTTTTTTTTTTAATAGTCTTTTGTTCTTTTAAAAAAACATTTATTTATTTATTTTGAAAGGCGGAATTACAGAGGAAAGAGGAGAGAGAGAGAGAGTTTCCATCCACTGGTTCACTCCCTAAATGGTCACAACAGCTAGAGCTGGGCTGATCGAAAGCCAGGAGCCAGGAGCTTCTTCCAGGTCTCCCACACAGGTGTGGGGGCCCAGCACTTGGGCTATCTTCCACTGCTTTTCCAGGCACATTAGCAGGGAGCTGGATTGGAAGTGGAGCAGCCAGGACTCAAACCAGCACACATATGGGATGCTGGCACTGCAGACAGTGGTTTAATCTGCTATGTAGCAGTGCTGGCCTTTCTTTTTTATGTAAAGATTTATTTATTTATTTGAAAGCCAGAGTTACACAGAGAGAGGAAGAGACAAGAGAGGGAAGTTCACTCTCCAGATGGCTGCAATGGCCAAGCTGGGCCAGACCTAAGCCAGGAGCCAGGAGCTTCTTCCGTGTCTCCTACATAGGTGCAGGGGCCCAAGCACTTGGACCATCCTCTGCTGTTTTCCTAGGTGCACTGGCAGGGAGTTGGATCAGAAGTGGAGCAGCTGGGACTCAAAGCAGTGCCCATATGGGATGCTGGTGTCTCTGGTGATGGCTTTTACCCATTATGCTATGGCCTCAGTCCCTGCTCTGCTTCTGATCCAGCTCCCTGCCAGTTCCCTGCTGTTGCATCTGGGAAAGCAGTGGAAGATGGTGCCCCTCACATGGGAGACCTGGACAGAGTTTTTGGCTCCTGGCTTTGATCTGGCTGTTGTGGCCATTTAGGGAGTAAACCTATAAATGGAAGATCCCTCTCTCTCTGTCTTTCAAGTAAATAAACAACTCTTTTTTTTTTTTTTAAGATTTATTTGAAAGGCAGAGTTACAGAGAGGCAGAGGCAGAGAGAGAGAGAGAGAGAGAGAGAGAGAGAGAGAGAGAGAGAGAAAGAGGGCTTCCATCTGCTGGTTCACTTCCCAGGTGGCACGATGGCCGGAGCTGTGCCGATCCGAAGCCAGGAGCTTCCTCCAGGTCTCCCACGTGGGTGCAGGGGCCCAAGGACTTGGGCCATCTTCTACTGCTTTTCCAGACCATAACAGAGAGCTGGATCGGAAATGGAGCAACCAGGACTCGAACTGACATCCAAATAGGGTGCTGGCACTGCAGGCGGCAGCTTTACCGCTACGCCAAAGTGCTGGCCCCAAACAATTCTTTTTTAAAAGGGAGGCAAGGACGGGAGTGTAGAGGAAAGCAGCAGCGATGGCAGAGGAAGAAGTGAGCTGGGTTGGGACATGGCGGTTTGGATTAGATCCAAATCCTCCTCCTTTCTCCTGCAGGGCAGCTGGGCAGAGCTGGGCGAGGCTCCCATCTCCAGAGCAATCCAGGAAGTCCCTGATTGCTGTGGCCCAAGGCCCTTTCCGGGGCGAGGCCCAGCCCAGGGTGAGTCCTCCTTGCTCACCCTGCAGGAACGACCTTCTGTCTGGCAGAGGTCATGTTGAAACTGGCCCGGGGTGAGTAGACTCCGTCCCCATCCCGAGGTGAGCAAAGCGACCTGGGTGGGGAACTGGGGCTCTCGGAAGAGAACCTAGTGACAGAGAACCAGGGAGGTCCACATAAGGGGTGGGGAAGAGTCCTGGAACCTCTCTGATGCCCCTCTGCCACTGGAGTCAAGACAGTCACCCTTCCTGGACCCCGGCCCTTTAGTGATTCTCGTGTAGCTTCAAAAGGATGCCAGTGCTGGGCAAGGCACAGGAACAAGTGGAATTCAGCCCCAGGCTCAGAAAGGGCAAGGGAGTTGTACAAGGTTATACAGCCAGCCAGAGGCACCAGCAGGACAGACGCCAGAGCTCACCCCCAGCTCAGTTATCAGTTTAAGGAGAGTCTGTGACCTCCGTCCTCCCCTCCCCACTTCATTTCCCCCGGGGCCCAGCCTGGTCTCCCCCGCAGGAAGATGTTAACACAGAGGGCAACACGGTGCACAAAGGCAAAAAGCAAAAAAAGAGGAGCTGTTTTGCTCTCTGCTATTCCTTTGTTTGTTTAGATTTTATTTATTTGAGAGGCAGAGTTGGAATCTTTCCTATGTTGATTCACTCTCCAAATGGCCACAGGGACCAGAGCTGGGCCAACCTAAAACCAGGAGCCAGGAGCTTCTTCTGTGTCTCCCACATGGGTGCAGGGGTCCAAGCACTTCAGCCATCCTCCACTGCTTTCCCAGGCCATTAGCAGGGAGTTGGATTGGAAGTGGAGCAGCTGGGACTTGATCCCATATGGGATGCCGGTGCCACAGGAGGAGGCTTAACTACTATGCCACAGCATTGGCCCCCCACTATTCCTTAAAGGGACCCATTGGCACAGGGGAGAGGCCTGGGAAGCCTGGTCCCATCCTCACCTAATGCTTGGACGCCCAACTTCTCTGCCTCTGTCCCACTGGATGCCTTGTGCCTCACATGCCAGGGCCAGACAGCCTGGGGGCTCTGGGCAGCTGATCTCACGTGTAGAGAGGAGTAGAAAGGTCTTCCTTGTGTTGGACGGTGACCATTTCCTTGATCCTTGAGCCTCCCCACCCCGCAACTTATCCTACATCTGCCCTTTGGGGTCTGCACAAACACCCCTCCCTCTGTTCCATCAAAGACCTGAAGGGATTTGCAGACAGATCATGTTTCTAGAGACTGGATCCAGGCTTGTCATTCTTCTGGTTATACTTGTTTTTATGTAAAGAGCACACATTTGTTTTGCGTTTCTAATGAAAAAAGAAACTCATCTAAAATTTTTTTAAAGATTATTTATTTGAAAGTCAGAGTTACACAGAGAGAGAAGAGGCGCAGAGAGAGAGAGAGAGAGAGAGAGAGAGAGAGGTCTTCCATCTGCTGGTTCACTCCCCAATTGGCTGCAACAGTCGGAGCTGTGCCAATCTGAAGCCAGGAACCAGGAGTCTCTTCTGGGTCTTCCACACAGGTACAGGGGCCCAAGGACTTGAGCCGTCTTGTACTGCTTTCCCAGGCCATAGCAGAGAGCTGGATCGGAAGTGGGGCAGCTACGCCACAGTGCCAGCCCCTAATTTTTTTTTTTTTAATTGAGATATAGTTTGCATTCAGGAAAGCACACAAATTTTCACCATATGGCTCAGTTTTTTAGAAATGTACACAATGGAGCCTCCTCGCAGTTCAAGGTAGAGAACAGTCCCATCCCTTCGGAAGGGGCCCTACGTCCTGTTTCGTCAACACTCATTCCACTAGAGGTAGCCACTCTTCTGATTTCCACTCCCATGGACTGATTTTGTTTGTTCTTGAACTTCCTGTGAAGGAGGCCATATAGAATGTGTTCTTTTATGTCTGGCTTCTTTCTCCCAGCACAAAATTTTTGAGGTTCATTGGTGCTGTTCTGCATATTCATTGTTCACTCATTTTTATTATTGCTGGAAATATTTCTCTGTATGACTATATCACAAATGGTTTTGTTCTCCTGTTAGTGAATATTCAGCTTTTGCCCAAATTTTGGCTCTTATGAATAAAGCCATAATTTGAACATTCTTATTCAAATTTTAAAAATTGCATTCATTTATTTACTTACTTGAAAGAGAGAGAGGGAGAGAGATAGAAATCTCCCATCTGCTGGTTCATTCCACAAATGTCCACAATGGTCAGAGCCAGGCCACACTGCAGCCAGGAGCCAGGAACACCCTGCAAGTCTCCCACGTGGGCCATCACCTGCTGCCTCCCAGAGTCTACATTAGCAGAGCTGGGACTTGAACTCAGGTATTCAGATATGGGATATAGGGGGGCTGGCATTTTGGCCTAATGAGTTAAGCCACTGCCTGTGACACCAGCATCCCCTCTGGGTGCCAGTTCAAGTCTTGGTTGCTCCACTTCTTTTTTTTTTTTTTTTTTTTTTTTTTTTTTTTTTTTTTGACAGGCAGAGTGGACAGTGAGAGAGAGAGACAGAGAGAAAGGTCTTCCTTTTGCCGTTGGTTCACCCTCCAATGGTTGCCGCGGCCGGCGCACCGCGCTCATCCGATGGCAGGAGCCAGGTGCTAGGTGCTTATCCTAGTCTCCCATGGGGTGCAGGGCCCAAGGACTTGGGCCATCCTCCACTGCACTCCTGGGCCACAGCAGAGGGCTGGCCTGGAAGAGGGGCAACCGGGACAGAATCCGGCGCCCCGACCGGGACTAGAACCCGGTGTGCCGGCGCCGCAAGGCGGAGGATTAGCCTGTTGAGCCACGGCGCCGGCCGGTTGCTCCACTTCTGATCCAGATATGGGATACAGGTGTCCTAATTGGAATCATTTTTTTTAAAAAAAAGATTTATCTATTATTAAAAGTTAGAGAGAGAGAGAAAACATTTCCATTCACACATTCACTCCCCAAATGTTTGCAACAACAGCCTGGTCACCCATGGGGGTGGCAGAAACCCAATCGAGTGAGCCATCAGCCCTGCCTCCCAAGGTCTTTATTAGCAGAATGCTGGAGTCAGGAGCAGAAATCAGTATTGAATCTTGGCTCTGCAATATAGGATATGGATGCCTGAACTGCTAGGGCAAATACGCAGCCCCCTCGTAACAAGAGTGCGACAGTGTCTCCAACTTCTACCGCTTCAACAGCAGGCGGTATGAACAGCAGTGAGACAAGGACTAAAGCCGCTGTGTTGAAACGGAGGTCGTGATGCTGGGATCTTGAAGGCCAAAGGAGTCAAAGAAATGCTATGTGTGTGTATTAATATATAAAATATATTAATATATAAAATAAAATATATTAATATATATGTAATTTTTTTTTGACAGGCAGAGTGGACAGTGAGAGAGAGAGACAGAGAGACAGGCCTTCTTTTGCCGTTGGTTCACCCTCCAATGGCTGCTGCGGCCGGCATACCATGCTGATCCTATGGCAGGAGCCAGGTGCTTCTCCTGGTCTCCCATGCGGGTGCAGGGCCCAAGCACTTGGGCCATCCTCCACCACACTCCCTGGCCATAGCAGAGAGCTGGCCTGGAAGAAGGGCAACCGGACAGAATCCGGCACCCCGACTGGGACTAGGACCCGGTGTGCTGGCGCAGCAAGGCGGAGGATTAGCCTATTGAGCCACAGCACCGGCCTATATGTAATTCTATCTGACTCAGAATACCCCTTCTTGGAGCTCCGGTTGCTGGGGCTAAGAGGTTCCACGTGATAGTGCCTTCCAGGAAGCAGCCTTTACAGTCATTGGTTCGTTTCACTTTAAATGGACCAGTAATGCTACTCATTTTCCTGGTCCATTTGCTCTCTCAGTCCTTAGCCAACTATTTCTTACTGGGTCTCCTCCAGTAGGAAAGACCTTCCAAGTCTCCTCCTCATCTTCACCCCCACCTGTCGAGCTTGCCTACTTCCTGGAGACAGCGGTCAGAAGAGAACCTCCTCCATCCTCTCACCACCACGTCACCCTACCCCCTAGCTTCTGTGCCCACACACTCCGCCTTCCCGCTGCTAACCATGAGGGAACTGACCTTGCTCCTGTCCAAGGCCATGGCCGCCACCTGTACCCCAGAGGCCATCTCCCCTCCCCGTTCTATAATTTCTGTCTCATATACCATTTTTCTCTCTTTGCTAATGCATTTTTACAACTTGCGTATGGTGATAAGTCCTCTCTTAAAAAACCAAACCACGTCCCTCCCTTGAGGCCCACTATTTCTTGCTAGCACCCCGTTTGTCTACTCTAATGAAACGTCTCAAAAGGTTGGCTCTAGCCTCTTAGTTTCTCTATTCCCATTCCCTCTGAACCATCTCCAATCCAGGTACCGTGAGCATGCAGAGCGCTATAAAAGGGAGAAGAGAAGCGGAGCGTATGGAACGGGAGGACTGGACTTGAAGTCAGTGAGACTGTAGCCCTGCTTCCCAACACCAAAAGTGCTCTTGTCAAGGTGACCAATGACCTCCGTGTTGCTAAAACCAGTGGTCAGTTCCCAGTCACCCCCCAATTTGCCTCATCTACAGTCCAGATGACCATGTCATTCCTGAAGCCCTCCCTTGGTCCATGGGGACACCACTCTCTTCTCTCCCCGATCCTCACAAACTAGGACTCAGTCTTAGCTCTCTTCTCTTGTCCACACTCCCTGCCCTCCTTGATGAGTCCCAGCCCTGTCGGACTCAATACCCCCTTTTAATTTGTTTCATTTTATAAATATTTTATCATAAAGTATTTAAAACAAGCAAGCAAAGGTGGAGAGAGTAGTACAGGGTATTCCCATGCATCTGTGACCTGTATTCCATATTTAACGGGGTTCCCCCACCCCCGTTTGCTTGTTCTCTCTCTCTCTCTCTCTCTCTCTTTTTTTTTTTTTTTTTTGACAGGCAGAGTTAGTGAGAGAGAGAGACAGAGAGAAAGGTCTTCCTTTTTCCATTGGTTTACCCTCCAAGTGCTTCCTCCTGGTCTCCCATGCAGTTGCAGGGCCCAAGCACTTGGGCCATCCTCCACTGCACTCCCAGGCCACAGCAGAGATCTGGATTGGAAGAGGAGCAACTGGGACAGAACTGGCACCCCAACCGGGACTAGAACCCAGAGTACCGGTGCTGCAGGCAGAGGATTAGCCTAGTGAGCCATGGTGCCGGCCTCTTTAGTCCAGAAGAATTTGCAAATCCCAGGCATGATGTCATTTTACTCCTGAATATTTCAGTGCACATTTATTAAAGACATAGGCTATGTATTAGATTTTATTTATTTGAGAGACAGAGTTAAAGGGAGACAGAGATGGAGGGGGGCTCTCATCCTTGATTCTCCAGATGCCGCAGTAGCCCACACTGGGCTGGGATCAAAGCTGGGAGTTGGAAACTCAATCCAGATTTCCCACGGGGGTGACAGGAACCCAACTACTTGAGCCATTACCCCTGACTGGAGTCAGGAGCTGGAGCTGGGAATAAAACATAGGAACTATGATGTGGGACACAGGTGTGTTAATGGCCAGGAGAAACACCTGCTCCCAACATAGGGCTTTATCTTTTTTTTTTTTTAATCGACCATGCAACGATCACACCTAACAGAATATAAAATCGGTATTTGGTGTTCTTTATTGCCTAGTGTGACTGAACTTTCTTTTATGTGTCAGATAGAACTTATGACAGGGGGTTTGTTCAAATTTGCATCCATGAGAAATCCCCCCATGACATTTCGTTGTGCCCTTTCCACCTTTTCAATCTGTAGCAGTTCTCCTCCCCACTTCAGTTTTCATGCAACTAATTTAGTCCAGAACCAGCTCCATGGTCCTAGAAAATGCTCTACATTCCGGAGTGACTCCCTTTTTGTAACAGATCTTTTGTGACTTGGTCCTTTACTCTTCTGAAATGAAATTCAGAAATAATGTAACTACTGTGTTCCCCTGGGCCTGGCAGGAAACAGATGGCACACTCAGATGGGAGTCCAGCTGAGACCAGCTTAATGAAGGCACCCCTGCCAAAAATGTGGGCAAAGCCAAGGGACCCAGCAAGGAACGATGGGGCCTTGGAGGTAACGTCTGCCACCTCGAGGCCTGACGGGCCAAGATGCAGCCAAGACGCAGGATTGGTATCTCCCTTCTGCTGAACCCAGCCGGAAGCCGCTGGGCAAGCGAGCTGGTTGGTGCTACCCTTTAAAGGGCGGTCTCCCGTGGCAGGAAGCAAGATTCACAAGGGCAGAGTGAAGGCAGGGGCAGATGGAGGGCATCTGCCACCCATCCCCACATGGCATTCCACACGAAGGGATTTAACTCCCTCTCAGGAATAAAAGGAGAAAGCGGAAATGAATGCATAAGATCTTACGTATTTGAACGTGTAAAAAGTATGCATGTTTCCTCCGGCGCTGCCATGCTTGTCAGAGGTTTGCAGTCACTCCTGGAACCTCTGTGCCTGCCAAAGCCACAGCGCCTGCAGAGCCACGCGGGGGAGCAGCAAGCAGCCGTGCCGTTGATTTTCCAAGCAAGACAAAGCACTGGCAATTAATTACACAGAAGCAGTGTTTCTGGGGGGAACTCAGTGCATACTAAAACCAAGCACAAGTACTTTGTGTTTACGTGTGAAACGGAGTTAGGTTGAGACAAATAGTAAACATTATTTTCCAACACACGAGTGTCTGATAGGAAATTTGAAAACCATATGGAATGTGGGAGTTTCTTTGTGCAGGGTGCCCAGTAGCCCCGGCCCTACCCAAGGAGCCGTTGTGTCATCATAAAAACCTCTACCCTTCTCCCAAATATATGAGCTGGTAGTTTTCCAGAATTTTCTATAGTGGGTTGGCTCATATCAATGGAGAATCATCGGCCTAGGTGATTTCTCTGATTCCACAGGTTTAAATAGATTGATGTCTTCTAAATTATTTATTGGCCTCATCCTTTCTCCCCGAATACACACGGATATATCTAATTTTTTCTTGACGTCTCTCTTTATGTCACGAACTGGCATCTCAAAATTTACATGTGAAAAACAAAACCTTGAATCAATTCCTCAACCCATATGCCACCCCCCCATTCTCCTCGCCCAGATTTATTCTAGTTTAGTAAACAACAACTTGATTCTTCTAGTTGTTCAGTCCAAAAGCATTAGAGTCTTTCCTGAGACTTCTCTTTTTTTCACATTCCACATCTGCTCTGCGGGCAGATTCAGACATGAAGGCTCTGCCTTCCAAAAGCACTCCCGTCTGAGCACCGTTTACCACTGCAACCACCATCATCACCATCACCTTGGTCCAAGCTACACTCATCTTTCCCTGAGTCATTACAGCAGCTTCTAGAATGATCTCTGCTTTCACGCTGGTCTCTACTTTATGCTTGCAATATGGCAGCCACGTGGGGTGATTTTTTTAAAAAAGAGTTATTTTATTTATTTGAAAGACAGAGTTACAGAGAGAGAGGTAGAGACAGAGAGAGAGGTCTTCCATCTGCTGGTTCACTCCCCAAATGGCTGAAATGGCTGGAGCTGTGCCAATCTGAAGCCAGGAGCCAGGAGCTTCTTCTGGGTCTCCCATGCAGGTGCAGGGGCCCAAGGACCTGGGCCATCTTCTACTACTATCCCAGGCCATCGCAGAGAGCTGGATCAGAAGAGGAGCAGCTGGGACTCAAAGCAGAGCCCATATGGGATGCCAGCACGTAGTCGAAGGCTTAGCCCACTACGCCACAGCCCTGGCCCTGACCATTATCTCTTTTGACCCTGTTCAGTGCTGCAGCCTCCTTGCCCTTCCTCTTGTCTGCTGAAACCTGTGTTCCATGTGGTAGCCATAAATGTTCTTCCTAAACACAGACCCAATCATGAAGTCCTCGCCTACTTAGAATGATTAATTCCCCAGTTTCCAGAGGATGAAGTCCAAACACTTTATCATGGCCTCCATACCCATCTACTTTGCCTTCCTTTCTGTTACACTGCATGAGACAGTGTGCTTCTGTCATTGGCCAGTCTCTCAATGTGTGCACCGGAATCTAATTCCTCTCCCCTCACCAATGTCATTGCTTCTGAAGTCATGCTTGTTTTTTTTCTGTAGAAACATCTGTTTTCCCCATAGTACAGGACTCTTCTCATCAGCACAGAAACATACTGACCATCACCCACATTAAAACATGAAAGTCTCTCTCTAGGTCTGGCTCCATTTCTCTGCTCTGATTTAGAGCACTTTCAGTTGCTAGAGTCATAAGTCAGGATCCTATGGGATGCCACTAACTGAAAGTTAGGGAACATGGGATGGGGAATGGAACAAGCAAGTCATAGTTCTGACTGTGGCCACATGACTCAGTACAGAAATGGAGACCATTACAACTGCATCTTTTCTTCTTTACCGTGTTGTGTGTATGTTCCTATTTGTTATAAATAAGTTATAATTATAATTATTATTATGCTTTCCCTCTCACTTTCTTCACTAACTTAAGGTAGTGGTTAACTTTGTGATTAATCTTTCACTTGCACAATTGAAGTAGGGTTTTTGACTCAACTAGAGGGATTTTTTTTTTAATTTTAATGTATGACGGTCTTTATTTACAACTTTATTGGCAAAAAAGAAGAGGGAAAACTTTTAAACAGTTTAACACAGGGCATTCTAACTGATCCTGTCAGATTAAAGTCCCATTTTAAATGTTCATCTACTTGTCCAAAGATATACAATACTGAATCTGCATAATGCAGTTTCCTTTATGAAGTACAGTTTTCATATTCAGGCAGTCTTTTAAACATATAAATACAAAGGAAATGAAATCACTCACTAAAAACTGCATCAAATGAAGGGTATTTTAAAGTAGATTTATCAACTAGAGGGATTAAGATCAGCTGATATGGATGGATACAGTGATGAGGGGACTTTGTGTCTTCCTTGGGGATGAGGGTGAACACACATGATATTGTTTGCTAGGGCTGTGTCTGAGCCTGTTTTGTGTTGTTGTAAGGTAATACCTGCAGAAGCACAGGCAATAAAAACAAAAATGGAAAATGGGATTATATCAAGCTGAGAAGCTTCTGCACTACAAAGGAAACACTCAACAAGTGAACAGGCAACTGACAGAATGGGAAAAAATATTTGCAAACTACAACTGATAAATAATTAATATTCAGAACTTATAGACAGTTCAAGAAACTCAACAACAGTAAAACAAACAATCTAGTTAAGAAATGGGCAAAGGACATGAACAGGCAATTTTCAAAGGATGAAATACAAATGGCCAACAGACACATGAAAAAATGCTCAGGATCACTAGCCATCAGGGAAATGTAAATAAAAACCATAATGAGGTTTCACCTTACCCCAGTTAGAATGGTTATCATCTAAAAATAAAAAAAACAATAAATGCTGGTGAGGATGTGGGGGAAAAGGTATTCACCATAGGTGGGAATGAAAACTAGTACAACCAATATGGAAGACAGCATGGAGATTCCTCAGAGATCTGAAAATAGACCTATCATATGACCCAGCCATCCCACTCCTGGGAATTTACCCAAACAAAATATAGTCAACACTTGAAAGAGTTATTTGTACTCCATGTTTATTGCAGCTCAATTCATGATAGCTAAGATATGGAATCAATCTAGATGTCCATC
The DNA here is from genome assembly GCA_949820135.1 of Sylvilagus floridanus. NCBI lineage: Eukaryota > Metazoa > Chordata > Mammalia > Lagomorpha > Leporidae > Sylvilagus > Sylvilagus floridanus. The sequence continues at coordinate 30,847,473 of OX463225.1, forward strand.
AACTGATGGGTAGATAAAGATAATGTGGTATATACACTATATAATACCACTCAACCATAAAAAAGAATGAAATCCTGTCTTTTGTAAAAAAAAAAAAAAGGATGCAATTAAAAGCTATTATAATTAGTGAAATAAGCCAGTCTCAAAAAGACAGATATCATATTTTTCTGATATGTGGTGGTTAATACAGATTACAAAAAAAAAGCATAGGAATGAAGTAGTCATTTTGGTGATATGATTGTCATTTTTAGCCCTTGATTAGACTCCTGTGCAACTGTGGTCTTCCTACATTCTACTTGTTGAATATTATGATTAGTGAAAAATTAAGCCTGTGTATATAGAGTGGATTAAAATTATGGCTTTGCAAAAACTGACGAAGATAGAGGAGAGAGGGAAGGAGGGGGGTTGGTGAAAGCAGGGGAGTGAGGGAAGTGTGGTTGTCTTCTTGGAACTATACTTATGGAGTGCTTAAAATCAGCTCTCTTTATATTAATAAAATTTTTTTAAAGAATACTTGACTGTGTAATTTATGAAGAGGAGAGTTTGTTTTGGCTCATGATCTGGCAATTGGAAGTCCAAGAGGGAGTGTCCACATCTATTCAATTTCTGTGAGGATCCTGTGGTGGAAAAGTGGAAGAGACTTCGGCACCTTCAGAAGAGACAAAATACTAGGGGTACTCTTACTTAATACAGCCTGCGCTTGTGGTCCACTGATCCATGCCCACAAGAAAGAGACCTCACTTCTGGAGATGGTCTCCTTTTGTTCCTGAGGGCATTGCTCCCATGACCCAAACACTGGGCTCCTCTCCCAACACTGCCCTACCAAGGAATTAAGCCCCATCATGAGTTCTGGTGACAGTGACCACATTCAAACCACAGAAAGCTGCTATAACAAGACCCCACAGGAAGCTAGGCATATACCACGGAAATCTATTTTCTCACAGTTCTGGAGCATGAAGTCTGCAATGAAGGTGCCCACAGGTTTGGTTCTTCCTCAGGCCATCTTCTGGGTTTGCAAATGGCCACCTTCTTGCTGTGTCCCCCAGGCTCTTTCCTCTAGGCATAGATACACCTGTGACTCTGTCCAAATTTCCTCTTTTTAAAAATAATATTTTCAGGGCTGGCACTGTGGCATAGCAGGTGAGGCCACTGCCTGCAGGGCCAGCATCTCCTGTGGGAGCCAGTTCAAGTCCCGGCTGCTCCACTTCTAATTTTTTTTTTTTTGACAGGCAGAGTGGACAGTGAGAGAGAGAGAGAGACAGAGAGAAAGGTCTTCCTTTGCCGTTGGTTCACCCTCCAATGGCCGCCACGGCTGGCGCGCTGCGGCCAGCGCACCACGCTCATCCGATGGCAGGAGCCAGGTGCTTCTCCTGGTCTCCCATGGGGTGCAGGGCCCAAGCACTTGGGCCATCCTCCACTGCACTCCCTGGCCACAGCAGAGAGCTGGCCTGGAAGAAGGGCAACCGGGACAGAATGCAGCGCCCTGACTGGGACTAGAACCTGGTGTGCTGGTACCGCAAAGCGGAGCATTAGCCTGTTGAGCCACAGCGCCGGCCCCAGCTGCTCCACTTCTGATCCAGCTCTCTGCTATGGCCTGGGAAAGCAGTAGAAGATGGCCCAACTCCTTGGGCCCCTACACCTGTGTGGGAGACCTGGAAGAATCTCCTGGCTCCTGGCTGTTGCAGCCATCTAGGGAGTGAGTCAGCAGATGGAAGACCTCTTTCTCCCTCTCTCCCTCTCTCTCCCTCTCTCTGCCTCTCTCCATCTCTCTGCCTCTGCCTCTCTGTAGCTCTGCCTTTCAAATAAATAAATACATCTTTGAAAAGAACTTTAAATTAACATACATACAATTATACATATTTGTGGTATACAGTGTGCTGTTTCAGTGCATGTATACAATGAGTAATGATCAAATCAGGGTAATTAGAATTTTTATCTCTTCATCATTTTTTTTATGTTTGGAGGCTTTGAGCTCCTCTCTTCTAGTTCTTCTCAACTCTATTATAGGATATTGTAAACCACTGTCATTCTACCATACTGTTGAACACCTATTGCCCCTACCTAACTGGGTTTGCTACTCATTCTCCAACCTGCCTCTATCCCCCTTCCCCACCTAGCTTCTACCATTCCCTTCCTAGCCTCTACCCTTCCTGGCCTTTAGTAATCACTATTCTACTCTCTTCTACTTTGAAATCAACTTTTTAAGCTTCCATACATGAGAAAAAACATGCAGCATTTGTCTTTCTGTGCTTTCACTTAGCACAATGTCTTCTAGTTCCAATCATTTTGCCACAAATGACAGGGTGTCATAATATTTTATGACATATACACCATGATTAAACTTTGTCAATCATGGGCCATCATGTGTACACACTGCATTATTTTTTATCCATTCATCCATCAGTGAACACCTCAGTTGATTCCATATCTTGGCTATTGTGAACAGTGCTGCAATAAACATGGGAGTGCAGGTATCTTGAGTAAAAAGAGCAAAGATGAAGGCGTCACAATAACTGATCTCAAGACAAACTTCAGGGGCCGGCACCGCGGCTCACTAGGCTAATCCTCTGCCTGAGGCACTGGCACCCGGGGTTCTAGTCTCGGTTGGGGCACTGGATTCTGTCCCAGTTGCTCCTCTTCCAGTCTGGCTCTCTGCTGTGGCCTGGGAAGGCAATGGAGGATGGCCCAAGTGCTTGGGCCTTGCACCCCCATGGGAGACCAGGAGGAAGCACCTGGCTCCTGGCTTCGGATTGGTGCAGCGCGCCGGCCGTGGGGGCCATTTCGGGGGTGAACCAACGGAGGGAGGACCTTTCTCTCTGTCTCTCTCTCACTGTCTAGCTCTGCCTGTCCAAAAAAAAAAAAAAAAAAAGACATACTTCAGGGCCAAAGTATAGCACTACGGCATGGTACTGGCTTCAAAATCAACACACAGCCCAGTGGAACTGGATAGAAACCATAGGCATCAAATAATACATCTAGAGCCAACTGATACTCAACAAAGACACCAAAAGTATATATTGGGTAAATAACAGCCTCTTCATTAATAGTGCTGGGCAAAAGGACATCCATAGAAGGAAGAATGAAACTTTATCTGCATCTCTCACCATATACAAAATTAACCCAAAATAGATCAATGATTTAAATGGAAGACATAAAACCACTAGAAGAAAATATGGGGGACATTATTCAAGACATCAGGATAGACAATGATGTTTTGGATAAGACTCCAAAAGCACAGGCAAAAGATAGATAAATGGGATTATATCAAACAAAGAAACTTCTATATGGTGAAGGAAACAATCAACAGAGTTTAAAATAAAAATCTACAGAATGGGAAAATATTTGCAAACTATTCATCTGGCAAGGGTTAATATTCAGAATATATAAGGAACTCAAAAAACTCAACAACAAAGAAACCAAATAATCCTATTCAAAAATGGGCAAATGATCTGAATAGACATTTTTTTCAGAAGAAGAAATAGAAATAACCAACAAAAATTTTCAACATCACTAGCCACCAGGGAAATGCAAATCAAAGCCACAACAAGGCATCATTTCACCTCAGTCAGAGTGGCTGTTACCAAAAAGCCAAAAATAACAAATGCTGATGAAGATGCAGAGAAAAGGGAACTGTGGTGAGAATGTAGATTAGTACAGCCATTAGGGAGGTTCCTCAACAACTAAAAGTAGATATACCATCTGCTCCAGCTATCCCATTCCTTTTTTTTTTTTTTTAAAGACTTATTTGTTTGAGAGGCAGAGTTAAAGAGAGAGAGAGGGACACAGAGAGAAAGAGAGAGAGAGAGATCCACTGGTTCACTCCCTAAATGGCCACCATGGCAGAGCTAGGTCGATCTGAAGCCAGGAATCAGGAGGAGCTTTTGGGTCTTCCATGTGGTACAGGGGTCCAAGTACTTGGGCCATCTTCTATTAGATCAGAAATGGAGCACCTGGGATTTGAACAGGTGCGCATACGGGATGTCAGTGCCGTAGGCGGAGGCTTAACCTACTACGCCACAGCCCTGGCCCCAGCTATCCCACTTTTCTGTATATATCCAAAGGGAATAAACTAGCGTCATCACGTTTCCTCTTCTGAAGACCCACCCCAATAGCTGGGAGTCAGGGTTTCAACAAATGAATTTGGAGGAACATAGTAGTGAACTCTTCATTCATAGGAGGGCTGGTTGGAGAGAAGCATGCTAGTGTATTTTTTTAATGACTATTTAAAAAGATTTATTTATTTGAGAGGCACAGTTACAGAGACAGACAGTGAGAGAGAGAGAGAGAGGTTTTCCACCTGCTAGTTCACTCCCCAGATGACTGCAATGGCGGAGCTGGGCCGATTCAAGCCAGTAGCCAGAGCTGCTTCTGGGTTTCCCCCGTGAGTGCAGGGACCAAAGCACTTGGTCCGTCTTCCATTGCATTCCTAGGCACATTAGCAGAGAGCTGGATTGGAAGTGAAGTAGCCGGGACTCGAACCAGCGCCCATATGGGATGCCAATGCCACAGGTGCCACAGCGTCTTAATGTTGTTGTTTGAAAGGTAAACGTGGATAGAAGAGCCTGTGTCCATTTCCTTGAGTAGCCAAAGATGTAAATCTCACTGGATTGTTGGAGTTTCAAGACAATTCTCACTTCTTTCTGTGCCTCCTCCAGTGTTGGGAGGCCTAAAAGCCTCAGAACTAGTTTCCTAGACTCACCTAACAGCAGGAGTCTGGACTGTGTTCTGCCCATGAGAGGTGCACGGTGAGACATGGAAGGCAGAAGGAAAAGAGATTAGATCAGAGATGCTCAGAGATGAGCAGGCCTAAGCTTCAGTAGATAGCAGGGGGGCTGGGTGCAGCCTTCGGGCATCTTCCATGAGTCACCCACTTTAGTGCCTCTGCCGGATGAGATCAAGAGTAGTTAGTGGTTCCTTGTCATTCCTGCACTTCCTAGTTTCCAAAACATTAGCAGATTGGGGGGTGGTGGTGGTGGTGAACGGGACAGCAGAATTCTTCGCAACAAACTTCTCAAAAATCTTGCAGTATTATCACTAAGCCTCCTGCCTCTTCTTCAGGAAGAAGCTGAGCTTCCTTCTACAGGCCAGGATGGAGGAGTCTTGCTCTCACATTGGAAGCAGAGGCACGGATATAGTTGCCTCCTCATCAGTTCTCATAACCCTCTTTTGGTTTGAATGCCTCCCCCAGAGTCCATGTGTTGGAAACATAACGCTCAAAGCAACCGTGGTCAGATCATGCAGGCTCTGTTCTCAGATCCCAAGAGTTGGTTTGTTATAAAAGCAAACTGGTCCCTCTCTCTCGCCACATGATGCTGTCTGCCACGGTATGATGCAGCAGGAAGGCCCTGGGTAGACACAGCCCCTTGATCTTGCACTTCCCAGTCTCCAGAACTGTGAGCCAAGTAAATGTCTATGTATCATAAATTACTCAGGCTTAGTACTCTGTTATCGTCGCACAAAACAGAGGAAGACGTGCCCTCAGGGTTTAGGTTCTAACACTCTTCCCCAGGAAGCTCTGCAGCAGGTGGGTGTTTGCAGGACATACAGGGCGATCCACCAAGCACTGAACTATGTATGGATCAGGAGACCTTGGTCCCCGGCCCAGCCCTACTATGTAGTTGTCAGGGGCAAAACCATTGACTTCATTTCACTAGTGTAAGAGAGGAGCAAGGAGGGATGAGTGTTTAGCCTGGAGGTTTAGACACCAGCATCCCACACCGGAGTGCCTGGGGTCAATTCCCGGCTCCAGTTCCTGACTCCAGCTTCCTGTGATACAGACCCCAGGAGGCAGCAGCGATGGCTCAGTAGCTGGATTCCTACCACCCACTTGGGAGACCTGGCCAGAGTTCCTGGCTCCCAGTTTTGGCCCAACCCTGGGTCATTGCAGGCATCTGGGAGTGAATCAGCAGATGGGGGCTGTCTCTTTTTCTTTCGCTCTCCTTCCCTCTCTTTCCAAAAAACAAACCAAAAAAGAAAAAAAAAAAAAGAAGAAGAAGAAGAAGTAGAAAATACATACAAATAATACTGAACATTCACATATTATTTTTTATGTTCCAGTCATTATTGTGAGGACCTTCCTAAATCCACTCATTTAAAACTGTATGAGAGGGGCCAGGGCTAGGGTGTAGTGGGTTAAGCCTTGACCTGAGTTGCCGGCATCCCTTATGGGCGCTGGTTCTTGTCTCAGCTGCACTTCTTCTGATCCAGCTCTCTGCTATGGCCTGGGAAAGGAGCAGAGGATGGCCCAAGTGCTTTGGGCCCCTGTACCCATGTGGGAGATCCAGAGGAAGCTCCTGGCTCCTGGCTTCAGATCAGCTCAGCTCCAGCTGTTGCGGCCATTTGGGGAGTGAACCAGTGGATGGAAGACCTTTCTCTCTATCTCTTCCTCTTTCTGTCTATAATTCTATGTCTCAAATAAATAAAATCTTAAAAAACAAAACTGTATGAGAAAGATACTGTTACATCCTTATCTTAGAGTTAGGAAAGTAGATATGAAGAAACTCATCCAGCTCGCCTAGGCAGTTTGTGTCCTCATTAGGGTTTTTAACCATTAAGCTATATGACCTCCTATTAAATGAAAATGTGTGATAAACAGGCATTTGAAAATATTTATTTATTTATTTATTTGAAAGGCAGAGTGAGAGAGAGAGAGAGATCTTCCACCTGTTGGTTCTCTTCCCAAATGGCCCCAACAGCAGGCCTGGGATCCATGAATTCCATCTCGGCCTCTCTCATAGGTCCAGGGACTTGGACCATCTTCTGCTGCATACGCTGGAGAATTAGCAGGACAGTAGAATAGAAGTGAAGTAGTGGGGACTCAAACCAGCACTCCAAAATGGGCTGCTGACGGCAGCTTCACCTGCTGCGCAACGATGCCAGCGATAAGTAGGTATTGAGTTCTAGTTTGGAGATAACCGGTTTGGGGGTTAGTAGCCTTTGTCCCAAGTCCTTTGGACTCTTCAAGTGAAGTCAGGATCCATTGGAATCATGAGCCAAAGGACATCAGGAATTGTATTTCTTCCTCTCATGTGTCATTCTTCCTCTCTCTGCACACCATCACTTAACATCTTGCTCCACATGGCAGGTAGAAGGTGGTCAACCTGATGTTGGCAGGCTGCTAGTTCGCAAGAAGGAGGTGAGGGTTGCCAGCCCCTGTGTTGCAGCCCTACATGCACCACCCAAAACTCCCATCATGTGCCTGACACCACAACATTTCCAAGGTTCCCAAAACAGGGCACAGAAATGGGTGGTACTTGAGCCTTGCCCCAACCCAGCCTTTTTGAATGTTCAATTAAGCCATACCGCAGATATCACCCCCATGCCAAACCCTATTCATTGCAGTTCACTCTTTGATGTTGCCTACACTTATTCCTAGATGATGTAATGAAAAAATTTTTTCTTTTACTTTACTTGGAAGGCAGTTACAGAAACAGAGAGAGAGAGAGAGAAAGAGAGAGAGAGAGATCTTCCTTTTGCTGATTCACCCCCAAATGGCTACATGGCTGGGGCTGGGCCAGTTGAAAGCCAGGAACCAGAAGCTCCATTCTGATCTCTCAGATGGGTGGCAGGGGCCCAGATACTTTGGCCATCTTCCTCTGCTCTCCTAGGCACAGGAGCAGGGAGCTGATCGGAAGTGGGGCAGCTGAGACACAAGCCCGCTGCACCGCGATGCTGACCCTAACTATGGAGCCATTTAGGTTTTGCACTGCTTGTTTCACTTGCAGAGCTGGAACGTGGTCTCCTCTTACAGGAAAACCTGTCCCTACTTCAGGCCTGGCGGCCAGCTTGAGCCTAACAGAGAGTGGAGCTATGGCGGCAGAGACCGGTGTCAGCATAGACCTGGGATCTGTGTCTGGTCCCCAACGTGGGAGCCATGTGCCCTCAGGCAAGAACCTCCCCAAGCCTCTGTGTACTCATTTCAGAACAAACCAGAAAATGCAAACAATTGAACTAGAACAAGAAAACCACATTCTTTGTCTCCCTCTTTCTCCCCTTCCCCAGGCTCCTTTGATGGAGCAGGCACAAGCCCTGCCAGCCAGAGGAGTCCAAGGGTTTGATTTCAAAGCTCGAGCATGGCCTTTGTGCCTTTGAGCAGAAGAGGGAGCCGTGAAAGCTACCTGACTCTTCAATACACTTGCTATTATTCCCAGCAGGCCTGAGTGCGATTTGAAAAGCCTAAGGATCAAAGAAACAAAACTGGTCTTCCTTGCAAAGACAGGGCTTAACTCCATTGTGGGAGGCAGCTTTGCAAATTCCGGGGGTAGGGAATGAGGTCACCAGGGCAGGGACCCTAGAGAGGAGAATTGTGTGAATCTCCAGTGGGTGGGTGAGGAGCTGTTACACAGTCAGCAGCAAGCAGCAGGGCTGCTTCTATACTCAGGACCCCTGGGCACAAGTGATAAAAACAGGCTAGGTGTGCAGTTAGCTGAGTGGCCAAGATACCTGCATCGCTTATTAGAGTGCATGGCTCCCAACTGCAACTCCCTGCTAATGCAGACTATGGGAAGCAACAGGTGATGGCCAGTGTTGTAGCCCAGGGGGTCAATGCCAGCCTCTCATTTGAGCACTGGTTTGAGTCCCAGTTGCTCCACTTCTGATCCAGCTCCCTACTAAAGCACCTGGGAAAGCAATGGATGGAAGCTCCATCTCTCACTGTAACTCTGCCTTTCAAATAAATCAAATTTTTATTTATTTATTTATTTTATTTTTTTGACAGGCAAAGTGGACAGTGAGAGAGAGACAGAGAGAAAGGTCTTCCTTTGCCGTTGGTTCACCCTCCAATGGCCGTGCGGCCGGCGCACCGTGCTCATCCGATGGCAGGAGCCAGGTGCCAGGTACTTTTCCTGGTCTCCCATGGGGTGCAGGGCCCAAGCACTTGGGCCATCCTCCACTGCACTCCGGGGCCACAGCAGAGGGCTGGCCTGGAAGAGGGGCAACCGGGACAGAATCCGGCGCCCGGACCGGGACTAGAACCCAGTGTGCCGGCGCCGCAAGGCGGAGGATTAGCCTGTTGAGCCACGGCACCGGCCGCAAATAAATCAATTTTTAAAAAAGGAAGGAATGAAGGAAGGAATGAATTGGATTCCTGCCACTCAAATGGGACACCTGAATTGAGTTCCTAGCTCCCGGCTTCAGCCCAGCCCAGTCCTGGCTGCTTTGGGCATATGAGAAGTAAACCAGCAGGTAAGAGCTGTCTCTGTCTCTGTCTTTCAAATAAATAACTAAATAATTAATTTTTTAAAAATGTATTTATTTCTCTGAAAGAGAGTTACAGAGAGGCAGAGGCAGAGAGAGAGGTCTTCTATCTGTTGGTTTACTTCCCAAGATGGCTGCAACGGCCGGAGCTGTGCTGATCCAAAGCCAGGAGCCAGAAGATTCCTCCAGGTCTCCCATGCAGACTCCCACGTGGGTGAATGGGCTCGAGGACTTGGGCTATCCTCCACTGCTTTCCCAGGCCTTAGTAGAGAGAGGGATCAGAAGTGGAGCAGCCAGGACTTGAACCTGCGCCCATATGGGATGCTGGCACTGCAAGTGGAGGCTTTTACCAGCTACACCACAGTGCCATCTCCCTAAATAATTAATTTTAAATAAATAAAAGATAAAAATGCACCCCTCTCTGAGTGGCCCTCTCACAGTTTGGTAGGACGAATGTAGGGCAGGCACCTTGTGCGCTGCATGATTTCCAAAGCCTTGCTCAGTGCCTGGCAGCCTTTATGGTAGACTACAGAGAACAAGGGCAGATGCAAGAGGTGACAGAACAGTGAACTCTGGGGCCAGTGCTGTGGCTTAGCAGGTAAAGCCACAGCCTGCAGTGCTAGCATCCTCTATGGGTGCTGGTTTGAGTCCCAGCTGCTCCTCTTCTGATCCAGCTCTCTGCTATGGCCTGGGAAAGCAATAGAAGATGGCCAAGTCCTTGGGCCCCTGCACCTGCATGGGAGACCTAGAAGAAGCTCCTGGCTCCTGGCTTTGGATCGGTGCAGTTCTCACCATTGCAGCCACTTGGGGAGTGAACCAGTGGATGGAAGACTTGTCTGTCTGTCTCTCTCTCTCTGTAACTCTGCCTTTCAAATTAATACATAAATCTTAAAAAAAAAAAAAAAAAGAACAATGGCCATGCCCCCCACCTCCAGACACCTTGTGGAATGAGGGGAAGAGGGACCCAGTGCACAGGTTTTATGCTTGGTCTGGATCTTTATCCTTGGAGACTGCCTAAAGTTGTCTCTACCCCCCAAACCCAAGCCCCGGCGAGAGAATCCTCAGCCTCCTTAGGAACGCCTTGCATTCCCAGGGATTACATTCTCTTCTGATCTCTCTGGATTTCGGATCCCTTCCACATGGATGATCTCACTTCTTTCTCCAAGTGTTACAAACACTGTTCACATTTATCTGCATGGTAGATGTTCTCAAGGAACTGTGGGTGGGAGACAGGAGAAGGTGAAAGAAGTGTTTCATCTGGGAGGCAACTCTGATCTTTAATGTTCTTTTCCGCATCCTGGGAGTTTCTCACGTGCACTCCACACTACGTACCTGCAACTTTTTTGAGTCTTGCTGACTCTTCTTTTCCCTTCCCATCTCTTTATTCCCCTAGGAAAATGTTGGCCTTAGTCAACCATACAAGTTGTTGGGGAACCTGATGGTTTATTAATAAGAGGGGGGAACAGAATATTAAAGTTCGAAACAGAGAGAAGTTTAGCCAGACTTTAGTTGTTGCATTGACTTCCACGCTTCTGGGAAACATGCAACGTTCTGCTTATCTAGTTTAATCAGAAATATTACTCATCTTTTAGTAAGTTGATCTTTAAGTAGAAATTAAGATCTCTCAATTTGCCACTCCCTGAAGTACGAAAAAGTTGGTTGTTGAGTTCTATGGGGTCTGAGGATTATATAATTTGGGGAATGCTTTTTAATGTTGTTTCTTTTTTAATTTTTTTTTTGAAATGCGGAGCAGGAGAGAGAGAGATATCTTGCAGATCTTGCATCTGCTAGATGCATCTGCATCTCCCTCAAATGTCTGCAATAGCAAGGGCTGAGCCAGATCCAAGCCAGTAGCCAGGAACTCTGTCTGGATCTTCCTCATGGGTTGGAGGGACCCAAGTAATTGAGCCGTCATCTGCTGCCTCCTTTGGTGTGCATTAGCAGGGAGCTGGAATTGGAAGTGGAGGTGGGATTCCATCCCAGGAACTCCGATGTGGAATGTGAGTATCCCAAACAGAAGCTTAAACCAATGCATCGCCAATGCCTGTCCCTATGTTGAGTCTTATGCATTTTTTTAAAAAATAATTTTTAAAGAGGTTCCTGAGTAATTCTTTAATATCCTGCTTTGTAAACAAGGATGGGGACAGTGCTGTTAGTACCTGGGAGGTGCTAATGTTAGCTAAGTTATCTTGTGCAATTTTGCCTAAAAGTGGAGCTATCAAAGTAACTACAAATCCTAATTGTTTTGATTGTCTGTGTCTTGGGGCAGAGATCAAAGCAAAGGATGTCATTTCCAGTTAAGTTCAACCAGCCAGAGCCTGTGTTCCAAGAACTTTCCATGCATCATACCCGGACTTCGGCGAATCACAGCTCATGTCTTAGGTGGCAGAGAGGCAAGGCCCAGAGGGACTCCCAGTTGCGCAATGGCTTCCTCACTGTTCTGTGGGGAAGACGTGATCAAGCCTATAGGCAGTTTTATAATCAAGATGTTTAGGATCCTCTTTCCCAGCAGGGCCTCACCAATGTCTATGTGGCTGGCAGTTTGTCAGGATTCTTAGGAAGCACCAAAAGCAGTGTTGGCTGAGTTACTGGTGTAGACGCTGAGTGACTGGAGGGGCTACTACGGAATAACAGCCTCAGGTCAGCCTGATGGAACCACTGGAACCCTGAGTTTCCTGTTCTCTTCCCTCAATTCCTCATCTCATCAACCCTCTCACTCTCCTATTCCTGGTAGCTGTCACAAAACTTGAAACAAGGGAGTGTAAACTTGGTTGCAGGGGCCAGCATTGTGGCACAGCAGATCAAGCTGCTGCCAGTGATGCCGGCATTGCATATGAGTGCTTGTTAAGTCCTGGCTGGTCCGCTTCCCATCCAGCTCCCTGCAAATGGACCTGAGAAAGCAGTGGAAAATGGCCCAAGTGCCTGAGCCACTGCCACACAGGTGGGAGACCCAGATGGAGTTCCCGTTTCCTGACCTTTGCCTGGTCCAGCCCCGTATTCAGCCACCACATTCACTCCTGCTGAATGGATTGTGTGACACCAGAGCAGCTGGCCTTGCACTAGTGCATCCTTGACATGAGAGAAGCAAGTAGAAATGACAAGCACTTATCTGAGGGCTAGCACTGTAGCTGTGTGAGTTAAGCAATGCTGGCATCCCATTTGGGCACCGGTTTGAGTCCCAGCTGTTCCACCTCAGATCTAGCTCCTTGCTAATGTGCCTGGGAAAGCAGTGGAAGATGGTCCAAGTGCTTGGGCACCTGCCACATGCATGGGAGACCTGGACGGAGTTCCAAGCTCCTGGCCAGCCCCAGCCATTGTGGCCATTTGAGGAATTAATCAACAGGGGGAAGATATCTCTCTGCCTTCCCCCCCCCCTCTGTAACGCTAACTTTCAAATAAATAGATTAATAAATCTTTTTTAAAAAGAACCTGTCTGGAAAACATCCAATTTATGATGACGCTTTTCCTAGCATTCGCCTGCTGATTTCTCAGAGATTGTGCGTGCTGGACAATGAGTAAGTGAAGAGCCAAGATGACTAGCCCGAACTCTCTTATTTATAACTTCTCATGGCAGCAACAGCCCCTTCTCTATTTAAAAAATTTATTTGCTAGGGCTGGAACATCACACCATTTTTTTTTTTTTTTTATGAGCTGGCTCTTGGCTTTCTACAGTGTGATGGGGGATGATGTGTGGAGGCTGTGTTAGATTCATGCATGACTCTACATCCGATCTGTGTTTTGAAACCTTCCCTCTGGCTGCTGTGTGGCAAACTGATAGTGCGGATGTCTGTCCATTTTCTGTGGCTTTTTAAAAAAAGAATTATTTTATTTATTTGAAAGAGATACAGAGAGAGGCAGAGCGAGAGAGAGAAGTCTTCCATTCCGCTGGTTCACTCTCCAAATGGTCGCAACGGCCAGAGCTGAGCTGATCCAAAGCCAGGAGCCAGGAGCCAGGAGCCTCCTCTGGCCATCCCATACGGGTGCAGGGGCCCAAGGACTTGGGCTATCTTCTACTGCTTTCCCAGGCCATAGCAGAGAGCTGGATTGGAAGAGGAGCAGCCAGGACATGAACCAGCATCCATATGGGATGCTGGCACTGCAGGCGGCAGCCTTACCAGCCATGCTACAGCACCAGCCCCAAGTCAATCTATCTTAAAAACACTTCAGAGACGGAGTAATTCACAAAAGATAGATATTCATTTGGCTCATGTTTCTAGAGGCTGGGAAGCCGAAGAGTGTGTCTCTGGCCTCATCACACACTGAGCTTAAGAAAAGTCAATATATGAAGAAGAGAAACTTAAATGACTACTAAACTCATAGGCCAAACAATACATAAAAGCAAGGCTCAAGGTTTATCAACAGTAGATAATTCTGGGTTTTTGTCCTTTCAAAATGTTATTATTCACTTATGGGAGAGAGAGGGAGAGAGAGAAAATCTCCTATCTATTGGTTTATTCCCCAAATGCCCACAGTGGCTGGGACTGGGCCAGGCCAAAAAGAGAAGGAAACTCAGTCAAGGTCTCCCATGTGGATGACAGGAACCCAATTACTTGAGCTGTCACTGCTGCCTCCCAGGGTCTGTGTTAATAGGAAGCTGGAACCAGGAGTGGAGTGGGGAATTGAATGAGACTAGTCTGATCTGGGACACAGGTGTCTGAGCTGGTCTCTTAACCACCAAGCTAAACACCAGCCTGGACGTAGTAATCCTGAAAAAGGAAGCTTGTTAAGTGGGCAGAGGTCTTCCATGTGCCCTCTCATTAATTAATTAACGTCACATGTAAGCACAAATGAGCTCAAGGCCGGGGCCAGTGCCCGTAGCTCACTTGGTTAACCCTCCGCCTGCGGCACTGGCATCCCATATGGGTTCCGGGTTCTAGTCCTGGTTGCTCCTCTTCCACTCCAGCTCTCTGCTGTGGCCTGGGAGGGTAGTGGAGGATGGCCCAGGTGCTTGGGCCCCTGCACCCTCAGGGGAGACCAGGGAGAAGCACCTGGCTCCTGGCTTTGGATTGGTGCAGCCATTTGGGGAGTGTACCAACGGAGGGAAGACCTTTCTGTCTGTCTCTCTTTCTCACTGTCTATAACTCTACAGGTCAAATAATAAAAAAAAAAAAAGACCTCAAGGCCTTCCAGAAGGAGACCAACATATCCAGTTACGGTATCCATTGCTTCCCTGGTTACATTAATTCACTTATTCAACAGACATATTGTGACAACCTACCATGCAGCAGGCGCAGGGCTGGATTACAGGAACATGATAATGAATAGGGTGGCTTCCCTGTCCCCATGGGCCTGCAATCAGGTCGGAGAGTCACAAAAGTAAACACGCAGACTTTTGTCTAGAGGACAACACGACCTGAAAAACGTGCGATAAACACTTGGAAATCCTGGCCACCATGTAAAGAAATGTAGAATTGAGCATGAGGAAAAGTCATCTCCAGGGTCCAAAGTGAAGACGGAGCTGAAAATCAGAGTGGTATGCACAGAGCTTAAGCTGGAGAGGCTATGCTGGGAGAGGGCTTTCCTTCCAACAACAGAAAATTCACCAAGATGGATTTAATGCGAGACATGGCTACTTCAGGGCACGAACACCAGGGTGAGAATCACTGGTGCAGCCTTGAAGGCTGAGTATCACAATCCACCCGGACACACACTAAGCCAACTGCTGAGGGTGGGAAGAGAGAAGTCACAAATATGCCCATCAGTTCCATAAATGAGGACCGTGGTCTCTACCCGCATCACTTCCTCACTGGGTCATGGACATTTTTTCTCCTTTACTGAGGCGTAATTTATACACAGTAACATGCAGAGACTCACACGTATGTAAACATTAATTAGCCTTTTCTTCCCTTTTCATGTGCAGTGTGGGTTGGTGATGGTTAAATTTGTCATTTCGTCCACAAGCTGTAAACTATGGAGGAGGATCGTGATGGAAAAGGGGGAGAAATGGATGCCATAACTGGACATGGGTTGACTCTTTCTGGAGGGAGCTTAGAGTATCCTTTGTTTGCATGTGAGGTAATTATGTTAGGCAGAGGCGTTTTTAAAAATTATATATGGTATTTGAAAAAGTGGGAGGATGTTGCTTGGCAACCCAGGGCTGGAATGCAGAGGACATCTGTTGTTTTTCCCCCATCAGCATTCTACTTCTCTCTTTTGGAGAGCGTCCCCTCCTCCACCAATGCTGCTCGGTGGGGCTGTCAGTCACGGTGGTACAGTGCCATTTGCTAGTCAGGGAATGACACCCCACCCCAGCTAGGCCAATGAAAAGTGCTTTTTTCTAGAAGAAAGTGTTAGTGGAAGCCAGGAAGGCAAAACACTCTTGCAGCAGGTTCATTCTAAGGCAGCATCCTGAAGGGATTTTTCTATCCACTGCTGCCAGAACCGTCCTGACTTCTGTATATGTTGATACTTGACCGTTCAGATGAACGGTTTTTCAGATTGTCTTTTCATTCTTTGGATTTCACATTTTCCTTCAATAAATTCCTGTGCTCTTCCTTAGGTTGCTCGGAGTTGGCTTCTGTTGCTTATACCAAAGAACCCTGATGACTAGTGATCTCATGGTGTTGGTTCCGTCAAGAGGGCTCCAGGCAGAAAAGAGTCCACAGGAAGATGGGTTTTAGTGATTCCACTTTTTCAACACATACAGGCAGCAGTTTTTCTCACCAGGCTCCTGTGTACTTCCATTGTGTCTGAACTGGAAAAGGTTTCGGGAAGTTTCTGATACACTGTACACAGAACCACTGCTTAAGGTGCGGTGTTACAGGTTTTGCATTATAGTTGACTCCAGGAGCTGCCACTCCCATGCACTGTGATCTGAATGGTGCCCTTGGCGTCATGTGGTGCAGCGACCCGTACTCCCCTCTCCTAGTCGGTCCGTGCTGCTGCATTTGGCTTTCTGTGCCAATCTCATGAGCCTCATCTTTGTCCTGCAGTTCCTCTCAAGCACACAGTTGAGCTTCTCGGCAAGCAGTCAGGGCCATACCCGTCCATCGGGTCAGCTCATATATGGATCACACAGTGGACGGAGAGCCAGACTTTGCTTCCCAGGAGGTTCCTTGGAAATCAGAAGATGCCTGTTTGTGTGCTCTCCAAATTCATATGGTGCAGTTCTCACCCTCAGGGGAAACCGAAGTTGGAACTGAAACCTGTAAGAGAGTAATTAAGGTTAAATTAAGGTCATTGTAAGTGCGGGGCTCTGACCTGATAGCATTCGTGTCCGTGTAAGAAACACCAGAGAACTCCTCACGCCCCCGGATAGGCAGGAGCTGAGGCAAGGCCACCAGAGAACACAGCAAGGAGATGGCCGTTACAAGTCAGGAAGTGAGTCTTCCCCAGGAACCAGACTGGCTGACACCTTGACCTTAAACTTCTTAGCCTCCAGAACTCTGAGAAAATACTTTTCTGTAGTTGAAGTCACACAATCTGTGATATTTTGTTATGGCAGCCCAAGCAGATGAAGACAGATTTAAACAGCTATGTGGAGGTGGAGAGAGGGTATTACTGAATTTCACTCATCAGTAGCACTGATTCCCAAACTGCATCCAATCTAACCACTTTGCTACACAAAGAAGTGAAAAATAATGGGTTGAGAGTTTATCTTCCATCTGCTCATTCACTCTCCAAAGGATGCCTGCTCTGGCCAGGACTCAGCCACGCTGAAGCAGGGAGCTGGAAAATCAACCCAGGTCTCCCACATGGGTGGCAGGAACCCAACCACGTGAGCCGTCATTGCTGAGCCCCAGGGTCTACATTACCAGGAAGCAGAGCTGGGAATTCAATCCAGATCGGCTGCTGATGGACGCAGGCACCCTAACTGGTGTTTTAACCTTTAAGCCAAACACTGGCCCCTGGATATTTGTTGTGGGGAGGACAGATGCATGAAAGATAGGGGAGAGAAGAGAAACAAATTTTTCTGGGGCCGGCACTGTGGCATAATAGGCTAAATTTCCGCCTGCGATGCTGGCACCCCATATGCATGCTGGTTCGTGTCCTGGCTGCTCCTCTTCTGATCCAGCTCTGTGCTTATGGCCTGGGAAATCAGTAGAAGATGGTCCAAGTGCTTGGGCCCCTGCACCCACGTGGGAGGCCTGGAAGAAGTTCCTGGCTCCTGGCTTCGGATCAGCCCAGCTCCAGCTGTTGCAGCCATTTGGAGAGTGAACCAACAGATAGAAGACCTTTCTCTCCATCTCTGCCTCTTTCTCTCCAACTCTTATCTCTCAAGTAAATAAATAGTTTTTTTTTTTTTTTTTTTTTTTTTTATTAGCGGCCGGGACTGGAACCAGTGCCAATATGCCACCATACCAGCCCAGGCTTGTCACTCTTTTTATTTTTATTTATTTATTTTTTATTTTTTTATTTTTTTTTATTTTTGACAGGCAGAGTGGACAGTGAGAGAGAGAGAGAGACAGAGAGAAAGGTCTTGCTTTGCCGTTGGTTCACCCTCCAATGGCTGCCGCGGCTGGCGTGCTGCGGCCGGCGCACCGCGCTCATCCGATGGCAGGAGCCAGGTGCTAGGTGCTTCTCCTGGTCTCCCATGGGGTGCAGGGCCCAAGCACTTGGGCCATCCTCCACTGCACTCCTGGGCCACAGCAGAGGGCTGGCCTGGAAGAGGGGCAACCGGGACTAGAACCCGGTGTGCCGGTGCCGCAAGGCGGAGGATTAGCCTGTTGAGCCACAGCGCCAGCCTAAATAGTTTTTTTAAAAGCACAAGTTTTTTAAAAGCACAAACACTCCAGAAAGTTGACATTTAAACAAAAAAGGAATGGATTTTGCTATTTTCTTCATTATATGATCCATAAATATCTTGTCACTATAGCAAGGTAATTTCCACACCACCCCCACACTCACACCCACATACATTAAAATGGAAATCATATTAATCATTAGGGAAGTGCAAGTCAAAACCACAATGAAACAACATTTTAAATTCAGCAGGATGGCTATAATGAAACAGGCAATATCGGGGTCACTGTGTGTGGCACTGGTTCAAGTCTTGGCTGTTCCACTTCTGATCCAGCTCCTTGCTGATGTGCCTGAGAAAACAGCAGAAGATGGCCCAAGTGCTTGGGCTCCTGCATCTACATGGGAGACCCAGAAGAAACTCCTGGCTCATGGCTTCAGATTGGCCTACCTCCAGCCATTGTGGCCATCGGGGGAGTAAACCAGCAGATGGAAGATCTCCTTATCTCTGTCTTTCCTTCTCTCTCTCTCTCTGTAACTCTGCCTTTCAAATGAATAAATATTTAAAATATTTATTATTAAAAGAATAATAAAAGGCAATAGCAAGTGTTGGAAAGAATGTGGAATAATTGGAATCCTGATAAATCGTTGGTGAGAATGTAAAATGATGCAGCCACTGTAGAAGTTGCACAAAAACTAAACATAGAGTTATCACATGATTTAGCAATTCTACTCTAGGTATATACTCAAGAAAATTGAAAACGTATGTTCACATAAAAATTTGTACACAAGTGTTCATAGTAGTTCTATTTATGGTAGCTAAAAATGGAAACAACCCAAATGTCCATTAGCTGATGAATGGACAAATGAAGTGTTATGTCCATAAATGAAAGATGAGTCAGCCAGAAAGGCACCAAGAACTAATATATGTGCAACGTGGATGAACTTTGAAACTGTTATATTTAGTGAAAAAATCCAGACACAAAAACCCACATGTGATATGATTCTATTTGTATAAACTGTAGAGAATAGACACATTCAGAATGACAAAATGGAGATTAGTGCTCGCCAGGTGCTGAGGAGGGGGACAGGAAGTGACTGCTGGTGGACAGAGGGCTCCATCGTGGGGAGATAAGAACTTCCTGGAACTTGGCAGTGATAGAGGTTGTCTAACCTTTTATTTTTTATTTTATTTTATTTTTTGACAGGCAGAGTGGACAGTGAGAGAGAGTGAGACAGAGAGAAAGGTCTTCCTTTGCCGTTGGTTCACCCTCCAATGGCCGCCGCGGTCGGCGCACTGGGGCCGGTGCACCGCGCTCATCTGATGGCAGGAGCCAGGTGCCAGGTACTTTTCCTGGTCTCCCATGGGGTGCAGGGCTCAAGCACTTGGGCCATCCTCCACTGCACTCCCAGGCCACAGCAGAGAGCTGGCCTGGAAGAGGGGCAACCGGGACAGAATCTGGCGCCCCAACCAGGACTAGAACCCGGTGTGCCGGTGCCGCAAGGCGGAGGATTAGCCTGTTGAGCCACGGCGCCGGCCTAACCTTTTAAATATAACAAAAAAGACTGAATGGCACATTTGGAAGGGTGAATTTTTATAGGATATGTATTATGTATCAACGAAGAAAGCCAGGAATGATAGCTAGCTGCTTCCCATACTTATAGAACGTGGGCAGCTACCCTTTCAGCAACACCATCCAACTTTTCATTTTCCACCAAAATCTTAAGCAAGAAGGAATTATTCAAACAACAAGAAGAAAGAGTTCAATACTAATTATGAGCTTTAATTTTAAACAATCTAGATTGTATACAGTGCTGATTATAAACCCAATATAAATTTCTGCAACATGCAAACTACGTAGATGCATAATGTAGAAAGTCAGTGTTTCCTATAATCCTGTTGTAGCAGGTTTTTTTTTTTTTATAAGATTCATTTATTTATTTGAAAGGCAGAATTATAAAGAGGCAGAAGCAGAGAGAGAGAGAGAAAGAGATCCTCCATCTGCCAGTTCACTCCCCAAATGGACATAATGGCTGGAGCTGGGCCTATCAAAGCCAGGAGCCAGGAGCTTCCTCCGGGTCTCCCATGTGGGTGCAGGACCCAAGGACTTGGGTCATCCTCTGCCGCCCTCCCAGGCACACTAGCAGGGAGCTGGATGGGAAGTGGAGCAGCCGGGACACATGGGATGCCAGCACTGCCGGCAGCGGCCTTTCCCACTACACTGTTGTAGCAGTTTAACAGATCAATTCTAACGTTTCAAATGCCTCATAAAATAAAAATTCATTTTTTACCCTGACACCCACAACAGAATCCCACTGCTGGTCATCAGATTGTTCTTCATGATGCGCAGTTGCAGGCTCCTTCCAGCCTGTCTCCATCTTAAGCACAGTTTTCAAAGTTGCCATAGAGGCAGAAAGAGCAGGTGTTTGGTGAAGTGATTAAGAGGCTCCTTGGGTTGTCCCCATCCCATGTTGACATGCTTGGGTGTGAGTCCCAGCTCTGCTCCCAACTGCAAACCCTGGGATATGGTGGTGATGGCTCAAATGGTTGGATTCTTGCCACCTACAGGGTTGACTGGCTTCTGGCTCAGCTAGGCATTTGGAGAGAAAACCAGCAGATGGGAGTTCTGTTTTTCTGTGTGCCTTTCAAATAAATTTTAAAAGAGTTAGGAGGAGGAGGAGGGGAAAGAACTTGGGAAATATCTGCAAATCCTTTGGCCAGATCTTGGGCACATGGCCACGGCTATCTAAGAGAGGCTGAGGCAGGTGAGCAAATGAGTGCCCAGGAGGCAGAAGAAAGAGATTCCTTAAATTGCTGGCTGATCTCTGCCACACCCACCCTGTAGACAACCATGTTGATAATTTAGAGCAAAGTCCTCCAAGGATGTTGGTAGGCATATATTAATATCTAACAGCCTCTAACGCACTGAAATGGAAATTTACTGTGCATATTGGATCCTATGCAAAGACTAGGCTGAGATTTATCTTCCTGTGGAATGACCTTCTTAACTCCTTCAACAGAAAATTCATATTGGCTTGTTTTTCAGATTGTCTCTTGTTTTCATTCTCCAAAGTTCATGGTACATTATCACCATTGATTCTTGTAATTCTCCCTCCCTTTCTTCTCTCCCTCTCTCTCTCCCTCTGTCTCTCTCTCTCTCTCATGTTTCCTTTCATTCCATAGCCTGATTCCTTTCCCTCTCCTTAGAAAATGACTGTAGTGTGTTCAATGTGTATCTGTGTTTTCACAAATGAGTGTTTTGTAGAATGTTCTGTGCTCATATGTTTTAAATTTGCGCAAGTTGTTTGTGTTTCTAACTTATTCCGTGTCTTGCTCTAAAAACTAGCACTGCTTAAAAGTTTGAGACCTAGCCCTGCTAAGCGTACATCTAAGCCATTGTTCCCAGCTGCTGCAGAGGGCTCTGGTGTACACTGAGCATATTTTACGCACTTACTCTCCAAATGATGGAACCCAGACTGTTTCCCCTCCACAGCACCACAAATAATGTGGCAATGAACATTCTAGTTCATGACCCCTCATGAAATTGTGTGGGAATTTCATGGAGATCTAGCTTCAGGAACAGATTTGCTGGGTCATTAGTTGTACAATCATGCATCACTTAACAATGAGATATGTTCTGAGAAATGTGTCGTTGGCGATTTTCGTTGTGTGGACATCATCAAATGCACCTACACAAAGCCAGATGATGTGGGTCAGTCACTTGCTGTGGCCTCTTGATGTAGGAAGAGACACAGTAAACATGAGATGAATAAGATTGCTGCCGGTGTTAATATAGCAAAATGATTTATAGTCAATTTTTATTATAAGGAGAAAAAAAGGACACCCTATAGTAATGGTAACAGAGTATAGCCCAAAAATACATAGATCAGGGGGCCAGCATGGTGGCATAGTGGATAAAGCTGCCACCTGCAGTGCCAGCATCCCATATGGGCACTGGTTGGAGTCCTGGCTGCTTCACTTCCAATCCAGCTCTCTGCTGTGACCTGGGAAAGCAGTGGAAGATGACAAGTCCTTGGACCCCTGCATCTGCGTGGGAGACTCAGAAGAAGCTCTTGGTGCCTGGCTTCAGATCGGTGCAGCTCCTGCCATTACAGCCAATTGGGGAGTGAGCCAGCTGATGGAAGACCTCTTTCTCTCTCTCTCTCTCTCTCTCTCTCTGTCTCTCTCTCTCTCTCTCTATGTAACTCTGATTTTCAAATAAATAAGTAAATCTTTAAAAAAAAATACACAGATCAGTGACATAGTCACTTATCATTTCCAATAAATAAATCCTTTTTAAAAATCAAGATTTTTGGTTCATTCAAAGATTGCATAGACAAAGTTAAAAGACAGATGACAAAATGGGAAAAGGCATTTTGTGTGTCTAATACCAACAGGGATTATCATGTATAGCAGAGTTCACAAGCTTTTTTATGGGTTAACAGTAAATATTTTAGCTAGCTTTCCGGTCCTGATGGTCTCTGACACAACTATTTAACTGTACTGTTGTAGCAAGAAAGTAGCCATCCACAGTGAGTGTGGCCATGTTGTAATAAAACTTTATTTAGAAAAACTTGAGATGGCTCAGATTTGGGCCATGGTTTGCTAATCCCTTTCATAGATAATGTCGATGAGAAAATATAGGAACTGACAGTGGTGTGGTGGGTTAAGCACGACCTGCAAGGCTGACATCCCATATGAGTGCCAGCTCGAGTCCCTGCACTTCTGATCCAGCTCACTGCTAATGTGCCTGGGAATGCAATGGAAGTTTGAGCAAGTGCTTGGGCACCTGCCACCTACATGGGAGACCTGGATGGAATTCCAGGATCCTGGCTTCAGCCTGGGTCAGCCCCAGTCATTGTAGCCATTTGAGGAATCAATCAACAGACAGAAGATTCTCTTTCTCTCTTTCTCTCCACTCTCCTGCCCCATAACTCTACCTTTCAAATAAAATAAGTAAAATGTTTAAAAGATGAGAAAATACAGGAGCCCCAATTTTTAGAAAATATTTATTTATTTGAAAGACAGAGTTACAGAGAAAGGCAGAGAGAGGTCTTCCATCCGCTGGTTTACTTCCCAAATGGCCGCAATGGTCGGAGCTGTGCTGATCTGAAGCCAGGAGCCAGGAGCCAGGAGCATCTTCCAGTTCTCCCACGTAGGTGCAGGGGGCCAATGAGTTGGGTCATCTTCTACTGCTTTCCCAGGCCATAGCAGAGAGCTGGATTGGAAGAACAGTAGCCGGGTCTCAAACTGGCACCCATATGGTGCCTTCCTTCCTTCCTTCCTTCCTTCCTTCCTCTCTCTCTCTCTCTCTCTCTCTCTCTCTCTCTTTCTTTCTTTCTTTCTATTTGACAGGTAGAGTCATAGACAGAGAGAGAGAGACAGAGAGAAAGGTCTTCCTTCCATTGGTTCACCCCCCAAATGGCCGCTACAACCAGCACTGCACTAATCCAAAGCCAGGAGCCAGGTGCTTCTCCTGGTCTCTCACGTGGGTGCAGGGGCCCAAGCACCTGGGCCATCCTCCACTGCCCTCCTGGGCCACAGCAGAGAGCTGGACTGGAAGAGGAGCAACTGGGACTAGAACCCAGCACCCATATGGGATGCCGGTGCCGCAGGCTGAGGATTAACCAAGTGAGCCACGGCACCGACCCCTATAGTATTTCTTAAACGAGTCAGTTCCGGAGCCGACACTTTACATTTTTCAGACATGTGAGGTATTTTATAGTGTTGCTACTGAGTTTTTGTCCTCCAGTTGTGATGTGACACATAATGTGAACAGTATGCTGAGTCTTTGGTATTTGAAACTTCTTGGTAGCTTAGTGTATGGTCAATACTTAAAAAACTCCATGGAAATGCTTGCTGAAAATTTATATTCTCAAACATTGGGTAAGATTTTCAAAATATAATCTGTTAAATCAAACTTCTTTTTAAACTGCTTGCTCATTTGGGATTTCCCCTCTCAAAATTGTTTGCTATATATGACATCTTTGGCAAGAATTATCCAGGTTCTCCTTTTTTTGCTAATGTGCCATGAAATATTCAAAAATTTCGTGGTGTATATAATATAGTCAATACTAAACTGTGAATTTGTGAAGTTTTACACCAAGCAGTTTGTCAGTGTTTTGAGATAGTGATATTTGATACCCTCTTTATATGAACCGATTGACTCCAACTTTTAAACTGGAAAGTCTTTGCAAAATTATTTTGAAAATAATTGCAACCATCTGATGAAATCTCTGTAAGTCACATGGTTTAGATTGTTCATTGTGTTTGTGTTCTGATCGTGAAACATGAAACAAAAATAATTAAATATCAGTCATAACAAGTGCATATTAGCATAGAAATGGATTTCAGATGCATATCCCAGTATCCGTGGGAATTTTATTTTATGTTTTTGCTTTTTTTGTTTTAACACTTATTTTATTCACTTGAAAAGCAGAGTTATGGAGAGAGATGGAGAGACAGAGAGATCTTCCATCTGCTGGTTCACTCCTCAAATGGCCACAATGGCCAGGCCTGGGCCAGACTGAAGCCAGGAGCTAGGAGCTTCTTTCCCTTCCACAAGAGTACAGAGGTCCAAGCACTTGGGCCATCCTTTTCTGTTTTCTCAGGCACATTAGCAGGGAGCTGGATCAAAAGTGAAGCAAGTGGGACTCAATGGGATGCCAGCATTGGACGCGTGGCCTTACCTCCTGTGCTACAACACCAGTCCCAATTTGCTGTTTCTTGAAAGGAAGGGGGATTTTCTTAGAATGGCTAAGAGCCTCCTCAGTTTTCAGATTCTTTTATTTACTTACTTATTTTTATTTATTTGCAAAGCAGAGTGACAGAGACACAGAGAGATCTTCTGTCTTCTGGATCACTCTCCAAATGCCAACAACAGCCAGGACTGGGATAGCCCACAGCCAGGAGCCCAGAACTCCATCTGGGTCTCTCACATGAGTGGTAGGGATTCAAAGACTGTTGCCTTCCCAGGATTTACATTAGCAGGAAGCCAGATCAGAAGCAGGAGAGCCAGGATTCGATCCCAGGCACTCTGATATGGGATGTGGGTGTCTCAAGTGGTGGCTTAACTCACTGTGCCACAGTGACCACTCCTCACAGAAATTTCAGAAATGACAAAATAGTATTTTAGTTCAATGAGAAAAGTGCGGTTTACTTAACAGAAGGCACTGGCACAATTAACCATCTACCTGGAAGAAAAGAAGATCGGATTCCCAAATTATAATATTCAGAAATAAGTTCTGAATGCATCAGTTTAAATGTTAAAAATTTTTTGAATAGAATCTTGAAATCTAATTGTAAAACAGGATTTAGAAAATCCTTTCAAACAATTGAAAAACTCAGAGGGGCAGAGAAAAGTTAGATCTACAAGATCTGACCTCATAAAAATCCATTTTTCTGATAAGGGAAAAAAAAACAAAGCCAAAAGATGACTAAATGATAGATTGGAAAATCGTTTGGAAGGCATGGAATTGAAAGGGGGTTAATACTTGAACTGTACAACGAGAGCCTATAAATTGGCAGTGCAAGCCTGGACAGCAACGGGGAGATAGTTCACCCCACTAACTCACCACCCTCTTCTATGTTTCCCCTTAGGACGGGAGGCCTGTGAGGACCACGGAGACGCAGCTCTCCAAAGACGATGGCAGAGGGGCTACGTCAGCGAGGGGTGGGCTGCGCACGCAGTGTCTTAGATCGCCCCTCAGAGAGACCAGCTGCTGTGAGGAGGGCAGGTCACTCAGAGCTTCCAACTGCCACCCCTTTGGGACTTGCCAAGGCACATTCTCCGGGGATGAGTCCCAGCCTGGGACCGCCCCAGTGAGCCATTTGTACCTGAAGGGGGGACCCCTGTGGGCAATCAGCCTGACCAAGTCTTTTTCAGAGCTGCAATGTACTCTGAACCTTTTCCCACTGTCAATCTAAACTAAACAACCGCCGAGAGATTCTCCAAAGAATAATGATATTAATAATTAATAATGATATTAATCCAGGAGCTCTGCAGTGGGACTGTGCAAGCCACAGCAAACCGGATGCAGCAAAGGGAAGTTTGTAAAGGCAAACATGAAGACAATTACACCACATATTTTGAAACAATAATCTCTGGCCACAGTGATTAATAACCAGGGTGAAATCAGTCTGAGGTTAAATGGACAGGGGCTAGGCACATGTCCTTACAGACGTACTATTTCTAGAAGGTTGTGGTAGCCTCTGTGCGAGCTCTGACAGTGTTTTGTGATCGGTACTATGAGTAAGAACCCATTCTTGCCTTGCGGCGCCGGCACACCGGGTTCTAGTCCTGGTCGGGGCGCCGGATTCTGTCCTGGTTGCCCCTCTTCCAGGCCAGCCCTCTGCTGTGGCCCGGGAGTGCAGTGGAGGATGGCCCAGGTGCTTGGGCCCTGCACCCCATGGGGAGACCAGGAAAAGCACCTGGCTCCTGGCTCCTGCCATCGGATGAGCGCGGTGCGCCGGCCGAAGCGCGCCAGCCGTGGCGGCCATTGGAGGGTGAACCAACGGCAAAAGGAAGACCTTTCTCTCTGTCTCTCTCTCTCACTGTCCACTCTGCCTGTAAAAAAAAAAAAAAAAGAACCCATTCTTTATAACCAGGTGACTTGATTTCTTTTTTTGTTAGGGCAGACGCAGGCAATTCTATTTTTTAAAAAATATTTATTTAATTATTTGAAAGTCAGAGTTACGCAGAGAGAGGAGAGGCAGAGAGAGAGGTCTTCCATCTGCTGGTTCACTCCCCAATTGGCCGCAATGGTTGGAGCTGTGCCGATCTGAAGCCAGGAGCCAGGAGCTTCTTCCGGTCTCCCACGAGGGTGCAGGAGCCCAAGGACTTGGGTCATCTTCCACTGCTTTCCCAGGCCATAGCAGAGAGCTGGATGGGAAGTGGAGCATCCGGGACTCGAACCGGCACCCATATGAGATGCAAGCACTGCAGTCGGTGGCTTTCCACACTACACCACAGCGCCGGCCCCGGAATTCCATTTTTTGATTCTGACAGCATTCACATTGTTTGCCACCACCCCATCTTCCTTCCCTCCACTCCTTTCATGGGTGTCGGTTCTGCATCATGGCGTCAGCAGTCTCCCTGTCTAATCTTGCTTCCTCTCATCCTATAGGTTCCATCCTTAGCGTCGCTCACCTCTCACAGCTTCCATCCTAAGCATCACTCAATAGTAGACCTGAATTTGCAGACAGTTTGATCTGGGTGCCGCCATACAAAAGCCTAAAATGTGTGGCATTAGCTTTGTAACGACTCAGCAGACAGAGGCAGGAAGGATGCTGAGAAGGGCCAAGGAGAGAGCTTCAACAAGGGGCTCAAGGAGGCTGTGGATGGGAGCACAGAAGCAAGTGAGGAAAGTTACTGGACCCTGGGGGAAAGGGGTCCTTCCCTGGATGGCATGGCAGTACTGTCACCTGGGGTGCTACAGAAAAGTGCAGTGGTCCCTAATGAGCCGGGTGATCCAGGCAAGAATTCTAGGTACATTCCCAAGGGGCTACCTGGTTTCTACATGCTGCATGTGATAAAACGTGTGATAAAACTATGACATAAGAAGGACACCACAGAGAGTATGATTCCATTTAAATGAAATACTCAGAACAGGTGAGTCTTTCAAGGCAGGGGATAGATTGGTGATGGCCTATGGTTGGGCAGGGTTGGGGTGAAGGTGCTTTGGCCTGAATTTTGTGTCCCTCAAAATTCTTATGCTAGGGCCGGCACTGTGGCATAGCCGGTAAAACCACTGCCTGCAGTGCCAGCATCCCACGTGGGCACCGGTTCGAGTCCTGGATGATCCATTTCCAGTCCAGCTCTCTGCTATGGCCTGGGAAAGCAGTAAAAGATGGCCCAAGTGCTTGGGCTCCCACACCTGCATGGGAGACCCAGAGGAAGCTCCTGGCTCCTGGCTTCAGATAAGTACAGCTCCAGCCATTGCAGCCATTCTGGGGAATGAACCAGAGGATGGAAGGACCCCTCCCCCCCTCCAACTTCTGCCTCTCTGTAACTCTGCCTTTCAAATAAATAAAATAAATCTTTTAAAAAAGTCCTATGCTCACATTTCACCTCCCATGTCTCAGTGCTGAGAGCTAGGGCCTTCAGGATTGATGACGTCACATGGGTGGAGTCCTCGTGGATGAGAAGATTCCCTGTAGAAGGGCTTGAGGCTGTGGCTTCCAGGTCTACTGCTATACGAGGACACAGCATCCATCCCTTTTGCTTGTCCACTCTCCCTTCAGCCCTGCGAGGATGCAGCAAGCAGGCCCTTGCCGGATACCGAATATTGGCATCTCCAGCTTGGGCTTCTCGTCTCCAGAACGGCAAGAACTAAGTTTCCGTTTCTTATAAATTACCCAGGGCCAGGGACTTTGTTAACAGCCTGAACTGACTAAGCTGGAGGAGAGGAGGCGGGGAGGGGGTATGGAAACTCACTGCTGACCAACACCGACTTCCTCTCGGGGGTGCCACAACCGTTCTAAGATTGGTTGTGGTGATGGCTGCACAGCTCTGTGAGGTGGTGACAGTCCCTGGACCGTGCACAGTACGTGAATTAGATCTCAGAGAGGCTCAGCAATATGTACATTAGGGACAGGACTCAATGGATGTGAACGTAAAACTGCTTTTCATTGCCAGCCTCTCCAGATAGGCAAACGTTTCTAAAATTTAACAATGGCTCTTGGAAGACATAAAACCCAAGACACCTTCAGGAAAACATTATCTAAAGAGGAAGCTGGGGCCAGTGTTTGGCGTAGTGGTTAAGATACTATTTGGGGCTGGCACCGTGACTCACTAGACTAATCTTCCGTCTGCAGTGCCGGTACCCCAGGTTCTAGTCCTGGTTGGGGCACCATATTCTGTCCCGGTCGCTCTTCTTCCAGTCCAGCTCTCTGATGTGGCCCGGGAGTGCAGTGGAGGATGGCCCAAGTGCTTGGGCCCTGCACCCGCATGGGGGACCAGGAGAAGCACCTGGCTCCTGGCTTTGGATTGGCGCAGTGTGCTGATGGTGGCGGCCATTTGGGGGGGTGAACCAATGGAGGGAAGACTTTTCTCTCTGTCTCTCTCTCACTGTCTAACTCTGCCTGTCAAAAAAGATACTATTTGGGATGCCCATATCCCATGTTGGAACGTCTGGGGTTGAGTCCCAGCTCCACTCTTGATTCCAGCTTCCTGCTAATGCACACCTGGAAGGCAGCAGGTGATGGCTCAAACAGTTGGGCTCCTGCCATCCACATGGGAGACTTAGACTGGGTTCTGGATGCATAGCTTCTGCATATCTTTGTCTCCCTGTTTTTCAAATAAAAATAAATAAATAAATAAAAATTTTAAAAGTAAAAAAGAAGTTGAGGCTTAAGACCTTAAAAGATCTAAGGAGTTGCTCCATAGATCCTATCTGATAGAAAAAGGCTCTTTTGGGGCCAGTGTTGTGGAACAGCAGGTTAAACTGCTGCCTGTGGTACATCCCATAAGGGTGCCAGCTTGAGTCCCAGCCACTCCACTTCTGATCCAGCTCCCAGCTATGTGCCTAGGGAGGCATAAGGGGATGACACAAGCCCTTGGACCCCTGCCACCCATGAGGGAGACCAGTACAGAGTTCCAGGCTCCTGGCTTTGGGCTGGCCCAGCCCTAGTTGTTGCAGCCATTTGGGAAGTGAACCAGCAGACAGAAGATCTCTCTGTAACTCTCCCTCTCTTTCTCTCTGTAACTATGACTTTCAAATGAATAAAGTAAATCTTAAAACAAAACAGGGCTCTGCTAAGTTCTTAAGAATGTTATCTTACAGTAGTCTCCAGGTAGAGAGAGCCTATCTCAAAGAGATTGGGGAAAGTGGCTTTTGTTGAACGGAGTATAAATTGATACATAAAAATCCCACAAAGCTTTTAAGAGAATTGTTTTGGCAAAAGCACCCTCTCTAGGACTAATAGGGACATAGGCAGTACATAATGAAAAGCGGCCTTTGCACCCCTACCAGCTTGCGGGCAGGAAGCAGGCTGAAAAGGCTACTCAGACGCAAACTCAGTTTTCTTGTGGATGATTCAGAGGGTGGAACCAAGAGGCCAGATACTGAAGCCAAAACCACAATGAATGACTCAGGCAGTTGGGCTATGTTCTAATCTAATCTAACTCTATGCCTGCTGGGTTTCAGACTTGTTCCTGCTGTGTGCCTCCCGTTTTCCCTCTTTTTGAAGGGGAATAACTATAGAGGTTATCCTACACCTTCCCCACCGTTGTGTGTAGACTGAGTAGAGCCACAGATCCTTGTCTCTTCAGTTCCTGCTTTGCAGGGAGGGGTATCCAATTAGGAAATAAATCAAAAGGCTCTCAAAATAGTCCAGGCAATAGGTGATGTTGGCTGGAAGTAGGTAACAGTGGAGAAAATGATGAGAAAGTGATGAGATTGAGAAAGTATTTTGAGGGGTCAGCGGTGTGGCATAGTAGGCTAAGCCTCCACCTGCTGGGCCAGCATCCTGTAAGAGCACTGGTTCCTGTCTATGCTGCTCTTCGTCCCATCCAGCTCTCTGCTTATGGCCTGGAAAAGAAGAGGAAGATGGCCAAAGTGTCTGGGCCCTGGCACCCACGTGGGGAACACAGAAGCAGCTCCAAGCTCCTGGCTTTGGATCCGCCCGACTCCAAAAGTTGAAACAAACAGATGCAGGATCTTTCTCTTTGTCTCCCTTTCTCTGTAACTCTGCCTCTCAAATAAATAAATAAAATATTTTTTTAAAAGAATGTATTTTGAAGCTAAGACAACAATGTATTAGAAATGTATTGGGCCGGCGCCGTGGCTCAACAGGCTAATCCTCCGCCTTGCGGCGCCAGCACACCGGGTTCTAGTCCCGGTCGGGGCACCGGATTCTGTCCCGGTTGCCCCTCTTCCAGGCCAGCCCTCTGCTGTGGCCCGGGAGTGCAGTGGAGGATGGCCCAGGTGCTTGGGCCCTGCACCCCATGGGAAGACCAGGAAAAAAGCACCTGGCTCCTGCCATCGGAGGAACGCGGTGCGCTGGGCGCACCGTCCGCAGCGGCCATTGGAGGGTGAACCAATGGCAAAAGGAAGACCTTTCTCTCTGTCTCTCTCTCTCTCACTGTCCACTCTGCCTGTCAAAAATAATAAAAAAAAATGTATTATACGTATTAGAAATGGAATGGGGGGACCAGCACTGTGGCGTAGCCAGTAAAGCAGTCATCTGCAATGCTGGCCTCCCATAGCCAAACCTCTCAAATAAATAAATCTTTAAAAAAAAGAAAAAAGAGAAATGGAGCATGAGAGGGAAAAGAAAAGTTGAATACGACTCAGCAGCTGTCAGCTTGAAGAACTGGGTGAGTGAAGATCTCCCTCCAACCCCTTTGTCTGTTTCCTCTCAGAGCAAAATTTTCAAGAGTGGCCTGCCTCGCTGCCTGCATTTTCTCATCTCCGCTTCTCATCTGGTCTCTGCCTACTACTGATGTGGGATGAGCAGGCAGGTAGTTAGTTTAGGTCCGCTGAGCTAGAAGTTGCAAGTCCCCATGTATAACCTCCTACTTGTCAATCAAAATGTCCCTGTTCCTGGATGCATCTGCTTCATCAGGGACCTAAGGGCAGGGATGTCATGAAAATTTGCATATTAAGCTCCACGTGGAACTTGTGGAGGTGCCATGTAATTCCCAGGTGGCTTCACACCTGCAAAGGCACCACCCCCTACCTCATAAAAGAGCCCAACAACTGGGAGATGCTCTCTGCTCTCTCTCGTCCACTGCAGACCATGGCTGGAGGTGTTGCCAGGTGTCGCTCCTTCCCCACACTTCCTCCCTTCAGGCAATCTTCTGGCCCACTGCCCACTTATGATGGATGTGTCTCCTTGTGGGGCAACCCTTGCTCATGTGTGTATGTGTGTTCACTTTCTCTCACTTTTTGAACACTTTTTTTTTTATCACTTTTGCACCTAATACATGTATACACTTAGTATGCTTGTCTTTGTGCAAGATAAGAGCCTAGAGTAAAAATTAATATACTGCAGCCCACATCACTATCACTCTACAAAAAAGTGCAGTTGATAAAATCACCAGTGGCCACCAGGTTTCTTGATCTAGTGGACATTATTCCCTCTTTTTATGTGACCACTTTTTGTATTTAGTGAAGGTATCCACCACCTTTTTTATTTTTTAAAGATTTATTTGTTTACTTGAAAGGCAGAGTTACAGAGAAGCAGAGGCAGAGAGAGAGAGAGAGAGAGAGAGAGAGAGAGAGAGAAAGGTCTTACATCCACTGGTTCACTCCCTAAATGGCACAATGGCTGGAGCTGGGCCCACATGGGTACAGGGGCCCAAGGACTTGGGCCATCTTCTACTGCTTTCCTAGGCCATAGCAGAGAGCTGGATTGGAAGTGGAGCAGCCAGGACTTGAACCAGCATGCATATGGGATGCTGGCACTGCAGGTGATGGTTTCACCCACTACACCACAGTGCCAGCCCCTCCACTGCCTTTTGAGACACATCTTCCCTTAGTATTTTTGAACCATACACTTTTCTGATTCTCTATTATCTCCCAGATTTCTCCCTCTAAATCTTTTCTGGCTTGTCTTCTAATTCACTCTTAACGGAGCTCGTTTCAGTAGTTCTGGCTTATCCTTTTCTGCTTCACTATATATTCTTTCAATCTTAGAACTCCCAAATCTACAGGTTTAGGATTTGGCCAGATTTGTCTTTTGAGCTCTGGTTCTCTATGTCCACCTGCATATTCAGAAAATCTCACAGAGAGTGCAAACTGAACATGTCCAGGACAGAACTCATCACCCTTTCTCTCCACACTTACTCTTGCCCCAGTATTCCAAGTCTCTGTAGGGAAACACCGGCCACCTGCTGCTCAAGCCGGGGTGGGGTGGGGGGGATGACACGACCGAGTCTCTTAGACTGCACACCCTTCTCTCGAATTCCTGTAAGCAGTCAGGAGCTCCTGTCACTTCCACCTCTCAGATCACTCCCAGACGAGTCCATTTCTTTGCACCCCTATTGCTGCCACTGTAGTCCAAGCTATCACCATCTTCTGCGCTTGATTTCTCTATCAGCTCCCCTTTCTGGCCTCCTTGCAACCACTTTGTCTCTTCTCTATACTTTGGCTAGGAAGTTCTTGTTCAAACACAAATAGCACCATGCACTTTTTTTTTTTAAGGTTTATTTATTTATTTGAAAGTCAGAGTTAGAGACAGAGGAGAGACAGAGAGAGATCTTCCATCCACTTGTTCACTCCCCAAATGGCCGCAATGGCCAGAGCTGCGTCAATCCAAAGCTGGGAGTTAGGAGCTTCCTCTGGGTCTCCCACATGGGTGCAGGGGCCCAAGGACTTGGGCCATCTTCTACTGCCATCCCAGGCCACAGAAGAGAGCTGGATCGGAAGTGGAGCAGCCAGGACTTGAACTGGCGCCCATATGGGATGCCAGCGCTTCAGGCTAGGGCATTAACTTGCTGCGCCACAGCGCCAGCCCCATCCATGCACTTTCTTAAAGTCCTTCAGTGATGTCCTTAGGCGTATGTTCCCAAATCCTCAATACAGCACATAAAACTTGGCAGGATGTAGACTTTGAAGGCCCTCTCACCCCAGTCCTATATCACTTCCCTTTATTCTCTGTGCCCAGCCACATTGATCTTTGCTCAATTCCTTGAAGCTGCTGTGCTCGCACCTTCAAGTCTCAGTATTTTACCCATCTGGCTAACTCATCCCCAGCCTTAAGGTCTTGTATTAAATAGTATTTCCTCAGCATAGCCTGCCCTAGTCCTCCCAGATGAAGTCAGCTCGCTCTGGGTGTGTTCCTCAACCTTCTGAACTTCTGCCTGACAGCACTTTCCTGATGATTCTTGTAATTGTACAGCAGAATATCTGTTTCATGCCCTTATTTGTCAGTAGATTGTTAGCTCCATCCATAATGACAGACTGTGCCTGTTTTATCCACCATCGTGTCCACAATGCCCAGGAGCGCCTGCAGTGCAGTTAGATGCACACTAAGCATTTCTGATCTGGCTGACAGGGAAAACCTAAGAAGCACTGGCCTTTGAGAACATCCCAGAACTATCTGAGACTATACCCTCCTTCTCCTCCCCTGAGAGAGGTTGTCAGTGCCTTGGGAAAATGGAGGTACTCTATGACCTCCTTGTTCATTTTCCTCCAGGGGAAAATGGAAGTACTCTATGAAAGAACATTGATCACAGTTTCACTTATTATAGTGAACACTTAGAAACTAAAACCCTAACTGCCCAACAATGGAGGAATGGCTTAGTCCATTATACCAGTGATTTAAAAGTATTGTCTAATACAGGACATCCTTGTTTTTCAAACAACACACTGCAAGGGGCACTGATTTGTAAAATGCATTGAAATGGGGCCATTCCAGATGAATGGGGATGGGATGGCGCTTTGACTTCCCCAGCTTTTTCTTTAATTTTCCCTCCCCCATTTTTCTGTCCCTCTGCCCCCAAGCCTTGGAGGATTTCCAGTTCCTGCCTCTCTTCTTTCTTTGAAAGCCAGGACATCATTTCTGTCCTAGATTTCCATCGGGCACTCTCAAATGCTTTGTTGTGTTGCTGCTGTTAAGCTGGCTCAAGTTGATTTTCTGTTGCTTGTAAATAAAAAACAAAACAAAACTTAAATAATATGTGATAGAAAGAGTCTTAGCCCTGGAGGCAGAAAACATTGGTTTCAAATCTAGATTCGGAGTGAGCAAGTTAACCATTTTCAACTTTAGTTTTTTCATCTGTAAGGGGTATAAGACTTAACGTTTGGAAATTTTTTAAACAATCAACACGAATGTATTAAAAGAATCAATATTGAGCAAGCTGTCAAGAAATGTTATATAAATAAAATTAAAGCTTTATTCGGAAACCTCTTCTACCCCATCCAACTTGGAGGAGAGGCTAGCTAGATTCAGGCAGCCTAAATTAACAAGGCTGCCATCTTGTGGCAATTTACCAGCACGCTGTCCAGCATCATTGAGCACATTTGAAGCAAGATGTACCGGGAAACTACAGCTACATGACAGAATGGCAGGAGAGAGAGAGATGTTGGAGTAGATATAATGACTTAAAACATGAGACAGGGGCAATCCATCATTGGACAGAGCAAGCAATAAAGGACCTGGGACTGCACATCTAGGAACTGTCACGTGTAGCAGTCAGAGGAAGGGGCAGACAGTACTGACTGATGGAGGAGCACACAGGTATACTACAGAATACCACTCAAGCCAGGGTTGACCTCCGTTTGAATTGATAGCTAACCTGATCCTACCATTTCTTTTCTCAAGGTTTCCAAAGCCATTAGCAGAAGTCAGTCAGCACCGTACTCCTCATAGCACCGTGGCTCCCAGACCACAGCTCCGGTGTCCCTTCCAGAGGCGCTGGAAGAAGTCTGCCTTGCCTTTCCCAGCTTCTAGAGGCCGCCCATGCCGCCAAGACCTCTGACCTCTGCTTCTACTGTCTCGGTTCCGCCGGAGCTCCTGCTTCCCTCTTCCCTTCAAGGGATTCATGTGATTATGTAATCCGGGACAATCAACCCACCTTGATGCTTGGCTTAATCATATCTGCAAGGGATTTTTTTTTTTCTGCTTAAAGTATCATATTCACAGGTTCTGGAAATTAAGATATGGACATCTTGGGTAGGCCATTATTCTGCATAGCATGGTACATTTTTCTCAACTCTACATTCAGATACATGGTGGGAGTATTTACACCACACTTATTGGCAAATGCTACAACCCACAGCCTTTCTTCCTGGAAAGACTATTGATAAACTTCACCTGAATACCACTGGTTGACTGAGGCAGAATGTCTTACCAAGATCAAAAAGATTATCAGCACTCAACAAAGGAAGGTAGGGTGATGAATATAAGCCAGAGAGTTTAAGGGATACTCCCTAGTTCTACATCCAATGTGAAAAATTAATGGGAATCTATGGGAATACTATATAGGTTAGAGAACCAAGGATTCCAACTCCTCAACAAAGACGGTTTGATCACCTACAGAAAACTCAGTGATAGCCTCAACTGGATCAGATCCTTATGAATTAGATCATGGCATTGCTCATTCAATCCCTCTTTCGTTTTCCATCTCTACGACTCTGACGAATTGGGGTGCTGGCTGAAGATAAAAGAGAATTTGGAATAAGCAGTGGATATGTGAAATCCAAGCTACCAACTAAGGCTTTGTCATCAGTTAAGAAGTTTCTTGCCATGTCAGTTAAATGTTTATATATTATATCTGATTTTCCTCTCTTTTCCTTTCCCTTCCCCTCTCCAAGTTTAGTCCATTGGTTGCAGAACATTGAGGCAGGATCATTATGGACCTGGAGGGAGGATTATTACTCAGAGGTCCTGGATGCAGATGAAGTAACTGACAAGACGAGACTTCAGCTTGATTCCTTTTTTCTTCTTCTTTTGTTTCTTTTATTTATTTGAAAGACAGAGTTACAGAGAGAGAGAAGGAGAGGTAGAGAAAGAAAGAGGTTTTCCGTTCGCTGGTTCACTCCCCAGGTGGCTGCAGCGGCCGGAGCTGAGCCGATCTGAAGTCAGGAGCCAGGAGCTTCTTCTGGGTCTCCCACATGGGTGCAGGGGCCCAAGGACTTGGGCCATCCTCCACTGTTTTTCCAGGCCCCTCCACTGCTTTCCCAGGCCATAGCCGAGAGCTGGATTGGCAGTGGAGCATCTGGGACTCGAACTGGTGCCCCTATGGGATGCCGGCGCTTCAGGCCAGGGCTTTAACCCACTGAGCCACAGTGCTGGCCCCTTGATTCCTTTTGTAAGGTAGGAAATGAATGTAATGAGTGTAAACCCAGGGAGAATTGGTTTAATTTGGATTTTTTTTAAATGTAAGTGTAGAAAGAAGGGTTTTTGCTGATGTTGAACAATCACAGGAATTTTAAAAATAATTTTTTAAAGATTATATATATATATATATAAAAGATTTACTTATTTATTTGAAAGGCAGAGCAACAGAGAGAGAGAGAAACAGATATCTCCCACCGGTTGATTCATTCCCAAATGGCCACAATCGTCAGGTCTGGATCAGGCCAAAGCCAGGAGCCAGGAGCTTCATCTGTGTCTCCCATGTGGGCAGCAGGAACCCAAGGACTTGGGCCATCTTTTGCTGCTTTCCCAGGGCATTAGCAGGGAGATGGATCAGAAGTGGAGCAGCCAGGACTCGAACCGGTGCCCATATGAGATGCCAGCATTGTAGATGGCAGCTTAACCTGCTTGCTGTGCCACAAGGCCGGCCACAGGAGTTCGTTATAGTGGACATCTGTCATTCTTATTGGACACGCGAGCATCTTCCTCCTCTTTGTAAATTTGGGCAATATCCCAAACACAAGAGAGAGAGTGCACTGTCACAGTTCATGATGCTGTCACTTCTTCTAGTGTAGCAGACCCTGCCAATTCCATTCTCGTTAGGTTGTGTTCCTTGAGACAAGTAAGTTGGAAAAGGGAGAAGAGTCAATATAGGGTTATCGATGAATGGTTTTCGCTCTGGGCAACTGGTCTCTGGCCCTTTGGGGACCCTGAGAAACATGAGATGCCCATCAGAAATGTCCCTCTACAGGACATAGAAGCAGCACTATTTGGTCATTGTTATATCTGGCTGTGACACAGGGCACAGGGTATATTTTGTACAGCTTCTCAGAAAATGCTAGCTTCCCAATTTCAGATCCTGCACCTTCCTGCCTTTCCTCTCCTTAAACTCAATGCGGTGGATTGGACAACAACAGCCACCTGCCACTGTAAGGGTGAGACGAAGCGAATCATGCGTATCAATCCTGGTTACTGAGGCAGTAGAATTGCCTGCCTCCAATTTTCTTGTATGTGATAAAAATATCCGTAGAAAGTTTCACTGTAGTCGAGTTGTCTGTTATCTGCAGGCAAAAGCTGATTTATCTGGTCTCACGTGCAACAAAGGGCACAGGCCAAGACTTTGAATCGAAAGCTAGCAAAGAAGCAGGGTCTATGGGCAAACTCAGTGACGAGCAGCATAATGGCAGCGTTCTGGTGGCACCATCCCTGGTGCTGACACTGCTGACTTTATTTAACTTTCTGGTGGCCTTCACTAGGGACACAGACAATAGATTCTCTGTACTGAATAATAATTGTTGCTGCTTGCTGAGTACTTGCTGTGAGCCAAGTGTTTTATAAATTTTCTCTCCTAATCCACATCAAACATTCAAGATGGGTATTAATATCCTTCTCTGAGGTTAAATGAGGAGAACGCCAAGATCACAGTCAGTAAGTGGCAGAGTTGGGATTCAATTTCAGGTCAGAGTGACCTCAAAGCCAGATCTCAGCCTCTGCGCTATATTGCCAATATTTCTTCAGCCACTCCTAAGTTCTGGACCTGAGACCCTGGCTCGGGCTGGAGTCTGGGGCCCTTCCCCAGGAGGGGAAGACGAGACACTTGAAGACTGTTGTCTGCCATCAGCCCCTTCTGGCAGGGGGCTGTAGAATCTGCCCGAATGTTGCCAGGCTCAGAGCCAGGCTGCACAGATGCACGCAGGCCTCCCAGCCAGGCCGGGAAACGCTCCAGAGGAGCCGCCAGACTTCTGTGTCTGAAACCCTGAGAGATAAGCAGGAAGCTTGGGCAGCACCCTCAGAGACAAAACCATTCTGCTGAGATCCAGACAAAATAAGATGGTGGCGACTGTGGGAATCAATGACTCCCTGTGGCAAGTCTCCCTGTAAACTGATTAACTGCATTCCTTCCATCCCCTTTCTTCTCAGGCTGGATTTGGAGGCTCAAAGCCCCCAAACTCAGATTCAGTCTGCCTCCCACCTTCCATTCACCCACACCCCAAGTCTCTGAGCCACCTTGGCTCCCTTTCATCCTGTTTTATTTGCTAAATGTTGTCTATAAATATTTACCTAGATTCAATTTTGTGCTAGATAGATAGGGGCTTACAGAGAGGAAGGAACTTATAAGGGAGGAAGACATTCATACATAATTGCACAAATGTAAAAGCCACTGCCTGCAGTGCTGGCATCCCATATGGGCACTGATTTGAGTCCCAGCTGCTCCACTTCTGATCCAGCTCTCTGCTATGGCCTGGGAAAGCAGTAGAAGATGGCCCAAATGCTTGGGTCCCTGCACTTGCATGGGAGACCTGGAACCAGAAGAAATTCCTGGCTCCTGGCTTTGGATCAGCCCAGCTCCCGCCATTGCGGCCATTTGGGGAGTGAGTGGATGGAAGATCTCTCTCTCTCTCGTTCTCTCTCTCTTTCTCTGTCTGCCTCTGCCTCTCTGAAACTCTGCCTTTCAAATAAATAAATATTTAAAAAAAAAAAAAAAAACATTGTAACACCTGGGGTGGGTTTGTGGCATAGTGGATTAAATTGCACTTGGGACACCCCACCCACATACCACACTGGGGTACCTGGTTTGAGCCCTGACAACTCTAGGCTTCCAATCCAGCTCCTTGCTAATGCACCTGAGAAGTAGCAGATGATGGCCCAAATACTTGAGTTCTTTCTGCTCACGTGGGAAAATCAGATGAAGTTCCTGGCTTTGGCCTGGCCTACCCTTGACTGTTGTGGGCACTTGGGGAGTGACCAGCAGACAGATGATCTCTCTCTCTCTCTCTCTCTCTCTCTCCATTCTGTCACTCTTTCAAATAAATAAATATTTTTAAAAAACAAGATTATAACACCTGCCAGGAAGGAGAAATAATATTAATTGACTGTGTATACCTGGTGTCTCAGTCTCTAATTTGTAAACAGTATAAATGTATTTCTTAAGAGTTCTAGAGGCTAGAAGTCTAAGATTAAGGTGCTGGCAGGTGCAGTGTCTGGTGAGAACCCGTCTCTGCTTCCAAGTGGACACCTTATTACTGCACCCTTACATGGTGGAAGGCAGAAGAGCACAAGGGCCCAGCCAGGTCCTTCAGCCTCTTTATAAGGCGCTAATCCCATCTGTCTTCCTGGGGCTCTGCTCTCACATGGCTTAATTACTTCCTACAGGCCCAACCTTCTCATACTATTGCATAAGGAATACATTTCAAAGTGATTTTTTTTATGATTTACTTTATTTGTTTTTAAAAACAGAGTGACAGAGAAAGAGAGAGATAAAGAGATCTTTCATCTGTTGATTCACTCCCCAAAGGGTCATGAAAGTCCCGGCTGACCCAGGCTGAAGCAAGGGGCCTTTAGAAACCTGGACTATCTGCTGCCGTCTTAGGCACGTTAGCGGGGATCTAGATTGGAAGCAGAGCAGCTGGGTCTTGAACCTGAGCTCTGATATGGGATGCTGACATGCAGGCAACAACTTAACCTGCTGCACCACAGCACCAGCTCCTCAGAATGAATTTTAGAGGGGACAAAAAATTCAACTTATAGCATCTGGGGACTAGATCTAGTCTGAAGGTTCACGCTCATAACACATATATTTTTTTAAAGATTTAAAAAAATTTTTTAAATTTATTTGAAAATCAGAGTTAAAGAAGAGAGGGGGAAATCTGCCATCCATTGGTTCACTCCCCAGATGGCTGTAATAGACAGGGCTGAGCCAGGCCAGAGCCAGGATTTCACATGGGTCTTCCCATGTGGGTGGCAGGAGCCCAAGTACTTAGGCCATCTTCTGCTTTCCCAGGCTATTAGCAGGGGGCTGGATCAGAAGTGGAGCAGCTGGACATAAATGGGCCTGTATGGGATGCCAGCATTGCAGGCAGCGGCTTTACTCCCTATGCCACAGTGCTGGTCCCACACCTTTTTTTTTCTTTAAATTAAAAAGGGAGGGACTGGCACTGTGGCACAGTATGTTAAGCCTCCACCTGCAGCCCTGGCATCCCATGGGGTGCTGGTTTGTGTCCCAACTGCTCCATTTCCAATCCACTTCCTGCTGATGGCCTGGGAAAGCAGCAGAGAATGGCCCAAGTGTGTGGGCCTCTGCACCTAGGTGGGAAACCCAAAGGAATTTTTTGGTTCCTGGCTTCAGATAGGCCCAGACCCAGCCATTGCAGTCATTTGGGGAGTGAAACAGCAGGTGGAAGATCTCTCTCTCCCTCTCTCTGTTTGTAACTCTGTTCTCAAATAAATAAATAAATCTTAAAAAAAAGAAAATAAAAAAATTTTTGACACATAAAAATTGTACACATTTATGGGCTATCATGTGATGTTTATTTGATACATGTGTATGTTGTATAATGTCCAATCAAGGTGAATATTGCCTTGAACATGTAACATTTTTATGACCTTGTCTTTTAAAATTTTATTTATTTATTTTGCTTATTTGAAAGGCAGAGAGGCACACAGACTGAGAGGCAGACACAAAAGATCTTCCATCTACTGGTTCACTCCCCAAATGCCTGCGACAGTCAGGGCTGGGCCAGGCCAAAGCCAGGATCCAGGAGCTCCACCTGGGTCCCCCATTCGGGTGCTAGGAATCTGACTGCTTATCACCTGCTGCCTCTGAGGGTGTGAATTGTCAGGAGGATGGAATCAGAGCTGGGACTCAAACATTCGCACAACATGGCTTGTGCTGCACCAGACACTCAGCCCTTAACATTTCTTTACGATGAAAACATTCCCAATTCTATCTTCGTTTTTATTTAATAGAAAAATATGCAGTACATTATCTATAGTCACCCTACTGTGCAACAGAATCCCAGAACTTCTTACTCATAACTACAACTTAGCATCAAATCACCTTCTTTTCATTTGTCGTCTTATCATCATTCTTTGTTCCGTTCATAAAAATGGTGTTAGGGCCAGCATCTGGTGTGGTAGTTAAGATACAGCTTGAGCCACTGCATCTGATATTGAAGTGCTTAGGTTTGAGTCCTGGCCCTGCTTCCCATTCTGGCTTCTGCTAATGCAGCAGGTGATGGCTCACGTACTTGGGTCCCTGCCACCCAACTGAGAGACTCAGATTGAGTTCCAGGCATCTGGGTTTGGCCTGGCTCAGTCCTGGCTGTTGCAGGCATTTGAGGAGTGAGCCAGCAGATGGAAGCTTTTTTTGTCTTATCTCCCTGACTTTCAAAAAACAATACAAAAACAAAAGAATGCTGCATTCCCACACCATGGCTTTGATTCAGATCCTCACCATATGTTTGTCTCTGTCCTAACAGGCCTCCCTGCCTCCCACATAAGCCCATGTTCTACACTGTAGCTATAACTGTATTTCTAAAATATAAGCTCTTCTTTGCTTTCACATTTAGTTTTCACCTCTCTTGCCTGGCACAGTTTGCCCAATTTCTTTTTTTCAGCCTTATCTAATATGCCTCTTTTATAGGAACCTCTCAGTCAGCCTGGCCTAGATTCTCATCTCTAGCATTTTTGCTCTGCAATATTCTACCTATCCATCTGAGTCCAGAAAATGTCCATTCTGAACTCAAGGCGCTCTTTGCTTTGAACACATGTTAGAGGTCAGCCATCATGGATGAGGCACTGGTACTAAACATTAGGCAAGATTAACAAGGAGGAAAGATCTGGAAGCCAGGAGTCAGCACATCTTCTGATGACCACCTTGGAGAGTAATATCTGTTTCTGAAACAGACTGTATACTCCCTGGGGGGCAGTGACCAGGTCTGACATCCACTTCTGTACCTCAAGTTGTGCCCACTTGAAAATAGCACAGTGCAAGGCACATAGGAAGAGCTCAATACATTTCAGTGTGCAGATTTAAAAAACAAATGAATTAAAAGTGACAGATTGTTCCTCAACTATGTCCTATTAGCTATGGGTGCAAATGTCTGGACTCCTTAAAAGACTAGACGTTCTATGAATGACTTATTTGCAAGTGCACTTTTATTGTTTTTTAAATATTTATTCATTTGAAAGGTGGAGTTAGAGAGGAGAACCTGAATTCCAGTCTCTCCCATGGGTGGCAGAAGCCCAACACTAGGGCCATCTTCTGCTGCTTTTCCAAGTGCATTAGCAGGATTGGCTGCTCAGGACTGGAACCAGTGCTCAGATGAGATGAGAAAAAGATTAAGAGGACCAGGAGAACCATATCATATGTCCTGGGCTTCCCACACATGAAGCACTTACATTTAACCCTTTGATGTTGTGTCCAAATAAAGTTTTGTGTGTGTGTGTGAGAGAGAGAGAGAAAGGGAGAGAGCGAGTTTTTTGTTAAATGTAAAATATTTAAAATACGATTTCTGTACTACTTTGGGTCTTGTCATTTTTCTTTTAGACATACAGGGAGACATAAAATTGGAAAGAGGCCCAGAGACGCATCCGAAGGAACCCGTCCAAACGCTGCCTGCCTGTGGAAGGCATAGGCCAGGGCGGGGAACCCAGCGTGTCCCCGGGCCCAGATGCCTTCTCTGCCTCAGATGACTGCAGTACGGTCTATGACACGGGGTTAATTTAGCTCACGGGGTTTAGAATCAGACAGATGTGTTTTCAAAGTCCCAACAGTTACTCTGTGACCTTGGCAAATGCTTCAGTTTCCTCTTTTGAAAACCACAGAGGACATAATGGTAGCTGCCACAGAGAACTGCTCTTAGGATTCAATGAACACGCGCTTGCAGCCCTCGACACAGGCCTGGCGTGCAGTCAGTGCACAGTAAATGGGAGCTGTTATTCTAAAAACCGTATTTGTTGAACGATTCCCTCTGGCATAAAATGCTCGCATTCAACTTGAAACACGAGCTTTCAGTCTTTCGGCTCCAGGGGTGGGAACCGT
The DNA here is from genome assembly GCA_949820135.1 of Sylvilagus floridanus. Taxonomy (NCBI): domain Eukaryota; kingdom Metazoa; phylum Chordata; class Mammalia; order Lagomorpha; family Leporidae; genus Sylvilagus; species Sylvilagus floridanus. Next base: position 30,890,975 of record OX463225.1, read on the forward strand.
AGCACTCGCCTATTTTCTTCTAGAAATAAATCATCGTGGGAGGATAATGACCCGTTGGAAAGTGTGAGTCTCAAGGGAACAAAGATCTGAATCCCAGGTCCGAGGAACACGGAAGCGGTGTCCCCTGCGAGCTGCAGCCGCGGTGCGGAGCCCACCCCCACGAACCCACAGCAGCCGCGGGACGGGCACGACCCGGCCTCGGGAGCGGGGTGTGGGCGCAGCGGGGCAGCATCTCCTTCGTTCTGCTCGCCTCACTCCTGGGGACCACACCCTGCGCGATTAGAGGAAGGAGTCCCCAGGCACGGGGCGGAGGCTTCGGCGCGGCCCCAGACCTGACCATCTATGGTCACAGAGCGCGCCCAGCGAACAGGAAGTAGGCGAGAGTGGAAGGTTTTTTCTCCACCTTCGCAGCCTGGGCAGGGCCGGCGGGGGCGGGGGCGGGCGCGCCCAGTCACCCAGAGCTGGGTCCCCAGCACCCCTCACTGACCGCCTTCCTCACGCCTAACCTCCGTTAAGTGCTTCCCGATCTACTGCCTTCTCAACGTTACAAACCGGGAAACCATGCTATGCAACGCCCAGGGGGAGGTGGGGCCTGGCCTTGATCCCAAGGGAGCTGACGGCCGCCTGAGACCCCTAGCCCCCCACCCCCCAGTCCTTTCAAGACCCTTTAGGGACAGCAGTGAAAAGGGACTGGCCTTTTTCCATTGACATCAGACCGACAGGAGAATTAGCCACTCTCTGGCCTCCTTGCCAGTGCTCTCGGCCTCCCATTGGCTCGGACCGCAGGGGGCGATTCCGGCACTGTAAGGTAGGCCAAGGGGAGTGGCCCAGCCTGTGGACACGCCCCCTTGGGGGTCGCTCCCGCCCAGGGGGCGGGGCTCTTCGCCTTGTGCCCTCGGCGCTGGCCGGTATTCTCTCTCCGCGGCGTGGGGTAGAGAGGGCGGAGTCGCGAGCCGGCAGGACAGACCACCCCACCGAATCCCGGTCCGGCCTACCGTTGCAGCCGGCGGTTCATTTCCGGTGGGGGCGCCGCGCCCAGTGAGGGCCCGGAAGTGGGTCGCGCGAAGATTGCTGGGCGGTTCTTGCCGGAAGTGGAGAGCGGCTGATCGCAGTACCGAGGTGAGGCACAGCTCTGAGGTGGGGGGTACGTTGCTGGGTGGGGACTGGGGCTCCCCTCCTGAGCCCATCGGCCCCTGGTGTTGATAATGCTTTTCTGGCCGAAGTGCGTGTAGCGACCCCTGCTGAGGGGGTCGGGGCTGAGGCCCTCAGGCCGATCGGGACTGCTGGGCGCGGTCTCTTGAGGTGGGGCGGGGGTGGCCAGCTGAGACCGGCTGTCCCGGGGAGGTCCTTCCAATCGATCTTGTCGCGCCGCCGGTCAGCCTCGCCGGAGGTCTGACTCCTGTGTCCTGACTGAAAGGAAACCCCCAGTCTTTACCCCTCTCGCTCCCATTGCAGAGATGGGTAAATAAACCCCTGGGGGGGAAGAGGCTAGGGAAAATCCTACAGCGAGTGAGGAAAAGAAAGAGAATCATTCGGTTCCAACCCCAGATCCTCCGCACGTTCCTTTCCTTGGAATCTCTGACTTGGGGGGTCATCTTCCGGTCTCGGCAGTTGCAGGTTAAAGGCCGCCCGCTGTGTGGAACTTTTTTTTTTTCTTTCAAATTCAGCTGTTGGCACGCTTGGGCAGTTTTTCCAAGTGAGGTGGGCAAGTTCTACATGTGCAATCAGATAACTTCCCCTGCCTTCTAATCTGCTGCTCTTGCTCTGAAAAGCCACGCCAACTTTATTGGCGGTGTTCTGTACGTCTGGACCTGAAATCAGGATGGCTGGGGTTTGGCTCAGCCCCGCTGCCGGGGATCTGCGGCCGTGGATGCCTTATTTAACATCTGAGCTTCACTGTGCTCACCTTTTAAGTGGGGGTCTCTGCACCTCACAGGAATAAATTCAGTGGCAGCATTTCTGCCAGATCCGGGGGGGGGGGGGGACTGTGAAACCAGAAGCCGGACCCTGCGGGTGTGGAGCTAGCAGGGTTGGCAGGAGCGTCTGAGAAGTCATTACAAGCCAGTGTTAGGGAAGAACAGGGTCCTGTGAAAGGATGCGACCGAGGGTTCAGAAAAAGCCTTTCAAAGTAGAGTTTAAGATGCGTTTCAGAGGATGCACGGAGCAGGTGCTGGGACCAGGGGATGAGAACATCGTCCAAGTCACTGTCAAAACCGCGGCACTGGAGGCTGCTTGCAGGGCTCCCTATCCAGGTGAAAATCCTGGAGTGGAGCAGCACATTGATCATGTACCAAACATTGAGACCCTTAGTAGGTGTGAAGCTGGGGACAAAGAATGCAGTGTTCTCTTGGAGTTTATGAGGGAGGAGGGAGCAGGCAAGTGTATAATGGGTGGCTTACATTGTCAATAGTGCTCTGTGGGCGCCTGGCATCACGAGAGCACCCAGAAGTACCTGAGCTAGGTTTCCAGTCCTCCGGGAGGAGATGGGTGGCTTAGCCATGGGATGAAATTGGAAAAGGAATTTCCAGGCAAAGAAGACTGCAGGTGCAAGGACTGGACGTGTGGAAGAGCATAACTAGTTCAGTCTAACCGGCATTTCGGTGATGCTTAGGGAAGTGGAGTGAGAAGCGGCGAGGTCAAATATGGAGGAACTCACAAGGCCTGCTAAGGAGTTGTTTTACCCTGAGAGCTGTGGGATGCTTTGGAAGGATTTTGTGTAGGAAAACAGTGTGACCAGGTTTCTGTTTTAGAATGTTCACTGTCAAGTGGGAGAGAATCAGACGCTGTAGCGGAGTAGGCCAGTGTTTTGCTCTACTGTATCAATGACTTGAATTCAGGGAGTGAGCGGAAATGGGAATGTGGACGAGGCACCGGATCGGAGCAGTATTAAAATGGAATCCGTGGAGTTGGAGGCCAGTTAATTTATGGGAATGAAAAAGTGAGAGTAGTTAGATGATTGCCTGCTTTTCTGACTTAGGGTACTGGGTGATACCATTCAGCTAGGGAATGGAAGAGGTAAATTAGGGAGGTGACACAGAAAGAAAATGAATTTTGGACATGTTTAGTTTGAAGTGTTTGTAGTGCGTCTAGGCAAAGGTTTTTAAAAGAGTGTCCCAGCCAGAGCAAGCAGTAAAGATGTGGAGGCAGGAGAACGCCTTTATTCAGTGAAAGACCTGGAGCCTGGACTCGGACAGAAGAAGGAAAAAGGTCCATATCTGTTGGGTTCCGAAAGGCTTTTATTGCCTTGTTTGAATGCATTTGGATTTTATTTGTGGTTGGCAGTTTGCTGATTGAGTTGCCACCATCCAGCATATAGAAATTTCTGGAGGAGTTTCCTGCCTTCCCTGGAAACACTCCCATCAGGTGGGCATAATTGATGTCTTGGAGGGTTTAAATAAAATAGTAGCAGTGAAAATACTTTGTAAAGCATAACCTGCCTAAAGTGGTGGTATTCTTAAGATTCAGTGCTTGGAGGGGGTCAGCTGCTGAGCTAGTTGTAAGATGTTTCCTTGACCTTTTTTCTCACCACGCCCCCCTCCCCTTTCTTGGATATGTATACTTTTGTTTAGTTACAGTTATTTTTTTTTAATCCAGCACTGACCTTTTAATTAAGTGACTTCCTCTTTTTGTTTTTTCCTGAGGCATTTTGAGTCCAATTCATTTTGCTTAAACAAGCAAATGCAAAGTATCTTTGGAAATTGAACCCTCTGGTTTGCAATTTAACACTGAGATTTGAAATCTGAGGATTCTTAAGCCATACCTTATCCATTCCTAGTGATTATTCCTTTGGAATGTCATCATTAGTTTCTTTTCTACTGACCTGGCTTTCATACTTGTTCCTCCAGTTTCTCTACCGCAGCTAGACTAATTTTTTAAATGCTCTTTAAAAAAACCATTTTCATTTCATTACCTTTCATTGGCTTCATCTTTCCAAAGAATCAAGGCTAACCTCCTTTTTCCAACTTACAGAATTCCCCTTATTTTATTTAACTTTCAATGGATGATATAGCTTGCCTTTCTAATTTAGTTTATTATGCTAGCATTTATTTGAACCTCTTGTACTTAGCTTATTGCCTTTCTAATTTATTATACTAACATTTTGTTGGAATCTGTCACATTTCCAAGTGTTCTTTTTTTTTTTTTTAAGATTTATTTATTTATTTGAAAGTCCGAGTTACAAAGAGAGAGAAAGAGAGGCAGAGAGATTTTCCATCCACTGGTTCACTCCCCAATTGGCTGCAATGACTGGAGCTGCACCGATCTGAAGTCAGGAGCCAAGAGCTTCTTTCGAGTCTCCCACATGGGTGCAGGGACCCAAAGAGATGGGCCATCTTCTACTGCTTTCCCAGGCAGCTGGGAGCTGGATTGGAAGAGAAGCAGCCAGGACTCGAACCGGCACATATGGGATTCCGGCACTGCAGGCGGCGGCTTTACCCACTACGGCACTGTGCCAGCCCCCTAAGTATTCTTTATTACTTTAGAGTGAGGGTTTTCTTCATGATTTATTTTTAAGATTTATTTTTATTTACTTGAAAGAGTTACAGAGAGAGAGAAAAAAAAAAGAGTTACGGAGAGAGGTAGAGACAGAGAGAGAGGTCCTCCATCCGCTTGTTCACTCCCCAGATGGCCACAACAGCCAAAGCTGAGCCGATCCTAAGTCAGGAGCCAGGAGCTGCTTCAAGGTCTCCCTCATGGGTATAGGGTCCCAAGGATGTGGGTCATCTTCCACTGCTTTCCCAGGCCATAGCAGAGAGCTAGTTGGGAAGAGGAGCAGACTGGGGCTTTAACCTGCTGCTTCATAGCACTGGCCCCATGATTGATATTTTGAACCAGGTAATTCTTCCTTGTGGAGCTCTCTTGTGCATTGCAGATGTAGTTATTTATTTATTTGAAAGAAAGTTACAGACAGACAGGGAGCTCTTCTACCCATTGGTTTTTTTCCCTAGCTGGCTGTAACTGCCAGGGCTGGGCTGGAGCAGCCAGGACTCGAACCAGCACCCACAGGGGATGCGGGTGTCACAGGCAGCAGCAGCTTTACTTGCTTTGCCAGCCACAGTGCAGAGTGTTTAGCAGCCTTCCTGACCTCTACCCGTTACCCATTAGATCCTGGTAGCACTTCCTCAATTGTAACAACCAAAAATATTTTCAGACATTGCTAAATGTCTACTGGAAGGAAGAATTGTCCCTGATTGAGAATTACTACATTGGAAAGTTTCATTTCAAATAAATAAATAACTTCTTTTTTTAAAAAAGGAGCTGGTGCTGTGGTGGAGTGGGTAAAGCCACCACCTGCATCCCATATGGGTGCTGGCTGCTCCACTTCTGATCCAGCTCCCTGCTGATGGCCTGGGAAAGCAGTAGAAGATGACCCAAATCCTTGGGCCCCTGCACCCATGTGGGAGACCCGGCTGAGGCTTAAGGCTCCTGGCTTTGGATCGACCCAGCTCTGGCCATTGTGGCCATTTGGGGAGTGAACTAGTGGATGGAAGCCCTCTCTCTCACTTTCTGTCTCTCTCCTCTGCCTCTGCCTCTGCCTCTGCCTCTCTATAAAGGCTGCCTTTCAAATAAATAAATAAATATTTTTTAAAAAACATTTCATAACTGTGATTGTTCAACAGTTTTTTTCTCCCCGGCTAAATTTTCTGAGGGCAGGCCCCAAGACCATGCTTAGCACAGTGTATGGTACATGATACACACTCAGTATGCTGAAATGAATGAATTATTTGTTTCATTGAGGCATCAAGAAATTATTGTTTTCTTTAAGGAATTCCTGGTTAGTCCTTATAAGGACTTGCCTCCCTGCCTCCTCCATTCCTTCACCCCCAGAGAATGTGATCTGCATAAAGAAATGCTACACTGAGATGGGTGCTAGAAGCCACTTTGTGTTAGTTGACAGTGCAAGTCAGCAGATTTCCCTTTCTGCTCTAATGGGGATAAATAAATTCCTGTTTTGTTCACATTCATGTTGCGTGCATTTAGACTGTTTGGTTTTAGCGGTCAGGGACTATCATTTTTACAATGTGGATAGTTTATAGAGTTGGTATTCACGTTTATTTTAATTGATAAAATTGAAAATTGATCTAACTTCATCATCTTTATATTCCAGCTACCAAAGTCACCATGAAACTATTACTTTTTGTGAAACCACTGTGTTAACCTAATAAAAACAATCACAGCTCTAAAAATACTCCTTAGCTACAGTACAGCTCTGTTTGCCTGGTATTACCAGACATGCTGTGCCAAACTTTCCCATTTGGCTGGAAAATAGTGAGATGTTTAGTGGAAGGAACAGGCTGGCTATTGGGGTTTTTTTTTCCCCCTCCAAAGGTCATTCAAATTCCTATACTTAAGTTAATTATAGACGTAGAATCACAGATCTTTTCATATCTCTACTTGTAGCTGAGTCATGGCTAAGGACAAATGTCATCCTTGGATGTATATGTATAAGAATGGGAAATGCTGTGCAGTTTAAGCAACTCTTCAGGCTGCAATGCAGTTTCTCCGTACACAGCATAAAGCATGTAGAAGTAGAAGGGGACCACCAAATGCTCTGTGCAGTTAGTTAGTCTTCATAATATTCTTTGAATGTAGGACAGAGGGGAACCCACGGCCGTACAAAGTTAGGTTTGCCTCAGATCATTGAAACAGCAAGTTCCCAAGTCTGACTTCAGTTTGTACTATTACTTATTTCACTTGTTCTCGGATTTTTAGACAGAAGACCATGTATAAGGTGGAAACAGGAGACAAGCACTGATATGGGTTGGATTCCTTCCTGCCTAGAAGATAGGCCTTTCTTTCTCTTTTAATCTAAACCTCAGGTGGCAGTGACTCAGGCACTGAATGTCATTGGTTTAATCAGCGAAATCAAACGCTGGGAAGAACTGGCTCCTGATTTGGGTTAGATTTAGATGGCATCTTTTCTAGAGCAAAGTGGTGTCTGTTTTTGGTTTCTGGATTAAACCAGCCAACTTGTGTTTCCTAGTAACATGTCTAGTTTTTGCTTTGTGACATGTTAGAGCCTACTGGTAAGAATTTCTCTGTTTTTAGGAGTAGAACTACTCATGTATAGCTTAGTGTAGTTGCGGAGATGTATCCAAGTGGAGATATAGAACTATGTGAAAGTAAGTTTAGAAAATAGGGAAAATTGTCCAAAAGCCCATCACCCTAAAGTTACAAACACTAAATTTTGTGTTGTCTTAAAGTCTTTTTCCACAGAGTATTTTAGCTGTTCCCCATATTTAGATGGCTAAGATATATATAGATACAGGTAGGTGGGTAGATCTAACATTAAGGTGAATCTTCTTGTCTATCATTTTACTTGCATTTGCATTACTTCCTTAGGATCGAATCTCAGGAACAGGGTTACAACGTCAAAGCCAGGAGAAGGACTTTTCATGAAGCAGATCTGTTGAGCTGCCATAGTATATAGGCTGACTTTTATGCCTGCTTTCTTCTTCTTCTTTAAGATTTATTACATTTATTTGAAAGACAGAGTTACAGAGAGAGGTAGAGACAGAGAGAGAAGTCTTCCATCCGCTGGTTCACTTCCCAAATGGCCGGAGCTGTGCGGATCAGGAGCCAGGAGCTTCTTCCTGGTCTCCCACGTGAACGCAGGGGCTCAAGTACTTGGGCCGTTTTCTACTGCCTTCCCAGGCCATACCAGAGAGCTGGATTGGAAGAGGAGCAGCTGGGACACACTGCTCTACAGTGCTGCACTCTCCCATCCCCATTTACTACTTTTTTTTAAAAAATATTTATTTTATTTATTTGAAAGAATTAGAGAGGTAGAGCCAGAGAGAGTGGTCTTCCATTCTGCTGGTTCACTCCCCAAATGACCGCAATGGCCAGAGCTGAGCTGATCCGAAGCCAGGAGCCAGGAGCTTCTTCTGGGTCTCCCACGTGGGTGCAGGGACCCAAGGATTTGGGCCATCTCCTACTGCTTTCCCAGGCCACAGCAGAGAGCTGGATCGGAAGAGAAGCAGCTGGGACTCAAACTGGCGCCCATGTGGGATGCCGGCACTGCAGGCTGGGGCTTTAACCCACTACGCCACAGCACCGGCCCCCATCCCCATTTACTTCTGAATGACTTTCTTGAATAGGCAGAAGAAACTGGGTTGAGTTGTTAGAATGATAAGAGTGTAAAGCTGCTTCAGCAGGAATCACTAGTCATTTCTGTTTTTTCTTGGTTTTAAACCACAAAAGAAATTGCTGGAGAATCAAGCCCATAGTTTGTTTTTGCACTGCATGATATCCCTCTAAGAGCCTATCCATTCTCATGACTTCATGGCATTTCTTTGCCAGTGACTTGTAAACACTGTCTCCAGTCTTGATCCTTTCCCAGGCTTTATTTTGAAGTATGAACTGGACATTTCCACTTGGAAGCTTCCTCTCTCCCATCTCAGCATATCCAAAACTGACCTCATCTTCTTGCCCTAACTAGAGCATGCCAGAACCTGTGCTGCCTGTGCTGTCATCGTTCTCTTGAGGCCCTCACACTTGCACCTCCGGAGTCATCCTGGCCTCCCCTCTGTACACAGGCAGTGCCCCGCACAGGCAGTGACACCCAGTTAGTACTTGTTTTCAGTTTGGTGTGAGCCTGAGGGCAGAACACAGAACGGTAGGTGGAAGTTGCAGGGAGGCAGATTTGCCTCCATATAAGGAAGAACTTTTTAATGCTTTCTGCTGTCTAAATGGAATGGGCTTCCCCCGGAAGGCTCAGGTGTCTGAGCAGAGGCTGCCTGACTAATGACTGAGAATGCTGAAAGGACTGTTCTGAACATCAGAATTGATTTTTAGAATCCCTCCTAATCCAGGAACAAGTGATCCAGTAGGAGGTAGTTTTTGTCTCCTGCTAGACTTCTACCTTTAGGTCAGGGAAGCTATTTAAAAAAATATTTATTTGGGCCGGCGCTGTGGCTCAACAGGCTAATCCTCCGCCTTGCGGCGCCGGCACACCGGGTTCTAGTCCCGGTCGGGGCGCCGGATTCTGTCCCGGTTGCCCCTCTTCCAGGCCAGCCCTCTGCTGTGGCCCAGGAGTGCAGTGGAGGATGGCCCAGGTGCTTGGGCCCTGCACCCCATGGGGAGACCAGGAAAAGCACCTGGCTCCTGGCTCCTGCCATCGGACGAGCGCGGTGCGCCGGCCGCAGCACGCCGTCCGCGGCGGCCATTGGAGGGTGAACCAACGGCAAAAGGAAGACCTTTCTCTCTGTCTCTCTCTCTCACTGTCCACTCTGCCTGTCAAAAAAAAAAAAAAAAGAGAAAAAAATATTTATTTGAAAGGCAGAGAGAGAGATTTCTCCCTCCTTTGGTTCAGTCCCCAAATGCCTGCAAGAGCTAAAGCCAGGAACTTAAGTTTGGGTCTTCCACATGGGTGGCAGGGACCCAACTCCTAGGGCCATCACTTGCTGCCTCCTCGGGTGTACATTACCAGGAAGCTGGAATTGGGAGGGGAGCTGGGACTCAAACCCAGGCACTCCAGTATGGGATGTAGTCATCTCAAGTGGCATCATAAATGCTGTGCCCACCCCTTTTATTTTTAATTAATTAATTTATTTATTTGAAAGCGAGATAGCAGGGAAGCTATTTTGCTTCCCCCTTTTTAATATTCCCTACAGGGGCTGGCACTGTGGTGTAGTGGGTGAAGCCACTGCCTCCAAGAGTCTGCACCAGCAAGAAGCTGGAGCCAGGAATCAAACGCAGGCACTCTGATGTGGGATGCGGGTATCTTAACTGCTTGGCTAAACTGTGCTCTATCCACAAACTTTTAAAAGTATACCCAGGGGCTGGTGCGGTGGCGCACTAGGTTAATCCTCTGCCTGTGGCACTGGCATCCTATATGGGCACCATGTTCTAGTCCTGGTTGCTCCTCTTCCAGTCCAGCTCTCTGCTGTGGCCAGGGAAGGCAGTGGAGGATGGTCCAAGTGCTTGGCTCCTGCACCCATGTGGGAGACCAGGAAGAAGCTCTTGGCTCCTGGCTTCGGATCGGCGTAGCTCCGGCTGTGGTGGCCATTTGGGGAGTGAGCCAATGGAAGGAAGACCTTTCTCTCTGTCTCTCTCTCACTGTCTGTAACTCTACCTGTCAAATAAATAAATAAAAATCTTTTTTTTTAAAAAAGTATATCCATATTCTACACACTTTTGCATTCATCATAATCCTTCACTCAAAAAATCTCAAATGGCTTCACAGTTATCACACATCAAATCCAAATATTGCCTGGCTTTCACTGCCCTCTATAATCTGACCCTGCTTGCTTGGTTAGTTTTATTTCCTATGATACTCCATGCTCGGTGTGGGACAGCCTGCTCACACTTTCTGTGCATGGCCTGCTTAGTCTGTTTTTGCTTTTGATTTGCAATGTCTTCCCTTTTTCCCCTTGCCTTTCCATCAGGACATCTCACTTTCCTCCTGAAATCTACCTCTAGTCCACGTTGATTTCTTCTGAACTCTCAACACTTATTGTCATTGACGTTCTATAGTTGAGAACCATAGTAGCAATATTCTGCAAAGAAAAATCTACATATTCAGGCTGATTCTATAACTTTGCCTAATCAAGCTAAAATGATTTATAACAGAACTTTAAAAAATATGGTCATAGTATTCCATTCTCATTTCATTTTGTTGCCTTCCCAATAAGAACAAAAAGCTTTTGGAGGGAGGAACTGTGCATCATCAGTTTATTGAGTAGCCCCCACAACGTTTAGCATTTCATTTTATGAGTACCTTCTGTGTGCCTGGTTGTTCTAGGTGCTGGAAAATGAGGTGAGTACAGGAAGGAGAATGGATAAATTCCTTTCCTCCTGCAGTGTGCATTTTAGTAGATAGTAGGTAGTGGTGATATTTCACATTTGAATTGCTTCTTAAGGCTTCCAAAGTTATTACTCTCATCTGTGAAATCAACTCTGAGTGCTAAGTGAAGACTATAATCCATTAAGTGACTATCCCAAAATTACACAGCCAATATGTGACAGATTGTGACTCTGACCTTGGTCTTTTGGATTCTAGTTTTATTTAGATTTGTATAATTAGGGCCACCCCTCTTCCTGAAGCTTTTATGGTGGGAAATAGTAGTTTGGAATCTGTCTTCTTATTTATGGAGATTTACGGATAGTTGCCAGCTGTTGTCAGTTAGAAGTGGCGAGGAATAAGATTAGGCAGAAAAGCTATACTTTTTTGCTCTGGTAATTCAGTGTTCTTTGGGAGGAGGCTTTTTTTAAACATTTGCTTTCCAAATATGTGTCATCCATCCTGAACGTGACTGTAAAAAAGTTGGCCTCCGTGGATAAAACTGAAAGCAGAGAAATTAAAAGCTGTTAATAATGTAACTAAAGACACTATAAAGAGGTCTTGGACCCACAGTGCTATGCTTAGTATACAGTGGTTGCTGGATGCCCTGATGAACCAAAGAGTCAATTATTATTTTTTAAATATTTATTTATTTATTTGAGAGGTAGAGTTATAGACAGAGAGAAGGAGAGACAGAGAAAGGTCTTCCATCCACTGGTTCACTCCCCAGTCAGCTGTAATGGCCAGAGCTTGACCAGTCTGAAGCCAGGAGCCAGGAACTTCTTCCAGGTCTCCTACGCGGGTGCAGGGACCCAAGTACTTGGCCCATCTTCTGCTCCTTTCCTAGGCCATAGCAGACAACTGGATCAGAAGAGGAGCAGCCCGGACTAGAACTAGTGCCCATATGGGATGCTGGCTCCATAGGCAGAGGCTTAATGTACTGCCCCACAGCGCTGCCCCCAGTCAATTGTTTAAAAGTCATTGTGGAATGGTAGGAAGAGCCTCAGACTAGGATTCAAAATATTTTTGCTCAAGATCTAGATACTTTATCTATTGGCTAACCTCTGCCAAGCTTTTTTAACTTCTGTGGTTGTCAGTTTCTTTGTTCTGTGGGAATCAATACCTATATAATATATCTTGTAGAATGACTTTTTAAGTCTCAAAAGAAGCAATAGGGCCAACTGTTGTGGCCCAGTGGATTAAGGTACTTCTTGAGCCATTGCTGCTGCCTCCAAGTGTCTGCATTAGCAGGAAGCTGGAATCAGGAGTGGGGCCAGGTATTGAATACAGGCATCTTAACTGCTAGGCCAAATGGTTTTAAACCAATGTATTATGTGCTATGGTAGGGGAAAATACAGTGTATGAGCTCATGCACTGGAAATTTGAAAGGCAGAGTTACAGAGAGGCAGAGGCAGAGAGAGAAGTCTTCTATCCCTTGGTTCACTCCCCAAACAGCCACAGTGGCTGGAGCTGGGCCAATCTGAAGCCAGGAGCCAGGAGCTTCTTCTGGGTCTCCCACACAGGTGCAGGGTCCCAAGGAGTTGGGCCATCTTCAACTGTTTTCCCAGGCCTTAGCAAAGAGCTGGATCGCAAGTGGAACAGCTAGGACTTGAACTGGTGCCATATGGGATTCCATATGGGATTCTGTAGGTGGCGGCTTTACCTGTATGCCACAGCACTGGCCCTGGAAATACTTCTTGGGGAAGTGGTACCTTGGCTGAGACTTGAAGGGGATAGGAATTCCAGAGAAGGGCCGGTTGAGAAAGAGCATCCAAGTAGGTAGCAATATAAAGACTCAGCAATATAAAGACTGGAGAAAAAATTGTAAGTAGCCCTATATTGCTATAGTGTACTTAGGGAAGATGTAGCAAGAGATAAAACTGGGGCATGTGGTGGGAGATACAGCAGGACTCTGTGGAGACCCTGGTTTGGACTTTACCCTGAATGCCCTGGGGAGTGTTGTATGGTATTAAATAAAAGGCTATTATAATTACATTTGCATTAGAGACTGATCACTCTGGCTGTATATGGAGAATGGATGATGAAGGTGTATTAACTGGAATGAAGAAGACCAGCTAGGAAGTAACTATAGTAATTAGACAAAGACTTTGTAACCCGGCTTTTATCAGTGAAGATGGAGGCAAGGGGCAGTCTTTATTAGATATATAAGATACAGCCTGTGGCTTTTGATGACTGGTTAGTTAATGTTTATGGAATCCTTACTAACTTCCTGGGCTGTGCTAAGAACTTCTACATGGGTTTCCTCATTCTCACTGACGACTTTAGCTTTTATATTGTTGTTGTCCTCAGTATGTGGATAAGGAAGCAGGCTCAGAAAATTTGGTAACTGCTTATTATAGTCATAGAGCCCGTGAGTGCTGTTATTCAGCTCTCCCATCTCTGTCGTCTCTGAAGACCACTCTTATCCACTATACTGCATGGCTTACTTAGTTTCCTGAAGAATTAGGTGATGGTAGGTAGCGCTGGGTCACAGGGCAGTGGCACTGGGGTGTAGGGAAGTCAGGTTAGGGGAGATGAGATATGTTTTAGAGATTACATTTTGAGGTACTTTGGGAACATATAGTAGAGATGTCTGGAAGCTGGATCTAAAATTCTGTATCCTGGAAGAATGGCCTAAGCTAGGTATGCTGCCTTGGGGATCTGCAATGTCTGTAGGTGGGGGTGGTAGTACCCCTGAGCAAGCGGGCTGGGTACTGGTGTGGCAGCTGAGAGCTTGGGAGTAGACATGACCACCTGCAGAATGTATGTGTGTGTGTAGAGAATGAGAACATGTGTCTTTTAGTCCCTTTGGGCGTATGTTCTTCCCGTCACATCTCAAATCTTACCCTCCTGTCTATGTGCTGTTAGTGTAGAATGAGATAGCTATAACTCTAGCTGTATTATTCCTTTCTGCTTAAGGTAGGCAGCAGAACTGTACTTGTTTAGCACTGAAGCTAGCAAGTACAAGTGGAATATGGAATAGAAGCAACCAAAATTCCCTGAAGCTAAATTATTAAACTTATAAAATTTGTAGGTGTTCTCCAACCCTGGCAGTTTTTAGAGACACTTGTACTTTGTCACCATGTTTAACACCAGTTTCAACCTATAGCATCTATTGTGTGTAAAGGAGCATTTTTTTTTTTAATGTATTTATTTATTTTGAAAGAGTTACAGAGAGAGAGGGAGAGACAGAGTACTCTTCCATCTGCTGGTTCACTCCCTAGTTGACGGAAATGGCCAGGGCTGGGCCAGGTGGAAGCCAGGAGCCACGTGGATGGCAGGAGCCTCAGTACTTGGCCCATCTTCCACTGCTTTCCCAGTCCATTAGCAGGGAGCTGGATTAGAAGTGGAGCAGCCAGGACTTGAACAGGGACCTGTATGGGATGCTGGCATCACAGGTTGTGGCTTCATCCTCTGTGCCCCAAGAAACACGTTTTATAACAAAACTGGGTGGTATCTATTCAGTCTTGGGAACTTATCACACTCTTGGCCTTTATCCTTGATTTCAAAAAGTGTGAGTTATTTATGAGACTGCTCCTGGCCAGTCCCCAGAATGGAGCAGGTCAGCGATTCAGATCTCGGTGGGTAGGATCGTCACACAAGGGAGAGTATATTGGCTGCTTCGAGATGGCTCCATAGTCTGCTGCATTTGTGAGTGGAGCATAGGCCTAAAAGAGGCTTCTGCTGCTTCTCCAGGCCATGGTAAGAAAGGTTTATTTGGTTCTCATTCTCATTTTTTTCCTTCGATTCACTTTAAAAGGGCATTCTCTGGGAATAACTGCTCAGAGAGACCAGAGCCTGTACATAGAAAAGAATGAACAAATTGTATTGTCTTCTTGTAAGCTGTGTGTCTCTTCCACAGGGAGGACATGTATTGAGATATTCTGGCATGTCGTCACCTTTGGAGAAATGGTCATTTTTGGCAGCTTCAAGGGAGTTAATTCATTCAGCTGTAGTTATATATGTATATATTCCTTCTTGATGGAAGGAATCTCTTCAAGTCAAGGCTTTGATTAAAATTTAACTGATTTTAAGAGATCAGTTAAGGTCTCAAGTACTTTATGTAGCTGTGACTGATAACATTTTAAACTTATGTGTATGGCCGGCGCCGCAGCTCACTTGGCTAATCCTCCACCTGCGGTTCCAGCACCCTGGGTTCTAGTCCTGGTTGGGGCGCTGGAGTCTGTCCCGGTTGCTCCTCTTCCAGTCCAGCTCTCTGCTGTGGCCTGGGAAGGCAGTGGAGGATGGCCCAGGTCCTTGGGCCCTGCACCCACATGGGAGACCAGGAGGAAGCACCTGGCTCACGGCTTTGGATCGGTGCAGTGCGCCGGCCGCAGCATGCCAGCCGGAGCGGCCATTTGGGGGGTGAACCAACAGAAAAGGAAGACCTTTCTCTCTGTCTTCTCTTTCCCACTGTCTAACTCTGCCTGTCAAAAAAGAAAAAATACTTATGTGTGTGGTATGGGCTCCTTTCAGAACCCTTGTTCCTCTGAAGTTTTGGAATACTCAGGTACATAAGTATTTATTGAGTACCTACTAACTGCCAGTTAATGGCCTACATGATAGAGTGTAATGTGGAACAAGTTAAATAAGGTCCTCTCTCTCTTAGACCTTAACTTTCTTTAGGATAGTAGATGTTGAATGAGGCTAGTTCGGCTAAGTTAGTACTTGTGAAAGAACTATAACAAGCTCTTTTGGATGGGTCTAGTCGCCTTCCCTACTGCATGTTCACATCCTCCCCATCCTCATTCGAACCCTGGCTCAAATGGCAGCTTCTCCATATCTTACCTGATCCTTCCATGTGATACACTCTTCACCCCTCTGGAGTCCCATGTTTGTTTTATAGTTGTTAGTGTGTATGGTAAGTCTTCTCTCTTAGATTATACCTTATTGAGGGCAGGGCAAATATCCTGTTCACCTTGGTCTGAGACATTCCACATTCTGAAGATACAAAAGAAAACAGCAAGTCAGACTCAGACTCGTTTTCTCCCATACACTCTCAACACGGATCACTTCTGATGTCAGATATATGGAGGATTTCCGCCACATGCCCAACAAGCAGTCGGTTCTGCAGCAGGCACCAGCTGAGCCTTTCAACTCAGTTCTGATACTATGCACCCGGAAATAGTGTCCAGTCCCACAGGTTGAGGGCTCTGTCCCTAAGATTGCTGCCTCCAATCCCCACTTCAAATACCAGCCGCAGTCCCGCCACGTAGTGTTACCTGTGCTTTTGACCAACTGGCTATAGTGAAGGTTCCTACAGCACCCTCCTTAGGTTCAGTTTGGCTGGGCTGCTCACAGATGTCCGGGAAACATTTACGTTTGCAGGTTTATTAGGAAGGATATTATAAAGCTTACAGATAAAGGGAAACATATGTACTGGGAGAAGGGGCAGGGAGCTTCCATGCCCCCTGTGGTCCTGCCACTCTGCGGGGACTCCATGTGTTCAGCTTTCCAGAAGTTCTCTGATCCCTGTCCTTTTGGATTTTCATAGAGACTTCATTACACAGGTGTGATTACTGATAGACTGAGTGGGGAAACCCAGCAAGGTCTGTCCAGATTCTCCCTACGCTCTCTGCGCGGCATTCCTTCCTTATAGGCAGGATTCCTTCCTTGTGTGGAGGATTTAGGACCTACTCTTGGCTTTATTGCCAGCTAAGGTATAGGAAGATGAGTTTCTTTGACCAGCCTCAGGGAAGGAGTCAAAAGCCAGGAACTATGGACAAAACTCAAAATATATAAACTACCCATATGCAAGCAGCTAGATGTTGTGGGGAAAACACACACACACAATGTAGAGCCAGAAAACTGAGTACTGGCTTACTAGCTATGTAAAAATTTCACTGAAATTAAGTTTTCTACTCTAAGAGTGTAATAACCTTTCCATTCCTAAATAGTTGTTGGGAGGCTCAAACTGAGATAATGTCCATATATTGCCTATACATTGTAAATCCTAAATTCTTACACAGATATTTTTAGTATCCCAGTAAGTATTTGCTATAGTGAATATCTATTGGCATTCTCTTCACTCTCAGGAGATTCTGTTTTTTCTTGGTAGGTGCTATGTAATAGTGAAATAACAAATGGCATTTCATCTGTTTGCAACAGGTGGTCCATTATGGCTGACATGCAAAATCTGGTAGAAAGGTTGGAGAGAGCAGTGGGCCGTCTGGAGGCGGTATCCCATACCTCTGACATGCACCGAGGATATGGAGACAGCCCTTCAAAAGGTAAGCGTCACCAGCCCAACAGAATGCTTTGTTTGAGTGACTTGGCCTGAAATTTTTCTATCACAGTAAATTCTGTGGCGCTTGTTTCTCAATGCATTTAACCAAGAAAGTCCACATCCCAATAATTTGTATTGCTGTCAACAGACAAGGGAGGAAGTGACTTGTGCAGAGAGGCCTGTGGTTAAGTTATTTTAACACGGCAACTTCCTGCTTGTGTGATATTTCCTGTTCTTTCTTTAGCAAATGACTCCAGTGCAAGTCAAATGACAAGTGACACTAAAGTTTCCTGTCTCCAAATGATTGGCAAATCAGCCGTTTTGCACATGTACCAGTTGAAACATAGAGTGTTAGAGCTAAATGGAACCTTGGAGAATCATTTTATTTTCATTTTATAAAGAAAATTAAGCGCAGAGCAGAAAATTAGAGTTTCCCACCCATTACTGGTGCCATCGGAACTAGAACCCAGGTTTCCTGACCTCTGTTCCCATAAGCTGTTGACTGTATTGCCTTGCTTCCCACTTTCACCTGTAAATGCACTTGATTCTTCATGATGTGTCTGTCTTCAGCAGGGGCAGCTCTCTATGTGCAGGCATTTGACTCACTGCTTGCCGGTCCTGTGGCAGAGTACTTGAAGAACAGTAAAGAGATTGGGGGAGATGTGCAGAAACACGTAAGAATATTTTGCCTTTCTTCTCTTCTCCACGAACTGCTGGTTTCCTCTTCAGAGCCCACTTGGTTGAAGAGTCCCTTGAGAGGGGGCCAGTGCTGTGGCGTAGCAGGTTAAGCTGCCACCTGCAGCACCAGCATCCATGTGGGTGCTGGTTTGAGTCCCAGCTGCTCCATTTCTGATCCAGCTCCCTGCTAATGGCCTAGGAAAACAGTGAAGGATGACCCAAGTCCTTGGGTTCCTAAACTCACGTAGGAGACCCAGAAGAAGCTCCTGGCTCCTGGCTTCAGCCTGGCCCAGCCCTGGCTATTGTGGTCATTTGGGGAGTTAACCAGTGGTTGGAAGGCCTCTCTCTCTGTAACTCTTCCTTTTAAATAAATAAAATAAATCTTAAGGGAAAAAAAAGTCCATGGAGAGGCTCCAGGCTCCTTTTCTACCTTCTCTGAGGAGATAATTCCAGGCAGAGAAGGATTCCTCATTTTTCTGGGATCCCTGTTTTTATCATATATTCTGTATGGATTTCTTTTATACAAAAACCTTGCTTGGCACATAAAACATGGATCTGTTCATCTCTGTAGTGAGGAACCAATCTGTTTCCCACACGTTACATAATCAGACCTAGGGTAGGTTATTGAAAGGAGTTATTATCATGACTTAGCATTTATAAAACTATACTTGATAGTTATTAGTTATGCTAATATGAGTTATTCTCATGCTTTAGCCTGCAGCAAGAATATGAAGGTGGCATTGACAGGGACCTCTCTACCCACCTCCCTTCATGCACTGCCTCCTACATTGTCATCATCACCCACCACCACTCCCCACGCACAGATGCCTCACCTCGTTCTTTGGGACCCAAAACCTTCCTGCTACTCTGCTGAAGATCTTGTTTAAGATCTTCCTTACCTAACCCTTTCAGCAAGATTGACTGCTTGGTCTTTGGAAAATCTATTTTGAGTCTCGTATACCATCTGTGGGCAGAGGTGTTAGCACTAAGGAGTAGAACTGGGACTTTGACAAAAGTGGGGACTGGTATTTTTACTTTACACAGTTCTGTAACATTTAAAAATTTTTCACATGTATCACTTTTACTTCTTTAATATTTTAAAAAAGATTTATTTATTTATTTATTTGAAAGGCAGGGTTACAGAGAGAGAGTGAGAGACTGAGAGATCTGCTAGTTCACTCCCTGAATGGTCACAATGGTTGGGGCTGGGCCAGGAGCCAGAAGCCAGGAGCCAGGGGCTTCTTCTGGTCTCCTGAGCACTTTGGCTATCTTTCTTTTGCTTTCCCAGATGCATTAACAGGGAGCTGGATCAGAAGTGAGACACAGACTGGCACCCATTTGGGACCTTAACTTGCTATACCACGATGCTGGCCCCCACTTTTATATTTTAAAATAGAAACCTAGAAAAAAAGATTATCTTCTTTGAATTTTTATATTTTAATGGTTTTTACAGCCTGATGTTTCTTAAAGTTTTTTGACCTTGATCTTCAGTAAGAAATAACATATTTATAACTGAGCTATAAGTTAGACAAAACAATACTTACACTAATGACACTATTTATTTGGAAATAATTTGAAGTTGGTGTACTGCACTCATACTTTTATTTTGTTCTCTTTCACTTTTTATGCTGCTTATGGCTCATTAAATTGATTTAACTAATTATCTACTAATGCTAAAGAGCCATTATCCAGCATTACTGGGTATTATTAGGTTACATGCTGGATGCGGAGCATTATTGGATATTATTAAGTTAAATAGCTTTAACCTAAACAAGTAAATACTTTGAGAATTTTAAATCATGAATAGAGGCCTTTGCCTTTACTCCTGCCTCCAGTTTTTGAGTTTTTTTGGTGATATGAGATAGGGATTTTTTGTTGCACGTCAGAACGCAGTGTATGTATAGTTGCTAACTTGACTTCACCCAAGGCTAGTCCAGGTTGTTTTCATTTCCAGCTCTGGGTGTGTATTTCTGATTAGTTCCAACTGGAACATAGAATATGTGATTCTGTTATCAGTCCCTGGAATCTGGAGTACAGGAGGGAAACAGCATGAGGAGCCTGGGTTGCTACCAGAGGACATGGAGGTGGAGGTTTCAGGTTGTTCTTATCAGGACCTCTCCGTTTGTAATGTGTCATCGGTAGCTGATTCTTCTCCTTTTCCACAGGCAGAAATGGTGCATACAGGCCTGAAGCTGGAGCGAGCGCTCTTGGTTACAGCCTCTCAGTGCCAGCAGCCAGCAGGTGTAAGTTCACCACTAGTTGGTTTAGTTTTGGTTTGATGCTCAGGACAAGCAGAGAGATTTCTGCTAAGCTATTATAACATGCTAAAATAAGCTTTCCAGGCTCGTGATGATGTACGTTCATGCCAAGTCCCAGAAGTCCAGTGACTCTCAAAGTGCCATTATGGGAGTGTGCCCTTGGGTATTAGTCTCTACTGGCTTTCATTCTGTCATTCCGCTTAGGACTGTAGTTACCCTGGGACTTTGCTGCTTCTTTCAATAAACAGCCCCTTTCAGCATCTTGGCCGAGCCCAAATTCATCATAGAGCCCCTGTGGAGATCCTGAAACTCCTGGGTGCTGCTTCTCCCCTTGACCTTCACTGGTTGAGGGATTTCCCTTTCACTTTACTCATAGCTCAAAACTTAGGCTACAAGGGTGAAAATTTGAATTAGATGAAATTTAGATTTTTCTCAAAGATTTGAATTATGTTTCTTCTTCATTTGGCTTTCCTAAGCACAGAGAGAAAATAAAAGCCAGTTTTCCTACTAATGCTCTATTAAAACCCTTGATCCTTGGCTTGCCTAAGTTATGTAAAAATAGTGCAGTATGGTTTTAAATATATTTGATTTTAATCCTTAATCTGCCTGAATGGTTAAAGCGTTTTATCTAAACCTTTCGTCCAAACCCATTCTTTCTATAGCAGATCAAGCAGCGGAGACTGTGTTACATTTACCTTTTTTTTAGACCAGGGATTGACAGACCATGGCCTACAGGCCAAATATGGCTCACTACCTATTTTTGTAAATGAAGAGTTTTGGGAACAGATATTTACTGTGTGGTCCTTTAGAAACAAAATTTGCCAATTCCTGTTTTAGATAGTTTGCATGCTAGACCTGAGAATTGAAGTGTTCAAGAAACTCCGCTTTGGAGGAAGATAAAAACACAGAAACAAAATTCAACCATTTTGCCGAGCTGCCTGCTTGAATGCCAGCTCCCCTAATTACATTTGATTCATCAGCTCTGTGTTCAGCAGTTGCTGTCCAGCTAGCAATGCTACAATGATGATAAAAGAGAGCTGAGACAAAGCCCTTGTCCTTGAGGAATTCATGAGAGAGAAGCGTGGGTCTATTAATAGTTGATGCTGGTGTGTCTGATAAAGGGCCACTTTGGTCATCATAGCAGTAAATGCAGGAGGTGGTGTGGCTGGGGCTGCTCCTCGTGAGGCATTGGATAGGTGGATAAAGAAGAGGACGCCGTGAGGAAAGGCACAGAATCGCGCTCGTGTCTCCTGTCAGCGGGACAGAGGAGAGAAGAATGACTACGATGGTGGGATTTGTGGATTGACTAAGGGTATAGGTCCTGAGTAGCAAGAACCACAAAATCTCGCCTGAGGAGTTTTAGGTCTGTGGAGCTGGGATGGTGAGCAGAGTTCTAGCTGTATGAATCAAGGCAGGGTGAATACAGAGTTTATCAGGGTTCTTATTTTAGTCCATAATGGAGTCTTGCCTTCAGGGTAAGAGTTGACCAACACACACAGCATCTGTAGAAAGAGTCTAACCTGCATCTTTTCTTGCATTCTTTCTTAGAATAAGCTCTCTGATTTGCTGGCACCCATCTCCGAGCAGATCCAAGAAGTGATAACATTTCGGGAGAAAAACCGAGGCAGCAAGTTGTTCAATCACCTGTCAGCTGTCAGTGAAAGCATCCAGGCCCTGGGTTGGGTGGCTGTGGTGAGCAGCGTGGCTTCCCGGGCAGGGAAGGGGTAGATGAAAAGGGGAGGCTGGATATGGACGTAGAGGCTCTGAGTCACTGACAGCTTCTCTCTTTCTAGGCTCCCAAGCCTGGCCCCTATGTGAAAGAAATGAATGATGCTGCCATGTTTTACACAAACCGAGTCCTCAAGGAATATAAAGATGTGTAAGTGTGGCCTTTCCTCGGGGGGAAAGGATGGCTCGGCTGGTTACTTGCTGGAGTAACCCTTTGGGGCTCAGTAAGGCTCTGTGCTGGTCCTCCTGGCCCAGGGCTGCTTTTTGGAAAACTTGGTAGATATTGACTCATCCAAGTGGCATTTGCAAGCAGGAAGTGTTTCTGCTTCCACTTCTCTTTTTCTGCACGGTTGCCAGAGGTCCTTTTTTCAGTCCTTACCCTTCCAGGTTTAAGAAGTTGGGCTGGAGGTAGTATGTGCCAGTACCCTTTAATTTGTCTGCCTACGCAAAATTTCATTCCTCTGTAGAGAATTTCTCACTTCCCCTGTCAAAGGTTCAGTGGGATTTACTAAATTTTCTAAATAACCCTGGCCATTCATACAGTCAGCTAAAGTGACAGTAAAGTTGTTACTTGATACCACTACTGGTAGAGGTGCGGAGTCGTTCATTCTCGGTGTCGCCACATCCATCTACCAGTCCTGACTTCTCTGTTGCTACTCTTTTGAGCTGCAGTAACTGCAGGCAGCAATTACATAGTTGTGTAGCTACCTAAACCTTTCCTTCCTGTCAGCAAACCTCCTTTTGTTGAGTAACCACTCTGCAAGAATAAGTCTCCATGTGGAGTGAAGTGTGTCCCTGAACACCAGGCACTTTCTCCCTCCAGCAACTTAAAATTAAGCATCACAGTGTTCGGAATATTCCCCTACCATTGCTGCCATCCTTTTACAGCTGAGGAAACTCGCTCTCAGGCTGATAACCTTAAAGTCTTCCGGCTAATACAGAAGAAAGGGGACTTGGATCATAACGTAGTGCTATTTCTAGAATTTAATGCTGATTATTTCCTCTGAAGGGGAAGCTTTAAAGTTTTATTTCAAGGGCAGGGAAGGCATATTTTGACATAAGGCAATGTCTGAGGCATTTGAGTTTCTTGGAGCCCTTGAGTTTCACAGTGAAGCCTCTACAAGAGCTTTGTGCTCAGAATGTCTGCTTTCATCCATTTTAAATGTACATTCTGGTTAAGGTCTAATTTGAAAAAAGAAAAATGGTCTTGTTTGAAAAACACTGCTGTAAAAGAAACAGCCCAGTGTCACTGTCCTAATGGAGTTTGGTCTAATTAGTGTGGACTTTAAATAATAGGGTGGACTTTAAAAAAATGCTCAGTGATAGAAAAGCTGTTGTTGAGCAAAGCCTAAGAAAGGCCACGGCTGGGGCATAGGAGGCGGGAGGGGTTCTGGAATCACTGTTCAGTGCGCCGTCTGCCTGTGACACGTTCTTTATTCTCCCAGGGATAAGAAGCATGTGGACTGGGTGAAAGCTTACTTGAGTATATGGACAGAGCTGCAGGCTTACATTAAGGAGTTCCATACCACCGGGCTGGCCTGGAGCAAAACGGTGAGACCTTGCACCCTTCTTCCCCCTTGTCTACAGTGGTGTCCACAGGCTTCTGAGACTTTACTACCACCACGGTCTGAGAAGGATTGCTGGTTTGTTCAGTGAAGGGGAGAAAGGAGGAGAAAAACAGTAAAGGCATCAAGTGTCAAGGATTATTCAGTTTTAATAAACATGAGTCAGGGACAGTTAGCAGTGCAGAAGGGGAGACACACAAGAGTGTGTTGTAAGTGCTATGCCAATCCTCACAGGGCTTAAAAATACAGATATAAGGGCCGGCACTGTAGTGCAGCAGGCTAAAGCCCCAGCCTGCAGCGCTGGCATACCATATGGGTGCCGGTTCGAGTCCTGGCTGCTCCCCTTCCAATCCAGCTCCCTGCTGATGCACCTGGGAAAGCAGCAGAGGATGGCCCAAGTCCTAGGGCCCCTGCACCCACCAGAAGCTCCTGGCTGCAGATAGGCCCAGCTCCAGCTGTTGAGGCCATCTGGGGAGTGAACCAGCAGCTCTGTCTCTACCTTTCTCTATAACTGACTTTCAGATAAATAAAATAAATCTTTTAAAAAAGCAAAAATACAGATACTAACCCCTCAACACAAATGGCCAGACTAAGTGCTCTAATGAAGACACAATCTACAGGGCCTGAGGAGGAGAGTGATCCGCACCGAGCTATGCTCTGTTAAGTTACATGTGATTCTTTCTCCCCCCCCCTTTTTTTTTTTTTTTGGACAGGTAGAGTGGACAGAGAGAGAGAGAGACAGAGAGAAAGGTCTTCCTTTGCCGTTGGTTCACCCTCCAATGGCCGGCGTGCTGCGGCCAGCGCACTGCGCTGATCCGATGGCAGGAGCCAGGGGCTTATCCTGGTCTCCCATGCAGGTGTAGGGCCCAGGCACTTGGGCCATCCTCCACTGCACTCCCGGGCCACAGCAGAGAGCTGGACTGGAAGAGGAGCCACCGGGACAGAATCCAGTGCCCCGACCAGGACTAGAACCCTGTGTGCCAGCGCCGCAGGTGGAGGATTAGCCTAGTGAGCCACGGTGCAGGCCTCTTTCTTCCCTTTTAAAAAATTTTAGTTTCTAATAGATTAAGTATAGTTCATAGATAAAATTCTTTTTTCTTTTTTTTTTAAGATTTATTTTATTTACTTGAAAGAGTTACATAGAGAGAGAAGGAGAGGCAGAGAGCGAGCGAGCTAGAGGTCTTCTAGCTACTGATTGACTCCCCAACTGGCCGTAGCAGCTGGAGCTGTGCCGATCCGAAGCCAGGAGCCAGAAGCTTCTTGCTGGTCTCCCACATGGGTGTAAGGGCCCAAGCACGGGGGCCATCTTCTACTGCTTTCCCAGGCCACAGCAGAGAGCTGGGTCAGAAGTGGATCAGCTGGGACTGTAGGTGGTGGCTTTACCCACTACACCACAGTGCCGGCCCCCATAGATACAATTCTAAGAAGAGAGTATTTTCTTCCAGCCTTCCCCTCCCTGTTGAGCTTGTGCTTTGAAGGAATGTGCTTTAACTGAGACTTGAAAGATGTGGAGAAGAGTGAAGTGGGAGAAAGGGGAGAATAGCAGAAGGCGCCATTGCAGAGGTCACAGAGATTGGTCATGTGTGTCTTCAAGAAGGGGAGATGGTTAGAGATACTTAGGAGAATAGTCTGAAATGGAAAGTAAGCTGAGAATAGGTGTTTGAACAAGGGAGTGATACTGATCAAATTGTCCTTAAGAGAATGTCAGTATATAGGTTGGGGATAAGGATTCATACTTAAACTATGGAAGTGGTTGTGATGCTAGGCACTGGTAGAAGAGAATTTGTAGGAGGTATCACCAAAATAATAGAAAGATCTAATGAAGTTGGAAGAGTTGAAAGGCTCAAAGATAAAATAGTTCAAGTGTGAATGGTAATGCCTTTCACTGAAATAGAAACAGTTAGGGGAGCAGGCAGGAGATGGTGACATCAGTTTTGAACTTGTGGAATCTGAGGTACTGGTAACAGACTAAGGAAGATGTCCCATGGATTTTGTGAAATATGGGTTTACAGCTGCAATCAGGTGAGGCCAAAGGGGAAATAATGGAGGTTGAGAAATGGAGTGGAGAATTGGATCCCTGGGAAGGGATGAGAAGGAGTAAAGGCAGGGTGAGTAGAAAACATTAAGCACTGTCTTAAGGGCTGTGGTGGGGAACCCCAGGTCCACTGGACACAGGTCGAGCCCTACTGCGGATGGTACAGAGAGGGAGAGAAAGGATGACTATGCTGCCTGCGCTTACTGTTCCAGGGGCCTGTGGCAAAAGAACTGAGTGGATTGCCATCTGGACCCTCGGCTGGATCAGGTCCTCCTCCCCCGCCACCTGGCCCTCCTCCCCCCCCAGTCCCTACCAGTGCAGTCTCCGATGACTCTGCCTCCCGCTCAGCACTGTTTGCGCAGATTAATCAGGGAGAGAGCATCACACATGGTAAGTGAGTACTTTGGCACGAACAGTTGGGACCGCTGTTTGGGACAGACTTCACCGACCAGACAGAACAGCTAGTGTAAACCAGAACCCTGGCTTGTCTCGGACAGAATTCATTTGGGTGTCGGGTTCTTTCTAGTTGCCCAGAGAGAAAGCAAAGTTGCCTTAAGTGGAAATTGAAAATGGGTGAGTACAATTGGGGGAATCTGTCTGTCCCGTGAGAAAGTGACTTACCAAGCACAGAGCTGACAGTTGTCCTGATGGTCTCTGGCACGTCATTGTGTCAGGGGGTTCACTGACAGTCATGTGGAAAATTTGCCTAAGAATGACCTAAAGCTGTTACAGAAAAACTAAACGCCACATGTACAGCCCTGTGCTGGGGTTCTGCCCACAAACATAGCCAAAGGAGTTTTAGACATTGTTGTTTATGGCAGCTACACACAGTGTGACAACCTAAATACCCAACAGTGAGGGAGACTGGTAGTTTGCCATGGTATGTCCTCTTAATGGCAGCTATCTTTACTTTTTTCTACAATGACCCATGGAACTTTTAAGATAAAAAAAAATCCAGTATTTCAGCTTCAGGCCCATGGAGTGGTACAGCTAAAGAGGCCATATGTGGTTATGTCATCAACGTGGATGTGGCCACGTTCGAAAGCAGAGTGTGTGTGAGGCTGCTGAAGGAGATGATGGGATCTTTTCCCTTGAATACAAGAAAGATGTTTTTAGAAGCTACAGGTTAACATGAGAAAGTTTTTTATCAAGTGTAAATTGGTTGAACCAAATTTCTTAACATTGTATGTGGCTAGAACTGAATAAAAAAAAATTGGAGATTTTCAAGTGCCAACACTGACTGGGACGAGGTTAGCTGTACATGAGGTTTTCTGTTATTTTTCTTTCATTAAATTTTCTTTCCTATCACATCTTTTCCTCTGTTGCTTTAAAAACTTTATATATTTTTTCTGTGCATTTAAATACCCATCCTACCCCTGCTCCTAATACATATTCTATGTTTTGTTTGTTAAATGGAACCATATAATTTAACCTTGCGGGAGGAAATTATTAAAGAACTGGTTCTGATAGAACATCTCAAAAGCACTGGTTGGAGTACAGTTGGGAATCTGTGTGCCCTGTGAGAAAGTGACTTAGTATTTGCTGCTACGGGTTGATTTAACTTACACGTCAGCAAGTTAGCTATGGCCTCAGCCCAGCCTGGGTACGAAGGACAGGAACAAGATAGCTGTTGCTCTTCCAGCCCTGAAACACGTGTCTGATGACATGAAGACTCACAAGAACCCTGCCCTGAAGGCTCAGAGTGGTCCAGTACGCAGTGGCCCCAAACCGTTCTCTGCTCCTAAACCCCAAACCAGCCCATCCCCCAAACCAGCCACAAAGAAGGAGCCAGCTGTACTTGAACTGGAGGGCAAGAAATGGAGAGTGGTGAGTTAAAAATACCCAGGTCGGGGAAGTGAGCATAGAGATAAGGGGTTTAAATGCAGCTCAAAGAAGTGCAGAGTTTGGGATAGCCTGTTAACTTTATTTGGGGTGTGTTTGGTGATGAGAATCCTGGGGTATGTGTTTAAACAGGAAAATCAAGAAAATGTTTCCAACCTGGTAATTGAAGACACAGAGCTGAAGCAGGTGGCTTACATATACAAGTGTGTCAACACAACATTGCAAATCAAGGGCAAGATTAACTCCATCACAGTAGGTGAGTCTTCGCTGCTGCTTTGGGCAGACTGTCCTGGAGCCGGAGAGGGCCAAAAGCATTTTTCCTCCCCTCTTCTAAAGATTCTGAAATATATTTCCTTTATACTGTTGACCTGCTGTTTCTTCTAGATAACTGTAAGAAGCTCGGGCTGGTATTCGATGACGTGGTGGGCATTGTGGAGATAATCAATAGTAGGGATGTCAAAGTTCAGGTAACTTGATATCTTGGCTCTTTCTTTCAGTCCCTGGGGAATTAATTGAGTGACACCGCAGACCCACAGATGTTGCTTTGGTGGGAATCTGATTCTACAAGCGTGTGTAAGCTGAGCTGCTTTGGATGTGGCAAAGGAGAGCTGGCTGTTCAAGTGAGCTCTCTGTAGCGCCCATCCTGGCTCAACCCTAGGATCCAGTATCTGTTGTGCACCTGACGCTTTTCATGTAGTCGTTGAGTCGTGGGAAGCAGTGAGTACGTTCCCTGCAACTTCCTGTTGTCCTCCCCAGCTGTCAGGCCTCAGATCTCTTGTTTTCTCTGCAGGTAATGGGTAAAGTGCCAACCATTTCCATCAACAAAACAGATGGCTGCCACACTTACCTGAGCAAGAACTCCCTGGACTGTGAGGTCGTCAGTGCCAAGTCGTCTGAGATGAACATCCTCATTCCCACGGAAGGCGGCGACTTCGTAAGTGTCTTGGTCTTTATAGTTGTAAGGTATTAAAAACAGAAGGGATCAAAGGCTGCACTGAGTAGGAAGACTCCAACAGTGTACAACAGAAGCACCCAGAAACAAAGTAATGTCCTGTAGTGGAGCTCCAGAGCGGGTGGTTTTTGCCTTCTTAGTTTGTGCTCAGGGTAGCTATGAAGAGGGGGCTGAGTCATGGTGCCCTGTTGAGTTGGGGCTGTAAAACCTGCATATTTTCATTTACAGTCTGTACAGGATCACTGATCACAGAGCGGTGACCAGTGGAACACAACTTGGCTCCTCTCTCTCTCTCACTACCCCCAACCTAGCTCAGGTTTAAGTGGAGGCAAGCATTGGAGGAAAAGTGGGACATTAGCCCCAGCGCATTCTCTAGCCCTGCCTTAAATCCACCGTCTCTTCTTTATTTGCAGAACGAGTTCCCAGTCCCGGAACAGTTCAAGACTGTATGGAACGGGCATAAGTTGGTCACCACAGTGACAGAAATCGCCGGTTAAGTGAAGTGCCACTGGGTTCTGCGCCCTCTCCCTCCACACCACGGGATGACTCTGTTATCGAGACGGTTCTTTTCTAGGTTTCCTCTACCTTTCTGCTCTTAACGGCTTCTCTGCTCTGAGAAGCACAGCTACCTGCCTTCACTGAAATATACCTCAGGCTGAGATTTGGGGCGGGGTAGCGGGTCAGTTGATCTTCTGCAGGAAGGCACAGCTTCCTTGTATCAGTGCAGCCACACCGCCACTGCATTCTTCAGGAGCGCAGGCCAGGACTGGTGCATTTTAGCTCTCAGCTTCGGGGTTACTTGACCTATTACAGTCCTTTGAGAAGAATAAAACAGTCCCAGGATGAACGGATCAGAACGTTCACACTAGGCGATCTTTTCCTAACAGTGAGCAGATAGGTAGCAGAAGCTGTGTGACTCCAGGTGGTTCTTCTAACCAGTTGATCTTTCACTGTTGACAGGTGAGGCAAGGGTTGCACTGGATCAGAGGCTGAGACTCGGCCATCTGGTATTCCAAGCAACAGTCTCCCCACAAGCATTCCTTTCCTCTGCATTCATTCCACGTCAGTCTGCCTCAGCCCTGAGGCAGTAGGTTCTCTGGGATCAGCTGCTGTAGCAGTGCCCATCTGAGGGCAGTGGACCCTTTCTTAGGGATCCCTGCCCAGCACCTTCCTACAGAAATGACTTTTTTAAAAATACCATCACACCATTCCAAGGAATCTGGCGTTCCTCCTCCCTGCTAGGTGCCTGTCGTCTTCATTGCCCCCTTTGCCCACCATCAGTGGCACGTGGCTCCTGTCCAGGCACTGTACAGAGGACTAAAACCTCCCCTGCAGGCTGGTTTTGGGTCTTGATGGATGTAAGGATCTCGCACAGCATTGCTAATGTAAATTTCAGTTTTTCCCTCTAGAACAACACTTACCAAAATATGCAACTCTTTTTGGTGGGAAGAGAGATTGTCCTGTGACTTCTACCCATTTCCTGAGGCCTGTGGAAATAAACCTTTATGTACTTAAAGTTATACAGAAAATAGAATAAAGTTAATACCAAACTTGCTTACCTGTGTTATCTGTTGTAAAGAGATGTAACAATACTGGGGGGAAAAATGACACCAAGGATAAGAAACTACTCTTTATTTTAGACAACCTGATAAAATTATTTTCATGCCCTCCCACTTCTTGCCGGTAATCTTCATCTCTTCGGTAAAGAACAAGGTTGGGAGGTGGGGGGGATGGGAATCCTACGGGGTAACCTGCGGCGCTACCGCTACCGAGGCGCTGGCATCAGGGTAGCTAGTCAGGTCTGCGCACCGCGGAAGTCTCCAGAGGCTGTCATGTCTGAACATGACATGTCATGTCTGAACGCCGGAGGTGGGGGAGGACGGCGCAGCAGTGTTCTGCAAGCTTTCTGAGGACAGAGCCCCTTCTCACAGAAGCCATCAGAATGCTGGGCAACATGACGGGGGGGGGGGGTGGGTGGGGTGGGGGTGGAGGCTAGGTGTCAGCTCCCCGGCGCTCGGCCGAGTCTCGCAATCTCAGCGGACCTCCGGGCACGCGGACTGCTAGTCCGTGTGGATGCCAAAACTGCTGCCTCGCTTTTCCCGTCCTTTTCTTTGTCCCCAACCCCCTCCCATCTAAAGTGATGCAAGACTACATTTCCTTTCTCAAGCCACAAATGGGTGTTGCTTCCCTGCTTGTGTGACACAGCAACGAATTCTTCCCTGCCTGGGAGACGGTGAGTGCTGCAGAGGCGAGAGGTGGGCGGGGGCGTTGGCCAGGTCCCTGTGAGACTCCGCAGAATGGTGCAGCAGCGTGAGCCAAGCACGAGTCTAGTCTACCAGCGAAACAGAACGCATGCGCGGTGCCTGAGTGCTTGGGCCGGGGCGAACGTGGCTGGACGTTCCTGATGAAGGTGTTTGCCCTCGCACCTATCCCCGGTTTCAGTTTGTTCAGCACTGGCCTGGGCGCTGATCTGCAGCACACTGCCTTTCTAAGGCTGAGCCTGAGCACACCAAGCAGGCTGTAAAACAGTCCTCGGGGTTACTGACTAATTCAGCTCGCATTCAACACCAAGCGGTGATAGGAGGCGGCAAAGGAGAAGACTGGCAGCTCAACAGAGCATGCTAGATGACAGGAGAGAAGGGCTAGTTGCAAGCTGGCTCTGAGCGCAGGCTTGGGCAGGGAGGGCACTCCCCCAGGCAGCCGGCAAGAGCTGGGGGCTCCCCAAGCACTGCTGCAAACTGCACGGGCTTCACTCAAGAAAGGGTAAGATGTGGGCATAAAACCACTCTTGAGACAGTTGAAGATGGTCCCCTTCTGTGGCCAGAAACACCAGCTTTCCTGCTTTGTCCATTTCCTTCAGCCCCAGGCGGTCCTGCCGGGAGAGAACAGTAAGAGGTTTCATGCAAAGTTAGAAATCCAACAGTGAAGAAACAGAATGTTCACCTGTCCCAGGGCAACCTGCGGCGGGGAGACGAGCAGTCGCAACAAAGCCAGCATGGCGTCTGCTGTGGCTGCCACGGGCTGGGGTTTCACCATCAGGGAGTTCCCGGTGGGTATTTCCTCACTCTTATCAGACCCTGACTTCCCGTTCTTTGGCCTCACCCAACCTGAGAGAGCAAATCTAAGAGAAAAATGAAGAGACAAATGGTCTCTGCAAGTACTTGGACAAATTTAGTACAAGTTGGGTATCCCCTCTCCAAATGTCTGGGACCCGAAGCGCTCCTGGGTTTCAGATGTACTACCTGCTACCTCAGGAATGGGAACCCAGCCTAAACAGAATTCGGACACACGGCCTAAAGGTAATTTTACACTTGACTGCAGCCAAACGCCAAGAAGCAACAGAGATTTTACGCAAATGTTTTTATTGTGCCTGTGTTTTGCCTACAGCTCACCACACAAAGTCAGGAGTGGAATACTCCACTGGGAACATCATCCTGGCACCTAAAGAGTTTGGGATTTTAGAGCAATTTGGATTTCATATTACGAAAGATCAGCTTGTGGAAGGTGACTGGCTCAGATGTGACCTTGTGCACTTCCGGGAGAGTCCAACTCCAGTCTAAGTTCCCTGCGTGTAGAAGGCCCCAGAGCTGCAGGTGGCGGGACAGGCAACTTCTGCTCAGCAACAGGACTTGGGGCTAAAGGAAACTGACAGCTCCTGCAGGAGCTCCGCTTTCCACACCTAATTAAAACTCGGGGCTAACACGGCTCTGAAGGTTTCACAGTGAGGCCCCGCTTTTGTAGGTTTTCCTTAGGCACAGGGGCCTCTGGGATGAGCAGCAGACAGGGGGGAGGACCTAGAGATGACGTGTCCTCCCGGCTGTCGGAGGGCCCTGACGAGCCTCACCCACCTCAGACCCCATCAGCTGCTTCCAGAGCACCTGGCGCTCCGGGGCCTGCAGGGCAGGGCTCTAGCACCCGAGCGCCCGCGTGCAGCTTCGGGAAGTGGGGGCTGAAAAAGCGCCAGCCTCCCAGCACCGAGCCCCGCCATTACCTGTGTGTACAGGGCGGTTTCCTGCAAGGGAACGGTTTCCTTGGCTTGCCCGCTTCTGTAAAAGCCAAACCACTGCAGGAGAGGAAGGAAGAAGGTCACATCAGACACGTGGCACGCACTGCCAAACTAACCTGCGACTGGCGGGTGGCCGAGCCTACCAACAAACTGTATCGTAAAGCCACAGCAGGAAGGAACAGATGGAAGAGGGGAGGCCTCGAGTCACTCCTTTTTAAAGTTAGTCCTGAGGGCTGACTTAATCTTTGCCAACAGCTCCACCCCCTCCCCAGGATTTGTGCTGCCTACATGTACTAAGTACCCACCCTGGGAAGATTCCTGCGCTAAAATCTAGACATTCAAGGATGAATATAGGACCCTTTTTTCCCAGGAGCTCCCAGTCCAGTGAGGCACAGAAACAACTCAGGGTGTAGCGTGGGGGTCGGCACACTTTCTGCAAACATCAGACAGGAGCTCTTATTTTATGCTTTAACAGCCAGATGATTGCAGCTACTCACTGCTGTCCTTGTAGCAAAAGCAGCCAGACAATATATAAAAAACAGGCCTCTTTCCAGGGCAAGTTTGTCTATGGATACTGAAATTTGAATTTCAAATAATCTTCACGTGTAAAAAATCTTTTCGACATTTTTTTCCAACCACTTAAAAATGGTTGAGCCTCACCCCCAACCATTTAGAAATGAAAAAACTCTTAGCTTGGGATGGGCAGTGGCATAGCAGGTAAAGCCGCTGCCTGCAGCGCCAGCATCCCACATGGGCGCCAGCTCAAGTCCCAGCTGCCCCGCTTCCCATCCAGCTCCCTGCTAATGTGCCTTGGAAGGCAGTAGAAGATGGCCCAGGTGCTTGGGCCCCTGCACACACATGGGAGAAGGAAGAGGCTCCTGGCTGCTGGCTTTGGATCAGCACAGCTCTGGCCATTGCGGCCATCTGCGGAGTGAACCATCGGATGGAAGATCTCTCTCTCTCTGGCTCTACCTCTCTTTGTAACTTTGTATTTCAAATAAATAAAATAAATCTTTAAGAAATCCCAGGGGTGGGGACAGGCACTGTGGTGCAGCGGGTTAAGCTGCCACTTGGGATGCCTGCATCCCATCCTGTATCGAGTGCCTGGTTCAAGTCCTGGCTCCTCTGCATTTCTGACCCAGCTTCCTGCTAATACACCTGAACAGCAGCAGGTGATGGCCCAACTGCCACCCATGTGGGAAAAACGAGTGGCGTTCCTGGTTCCTGGCTTCAACCTAACCTAGCCCTGGCTGTTACAGGCTTTTGGGTAGTGAACTAGCAGATGGAAGATCTCTATCACAGCCTTCTTTTTTTTTTAAGACAGAGAGAAGTCTTCTATCCACTGATTCACTCCCCAGGTGGCCACAACGGCCAGAGCTGGGCTGATCTGAAGCCAGGGGCCAGGTGCTTCTTTGGGGTCTCCAAAGAGGATGCATGGCCCCAGGACTTGGACCATCTTCAACTGCTTTCCCAGGCCATAGCAGAGAGCTGGATCGGAAGTGGAGCAGCCGGGATTATTACCAGCGCCCACAGGGATGACGGTGCCACAGGCAGAGGATTAACCTGCTGCGCCATCCCACGGCCCCTATCACAGCCTTTCAATGAAGATGAAATGAAGGCAAAGAAATTAGAAACAACTGTAAATGCCGCAGGCCGGATGTGGCCCCGGTGCGCTGGTACAATGTGAGTACTGTGATGGTGGCTGCTGAGTCCGCACGCGGGAGCAGAGGGGTGGCACCCTGGAGGAAGTGACATTCGAGTTTGGCCTTGACGAGCAGGAGCTTATCAGGTGGAGAAGCCAGGGAGGGGTGTTCTAGAGGCGAGGAAACATGAGCAAAGGCATGCAGGACAAAAGCCCCTGCCAAGCCGGCGTGGCCATAGTGCAGTGCAGCTTGACGGAAGGGTGTGCGAGGTGGGCAGGGAAGGGCGAGGAGGCTGGAGAGGCGGGCTGAAGGCACACTTGGCCGGCCGCACCTTGGAATTTTCCGACTTTGGCTAGCGATTCTGGATGTTTTGGGGCCAGGGATCTCTACAAATCCGATTAAAGGGAGCGGGAGTTGTGGCGCAGCAGGTTAAGCTGCTGCCTGAGAGGCCAGCATCCCATCTAGGCACGGTTCCAGTTTCAACTGCTCCACTTCTGATCCGGCTCCCCGCTAATGCACTTGGGAAAGCAGCAGAGGATGGCCCGAGTGCTTGGGCCCCTGCACCCATGTGGGAGACCTGGAAAAGCTCCTGGCTCCTGGCTTCGGCTTGGCCCAGCACAGCCCCAGCTATTTGGGGAGTGAACCAGCAGATGGAAGATTTCTGTTTCTCTCTGTAATTCTGCCTTTCAAATAACTAAAAAATAAATCTTTAAAAAAAAAAAAAAAAGGAAGAAAAGAATCTGATTAAAATCATAGACCCTCAGCTGGCGCTGCAGCTCACTAGGCTAATCCTCCACCTGAGGCACCGGCACCCTGGGTTCTAGTCCCGGTCGGGGCGCCGGATTCTGTCCCAGTTGCCCCTCTTCCAGTCCAGCTCTCTGCTGTGGCCTGGGAGGGCAGTGGAGGATGGCCCAAGTGCTTGGGCCCTGCACCCTCATGGAGACCAGGAGAAGCACCTGGCTCCTGCCTTCGGATCGGTGCAGCGCACTGGCTGTAGCGGCCATTTGGAGGGTGAACCAACGGAAATCTCTGTCTCTCTCTAACTCTGCCTGTCAAAAAAAAAGTATTATAGACCCTCCCCCGGAGAATCTAATTAAGCTAATTATACGTGCACCTTTGGGGTGAATCGGGAGCGGACAGCTCTGGGATGACAGCCCCTGCTGTCCGCAGAGGGACTCAAGGGACTTGTGCTGGCAGAAAGCTGTCGTTTTAGTTCCTTTCCGCCGCGGTCTCGCGGCCCCCGGGCCCGTGTCTCACCTCAGAATCCACGGGGTCCACGACGGAGTCGTTGAGGAACTTCACCATCACGAACTTATTCAGGGCCATCAGGTTTTTCTTGTAGGACTCGTTGACACCCTGGAAGAAAGGCCGCAGCGGTCACGGCTGCCGCCAGCTCCCAGCAGGGGTGAGCGCCCTCGGGTGCTCTGGTGGTCCCGACCCTGGCCCACCGTGTTTCTTGCCCCGGCAATGGACAGCTTTTCCAGTTTTCTGCTGCAGCCTTCCCCTGCCGTCCTCACTGGCTGACGCTGTCCCACAGTCCACAGGCACCAGCACACAGCCAGAGGAAGGCACGCAGAGCAAGCAGCTCCACCCTGTGCGGTTCTGCTCTCCTAGTCTGTGTCTTCTGTTTCCTGCCTTCCCCTTCACAAAAGCTTCCAGATGAGGCTAAACTGAAGCCATGGCCTCCCTCGCCCCCCCCTCCCAATGCTCACGGCTGGGTCACATCCCTCCCTCCACAGTCTCTCCTCTCCATCCCTCTCCTCTGAGAAAATCGGCTCCAGAAAGGGATCCCCGGAAGGCTTCCCTCACCCAGGACGGCAGCTCTAAGTTCCTCGGCCCACCCACACCTGCTGACCCGGGCCGCTGCTGCACCGCCAGCAAAGGGAGCGGACTTCAGGGAAGAAGGCCAGAGGACTTCCAGCCTCCCTATAAGGGGCCTGATCTCAGAAGCACCGCCTCCCAGCCAGATGTTCCATTTCCCGGGGCCGCCCCGCAGCGTGGGTCCCACTGCCAACTCGTGTCTGCTGCTGTGCAGCCCCGCAAGCGGGCGCAGGTGCTCACCCGCTCCTGATTGATATCCGCCAAGAAGATGCTGTGGTTGCGGTACATGTCCTCCTTGATGGGGTCATGCCAATATTCTGCCTGCACCAGGCTGCAGAGAGAGAAAGAGAGAAAGGTGACCAGGCTGTGCGTCAGCAGGCCCAGGGCATGCCCCAGCGAGCAGGCCGCCTCCCAAGGGGCTTTGCTCTCTCCTAGGGAAGAAGAGACTTGCACCTGTGGAGTAGCTCACCAGCACAGTATCTTGTGAAGACTGGGACGGGCTGGTCAGCATGGCGCAGAAAGTCCAAGAGAGTTAGGAAAAGCCTCCTCAGTATTTGGTTCCCTGAGGCATGGAGCCTTCTCCCACCATCATGCAGGCTTCTCCCACCATCGTGCACCTCCTGTGCCCTCCCACAAGCCCGCCTCCCTCCCTCTGCTTTGCTCCCTACCCATCCTGCAGCACTCAGCTCAAGCCTCACCCCCCCTCCCGCCTCTGCCCCTCCATGCGGTCACTGTCCCTCCAGCCATCTTGCCCTGCTCAGGCTGTGATGGAGGCCGAGCTGCTCAGAGCTGCTCCCTCAGTGCCGAGTGGTGACACCAGATTTCAGAACCCTGGGACGTGATGCTGTTTGGAAGAACAAAGGGCAGCCCCGTGGCTGTCGCAGCTCTCACTAGGAGACCAGGGAGGGCATCTGTGTTCACATGAACTTGCTCCCCTGTCTCCTTCCTCTTCGCTTCCCCTTCAGGTCCATCCACAGCCATCACTGAAAGTGACGGGTCTACCACAAGGCCTCCCGCCGAAAGCGGGGGCGGAGCGCGTAGGAGGGGCCCTGAAGCTCAGGCTGGCAGGGAAGAAACAAATCCCTGCACAGGAGCTTTCCCTGGCCAGAGTGCAGAAGCTGCCCAGAGGCGGTGGCCAGAAGAGGCCAACTCAGCGGAGCAGACCGACGCTAGGACCCAGCAGCAATGAGGCCCAGGCTGCAGTAGTCTGGTGACATCCTATAATCTGTTACTAGGAGTATCTATAGTCCTTTAAATGTGGAGTTTCACTGAGGTTTTAAAATGTGGTGCACTCTGGGGCCGGCGCCGTGGCTCATTTGGCCAATCCTCTACCTGCGGCACCGGCATCCCATATGGGTGCGGGGTTCTAGTCCCAGTTGCTCCTCTTCCAGTCCAACTCTCTGCTGTGGCCCGGGAGTGCAGTGGAGGATGGCCCAAGTGCTTGGGCCCTGCACCCCATGGGAGACCAGGAGAAGCACCTGATTCCTGGCTTCGGATCGGTGCAGCACTGGCCGTAGCCGCCATTTGGGGAGTGAACCAACGGAAGGAAGACCTTTCTGTCTCACACTGTCTATAACTCTACCTGTCTAATTAAAAAAAAAAATTTTGGCCGGCGCCGTGGCTCAACAGGCTAATCCTCCGCCTTGCGGCGCCGGCACACCGGGTTCTAGTCCCGGTCGGGGCGCCGGATTCTGTCCCGGTTGCCCCTCTTCCAGGCCAGCCCTCTGCTGTGGCCCGGGAGTGCAGTGGAGGATGGCCCAGGTGCTTGGGCCCTGCACCCCATGGGGAGACCAGGAAAAGCACCTGGCTCCTGGCTCCTGCTATCGGATGAGCGCGGTGCGCCGGCCGCAGCGCGCCAGCCGCGGCGGCCATTGGAGGGTTAACCAACGGCAAAAGGAAGACCTTTCTCTCTGTCTCTCTCTCTCACTGTCCACTCTGCCTGTAAAAAAAATAAAAAAATAAAAAAAATAAAAAAAAAATTTTTTTAAACGTGGTGCACTTTGGAATTTGTCAAATGCTGTCGCGGTCCTGGTCTAGCCCTGCCGTTTCAGCCTTGCCATCACACACACGGCCGCGGCCTGGAAGCTGCCTGGCACCCAGCACATGCTGGGTCAGGGCCTGAGCCGGAGGTCAGCCCGGGCCTGAAGGAAGCTGGCGCTGGAGGAGGGCGGTTCCGGCACTGACCCAGGAACAGGCAGGACGAAGCCTCCAATGAGCGCGGGAGGGCGGCAGGCACGATGCCGGGGCGCCGGGCACGGGCACGGCTCGCACTCCCTCCTCGGGCCCAGCGGGACAGGCTCGGGAAGGCTGGGGCAGAGGCGTGGAGGCAGCAGTCAAAGGTCACCTTCCCGCAGGAATAGGAATGAGGAAGATTCTGTAAGCCCGGTGCCTCGGGGCCAGGGGGTCGGGAGGCCGCCGGAGAACCGCGGGTATGCACGCGGAGCACCTCAGAGCGCTGGGAGCCCAGGCTGGCAGGCGGAAAGGCCACACCTGTGGGACACTCACAGCACCTCCTGTCTGCCGGGCCTCGTCTACACACCCTACTCCCTACACCAGGTGACCTGCTTCGCCAACACCCACCGCACCGCAAGGGGCGGCCAGGACGCCTGGGGTGGGCGGGCAGCTGGCCCACGCTCCACCAGCCACACTCTTCCCCACACCCCACACTGTCTTCACTTTACTTTGGCACCAACATGGACGGTATCAGCTTTGGGTCAGACAAACCTGGGGTGGGATCACAGCCACATTAGTCCCCTGAGCCTGTCTCATCAAAATTAAGCAAGATGGGCGTGCTGGGCCACACGGGGTACAAGCTCAATGGAAGACTGCAATATTGCATCTGTCATAATCTGTTGTGTTCCTCCTCTGCCTCTGTCTCTCCGTCTTTCTGTGTTACTCTGCCTTTCAAATAAAAAAATAAATCTGCAAAAAAAATAATATATATTTAGGGGCCAATGTTATGGCATAGTAGGTAAAGCCATTATCTATGATGCCAGCATCCCATATAGATGTCAGTTCGTATCCCGGCTGCTCCACTTCTGATCCAGTTCCCTACTAAAGGCGTGGGAAAAGCAGAAGATGATGGCCGAAGTATCTGGACCCCTGACACCCATGTGGGAGACCCAGATGAAGTTCCTGGTTCCTGGCTTCTGCCTGGCCCAGCCCTGGCCAATGCAACCACCTGGAGTGTGAACCAGTGGTTGAAAGATCTCTCTCTCTCCCTCTGTCTCTCCCTCTCCCTGTAACTCTTTCAAAAAATAATAAATTTTTTAAAAATTAAAAGTTCAGGGTAGCCTCTGTGTGTGAGGTAGGTGGGTGGTGCAGTGGTTAAACCACAGCACAGGATGCGTGCATCCCCTACCACAATGCCCGGTTAAAGTCCTGGCTTCTCCACTTCCAGCTTCGTG
The DNA here is from genome assembly GCA_949820135.1 of Sylvilagus floridanus. Classification (NCBI taxonomy): domain Eukaryota; kingdom Metazoa; phylum Chordata; class Mammalia; order Lagomorpha; family Leporidae; genus Sylvilagus; species Sylvilagus floridanus. The sequence continues at coordinate 30,929,919 of OX463225.1, forward strand.
CTAACATATAACCTGAGAAGCAACAGACAATGGCCCCAGCACTTGGGAACCTGCCATCTACGTGGGAGATCCAGATTGAGTTCTGGGCTCCTAGCTTCACCTGGCCCAGTGCTGGCTGTTATTGGCATCTGGGGAATGAACCAGCAGATGGAAGATCTCTTTGTCTCTCTGCCTTTCAAGTAAAGTGAAAATAAACAAATTTTAAAAGTATACGTGTATGCGTGTAACACAAACCATTGAGGAAAAGACAAAGCTCCCCACAGGAAAATGGGCAGAGGCTATGAATAGAAATAGAAAATTCCAGAAAGGGAAACCCGAGTGGCCAATAAACAAGGCCACACAGGTCAGGAAGAGGAACCACCACACACGTATCTGACTGGCAAAGGTTTAAAAGGCACAGGATCAAAGGTTAATAACAATGGCAAAAACAGGAACTCTCACACCCTGTTGGTGGGAATATAAACTGGTATAACCACTTTGGCAATACTGAGTAAAGTTTAAAATGCACATAAAAGGAGCCTCCAGAAGTTCATGGGAAATGGGTAATATGAAAACACGATGCATAGACTTCAAATTTTGTGCACCAAAGTAAACATCTTTTAATTCCATTTTCACGTGAACTTCAGAGGTGCCCTGGTACTGATGACTGCTCTAATAGAGCCAGCACGCACGGAGTGTTTCTCAAGCACTGTTCTCAGCCCTCCACAGCTATAGCTCATTTCATCTCTACAACTCACAGGGTCTAATTACTGCTCTATTTTGCAGGTGAAAATGAGGCAGAGAGGTTAAGTAAGTGACCTCATGAATAACTGATGGAGCCTACAATGTAAATTCTACTTGGACAGAAATTCTTATCCACAGACCCTGTTCAAGGCAAACTGTTACAGAGAGGAACCCGGAAGCATAATGTGGGACTTAATATACGGTGGTGTACTCACATCCCAGAAAGCCAGACGCAGCTAAGATGAAGAAATGCATGTAGACATAACAATATGTTTAGATCTCAAAAACATGATCTTGAGTGAAAAAAATGTCCTACAGAATGACGTGCACCATTAGACATCCACTATGTGAAAACTTAAATACACAACATAACACCATATGTATATTACTGACTTGTAACACATGACTCTAGTATTTTCTAAGGGACAGAAAGCACACTATCATCTCTTGATAAGAGTTGTAGAGGGAGGGAGGGTAGGGATAGGGATCAAGAAGAGATACTCAGAAGAATTCAATGTGATCTGAAATGTTCTGGTGCTTTACAAAACCCAGAGGCAAACAGGATAAAATGTTAGTCCCAGGCTCTGAGTTCACGGTGATTCATTACATTCCTCTCTGGCTTTTCTGCATGGCTGAAGTCCATGCAGAAGGCTTGAGCAGGTGCCTCAATGGTTCCAGAAAAGGAAACGGCAAGTTCATCAGCTGAAAGCAAAGGCAGAGGGAAAGTGGGACGGCTGAGCAAGAGCGCTCTGACATCCGCTGGGGGCAGAGAGGGGTGCAGGCCCTGCCAAGCCACGAGACATACGGGCTGCCCAGGGGATCTGGGGAGGGCAAGTCATTGGGAAAAATAAACGAGCTCTTTAACCCTCCATCTGCCCCTGAGCTGGCCCGGGGGAAGACAAGTGGCCAAGGCCAGGGCAATTTTATTCACTGTGGCACGGAGTGCAGGCGCAGCAGGGAGAGACCTGGAGGAAGAAGGTCAGGAAGGGCTGACAGTACCTGCAAAGGTGGAAAGCAAGCAGAGGCCAGATTTCACATCCGAGAGAGAGAGAGAGAGAGAGAGAGAGAGAGAAAGATCCTGACCCGTGACTGGGCCTATCGGAACATCACATTTGCTTTGCTAAGGTTAAATTACCCCAAGGGTCTAGAGGACCTCCTTTGGGGTCTCTACTTAAATGAAAACAATTCTACCATGTCTGGAACTGTGTTCTTCCTTCATCCACCTGCTGGTTACAGGGTGGCCATGATTGGTACACATGGTCCCAGCACTCTGGGCACGGCTAACGACAGATGTGGGGATGCAACCTGAGCTGGAGCATGTCTCCTCCCCAGGAATCTGAACTGGGACCAGGAGATGACTGACATCACCCAAAGGGAAGATCAGCACTTGTGCGCCGCCTGTGCGAGGCCACCTCTCACCACGCGGGCAGCTGGAGAGGAAAAAAGGCACAGCACAGAGAAGCTGTGAGGACAGTGCAAGGGACACTCCAGCTCCTGCTGGCTCCCATGTCCTGATTCCATGCCCCTGCGGCCTGGCCACCAGAAGATATAATGTGACTTTCTTTTCCAGTTTATTTTGGCTTGATTTGGTTTCCTTTTTACAACCAGAATCCTCCCTAACACAAACGGCAACCAGGGCCAGCACAGCAAAGAGAAGTCTCTCTCTGTCACTTTAAGCGTTCATCACCCCCTTCCCACCACTCAACATGAACGACTTTCCTCTTGAAGCTACATGTCGGCCATCTGTTAAAATGAGATTTTCGCCCAAAGTAATTTAAAAGTGAAAAAAGCAAACACCTCTATGAAATTAGAAAGGGATCCCAAAAGTTAATCTGCAAATGAGCTGTTAGGGAAACGGGACGTATTTCTCACGGAAACTGTTATAAATGGTGAGCTCCACCCCGGCTCACAAGCCTAGTTCACCTGCAACACCACAAAACACACTGCGGGTCATTCCTCTTCTCTGCCTCCTTGGCAATCCCCCCGGTGTCCCAGCCACAGCCACCTCTCACCCAGACCACCGCGACGGCCCCTAAGTGGTCTCCCACTCTTCCTCTACTCCCTTATGATCCACTCTCCACAAGGCAATGGGTGTCTTCCAGAAACATAAATCAGGCATGTGATTTTCCTGCTTAAAACCTCCCGGTAAGGGGGGCATCTGGCTTAGCAGTTCAGATGCCAGGGAGAATGCCTGCATCTCACAGCAGAGGGTCTGGGTTCAAGACCCAGTGGGGCTCCTGATTCCAGTTTCCTGTTAATGCAGATCCTGAGAGGCACAGGGTGGTGGCGCAAGTGCCTGGATTGAGTTCGACTCTCAGCTTTGACCCCTGCCCAGCCCCAGCTATTAGGTGCATCTGGGGAGTGAACCAGCAAACAGGGGAGTGCTCTCTCTCCCACACTGTGTCTCTCTCTCTCAAATAATAACAATAGTAACAATAATAATAATAATAATAAAAACAAAAAAGCCCCCCAATAGCTTCCCAGGATGTGTAGAATAAAATCACAACTCCTCCCGTGGTACGAGTCCTTGCATGATATAGCTGCTGCTTTTCTGGCCAACCTTCTCTACCTCCCTCTAAACTCCAGTCACCTTGTCCCAGCCTCAGGGCCTCTGTGCTCCTCCTCCTCTGCTTGGTCCCTCTCTCCGTAGCTCCTCCCCATGCTCCTTCCTCTCATCCCAGCTTCAGTGTCTCTTTTTCAAAGACCATTCTGTCCAATATGGGAACCCCCTCAACTGCTCTCCCTTACTGTGTCCTGTTTATTTCTGCCCTGGCCCTCTCCTTCCTGGAGATTTCCTATTACATCTGTTCTCTTGGAGACCCCTTCCCCCCCCCCCAGGGTGCTACTTATGAGAGAAGCAACCCTAGTGGCCTTGTTCTCTGCAGTATCTGTGAAATCTATATATGGCCTGGCAAAAAGCAGTTCAATATTTGATGAAACTATGATTGAAATACTTCACAAGTCAGAGAAAATGAAATCACTGTAATACTTACGAAGGAACTGGTAAATTAGTATTGAATACATATTTTAAACACAGCACAGTTACCAGTGGTAACTGCCAAAACCTGTGACTTAATATGCAGTAAAAGCTTTATGTCCAATTTGTTTAATCGTCATAACAGCCCTGTGGGGCCAAGCGTGTGGCGCAGCAGGTTAAACCGCCACCTGCAGCACCAGCATCCCATACGGGCACTGGTTCAAGTCCCAGCTGTTCACTTCCGATCCAACAACCTGCTAATGTGCCTGGGAAAGCAGTGGAAGAAGGCCCAAGGGCTGGAGCCCCTGCACCCATGTGGGAGACCCAGAAGAGGCTCTTGGATTTTGGCTTTGGCCTGCCCAGCCCTGGCAGTTGCAGCCATTTGAGGAGTGAACCAGCGGATGGAAGACCTCTCTCTCTCTCTCTCTTTCTCTGTAACTCTGCCTTTCAAAAAAACAAATCTAAAAGAGAGAGAGAGAGAGAGAGAGAGAGAGAAAACAGCTCTCTTGGAAACTACATAGGTACTTCAAAAAACTTCAAACTTCTTGGAAACTACATAGGTACTTCAAAAATGAACTCATGCTTTTAATTCCATTTTCTACAAACGATTTTATTTTTCAGATTTATTTATTTTGAAAATCGGAGTTACAGAGAGTGAGAAAAGGAGAGACAGAGATCTTCCATCCAGGGAGATGGTTTACTCCCTAGATGGCCACCAATGATCAGGCCTGGGCCAGGCCAAAGCCAGGAGCCAGGAGCTTTGTCCAGGTCTCCCACATAGGTAGCAGGGGCCCAAACACTTGGGCTACCTTTCACTGCTTTTCCTAGGCTATTCACTGGCAGGGAGCTAGATCATAAGTGGAGCAGCTGGGACATGAAGGGCATCCCTATGGGATGCCAGAGTCACAGGCAGCGGCTTTAATAGCTATGCCACAGTGCCAGCCCCACCACAACCTTCTTGAAGTACCCATATAGTATTATTAACCACACGTCAGAGAAGAAAATGAGGCAAAAAGACACGCAGCTGGATAGCAGTGGACTTACAAGGACGACACACACAAGGACACGCAGCTGGATAGCAATCCCTCAGGACACACACAGCTAGATAGTAGTCCCTCAGGACACACAAGGCCGCTTTTTCCTTTTTGCATGTCTGAAAGTGCCAAGGTACTTCAAAAATTCCATGGAAAACAGAATCTAAAGTTTATTTTGATGTAAAATGTTTCTGAAATCCATGCATGAGAGATCTTCAAAAAGTTAATGGAAAATATGTATTACAGGCCAGCACAGCGGCTCACTAGGCTAATCCTCCACCTGAGGCGCCGGCACCCCGGGTTCTAGTCCCAGTCGAGGCGCCGGATTCTGTCCCTGTTGCTCCTCTCCAGGCCAGCTCTCTGCTGTGGCCCGGGAAGGCAGTGGAGGATGGCCCAAGTGCTTGGGCCGTGCACCCCATGGGAGACCAGGAGGAAGCTGCTGGCTCCTGGCTTCGGATTGGCGCAGTGCGCCGGCCCTAGCAGCCATTTGGGGGTGAACCAACGGAAGGAAGACCTTTCTCTCTCTCTCTCTCTCATTGTCTAACTCTGCCTGTCCAAAAAAAAAAAAAGTGTATTTTCATGAAATTATGCATGGATTTCAAGTTTTTTACATCAAAATAAATTTATCTCTTGATTCCACTTTCCACAAAGTTTTCAAAAACCGATTCTTTATCTACTTGAAAGGCAGACAACAGCGAGCTGCGGGTTCATTCCCCAGATGCCTGGGCGAGCAGGGCTGGGCCAGGCTGGAGTCAAGAGCCAGTGACTAGGCCATCAGCTGCGGCAGCAGCAGGGAGCTGGGTCTGCAGCAGAGCAGCTGGACTCCAGCATGGGGAGTGGCCATCCCAGGCGAAGGCTGAACCTGCTGTGCCACAGGGCCCGCCCCCACCTGCCCCATTCTCCACAGATCTGACTCCACCTGGGGGCCAGGCACAGAGATCCCGGGTTGGAAATTCCTTTCCCTCAGATGACTAAGTTCGGCACCACCGCCTTCTGGCCGGCACTGTTGCTCTTAAGGAATCCACCACCGTTAGAGTTCTAACTTCCTGTGTGCAGCCTCCTGGGTACTGACCCCTGACCCGGGGCTCTGGAGTCCACAGCCTACACCTTGCAGCGGCTCTTTCTGCAATCCTTGCCCTAGTTACTTAGTGAGCTCTTTCAATCCAAATGCCTGCAGTTCTAGGAAATTTTCCAGCTTTCTTTCTTTGATTATTCCCACCTACCAACCCCTACCTCTGTTCTCTTGCAAAAACTCCCGTTTGTCAGGTATTAGACTTCCTAAGCTGCTTCTCCAATTTTATCCATTCTCCCCTTTTTACTACCTCTTTGATTTTTTGTTCTAATATCTAGGGGATTTGGGATTTACCCAATGTTCTATTCTCATCCCTCTAATATATTTTTATTTTGGTTATCATATTTTTAACTTCCAGGAGCTCTAAGTCTCTGATTATTGATTTTATTCACATTTTGTTCCAGTGCCATGGACATAGCTCTGTTTTTATCTTTCAGAAGATAATAATTATAGGCTTTTTTTTTTTTTAAGTTTTCCTCTGCCCCTTGAATTGCCTTTCTCTGGGTTCCTCGGTACCCTGTTTGCTCTGGTCTGGCATTCAAGAGTTTTCCTCGGGAGTCTAGCTGAGGGTCTTTGCCTCAGTGTTTGTATCTAAATGAAGTTCTACAGGGATGACTGGGCAAGGGCAGAGCTCAGAGCACAGCACATCCACTGGTGGCTCCAGCACATGGTAATTAGGGGGCGTCCTGACGTGCAGAGGATTCCAAAATATCAATGTCAAGGTCTTTTCCCTTGGCCAGTCGGTCTTTGCAGAGGCCAGCAGGTAATAAGCTGCCTCATGTTGGACAGGGTGTGGTGAGCCCCTGGGGCATGTGTGTTGGAGGTTTGGTACTGGGCTGTGCTAAGGAACCTTTAAGAGGCAGGGTCTAGTGGGAGATGCCTAGGGCACTGAGGACCCTGTCCCTGGCAGGGCACACTGGTCTCCTGGAGCCAGTTCTCCAAAAGAGTGAATTATCAAAACAGCCTGGGCCTGGCCCAAGTCACTCTGCTTCCTGGCAGGAGATGGGCTCACCTGCTCCCATGTGCTTCCGCCTCTGCGATCCTCCATGAGCTGATGCAGCTGGAAGGAGCCCTCACCAAGTCCCGTGCCAGGTCATTTGGGTTTTGTGTGTGTGTGTGTGTTTTTTAATATTTATTTATTGGGGGCCAGCACTGTGGCACAGCAGGTAAAGCTGCCATCTGCAGTGCCAGCATCCCATATGAACGCCAGTTCGAGTCCCGGCTGCTCCACTTCCAATCCAGGTCTCTGCTATGGCCTGGAAAAACAGTGGAATATGGCCCAAGTCCTTGGGCCCCTGCATCCACGTGGGAGACCGGAAGAATCTCCTGGCTCCTGGCTTCAAATCAGTGCAACTCTGGCTGTTGTAGCCATCTTGGGAGTGAACCAGCAGATGGAAGACCTCTCTCTGCCTCTGCCTCTCTGTATCTCTGTCTTTCAAATAAATAAAGAAATCTTTTCTCTTATTTAAAGATTTCTTTATTTATTTGAAAGGCAGAGTTACAGAGAGGCAGAGACAGAGAGGCAGTGGCTTTACCTGCTACGCCACAGTGCTGGCCCCACCATTTAGGTTTTGAGCCTCCAGAACTGTGAGCTATATAAACCCCTTTTGTCCAGGATTCCCGCGCCAGTGCAAATACAGGAGCTGACCATTCTCGTTCTGGGAGCCAAGGAGCGGGAAGGGGCCAGGGTTTCTGTCTGCACCGCATGCTTCCTGTGCTGGTTACCCCTCAGCCTGGGCTTCTCTCGCTCAGCTGCTCCAGAGAATGCATCCTGCTTCTCCTGTCAGGGGGAGGAACGGTGGTCACCTGGACATGCACATAAGGGAACTGGCCAGTCTGGTCACTCCTTCTACAGATTTTCAACAAAAGGCCGTTTCCAGCTCCATCCAATTAACTCCACCCCCCAAAGCACCTCACAGCTCCAGTGGCTGAGCCCTTCCGGCTCTGTAAGAGGTGAGTCTGCCCCGCCCTTGTCAGTGCCCCGCCCTTGTCAGTGTATCCTGCTACAGGCAGAAAGGCCTCAGCTCCTTCTCTCCCACTAAAGCCGCTCTCACACTCATTCATCCGCTTTCTCCTCCCCTGTTCCCTTTGCCCTCGTGGGCTTATCCCATTGTCTTCTTCTGCTACTACTTTATGGAAGTCCAAGGAGGGGCAGGTGTTTGATGAGCGATTACCACATAGTTTCAAGTCCCAGCTCCACTTTCGACCCAGCTTCTTGCTAGTGAGCACCCTGGAAAGCCAGCAGGTGACGGCTCCAGCACTTGAGTCCCTGGCACTCATGTGAGAGACCTGGACTGAGTTTCCGGCTTGTGGCTTTGACTGGGCCCAGCCCTGGAGGCTGCAGGCATTTGGGAAGTGAGCCAGCAAACGGAAGATCTCTTTATCTTTCCTTGTCCCTCTGGCTTTCAAATAAAATGAAAATTTTAAACATTAGAGTCAAAGGAGGAAATGACAATCAACCCATCGATCTACCACTTTTCATCAATGTTGAGTTGTCACTTCTCATTCCCCACCGACTACTCATTTGCCATCACTGCCAAGCGCTGTGTTTGGTTCACAAAACAAAGAAATATACTTACAAAAAAACCAAAAAAGAACAGTTCTTTTCTGAGGGATCCAGGCAAGAGTTAGAAAAAACAATAACAATGGAAGAGTGAAGCTTAAAGAAGCCAGGCACCTCCACAAGAACTGAGACTATGTAGGACATGGATTAAAGCTAGGATTGCGGACTGGCATCATGGCACAGTCAGTTAAGCCACCGCTTACACTGCCCACATCTCACACCGGAGTTCCGGTTCAAGTCCTGGCTGTTCCACTTCTGGTCCAGCTCCCTTCTGATGCACCTGAGAAAGCAGAGGAAGATGGCCCAAGTGCTTGGGTCCCTACCACCCACGTGGGAGTCCAGGATGCAGTTTCTAGCTCCTGGGTTTGGCCTGGTCCAGACCCAGCCATTGTGGCCATTTAGGGTCCAGAAAATGGAAGATCTCTCTATATCTCCCTCTCTGTCACTCTACTCTGCCTTCCAAGTAAATAAAATAAATCTTAATTTTTAAAAAAACAGTTAAAACAGGTAAAGTTGGAGGTGATCTGAGTTACCTGAGGAGAAAAGGGTGGAGGTCAAGTATCTGTTTCCTGCACTGGCCATCAGGTGGCGCTGGTGGCCAGAAACAGCTTTGTGAATAACACAAAGCTGATAGGATAGGAAAACCCAGGAGGAAGATGCTTCTTATGTGAGTTAGTCACAAGGCCATCCTTTGGCAAATGATTTCTGGGACATGTTATATTGAAGAGTCGTTGTTTGATGGGAGAGATAAATCTGTGGGGCTCGCGTTGTGGTGTAGTGGGTAAAGGTGCCACCTGTGACACAGACATCTCATATGGGCACTGGTTCACATCCTAACTGCTCCACTTCTGATCCAGCTCCCTGCTAATGGCCTAGGAAAAGCATTGGAAGACAGTCCAAGCGCTTGTGCTCCTTCACCCACGTGGGCGATCCAGGTGGAGCTCCTGGCTTCAGCTTTTTTGCAGAACAGCTCCTGGCCGTTGCAGCCATCTGGGGAGTGAGCCAGCACATCTATCTATCTCTAACTATCACTATCTCTCCTCACTCTGTATCTGCCTTTCAAATAAATTAATAAATCTTTTTTATAAAGTGATAAAAGTGATACATTTGGAAAACCCACGGGACAGATACCATAACCACATTAGTTGACCTCAGCCATAGCTATCACCTAGACTACTGCACATCTTCTAAATCCGAATTCCTAGGGAGAGCACTGGAGTCCATTTGTAGTGAATTTCCCAGCAGTTAAGATGTATAATTAAGTTTGGAAATAACTGAACAAGAACACGCTCCAAAAGTAACTATGTATTTTTAAAAACCTGAACACATTTCAGCAGTTGGGGACACTGATGTGGGTGGGACAGACTCAGCACTGCTGACAACAAAAAGAATCTATCCTCCACATACTAAGAGCCATTCCCTGGGCTTAGAACTTTCGAAAGCCTTTGTTTGTTCGCTTGTTTAATTAACTATTTGAGAGGGAGAAATAGAGAGATAGAGAGACAGAGAGAGAGCGCACACACACAAGAGAGAAAGACTACTGCGTGTGAGAAAGCTCCCACCTGCTGGTTCGCTCCTCAAAGACTCGCAGTGGGCAATGGCGGGGCAGAGTCAGGAGCTTAAGCTAGGAGGCTGGAACTCAGCCCAGGTCTCTCCCGTGCATGGCAGGAATCCAACTCCTTGAGCTCTCATCCATGCTGCCTCCCAGGGTTCACGCTCCCAGGAAGCTGGGGTCAGGAGTGGGACAGGTACCAAACCCAGCCACCCTGTGTGGGACACAGACATCAACCACGAGGCCAAATGCCTGCTCCTGTTTTTAAGGATAGAAATGTATTCTGTTATAATTACAGTCTTCCTACACTGAAAAATATTGTGTTTTTTTTTTAAATTAGTAGACTATGTTTAGAACAGTTTTAGTTTTTGCAATAAAACTGAACAGATAGTTCAGAGATAGTTTTAAGTCTCTCATTTGAATGCCATTAGCAACTGCTCCTGGAATCTGGGCGAGCCTACAAATGTGAGCCTGGTGTCCTCTCTCAGCAACAGGGCTGTGCGCTTCCCAGCCCTACCACACCTACCGTTCTTGCACAGCTTTGGAGTACGCCCCAGCATTCAGGGTTTTCCTGATCCAGTCACAGAGGTGAGAGCTTTCTCCCGGGCACCGAGGGAGTCCAAAAACACCTATGGTAGACAGAGAAGTCCATTCCTTTAAAAATCATACAAGGAGGACCTACTTTGTGCGAGGCACTTTGAGAAACAAAAACAAGCAGGAGCCCACCCTAGCTTCCTTCGACTCTTCCTCAAGGAAAGTAAGTATCAAGAAGGAATTTTTTTTTTAATATTTTGAATGACAGGTAGAGTTACAGACAGTGAGAGGGAGAGACAGAGAGAAAGGTCTTCCTTCCATTGGTTCACTCCCCAAATGTCCGCTACAGCTAGCGCTGCGCTGATCCGAAGCCAGGAGCCAGGTGCTTCTCCTGGTCTCCCATGGGGTGCAGAGCCCAAGCACTTGGGCCATCCTCCACTGCTTTCCCTGGCCACAGCAGAGAGCTGGACTGGAAGAGGAGCAACCGGGACTAGAACCCAGCACCCATATGGGATGCTGGTGCCACAAGCGGAGGATTAGCCAAGTGAGCCACAGCTGCGGCCCCAAGAAGGAATTCTAACACCAGGCGCCGCCGCCCCCCCCCCCCCCCCATGCCACCACACTCCCTGCTGCATTCCTGGGGGAGGCGCTGCCTCTGCACAAACTCTCCTGGCTGGACTTCTCAGCTGGCACGCTTAGCTGAGAGGAGTCCTATCTGACCACCTCACATCAAGCAGTGCCCTAGTCCCTTCCCCTGCTCTACTTCCTGTCCTCAACTTACTAAGCATAGTTCTAAGCAAACCCTTGGTATCCACAGGGGATCGGGTCCAAGAACCCCTGAGGATGCGCAATCTGTGGATGCTCAAGTCCCTCATTTAAAATGAACTTGCATTTGCATAAAGCTTCACACAGCTTCTGACAGCTTCTGGTATACTTTAAGTCACCTCTAGATTACTTGTAATACCTAATACCAGGTACTTGCTAAATAGCCATAACACTGCATTTTTTTTTTCTGGGAATATTGACAAGAAAAAATAATCTGTACGTTCAGAACAGGCAAAATGTGCTCTTTGAATATTTTCAATCCATGGTTGGTTAAATCCACAATGTGGGACCAAAGGTATGGAAGGTTGATTGTACTGGCAATGATTATTGAATCTTTACAATGTCCCTGTGGAGTGGATGTCATTATTTGCCCATATCTCAGAGAACTTTAAAACACAGAGGCTACATACCTCATCCGAGGTTAGGTTGTAAGGGTGCGAGCCGGGATTCGAGCACACGCAGTTTGGCTCCTGAGCCTGCTTCTTCAATAATTAAAGCCACTGTCTTCACTTCCTAAGTCTCTGTAGAGTGACTCTCAGGGTGGGCCATGGAAGGTCTATAAAATCATTTGGTCTGGCTTTCAGCCATGGGAACTGCAGGTGGGACTTGAAATTCAATAATAATACCCAATAAGACTGGTCCACAGCAGGCTAAACTTTGTAGCAGATAATTTTGTACAGCTGCAAATGATGTTATAAATATGCAAACAGGCCCCTTGCAGAAGAAAGGTTTCCCACCTCTGGACTGAAAGCTTCAGCTGTGGTCACCAATCTGAATTCGTATGGTACTTGCACTGTTTAAGAGTCTTTGACTATCTATTCACCCTAGTTTCTACTTCATCCTCAGAAAAACCCCCAGAAGATGAGCCAGGCCATATCTTAGTTCCCCCATCTGTGAAAGGGACTTCCTCATGAGTAACAGTCAATTAGGTGACGCCAGGTTTCCCGACACTCCTCCAGCTAACAGCTCCCCATCCGTCCTAACAGAGGTAAGATTCTGCAGCGAACACACAGCCTCCCCACAAAGGTTTGATTTCCTCTAAATAGAAACCCTCTGTTTTTCAAAGGGTTTCCCTTCTCCTGTTGCATTCAGAGACAACAAAAGCTTACACACTATTCTCTGCCTTGGCCTAAATTCCACAGGACATCTCCAGTGCTGAGAACAGGAAAAGCCACTGCTTTCCTAGCTCCTCCAGCGCCCCCTGCCATGCGGCAGCGGTCATGAAATCCTGGCAAGCACATGAAAGAGAAGTGGGTGGCCTGGGTCCCAGGCCTCTGGCACCCTCAGCCTCTTCCCATTTCCTCATCAAGCCCACCCAGTGTGCTCAAGGAAACAGGATTTTGCAAGCATGGCTGACTTCCTGTGCAAATGGAGCTGCTGAGATTCTTTTTCTTTTTAAATTCAAGTGGTCTGGTGGGTTACAAAGAAGGAAGTCCAAAGGTCAAAGTTACCTTGATGCTGTCCTCCAATGGAGATCAGATTGTTCATGGGAGGCGATGGGCACCTCTGAGCCACGGCTCTCCTGCGGAAGGAAAGGGGGTTATGAGCTCCGGCTGTCAGCTGGAAACAGAACATTAACCATCAGCTCCGCGGATCAAGTGACTTAATCCTGCGGTTCCCCAAAGCCACGGAGTTTCAGGATTTTCCTCTCATACAGCCAAACACAAATCTTAATTCTTTCATAGAAAATAAATTACCAGATTCTATAAAGTTGTTCTGTGGGGATATTTGAGAAGGATTTCTCCCCCCAAGACAAGTGAGGAGCTCAAAAGAACGAAAGGAGTAGATTTATTGGAGCAAAATTAAAGAAATGAATCCGCTGTAAGATGGAACCAAAGGGGACTTACAGAAACTGGCCTCCCTGGGAGAATCCCATGGCATTGTATCCCTTCTGCAATTTAGGATCCTTAGCAAGAATCTGACACACTGTTGCAACTTGGGAGTTGACATTCAAGAAGAAGCTGTTTTCCATGTCCTAAAAGGGAGCCACAGGGAAGTAAAAGGATGGGACAGAAAACCACCAGCAGCATTTCTCTAAAAGCTGAACGCATTCAGCTTGGTAACTTTGCACCAGCCATCAGAAGTGAAGGTATCACTGTGTAATTTGCTGCTAGAAATATATTGTGAAGCATTCCTTGTCTACTTTAAAAAATGTTTATTTATTTATTTCTGACTACTTGAAAGGTACAGTGGCAGACACACACACACACACACACACACACACACACACACACATTTTCTAACTGCTGGTTCATTCCCCAAATGCTCACAATAGCCAGGGGCTGGGCCAGGCTGAAGCCAGGAGCCAGGAATTCCATCTGGGTCTCTAATGTGGTCGGCAGGAGCCCAAGCATTTGAGCCATCACCTGCAGCCTCCTAGGCACATCAGCAGGAAGCTGCATCTTCCAACCAGGCACTGAGATCTGAGATGCAAGCAACTCAAGCACTGGCTTGCCCACTCTGCCACAGCACGTGCCCCAGGCATTCTAATAGTACAAACAGTCAGCAAACCTTCCAAGCTACAGGGCTGTGAGGGCCTTACCTCCAGCAGGGTCTTCCCAATCTCTAAAGACAAGACATAAATTCCAGGTATTTTCTTCTCAACCATTTTCTTAACAGCACCCATGCTTACGGGATTACAACAGCTGTCTCCTAGCCAACAGAAACAATGATGCAAACTCATGAATCCAAACAGTGTGATTTCTTTTTTAAACTTTGTGTGCCTCCTCTGGCATTATCAAGAGAAAATATCTGCAACACACATATCTAATAAGGGTTTAATAGCTACTATATATAAAGAACACTTACAACTCAGGCCGGCGCCGCGGCTCAACAGGCTAATCCTCTGCCTGCAGTGCCAGCACACCGGGTTCTGGTTCCGGTCAGGGCACTGGACTCTGTCTTGGTTGCTCCTCTTCCAGGCCAGCTCTCTGCTGTGGCCTGGGAGTGCAGTGGAGGATGGCCCAAGTGCTTGGGCCCTGCACCCCATGGGAGACCAGGAGAAACTCCTGGCTTCGGATCAGCGTGGTGCACCGGCCGCAGCAGCCATTGGAGGGTGAACTAACGGCAAAAGGAAGACCTTTCTGTCTCTCTCACTGCCCACTCTGCCTATCAAAAAAAAAAATTTTTTTTTTTTAAAAAGAATGCTTACAACTCAACAAGATAACCTAATTAAGGAACAAGAAAAGAGCTTGAACAGACGTTCCTCCAAAGAATATATCAAAATAGTCAACAATAATTATCATTGGTTGTTAAGGAAGTACAAATCAAAACAATGAGATACTACTTCACAGCTACTTGGATGGCTCTAATATGATCAATTTTTTTTTTTTTTTTGACAGGCAGAGTGGACAGTGAGAGAGAGAGACAGAGAGAAAGGTCTGTCTTTGCCTTTGGTTCACCCTCAAATGGCCGCCGCGGCTGGCGCACCGCGCTCATCCGATGGCAGGAGCCAGGTGCCAGGTGCTTTTCCTGGTCTCCCATGGGGTGCAGGGCCCAAGCACTTGGGGCATCCTCCACTGCACTCCTGGGCCACAGCAGAGAGCTGGCCTGGAAGAGGGGCAACCGGGACAGAATCTGGCACCCCAACCGGGACTAGAATCCGGTGTGCCGGAGCCGCAAGGCGGAGGATTAGCCTGTTGAGCCACGGCGCCGGCCATGATCAATTTTTTAAAAAATGGAAAAGAAGGATTGGCAAGGACTACAGAAACACAGAAACCCTGTACATTGCTGGTAGTCACTATGAAAAACATCTTGGCAGTTTCTCCAAACAGTAAATACACACTTGCCATAGGACCCCCTAATTCCACTCTGAGGCACATACCCACGAGAAACGAAAACACATCCATCCAGAAACCTGCACATGGATGTCCACTGCTGGGTTACCAGTAACAGCCATAGGGGGCAGTAACACAAGTGACCAGTATTGGACGAAGGGATAAACAAATTGTGGCATATTCATACTATATCATATTTTCCAACCATAAAAAGGAACAGAGTACAGACATGTGTCATTACTTGGATGAATCCAGAAAAGACAATGTTAGGTGAAATAAATAAGATACAAAAAGTAATATATTCTATGCTTCCTTTGGGAGGAGGTATCCAGAAGAGGCAAATCCACAGTGAGAGAGTAAGTTAGAGGTTACCAGGGAGTGGTGGGAGGAGGGTGGCGAATACTTAATGGATACTGTTGCTTTTCTGGGTGTTGAGAAGCTTTGAAACTAGAGGGAAGTGATGGTTGCCCAACTCCATGAATGCAGCAAATGTCAATGAACTGTGTGCACTGTACATTGGCTAACTTTATGTGATAGAGTTGTTTTTGTTTGTTTGTTTTTTGTTGTTTTGGACAGGCAGAGTGGACAGTGAGAGAGACAGAAAGAGAGACAGAGAAAAAAGTCTTCCTTTTCCGTTGGTTCACCCCACAATGGCCGCTGCAGCCAGTGCACTGCGGCCGGCGCACCTCGCTGATCCAAAGCCAGGAGCCAGGCGCTTCTCCTGGTCTCCCATGCGGGTGCAGGGCCCAAGCACTTGGGCCATCCTTCATTGCACTCCCAGGCCACAGCAGAGAGCTGGACTGGAAGAGGAGCAACCGGGACAGATTCTGGCACCTTGACCGGGACTAGAACCCGGTGTGCCGGCACCGCAGAGGATTAGCCTATTGAGCCAAGGCGCCAGCCTATGTGATAGAGTTTTAACTGGAAAAGAAAAAATCAGACACTTTTGCTTGGCTCCTGTTTATCAAATAATACTAAGCTTCAATAGTGCATGCGTTACACCTGGGGTACCAAAATGACAACAGAAAAGTCAGCAGAAGTGCACGATCTGCTCCCTGATGACACAGGACATTTGGGCCGACCAGGTTCCAAACTTCAGAGCCAGGTACAAGGTGAGGCAAGCAAAGCGCCTAGGGCACTACATTTAAGGAGGGGCTCACTGTCAGGTTTGTGCATGTACTGACTCTGAACTTGTACAAACTTGAGAGCTACTGCCTCCTTAAATCTGCACTTGGCAACTCTGCCAAGAAACCAGAACCAAGGACCAGAAGCAACCCAACTGGCCACTGAGTGGGAGAGACAGACTGAGACAACTTCCCATTTCGAGCTTAATCATTCCATTTTCAATTTAGGACTAAGCTTGGGAACGAGTTTAAAACAGGAAAGCTGTGGTCTAGAAAAATCTGTTGTTCTTGCGACAACATTCATCAGGCTGAACTGTAATTGTCGGTTACTTAGCTGCCTCCCCCTAAGGGCTGACTGTGAGCTCTGGGTGAGCTGAGTGTCTGTGTGTCCTCTATCAACCCACTGTAGCAGCCCCACAGCATGCACAGAGCCCTGGAAAACTCTGTATCCGCTGACTCTAACTCTTCTCAAACATTTTTCTTTTAAGCCATTCCAATAAAGCTCTCACTCTCACCACTCCCCCAAAACTGCCTGCGTTAAGATCATCCACCATCTTCACATTGCTAAACCCAGTAATTAATTCTTAGCCCCACCACACTTATCAACAACACGTGATACACTTGACCACTCCCGTCCTCTTCACCCATTCTCTCTTCTGGGTTTCCAGGACATGGGACTCTCCTGACCTCCACCCTACTGGTTGTCTGGCCACTGTCTGCTTTGCTGGTTCCTCCTCCACCTCTGAACACTGGAGAGCCTCAGGGCTCTCTGTGTGTGCCCACACCCTGTGTGATCTTGCCAGTCTCAAGGCTGTACATACTACCCATCTGCTAAAGGCTCCCAACTTAAATTTGTAACCTGGATCTCCATCCTAGACCCCACTTAAACACTTCTACAGCATCTCTGTATTATCTAACAGGATCTTAAATGAATAGGTCCAAAAGCAGACTCTGATCTTCCTCGCCACCCCAAGCTTGCTCAGTCTACAGCGTTCCCTTTGGAAAATGACAACTTCATCCTTGTAATTGTTAAGGCAAAGACCTGTGGAGTCCTTTCTTTCAACCCACAATCGATTTATTAGCAAATCCCATAGGGTTCTAGCTTCAAAATATATCCAAACGTGGACCACTTCCTAATACCCCTACTGTTACTATACAGTAGTACAGCCACCATCCAAGTCACCATCATCACTGTTCTAATTAAAATGTATGCATTGAAATGCATGTATGTATTGAAATATTACATTGTACCCCATAAATATGTATAATTATTATTTGTCAATAAATACAAATAATCTAGTAACAAGTGTAAATCACATCATTCAACTGCTCAAAGTTTCCAATCTCACTCTGGCCAAAGTCTACATTAGTCTTGGTACATCCAACAATGTTTGCACTCATTTCCCTCTCTGGCCTAAATCTCTAGCCTCTTCTTGTTCACTCAGTTCTGGACAAACAGATCCAGATTCTATTCCTTGCATACACTAGACATACAATGGGTATTCAAAAAGTTCGTGGAAATGAGGATCATAAAAAATGCCTGGATTTCCATTTTTCTGCACCAAAATAAATTTATCTTTTAATTCCACTTTCCAGAACTTTCTGAGGAACCCACACACTTCTGCCTCATAGCCTTGGCATTTGCTGTGCCCTCAATTAACCAAATGGCATCTTCCCCTCACCCAGATATCACTTTCCAAGTCCTCACCTCCAGTCTCTAGCCTTGTTCTTGCTTTATTGTTCTCAATTGCACTATCATCACTTGACAAATTATACAATTTGCTTATTTATTTCTGCATAGTCTGTCTCTCCCATTGGAAAGTAAGTCCCGTAATCCGTTTAGTTCACTGCTGTGTCCTCGGCAGCTACGAGGTGCTCGATAACTGTGTAAAATGGATACATGAACTGTAGGTACCCAACAAATCTCTGTTCGGTGTGCCAAGAAACACAAGGAGGGATGCTCCGGGCGGACAGCCTCGACCTAGCCAGCTTGGCTAAGTGGCAAACGCTGCGCCCCGACGCCACTGCGGCCAGGATTAACAAGGACAAGGGAAAGCCGCCAAGGCTGCGCACAGCTCTAGGAGAGCTCACCCAAAGACAGCGCCTCCCCCTCTACCTTTCCAATGCATAGTTTTCCGTCAAATGCTAAAACATCGCGCCGGCCGGGTGCTGTGGACCGGGGCCCTCGCCCTCCACACCCGCAGTCCGCAGGCTGCAGGCGCGCGCGAGCCCCTGGGCTGGTACGGTCACCTCACCCTCCCGACCCTCCTCTCACTCACTCACCCATCCCGTGCCAGATCACCAGCGGCAGCGGCCCCGGGGCGGCGACATGGCCCAGCGCCCAGGCGGCGCAGGACCAGGGGAGCAGAGCCACAGAGAAGAGCCACAAGCAGCTGGGCGACGCCATCTTGGCTCGGTCACATGACCGCGGCGCCGGACTCCCGGCACCAAGCCCCAGGCGTCTGGACACAGCCTCCGCGCATCGCGCGCGTCTCCTCGGCGGGTGGGTGCCGGCCTCAGAGCGCTCCGAGTGCCCGTGACCCCGCCAGGTGCCCGGGGCCTCTGGGGTTAAGTGGACCGCAGGCCGGGGAGGATCCAAATGTTTGCTAACATTTGTTCAGCACTTAGGTACCGCTTGCTAGGCCCGGTTCCAAGTTCTGTACAGCCCTCGAAGACTTCGTTCTCATAGCAACGCTGTGCACGCTCCTCCCCGCCTTACAGGTGCAGACACTGAGGCCCGGAGAAGGAGGGTAGGGGCCAGTGTCACCCAGGTGGCAGATGGAGGGGTGTGGCCTTGCCGCTCTGCAGCACTGCGGTGGCCGGCTTTGGGGAGAATCGGGGAGGACTGAGCCGTCAGGGGGAGAGAGCATTTCCAGCCGGGGCTGATCTTGGCGGCATGTGGCGCGTTTGTCCTGGGTCTCCAGGGAAAGATGGGATTTCAACGGGCAAAGATGAGATCCGGGAGGACTGACTTGAGCTGAGGTAGCGGGTGTGGCGAGTTTTCCAGAAATGTCGAGGCTTCCAGACTGCCAGGAGCATCTATCGGCCATGGACGAGTGAGGGGGGATGCCCGGCACTGCCAGCTAGGGATCATCCCTAGAGCCTTCCGGACACGTCCCCTCTTCCATGCCCCTTTTATGTTCCAGTGCCGGATTCTTTCCCTCCATCCACAGTCATCATCTTGCTTTCCTGTTTGCATTTTTTTCAGGAAACATGGAAAGTAGTTTGAATAGGGAGTTTGTTAAGTATAGAGGCTACTTTAAAAAAAAAACATGGGGGAGATTTCCATTTACTGAAAAAAGTCTTCAACATACACATCCGTGGGCAGCCTTCTGTGCAGCTGTTTGTAGTGGTCAGTTGTTGGTTGAAAAGGCCAGTTAAGAGCCAGCACTCTGGCCTAGTGGGTAAAGCCCCAACCTGCAGCACTGGCATCCCATATGGTTGTGGATTCCAGTCCCAGCTGTTCCACTTCTGATCCAGCTCCCTGCTAATGCACCTGGGAAAGAAGCAAAAGATGATCCAAGTACTTCAGTTTCTGCACCCATGATGGAAGCAGCTCTTGGCTTGGGCCTGGCCATTGTGGCCATCTGGGGAGTCTCTCTCTCTCTCTCTCTCTAACTCCACCTTTCAAATAAAATAAACATAAAATAAATATTTTTTAAAAGGCCAACTAAAGTGCAGAATTATATCATGAAGCAATATACACTATCCAGTTTTGTTTTAAGAGAAATAAGTCTATTGTAAATTACACGCATTTTCTTTTAATTACAAGTGTGAATTCTTTCAGCAGTCTTGGGGCAAGATGGAAGTTTTCTTGAAGTGATTCATGTATCTTGCCTTTACTGAATCATCTATGATTTCTCTAAAGTGGAGCAGTGACTAAAAGGCACTTGTAAAAAAGCAATTTTAATGCAAACTCTTGGAGATGGTACCATGTTTCCTCTCACTGATTTCTCTCTTAGACCTAATGCAACCATTTTTTAGCCACTTGCCTTTAGCCAGCTTTTCCCAAGCATTCACCTTACATTTCGGAGAAACATCTCCTGTTATCTTTATACTCAGTGTATTTATTTGATCAAATAACAATAGCAAATATCATGGGTAAAAATAAGTGGAATGAAACCCAACGGGCAGATATTTGGTGGGCAGATAGCTGAACTAGTATGTGTAGAACGTGGGCATCTTAAGCACCTCTGAGAATTGGGGAGATAGGATAAACAGGAATTAAGAAAGTAACTGTATCTATGTCTGTACTTACAGAGGTGGTTGAGCAACTCTATAAATTTACGTAAAAATCATTGGATTATACACATAAAATTAGTGAATTTTGTGATATACAAATGTGATTCAATAAAGCTGTTAATAAAAGAAAACTTCTATGTATTCATGTACTCTTGTGATTACACTGAAAGACCGACAAAAATAAAGGAAGAGAATAAATATTTAAAAACACCTAGGGACTGTTAAAAACCATATTCTTGGGGGATATGTAATCAGGAACTTTCCCTTTTTATTTTATATACTTCCACATGGTTTGAATTTTTACAGTGAGGATACATAAATTGATAATCAGAAAACAATGAAAATTATACACACATCTAAAAGCTGGATTTTGAGGTTAAGAAAATTGATTGATGTTGTCTCAGAATGTTTCCATTAGTAGCTAAGAAAATCCAAATTATTTGTTTATTATATTTACTTGAAAGGCAGAGAAGTGAGGAAGGATCTCCCATCTGCTGGTTCATGCCCCAAATGCTTGCAGCAGCTGGGGCTGGGCTAGGCCAAAGCCAGGGGCCAGGAACTCCATTCCAGACTCTTACATGGGTGGCAGGAACTCAATTCCTTGCAGGCATCCCAAGTGGCATCTTAATCACCTTGCCAAATGCTTGCTCCCAAAGAACGTCTAAAAAGTTAAAATGTCACCACAGCAAACAAAGAGCAACAGCTCTAAATATCAACTGAGTAGCAGTCAAGGAAAGGGAATAGAAGATTCTGGACTGGCATATTGTCAAGGTTTCCAACCCTGTCTCCATTCCATCAAGACTAATACATCAAGAGCCACAGAATTCTGAGAATTAACACATACTTATGCACATACAGTACAAGAGAGAAGAAAATTAGTGGTTTCCTTGTCTTTCCTCCCTTCTCTCTGGAAAAAGGAAAACAGCTACTGGGGAGAAAAGGCCAAACAGGAAGCATAGAATAACTCTTTAAAGTGGGGATGAAGACTCCAGGAAAGTGTACTGGATGGAAGAGGGGTGTTCTGAGGATTCAAGCTATTGTTCCCTTGGGAATGGAAAATAACAGAAGCTGGTATAATGAACTCTGCAATAGACACTTAACAAAACCTCAGAATTGGTTGTACAAAGGCTTCACACCTGGGCTTCACTTTCCTGAGCTCTGCTCCTCTCCTCCTTCAGACAAGCAGCTAAGTCACAGAAAAACTCCATACGGCCTAAGTCTTTAAAGTGCAGTTCTATAGAAAAAATAATCCAGTTGCTAGTAAAGTTGGAAGCAATTCTGGAGATATATAGAAAAGAGAAAAACCGGCTGGTACTGCGGCTCACTAGGCTAAACCTCCGCCTGCAGTGCTGGCACTCCAGGTTCTAGTCCCAGTTGGGGCACTGGTTCTGTCCCAGTTGCTCCTCTTCCAGTCCATCTCTCTGCTGTGGCCTGAGAAGGCAGTGGAGGATGGCCCAGGTCCTTGGGCTCTGTACCCGCATGGAAGACCAGGAGGAAGCACCTGGCTCCTGGCTTTGGATCAGCGCAGCTGATTTGGCCATTTGGGGGGTGAACCATCGGATGGAAGACCTTTCTCTCTGTCTCTCTCTCTCACTAACTCTGCCTGTCAAAAAGAGAGAGAGAGAGAGAAAGAGAGAGAGAGAGAAACCTACGAGTGTTTTGAGCTCTAAAACAACCCAATAAGAAAATGTGCTCAGTATAATAAGAACTAAAAAAATGAGATAATAAAACAACTTAAAGGGATGAATAGGAAAATTACACATCTGAGAAAGAAAAGACCCAAACAATATCATTATAGAACTAAAAAATACACCAAAACAACAAGAAATGGAAAAGTGATAACTGGAAATGGGATTATTGATATGGAAAACAATAAGATACCAAACAATCAGAGAGAAACATACATAGAAGAGAAAGGTTATTGTTGTCCTTTACTTTCTTTTAAATGGAATGGAATAGAAGGGAAAAGTAGTAAGTACATATGTGTGTGTGTGTGTATGCATCGTTACACATGTACAAGTTTTGTCTAAAATGAAGAATCCATTTGTATCTTTTTTTTTTTTTTTTGAGATTTATTTATTTAGTTGTTTGAAAGGCAGAGTTACAGAGAGACAGAAGAGAGACACAGAGAGAAAGGTCCTTTATCCACTGGCTCACCCAGCAAATGGCAGCAATGACCAGATCTGGGCAGATCTGAAGCCAGGAGCCAGGGGCTTCTTCTGGGTCTCCCACATTGGTACAGGGCCCAAGCACCTAGACCACCCTTTACTGCTTTCTCAGGCACATTAGCAGAGAGCTGGACTGGAAGTGGAGCAGCCAAGACTTGGACTGGCACCCACATGGGATACTGGCACTGAGGGGGCAGCTTTACCCACTACACCACAGTGCTATCTCCCATCTGTATTTTTAAAGGTCAAAAATAGAAGATAATTTGATATTGATACAGAGCATTCAATCCTGAGACATGTTTTCATTGACTTATTGAACTTCAAAGTGCCCAGGCAGAAAAAGCAGAAAGCCTGCAAGGAGAAGTCAGGCTGTCCCCACATTTCTCAATGGCAATGTTCAGAGCCAGAAGGCAATGCAGGACTGAACAGAGAATTCTGAAAGAACAAATGTGTGAGCCAAGGATATACCCATGTAATATGTCATTTGGAAATAAAGGTAGTAGGCAGAATCCCACAAATATAAAGGAACTCATAAAAGAAGAGCTCTGTCATATTCTTAAGAAAGCACTTGAAAATGAAATTTAGTTTAAAAAAGGATAAAATTAAGATCTCAGGAATTGAGACATCTTAGTAAAATGATAGTGATGATCACTGAATCTATTTAAATATAGAATTAATACTGAACATGTAGGAGTCATGGCTTTACAGCATGTACAAGTAATAGGAATTAACAAGGTCAAACAAAATGACTAAGAAATGTTGAGGCCAGTAGGAAGGAGTTATGGAAGAGAGTAAGCATGTGCTGATGTCCTTGATCTGTCAGAGAAGCACCAGTTGATTCTAATTCAGACATACTTTGTAGGGTAGGTGTTTGGCACAGCAGTTAAGATGCTGATTAAAACACCTATTTAGGCACACCTGGGTTCAATATCCGGCTTCCAGTCCTGACGCCAGCTTCCTGATAATGCACACCTGGGAGGCACTGGTGATGGCTCAAGTGATTGGGTCCCTGCCACCACCCCCAAGGGAGATGTGGATTGAGGTCCCAGCTGCTGGCTTGGCCTCGCCCACCTCCAATTGTTGCAAGCTTCTGAGAAATGAATCAGCACATGGGAGTGCCCTCTCTCTCTGTGCATCTCTGCCTCTCAAAAATTTTTAAAAATCAAAATAAAACATTTTTTAAACATGTATTTTATTTGTAGGGCAGAGTGACAGAGAGAGATGGAGAGACAAAGAGAGAGAGAGAGATCTTCCATCAGCTGGTTCATTTTCCAAAATGGCTTTAGCAGCAGAGGCTCAGACAGGCTGAAGCTAGGAGTCCAGAGTTCCGTCTGGGTCGCCCATGTCGGTGTAGGAACCCAGGTACTTAGGCCATCTTCTGCTGCTTTTGCAGGTGCATTAGTAGAGAGCTGAATCAGAAGTGGAGCAGCCAGGACTCAAACTGGCACCCATATGGGATGTTGCCAGTGTCGCCAGCAGTGGCTTAGCCTGCTGCACCACAACACTGATCCCAAAACAAACATTTTTTTTTTAAAACACAAAACAGCATAATGTCAAATCACTTCTCCTAACCTAATTCATGTTTTCAGAAATAATAACTCATGTAAAGAATACATCCTTATTTGATGTCCAACTTTTTATTCTGCTAAATCAAACTTGAATTTTATACTTTTTAAATTTTTAAAGAACATATATTATGATACCATTTTTAAAAGTACATCTATCTATATGTATTTATAGGAAGCTATTCAGAATGATGTTAATCAAATATAAATATTGACTATTTTTAGATGTTGGATTTTAGGGTTTTTTGGATTTTTTAAAACTTTATCCACTTTTTTTGAGGATAATTGTCAAATGATAAATCTAGTGAAGGATCTTTTGCATTTTTTTGCATTTTAAATTACAACGAAAATGTGTTCTTTTCATAAGAACAATAAGCAGATCCTTCTTAAAATATGAAACAAACCTTCAACACTTCTCTCTAGTCTTCAAGAGATGGTTCAAGCCTTGGTATTTAAAACAAGAACCCAGACTGTCTCCCCAAAACCACCTCACTTCATTCCCGCATTTACAGCACTGAAATTCCCGGCTTCGGCTCCTTTGCTCAAGTCAATTTTGCCATCTGAAACATACTTGATATCCTTGGGCTGCTAAGCAAATATAACACATTCCAAAAAGCTCAACCCCTGGTCTACCTCTTCCTTGACCGCCCCAGAATTCCCAACATTTTTTCATCAAAGAGTTTAAATTATCCATGTAGAGAAATACCAGCAGGTTCTCCCTTCCTCTGGATTTGATTGTAAGAGGAACCATCTAGTGGGAAACAAAGTTCTTTCAAGTTCAGTCGATCTCAGATGTTTAGATGTTTTAATAAGTAGTCTGTGCAGCTTGTGAAAATCATAAGAGGAAGCAAGAACTTGCAAGGCCTGAATTTCAATGTTGCTTCAAAGAGTACTGAAAGTTAATAAGGTGATATCAGTTCCCTGAGTAGTCTCTATAATCCCAGGAACAAAGAGAAGTCTCTGAACACTATCGGGCTTTGGTTTTCTTTTTGCACATGAGAAATGAGATCACTTCTTACAGATGAAAAAATTTTAATAAGTTGCTTGCTATGAAAAACACACTTTTTAATTATTAATATCTAGAGACCTACTAGGTTTTCAAAAACAGATGAAAAGACATTTTACCAACACAGTAAACACTCTTGGACTGAGAACCAACCTCCTTCCATCATCCAGGCTATTCAAAGACTGTACGGTTACCTGGTAGCAGCAATGGTTAGAAGCAATACCAAGATTTCTTAGTCTGTTCACTATTTAGGGGTGCAAAAGCATTATTAAAAATGAAAAGATGGGGCCAATGCTGTAGCGCAACAGGTAAAGCTGCCGCCTGCAGTGCCAGCATCCCATGTGGGTACCAGTTCAAGACCCTGCTTCTCTACTTCCGATCCAGCTCTCTGCCATGGCCTGGGAAAGCAGTAGAAGGTTCCAAGTGCTTGGGCCCCTGCACCCGCATGGGAGACTGGGAAGAAGCACCTGGCTCCTGGCGCTGGATCGGCGCAGCTCTGGTCGTTATGGCCATCTGGGGAATGAACCAGCTGATGGAAGACCTCTCTCTCTCTCTCTCTCTCTCTAACTCTGGCTTTCAAATGAATAAATAAATCTTTAAATAAAAATGAAAAGACATATTGGTCATTCCATCTATATCACTATTAAACTGTTTTGGTGAAAGACTTCTTTTTTTTTGCCAAACAAAAAAGAATATTATTCTCTTTTTTTGTAGCATTGAAACAACTTCTAAAGTGTTTCAAAGTGTTTACCATATAAATGCACTCATACACATATACACAATGCTTAGATTTTAAGATCACAAAAGAAAATATAAAATCTCTTTTCTCCACATTTCTGAGTCACACATCATAGAAGCAATTCTGTTAACAATTTCTGCTTAGTTTTCCTAATGTTTATCATAATTTCTTCCATTAATATAATTATTAATTAATTCGCCAACTTTAACTGTGGCTCCCCACAGTGAAAGATAAGTAAATTAACAAATTTACCCTTCTTGGTGCCTGCTTAATTGTGTAGCAGGTTAAGCCACTGCCTGCCATGCCACAATCCCATATGGGCGCTAGTTCAAGTCCCAGATATCCCACTTCTGATCTGGCTCCCTGATAATGTGCAGGGAAAGCAGGAGGATGGCCCAAGTGCTTGGACCCCTGCCCCCATGTGGGAGACTCAAAAGAAGCTCCTGGCTTTAGCCTGGCCCATTCCTGAACATTGTGGCTGTCTGGGAAGTGAACCAGCAAATGGAAACATCTCTGCCTCTCTCTCCTTCTCTCTGTAACTCTCCCTTTCAAATAAATAAATAAATGTTTTTAAAAATTTCCCCCTTTTTCCACCACTTTTCTCTTTTTTATCACAGTTTTTGCTAACTGTGGTTAAAATGTATCGTATTTATATCATTTTCTGTTATTGAATTAAAGCTTAATTTTATACATAGATTGACAGAAAATTAAAAATCCAAACCGTACTACACATTCTATATGTTTTTGTCTGTTTTTGATTAAATTAAATTATTTAGAAGGCAGAGAGAGAGAGAGAGAGAGAAAGCTATTCCATCCACTAGTTTACTCCCCAAATGCCACAATAGCCAGGGCTGGGCCAGGCCAGAGCCAGGAACCTAGAACTCCTATCGAGGTCTTCCATGTGGGTGGCAGGGACCCAGCTATTTCAGTCATCATCTGCTGCCCCCCCAGGGTGTGCTTTAGCAGGAGGCAGGATCAGAAGCAGAGCCTGGACTCAAACCCAGGGACGCCAACAGGGGGTGTGGGTTTCCCAAGCAGTGCCCCAGCGGCTGCACCAAAGGCCTGCCCCATGTATGTTTACTGTGGAAGCAAGTAGTGTGATTCAACCTCAGTGATGGAAATATATTCCTATGTCATTAAAACTCAGGAACTCAGAATGGAACCTTCCATGCATCTAGAACTGAGTGGATCATTTATTATTTTTTTTCCCAAGCTTTTCCCACTTTGGTCATGAACCTCTATTATACCCAGTATGATCCTAGTTTCCTATGATTCCAGTTTCCTTTTCCTGAAGTATACCTCTGAGTGATTTTCCATGTAGAGTATGTGATATCAAACATTTTGAGTTAGGACATTTCTCTGGCATTGTCCTCTAACTTGATTTGTTTGGGTAGGTATAGAATCCTGACCAAGACACCCTCTGAGCAAACGTCTGGTAGGTTCCTCTGGGAGGAGGAGCCCTGTCCTTACCCTGCTTAGCCTTGTTTTAGAGCAAGAATTCCGCCAAGTCAGTTTAATGAGAATTCCCCCACCCTTGATATCTGGTTACTGTTGTTATCTGCTCAGGTTCATCACTCCCTACCCTTGATGCCCAGGTTTTTCACTTACCTTTAGCAAGAACCGAGTTAGGCCAACTTACTAAGAGTCTCCCTGGTCCTGATGTCTCCTCTTAGCAATTTCTCATCCACTCTCCATTGACCCTGTTTGTTGGCTATAAATCCCCAGTTGTCTTTGCTGTATTGATTCTGGCTCAGTTTTCCTGAACCGATCTCTGCTTCTGTAGTAACACTAAATAAGATACCTCGGGACCAGCACTGTGGCCAGCCTGTTCTGGCTGCTCCACTGCTAAGGGATCCAGCTCTCTGCTAAGGGCCTGAGAAAAGCAGCAGAAGATGGCCCGAATCCTTGGGCCCTTGTCACAGACCTGGGAGACCCCCGGATGAAGCTCCTGGCTTCCAGATTCACCTGACCCAGTCCTGGCTGTTGCGGCCATTTAGGAAGTGAACCATCAATGGAAGATCTATTTCTCTCTCTGCCTCTCCTTCTCTCTCTGTAACTCAAAAATAAATAAAATAAATAAATAAAAATAAATCTTTAAAAAAAACCTTTCTTTACTGCTCTTAGCTAGTATCTAGTTTAGTTTTCTTTAACAATTCTAGAGTCATATACTTTATCCCTCACAGCTTTTTCAACGACTATTGTTAATGATGACAAATCTCATTCCTTTACAGGGAACCTAGTTTGTCTTTGTTTTTTCTTCCCTGGGCGCTTGGTTGCCCCCACGCACATTCTTACAGAGAGGGCCCCGCGTGTGTATTTTTCTAAAAGGCTTGTCCCTTAACAACGGGCTCTGGGTGAGCAGGAAGAGCACACCACACAGGTTTCTTCCAGGCTGTGTGGGAGGGGAGTGGGCAGTGGGTCCCATGACACCCTGTGTTCTGCCAGGCTAAGTATTCTCTCCAGCAATCCTCCCCAGGCCAATCCCCACTGCTTTTAGAGGGCCATTCTCATACTTAAGCTTTCAGACAAAAGATACCAGCACCAGATACCCTTATAAGGATGGAGGAACGAAGGCCCAATTGTCCCTGTCGCGTTTGTTATGTTTTAATGCAAGGCTTGACTGGATGACCTGGTAACTAGACTAAACCTCCTTTTGCTGATGTAAAAGACTGTTTGCTCTGAGAAGAGCTTCCTATGTCTGCTAAGACTCGGCTCAAGCCTCACCTCTTTCCTGTGACCGCCCTCAGCCTCCCGGTGCTCAGCGTATGCAGTGTCTATCATCTGCTGCAGACCAGCAGGTTCTTGAGAGCAGAGGCTGGGTCTAATTCACAATGCAGAGGAGCTGGGACAAACACGGTGCTCAACGAATCCTGACTTGCTAGTTGGATGAGTATCAAAGGCAGCCATAGCAGATGTGCAAATCCTTCAAAGGCCACCAGTCCAGACTCTCATCTGGGGACAGTGAGGGAGGGGGATCTGGGAGTCTGCAGTCTACTGCCCTGCAGCTGCCGAAGGAGGCCAGGCGGCAGCTCTGCAGCCTCTAGCACAGTAGGAAAGGTAAGCCTCTGAAAGGTTAAAAACACAAACAGGTCACAGTATTCCTGTATCCAAAAATCTTCCACCATCTCCAGTGTATTTCTTCTTTTGTCTTTAAATTTAAAATTAAAAAAATTATTTGAAAGGCAGAATTACAGAGAGGAGGAGAGACAGAGAGAGAAAGAGATCTTGCATTCACTGGTTCAATTCCCAAACAGCTACATTGGCTAGGGCTGGGCCAGGCAGAACACAGGAGCCAGGAGCTTCTTCTGAGTCTTCCACATGGGTACAGGGGCCTAAGCACAAGAGCCATCTTCGAGTGCTTTTCCAGGCTCATTAACAGGGAGGTGGCTTGAAAGTGGAGCAGCCTGGATGAGAACCTGTATGGGATGTCAGCTCTGCAGTCATCAGAGCCTTAGCTGGCTACAGCACACCCCCAGCCCCTCTCCAAGGTATTTCAAAGTAAGACTAATGTATGGGGCTGATACTGCGGCATAGCGGGTTGAGCTGCCACCTGCAATGCTGGCATCCCATATGAGCACCGGTTTGGGTCCCAGCTACTCCATTTCCAATCAGATCTCTGCTATGGCCTGGGAAAGCAGTACAAGATGGCCAGGTTCTTGGGCTCCTGCACTCATGTGGGAGACCCGGAAGAAGCTCCTGGCTCCTGACTTCAGATCAACTCAGCTTCAGCCATTGTGGCCAGTTGGGGAGTGAACCAGAGGATGGAAGACCTCTCTCTCTCTCTGCATCTGCTTTTCTCTGTGTGTAACTCTACCTTTCAAATAAATATTTAAAAAAAAGAATAATGAATGTAACCTGGTCTGCTAGACTCCATATAATATGACCTGGAATATCTCTGCAGTCCAGTCTGGAAGTCCCTCCTTCTAATTTTCATTCAGACTCCTTCTATCTGTTCCTCCAATGAGATGCTCACCTGACTTTGAAATCAAATCTGGCCAACAGATGTTGAAGAGCAGAGTGACTGGGGAGGTGCTGTGGTGGCTCAGATGTGACCCGAGGACTCAACATTCAGGTGTGGGGAAAGGCAGTTGCGACATCCCAGAGCCATAGGTTGTGAATGTTCTCAGGGGACACGGGTCCACCTCTGTGTCTCTTGGTGATGTCTGCAGTTCTTAGGGGAGAAGCTCTGAGTGTTTGGACTGGGCCACTCTCTTAACCGGGAACTAATGCTCTCTGGTGCTTTAGTGTAGACTTCCCAAGAGCATGTCTTGAAATAGACTCACATGTCAGGGGCTGTTAGAAGGCATCCCAAGGAGTAAAGCAGTACAACTGGAAATGGAAGGAAGCCACATCAGACAAGTCCCACAGAACATGACACTGGCTCAAGCCCGCAGGATACCCCTGTAGACTGTTGCAGGAACCTCTCACACTTGTCCAAACTGGAGGAAAAACGCTGGAGTATTTAAATGTCCCTGCACCCACCACCATCGGTTCAGCGTTGCTGCCAGGAATTCCTACACCTCCAGGCCCTCCTAGCTCCTCATCAGCATGGCCAAGAGGGCTCTGCGGCTTAACACAGTCCTCTCAAACATACAGGTGCAGACCAGGAGCTAAAGAACATAAGAGAACCATAAAACAGTCAGGAGTTTGAGTGCGTATGGGAAGATGACTAGGGGCAGTTGCCACGCCCAGCCTGAAGATCACAGAGATGAGGTCACCAGGTCTCTTTCGCTTTGACACGCCTCCCCTGGTTGCATCCAAACTATGATTAGCATATAAGCCTGTCAAAGAAAAATACTGGGTTCATCAGTTGGCGGATGACTATTTCAGATCAGCTGATGGCAATTCACCCAATTATATACTAGGAAATATTTTTAGAGGCCACAAATTAAGTCTCATTAAACTTTGAAAGATAGGTATTATATAAAGTATCTTCTCTGTCCACAACAAGCTCAAGTTAGAAATCAGTAACACGGGGGCCGGTGCTGTGGCATGGCCGGTAAAGCTGCCGCCTGCAGCACCCACATCCCTTATGGGCGCCAGTTCAAGTCCCAGCTGCTCCACTTCCGATCCAGCTCCCTGCTAACATGCCTGGGAAAGCACATTATGAAACCACAGAATACAAAAGGAGAAATTTATGTCTACAAATGTTTCTGTGAAAAACACAAGAGGGGATGGATTCTCATCTAACAGTTAAGACCCTGACTAAGATGCCCACCCCATACAGCAGTATCTGGATTTGGTACCCGACTCCAGCTCCTGGCTTCAGCTTCCTGCCAATGCAGGCCCCAGGAAACAGCAATGACCAAGTGGCTGCATTCTTGCCACCAACGTGGGAGACCTGGATTCAGCCTGGCCCTGTTCTGAGCACTGTGGGCAATAAGGGAGTGAACAAGCAGGTGAGAGCTCTATTTCTCTGTCTCTCAAAAACAATTTCTTTCTACACAAAAATTAAGAGAAAGCCTTTTCCTTTGTTGTATCCTAGAAAGCAAGACAGATCACCTGCAATTCTCTTGGGGCCACTCAGAAAATTCAGCCGGGGTTCTTGCTCTTGCCATGTCTGCTCCGATTGGCACAGACTTGATTCAGAAACTTGGCTTCAGTAGGTGCCCCAGTATTTCCATCAGCAGGGGCCCACATACTTGGACCACCTTTCACTACTTTCCCAGGCTCAGTAACAGCGAGCTGAGTCAAAAACAGAACAGCTGGAACTTGAACTGGTGCTCTTATATGGGATGCTGCCATTGCAAGCAGTGGCTTAACCTTCTGTGCCACAATGCCAGCTCCCAACTCCTTTTCTGATCTAGCTTCCTGCTAATCCCCACCTTGGGAGACAGCAGGTGAATAGTCAAATAGTCGTGTCCCTGCCACCCATGTAGGAGACAGAGATTGCATTCTGGGCTCTGGCTTTGGCCTGGCCTAGCCTTGGCTATTGTGGACATTTGGAAAGTGAACCAGCAGTTGGGATAAGTATCTTTGTGTGTCTTTGTTTATTTCTACCTTTCAAATAAAAATTTATTAATTAATTTAAAAAGAATAAAATAGGAATTGATAGGAATTATCTGAAGAGATAAGAGACTTGTACAATGAAAACTATGAAACATTTCTAAAAGAAATTAAAGCAGGCATAAATAAACAGAAAGACAACCCACATTCACGGATCGGAAGGTTTAATGTTAAGATGTCAACATTTTCCAAAAAGAACCACAGATCCCCATCACAATCCTAAGAACTTTTTTGTGTAAGTAGAAAAGGTATATCCTAAAATTCATATGGAATCTCAAGGAATTCTGAGTAGCCAAAACAGTCCTGAAAAAGAACAAGGCTGGGGGACTTGTAGTTCCTGATTTAAAAACTGATGGTGAAGCTATAGAAGTTAGAACAATGTGGTACTGACATTAAGATAGATGCATAGACCAATGGGATAGTATAGTGTGTCTAGAAATGAACCTTTGCATATATGATCAAATGACTGTCAGCGAGGATGCTAACGAGTCAATGGAAAAAGTTTAATCTTTTCAACAAATAGTGCTGAGGACACTGAATAGTCACATGCAAAACAATGAGGTCAAACCCTTACTTAACACCATATTCAAAAAGTCAAAGTCTGACAAGAAAACCAAGGGTAAAACTTGACAACATTGGATTAGGCAGTGATGTCTTGGATACAATACCAAGGACATAGGCAACAAAAGAAAAAATAAGCAAACTTGATTTCAAGAAGATTAAAACATTTTGTGTATCAGGGACACTGTCAACAGGGTAAAAATGCAACCCCCAGAATGTGAGAAATTTTTTTGGAAATTATATGTCTGATAAAGGATTAATAGCCACAAAATAAAGAGAACTCTTAAAGCTTAACAACAGTAACAACAAAGCAACCCAATTCAGAAGTGGGCAAAGTATATAATTTATGAATTTACATTTAGAAAATTAAGAAGTGTTAATGGGTAAAGAGCTTAAACAGACACTTCTCTAAAGAAGATAACCAAATGGTGAATCAGCCCATGAAAAGATACTCAACATCACTAATCATTAGGGAAATACAGATCAAAACCACAATGTGGTATTACCTCAAACCCACTAGAGTGGTGTTTGAGAAAAACCGAACTGCTCTTCATTTCTCATGCTTAACACAGTGTGAAGAACACTTCAGAAACCAGACTTGTGGGGTTTTTTTTCCCACACATCAATTCTCCAGCAGACACCAAAGATTGTTCTATAATTCAACTCAATTCTGACTTTCAATTCCTGGAGTAAGTCAGATCCCACAGCTCAGTTCAAGTCCTGGCAGCTCCAGTTCTGATCCAGCTCCCCTGCTAATGGCCTGGGCAAAGCAGCAGAACATGGCCCAAGTGCCTGGGCCTCTGCCAGCCATGTGAGAGACCTGGATGAAGCTCCTGCTTCTGGCTTGGGCCTGGCCCCGGGGTATTGTGGCTATCTTGGGGGTGAACCAGCAGA
The DNA here is from genome assembly GCA_949820135.1 of Sylvilagus floridanus. NCBI lineage: Eukaryota > Metazoa > Chordata > Mammalia > Lagomorpha > Leporidae > Sylvilagus > Sylvilagus floridanus. The sequence continues at coordinate 30,963,280 of OX463225.1, forward strand.
TGGAAGATCTCTCTCTCCCTTTCTCTCTCTCTGTGTCTCTTCCTCTCTCAGTGTAACTCTAACTTAAAAAAATGTAATAGTACTATGGTTTTAATGATCTGTGATGATTTTAAAATTTACTGTATATGGGTGAAATGGTCGTCTTTCCTGTTGATGATTGTTTATAGCCCTTGCCTATGTTCCCACTGGACTAGGGTCTTTTTATATTTTACTTGTTGATCTCTTTATTTAGAGGCGCATTAAGCCCTTGACTGTAATGTAAATTTAAAATGTCACCTCAAAAACTAAAAAGAAAGAAGGAAGGAAGGAAAGAGAGAAAGAAGAGAGGGTGGGAGGGAGGAAGGGAATATTATTAAATTCTAGAATCGTATCTATGAACTACATTGAAACTGTTCTTTTTATATTAATATTATTTAACATGAAAACGTCAAGGGGCCGGCGCCATGGTACAGTAGGTTAATCCTCCGCCTGCAGTGCCAGCACCCCATATGGGTGCTGGTTCTATTCCCAGTTGCTCCTTTTCTGATCCTGCTCTCTACTATGGCCTGGGATAGCAAGGGAAGATGGCCCAAGTCCCTGGGCCCCTGCACCCATGTGGGAGACTGGGAAGAAGCACCTGGCTCCTGGCTTTGGATCGGCGCAGCTCCGGCCAGTGCGGCTATTTGGGGAGTGAACCAACGGAAGGAAGACCTTTCTCTCTGTTTCTCCCTCTCACTGTCTGTAACTCTACCTCTCAAATAAATAAATAAAATCTTTAAAAAAAAAAAAAAGAAGGAGAAAGAAAACATTAGGTATCAGAAGAATAATTTAAAAGCCCTTTGTATTGCTCGTTGAACACTCATCTCAAAGTTAACACGTCTACAGATGGACTCTGGCTCATGACCCTCCACACCACAGAGCACTGCCCAAGGCCTCTCAACTTTTCTTTCTCTCCCAGGGCTTCCAGCCTCTAGAAATGGCATCACCATTCACCAGTTGTTCAGAACAAACACTCTGGAGTCATGCTTGGCTTCTCTCTGTCTCTCATCCTATGCATCCAATCCCATTAGTAAGATGCATTTGGAATCTAACCACTTCTCATGATCTCACAGCTGCCATCTTTGTCTGTCATTTCTACCTGAGTGACTCCTAAAGCCCTCTGACCAATGTTCTTTCTTCCACTACAGGACCCTACAATTTGTTCTCCATAAGCAACCAGAATGGTTTTCAGAAAATGTGAATCAAATCATTGTACTTCTTCTCAAAGTTCCAGAAAGCTTCCATCTCACACTCAGAATAAAGTCCAATGTCTTTGAAGCCGGCACAATAGGTTAATTCTCCACCTGCAGCACCGGCATTCCATAAGGATGCCAGTTCGAATCCTGGCTGCTCCTCTTCCGATCCAGCTCTCTGCTATGGCAGCAGAAAATGGTTCAAGCACTTGGGCCCCTGCACCTGCCTGGGAGACCCGGAAGAAGCTCCTGGCTCCTGGCTTCGGATCGGCCCAGCTCCAGATGTTGTGGCCATTTAGGGAGTGACCCAGTGGATGGAAGACCTTTCTCTCTCTCTCCTTCTCACTGTATATAACCCGACCTCTCCGATAAATAAATAAAATCTTTTAAAAAAAAAAATCCAATGTCTTTATGATGGTCTGAAAGGCTCTATCTTATCTGTTCCTACCCTCCAGCTGCTTGTCTCTGGCCGCATCACTCACCTACTCCCCCCTCACCCACTGAGCTCCAACACACTGATCTCCACTACTCCATGAGCCTACCATGCAGGTGCTCACCTCAAGATATCTGCTGTTCTTAGAGCAGACGTTCAGTGCAGTGGTGAAGACACTGCCTGGGACACCCGCATCCTGTATTGCAGTGCCTGGATCCAAGTCCCAGAACCACTTCCCATCCAGTTCCCTGCTAATGCAGACCTGGGAGGCAGCAGTGATGGCTCAAGTGGTTGGGTCCCTGGCTCCTGGCTTAGCTTGGCTCAGCCCTGGCTGTTGTAGGGAGACGTGTGAGTGTGGCTGTGTGTCTGTTTTACTACCTTTCAAATAACAACATAAATTTTTGAAAAAAAGACACTTGTTGTTCCTGCTGCCTGTACTGTTCTTGCCCCAAGTATTTGTATGGTTTCCACCATTGCTTCATTCTGGTCTCTATTCAAATGTCTTCCATTCACTGGTTCACTTCCCATATGGCCACAAAGGCCGGAGATGTGCTGATCCAAAGCCAGGAGCCAGGAGCTTCCTCCGGGTCTCCCACATGGGTGCAGGGGCCCAAGGACTTGCCCATCTTCTACTGCTTTCCCAGGCCACAGGAGAGAGCTGGATCAGAAGAGGAGCAGCAAGGACTCAAATCGGCGCCCATATGGGATGTTGGCACTTCAGACCAGGGCTTAAACTCTCTGCTCCAAAGTGCCGGCCTCCTGAATACCTCGTTTATAGCCTCAAAACCTAACAAGTTTGTGTGCTCCTTCAGTATAGACCTCGTGCCTCTTTCATGATGGAGGCACTGAGCAGACTCCAGAGCTCACAGTGGTCAATGAAAAACCCAAGGAAGGAGTAGACTGAGAGCAACGACCATATCAGAAAGTGGCAGGGCAGGATGCTTCTGTGGTGCAGTTTAAGGTTAAAAGGCACACACTGTTTTGTTTTTTAATATTTATTTATTTGAAAGTCAGAGTTACAGAGAGAGAGAGAGAGAGAGAGATAGCGCTCTTCAGAGGTGCCTTCCTGCAAACCATGAGACCACAGGGCATCACTATCTACTTTTTTCAGAGCAAAACTACTCTTGTCCATTTTTGTTTACTGGCTTATTATCAGACTTCTCTCTAAAAGAGCACTGACCAATGGAATGAAAATGTTCTTGTGTCTGAGCTGAGTTTTTATATGGCCCCAAAGCATGTGAATGTGGCCAATGCAACTGAATAAATTGAAAAATAGTCACAAGGGGGGCAGGTGCTGTGTTGTAGCAGGTTAAACCACCAGCTGTAGTGCCAGCATCTCATATGGGCACCAGTTCAAGTCTCAGATGCTCTACTTCCAATCTAGCTTTCTGCTATGGCCTTGGAAAGCAGTAGAAGATGGCCCAAGTCCTTGAACCCATGTGGGAGACCCAAATGAAGCTCCTGACTCCTAACTTCAGATTGGCATAGTTCTGACTGTTATGACCATCTGGGGAGTGAACCAGTAGATGAAAAACCTCTCTCTCTCCCCTTCTCTCTCTCTTTCTCTCTCTCTCTGCCTCTGCTTCTCTGTAACTGCCTTTCAAATAAAAATAAATATATTTTTAAAAATAGCCATACTGGGGAATGCAGTTCTAGTAGGTAATCTCTGAGAGAGCAAGGACTTCCTTTATATTATGCTGCGCTGTACCCTCAGAACCTAGAACGATTAAAGGCTCCTACCCAAGATAGTCCCTGGAGGATCAATTCTTTGCAACATTTTAAATTTTTTGTGTACTACCTTGTAGATTTTGCAGACATCTTTTCAATATTTTGCAGACAGAGGATGCTTTGTCCTTAAGGCAGATTCCCAAGGCCAAAGTCTCACCTTAGATGGATCCCAACTTTTGTGGAGTTATTTGCCTTGGATCACTCAGTGAAGAGATTTCATTGCCCACAATCACTTGGGGGAAACTCCATGCATGGAAAGAGTGGGCTTGGTCCTGGGTGTAGGAGTGGCGGCTGATTCTCATTTAGGAAGGCCAGCTATTAGAAAAGGCAGGGGCTTGTTCATTCATCCAACAACTAATATCCACTGCGACAGAAGCTCATAAGTATTGTCCTTGTTTCTACAGGCACTACCCTTTCCCTTTTTATGGATGGGGTGGAAACACTGCAATTTATTAAACCTATTTTGTATTGGCTTGTTGAGAATTTAAGTTATACCCAAGCTGGAGCCAGGAGCCAGGAACTCCATCCTAGTCTTCCACGTGGATGGTGGGTTCCAAGTACTTGTGTCATCCTCTGTTGCTCTCTTAGGCACATTAGTAGGGAGCTGGATCAGAAGTGAAGCATCCAGAACTCCATCGGGTGTCCACATGGGATGCAGGCGTTCCAAGTGGCAGCTTAAACTGCTGCACCACAACCCTGGCCCCCCGTTACTGGATTTTACAAATATCTGCAACTAATTCTTCCTGTATGAAGCTTTTTGCTGTTAGTGTATTATTTCTTTATAGGGTGATTGTGAATGTGGGTTCTGGAAGGCGAATGTCCAGTTTTTAACACTACTTATGACTTCTTGTATGTGTCAGTTTAGACAGATTACTTAATTTCTCTGTGCTTCAGTATTTCAAAATAGGGTCACTATTGCCATCTTTCTAATAGGATGATTGTGAGAACAGAGATAAATAAATAACATACAAAGTACCAGGGGCTGGCTCTGTGGTACAGTGGGTTAGTCCTCCACTTGCAGTGCCAGCATCCCATATGGGTGCCAGTACTAGTCCCAGCTGCTCCTCTTCCAATCCAGCTCTCTGCTGTGGCCTGGGAAAGCAGTGGAGGATGGCCTAGGTCCTTGGGGCCCTGCACCCATGTGGGAGACTGGGAAGAAGCACCTGGCTCCTGGCTTCAGATCAGCATAGCTCTGGTTGCTGCGTCCATTTGGGGAGTGAACCAACGGAAGGAAGATCTTTCTCTCTGTTTCTCCCTCTCACTGTCTATAACTCTACCTCTCAAATAAATAAATACAATCTTAAAAAAAAAAAGAAACAACAAAGTACCTGGACCTGAGTTAGTACTCAACAAGGGATAATTACTATCATTATTATTAACTGTTGACCCAGGAGTAATTTCAGGGACAGACAGTAGTGAGAGCTTCTCCGAACCATGGTCTTGCCTGCACTCCAAGATGGAGTAAGAAAAGCTTGAATACATGCTCCTTTCTTCTTGCTCTTCATTTCTTGACCAGATAGAGGACTCTGCCAAGCTAAACACTGTCCTCCTCCTCCTCCTTCTCCTCCTCCTCCTCCCCCTGCCCCTCTCCTTTTCCTCCTTCTCCTCCTTTTTCTTTTCTTTCTTTTTTTTTATAGGTATTTATTTGAAAGGCAGAGTTACAGAGAGGCAGAGAGAAAGAGAGGGAAAATCTTCCACCTGCTGGTTCATTCCCCAAATGGCCACAATGGCTGGAGCTGGGCCGATCTGAAGCCAGGAGCCTGGAGCTTCTTCCGGGTCTCCCACGTGGGTGCAGTGGAGTAGAGGCTGGCGGTATGGCGCCGTAGGCTAAAGCCCCGGCCTGCAGTGCCAGCATCCCATATGGGCGCCAGTTTGAGTCCCAGCTGCTCCTTTTCTGATCCAGCTCTCTGCTATGACCTGGGAAAGCAGTGGAAGATGGCCCAACTCCTTGGGCCCCTGCACCCTCAAGGGAGACCTCAAGGGAGACTCCTGGCTTCGGGTCAGCTCAGCTGTGGCCGTTGTGGTCATTTGGAAAGTGAACCAGCATATGGAAGACCTTTCTCTCTGTCTCTCTCTCTCTCTCTCTCTCTCTGTAACTATGTCTTTAAAATAAATAAAAACAAATCTTTTTTTAAAAAAGAAGAAGTGGAGCAAATTGGACTCAAACCAGTGCCCATATGGGATGCCAGCACTGCAGGCAGTGGTTTTACACACTATGCCACAGCCCCAGCCCCAGAGACTTCTTTTTTAAAGACGTATTTATTTATTTGATAAGCAGAGTTATGGAGAGAGACAGCGAGAGATCTTCTATCCACTGGTTCACTCCCCCAAATGGCCACTTTTTAAAAATATTTGGCCGGCGCCGCGGCTCAGTAGGCTAATCCTCAGCCTGCAGCGCCGGCACCGCGGGTTCTAGTCCCGGTCCGGGTGACGGATTCTGTCCCGGTTGCCCCTCTTCCAGGCCAGCCCTCTGCTGTGGCCCGGGAGTGCGGTGGAGGATGGCCCAAGTGCTTGGGCCCTGCACCCCATGGGAGACCAGGAAAAAGCACCTAGCACCTGGCTCCTGCCATCGGATGAGCGTGGTGCGCCGGCCACAGCGTGCTGTCTGCGGCAGCCATTGGAGGGTGAACCAACGGCAAAGGAAGATCTTTCTCTCTGTCTCTCTCTCTCACTGTCCACTCTTCCTGTTAAAAAATAAATAAATAAATAAAATAAAAAAATTTAAAAAATATTTATTTATTTGAAAGTCAGAGTTACGCAGAGAAAGAGAGAGAGAGAGAGGGAAGTTCACTGGTTCACTCCCCAGCTGCAATAGCCACTCTGGCTGCAATGGTCAGAGTTGCGCCAATCCAAAGCCAGGAGCCAGGAGTCAGGAGCTTCTTCCGGTTTCCCTTGTGGGTACAGGGGCTCAAGCACTTGGGCCATCTTCTGCTGTTTTCCCAGGCCATAGCAGAGAGCTGGATCAGAAGTGGAGCAGCTGGGACTCGAAACGGCACCCATATGGGCACTGCATGCAGTGGCTTTACTGGCTACAAAATGGCCACATTAACAGGAGCCTGGAACTCCATCCTGGTCTCCCACATGGGTGCAGGGGCCCCAAGCACTTGGGCCATCTCCCATTGCTTTCCCAGGTGCATTAGCAGGGAGCTGGATGAGAAGTGGAGTAGCCAGGACTTGAACTGACCCTGATTTGGGATGCTGGCATCACAGGCAGCAGCTTAACCCACTGCACCACAACGCTGGCCCCGCTGTGAGACCATCGCCGAGAAGCTGGTTGGTTCCCTCTGAAATATTCCACAGTTGCTCTCAGGGAACCTTGGATTGGGAAGTTGACCAATTCAGAGACAACTAAAGCTCCAACTGGAAGAAACCATCAACACCTTTCCCCAACACAGGGATACTGATTGAAAGACACAGATTGAAAGACACATTGTAACTCTTTCAGTTCCATTTGAACTGGACACAACACACAAGCAACCCAAACAGGGGCCTCCTAGCCCAGGATCTGAGAGCTCTGTCAGCCACAATCTGGCTCAGAAAGTGGAGTCATTATAGTCAAATTCACAGAAGCCTAAGCCTTCTTGAAGGATTTTTGAATGTCCTGCTGATGGTGGTCATGCCCTGGGAGAGGAGGAAAGGAGCTGGGGTGTCTGTTTCTGTTGGGAAAGGCCTGGAATCCCTCTTAAGAGGAGCAAAGGCTCTGAGGGTGCGCCTCCTGCTGGGCGCACTGAGACCACAGGTGGCTCCTTGGCTTTTTCCTTCTGAATATGTAACTGGAGGCACTGGTCCAGTAACAGCCTGTGACTCAGGAGGGGCCCCCTCAGCATCTGTAGTCGCCTCCATCCTGCAGGACAGCGCTGTTGGCAGAACAATGGATAATGAGAGAATGAGCTTCTGGTGCCGTAGCTTTGCCTTTGTCTACTGGTACCCAACAAATAAGCACCCTCCCCCCTCTTCTTTTTTTCTTATTTTTATTGATCAATTTTAATTTTTATTTGCAAGGCAGGCATGCATGTGCACACACACACACACACACACACACACACGAGATCTATCTGCTAGTTCACTCCTCATGCTCACAACAGTCAGGGCTGGACCAGGTCAAAGCCCGAAGCTCAGAAATCAATCCAGATGTCCCATGTGAATGGCAGGGACCCAAGTGGCTGAGCTCTCCTCTGCTGCTTCCCAGGGTGCCCGTTAGTAGGAAGCTGGGTCACAAGCAGAGTAGCCAGAACTCAAACCAGGCATTTGGCTATGGGACAAGGGCATTCCAGGGTAAGATCTAGCTGCTGCGTCAGTCTCCACCCTTCCCTCTCTGGCTTCCAGAGGCAGGCTCCACTCAGAAGCTGGAATTCCTTCTACCCTCAATCCTCCTGTCTCACTCTGGAGCCATTCAGAACAAAGCATGCCAATTTATTAATAAATATTTCCTTTGATGAGGAGGCTTTCATCTGTTGAGAAGCAAAATAAAATGCTAGCAGTTCAGCCCTGAATTGCACTGGGATCCTGGAAGCTCAGCTTTATTGGATGTTGGCCAAAAACACTAAGCCATCAGAGTAAATAGAATCTATTCAAGTGGACACGATCAGTTATTTAGTTAGAACAAAGAAAAACTCCTCTTTCTAGGTAAAATTTAAAAATGCTCACATAAGAGCGTTTATTAAAACCCTGAGGCTTCTCAAGGTAATTGGATTATGCAGAGCTCAGCCTTCCCTGATTGATGGTCGATGCCCCCAGAGTTATTTTCATGCCAGCTCCCAGAGTTTCAGAACTCAACTGTTAGCATATAGTTGAATGTCACTTCATAATAAACAGATGAACTGAATTACAATGATCAGTGACAGTTATTAAAATAATATGATTATAGCCACTGGGGAAAAATGTCTACAGGTAAGAAGGAACTGGATAAGTGAATTAAATTTTTAATCAGGTTATGCAAAAAGACCGTAACAGGAAACTTTTGGAGAATATAACTTGTCTCAAATATGCCTTCTGCTTGGAAGCCATTAGTTTTAGGGTCACCTCTACCAGCAAAGGTCAGTGTACTAGAACTACAGTAGAAAACAACTTCAACTCTGTTGTCAACATCCATTGAAGGTCTAGGGTAGGAGAAGACATTTGGCCTACCAGTTAATTGGTGGCTTAGGACACCTGGGTCCTGCATTGCAGTGTCTACCTAGTTTGAGTCATGGCTCCAGCTCCTAACTCCAACACCCTGCTAATGCACACCCTGGGACTTAGAGGTGAGGACTCAATTGGGTTCCTGCCACCCACACATGTGGGAGACCTGGATCCACTTCTTGGCTCCTGTCTTCAATTCCTGGACTCTGTGGCATTTGGAGGGTGAACCAGCAGATAGAAGCTGGCATTCTTTCATTCTCTCTTCATTCTTTCATTTTTATCTCTCAAATAAAAAGAACGAGAAATGGGTGGTGGTGGCTACCGCGGACAGAGCTCCTTGAAGGCTTAGGGCACACGGGGAGAATACCAGGTGGTGGGGTGCTGCCTGCCCACCCCTAAGGGCCTCACACTGCCCTTCTACAGCGTGGGGATCTTCCCACCTACTCACGTGGTGGCCAAGACCCGCTTCTGGTCTTGAGGGAAACTGCCTACTGCGGGCAGGTTTTAGAGAAGTCTGCCTTGCTGGCGAAGCACTTCCGCACGCAGCTGCGCTAAGACTCCCATAGAGCGACTGCGACGTGGCCGCACGATACTGCGCCCAGCTAGATCGCAATCGCGGAGGACTTGGCGGCTGGCCCCTGTCTCCAGCCGGGGTTCGGCTTTCCACCACCCCAGGATCCAGTTCACGCCCCACTGCCAGGTCCTGAATCACCAGTGCCAGTACTGCCTCACCACCAAGGGGCCCAGCTTCTACTTATGGGTAGGAAGACTCCGCAGGATCTGCTCCAGTAAAAGCCTTATTAAATAAAAGGGGCGGGGGGGGGGGGGACAGCTCAGTAGGCTAATCCTCAGCCTGCGGCGTCGGCACAGCGGGTTCTAGTCCCGGTCCGGGTGACGGATTCTGTCCCGGTTGCCCCTCTTCCAGTCCAGCTCTCTGCTGTGGCCTGAGAGTGCAGTGGAGGATGGCCCAGGTGCTTGGGCCCTGCACCCCATGGGAGACCAGGAGAAGCACCTGGCTCCTGCCTTCGCATCAGCGTGATGTGCCGCCAAGTGCCGGCCGTGGCGCCCATTGGAAGGTGAACCAACGGCAAAGAAAGACCTTTCTCACTGTCCACTCTGCCTGTCAAAAGGGGGGGGGGGGCAGAGGGGATGCTTTTGCATGTTTTAAAAAATATCAGCTGTGGGCCGGTGCTGTGGCTGCAGTGGGTTAACGCCCTGGCCTGAAGCACCGGCATCCCATATGGGCGCCGGTTCGAGACCCGGCTGCTCCACTTCTGATCCAGCTCTCTGCTGTGACCTGGGTAATCAGTAGAAGATGGTCCAAGTCCTTGGGGCCCTGCACCTGCGTGGGAAGACCCGGAAGAAGCTCCTGGCTCCTGGCTTCGGATTGGCATAGCTCAGGAGTGGTGGCCAATTGGGGGAGTGAACCAGCAGTTAGAAGACTTCTCTCCTCTCTCTCTCCCTCTCTCTCTCTCTCTCTCGCTCTCTCCCTCTCCCTCTCCCTCTGCCTTGCTTCTCTGTTAACTCTGCCTTTCAAATAAATACATCTTAAAAAAATAACTTTAACAAATCAAAGGCTAGCAGAGGAATTTTTATCTATGGCAGATTGCATGAGGACGTTCATCCGTTCAAACATGTCTACTGAATGCTTGCTGAAGCTGGTGCCCAGTGCGGGGTACTGAGATGCAGATGTGAACCAGACAGACACAGCTTTTCCTTCCTAGAACCTGCTAAACTGTGGGGCGGCAGATGCAATGGAATAACTAAGTAAAAATCATAAAATTAACCTCTGCTCAGTTCTATACAGACAAAGTGCAGAAAAGGCGTTTAACCTAGGCTGGCAAATCATGCCTGCGAGGTAAGTTTGCTCTGCACAGCTTGGGTTGGAGATGAACAGGGGGCCATTCCCTGTGGAGGAAGGAGGCCCTGTGGGAGGAGTGAGGGTAGAATCTGCTCCTTATGGTGGCATCATTTATGGTTACATCATTTATGGGTGAGAACAAAGCCACTAGAAGGCTATACATGTGTAGTAGCCATGGCCTCCAGGGAGAAGACAAAGACCAATGATTACCAATAACATGTATCGAACACTTACTATCAGCTCTGAACTTTGTCCAAGTGCTAAGGAAATGGACTGATAAAGGCCAACAACAACCCCATGACGTGAATGCAATCACCTGCAATTTCCTTCCTTTCTTTCCCTCTTTATTCTTTCTGCTCACTTTTCAATGAAGAAATCAAGACATGAAATTAAGGCCAAGGTGAGACTGTCAGCAACAATGAGAATCTGAGTAAGATCATGTAGCATTCGTGTCAGCATCTGACTTATTTCACTTAATATAAGGTCCTCCATGCCATCTGCATTTTTGTAAATGACAGAATTTAAATTTCTGATGCCTGGGGCCGGCGCCATTTCTCACTTGGTTAATCCTCCGCTTGTGGCACTGGGTTCTAGTCCAGGTTGCTCCTCTTCCGGTCCAGCTCTCTACTGTGGCCCAGGAGGGCAGTGGAAGATGGCCCAAGTGCTTGGGCCCCTGCACCCACATGGGAGACCAGGAAGAAGCACCTGGCTCCTGGCTTTGGATTGGCGTAGCTCCGGCAGAGGCAGCCATTTGGGGAGTGAACCAATGGAAGGAAGACCTTTCTCTCTGTCTTTCTCTCTCACTAACTCTAAAAAAAAAAAAAAAGAAAGAAAGAAATTTCTGATGCCTGAATATGTGTACATAGTCCACATTTTCTTTATCCATTCATCCCTTGATAGAATCTTTGGTTTCTTTTTTTAAAAAAAAGATTTATGTATTTATTTGAAAGTCAGAGTTACACACACACACACACACACACACACACACACACACAGAGAGAGAGAGGTCTTCCATTCGCTGGTTCACTCCCCAATTGGCCACAATGGCCAGAGCTGCGCAGACTGAAGCTAGGATCCAGGCGCTTCCTCCAGGTCTCCCACACGGGTGCAGGGACCCAAGAACTTGGGCCATCTTCTACTGCTTTCCCAGGCCATAGCAGAGAGCTGGATCAGAAGTGGAGCAGCTGGGACTTGAACTGGCACCTATATGGGATGCCAGTGCTTCAGGCAGCGGCTTTACTTGCTATGCCACAGTGCTGGCCCCATGCTTAGTTTTATATCTTGTCTATTGCACATTATACCCCATAAATTTGTATAAATAAAGACACATCATGAATAAAAGAAAGCAAGCAACAGAATCTAAAACTCAGAATTCAGTCCCTAGAGCCAAAGCCTAACCTCACCGCTACGGTGAGGCTTGCCAGCTCCTAGGGGTCCTTATGAACTCATGTGGCTCAGTGACATTGTGTAGTCAAGCATAATTGTGCAAAACCAGTTTGTAAAGGGTCATGTCAACCACTTGCATCCCAATTCAGCCTCTCTCCTCCATCACAGTCAGGAGCATGTGAATAGATTTTTGACCATGAGAGAGAAAAAGGAAGTCATTTTGTCAAATTAAGCCAAGCAACATGTAGCATCTTCCCATAAGCTTGATAAAACGGTCAGACCCCCCCCTCCCAAGAATGCCTGGTACAATTGCAGTAAGGCTTAACCTTCCCTAGTACAGTACACCAAGAGAAAATAAGTTTCCAACCAATCTCCACCCTCCAAAGGAGACTGTAAACTATGCTGTAGAAGAGAAGCAAAGAAACACAGAAACAAAAAAGAACAGAAATCCAAGAACTGCAGGCCTCTGCATCCAAATCTGGGTGCTTGGTCTTCTCAATGAATACAATGCTCCTTTTCAATCTCCAGTTCAATTTCTAGCTTATCACATGTGTTCTTTTTAAAATTTGCTTCAGATATCTTTATTTTTATGAGTTAGGACACAAATCTATTTTAAAAGTTATACACTGTAGGCATAGAAATTTTATTGTTTATTAGAAATGGATGTAGGGTCTTGTGTTGTGACACAGCAGGTTAAGCCATCACTTGAGATGGCCACAGTAGAGAGCATCCCATATCAGAGCACTGGTTTTGAGTCCTGGCTGCTCTACTTCCAATTCAACTCCCTGCTAATGTGCATGGGAGAGCAGTGGAGGATGCCCAAGTACTTGGGCCCTTGCCACACTTGTGGGAGACCTGGATGAAGTTCTAGGCTCCTGGCTTCGACCTGACCCAGCCTCGGCCATTACATTCATTTCAAGATGAAAGATTTCTCTGTCTTCCCCTGCCTCCCCCCGTCCCCCACCCTGTAACTCTGCCTTTCAAGTAAGTGATCTTTTTCAAAAACAAAAAAAAAAAGGGCTGGCGTTGTGGTACAGTGGGTTAAAGCCATAGCATGGAGCATCAGCATCCTATATGGGCACCAGTTCGAGTCCCAACTGCTTCCCTTCTGATACAGCTCTCTGCTGTGGCCTGGGTAATCAGTAGAAGATGACCCAACTACTTGGGCACCTGCACCTGCGTGGGAGACCTAGAAGAAACTCCTGGCTCTTGGCTTCGGATCAGCTCAGCTCTGACCACTGTGGTCATTTGGGGAGTGAACCATCAGAATGGAAGACCTCTTTCTCTCTGGCTCTACTTCTCTCTCTAACTCTTTCAAATAAATAAAATAATTTAAAAAAAAAAAAAAAGAAGAAGAATAGGAGTCAGACCATTCTATAACATCCTTTACTGGCTTTTTTTATTTATGAAACTGGAGGGTGCAAAGTAAAGGACTAAATTAGTTTAAAAGAGCATGGCACTGCAGTGTAGTTGGTAAAGCCACTGTGTACGATGCTGGCATCCCACATAGGTGTCAGTTCAAGTCCCAGCTGCTCCACTTCCAATCCAGCTCCCTACTAATGGCGTGGAAAAAGCAATGGAAGATGGCCCAAGTACTTGGGGCCCTGCCATCCATGTGGCAGACCCAGATAAAGCTCCTGGCTAATGCCTGGCCCACTATTGGCCATTATGGCCATCTGAGGAGTGAACCAGTAAATGGAAGATCTCTTTATCTCTCTGTTTCTCCCCCAGTTCTTTAACTCTGACTTTCAAAATAAATAAATTTCAGCTCAAAACAAATGTATCATGCTAGATAAATTAACTAGGAGCCATGTACTGAGAATCACAATTAAAATAATCTTAAATTATCTTAGAATACTTATGCCAGAGATCAGCATTTAACATACTGTCTTGATTATTTTGAATCCCTTTCAATACATCACATATTCCTTTGAGCCACCTGAGTAATTAATTCATCAACTTTACATATATAATAGCAAAGCAATTTGAGTAAAATACATTTCATTTTAGATTAGCATATTTTGAAATGACTTACAAAATGTGATTTAAAGTATTCTTTGATTATCTTTATAATATTGAAAGATAAATGTAGACTTTTTCCAGTTGACTCACAGTGTATCACTCCAACTTAATTATTTAAGAAAATCCATGCTTTATTAATGTATAAATTTTAAAATGATGTTTGTGGACCAAATAAAGCTGCTTTGCTGACCAATTTTTAAGTTATTATGGTTTAAGGACTAAGCATTATTTGATCTTACGTGCTGAGATCATTCACCACTCCTACTGGCCAACTCATCCAACAATTTGGACTTTCTCAATTTTTTTATGAGAAAGCTGAACTATTGCTTTTCTGTAATCTGTGTATATGTTTATGTGTGTAGAGGAGAGTGTTTTTTGTGTCTTCACTGATTTGGAAAATTTGGGGCAAGCCTCAAAATGAACAGAGATTGATTTCAGTAATTTTGTTGATGTAATAGGAAGCAGGCTGGCCTAGTGTCTACCAGAGATGCAACTTTACCTTCACATCCTCAGTATAAAAGCAATGAGACCCTGGGAACTCAGCTATAGTTTAGCTGGCTGTGCACACTGTCCTGGAGACCGACTCAGCAGGGTAAGAGAATAATCTATGTCAAGAAGTCTTTCCTAGGGGGTGAGAGGGTATTGTTGGGTGTAATTTATGGTATGTAATTTGGATTTTAATAAAACCTTTGATTTTAGGAAATTTTGGTTTGGATAGTGACTGCCTGTGTTTTTTGTTAAAAAAAGAATTTGGAAATTATCAAATATATTTATTCAATCCATTCATGCAGGTGCCTTGGCCTCACCTCAAACCCAATGAATGAGGATCTAGGAGAGTGAAACTACAGCTTCATTCTTTTAAAAAATAATGTATTCATTTGGGGAAGACACAGAGAGAGAAATCCCATTCTCCTATCCACTGGTTCACTCCCTGAATGCCTGCAACTACTGGGAGTCCCAGCTGGAAGCTGGGAACTCAATCTAAAACTCCCACCTGAGTGACAGAAAACCAGCTATGTAAGCCATCACTGCCGCCTCCCAGAGAATGTATTAGCAGGAATTTAGAATTAGGAATGGAGCTAGGAATCAAAACCATGCACATCAATGTGGGAAAAAGGCATCTTAACCTGTGTCTGTTTTTTTTTTTTTTTTTTTTTGAAAGTCAGAGTTACACAGAGAGAGAAGGAGAGGCAGAGACAGAGAGAAGTCTTCCATTCTTTGGTTCACTCCCCAGATGGCTGCAATGGCCCGAGCTGCGCTGAACCAAAGCCAGGAGCTAGGAGCTTCTTCTGGGCTTTCTACACGGGTGAAGGGGCCCAAGGACTTGGGCCATCTTCTACTGCTTTCCCAGGCCATAGCAGAGAGCTGGATCAGAAGTGGAGCAGCCAAGACTTGAACTGGCGCCCAAATGGGATGCTGGCACTGCAGGCAGCAGGTTTACCTGTTACACCACAGTGCCAGCCCCTTAATCGTTGTCTTAAACTGTTGGACTAAACCTGTCCTAGCAATGCATTCAATTACTATTTATTGGTAGCTACCATATGCCAGGCATTGCTCCAGGTGTTTGGGTTAGTTCACTGAACAAATTGGATAAAGATCCCTGTGGCACCTAGGGGAGACAAATGACAGCAACAAACATAATAAATGAATAAGCAAAGTAAATAATAGGTTAGAATTCAGTAAATAAAGTGGGATTTAAAGAATAGAATGGGGCATGGGGGAAATAGTACCATGGCATAGTAGATTAAGCCTCTGCCTGTGCTGCTGGCATCCCATATGGGCACTGGTTTGTGTCCTGGCTGCTCCACTTTCAATCCAGCTCCCTACTAATGTGCCTGGATAGGCATTGGAAGATAGGCCAACTGCTCAGACCCCTGCACCCACATGGGAGACCCAGAAGAAGCTCCTGACTCTTGGCTTCAGATTGGGCCAGATCTGCTGTTTTGGCCATTTGGAGAGTGAACCAGCAGATGAAAGATCTCTCTGTGTCTCTCCCTCTCTCTATCTGTAACTGTCTCTCAAATAAATAAATAAAATCTAAAAAAAAGAGAATAGAATAGGGCAAGGAGGATTTCTAGTATTTGCAGGGGTTGTAATTTCAAATAGGATAGAAAAGGTAGATCCCATTGAGAAGGGATATTTGTCCAAAGACTTGAAAAAGGAGAGAGAATTAGCCACCTGTTGTTGGGGGAAGAGGCCCTGAGGCAATGGGAATAGCACGTTTCCTAGACTCCAAGGCAGAAGTGACCCTGATGTGTTTCAAGAAACAGTGAGTAGGCCAGTACGACTGAGAACGAGCAACAGGGAGAGCGGAGCGGGTGCAAACATGGCAGCCAGTGCCAGTTCAGGTAGAGCTTTATAGTTCAGGTAGAGCTTTATGGACCATCCTAAGAATTTCTACTCTAGATGACTATGTTGCAACCTTGGCACTAGTAACATTTTGGTTTGGATAATTCTGTCCTGTGAATTCTAAAATGTTAAGTAGCATCCTGGGCCTCTTCCCATTTGAAGCCAGTAGCACCCTGCCAATGCAACAACCACAAACATCTCCAGACATTACCAAATGTCCCGTGGTGTAAAACCCTCCTTCCTTCCAACTCTGGTCAAGAATGCTACCCTAGAAGGAATCGAAAACCACCGGAGGGTTGTAAGCAGAGGAAGTTTTAAAAAAAAAAAAACTTTGCTTACATATGATTATGCACTATGAAATTCATCCACAGTGTGAAAAGTCATTGATTTTTAGTGTATACACACACACACACATATATATGTATATATAGTTATACACTCATCACCATAATCTACATTAGAATGTTGGCAGCAGAGGCATTTAGTGTAGTAGTCAAGACACTGATTAAGACACGCGTGTGCCACATTGAGTGCCAGGGCTTGATACCTGGCTATAGCTGCCTGCTAATGCAGACCTTGGGAGGCAGCAGTGATGGCTCAAATAATCGGGTGCCTGTTGAACAGGTAGGAGAAATGGATTGAGTTCCCACCTCCCAGCTTTGTCCAGGCCCATCCCCACCCATTGTGGGGATTTGGGAAGTGAACCAGTGAATGACAGTGCTCTCCCTCTCTCTCCCTTTTTCCCTCTCAAATAAATAAATGAAAATTTTAGGCCGGCGCCATGGCTCACTTGGCTGACCCTCCGCCTGCGGCTCCGGCACCCCAGGTTGTTGTCCTGGTTGGGGCGCCAGATTCTGTCCCGGTTGCCCCTCTTCCAGGCCAGCTCTCTGCTGTGGCCTGGGAAGGCAGTGGAGGATGGCCCAAGTGCTTGGGCCCTGCACCCCATGGGAGACCAGGAAGAGGAGGAAGCACCTGGCTCTTGGCGCACCGGCCGTAGCAGCCATTTGGGGGGTGAACCAACAGAAAAAAGGAAGACCTTTCTCTCTCTCTCTCTCTCTCTCTCTCTCACTGTCTTAACTCTGCCTGTCAAAAAAAAAAAAAAAAAAAAAAGAGGGAGAGAGAAAGAAAGAAAAAGAAATTTAAGAATATATTTTTGTAGTTCCTTTCAAAAAAAGAACACTGTCATCACTCCAAAAAGGAGTACCCGTTACTAGTTATTTTCTTTTTTTTTTTTTTTTTTTTTTTAACAGGCAGAGTGGACAGTGAGAGATAGAGACAGAGAGAAAGGTCTTCCTTTGCCGTTGGTTCACCCTCCAATGGCCGCCGCGGCTGGCGCGCTGCGGCCGGCGCACCGCGCTTGTCCGATGGCAGGAGCCAGGAGCCAGGTGCTTTTCCTGGTCTCCCCATGGGGTGCAGGGCCCAAGCACCTGGGCCATCCTCCACTGCACTCCCGGGCCACAGCAGAGGGCTGGCCTGGAAGAGGGGCAACCGGGACAGAATCCGGCGCCCCGACCGGGACTAGAACCCGGTGTGCCGGCGCCGCAAGGCGGAGGATTAGCCTGTTGAGGTACGGCGCCGGCCACTAGTTATTTTCAAACTCCATTTTTTTGTATCTAGTTGTCGCAGCACTTTTTGATGAAACTATTTTCTAGTTTCTGAGTAAACTGTTTTGTCACCCTTGTCAAAAATCAATCGGTCCTATTATGAGGATTTATTTTTGAGCTCTTTATTCTATTCCGTTTACCAATATCTCTGTTCTCATGCCATTTCCATACTGTTTTTGATTACTGTAGCTTTGTAGTGAGTTTTGAAATCAGGTAGTATGAGTCCTCCAGCTATTCTACTTCCTTGCATTTCCATATGAGTTGTGGGGTCAGCCCATGAGTTTGAAACGCATCCCTGGATGCGTTTCTTTACCTGTAAAGAATTACATTGAATCTGTAGATTGATGTGAGGAGTATGGTCATCTTTTTTTTTTTTTTTGAGATTTATTTATTTATTCAAAAGGCAAAATGAGAGAGAGAGAGAGAGAGAAATCTTTCATTTACTGGTTTACTCCCCAAATGCCCATTAGAGCTAAGGGCTGAGCCAAGCCAAACCCGAGTCAGTAACTTCATCTGGCTTTCTACACGGGTACCTGGAACACAGATATCTGGGCCATCAACTGTTGCCTCTTAAGCACATTAGCAAGAAGCTGGATTGGAAACATGGAGTAGACAGGTCTTAAACAGGGAACTCCAGTATGGGATGTGGGCCTCCCAAGTGGAATCACCAAACATGTGTGCCTCAATCCTCTCTTCTTAATTCAGCAACTCTAACCAATATTATTACATAATTGTCTTATGGCTCCCAAACAACAGAAACATCTCCAGGGTGCTCATTTTGTGAAATGCAGGTATCAGTGATTTGCTCTGCCCATCAGCATTCTTCCCCACCTTTACCCCCCAGCTTCTGCATCTGTGGTTTTGCTTTTACATGATCAAAATGGAAAACATTTGCACTCAGTCTCCTGTGCTATGCTATACATTGATTTGAATATTGAAACAAACAAGGCCCATTTCTATTAATTTGACTAGGTAATTATTATCCAAGGCAAAGCCAAATCATAAATTATAATTTATATAAGTTAATTATATTTCCTGTCTTGCTCAGATTTTTTTATTGTATTTTCAAAATTAAATTACTGGTGAAGCTGTTCATGACAAAAAGTATGAGCAAAGGAACCCATATCTCTCCTGTTGACAGGAAATAGCTAAAGTAGGTTTTATTTTTTTTTAACAAAATCACTTAATTAGTATCTATGAATGTAAAAACTTAAAAGAGGATATGAAAATAAATGAAAAATATTATCCACATGGGAAAAATTGTATCAATTTAAAATATAAGACAAATCACAGACATGTCACTCTAGTGAGCTAGTCTAGTCTACAGACAACATTCAAGATGATACAGATTTTGTGAAATGTTTCTTACTCCATGTAGTGCTGTTTTTGAATTGGATATATGTTGTTTGTGAAATTCTCTTATATGCCCATTCAAATGTCTAAAAACCTATCCCATTGGGTCCTTAGGTACCTGCCCCAAATACAGTCATATGCCATAAATGAGATTTCCAGTCTATAAAGTATAGCATATACAATTGCATACAGTGTACAATATGTGATAATAATAACAATCATTCACTGTTACTGGTTTATGTGTTTACTATACTATACTTCTCCTCATTATTTCAGAGCACATGCCTTCTTATAAAGAGGCAAGGTAATTAAATAACCTCAGCCCAATTTTTTTATGAGGTATTCCAAAAGAAGACATTGCTACCAGAGGAAATAAGAGCACCATGCATGTTATTGCCGCTGAAGACCTTCCAGTGGGACAAGGTGTGGAGGTGGAAGACAGTGATAGCGATGATCTCGACTCTGTATAGGCCAACAATAGCCAGCTGTGTCAAGCTGAAGCTAGGAGCCTGGAATTCCTTCTAGGTCTCCATGTGGGTGGCAGAGGCCCAATCACTTGAACCATCAGCTGCTACTTTCCCAGGCATATTAGCAGGAAGCTGAATCAGAAGTGGAGAAGGCTAGGCTCAAACTGGCACTCCAATATGGTGGGATGTGGGCATCCAAGTAGCAGCTTAACTCACTGGGCCACAACACCTGCTCCATGTCTTTTTTTTTTTTTTTAAGATTTCTTATTTTTATTTATTTGAAAGACAGAGTTAGAGAGAGAGACAGACCTTCCATTTGCTGGTTTACTCCCCAAATGGCCACAATGGCCGAAGCTACACTGATCAAAAGCCAAGAGCCAGGAGCTTTATCCAGATCTCTCACATGGGTTGCAGGGGCCCAAACATTTGGACAATCTTCTGCTACTTTTCCAGGTGCATTAGGAGGGAGCTGAATCAGAAGTGCTCCCATGCGTTGCTGGAGTCACAGACAGCACCTTTACCCACCACAACCCAGGCCCCCCAACCCCCCATGTCTTATTTTTAATGCAAAATTTGTTTAAATTTTAAAATATATCCTTTAGGGCTGGTACTGTGGCACAACAGGTTAAAGCTCCAGTCTGCAGCGCCGGCATCCCATGTGGTCGCCAGTTCGAGTCTCGGCTGGTCCACTTCTGATAGAGCTCTCTGCTGTGGCCTGGGAAAGCAGTATAAAATGGCTCAAGTCCTTGGGCCCCTGCACCCATGTGGGAGACCCAGAAGAGGCTCTTGCTCCTGGCTTCTGATCAGCTCAGCTCTGGCTGTTGTGGCCTATTGGGGAGTGAACCAGTGAATGGAAGACCTCTCTCTCTTGCTCTGCCTCTCTCTGTAGCTGTTTTTCAAATAAATAAAATAAATCTTTTTTTTTTTTTTTTTTTTTTTTTTTTTTACAGGCAGAGTGGACAGTGAGAGAGAGAGACAGAGAGAAAGGTCTTCCTTTGCTGTTGGTTCACCCTCCAATGGCCGCCGCAGTCGGTGCGCTGCGGCCGGCGCACCGCGCTCGTCCGATGGCAGGAGCCAGGAGCCAGGTGCTTTTCCTGGTCTCCCCATGGGGTGCAGGGCCCAAGCACCTGGGCCATCCTCCACTGCACTCCTGGGCCACAGCAGAGGGCTGGCCTGGAAGAGGGGCAACTGGGACAGAATCCGGTGCCCCGACCGGGACTAGAACCCGGTGTGCCGGCGCCGCAAGGCGGAGGATTAGCCTGTTGAGCCACGGCGCCGGCCAATAAATCTTTAAATATATATATATATGGCCTTAGGCATCAACATTTTGCTTATTTTCATTTTATTTGAAAGTCGGAGAGACAGAGAGAGATCTTCCATCTGTAGGTTCACTCTCCAAAAGCCTGCACCAACAAAGGCTGGGCTAGGTCAAAGCTAGGATCCCAGAACTAAAACCAGGTCTTATATGTGAGTGGCAGGAACCCAAGTACTTGAGTTAACATGTGCTACTTCCCAAGGTGTGCCTGCTCGGCAAGCTGGATTGGAAGCAGAGCAGCAGGGACTTAAACTATATGAGATGGGGTATTACCAAGCGGCAATTTAATCGCTGCACCAAACGTCCTCCTCCCCCACAGTTTTAATAGAAAGTTTCTAGAATAAAGATGTAAAGAAGGAAAATATTTTTGTACAGCTGTGCCATGTGTTCTTTAAGCTAAATGTTATCACAAAAGTCAAAAAATTAAAATTAAAAACTTTATAAAGTAAAACAGTTACAGCAAGCTAAAGTTTATGTTTATTATAATTATTATTTTGAGACAACTTATTTTTAATTTACATTGTAGTCAAAGGTGTAATGTGTTTGCTCCTCTGCCACCCATGTGAGAGATGGAGCTCCTGGCTTCAGTCTGGCCCAGCTGAGGCTGATGCAGCCATCTGGGGATGAACCAGCAGCTGGGCTCCTCCCACCCTGTCTTTCTCTCTCTCTCTCTCTCTCTCTCTCTCTCTCTAACACTGACTTCAAAATAATTAAAAAAAAAAAAAAAAGGCTTGAGACTCCCATAACCAAAGAGTTCAACGAATAAAAAGTAAAAAGACAAGCATTCAGTAGGAAAATAGGCAAGGGCTATATACAATGATCAAATGAAAAGATGTTCAACTTCACTCATAAATTTTGAAATAGTCATGAAACAATTAAAACTAAGTAGCATATAACTTCTATCAATTTGTTTAACAAAGATTTTTTTTATTTGACAGATAGAGTTATATATAGACAGTGAGAGAGAGAGACAAAGAGAAAGGTCTTCCTTCCATTGGCTCATCCCCAAATGGCCGTCACGGTCGGTGCTGCGCTGATCTGAAGCCAGGAGCCAGGTGCTTCCTCCTGGTCTCCCATGTGGCTGCAGGGGCCCAAGGACTTGGGCCATCCTCCATTGGGCCATCCTCCACTGCCTTTCCGGGCCACAGCAGAGAGCTGGACTGGAAGAGGAGCAACCGAGACTAGAACCAGCGCCCATATGGGATGCCAGCACCGCAGGCAGAGGATTAACCAAGTGAACCATGATGCGAGCTCCTTAACAAAGATTCAAAACAAGGCCGGTGCTGTGGCGAACCAGGTAAAGCAGGCATCCCGTATGGGTGGCAGTTTGAGTCTCGGTTGCTCCACTCCCAATCCAGCTCTCTGCTTTGGCCTGGGAAAACAGTAGAAGATGGCCCAAGTCCTTGGACCCCTGCACCCGCGTGGGAGACCTGGAAGAAGCTCCTGGCTCCTGGCTTTGGATCAACTCAGCTCTGCAGTCATTGGGGGAGTGAACCATCGGATGGAAGACCTCTCTCTCTCTCTTTCTGGCTCTACTTCTCTCTGTAACTCTGTCTTTCAAATAAATAAAATAAATCTTTTTTTTTTTTTTTTTGACAGGCAGACTGGACAGTGAGAGAGAGAGAGACAAAGATCTTCCTTTTGCCGTTGGTTCACCCTCCAATGGCCGCCACGGCCAGCGCACCGCGCTGATCCAATGGCAGGAGCCAGGTGCCAGGTGCTTTTCCTGGTCTCCCATGGAGTGCAGGGCCCAAGCACTTGGGCCATCCTCCACTGCACTCCCGGGCCACAGCAGAGAGCTGGCCTGGAAGAGGGGCAACAGGGACAGAATCCAGCGCCCCAACCGGGACTAGAACCCGGTGTGCCAGTGCCGCAAGGCAGAGGATTAGCCTGTTGAGCCACAGCGCCGGCAATAAAATAAATCTTAAAAAAAAGAATGCTGCTGTAAACATGGTGGTACAGGTATTTCTTTGATACAATTTATTCTTCTCTTTGGGTAAATACCAAGTGGGGGATTGCTGGATCTGATGGCAAATTTTTTTTAAATATTTATTTATTTGAAAGTCAGAGTTACACAGAGAGGGGAGGCAGAGAAAAAGAGAAAGAGAAGACTTCCATCCGATGGTTCACTCCCCAATTGGCCGCAACAGCTGGAGCTGTGCCGATCCAAAGTCAGGAGCTTTCTTCGGGTCTCCCATATGGGTGCAGGGGCCTAAGAACTTGGACCATCTTCTACTGCTTTCCCAGGCCATAGCAAAGAGCTAGACCAGAAGTGGAGCAGCCAGGTCTTGAACTGGCGCCCATATGGGATGCTGGCACTTCAGGCCAAGACGTTAACCCACTGCGCCACAGCGCCAGCTCTGATGGCAAATCTACTAGTTTTTTTAAGAACTCTCAATACTGTTTTCCATAGTGTCTGCACTAATTTACATTTCCACCTGCAATGTGTAAGAGTTCCCGTTTCCACATCCTTGCCAGCATTTATTGTTCTCTGTCTTTTGGATAACAGCCATTCTGGCAGGGGTGAGGTGATATCTCATTGTGGTTTTGATTTGCATTGTGGTTTTGAAGAAAGAAATTTTAAAAATAAATTTAGTGTAATGTAAGTGTGCAGTGTTCATAAAGGCTACAGAAATGTTTTCGTCTTCACACTCACCACCACTCATTGACTCACACAGAGGAACTTCCAGTTGTCCAAATTCCATTAATGGTAACTGCCCTCGACACAAGAGCCATTTAAAAAAATCTTTTATATTGTTCTTTTCCAGTTCCCTTTCATTTGTGTTACAAATGCCTACAGATTTTGGCCATTGTGTACATCATTCAGTACAATAAAAGGCTGCACAGGTAACTCTGGCCTCGGAGCAACATGGGCTGGGTATGCTCTGAGCTATTCCATCAGGTTTGTAAAAGTATACTCTATGATGCTCACACAACAATAAAATTGGCTAATGACACATTTCTCAGAACATATCCCTGTTGTCAAGTGATGCAAGACTATATTTACTTATAATGTCCTTGGATAACTTAGATAATTTTGGTAAATTGGATATTGCTACTAGTATCTTGCATCTATTAGCTGTGAATATACGTTGACTAAAACTAAGAAAGTGAAAGTCAGAGGTCTTGGAAAGGGTAGGACTTTGTATTTATTTATTTATTGTTTATTTATTAAAAAGGCAGAGAGAGACAGAGAGAGAGAGAATTTGTGTCTGCGGGTTCACTCTCTAAATGGCTGTAACAAAATCAGGGCCCAGAAGCTTCATCTGGATCTCCCATGTAGGTGCAGAGTCCCAAATACTTGGGCCATATTCTGCTACTTTCCCAAGTGCATTAGCAAGGAGCTGGATTGGAAGTGGAGCAAGTGGCACTCAAACCAGTTCTCAGGTGGAATGCTGGCATTGCAGGTGGCAGTTTAATCTGCTGTGCCACAACAATGTCCCCACAGATAAGCCTTCTGTCCAAAGGAAAGTAATAGATAAGGGATAAATTTAATGAGAACAAGCTGGTATACGTCAAAATTTGAAAATAAATGATTATAAAGTTCAGGGCCACATCACAATTGAAATTATGATTTGGTTTGGTCACTTTGGTATATATCAATGTCTTTCTGTCAAAGACCACCAAGAACACAAATCAAAGTTGAGTTTATTAGTTCATTGCAATGAGGGAGATGATAAGCCATTAGGTTCATGGGACATCTCAGACAGAAGGTGTCACAGGGGCCAGCACTGTGGTGCAGCAGGTTAAAGCCCTGGCCTGAAGTGCCAGCATCCCATATGGGCGCCAGTTCTAGTCCTGGCTGCTCCTCTTCCAATCCAGTTCTCTGCTATGGCCTGGGAAAGTAGTAGAAGATGGGCAAGTTCTTGGGCCCCTGCACCCACATAGGAGACCTGGAAGAAGCTCCTGGCTCCTGGCTCCAGATTGGCACAGCTCCAGCTGTTGTGGCGGCCATCTGGGGAGTGAACCAGAGGATGGGAGACCTCTCTGTCTCAACTTCTCTCTGTAACTCTGTCTTTCAACTAAATAAATCTTAAAAAAAAATAGGGTGTCACAAAAGACACTTTTAAAATTTATTTATTTTTTTGAAAGACAGAGTTCCAGAGAGAGAGAAAGAGAGAGAGAGAGAGAGAGAGAGAGAGAGAGAAATTTACCATTTGCTGGTTCACTCCCCCAAATGGCTGCAACAGCCAGAGCTGGATCTGTCCAAAGCCAGGGGCCAAGAGTTTCTTCATAGTCTCCTTTATGGGTGCAGGGGCCCAAGGATTTGGGCCATATGCCGATGCTTTCCCAAGAGCATTACCAGGGATCCGTGTTGGAAGTGAAGCAGTCAGGACTAAAACTGGTGCCCATATGGGATGCCGGCACCACATGCAGCAGCTTTATCTGCTACACTACAGTGCCAGCCTCACAGAGGACATATTGTAGAGTTTGGGTTGGGTTTAATGATAGGGAAGGATTCAAGGAAGCAGGATTCTCTTCTGGATTGGATATTTTCTGGAAACAGGAGGCCAAGTATCTTAATAATTCCTACCCAGAAGGCATGAGGAACAAAGTAGGTTAATGCTATATTTCATAAAGAAATATTAGTCACTCACATTATCCAGGAAGGGGTATGATGAGTAATTTTTGTGGTTTAGACTATGTTCTTGTTTTACTCTACTCACACATCATTACAGAATGCTCTTGCTTTGTCTGCTCCCATGATCATCACAGAGTGGCTTTATCTGATATTTGTTTTCCGTAAATTTTTTTTATGTTCAACAGAAGAATACCAATGACAGAGTTGTGGGTACCAAGCCAGCTCCCCACTATGCTAAGGCCCAGTGTGAGTGCCAAGACAGCTCTATGGGCAGGTGATTGGCATAGCAGTTAAGTCACTGCTGGCTTACATCCCATATTGTAGTTCCTGGCTCAAGTCCCAGCTTCTCTGCTTTTGATTCCAGCTCTCTGCTAATGTATGCCCGAGAAGGTAGCAGGTGACAGCTCAAATACTTGGGCCCCTGCCACTCATGTGGGAGACTTGGAGGGAGTTCCAGGATCCTGGCTTCAGCCTGGCTCAGTCTTGGCTGTTGCAAGTATTTGAAGAATGAACCAGCAGATGGAAGATATCTCTCTCTCTTTCAAATAAATAAAATAAATTTTGGAAAGAGATAGCTCCAGATGTCAGAGGCTTTTTATCTCTTTCTCATCAGATATTAAGAAAGCATATGGTATAAACATATCATATATTAAAGATTTTAAAAGTCTGAGAATTCAAATAAAGTAAATGAAAACTCAGAGATGCTATGCTCAAAAACGTAAGTACCACATTAAAAAGATTGGCATCTTAAGAGGAATCAGGAAAGTTGAATCGCAGATCACAATGTTAAATTATTAGGGTTTTCATTTAGAATGACTACTTGTATAAGAGTAAGATACAAAATAATGTGATTAGGACTAAATTGAACTCAAGATTCTGAAAAGCTTCTACTCAGCCAGTGAAAGTATTAGTGTTTGCTTTGCTGTTAGCCAAGCTGACATTCAGCAGTCACTGAGAATGATAAAAAATGCAGCCTTGATGCCTAAATCTTCACATTATCCTTCACTGAAATGAACTAGGTTTTTTGGAAGGCAGCCAGTACTGAATGTCCAGGCAGAAAAACTCCTGCTGCATTTTGTCACCAAAGAGGGTTTCAGGTATAGTGTTGGAGAAGCACCCAGGACACAGACAACCCAGGACACAACGAATACTGAAATCAGTGACATAATCAACTAGGAGAAGTTGAATCTATAAAGATGTCTAGAAACCAAAATAAAATTTTGTTTTACAAGTTATTTTTTTAAAGATTTATTTATTTATTTGAGAGGCCGAATTACAACAGAGAAAGGGGGAGAAGGGGGGGGATCTTCCATCTGCTGATTCACTCCTGAAATGGCTGCAACAGCTGGAGCCGGGCTGATGCAAAGCCAAGAACCAGGAACTTCTTCTGGATCTCCCACATGGGTACAGATCTCCCACTTGGGCCATCTTCCATTGCTTTCCCAGGTGCATTAGCAGGGAGGTGGATTGGAAGTAGAGTAGCTGGGACTCAAACCGGCATCCATATTGGAATCTGGCAATGCAGGCAGAAGCTTAACTTACTATTCCACAGGGCCAGTCCCACCAGAATAAAATTTTAAGAAGAGATGGTATCATGAAGTATGGTTAAAATATAGTTGCAGGCTGGCGCTGCAGCTCATAGGCTAATCCTCCGCCTGCGACACCAGCACCCCAGGTTCTAGTCCTGGTCGGGGTGCCGGATTCTGTCCTGGTTGCTCCTCTTCCAGTCCAGCTCTCTGCTGTGGCCTGGGAAGGCAGTGGAGGATGGCCCAGGTCCCTGGGCCCTGCACCCACATGGGAGACCAGGAGGAAACACCTGGCTCCTGGCTTTGGATCGGCGCAGCACGCCGGCCGTAGCAGCCATTTGGGGGGTGAACCAACGGAAGGAAGACCTTTCTCTCTGTCTCTCTCTCTCACTGTCTAACTCTGTCTGTCAAAAAAATATATATATATAGTTACAGTGTAGACATATGCTTGTAAATATCAACATATGCTTATAATATTTTAAAACATCATTTATTAATGCAGCTGAATTATGGGAAGTCTGCATTAAAACCATGGCCAATACTTGAGTAAACAATCACAAATTATTACCAAATAAGGCAGCAGTGTCCAACAGAAATGAAATGTGAGCCACATATATGAAAGAAACAGGTAAAATTAATTTTAATTATATATTTAATGCAATACATGCAAAATATTAAAATTTCAAAGTGATGAATATAATAATTATTAATGAGATTTTTCATTCTTTTTTTCATAAGGAATTTGAAATCTGTTGTGTATTTTATATGTATATAGATCGTCTGAATTTGTATTAGCTGTAGTTCAAGGGCTCAATAGCCAAATGTGGCCACAGGTAACCGTACTGGACAAAACAGCTAGAAGGATTCCAAAATGAGTTATTTAGAAGATAGTCCAAATATTTGGGCCCCTGCCACCCATGTGGAAGACCTGGATATAGTGCCAGGTTCCTGGCTTTGGCCTGCCCAGGGTCATTGTGGCCGTCTGAGAAATGAAACAGCAGATGGAAGATCTCTCTGCAACTCTGCCTTTCAAATAAATAAATATTTTTTGAAAAATGAGTTGTTTGGTTGAAGAATAATTGCGGAAAAAATCACAATTTCTTTCTTTCTTTCTTTCTTTCTCTCTTTCTTTCTTTCTTTCTTTATTTATTTTTTTGACAGGCAGAGTTAGACAGTGAGAGAGAGAGACAGAGAGAAAGGTTTTCCTTTTCTGTTGGTTCATTCCCCAAATGGCCGCTACAGCCGGCGTGCTGCACCAATCCGAAGCCAGGAGCCAGGTGTTTCCTCCTGGTCTCCCATGTGGGTGCAGGGCCCAGGGACCTGGGCCATCCTCCACTGCCTTCCCAGGCCACAGCAGAGAGCTGGACTGGAAGAGGAGCAACCGGGGCAGACTCCAGTGCCCCGAGCAGGACTAGAACCCGGGGTGCTGGTGGGTGCAGGTGGAGGATTAGCCTAGTGAGCGGCGGCGCCGGCCAAAAATCACAATTTCATTTTAACAGCAAGTGCCCCACAAACCCACACTGTGGATATATGATAACAAGTTCCCCATATACCAGTGTTGTGAAGAAAGGTAGGATGAACCAAGAAAAGTGTGGGCCTCATGAGAAATCTCAGAATTATCTGTTTAGAATGAAAGCCAGCATTTATTTAGTTAACACTTTCTATGTGTGAGACCCTGTGCCATGTGTTTCTTCAGGGACATCTCATTTACTTTAATCTTCACAACACCTGGTAAGAGAATAACAATGGCTTACATTCACACAGCACTATTCTCAACCTCTTGCATATTTAATGCATTTGATCCTCAGGCAACTCTTTGAAGTAGTTTTTGTTGTTTTCGAATCTTGAAGATCTATGAGCAAGAATTTGTGCATATATATTTCTAAAATATACAGTATTCAATAATTGTCTTAAAATGAGAAGTTATATTGAATGATTTGATTTCAACTGTGTTGCTTGAGCATATAAATAGATCATCTTATGTCATTTCATACTGCTGAGGGATACTCGACCATAAAAGATGTTGGGATTGTGCAGTGTTTGTTAAATTTTGTCCTCCGTGAATAAGATAATGGAATTCAACCAAAAACCATTAAATTCCTCACTCTGAAAAGACCTGAGGAACAGGAAATCCAATGGAGATAAGGACTCTTGTCTGATGTAATAACCTTAGGGGAAACAAACCAGAGGTTTGCTGAGCCTGCTCTAATGGGCAGAAGCAAGGAAAGTAGAGCTTATAAAATGTTGAGTAAAAGCAAAGAACTGTCTACAAAAAAGAGCCATATCCTTGTTCTAATCCAGTCTTTTCTGACTCTTATTAGAGAATAAATTTATCACTTGACATAAAAAAGGAAAATGAAGAGATTGCCTTATTTTCAAACATGATAATAGCTGGGCCAGCACTGTGGCATAGCCAGTAAAGTCGCCACCTGTGTTGCTAGCATCCCATATGGGCACCAGTTCATGCCTTGGGTTGCTCCACTTCTGATCCAGCTCCCTAGTAAAATGCCTGGGAACACAGTGGAAGATGGCCCCAGTGCTTGGGCCCCTGCACCCACGTGGGAGACCCAGAAGAAGCTCCTGGCTCCTGGCTTTACATCAGCCTGGCCCTGGCTATTGTGGCCATTTGGGGAGTGAACCAGTATATGGAAGATCTGTCTCTCCCTCTCTCTCGTAACTATGCTTTTCTAATAAATAAATCTTTTTTTAAAAAATGATAATATCAGTTTCCATTTATTGAGAAGGTTTAATTAGGTAGCAAGCAAAAGAGTAGCACTTCCCATAAATCCGTTTCCTCATTTGATCCTTACGACAACCCTGTAAGTCAAATACTTAGTATCTCCATGTCTCATATTACTCAGACATACATTGGAGCTCACCTATGGTTAATGCAAATACATCGCACATTTAGTAATATTCTAAATTTCCAAGCTTTATCTTTAAGTAGCAGCAAAGGCAAATTTTCCATCAGGTCCCCTCCCCTATTTTCAGAAATATTCGGAACTCCCCCTGTGACTCTGCTACTAAGGGAATTCTGACCTTGTTTATGTCTTTGCTGCCCTGTCTTGGACCAATGAACTTTCTCCATTGAACTTCTCCTCTGTGACCCACTGCTATACTGGGGCCAACTCCCACAGAGTTGATCTGGAGGCCTCTTCCTTCACCAACAGACTTGAGTAGTTTACAAGGTTCTGAAACAAGTCTGGGCTTCAGTCTGTTATCCCAGTAAAAGACAACCTCTAGGGGGCAGTGTGGATCAACACCTTGGGCCAACCCTACAACGTACCTTTGTCCACGTTAAGTAGTCTATTACACATAAGGATGAAAACTGAAGTTCAGAGGAGTTAAAAAATTTGGTCAAGATCACCAACCAGTCAACAGCATGGCTAGGATTTAATCTTTGACTGTAGAACAATGACTTTTTTTTTTCATTCTGTGGGGCAATCTTCACCTCTTACTAGACTGACAAAGAAAAGGACAGTAAATCATCATTAAATACATATATGCAGGTATCTATCCTGTGCCAGGCATTAATCTCTGAAATAAAAAGAGAAACCACTTGGGAGAAGCAATGTTCTTTGGGGGATAACTAGGACTAAGTAAAAACAGAGAAGTGATTAAGAACATAGGGGAGAGGGCCAGTGCTGTGGCGTAGCAGGTAAAGCTGCTGTCTGCAGCACTGGCATCCCATGTGGGTGCCAGTTCCAGTTCCAGCTGCTCCACTTCCGATCCAGCTCTCTGCTATAGCCTGAGAAAGCAGTAGAGGATGGCCCAAGTCCTTGGGCCCCTACACCTGTGTAGGAGGCCCAGAAGAAGCTCCTGGCTCCTGGCTTCAGTTCGGTGCAGCTCTGGCCATTGTGACCATCTGGGGAGTGAACCAGCAGATGGAGGATCTCTCTCTCTCTCTCTCTCTCTCTCTCTCTCTCTCTCCCTTTCTCCCTCTCTACCTCTCTCTCCTTCCCTCTCTCTCCCTCTCTCTCTCCCTGTCAGTAACTCTACCTCTCAAATAAATAGATAAAATCTTAAAAGAAAAAAAAAAAGGCTACATTAAAAAAAGGCAGTCTGGAGATTTTGATTCTATTTGAAGCAAGACGGGGTTGAATAACCTTAAACAATGGAGTTAAATTTAGAAAGATAAATCTCAGGGAGTGAGGGCATCAACTAGAAGCAGGGATACCTGTCAGGAAGCTGTTGGGATAATCCAAGCAAGAATAAAGCAGACTTCATCTAAGGCTGTTGAATCCCAGATTCCTCCCTTCACACCAGCAAATACAAAATCTCCTCCTCTGGCAGGAGGGGAAAAGCTGAGAGTGTCCTGTGGGATTTTTGAGTTTCCACCTTCTTTGGGGGTTTTCTGCCTTTGGGTACCCCTCTACTTGATCCAAACCCAGTGACAAAGTCTCCCAAAGAGGAACACTAAGTTCCTGAGGAAGAAACAGAATACTCCGGGGACCCTGGCGAGGTGATGTCAACAAGTCTGAGGACGAAGTCCCAGGGGGATGAGAACTCCAGGTGAGTTTGTGGAGCACAAGACCTCCCTCCCCTGGCAGCTGCTCCCACCCCTCAGTTCTACTCATACCTTTAGGGGCCACCACGCTGTGTGATTTGTGAGTTCTCCAGACATGGGCAAGTAGAAATGGGGAAGAGTGGATAGGGAAGAAAATTTGGCGAGGACACATTGATAGAACTTGGAATTCAATGTTATTATATTTTGAAGAAGAGAAAGAGAAAGAACAGAAAATAACTATAAGAGAAAACTGAGTGTTGAAACTATGGTGATTGATCTTCTAACTCCCTTTACGCCAATTCTACCCTCCCTCAGCAAACTTCTGGTGCTAATTTTGTTTCATAAGCTCTCTGTTATGTGGGGATGCTATTATATTTCTTAGGGTAAATTAGTAAATTGGGCTCTTGTGACTTAATCACCACCTAGGTGAAATGAGAATTGAGTTCTTAAACTTGCAAATCAGAAATTGGAGCCTAATCAGCTCCTTTAGTGATCCACAATATGGTCTGTCCTCTGATCATTCTGTCATCCATAGGACAATGTCGTCAAAGTACTGGTTTCCAGTCAGGATGTGCCAAACGCCTACAATGAGGGACATTAATCCTCTGAAATGGAACCTTGTAGAAGTAATGCCAGTTTTTGAGTACTTACAACTTAATCATCCTGTCTGGCTCTGTTCTGGGCACTTTGGGTATATTCCGCTAGACCTCATAACATTCCTATGAGATAAATGCTATTACAAGGTCCATCTTAAGAGGAGGAACCTACAGCTTGAAGAAATCAAATGAGCTAAAGGCACACAACTAATAAGCAGTTGGAGCTGGGATCCTTAACCTGAAAGGACCCTTGAAATTTTAACCCATACTGGAAAAAATATTACCATGGTCATAGTATGTGTTTGCAATATTTTTTGGATCTGAATAGATGACTCTCCAAACATTAACTACCATGAGTCACCACTTGTAAATGTTTTACTTATAGTGCATTCAGAAATACCAAGGTTCAATCAGAGGGGACTGGGAGGAGCCATAGCACTGGACTATGATTCAAGAAAGTTGCAATCAGCATCCAGCACTGGAACACAGCAGGTTAAGCTACTGCCTACAGTGCCAGCATCCCATATGGGCACCAGTTTGAGTCCCAGCTGCCCATTTCTGATCTAGCTCCCTGCTAATGTGCCTGGGAAAGCAGCGAAAGATGACCCAAATAGCTGGGCCCTTGCCACCCCTGTGGGAGACCTGGAAGAAGTTCCTGGGTCCCGATTTCAGCCTAGCCCAGCCCTGGGTGTTGTGGCCTTTGGGGAGTGAACAAGCAGATGGAAGAATACTCTCTTTCTCTGTAACTCTGCCTTTAAAGTAAATAAATAAAATCTTAAAAAAAAAAAAAGTTGCAATTAAATGAATTGTATTGTAACTCCTAGGGAAAGAAAAGAAGACAAAACCCAGGGCTTGTTTTTTTCATAATGTATTTTCTGGCCCTTGGACAGTACCTGAGACATGATAGATGATCAATGAATAGTTGTTGAACAAATGAACAAGTGACACTCCCTCTGGCCCTGTGATCTTTCTGCTCACTCTGACACAAGTCTTAAAAAACTTTTCTGTCCCCTCAAAAGTCAACCATTGCCTCACTCCTCTCCATCTCAGCTGATGACTTTATCTCATGCTTCACCAAGAAAAAATAAGCTTTCAAGCAGTGATTCTCCAACCCCCAACCCCTAACGAAATCTACACACCTGGCTGCACTCTGTCCTCACACTCTCTAGCTTCCCTCCTGTTGAAATGAAAACACACCTCTGGTTTTTTTCTTTCTTTCTTTTTTTTTTTAAGATTTATTTTATCTATTTGAAAGACAGAGTTACAGAGAGAGGTCTTCCATCCACTGGTTCACTCCCCAGATGGCCGCAATGGCTGGAGCTGAGCTGATCTGAAGCCAGGAGCTTCTTCTGGGTCTCCCATGTGGGAGCAGGGGCCCAAGGACTTGGGCCATCTTCTGCTATCCCAGGCCATAGCAGAGAGCTGGATCAGAAGAGGAGCAGCTGGGACTAGAACAGGCGCCCATATGGTATGCTGGTGCTTCAGGCCAGGGGTAACTCGCTGCGCCACAGCGCCGGCCCCGCCCTCTGGTTTCTATTCCAGACGAAACCTCTTCTTACAGTCTGGGTGTGCTCACCTCCTGCCTTCTCAAGGACTTTTCTCCTGCAGTGCTTCGACCCCTCCCACCTTCTACTCTTTCCCCATTGTCCTGTACCAGTGTTACACATCTATAAACATGCTCTCTCAATTCACTTCTCACCACTCTGTCTTACCAGACACATTGGCCTGGTAATTCTTAAACACAGTGAACAAGTCCTGTGACTTTTGGCATTTTTTCTTCCCTCTGCCTGGGAAAATCCTTTATTTATTTTTTTAAAATTTAATTCGGGTTCAAGTATCACCTCAGAGAGGAGTTCAATGATGACCTTTTCTGAAAGAGACTTCTCTATTCTCTTGTTCCTCTTTCAATTAAAAAATATAATTTGGGAGATGTGTGATGTAGTCCAGCCAGTTAAGCTACCAATTGGACCTCCTGCACTTATTATTTATTTATTATTAGAATGCCTGGTTTGTGTAATGGATTTTCTGTTCCAAATCATCTTCCTGCTAATGCACCTGGTAGGTAATGGATGATGGCCCAAGTCCTTGGGTTCTTGCCACCCCTGTTGGAGACCTAGATGGAGTTCCTGATTCCTGGCTTCATCCCGGCCTAGGCCTGGCTATTGTGGGCATTTGGGGAGTGAACCAGCAGAAGGAAGATCTCTCTATCACTTTGCCTTTCAAATAAATAAATACTTTATATATATATATATATACGCATAATTTTGTTTTACATTTTCATCATTTTGTGTATCTCTCCACACCAGAATGTAAGTTCTTTGAAAGTAGGGTGATTTGCTTTATTCACTGCTATATCCCTAAAGTCTTGTACAGTAGTTCCTAAAATCTCATGGGCACTCAGTATTTGTTAAACAAAAGAAGAGGGGCCAGCACTGTGGCATAGTAGATTAAGACTCCGCCTGTGGCACTAACATTATGGGTTCCTCTTTTAATCCCGATTTCTGCTAATGGCCTGGGAAAGCACTGTGCTTAGGCCCCTGCATCCATGTGGGAGACCCAGATGAAGCTCCTGGTTCCTGGCTTTGGATCAGCTCAGCTCCAGCTGTTGCAGCCACCTGGGGAGTAAACCAGCAGATGGAAGACCTCTCTCTGTCTCTTTATCTTTTTCTCTCTCTGCCTCTGCTTCTCTGTAACTTGGCCTTTCAAATAAATAAATAAGTCTTTAAAAAAAAAACCATTAAGTCACAATATTTCAATGACATGTATTGCAAAATTACCATACATGGTATATTTACTGCTCATTTAAGTATAGGTGATGTGTCCCATAATATAGGATAACAGAACCTAAAGGGTTAATATCAATTATTACACACATTGTATAACACTGCTATGCATCCTTTCTTTCATTTTTTTTTCTTTGGATGTTTATTTTCATCTACCTGAAAGGCAGAGTGATACAGAGAGCTATGTCCCATAAGCTGGTTCATTTCCCAAATAGTACAACGTCCAGGGCTGTACAGGCCAAAGCCAGGGGCCTAGAACTCCATCCAGGTCTTCCACATGGGTGGCAGAGGCCCAAGCATTTGAGCCATCCTTGCTGCCTTTAGCAGAAAGCTGGATTGGAAGTGGAGCAGCCAGGACTCCAGCGAGGCACTCTAAATGCTGACATACCAAGTGGTGGCTTAATCCAAACACAATGTGCACCCTATGCTTTATGTCTTTATGTTTATTACATTGATATATAGTATTTTTTAAAAATTATTTATTTATTTATTTGAAAGGCAGAGTTACAAAGAGGGGAGAGAGAGAGAGAGAGAGAAAGAGAGAGAGAGAGAGAGAGAGAGAAAGAGGTCTTCCATCCACTGGTTCACTCCCCAGATGGCTGGAGCTGAGCTATTCTGATGCCAAGAGCCAGAAGCTTCTTCCAGGTCTCCCATGTGGGTACAGGGGCTCAAGGACTTGGGCCATCTTCCACTGTTTTCCCAGGCCATAGCAGAGAGCTGGATCAGAAGTGGTACAGCCAGGACTCAAACCAGCGCCCATATGGCATACTGGCATTGCAGGCAGCGGATTAACCTATGCACTACAGCGCTGGCCCCTATACAGTTTTAATTCATTCATCTACTGGCTATAGATTTCATACTTTGTTTATCCATTTCCTACTGTTGTATATTTAGGTCATTTCCAACATTTTATGACTGCATATAATACTGCAATGCATTTTAGCAACATAATAGTTAGAAGCTCAGATTCTGGAGTCAGACTGCATGGAATTGGATCCCAGGCACCACTGCTTACTAATTATCACTTTGGGCAAGTTAACTTAACTTCTCTGTGCCTCAGTTCCCTAAATCGTAAAGTGATGGTAACTAAATGAGTAAAAAAAATATATATATATATATATATATAGAGAGAGAGAGAGAGAGAGAGAGAGAGAGAGCGCGCTTTGGAAAGTGCCCAGTACATATTAAATCTCAATGGACATCAATTAGGAATTACCATGTCACAGAATATAAACAACTTCAATTTTATTAAATACAATAAATTATTCTAAATGATATAGCAAGGGTTCCATCAGCAGTATTGAGTTCTGTTTTCCTAAATTGTAATTCATGGTACTAACAAAAAATTTCTGCCAATTTGGCAGGTACAAAATTACTTCTCATTGTTTTACTTGTATTTTCATAGTTACAGTGAAATTAAACATTTTTTTCCTGGGTTTATTGGGCCTCAGTGTTCTTTTTTGGTAAACTGCCTATTTATATGTTTTATATCTTTTTCTTTTATATTTGAAAACTGTTTTAGATATTAATCCAAATGATGGTTATATGTGTGGTGCCTATCAGCTAGTCTTTGGCTTGTCTTTGTATACCATCTTTTAAATGTTATTACAGGGGCCAGCGCTGTGGTGTAGCGGGTAAATCCTATATGGGTGCCAGTTTGAGTCCCAGCTGCTCTACTTCCAATCCAGCTCTGTGCTGTGGCCTAGGAAAGCAGTAGAAGATGGCCTAGGCCCTTGGGCCCCTGCACCACATGGGAGACCCAGAAGAAGCTCCTGGCTCCTGGCTTCGGATCAGCGCAGCTCCAGCCATTGCGGCCCATTGGGGAGTGAATCAACAGTTGGAAGACCTCTTTCTCTCTCTCTCTCTGCCTCTCCTCTGTGTAACTCCGACTTTCAAATAAATAAACAAATCTTTTTTAAAAATGTCTTACTACAGAAGTAACACAGCTTTAAAAATTTATTTATTTGAAAGGCAGAAACACAGAGAGAGATCTTCTATTTACTGGTTCCCTCCCCCAAATGCCCACAACAAGCCAGGATCCAGCCTATCTGAAGCCAGGAGCCTGGAACCACATTTGGGTCTCCCAAGCGGGTGGCAGGGACCAAAGTACTTGAGCCATTACCCGCTGCCTCCCAGGATGTATTAGCAGAAAGCTGGAACTCCAACCTAGCAGCCCCATATAGGCTGTGGCTACCGGCTGTGGCAAACACTAGCCCTGGCACACATTTTTTCTTTTTATGAATTATTTTATTTGCAATACAGAGTTACAGAGAGAGGTATAGCCAGAGAGAGAGGTCCTCCATCCGCTGGTTCACTCCCCAAGTGGCCGCAAGCGCTAAAGCTGAGTTGATCTGAAGGAGCCAGGAGCTTCTTCCAGGTCTCCCATGCGGGTGCAGGGGCTCAAGCACTTGGGCCATCTTCCACTGCTTTCCCAGGCCATAGCAGAGAGCTGGATCGGAAGACGAGCAGCCGAGACTGGAACCGCCTCCCATATGGGATGCCAGCACTGCAGGCTGGGACTTCAATCTGCTGTGCCGCACCGCCGGCCCCTGGAACACATCTTAATACCGTTGTAACTACCAACATTTTCCTACTGGTTTGTGCTTTGGCGTCTTATTGAATAAATTCTTCATTATTTTTCATAAAGCTACTTTCTGTTTTCTAAAAACTGTTTTGAGTCTTATCTATCTAGATTTTATATTTGGATGTGGTTTGAGGTAAAAATCGGAATTTTCCTTTTGGAAAAAAAGTATCGGTGCCATTTACTGGAGAGTTCACCCTCTCCCCACTACTTGTAATGCCATTTCTGTCATAAACCAAATTTCCTTGGAGCTGGCCTTCATGTCCAGCTCACAACCTTCGCTTCCTATACCCCTTCTACCAGGGATGCTCTGCGCTAGGCTCCTCTCAGGGCTACCTTCCTCTCGCTCTTCAGATCGGAGCTCCGATGTCATTCCCCTCGTAGCTGGATTGTTTGCAGGAGTTTCTGGCTGCGTAGCTGCGACAACTCCAAAGCGGCTACCAGGTCAGAGGTGGGCAAGAGCCTCTGGCCGGCCGTTGCTAGGTTGTTGCTAGGGTGAGGACTGCGGAGGCCGCGGAGAGGGAGGAGCACTCGGCGCCCTCGTGACGGAATCAAGCGGGCGCCAGCGTCGCCGGAGAGTGCGTCACCGTGCGCGGGCGATTGGGGGCGGGGCCAGGGCTGAGTCACGTGGCTTGGTTGCCTACGCGCTGCTGGGCCGTGGGAAGATGGCGGACGGAAAGGGAGACGCCGCCGCCGCTGCCGGGGCCGGGGCTGAGGCTCCGGCGGTGGCGGGAGCCGGAGCCGGAGCCGAGACTGAGTCAATGGCTCGGGGTCATCGCCCCACATCTCCAGCGCCGGGAGCCCCCGGTCTGCGACCTTGTCTCTGGCAGTTGGAAACAGAGCTGAGGGAGCAGGAGGTTTCGGAAGGCTCATCTTTGAACTACTGCCGGAGCTTCTGCCAGGTGAGGGGTTGACTGGCTGGCTGAGGACGGCGGGGCGGGGAGGCCAGGGGAAGAGGCCCGGCTCCGTTGCAGCAGAAGGGCCGGGACTAAGAGGCACCACCTCCATGTCTTGCCGCGCCCCCGAGCTGGGAAGGCCCAGTTCGGAAGCTCGACTGCTGGCCCCCCTCCGTCACTGCCTGACTTCGGCCACCGCCGGGGCGGGTTGCGCTGGGCTGTACCGAGAGCCTCGAGGACGCGGCGGCTCCCAGGAAGGGCCGTGCCCTGTTACCGTTGCCTGTGTCCCGGCCGGGCGGTTGGAGCGCCACTGCCCCCTGAGGGATGGTTGCTCGTTCTTGCCCGGAGATCCTTTTTTGAGGAGAGTGCAGATCTCTCTTCTGGATAATCCGGAGCGGTGTGTTGGAGCCAGAGCCTTAATCTTTGGAGTCAGCATCTCCTGGGCCCTTAAAAAAAGGTTGACAGTTGGCTCTCAAAGGCATCTAGGGCTTTCGGATTGTGGATTGCGGAGCTGGCCGGTCGTTTGGTTTTACAACCCTCCTCCCCCTTTTAAATTTTTTGACGTTTAAGCCGTTCGTTCGCCTCTTCGGTATTCCTTCGAGGATTGTGCTACCAGGAATGAGGCTGGTGAGCCTTGCAGTGGCGGTTAGGACCATTGAGGAGAGGATGGAGACAGAGAGAGAGGGAGAGGGAGAGAGGGAGAGGTGGCCTCTTTTGGCAGTCGTATGATTATTTCTGTGCCATGGTGGGCCCCAACCTCTGATTACATATTTATGGGTGTACTTGAGATTTTTCTCAGCGTTTTAAAGCCTTTTCCGAATGTGAGTATTTGCCATTATTATTTTGACTTCTGATGTTTGCTCTGTCAGGTCTCTGCCGCTCACCTCCTTTGCTTCAGAGAGGGTAGAATAATGGTAGTGTGTTTTGACTTGGATTCTTAATGAGTAGTGAGTGTGCTGCATAAATTGTGGCATCCCAAAGTTCTAATTTGGGGCGGGCAGTTTGCCCGAATGACCCAGAGCAGAATCAGAAGTTGACTTTGCTTGATTGCTTTTCTTCCCCTCCCCCCTTTGCTGAGCCAGAAGCACTTCATTTCTGAATGGAATTTTGTTCTTGTTAATCTTTTCCATACATTGTATTACTCGAGTTTTTGTGTGCACAATTTGCAGCATTTGTCTGCACTGTTAAGATAAGATTTTCTCTACTTATTAATAATGATTCTTTCTTAGTACAGTCCTTTATTCTACAGACTTTTACTGACTGGTTGATGCCAGACACTTATGTGTATGTTGAGGAAGCATACCTAAGACACGCACTTTCCTTTGTGAGCATATGGTTGAAGGGGGCTGGTAGAAGTAACAGTTTCCAGTGCAGTTTTGGTAATGATGGAAAAGAAGATACTGTAGAGACAGTGGTGAGAAGGGAGGGTTCCCTCATGGGACTTCTTAGCGTAAGAGATGGTGAACTCAGAAAATTAAATTTTCTAATGGTTAATTATAAGACATATTATAATATACATATAAGTATTATAATTTGGAAGAAGTAACTGGGAGAGGCCATGCAAAATAGGGTAGATCCTATGACTGAAAGGGTGAAAATGAGCCCTGTGTAGATCCGAGGGGAATGGCATTCTAGGGACAGAGTGCTGTGAGAGATGGGAGAGCTAACTGGAGGAGGGAAGGAGCCCAGGCAATAGAGCAACTGGGGGTTTTGGGTGTTCTGAGTTGTCTTCCTGGAAAGATAACACAAGTGAATGTAGCCAGTCAGACTGAAGCTTGTGAAATGATGCCATGAATGTGTATTCTGCTTTATGTCTAATGCTTGTAGTTCCAATTTTATTTTAATTGAATATTTTAATGTCATGAGTCTTGGTAGTACCTACAGATGTGAGGGCCTGGAAGAGTTTTAAAAATAAAGTGCTTTTGTAATTTGTCTTGTATTTGCAGTTTTTTACCCTGAGAATTTTCCAAAAACTTTTTTTGACTAATAAATGAAGAAAGAACAGAGATTCCTGTAATGCTGTGGTAGAGAGTTCTAGCACATTCAGTTGGGAGTTAGCTGGGTCCTAATTTTGACACTACTACTTCTTAGCTTATAACCTTGGACAAACTGACTTGGAAACTTTTATCTTGCTTACTGACTTTATCTTCTTATAATGCTTTTTATAAACAGTATAATAGAAAGTTTTATGTACAAGTCTTCACAAAATTTTTCATAATATTTCTATCACATTTCCCCAGCAACTCAGATAACATAAATTTTGTCCTTGATCATCAGATAAGGTAAAAAAATAAATTTTTATGAGAAACTAGGAAAATTTTCACTATCAGTTAATTGAGTTTAATAGCTTTTGGTTTCACTTTTGAAAAACTTAAATAAGATATATTCATCCACTTAAGAGAACTCTCTATGACTAAGTATTGAAGATAGCAACTTCGTTAGACACAGGATTCCTGTGCTCTAAGAGAGAAATACATACCGTGTAAAGACAGGCAACAGGCATTACATTACTGTAAAAGCCTGTGCTGAGGGGATGCTTTAACTACCATGAATGTTTTTTCATCAGGTGTTTAGTTCAAAAAATTGTCTTAGCAACATCAGTTGTACTCACTTAAATCCCTTCTTCATGGTGCTGAGACCATCTTCTCTCCATTTCTTACATTACCTAAATGTCTCCATCTTGGGAATTGCACTAAATCAAGAAATAAATGGACATATGAATGAATAGAGACATTTTTCTTATTTTAGGCATATATTCAGTTTTCTTAAATGTGTAAAGATGAGAAAATGAAACTCCAAAAGTAATTGTTGCTTAAATCCTGTTGTATTCAGTGACTATTTATATTCAGTGTCTATGGGATATGTTTTATGTTATTTTTTTTCCTTTCCCTCAGTTCCTTTTCTGAAAACATTGCCTGCCAGACAGTGTGGATAAGATTAACTTCAGAAAAACAGACTTTCTTTGTTTTGCTGAAAAATTGATGAGGTCTTCTCAAGTTTTTGCTATATTTTGGGAACCAAGATCCCAAAAGTTTTACAACTGGTAGCCCCGTTTGGAACACAAATTTTGAAGACTTTTAAAGAAAACTTTAATAAACTTTAAATTACTGGATGAATGATTATACGTTGAGAATACCAGGCAAAGTAGTTTTATGAATAAAGCATGGGCATCTTTAGGTTCTAGAGTGACAGCAATTTTGTAGATTGTCTTTTTTTTTTTTTTTTTACTTGAAAGGCAGAGTTAGAGAGTGAGAGAGATCTTCCATCTGGTGGTTCACTCTCCAAATAGCTACAATGGCCAGGGCTGGGACAATCCAAAGCCAGGAGCCTGGAATTTCATCTGAGTCTCCTGTGTGGGTGACAGGGACCCAAGTTCTTGGGCCATCTTCTGCTGCTTTCCCAGGTGTAGTAGCAGGGAGCAGGATCAGAAGCAGAGCAGCCAGGACTCGAACTTGCTTGGGATTTCAACATTGCAGGTAGCAGCTTAACCTGCTGTGCCACAATGCTGACTCCAGTTTTGTAGATCTAAAAAAATTGAGAGGCAGTGAGAGAGAGGAACAGAGAAAGAGAGCACTCCCTTCCCCCTGTCTCCTGTCCCCTGCCCCCTACCCACCCCCCCCCCCCCATGGCCAGTGCCAGGTGGGCTGAAACCAGGAACTGAGAACTCAGTCCAGGTGCTCTGTGGGTGACTGGAACCCAGTTGCTTCTGCATCCCAATATCCGCATGAGCAGGAAACTAGTCAGGAGCCAGAGTTGGGACACCAACCCGGGTACTCTGATGTGGGGTGTGGGTGTCTTACCTGGTTTTTTTTTTTTTTAAGGTTTATTTATTCATTTGAAAGTCAGAGTTACACAGCGAGAGAAAGAGAAGTCTTCCATCAGATTGTTCACTCCCCAATTGGCCTCAAAGGCCAGAGCTGTGCACATCTGAAGCCAGGAACCAGGAGCTTCCTTCTGGTCTCCCATGTGGGTGCGGGGGCCTCAGGACTTGGACCATCTTCTACTGTTTTCCCAGGCCGTAGCAGAGAGCTGGATCGGAAGTGGAGCAGCCAAGACTCGAAACAGCGCCCATAGTGGATGCCGGCGCTGCAGATGGTAGCTTTACCTGCTACACCACAGTGCCGGACCCTTACCTGGTGTTTTAATAGCTAGAATAAACACCTGCCCCACATTTTGTAGATTTTTAATAATTAAAATAAGTAGAGCATATATTTAAGCTTTCCCTAGATTTTGATTGAGGGCAAAGAGCTCTGAGTCAGATAGGCTATGTAGTAGTTACCGTTTATCTGCAGGGGATGTATTCCAAGATATCCTGTAGGTGCCTGAGACCTATAGTACTAAACCCTGTATATGCATATGTTGGTTTTTTCATATATACACATACTTAATGATACAATGATGACAAGTAGGCAATTAACAATGACCAATTACAAAGTAGTTTAACTATATACTATAATAAATTATGTGACTGGGGGCCAGTACTGTGGCATAGCAGGTAAAGTTGCCACCTGCAGTGCCGGCATCCCATATGGGTGCCAGTTTGAGTCCCGGCTGCTCCACTTCCAATCCAGCTCTGTACTATGGCCTGGGAAAGCAGTAGAGGATGGCCCAAGAACTTGGGCCCCTGCACCCATGTGGGAGACCTGTAAGAATCTCCTGGCTCCTGGCTTTGGATTGGCAGAGCTCTGGCTGTGTGGCCAATTTGGGGATGAACCAGCAGATGGAAGACCTCTCTCTCTCTTTCTCTCTTTTTCTCTCTCTCTCTCTCTGCCTTTCCTCCCTCTGTATAACTCTAATTTCCAAATAAATAAATCTTTTAAAAAATTATGTGACTGTATATTCCTTCAGAATATTTGTGTTGATAGGAGATGATACAATTTATTTGTGATAAAATGAATGATAAAGGCCTTGTGATTTAGTTTTAGGCTACTTAGGGTTTCTTCAACAAAAGCAACTGTGATACTTCTAGTTAATCTGATAACCAAGATCCTTACTAAGTGACTACCAAGAGGATAGCCTATACAATGTGGGTAAGATGGACAAAGAGATGGTTCATGTCCTGAGTGGGACATGATGGACAGGACAGATAGGGATTTCATCATGCTACTTAGAAGGACATGCAATTTAAAGCTTGTGAACTGCTTATTTCTGGAATTTTCCATCCAATTTTTTTGGACCATGTTTGAGGGTGACTGAAACTGCAGATATGCAGGAGCTACTGTACTAGCTTCACCACTCAAACCTGTTGACCTTAGACGTTATTTTCTATAATCCTTAATTTTCTCATTTACAAATTGAATAATGATACTTTTTTAAAAGATTTGATTTATTTATTTGACAGGCAGAGTTACAGACAGTGTGAGACAGAGACAGAGAGAAAGGTCTTCCTTCCATTGTTCACTCTCCAAATGGTCACAACAGCC
Organism: Sylvilagus floridanus; assembly: GCA_949820135.1. Taxonomy (NCBI): domain Eukaryota; kingdom Metazoa; phylum Chordata; class Mammalia; order Lagomorpha; family Leporidae; genus Sylvilagus; species Sylvilagus floridanus. The sequence goes on from OX463225.1 coordinate 31,007,024, forward strand.
AGAGCTGAGCCGATCTGAAGCCAGGAGCCAGGTGCTTCTTCCTGGTCTCCATGGGGGGTTAGGGCCAAGCACTTGGGCCATCTTCTGCTAGCCCAGGCCACAGCAGAGAGGAACAACTGGGACTAGAACCTGGTGCCCCATATGGGATGCCGGTGCCGCAGGCGGAGGATTAACCAAGTGAGCCATGGTGCCAGCCCCGAATAATAATACTTATGTACTATGTATGGAATCATAGTTCTATGTAAATATATTGTCATAAGGAATGAATATGACAGTATCTATTAAAAGCAGTATGTCTGGAATTATCTGAATTATCCAGATTTCTTACCTTTGGAATGAAAAGGCTTCACAATTGTGACTCCAGCTTGTTTTTCATCTCTTCGCTACCGTTCACAATGTCCCAATCCTACTCTTAACTTGGACTCAAGGCTTCTTTGAGTCAAGACCAAAATGTAGTGTTATTTCCATGATTAAAATTTTATCTGTGAGTTTTCAAGTACATTATTTTGGAAAAGATTAATTTTCATTTGATTCTTCCAGATCCAAGGCATGTATTAGGTTTTCAATTAATATTTACTGATAGATTTCCAGAAGAATAGAATTACTATTTTAGCGAGGTCTCGTGTTTTCAAGCATTCCTTTCATTGTACTGTTCTGTCGTTTTCTCTCATTTCCTGTATGGCAGATTTTCTTTCTTTAGGGTCCTGTGCAGATGTCATCTCTGAAGCTTTCTGTGATTTCACCAGATAGGTTTGCTCTTATTTGATTGTTTTTGACACTTTGTAAATATCTGTAATTTTCATGATTACTTTTCTTGCTGCCACTGTCTTAGTTCAGGCTTTCTCTTGTACCACCTTCTTCACTAATCTCCTTTACCTTCTGGCTGGACTTATCTACAATTCATTTTTGTAGTCTTAAGTTGTAATATAATCTTGTTAGTCACTTTGTTCCGTAAAATACTTAGATGATTTATTTTCTCAAGGCAAGATAAAGTTCAGATTCATTAGCCTAGCACACAAAGCCTGTAGAATCTGCCTCCAGCTCCCACCTTACATTTTTTTGTTTTGTTTTGTTTTGCTTTTCGGTCCACCTTCACCACAGTGTCCATTTCTCACTCTGCCTGCTAACCCTGGAGTCCTCCCTAGCTCATCTGCCTTTTCATCCTTCAAGACCTGACTCAACTAGTAGAGTCTTTTAGGACTTTTTTCCAACTTAAGCAGAAAAGTTAGGTGGTTCTTTGACCCAGAATATTTTATCAACATCGGGCGCATAAAACATTACCTAAATATTTGTTTCCATGTTTATCTTTTATATTGGCTGATAACCCAATAAAAACAAAGATTTTGTTGATTCTTTGTTGTGTACTGTGTATCTAAGAGTTAATACAATGCCTGGTACTCAAAATTATTTATTGAATGAATTATGTTGTAGGGACTTCATGATATACTCAGGAGACATATACTTTAAAAGGAACATCTAATAAAACATCTAGTATATATAAAACAATTTTAACCATAAGAATTACTGTAAAGAAATAAGGTAGAGGTTTTTATTATTTCTTAGAGACATTGCTTATCAACTTAAACTTACATTCATATAACAGTAATAATATGTTATTATTAATAACATGTACAATGAGGAGTAGCATTGATGGAGAGAGAATATGGGAAGCATTATGGTTCTGGAAAAGAGGTAGCCACATAATAGGACAACAGTTTGAAGATGTTGAGATGGGGAGGATCAGATTCCCTAACTCCTCGAGGTTGGTGGCCAAGACAACCTCTTTCGTGTCTCTCAAAAGAATTTCTAATGCATTAGTTTCTTGTGCTACTTGATCTTGCAAGAGGTCTAAACTGCTTGACAAGTAGTTAACCATAGTAAAAGCTAGCTTTGCGTATTGATTAGAGCCAAAGCAGTATAAATGTGACCTGTGAAGCAATATACTGTGGCTCCTAGTGGATTTTGTTTCTTCCTATGGATCATGCTATTCTGAATAGTATTGATAAAAAATTTAAATAGAAAGCATCAGTTATTGCAACATTGCGAAGACATTGGTAAACTAACCTGTTGACCTTAGACGTTATTTTCTATAATCCTTAATTTTCTCATTTACAAATTGAATAATGATACTAACGTGTTTAGTTTTTACTCACTTCTAGACACCTTGTCACCTCTCTCAGAGACCTTACTTATCTTAAACAGACTTCCACATTGCCTTCTACCTCCTTTTTTTAAGATTTATTTTATTTATTTGAAAGAGTTACAGAGAGCGGGAGAGACACAGAGAGAGGTCTTCTCTGCTGGTTCACTCCCCAGATGTCCGCAACCGCCGGAGCTGCACCGATCCGAAGCCAGGAGCCAGGAGCCTCCTCCAGGTCTCCCACATGGGTGTAGGGGCCCAAGGACTTGGGCCTCCTCTACTGCTTTCCCAGGCCACAGCAGAGAGCAAGATCGGAAGAGAAGCAGCCAGGACTAGAACTAGTGCCCATATGGGATGCCAGCGCTTCAGGCCAGGGCTTTAACCCACTGCGCCACAGCGCTGGCCCTCTACCTCCTTAACAATGCTGTAGTATTTCATCATATCACTGAATACTATCTGATATGTCTGTCTACCTCCTCAACTGGAATGTAAATGCCATGAAAGTGTGGACAGTTTGGTTTACCCAGTGCAGAATAGTTCCTGGTACTTAAATTATTCCAGTAAATATTTGCTGATTTTTGTCGTTTCTCTCCCCTAAAAATCTCCTAGATCTTTTTTTTAAAGATTTATTTATTTTTTTTAATTTATTTGAAAGGCAGAGTTACAGAGTAAGAGAGACAGTTCTTCCATCCACTGGTTCAGTCCCCAGATGGCTGCAACAGCCAGGGCTGGGCTAAGCTGAACCCAGGAGTCTGGAGTTTCTTCTGGGTCTCACATGGGGGTGCAGGAGCCATCATCTTCTGGGTCTCCCAGGTGGCCTCTGGGCTATCTTCCACTGCTTTCTCAGGCTCATTAGCAGGGAGCTGGATCAGAAGTGGAGTAGCTGGGACTCAAACCAGCTTAACTTGCTGTGCCACAATACTGCCCCCACCCCCCAAACTTTTTGAGGTGACAAGCAGGCCTTTTTCAAGAAATTGGGATACTTTTTTTTTCCAACCAGTTTATGCTGCTGACCCACAATGACGACATGTTCTTTTTACCTTGATTACCTAAGAATAGAACCTCATTTATTTTATTTTACTTATTTATCATTTTACTTGAAAGGCAGAGAGACAGAAGGAGAAGGATCTTCCATCTGCTTGTTCACTCTCTAAATGCCTGCAAGTCAGGCCTGGGCTAGGCCAAGACCAGGAGCCCAGAATTCAATCCTGGTTTCCCACTTGGGTGTCAGAGACCTAAGGACATGAGCCATTACTTGCTGCCTCCCAGGATGATATGCATTGGCATGAAGCTGGACTGGAAGTGGAGCAGCCAAGACTTGAACCAGGCATTGCAGTATGGAATGCCAGTATCCAAGCAATAACTTAACTGCCGCACCAAATGCCTGCCTCTGATTTTTATATTTTATACAAACAGAAATTAATGTAGCTTCATATAAATAATGTTCTTTCATAAAAAACTAACATAAATTACAAATATGCATAATAAAACTCAATTGCTGGCACAATACCAGTATACAAACCATTATATGAGAAAATAGAAAGGCTCTGTAACTTAGCATCTTTTGTGTGCGAGCACTCAGATGAGTGATGTTGATTTCATTAATTAACTTTCCCAGGGTCACACGGTTAGGAAGCAGTTGCAAGGTCTTTAGATCCTAGAGCTCAAGCTTTTTTCCCCTGTATCAAAGTTTACTAAATCGGGTTTTCTTCAACAAGACATATGTGCATACATTAGTAAGTACTTCTTGAAATAAGAGTTTTATGTTCAGATAATTTGGGATGAACGTTTTCTAAGTGTGTCTTTTATATATTAAGATGCATTGTGGTCCGGCGCCGTGGCTCAACAGGCTAATCCTCCGCCTTGCGGCGCTGGCACACCGGATTCTAGTCCCGGTTGGGGCGCCGGATTCTGTCCCTGTTGCCCCTCTTCCAGGCCAGCCCTCTGCTGTGGCCTGGGAGTGCAGTGGAGGATGGCCCAGGTGCTTGGGCCCTGCACCCCATGGGAGTCCAGGAAAAGCACCTGGCTCCTGGCTCCTGCCATCGGATGAGCGCGGTGTGCCGGCCGCAGCGTGCCGACCGCGGCGGCCATTGGAGGGTGAACCAACAGCAAAGGAAGACCTTTCTCTCTGTCTCTCTCTCTCACTGTCCACTCTGCCTGTCAAAAAAAAAAAAAAATTGTGAATCTCCTGGAGTGACATTAGGTATTGTGCAGCATTTGCCAAACTTGTCCAGATTTCTAAACATTTTGCCATGTTCTAAAGCCTCTGTCGGCTCAAAAGTGATATACTTTTTTCCCCCACTATGGTAAAGCAAAGCACAATGGTAGGAGTTAACTACTTTGTTGTTCTGCACATCCACTGCCTTTTTTTTTTTTTTTTTTTTTAAGATTTATTTGCTTGAGAGGTTGAGTGACACACACGTCTTCCATCTGTTGGTTCATTGCCCAAATGCCTGCAATAGCCAATATTAAACCAGGCTGAAATCAGGAGCCAGAAACTCCATCCAGATCTCCCACATGGGTGGCAGGGGTCCAAGTACCTTGGCCATCATCTGCTACCTTCCCAGGAGTATTAGAGGAAGCTGGACTGGAAGTGTGGAGTAGCTGGGATGGGAACCAGGCACTCCAATAAGGGGTGTGGGCTTCTCATGTGATGGCTTAACCAGCTGCTCCACAGTGCCCTCCCACTGCTGGGTTTTGATTATTTAGTTTCAGCCAAAAACATGGTAGAGCTTTTTATGACAAAATTTCTCATCCACATTTTTTTGCAGATTATAAATTATTATGACTTATGTATAAAAGCACAATTTTTGGAAAATTTAGAATGAAGTATGTTTCAAAAATATCTGTTCAAAATTGGTACCTCTAGGTTTGTATATGTTTCTCTCCACTTTTGTACTAAGGCTAGTTTCACTAATGTCTTTATTTTTTGAGTGCCTTTCTTAATTTTGGGGGGAAGTGCCTAGTAGCTTATGGTGCTAGCATATGACTTCAAAGTGTTTTTATTCTCAAAGAAATAACCCTAGATATTCACATTAGCCAACATAATATTCACATTAGCCAACATAATGTCTTATTTAAAAAAAAGAATTATTTATTTATTTGAAAAATCAGAGTTACACAGAGAGAGAAGGAGAGGCAGAGAGAGACAGAGAGGTCTTCTATCCGCTGGTTTACTCCCCAGTTGGCCGCAATGGCCAGAGCTGTGCCAATCGAAAGCCAGGAGCCAAGAGCTTCTTCCAGGTTTCCCACATGGGTGCAGGGGTCCAAGGACTTAGACCATCTTCTACTGCTTTTCCAGGCCATAGCAGAGAGCTGGATTAGAAGTGGAGCAGCTGGGACTCAAACTGGACCCATATGGGATGCTGGCACTGCAGGAGGCGGCTTTACCCACTACACCACAGTGCTGGCTCCATGTCTTATTAATGTGACTTATTACCAGATTAATAAAACGGATGGGAATTGCATGTTTATTATATGTTCTTATATGAAATAGGCATATCTTTAAATTTATTTATTTTATTTAATTTGAAAAGCTGATTGACTTCCCAGATGCCTACAACAGTTGGGGCTGGGCCAGGTGGATCCTGGAAACTCAATCTTGGTGTCTCAGGTTGGGGGCAGGAACCAACCACTTGAGCCATGTTGTGCATTAGAAGGAAGTGGAATTGGAAGCAGAACCCCAACTTGAAGCCAAGCATTCTGATAAGGAATGGCGGTTCCCAAATAGTGTCTTAACCATTAGGTAAAATAGGCATTTTTAAAATTTGTGGTTTTATTTTATTTATTTTTTAAAAGAGTTATCTACTTATTTGAACAACACAGATACAAAGAGACAAAGATCTTCCATCTGCTGGTTTACTCTCCAAATGGCTGCAATAGCCAGGACTGGGCCAGGCTGAAGCCAAGAGCTTTTTCTGGGTCTCCCCCATGGGTGGCAGGAGCCCAAGTACTTCAGCCATCTTTCCGTTTTCCCAGGCATGTTAGTTAGCTGGATCAGAAGTGGAATAGCTGGGACTCAAACAGGTGCCCATGTGGGAAGTCGACACTGCAGGTGAAGGCTTAATCTATGCCACAGCGCTGGTCTCTTGTGGTTACATTTATTTTACTTTTCTTATCTATGTGTACAATACATAAATTGACTTCAAGTAATAAAACTATGATTTTTTAAGACATTTATTTATTTATTTGAAAGAGTTACACAGAGAGAGAGAGAAGTCTTGCGTCTGCTGGTTCACTCCACACTTGGCTGCAGTGGCCATAGCTGCACCGACCCAGAGCCAGGAGCTTCTTCCAGATCTCCCACGCAGGTGTGGGCCCACAAGGACTTGGGCCATTTTCTCCTGCTTTCCCAGGCCATAGCAGTGAGCTGGATCAGAAGTGGAGCAGCTGGGACTCGAAATGGCGCCCACATGGGATACCTGACACTGCAGGTGGCGGCTTTACCTGCTACGCCACAGCGCTAGCCCCCTGTTTTATTTTAAATTTTGAAGGATACCAGTCTGTATCATGTTGTTCATGTACTTTCAGCAGTTGTGTTTGGGAGTTCTTGTTTGCTTATGTTCTAGCTCACACTGATGTTATTAAACTTTTTTAATGTGCTAATATGAGAAGTGAAAAAAATTGCTATCACAGTGTTAATTTCCATTTTAATAACATTTGAGAGACTGGCACTTGTTCTAGTCCTGGCTGCTTCACATCTGACCCAGCTCTCTGCTGATGGCCTGGGAAAGCAGTGGAAGATGGCCCAAGTCCTTGGGCTCCTGTATCTGCCTGGGAGACCAGGAGGAAGCTCCTGGTTTCTGGCTTTGGATTGGCGCAGCTCCAGCCATTGTGGCCAATTGGGGAGTGAACCAGTGATGGAAGAATCTGTCTGCCTTTCTCTGCCTCTGCCTCTGCCTCTGTCTAACTGTGCCTTTCAAATAAATAAATAAAAATCTTTTAAAAAATAACATTTGCGCTGGCACTGCAGCTCAATAGGCTAACCCTCCACCTGTGGCGCTGGCACACCGGGTTTTAGTCCCGGTCGGGGCACCGGATTCTGTCCCAGTTGCCCCTCTTCCAGGCCAGCTCTCTGCTGTGGCCCGGGAGTGCAGTGGAGGATGGCCCAAGTGCTTGGGCCCTGCACCCACATGGGAGACCAGGAGAAGCACCTGGCTCCTGGCTTTAGATCAGCGCCATGCGCCGGCCGCAGCAGCCATTGGAGGGCGAATCAACGGCAGAGGAAGACCTGTCTCTCACTGTCCACTCTGCCTGTCCAAAAAATAATAATAATAACATTTGAATATTTTCATCTGTATTAGACGTTTTCTTTTTTTTTACATAACTTTGAAAACTGTTAGTTAAGTCATTACAACTAGATTTTTGTCTAATCATCAAGTTATGACCATTTAATCTTGCGATTCCATGTCACTTTGTTCTCAAGAAGCAGAACATATCCTAAAGAATTATAATTAGAGCTGCAGCTTACCCTGAAACCATTAGAAGTATGATACAATTTAGTGAGTAATTGTGGCTGAGAGATTTGTCATTGAAGCCATTTATTGATCTTTTATTTTAAAAACAATCAATGCTACTAGATTCTGGGAAGATTTAAGTCATAGCTGAATAACTGGAAAAACTGTCTTTCCATTAACTAACTTTTTCTTATATTGTGTCTGTTACGTGTTTTGAAATAGAGTGCCATGGAATGGGTGTATGACCATGGGCCAAACCAGTTTGTCATTTAAGGATTGAAATGGTTGCTTAATGCTTTAAGGTTTGATCCTGGGCCAAAAAAATATAATCTATTAAAAGTATTTACTGAGGATTATTTTCTAACTAATTTCCCAGCATTTGTTTTATGTATTCTTAATTGAAATAAATGACTATAAGTTTTATTATACCATTCCGAATATGGTATAAATAAATGATAAAGTGAACATAGAGATACATAAAAGGAATGAGGTTTTAAAAACTGATTTAAATGCATATATTAATATTAAATTCCTGTACCCTAATGAGTTATCATTTGCTTCTCTAGGGTAAATGCCCATCCCAGTGGAAATCACTCTGCTAATTGGAACCAAAATTATTTGTTTATATTAGTTGTTACACTCATTCTCTTTATTTGGCTTTTTTCCTTTGTAGTGAAATCTTGAAATGAAATGAAAATGTCAAATCTAGAGTAAATTATCACATGAAATTCTAACAGTAAATGTAGATAAAAAGATGTTTGGATCAGCCTCCTATTTTATTGTGGTATGAAGGGGGAACATATACACAGATTTGAAGTTAGAAGATTGCCCAGGTCTGGCCAGGATGTAGGACTGTAGTATAAGGGTGTGTGCAACAGGAGCTTTCTCCTTTTCAGTAGTTCTGATCAGTGTCCGTGGACCTATGTATATTTTTTAATTTTAACAAGTATTTTTATTAGAAAATTTTAACAATCAGGATGAATTTATTAATCTTTTCAAGCATTTAACAATTCTTTATTGTGGAAGCATCCAAAATCCTATCTTCTAGGTTTTTTAAAATAGAGAATATATAGCACATTATCTATGGTCACCCTAGTATGCAATAGAACCCCAGAACTTTTAACTATAGCTTAGTGCCCATCAATCTTTCCCCAACTCTCCTTTATCACTTCCTCCTGCAGTCTGTTGTACAACCACCATTATATTTTTAACTTTGATGAGGTCACCAATTTTTGAGACTCCACATATTAGTGAGATTGTATGATATTTGTCTTTCTGTGCTTGGCTTATTTCACTTAACACAGTGACCTCTGGTTCTGTTCATATTGTTGGAAATGACAAGATTTTACCCTTTTTTATGGCTGAGTAATATGACACTGTATACCTATACCACATTTTTTTTTAATCCATTAATTTTTTTTTAATCCATTCATTGATGGATGGATGGATAACACTTAGGTTATTTCTATTTCTGGGGTATAGTGAATTGTGCTGCAATAAACATGGGAGTGCGGCAGGCGCCGCGGCTCAATAGGCTAATTCTCTGCCTGTGGCGCTGGCACCCTGGGTTCTAGTCCCAGTCGGGGCACCGGATTCTGTCCCAGTTGCCCCTCTTCCAGGCTAGCTCTCTGCTGTGGCCAGGGAGTGCAGTGGAGGATGGCCCAAGTGCTTGGGCCCTGCATCCCATGGGAGACCAGGAGAAGCACCTGGCTCCTGGCTTTAGATCAGCATGGTGCACCGGCCGCAGCGAGCCGGCCGTGGCGGCCATTGGAGGGTGATCTAACACAAAAGGAAGTCCTTTCTCTCTCTCTTTCTCACTGTCTACTCTACCTGTTTTTTAAACAAACAAACAAAAAAATGGGAGTGCAGATGTCTCTTCTACAGACACATTTATTTTCCTTGGATATGTATCCAGGAGTGGGATTATTGTATCATGTGGTAGTTAGTTTTTGAGGAGTGTCCATATTGTTTTCCACAGTGGCTGTACTAATTTACATTCCACTAACAGTATCTCTCTCCTCTATCCTTGCTGACATCTGCTTTTTTTGTCTTTTTGATCATAGCCAATCTTACTAAAGTGAGGTGTTAGCGTAATTTGCATTTCCCTGATGACTAGTGATGTTGAACATTTTTTCATACCTGTTGTACCTGTTGGCCATTTGTGTGTCTTCCTTTGAGAAATATCTGCTTAGATGCCTGTTCATTTTTAATTGGATTTTTTAAAATTTATTTTTTGCTGTTGAGTTCTTTATATAGTCTGGATATTAAATCATTGTCAGATGCATAGCTTGCAAATATTTTCTCCAATTCTGTAGGTTGTCTCTCCACTCTGTCTCTTTGTTCTTCATAAGCTCTATAGTTTGATGAAATCTCATCTATTTTTGCTTTTACTTTCTATCTTTTTGCATAGAAAATCTATGATCTAGAAAGCCCTTGCCCATTAAAGAGTCCTGAAGTTTTTTCTATTTTCTTCAGATAGTTTTAAGGTGTCAAGTGTCATATTTAGGTCTTTAATCCATTTGAGTTGATTTTGGTACATGGTGAAAGGGGTTTAGTTTCATTCTTCTGTGTGGATCTCTAATTTTCCCAACACCATTTATTTATTTTAAATATTTATTTATTTGAAAGTTAGAATTACACAGGCAAGAGGCAGAGAGAGAGAGGTCTTCCATCCACTGGTTCACTCCCCAGCTGACCGCAGTGGCTGGAGCTGCGCCAATCTGGAGCTAGGAGCTTCTTCTGGGTCTCCCACACAGGTGCAGGGGCCCAAAGACTTGAGCCGTCTTCTACTGCTTTCCCAGGCCATAGCAGAGAGCTGGATTGGAAGTGGAGCTGCTGGATCTGGAACTGGTGCCCATATAGGCTGCCAGTGCTTCAGGGCAAAGCGTTAACCCTCTGTGCCACAGTGCCGGCCCCCCAACACCATTTATTAAAAATGCTATTTTCTTTCCTATACATGTTAACCTGTATCAGTGATCAGTTGGTTGTAGATGTGTGGGTTTACCTCTAGAGTCTATGGTGTTCCATTGGTCTGTGGGTCTGTTTTTGTGCCAATACCATGCTGTTTTAATTACTGTAACTTAGTAATATATTTTATAGTTAAGTAGTATAACCCTTTCTCCCTTTGTTCTTTTTGCTGAAGATCACTTTGGCCATTTGGCATCTTAATTTAATAATGTTTTTTCTAGTTCTGTGGAAAAATTTATTGGGATTTTTGATAGTGATGCTAATTCATCCAGTCTATGAGCAAGGAATATCTTCTTATCTTCAATTAATTTTATCAGTGACTTACAGTTTTTATTGGAGAGATCTTTCATATCTTTGCTTAAATTTATTCCCAGGTGTTTTGTTTTATATTTTTGTAGCTAATGGAAAAGAGATTGCTTCCTTGATTTCTTTTTTCAACTGACTCACTATTGGTATGTGATAATGCTACTGATTTTTGTATGTTAAACATACATTTTGTATGCTGCAACTTTGCTGAATTTGTTTAACACCTTTATGGTGACTTCTTTGGGGTTTTCTGTATATAAATCATGTTATCTGTAAATAATAACTTGACTTCTTCCTTTCTCCTTTTGGGTACCCCCCCCTTTTTTTTTTGCCTTATCTAATTGCTTTTGCTAGGACTTCTAGTGCTATGTTGAATAAAAGTGGTGAAAGTGGGCATCCTTGTCTTGTTCCAGATCTTAGAAAGTCTTCAACGGTTCCCTATTCAATATGATGTTAGCTATTTTCTAGTTAGATATGGCCTTTATTATGTTGAGGTTTATTCCTTCTGTACCTGTTTTGGTGAGTTTTTGTCATGAAGTGATGTTGAATTTTATCAGCTGCCTCTTCTGCATCTGTTGATGATCTTAGGACTTTGTCCTTCATTCTGTTGATGGGATGTATTACATTTATTAATATGTATATATTGAACCATCCTTGGGTCCTTGGTATAAATCTCACTTGATCATGTTGAATGTTTTTTTCATCTATTGTTGAATTTTATTTGCTAGTACATTGTTGAGGATTTTTCCACCTGTGTTCATGAAGGGTATTGGCTTGTAGCTTTCTTTTTTTCTTGTATACTTGTATGGTTTTGATCAAGGTTATTGCTGGCCTCATAGAATGAATTTGGAAGAATTCCCCCCCTCGTATATTTTTTTAAAAGATTTATTTATTTTTTTGAAAGTCAGAGAGAGAAGGAGAGGCAGAGAGAGAGAGAGGTCTTCCATCCGCCAATTCATTCCCCAACTGGCGGCAACAGCCGGAGCTACACTGATCCGAAGCCAGGAGCCAGGAGATTCTTCTGGGCCTCCTACACAGGTGTAGGGGCCCAAGGACTTGGGCCATCTTCCACTGCCTTCCCAGGCCACAGCAGAGAACTGGATCAGAAGTGGAGCAGCTGGAACTAGAACCAGTGCCCATGTGGGATGCTGGCATCACAGGCAGCGGCATTACCTGCCGCTCTACAGCACCAACCCCATAGGTTTTTGAATAAGCAATATTATTGGTCTTCTCTAGTTAGTGTAGATTTTAAGAGTTAGATATAGATGCTTATTTGTACTACATTTCTATAATCAGCTTCATTGGTGTTAGTTAGTTGTCAAACTTAAACGTTGAGCAAGTTATTGATTAAGAAGAGGCTGGCACCACGGCTCACTGAGCTGATGCTCCGCCTGCGGGCATCGCTCTGGGTTCTAGTCCCGGTTGCTCCTCTTCCAGTCCTGCTCTCTGCTGTGGCCCGGGAAGGCAGTGGAGGATGGCCCAGGTGCTTGGGCCCTGCACCTGCTTGGGAGACGGAGGAGGCACCTGGCTTTGGATAGGCGCAGCGCGCTGGCTGTGGTGGCCATTTAGGGGGTGAACCAACAGAGGGAAGACCTTTCTCTGTGTCTCTCTCTCTCTCTCACTGTCTAACTCTGTCAAAAAAAAAAAAAAAAAAAAGAGAGAGACCTTACAATTCAAGGGAGAGCAGGAATGCTGGGAATCATCTTGGCCTGGATGAGAGCTTTTGTAAGATATTTTAGGTTTGGAAATGCCAAAAAAATTTTAAAAAATGGATGCATTGAACATTCCAGAACCCCTAAACATTTGAGTTTTTATTTTTTTAATTTTTTTATTTATTGACAGGCAGAGTGGACAGTGAGAGAGAGAGACAGAGAGAAAGGTCTTTCTTTTCTGTTGGTTCACCCTCCAATGGCTGCTGCGGCCAGCGCGCTGCGGCCGGTGCACCACGTTGATCCAATGGCAGGAGCCAGGTGCTTCTCCTGGTCTCCCATGGGATGCAGGGCCCAAGCACTTGGGCCATCCTCCACTGCACTCCCTGGCCACAGCAGAGAGCTGGCCTAGAAGAGGGGCAACTGGGACAGAATCCAGCGCCCTGACCGGGACTAGAACCCCGTGTGCCAGCGCCACAGGTGGAGGATTAGCCTAGTGAGCTGCGGCGCCGGTCCTAAACATTTGTGCCGGTCCTAAACATTTGAGTTGTAACAAAGAGTTAGAAATTGTTTGTGTATTTAAAGCATTAAGATACAAACCCAATTGCTTATAGTTATTTGGGGGATGGGATTAGAATTAGATGGAATGTAGGTGTTGATTGTCTCTTCTTTATTGTATACAAAATTTTAAAGTTGTGGGAATATGTGTGAATTTTATAAAATTTCAATATTTTTAGATAACTTGAACAGGCAGAAAGTGCTATATGAATTACTGTGTAAAGAAATTTAAGATCTCTTGAAAACTATTATTCCATTATATGGCAATGATGTCTAAAGTTTTGAAAGACATATCACTAAAATATTGTTTGCTATATTTCACTGAAGAATTAGTGGGATGCTTTGTTTCTTCTGTTTTTGTACAGTGTACTTTTTAGCATGTATATGTTACCTGTTGGAATTCCTTTTTTTTTTTTTTAAGAGATTTATTTATTTATTTGAAAGAGTTAAAATACAGAGAAGGAGAAGTGGAAAGAGGTCTTCAATCTGCTGGTTCACTCCCTAATTGGCTGCAACAGCCAGAGCTGCGCTGATCTGAAGCTAGGAGCCAGGAGCTTCTTCCAGGTCTCCCACACGGGTATAGGGTCCCAAGGACTTGGGCCATCTTCCACTGCTTTCCCAGGCCATAGCAGAGAGCCGGATCGGAAGTGGAGCAACTGGGACTTGAAGCAGCGCCCATATGGGATGCCGGCATTGGAGTCAGCAGCTTCACTCACTACGCCACAGTGCTGACCCCCTCCCCCTTTTTAATTAGTTGTACTTGTCATTGTTTCTCTCTCTTGTCATATCTGTTTCCTGGCTCATCTGTTTTCTTGGTTTACTCTTTTTGGAAGATACCATCCTGTAACTTCCTGTGGAGGGCTCTTTCTCAAAAGGTTAGACAGGCTGAGCGTGGAATCTAGATTGGGGATAGGTGTTTTTTGTTTTTTGTTGTTGTTGTTGACAGGCAGAGTGGACAGAGAGAAAGGTCTTCCTTTTCTGTTGGTTCACCCCCCAATGGCCGCTGCTGCCGGCGCACTGTGCTGATCCAAAACCAGGAGCCAGGTACTTCTCCTGGTCTCCCATGGGGTGCAGGGCCCAAGCACTTGGGCCATCCTCCACTGCACTCCCTGGCCACAGCAGAGAGCTGGCCTGGAAGAGGAGCAACTGGGACAGAATCCGGTGCCCAGACCAGGACTAGAACCCGGTGTGCCAGTGCAGCAGGCGGAGGATTAGCCTAGTGAGCTGCAGCGTTGGCTGGGGATGGGTGTTTAGACTAGTAGTTGAGATGCTGGTTGAGACATGGCCCCTGTCTTGGAGTACTTGGCTCCAGCTCCTGATTCCGGTGTCCTGCTATTGCAAACCCTGGAGGTGGCAGTGGTGGCTCAAGTAGTTTGGGTCTCTGCTAACCATATGGGTACCAGTTGGGTACCTGGCTCCTAGCTCGTCTGGCTGGGTACCAGCCATTGTGGCTATTTAAGAGTGAACTAGCACATGGCAACTCTCTTCTAATCTCTCCTGTTCAAATTAATAAATAGGCTGGCACCGTGGCTCAATAGGCTAATCCTACGCCAGCCCTCTGCTGTGGCCCGGGAGTGCAGTGGAGGATGGCCCAAGTGCTTGGGCCCTGCACCCCATGGGAGACCAGGATAAGCACCTGGCTCCTGGCTTTAGATCAGCGCGGTGCGCTGGCCTCAGCGGCCATTGGAGGGTGAACCAACAGAAATGGAAGACCTTTCTCTCTGTCTCTCTCTCTCACTGTACACTCTGCCTCTCAAACAAAAAACTTAAAAAAAAAACAAATTAATAAATAAACAGGTAAATAATAAGTTAGGTTTAAATTGATTTTGCTAAAAACTTTGAAGGGTATGGGGCCAGTGCTGTGGCATAGCCAGTAAAAGCCACTACCTGTAGTGCCAGCATCCCAAATGGGTGCCAGTTCGAATCCTGGCTGTTCTACTTCCTACCCAGCTCTCTGCTATAGCCTCGGAAAGCAGAAGATAGCCCAAGTCCTTGGTCCCCTGCACCCGCGTGGGAGACCCAGAAAAAGCTCCTGGCTCCTGGCTCCTGGCTCCTGGCTCCTGGCTTCGGATCAGCACAGCTCTGGCCATTGCAGCCACTTGGGAGTGAGCCAGTGAACAGAAGACGTCTCTGTCTCTCTCTCTCTGCCTCTTTTCTCTCTGTGTAACTCTCACTTTCAACTAAATGTTTCTTTAAAATAATACTTTGAAGGGTATATGATTTGTTAAGTGTCTCCAACATACATACAATTTTGTATGTAGTAGTAAGTATATGATAATAAACATCACCTAAGAAATAAAACAGTTGAAACTATCTGCGTATTCACTCAGGGTATCATCTACCTTCTACAACTGTCCTGATTTTGGCTTTTAATCATTCCCCTGAATCTCTTTACTTTGTACCAGGATATTTCAGTTAGCTCATGGAAAAATGGATTAATACAAGTTTATTTTGGTGCAAAAAGTTGAAATCTGCATATTTTTTCAAAATGTATATTTTACATGAACTCACTGATAATTTCTTCTTTGCAGAGTTTCAGATATTTTTTTTTTTTTTAACAGGCAGAGTGGACAGTGAGAGAGAGACAGAGAGAAAGGTCTTCCTTTGCCGTTGGTTCACCCTCCAATGGCCGCCGCGGTCGGCGCACTGCGGCCGGCGCACCGCGCTCGTCCGATAGCAGGAGCCAGGAGCCAGGTGCTTTTCCTGGTCTCCCCATGGGGTGCAGGGCCCAAGCACCTGGGCCATCCTCCACTGCACTCCTGGGCCACAGCAGAGGGCTGGCCTGGAAGAGGGGCAACCGGGACAGAATCCGGTGCCCCGACCGGGACTAGAACCCGGTGTGCCAGCGCCGCAAGGCGGAGGATTAGCCTGTTGAGCCACGGCGCCGGCCCAGATATTTTTTTTTTACCAAAATGAGCCAAGTGCTTTTTTTTTTTTAATTTGAAGGGAAGAGTGACATAAATCTTCTGTTCAATGGCTCACTCTCAACAACCAGCACTGGACTAGGAGCCTGGCACTCAATCTGGTTCTCCCATGTAGGTAGCAGAAGTCCAAGTACTTGGGCCATCATCCACTGCCTTCCCAGGCTCATCACCAGGAAGCTGGATTGGAAGTAGAGCAGTTGGAACTCCAATAGCTCTCCAACATAGGATGTTGGTGTCCTGGGTGGTGGCTTATCCCACTGAGCCACATGCCAGCACTCCTTCCTTATTTTTTAAAACATGTATTGTTTCATCATTTTTCATTTTTAAATTTAAAAATTTATGTCTGTACTTTATATATGTGTAATTTGAGCACATTAATCTTTCAGTTGTGTGTAGTTATATATATATATATATGTATGTGTAAAACTATAATATCTGTCATACTTCTTTTTTCTTTTATTGGTGGATTTAGAGACATATTAAATGAAGTATTTGTCCTGCCAGTATTTATTAATAAATATGGACAGGAGTTTCTCTAGGGTACACACATCTATGGTAAAAAGGCTGGGTTTATTTATAGGCCTATCTTCAATTTTAATAGATACTACCAAGTTAATATCTAGAGTATTTTATTAGTTATTTGTGCATGAAGTTATTTTATACCAATTATTTGTGCATGAAGTTATATTGTACAACATTCCTATAAATATTTTATGTTGTTAGTTTAATTTTAACCATTCCAGTGGGTAGACTGTAGTAACTCATTGTAGTTTTAGTTTATATTTTTCTGTTTATTGTGAGGAAGTCCCTAAGTTTTTTTTTTTTAACTTTAATTTAATTTAATTTAATTTAATTTTGACAGACGGAGTGGACAGTGAGAGAAAGAGACAGAGAAAGGTCTTCCTTTGCCGTTAGTTCACCCTCCAATGGCTGCCGTGGCTGGCACGCTGTAGCCGGCACACCACGCTGATCCGATGTCAGGAGCCAGGTGCTTATCCTGTTCTCCCATGGGGTGCAGGGCCCAAGCACTTGGGCCATCCTCCACTGCACTCCCTGGCCACAGCAGAGAGCTGGCCTGGAAGAGGGACAACCGAGACAGAGTCCGGTGCCCCGACTGGGACTAGAACCCGGTGTGCCGGCGCCGCAAGGTGGAGGATTAGCCTAGTGAGCCGCAGCTCTGGCTGGAAGTCCCTAAGTTATTAATGTATTTATTGCTATTCAGATTTCCTCTTCTTTTTAAAAAAAATTATTTTTTTTGAAAGGCAAATTTACAAAGATTGGGAGAGACAGATCTACCATCTTGTGGTTCGCTTACCCACTGACCAAAACACCTGGCCCAGGCTGGAGCCAGGAGCCTGGAAATCCCATTTAGGTCTCCCACACGAGTGGCCAAAATCCAAGCACTTGCACCATCGTCCATCCACTACTTTCCTAGGCACATTAGCAGGGAACTAAATCACAAATAGAACAGCCAGGACTTAAAACCAGCACCTGCATTTGGGATGACAGCATTGTAGGTGGCTACTTAACCTGCTTTTGCCACGATGCTGGCCCCCAAATTTCCTCTTCTGGGAATTGCCTTTTTCTTATTTTTTTGCTATTTCAGGAGTTATTTTTAAAACAATTTTTGGGAAATTGTTATGTATTCTAGACATTAATCTTTGTTGATCATATGCTTTGGAATTGTCCTCTTCCTAGTTTATCTTTTCAGCTTATATTGTTTTGCACAGGAGTTTTACATTTTCTTAACAATAAAATAAGTTGAAGTACAAAATTTACTTTTCTGGTTTTTTTGTTTTTGTTTTTGCTTTCTGTGACTCAATTATTTAATTTAAAAATAGCTCTATTGAGATACAATTTATATAACAGAGTACTCACTTAAAATGTACAATTTGATGGACTTTGATATATCTTTATACCCATGAAACCATCCTTATAATCAGAGTAATGACTTCATCTTGGTTGGAGGTTTCTTCCTACCCCCTTTGTATTTCCACTTACATTCCCTCCCATTCCCACTCAACTACTGATCTACTTTGTCTCTGTTGATCAGATTACAGTTTGAGAATTTTTATGGATATAATCAGAGTCTTTATTTTTGTTTAGCTTTTTTGATATAATATTTTGAACTTACTGCACATGTATATCAATAGTTAATTTCTTTTATTGATGCATATCTGTTAACAAATATATGATTTGCAAATTTTTTTCCCCATTCTTTGAGTTGCCTTTTGATGTTCATTTCCCAAAGTCTCAGTTCTTCTGTTCTGTTTACATGCTTAGTGTCCAGGTTCTGGTCTGGAACTGAAGCCCTGCCTGTCTGTTAGCAAGGTTTGATGAGAAGACATCAGTCTGAGTTTTAGCTCATCCACTCAGTGGCTGTGTAATTCTGGGTAAATTATGCTACTTGGGACACTCATATCCCATATTGGAGTGCTTGGGTTCAAGTCCTGGCTCTGCTCCCAGTTCCAGCTTCCTGTTTCTGTGCAGCCTGGTAGGCAGTAGGTGATGGCTCAAGTGGTTGGGTCCCTACTGCCCAGATGGGAAACCCTGATTGATTGAGTTCTCGGCTCATGGTTCCTGTCATTAGCCTGACTTAGCCCTGGATAAAGATGCCCTGGCTGTTGTGGGCATTTGGGGAGTGAACTGGCAGATGAGAAATCTCTTTCTTCTTTGTCTCTCTTTTGTTTCTGTGCCTTTCAAATACATTTTAAAAATTTATATTTAAATTATAACATTTAGTAATAGTGACAACTCCTCAATCTATCACCATCTTACACTAATAATAGGATTATAAACTGAAACAGATTTTCTGGAGCAGAATTTTGTATTAGGTATAAAGCTTTAAATATTCTGAATCCTGAAATTTCATTTGTAGAACATTAATATAAGAAAATTGTCATGGATACAAGGAAGAAGTTAGGGATACTCACCTCAGGGATAGGTTTTTTTTTTTTTTTTTTTTTTGACAGGCAGAGTGGACAGTGAGAGAGAGAGACAGAGAGAAAGGTCTTCCTTTTGCCGTTGGTTCACCCTCCAATGGCTGCCGCGGCCGGCGCGCTGCGGCCGGCGCACCGTGCTCATCCGATGGCAGGAGCCAGGTGCTAGGTGCTTTTTCCTGGTCTCCCCATGGGGTGCAGGGCCCAAGCACTTGGGCCATCCTCCACTGCACTCCCGGGCCACAGCAGAGGGCTGGCCTGGAAGAGGGGCAACCGGGACAGAATCCGGCGCCCCGACCGGGACTAGAACCCGGTGTGCCGGCGCCGCAAGGCGGAGGATTAGCCTGTTGAGCCACGGCGCCGGCCTAGGGATAGGTTTAATAAAGTTAAAAACCTTAATGTCTGTAATTAGAGAATTGAGTATTGAATTGTGGTATCTGAGGAAGGTATTTGGCACAGCAGTTAAGATGCCTGTTGGGATGCTTGTATTCCATTTCAGAGTACCTGGGTTTGAGTCTGCTTCCACTTTTGTGCTAATGTATTCTGAAAGGGAGCAGGTGGTGGCTCAAGTACTTGGGTCCCTGTCACCCACGTGGGAGACCTGGTATTGAGTTCCTGGCTCCTGGCTTTGGCTGATATGTTGGGAGTAAATCAACAGATGAATCAATCAATCTCTCTCTCTCTCTCTCTCTCTCTCTCTGCCTTTTAAACAAGATGAAAATAAGTAATTTTTAAAAAATTGTGATAACCACACAAGTTTATACAGTCATAAAAATACTGATGTTGAAGAAAACTTTTAAGTAAGTGGAAAGACATGATTCTGTTAAAATGCTTCAATTTAGGCATTAAAGAAACTCTCAAACTTAATATTACCTCTTAACAGTTATCTGTTTCTGGGTGTTGGCATTATGTGTTATTGAAGCTTACTTTTTTTAAAGATTTTATATATTTATTTATTTGAAAGGCAGAGTTACAAAGAGGGAGGGCAAAGACATGTCAGAGGCCCAAGCATTTGGGCTATCTTCTGCTGCTTCCCCAGGCCATTAGCAGGGAGCAGGATTGAAAGAGGAGCAGCCAGGACTCCAGCAGGGATGCTGACTACCTTCGACCTTCCGTAGTGGCTTAATCCGCTATGCCCCAATGCTGGCCACAGAAACTTTGTATTTTTACATATACGTTTAAGAGTAAAGGATATTACTGCTATGACAAAAGAACAAACAGTATTTTTTAAAATGAAAATGAATTGAAGCTAGAAACTACAGTTAAATCCCATGAAAGAATCAGTATCTAAAAATAATCTTTGTAGGTTGGGCTAATGGACTGAATCCAGTGAAATTTAATCAGGATGTATGAAAAAGAAAAAAAAAAGATAGATGGAAAAATAACTAAATCATATTTCTGGTTTAAAAATTAAATATGACCAATATAGAAAGTGTGAGTTTAGGATGTAGTGGAAGCATACCTAAGACGTAGGAGTTTAATTTACCCTAGTCATTTTCTCAACATAAGCAACCAGCTGTTCTCTTCCCATTCTGTTTCATCTGATACCCAGCTTAGTCTCTCTTTTTTTTTTAAAGATTTATTTGAAAGAGTTACCTAGAGAGAGAAGGAGAGGCAGAAACAGAGAGAAAGAAAGGTTTTCCATCCGCTGGTTCACTCCCCAATTGACCGCAAGGCTGGAGCTGCGCCAGTCCGTCCGCGTCTCCCACGTGGGTGCAGGGGCCCTAGGACCTGGGCCATCTTCCTTTTTTTTTTTTTTTTTTTTTTTGACAGGCAGAGTGGACAGAGAGAGAGAGAGACAGAGAGAAAGGTCTTCCTTTGCCGTTGGTTCGCCCTCCAATGGCCGCTGCGGCCAGCGCACTGCACTGATCCGAAGGCAGGAGCCAGGTGCTTTTCCTGGTCTCCCATGTGGGTGCAGGGCCCAAGCACTTGGGCCATCCTCCACTGAACTTCCTGGCCACAGCAGAGAGCTGGCCTGGAAGAGGGGCAACCGGGACAGAATCCGGCACCCCGACCGGGACTAGAACCCGGTGTGCCGGTGCCACAAGGCAGAGGATTAGCCTATTGAGCCACGGCGCCTGCCCTGGGCCATCTTCTACTGCTTTCCCAGGCCGTAGCAGAGAGCTGGATTGGAAGTGGAGCAGCTGGGCCTCGAACCAGCACCCCTGTGGGATGCCTGCACTGCAGGCAGTGGCCTCACCTGCTACGCCACGGCACCGGCCCCTCTCTCTCTCTTTTTTTTCAAGATTTATTTATTTGAAAGACACTTAGAGAGGTAGAGACACAGAGAGGTCTTCCATCTGGTGGTTCACTCCCTAGATGGACACAATGGCCAAAGCTGCGCCAATCCAAAGCCAGGAGCTTCTTTTGGGTCTCCCACATGTGTGCAGGGGCCCAAGGACTTGGGCCATCCTCTGCTGTTTCCCCAGGCCACAACAGAGAGCCAGATCAGAAGAGGAGCAGCCGGGACTAGAACTGGCACTCACATGGGATGCCAGCGCTTCAGGCCAGTGCTTTGACCTGCTATGCCACAGCTCCGGTCCTTAGTCTCTTCTTTATGGACTGATTTTTTTAAGTCTCTTCGCCATTTACCTCGTCTGCTGGTTGTTTATTTGACTTTGCTGACTTCATTCAAGTTGTTCTGTTTTTGGGGTCCCTCTGTTCCCCTTATCTTTTTTCGCATTATTATTATTATTTTTTTTTTATTTTTGACAGGCAGAGTGGACAGTGAGAGAGAGAGACAGAGAGAAAGGTCTTCCTTTGCCGTTGGTTCACCCTCCAATGGCTGCCGCGGATGGCGCGCTGCGGCCGGCGCACCGCGCTCATCCGATGGCAGGAGCCAGGTGCTAGGTGCTTTTCCTGGTCTCCCATGGGGTGCAGGGCCCAAGCACTTGGGCCATCCTCCACTGCACTCCCGGGCCACAGCAGAGGGCTGGCCTGGAAGAGGGGCAACCGGGACAGAATCCGGTGCCCCGACTGGGACTAGAACCCGGTGTGCCGGCGCCGCAAGGCGGAGGATTAGCCTGTTGAGCCACGGCGCTGGCCCGCATTATTTTTTTAAAAACATTTATTTATTTGAAAGAGTTGTACAGAGAGAAGAAGAAGCCGGACCCTGTTCCCCTCATTTTGCATTTTAAAAATTTATCTATCGTGGGTGTTTGGCATCCTGTTAGGACTCTTGTTAGGATACCCTGTCCCACGTGAGAGTACCTGAGTTCCTACCTGCTTTAGCTCCTGATTCTACCCAGCTTTCTGCTAATGCAGACCCTGGGAGGAAGCAGTGGTGGTCTAAGTAATTGAGTTCCTGCCACACAAGTGGGAGGTTTGTATTGATTGAGTCCTGCTCCCTGATTTGACCTATCTCAGCCCTGACCCTTGCAGACTTTTAGGGAGTGAATCCCTAAAGGGGACTGCACTTGCTCACTACCTCCCTCCTGTTCC
This sequence comes from Sylvilagus floridanus, assembly GCA_949820135.1. NCBI lineage: Eukaryota > Metazoa > Chordata > Mammalia > Lagomorpha > Leporidae > Sylvilagus > Sylvilagus floridanus. Next base: position 31,029,404 of record OX463225.1, read on the forward strand.
CTTCTGTCCTCCTCACGCCTTTCTTTGCCTCTTAAATAAATGATAAAAACAAATAATTAAAGCCTGTACTTGTGCCGTTCTCTTCTGGAAGTTTGCCCCTTCTAATATAAATACAGTTTACTCAATTTTATAATTGTAGGAATTTAATAGATGAAATTTAAATCAGATAGGGCTTCTTGCTTTATGTATCAGCTGTGTTTTGTCAGTTTTGTATGAACCACCAGCATTCTAAAGTACAGAATGTCAGCCAGAGCCATTTCTGGAAAACCTTCCCCAGAAGCAGTCACTTTAAAATGGAGGCTAGATGTTACAAACTTTTAGAAAGAGGGCCAAATGATGGCCATAATACTACTTGTTACAGAGTAATATTAAAGATAATACTTAGGGAGAAAAAGCAGAATATAAAAGCACACTTAAAATAGTTCTACATGGGTGAATATTATGGTACAGTGGGCTAAGCTGTTGCTTGGATTATCCACATTGCGTATTGGAGTGCCAGTTCAAGTCCTAGTTGCTGTTGGTACAGCTTCCTACTAATGTGTCCTGGGAGATAGCAGATGATGGCTCAAGTATTTGGGCCCCTGACACTTAACATGGGAGACCTGGATGGAGTTCCTGGCTCCTGGCTTCTTCTTGACCAAGCCCTGCCTGTTGCTGGCATTTGGGAATCAACCAGGGAATGGAAGACCTCTCTGCTTTTCATGTAGATAAAAAAAAAAGCATTCTTTTTTTTTTTTTTTTAAAGATTTATTTATTTATTTGGAAGTCAGAGTTACAGAGAGGCAGAGGCAGAGAGAGCGAGAGAGAGCGCAAGCCAGGAGCCAGGAGCTTCTTCCAGGTCTTTCACACAGGTGCAGGGGCCTAAGGACCAGGGCTATCTTCTGCTGTTTCCCAGGCCATAGCAGAGAGCTGGATTGGAAGTGGAGCAGTTGGGACTTGAACTGGCACCCATATGGGATGCCTGTACTGCAGGTGGTGGCTTTATCGACTATGCCACAGTGCCGACCCCAGCATTCTTTAGAAAGTTATAGAATGGGCTGGCACTGTGGTGTAGTGGGTGAAGCCGCCGCCTGCAGTGCCAACATCCCATATGGCTGCTGGTTTGAGTCCTGGCTGCTCCACTTCCAATCCAGCTCTCTGCTATAGCCTGGGAATGGAGTAAAAGATGTTTCAAGTCCTTGGGCCCCTGCACCCATGAGGGAAACCTGGAAGAACCTCCTGGCTCCTGACTTCAGATCGGCCCAGCTCTGACTGTTGTGGCCTAAAGCATAGTGATTAAGTGTATGCTTTTGAGCCAGATGGCTCTAGTTCAAAGTTTGAATTTAACACTCACTCATTGGATGACTTTGGGTAAATAATTTAATATCTGTCTTCATCTGAAAAATGGGCTGATGATCAGTCATCTAACACATAGGATTCTTGTGTTAGATAAGTTATGGTCATGTGTTGCTTAACTATAGGTTACCTTCTGAGAAATGAATCATCATGTGCAAACATTGAATGCACACACACAAAACTAGGTGGTTTAATATGCTGCTAGCTATATGACATTTAACCTGTTGTGGTACAAACCTGTACATGTATTATACTGAATACTGTAGACTGTTTGAACATACTGGTATTTTTGTGTCTAAACATAACATACGAAAACGATACAATAAAAATAGGCGATAAAATTTTTCAACTCCTTTATAACTGTGGGATCCCCGTTACACATATGTCCCTCACTGAAATGTTGTTATATGGTGCACAACTGCAGTAGTATGGAAAGCTGTTGGAAACATGCCCAACCTATACCTTGAGCTCAGTCAACACAACTATGATTATCCATTGGCAAAGTTCATTTCAAACTATATGAAGCCTTTTTTTTTTTTTTAAGATTTTTTTATTTATTTGGAAAGTAGTTAGAGAGAGGCAGAGAGAGAGAAAAGTCTTCAACCTGCTTGTTCACTTCCCAAATGACTCCAACAACCAGAGTTTGGTGGATCTGAAGCCTCCTCTGGGTCTCCCACATGGGTGCAGGGACCCAAGTACTTGGGCCTTCTTTGCTGCTTTCCCAGGCGCATCAGCAGGGAGCTGGATCAGAAATGGAACAGCCAGGACTTGAATCAGTGCCCATATTGGATACCAGCACCGCATGAGGCCACTTCACGCACTATAGAACAGTGCTAACCCCAGCCACTATGTGTTTTTTGTTGTTGTTGTTTTTCAGATTTTACTTGTTTGAGCAGCAAAGTTACAGACAGAGGGAGAGACAGAGAGAGAGAAAGAGATCTTCCATCCACTGGTTTATTCCCCAAATGACCACAACGGCCAGAACTGGGCTGATCTGAAGCCAGGAGCCAGGAACTTCTGAGTCTCCCACATGTGTGCAGGGGTCCAAGGACTTGGGCCATCTTCTACTTCTTTCCTAGGCCATTATCAGAGAGCTGGATCAAAAGTGGAGCTGCCAGGACTCAAACCGTTGCCCATGAAGGATCCTGGTGCCGCAGGCGGAGGCTTAGTCTACTATACAACAGCGCCAGCTCCAAACTATCTGAGTTTTAAATTGGTATTCAGCCCTTATTTTAAAATATGACCATCCTGAAAGAAATTCTCTTTGGTGGTTTCAGAATACAGCCAGGATGCTGCCACACACTTTGAAGCCATGTAGTTAGGAATGTAGATACAATATTTTTACCTTTGTAAATGTAATAATGCTTATTAAAGGAAATTTGGAAGTTTAAAAAAGTATAAAGATGACAAAATTGCTGATAATCCTATTGCTATTAGTATTTTAGTTAGATTTCTTCTAGCCTTTTTTCTCCTGTGGATTAATATTTTTACATACAACATGTTGTGATTATAATGACATACAGAACTGGAGTCTATTTAGTCTAGAGAAATGAACCATTGCAGTCTAGATGAGTGATGTTGGAGTCCTGGTTTGGGAGGCCAGTGTCTGCAGAGATTAACTGCAGGAATGGGAGATAAATTTATTTCTGAGTAGAATCAACAAGCCTCAGTGTGGTGTTAAAGATTTTTTTTTTTTTTTTTTTAAAGCTCTGGCTCCTGAAAGGAGGCATATGGAACATAGGAGGGGAAGAGCATCTTTGCTGGGGAAAATGTTTAGTTTTGGACATGTTCAGTTTGAGATTTGAATAGGACATGCAGATGGAAATGTGCAAAGCATTTGTGTTACATAGCAAGGACTTGAGAAAGTGATCTGAGGATAGCCTACCTGGGATATGAATGGGAGCATCCCAGTATGAGTATTTCAAGAATGGTACCTAACTTGGGAGTTTTTTTTAAAAACGTGTATGCCTGACTTCCCAGATACAGAGCCCTTTAAAGTCATGAACACAGTCTCCATCTTCAGTACCCAATGCAGTACTACCACATAGTTTGTGGAAAAGATGGGTTTACTGAAGCAGGGAATTAATTTGGACTGTTTAGAATTCCATAGTTATCATTTATTGCCCTCTTTCAGTTTTGGTATCTTCTGAATTTAAATTGTTAAAGGGAAATTAGAGACCTGTAGTTTCTTTACTACTTCTGATATAATTTTATTTACATGAGATTCTTAAAATGTTATTTGGATGGCTATAATTCAACTTAATCTTGCATTAAAAAAAAAAAGTGGTTGTGGTATTAGTGTTGCGGCTTAATGGGTTAAACTATTGCCTACAGTGATGACATCCCGTATGTGGTGCTGGTGTGTGATCTGGCTGTTCAACTTCCAATCCAGCTCCATGCTAATGTGCTTGGGAAAGCAGCAGAGGATGGCCCAAGTGGTTAGGCCCCTGAACCATGTGGGAGAGCTGGAGGAAGCTTCTAGCTCCTGGCTTCAGGTTGGCCCAGCCCTGGCTATTGCAGCCATCTTGGGAGTGAACCAGCAGATGGAAGACCTTTCTCTCTGTCTCTCACTCTATCCCAGTAACTCTGCCTTTCAAATAAATAAAAGAAAAAAAATGATGAGGGGCCGATACTGTGGCATAGTGGGTAATACCGCCCCCTTCAGTGCCTGTATCCCATATGAGTCCAGTTTGGGTCCTGGCTGCTCCACTTCTAATCCAACACTCTGCTGTGGCCTGGGAAAGCAGTAGAGGATGGCCCAAGTCCTTGGGTCCCTGTGCTTGGTGGTGTAAGGGACTCGGAAGAATCTCCTGGTTCCTGGCTTTGGATTGGCCTAGCTCCAGCCATGGCAGCCATTTGGGGAGTGAACCAGTGGATGGAGGACCGCTCTCTCTCTCTCTCTCTCTGCCTCTACCTCTCTGTAGCTCTGCCTTTCAAATAAATAAATAAATCTTTAAAGAAAAAAAAATGGTGGTTGTGAAAAGGATTGTTTCAGTGATTTTCACATGCCCAGAATATATTCATATTGATTATGTTAAAGAGCCCTCCCTATTTAATTTGAACTAATACATTGGGGTAAAGATTTAGAAATAGAAAAGCAAATGAATCAGTTGGGGTAACCAATAAATATAAATTCAGTGAATTTTTGAAAATATTTGTTTATTTATTTGAAAGTCGGTGACAGAAAAGGAGAGAGAAAAAGAGATCTGTCTGCTGGTTCACTCCCCAAAGGGCCATAACAACCAGGTCTGGGCCAGGCCGAAGCCAGGAGCCAGGAACCAGGAACACCATCCTGGTCTCCTACATGGATGTCAGAGGCCCAAATACTTTGTCTCCCTCTGCCTTCCTAGGAAGGCACATTAGCACGGAATTGGATAGGAAGCAGAGCCACTGAGACTTTGTATCCCAAGTGGCAGCCTGACCCTCTGTGCCATAATGCAGGGCATTCCATGGAGTTTTGAGTTTTCAAAATTTCAAAACTTATTAGTCTTTATCATCATCATCATTATTATTGTTATTAAAGAATTTATTTGAAAAAGAGAGAGGTATCTTCCATTAGCTGGTTCACTCCCCTCATGGCTGCAACATCTGGGCCTGTGCCAAGCGGAAGCTGGGAACCCAGAACTCCATCAGATCCCCCACAAGGGTGGCGGGGGCCCAAACAGTTGGACTATCCTCTGCTGTTTTCCCAAGCACATTATCAGGATCTTTAGTGGAGCAGCTGGGATACGAACTCAGGCCCATATGGGGTGCCAGCATTGCAGGCAGCAGCTTAACCCGCTGTTCCACAAAGGCGGCCCCATCGAAGTCTTAATGTAGTGTCTGTGTCAGAAAATACTGGATTGGTGGTTGGGACATTCTAAATAGGCAAGTGGATTGTGGAAGGATGGACCCCCCATCTCTATGCCCTTCTTTTTGCATACTGTAATTAGCAGTTGGTTAGTTTGCATTGTGTTTCAGCTATCATGTTGTGTTGACTCATTCCAAAAGTATCCTGAGGATAGGTTTCATGTCTTTTTCTCCAGTAGTTAGCACTATATGTAGTGAGCTGTCAATAAATATTTAGCAGACGAAGGCCGGCGCCGTGGCTCAACAGGCTAATCCTCCGCCTTGCGGCGCCGGCACACCGGGTTCTAGTCCCGGTCGGGGCACCGGATTCTGTCCCGGTTGCCCCTCTTCCAGGCCAGCCCTCTGCTGTGGCCCGGGAGTGCAGTGGAGGATGGCCCAGGTGCTTGGGCCCTGCACCCCATGGGAGTCCAGGAAAAGCACCTAGCACCTGGCTCCTGCCACCGGATGAGCACGGTGCGCCGGCCGCAGTGCGCCGGCCGCGGCAGCCATTGGAGGGTGAACCAATGGCAAAGGAAGACCTTTCTCTCTGTCTCTCTCTCTCACTGTCCACTCTGCCTGTCAAAAAAAATATATATATATTTAGCAGACGAATAAAATGAAATGGTAACTGTATTCTGCAAACATTGAGCCTTGAGAATATCCTATGGGGGTTGAAATATGTAAGCCTATGAAAATTAATAAAACATAGTAATCTAAAGGAACATAAAATCTGGTAGTGAATATAAATATTTAAAGTTTCCTGATCATTAGATTAGCTGATGCAGACAGTAGTGGTTTGATGGCCTAAACCAGAATTTTTTGTAATGTAGATTTCTGATATATATATATTTTTTTTTGACAGGCAGAGTGGACAGTGAGAGAGAGAGACAGAGAGAAAGGTCTTCCTTTGCCATTGGTTCACCCTCCAATGGCTGCCGCAGATGGCACTCTGTGGCTGGCGCACCATGCTCATCTGATGGCAGGAGCCAGGTGCTAGGTGCTTTTTCCTGGTCTCCCATGGGGTGCAGGGCCCAAGCACTTGGGCCATCCTCCACTGCACTCCCTGGCCACAGCAGAGAGCTGGCCTGGAAGAGGGGCAACCGGGACAGAATCCGGTGCCCCAACCGGGACTAGAACCTGGTGTGCTGGCACCACAAGGTGGAGGATTAGCCTATTGAGCCGAAGTGCCGGCCAGATTCCCGATACATTAAGATCAGATAAAATCTGAAACTCCAACTGTAGTAAGCTTTGTAGTAAGCATAATTGAGGTATTTTATAGCTCTACTTAGATTTATTCTCATGTTAAAAGAGTAATTCTGCCTTTTACTCATTAGAAAACAATTCATTAAGTGATGATATAGAATTCTGTAAACAAACTAGAACCTGAAAAGGCACATAAGAGATGTATGCATCTGTTAGGAAAAAAGGATAATGCATTTGAGAAAGATAATCTATTTGGTTCATTATTTTTATTTGTAAAGTAATTAAATCTTTAATTTTATTTTTTAGACCTTATTGCAATATGCAAGCAACAAGAATGCATCAGAACATATTGTGTATCTTCTGGAGGTGTATCGACTGGCCATCCAGAGCTTTGCCAGTGCGCGTCCATATTTAACTACTGAGTGTGAAGATGTCCTCTTAGTGCTTGGCAGATTAGTACTGTAAGTTTAAGGACTTAAACCACTTTTAAAATTGAGGAACCTTAATGGTTGGTCTTAATGTTTGTCTAACTTCTCTTTACAGTGGTTTTGACATTGATTCTTCAAAACACCCTAGAGCGATACCTTTGAAAGTTCCTCTTCTCTGAGTCTTTATGCTGGGGTTCCCTGAGGAATAGAGTCCTAGTGAAACCTCCAGCCAAGTAACATAGTCTTTAACTGCTACTTAAGCTCAGAATCTGTAAATGATACATTTTCTCTTGGTCCCTTAATGATAAAGTATCTGGAAATTTTGATGGTCTTTGAGGAACACTAAATCCTTTGGAGGGAGAACACCATGAAATTCTGTAAATTACATTGTGTGAACCAAGAATAATTTTACTAGTAGAAAGTATCAGTGTACAATTTAAGATGATCACTTAAAGAGTCCTGGATCATTTAACTGTTGTTTTAATATTTGGCTGCCTAGCAGCAGACAAAATTATACCCTTAATGTACTTTTCATCTGAAGTTGAAAAAAGACAACAACTAATTCTGTTTTAGCTGGAGATCTTAGACAGCTTGCGGATGGTTTAGGGGAATAACTTGTGTGGTTGTTCATTTTACTTTTCTCTGGTCTCCTCTGTTTTCCTTCCTGTTTTCCAAAAGCCCAAGCCCTCTAACACCATACCTTTATGGAAGACAAGTGTTCTGAATCCCATTGTTCTTCCTACTAAGTCCCACTTCCCATATTACCTAGGCTAATCCCTAACAGATAAAGTAATACTTTGCAAGATTTTAGGGAGGTGTTGCTTGATTGGTATTTTGAGTTGATCTTTTTGTTTTTAAGCATTTACATTTTAAAAAATTCTTCCTATTATTTTCTGTGCTTACTGGGTAATGGCTAGGGTAGAAAGAGGAAACTTTGGTTTCTTGGAGGTAAAGAAGTGACTGCCAATCATTCTGCTTCCTCTGCAAGTGGCAGAATAAATCTGTTTGTCATTTTATCAATTTGATTGACAGTATAATGAACTCTTGTTTTTGTCTTCTTGAACCAGAATTGTTCTATATAGTATCTTCCTATACCCAAATAAACTAGATAAAACTGCTTGGAATGTGATTTCTAAAAATCTTATATTTTTACTAAATATATTAAAACAACAGTGTAAATATAATTCTTTATGTTTTTCCACCCTTTTTTAAAGTTAAAAAGTCAATAAAGGTACTTTGAGTAAAAGATTTTTAAATAGTCTAAACAAAAGTAAAATGTATATTCAGTGTTGTTGGTATACTATACTTATTACTGTAACCACTCCATTTACTTACTTAGTTATTTGTATTATAGGAGTTGTTTTGAATTGCTGCTTTCAGTGCCTGAAACTGAACTGCCATGTGAAGTCTGGGTACCATTCCTTCAGTCTCTACAGGTAAGCTGATTTTAACTTGAAAACATTCTCTATATTAGGCCCAAGAGTCCTAGTTAATTACTGTCAGCATATTAAAATAGAAAAGTTAGAATAACAACAATTCATTATATATTGGTATTACTGCCTTCATGAAATGAGAAAACAGACTCAGCACATGCAGGTATACTAAAAATAGATTTTTTTGTTTCATTTGGTTTTCATTATTTAAAAATATAGCTTAGGCAGAACTATGCACTCAAAATTGAAGTCATACATGGTTATAAGGTAGCAGTATTAGGATTGCTCATAGTACACTTACATGGTAAACTTAAGTATACAAAGTATTTTATCACTTCTAGGATTCAGTTTTTTCTCCCAGCACTTCAGGTATGTGCCAAGCATTGTAAATATGTCAAACTGCCTACCAACTTGGTCATTACTGATTCTGTTCCTGAAAGGAGAACTTTTTGGGCCCTCATGTTGGCATGATTATCATGTTTCTTGGAAGGTGAACTTTTCATAACAAGTTAGGAAGTGGGAATACAGGATAGGAGGAAAAGCAAGTCCAATGCCAGCCAACAGGCAGAAAGTTTGTTCTGATGGGGACAGAAAAATTATCTAAAAAAAAGATGGTATCGGTCATTTACTCATCACTGATTATGTGCCAGGCACTGCTTCACATAACCCTTTATGTGTAAATCTCCTAATCAAATTACCCACTTTTTAATGTGAGAACTATTTGAATTTCCATTTTCAGATGAGGAGATAGGCATAGAGATTAATTAGCTTGCCTAAAGTTACACCAGATTTAATCCCAGACTGTATTTTGTTAACCGCTTCCTTGAGAACAAACCTCCATTGTAGCTTAGACCTGTTTGATATAAGCACAAATGAAGATTTGTATATTAACAGACACATTGTATTTTCTGGAAGTTTCTTTCCTCTAGAATACATAACCCAGAATGTAATGATAAAATGTTAATGTTTTTCTGTTTGGGAAGAGGATTCTTTTTCATATTCTTGGCCTATTTTAGTCTCAGTAATGGAGTCCTAATTTCTCACATATTCACAGCTGCTGAAATCATTGTCCATGAATGGCACATTAACTTTTTTTTGTGTGTGTGTGGTCAGGCAGAGTTAGACAGTGAGAGAGAGAAAGGTATAGACAGTGAGAGGCAGAGAAAGGTCTTCCTTCCATTGGTTCACTCCCCTAATGGACACTATGGCCGGTGCTGCGCAGATCCGAAGCCAGGAGCCAGGTACTTCCTCCTGGTTTCCCATGCAGGTGCAGGGACCCAAGCACTTGGGCCATCTTTCTCTGCCCTCCCGGGCCATAGCAGAGAGCTGGACGGGAAGAGGAGCGAGCTGGATTGGAAGAGGAGCAACTGGAACTAGAACCCGGGTTGCTGGCACCCCAGGCAGAGGAGGCACATTGACTTTTGTTACTGTGTTTTGAGGCCTGGCAGCACTTTCGTCCTTATACATGGCACTCTCGAAAGACAGATCTACTTATTAGGACCCATATTATTATTTTTACCAGATGTTTTTTGAAAAAAATTCCCTATTTCTTTATTCTTTTCTTAGATTGTTTGCCTGAATAAAATAATTGCCTTTTCTTCTATTTGCGTATTTTCAGTTTTTATCAGAAATATAGGATATATATTTGACTATGTGTTTAGTAAAATAAATGCATCAGCGTTACAGATAAATACATGATGCAGACTCTGGGGGCTGGCATTGTAGTGTAGCAGGTTAAGCCACCACCTGCAATGCTGGCATCCTATATGGGTGCCGGTTCCTTTTCTGTTTGTTCTACTTCCAATCCAGTTCCTGCTAATGTGCCTGGGAAAATAGCGTAAAATGGCCCAAGTACTTTGGCTCTGCCATCCATGTGAGAGACCTAGATGATGTTCCTGGCTTCTGGCTTCAGCCTGGCCCAGCTCTGGCCTTTGTGGCCATCTGGGGAGTGAACCAATGGATAGAAGATAACTGCCCCCTCCTACCCTTCCTAGCTCTGCCTTTCAGATGAATAAATCTTAAAAAAGAAAAGAAAAAATGATACAAGTTCTATTGAAATCTGAAAGATAAATCAGTTTTTCTTATTTTATATGATAAGTGGACAAGGCAGAGAGCAATACTGAGAATATTTTTGATAAGAGGATAGTATCAGACTAGGTCACAACATTTTCAGTCACTGCTTACAGCTGTCTAACTTTTCCATGTCCTTTCCTATGGATATGAAAATACATGATCTAAAATGTATTTTTTTAATAAAAATGAGAACCTAATTTTTACAGTTTTTTAAAAAAATTATTTATAAGTCAGAATTAAAGAGATATATCTCTTTCATCCTCTGGTTCACTCCCCAAATGGCTACAACAACCTGTCCTAGGCCAAGCCAAAGCCAGGAGCCTGGAGCTGCTTCTTTCCAGTTTCCCACATGGGTGGTAAGGGTTCAAGCATTGGATTTTTTTTTTTTGGATAGGCAGAGTGGACAGTGAGAGAGAGAGAGACAGAGAGAAAGGTCTTCCTTTCCGTTGGTTCACCCCACAAGTAGCCACAATGGCCAGTGCGTTGCGGCTGGCGTGCTACGCTGATCCGAAGCCAGGAGCCAGGTGCTTCTCCTGGTCTCCCATGGGGTGCAGGGCCCAAGCGCTTGGGCCCTCCTCCACTGCACTCCCGGGCCATAACAGAGAGCTGGCCTGGAAGAGGGGCAACCAGGACAGAATCCAGCGCCCCAACTGGGACTAGAACCCGGTGTGCCGGCGCTGAAAGGCGGAGGATTAGCCTAGTGAGCCGCAGCGCTGGCCCAAGCATTGGATCTTTCCCAGGCTCATTGGCAGGGAGCTGGATCAGAAGTGGAGCATCTGGGTCCTGAACCACTGCTCATATGGAATGCCTATGCTGCTGATGGTGGCTTAACCTGCTGTGCCACAACAGCAATTCCTTGCAACTTTTTTGTTGTTGTTAGAGATTTTATTTATTTAAAGAGTCACAGAGAGGTCTTCCATCTGCTGGTTCACTTCCCAAGCAGTTGCAATTGCCAGGGCTTGAGCCAGGCTGAAGCCAGGAGCTTCTTCCAAGTCTCCCATGTGGGTGGCAGGGGTCCAAACTCTGGGGCCATCCTCTGATGCTTTTTCCTAGGCCACCATCAGGGAACTGAATTGGAAGTAGAGTAGCAGTGGCTTGAACCTGCGCTCAATATGGGGTGCCAGCACTTTGAGAGGCAGCTAAGCCACAGTGCTAGCCCACAACTTTTTAATTTAAAAATTTGTTTGAGAGGCAGGCAGAGAGAGAAAGAGAGCTACTATTTGCTAGTTTATACTCTAAATGCCTCCAGTGGATGGCTTTGGACTAAGGCTGAAGCTGTGAGGTGGAGACTCAGTTCAGGTTTCCTGCATAGATAACCAGGGACTCAACTGTTTGAAGCATGATAGCTGCTTCCTAGGGTCTGTATTATCAGGAAGCTGAAGTCAGGCACCTGAGCCAGTATCAAACAGGTACTACCATGTGGGGCCATGGGCACCCTTAACTGGTATCTTAATCACTAGCTTAAATGCCTTTCCCTACAACTTGTCTTTTTGTTTTTTTTTTAAGCTTTATTTATTTATTTGAAAGGCAGAGTTACAAAGAGGCTGAGGCAGAGAGAGAGAGAAATCTTCCATCCTCTGCCTCACTCCCCAAATGGCTGAACCAACCAGAGCTGGGCTAATCTGAAGCCAGAACTTCTGGGTCTCCATGAAGTACAGGGGCCCAAAGACTTTGGCCATCTTCTACTGCTTTCCCAGGCCATAGTAGAGAGCTGGATTGGAAGTGGAGCCTCCGGGACTCAAACTGGCACCCACATTGGATGCTGGCACTGTAGATGGTGGCTTTTCCGCTATACCACAGTGCCAGCCCCACAACTTCTTTTTGTGCTTTGTTTTGTTTATTTAACAGGCAAAGTTATAGACAGTGAGAGAGAGAGACAAACAGAAAGGTCTTTCTTCCATTGGTTCACCCCCCCAAATGGCCACTGCAGCTGGAGCTGTGCCATTCCCAAGCCAGGAGCCAGGAGCCTCTTCCTGGTCTCCCATGCGAGTGCAGGGGCCCAAGCACTTAGGCCATTCTCCACTGCCTTCCCAGGCCACAGCAGAGAGCTGTACTGGAAGAGGAGCAACCGGGACTAGAACCTGGTGCCCATATGGGATGTCAGTGCTGCAGGCGGAGGATTAACCAAGTGAGCCACAGCACCGGCCCACAACTTCTTTTTTTTAATAATTATCATGGGCATGTGTCTAGGAGTGCACATATAGATTTAACTTTTTGATGACTGCCCATAGATCTGCTAGTACCAATGACTTTAAAATAATTAAGTAAACTGTTAGGAGGGCTATCATATCTTCATACTATCTTCTAATAACAAACTGTCTTAATATTAGGTTATTGCAGATATCCAGTAGTAATGCAATAGCCTAAATTGAATTGTGGTGATAATTTTGCGTGAAATTTTAGAACTAAAGGTTCTATTTAACTTAGTACAGACATCTCAGTTTATTTTAAGAAAAGTAGAAACAAAGTTTTAAAATAAATGTTTTTTAAGTATTTAATTTCATTTTATTTGAAAGACAGAGATGGACAAAGAAATTGTCCATCAACTGGTTCATTCCCCAAATGTTTTCAGCAGCTAAGGCTGGCTCAGGTTGAAGCAAAGAGCCCAAAACTCAATGCAGGTTTCCCTGTGTGAGTAGCCCGGACCCAAGTATATTAGCACTTTAGCAGGAAGTAGGATTGGAAGCAGGGCCTGGACTCAAACCTTGTCATTCCAGTATGGGATGTTGGGTTCCCAATTATCATCTTAACTGCTGCACCAAATGCCTTCCGCTCAACGGTGCTTTATTGATATGGTATTTTTTTTTCCTTTTCTTTTTATTTATTTATTTATTTTTTTTGACAGGCAGAGTGGACAGTGAGAGAGAGAGACAGAAAGGTCTTCCTTTCCGTTGGTTCACCCTCCAATGGTGAGCTGCGGCCGGCACACCGCACTGATTGGAAGGCAGGAGCCAGGTGCTTCTCCTGGTCTCCCATGGGGTGCAGGGCCCAAGCGCTTGGGCCCTCCTCCACTGCACTCCCGGGCCATAACAGAGAGCTGGCCTGGAAGAGGGGCAACCGGGACAGAATCCGGCGCCCCAACCGGGACTAGAACCCAGTGTGCCGGCGCCGCAGGCGTAGGATTAGCCTATTGAGCCGCAGTGCCGGCCTGGATATAGTCTTTTTGCTTATTAATTTTTAAAAGATCCAAGTTATAGGTTTTTCAATTCATAAATGTTTAGATATATTGAACAAAAGCAAATTGATTTTTTTTTTTCTGGTTTTTTTTTTTTTTTTTTTTTTTTTTTTTGAGACAGGCAGAGTGGACAGTGAGAGAGAGAGACAGAGAGAAAGGTCTTCCTTTGCCGTTGGTTCACCCTCCAGTGGCTGCCGCAGACGGCGCGCTGCGGCCGGCGCACCGTGCTCATCCGATGGCAGGAGCCAGGTGCTAGGTGCTTTTTCCTGGTCTCCCATGGGGTGCAGGGCCCAAGCACCTGGGCCATCCTCCACTGCACTCCCAGGCCACAGCAGAGGGCTGGCCTGGAAGGGGGGCAACCGGGACAGAATCCGGCGCCCCAACCGGGACTAGAACCCGGTGTGCCGGCGCCGCAAGGCGGAGGATTAGCCTGTTGAGCCACAGCGCCGGCCAAAAGCAAATTGATTTTAAGCATTTCTTTATTTGAGAGGTAATGAGACAGACAGGTTAGTTAACTCCCAAATGCTCCTGATTGGGCCAGGGTAAATTCTGGAACCAGAACTCAATCCTATGGGTGTCAGGGACCCAACTTCTGAGCTATCACCTCCTAGTGTGCACATTAACAAGAAGCTGGAATCAGAAGCAGAGCCAAGCCTTGAGCACAGGCACTCTAAAATGAGATGTAGATGTCAATCACTGTGCCAATGACTGCCCCCCCAAACTACTTTCAATAATTATTAGCCTGTTTTCTGGATGTACTTTTTTTATTTTAGGAGTCACACGATGCATTATTGGAATTTGGGAATAATAACCTACAAATATTGGTTCAAGTTACCAAGGAAGGGGTATGGAAAAACCCAGTTCTTCTTAAGATTCTGTCTCAACAGCCAGTAGAAACAGAAGAAGGTAAGTCTTAAAACTTTATTGACTGTATTAGAGGAGGATTTAATGCTAAGGGAATTGAAATCAACTGTGGTTAAAAATGTAACTATTTGCATCATAGATTTAGTTACTTAAGTAGAGATTCTTGTGTTTTTAGGTATTGTTTTAATTTTCCCTTTGTACTTATTATAAAACGTTGCATTTTGTAACAACATTCATATAAAACTCCTGAAGTTGAAATCTATAATCTACTTTAGTCCTTGGTACATGGCACTGTCTTGCTTATGATTTGACCACTAGTTGCACCAGTTTAGAGCCATGAAAAATAATTGCTTTTTTATTTGATACTTATGAAATCATTGGTATTATATATTTTATAGAGAAATACAAAGAATGAAGTTTTTTAATAAACTTTTTTTTCCTTTAAAGATTGATTTATTTATTTGAAAGAGTTACGGAGAGAGCAGGAGAGATATCTTCCATCTGCTGGTTCACTTCCCAGATGGCCACAGAGGCCAGGGCTGGGCCTGGCTGAAGCCAAGAGCCAAGGGGCAGGAGCTTCATCTTTGTCTCCCACATGTGTGTTAGGGCCCATACACTTGTGCCACCTTCCACTGCTTTCTGAGACCATTGGAAGGGAACTAGATCAAAAGTGGAACAACTCGGATATGAACTGGTGTGCCAGCATTGCAGGTGGCAGCTTTAGCCACTGTGTAACACCAACCCTATAGAACTTTTTAAAAAATGATTATTTGAAACACAGAGGGAGAGACAGAAGAGAGATCTCCTATCCATGAGTACACTCCTCAGATATTTGAAGTGGATGAGGCTCGGCTGAAAACAAAGCTGGAGCCAGGAACACAATTCAAGTCTCCCTAGTGAGTAGCAGGAGCTCAGTTACCCATCGCAGCCTCCCAGAATCTAACCTTTCTGGTAGGAAGCTGGAGTCAGGAGCCAGAGCTAGGAATCTAACCAAGGTTCTCCTATAAGGGACAAGGGCATCTGTGTGTGTGTGTGTGTGTGTGTGTGTGTGTGTGTGTTTTAAGGGGAAGGGTTTATTGGTGGTGAAACCCAACAGACTGGAGGGAAGGGGTGAAGAAAGATAAAGAGAACACATGTCCGGGAAATGGTCATAATATCCCTTTGTCAGGGGCTGGGTAGGGAAGTAGGAGTGGCGACTCCCATTAGGGTGGAGATGGAACTGACACCAGTGGTTGGACCATGAGGTTTAGGATCAAAGCCTACTGTGCAATGTGGCGACAGAAGTCAGGGCCTAAGATGGCGTCTGGGTTACAAATTTTGGCACCACAAATAAGACCACCATTTTTTTCTTTTTCTTTTTTAAAGATTTATTTATTTATTTGAGTTACACAGAGAAGAGAGGCAGAGAGAGAGAGAGGTCTTCCATCTGCTGGTTCACTCCCCAATTGACCACAACAGCAGGAGCTGCACCAATTTGAAGCCAGGAGCCAGGAGCTTCTTCCAGGTCTCCCACGTGGGTGCAGGGGCCCAAGGACTTGGGCCATCTTTTACTGCTTTCCCAGGCCATAGCAAAATGCTGGATCAGAAAAGGAGCAGCCAGGACTAGAACTGGCACCCGTATGGCATGCTGATGCTTCAGGCCAAGGTGTTAACCCACTGGGCCACAGCACCGGCCCCAAGACCACCATTTTACTAACATTCCCTCCTTTTGTTCTTTTATAAAGCAAGAGTTGTATGGGATTACATTAGCCCCAAAAGTCCAGGAGGAGTGGAGGGACAGTGATCTGACAAGAGCATTCTAGTAACTGCTAAGAAGTTAAGCTAAGCATCTTAACCATCTTAAGAAGGACGTTTTTTCCCCAAAGTTGTCAATTTAAGACCAGAAAAATATGTGCATTTTGCACCTTTCTATACAGCGAGAAGATTGGCATAGGGGCAGTTAGATTTTCTTCTCTAGTAATACTGCTTATTGCACTGACAAAGAGCAAGGCAAAGGGCCGTTAAATTGAAATGAGGTTTGTGTTGAGGTCCTCAATAAATGACATCCCTTTGTAAATTCAGGCAAATGAAAGTTATAATACCAACTGTGTTGATAGAAGCAATAGAGGACAAAGCCAAGTAGTTTCAACAGCATCCCAGAATTATACAGTACAAATAAGTCTTGACTGGGGCAGGGAAGAATGCATGTTGCATATAGGTAGGTCTAAGTCTGGGAGTGAAAAAACATGAAATTGAGTTAAGCATCCTCAGTATTTTTCTGGTGCACTAATCAAATGTCTCCTCACCTCTGGATTTATTAGTAATTCATTTTTTTTCACATTAAAAAAATGCCAGCGTCACAGGTGGCAGCTTAACCTGCTGGACGTAAAGCCAGCCCCTAAAAAATAAGTTATATTTTATTTGAAAGAGATACAGAGATCTATCCATGAATTTATTTCCCAAATGCTTGTAGTGGCCATGACTGGCCAGGCCAAAGCCCAAAGCGTGAAACTCAATCCAGATCTCCCATGTGGGTGGCAGGGACCCAACTATTTGAGCCCATCACTCACTGTCTCTGAAGGTGCACATTAGAAGAAAGCTGGATTGGAAGTGGAGGAGCTGCAGTTTGAACCAGAAACCATGATATGGGACATGTGCATTCTAAGTGGCATCTTAACCACTAGAATAAACAACTGCCCTTTGAAATTGTTTTTATAGAGACAAAGGCAGAAAGAGAGAGAGGTCTTCCATCCTCTGGTTCACTCTCCAAATGGCATAACAGCCAGAGCTGGACCAATCTGGAGCCAGGAGCCAAAATCTTCCTGATCTCCCACACAGGTGCAAGGGCCCAAGCACTTAGACATCTGATTTCCCAGGCCATAGCAAAGAGCTGGATCAGAAGTGGAACATCTGAAACTTGAACCGACACCCATATGAGATGCTGGCACTACAAGCAGCGGCTTTACCCATTAATGCCACAGCTCGAGCCCCTTAAAATTATTTTCTAAAATATAAGATTGAACTGAGTGTTAAAAATTGATTCAGCGCTAGTTAGACATTGTCATAATTATCTTTTAATTCCATTTTCTGTGAACTCTTTTAGGATTTATTTATTTATTTGAAAGGTGGAGTTAACAGAGAGAGAGAGTGGGAGGGACATAGAGAGTTCTTCCATTCACTTGTTCACTTTCCTGGCTCAAGCTAACAGCAAGGCTTGAGCCAGGCCAAAGCCAGGAGACTGGAATTCCTTCTGAGTCTCCCATGTGGGTGGTGGAGGCCTAAGCACTTGGAAATTGCTGCTTTCCAAGACACTTTAACAGGCAGCTGGATTAGAAGTAGTACAGGGCCCAGCAATGTGGCATAGCAGGTAAAGCTTCCACTTGCAGTGCCGGCATCCTGTATGGGTGCTGGTTCAAGTCCTGGCTGCTCCACTTCCAGTCCAGCTCTCTGCTATGTCCAGGGAAAGCAGTAAAAGAGTAGAAGATGGCCCAAGTCCTTGGACCCCTGCACCCACCTGGAAGAAAGAAGCTCCTGTCTCCTGGCTTCAGATCTACATAGCTCTGGCCATTGCCGCTATCTGGGGAGTGAACCAGCTATGGTATCTCTTTCTCTCTCTCTCTCTGCCTCTCTCTAATTCTCCCTTTCAAATAAAACAAGTCTTAAAAAAAAAATAGAAGTGCAGCCAGGATTCCAACAGGCATATAAAATACAGCGTTGCAGGTGGTGGCTTCATCCACTGAGCCAAAACGCTGGCCCCAGTCTGAGATTTTGAAAATACCCCTGTATTGATAAAATAGTTTTACCTCCTAGAAATAACAGCTCTAATTTTTAGATTTGTAGAGCCTACCATTGGACACTATTTTAGTGCTTTCATCTCTCTTTTTTAATTCATAAAACAGGTAAGATGTTACACATACCCAAGACTATGTAGATAAAAGTGTGGAGGCAAAATTTGAGGCCAAATGAGTTGCTAAATTTTTTTTTTTTTTTAAGATTATTTGAATGGTGGAGTGAGAGAGACCAGGACAGAGAAGGAGATACATATTTTGTATTCACTGGTTTACTACTCAAATGACTGCAGTGGATAGGACTGGTCTAAGATAAAGCCAGGAGCCCCAATGTCCATCTGGGTCTCCCACTTGGGTCGCAGGGGCCCAAGCACTTTGAGCCATCCTGTATTGCTCTCCCAGTGCAGTAGCATAGAGCTGAGCAGCTGGGACTTGAAATGATGCTCTGATATGGGATGCAGAGCATAGCCTGCTGTACCATAATACTGGCTCTCAAGATGCTAAAAATTTTTTATTGGGAATCTATGAAACTTAGTTGCTAAGCACATGGATTTGCTAAATATCTGTGGTTTATGAGGCATTGTGCTTATTGTAGGGAAAACAAAAATTAAATTTGGTCCCAAATAGAAGATAATATAATAAATGAGATACAAGTAATAGTGATTACTATTCAACATTTACTATGTGACTGGCCTTGGGTTAAGTATCTGTATCACTGGTATTTTATTTGTAATTCTTTGATCTCTGTGAAGGGGGTATTACTCTTAATTTTTTTTTTTTTTTTAATGAGAGAAAAGAGAGAGGTAGAGACACATACAGAGACTCTCCAAATGGCTGCAACAGCCAGGGCTGGGCTAGCTAAAAGCTAGGAACCCAGAACTTCATCCAGGTTTCCTACATGGGTGACAGGGGTCCAGGTACTTGAAGTATGTTCCACTGCTTTCCCAGGTGCATTCACAGGGAGCTGGATCAGAAGTAGATGAATCAGGACTCTCACTGGTGTTCATATGGGATGCCAGCATCAAAGGCCAAGTGGCTTAAGCCACTGTACCATGATGCCAGGCCCTTCTAATCTAGGTGACAAAAACTTGAGTTTGGAGAGGTCAGGTAATGTATCAGGTTTCATGACTGTGTCAGAATCAGGATTTAACCTGAGATCAGGCATTCCAAAACCTGTATCTTAACCTTATATATTATAATCCCTTATCCCTGTATCTAAAGAGAAAACTAAATGTGATAAAAAAAGTAAATGCTGTGGAGACTTAGAAGGGAATGTATTGTATAGATAATATGCTTGTTTTCAGGTGTGTTATCTAATGTAGTAATGCTTACAACTTTATAAGGAGATAAGCAGAGCAGAATCTTTTTTTTTTTTTTAAGACTAATTTGAATGAGTTACAGAAGAGAGGGAGGGAGATAATCTTCTATCCACTGGTTTACTCCCAGAAAGACTGCAACAGAGTGGCTCTGCCAGGATGAAGCCAGGAGCTTCATCTGAGTCTCCCACTTGGGTGGCAGGAGCCCAAGTAATAAACTGGACCATCTGCTGCTGTTCTCCCAGACACATTAGCAGGGAGCCGGACCAGAAGTGGATAAGTGCTCACTCATGGTGTCACAAGCAGCACCGTAACCTGATGCACCCCAGTGCTGGCCCCTAGAGCAGAATCTTACGTTAGGTAAGGTAGGGTACAGGGGGAGATGTGGTAGAAGTGATACAGAAAAATTAAATCATTGAGAGAGGACACAATAACTTAATTTTCTTAAAGGAGGTGGTGAGGAAGGATAATCTCAAATTTTATTTTTATGTAATTGAGAGAATACTAGTACTGAAAATAGAACTAAGTAAGGAGAAGCTATTTGAGTAGGGAGTATGACTGTAAGTTTATTTATGGAGTTTAGTGATTATGTGAAGAAAAGGAATATTCCCTGCATGCCTTTTGACCTTGGCTACATTTTAGAATATTCATGGAATTTCAATTAAAAAAATAGATTTACCAAGGTGCAGACTCTGCTTGGTAAATCTCCAGAGCTGGATCTCTGGGATCCAGAACTTTCTAAAGTGCCGTAGGAAACGGACACTCATGTTGCTAGTGGTACAATTTCTAAAGAGCCATGTGACTTTATAGGTCAACATTGCAAATGAATGAAGCCTTTAACCATTTCTCAAAATTTGTTCTATAGATGTTTTAACATGTGAAATGACCTGTGCACAGTGTTGTAAATTGTGTTATTGATGATTGCCAAAGATTTGTAAACAACTTGTAAGCACATCAGTAGGAGGATTGGTTAATTAAATTCAGTGTATCAACACAGTGGGATACTATTTTGTTCCATAAATCCAATTTAAATTTTTCCCCAGAAACCTTTTATTTAAGGTTTACAAACTTCATGCATTTCATAAATACAACCGGGAACACAGTAATTGCGATTCTTCCCACTGTGCCCACACTCCCACAACGACTCCTACCCTTCTTCCTCCTCCCACTCCTATGCCATTCTTATTTTCCACTAAGATCTATTTTTACTAAGATCTATTGTACAACAAAAACAAAGGCGGAGGCATCACAATACCAGAGCTCAGGACATACTACAGGGCAGTTGTTATCAAAACAGCATGGTACTGGTACAGAAACAGATGGATAGACCAATGGAACAGAATAGAAACACCAGAAATCAATCCAAACATCTACAGCCAACTTATATTTGATCAAGGATCCAAAACCAATCCCTGGAGTAAGGACAGTCTATTCAATAAATGGTGCTGCGAAAACTGGATTTCCACGTGCAGAAGCATGAAGCAAGACCCCTGCTTTCACCTTACACAAAAATCCACTCAACATGGATTAAAGACTTAAATCCACGACCCGACACCATCAGATTATTAGAGAACATTGGAGAAACCCTGCAAGATATAGGTACCGGCAACGACTTCTTGGAAAAGACCCCGGAAACACAGGCAGTCAAAGCCAAAATTAACATTTGGGATTGCATCAAATTGAGAAGTTTCTGTACTTCAAAAGAAACAGGAAAGTGAAGAGGCAACTGACAGAATGGGAAAAAATATTTGCAAGCTATGCAACAGATAAATGGTTGATAACCAGAATCTACAAAGAAATCAAGAAACTCCACAACATCAAAAGAAACAACCCACTTAAGAGATGGGCCAAGAACCTCAATAGACATTTTTCAAAAGAGGAAATCCAAATGGCCAACAGACACATGAAAAAATGTTCAAGATCACTAGCAATCAGGGAAATGCAAATCAAAACCACAATGAGGTTTCACCTCACCCTGGTTAGAATGGCTCACATTCAGAAATCTACCAACAATAGATGCTGGAGAGGATGTGGGGAAAAAAGGACACTAACCCACTGTTGGTGGGAATGCAAACTGGTTAAGCCACTATGGAAGTCAGTCTGGAGATTCCTCAGAAACCTGAATATAACCCTACCATATATCCCACTCCTTGGAATTACCCAAAAGAAATTAAATTGGCAAACAAAAAAGCTGTCTGCACATTAATGTTTATTGCAGCTCAATTCACAATAGTTAAGACCTGGAACCAACCCAAATGCCCATCAAAAGTAGACTGGATAAAGAAATTATGGGACATGTACTCTATAGAATACTATACAGCAATCAAAACAATGAAATCCGGTCATTTGCAACAAAATGGAGGAATCTAGAAAACATTATGCTGAGTGAATTAAGCCAGTCCCAAAGGGACAAATATCATGTTCTCCCTGATCGCTGACAACTAACTGAGCACCAAAAGGGAAACCTGTTGAAGTGAAATGGGCACTATGAGAAACAGTGACTTGATCAGCCCTTGTCCTGACTATTGATGTACAATTTAATACTTTATCCCTTTTAGTATTTTTTTTTTTGTTCTAATACTATTGGTTGAACTCTGTAATTAACACAATTATTCTTAGGTGTTTAAATTTAACTGAAAAGTGATCCCTATGAAATATAAGAGTGGGAATAAGAGAGGGAGGCGATGTACAATTTGGGACATGCTCAATCGGACTTGCCCCAAATGGTGGAGTTAGAAATGTGCCGGGGGATTCCAATACAATCCCATCAAGGTTGCATGTACCAGTGCCATCTCACTAGTCCAAGTGATCAATTTCAGTTCACAATTGATCACACTTGATAGGTCTAAGACTCAAAGGGATCACACAAGACTAGTGTCTGCTAATACTGATTGATAGAATAAAAAGGGGAGAGAAGGATCCAACATGGGAAGCGGGATACACAGCAGACTCATAGAATGGCAGATGTCCTAAACAGTACTCTGGCCTCAGAATTAGCCCTTAAGGCATTTGGATCTGGCTGAAGAGCCCATGAGAGTATTTTAGGCATGGAAAGCCAAGACACTCTGACAAAAAACAAAACAAGAAACCTAAATGAAAGATCTCTGCAAGTGAAGGAAAAAATATTTTCAATTAACTTTATACACAAAAGATTAACTCTATACTAAGTAAAGAGTTCAACAAATAGTATGGGGGAAAAACTGTTCCTCAACAGTTTTTTTATTGCTCTTTTGATTTCTTCTATGACCCACTGTTCATTCAGGAGCATGTCATTCAGTCTTCATGTGTTTGCGTATGTTCTAGAGGTTCTTGAGTTGTTGATTTCCAATTTTGTTTCATTGTAGTCAGAGAAGATGCGTGGTATGATTTTGATTTTTTTGAATTTGCTGAGACTTGCTTTATTACCTGGCCTGTGGTCTATCTTACAAAAAGTTCCATGCACTGATGAAAAGAACATATATTCTGCAACTGTAGGATGAAAAATTCTATAAGGAAAGAACGGGGCCATCAAAGAAGGAGGTACCTTTCTCTGAAGGGAGGAGAGAACTTCCACTTTGACTATGAGCCTGTAGGAATAAGATCGAAGTCGGCGAACCCAAAAGGTTTCCATAGCCTTGGCAACTCATGTCTAGAACCTAGGGAGATTACTGACACCATAAACAAGAGTGCCAAATTGTTAAGTCAACAACAGGAGTCACTGTGTACTTACTTCTCATGTGGGATCTGTCCTTAATGTGTTGTCCAATGTGAAGTAATGCTATAACTAGTACTGAAACAATATTTTTACACTTGGTGTTTCTGTGTGGGTGCAAACTGATGAAATCTTTACTTAATATATGCTGAATTGGTCTTCTGTATATAAAGATAATTGAAAAAGAAAAAAAAGAAAGAAAAGTTCAATAGATATCCCTTAGCTCCATTTGGTCTATAGTATCAATTAACTGTTTCCTTGCTGATTTTCTGCCTGGTTGATCTGGCCATTGCTGAAAGTGAGGTATTGAAGTCCCCCATTATGATGGTATGGAAGTCTATGTCTCCCTTTAGATCCACAAACAATTGTTTTACATAGCCAGATGCCCTGTAATTAGGTGTGTGTATGTTTATTATAGGCATATCTTCTTGTTTAATTGATCCCTTAATCATGCATAGTGCCTTTCTTTGTCTCTCCTCACAGTTTTTGTATTAAAGTCTGTTTTGTCTGATATTAGGATGGCTACATCAAGGTCAACTCTTTTGGTTTCTATTAGCATAGAATGTCTTCCATTCTTTCACCTTCAGTCTGCATGCATTTTTGTTGGTGAGATGTGTGTCTTATGGGCAGAAAATAGATGGGTCTCACTTTTTAATCCATTCAATCTATTTTTTTAAGATTTTATTTATTTATTTGAGAGGTAGAGTTACAGACAGTGAGATGGAGAGACAGAGAGAAAGGTCTTTCCTCTACTGGTTCACTACCCAAAAGGTCGCCACCAGTAGGAGCCGGGCTAGTCCAAGACCAGGAGCCAGGAGCTTCTTCCAGGTCTCTGATGTAGGTGCAGGGGCCTAAGTACTTGGGCCATCTTCTACTGCTTTTCCAGGCTATAGTAGAGAGCTGGATCAGAAGAGGAGCAGCCAGGACTAGAACCTTTGTCCATATCGGGTGCCAGTGCTGTAGGTGGAGGATTAACCTGCGCCACAGCAACAACCCCAGTCTGTATTTTTTAACTGGAGAGTTGAGGTCGTTTACATTCAAGGTGACTATTGATAAGTAATATCAATAGCCTTGCTGTTTTTCCATAAATATTCCTATTATTTACTTAGGATTTCCTTTGTACTTTTACTGGGAAATTTTCTGCCTTCACCTTCTTTCATAGTGATGACTTGTGTTTCTGTGTGTAGTACATCCTTAAGCATCTTTTGTAAGGCTGGACAAGTGGTGACAAATTCTTTCAATTTTTGTTTGTTATGGAAGGTCTTTATTCCACCTTCATTCATAAATGAGAGCTTTATCGGGTACAGTATTATGTGTTGACAGTTTTTGTTTTTCCCTTGGAATATATCTTGCTGTTCTCTGCTGGCCTGTAGGGTTTCCGAAGAGAAGTCAGCTATGTCTAATTGGAGATACTCTGAAAGTAATCTGGCATTTCTCTCATACACATTTTAGGATCTTTTCTTTGTGTTTTCTGTGGAGAGTTTGACTACAATGTGTCATGGTGAAGAGCTTTACTGGTCACGTCTATGTGCTTTCCGTACTTGGATGCCCCTTTCTCCAAATTAGGGAAGTTTTCTGTAATTATTTCACTAAAAAGGCCTCCTAATCCATTCTCTCTGTGCCTTCAGGAACTCCTAAGACCTGTATGTTTGGTCATTTGATAGTATCCCTTAGACCTCCAACACCGTTTTTTTAGTTTTCTTTTGTTCTGACTGTAAAATTTCCAGAGATTTGTCTTCCAACTTGGATATTCTTTCTTCTGTCTCAGAGTCTCCTCTTAAGGCTTTCCAGCACATTTTTTGTTCTGTTGAATTCTTCAATATTTCATTTTGATTTCTCTTTAAAATCTCAATTTCATGAGAAAATTTTTCTTTCATGTTTTGTATGGATTTCTTTAGTTCGTGGATTTGCTTCTAATTACTTCTAAGTAATCCTATGATCAATTTTTTTAATTCCATTTCTGGCATTTCTTCAATCTCTTCATTTTCACATTTTAGTATTGAAGTTTTGTGTTTCTTTGAGGACATCATGTTGTCTTCCTTATTCTTGTTTCTTGAATTGCTGCATTTATTTTTAGGCATTTGTGGAAATACTTGTTATTTTTTTTCCCCTGTGATTGTGATGGCTTTTATCTTTGGACTATGCCTCTGTGACTCAGTGGAGTGTGTGCCCTTTCAGTGAATACCCTGCGGCGTGTGCTGGATGTGGCAGGGAGCTCTGTTCAGTGCTGCAGGGTGCGGAGAGTGTCTAAGTTGACTCACAAATTGGGCGTGGTAAATCTCTCTTTTTTTTTTTTCCCCTAGAGGGGAGGTTTGTTCAGCTTTGAGGTAGCTTACCTCCTCTCCTCCATGGAGACCAATGCCTGGGCGCTATCCCCAGTGGATACAGTATTCTTCCACGCTGCCACAAGAATCACACAAAGGATCTATGCAGCCCTTGGTGTGAGCACAGATCCTGAAGCAGTGACCCTCACCAGGGAATCAGGGAGTCTGCAGTGTGTGCAGCCGCCCACAGTGACTACCCAGAGATCCAGCCACACCCAACGCTCTCCCACACAGCTACAATGTTTTCACAGACCTAGCACACAAGACTCCCACAGTCATGAGCTTCCAGCCCCCATCAGTTCTCCCTAACAGACGCAAGCTGGCATAGCTGTAACGTATGTCCAAAATGGCGCCTGCCCACCTTCAGTTAGAGGATACCAGTGCTGGGTGATCGGGAAGAGAGAAATGTGTCCCCCTTTTATTCCCTGTAGGTTGGTAGGTATACTGTCCCCAACAGGGCTCCAAGCCAGACTCACGCCAGGCTCTTCCTGCAGCTTTATCACCAGTGGCCTGGGCTGCTGCAGTCTGGCCTCACCTCACTCTCCAAAGCTGGTGCTGAGGCTTTGGACTTCTGGGGTCTTGAACCGTGTGTGCCCATACCCTCCACATAGATCTAAAGTGTCTCTCTAATTTGCATGGAGTTTGCTCTGCTGTTCTCTCCCTAATTCTTCCCTGAGGTTACACTCTTCACTTTAACTGTCTTCCCCTAGACTGGACTGGTAAGCTCCCTCCCTATTCTGCTATCTTGGTGTCTCCTCCTGGAATACTATTTAGTTGTTAAAAATAATGGGCTGGCTCTAAATGTACTGACAGAATGACTTGTTTGATATACTAAGTGGGAAAAGAAATGTTTTCTGTACTCAGATTATTTTTGGAAGGATAAACAAAAAGTTGGAATCAGTTGCAGTTTCTCAGGGAGGGAAACTATAGGGCACTGAGGTTAGGCTAGAATGAAAAGGCTGTCAGCTGCATACATTTTTGTGTACCTTTTGAAATTTGTGATTATATATATATGTTTGTGTGTATACATATTTTGTGTATACCTACATAAATATTTTAAAAATTCTGTAGTTGATTCTGATACGTAGTTAAAATTTGGCCAGTGGTTTATTCATAGATCATTGGTGTTCCACATCTATAAATATTCATAGGCCTACAGGCCTAGCAACATGGGTGTTACTGGGAAGCTTTTTAGGAAAGCAAAATCTAAGGTTTCTATCCCAGACCTAATGACTCAGAACCTGCATTTTAATATGCTTCCCAGGTGATTCAAAAGGCACTTTCAAGATCAACCACCTAAAGCAATTAGGTAACTCAACCACTTGGCTTGACATGCAATGTTCTTTCTATGTTCTTTTAAGTAATACTAGTAATGTTACCACATACATGTTGTACCTGTTACTCAGAAATCCAAAGCACATTTGCTGCTAGGTGCTTAATACTCATTACTGCTCAAAGCAGTATTTTTCAAAGTGTGCGCTGAACCAGGAACTTATGTTTTAGAGGGTACTAATAATATCTGTAAAAGGTTTCTCTGGTCAAATCAATTTGGGAAACATAGAGTTAAATGAAAGTGAACAGTTTTATTTATTGCAGGACTGTTCAGAGATTTGACCAAGGAATCCTTTTTTTTTCTAGGACTATCTCTCAGGTCTTTTGGTCGGTGGAACACACTTTGAGAAATGCCTGATTTAGAGGAAAGAGCACCACTGGCTTTGGAATCCTTGGCAAGTTACCTAACTTCTCCAAATATCAGTTTTCCTAACCTTAAACTGGGGATAATAATACTTGCCTTGGTGGTGGTGTGAAGAATAAATGAGAGGTATATAAAAAGTTTAGCTTAAAATTTGATATCTAATAACTGTTCAATTGATAGTTATATTACATAGGTTATATGTTTCATGTACTTCAGTTATGCTTATAGTTCATTTTACCTTTCCTTACTGTTCTCATCAGAAAGAGAGGAGCAGATCAAATAATTTATTCTGATATAAAATGTTGGCAGCTTTATTAAAAGGTTTGATGTTCAAAATAAAACTACTAATGGATATGGGAATCATTACCAAAGTTACTTTCTTTTCCTCTCATGTATGAGTGTGAATGAACTCATTTATATCTACTGAATTTTTATTAAAACAAATCAATAAGAAATGATATCAAACTCATCTTAAAAAGTCTGACATATTATATGGTATGCTATCAAACTATTTTAATTTTCCTTTTTTCTAGTCAATAAATTGATTGCACAAGAAGGACCTTCCTTTCTGCAAATGCGAATAAAACATTTATTGAAATCTAACTGCATCCCCCAGGCTACTGCTTTATCAAAACTATGTGCAGAATCTAAAGAAATTTCAAATGTATCATCTTTTCAGCAAGCCTATATCACATGTTTATGTTCCATGCTCCCTAATGAAGATGCTATTAAGGAGGTAAGTAAGTAACTGTTACCATTCATGCCTGCTGTGAAAATTAATAGATTTTGATAATGTTTTATAACTTATTTTTTCCCATCTGAATGAAAACAGACCCTTTTTTTTTTAGGCTACCAAAATGTACCATTTCAGTTATATATCTGTTACATAGATTGAATATAAGGTTAGGTTTTATCAGTGGATTTGAAAAGCAGGTAATTAAAGGATATACAAATGTATGTTACATGTTTGAGTAATGGTAAGTTGTGAAGTCTTTGAATGTGAAAGTTGTTTTTAAGATTTATTTTATTTGAAAGGCAGAGTAAGGGGAGGTGCTGTGGCACAGTGACTTAGCCTGTGGCCTCCAGTGCCAACACCCCATATAGGTGCCAGTTTGAGGCCTGGCTGCTACACTTCTGAGCCAGCTCCCTGCTAATGTGAAAGCATCAGTAGATGAACCAACTGTCTGAGTTCCTTCTGGTAGATCTAGAAGAAGCTCCTGGCTCTTGGCTTCAGCCCAGAACAGCCTTGGCCATTGGCGGCCATTCGGAGAATGAATCAGCGGATGGAAGATCTCTCTCTCTGTAACTCTGCCTTTCAAATAAATAAATAAATCTTAAAAAAGAAAAGAAAGGCAGAGTGACAGAGTGAGACAGAAAGTAAGAATTCCTCAATCCACATATTCTTTCCTCAAATGGCTACAATGGCTGACAGGGGCCCAAGTACTTAACAGTCTCTACTGCTTTCCCAGGTGCATCAGCAGGGAGCAACCAGAACTCGAACAAATGGACCCAAAGGGGATGCTGGCATCACAAACATATTACACTGCTGTGCCCCAGTGCTGGCCCCTTAAAGTTGTTTTTTCTTCTTAGATTAATGATTTCACTATGTTTGAGAAGTGCAGAAATTGTTAACAGTGGTGTCAAGGGGTAAGCTAAAGAGAGTGGCACTTAGTTTTAGTCTAACTTACTCTATCATACATTTAACTCTGTGGGCAGACAAGTATAGGACTTTAGACCCCAGGACTATAGTTTGACCAGTGTTTAGGTAGCCAAAACTGGATACCATGGAAAATAACAAAGTGATTGAGTTTTTGAAAAGCTATTTTATCAGTCTGATAGTAACCTTCTTTAAACATGAATCATTTCTCTTAGAAAAGTTGGAACTAATTTTCTCTAATAGTTTCAGTAAATTATTTTTAAAAATTAGGAATGCCTAGGCTTTAGTTTTATTTCATCATCAGCCTTTAATTCCCTCACCTACCATTCAGAACTGATACATGAATTATCATTATCTCTCCTTTGCATACACTCTTATTTCATCCGCTTGATTGTACTTGTTTAACTACCAGTGTCCTGGTTATCCATAAATCTCCATCTGCTCCTCTTTTCTCTACTGTATCATCAATTTCTCCCTCTCTGTTGTAACCATCCCACAGCACTTATATTTATGTAATTTCAGTAACTTCCCACAGCTGTTATTTCTTTAGTCAGTAATACAGCCTACTTCTTCTTCCATTTACTGTCCTATTTCTCTTAGAACCTTCTCAGTATTGTTTCTTGAATGGATTTTCTAAATTTACTATTCTTTAACATTTTTACTTATTTATTTATTTGAAAGAGAGAGAGAAACAGACTGAGATATCCTGTCTGCTGGTTCACTGCTTAAGTGCCTCCAACAGTCATGCTGGACCAGGCTGAAGCTAGGAGCTGGGAACTCAGTCTGAGTCTCTTGTGTGGGTGGCAGGAACCCAAGTACTTGAGCCATCACCTGGTGCCTTCCACGATACCTATCGGCAGGAAGTTGGAATTAAGAGAGAATTGAACAGGGTTGGTGCTGTGATGTGGTGGGTAAAGCCACCGCCTGCAGTGCTGGCTTCCCATATGGGTGCCGGTTCAAATCCCAGCTGTTCTACTTCCAATCCAGCTCTGCTATGGCCAAAGACGTTGTACTCCTGCAGCCATGTGGGAGACCTGGGAAAGCTCCTGGCTCCTGGCTCCTGATCGGTGCAGCTCCGACCATTGCAGCCAACTGGGGAGTGAACCAGCTGATGGAAGACTTCTCTCTCTCTCTCTGCCTTTCCTCCTTTCTCTGTGTAACTCTTTCAAATAAATAAATCTTTAAAAAGAGAGAAAATTGGAATGTGAACCCAGACAACCAAATTTGTGGTGTGGGCATCCCAAGTGATGTCTTAATACTACCAAATGCCCCTGCCACATTTACTATTGGACTTTTTTTCCCCTTAGACATTATAATATGACATTTGCCCCTGCCAGTCTACTAGATCATTAAATCTTAGTTGACTTTTCAATTTGTTGCCTTGACAAAGCTTTTCACTTGGTTTCTAGGGTCTTCTTCACTCTTCACTGATAACTCCTTTTCATTTCTATTTTGCTCTTTCATAAATATTACAATATTCAATGACCCTGTCATTGGGTCACATCTTTTTCTTTTTATTTGAAAGGCAGAGTTAAAGAGAGGCAGAGGCTGAGAGAGAGAAAGAAAGGTCTTCCATCTGCTGGTTCACTCCCCAAATGGTCACAGCAGCTGAGCCTAGGCCAGGTTTCCCATGTGATTGGTAGGGACCCACACACTTGGGCCATCTTCTGCTGCCTTCCCAGTTGACATTAGCAGGGAGCTGGATTGGAAGAGGGGCAGCCAGGACTGAACTGATCCTGTGATACAGGATTCTGGCATTGTAGGTGGTGGCCACAACATTGGCCCCTAGGTTACCTCTTTTTCTGTCTTCAATGATCTCATTTTGTCTCGTGGTTTTTCAATACCTACTGAGGTCTGATCCCAAATGTTTTCTCTCCAGCCCCTACCTCTCCTCCTAACTCAAGGCTCAAAGCTATTGCCTAATTATTGTCTCTGCCTATGTGGCTAATAACATGTCATATATAACATGCCATAACTATTGCTCCTGGTATTAGGATTTTGTTTTTATGAGTTGTCTATTTAGTCAGTTGCCTTCCAACTGTGTTCTCTGTGTTGGAGGTAGAAGGGGTAATAAACAACTGACTACCACTTTTTTTCTTAGTCCTTACTATGTTTTATGCACTGTGCTAAGTACTTTATGTGCTTTGTCATGTTTAATCTTTACAGCAACTCTGAGGTAACTCCATTGTATTAATGAGGAAAGAAAGGCTCAGATTCAGTAATACATTCATGGTTACAAAGTTAAGATGATTAAGCTGAGATTCAGACCTGAGTTTTACTACCAGTAGTATTAAAGACACAAAATAATGAATATTGCCCTCATGTTTGTGTGCAGAAGTGTTCGTATCTCAAATGCTGTGTTAGACTTCAGATGTAAGATGGATACAGAAGCCTGTGAACTGACATACTTGCTCTCACTTATAGACTCTATATTTTTTTCTCCTCAAAACTAACCAGAGTTGTCTCACTAAAACTTAAATCAGACCATTCCACTCCTTTACTTGAAACCATCCGGCAGCTTTCCATCTTCCTCAGAATGAATCCTTAAGTCTTTTTTCTGTGTGCCGTGATCCTGGGCTACTATAACTTAATACTCACTGCTCTCCAGCCACCTGTTCTTTGTTGTTCTTAGAACAAACCAAGCACGATTCTTGCTTAGAGTTTTATACTTGCTATTTTCTCTGCCCAGAATGTCCTTCCACAAGATGAAACCTTCCTCATTGTCCCATCTAAAATAATGCCCTACTTCCTGCTATACCTACTCTTTTCGGGAAATATCCTCTGTAATTATTACAGATATTAAGCCTCCTAAAATGACTTCATAGTACATGTTACTAATTCCCTTGGGTGTATTTGTGCTCTGTTTCCTCCTACCCAGTTATAAACTGTGTATGAATGGAAACACATTGTTCATTGCTGTATCTCTATGTTCTAGAAGAATTTTTAGCCATGTAGGCACTCAGTACTCATTTATTGAATGAATAAAAAGTTAAGCCCCAGCCCTTGATATTTTCTTACTAAGATTTCTAGCTTCATTACATAAATTATGACCAGAATGTGAAGCTGAAACATTCCATTCATGCTTTGCAAATTTTAAAATTTCACTTGGAGGGCTTTATTTTCCCTAAGGATTTACTTATTTATTTATTTAATTTGGAAGAGTTTACAGAGCGAAGGGGAGACACAGAAAGTGTTTCATCCGCTGATTCCCAGATAGGTATAATGATCAGAGTTGAGCCAGGCCGAAGCCAGGAGCCAGGATCTTGGGCTGTCTTCCACTGCTTTTCCCAGGCCATTAGCAGGGAGCTGGATCAGAAATGGAGCAGCCAGTACTCAAACCAGTGTCCATATGAGTAACCAGCTTTGCAGCTGGCAGCTTTACCTGATACACCACAAAGCCAGTCTCAGGAGTTCTTTTTTTTAAAAGATAGAGTGCTGGGGCTGGTGCTGTGGTGCAACGGGTTAACGCCCTGGCTGAAGTGCTGGCATCCCATATGGGTGCCAGTTTGAGACCTGGCTGCTCCACTTCCAATCCAGCTCTCTGCTGTGGCCTGGGAGTGCAGTGGAAGATGACCCAAGTCCTTGGGCCCCTGCAACCACGTGGGAGACCCAGAAGAAGCTCTTGGCTCCTGGCTTCGGATCGGCGTAGCTCTGGCAGTTACAGCCAATTGGGGAATGAACCAGCAGATGGAAGACCTGTCTCTCTCTCTCTCTCTCTCTCTCTCTCTCTCTCTTTCTCTCTCTTTCTCTCTCTTTCTCTCTCTTTCTCTCTCTCTCTCTCTCTTTCTCTCTTTCTCTCTCTGTGTAACTCTGACTTTCAAATAAGTAAATAAATCTTTTTTTAAAAAAAATGAATAGGCTGGCGCCATGGCTCACTAGGCTGATCTTCCGCCTGCGGCACTGGCCCTCTGGGTTCTAGTCCCAGTTGGGGTGCTGGTTCTGTCCTGGTTGCTCCTCTTCCAGTCCAGCTCTCTGCTGTGGCCTGGGAAGGCAGTGGAGGATGGCCCAAGTCCTTGGGCCCTGCACCCGCATGGGAGACCGGGAGGAAGCGCCTGGCTCCTGGCTTTGGATCAGCGTGGCGTGGTGGCATAAGGTAGAGTGCGGAGGGTGCAGGGCAGGTGGCAGTGGTGGAGATAGAGCTCTTCCATCTGCTTGTTCATTCTCCAAATGCCCACAACAGCCAGGGCTGGGCTGAAGCTAGAACCCCAGAACTCCCTTCAGGTTTCTCATATGTGCCGTAGGGGCCCAAGGCACTTGAGCCATCATTACTGCCTCCTGTGATGCGTTAGCAGGAATCTGCATTGTAAGTGCAGGAGCCAGGACTCAGCACTCGGTTATGTGATACAGAAGTTCCAAGTGGTGGCTTACCTGTAAAATCAAAATGCCTGCCTATGGAGATCTTTTTGAATCCTAAAATTGCAGTTCATATTTTTCTCTAAATTGTGGGCCATGGTGAAACTAAGTATAGTGCTATGATTCAGATTTCTGTAGCTGATTGAATCATAGATTGGTGCTTGAGTGGGTGATTGTTCTAGATGCCTGATACCCTGCTTAGCCCAAGTCATGTCTACCCTTTGTGAGAAGCTTTATTCAGATTCTTTGTTGAAATCTGAGATACTTCTCTGTAGCCAAAATGATTCTAGGAATTTGTGATTCCATTCTGGCTCCTGGTATCCTCTCCTTTGTATCAACTTTGGTCTGCAAGTTCTCACAAACTCTTTATTCCAGGATTTTGGGTTAGCAACATCCCATTGGGAAACCATGTAACCTTTGCACATTGAGATTTAGCCATCATTTGAAGTGAAGGTTTGTGTAGGCAGAGAGTGTGTGGATAGAATTGCAGAATGCTGGTTGTCTGTGTGTTGGGAAATGGCCATACAGAGGAGCCCCTGATATTGGATACAGACATTTAATAGCCAGTTGTTGCCTATAAGGTGGGCAAGAGTAGGTAGTTTCCCCAACCGTTGATTGAAGCTATGCCTCACAGCCTCACTAATAATTTTTGGGTGTTCTTACCATGGAGAAATCAAAGGATAAAATAATTAGCACTGCCTGTCTTTTCAGACTTCCCACTTCAACCTTAAAAATAGTTATAGAAAACATTTATTGAGCACTTGCCTATTCTAAGCTCTGTGCTATGTGTTTTAAATGTGTTGGCATCTAATCCTTATAATAATCCTATGAATAGGATAGCAATTAACTGAGACTCAGATTATATAACTGACCCACTAAATGGTGGACTCAGAGTTTGCTTTGCTTTGCTCATATCATTCTCAGCCACACATGTCTTCTTATTTAAGTTTTCCAAACCTTCTGGTATGAGTTCTGGTTCTTCCCCAGTTCTGGTTCTTAATTAGAATAGAATTCTTCCAAAGAAGGGTTTCTCTTGATTTGTTTGCTCAGAGAAGAAACTTAAGCAGTCACATTTGTGACTCTTAAGTCAGGAAACATGCTGGCTGGCTTATTACGAGACTAGATTGGCCAGACAACATAGGCAAAGTGCTTTTTCACAAAATGTCTAGAGAAGTACAAACAGCAGTCAGAATATGTAGGCTTGAGTCTTGGCATTTAGTATCCATATGGCCTTAGGCAGGTAGCTTCATTCTTTATCCATAAAGTGGGCAAAATGATAGTTTATCTCACAAGATAGCTGGGTGGTTCAAAAGTGGAAATAACTAAAGCATCAAACACAGTTCCTGGCATTTATAAATAGAGGCCTTGATGCAAGAATTTTTTAGGCCTAGGGTACAGAACTAGGGAGGAGCAGTCAAGATTGATCCGAGATGAAATCTAAATTTGGACAGAAAAGAAGGGTTCTATACATAGAGATAGCCTCCTATGAATCTGTTCGTATTTTTTAAAGCATTTGAGGGGCTAACTATAAACCTGTATACTAATTTATTTATTTGCAGTTATTGAGTAGGGTAATGAGATACATACTGTTCTCAGCACCTGATATGTACCAGAAAAAGAAGGAACAGCAAAAATGCTACGCCTTGAATTTGGTACCGCCTCATCCTGTAACAACAAAAACTTTCCCTTTTATCTCTCAGCCTTTATTTAAAACTGCTTTGTTTCTAGTGTATTAGGCATTGGCAGATACAGAACAATGTGTATGACCTTCTTTGCCAGAAATGGTTATAGGAAAATAAGTATTAAGGTATAAGATGCTGCCTCTAAGTTCAGTAGAAGTGTAGGGACAGAGAATATCCACATTGTGTGACATATAAGACTTGACATATTGTGAAGCAATTGATCTATCAAATCAAAAAAATTAAAATCAGAAAAAAAAGACTTGACATAAAATTAATTGTTGAACTTTTTTAAAGATTTATTTATTTATTTATTTATTTATTTGAAAGGCAGAGTTACAGAGAGGCAGAGGTAGAGAGAGAGAGAGAGGTCTTCCATCTGCTGGTTCACTCCCCAGATGGCTGCAACAACCAGAGCTATGCCGATATGAAGCCAAGAGCTTCTTCTTGGTCTCTCATGCAGGTGCAGGGGCCCAAGGACTTCGGCCATCTTCTACGGCTTTCCCAGGCCACAGCTGAGAGCTGGGCCTCAAATTAGCGTCCATATGGGATGCCAGCCCTGCAGGCCGAGGCTTTAACCCACTGTACCACAACTCTGGCCCGAGTTGAACTTTGAAATAATGATGGTGTTTGGATGGGTAGAAAAGATGATTTGGGGTTAACTGACTGATAGGTAAAGAAATTAATGTGTATTTTGCAGGGGCCCACTAGGGGATACCCTGCCAAGACAGAATGGTATTGAAGTCTTATGAGAAGAAAGATCTGTTAGATGGGGGAAAAAACCTAAGAAGCGGTAGAGCATTTAGAGCTTACATTTGATAAAGTAGGAATTAGGAAGGTTTTGAAGGTAGGAAGTAGCATGACTGAAGTAATGTTTTGGGAACATTAGAAAGAGTAGTATACATTAGGTTTAGGACCAGAGATTGGAGTGAGCAAGAGAGCAAAGAAGACTAGCTGACAGGACAAATGCAGGGAAGGATGTACAGAGATACCTTGCAGAGGCTTACAAGGCTTGTAGCCTGGAAGACTAGAAGAACTGTTGCTCTGTTACTGACTAAGATGACAGAGAAGGAGTGAAGGGATAGGGAGGACGTGTGAAGAGAATCAGCTTTATTTTATATGTAATCTTTCCTGGTTGTTTATAACAAGTCCAGACTAGAGTGCAGGTCATCTGGCTAGTCCTTTTCCCACTGTACCACTTATTTCTAATTGATAGGCACTGATGAGCCATGTTGTGACTTGGAATATATTGGTAGTAAGTAAGGCACTGCATTCATAGTTATACATACATACAGGTGTAATTTAAAGCATTTTTTATCATGATTTGGATTAATTTGTTAAATACATCAATGTAAAAACATTTAACACATTTATTTTAAAAGAGACTGACACCATCATAATTTCATTCATCTCTGATCTAGTGACAGTTTCTTTCACATGTGACAGCAGAATTAAAGAAAATCTTTAGTTTACTTGGGAAAGTAATACAGAATCACTAAATGTTCTTTAATTGGAGTTTAAAGTCATCATGTGTTCAGAGGTTGCATAGTTACACATTTACTGTCTACTTCAGCTGAGTTCAGGAGGAGAGTTAAATTAGCTTCAGCAACAGCTGGGAATAAAGATACTTTGTATGTTGGCACCTGTGGGTCTCCCAGTAGCGGGTGTCTGTAATGGGAAACCTCTACTGGGGAAGAATAGCTAGACACATACAATTAAGATTAATTGACTAGGTCATCTGAAAGCCAAGATTCAGAACCCAATGTATAAAGAGTGAGTCCTTTCAGAAATGTAGGTCTAGAAGGTAGAAGAGTTCCTTGGAATCCTGGGGTTCAAGGTTTTAATACTTGATTAATACAGAATTGAGATGGAATTTTTTTATGAAATTTACAAATTTTATAGTGGCCTACTGTTCCAAATGAATATTTCTTAAAAGGAATATTTTTGCAAAGAATAAGCATTTCTGCATATGAAAGGAAGAATAATGTTTTTTTTTGTTTTTTTTTTTGTTTTTTTTTGACAGGCAGAGTGGACAGTGAGAGAGAGAGACAGAGAGAAAGGTCTTCCTTTTGCCGTTGGTTCACCCTCCAATGGCTGGCATACTGCGGCCGGCGCACCGCGCTCGTCCGATGGCAGGAGCCAGGAGCCAGGTGCTTTTCCTGGTCTCCCCATGGGGTGCAGGGCCCAAGCACCTGAGCCATCCTCCACTGCACTCTCGGGCCACAGCAGAGGGCTGGCCTGGAAGAGGGGCAACCGGGACAGAATCCGGCGCCCCGACCGGGACTAGAACCCGGTGTGCCGGCGCCGCAAGGCGGAGGATTAGCCTGTTGAGCCACGGCGCCGGCCAGGAAGAATAATGTTTTAAGCATGAAGCACTTATTTATTTTAAAGAGCCAAAATATCTGTCATCAGAGCTCTTGTCTGATGAGATAGGGATTCAGTTTAGTCTTGATTCCTGAAGAACCTCTGTATTCAGTTTCTGATGTGTTTGAGAGGCAATAGCAAAGGCTTGTTTTTTTCTCTTGATGGAGGAAGGAAAGACAAATAGGATCTAATTTACTCACTAGTGCAACACCTTTGGGAATTGACAACACAGTCACTAGGAATAAACGATAAACAGAGCAAATACATTGAAATGGGACCCAAGGGGAATTCAGTTTGGGAGTAGAAGAAAAAGTAAACAAGAGCTTAGAAATTCCAGCTGTAGTTTAAATAAGAATCAGTATTAAGATGAATCTTTGAAAAAGAATAACTACAAAGTATTTAATTAAAATTGCAATTTAATATTTTTACTGTGTTCTCATACAGACAGTAACATGCATGCATGTATGACAACTTGCCTCTTTAAATATTATATTTCCTAAAACAGAGTTTTTTTAAAAACAGCTTTGAAGAGATGTCTTTCCAGGAGTTAATACACATATGGATTTAACTTTTAGGACAGTTTAATGGATTATATGTGGGTATTTTGGTATACATATAATTACACTGTAGGGTCATTATAGAGAGTCAATCAGAGACATCATTTTGAAGAATTCATAGGACATTTTAGGCATCTCTCAGATACACAGTAGTAAAGTTTATGTAGAAGCATTAATGACCATTTTATCTCTTTTTTTTTTTTTTTACAGGCAGAGTGGACAGTGAGAGAGAGAGACAGAGAGAAAGGTCTTCCTTTGCCGTTGGTTCACCCTCCAATGGCCGCCGCGGTCGGCGCGCTGCGGCCGGCGCACCGCGCTCGTCCGATGGCAGGAGCCAGGAGCCAGGTGCTTTTCCTGGTCTCCCCATGGGGTGCAGGGCCCAAGCACTTGGGCCATCCTCCACTGCATTCCTGGGCCACAGCAGAGGGCTGGCCTGGAAGAGGGGCAACCGGGACAGAATCCGGTGCCCCGACCGGGACTAGAACCCGGTGTGCCGGCGCCGCAAGGCGGAGGATTAGCCTGTTGAGCCACGGCGCCGGCCCATTTATCTCTTTAAGGAACATGCAGGGGCCAGCGCTGCTGTGTAGTGGGTAAAGCCGCCGCCTGCAGTGGTGGCATCCCTTATGGGCGCCGGTTCGAGTCCTGGCTGCTCCACTTCCTACCCAGCTCTCTGCTATGACCTGGGAAAGCAGAAGATAGCCCAAATGCATGGGAGACCCGGAGGAGGCTCCTGGCTCCTGGCTTCAGATCAGCTCAGCTCCAGCCATTGCATCCAGTTGGGGAGTGAACCAGCAAATGGAAGACCTCTTTTTCCTCCTCTCTCTCTCTGTATAACTCTGACTTTCAAATAAATAAATAAATCTTTTTTTTTAAAAAAAAAAAAGAAAAGTTTAAGTATCCATGTGAGATATATTGCTTATCTGTGGTCTGACATTTCAAAGATCTATTTACTTGAAAATCAGAGTTACAGAGAGGGAGAGAGACAGAAAAATGGTTCATTTCCCAGATGACTGGGAAAGCCGAAGCCAGGAGCCAGGTGCTTCCTCCCGGTCTCCTATGCGGGTGCAGGGCCCAAGGACTTGGGCCATCTTCCACTGCCTTCCCGGGCCACAGAGAGCTGGACCAGAAGAGAAGCAACCGGGACAGAATCCAGTGCCCCAACCGGGACTAGAACCTGGAGTACCGGCGCCTCAAATGGAAGATTAGCCTAGTGAGCTGCAGTGCTGGTCCAAATAAGGAAATCTTTAAAAAAAAGAAAAAAAGAAAAAAAAAATTGTTCCAGAAAAGTTACAGAACAAACCATAGAGAAATGAGAAATAGAGAAATGAGTGAAATCATATAGTTGTCCTAGTATATGAGGGTACTTCAAAAAGTTCATGAGAAAATGGACAAAAGATAACATTATTTTGGTACAAAAAATTTTGAAACCCATGCATAGATTTTTTTTATAATAGCATTTTCGTGAACTTTTTGAAGAGCCTTGTGCATGAATTTCAAAATAAATGTCTTTTAATTCCATTTTTCCACAAAGTTATTGGAGTGTTTTTAATATTAGTTAAAATATTGTCATTTGAGTGAGTGTTCAGTCTAGTGGTTAATATGCTGTTTGGGAAATCCACATTCTGTATTGATGTGCATGGATCCAAGTTTCAGCTCTGCACCTGATTCCACGTTTCTGCTAATGTGAACCCTGATGGGAGCAGTGATAACACAATTAATTAAGTTCCTGCCATCCATTTGGGAGACCAGAATTGAGTGAATGCCTCCTGTCTTTGACTCCAACCATTACAGGCATTTGGAGATGCTTCCTCTGTTTGTCTTTATATGGTTCTGCCTCTCAAATAAATAAATAAATTTTTCTTTGAATCCAGTTATCATGGGGCTGTGTGTAGTAGGCTAAGCCCCTACCTGTGGCACTGGCATCCCATATGGATGCTGGTTAATGTCCCGGCTGCTCCAAAGAAAATAAAAAATCCCACTGTCATACAAAGAAATATGATCATTCTTACTCAGAGAAAAAAAGCAGCCAGTAGAAACGTTTTTTGAGGAAGCCCTCACACAGGATTCAGTAGACAACAGAACTTTTTTTTTTTTTTTAAGCTTGCTTGAAAGGCAGAGAGACATAGACAGGCAGACAGCGTTCTCATCTGCTTGTTCACTTCCCAGTTAGGCTGAAGCTGAAACCCAGGAACTCATTCTAGTTCTCCCACATGAGTGACAGGCACCCAACTACTTTCATCATCACCTTCTTCCCAGGGTGAATATTAGGAAACTGTAATTGGGAACGAAGCTGGGATTTGAACTCAGGCACTCTGATATGGGAAGCAGACATCCCAGTGTCTTAAATGCTGTGCCAAATGCCTGCTACTGGATAAAGAATTTTGATAAGTTACTATAATGCAGCCCTTTCACTGCAAACCCTGTATTAGTGAATTAGAGTCTTGTGAGCTTTTGTCCTGCAACCAATCCGTATATGAACTCTATGTGTATTTCTGGTTAAAACTACCTTATTTGATGTATATTACGGCTTTATTTATTGAACTGATGGACAACTCATAACTCGTGAGCCATAACTCATACATGAATGAAGCTTGTCTAACACATGTTTTCTATATAAAGTGCATCATAGTCATATATGTAGAAACATTAGCTCTTCAGCAGTACATTTGGGGTCTATTTTAAGTGGCAAGATCACTAAAGAAAAGCATAAAAATGAGAAAAGCGTGGCATTAAATAAAATGCACTAAAGGACCATTATTTACAGTGTGACAGCTAAAATTGAAGGTAGAATGTCATCTTGTTGACTTCCGCTGGTAATGTCGCATCAGGTGACTCAAAGTTTTCACAACTCAGTATATGTTCATGAATGATCACAAAAATGGTGTATTGACTTAGTAAGTCAGCTAATTCACATATACAGACTACAGATAATAAGGTCAATCTGTATATATGAAGAACCAAAATAAACATGTCTGAAGTGTTTTAAGCAGTATGAGAACAACATGTCAATAGATAGAGCATACCAGTAAAGAGGTTAGAAATTATAAATACAAACCACATAGAAATTTTAGAATACAATTACTATAAAGTTAATTCATGAGAAAAGTTCTTCATCAGATGGGTACTAGCAAAAGAAGCAACAAACTTGAATGGAGCAGATGAGTTGAAGTTATCCAGTCTGAGGAATATATAGAGTCCAAAATATATAAACTGACAGAATTGAAGGGGAAAATCGATAAATATTATAGTTGGAGACTTATTAAGTATGCAGTTTCGATAATGGGTAGACAAAGAAATGGAAGTGACAAAGAATGGAAGGTTTGAACACTTTAAAGCAACCTGGGCCAACAGACATTTATAGGATACTCAGTATCCGCTGGATATGTATTCTCAAATTCACATGGAGTAACCTTCAGGATAAGCTATATGGGTAGGCCATAAACTTCAAGGAATTTAAATGTTTTTATTTATTTGAAAGGAGAGACAGAAATCTTCTATCTGCTGGCTTACTCCCCAAATTCTGGTTCAGCGCCAGCCAAAGCCAGGAGCCTGGAACTCAGCCAGAGCTCCCACGTGGGTGGCAAGAATCCAAGTGCTTTAGCTATCGCACGTTGTCTCCTGTGGTATGTATTAGCAGGAAACTGGAATTGGAAACAGAGCTAAGACTCAAACCCAGACACTGAAATGGGATGCAGGCACCTTAACTGCTGTGCCAAACACTCAACCCAACTCACATCGACACTCTGATGTGGGATGTTGGCATCACAGGTGGCAGCTTAGCTTACTGTACTACAGTGTTGACCCCCAAGTTTTATTTTGCTTTACTTTTTAAGATTTATTTTTATTTGAAAGACATAGTGACGGAGGGGGGAGAGACAGAGCAAGATCTTCTATCTACTGATTTACTCCCCAGATGTTTGCAAGAGCCAGCAGTAGGCCGGACCAAAAGCAGGAACCAGGAACTCCATCTGGGTTTCCCACCTAGGTAGCAGGAAGCCAAGTACTTTGGCCATCATCTGCTGCCTCACAGGTACATTAACAGAAGCTGGATTGGAAGTCCATAGTTGTGAGGACCAGGCACTTTGATATGTGATGAAGGTGTCCCAAGCAGTGCTCAGTCCACTGCGCCACTTTGCCTGCTCCTGAGTTCAGGCTTTGTTTTTAAGATTTATTTTATACTTATTTTATATTGGAGAGACAGAAAAACAATTTCCGTCTGCTGGTTCACTCTCCAAATGGCTGCAACGGCTTGGGCTGGGCCGGGACGAAGCCAGGAGCCTGGAACTATATCCTGACCTCACGTGGGTGGCATGGGTCCAGACACTAAGGCCATCCTCTGCCGTTTTCCCTGTCACGTTAAAAGAGAGCTGGATCAGAAGCTGAGCAGCCAGAACTTGAACTGGCATGCATATAGGATACTGGTGTTGCAGGTAGTGACATAACCCAGTATGCCTCAGTGCTAGCTCCTGAGCTCAGTTTTTGTGGACAAATTAGAATAGAATATGTTTTATGTCTGAGAATTTTAGTATTATGTTAAACTAAGGTTATAAATTTTCAAAATTGTCCTTGTCCCATCAGAATCAAGGTTGAGATTCACACACTAAGAGTTTTCTGTTGCCTTCCTGAGTCTTCCCATTTTTGTAGTTTTCCCTGTCTCTCAATTTTTACCTCTTTGGGGATCCCAGCATTTTGTGGAAAACATCAGTGCCAACTTGCTGTCCTCAGGTCCAGGCTTTGTTATCTTCTGTTCAAGACATAAAAACCCTGCCCAGGGCCCACACTGTGACATAGTAGGCTAAGCCTCCGCCTACAGTGCTGGCATCACATTCGGGTACCAATTCGTGTACCAGCTGTTCCTCTTCCAATCCAGCTCTCTGCTATGGCCTGGGAAAGCAGTGGAAGATGGCCCAAGTACTTGGACCCTCGCATCCACGTGGGAGACCTGAAAGAAGTTTCTGGCTTCCGACTTTGGATTGGCCCAGCTCTGGCCATTGCGGCCATTTGGGGAATGAACCAGCAGATGGAAGACATTCCTCTCTGTCTCTCCTTCTCTCTGACTATAACTCTACCTTTCAAAGAAATAAAATCTTTAAAAAACAAACAAAAAATACTTAGCCTCTTAGTTAATGAAATTATCAATGATTCAGCAAGTTAGGGTCATTTCCAAATCACACTTTTCCCCCCTTGTGATTTCTTTTACTTTTCTGAGTGTTCAGCTGTGTACTGTTGTTATGTTTCACCCGGGGTTTCTAAGTACTTTGCCTCAGGAGATTTTCAGGTATGATTCTTTGTTTACAACTCTTTGTTTTTATTCCTCATTCACACCCAGGGCTGGCAGGAAGGTATGTAATCAATACATTTGTAATTCAGAGGATGAGATGATATGTTTTCATCTTTGCCTTCCCAAATTTCTGGCATTAGCACCTCATGCCTTTATACTATCATTTTTAACATTGGTAAATTCAGATGCCATTGATTGTGTTTATGTGTGATTTGTACTTTAGTATCCTTAAGTTCA
Organism: Sylvilagus floridanus; assembly: GCA_949820135.1. Lineage (NCBI taxonomy): Eukaryota > Metazoa > Chordata > Mammalia > Lagomorpha > Leporidae > Sylvilagus > Sylvilagus floridanus. The sequence goes on from OX463225.1 coordinate 31,072,665, forward strand.
TCAGACTTTTGTTGTGAAAGAGATTTTGAGAAGGGATAACTGTGAGAGAACCACTTAGGTTTTGGAAGACGCTGAAAGTCAGAAGAGAGTGTACAATGATCCTGAATGTTTTTTCAGATTCTTCTTTTTTTTTTTTTTAAGATTTATTTTAAGTTCTTGACTGGTTCTATTCACTGTTTCAGTTCAGTAAATGTCATTGACTACCCATAGAAATAAGCAGTCAACATACTCTGTGCCTTCAGTGAACACACAGCAGGGTGGGGGGATCAAAAAGTATATGGGTTTCTTTTTTATATAATCATAATGTGTTATCAAATCTGCTTTTATAACATCTCAGGACAGATGGTAGCTGAGAGTATGGAATCTGGAACCAGATTGAGGTGGATCCTGGACCCATTTCTCCCTGAATAACCCCTGGCAAGTTACTTTTCTATGCCATGGGTTTTGTTTGTAAATGGGGACACCAATGGTGTACTTAATTTTGTAAGGTTGTCAGAAAGATGTAATGAGGCCGGCACCATGGCTCAATAGGCTAATATTCCGCCTGCAGCGCTGGTACACCAGGTTCTAGTCCCAGTTGGGGCACCAGATTCTTTCCCGGTTGTCCCTCTTCCAGGCCAGCTCTCTGCTGTGGCCAGGGAAGGCAGTGGAGGATGGCCCAAGTCCTTGGGCTCTGCACCTGCATGGGAGACCAGGGGAAGCATCTGGCTCCTGGCTTTGGATCAGTGTGGTGCACTGGCCACAGCACACCGGTCACGGCGGCCATTGGAGGGTGAACCAATGGTAAAGGAAGACCTTTCTGTCTCTCTCACTGTTCACTCTGCCTGTCCAAAAAAAAAAAAAAAAAATGTAATGGGTGCCAAGAAAATCTATAAGAATGTTAAAAATACAATTACCATTATTAGTAAAGAAGGAATATACAGCCAGCACAATGCCTCCATTCATTAAAATATATATTATTTTCAGTATCATATTAAATCCTTTATGTGCTATAGGTATGTATAAACATAATACTAGAAGAAAATTCACCCTGTTATCAGTATTTTTCACTTTTATTTCATGAATGTTTTTATTATCAGAAAAAATCTAATAAATAGAGGTTAATCAAACTAAACACTGATCTCAAGGGATCTCTTTTCGGTATATAGTCAAATGAAAACAATAACAAATGCTTGAACTTCCACCTAAAACTCCATGGATAAATTCCGTGTCTTTAATTCTTCCATTACCAGTAGCCTATAAGGTACCTTTACGTAAATCAGCAAAAAGTACCATACTTCCTGTCTCTTTCATGTGTGTGTGTGTGTGTGTGTGTTTCAGAGGTGTGTCTTTTTTGGAGGGGAAGAACCCCATGCCAAACTTTAGGGCTTGCTGAGCCGCCTGCATGTCAGTCTGCACCAGTTTTTGGCTGATCGTTTTTGTGCCATGCAAAGTGGCACAACTCTTGTTCAGGATGTCTTCCAGATAGTGTGCAGTTTAGTTCTGTCCTAAGGCTCTGATATTATTTAATTTTCCCTTCCACTCTCTGCCAGCTAAATGGTATCCTCCTTTATAGTTACATCAGATAACCACACCCTACCTTGTTCATCTAGACTCTGATAATCTCTTGGGGAGCAATTTTCTTTGAAGTCTCCTTTATGCACCACAATCTGTATTATTACTACTCTCTTCAGTCTCCTGGTCCATGTATTTTTCTTGCCATTCATTTTGTAGCCACTAAGTGATTTATCTTGTTATCTCTCACTCCAACAAATATTTATTGATGTTCCCTATTTGCCTGGCACTGTTGTAGGCGCTGAAGATACAATAATGAAAAAACCATTTGCTCTTGTGGATTTATATCTAGTGTAAGACAGATGTAAATTAATACTTGATTATTTGGTGTATGTATTCACACTTGTCTCAATAGCTATACAGTATAAATCTTCAGAATATAAATCATATTTGAAAACAGAAAATTGTTTGGTTTCAATGCAGCACAAGGAAATTCCTAGATAGTCCTTGAAACTGTCAAAAGCTCATCAGTTACCTTCATTTTAATTTACTTCAGGTGAGAAGTTCCTTAGCATAGATTTGATTTTTAGTGTGAGCTTAGCTATTTAATTTTATTTCTTTTTCATATCTTTTTTTTTTTCTTTTTTGACAGGCAGAGTGGACAGTGAGAAAGAGAGAGAGAAACAGAAAGATCTTCCTTTGCCATTGATTCACCCTCCAATGGCCGCCACAGTCAGTGCACTGCGGCCGGCGCACTGCACTGATCCGAAGGCAGGAGCCAGGTGCTCATCCTGGTCTCCCATGGGGTGCAGGGCCCAAGCACTTGGGCCATCCTCCACTGCACTCCTGGGCCACAGCAGAGAGCTGGCCTGGAAGAGGGGCAACCAGGACAGAATCCAGTGCCCCTACTGGGACTAGAACACGGGGTGCCGGTGCCACAAGGCGGAGGATTAGCCCATTGAGCTGCGGCACCGGCCTCATATCTTATTTATATTCAAGAAGAACAGATATTTAGAGCATAATGCTGAAATCCTCTTCAACTAAACAAATGTCAGATGTGTGCTTATTTCTGATGTGAACATTCTGAGGCAGACACTTCAGGGAGATAAAAGTATAAAAGGAGTAGGCATTGTGGCACAGCAGATTAAACCACTGGGGGGCCAGCGCCGTGGCACAGTGAGTTAATCTTCCGCCTATGGCACCGTCATCCCATATGGGCACCGGTTCTAGTCTCAGCTATTCCTCTCCCAATCCAGCTCTCTGCTGTGGCCTGGGAAGGCAGTGGAAGATGGTCCAAGTCTTTAGGACCCTGCAACCTCATGGGAGACCGGGAAAAAACACCTGGCTCCTGACTTCAGATCGGTGCAGCTCTGGGCTTTGCGGCTATTTGGGGAGTGAACCAATGGAAGGGAAGACCTTTCTCTCTATCTCTCTCTGACTGTAACTCTGCCTCTCAAATAAATAAATAAAATATTTAAATAAAAAAAACCCCGCTGTTTGGGGTGCCTGCATCTTACATTGTAGAGCAGGTTTGAGTCTCAGTTAACTCTACTTCCTATGCTAATGCTTCCTGCTAATGCTCCTAGGAGGCAGCACATAATGGCCCAAGTATTTGGGTCCCTGTTACCCATGTGGGAGACCTGGATGAATTTCTGGGTTCCTGGCTTTGGCCTAGCCCAGCCCCAGTTGCTGCAAGCATTTGCAAAATGAACCAGCAATGGAAGCTCGCGTTCTCTCTCTCTTGATCTCTCTCTCTCTCTCTCTCTCTCTCCCTCTCCCTCTCCCTCTCCCTCTCCCTCTCCCTCTCCCTCTCCCTCCCTCCCTCTCTCACTGTCTCACTGTCTCACTGTCTCACTGTCTTTCCTGTTCCTTTTGTCATTCTACCTTTCAAATCAATAAATCTTTGGGGTCAGCATTGTGGCACAGAGAATTAAGATGCTGCATGCAATGCTGGGATCCCATATGGGTGCCAGTTCGAATCTTGGCTGCTTCATGTGATCCACCTCCCTGATGATGTGCCTAGGAAAGCAGCAGGAGATGGTCCAAGTGCTCAGACCCTTGCCATTCATGTGGGAGACCAAGATCAAATTTCTGGCTCCTGGCTTTGGCCTGGTCAGGTGCTGGATGTTGTGATCATTTGGGAATGGAAAGTCTCTGTCTTTCCCACTCTCTCCTTGTAACTCTGCTTTTCAAATAAATAAATAAATATTTTTAAAAGTCTTTTTTCTGTTTTCAAGGGATTAAGAGTCCACAAGGAAGGGCAGATAATAGGCTTTAAAGAAACTCTGGCTTCAGTTTCTTTATATGTAAAAATAATCAGATGTCTTGCTAGTATAAAGTGAAAGTGTAAAATGAATCTAGAGAGATGTTCCCTTATCAGCTTAGTTAAATATATCCAAGGCAAATAAGTTCTTGAATTTGAAGGTTGTACAAAAACTGCACCATAAACTTTTCCTGCTTCCTTAATACAAACCTTGGAAGGAAATAAAATATTCAAGTTAATAGATAGTAATAGGCTGGCATTGTAGCACAGCAGTTTAAGCCTCTGCTTGTGATGTAGTAGTCTAAGTCCCAACTGCTCCACTTTGAACCCAGCTTCCTGTTGATGTGCCTGGGAAGGCAGCAGATGATGACTCCAAGTACTTGGGTCTTGGCTTTGGGCTGGCTCAGACCTGGCTGTTGGGGACATTTGAGGAGTAAGCTAGTAAAAGATTCATTTTCTTTCTCTCTCTCTCTCTCTCTCTCTCTCTCTTCCTCCCTCCCTCCCTCCCTTTCTCTCCCCTTCACTTTTTGTCTCTGCCTATCAAATAAATCTTTTGGAAAATAGATTATAACAAAATAGTAAATGCTAACTAAAAGAATGTCAATATTTTGGTCTTGCTGGGGGATGTTTAACATTTGGAGGAAGTTAAGGCAAGGGCAGTGGAAAATTGCCCAAGTGCTTAGGCTGCTGCACCCACATGGGAAACCCAGAAGAAGCTCCTGGTTCCTGGCTTCAGCTCAGCTCAGCTCTGGCCATTCCAGCCATTTGGAGAGTGAACCAGGAGATAGAAGACCTCTCTCTGTAGCTCTGCCTCTCAAATAAATCTTTAAAACAAAAAAGAAAGTTAAGGCTAAACTTAATTTCAGACGGTGGTAGAGAAAGTTACACTGGGCAGTGCAAGAATGTGGTTTCCAGCAAACCTTATAGTAGACTCAGAAGGCACTGAAATACTAGAAAAAGTTGTTCATCTACCCTTAAGACTGGATTATCCTTAGTTATATTGAAATACTATATTTTTCTTCCCTCAATACCATGCCCACCCTTACCCTTTAGGTCCCTGCAAGTATTTTTCTTCCTCTCTGGAATGTTTTTCTCATTTTATTCTCCCCTTTTCCGTGGCTTATCCCTACTTGTTTTGTTGTTGTTTTATTATTTTTATTCAAGAGATGTTTACAGACAGAAGAAGAGAGAGAGAAGGGTCTTCCATCTGCTGGTTCACTCCCCAAATGGGTGGCAGTGGTCGGAGCTGAGCCAATCCAAAGCCAGGAACCAGGAGTTTCTTCCAGGTCTCCCACACAGGTGCAGAGGCCCAAGCACTTGGGCCATCTCTGCTGCTTTCTCAGGCCATATCAGAGAGCTGGATCGGAAGTGGAGCAGTTGGGACTAGAACCGCTGCCCATATGGGATGCTGGTGCCATAGGGAGAGGACAGAGTGTGAGACAGATTTCTCATTTACCTGTTTACTCCCTAAATGCCTGCAAGGACTGGGCCAGGCAAAAGTCAGGAACTAGTAATTTCCTGCAAGTGTCCCACGTGGCTGGCAGGGGCCCAAGTATTTGAGCAATCGTCTGTTGCCCATCAGGATGCATTAGAAGGAAGCTGAATCTGAAATAGAGTAACCAGGAGTTGGAGAGAGAAAGACTAACCTCTCATCCAGCGTGGCTCGGTCCCTAGATGGCTGCAGTGGCCAGCACTGAAACCAGGAGCTCCACCCAGGTCTCTCACATGGGCAGCAGGGACCCAAATAGTTGGACCATCCTCTGCTACTCTTCCCAGGCCATCAGCAGGGAGCTGGATGGGAAGTAGAGCAACCAGGACTGGAACCTGTGCCCATGTTGGATGCCTGCAGCACAGCAGCTTTACCTGTTATACCACAATGCGAGCCCCAAGAAAGACATATTTCTAAAGGGAGTTTTTATTGTTTGAAAAATTCATGAACACAGAAGACTTTTTTTTTCTTAATTTTTATGAAAAAAATATTATAGTATAGGATTTATATTTAAAAGTTTTTTAATTGCCTTTAGTCCTACTTGGCAGAAAGGGTAATTGTATTATTTGTGATTCTGTGACCTGAATAAAATCAAGAGGGGAAAAAAGAAAAAGAAAGAGAAAAAAAAACAGAAACAAAAGATAGACATACTAAAAATGAAAGTAGCCTGAGGTTATTACTCATACTTTGACTCACTTATATGGTAGCAGTGTTCATTAATATTTTGTAAATGATACAAAAGCTCTTTAAGCTGTATTAAAACTATATTCATATAGTGACTGTTCTCCCTTTAATATTTTCTTATATGAAATGTTCATTCATTCCAGAAGGTGTAGTCATTAGTCTTCAGAGGAAAATTATGTATCTCTAATGTTTGCCTCATCAGTTATCAAAGATAGAAAATGCTATAAAGAAATATCATATATAACAAAGTTTATAGGAAAGTCATCATTTTCTTTCTGACTTAGTCATCTTATTTTTAATAGATTGCAAAAGTCGACTGCAAAGAAGTACTAGACATCATATGTAATCTGGAATCTGAGGGTCAGGATAACACAGCATTTGTTCTTTGCACAACTTACCTTACCCAGCAGCTCCAAACTGCAAGTGTATATTGTTCCTGGTAAGTATAGTTTTTATACTCTTTGTTAGCATATACTATTGTACTTAAGATTTATGTATAACATTGTTTTCTTTCAAATTTAAAGTCTAGGCAAATTAAGTGATGACATATATATATAAAATCTTACCTCCGAGCAGTCATTAAATTGGTTCCTTTTTGCTTATCACACAGATGGTTGTCTGTTAACTCCCAATGTGTGCCTCCCATGTTAAAGATAAAACTGTGTCATTGCGAAACCAACTATTATTAGTTTTCCTTTTCATTTTTTAGTATATTCTGATAGTTGCTCCCTCCTCTTATTTGGAAACCCATTAATAAAAAGTATCAAATTAAATAGGTTGGCTCTAACAGTTTTGGGTCTGTTTAGGCCAGAGTAACAAACCTGATATATGAGAAATCTCAAAAATACAAGACTCTATCAATATGTGTCAGATTAGTTATATGGCTAATGCTATAGGAGATTAGAGAAAAGGGCTCACTACATCCAAGAATTTAAGAAAGGAAGGAAGAAATGGTATTTGAGCTTTAATTTCAAGAACGTGTTGGATTTGCATGGTCTTGAGTGAGGAGTCCCAAGTATTTTAAAAAAAAAAAAAAAAAGGATGTAGCAGGTAAAAGCCTCTGCCTGCAATGCCAGCATCCCATACGGGTACCGGTTCAAGTCCCAGATGCTCCACCTCCAATTCAGCTCTCTGCTATGGCCTGGGAGAGCAGTAGAAGATGGTCCAAATCCTTGGCTCCTGCACCCTTGTGGGAGACCTGGAAGAAGCTCCTGGCTTCTAGCTTCAGGTCAGCTCACCTCTGGCCGTTGCAGCCATTTGAGAAGTGAACCAGTAGATGGAAGACCTCTCTCTCTCTCTCTCTGCCTCTGCCTCTCTATAACTCCACCTTTCATATAAATAAATAGTCTTAAAAAAAAAAAAAAAAAACTAAGGATAGCTAGAAGTTGGACATAAGTGCTTTGTTTATAGAAGCAGCCTATAATTTCAGTCTTCCTTACTCTCTATCCGGAGCAGCTGTGTCTGTCTGTATAGTTTGTTGTTGCCGTTTTATATGTTACTGTGTGTTTTTTTTTTTTTTAACTTTTTAAAGATTTATTTATTTATTTGAAAGGCAGAGAGAGAGAGAGATCTTCCATTTGCTGGTTTACTCCCCAGATGGCCGCAGCAGCTGTAGCTGTGCCGACCCAAAGCCAAGAGCCAGGAGCTTCATCTGGGTCTCCCACACGGGCACAGCGGCCCAAACACTTGGACCATCTTCCACTGCTTTCCCAGGCTACAGCAGAGAGCTGGATCGGAAGTGGAGCAGCTGGGACTTGAACTGGTGCTTGTATGGGTTCCAGCACTGCAGGCAGCGGCTTTACCCGCTACGCCACAGGACCGGCCCCTGTATTTCTTTTTGTTTGCTTTTTTAGTTTGAAATATTGTAAGTTATCTCTTCCAGTCCTCTTAATAATCATTACATGATGAGACAGTAGAGTATCACAGGGATCAGAGAATACTTGAGATTATCCCCAGTCTTGAGCCTAAAATGGTAGAACTAAAATTCAGGTACAGTGCATTTGTCTTGTAATTTAGTGCTTTGCTTCTATACGTTTGGTTTTTTTTGGCAGAGACCAAAATTCAGATTGTAGTCTTCTTCTTCTTCTTCTTCTTCTTCTTCTTCTTCTTTTTTTTTTTTTTTTTTTTGACAGGCAGAGTGGACAGTGAGAGAGACAGAGAGAAAGGTCTTCCTTTACCGTTGGTTCACCCTCCAATGGCCGCTGCGGCCGGCGCATCGCACTGATCCGAAGCCAGGAGCCAGGTGCTTCTCCTGGTCTCCCATGCGGGTGCAGGGCCCAAGCACTTGGGCCATCCTCCACTGCCTTCCCTGGCCACAGCAGAGAGCTGGCCTGGAAGAGGGGCAACCAGGACAGAATCCGGCGCCCTGACCGGGACTAGAACTCAGTGTGCCAGCGCCACAGGCGGAGGATTAGCCTATTGAGCCACAGTGCCAGCAGATTGTAGTCTTTTACTACCCAGTTCACTTTGCCAAGTTGTATCTCCCATGAGGAAGAAGATAGTGAGCTAGAAACTTAAATATATTTTGTATAATCATTGTGGATATTTTGTTAAGAAATCAAAACAGGGATGGTGGTAAGCAAAAAGAATTATGAAGAAATCAATTAGAAAATTTCATTAGGAAAGATCTAGAGATTAGAGATTTTAACAACATTGAAACAGATTTAGTTAAGCAAACTCTTGATTTTTCTTTTTCTTTTTTTTATTTAGGATTTATTTTATTTATTGAGAGGCAGGAGCCAGTGCTGTGGCATAGTAGCTTAAACCTCTACCTGAGGTGCAGGCATCCCATATGGGTGCCAGTTCCAGTCCCAGCTGCTCCACTACTCCTCCAGCTCTCTGCTGATGGCCTGGGAAAGCAGTGGAAGATGGCCTAAGTCCTTGGGTCCCTGCACCCACATGGGAGACCCAGAAGAAGCTCCTGACTCCTGGCTTCAGATCAGCCCAGCTTTGGCCATTGCAGCAACCATTTGGGAAGTGAACCGCGGATGGAAGATCTGTCTCTTTTGGTCCCTCTCTCCCCGACCTCCCCTCCTGCTCTCTGCCTATGTGTAACTCTACCTTTCAAATAAATAATTTTTTTAAATGGCAGTGTTACAGAGAGAGACATCTTCCATCCACTGGTTTACTCCCCAAATGGCTGCAACAGCTGGGGCTGAGTCTGGGCTAGGTCGAAGCCAGGAGCTTCTTCCCGGTCTCCCACGTGAGTGGCAGGGGTCCAAGGCACTTGTGCTATATCCTCCACTACTCTCCCAGGCACACTAGCACAGAGCTAGATTGGGACTTCAGCCAGTGCCTATGGGATGCCTGAGTCACAGGTGGCAGCTTAACTGAGTACACTACAAGCCAGCCCCTAATTTTTCTTTTTAGAGTTATATTGATTTATTTGTTCATAATGAAAAAGTATCTTCTAGTTAGAGCTACATTTTTCAGTGCAAAGAATAAATTGCACCACATATGGAATGTGTTATTGATTATAAATGTTTTTAAAAGTATTCACATAATTCTTTTAATATTCCTGATACAACTTCTCTTTTGTAGCACCCATGGACTTTTTCTTCCCTTCTTCACTCAGGTGCCATTCTTTCTTCCAAAGCTCTTAGCAGGTCTAGGATTAGTGAGCTTCCCCTGCAGCAGCAAAGAATTAACAGGGATTTCCCTCTTGTTGGCCTCCTAAAGAGTTATAATTAGTAAAGGGGAAGGATAGTCGTCGTCACTTCACAATTGTTAAAAATAAGCTTATTCCGGCCGGCGCCGTGGCTCAACAGGCTAATCCTCCGCCTTGCGGCGCCGGCACACCGGGTTCTAGTCCCGGTCGGGGCGCCGGATTCTGTCCCGGTTGCCCCTCTTCCAGGCCAGCCCTCTGCTGTGGCCCAGGAGTGCAGTGGAGGATGGCCCAAGTGCTTGGGCCCTGCACCCCATGGGAGACCAGGATAAGCACCTAGCACCTGGCTCCTGCCATCGGATGAGCGCGGTGCGCCGGCCGCAGCGCGCCATCCGCGGCAGCCATCGGAGGGTGAACCAATGGCAAAAGGAAGACCTTTCTCTCTGTCTCTCTCTCTCTCACTGTCCACTCTGCCTGTCAAAAAAAAAAAAAAAAAAAAAAGCTTATTCCAAACAGTTCACACAAAAATAGTTCTTTTCTTTTTTAACCCTTTCACTATTTTCAAAGGCTTTGGAAGTCATATGAGTATGTGGTGGGATACTGGAGTTTTAGAATATATGTAGCATAAAACAAATCCCAGAAATTAATCCAAGAAATTACATTTCATTGGGATGGATTCTTTTATGTTGTAGGTTTTCTGTGTTTAAGATAATGAGGGGGAGGACCGCTGTGGCGCAGCAGGTTAAGCTGCTGTCTGCAGCACCAGCATTCAGTACGGGCACCAGTTTGAGTCCCAGCTACTCCACTTCTAATCCAGCTCTGCTATGGCCTGGGAAAGCATTAGAAGATGGCCCAAGAGCTTGGGCCCTTGCAGCCATGTGAAAAACCTAGAGGAAGCTCTTGGCTCCTGGCTTTGGATTGACCCATCTCCAGCCATTGTAGCCATTTGAGGAGGTGAACCAGTGAACCAGCAAGTGCAAGATGTTTCTCTCTGTCTCTCCTTCTTTCTGTTCTGTAACTCAAAAAATCTTAAAAAAAAAAAAAATAATAATGAAATGTATGGTAAGAGGCTGAGAGAAAGTGACCTCCTATCTCCTGGCTAACTCACTAAATGCCCTCAATAGCCAGGACTGGGCCAGGCCAAGCCCAGAATTAAAAACTCAGTATAGGTCTCCTATATGTGTGGGAAGAACCCACCAGAGCCATCACCACTTCCTCCCATGATCTCTGTTAGCAGAAAGCTGGAATCAAGACCCAGAGCCTGAACTGGATATTGAACCTAGGCACTCCCATATTGCCACTGGTGTTGTTAATTGCTAGGCTAAAAACCTACCTCGTAGTTGAAATTTTTGCTAAGATATTTCGGGATTTTTAAAATACACAACCAAGTTGAGCTGCAATGATAAAAGCAGTCAATTTTTTTAATAATGCAAAGAGAGTGCTCCCTGTTGTCCACTGGTTCATTCCCCAAATGCCCACAGTAGCACCTGAAACCAGGGGCCAGAAATTGAATCCAGTTCTCCAATGTGGGTGCCAGGTACAAACTACTAGAGCTATCACCTGCTACCTTTACCAGGGTACACATTAGCAGGAGACTGGAATTGGAAGTGGAGCCAGGACTCAAACCCAGGCACTCTGATGTCAGATACAGGCATCCCAACCAAGAGGTAAAGTGCCAGACATCCACCCACACACTTATTATTTTTTTTTGTTCTTTCAGAAATTATATTTAGAGACATGTAAATAGCACATAAAAATTTTGGGAACTGCATTTGTCACCATACTATTTTATTGATCTTAGAAGTTACATTGCTTAGTTTATTTTGGCCCCAAAAGTTTTTTGGCTGTCCGAAAAAAAAAAAAATCAGAGTCCCAAAGAAAATGACCTCCTAGTATATTAACAATAATAACATAATTAGGATAGCCATTGTGGGCCTGGCGCTGTGGCACAGCAGGTTAACACCCTGGCCTGAAGTGCCGGCATCCCATATGGATGCTTGTTCACGTCCCATCTGCTCCACTAACCATCCAGCTCTCTGCTATGGCCTGGGAAAGCAGTGGAAGATGGCCCAAGTGCTTGGGCCCAGCACCCATGTGGGAAACCTGGAAAAAGTTCCTGGAACCTGGCTTTGGATTGGTGCAGCTCCAGCCATTGTAGCCAATTGGAGAGTGAATCAACAGATGGAAGACCCCCCCCTCCTTCTCTCCCTCCCTCCCTCCTCACCCCGTAACTCTGACTTTCAAATAAATAAATAAATCTTAAAAAAAAAAAAATAGTCATAGCAAGTAGAAAAGGTAACAATTTGAGATAAAGTATACAGATGAATAATTTCTGTTGTTACTTTAAAAATAAAACTGGACAGTTGAACCTTGAAACCTTAGAAGTCTGTTCTCCCCTCAGCTAGACTGTGATATACCAGGGGTCATATATGTTGTCTAATTCATAACTATGTCTCCACCTGGTGAAAACCAATAGCTTTATTTAACTGAAAATTGTAGAAAAACGAGGTTTAGGAGCCAATTACTATTGTAGTGGCCTTCTTTAGGGAATGCTCATTCCTTTTTTGTATTTATTTACTTGAAAGTCAGAGTTACACAGAGAGAGAAGGAGAGGCAAAGGGAGAGAGGTCTTCCATCTGCTGGTTTACTCCCCAGTTGGCTGCAACAGCTGGAGATGCACTGATCTGAAGCCAGGAGCCAGGAGCTTCTTCCAGGTCTCCTACACAGGTGCAGGGGCCCAAAGGACTTGGGCCATCTTCCACTGCTTTCCCAGGCCACAGCAGAGAGCTGGATCGGAAACAGAGCAGCCGGTACTCGAACTGGCACCCACATGGGATGCCAGCACTGCAGGTAGCTGCTTTACCTGCTACACCACAATACCACATAGCCAACCTCAGCTTATTCCTTAATTCTTCAAGATTTTTCTTTGCCTCATTTCTAGTTTACCTAAATTCTAAGTTTCAGTGTGACTTGTTGGCTTCATGAAACTCTTGCTGTGACAAAAAGAGCAACTAGTTTAAATTTCTTGTTCCAAAGCTAGATTCCTGCCAAAATGTACTTTCTGCTAATAATAGAGTTAAATTTTTTCCAGTTTTGTAAATTTGCATGTGATTTGTTGATTTGACATATGTTACGGGCTAGTGTTAAGGTAAAGTAGGTAGTAGGTCATCTGAACATTGGGCGGATACTGCAGTGGAGTCATTTTGAATTTGTTTTTAATGTTTGTCAGTTTTTTAAAAACTGCATCATTGTAATAATTGAAGAAAGATTTACTCCTAGGATATGCATGATCCAGTTAGCTCTAAGTTTTTTTTGGTTGGTCATTTCAGTGTTCCAGTGTACAGATTTGAATAATGGTTTAACACCTTGGCGTTCTCTCAGCTAATATCCTGATTGTCATAGTTTCAGGTGCATTTATATGTTTGGGTGGGTAACAGTAGTTTTAAGTTTGCTTTGTACCCATGCAATTATTTATACAAATACAAAATCAGGCCAGCGCTGTGGCTCATTAGGTTAATCCTCCGCCTGAGGTGCCGGCACACCAGGTTCTAGTCCCGGTTGGGCACCAGATTCTGTCCCGGTTGCCCCTCTTCCAGTCCAGCTCTCTGCTGTGGCCTGGGAGTGCAGTGGAGGATGGCCCAAGTCCTCAGGCCTTGCACCCGCATGGGAGACCAGGAGAAGCACCTGGCTCCTGGCTTCGGATCAGTGCGGTGCGCCGGCCGCAGCGGCCATTGGAGGGTAAACCAACCTTTCTCTCTCTCTCTCTCTCTCACTCTCACTCTCTCACTGTCCACTCTGCCTGTCAAAAAATAAATAAAATTAAAATTTTTAAAAAAAACTCCCTTTTTTATTATACTTATTGGAGGTAAGCTATGTGGAAGCTTCATTGACAATAAATTAAACTCTATATGTTCTGGTTTATTGTCTTAACTTTTCAACTTCCATGTAGTAAATTTTAGATAATTGACATCATTGACCTTTTTATCTTCATACTGGTTTTGGTCATTTTGTTCTGCTCCGATAAGTTAGATTTCACGTTTATATTTTTGACAGGTACTCCGTTTAATTCTTAGCATATGCAGTTCTTCATTGCCTTTGTTTAGAATTTTGCAGTATTCTTAGAAACTTTTTTTAAAGGATTTATTTATTTGAAAAGTAGAGATACAGAGAGAAAAGGGAAGACAGAGAAATCTTCCATCCATTCATTCATTCCCCCAAATGACCACAAGCAACAGCCCAGGGCTGGGCCATTCCAGAGCCAGGAGCTTTTTCTGAGTCTCCCACGTGGGTGCAGGGGCTCAAGCACTTGGTCCATCTTCCACTGCTTTCGCAGGTACATTAGCGGGAGCTGGACCAGATGTGGAGCAGCCATGACTTGAATCAGCACCTATATAGGATGCTGACACAGCATTTGGAAGCTTAACCCTCTACACCACAGCACCAGTCCCTCTTAGAGAATTTTAATCTTTAAGATGTGGAAATAAGAGTAAAGTCATCCCACCCTGCCTAACTGGTGGATTTTTTTCAAAGGTGATCTATGTCAGTTTTCACATATTCTAGTTGGAAAAACAGTGTTAGTGAAATAAAGACAATGATGTGAAGGTTTTTGTTTTTGTTTGTTTTGAGAGGCAGAGAGAGAGTAGGCTCCCATCTACTGAATCAGTCCCTAAATGACCACAGTGGCTTCACACTGGGGCAGGGGCTGGAGCTAGGAACTCAATCCAGGTCTCTCATGTGGATAACAAGAACCCAATTCATTGAGTCATCCTACTGCCTCCTAGGGTCTGAGTTAGCATGAAGCGAGCAACAGGAGCTAGGTGGGCATCAAATGTTCACACCAAAGTGGAATGCAGATATATCTTAACCAGCAAGCCAAGGAGCTGCCCCTAAAATGTTAATTGTTGTCGGGTTTTTTTGTTTTTGTAAAAGCAGGAAAAAAGAAATCTCCCACCCCATTTTACTGCCCCAAATGCACGCAACAGCAGGGGCTGGACCAGTCCAAAACTAGGAGCCATGAACTCATTCTGGGTTTCCTGCATGTGTGTCAGCGATTCAACTATTTGAGCCCATAACCAGCTCACCATCTCCCAGAGTGCATATTTAGCAGGAAGCTGAATTAGGAGCTCTGCCAGGACTGCATAGGAGAGACTTTAATAGGAGAAGCAAACATCCCAAGCAACGTCTTAACCATTATTCCAAATACCTTTCCCAAAGCTGTTTTCAGTTAATTTTTGTTATATCTCAAACTTGCTATCATTAAATATTATAAACTTTAATCATAGACCTTTGAATCTTTGAGGCAGGTTTATACCTACTAAAGAATTTCTCCTTTTGAGAGCCCTTAATTAACTTGAGAAATATGAAGAAAAGTATGATTACTTCTCAGTATATTATAAAATAAATGTGTTAATTTTTATGTTTTTAAACATTTTTTAAATATTTATTTAATTAAAGGCAGTTGACAGAAAAAATGGGAGAGATCTTCCATGATTCACTCACCAAATGGCTACAACAGCCAGGGCTGGGCCAGACCAAAGCCAGGAGCCTGGAACTCCAGAGGGTCTCCCAGGTGGGCAGCAGGGACCCAGTTACTTAGGCCATCCTTCGCTACCCTTCTAGGTGCATTTTCACAGAGCTGGATTGGAAATAGAGCAGCCAAGATGTGAACCAATGCTCATGTGGGATGCCAGCCTCACAGGTGGTAACTTTACCTGCTGTGTCACAAGACCAGCTTCTAAATACTTTTTTTTTTATTATTTAATGTATTGAGAGGCACAGACAGACAAATAGTAATAACTTTTATCCATTTTTTGATTCCCCAAATTCCCACAATAGCCAAGGGTTGAGCTGTGGTGCCATGTAGAAGCTAGGAACTGAGAACTCAATCCAGGTCTCCTACATGGGTGGCAGCAACTCAGTTACTTAGGCTATCACCACTACCTCCCAGGGTCTGCATTTGCAGGAACCTGGAGTTAGGGACTAGAGCCAAGGATGGAACTCTGATATGGAATCAGGATTTCTTAATGTTGCCCTCCAGTGTTTTCATTTCTTAAGCTTTGAATTTGTATCCACCTTCCTGTAATAGAATTTGCTAATAGGAATTTGAAATATCAGTGTTTTAGGGGCCAGCACCATGGCATAGTGGGTTTATCCTCTACCTGTGGTGTGGCATCCCATATGGGCTCCAGTTCGTGTCCCTGCTGTTCCTCTTCTGCTCTTTCTGCTTATAGCCTGGGAAAGCAGTAGAAAATGGCCCAAATACTTGGGCCCCTGCACCCACGTGGGAGACCTAGAAGAGCTCCTGGCTCTCCTTCAGATCAGCCCAGCCTTGGCCATTGCAGCCATCTGGGGAGTGAACCAGCAGATGCAAGACCTTTCTCTCTGTCTGTGGCTCTAACTCCCAGATAAATAAATCTAATAAAGAAAGAAGTTAGAGAATTTACAGGGAGGATTCATGACAATTTTGAGTTTAAGAGGAAGCAGTAGTGACTACAGAACATTTTCCTTCTAATTTTTATTTTCTCTACCATCAACTCACTTCCACAAACCAAAAATGGGATTATGGGGTGTGGCAGCAAATAACCAGTTGCTTTAAATGTTTTACCATAATCTATTTTTTTTAATAGGGAATTGACACTCTTTTGGAGTAAACTGCAAAGAAGAATCGACCCTTCTTTAGATACTTTTCTGGAGCGATGTCGTCAGTTTGGTGTCATAGCTAAAACACAGCAGCATTTATTTTGCCTGATTAGAGTTATACAAACTGAAGTGAGTAATATATGTTTTCTATGTTGATTGTGGCCAGAGAGAAGAAATGAGTGGAAAGATAACTTCCCATTTACTCATTGAAGATAAGGGAAAATAGGAGTTAATAAAATTATGGGATTGGCTGTATCAAGCTATTTCTGCAGAATGACTTCTTAGGAATCCAGTTTTGCTTAATGAAAAGCAGTGAGTTGAAGCGATAGGCCATCTCCCCTCGGGGAAAGAAAGATGATGTTTCTTGGCTGTCACCTATAACTCCTTTTCCTAGAATAAAGTTCTGTATTTTATACACATATTTTTGCTTACTAATGATAATAACTATATCAGAAATAGTGTGTTTTCACCAGTATTCCTTGGAGATGGAGTGGTAACTTTTCTTGATTTTGGAGTTATAGCACAGTTCCAGAATCATCTGTTTACAAATTGTATTATTTTGTACAAACAAAAAGGAAATAAGTTAGATACTTTTAAGAAATGTATATTTCCTAGAAGGAAATGAAGTGTCACATATAAAACTGTTCTGTGAGTTCAGCCTTACAGGGTCTAGTATGAGTCTTACACTGTGCTCTGTTTTTGTTTTGGCGTTAGCAACAGCTTGTGACTGAGTCTTTCATATGTCCATATCTGTAAGAGCTCATAGTGTGTTTTGTGGGTTACTTTTTTCACATCATCCAAGGATTGTGTATACTAAGTTCAAAGCACACATCTATCTTTGATTCTGTTTCCTTCTCCCTTTAAAGTAACCTTTCAAATCCTGTACTTCTATTTCAAATATCTTGATCTAGTCTTCTGTAGTGAAGATAGAAGAGAGTCAGTCATCCTGGCACAGTGGTCACAACACTGCTTGGAATGCCTGCATCCTGTGTTAGAACGCTTTAGTTCTGGCTCAGATTCTGTTTCCAGCTTCCTGCTAATGCCCACCCTGGGTGGCAGCAGGTGATGTCTCACTTAGATCCTTGAATCTGGAGACCCAGATTGGGATCCAATCTCCTGGCTTTGACCTCGCCCCTACCTGGCTATTGCAAGAATTTGGGGAGTGAACCAGCAGAGAGAAGATCTGTCTGTCTGTCTCTCTGTCTCTGTCTGCCTTTCAACTGATTTTTTTTTTAATTTGGTTATTTCTAATCACTATGAATAAATGTGTTTCTAGCCACAGAAAGAACATTTTCAAGTAACCACAGAAACTTCCTGATTTTAAAAAAATAATTTTACAATTGGCCATTAAAAAGTTTTCTGGGGCTGTTGCTGTGGCACAGTGGATTAAGCGACAGGCTGCAGTGGTGGCATCCCATATGGGTGCCAGTTCAAGTCACAGCTGTTTACTTCTGATCCGTCTCCCTGCTATTTTGCCTGGGAAAAGCAGAGGAAGATGGCCCAAGTCCCTGGGTCCCTGAATGCACATGGAAGATTGGGGGAAACTCCTGACTCCTGGCCCAGCCCTGGTTGTTGCAGCCATTTTTGGAGTGAACCAGCAGATAGAAGATCTCTGTGTCTCTCCTTCTCTCTGTAACCCTGCCTTTCAAATAAATGTCTTTAAAAAATAATAAAAATAACAGATTTTCTTTTGGGGCCATGGCGGTGCAGTAGGTTAAGCCACTGCCTGTGATGCTGCTGTCCTGACATCCCCTATAAGCGCTGGTTCAAGTTGTAGCTGCTCTACTTCCTATCCAGCTCCTTGCTAATGTGCCTGAGAAAGCAGGGAAGATGACCCAAGTACTTGGGCCCCTGATTGATATTGTATATGTATGTATGTATGTATGTATAACCAAGTGACTTGAATGGAACCCCAGGCTCCTGGCTTTGGGCCAGCCCAACCCTGGCTGTTACAGCCATTTGTGGTGTGAACCTGCAAATGGAAGATCTCTCTGTCTCTCTTTCTCTCTGTAACTCTACCTTTTAAGTAAATAAATCTTTTTCTTTAGAAAATTTTCTTTAGGCCGGCGCCGTGGCTCAACAGGCTAATCCTCCGCCTTGCGGCGCCGGCACACCGGGTTCTAGTCCCGGTCGGGGCGCCGGATTCTGTCCCGGTTGCCCCTCTTCCAGGCCAGCCCTCTGCTGTGGCCCGGGAGTGCAGTGGAGGATGGCCCAGGTGCTTGGGCCCTGCACCCCATGGGGAGACCAGGAAAAGCACCTGGCTCCTGGCTCCTGCCATCGGAGGAGCGCGGTGCGCCGGCCGCAGCGCGCCATCCGCGGCGGCCATTGGAGGGTGAACCAACGGCAAAAGGAAGACCTTTCTGTCTGTCTGTCTCTCTCTCACTGTCCACTCTGCCTGTCAAAAAATAAAAAAATTTAAAAATTAAAAAAAAAAAAAGAAAAGAAAATTTTCTTTATACCTCTTTCTGTTGCTGTGAAACAAACAGCACTTAAAAGAGCAGCTACCTTCATTAGCTCGGTTTTATAGATCACAGTATCTCAATGCTAAAATCAAGGTGTTGCCCAGGCTAAGGTGTTATCAAAGACTTTGGAAAATCCACTTCTAAGCAGACACGTGCACTTTCTCTCTCACTCTTTTAATATTTTAAATGATTTGGAAGGCAGAGAGAGAGAAACTCCCATTTACTAGTTCACTGCTTAAATACTTAACAACATCTAGGGCTAGATCAGGCTCAGCCAGCAATTGAGAACTCAATCCAGGGCTCCCATGTGCATAATAGGGACCCAGCCATTTAAGCCATCACCTGCTGTCTCCCAAGGTACACATCAGCTGGAAGCTGGAAATATGAGCAGAGCCAGGATTCAAACCAAGGCATTCCCATATGGAATGTAGCATCCCAACCAACAGCTTAGCCACTAGACCAAATATCTGCCCCATCTGTCTGTCTTTAAGTCAGCTGATTTTGGACTTTATTACATCCACAAAGTCCCTAACATAATAACAAGGATGTTATATTTACAAATGTTATCCACACTCAAGAAAAGGAAATTATGCAAAGATGTGAGAGTTGCCGG
Organism: Sylvilagus floridanus; assembly: GCA_949820135.1. Classification (NCBI taxonomy): domain Eukaryota; kingdom Metazoa; phylum Chordata; class Mammalia; order Lagomorpha; family Leporidae; genus Sylvilagus; species Sylvilagus floridanus. The sequence goes on from OX463225.1 coordinate 31,091,913, forward strand.
AGATCATTTTAAAATTGTGCTTATCATAAGGAACCACAAAAAATAAGAAAGCAGCAAGAGGACTAGGGGAAGTGGGTTTCTGAAACAGATTACAGAATTTGCTGTCCATTTGTACAACTAGAAATATTTTTCTTGAATTCAAGTCTAGAGCACTTTCTGCTGTAATCCTTATTTAATAATGAATAAGAATTGAAGAGTAGAAGAGAAACAGACAGGTAGGTAAAAGGGTAGTGAGTGTAGAGCCCCCTTCAAATTGAGAAAGTTGATTTAGCCTATGTCAGCTAGAATCTGGCTCTGTTGTGAGTGATGGGTATCTTGCAATAGTTGTAACCTAAAGTAAATAGATGTTACTCTCTTTCATATGGTGTTGTAATCTAGGTAGACAAGCAAGATTGCTTCAGAGACTCCACTTACCCAAGTTCCTTTTCTCTCCCATTAATAGATAGCTTTCACGTATGTTCTAAGACCTATTTCAATCCCAGCTGTAATTTTTCAATTCCAGACAACAAGAAGGAAAAGATAGGGGGAGAGCAGATCATACTGTGGCACATACTGTCCCCAAGACACATACATAAATACATGTGGCTATTTCTAGCTACAGGAGATGCTAGGAGTTATAGTCATTATTGCAGGTGACTTTATAACCAGTTAAAAATACAATTTGTTTTTATGTTTTGTGTGTGTGTGTGTGTATGTGTGTTTTCCAAAGTGGGGAAAGGGTATTAGGAGATAAGTAGCAACTAGGCATATAGTCTTTTTGGTGGAAAAAGTTAATGATACTGAAGATACTATATGGGTCTACTTGGTTACTTGCAGAAGGTAATAGTGCATAATGGAGAATTCTTTATAATTATACCTCTTTATTTTCTGGGCTTCAGTTTTCTGCAAATAAAGAACTTAAACCAGCTCTTCAGTAAAAGGTGCTTAGAGTTATTAAAACTTCGACTTAGTGACAAGAAAATCATAAGTGGAAGGGCTGACTTATAAGAATCCACGGGTTTTTTTGGTTTGTTTTTTTAATGACTGAGGAATAGAACTTTTTTTTTTTTTTTTTTGGACAGGCAGAGTTAGGCAGTGACGAGAGAGACAGAGAGAAAGGTCTTCCTTTTTCCATTGGTTCACTCCCCAAGCGGCCGCTACGGCCGGCCGGCACACTGTGCCAATCCAAAGTTAGGAGCCAGGTGCTTCTTCCTGGACTACCATGCGGGTGCAGGGCCCAAAGACCTGGGCCATCCTCCACTGCACTCCCAGGCCACAGCAGAGAGCTGGACTGGAAGAGGAGCAACCGGGACTAGAACCCGGGGTGCCGGCGGCACCGGCCTAATCCATGGTTTTTATCAAGACTTTAAAATTAGTATGAGAGGCTGAATATAGATGTGATTATATTTTGAAGTGAAAAGTATAAGAAAAGAAAATTATTTTGAATCCATTTTATTTTTCCAAGGAGCCCTTTTTTGATGGAGCATATTTTGGTATTACTGTTTTGGAAAACATTACCTTGTCTGGTTTAGTCCCTTCTTCACATACAGGTATGTGACTTGTAAGGATCCTATACCTGCTTCACAGCAGAGTCTAACCATGATTCTCTTGATTTAATAACATAATGTGGTATAAGATTATCATTTGTAAGGAAGAGCACAACAGAGAACTTCACTCTAATGAAGATAGAGTGCAGACACTGCCATGTGATCCATTTTTCACATTCCATTCAATTTCTGAGATAAGTTATTTTGTATGCACTAATCTTTTGTCCATTTGACCAAGTCTTCATGGTTTTCTACTTCCTCAGTCAGTACTGCTATAGAGAGATTTTCTGATAGCTTTACCTGCTAACCACAGAGCTGGCCCCCATTGGGTGTGTGTTTTGTTTTGTTTTTAAATCTTTCAGTGATCTTATTTATCCTGAATTCCTTTTAATTCATGTGCATTTATTTTTTATGCCTTTGTCATGTATAAATGTTTAAATCTTGCTATATGTGAAAAAGATAATATTTCTTTGCTCTTTATCCTATAGGCACAAGATGCTGGTCTTGGAGTGTCAATTTTACTGTGTGTCAGAGCTCTTCAACTCAGATCAAGTGAGGATGAGGAAATGAAGGCATCAGTTTGTAAAACAATTTCCTGTCTTTTACCAGAAGATTTGGAAGTCAGACGAGCCTGTCAGCTTACAGAATTCTTAATTGAACCCAGTTTGGATGGATTTAATATGTTGGAAGAATTGTATTTGCAACCAGATCAGAAATTTGATGAAGAAAATGCCCCAGTTCCAAATTCTCTCCGATGTGAGCTCTTACTAGCTTTAAAAGCCCATTGGCCTTTTGATCCTGAATTTTGGGACTGGAAAACTTTAAAACGACACTGTCACCAACTCCTAGGACAAGAAGCCTCAGATTCTGATGATGATTTAAGTGGCTATGAAATGTCTATTAATGACACAGATGTTTTAGAGTCCTTTCTCAGTGACTATGATGAAAGTAAAGAAGATAAACAATATAGAAGAAATTTGACAGATCAGCATAAGGAGAAAAGAGACAAAAAGCCCATTGGTTCTTCTGAAAGATACCAGAGGTGGCTTCAGTATAAGTTTTTCTGTTTGTTGTGTAAGCGGGAATGTATAGAGGCCAGGATTCTTCATCATTCTAAGATGCATATGGAAGATGGAGTTTATACCTGTCCAGTTTGTATTAAAAAATTCAAGAGGAAAGAAATATTTGTTCCTCATGTGATGGAGCATGTTAAAATGCCACCAAGCAGAAGGGACCGCTCTAGAAAGAAATTACTTTTGAAAAGCTCTCAAAAGGGTGTTTGTCCCAAGAGCCCCTCTGCAACCCTGGAGCAAAATCAGTCACTGAACGAAGAAGCCAAAGGAGAGTCTCATGAATACGTTACATTCAGCAAATTAGAAGATTGCCACCTGCAGGACAGAGATTTATACCCATGTCCTGGTACAGACTGTTCCCGTGTGTTTAAGCAGTTTAAATACTTAAGTGTGCATCTCAAAGCTGAACACCAAAATAACGATGAAAATGCCAAGCACTACCTAGCTATGAAAAACAGAAGAGAGAAGTGTACTTATTGTCGACGACATTTCATGTCTGCTTTTCACCTGCGAGAGCATGAGCAAGTGCATTGTGGGCCTCAGCCCTATATGTGTGTATCTATAGATTGCTACGCTCGTTTTGGATCAGTGAATGAACTACTCAATCATAAACAAAAACACGATGATCTGCGTTATAAATGTGAATTAAATGGCTGTAATGTTGTTTTCAGTGACTTGGGACAGCTTTACCACCATGAAGCACAACACTTTAGGGATGCATCTTATACATGCAACTTTCTTGGTTGTAAAAAGTTCTATTATTCCAAAATTGAATACCAGAATCACCTCTCAATGCATAATGTTGAAAGTTCAAATGGAGACATAAAGAAATCAGTGAAACTTGAGCCTGCAGCAGGTGAAAAGCAAGATTCTGTTAGTCAGCCCCATCTACTTGACCAAACTGATAAACCACATTTATCTGAGGATCTTCTTTTCTGTGGAGGATCAGCTAATTCTCAAACAGATACAGAAACTACAGACAACCTGAAAGAAAACAGTGACAGTAATTCTAGTGATCAGCTAAGTCACAGCTCTTCAGCTTCGATGAATGAAGAGCTAATTGACACACTGGATCACTCCGAAACCATGCAGGATATATTATTATCTCCTGAGAAAGTCTTTGTGCCCTCCAATTTAAAAGAAAAATGCTCCACTGTGGCAGTTTGCTTTGATGGGACTAAGTTTACCTGTGGTTTTGATGGATGTGGTTCCACATACAAAAATGCAAGAGGGATGCAAAAGCATCTCCGGAAGGTCCATCCATACCATTTCAAACCCAAAAAGATAAAGACAAAAGATCTCTTTCCCTGCTTGGGTAATGAACACAACCAAACAACTGAAAAGTTTGAAGCAGAACCAAAACCCAGCTCAGATACAAACAGTGACTCCCCAGATGAAGGTCTGGATCACAATATTCATACAAAATGTAAGCGAGAACATCAAGGTTATGCCTCACAGCCCTCCATTTGTGCACCGAAAAGACCATGTACAGAGGATACCATGTTAGAGCTTCTGTTACGCTTGAAACATTTAAGTTTGAAAAACTCGATTACACATGGATCTTTCTCAGGGTCATTGCAGGGGTATCCATCCAGTGGTGCTAAGTCTCTTCAGTCGGTTTCATCTACTATCTCAGATCTTAATTTTCAAAATCAAGATGAAAATGTGCCAAGTCAGTACCTTGCACAGCTGGCAGCTAAGCCCTTTTTCTGTGAGCTTCAAGGCTGCAAATATGAATTTGTGACCCGAGAGGCTTTGTTAATGCATTATCTTAAAAAACATAATTATTCAAAAGAAAAAGTCCTTCAATTAACCATGTTCCAACATCGGTATTCCCCATTCCAGTGTCATATTTGCCAAAGGTCATTTACGAGGAAAACACACCTTAGAATTCATTATAAAAATAAACATCAGATTGGCAGTGACAGAGCAACTCACAAACTGTTAGATAATGAGAAATGTGATCATGAAGGCCCATGCTCAGTAGACAGGTTGAAAGGTGATTGTTCTGCAGAACTTGGAGGTGATCCCAGCAGTAATTCTGAGAAGCCACACTGTCATTCTAAAAAGGATGAATGCAGTTCAGAAACAGATTTGGAATCATCTTGTGAAGAAACAGAAAGCAAAACATCTGATATTTCATCACCAATAGGCAGCCACAGAGAAGAACAAGAAGGGAGAGAAGGGAGAGGTAGCAGGCGAACTGTTGCTAAAGGAAATCTATGCTATATTTTGAATAAATACCACAAACCATTCCATTGTATCCATAAAACTTGCAACTCCTCATTCACCAATCTGAAAGGCTTGATTCGCCATTACAGAACTGTACATCAGTACAACAAAGAACAGTTATGTTTAGAGAAAGACAAAGCAAGAACCAAAAGGGAACTTGTAAAATGTAAAAAGATATTTGCTTGCAAATATAAGGAATGTAACAAACGCTTCCTGTGTTCCAAAGCTCTTGCTAAGCACTGTAGTGACTCTCATAACCTCGATCATATTGCAGAGCCAAAAGTACTTTCTGAAGCTGAGTCTGCTGCAAGGTTTTCCTGTAACCAGCCCCAGTGCCCTGCTGTTTTCTATACGTTCAGCAAACTGAAACACCACTTGATGGAACAGCATAATATTGAAGGGGAAATACATTCAGATTATGAAATTCATTGTGATCTTAATGGCTGTGGCCAGATTTTCACCCATCATGGCAATTATTCACAACATGTGTATTACCGACATAAGGACTATTACGATGATCTGTTTAGAAGTCAGAAAGTAGCAAATGAAAGGCTGCTAAGGAGTGAAAAAGTGTGTCCAACAGCTCACGCTCAGGGGCATGAACATCAGACTACCAGGAGATCTTTTAATGCTAAGGCTAAGAAGTGTGGCTTAATCAAAGAAAAGAAAGCTCCAATTAGCTTTAAGACCAGAGCTGAAGCCCTGCACATGTGTGTAGAGCAGTCTGAACACACACAGTATCCTTGCATGGTTCAGGGATGCTTATCTGTGGTAAAGTTGGAGAGCAGCATAGTGAGGCATTACAAACGTACCCATCAGATGAGTAGTGCCTATTTAGAGCAACAGATGGAAAACCTAGTTGTCTGTGTTAAGTATGGCACCAAAATTAAAGAGGAGCCCCCATCTGAAGCAGAGCCCTGTATAAAGAAAGAAGACAGCAGAAGCTGTGAACCAGAGCACACACAGCACAGCCACTCTCCAGGTGACAATAGTACACCCTTCCAGAACACTGATTCCACCTCTCACCCAGCTGAAAAGGATGGCGGTCAGAAAGGGTGTACAGAAAGCAAACCAGTATTTGATGCAGAGACTCTGCACTATAGGGGGACTTTGAAATGTAACCATAGTTCAGAAACCACTTCTTTGGAACAATGTAATATAGTTCAGCCTCCTTCTTGTAAAATAGAAAATTCCATACCTAATCCCAGTGGGACTGAAAGTGGGACTTACTTTGCAAGTTTCCACCTGCCTTTACCAAGAATCAAAGACTCAGAAACTGGGCAGCATAGTTCAGGGCAAGAAAACACTGTAAAAAATGCAACCCATGTCCCAAAAGAGAATTTTAGGAAGCATTCACAGCCCAGGTCATTTGATTTGAAGACTTACAAGCCTATGGGATTTGAATCTTCATTTCTGAAATTTATTCAGGAAAGTGAAGAGAAAGAAGATGATTTTGATGATTGGGAACCTTCAGAGCACTTAACATTAAGTAATTCTTCACAGCCCAGCAATGACTTAACAGGGACTGTTATGGCAAATAATTTGGTGAATGACAATGACCCTAATGTTAACATACCTCATTCTTCCAGTGACTCTGCAATTCATGAGAACCTGACTGCAATCCCACCTTTAATAGTAGCTGAAACCACGACAGTTCCTTCCTTGGAGAACCTGAGGGTCGTTTTGGACAAAGCATTAACAGACTGTGGAGAGCTTGCCTTAAAACAGCTTCATTATCTTCGGCCAGTGGTTGTCCTTGAAAGATCTAAGTTTTCCACACCAATTTTAGACTTATTTCCAGCAAAAAAACCAGATGAGCTTTGTGTAGGAAGTTCCTAAATAGCAATTTTGTTTTAGAAACAGACTGGCTCTAACATTGCAACATGGGACAATTGCCAACTTGAACAAAGGCTGAGAACCAGCCCCACTGTTGTTTAGGGTAGAATAGGCTGTGTATTTACATGAATGTATAATATCTATGTCAGCAGTATTGGCTGAGTCCATTAGCTCTCCAGTTGGTTTATTGATTGGGTTTTTTGTTTGTTTGTTTATTAAAAAAAGAAATGGAACTGTACTCTTGTTTGGTGCTAATTAATACATCAAAATATACTGGGGCTTCCTTTTTCAAATTACATGTGCATGATTGTATATGGAACAAATACTAAGGTCCCAGGGTGGGAGGGCTAGGGAAAGGGATATGGAGTTCTTACTTGACTTGAATGTGCGCCTGAGGGTGCTTTGTGTAATATATTGTACACTACAGCATCTTATATTTTTTGAGTTGAGTTTCAATAAATTACAATTTTTCACCCATTTCTTGTTTACTCATACTGAGTTTTCATGCCACATGTAAACTGAAATTGCACTAGTATTTTCTTGTAGTGTGCATTCATGTTTTATCCCTGTAGTTTTTCTTCTCTTACAAAGGCAAATCTTTTTTTTTAAAGATTTGAAAGGCAGAGAGAGGGGTCTACCATCTGCTGGTTCACTTACCCAAATGGCCAGAACAGCCAGAGCTGGACCCATCCAAAGTTGGGAGCCAGGAGCTTCTTCCAAGCACTTGGGCCATCTTCTACTGTTTCCCAGGCTGTAGCAGAAAGCTGCATTGGAACTGGAGCAGCCAGGACTCAAACCATGTGGGATGCCAGCCCACTAACCAAATCATGCTTATCAAGGGTTATTTTTGTAGCCTTGGCGTTTTCCACAGAATTCTCTTGCTTCAGTGATTTCCCTCATTTTCTTGAGTACTTAGGGTGGAAAACAACGGAGAAGGAAGCTTTATGTTACCAATCCTAGGGATATTCCATCCCCAGTCCTCCCTCAATCCCAGATCACTTGCTTCTGGGTTGCACTGTCAAGGGCATGATCATTCACCAGATGTGTAAGTACATACATACTTACAGACTTAACAGGTCTGGACGCTTTGGGAGGTAGTTACCAAATTAACTTGCTAAAGCCATTGTGGAACTTTAACATAAGGTAAGCAGAGGGGTTGGGTAATTTAGAGCCGTGTTTTGGTTTTGTAAATATTATAAATATTTACTTTGAGAGGCAGTGATAGATAGTGGTCTCCTGTCCACTGATTCACTCCCCGAATGCCCACAACAGCTAGGGCTGGGTCAGGCCAAAGCCAGAGGTCAGGAACTCAATCTGGGTGATCTCATGTAGGTGGCAGGGACTCAACCACTTGAACTATCACCTGTTTCCTCAGAGGGTGCACACTCACAGCTGACATTGGGAGCTGAGCTAGGACTTGAACCTAGGCACCCTGATACAGGATGTAGATATTCCTGGTAGCATCTGAACTGCTAGCAGAACACTTGCCCCAGGATATTGGAAATGGATCAGCAGCATGGGTGTCACCTAGGAGCTTGTTAGTGCAGAACTTCAAGCTCCACTCCAGATCTACTGGCCAAAAAAGTGTCTATATGTTTTCATTTATGTGAAAGGCAGTTAGATCATCTGCTGGTTCATCTCCCAAATGCCAGCAACAGCCAGGGCTGGGCCATGTCAAAACCAGGAGCCAGGAAATTCTTGAGCCATAATCTGCTTTGCCTTCCACGATGCAGTAGCAGGAAGCTGGGTCAGAAGCATAGGAGTACTCGAGTGAGGGACACAGACGCCCAGGTGGTGGTGCCTAGACACACTGCCACTGCACCAGCCCCCAAGGTCTGCAGTTCAGTAGGATCTCCAGATTCTTCGTACAGAAAAGTTCTGGGGACACTAAATGACATGTAAGCCCAAGAAGGAAGTGGTGTGAGAGTTCAGGGTGATTACACATTTTAGCACTTACATAAAATTTATCTTGTTTTTCATAATGCCATGAAATACAGACTGTCCCTATCCTCTTTGACAAAGATCTTGAGGTAGAGATGCAATGTTTGGCCTAGCTGGCAGACACAAGAAACAGAGCCTACTTTTCCATCTCTACTTACTAGAATATCATAGAAGGGGAAATCAATGTGAACAAAAAGGTTTAGGTGGTCTTTGAAGTACCAGAAATACTGCTCTATAGTAAAACCAAGTAGAGATTCAGGAATTGTGCAGCAGGTTAAGCCACCACCTGCACACCCACATTCCATATTGGAATGCCTGGTTCAAGTCCCAGCTACTCCAGCTTCTCCTGATGTCCCTGGGAGGCACCAGCTGAAGACTCAAGTGTGTGAGTTCCTGCCACCCATGTAGGATACCTGGATGGAGCTCCTGGCTTTGTCCTGACCTTAGCCCCACTGTTGCCAGCATTTGAGAGTGAACCAGTAGATGGAAGAGCTCGCTCTGTCTCACCCTTTGTCACGTCTTTTTAAATAAATAGATTTTACAACAGTGTATTGTTTGTGAAAATAAAGTTTGAAGTATTAAGTAGAAGCCGGGTCATGCAGATCCACCTCACAGCCATATATCCCATGTTAAGAACAGATGGAAAGTGCGCGTAGTGTTTCTGTGAGTAACATGTAACCTATGAAAAGTGCAGCTTGCTTCCTTTCTGAGAGAAACTTCTAATGAAAAGTTGCTCTGTCCTCCCCAAGGTAGACTGTGATGCCTGCTGACTTTGAGCTACTGAATTGTACCTTAATATGTGAAGGTAGGGCTCCGGAGTGGCCAACCGTGCTCTCACCTGCTCGATCTACACCTGGAGGAACGGATTCTGCATTTGAAGTTGAGAACGGTAATGGGTAGGTACCCGTCAGCGTGTATTTGGTAGGTTTAGAAGGCCAAAGGCTCAGAAAAGATACCTGAGTCATTAGCAAGAAGCCAACCATTGACTAAGCACCGATCCTGCTCCTGAATGGTAAGTGAACAAGTTTCCTGTGTTATGGAGAATAGAGTCTAGCAGGAAAGACAGACGTGAACCCCTTGGAAAGACTAGTCATGTAAAAGTGCTACCAAAAACAATCTGACTTAGGAACCTAACAAAACACAGCAGAAGCTTCCTTGAGGAAGGAAGTGCTGTTTAAACTGAAACATGAAGAATCACTAGAAGTTACACGGGCAGAGAGAGGGTAATCCAATTAGGGGCAAAGGCTGTTTGGTGAGGTGTAGTGCATGGAGTATTTTTGATAGTAACCAGATCTCCAAAGCTGGAGCTGCGAGGGAAGGGAGAGAAGTTTAATGGGTAAGCAGGGACAAGGAATTTAGGGCCCTACAGCCCTGTTTTAGATTTTGGATTTTGCTTGTAAGGCAATAAAGAACCAATTGAATGGGCTGGCCCTGGCATAGCAGGATAAGCTGCTGCCTGCAGTGCCAGCATCCCATCTGGGCACAGGTTCTTGTCCTGGCTGCTCCACTTCCAATCCAGCTCCTTGCTAATGGCCTAGGAAAAGCGGTGGAAGATGCCCAAGTGCCTGAGCCCCTGCTACCCATGTGGGAGACCTGGGAGATCCTGGCTTCTGGCTTTGGCCTGGCCCAGCCCCAGCCACTGGTAGCCAGCTGGGGAGTGAACCAGCATTGGAAGATCCCTCTCTGTAACTCTCAAATGAATAAATATTTAAAAAAAAAAAAAAAAGATTGAAGGCTTAAAGGTATATTTTACATAAGTCAGTAAGTCCTACCAGGCTGCAATGGAGAAGACTGTTGAATGCAAGTGACAGTGATGGATGGATGGGTAACTATCAAAGATGGTGAGTTGTCTGCTGTGAGTTATAAGTTCATCATTCGAGGTATTCAGGTGTCCAGGTAGGAGGGCTGGTGTCAAATGAGTGGATTGCATTTAGACTAGATTGTCTTAGACCTTATACTCAAGGTTTATCATACTTTATATTTGGTCATCAGCGTTACAAAGAATAGTTGATCATAAGTGTACGTGTGACATCTTTGTGCAAATTAATCTTTTTTTAAAAAAGATGTATTTATTTATTTGAAAGGCATAGTTAGAGGCAGAGAGGTCTCCCATCCACTGGTTCACTCCCCAGAGAGCCACAACGACCGGAGCTGCACTGATCCAAAGCCAAGAGCTTCTAACAGGTCTCCCATGCAGGTGCAGGGGCCCAAGGACTTGGGCCATCCTCCACTGCTTTCCCAGGCCGTAGCAGAGAGCTGGATTGGAACTGGAGCAACCGGGAGTCAAACCGGTGCCCGTATGGGATACCGACACTGCTTTACCCGCTATGCCACAGTGCCACCCCTGCAAATTAATCTTATACAAACAAGTACACAAATATGATAATAGAGACTTGATGAATGAATAGTTTTGCTTCTAAAGGTATTTGCTTTCACTTAATATGTGAAGGCTGATGATGTGCCAAGCACTAGGGGTACAATAGTCAATAAACTGGCCATGGTTCCTGCCCTAACAACAGTCTGGGAAAGCATACAAGGCAGAAATTGCAGATACTGTATTATGTGCTTTGAGAGTACGAAGGGCCAAGTAGTCCCTCAACTTAGCAATGTAGTATAGGCAGTCTTGGGAAGTCACAACTCTTACCTTCCTCCAAAAACTTTCTGGCTACCGTTCTTCAGTGGTTTCTGAGCTGTGTTTACCTTGTAGTCAACCTTAGCTAAGTCTTGGCTAAGTAATTTTTATTCGCTGCTAGAAAGAATTCTAGCTGAGTCAGCGACTGGTCATTTTGCTCTATTTCCAACAGCATTCCAGACCCCTTTTCCCCCAACTACTCCCTTTCTTGCATGTACGAAGTTATTCCTTCCCCAGCTTCTCTATTCTGATCTTTCTGTTAAACAAAATGAACAGATTGGAGCCTGTGGTGTCTTCATCTCTCAGAGAATCAGGCAATATATATATTTTTAATTGTCCTGACCCTTTCCCTCTTTATTGTCCCCTCCTCTTAGTAAAATTCCTGGATTCTAGCTGTTTGTAGTCTTAATCTGGATTATGTATGACCTATTGTACGAGCTGTCTTTTTCTCATGAAAGCTTTTTGGGACTAGATCATACTTAGCTCCTTGCTGGTAAGTTCTGGTCAGTAATCTGATAGCCTTGTCATAGAGGTTACAAGCGTAGCATGCTCCTGTTTACGAAGTTCTTAGAAGATCATAGCATAATGCAAGGCTTGTGAAGGAAGTGGAATCCCCATCTACAAGTTAAACAAAATGAGGCTCAAATATATGAATAGTCTCCCCTAAGATCACAATTTCTCAACAGTAGCATGCAAAGAAAGGAATACTACAAGACGATCTGGTAGTATCCCTACTTCCACATTTACCAAGTAAACCACTCTTCTTGAAAACCCTTTTAAAATGCTGTCCACAAATTTCCAGGCTATCTCAGTGCACCTCAGGTTTTTCATTTCACTGTCCATTTCATGGAATTGTTGGACATGTTTTACATCTAGTTATCCAAGAGGTCGGCCATTAGCCACATGTGACTTTGATTAAAATTAAAATTCAGCCTCTCTGCTAAACTAGCCACATTTCAAGTGACTAGTGGCTGCCATATTGGACAAAACAGAGAGCAGAGAATGACCATCATTGCAGAAAGCTCTGTTGGACAGTGCTGTGGTATACCTGGAACTAGCCAGAGATTGGAGAGACGACAGTGGAAAAACTGAGGTCTGCACCTGGTTGGCTTTTGAGTGAGGAGGTTCACTGGGTGACGGGAAGCAAGCTGACCTTTGAAATGGTGACATCACAAAGCACAGCTCACAATGGCTCCACCTGAGCTCCCAGGCTGCTCTCCCTAACTCATAACTGATTCCTGAAGCCTCTACACATGTCATTCCTGGAGCTGCTGTTTCATTAAAATGCCACCATCTTCACCTTCATTTACCTGGGACAACCTCTTAGATTCTCTCTCTCTCAGCACAATATGGAATTCGCTACAAGCAATTTTTCTTGGAGAGACTAGTACACCTCAGACAGACAGTTTGGGGATACTAGATAATCTTGCTCCGGCTGTGCAAGTCATCCTGGGGATTTGCTTTTTGGCTTTGTTGGCAATAGGATTATATTCCTTATGGAAACGAAGTGTTCGGTCAATTCAGGTTATCCTCTTTTATTCTAGAGATATTTAGATATGTATCTATTGAAATTGTATTCATTATCTCCCATTTTTCTGCCACCGGTGTTAACATCATGCAGGATGAGTGAGGGCAAACCCTTGTCTCTTAAGTTGGTTGAAACCAGGTATCCTTGAAAACCTCTGCTAATTAGGTTTTCTGAATAAGAATACTCTTTCTCACAATGGCCTTTGGCTTATCTGCTATAATAATATGGGTCAAACAAGTCCATAATTTGAGAAGGGAGCTTTTCCCATAAATGTATTTGATTACTTACTCATCTTTTGAGTACTACTGTGTTTGTACAATAGACATTATGGTTTAACTGGGGTCCTGGCTATGGCCATCCTCTTTGGGGCCATTGGTCTATAACTGATAAGGAGGCTGGGATTTATTAAAGCTTCACAATGTTTTCATTACTGTGTATTAACAAGATAGACCTTGTTAAATCAGGAATTAAACGGGCTTGGATTATGAGAAGTATTTAGGATTTTACATACTTTTGTTTAATCACCAGCAATAATAGCTTGTTTATAATGTAATCAAGATCATTTTCACGTGACAGATGAGAAAAATGAGGTGTGCAGAGTTTCGGTGAGAACATCAAAGAGGATTTAAAGATGGTTTTCTTAAAGACAAATTCGGAGAGAAGTTATTATTGAATCATTTTGTAGCATTCACTTATTTTAATGTGCTTCTATTGTTTAGGAATCATGGTCACATGTAATCTCTGAGCCTATTAAAACCAGCCTAGTAGACAGAGCAGGAATGACAGTTTCCATTTTATGGGGTTGTCACCTGCCCAAGTTCATGTAGTTTCTGAGAGCTGGAGAAATGGAGATTTGAACCCACTTTTTAGGATTCCAAATTCAGTTCTCCAGAATCTCATTTAACATAATCCAACTGATTTAAATCCTCTACAGGAAACATATTTACCTGTATGTACACAACTTTCAATTAGCTAATAGAACATAAGGCAAGAAAACAAACTTTTACTGAATTCCAGTTTAAATTCAAGTAGACAGATAACCCACAGCCCTTTAGTCACCTTAGCCAAGAAAAAGAGGCAGTATAGCAGTATTAATGGTGTGCGTGTGGGCTTAAATCTCCATTGTACCCCATGCTGTGGGACCCCAGAGCAAGAGACCTCTTAGAAGGTGACACCTCAGCTCCAACTCCCTAATCTCAAGTGAGCTTGCTAGGTTTTCCTGACCATTACCAGAGATACAAAGGTACTTCAAAAAGTTTGTGAAAGCATGGAATGAAAAGATAACTTTCTTTTGGTACAAAAATTTTTGAAATCCATGCATAATTGTTTCATAAGCCATTTTCTATGGATTTTTGGTGAAGATCCCTCATATAAACCTTAGCATATAAATATTTAATAAGCAGCACTAGTTATTACAATAGGGGGAAAGATTATTGATTTTTTTTTCTTATCCTGGTAGTAACCTGTCCTCGTGTATTTAAAAAATATTTTTTAATGACCTGGAAATCTAGTTTTTCAAAGAGTTAGGTCTTAGAAGTGTACTTGAAAAGAGAATTCCTGCATTCCAGTTCTGGCTGATCTTAATGTCAGGTTTCAAACCGGAAGTATATAAATGGTTATCTATTTTCTTTCCTGCAAAAATAGGTCATATATAGGTAAAGTAACTTTTAGCACAGGGCTCAGCATATGGCAAACTTGCAGCAAAAAAGCATGGATTATTATCTTTAATGCAAATAATAAGCATTTATTTAGCAATTACCTTGTTAAAGGGAAGGCTTGGCATAGGAAATGAGGGGTATTGTTGCCTTTGAGGTTCTGTTCTCTTACCTCTGTAGTAAACTGCAGCATTTCACATGGATAAGCAAGTAATGATTGATTTCTGTTGTTTCATTTTAGAAAATACTGTTGTTTGTCATCACGCTCTACCAGCTTTACAAGAAGGGCTCAGATTTTTTTCAGGCTTTGTTAGCCAACCCAGAAGGGAGTAGTCAACTTAAAGAAAATAGTAATTTCTTCCTATCCTTGGGTCTTCAAGAGAAAATTTTGAAGAAACTCCAGATGGTGGAAAACAAAGTGAAGGACCTTGAAGGGATGATCATTGCCCAGAAGCCTGCCACGAAGAGGGAGTGCTCCTCCGAGCCCTACTGCAGCTGCTCGGACTGCCAGAGTCCTCTGTTCACGTCGGGGTTTACGTCTACGTCTGAAATGTGACGGACTCCACACTTTCGGAGAAGCACCGACTCCCTTCTGTGTGTGGTGGCATACCAATAAAGTTAGAGAGCTATATTGAAATTGCCCTGCACGGACATGTGTGTGCGTAGTGGGGTGAACTGGGGGGGTAGTGGGGGTTAGAAATGTTTCTTGGATTGTGATGCTCACTCAGCAGGCTGGAGACCATCAGCATATAGGAAATGAGAGCTAGCCTGGAATCAACGGATGTGAGCGAGAGGAAGGGAGGATGGTCAGGCACAAGGCCTTTGAGGTCCAAGCTGCAGAGGCTGGACTAGATGCAATAAAAAGCAGAAAAGTGCTGTTTGAGGGCCATGCCTGTAGCAATCCTTGGCAAAAAACAAACATGCAGCCCAGGAGTCTCCTGCACTAATTACTCAAAGGTGGTCAAGAATGGGAGTGGACATAAAAGAAACTGGCATAAATTATTTAATTTTATCCAACTTTTACTGATACCTGCTCTGTGCTAAGCATTGTGATAACCCCTGGGAATCTGCCCCGAGTACTTAGAACAGGGAAATTATAATACGGTGGAGTCATATCATTTCACACTAGGTGAATTCTCCTTGTATGAATCCTCTCATGGCAGGGAGAAAAGAAGGGAGGCACTCCACTTGGTGTGTACCTTCACCCTGGTGAGGGAGGAAGGCAGGATGAGCAAGGTGGCCTACGGGAGATGACAGTATACAGCTTTCTTCAGCAGGTTTCAGATTCCACAAGGCGTTTCTCCAGAGTTGGAGAGAAAGGGAGACGTGGAAGTGTGTGCATTTTTGCCACAGTAAATGTGATCACGGTCATTTGAAATAAAGTAGAAACAGGAAATTGTGAACATGTTGAAGATCCACTGGCTATGCTGCTCAACAAGGGACAATAGAGGGAGCATCCACATGGTATCTTCCATACGGGTTTCCAAAGGTGATTTTGACCACTTGGAATCCCTGTGTAATGCCCCGGCTATCAAATGCAACCCCTTTGTAAGATGAGACTTCACTGTACAGCGTAAAAAGTGCCAAAACAGATGGGTGAATAGAAGGTAGGGCAGAGGAAGCAACATTGAGTTGGCCCATAAGGAAATGGAAGGTATTCCTCCTGGTGGGATCATCGGGGGTGTACAGGATAGCTTGCCCAGGGAACAAGCAGAGTTTCAGGGTGGCGGATGCACAGGCTCTTTGCAGAGCTTCAGGGATGGATATTGGCTCCAGGGTAAGGCACATTAACCTCCTCTTCCAATCAGCTCTTATTGTATCCACTTGTCAGCTAAAATAGAGTATTAGAAAAACCAGTGACAGTCATACATGAATTTTATTGAAAATGAGAGACAAATGATAGGCAAGGCAACCGATCAGGACTGACACTCCTTACCAGAGTGTGCCCCCAACAGCAAGTTACACAGCTTTTTTTTTTTTTTAATACTCTTTTTTTTTTTGGACAGGCAGAGTGGACAGTGAGAGAGAGAGAGACACAGAGAAAGGTCTTCCTTTGCCATTGGTTCACCCCCAATGGCCACCGCGGCCAGCGCGCTGTGGCTGGCGCACCACGCCGATTCAAAGCCAGGAGCCAGGTGCTTCTCCTGGTCTCCCATGGGGTGCAGGGTCCAAGCACCTGGGCCATCCTCCACTGCACTCCCTGGCCACAACAGAGAGCTGGCCTGGAAGAGGGGCAACTGGGACAGAATCCGGTGCCCTGACCAGGACTAGAACCCCATGTGCCGACACCGCAAGGCGTAGGATTAGCCTAGTGAGCCACGGCACTGGCTACACAGCCTTTTATAGTATTCTGTCCACTAGGGCTCACAATTTCCAACCGAACCTCTGGTATGCAATGAACAATAAAGAGGAAAGCCAGAATATGGTTGTAAGATAACAATAACAAACCCAATAACAGGTCCAAGATACGGTTGTAAGATAACAGTGAAGGACACATTTCTGTCAACCTAATTCCTGGGAGTTTGTACCCACATAGTGTCACAAGATACACCCTTAGCTCTTAGCCAGCAAATCTAACATGTACAGAAGCAAAACATCTGCACTTAGCTTTTAGCCACACTCCATTTTGATTCTGATTCTATACTCTTATCCATCGTGATGCGAACAGAATAGATGGTGGTTAACAACATATATTATCTGACAGTTTAGGTGAGAAGTTATTGTGCCATGCCAGTCTTTTGAAGTCAATGTCTCAGTTTTTGTGCTGTCTAAATTTTTTTGCAGTCATCTTGTCTTGGTTACCCTTTGAGATATTACAAAGGAAAGTGTTAGAATGTGGCCTTGGGCTGGTGTTGTGGCCTAGTAGGTAAGGCCAACTCCTGCGACACCAGCGTCTCTTGTGGGCTCTGATTTGAGTCCTAGCTGCTCTGTTTCAGGTCCAGATCCATGCTGATGTGCCTGTGAAGGTGGTGCAAAGATGGCCCAGGTGCTTGGGCTGCTGACTCCTGGCTTTGGGCCTGGCCCAGCCCTGGCCATTGTGGCCATTTGGGGAGTGAACTGATAGATGGAGGCTCTTTCTCTCTCTCTCTGTTTAACTCTGACTTTCAAATAAATAAATTTTTTAAAAAAATTTTTTTGACAGGCAGAGTGGACAGTGAGAGAGAGACAGAGAGAAAGGTCTTCCTTTGCCGTTGGTTCACCCTCCAATGGCTGCCACGGTTGGCACGCTGCGGCCGGCGCACCGTGCTCATCCGGTGGCAGGAGCCAGGTGCTAGGTGCTTTTTTCCTGGTCTCCCATGGGGTGCAGGGCCCAAGCACTTGGGCCATCCTCCACTGCACTCCTGGGCCACAGCAGAGGGCTGGCCTGGAAGAGGGGCAACTGGGACAGAATCTGGCGCCCCGACTGGGACTAGAACCCGGTGTGCCGGCGCCGCAAGGCGGAGGATTAGCCTGTTGAGCCACGGCGCCGGCCCAAATAAATAAATTTTTAAAAAGATTGAGAAACAGGGGCTGGTGCTGTGGTGTAGCGGGTTAACACCCTGGTCTTAAGCGCCAGCATCCCATATGGGTGCTAGTTCTATTCCTTGCTGCTCCTCTTCTGATCCAACTCTCAGCTATGTCCAGGGAAAGCAGTAGAAGATGGCCCGAGTCCTTGGGCCCCTACACCCACATGGGAAACTTGGAAGAAGCTCCTAGCTTCAGATCAGCACAGCTCCGGGGCCATTGCGGCCACCTGGGAAGTAAAACGGCCACCTGGGGAGTGAACCAGCAGATGGAAGACCTCTGTCTCTACCTCTCTCTGTAACTCTGTCTTTCAAAATAAATAAAAATAAAGCTTAAAAAAAAATAAGAAGAATGCCTTGAGTAGATTGAAGTCAGGTTATGAATTAAGACCCTTAAAGACCAAACCATATAGTTTGGGCTTTATGCTGTCAGAAAAGGACCATTACAGATTGTTTTTTAAAGATCTATTTATTTTTTTGAAAGGCAGAGATGCAGAGAGGTAGAGGCAGAGTCAGAGATCTTTAATCCACTGGTTCACTCCCCAAATGGCCGCATCAGATGGAGCTGAGCCGATCTGAAGCCAACTGCTAGAAGTTTCCTCTGGGTCTCCCATGTGGGTGCAGGGGTCCAAGCACTTGGGCCATCTTCCACTGCTTTCCTAGGCCGTAACAGAGAGCTGGATCAATGAGAAGTGGAGCAGCCAGGTTTTAAACTGGTGTCCATATGAGATGCTGGCACTGAAGGCAGTGGCTTTACCCACTATGCCACTGCACTGGCCCCCATTACATTTCTTTTAACAGAGAAGTAATGTGGATTTAGTAGCCTGTGAAGGAGAAGGTAAAATTAGCTAGTTAACAAAAGAGGAAGCAGGCTGGCCACTCCCATTAGGGTGTGCAATGTGGTAGAAACTGATGGGGTCCCTTCTTCCTGCCTCTCTTCTGAGAAGGGAAGTATGATTCACAGCATAGTCATAAGAAATGGATGCCAAGTATTCAGTCCTAGTTGGGGCTGGGGCAGTATTCTTTTCTGGAGATGTTTCTGGCACTTGGAACCAGGGTCTCAATTAAGGGACCTTGAATGCTGCATAAGTAGAGAATCAATACAAGACCTGGGAAGGGCTGAGAGGTATTTCTAGCATTCAGATTAAATGGGGGATATTTACCATTCCTACAGCAGCATCTGCCAGTCTAGATCCTCCAAGTTCAGCCTTTCTCCCTTGGCAAATCCTGCCAACACCGTGTTTTTTTTTTTTTTTTAAGATTTATTCATTTATTCATTTGAAAGAGTTGGGGGGGGGGAGCAGATCTTCATCTGCTGGTTTATCCCCAAATGGTACAATGGTCAGAGCTGGGCCAGACTGAAGCTAGGAGCCAGGAACTTCTTCCAGATCTCCCATGTGGGTGTGTTACAGGTGAAACAGCAGAGGAGAAAATATTATTACCGTGGTTCTTTGTCTCACATGGAAGAAGAATTTCCAAGTGGACGAGTAGAGATTTAAAAGCAAGATTTATTAGAGTCACAGACCTCCAGCCAGAGTGGCATGGAGTGAGGCTCCAGGATAGATAAAACCGAAAGGCGCTGGTAGTACTGGGGGTTTTGAAGCACAATTTTGGGGAAGAAATAAACTGGACATTCAGTTACAAGGCAGGGACAAAACCTATCAAAAGACCTGATTTGCAATCTTTTACTCCCTCTGGCTCGCTCTGGATAAAAAAGAGCCATCAGAAGGGTGGGATACCTAATTTGCTTTCCAGTAAATTGGGAGCTCAGAAAGAATCCACCACTCCCTTGCTATTCTTATGATAAGATTGGAAGCTTCGGAAGAGTGGGCAGGCAAGCACTTTTGACCTTGCTAAAGACAGCCTCCAGAGAAAGCAAGCACTTTGTAACCTAAACCTCCACCAAGACCACCCTGTCTGCCCACTAGCTAGTCAGACTCCTCACTGGTGCAGGGGTCCAAGGATATGTGTCATTTTCCACTGCTTTCCCAGGTGTATTGGCAGGGAGCTGGATCAGAAGTGAAGCAGCTTGGGACTCAAGCCAGCACTTATATGGGATGCCAGTACTGCTGATGCCAGATTAACCCACTGCACCACAGCACCTGCCCACAACAACTGTTCTGAGGCTGTTTTTAGACTCCACAGACTGGCCCCTCTGTTAGCACTTCCTTTCAGCAAAAAATGATGGCTTTTTTTTAAATTAAGATTTTATTTATTTATTTGAGAGGTAGAGTTACAGATCCTCCATCCTCTGGTTCACTCCCCAAAGCCAGGAGCTTCTTCAGGGTCTCCCATGGCCATGCAGGGGCCCTTTCCCAGGCATTAGCAAAGAGCTGGATTGGAAGATGAATAGCCAGCCGGGACTAGAACCGGCACCTACATGGGATGCCGGTGCTGTTGGCGGAGCATTAATCTACTGGGCCATACATAGTGTCTGCCCAGGCTCTTTGTTTTACCATGAGCAAGCCAGACCGGAAAAAGGATTGCAAATCAGATCTTTTGATGGGTTTTGTCCCTGCCTTGTAACTGAATGTTACAATTGTACTTAAAATCTCCATTGCCAAGGGGCACTTTGGGTTTTTTCCTCTCTTGGAGCCCCCTCCTTGCCACTCTGGCTGGAGGTCTTTGACTCTTAAAAGTCCTGCTTTTCAATCTCTCTGCTTGTGCTCTTGGAGATTCTTCCATGTGAGACAAGAACCAAGGTTAATGATATCTTCTCTGCCGCCATTACGGGTAGTGCCTGTAACACTACCACCCTAGTCCAAGCCATTGCCTCTTACCTGTGTTCCGGCAGGCCTCCTAACTGGGCTCTCTGATTCCAATGTGTCTTTCTTTACATTTACTCACCACAGTAACCAGAGGAATTGTCACTTGCTCAGCACCCTCCATCAGCTTATTCTTTCATTTTTAAAAGAGTAATTTATTTGAAATGCAATGAGAATATCTTCCATTTGTGAGTTTATTCCCCAGATGGACACGACATCCAATGCTGGGCCAGGCTGATGAGAGGCCAGGAACTCCATCCTGGTCTCCTGCATAGGTGGTAAGTGGTCAAAGTACCTTGGCAGGAAGCTGGATGAGAAGCAGGACATCTGGGACCTGAGCTGGCACTCTACTGTGGGATGCTGGAGTGACAAGCAGAGGCTGAACACACTGCACCACAGGCTGGCACTGTGGCATAATGGGTAAAGCCGCCACCTGTAGGGCTGGGATCCCATATGGGTGCCGGTTCAAGTCCTAGCTGCTTTACTTCCAATCCAGCTCTCTGCTATGACCTGGGAAAGCAGTGGAGGATGGCCCAAATTATTGGGCCTTTGCACCCATGTGGGAGACCTGGAGGAGGCTCCTGGCTCCTGGCTTCAGTTCAATGTAGCTCAGGCCATCGCAGCCACCTGGGGAGTGAACCAGCAAATGGAAGACCTCTCTGTAACTCTGCCTTTCAAGATTAAGCTGAAAAGATCACCTCGGTTCTTGGTCTCACATGGAAGAATTTCCAAGTGGACAAATCAGAGAGAAAGCAAGCTATATTTAAAAGCAAGATTTAGGGGCTGTAGCTGTAACGTGGAGGGTGGGGCTTCTGCCTGAAGTGTCAGCATTCCATATGGCACCTCTGCCTCTCTGTGACTCTGCCTTTCAAATAATACATAAATCTTTGGAAAAAAAATAGCAATATATTTAAGTCAGAGAACTCTTGGCAGAGCAGCCAGAAGGGAGCTCTAAGAGAGGCAAAACCCAAACAACCTGGTGGTAGTGGGGTTTTTAAGCACAATTTTGGGAAAGAAAAAAACTTAGTCAGTTTGACATTCAGTTACAAGGCAAAGAAAAAAACCACACCAGAAGACCTCATCTGTATTATTATTTGCGTAGGGGTGGGACAGTTAACTTGTTTTTACACTAAACTGTGAGCTCAGAAAGATGGAATCGCCACTCCCTTGCTATTTTCATGGTAAAATTGGAAACTCCCAAGGAGTGGGGCAGGCACTTGACCTTGAAGGGGGGGGGCGAGGTCTTCCATCAGCTGATTCACTCCCCAAAAGGCCAGATGCTGGGCCAATCCAAAGCCAGGAACCTGGATCTCAGGTTGCAAAGTCGGTGCCCATAAGGGATTCTGGCACTGTAGCACCGGCCCCAATAATTCTTTTTTTTTTTTTTTTTTTTTTTTTAAGATTTATTTGAAAGTCAAAGTAATACAGAGAGAGAATGAGAGGCAGAGAGAGAGAGAGGTGTCTTTTGTCCGCTGGTTCACTCTTCAATTGGCTGCAATGGCCATAGCTGGGCTTTCCGGAGCCAGGAGCCAGGAGCTTCTTCTGGATCTCCCATGCTGGTGCAGGGGTTAAGGGACTTGGGCCATCTTCTGCTTTTTCAGGCCACAGCAGAGAGCTGGATCAGAAGCGGAGCAGCTGGGACTCGCACTGGTGCTCATATGGGATGTTGGCACTGCAGGCCCCCCCCTCCATAAAGCTTTTTAAAGAGATGTTTATTTTGGCACAAGCATTTTTGGAAATCCATGCATAGTTTTTTCATAATATACATTTTCTGTGAACTCCTGGAAGATCCTTTGTATATTATTACAATTGAACAAGCACTTTAATCCCTTAAAAATACACTAATAAGCTCTTAAACCGTTCTTTTATCACCTCTGACTTAGATTTAGGTTCTGCCCCCACCTCATAAGATGTTATTCAAATCTATCTGGAGGACTATTAGTGCTCAATTTCAGTTTGATTCCTTGTTTTCACAGATACAAGTGCTGATATATTATCTACATAATTAAGTAGATAGGAAAGATAATAGTTGTGCGGCAGTAGTGTCAATCAGTTCTTTGATTTCCTTTTGAGTTTTATGCCAAAATCCAATCAGTGAGTTCCTTCATCAGCTGACAATTCAATTAAGTCCATCTTTGATTCCGTTGAAAGCAAAAGAACTGGAAACCATCTGACTTGCAAACTAAGTTGTTATCATTGCTATTAGAACCTTCCCGAGTGACTTCTAAGCATCCTGATTAGGTAGGCAGCGAGAAATTTCAAGATATCATTAATCCCCACACTCTAAGAATTACAATAGCATTGTAATTTAAATATTTTCTGGGCAGCTACAGATTAGCGCATTGTTTTGTAAATTACCATGCAAATTAGCAAACAGTCTGTCCAGTTACCAAATCAGATCTACTTTCCGTGAGAAAAACTCTGACTTCGCGTTTGAAGTCAAACAGAGGTGACGAGGCGCCTCCCGGTGTGCACGTCTCACCCCCGAGAGGCACTGAGCCTTCCCAGGAGCCTGCCCTCCGGATGAAGCAAGGCCCTTTCATTCCAGGTAGCGCTAAGCCACGACCCCTTGGTGTCCGCCAGGGCTCGCTCTCGCGGGCAAAACGCCGCCTGACTACACCTGGGAAGGATGAAATGCGCTCTTAAGTCGGATGTTTATCGTTTCCGCGCACCCTCTAATACTTGTGAATTCCAAACACCCCCATCCAGGCCCACACACTCCATTTTCAAAGCCTTGGCTCGCATGTACGGCATTCCTGGGGAGCACAGCCCCGCGTCGGGACGGCGCCCGTTTACAGGAACGATTTTGAGAGCCTGAGCAGCGGGCGGCTCCATCTCGCCCAGCTACCTCAGGGCGGAAGTGGCGGCTCGCTCCGTGTCTGTCCCCGCTAAGCCCCGCCCGCCAGTCGGCTCGTTCTGGCCAAGAAAAGCGTAGCAGATGGCGCAGCCCTGTTGGGACCAGCCGCGGACCCGCGGGGTGGAACTGCAGTTCCGGTGGTCCGAGACCAGAAACCCCGCGAGGAACACAGCGCAGGAGGAGGAAGACTATTGGTGGGACACCACTGGGCAAGGGCCGGAACTCGGGATTCGGCCCTCCCGTTTTCTTCAAGCCGGAAGCGAGGAAGGTGGAGCCGCCCTGGGCGTAGCCCGCTAGGGGGAAGATTGTCTTGGTGACACTGCCTGCCGCGCCGGGTGCGCGCGATGAGGGCGGGTGTCTGGAGGGGGCACTCGGAAGGGACGGATATCGCTGTGACACCGCGGGGAAGTGCTGAGGGGACACGTGTCGGTGTGGCACCGGTGCACGCTGAAGGAGCCGGTGGAGCCGGGTGGCCATGGGGATGTGGGCGTCGCTGGACGCGGTGTGGGAGATGCCGGCCGAGAAGCGTATCTTCATGGCCGTGTTGCTCTTCTCCTGGACGGTGTATCTCTGGGAGACCTTCCTAGCGCAGCGGCAGGTGAGCCCGGACCGTGCCCACCTGACCCCCACCCAGCCAGCCCCAGGCCAGCCTCGGCCTGGCCCCGAAGACCCTTGATGCCCGCTTCGGTCCCAGCACCGGGCCCGACCCCGTAGTCACTACCGAGCTCCTTAGCTTGGCCCGACGGCGGGCTGTGGCTTTGAGGGGTTCCTGATGCATTAGCGAAGTTTTCCGCAACGTTGTCGTGGGACCCGTGCCGGTGAGGGCCTGAAGGGGAAGGGCTGTCGCTGGTCAGGCTTGAGCTCTGCCCGTCCTATTAGGATCCTTGGGCCCAGGCTCAGCTTCTCGAGCTTTGGCACAAGCCGTCAGAAGGAAGCTGCAAGCATGTTAGCATCACAGCCTCCCCGTGACGTTCGAGTTCCCATGCGTGACCGCAGGAAACCATTTTCTGGAGGTGAAGAGTTTTGCAATCCTCCCAAGGACCTGCAGCCTTTTTTTTCCTTCTTAAAGTGCTCATGTGTTTTTTTCCTCGAAAAACATTTCTTATGGTTCATAAAGGCATTTTTATTATTTTTGCTTAAAGACTGTAAAAAAAATAAAGTAGAAAGTGAAAGTTATAAGGATTTCCCAGAGGTAACCATAGTGGACAGCTCGCTGGATTAGAGACCTGAGCTTCTGCAGTCTCTCACTTCACCTGCGTGCTTCTGGGTTGTCACTGAGATATATCAGTGATGATGCCTGGGAAAACCTTTTTCTTTTTAGATTTTATTTTATTTATTTGAAAGAGTTAGAGAAAGAAAGAGAGGCCTTACATCCACTGGTTCACTCCCCGAATGGCCACACTGGCCAGAGCCGAGCCTGTCTGAAGCCTGGAGCCTCTTCTGGGTCTCCTGCTAGTGTGCAGGGGCCCAAGGAACGTTCCACCGATCTCCCAGGCACACTAGCGAGGAGCTGGCTCTAAAGTGGAGAAGCTGAGACTTGAACCAGCATCAGTGTCGCATGCCAGTGCTGCAGACCAGGGCTTTAACCCACTTAGCCCCAACGCCAACCCCAAACCTTTTTCCTTCTAACTGCTGGGACTCTTTCCTGTGAGCATCATGGTCTTCTTGCTCTGCATATTTATAGTCTACTTGTATTGTAAACTGAAAGTTCTAATTTCTGTATCTATGCCTAGTTCATGTCTGAATCTCTTTAGTCCAGATTTTCAAAACAGGTGTTCAGCTGTTCAGCAGGAAACTGACAAAGAGCTCTGTGGATAACTTCCTTAGTGCAAAATCTAGCTGACCCAGAGAACAAGCTTTGTCTAAGTATGTGGTGTCTAAATCGAGGGGTGAAGGATTAAGCATCTATTTGCCTTCTTTAATAAAAAAGCCTCATTAGAGTAACTGCTTTTCAGTAGTGTCTTTACAGGCAGAGTGGACAGTGAGAGAGAGAGACAGAGAGAAAGGTCTTCCTTTGCCGTTGGTTCACCCTCCAATGGCCGCCGCGGTCGGCGTGCTGCGGCCGGCGCACCGCGCTCGTCCGATGGCAGGAGCCAGGAGCCAGGTGCTTTTCCTGGTCTCCCCATGGGGTGCAGGGCCCAAGCACCTGGGCCATCCTCCACTGCACTCCCGGGCCACAGCAGAGGGCTGGCCTGGAAGAGGGGCAACCGGGACAGAATCTGGTGCCCCGACCGGGACTAGAACCCGGTGTGCCGGCGCCGCAAGGCGGAGGATTAGCCTGTTGAGCCACGGCGCCGACCTCAGTAGTGTCTTGACTTTGACTAAGTCATGCTTCGCTGTAATGCCCTCAGCTTTTGTTGACACACAACAGTATATAGAGAAAGCACATATTGTTTAGTATTTGTGCCTTCTTTTATGTCACATGGGCTGAAATTACCTTTTAGAATTTGAAATAATGAGAAAGTTGGTCTTTCTTATGGACCTGATATAGTTCTGTTAAACCTCAAATTTCCCTTCATTTGGCTCCTAGGACCAAATTCAATGACGAGCCATAATATCCACTGATACTCAAGGTTAGCATGTTTGTTTCTCTTTTTCATGAATTTGCTTTCTGTATTATTGGACTGTTAAATTCTGAATGAGTGGTACCCTTATGATGTTATAACTTTGGTTTACATGTAAAGTCTGAAGTGTGATAACAACCCTGATTTTAATTTTACATGGTCAGCTAGCCTCAGATGATATTCTGCATTTACTTTCTTATATCAATTTTTGCAGTGGTCATTCTACCTGATCAACTTCGTGTATGTGTGAACCAATTCAACAGGCTTAAGTGACAAGTTAAAGTTATAAACCATTCAATATATTTTTTTAAAGATTTGCTTATTTAGGGCTGATGTTGTGGCTTAGTGCAGCCTCTGCCTGCAGCGCCAGCATCCCATATGGGCACCAGTTTGAGTCCTGGCCTCTCCTCTAACGATATAGCTCTCTACTATGGCCTGGGAAAGCAGTGGAGGATGACCCAAGTCCTTGGACCCCTGCACCTGAATGGGAGACCGGGAAGAAGCTTCTGGCTCCTGGCTTCGGATCAGCCCGGCTCCGGCCATTCTGGTCAATTGAGGAGTAAACCAGCAGATGGAAGACCTTTCTCTCTGTGTCTCCCTCTCCCTGTCTGTAACTCTACCTCTCGAATAAATAAAATCTTAAAAAAAAAGATTTATTTATTTATTTGAAAGTCAGAGTTACAGAGGAGAGGCAGCAGCAGAGAGAGAAGTCTTCCATCTGCTGGTTCACTCCTGAAATGGTTGCAGTAGCCAGGAGTCAGTAGCTTCATCCCCGTCTCCCACATGGGTGCAGAGGCCCAAGCACTTGGGCCATCTTGCACTGCTTTCCCAGGTGCATTAGCAGGGAGCTGGATAGGAAATGGAGTAATGGCAACTTGAACTGGCACCCATATGAGATGGCTTAACCGGCTACACCAGTGCCCCAACCCCCACATTCAATATTTGATCATTTTGTTTGACTATTGTAATAAGCAATTTACTATTTCATTAAAGTGTTTCCTTCAACATATTTCAGAGGAGGATATATAAAACAACAACTCGTGTACCACCAGAGTTGGGACAGATTATGGACTCCGAAACATTTGAGAAATCTCGACTGTACCAACTGGATAAAAGTACTTTCAGCTTCTGGTCAGGACTCTATTCAGAGGTTGAAGGCACTGTGAGTATTGTTGAATACTTTGTAGTGTTTGTTTTCAGTTTTGTGTTTTTTGTGACACAAAAGAGTGTATAATGCCTATAAGTCCCAGAATACTTTCTTTTTTTTTTTTTTTCCTGAAGATTTATTTATTTATTTGAAAGGTAGAGGCAGAGGCAGAGACAGAGTCTTCTATCCACTAGTTCACTTCTTATATGGCCACAACAGCCAGAGCAGTGGCAATCCAAAACTGAGAGCCAGGAGCTTCCTCCAGGTCTCCCATGTGAGTGCATGGACTTGGGCCATTATCTGCTGCTCTCCCAGCCTATAGCAAAGAGCTGGATTGAAAGTGGAGCAGCCGGGTCTCGAACTGGCGCCCATATGGGATGCCAGCACCATAAGCAGCAGCCCCTGGAATGCTTTCTTAAGCTTTGTGATTGATAGTAAAGAGACAGAAACACAACTGCAGAGTTGAAAATTGGAGATTGTGTCTGCTGTTGCCTTGGGGCCAGGTGTGAAAGGGAACTTTGTGTTGTGCATTATTCTTGCTGTTCTTGCGGCAGTCCTTCCAGCCTTTACCTTGAGTGGCTAAGCCATCTTCAGTCCACACTGCAACCGGAGGAGTCTTTCTGAAGCACAGTTCTGGCCACATGAATTCCCACAGCAGTGGCTCGCTGTTTCCCTCGGGGTGATGTCCGTATTTCTTGTAGCTTTATGAGGTCCTTTGTGACCTGGCCTTTGCTTACTTGACCTTCATCATTTTATTCCCACCCCCTTTAAGGATTTACCCCATCACTGTTGATCATCCCAAACCCAGCTTGGTTTCTTGTGACTTTGAGACTGCACATGCTGGTGCCTCTGTCTGGGGTACCCTTTTCCTTCTCCTCCCTTTCGCTGGAAGCTGGTTCATTGCTACTCTTCCATTCAGATGCAGCTGCAGTGTCATCTTTTCTAAGCCACTGTTTGAAACTCCCCTGCTCTTCTGCTATCATTGTTCCTATCAGAATACTCACCACCCTCTGTTGGAATTGCCTGTTTATTTGGCATCCTTTTAGTTCCTTCAAGGAAGAGTGATTATTCATCATTTTTTACTTAGCCCATCTTAAATGCACACCAAAAGAAGATGGCTGTCTAGCATAGAGCAGTATTTCTCAGTCTTTTTTCCTGATCTCCCTCTTCTTTCTCTGCTGCATTTTACACATTTCTTCCTATTTGTTCCTGTACTTTTTGAACGTGCACCATGGAACAGTGGAGGTGTGTGGTGCAGCGTTTCCCAGCAGACTCTGAGCTCAGCTGGTTGACTCTCAGCTCCACCAGACCAGCCAGGTGACCTCCAGCACATCATCAAACATTGTGTGCCCAGCTTTCTCGTTTATTTCACTGTGCTATGGATAGTTCCCCATTTATAGTGTTGTTGAGAGGATTAAATGAGTTTATTGTATGTAAGATACTTAGAATGGTACCCAATCCAGCGAAAGTGCTCCGTAAGTGTTGTTTGTATCTAATTTGGTTAAACGATGACAGAATTGTCTAGTTTGTGCTAAAACTTTGCTTAACAAATATGGAAAGACAATTCTAGTGTGTTTACTTAGATCCAAGTTATTAGAAGCTGTTCTCCTTTTCTTAAGGTGGTAAAATGGCAAAACTTCCAAGAGAGTTAAATCTTGGTATCTTAGAAAAACTAATAAGTGATTGGAAAATGAAATTGCATTGGATTTTGGGGTACACAGCAGTTATTTTAGGCTGGCCCAGCTCCAGCTATTGTAGGCATTTGGGGAGTGATGGATGGAATTGGATGGAAGATCTCTCTCTCTCTCTCTCTCTGTCACCCAACCTTTCAAACAAATCCTTTTTAAAAGACTACACCAAAGAAACCATTATTTAAACTCTAAAGACCACAACATGAATGTGCTAAATTTATCTTTGGGGAACTAATAGCTGCATTTGCTACTGGCAAAGAAGCAAATTTTGTGTTGCTTTGAAACCCAGTTCTCTTTGAATGCGAGTTCATTAATTCCTATTTTGTGTTGACTAAAACCAGTAATTATGGGGAGGCGTTTAGCCCAGCAGTTAAGATGCCGGTTGAGCCACTTTTGTCCACATTAGGGTGGACAGTACAGATCCTGGGAGGGAAAGATGATGGCTCAGATCATTAGGTTCCCCCCATTGAAGACCTGGATCGAGTTCTCAGCTTCCAGCTGTGGCCCTGCCTGGTTCTACCTGAGTCCCTGTCCTTTTAGGCATTTGGGGAATGAACCAGCAGATGGAAGCTCTCCCTCTCTAGCTCTCAAAAAATTTAATTAATTGATTGATTGATATATTTTAGTCACAAAGAGTAAACAAGAAGATTCACTTAGACGTTTTTTGCCTGAGTACTTTTTTTTCTTTTTAAAGATTTATTTATTATTCGAAAGTTACACAGAGAGAGAAGGGGAGGCAGAGAGAGAGAGAGAGAGGTCTTCCATCCGGTGGTTCACTCCCCAGTTGGCCACAACGGCCGGAGCTGTGCTGATCCGAAGCCAGGAGCCAGGAGCTTCTTCTGGGTCTCCCATGTGGGTACAGGGGCACGAGGACTTGGGCCATCTTCTACTGCTTTCTCAGGCCACAGCAGAGAGTTGGATTGGAAGTGGAGCAGCTGGGACTCGAACCGGTGCCCATATGGAATGCCGGCACTACAGGCAGTGGCTTTACCTGCTACACCACAGCGCCACCCCCCCGAGTACTTTCTACTTGAGGGAACCTAAGCATGACCCTTGTGTAATTAATGATGGGGGCATTATTCACACAAATAAGGCAAAGTACCCAGAGAGAAAATGTCCAGCCTCCTGATATCTCACAGATGTCAAGAAAGAGCCATTTGGGGCCGGCGCTGTAGCACAGCGGGTGAACACCCTGGCCTGAAGTGCTGGCATCCCATATGGGTGCTTCTCTTCTGATCCAGCTTTCTGCTATGGCCTGGGAAAGCAGTAGAAGATGGCCCAAGTCCTTGGGCCCCTGCACTCGCATGGGAGACCCAGAAGAAGCTCCTGGCTCCTGGCTTCGGATCAGCACAGCTCCTGCCGTTGTGGCCAGTTGGAGAGTGAACCAGTGGATGGAAGACCTCTCTCTCTCTCTCTCTCTCTCTCTCTCTCTCTCTCTTTCTCTTTCTCTCTTTCTCTCTTTGCCTCTCCTCTCTGACTTTCAACTAACTAAATAAATAAATCTTAAAAAAAAAAAAGAAAGAGCCATTCAAGACATGGCATGGCTGAGAAGTAGGGTAGTGCAGAGTAGAAAATTCAAATTGTTATTTCTCCAATTTCTGAGTCTTTATACATGAATAGTTTTTCATTTTTTTAAAGAAAATATTTATTGGTGCTGGTATAGTGGCATAATGGGTAAAGCCTCCATCTGACATCAACATCCCATATGGATACCAGTTTGTGTCTTGGCAGCTCCACTTCCAATCCAGCTCCCTGCTAATGGCTTGGGAAAGTAGCCGAAGTGCTTGGGTCCCTGTACCCATGGGAGACCTCGAAGAAGCTCCTGGCTTTGGCCTGTCCCAGCCTGGGCCAGTGTGGCTCTTTGGGGAGTAAACCAGCAGATGGAAGATTTCTCTGCCTCTCCTTCTCTCTCTGTAAATAAAATAATCTTTTTAAAAAACTATTTATTTATTTGAGATATGGAGAGCAAGATAGAGACAGAGACTGAGAGAGATTTCCCATCTACTAATTCACTCCTCAAATGATCGCAACAGCCAGGACTAAGTCAAGCTGATGCCAGTAACCTGGAACAAGCAGGTGGCAGGGGCCCTAGTAGTTGAGCCATTATCTGCTGCCTCCCAGGTACACAACTACAGGAAGCTAGAATTGGAAGCAGAACCAGGACTCAAACTCAGGCACTCCTGTATGGGATGTGCGTGTGGGAAGAACTGACTCACTTAATTAGCCCTTGTGCCAAATGCCCACACCCCAGTTTTGACTTTTAAGTCTCATTTTTCTCATCTTTAAAATGCAAAATGGATAGATATTAAACCACACGTCATATTGTATGGCAAGAACTGAGCAAAATAATAGAATGAAGCACTTAGAATAGTGCCCAACACATAGCGATTGCTTAGTCATTGAGTTGCTTTGGGCAAGTTACTTGAGCCTTTCTAAATTTCAGTTGCCTCATCTATAAAATAGAAATATTTATACACCTGCCATCCCTAATTTTCAAGACTGTAGTAAAAATGGTCAAAAAAGAATGTTTCACGAAAGAGGCACAGGAATTGTTTTTGTTGGACTCGTTAATTCTTGTTATGGGACGTCCCCAGAAGTGTGGTTGGTGAGATTAACGACGTAGAGAAATTTCACCATGTTTGGTTCTCCATCTCGAAAGGTGACAGGGTTTGGAATGGTAGTTTTCACATGTATCCACAGGTTACTCAAAGTTCCTATTAAAACGACCCTTGATACTTATTTAAAAGCTGGGCTTTAAGTAATAGGTGTTCTAGTTTCTCATTAAAAACATTATAAATCTTTCATTCTGAATTATTTATTAGTGTTGGGAATAGGATGAAAGAAGCTCCATCCCAGGTCAATTAACTCAGCAGCTGGAGCATATGCCAAGCAGTGGTGTCCAAAGCATGTCTTCTGGGAAAACAAGGTTTACATCCAAGATTAAGTTAGTTGTAAAGTGGAAATGCCTAGATGTAGAGTAAGTGAAGCTTTTAAAAAGCAATTTATTCAGGTTGGCGCCGCAGCTCACTAGGCTAATTCTCCGCATGTGGCGCCAGCACATGGGTTCTAGTCCTGGTTGGGGCGCCGGATTCTGTCCCGGTTGCCCCTCTTCCTGACCAGCTCTCTGCTGTGGCCCAGGAGTGCAGTGGAGGATGGCCCAAGTGCTTGGGCCCTGCACCTGCATGGGAGACCAGGAGAAGCACCTGGCTCCTGCCATCGGATCAGCGCGGTGCTCCAGCCTCTGGCCATTGGAGCATGAACCAACGGCAAAGGATAACCTTACTCTCTGTCTCTCTCACTGTCCACTCTGCCTGTCCAAAAAAAAAAAGCAATTTATTCAAACAATGATTTTTAACTTTAGTGTACATCAGATTCACATGGAGACTGCTAGGCCCCATTGCATATTTCTGATTTAATAGGTCTGGGGTGGGGCTTGAGAATGTGCATCTCTGGCATCTCAGATGTTACTGCTGGTGCTGTGCTATCCACAAACCTGTTTGAAGGGCCAGCATTGTGGCACCATGGGTTAAGCTCGTGAGGGCACCTGTTCAAGTCCCAGCTGCTCTACTTCTGATCTAGCTCCCTGCTGATGTGCCTGGGAAAGCAGCTGCTGATAACCCATGTAGGGAGACCTGGATGAAGATACTGGTCCCTGGCTTCAGCCTGGCCCAGCCCTGGCTATTGCTGCCATGTGGGGAGTGAAGCAGCAGATGGAGAATATCTCTCTCTGTCTCTCTGTCTCTGTAACTCTTGACTTTCAAATAAAATGAAAAAAAAATCTTAAAAAAATTTGAGACCTGTGATATTAAAGCAACCCAACATGCCAGTAAAAATCTAAAAGATGGATGCTATAATCTATGACAACATTGTAGGAAAACAGGAACATCAAATACTGGAAATGAGAATATTACTTGGTATAAACATTTTACAGAACAAGCTGATGATGCCAAATATAGTTAAAGATCACCACTGATAGATCTAAAACAATGCAGTGCAAAAAGCAAATTGTAGAGTGATAACTATGATATAATTTATATACTTTCAAAAAACATATGTAAGTCACTAATGAGTTCAGAAATATAAAAAATGGAAAGAAAAGCTTATTTTGGCACAAAAATTTTGGTATCCATCCATGTTTTAAAATATTTATTTATTTACTTAAAGATTTATTTTACTTGAAAGGCAGAGTTACAAAGATAGGTAGGGAGAGATAGAGAGGTCTTCCACCTTTTGGTTTGCTACCCAAATGGCTGCAATGGCCAGGGCTGGGATAGACCGAAGCCAGGATCCAGGAGCTTCATCCAGATCTCCCATGTAGGTGCAGGGACCCAAAGACTTGTGCCATCTTTAGCTGCTTTCCCAGATGCATTAGCAGGGAGCCGGATCAGAAGTGGAGCAGCTGGGATTCTTAACTGGTGCCCGTATGGGATGCTAGCATTGTAGGTGGTGGCTTCACCCATTATGCCGCCATGCTGGCCTCTAAATTTTTTATTATTTATTTTTGTTTACTTGAAAGGCAGGGAGACAGAGAAAGAGATGGGGCCTGTGCTGTGGCTTAGTAGGCTGAGCTTCTGCCTGCAGTGCCAGCATCCCATATGGGCACCGGTTTGAGTCCCAACTGTTCCTCTGCATATGCCTGGGAAAGCAGTGGAAGATAGCTTAAGTGTTTGGGCCCTGTGCCCGAGTGGGAGACCCAGAAGAGGCTCCTGGCTCCTGGCTTTGGATCGGCTCAGCTCTGGCCAGTGCATCTGGGGAGTGAATCAGGGGATGGAGACTTTCTCCCTCTCTCTCTCTGTAAATAAAATCTTAAAAAAAAAAAAAAAAAAAAAAAGGGAAATCAGAGAGTGCGTGATTTTCCATTATTTGCTGGTTCATTCCTCAAATACTTGCAACAGCTGTGGCTGGGCCAGGCAGCTGGAACTCTATCTGTATCTCCCATGTGGGTGGCAGGAATCTGAGTACGTGAGCCATCATGTACTGCTTCCTAGGGCGCAAATTAGCACCTGGATTGCAAGCAGAACTGGGACTCAAATGTGTAGTTTTTTTGCAATACACATTTTCTATGAACTTTTTGAAGTACTCTTCTTATATTATTTATAAGTACTTTTTTAAAAAAGATTTATTTATTTATTTGAAAGTCAGAGTTACACAGAGAATGAGAGGCAGAAAGAGAGGTCTTCCATCTGCTGGTTCACTCCTCAAATAGCTGCAATGGCTGGAGCTGGGCCGATCCGAAGCCAGGAGCTAGGAGCTTCTTCTGGATCTCCCATGCCCGTGCGGGGGCCCAGGACTTGGGCTGTCCTCTGCTTTCCCAGGCCATAACAGAGAGCTGGATTGGAAATGGAGCAGCTGAGACTTGAATTGGCACCTATATGGGATGCTAGCACTGCAGGCGGCATCTTTACCTGCTATGCTACAGTGCTGGTCCCTATAAATACAGTTTTTTTTAAAAGATTTATTTATATATTTGAAAGGCGGAGTTAAACAGAGACAGAGATCTATTCACACGGTTGGTGCTGTGCCAGGCCAAAGTCAGGAGCCAGGAACTCCATTTGGGTCTCTCTCATGGGTGGCAGGAGCCCAAGCACTTAGGCCATCCTCCATGCCTTCCCAGGCACATTAGCAAGAAACTGAATCAGAAGCAGAGCAACCAGGTCTCGAACCATGCCCCTATGGGTTGCTGGTATCACAGGCAGTGGCTTAACTCATGGTACCACAACGCAGGCCCCATAGGTAAATTATTATTATTATTTTTTTTTGACAGGCAGAGTGGACAGTGAGAGAGAGAGAGAGAGAGACAAAGGTCTTCCTTTTGCCGTTGGTTCACCCTCCAATGGCCGCTGCGGCCGGTGCGCTGCGGCTGGCGCACCGCGCTCGTCCGATGGCAGGAGCCAGGAGCCAGGTGCTTTTCCTGGTCTCCCCATGGGATGCAGGGCCCAAGCACTTGGGCCATCCTCCACTGCACTCCTGGGCCACAGCAGAGGGCTGGCCTGGAAGAGGGGCAACCGGGACAGAATCCGGTGCCCCGACCGGGACTAGAACCCGGTGTGCCGGCGCCGCAAGGCGGAGGATTAGCCTGTTGAGCCACGGCGCCGGCCCATAGGTAAATTATTTATGGATACATATGTATATGTGTGTGTGTGTATATATATATTCTTGCAATATATGAATATATACAAAGTAGATTAGAGGAATACTGGGAGTGGTGTTGTGGTATAGCCAGTAAAAGCCGCTGCCTGCGATGCCAGCATCCCATATGGGCGCTGGTTCCAGACCCAGCTGTTCCACTTCAGATCCAGCTCCCTGCTAACACGCCTGGGAAAGCACCAGAGGACAGCCCAAGTGCTTAGGCCCCTGCACTCACTTGGGAGACCCAGAGGAAGCTCCTGGCTCCTGGGTTTGACCTGGCCCAGTTCTGACCATTGCGGCCATTTGGGGAGTGAACCAGCAGATGGAAGATCTCTCTCTCTCTCTCTCTCTCTCTCTCTCTCTCTCCCCGTCTCCTTCTCTCTCTGTAAGCCTACCCTTCAAATAAATTAATTAACAACAACAACAACAACTGCTGTGCTAGAGCACGTAACATGGGGGACCTGACAACTCTGACCAAGTACTCAGGCCATCATTCACTGCCTTTCCAGGTACATTAGCAGGGAGCTGGGTCAGAAGCAGAGCAGCAGGGACTCAAATTGGCTCTCCAATATAGGATGGCAGCCACAGCTTAACCTGCTGCGCCACAACACCGGCCCCAGTACATGTATACATTGTGTAATAATCAAATCAGTGTCATAGCCATCACTGTAAACATTTATCATTTCTCTATGATGAGAATATTTAAAAAATTTCTCTTGCTGTTTTGAAATATACAATATAATATTGTTAACTTTGTTCATCCTACTGTGCAAAAGAACACCAGAACTTAGTCTTCCTATCTTATCTGCATCTCCCCATGCCCTTACTTGTTTTTTAGTTTAGCTTAGTTTTTTTTTCTTTTAATTCGTATTTATTTTATAACGACTTCATTCCCGAGCCATAAGTTTTTGCTTCTTTAGTTTCTTCTGGGATATCTTTTTCTTCTGTGCCACCTCCTCTTCTGGCTTTTTTTTTTTCCTTTAACAGCTTTATTGAAATATAATTCACATACTGGGAGTGAATGTTTGGGCTAATGGTTAAGATACCAGTTAAGTTGCCTCTGCCCCACATCAGAATGCCTTTTTTTTTTTTTTTTTTAAGATTTATTTCTTTATTTTGAAAGTCAGAATTACAGGGAGAGAAAGAGAGTGGAAGAGAAACAGAGATCTTCTATCTGCGTGATCTTCTGCTGGTTCACTTCCCAGATGGCTGTAACAGCCAGTGCTGGGCCAGGCCAGAGCCAGGAGCTTCATCCAGGTCTCCCATGTGGGTGACAGGGGCCCAAACACTTGAGCCATTTTCCATTGCTTTAGCCAAGAATGTGTGGGTTTGACTCCTGGCTCTGGCTTGATTCTAGCTTCCCTGACTCTGACTTGATTCTAGCTTCCTGCTGATGTGGACCCTGAGATATAGCAGGTGATGGCTTAAGTAATTGGGTTCTTGCCACTCATGTGGGAAACCTGGATTATGTTCTTCATATCTGACTTTGGTCCTGGCCTGGCCCCAGCTGTGTGGGCATTTGGGAAGTGAACTAGCAAATATCTCTTGCCTGTGAAATAAATGTATAAATAAATATTTTTTAAGAATTTACATAACATTCAGTTCATACATATATAATGTATAGACAAAAACATTTTTTAAAATTTATTTGACAGGTAAAGTTATAGACAGTGAGAGAGAGACAGAGGGAAAGGTCTTCCATCTGCTGGTTCACTCCCCAAATGGCGGCCACAGCCGGCACTGTGCCAATCCGAAGCCAGGAGCCAGGTGCTTCTTCCTGGTCTCCCATGCGGGTGCAGGGGCCCAAGCACTCGGGCCATCCTCCACTGTTATCCCAGGCCATAGCACAGAGCTGGACTGGAAGAGGAGCAACCAGGACTAGAACCCAGCACCCATATGGAATGCCGGCGCCTCAGGCGGAGGATTAACGAAGTGAGCCACAGCGGTGGCCCTGACAAAAGCATTTTAACAGGGGCTGGCATTGTGGTGTAGTGGGTTAAGCTGCTGCTTGCAACACAGGCATTCCATATAGGGGTTCCAGTTCAAGTCCCCACTGCTCTGCTTGAAATTCTGCTCCCTGCTAATGCACTTGGGAAAGCAGTGGATGACGGACAAAGTGTTTGGGCCCCTGCCACCACTTTGGGAGACCAGGATACAGTTCCTGGCTCCTGGCTTCAGGCTGGCCAGACCTGCCTGTTGTGGCCATTTGGGTAGTACATTGGTAGATGGAAGATCTCTCTCCCTCTCCCCCTTTCGCACTGCTTTTTAAATAATAATAGTAAAATGTTAACAGTCTCAGCTTAGTATCTCAGTGGCTTATATTTTTAATCCTAAAAAGTTTCTCTCTTTATTTTTTTAGAGATAATAATTTTGACCTTTTTTTTAATAACATGTTGTCTCATATGATAGTTTCTGATACTATTCAAATATGACTAAAGTATGCTTTGTTTTATAGTTTATTCTTCTCTTTGGAGGAATCCCTTATCTCTGGAAACTCTCTGGACGATTCTGTGGTTATGCTGGCTTTGGACCAGAATATGAGGTATGTGATTCATTAGCATATTTTGTCAGTCTTTTTGTTTGTAAGCTTTAAACTGAAGTTAACTGTTTAAGTTAATTTTCTTGTTCCTACCATCAATTAGACTAGCTTTTCTGTCTGTTCAGTCCTTGTCCACCCATGCTGTGTCAGATAATGCTAGTTACTGTAACAAAAGCCCAGAATTTCAGTGGGTTTTCGCAACAGTTTATTTCTCAATCACATAATAGCCCAGTGTTAGTTTTTTAGTTAGCAGCTAGCTCCCATGTGGTAAATCGAGGGCTCAGTCTCCTTTCATCTATGAATTTGTCATCCAGTGCCTCATGCACATGCCTTCTTTCAACTTCCTTAGAGCCACCATGGTATATGTTCTTTGCATTCACATTTCATTGGTGTACCAGTCATTTGGTCTCACTTAGATGCAGAAGAGCTGGGAAATGTAATCTCTGTATAGGTAGCTACTGCTGCTTTTTTTTTTTTTTTTAAAGATTGTTTGATTTATTTGAAAGGCAGAATTAGAGAGAGGAGTAGACAGAAAGAGAGATCTTCCATCAGTTAATTCACCCCCAAATGACCGTAACAGCTGAGATTGTGCCAGGCTGAAGCTAGGAGCCTAGAACTCCATCTGGGTCTCCCATGTGGATAGCAGGGACTCAAGTATGTTACCATCTTCTGCTGCTTTCCCAGGTGCATTTGCAGAGAGCTGGATCAAAAGTGACATGAATTGGTGCTCTTATGGGAAGTCAGCATTGTAGGTGGTGGCTTAACCCACCATGCCACAATGCTGGTTCTGCAGCTGCTTCTTTGGAACAAATAAATGTGTGCAATGAAAGGAAAAGTGTGAATTTTGTTGAACCCACGTATGCAGATGCTGCTTTTTTTTTTTTTAAAGATTCATTTGTTTTGAAATGCAGAGTTTCAGAGAGAGAGAGAGAGAGAGAGACAGAAAGGCACAGAGAGATCTTCTATCCTGTGGTTCACTCCCCAAATGGCTACAGCAGCCAGGGCTGGGCCAGGCTGAAGCCAGGAGCCAGGAACTTCATCTAGGTATCCCACATGGGTGCAGGGACCCAAGCACTTGGGCCATCCTCCACTGCTTTCTCAGGCACATTAACTGGGAGCTGGATTGGAAGTGGAACAGCCAGGACTTGAACTGGTACTTATATGGGATGCTGGTGCTGCAGGCAGTGGCTTTACCTGCTATGCCACAATGCTGGCCTCAGCAGGTGTTTCTGTGTCAAACATACTTAACAGGTATTTCAAACAAAGACAGAGAAAGTATCTCCCAGAATCTCCACTAAACTGCCTAACTTGAACAACCACTCTTTCTGGAACTCCAGTTAGTAGAACAAGCATTAAACTCCCCACTTAATGGATGCTACTCACTGCTTCCTGGCTTTTCCTTGGAAATTGCCAGCTTTGTTACCTCCTTCCTGATTGTTCTACTTGAGATTGTATATCTCATCTATGAGTATAAAGGGGTCTTCAAAATATTTATGAAAATGTGCATTATTATTTAATTCCATTTTCCTTGAACTTTTTTTAAAAAATATTTTATTTGTTTATTTGAGAGGCAGAGTTACAGGCAGAAAGAGGGAGAGGCAGAGAAAAAGATCTTCCATCCACTCATTCACTCCCCAGATGGCCAAAACAACCGGAGCTAGGCCAGTTTAAAGCCAATTCAAAGCCAGGAGCCAGGAGCTTCTTCCAGGTCTCCCACATGGGTGCAGGGGCCCAAGCAGTTGGGCCAACTTCTGCTGCTTTCCCAGGCCAGAAACAGAGCTGGATCAGAGTAGCTAGGACATGAACTGGTGCCCATATGGGATGCTAGCACCTTAGCCTGCTATGACACAGCGCTGGCCCTATGAACCTTTTTTTAAAAAATAGTTATTTTTTTATTTGGAATTCATTTACAGAGAGAGGGAGAATGAGAGGGCAAGGGGAGTTTTCCGTCTGCTATTTCACTCTCTAAATGGTCTCAACTGCCAGCACT
This sequence comes from Sylvilagus floridanus, assembly GCA_949820135.1. Classification (NCBI taxonomy): domain Eukaryota; kingdom Metazoa; phylum Chordata; class Mammalia; order Lagomorpha; family Leporidae; genus Sylvilagus; species Sylvilagus floridanus. Next base: position 31,131,521 of record OX463225.1, read on the forward strand.
GGGCCAGGCCAAAGCCAGGAGCTCCAGCTAGGTCTCTCATGTGCTTGGTAGGAACCCAAATACTTGGGCCATCTTCCACTGCTTTCCCAGGTGCATTAGTAGGGAGCTGCATTGGAAGTGGGACAGCTGAGACTTGAACTCATATGTACTGCCAGTGTCGCAGATGCAGGCTTAACCTGTTTTGTCACAACACAGGCCCCTCCATGATTTTTTTTTATTATTTTTTTAAAAGGCTCTTCAAGTTTTTTTTTTTAAAGATCAGTTCCATTGTGTGTGTACACTGGATTTAACTCAGGTCATCCTGTGTCTCTTTTCTATATAGCCTTTCCTAAAGCATTCAAACTCTTTGAAGACCTTCTTATTTTGAATAACTAAGTATTAGTAATTTAATATAGAAAGAAGTTTTCCTAAAAATAATGCTTCAGAAAAAGTTGAGTAGGGGCCGGTACTGAGGCGCAGTGGGTTAAAGCCCTGGCCTAAAGTGCCAGCATCCCATATGGGCGCTGATTCTAGTCCCGGCTGTTCCTCTTCCCATCCAGCTCTCTGCTGTGGCCTGGGAAAATAGTAGAAGATGGCCCAAATGCCCTGCACCCACATGGGAGACCAGGAAGAAGTTCCTGCCTCCTGGCTTCAGATCGGCGCAGCTCCGGTTGTTGTGGCCAGTTGGGGAGTGAACCAGCAGTTGGAAGACCTCTCTCTCTGCCTCTCCTCTCTCTGTCTCTGATTTTCAAATAAATAAATAAATCCTTAATAAAAATTGCTCTCTCTGTACTAATTCCTGAAGGTAATTTTCTCCATTGGATTTTGGCGTTTTGTGAAAACTTTAAGGAGCTTCACCCCTTTTGCCCTCAGCCAGCTTTTCTTTCTCATTGTTTGTTTCTTTGCCTAGTCCCAACCAACCCCCTCATCTTGTCATCTACTTATTGGGTGCTCTTTTATTTTGCCATACTTTTGCAAGTAACATGAAATTTCTCCTTTTCCTCCTCTTTTACGACCCACTAATTTCTCTTTCTTCAGAGTGCCATCCCAAGTCTCATCACCTGTAAGCCTTCTTTGAATTCACTAGCATGTGTTGCTCTTTCTGTTTGCTGAATTCTTCTCATTGTTTAGTCTGTGTGGCTTAAAGTAACTCATATAATACCTGTGTAATAAAAGAGGCATTGGTTTATTCTCCTTTGCTTGCAAATAACTTTTTTGAAAGTAGGGGTGACATTTCAGACCTTTAATTACCCATTTAGTCGGGCACATGGTTTGGGATATAACAAGTACTAAGCAAATAACTTATTGATTTGGTCACTTTGTTCGTTTGAGGAATGAATTATTTTATATCATAAAAACTGCCATTTTTTTCTTCTTTTGCTTAGATCACTCAGTCCTTGGTGTTTCTGCTGTTGGCTACACTTTTCAGTGCATTGACTGGTTTGCCATGGAGTCTTTATAACACTTTTGTGATAGAAGAAAAACATGGTTTCAACCATCAGGTATAATAGAGAATTCAAATAGTGTTTTAAATGGGAAGATTTTCTGTGCTCTTGCCATGGATTGGTAATAATTTTTTAAACAGAGTTTGCTGTTTTAGAGAATGAATTAATTAGGAAATAAAAGGATTGCAGATATGGTAAAGATTATAGTTTAGTCTTGCTATAAACTCTTCTAGTACAAATGTCTAGTGTTAGTAACTAAGTGAATTGATTTTAAACTAAAGTGCAAGACATTTACCTATTGCTTTATTCTCCTTAGTATAAAATAGACCTCACTGTGTGTTAATTTTAAAAATTGCTTTAATCATGTGTCCTTTGTGTTCACTTCTTAGCTATCTAAAAAGCAAAATCAATTTCTCAGTTTGTTGTGGTGGTGGTATTTTTGTTTTTCAGACTTTAGACTTCTTCATGAAAGATGCGATCAAGAAATTTGTTGTGACCCAGTGTATTTTATTGCCTGTGTCTTCACTTCTGCTTTACATTATTAAAATTGGAGGGGACTATTTTTTTATTTATGCCTGGCTGTTCACATTAGTTGTTTCTCTGGTGAGTAAAAACCTTTATTTCATTTTCTTTAACAAAGTTCCTTGGTGTGATTACTGTAATTTAATCTTAATTAGCATATAAACAGTTCTTAAGAAGCATTGAGGCTGGCGCTGCGGCACACCGGGTTCTGGTCCCCGTCGGGGTGCCGGATTCTGTCCTGGTTGCCCCTCTTCCTGACCAGCTCTCTGCTGTGGCCAGGGAGTGCAGTGGAGGATGGCCCAAGTCCTTGGGCCCTGCACCCGCATGGGAGACCAGGAGAAGCACTTGCCTCCTGGCTTCGGCTGAGGGCGATGCGCCGGCTGCAGCGGCCATTGGAGGGTGAACCAACGGCAAAGGAAGACCTTTCTCTCTGTCTCTCCTTCTCACTGTCCACTCTGCCTCTCAAAACAAACAAACAAACATGTAGCATTGAAATATAAATAGATTCTCATGAAAAGTTCCCTTTTGGTATCTACTTTTGGGTGTAGAAATAGGAGAGTTGACCACACGTTTTGCTCTTTCTGTGCTGAATCAGATCTTTGACATTAGGTGTTAGCCGTTTTTTAATGATCCAGTTGTCAGTTTTGGGCCATATATTTGTGAGTTGCCACTAGAGTGGATAACTAAGAGTGGTACTTTAAAGATTTTTAAAGAATTGTTTATATGGCTGGCGCCGTGGCTCACTTGGCTAATCCTCTGGCTGCAGCGCCAGCACCCCTGGTTCTAGTCCCAGTTGGGGTGCCAGATTCTGTCCCGGTTGCTCCTCTTCCAGTCCAGCTCTCTGTTGTGGCCGGGAAGGCAGAGGTGGATGACCCAAGTGCTTGGGTCCCTGCACCTGCATGGGAGACCAGGAGGAAGTACCCGGCTCCTGGCTTTGGATCTGCACAATGCCAGCCATAGTGGCCATTTGAGGGGTGAACCAATGGAAGAAAGACATTTCTCTCTGTTTCTCTCTCTCACTGTCTAAACTCTGCCTGTCAAAAAATAAAAATAAAAAAATTGTTTGTCTATTTGAAAGAGAGCGGGAGAAAGAGAGATATCTTCTATCTGCTGGTGAACTCCCCAGATGGCCACAATAGCCTGGGCTGGGCCAGGCCGAAGCTAGGAGCCAGGAGCTTCTTCCAGATCTCCGACATCCCTACTGGGGCTGTTTTACACTGCTTTCCCAGGCCATTAGCAGGGAGCTGAATCAGAAGTGGAGCAGTTAGGATTCGAACTGGTGCCCACATGGGATGCTGGTGCCACAGACAGTGGCTTTACTGGCTATGCCACGATGCCGGCCCCAGTTTAGATTCTTGACTGACACCTAGTTCCTAAAAATCAGGATTTTTTTTTTTTTTTTTTTTTTTTTTGACAGGCAGAGTGGACAGTGAGAGAGAGAGACAGATAGAAAGGTCTTCCTTTTGCTGTTGGTTCGCCCTCCAATGGCTGCCGCGGTCCGCGCCGGCCGATGGCAGGAGCCAGGTGCTAGGTGCTTTTTCCTGGTCTCCCATGGGGTGCAGGACCCAAGCACTTGGGCCATCCTCCACTGCACTCCTGGGCCACAGCAGAGGGCTGGCCTGGAAGAGGGGCAACCGGGACAGAATCCGGTGCCCCGACCGGGACTAGAACCCGGTGTGCCGGCGCCGCAAGGCGGAGGATTAGCCTGTTGAGCCACGGCGCCGGCCAAAATCAGGATGTTTTAAAGAGAATAGATTTAGGAGGGCCAGGTAAAAGAAAGCATACACCTGCCTGGCTTTCTTCTGCCCATTTCCCCCTGCCTGTCCCTCCTGCTTTCTCCCCTCTCCCGCTTTGTTACTCCTTTTCTCTTCCCTTGCCCTTCCTTCTTTTGCTCATTCTCTTTCCTTCTCCCTCCCCAACGGTGGCCACCTAGTTTTTCCTCCCTGTGCACCCACTCTCTCTTCTCCCTGTCCCACTTTCCTCTCCCTCCATCTTTACCTCCTCTGTTTCCCATATTCTAAACTGTTTGATGACAAACATGCTACACACAAAGTTGTCTTTCTTAGCCCCCAGAAAATATTATCTATCAGCTCTTCAACTCCACTGATGATAAGGTTTACTTCAGCTAGAATTAAGTAATGCTTCTTGCTTTGCTTCTTACTAGTGGGATCAAGATCAAAAAATAAGTGCTAGTTAGATTTATAAGTATTTGTTGTATTAAAAGAGAAGAAATGTTCCAAAGACTTACAGAAGTGTTGTGAAATGTGTGGTTATGAACTGCAGGGAATTAACTTTAGAAGACAAACTAAGTGGGGCTGGTGCTGTGGCGCAGTAGGCTAAGCCTCTGCCTGTAGCACCGGTATCCCATATGAGTCCCTGCTACTCCTCTTCTGATCCAGCTCTTTGCGATGGCCTGGGAAAGCAGTAGAAGATGGCCCAAGTGCTTGTGCCCCTGCACCCATGTGGGAGACCTGGAAGAAGCTCCTGGTTCCTGGTTTCAGAGGGGGCCAGAGGGATGGGCCCAGCTCTGGCAGTTATGGCCATTTGGGGAGTAAACCAATGGATTAAAGACCTTTCTCCCTGTCTCTCCTCTCTGACTGTAGCTCTGCCTCTCAAATAAATAAACAAAAATCTTTAAAAAATAAAAAAAGACAAACCAACTAAGAAACAAATATCACTAGCAATTCTTTTTTTTTTTTTTAAGATTTATTTATTTGAAAGACAGGGTTATACAGAGAGAGAAGGAAAGGCAGAGAGAGGTCTTCCATCTGCTGGTTCACTCACCAGATGGCCACAAGGGCGGAAGCTGTGCCCATCTGAAACCAGGAGCCAGGAGCTTCCTCCAGATCTCCCACATGGGTGCAGAGGCCCAAGGACTTGGGCCATCTTCTACTACCTTCTCAGGCCACAGCAGAGAGCTGGATCGAAAGTTGAGCAGCCGGGACCCAAACTGGCGCCTACATGGGATGCCAGCACTGCGGGCGGCAGTGTTACCTACTATGCCACAGTGCCAGCCAGTAATTCTTTTTTAGCAAAGACTTTAGGAAATGCATGGTATGGTTGACTCACAGTGTCAGAAATCACCAAAATAGTTTTGGTAGGACTGTTTATTGCCATCTGGAGAATTACTACCAGTAGCATTATCTCCTAAAATAAAGTTCACAGGTTTACTATGTTATTTAGACTGCTCAATTTTATTTAATTCATCAAAACAGTGAACTCTTACTATCTGGCACTATTTGAGTCTGGAAATACTAGAGCACAGTAGATAAATTTCCTGTTCTCAAGTAATTAATACACATAATTGTTTTAATAAAGTTGAATTTGTATAATTATGAGTAGTTTTTCCTTAAGAACATGTTCACAGATTGTTCTAACATTTACTTTTCAGGTTCTTGTCACAATCTATGCTGATTATATTGCCCCTTTATTTGACAAATTCACACCTCTCCCTGAGGGAAAGCTTAAACAAGAAATTGAAGTAATGGCAAAGAATATTGACTTTCCTTTGACAAAGGTGTATGTTGTAGAAGGTAAGGCTGCCTGGGAGTGAGAGGGTTTTATTCAAGTGGGTTTTTTTTTTTTTTTTTTTTTGAGGACTTTATTCTTAAAAATATTAATGAAAGAACAAATTAGCTGTCTTAAATTTTTGTGATTTAAAAGTTAGGATTTTACATTTGGCTTTTTAAGATTTATGGAGCTTAATAACATAGTATAGGGATAGAAACTGATGGCCTGATGTGAAATCCCATTCTTGCCTGCTGTGTTTGGTTAGCTTTACAAGTATTGTTTTTAATTTTTGGTTAAGGCCTTTTTTATTCCTTGTTGTATATGTTGTGTATTAGTCTATAACCTGCCTGGCTCTGAGGTATTGGAGTTGGACTCTAAATCTTCAGATTCCACTTGGCCCTAGTTTGGTGGGTCATAAGCAAAAATAATGTTAATTGGCTGCTTCATCTCAAGACAATATCTGGTGTTCTAGAGGACTCTGATTTAACTTGTACATTACCAAAAACTGTAATACCATTAGGCATTTCAAATTGGTCATACTCTGCATTTTTGATGATTGTTTTGAGAGTTAAGCTATTAGATTTCATGAGACTACCCAGCCCCAAGAAAGCCTACAAAGATGTAGTGAAAAACTACCATGACTTTTAGAATCTCTAAATTAAAATTCATTTCAATGAGTATAACTGGTTCTGCCTCTTACTCACCAGCTAAGAACTGTTGGATGATTCATTTCACTCCTCTGAGTTTCAGTTGAGCTTCCTCTAAATTTGGGCAATGATTTCTGTAAAGGGTTAGAAGCAACTATTTTAGGCTTTGTGGGCCACATAGTCTCTGTTGCAGTTATCCAACTCTGCTGTTGCAGTTCAATAATAACCATATATATATGGTTATATAAACAAATGAGCATGGATATGTTCCAGTGAAACTTTATTAAGAAAGCAGCAGTTTGGATTTGGCCCATGAGCCCTAGTTTGCTAATTTTGCTCTAAACTAAAATATCACCAAAAAATATTTGTCTAATAATATTGCTATATTAGACAAAGGAAGATAAACTGAGAAACAGTAGAAGTCTTGCACTACAATTGTAGGAACAGGGAAACAGTGATGGTCATAACTAAAAATAATGAATTAACAACAACTAGAATATAGAGTTCTCAGACATTTAGTGGCTTCTGAGGCCATACAGCTCAACTAAAGGAACAGTTAGAACTGGATAAGATTCTGTGGGGAAATGGTAGACTAATTAGACAGGTGATATTTAACATCTGTAGTCTGTTTTCCTTACATGAAAATAAACTATTAGTACACTAGTCAATTCAGAATAATCTCTGAGTTGGCAGAAGGGGCAACCTCTGAAGGGGCAATCTAAGTTGCTGATCACTTAAGTTATAATCAGTTAACATGAAACGGTAGCCGATATCAATGTGTGATATACATTGTTGATGCTGTTTTCAGTTGGGCTTCCTCTAAATTTGGCAAATGTTTAGATTAGATGAAATAGGGAAGGGTGTATGGAGGGTCATGACCTGAGCTGAGACATTATAGAAAGTCAAGATTTGAGTAGATTAAGGGTAGCATTTTATAGGTCAGACTTTGGAGTCAGCAGTGGCTTTGAATTCGGGCAGTATCACAAATTACCTATGTGACTTTGGGCAGCCTCCTTGGCCAAACAGCAATTTACTCATGGGTAATTATGTTTTTATTGTTAACAGTAGCTGTAATCCTTAAACTTTTTTGAATGAGTGAATGCTATTAATAATCACAACCCATGTTGTAGATTTTTAATTGATAGGGATATTGTAGGGAAAGGTCACAAATCCTGTTCTCAAAAAACTATATCAGATGACAAGTGCTGTGCAAAGAGTTACACTAGTGTGAGCTGATGTGAAATGACCGAGTAGATAGAGTGAGTCAACTGAGAAAACCTCTCTGAACAACTGACCGGGAAGCTGAAATCTGAAGGTAGGTCATGTTGAGATCAGTGGGAAGAACTTCAGGAGTTTTTTATCTTCAAGGAACATGAAGCAGTCCAGTGTGGCTGCAACACACTAGAAGACAGGAGAGGAAATCTGAGACATAGGCAAGAGCTGGACCACATAGGCCTTTGTAAGTTTGGGTAAGGAGTTTAGATTTCATTTTAAATTCAGGGAGAAAGCTATTGAAGGCTTGGAAGTGATGTGGTCTGCTTTGGATTTTTGAAGTATCTTGGCCTGCTATATGGAAAGCAGATTCTATCCAGAGGCACAGTGAAAGCAGGGAGAGAAGTCAGGAGACTGTTGTAGTAATCCAGGTAGGAAATCATGGCAGTTTAGGCTAGGACAATAGGAATTGGTAGAGAGAGATGTGAGTGTTTGGGGTAGGTTTTAGAGATAGAATTGAGGGAATCTGCTGGCAGATTGCATGGTCAGAGAATAAGGGAAAGAGACATCAAAGAGAGTGGCCTAGATTTTTGACCTGAGCAGTTGGGTCAGTGCTGGTTTACTAGGAGGGCAAAAGCTGGGAAGAGAGCAGGTTTGTGGGGAATTAGAGTTCTGTGTATGTATTACATACTGAGATATCTGTCAAACATTGTGTTTGTTGGAGTTCTGCAAGCAATAGAAACCAGCTGTGGCTGATTTAAAAAGTTGCTTATAGAAATGCTGTTTGATGGTTCACAGAATCTCCAGGAAAGTTCAACTACGGACCTTAGAAAAGGTCACTCATAGTGCAGAACCAATCTGGTGAGGATGCTGCTGCTACCACCTCAGAGCACTAGATTCTGTAGTTGCTGCCCATGACTTCCCTGCCATTAACACCTGCATAATTCCTTCCCCTCTGCCTTGTTTCTCTACGTAGTTCGCTACTTATTCAGAGTCCCCAGTGGGTACATTTGACTGACTAAGCCAGGGCATGAGACCAGTTGCCAGAAGTGTTGTGGAGGCATATCTTTGGTTTTCTAGATTTTTCAAATGAGATAGTCTCTCACAAGACCTTCAGTATGAAATTCCCTAAACTCTGAAAGGAGATGCCAACGCTGGGCAGGAAAACAAAAGCACAAATAAGAAAGCAAACCCTAAAAGTATTGACATCATAGGGAGATGTCAGCTAGGGAACGAGGCATGAATTTGGGCTTCTAGGGAGAGGGCAGGGCTAGAGATGGAGATTTGGAAGTATCTGGCTCATGGATGGTGTTTAATGCCATGGATGAGGGCATTTAGAGAAGAGATGGAACCAGGGTCAGAGGTAGCAGAGGACTAACAGCCAGCAAAGGAATCTAAGGGGAGAGACCATATGAAAGGGAAGAAAATCAAGAGAAATTGAGGTCTTAAAAGCTGGAACAAAGTGTGTCAAGCAGAAAGTGGCCAGCTGTGTTAAGTACTGTTCGAGATGACACATCATCAATGAAAGATGACACCACCATTGACAAGCCTTATATTTCCACAGAAAATTTTGGTTTTTAGAATACTCAAATGCGTTAGTTCATTCCTCAAATGATATCATTAATCCATTCAGTAAAGAAGCATTATTGAACCTCTACCATATGTCAGGCAGTGTAATACATAAAGATTGGGTATGGTGCAGGGACTCTTCTTCTTCTTCTTCTTCTTTTTTTTTTTTTGACAAGCAGAGTGGACAGTGAGAGAAAGAGAGACAAAGAGAAATGTCTTATTTTTCCGTTGGTTCACCACTCAATGGCCGCTGCGGCTGGCGCACTGCGCTGATCCGAAGCCAGGAGCCAGGTGCTTCTCCTGGTCTCCCATGAGGGTGCCGGGCCCAAGGACCTGGGCCAAACTCCACTGCACTCCCGGGCCATATCAGAGAGCTGGACAGGAAGAGGAGCGACCGGGACAGAATCCGGCACCCTGACCGGGACTAGAACCTGGTGTGCCGGTGCCGCAGGTGGAGGATTAGCTTATTGAGCTGCATTCCCGCCCTCAGGGACTCTTAAACTTTAATAAGTATAGGAATTCCCTGGAGGGCTTGTTAAACACATCCTACACTCCATTCCCAGAGGTTCTTACTTATCAGGTGTTTTCAGTATGCACTTCTGAAAAGTACCCTAGGTGATTTTGATGTGGGTCTTCTTTGGACCACACTTTCAAGATACCAGTTAATTACTTTAATTAAATTTACCTGTATTATTGTCTGTTTGCTTCTATGACTAACTTTAGATAGCTTCTAAGAAATACTTTTAATTCACAGATTAGGATCGGAGACGATGAGGCTGAAATGGAAGTGGTAAACCTTAGAATGGCACAGCTTTCAAGGTAGTGAGGTCTTAGATACTAACAGAGCTGGGCCACATGTTTGGCTTTTTAGGCAACTAAATCAAAAGTGCCATATAATGTGATAGATAAATAAATCATAGCTACTGTTTATCCATGCCTTACTGTAGTCTAAACATGCTGCCAGGTACATTCCATTAGAAACATGATTATATTTAAAATCCACATCTTCTGTGAAGAAAGTTTCCAAGAGAAGCAAATGTTTGAGCATTCCTTTTTCAAATTTTATTTCTTTTTTTTTTAAGATTTATTTATTTTACTTGAAAGTCAGAGTTACACAGAGAGAGGAGAGGCAGAGAGAGAGAGAGAGAGAGAGAGAGAGAGAGATGGTTCACTCCCCGAATGGCTGCCACGGCTGGAGATGTGCCGATCTGAGGCCAGGAGCCAGGACTTCCTCTGGGTCTCCCATGCGGGTGCAGGGGCCCAAGGACTTGGGCCATCCTCTACTGCCTTCCCAAGCCACAGCGGAGAGCTGGATTAGAAGAGGAGCAACCGGGACTAGAATCGGCACCCATATGGGATGACGGCACTGCAGGCCAGGGCGTTAACCTGCTGCGCCACAGCACCAGCTCCTTAAATTTTATTTCTAACATTTATTTACTTGAAAGGCAGAGTGACAGAGAGGGTGAGAGAGACACACACAGAGATTTCCATTTGCTGGTTCAACTGCCAAGGCTAGACAAGATTGAAACCAGGAACCAGGCACTCCATCCAGGTCTCATGTGGTGGCAAGGAACTCAATACTTCAGTTGTATGCACTGCCTCCCAGGTATATTAGTGGGAAGCTGATGGGAGGCACAGAGTGGCTGGACTTGAACTAGGCACTCCTAAATGAGAATGTGGGTATCCCAAGCAGCAGCTTAGCTCACTGTTCATGATTCCATCCCATTTCTTCTTTTTATCTCATTGCAGAGCATTTTGGAAGCTGAAGAAGTATATAAAGAAAATAAAAACTAATCGTAGTTCAGCTCCTGTTAGTATTAAAAACTTAAGTATATTTTCTTCCAGTCTTTATAAAAATAGCTTTATTTTTTCTGATTAAATCAGTAACTGTGCCTATTTTTAAAGCCTTAGAAAATGGAAAAATAGGAGGAAACAAAAATCCATAATTCTAGAACACAGTGATGAACGCTTCAGTATTCTGGTTTATCTCTTATTAGGCTTGTATTTATGCTTTCCTGCTTAGATGTACATTTTCCGTCACGACAATAATGAAACCTTGTATACATGATGCTTGTATCCTTCACAATGATATAAATGAGGTTTTTCTTGTTAAAATTCTTCAACATTATAATTTTTTTCTGGCCACTTAAAATTCCATTTCACATCTTTATAATAATTTAATCTTTCCACAACTGTTGAATATGTTGGCTTTACTGACTTATGTCTGTACAGCTGCAGTGAGCATAAATGTTTGTTAGCAAAAATGCAGGGAAACAGACACTACACTGCTGATGGTGATTGATGTTGATGTAGTTTTTCTTCAAGTATTAAACAAATTGAAAATGTTAATGTCCTTTCCAGTACTTCGGTTTCTAGGAGTATCTGCAAAGGACCCCAGACTTTTTAATTATATTCCCTGCTTTGAACTGTCTTTTCCTTAGGATCTAAGCGCTCTTCCCACAGCAATGCTTATTTTTATGGCTTCTTCAAGAACAAGCGAATAGTTTTGTTTGACACTCTACTAGAAGAGTACTCTGTACTAAACAAAGACCTCCAGGAGGAGTCTGGCATGGAACCCCGCAGTGATGGAGAAGGGGACAGTGAAGAAAAAAAAGCTAAAGTTAAAGTGAGTTCTTCTTTTCCTAAGAGACTCTGCCTTAGTTTTCATAAATATTTCTATGACGACTCGAAATCACAGCAGTTTCTAGCATGAGGCAGAATTCAGGGAGACTCAATGAAAACACTGTAGCCTCTGTATAGTTTTGATATTTGAGAGAAAGGACCACTTTTATTATGTACCAACTACTTTGCAAGCTTTTACAGAATGTAGATGTTAATATTGGAAGCTATTACAAGATAGTAAAATTCATATGATTATAAACTCTTTAAAACAGGGACTTTATATATATGTACATGCATACATATATTTTTAGGTTCATTGTGACATCATAACTAAAGGCACCAGAGAGACTTGGGTTTGAATCCTAGTTCTGTCATTTAATAGCTCTGTTTCCTTAGGTACATTGTTTTATTTGGTCAATTTTATTTGTTTAACACGTTTATAAATGGTATACTGTGTGCTGAGATACTTTTCTTGGTGCTAGAAAAACAATTACAGAAGTTAACCTTCCTGTTATGCTGTCAGTCTAAGGGGGAGCAGTCTTACAGTCATACACTACAGCATGCACTTGTTACTGTGAAGCTGTAGGTAGTGGATACAATGGGAACACAAGAGAAGAGACTTTTTTTTTTTGACAGGCAGAGTGGACAGTGAGAGAGAGAGGCAGAGAGAAAGGTCTTCCTTTGCCGTTGGTTCACCGCCCAGTGGCTGCTGCGCTGCGCTGATCCGAAGCCAGGAGCCAGGTGCTTCCCCTGGTCTCCCATGCGGGTGCAGGGCCCAAGGACTTGGGTCATCCTCCACTGCACTCCCGGGCTACAGCAAAGAGCTGGACAGGAAGAGGAGCAACCAGGACAGAATCCAGCGCCCTGACCGGGACTAGAACCTGGTGTGCTGGCGCCGCAGGCGGAGGATTAGCCTAGTGAGCCTCGGTGCCGGCCCGAGAAGAGACTTCTTAAGGAAGCTGCTTCTGAATGCTTTTCCTGGATGAAGTTAGCTGATGCTGATTAGAAAAACTGAAAGCACCAAGACTAGATGGGAGAGACAGACGAAAGGAATAATACAAATTTTATCACAAAGGGTCACTGATATATGTGCGATGGAATGTGCCATTGGCCTGGATATCATTCAGAGAAGATTTTAGGTCTCCATTCACTTAGCATCTGTGTAACCTTGAGCAAGTTAAGCTTTCTTTCTTTTCTTTTCTTTTTTTTTTTTTTTGGGGGGGGGATAGGCAGAGTGGACAGTGAGAGAGAGAGACAGAGAGAAAGGTCTTCCTTTTTGCCGTTGGTTCACCCTCCAACGGCCACCACGGCCGGCGCGCTGTGGCGGGCGCACCACGCTGATCTGATGGCAGGAACCAGGTGCTTCTCCTGGTCTCCCATGGGGTGCAGGGCCCAAGCACTTGGGCCATCCTCCACTGCACTCCCAGGCCACAGCAGAGGGCTGGCCTGGAAGAGGGGCAACCGGGACAGAATCCGGAGCCCTGACCAGGACTAGAACCTGGTGTGCCGGCGCCGCAGGCAGAGGATTAGCCTATTGAGCCATGGTGCCAGCTGCAAGTTAAGCTTTCTAAAACTTTTTTTTAAGATTTATTTATTTATTTGAAAGATGGAGTGACAGAGAGGGAGAAAGAAAGAGAGGGAAAGAGATTTTCCATCTCCTGGTTTACTCCCCAAATGACTGCAGTAGCTGGGGCTAGACGAGGCTGAAGCCAGGAGCCTGCAGCTCTATCCAGGTCTCCATGGATGTCAGGGGCCCAAGCACTTGGGCCATCATCTGCTTCTTCTCCAGGCATGTTAGCAGGGATCTGGATTGAAAATGGAACAGTGTCTCAGGTGATGGCTTAACCTACTGTGCCACATCATCAGCCCCACCCAAGTTTTCTAAATCTTTGATTTCTTATTTTACCTTCTTTTAAAAAAAATCTTTCCTTAACTGGAAGATGAGGCCAGAAGGGTTTCTCAGCCTTGGCACTGTTGCCATGCTGAGCTGGATAACTTTTGCTGTGGGAGGTGTCTTGCACTTCCAGTATGTTTAGTAGCATCCCTGGTCTCCTCACTAGCAACCAGTGACAACTCCCTACCAAAACTGTGACAACCAAAATGTCTCCAAATGTTGCCAGATGTCTGGAGAAAGCTCACCTCATTGAAAAATACCAGGCTAATCATGCCTACCTTTTAGGGTTGTGAAGATTAAATGAAATAAAATATGTGAAATACTTTGTACTGTATACATTTTTTAAGTACCTGAAAATAATGATTATCATTTAAACATCTGTTTTGACCCTGAAAATCTGCTCTAATGGAGTACCACCTTAAACATAGAGGTGAAGCAACATTCTGTGGCAGGTTACATGGCAGTCCTTTGATTGTGCTTGTATCTTTTAAGTGAGATAACCCCATCATGTAGGATATGAAAATAAAGGTCACTGTGATCAAGAGTCATAGGATTATAAGCTAGGAAGAGAGCACAAGGTCTCCAAAGGCTCAATAGACAGGTAAACTGAAGTCCAAAGCAGGTCCTGCCAGTCAACCTGCTTAAAAGTCATCCACATGCAGGCTGTGTTCATTGCAGTTGAACCAGGACACTTTCTACAAGCAATGTAATGAAAATGCAGACAATCTATGAGAACAGTTTTTTTGTTGTTGTTGTTAAGATTTATTTATTTATTTATGTGAAAGGCAGAGTTACAGAGAGGCAGAGAAAGAGAGAGACGAGAGGGAGGGAGGAAGGGAGGTCTTCTATCAGATGGCCACAACGGTCAGAACTATGCTGACCCGAAACCAGGAGCCAGGAGCTTCTTCCGGGTCTCCCACGTGGGTATAGGGGCCCAAGGACTTGGGCCATCTTCCACTGCTTTCCCAGGCCATAGCAAAGAGCTGGATTGGAAGTGGAGCAGCTGGAACTTGAACCAGCGTGAACCAGTGCCCATATGAGATGCTGGCATTGCAGGTGGCAGCTTCACCCACTGTGCCACAAACCTGGGCTCTGAGAACAGATTTCTTTAGCTACAGAAGTGATTGGGTAGTTATTTGAAATGTGTTGGATGGGGTTTTGACTTAATGTTGCTAGCTTCTTAAAGTGCCTGCTTTATGTTGATGTATTACAAATTTTCTAGCATCTATATATAAGGTATGTGGCAAGATACATTAGACATAGATCTGCTTTGAGGAATTTGAAGTAAAGGACACAAATAGTTCATAGTTTAAGGTACAATGGAGTAACATCATGAGTTGTTAAAGTGGTGTGACTTTTAGGAATTCAAATACTAATGCAGATTCTGGTGGTCAGATGGGTTTCTTAGAAGAGAGAATATTTGAACCAGGCAGAAGTTTGACTTGGGGATAAGAATTTCCGGTTCAAGGTGAGGAATACATAAAGCATGTAACTTCTTTTCTGAGACTGATGATTAAGACTAGTTTGCAGAATACTTTTTCTTTATGACATCTAGTGATTGTTTCCACTGGCCTGGAAAGTATAGATTGATTTGGGTAGAGGCTGTAACTTACTTTAGGAAGATTAAAATTTAGTGGCAGCATAAAGGATAGAGGCAGAGACACTTCTAGAGGCCCACCTCATCGAGATGTCCAAGATAACAAAGGCCTGCCCTAGAATGAGAAGTCACAATAAGTACTTGGTGTTGAATATTATAGGCAGTGAAGGAGGTCAAAGATTGACTCAGCAGTCATTAGCTGTATTGCTTTCTTGTGTGTATACTGTTGGTAAGATGATTTGGGTAGTGTATCAACACTTTTTTAAAGATTTATTTGAAAGGCACAGCAACAGAGAGAAGGATCACCCACCCCCAACACACACACACACACAGATCTTCCATCTATTGATTCACTCCAAGATGACTGCAACAGCTGGGGCTGGATCAGAGTGACGCCAGGAGCCAGGAACTCTACCAAGGCCTCCCTCTCTTGTGAATGGTAGGGGCCCAAGTACTTGGGCCATCATTTGCAGCCTTTCTAGGCACATCAGCAGGACTCAGGACTGGAAGTGGAGCAGCCAAGACTCAAAGCCACACTCTGATGTGGGATACCAGAGTCACAAGTAGCAGCTTAACTTGCTCTGCCACAGCACCAACCCCAGTACATCAGTGTTTTAAATATGATCATTATATATCAACACATTGGGAAAAATAAAATTAGCATATCAAGCTTATGATTTCATTTGGATTGTCATTGAAGAATAAGGCTATTTTTTTTTTAAGATTTATTTATTTGCTTGAAAGGCAGAATTACGGAGAGATAGAGAGAGAGAGAGAGGTCTTTCACCTACTGATTCATTCCCCAGATGGCCATAACAGCCAGAGCTGCGCCAATCTAAAAGCCAGGAACCAGGAGCTTCTTCAGGGTCTCCCATGCAGGTGCAGGGGCCCAAGGAGTTGTGCCATCTTCTGCTGTTTTCCCAGGCCGTAGCAGAGAGCTGGACCAGAAGTGAAACAGCTGTGACTTAAACTGGTGCCTATATGGGATGCCAGCACTTCATGTGGTGGCTTTACCCATTACATCACAGCACCGGCCCCAAGGCTATGTTTTTAAAAGTGAATTGGTTTTATGGGCCAGCGCTGTAGCATAGGGGATAAAGCTGCTGCCTCCAGTGCTAGTGTCCCATATGGGCACCATTTAGAGTTCCAGCTACTCCACTTCTGATCCAGTTTCCTGCTAATGTACCTGGGAAAGCAGTAGAAGATGGACCAAGTGCTTGGGCCCCTGCACCCATGTGGGAGACCTGGATGAAGCTTCTGGCTCCTGGCTTCTGATTGGTGCAGCTCCAGCTATTGCTGCCATTTGGGGAGTAAACCAGCAGATGGAGGACCTCTCTCTGTCTTTCCCTCTCTCTGTAACTCTGGCTTTCAAATAAATAAATAAATATGAAAAAATTTGTGAAAAATGGAACTAAAAGGTAAATTTATTTAAATATATATATATATATATCACCTGCAGATGAAGGGGACAAGTGTGTCTCCTTAGCAAGTGCAGGGTTATGCTAATGTGGATATGTATAAGAGTACTTCATAAAATCTATGGAAAATAGAATTAAAAGGTAAGTTTGTTTTGGCACAAAAACTGTTAAAATTTGTACATACTTTTTTCGTAATAAGTATTGTCCAAGACCCTTCAGATAATAGAAAGTCCCAGGCTCCGGGGGAAGGGGGTAGGGGGGTTGCCTACTACTTACTAGCAAGACTTTTTTTTTTTTTTTTTTTGATAGGCAGAGTGGACAGTGAGAGAGAGAGAGAGACAGAGAAAGGTCTTCCTTTGCTGTTGGTTCACCCTCCAATGGCCGCCGCAGCCAGCGCACTGCGGCCGGCGCATCACGTTGATCTGAAGCCAGGTGCTTCTCCTGGTCTCCCTTGTGGGTGCAGGGCCCAATAACTTGGGCCATCCTCCACTGCACTTCCGGGCCATAGCAGAGAGCTGGCCTGGAAGAGGGGCAACCAGGACAGAATCCAGTGCCCCGACTGGGACTAGAACCCGGTGTGCCAGCGCCGCAAGGTGGAGGATTAGCCTGTTGAGCCACGGCGCCAACCTAGCAAGACATTTTCATCTCTTAACTTTTCTCTCTGTCTCTGACATGAAGGTAATACTGCCCCACTTGGTGGTTTGAGAGCTAATAAGGCATAGGTGAATTTTGTAGAAAGGTGGTGGTACAGAAAATCGAAGATGAATGGTTCTAAGAATCTATCCCCAGTCAGCAAGCCTCCTTTGTTCAAAGTGTTTCTTTCTTTTTTTTTTTTTTAAAGATTTATTTATTTATTTGAAAGGCAGAGCTACAGAGAGTGGGGGAGGAGTCTTCTATCCACTGGTTCACTTCCCAGATGGCTGCAATGTCTGAAGCTGAGCTAATCAGGAGCCAGGAGCTTCTTCCGGGTCTCCCAGGCAGGTGCAGGGGCCCAAGGACTTGGGCCATCTTCTGCTGCTTTCCCAGGCCAAGGCAGAGAGCTGCATCAGAAGTGGAGCAGCAGGGACTGGAACCGGCACTCATACGGGATGCTGGCACTGCCGGCAGCAGTTTTATCCACTACACCACAGCACTGGCCCCATATTCCTTTCTTAACCTCTTCTTGTTCTATATGAGCCTGTCTTTGAATAGGATTCTGATGTTATTCAATATAGCTTCCTAAACCAGAGAACAATTCAAGAAATAAGAGCCTATGCTGAAACACCTAATAGAGAATTGATTGTTTTATAAAGAATTCCTGATTTATATTGGGAAGCAGGTAACTGGTAAAAACCATGTTGCTTTATATAAAATGAAGCTAATAATACCTGTCTTACAGTAGTGAAAATTAATGAACTGTAAGTAAAATACTTAGTACTTTCAGTGGTATATAGTCCATTAATAAGTGGATGCTATCATCACTATTGGCTTTTTTTTTTTTTAAGATTTCATTAATTTCTTTGAGAGGTAGAGTTACAGAGAGATGGAGAGACAGAAAGATCTTCCATCTGCTGGTTCACTCCCCAAATGGCTGCAATAGCCAGAGCCAGAGAGATCTGGGGTCAGACTGATCTGAAGCCAGGAGCTTCCTCCAGGTCTCCCATGTGGGTACAGGGATGCAAGCACTTGGGCCATCCTCCAGTGCCTTCTCAGGCTACCAGCAGAGAGTTGGAATAGGAAGAGGAGAGCTCGGACAGGAACTGGCACCCATATGGAATGCTGGTACTGCAGGCAGGGGGTTAACCTACCTCACCACAGCACTGGCCCCTCACTATTGTTGTTAAATAAAATATATTTACTACTAAAGTAAAAGTTAGAAAACATCAGTAAGAAAAAAAATCACCTGTGGTCCCACAGACCATAACTGTCTTACTAAAATATATTACTGGACTTTTTAAGCTATCAGTATTTCCTCATTTTCTATTCAGATATATAGATTGTT
Source organism: Sylvilagus floridanus (assembly GCA_949820135.1). Taxonomy (NCBI): domain Eukaryota; kingdom Metazoa; phylum Chordata; class Mammalia; order Lagomorpha; family Leporidae; genus Sylvilagus; species Sylvilagus floridanus. The sequence goes on from OX463225.1 coordinate 31,149,917, forward strand.
TTCCATTCTTTTTGCTATTGAGAATATTCTTGGAACGGGCAGTTGGCCCAGCAGTTAAGAAGTATACATCCCACAGCAGAGTGCCTGGGTTTCATTGCTGCCTCTGGCTCCTCACTGTAGCTTCCTCCTAACGCAGACCCTGCTAGGCACTACTGATGATTCAAGTAAATGGGTTCCTGCTACCACGTGGGAGACCAAGATTGAATTGCAGGCTCCTCCTGTTGGGAACATTTGGGGAACCAGTCAGCATATGGTAGCTCTCTCTCTGCTCCTCAGATAAATATAAATATTAAAAGGAATATTCTTACAGTGAATATGTTTGTATGCAATTCTTCAGTTGTACCTTTTAATTTTCAGCTTAGAGTAAGTGTCTGAATCAGTGTTTTAGTGACTATTTTCTGAGTATGGATAAGTGTGTATTTCTTAGCCATTTAAGGGACAGAGGTTAGATATCTGATTCTCTACTAAGCATATTTTCTCTACTAAGCATATTCTGATCTAAACTCTAAAATGATACTGTCTTGAAGAATTACTTCAGTCTGTCCATTTCTCTCGTCTATATAGCCGCCTGCCTTTTCACTGGTCTTTTTTTTTTTTTTCCTTAAAAATGAGGAATTTTTGAAAGAAGGGGAAAGTAGTAGAATAATTAGATTCCAGTAACTCTTGCTGCCTGTGTTTCATTTTTCTAAAACACATAAAAGTCAATTCCATGTTCATCTACTTATGTAGTTGTGATTTACCCTTTTAAATCACAGAAATTTATTTCAAATCATTGAGCTTTCATTTTCTATGATATATGTTCTCTGATGGTGGCAGGAACATGCACTCCAATATTGGATGTTGACGTTGTAGATAGTGTTTTTTTTTTCTTTGAGATTTATTTATTTATTTGAAAGACAGAGTTAGAGAGAGGAAGGGAGAGACAGCGAGATTTTTCACTCACTGATCCACCCCCCAAATGGCCACAACAGTTAGAGCTGGTCCAGACTGAAGCCAGGAGCTTCTTCTGGGTCCCCTACATGGGTGCATTGGCCCAAGCACTTGGGCCATCTTCTGCTGCTTTCCCAGGTATATTAGCAAAGAGCTGGATTGGAACTGGAGCAGCCAGGATTGGAAATGGTGCCCATATGGGATGCAGGTATAGTAGGCAGCGGCTTAACCCATCATGCCACAGCAGTAGCCCCACAGGTGGTGGCTTTACCCACTGTGCCACAATGATAGCCCCGCTTATTAATATTATTCAATCCAGTCTTTGTATTCAAATCTTTATCCTTATTAATATCTTATTTTCTCAGTGTTTCCATTATTGAGAAGAGTGACATCCTGTGCTATGACAGATTTGTTAAGGCTTAACATATTTGACAATTTAGAATTAATTCATTTGGAGACCATCATACATCCAAATTTAAAATTAATTTATATCGAGGCCGGTGCTGTGATATAATGAGTAAAGCCACTGTCTACAATGCCAGCATCTCATATGGGTGCCAGTTCGAGTCTCGGCTGCTCCTTTTCCGATCCAACTCTCTGCTATGCCCTGGGAAAGCAGTAGAAGATGGCCCAAGTTCTTGTGCCCCTGCACCCACATGGGAGACCCAGAAGAAGCACCTGATTCCTAGCTTCAGATTGGTGCAGCTCCAGCCATTGCGGCCAATTGGAGAGTGAACCAGCGGATGGAAGACCTCTCTCTCTCTCTCTCTCTCTCTCTCTCTCTCTCTCTGCCTCTTCTCTCTCTGTGTAACTTTGATTTTCAAATAAATAATAAATGCTTAAAAATGAAATTAAATCAATGTATCCTGGTGTAAGGAACCTTTTTCATTCTGTTGTGATCTTTAATCGTACTCTTTACCATTAAGTTAATTTCATCTGATATTAAGTCTGCTATTGCATTTTTCTTTCAGTTATTATTTGCTAGATGTCATCCTTTTACTTTGAAGAAAGATGTAGATAAAATTCACATAACATAAAATTCCCTCTTTTAATCATTTAAAGTGTACCATTCAAGGGGCTGGTGTTATGGTACAGCAGGTTAAGCCACTACCTGCAATGTTAGCATCCTGTATTGGAGCACATGTTCGAGTCCTGGCTGCTCTGCTTCTGATCCCTCTCCCTGCTAATGTGCCTTGGAGGGCAACTGCCACCCAGGTGAGAGACCCAGATGGAGTTCCAGGCTTCTGGCTGTGACCTGGCCTGGCCTTGGCTCTTGTGGCCATTTGGGGAGTGAACCAGAGAGAGAAAGCTTCTCTCTTTCTTTGTCTCTGTTTCTCCCTTTGTCTCTGACATTCTACATCTCAAATAAATAAAAATAAATCATAAGGAAAAAAATAAAGTTTACCATTCAGTGATTTTAGCACAGTCACAAAATTGTGTGACTGTCACAAACCTGTTACCTCATTCGTACATTTACTTTTTACCTCTGTGTCCTTATATCTTTTATGTCCCTTGCCCTTAGCATATAAATAGATTTTGTTATGGCTGCTTTTATGTTTATACTGCTAGTTACTTTCTTTTTATTTTTATGTTCTTAAATATTTTTCATACTTTTTAAAATTTTAATTTTTATTAATTTTTGACAGATTCAATGTGATTTTTAGATACAATTCTAAGGACATTCCCTTTGACCACGAGAGCCAGATCTGAGCCAGAGTGAAGACAGGAGCCAGGAACTCCATCCTGATCTCCCACATTGGTGTCAGGGACCCAAGAACTTGGGCCAACATCTGCTACCTTTCCAGCGGCATTAGCAAGAAGCTGGATCAGAAGCAGAGCGACTAGGACTTGAACCTTTGTCCTGGTACAGGATTCTAGCATTGTAAGCAGCAACTTGCCAGCTCCACTATTATTATTTTTTTAATTTACAAGCTTAGTTCATTTCTATATGTCATGATTACTGATGTATTTGAGATTATTTCTGTCCTTTTTTTTGGTAACTGGCTATTAGTTACACAGGTGCATGATGTATTACCGTGTATCAAATTGTGCCTTTATGCTTTTTAAAATTTATTCATTTGTTTGAAAGGCAGAGTTACAGAGGGGCAGAGGCAGAGAGAGAGAGAGAGAGGTCTTCCATCTGCTGGTTCACTCCCCAGATGGCTACAATGGCCAGAACTATGCCAATCTGAAGCCAGGAGCCAGGAGATTCTTGCAGGTCTCCCACGTGGGTGCAGGAGCCATCTTCCACTGCCTCCCAGGCAGAGAGCTGGATTGGAAGTGGAGGAGCCAGGACTTGAACCAGCACCCATATGGGATGCCGGCACTGCAGGTGGTGGCTTTACCCACTATATCACAGTGCTGGCCCCAGGGGTATAGATTTCACTTGCCTTCAAATTGACAAGGCATTGTTCCATTGCCTGCTTGATTGCATTATTGCTGATGAAGTATCAGACCATCCAGATCAGTGGATGGTGATTTTGCTCTTCTGGAAGTTTGTGGGATTCTTTCTCTGTCTCAGTATTCTGAAATTTTGCATGCTTTAATGGGCGTCTATTTTCATTCACAGTGCTGAGAAATAATGCATTGAGACTTTTAAATGGAAATCAAGGATTTGGGGTTCTAGGAGACTTTCTGGAATTATGTTGTTGATGGTGTCCTCCTCTCCATTTTTTCCCTTCTGTCTATTTTTTTAAAAATATTTATTTATTTATTCAAAAAGTGGTGTTACAGAGAGGCAGAGTGATAGAGAGAGAGGTCTTCCATCCCTGGTTCACTCCCTAGATGGCCACAGTGGCTGGAGCTGAGCCAATCTGAAGCCAGGAGCCAGGAGCTTCTTCCGGATCTCCCAGATGGGTACAGGTGCCAGCTTTACCCCCTATGCCACATCGCCAGTCCTGTCCCTGCTCTCTTTAAGAGCTCCTGTTGCTCGAGTGTCAGACTTCTTACATTGAATTTCCTTACCTTTGCTCCCGTTTCCCAGTTCTGCAGGTCTGTGTTCTGGGAGATTCCCTCATCAGCTCTCAGTCCCTCAGTGTTAATGTGAAGAGTCACATTTTGGAAATTGGAAACCAGAAGTACAAATAGCAGACTGAGGAGACTCAGCAAGTCGAATGAAGCTAGCAGTGATTTCTAGAATTTTTTTTTCCCCGAATTTTCCATTTTTACAGCATTCTCTTCTTTTTCTATCAGTTCAGTACACGCTCACTCAACTTTTCCCTTACATAATTTCTGTTTATTCCATTTTGCTGGTTTTTTTTTTTTTTTTTTCTGGATCTAGTCTTCCATCTGAACAACTTACCTCTTGTATCTAATAATCCTGGTTTATCTGCTCCTTAGAATGAGAAGAGGACTAGAACACTGGTTGGAGTCTCTGGACTTGTAGATAATGTTCTTCAGTTTTGAACTTCACTGTAGGGTGGCCTGTATGGGTTTTTTTGTTGCAGGAACTCCTAGTGTCAGTATCATTAGGTTTTTCTTGGTAGTGTAGTTCAAGTCCCCATGGAATATTGTTCAATCTTCTGCCTAGAGGTTTGTGTTCTGAGAGCCATGTGTGAGGAGAGAGCTGCTTGGCAGAGCAGTCCTCAGTGTTCAGCAGACCTTATCACTCATGACATGATGTGTTGCTAGTATACCTCGGCACTCAGCTGTGTTGGATCCTGAGTGGAAAAATCCTCTTGTTGCCGGCGCTGTGGCGTATCAAGTAAAGCCACCGCCTGCAGTGCTGGCATCCCATATGGGTGCTGGTTCAAGACCCAGCTGCTCCACTTCTGATCTAGCTCTCTGCTGTAGCATGGGAAAGCAGTAGAAGATGGCCCAAGTGTTTGGGCCCCTGCACCCGTGTAGGAGACCTGGAGGAAGCTCCTAGCTCCTAGCTCCTGGCTTCAGATCAGCTCAGCTCTGGCCGTTTGGGGAATGAACCAGTGGATGGAAGACTTCTTTCTCTCTGCCTTTGTCTCTGCCTCTCTGTAACTCTTCCTTTCAAATAAATAAATAAATAAATCTTTTTTAAAAAATCTTCTTTTGCCCTCTCCAGAGAGATTAAGCTTTCAGGCCTCTGCCAGGATGATGGAGGAATAGTTAATTGCTTTTTGATATGAAGTTGGAAAAAGAATCTGGATTTTTGACCTTTTTTTTTTTCAAGAGTTTTTTATTTGATAGGTAGAGTTACAGGCAGCAAGAGAGAGAGAAACAGAAAGGTCTTCCGTTGGTTCACTGCCCAAATGGCCGCAATGGCCGGAGCAGCGCCTATCAGGAGCCAGGAGCTTCCTCCTGGTCTCCCATGCAGATGCACCAGCCCAGGGACCTGGGCCATCCTCCACTGCTATCCCAGGCCATAGCAGAGAGCTGGACGGGAAGAGGAGCAGCCGGGACTAGATCCGGCACCCATATGGGATGCCGGCACCACAGGCAGAGGATTAACTTACTGTGCTACCATGCTGGCCCCATCATTTTTCAAATAGCACTCACTCAATTCTAATTTCAGCCACCACCTCCTGTCCCTCACTTCAGAGGTAGCTGATGTCATTTCACAGGCCCTTTGGAGACTCAGTAGTATCATTCAGGCTTGTTCTGCACACTTCCACTGCTGGCTTCATTCGACTCGCAGAGTCTCCTCAGTCTGTTATTTGTATTTCTGCTTTCCAACTTCCAAATGTGACTCTCCTTTTCTCTCCCTCCTGTGGGTTTATATCTTTTAAAAAAGTATTTCTTGGGGCTGGCCTTGTGGCACAGCAGGCTAGGCCACCACGTACAATGCTGGCATCCCATATGAACTCTGGTTCAAGTCATAGCTGCTCCACTTCTGTTTCAGCTTCCTGCTAATGTGCCTGAGAAAGCTTACGGAAGAAAGATGACCCAATTATTTACGCCCCTGGCAGTTCCTGGCTCCTGGCTTCAGCCTGGCCCAATCCTAGCTGTTGAAGCCATTTGGAGAGTGAGCCAGCAAATGCAAGATGTGTTGCTGTCTGTCTCTCCCCCATCTGTAACTCTGCCTTTCAAGTAAATAAATTAAAAAAAAAAAAAAAAGAATTTCTTGACTAAATTAAATGTGAGTGTTCTTTCTGCCATCTTAACTTGAAATCTTACCATTTCTTTTTTTGGGTCAAGAATAATAATTTGGGCTGGTGCCGTGGCTCACTAGGCTAGTCCTCTGCCTGTGGCACCAGCACTCCGGGTTCTAGTCCCGGTTGGGGCGCCGGTTCTGTCCCAGTTGCTCCTCTTCCAGTTGAGCTCTCTGCTGTGTCCCAGGAAGGCAGTGGAGAATGGCCTAAGTGCTTGGGCCCTTGCACCCACATGGGAGACCAGGAAGAAGCACCTGGCTCCTGGCTTCAGATCGGTGTGGCGCACCGGCCGTGGCGGCCATTTGAGGTGGTGAACGAACAGAAGGAAGACCTTTCTCTCTCTCTCTCTCTCACTCTCACTCTCACTGTCTAATTCTGCCTGTCAAAAAAAAAGAATTTGGAAAATAGGAAAGATATAAAATAGTTGAAGATACTATATGAAATAACTACTGTTAATGTTTTGATGTAATTCCAGTTTATTTTCAGTATTTGTAATTTTACATACATTCATATTTTTCATAGATACTGTATATATTTTTAATTTGCATCCTGTTTACTTCATTTAATAAACCATATTTTTTTACATTTATTTATTTGAAAGAGGGACAGACAGAGGAAGACACAGAGAAAGATCTTTATTCACTGGCTTACTTTTTTTTTCTGTTTTTTTTTTTTTTTTAACAGGCAGAGTGGACAGTGAGAGAGAGACAGAGAGAGACAGAGAGAAAGGTTTTCCTTTGCCGTTGGTTCACCCTCCAATGGCCGCCATGGCCGGCGCACCACGCTGATCCAAAGCCAGGAGCCAGGTGCTTCTCCTGGTCTCCCATGGGGTGCAGGTCCCAAGCACTTGGGCCATCCTCCACTGCACTCCCTGGCCACAGCAGAGAGCTGGCCTGGAAGAGGGACAACCGGGACAGAATCTGGTGCCCCGACCAAGACTAGAACCTAGTGTGCTGGCGCCGCTAGGCAGAGGATTAGCCTATTGGGCCACGGCTCTGGCTTTTTTTTTTTTTTTTTTTTTTTTGGTATTGTTGTGGATTCCCCCCACCCCAACCTCCCTCCCTCCTGTGGCCCTCCCCTCTCCCACTCCCTCTCCCATCCCGCCCTTCATGGAGTTTCATTTTCAATTACCTTCATATACAGAAGATCAACTAAGTATATACTAAGCAAGGATTTTAACAGGCTGCACTCACACAACCACTCAAGGTATAGAGTATTGTTCGACTAGTAGTGTTGTCTTTAAGTTTCATAGTAAAACACATTAAGGACAGAAATCCTACGTGGGGAGCATGTACCCAGTGACTCCTGTTGTTGATTTAACAATTGGCACTGTTATTTATGACATCAGCAGTCCCCCGAGGCTTTTGCTATGAGCTGTCTAGGCTATGGAAGCCCCTTGAGTTCACCAACTCTGAACTTGTTTAGTTGAAGGCCATATCACAGTGGAGGTTCCTTCCTCCCTTCAGAGAAAGGCGCCTCTCTCCTTGATGGCCTGTTCCTTCTACTGGGGTCTTGTTCACCAGGATCTTTCTTTTAGGTTGTTTTTTGCCACTGTGTCATGGCTTTCCATGCCTGTGAGACTCTCATGGGCTTTTTAGTCAGACCCAAATGCCCCAAGGGTTGATTGTGAGGGCGGAGTGCTGTTTGGGGCATTTGCCATTCTATGAGTTGGCTGTGTGTCTTGCTTCCCGTGCAGGATCATTCTTTCCCTTTTAATTCTATCCTTCATTATTTGCTTATACTGGTCTTATTTGTGAAATCTCTTTGAGACATACCCTATCTTTTTGATTGGTTATGTACTTATACTTAGCACTTTACCAAGTGCGCTGGCATTGGTACATGCCTCCTTGATAAGACTGAGTTGAAATCCCCTGGCACATTTCTAGCTCCACCATTGGAAGTAAGTCCAAATAAGCATGTGCCGACCTATATATCTCCTCCCTCTCTTATTCCCACTCCTATATTTAACAGAGATCACTTTTCTGTTAATTTTAAACACCTAAGAATGATTGTGTATTGATTACAGAGTTAAATCACTGGTTTACTTTCTCAATGGCTACAATGGCTAAAGCTGTGCCAGGCTGAAGCCAGGAGCCCAGAGCTCCATCTGGATTTCCCACATGGGTAGCAGGGGCTCAAGGACTTGGGCCATCATCTGCTGCTCTCACAGGCACATTAACAGGAAGCTGCAACAGAAGCAGAGCAGCCAAGACAGAAACCAGAGCACCAGTATAGTTGCCAGCATCACAGGCAGTGGCTTAACCCTCTGCACCACAATGTCTTCCTCAAATAAACCATTTTCCCATGTCTGAACTCAATTTTTAAAAATATTTCTAATGAATATATCATGTATTGTAATCATGAGCAGTTTCCCATTTCGGAACATAATCTCTAAAGACAACATTTTGATGGGTTTTTAATATGGTTGTCATGTGACCTTAGTACAATTTATTTGATTATTGTTCTATGGACAAAAATTTATTTTTTCCAGCTTTTTCCTAATCTAACAGTTTAGACTGTAGGCTTTTCAAAGTCAGGGAGTGTCTGTTCTGTTCATGATCGTATCTTTAGAGCTTAACCCAGTGTCTCATGTGGAGTGCTGCCTGGGCTGTTTTGTTACTGAATGCACAGTTATACAGAGAAGTCTGATTACTTCTCTAAGCTGGAAGTCATAAATGGTTATTGCTGAGTTAAAAGGTATAAACTTCTTGAGGGTACTCAATAATTTATTTTCCATTTGTTCTTTGATTCAGACTAAGAAGCAAGGATGTAAAAATGAGGAGGTGCTTGCTGTACTAGGCCATGAACTGGGGCACTGGAAGTTGGGACACACAGTCAAAAATATCATTATTAGCCAGGTAAGTTCGCAGTGGCAGTTCTTTTGTATGGCATGGTAGTCACAGTAGAAGTGTGGCAGCTTCGAGAGGTGCTGTGGAGAGAGATTCAAACAGATTCCATAACCGGGCTCCCTAATGCCCGAGCTGTGTGACCTCAGGCACCCTCCTTACTGTCTCTCTACCACCATTCCCTCACTGATCGATAACATCTCACAGGACTGATTAAGAATTAAATGAGTGAATATGTGTAAAGAGTTCAGAGTAGTACCTGTGCCATGATAAGTATTATATATATAAATATTTATTTTTGTCACCATAATCATCATCCTCTCCAGAGTCACTCAGATATAAGAGCCATAAAGCTCAAAGAAGCAGCCTAGGGGCCACGCTGTAGCACAGTGCACTTGCAATGTTGGCATCCCATCTGTCTATCTGTAACTCTGCCTTTCAAATTAAATAAATCTTCCAAACAAACAAAACAAAAAAAGTATTTTAATGCCTAATGTGGCTGCTTTTTTTTTTTTAAGATTTCATTTATTTATTTATTTGAAACGCAGAGTTAGAGAGAGAGAAGGGAGGGCGGGGAGGGGGGGGTCTTTCATCTGCTAGTTTACTCCCCAGATGGCTGCATTGCCTGCAGCTGCACCAATCCAAATCCTGGAGCCAGGATTTTCTTCTGGGTCTCCGTCATGGGTGTAGGGCCCCAGGGACTTGGTCCATCTTCACTGCTTTCCCAGTCCTATTAGCAGGGAGCTAGATCAGAAGCGGAGCAGCCAGGACTCGAGCCCATGGGGGATGCCAGCCTGGCAGGCAGCAGCTTCAGGCTTTACCCACTACACCACAGGGCCAGCCCCCTAAAATACTTGATTAAAAATTTCATTTAAGAGTGAAATAAGTATATTCATTGAAAATTGTGGAAAATATAAAGAAGAAAACATTGGGGCCAGCGTTATAGCTTAGCAGTAAAGCTAATGCCTGTGATACCAGAATCCCATCTCATACAGGCAATGGTTCAATTCCTACCTGCTCCACTTCCAGTCCAGCTCCCTGCTAAAGTGTCTGGGAAAGCAGCAGCAGAAGAAAGCAGTCCTTGGGCCCCTGCACCCATGTGGGAGGCCTAGAAGAAGCTCCTGGCTCCTGCCTTCCAAGCCGGCCCAGCTCCGGCCATTGTGGCCATTTGGGGAGTGAACTAGCAGATGGAAGATCCCTGCCCCCCTCTCTGTCTCTCCCTCTCTTTGTAATTCTGTCTTTCAAATAAAATAAATCAATATTTAAAAGAAGAAGAAAATCCCAATAGCAGTCCTCCTCTGGGCTTTAATATGTCTAAGCCAAGAGGCTCTCAGGCTCTGCTGAAATAGCAGTATGTCTTTGTGACTGCTTCTGAGCACACATGGGCTTAATTGAGGTTTTTTTTTTTTTTTTTTTTTTCATTTTATTTGAAAAGAAGAGAGACAGAGACAGAAAGGCAGACAAAGATCTTCCATCTGCTGATTCACTCCCTGAATGCCTGCAGCAACCAAGGCTGAGCCAGGTTAATGCAGGAACCCAGAACTCAGTCTGGTCTCCCTTGTGAGTGGTAGAGACCCAACTACTTGAATGGTAATTTTGTGTTTAGGTTTTTTAGTAACTGATATATTCTCTCTCTCTCTCTCTCTCTTTGTTTTTTTTTTTTTTTTTGATAGCAGAGTTAAGACAGTGAGAGAGAGAGACAGAGAGAAAGGTCTTCCTTTTGCTGTTGGTTCACCCTCCAGCTGGCACGCTGCGGCCAGCACACTGCAGTGATCTGAAGCCAGGAGCCAGGTGCTTCTCCTGGTCTCCCATGGGGTGCAGGGCCCAAGGACTTGGGCCATCCTCCACTGCACTCCCTGGCCACAGCAGAGAGCTGGCCTGGAAGAGGGGCAACGGGGACAGAATATTGCACTCCGACTGGGACTAAAACCTGGTGTAGTGGTGCCGCAAGGCAGAGGATTAACCTATTGAGCCGCGATGCTGGCCGTATATTCTCTTCTATTGCTGCTACATCTTATTATTTTATTTGACAGATAGAGTTAGACAGTGAGAGATAGAGACAGAGAGAAAGGTCTTCTTTCTGTTGGTTCACCCCCCAAATGGCCACTTCGGCCAGAGCTATGCTGATCTGAAGCCAGGAGCCAGGTGCTTCTTCCTGGTCTTCCACGCAGGTGCAGGTACCCAAGTACTTAGACCATCCTCCACTGCCTTCCTGGGCCACAGCAGAGAGCTGGACTGGAAGAGGAACAGCCAGGACTGGAACCAGTGCAGGTGAAGGATTAACCAAGTGAGCCACGGCACTGGCCTCAAGACCCATCTACTTGAGCCATCATCTGTTGCACCAGTGGCCCGTTAACTCTTTTTCTTCTTATTTTTTTAATTTGGTTGGAATCCCATAAATAGATATGAGTATTTTATTTACAAGGATAGTGTAATTTTTCTTTTTATTTGAAAGGCAGAGTTACAGAGAGAGGGAGAGACAGACAGGGAAACAGAGATCTTCCATCTGCTGGGTCACTCCCCAAATGGGCACAGCGCCGAAGGCTTGGTGAGGCCAAGGACCAGGAGCTTCATCCAGTCTCCCACATGCATAGCAGGGGCCCAAGGACCTGGGCCATCCTCTGCTGCTTTCCCAGGCATGTTAGCAGGAAACTGGATGGGAAGTGGAGCAGCCAGGACCTGAACTTGCACCCACATAGGACGCAGCTTTGGAGGCAGCAGCTTAACTTACTACACCACAACGCCAGCCCCATCCTTAACTGACCCTGGTTCCAGGGAAGGCTTGTCAATTGCAATGAGCACTTCTATCTTACATCTTTAGGGATAGGGATGAGTTCCTTAGCTTGAAGCTAGGTTGTATGGGTACTTAGCAGTGGGTAAGACATTAAATATGTTGAAATCCAAGTTGAAATTAAGCATTCACTTCAAGAGCAAAAACCACTGGGCAATGATCCATAGAGGAAGGGGTCCAGTGAAAGCAGCTTACCCCGGGTGGTCCCTCGTGTGGTACCTTGTTAGGGTTGGAGTTGATGCCCCTTCTGACAGGTTGGGTACTTGGCAGGGGCTAGGAAGGGGAGGCCTATTTTCTAAAGATTTATTTATTTATTTGAAAGGCAGAGTTACAGAGAGGAAGAAGCAGATAGAGAGAAGTCTTACATCTGCTGGTTCGCTCCCCAAATGGCTGCAATGGCCAGAGCTGGGCTGATCCAAAGCCAGGAGCCAGAAGCTTCTTTCTGGGTCTCCTACACAGGTGTGGGGGCCCAAGCACTTGAGTCATCTTCTGTTGCTTTCCCAGGCCATAGCAGAGAGCTGGATTGGAAGTGGAGCAGCCAGGACTTGAACCGGCACCCATATGGGATGCCGGCACTGCAGGCAGCAGCTTTATCTGCTATGCCGCAGCACCAGCCCCACCTGTATTTTTGACTGATGGCATTGACTCTGTGTCTTATATGCTGCCCACTCTAGTTGAGCCCCTTGGCTGAGGTCTGTGGTATCTGCGGGACAGGGCTGGCTGGTCTCCAGAGCAGGGGTCTTCTCCAGCTGACCGTCAAGAGTCTTCTCTTCTGTGGGTGCCTTGATGAACATGCACATTAAGCCAAAGTATATTTATAACCTGGGCTACTTTGGGGACTTTTCTACCTGCTCCTCCTCCAGCTGTCTTTGTTAGCCATGCTCAAGTTTGTTCCAAGGCCCTGCTCATCCAGCCAATCCATTCCGTGCCTGCTGCCCGTGAGTTAGTATATACTTAGATGTCCGTAGCTCAGGCTCTTTGTCCCTGACGGGGTGGGCAGTAAGACAGCCAGGCGTTCCCTCACTCAGAGTATTTTCCTTCCCCACTGCCTTTCAGACTGTCATTTCACAGCAGTCCACTTTCGGCTGGTGCTAACATTTGTGTGATAGTTTTTTCCTCAATGAAATGATGGTTAGAGCCGACACCACGGCTCACTAGGCTAATCCTCCGCCTTCGGCACTGGCACATCAGGTTCTAGTCTCGGTCAGGATGCCGGACTCTGTCCCGGTTGCTCCTCTTCCAGTCAAGCTCTCTGCTGTGGCCAGGGAGTGCAGTGGAGGATGGCCCAAGTGCTTGGGACCTGCACCCCATGGGAGACCAGGAGAAGCACCTGGCTCCTGGCTTTGGATCAGTGCGGTGCACTGGCCACAGCGGCCATTGGAGGGTGAACCAACGGTAAAGGAAGACTTTTCTCTCTGTGTCTCTCTCTCACTGTCCACTCTGCCTGTCCAAAAAAAAAAATATATATATATATATATATGGTTAGGCATTTGCCTTGCATGAGTAAGTGTTGATTGATGGGTAGTGGAGTAGCAGGAGGTAGTGTACTAGTGTGGGAGCCCTTGTTCATTGACTCACTTCTGCCTTAATGCCTTTCTTCGTTTCCTCTGGGTAACCACTTAACACCTGCTGCCGGAGGGCTTCTGCACACCACTTTGGGCCAGGCAGATCAACATAGCCTTGAACTCAGGAGGAAAAGCCCGAGTTGTAGAATTGTGATGACCCACAGCCAGGATTTTAGTCTCTAGTAGGTCCCAGTAGCAAACTAAAAGCTGTTTTTCAAAAGGACAGTGGCTATTCAACAAAAATAGATTCCTAGATTGTAAGTCCAGGAGTCTCCTGAGTTTTCTGTTGGAGTTTATCATATTGGGTCCTCTGAGTTATAAGGACAAAGCTGCCTACATTTCATTCAGTGGCAACTGGTGAGAGCCTTTTTTTTTTTTCTTAAGATTTCTTTATTCCAAAGGAAAAGTTAGGGAAAGAGGCCTTCCATCCACTGGTTCACTCCTCAGATGGCAGCAGAGGCTGGGGCTGGGCTAGGCGGAAGCCAGGAGCAGGAGCTTAGAACTTACTCAGCCTCCAGGATCCTGCTCTGCTAAGGGAAAAGAATGGAATTTTATTCTGATGAGTCTCCTATTTTGATTCTTGAATTGTAAGGGACCTAACTCAAGGCTGCCCCTTGAAAACTATATGATTTATTTTTTGGAGAACTTTTATTTTCCTTTTGAAAATTTTATTTTGAAAATAAAAGTGAAATATAAAAATACCTAAATAACTTTTTCTGTGATGACACAAGCACTTGTCTTAAAGTCAAGCCATAATCTCTCATACTTTTTTGGTATTACTGATCTCACAGTAAAATCAGCTTCATAATAACTTGGAAATCTCAATGTTCCTCTTTCTAGATGAATTCTTTCCTGTGTTTTTTCTTGTTCGCTGTATTAATTGGTCGGAAGGAACTTTTTGCTGCGTTTGGTTTTTATGACAGCCAACCCACTCTCATTGGACTACTGATCATCTTCCAGTTTATTTTTTCGCCATATAATGAGGTAATGTATAATTAAAGTGGTCTCACACTTGTCCTTGCCTGTTTCAAATCTAGAACCCTTAGGATGTGTAAAAGAATGAAAACCATATAGATTTAACACATAAATGATTCAAAATCTTTTAGTCCCTTGATTTACTGACCAGTCTGAGAATGTAGCAGAAAAATTAAAGCTCAATTGAGTAAATAAACACGTGTATACTGTTAGTGGGAAAAAACTGAGAATTAGACTTTAGTGATGAAAGTTTGATGTAATACGTACCTCACAAATGTGGTAGATTATCTGAATACTGTGTCCTAGGCTTGGGTGAAAAGCTGTGTCCCAGGAGACAAAGCATAATAAATAAATAAATAAATAAATGGCTAAATTAAGAGAGGCTGTGTGATATTGTCTCTCTAACTGCAGTTGTCTATGGCCAACTGCCTCCAAGAGCCTTGGGTTCCACTCAGGACCTGCTAAATCAAGTCGGATGCTTCATGGTAAGGGAAGTTAAAAATAACCGTTCTGAGATTGTCTAGCAGGGAGATTCCATACATGTGATAAGATACAGATTTCTGAGTCTGTGTGACAAATCTGACAAGGGCAACATTTCATCGGATTTGGTAAGACTTCCATAGTTACCAGAGAAGTAATATTGGGGATCCTGAGCTGTCTCCATTCAGAACAGGGGACGGGTTGTAGAGTTAAAGCTTTAAGATAAACTAAATGGGCCAGTGCCATGGCTCAATAGGCTAATCCTCTGCCTGCGGCACCAGCACACCGGGTTCTAGTCCCAGTCAGGGCGCCAGATTCTGTCCCGGTTGCCCCTCTTCTAGGCCAGCTCTCTGCTATGGCCCGCATGGGAGACCCAAGTGCCCAAGTGCTTGGGCCTGGCACCCGCAAGGGAGACCAGGAGAAGCACCTGGCTCCTGGCTTCGGATCAGCGTGGTGCACCAGCTGGCGGCGGCCATTGGAGGGTGAACCAACGGCAAAGGAAGACCTTTCATTCTGTCTCTCTCTCTCTGTCCGCTCTGCCTGTTTAAAAAAAAAAAAAAAAAGATAAACTAAATGAATCTTATTTCTCCATTTTGAAGAAGTGTGTATATATATTTAAGGAAACAAAAACCAAAAGGACTAGATCATATTTGTGTAACATTATCCACATAGATAAATTTTTGCAGGAAATTGAGATTTATTATACTTAAATGGAAAGTTTTTTGTTTTATCTTCTGTTGAAAATATTTGCTGAATGCCTTATACAGTTTGTTACTGCCTAAAACAGAGGATCCAGAACAGCCCATGCTGGCATTATCATTTCTATCTTCTGCCACTGTCCATGCATTCCTGAGGGACACTAAGTTGTGTGCATTAAGCGACCTCACTGCTCTGCCTCTAAGCAGCTGCGCTATTTATGTTTTTATTTAGTTGATTTTCTTATCTCTTCCCTCTTGTGGGGCTGATAATCTTTGCTGTTACCACTGTGCGTTAAGGTCATCACGCCTGCCCAATTGTCTGCTCTAATCTGCCAGACTGGAACCAAGATACCCAAATAATCATGAACTCAGTTCTGTCGGAGGGGAAGGGTCCTCTTAAAAGTCGAGGTGTGGGTGGTGCTTGGGGATCATCCCTCGTGGCATCTGTTGTGGTTGTTTCATTTCATTTCCTTATACTCAGTGGTTGATTTCACTTTAAAAAAACTAAATATATGTAGGATAATAGTAAGACGAAACGTGACTCATCCATAAATGTATTAGCAACTGTTGTGAAACCTTGCACAGTCCCGAGGGTTGATTCAAGAGGATGAGACATTCAAGAGGAAAATCTTGTTTAATGTTAGTTAGGTCATGATGGCATGGAGACGTTTTTCTGGAGAAAACTACTTATTTTAAAGGTTTATTTATTTGAAAGACAGAGTTCCAGACAGAGATAGAGAGAGAGCTTCCATCCATTGGTTCACTCCCCAGATTACCAGTACAGTGGGCTGGTTCTGGGCCACACTGAAGCCAGGAGCCTGGAACTCCATCTGGGTCTCCCATGTGGGTGGCAGGGGCTCAAGTACACAGGCCATCTTTTGTTGCTTTCCCAGTCACACTGGCAGGGAGCTGGGTCAGAAGTCAAACAGCCAGGACTTGAAGTGGCATTTATATGGGAAGCTGGTGCTGCAGGTGGCAGCTTTACCCACTGCGCCATGATACCAGTCCCAGAAATCTGTTTAAAATTGTATTTGCTACTGGCTAATATATAAGATTTTTTTTCCTTTTAAAAAAATTTTTATGCTAAAATATTTTAAGAAAGAGACATTTTTGTCATTCAACCTACAAGATATAAATATACAAAGAATATGTTTCCTTCAGAAAAGAGTCTAAAAATCCCAAGGTATATAAAAAAGGTTCATGGAAAGCTGGAATTAGGAGATAACTTTATTTTGATACCAAAAAATTAAAATCATAAATATGAAGGCATCTTCAAAAGTCCATGGAAATTAAATTCAATTTTCCACTAACTTTTTGAAGCACCCTCCTAAATTTGCATGACTTTGGCTCTGAGAAAGAGGTGTGCATTGGCTGTGGAGTCACCAAGAATTTCATCATTACTACCCTCTGCCAGTTGTCTGGCCTCTCTGATCATCACCTGCCTCAACTGTAAAGCATGAATAAGAGATTATTGGAGAATATATGGAGGCCCGCTCAGTTCCTGGCACGTGGTGAATTTCTAAAAGTCGGTTTTTGTGTTTTTCTGTTTTTTTAAAGGCAAAGTTACATACAGAGGGAGAGACAGAGAGAAGTCTTCCAGCTACTGGTTCACTTCCCAAATGGCCACAATGGCCAAAACTGGGCTGATCCAAAGCCAGGAGCTTCTTCTGGGTCTCCCATGCAGGTGCAGGGGCCCAAGCATTTGGGCCATCTTCTTCCACTGCTTTCCCAGGCCATAGCAGAGACCTAGATTGGAAGAGGAGCAGTTGGGACTCAAACCAGTGCCTACATGGAAGGCAACACTGCAATTGGATGCTTAACCTACAATGCCATAGCGCGAAACCTCCCTCCCCCCTTTTATTTTAAGGATAACATTTCCATTTATGGTCTGTTTGCTTGGGGAGATGTGGGTATGGTTCCATTTATAATTTTGCCACTGCAGTTCCCCTAAATGCAAGTGGTCTTCCCGCCTGCCATTTCTTTTCTCCTAACTTCCTCTGCATCTTAGCCTGTGAAACCTTCGGTGACAACAAAGAGGTGGACAGAGGTTAAAATCTTTGCGTTTAGGAGCTGGCGCCGTGGATCACTTGGTTAGTCCTCCGCCTGCAGCACCGGCATCCCATATGGGCACCGGGTTCTGGTCCCGGTGGCTCCTCTTCCAGTCCAGCTCTCTGCTGTGACCCGGGAAGGCGGTGGAGGATGACCCAAGTGCTTGGGCCCTGCACCCACATGGGAGACCCTAGGAAGAAGCACCTGGCTCCTGGCTTCGGATCAGCACAGCACTGGCCCTGGTGGCCATCTGGGGGGCAGGGGGTGGGGGTAAACCTATCTGTCAAATAAAAAAAAATTATTAAAAAAAATCTTTGTGTTTACTCTTTCAGGTTCTTTCTTTTTGCCTGACAGTCCTGAGCCGCAGATTTGAATTTCAAGCTGATGCATTTGCCAAGAACCTGGGGAAGGCTAAAGACTTATATTCTGCTTTAATCAAACTCAACAAAGATAACCTGGGGTTCCCTGTTTCGGACTGGCTGTTTTCCATGTGGCATTACTCTCATCCCCCGCTACTAGAGAGACTTCAGGCTCTGAAAACCACAAAACAAGACTGAGCACCTGGGCCTGCGACCCGAGACCGAGGCACCTGGGCCTATGACCCGAGATGGCCCGATGAGTTCTGTCCTGGCAGCATGTTCCAGCTCTTGATGTTTTTAGACTTTTTTTAGAAGAAAAATTATTAAGTATGGAAAAGCCCAGATTTAAATACACTTAAAATCTCATTTCAAAAATGATTTTAATAATCCATTTCTTAAAGAAAACACTTGGATAAAATTTTGAGGCTTAATGTTTTTTTTTTTTTTTTTTTTTTTTTTTTTTTTTTTTTTTTTTTATTTTTGACAGGCAGAGTGGACAGTGAGAGAGAGAGAGAGACAGACAGAAAGGTCTTCCTTTTGCCGTTGGTTCACCCTCCAATGGCCGCCGCGGCCGGCGCGCTGTGGCCGGCGCACCGCGCTCGTCCGATGGCAGGAGCCAGGAGCCAGGTGCTTTTCCTGGTCTCCCCATGGGGTGCAGGGCCCAAGCACCTGGGCCATCCTCCACTGCACTCCCGGGCCACAGCAGAGGGCTGGCCTGGAAGAGGGGCAACCGGGACAGAATCCAGCGCCCCGACCGGGACTAGAACCCGGTGTGCCGGCGCCGCAAGGCGGAGGATTAGCCTGTTGAGCCACGGCGCCGGCCTGAGGCTTAATGTTTTTAAAGACATAGTTTTTTCTTATTTTTGGGCATCTGATTTCCCATCAACCTGCAAATTTTCCTTGAGAAAATACAGAAGTTATTTTAATGAGACACATATGTGATGTCTGGATATGAGGTGTTGGGGACACTGTCTCCGTGAGGGGACAGCGCCGCTTGTCCTTTCTGTGCCACCGATGCTGTGTGTGGTCCCGAATCATCAGGCACACACCCGAGTTGAAATTTGTTGTCACTTTCCAGCTGTTGTGCTGTAACCTGGCCAATCAGTGTCCCGGATGAGAATGACGAGCAGAGTGCGGAGGCGGATGTGCTTCAGTGGGAGTAGTCAGTGGGCTCTGCTCGTCTGCCGGACTGCATGTTCTCCCTCTCCTCCGGGCCGCATGCTGACCGACGTTTCCAGCAGTGCTTTGGAAGCAGAAATTATGTACAGGATGTTTTAAATCACTTTGTTTCCATTTTTAAGAAGAACTTCCATTTTTATCTTTCCTTCCACCTGGTGAGCTACGGTACCACTAGGGATAAACTAGGCTTTTCTTCATTCACTCTGTTTTACTCAGTCAATACATAGTGCATCCTTTAGCACAGATTGCCACACTGAACAGATTTTGCTTTGTTAAAAGTGGCAGAACGTGGAAAGAAGAAAAAAAGACAGCTTAAGAGGCATAAGGATGAAGTACTGATGATTCTCTTATGTACAGGAAAAAATATAGTTTTCTATCTTTCAAGGACAGGAGAGTTTCAGTTTTTATTTTTGTAATTTTTACCAGTAAGTCATAAGGACTAACTAACTTGACCTGATTCAATTGTTGAAAATTGTAGTTGTTGGCATGCAGATAATGTTTCCTTGCAAAACAAACGCCCTGAAGGATTTCCACTGTTGAAGGCGTCAGCCACTTTCTGAATGAGAACTGACCTTGTGCCTCACCAGCTGGCTCACCTGCTCACTGGTGATGTACCTTCGGCGCACGTCTTCCAGAGTGCAGTCGGCTGTGCACCTTCTGTGTCTGGCCACATAGTCTTGGGCTCAGCTGACTTTCGAGTGGAAATAGAATACAAATGAAAATCTAGTTCAGTCCTACATTATTTATTTTCCTAAGGCTACAGGGGATCAGTCCAATGGTTTTTATCAGCATCTGTACCTGTGACTCCATGCTCTGGTGACTGCCTTTCCTTCCTTCTGTGCCTTTAAGTACAAATTTCAGTTCTGCACAAGTGAACCATTAAAAATTGCCAATGCTGATTGATGTCTGTGGTCTTTAGTGTGCTATAACGCGTGTTGTCGGTTGCCCAGCTGTGTTTGTATGCCCTAGGGGGTCTGGGTGCTAGTGCAGGAAGAGTAGTGTGCACAGCAGCCCTACGCCGAGAGGTGTCCAGGCAGCACCCCTGCCCCACTCCAGAGCATGCCAGCTCTGCTGATGTTTCCTGAGAAGCTTCATCTGGAGTCATTCCTCGACATTTACAACTTCAAGTTGTCTGGGGCCTGCCTGATCTACTCCAGCTGCTCCTTGGTCTTCCCTGCCTGTGGCAGCAATAATTAACTTTTCACAATGTGACTGACCTAGTCACAGTTCATGGACAGCAGAGGCACAGAGATGGCCACAGGACACTGGCGAGTTCCTGAGCTGTTGTCCAATCAGGGCAAGAGTAGATGAACCAACCCAGGAAGGAAAGAGTTGGCCCCTTGCACCCTAGAGTTGGTGGGTGTGCAGGAGGCAGAATGGAGCAGCCCAACTCCTGCAGGCTGGTCTGAGTCCAGTGCAGAGTCTGCTGGGTGTCTCCTGCCTTAGTATCTGAGCTGGTCTGGCTGAGCTCTGTGAGCTGCTAGTAAATTCTGCCTGCGTAGGACACAGGGTTTCTTGCTTCAGTGCAGTGGTTTGAGCCTTGATGATGATCCAGCCTGCCCCTTAGACTTCATATGCTCCCTGTTACCCCTACCTTTGTGTAGTCTCCCCTCGCTGAGAAAGCTTTCTTCCTCTTGGTCTTTTTCATCAAGCCTTTGGATACTTTTGTACATAGCTACTTTATGTGGCTTTGACTCCATCAACAGAAGAAGGCTGACTACCACCAGAGTGCTTGAAGTTCTCTCCTGGGGGCTACAGGAGGAAAATTACAGGGGGCCGGTGTTGGCACAGCCAGTTAAGCCACCACTTTTGACACTGGCATCCCTTATCAAAGCGCTGTGAGTCACCGCTACTCTGCCTCTGATCCAGCTCCTGCTAATGCACCCGGAAAGCAGTGGAAGATGGCCCAGGTACTTGGCTCCTTGCCATTCACATGGGAGATGCAGATGGAATTCCAGGCTTCTGGCTTCAGCTGGACCAGCTGGGATGTTGTAGCTATTTGGAGAGTAGACCAGAATCTCTCTCTCTCTCTCTCTCCCTCTCTCCCTCTCTCTTTCCCTCTCCTTGTCCCTCTGCCTCCTTCCCTCTTTCCCTCCCTCCCTTCTCTCTCCTTCTCTCCCCACCTTCCAAATAAATAAATCTTTAAAAAGAAAGTTATGGAGGACTTGTCATCCAAAACCTTTTGAAGACCACAGCGATGTAAGTACTTGAAGGCACTGGGTGTCAGGCTGAGTATATATAATTCGATGGATGGGCAAAAAAGAACCCATCCTGGAATGGGCTAGGCTAGCCCTGTTCAAATGATATGGCAAGGAAGCCTTGGGCTCTTAGGATCCAGGATGGCTTCCAGGGAGGAGGATTCCCTTAACAGCTTGGCCAGAGACAATGCCCCAGTGTTCTGAGAACCTGGGAAGCAAGCACTGCCCATACCTGGTGAGCAGGGAACAGCCTCTGTCCTTGGGTGAGAGGTCCCACTGGCTCTCCGGGTAGTGGTTAATACAGCAGTGCCCATATGGGATGGCGGCGCCACAGGCAGAGGCCCAGCCCACTATGCCCCGGCAGTCCCCTCTGTATTGGTGGTTTTGTTTTCTGACTTTGGTGCTGATTCATTTGAGAGATTTGCCTAATTGCAGTATGTTGCAAATAACTGTCTTGTTTGTAGTTGTTACTCTTGCTGTGCCTACTTTGTGAATTATGCCTTATCATAAGTATGTAAGTATAGGAAAAAATGTAGTATATATAGGGTTTATCACTGTCTTATGGCTTCTGACGGCCATTGGGTGATCTTGGAAGGTATCCCCAACAGATGAGAGGGGACTACTGTATCACTTAGGGTCAGGAGCAGTGCTCCTGCAATCCAGTGTACCACTTATTCGTAAGACTTTGGGGGAAAGAAACTTTTCTGAGCCTCCACGTTTCTCCACCTGTTATTTAGCCAATATTGAGTTGCCATTCTACACCCAGCTAGGCTCTGGGTGCTAGAGAGTATATTAGTAAGTTAAAATCCTCCTCCTCCTGGACTTTACATCCTAGCGTAGGGGAGACAACCAAACTATATGTTGCAATTTTAAACATAGTGGTCCCTAAAAGGCATCCCCGGAGGTCATGTTTGAACCAAGACCTAAAGAAAGTAAGGGTTGGTCTAGGCAGGTGTCAGAGGGAAGAGTGAGATGCAAGTGGAAAGATCTGGCTGTTAAAGGCTAGCCTGGTGTGTTCGAAAAACAGCCAGAATGGTGTATGCTAGGGGGCAATGCTGGGTTGGGGGCAGATTTACAGGGCCTTGTAGGCTATTGAAAGAACCCAGGATTGGGGCTGGCACTGTGGCACAGTGGGTTAACGCCCTGGCCTGAGGCATTCCATATGGGCACTGGTCCGAGACCCGGCTGCTCCACTTCTGATCCAGCTCTCTGCTATGGCCTGGGAAAGCAGTAGAGAATGGCCCAAGTCCTTGGGTCCCTGCACTGCATGGGAGATTGGGGGGGAAGCTCCTGGCTCCTGGCTTTGGATCGGCGCAGCTTTGGCCATTGTGGCCAACTGGAGAGTGAACCAGCAGATGGAAGACCTCTCTCTCTCTCTCTCTCTCTGTGTGTGTGTGTGTTTTTGTGTAACTCTGACTTTCAAATAAATAAATAAATCTTAAAAAAAAAAAAACCCTCAGGATTTTATTGCATGAGGCAGGATTCCATGGTAGGGTTTTGGGCCAAGCAGCACCATGATATTTAATTTCAACAGGATCGGCCTGGCCTCTGTGTTGAGGGACAAGGGTGGAGCCAGGGACTGGGCGGAGACTCTTGTGGTACCTCTGCAGGAGATAATGGTGCTGGACTGAAGAGGTGGGCCTGGAGGTGGGAAAGTGGTTTGACTCCAGGTACGTTCTGAAGGCTGAGCCAACAGGATTTGCTGATGGGTCAGATGTGGGGAAAGTGGGAGTGGTGGATGACTCCAGTGCATGTGGCGTGGGTGACTGGGAGGACGGATTTATCAGTAATGACAGGAGTGGGATAGCTTGGAGGGGAAGGTCAGAAACTCAATTTTGGACACATTACATTTGCCATGTGGGGAGGCCTAGTGGGTTAAGTCCCCACTGGTGACGGCAGCATCCCCTGTTGGAGTGCTGGTTAGAGTCCTGGCTGTTCTGATCCAGCTCCCTAATACCCTTGGGAAGGCAGTGGGTGATGGCCCAAGTACTTGGGTCCCTGCTTTCCAGGTGAGTACCCAGATGGAGTTCCAGGTTCCTGGCTTCAGCCTGGACCAGCACCAGCCGTTGCCGCCATTTGCAGAGTGAATTAACAATGGAAGATTTTTCTTTCTATATCTCCCTTTCTCTGTCACTCTGCCTTTCAAACAAATATTTTTAAAAAATTGAGATGCAGGGACAGCATGGTGAGCTAGAAGCCAAATTAGACAATCCTTTATTCTCCTGTTTTTGGGAGCAAAGATTGGGATGACAGTTGGAGGCAGAGGTGGGGCTGAGAGAAGCACTGTACTTTTTTGACATGACAAGTGGGGCTTACCTGCTTTGCAGGGCTGTTACAGAGAGAGAATGAGATTGTGTTTGGAGGATGCCGACAGGGAGGGCTCCTGACTGGCACTTGTTCATGATGACACTGATCAGTCACTTTGATGCACAGCACTACATCATCGCCAGCGTCCTAACCCCCGGGGTGCTGCGAGGTCCCCAGAAGACTGGGCTTTGGAAGAGAAGGCAGCAGGAGCAGGGGCAACCTGCCTCAGGCCCTGGAATTTTGCAGTGTTATTTAGCTGCTGAATTGAGGAAACATGCTAATGAGTCGCAAGATCAGCCATGAGGATGCCTACGCAGGTGTGCAGTAGTGACAGGTTAGCTTGGGAGAAGGGAAAGGAAGGGGCATGCGCTGGTCACACAAGCAACAGGCACAGTGTGCTGAAGCCCAGCTAAGGAAGGAACAGCTGGGAGCTGGCACAGCTGCAGTGGGCCGGACCAGGGTCGGGCACAGGGGGCGGTCAGAGGCAAGTGGGAGACTGGTGAGTGATCTCACAGACTGGCACCCCCAGGGAATTGTCTGTAGGAATGGTTCTCCTTTAAGCCCCTTACACGCCTGAGCCCGGAGGAATGGGAAGTGACCGCACGAGCCTCCAATGGACCCAGGCTCAGGGAACGTGGCAGAGGGGACAAAGGCGGGCCCCAGGAGCAGCGTGGCTCTCTCAGCCCAGGCTTTCAAGCACTGGGACCAAGGAAGGGGGCCCAGCCTCCCAGCGACAGAACATCAGAGAGCCTGCTGAGGGGGAGGTAGAAGGGAGGGGGCTGCCTCTGCTGATGTGCGGGCTTGGAGCCAAGTTCAGGGTCAGCTGTGGGAGGGCCTCAGCCTCAGGGCTGGGCCTGCAGAGCACCTCATCCAGGACAACCTAGGCCCAAATCTAATGAAGCAAAGAACTGGTCATGGCCCACGTCTCTGAAGCTCCTCCCCGGCCTGGGGAGCCCTGGGCCAGGAGCCACGAGGGGTGCAGAGCAGATCTGAGCCAAACCCATTGGACTTTCATCAGCAGGGCCCTGTCACAGACAGGGGAAGCCCGGGAAGGGAGGACCAGCTCTTGCAGCCCCACAGCAGCAGCTCCTGCCCCAGGGCTGGCACACAGCAGCAATGACTCCCAGGGGACCTCCCGGCTGCTATCCTGGGACACATAGGGCGCAGCTGAGCCCCTGCCACAGCTGCCCAGAGTTACCCAGGAGGTCACCATCTTGCCTCCGTGCCCAGGCTCCCCCCACACCCTGCCTACCCCTTCCGGCCCCCTGACCACCTGCCCGGACAACCACCTCCCAGCCCCAGTGCACAGGAAATCGAGCCCAACGGCACACATCCTGGTTTGTGCCCAAGATGGGGGCTTTTATTTACAGAAAAGCCTGAGTGAATTCGGGGGGAGGGGGGGCGCAACGCCAGAGAGAAGGGCGCTAGGTGCTTAAATACTCAGTTGGGGGCCAGGAAGGAACCCATGCGCTGGCTCAGGAAGGCCCCCTCAGGGCCGTCGCCCACCAGCAGTCACCCAGTATGTTCGGAGAGTGACAGCAGGATCAGGGCGCAGCATCCACTTGCTCCCGGATGCAATGGCTGGCTGGCTGGCTGGCGGAGCTTGGGGCAGGGCTGGGGATGTTTGTTCTGCTAACAGCGGAGGAGGGGCGGGACTCTGGGAGGAGAGCCCCCCACTTGCCTTGGGAGCTCTACTCACCAGCGACACTGGCCCTGACCGTGGGCCTCATCTGTGCACTCCGATGCTTTCCCTTCCCTTCCCTTCCCCCATGTTCTAGAATATTCCACTTCTTCAAGACTCCTGGGTCCCACTCAGAAGGTCCCGGGGAAGTGAGGTGCCTGGGCCGCGGGCTGGGGTGCATGTCCACCCAGAGGGGACCTCCTCACTCCCCGGCAGAAGGCTCTGTCCTGGCCTCGTGCTCACGGCCCCTTGATGGATCCGGGCTCTACAAGGCGGGCAGACGTGTAGGCCGAAGCTCCAAGGCAGGCCGCCGGCTCACAAAAGCCCGGCAGCCCCACGGGCCCCGGCAGGCCAGGCCGGCCAGCCTCTCCTGGAGCCCCCGGGGACCCTCGGTCTCCATCCTTGCCGTTGATGGCCTGGCCAGGGCGGCCAGGGAGTCCTGCAAAGGGACAAAGTCCAGACATGGCGGCCTTCTCCTGTTTCGGTGTGGTGGGGGGAATTCTTCAAATGGGGGAAAGGAGCTTCTGCGCTTGCGCCTCAGGCCCCCAGGATGAGAGTCCAGGGCGGCGCACGCCCCTCCCCCACTCCAGGAAGTGCCAGCCGCAGGGGCTCCAGAGGGCTGGAGAGGCAGGTGTCTGAGGGTCGCGTGTCTGGGGGTCTGTGGTCATTACTCCCTGAGCTGCGGGACAGAACGGCGGCGGGGTGCGCGCTGGGCAGGGCTCGGGTCTCACCTGGGATGCCGGGGGGCCCGGGCATACCGGGATGTCCACGTCCCACTTCTCCTTGATCGCCCTTCTCTCCTCGTTTGCCTGTAGACAGAAGAGGGAGCCTTGGTTGCTCACAATCGGAAAATGTTTTCCCTACTCTGTGTGCAGTTTAACTCCTGTTCCCCACAGGGTGACCGTTGTGTGCTCCCGCATCCTAGGGGAAATGAGGGCGCAGGCCCCGAGAAGGGGTGGAAGGTGATGCAGGGGGAGCTTGTTCCGGGACGGTGAGTGCCGGCCCCTCCCCAGCGGCCCCCCCAGCTCAATGTCAGCTGCCACTGAAGGTGACCGTCTCTCCAACACGGAGAGGTTGGCGGTGCCAGTGTCCCCTAGTTACAGGTGGTACACCTAAGGCCCAGGGAAACTGACAAGGAGCCTATCCAAGGGCCAGGACAGCAGAGTGGCAGAGTCTGGCCTCACAGCCCCGGCTCCGCCCCCTGCTCTACTGCTCTGACCACTGCTCCCCAGCCCCAGAGCCGTGGAAAGAGGGCTGGGGGCACTGCGAAGCAGCTTATAACAAACAAAACCCCAATTATCCAAGGGTACACGAGTTGCCATCGATGTGCCACTGGGAGAAAAGGCCCAGGAATGCGTCTCTCCTGAGGGTGTGGGGGGAAGCAGCTGCGTCACTTCCTGGGGAGGGGATGAGCCCCCTGCCAGGGCTCATCTGGGCCAAATCCCCACACCCAGCCCCACCCCCGCCCCAGAGAGGCACTCACCCTTGGGCCCGGTGTTGCCAATCTGACCCACGGCTCCCACGATGCCAGGAATGCCCCGAGGGCCAGGGTGTCCATGGGGTCCCTGTTTGCCTGGGTACCCAGGGGGCCCCGGGGGTCCTGGTGGGCCCATTATGCCCACGGCACCCAGGGCTTCACGCTTGGCACTCACAGCTACCTCTGCCAGTTGCTCTGGAGAGAGAGAAGGATGGAAGGAGGGAGGGAGGGAGGCAGAGGTCAGCCCAGGAACCCCAGGGAAAGCAGAGCTGATGGCCCTGGCCCCAGGAGTGTAGACACAGAGCCCTACCTTTCCCCATTCCCCACCCCCACCTCAAGCCCCGTTTTATAGCAGTCGAGGTCCAGAGTTGAGTTATCTCAGGTTCCACCGCCAGGAAGGCGCCCCCAGGACTCCGGACGCAGGAGCGCTGCGGCCCCCTCACCTTGCATCATCTTCATCACCACGTCCACGATGTGCTGGTCACTGGGGTCGCGGCCCTAGAGCAGGGGCGCCATCAGCGAGGAAGCCTCTGGCTGCCGGGGCTCTGCAGCCGCACTCACACCGGCCTCTCCCGGGCAGCCTCGGGGGACTCCCAGCCTTGGGGGGCCACTCACCGCCACGCCCTGTCTCCCGGGCTGTCCTGGTAAGCCTCGGTCTCCGGCCATTCCTCGAGGTCCGGGGAGCCCGGGGTAGCCCTGCTCGCCTGGGGCGCCCGCATCCCCGCTGGGGCCGGGGTAGCCGGGTTCTCCGCGGACTCCTGGCTGCGGAGTGGGCGCAGGGCCGTGGTGAGCGGGCGCGCGCGCTGGGACAGGGGGTCCCGGGGCCAAGCCCCGGGGAAGCGGCGGGACCGCGGGCGTCGGGGACGGGACTCACCTGTCCCTTAGGTCCCGGCTCTCCAGACTCGCCCTGCGGGCACAAGGAGCCATGGTCACGCACGGAGGACCTGGGTCGGCCGCCCACCTGCTCGCCCCAGCCCGCGCTCTCACCTTCTCGCCTTTCTCTCCGCGGAGGCCTGCCACGCCAGGGTCGCCCTGCAGAGAGAGCACCGGGGTCAGACGCACGGTGGCAGCGGGGTGGAAGCTGAGGCTGCGGACCCCAGGTTCCCCGTGCGCAACGCCTGCACGGCGGAAACGCGGGCACTAGGACTCACCACTCCGCCGCGGGGCCCGGTCTTCCCTGGGGAGCCCTGGAAGAGAGGGGGCAGTGAGGAGCTTGGCAAGCTCCCCCGTCTCGGTCCCCGTTAATCCCCCTCTCCATCTCTGCCTTGCTCCCAGGGCATCAAAGCTTTTCGCCCCCCAACCCCACCCATCTGCCTTAGGGCGTTTCCCAGGTATTTCCCAGCCCCGTAGTGGCACCTTTTCACCCTTAATGCCCGGCAAGCCTTGGGGCCCTGGAATTCCCGGCGATCCTTGCTCCCCTTTGGGGCCCTGTGGAGGAAAGAAACCAGAAGGGAAATCAAAGGAGGGGCCGGGGAGGTGCTGCCCATCCCCCCCAACCTCAGCGACCTGCTCTCACCTGGCGTCCTTGAGGGCCTGGCTGCCCCACGGGGCCCCTCTCACCCTGGTCACCCTGAAATGGAAAGAGGAGGTCACACTGCAGCTGGGCTCCATAACCTGCGATGCTGGGTGCCCTCCAATCCTGTTGTCCCCAGCAGGGGTCACTTGTTCCACCACACACTGAGGCCCCGCACCTCATTGACTGGGCAATACCCGGCAGGTGCTGGGGCCAGAGCAGACCCAGATCCTGCACCAGCCGTGCCAGCTGCTGCCAGGGCCCCAGCAAGGGATCGCTGTGCCAGGCACTTACCTTCTGTCCCAGGATGCCGCGGGGACCAATTTCCCCTCGAGGTCCCGGCTCTCCCTGGCGGAAGAAGAAATTGGTAAGCAGGGGGCCTAGGACACCTCCCCCACTCCCTGCCTGGCCCTCCCCACCTCGGGCCTCAGCTTCCTGGCTTCATCAGGGAAGACCTCGCAGACTCCCTATCACAGGCTCCCAGGTCCCTGGCCTTTTCCTTCCACGACGGCCATTATTTATTTATTTCATTATCTGTCTTGTCCACTGTGTAGGAGCCCGTGTCTCCCTCAGTGTCCAGCACAGTTGCAGGCACCTGATGCCCATGAAACGAATGGCTCTGCCTGCTGCATCCTGAGCGTGGTCAGCCTGGCCATCTGGAGAGTCACATCCAGTGACAGCTCCAGTCCCCACCCTCACAGCCTTGCAAACAGGGAACGGGGCCCTTCCTGGGCCTGTGGATCAAGGCAGAGCCCAGACTAACGCTGGACAGCCGAGGGTTAGGGCACCACCCGATGACCTTGCCACAGTCCAGGGCCAAGTGCAAAGCCATGAGGCCAAGCAGGAATCTCGAGTCAGTGAAACGGACACTTACCTCCTTCCCAGGGGGACCAGAGAATCCAGGGAGGCCCTGCTGGCCTGGTTCACCCTGCAGGAAAACACAGGTCACAGGTCCGCCTGTGTGGCCTGGGGGAAGCCCAGTGACCCCTAAATTGAGACTGGAACCAAATGAGTCGGGAAGGGAGAGAGCTCCGGGCAGAGGCCTCTAGGCTCCACTGAGTGTCTTGTGTCTGTTTCTCCCGTGGCTGCAAAGCTGAGCCACCCCAGCTCCCCTAAGCCGGGCTGAGGGCCAGAGGGTGAGGAGTAGGAGAGAGGCGCTTAGGCCCCAGCGCTGTGTGCTGAGGCCGTGTCTCTGAGCCTTGGGTGGGCCTGGGCTTTCAGGCTGCCTTGCACAGATGAGATCAATTCTACCCCCAGTTGGGGTCACCTCACCTTGTCTCCAGGACCTCCTTTTGTCCCGGGCTGGCCTGGAACACCCTGCAGGAAGAAGCTGGCATCGGTTTCTGCCCTGGCACAAGGGAGCCCTGTGCACCTGCCGCCTTGCCTCCCTGCCCCAGTCCAGGTCCTCTTCCCTGGGGGAGCTGACTGAAAGGCCCAGCCCCAGTGTCAGAACTTGGCTGCACCCCTGAGCCAGGAGGCGTGGGCTGCAGAAAACAGCAGCATGCCAGGGCCTGTGCTCCATGGGGGAAAGATGAACACACCTATGTGCTCCTGGGCACATAGGGCCATGTGTGCACTTTTGGGTGCATACACGTGTGTCTGACTGTAGACTCTGCCAGGCACTGCCCCAGCAGTGAGGGGTGGGGCAGCTCCCAGGGGCTGGGCTCCAGCATGGGCTGGATGGGCTGGAGAAGCAGAGAGGGCAGGGAAGGCCATGCCCAGCGGAGGGCCCAGCAAGGGTCCGGGAGAAAAGCCTTGGCAGTGCGGAGAATGGGAGAGGACCAAGAAGGGCAGTGGCTGACGGGGCAGGAGGGGAAGGCTGGGCCACACTGCGGCAGCCACTGAACTCTAGGACGAGCTGGGAGGGTAAAGCTGCCTGTGTCCTGTTCACCACCGTATCCCTGTCGCTTACTGTACCCCCGATACTCAGCAGCTATTCAATGAGTGCCTGGATTGAATGACTTTTTCCTGGAGGTAATGGGAGCCATGGAAGGTGCTTTCACAGGGCAATGAGCAGATTCCACTGAGCCAACATGGAGGACTGGAAGGGTCCAAGAAGAGCCCCGAGAAGTCGTCCAAACGATGAGGCCTAACTCAGGGACCACACAGGCAAAAGCCCGAGGGTGTAGATTTCGACCTCATCAACCACTAGCGAGCCTGGCCTCTCCAAGGCCAAGGGGATGGAGGAGCAACCTGCGCCCAGTACTTACTGCGAGGCCCTGGTGGCCTGGGCTCCCTGGCCGCCCCGCCTTTCCTGCACTGCCCTGGAGAGACAGAGAAGCATGGGGAACAGTCAGAGCTCCAGCCAGAGGGTCCCTGACTCACATCCAAATGCAAGGAGGGAAACCAAGAGCCAGAGGCAGGAAGAGCCTGACGTGACGCCCTGGAGGATCTCAGGCCCCAGCCCCAGGATTGATGTGATGGGAGGAGAGACCCTGGCCCACCCCCCTCCCACCCCCAGGCTGACCCCTCTCCTACCTTCATGCCAGGTACGCCTGGGGTCCCATCCTTGCCGTTGATGCCTGGGGGGCCCTGCTTGGAGGGAAAGTTCAGGGGAGACTCGCATTGGGGTGATGCATGGGGTTAGGCCACTCCCCCCACCCTCCCAACCCCATGGCAGCTGCAGCGTGCAGGGAGGGCGTGGGTCTGGTTGGGGGGGGGCGGTGCTGGAGGGCAGGGTCTCAGACTGCTAGGAGCTTCCCATGAGCTCTCCGAGGTATTGCCCCCTAGTCACAGGAGAAGAAACTAAGAAAAGGGGGGAGGGTGTTTCCTGAGGTTCAGTCTGCAAGCCAGGCTCCTCCTCCTCTGGGGGTTTTCACAAATTGGACCGTGACCTCTCCCCGGGTGGGCCTGGCCTCTGGCACTTACGGCTGCTCCCTTTGGGCCTGTGATCCCCTGGGGTCCTCGAACACCTGGGCTGCCCTGCAAAGTAGAGCTCAGGTCACCTACAGGATGCTGAGCCCTGTCTGCCTGTGCAGAGAGGGGATCGGCCAGGAACCGTCGCCTGTGGCTCTCAGAGTCCCCTGGCCATGGCTGCCCTGGG
This sequence comes from Sylvilagus floridanus, assembly GCA_949820135.1. Taxonomy (NCBI): domain Eukaryota; kingdom Metazoa; phylum Chordata; class Mammalia; order Lagomorpha; family Leporidae; genus Sylvilagus; species Sylvilagus floridanus. The sequence goes on from OX463225.1 coordinate 31,181,071, forward strand.
CAGGGGCTGTAGGAGAACCAGGCGGGTCAGCACTGAGCAGCCAGGCTGGGCTGGGGAGGTCCGGGGGTGTGAGCCGGCACCTGCAGAGACCCCGGCCACTCAGACCCCAGTTCCTGTTGGGTAAAGAGACACAGCAGCCAAAAGCATCGGTGGGCTTTCAGTGGGTCTTGACCTGAACAAGGACCATGAAAAAGCATTTTGAGATACCTGGAAAAAACTGGACACAGACTGGCTATTTGACGCTGTAATGAGATGTGGTTTCTTCTGCGAGCTGTGACAATGCTGAGTATGCGAGGCCTTGGCCTTCTTGTTTAGAGATAGAGAGGCACTTTGGGGTGAAATGGGAGGATGGGAAGGCCTTGCTTGAAGCATCAGAGCAAAGCGAGGATAAGTGAGGGACGGGGGGACAGGCGGCCGAATGAAGCAAGTATGACACAGTGGCAACATTTACGGACCTGGGAGGCAGGTCCAGGGGTTCCTCCCAGCATTCTCTCTACTTTTCTGTGTATTTTAAAATTGCATTGAAAAACTAAAACCTAAAAATAATTAAGTGTACTTTAGGCTGTTTTTTCCTTCTTCCAAAAAGGCTATTAATTAAAAAATAGAAGTAAGAGAGGGAAGAGATCTGGGTTCTGGACCAAATCTCATTAGCCTCATGACTAGTTTGCTGGAATTTCATTGTCTGGCCCTGGGACCATGGGACTGGATCCCACGGCTTCTCTCCAAGTTGGAAGTGGGGCTGAGTGGCCTCTGGACATGCCAGCAGTGAGCCTCACAGGCCCAGATGCACACACAGAGAAGCATATATATGCACACCTAGAGATATACATACACACACCCACAGACACACACATGCACAGACACACATGCACACATACTTACAAATACACAGAAACACATGCACACACATGTACACAGAAACACATACAAACATGCACATACAGAGACACACATACACAGAAACACACATGTGCATACATGCACACAGGCACATACGCACATGTACACACAGAGAATGCATGCACACACAGACATATGCACACAGAGACACATATACACACATACATATGCATACACAGACACACATGTGCACACACACAACACCCTTGGGTGCAGCTGAGTGCCACCCAGCACCCCCAGAGCCCTGGCTGGACAAGGGGCACCTCGGGACTCACCACATCTCCCTTCTCCCCAGCTCGGCCTGGTGGCCCCCGTGGGCCTTCTTCACCCTGGCAAGAAGGACAAACGGCTTCAGGTCCCGTGGGCTCAGGGGAGCCTCACACAGTCTGCAGCCGTGGGAGCCCAGCCTGGCAGTGGATGGAGGAGCAGGCTTACCGGTGGCCCTGCAGCGCCGATGGAGCCCACCATGCCTTTGTACCCTTGAGGACCCTGGAGAGAAGACAGGGTTGAAGTCTGTCCTGGCTGGACCCCAGAGGCTGCTGGGCTGGCTCGGGCATATCCTGGTTTCACTCACCGTCTCTCCCTTGGGTCCCGCCATGCCTGGGTAGCCTCTGATGCCCTGCGGACCCTGTGAAGGCAGAGACATCCAGCAACAGTGACTGCAAGTCCCCTTCATGCACCTCCTCTGACACCACCCCCAGCCACTGCCCCATGTGAGGTGGGCAACATAACCTGGACGGCACCCATGGGGCAGTGGTGTTCACGGATGGGGAGGAACTCGCCAGGTGTCACTCAGACGGCAGAACCTGAACCCTGGCCTGGCCTACAGGCTGATAGCTTTGGCCCCGTCCCCTAATTCCTGACAGCCTCAGTCTCCCTCTCCCCCCAGCAGCTGGACACAGCTGGACACAGGTGACTCTTGTACAGGCCCGAGGCCTGGGCAGGGAGTGACTCTGGGAAGAGCTCCGAGGATGGGGGCGAGCGGGCCACAGGGCAAACGTTCCTTACCGGGGGTCCAGGGATGCCTGGCTCTCCAGAGGCTCCCACATTTCCCTTGGGGCCCTGCGGGGCAAGGAGGAACATCAGACAGGCAGGCAGGTGAGGACTCTGCCCCATCCCAGCACAAGCAGCCAGCAGGGTTACACAGAGCCGGTTACAGACGGGGACCCCAAGGCTGAGCAACAAGGGGCGCCTCCTGCGTCCCAGCACAATGCCACCCCAGAACCCACAGAAAGGGGCAAGGGGGGAAGGGGGCACGGGACCCTCTTCCCACATCCCGGTTCCCTTGGCCCCCGGCCCTCACGCTCACCGGCTTCCCCTGGCGGCCAGGATCACCGAGAAGCCCACGTTTGCCCGGGTGCCCCTGAAGGGGAGAGGGGTCGGCATGTGGTCCCCTCCGGATCAGCAGCTCCACCCTCCCGAGACCCAGGCCAGCAGCTCTCACCTTCACGCCCTGCAGCCCCGGGGGTCCTTTCGCTCCCGCAGGACAGTTGGTTGGACACTGGAAAGACAACACCACAGGGCCCTGGGGTCAGTGGCCTGGTGGAGGCCCCTAGGCAGTGCCACCCCATCTTGTCAATTCCTGAAGCCTCCCTCTCCTCCCCTGGCCGGACCTCTGTACTGCAGCCTTGGCCCACCTCTCCCTGAGCCTCCCTCCCAGAATGAGCCTGGGCCCAGACCCTGCCTCTCACCAGGAAGTCTGCGCTGCCCTCCAGGCCCTGGATGGTCCCCGGGCGGCCCTGAGAGGAAACCGTTGATGATGGAGCTGGACCTGACCCTTTTCCACCCCAGGCTTGCTCCTCCTCCAGGAGCACATGACCATGCGGGAGGTCTGAGGTCACTTACCGGTTTCCCAGGAGGTCCTGGGGGCCCTGAGGGTCCCTCTGGTCCAGGATCCCCCTGGAAGCAAGAGGGGCCCAAATCATATCTCTGGCCAGCCCTGCCCCAGGTAGCCATGCTCCCTCCTCCACTTCCTGCCAGTGCACTGCGCAACTGCCCTCCAGGGCACCTCCTGAGAGCCACCAGGCTGGGGAGATCAAGACCTAAACTATCGATGGCAGCCCTGGCTCAGCGGCAGGGGTTCCTGGCCCAGGCTGGAGCAGTCCCTTGGTGTCCATCAGCAGCCCCAGGAGCTTCTGGGATGCCCCCTCCGCTAACCAGCTCAGACACCCGAGGCAGAGGGAGTCAAGTGGAGCTCACCTTGGGGCCTGGGATTCCGATCTCTCCAGGGAGGCCGACAGGTCCAGGTGGTCCCTGGGGAGCAGAGATGTGGCTGGTCAAGATTCCCCGAAGGCTCAGGCCACCTGGGACTTTTTGACCAACCCCAGACAGAGAGGTTAGGGCTCACAGGAGCAGAGAATTCCAGATGGAGCGCATAGCACCAGAGTGGGCTGGCCTGGCCCCCCTCCCCGCCACGCCGCCCCATCCCTGACACGGTTCTGGCACGCTGCCCCGCCCCTCAGGGCAAGTCCTCTGGAAGCCCTTCTGTTGTCCCTGCAGACTCACAGGTGGTCCAGCGAAACCAGGGCCCTGGAACAGAAGGGAAAGAGATTGGGCTCATGGCTCCCGGTCAGGTCCTCCCTGCCCGCCCTCCCCAAGCCCTTGCAGGTTGCACTCACCGGCAGGCCTGGAGGGCCGGGGAGCCCAGGCTGGCCCTGCAAGGGGAAGGGCAGAGGCTCAGAGCCGGGGGTTGCCTGGGTCCCTGCTCCTCTCAGCTGAAGCCTGCCCCCCACCCCCAACCTCAGCCCTAGCTTATCCATGCCAGTCCCCTGGAGCTGCACTCACCTTGACTCCAGGGGCTCCCATGGGCCCGGGCTCCCCCTTGGCTCCAGTCAAACCCTGCAGAAGAGAGAGCAGGCAGGATGCAGGGAGGATCCCCAGCCGCAGGGAGGGTGGGGCTGGCGGCCTCTGCTGGGAGGGCCCAGGCTCCCTTCCACCACAGCCCGCAAAGGCCTCCCTTGCCCCATCCTCTGTCCTCTGTGTGCACAGTCACCCTAGCAGGCAGGCAGAACAATCAGCCTCTTGGGCAAGGTGAGAAACCCGGCCCAAAGATTTGTCAGCTGAGGGCTCCCAGCTCCTCCTCAGGGAACCCAGGCTAGACACGGGTCAGGAAGGTCCATCCGCCATCGTTCACTTTCTGAGCTTCAGTTTACTCATCCTCAGAATGGGTTCATCGTGCACACGTGTCTTCTGTGAGAACCGATGTGCCAGTAGGAGGCAAGGTGCTTGGTGCTCTCCGCAGGGTGCAGTTGGGTTTGGAGGCGCCCTGGGGGCTACCCCAGCCCTGGGCACACCTCTGGAGCCAGCAGGGCTGCAGCGGCTCCTGGGGGCCTCTCCTTCCTCCTGGCTCTGGAATGACCCATGTGTGTCCCCACCCCCATCCCCACCCTGCAGGGTGGCTGTCCTCCTAGCGCAGGGGCTGGCTGTGCCCAGAGGTGGGCGCCCTGTGGTATCAGCTCCTCTCCTGAGCTGTGTGGTTTTGGAAGTGAGGGGGTGGGGTGGGGGTGGGGAAGGACAGGGCACCCGAGGGCAGCGCGATCCAGTGTGTTCAGGCTGATCCTTGGAGGCCAGAAATGGGACACTCAGTCGCGAGAGCTGTGACTGAACAGGACAACATCACCAGGCGAGGGGCCCCTCTGTGCACCCAGCCCCCACCCCCCACCCCCGCTGGCAGTGCTTCCGGGGTGGGCGTGAGCCTCCCGTGGGGCTCATAGCTCGAGAGTCTCCCTCCTGCTGCCCGGCTCTAAGAAATCCATGAAGGCGCTAGAGCCCAGCTCCGGAGTCAATAAGGGGACCCTAACCCGCACTCGCCACACCCACGTCAGCTCACATCAATCCCCGGCTTCCCGTCTGCTCCGTCTGGCCCGGCTTTGCCAGGCTCTCCCTTGGGTCCCTGGAAACACAGGAATGGGGCAGATGTTAGGGGAGGAGGGCAAGGTTGGGAGTGGGAGGGTCAGAGGTCAAAGTGGAAAAGCACTCACCGGAGGGCCAGCTTTCCCAGGAGGCCCCTTGTCACCCTGGAAGACACAAGACACAGATGGGCTCACGCTGGCCAGTCCCAAACGCCCCCTGCCCACGCTCCTCTTCTCTGCTCCTGCCCCTCAGCCTGGCACGTTTTAGGAAAGCAGCCCTCTGTTCACCTCCCCCCACAAAAAACCTCCAAATCCTGGGGGCATGGAGACCACCCCCAGTCAGGCTGGAGGTGTTACCCAGTGCACCACTGGGTGAACCAGGAGGGGGCCAGACCTCCCCAATGGAAAGGGGGGCGCCTCTGGCTACCTCGGGCTTGAGCAAGGGTGGGAAGAAGGGTGGGGCCTCAGGTGAGCCCGGTGGGCAGCGACTCCATCCCAGGTGACTCCATCACCGGGCAAGGACAAGGGCGTCTCTCGGAGGTGAGTTCGAAATGTTCCCGGGGCGGCAGGGAGCCCTCGCCCGGTGCCAGAGGCCCTCGGTGTAGTCAGAATCAGCCCCAGAGGGGCCCCCGGGCCCTGCCGGGCCTGCAGCCGCCACAGAGCTGGCAGGGGCCCAGCGTCCCGTGTCTGGGCCGTGGGGCACCAGGCTGAATAGGAGTCTGTCCAGACGGTAAACACAGAGCCGACCTCCGGCGGGGCCTGCCTGCAGCGGGAGGAATTTAACCCTCACCGCGCCAGGGGGCAACGAAAGCTCCGCCCGCCCCCGCCCTGTTTCTAAATCGGGGAGAAAAGGCAAAGTCGGGAGACAGGAGTGTGGTCCTGGCTGGTGAGCGGCGTGGCCGCGGCTCCCAAGATGCCCTGGAGAAGCGCCCAGACGTGTCCGGGGTAGGGCGAGGGACTGGGGCGTCTCCCGCCCCGAGAGGCGGCGGATAAGGCCTCGCTGTGCCCCGCTGCGGGCAGGCGGGAACAGCCGTGCCTTGTGCGCCCGCGGTGGCCGCGGGCTCCGCTCTCCGGGGCTGGTTTTGGGGTTTTCGCAGAACAAACGTGCTCCTTGTGGTGCAGGCCGGCGCCGCCTCCCGGCGACAGCAGGCATTGCACCTCCACACACACCCCAGCCCCCACGGCCAATCCCCCCGCGCACAAAGTCCGCCTTTGTCCGCCGCCTCCTCCCCCGCGGCTCCCGGGTTAGAGACTCACGTCGATGCCGTCGGATCCCGGCACTCCCGGCGGCCCCGGGGGCCCAGGAGGCCCCGGCTCTCCTGGCGGCCCTCTCTGGAAGTACACACAGGGGTGCAGCCCTCAGTGCAGGCAGCCCACCCCGGGAGCGGGGTCCCAGGGCTACACCTCCCTCGGAGAACCTGCTGGGTCCGCGGAGCTGCGCCTCTTTAAGTGCTTTCTTTCACTGAGTTCCCAGAACTGAGAGGCACACAATGTTTCAGCCCCAGGTGCAGTGGAAGAAAAGAAAGCGGGTGGGTGCGCAGTGTGGGCGCACAGAGAGCGCGGGGCACGGCCAGTTCCTTCCCGGGTCTGCCCGGCAGCCTCCGCCGTGCCAGGCGGCCCTCGCGCTGTCTCGCACGGGAGAGATGGAGGATGCTGACGGCTCGGATCAGCGCCAGCCGGGATGCCAGGGGGTGCCCAGTAGACTCGGTGAATGCCATCAGTGTTGTTATTTTTAGAGGAACCACGGGAATCCAGGGTGTGTGGCTGCCCTTTCCCGTCCCCCTGGTGAGGGTGAAAGCCGGTGGGCAATGGGGATGCCACGGGGAAAGGAAGCGCACTTGTGGGCAGGGCGGAGGCTGCTCCCCTCCCACGCTGAGCGCCCCTTCCCCAGCACCGCGGCCCCTTGCGGGTCTGGGGTCCGGGGTCCGGGGTCCGGGGTCTGGGGTCCGGGGCAGGCCAGGCGCCCTCGCCCTCCAGGGCTCGGTGGTTCACACACTGGCGCCCAGCAGGCGAATTGCGCACCGCACCTGGCACCAGACGGCGCCTGGACGGTGCCCGCGGTTGCTCTCGGGACCCAGTGAGCGCCCGCAGAGCCCGCGGATCCTCGCACGCCCGGCGCGCGAGGCTGGTAGCTGTCAGAGAGGCCGCGGCGGGGGCATAGCGGCGTCTGGCTGGAGCCGGCGCCCCCTGGGAAGCGGCGGGGGCGGAGGCTCCGCAGCGCCGTGAATGGGCACCATTGTCCTCGCTGCCACCTGGGCCTTCGGGGCTGCCAGCGCCGGGGGCCGGCCCTGCCGCCTGTCCCGGGCAGGGTCGGGCATCTCCAGACAGGGTCCCCCTGGCTCCCCGGCTTCTTCATAGCCTGTCACCGCGCCGCGCCTCGCGCAGTCTCTGCACCCTCGGACCGTCCCCGGCGCCCCCTCGGGCCAGGCGGCGGCCGTGGAAGATGCGACGGGGGCAGAGCCCTTTGCAGACTCCGCATCCTGAATCCCGGGCCCCAGACCCCGCGCCCTTGAACCCGGCCTGGAGTGGCCCTGGGACTTACGATCTGCGCCAGGGCGAGACCCAGCACCTGCAGGAGAACAAGGAGGCTGCGGGGGGCGGCCGCGGAGGCCATAGCGGGCGGCAGTGCACCGAGGGGGCTCGGGTCCGGGCTCGCACCGACGGCGGAGACTGGGGCGCTGCGGCGCTGGCGGCTGGGGACGGGGTGGGCCGGGCCTCCTGGATATGCGGTGGGGCGGGGCGGGGGCCGGCGGGCTCTGTCACCTGAGAGGAGGGGGAGGAGGCCGGCGCCCTCCGCCCAGCTCCGCCCCGCTCAGTCCGGCCTTCCGTGCCCACCCTCTGCGCTCCGTCCTCCACGCCGGCTTCCCGGAGGCCGCGGCCGGACGTCACCCGAGGGGCGACCCGGGCGCGGACGGAGTGGACGGTCCCGTGTCTCGGGAAGGAGGCAGAGGGCCGTCGGAAGTCCCCCTCGGCCCGGCTTCCCGGGCCCAGAGCCTTCCTCCCTGCCCGCAGCTCCCACACGCACCCCCGGGCTCAGCCGTCTCCTCCAGGCGGGGCCCGACTCCTGCTCTCCAGAGCTCGATGGTCTCTGTTCTGTGCCCACGGGCTCTGTCCCGCCCACGGGCTCTGTCCCTTCCTCGGGCACCCGGCCTCTTGCACACGTGAACCCCCCAGCATCCTCCCTCGGTCGGCGCTCGGCTCTAGCTACTTTCGCGCCGGCTCGGCTGCACCTGCGCCCACCTCCGACCTCACTCCTTCGCCCTCCCCTCGCCTCGGGCTTCTGCTCCTGGCGCGGCGGCAGTCTCCCGGAGGTCGCCGGCGAAGCCCGACCCCTCTCCCGTCTTCCAGGCGGGAGGCTGCTGGCACCTGGCCCGCGCTTGTGCTTCCCTGCCCAGGTTCCTCTCCCAGCGCCCCGGGCTCCCACCTCCAGCTTCCCTGCTGCTCCTGGGCCGCCACAGTGTCTGGGGTCGGGCCTTCTTCCCCAACTCTCAGCTCCTCTCCAAGGAAACGACCACCCGCTCACTGACCTGAGTTTCCAGACCCGACCTGTCCACAGTCCTCCCCTTCCTCTGTTCCCTTAGGCGGCGGAGGTTAAAGCACTTGGGGGTCCGACTCTGTCACTGGTGATGCCACTAGTCCCTATAGTCACACCCCTATGAAGTTCAAGGGAAATGCAGATTAGGGAAAAAACTGTATGTGGATTTTTAAAAAGATGTATTATTATTAGGCCAGTGCCGTGGCTCAATAGGCTAATCCTCTGCCTGCTGCGCTGGCACACCGGGCTCTAGTCCCGGTCGGTACACCGGAGTCTGTCCCGATTGCCCCTCTTCCAGGCCAGCTCTCTGCTGTGGAGGATGGCCCAAGTCCTTGGGCCCTGCACCCGCACGGGAGACCAGGAGAAGCACCTGGCTCCTGGCTTCGGATCAGCGGGATGCGCCAGCCACAGCGGCCATGGGAGGGTGAACCAATGGTAAAGGAAGATCTTTCTCCCTGTCTCTTTTTCACTGTCCACTCTGCCTGTCAAAAAAAGAAAAGATGCATTTATTATTTGAAAGTCAGAGTTACACACACACACACACACACAGAGAGAGAGAGAGAGAGAGAGAGAGAGAGAGAGAGAGAGAGTTGGCTGCAATGGCTGGAGCTGCGCTGATCCAAAGCCAGGAGCCAGGAGCTTCTTCCAGGTCTCCCACATGGGTGCAGGGGCACAAGGACTTGGGCCATCTTCTACTGCTTTCCCAGGCCAAAGCAGAGAGCCGGATTGGAAATGGAGCAGCCAGGACTCAACCTGGCCACTGTATGGGATGCCAGCACTGCAGGTAGCGGCTTTACCTGCTACGCCACAGCACCAGTCCCCTATATGCGGATTTTAAAACAATGTTTGTACCAAGTAAACTTTTTTATTTTAAAAGTTATTTTATTTGAAAGGCAGATGGACAGCATCCAGAGAGAAGGGAGAGAGCGAGCGAGCGAGCAAGCGAGCAAGCCGCTATCCACTGATACACTCCCTGAGGAGCCAGGAACTCCATCCAGCTTCTCCCAGGAGGGTACCAGGGATCCAGGTACCTGAGTGGTCACCTGCTGCCTCCTGGTTGTGTATTAGCAGGAAGCTAGAACCAGGAGTGGAACTGGGACTGAAGCCCAGGCATTCCAAGATGTGATGCAGGTGTCCCCAGTGGTGGCTTAACTGCTGTGCCAAGAGCCTGCCAGAGACTGGCTTTCAACTCTTGGCAGTTCCCCTGAGATGCATTGAAGGTGTTGTGTGTCAACGGTTTGCTCCCTGTCACCACTGAGTACTGTCCCATGGGACTGATGTACCACAGTTCACTCATTCACCTCCCAGGAGACTTCTGGGTAGATTCCAGTTCTGAAATAAAGCTGTCTGCCCCCTAGCGTGATGCTCTGCACCAGGAAAGGAAGCCCTCGCCCTCCAGGGAGGCCTGGGCACAGGGGGCTGAGTGTGAGCGCCTGGGGCGGAGCTCTGAGAACCTGCTCTCATCCCAGGGAGAGATGTCCAAGTCAGCTGGGGCCTGAGGACTTATTTATGGAGGCTCCGGGGCTTGCTTCCGAGAGCCACACGACAGTGGGGCAGCTGTGGGCAGAAGACAAGGCAGCATGTGTAGAGTCTGTCTCCGGAGACAGCAGGGCCGTGCCCGTTTAGAATCTGTAGTAGCTGTGGAATAGTCAGGGAGGGGAGAGAGGATTTGCAAAATTTTCAAGGAAGATGCCCTTTCGTCTGGCCCAGAGGTCAACAAAACTCTGTGCAAGCGCCAGAGAGGAGAGGAGCTACTTTCTTGCTTTGCTTTTGGGAGCCATTTTCTGGCGCAACAACTCAACTCTGCCATCACAGCCCAAAGCCCACCCTGGCTGCTATGTAAATGAAGGAGCAGCCCATAATATGCCACAGAAGAGGCTCAGCTCCCCTTCCTGGATGGTGGGAATGACCTAGGACCACTCCCTATGGAGGCACTGGGGTTGCTTGCTTGAAGGGTGCGCAAACAACCATCCAGCAAAGAGATGCCTGATGCCCGAAGACCAAGCCCCGGGAAGCTGAAACACGACCAAAGCTAAGAGGGCAAGAGGGCGTCACAGATCATTTCCATACCAGCAAGTATTAGGGGTCACTTAAGATCAGCTGCCTGTCATCTACATAGCACAAGGGCTACAGTGGAACATTGACCCAGAGAGGGGAGGCTGCCAGGAGGCGGGGCTGGGGTGAACCTGGGCGTTCACATGGCTCTGGCCTTTTGGTGTAGGCTCCCACCTCGGCTGCAGTATGCCCCGCTTCTGTGCCCTAGTGACAGCCGCCACTCTCACCTCCCCTACCCACAGCAGAGAGACCCAGCCGCCGGCTTCCTGTGCACCAACTGTGTCCACAGTACGCAGCGGCGCTGTCCCGGCGGCTCCCAACAGCTGGATTTTGATCTCCACACAGAACCATTTGGATTTTCTTCCAGGGCTTATCCCAGAAAATACGGAAAAGAAAAGTTCCCTTTAATTTGCTTTCAAATAGTGCTTGAATAACAAACCTTTGTTGGTGACTAGCTTTTTTTTTTTTTTTTTAATCTCCCCACCCTTAAGAATTGTCCAGTTTTTTCGTCTGGTTTTACTATGTCTTTCATTTTCTCTCAAAAGTTAGTGTTATCTCATTGTAGGAAAAGCAATGCTTCTCACAGCTTCGTCTATAAGAAGAAATGAAACTCTCACGAAAGAACAGTGTACCGTATCTTTAAGTGGTAGAAGGTTAAACTACCTGCAACTGTGAATTTCTTAGTTTCATTAAAAATATACATTTGTGGGACTGGCATTGTGGCTTAGATGTTAAGCATCCACCTGCAGTACCCGTATCCCATATGGGTGCCAGTTAGTGTCCGGGCTGCTCCTCTTCCATCCAGCTCTCTGCTATGGCCTGGGAAAGCAGCAGAAGATGGCCTGAGTGCTTGGGTCCCTGTATTCATGTGAGAGACCCGGAAGAAGCTCCTGGCTCCTGGCTTTGGATTGGCCCAGCTCTGGCTGTTGTGGTCATTTGGGGAGTGAACCAGCGGATGGAAGTCCCTTTCTCTCTGTCTCTTTCTGTCTGTAACTCTACCTCTCAAATAAATAAATAAAAACTCTTTTTAAAAAAAATAACATGGCCCAAGTATCCGGGCCCCTGCACCCACAAGGGAGACCCAGAAGAGACTCCTGGCTCCTGGCTTCCGAGGTTGTGGCCATTTGGGGGAGTGAGCCAGCAGATGGATGATCTCTCTCTCTCTCTCTCTCTCTCTCTCTCTCTCTCTTTCTGTCTCTCTTCTTCCCTCTCTCTTTTTCCCAGAAACCTTTTATTTAAGGAATACAAACTTCATGCTTTTCATAAATACAACTTTTGAAATATAGTGATTTTTCCCACTGTACCTGCCCTCCCACTCACACCCTCTCTCTGTCTCTTTCCTTATCTCTCTGTATCTCTGCCTTTCAAATACATAAATAAATCTTTTTCTTAAAAAAGTTAAGTTTATTTATAAAAAAATCCTCCATAGCTGTTCATCTTTTGTGTGACAAAAACGCTGTTACACTTTCCTTCAAAGCAATGTGCGTTTTTCTGCATACACAGTATGTAGTTAACATAAAATCTTTGGTGCCATAAGATCGTTTTTAAACTTAAGCATTTAAATATCAAAAAATAAAGCTATTGTGAAAATTCCTATACATGTTTTTGATTAAATCTAAGTTTTCATTCTCCAGAATACATACCCAGAAATGCAATTGTTGGTCATATAGTAAATATATATTAAGTTTGTCTTATTCCTAGTTTGTGACAGTTGCTTTTTTCAAATTTTTTTATTTGAGTTGTAGACAGTGAGAGAGACAGAGAGAAAGGTCTTCCTTCTGTTGGTTCACTCCCCAAAATGGCTGCCTCGGCCAGCGCTGCGCTGATCCAAAGCCAGGAGCCAGGTGCTTCCTCCAGGACTCCTATGCGGGTGCAGGGGCCCAGGCATTTGGGGCACCCTCCATTGCCCTCCTGGTGCACAGCAGAGAGCTGGGCTGGTAGAAGAGCAGCCAGGACTAGAACCCGGCGCCCATATGGGATGCCAGCACTGCAGGCAGAGTATTAACCAAGTGAGCCACGGCGCTGGCCCCGACAGTTGCTTTTTTTTTTTTTTTAAATCCTGAGCAGGTGTTGAGTTTTGCTGAATGCTTTTTCCATATCAGCTGATATAATCATGCGGCTTTTGTCTTTAGCCTGTTAATATGGGTGATTACATTGATTGAACCAGCCTTGTATCCCTGGCATGGACGTTATTTGGTTGTAGTTTAGTACTTTCATTTATTACTGGATGTCTTTTTACAGACTTCTGCATATTTGCCTAATGCTTGGTTGAGGATTTTCTATCTATGTTTATGCCTACGGTGTTGGTCTGCAGTTTTCTGCAAAGCCTTATATGCGTTTGGTATCAGCACAACGCTGGCCTCATACACTGCGGTGGAACTGTTTATTCCTCTGTTCCGAGAGGGCTTACATGGAATTCGGGTTCTCTTTCCCTTAGATGTTTGATAGGATTGACTAGTAAGTCTCCCAGCCTTAGGGTTTCTTTGGGGGAACGTTTTAAATTATAAATTCAATTTAAAAAATAGAGATAAGGGGGCGAGTGTTGGCCTGGTAGTTGAGATACCCATGTCTCATATGAGGACACGTGGCTTCAGCTCTCAACTCCAGCTTCCGGCTAATGCAGAGCCTGAAGGAACAGGTGATGCTTCAAGTGCTTGAGTCTCTGCCACCCCCACAGGAGACCTGAACTGAGCTCCCAGGTCCTGGCTCAGCCTGGCCCAGCCCAGCTGTTGCAGCATTTGAGAAGTGATAGCTACAAATAGTTACAGAAATAGATACCAGGAGTCAAACTTTGTATTACATCTTGAAGAATTATCTTGGGTCCAGCTTGTCTTCATTTCACCTAAATTTTTTTGAGAGAGAGTTTTTCTGTGTGTTCATGAACTTTAAGCACTGTTTTCTTCCAGAATACATAGCTTCAAATGAGAATTATATAGTCATTCTTTTTGTTCTGGGTTATGTGTGTTTTTTCTTTTATATTTTTTAAAAAAGACTTATTTGTTTATTCATCTGAGAGGCACAGTTGCATACAGAGAAAGGTAGAGACAGAAAGAGAGAGAGGTCTTCCATCTGCTGTTTCATTCCCCAAATGGCTGCAATGGCTAGAGCTGAGCCAATTCAAAGCCAGGAACCAGGAGCTTCTTCCAGGTCTCCCATGTGGGTGCAGGGGCCCAAGCACTTGGGCCATCCTCTACTGCTTTCCCAGGCCACAGCAGAGAGCTGGATCAGAAGTGGAGCAGCTGGGACTCCAACTGGTGCCCATATAGGATGCTGGCACTGGAGGAAGCTCCTGACTCCTAGCTTCAGCTTAGCTGAGACCTGGCTGTTGTGGCCATCTGGGGAGTAAACCAGCAGTTGGAAGATCTCTCTCTCTCTCTCTTTTTTTTTAAAATTTTTTGACAGGCAGAGTGGACAGTGAGAGAGAGAGACAGAGAGAAAGGTCTTCTTTTTGCCGTTGGTTCACCCTCCAATGGCCGCCACAGCCGCTGTGCACTGCAGCAGGCGCACAGCGCTGATCTCCTGGTCTCCCACGGGATTCAGGGAACAAGCACTTGGGCCATCCTCCACTGCACTCCCGGGCCACAGCAGAGAGCTGGCCTGGAAGAGGGGCAACCGGGACAGAATCCGGTGCCCCAACCGCGACTAGAACCCGGTGTGCCGGCGCCGCAAGGCGGAGGATTAGCCTAGTGAGCCACAGCGCCGGCCTGGAAGATCTCTTTTTGTCTCTCCCTCTTTCTTTGTAATTCTGCCTTTCAAATAAATAAATAACTCTTAAAAAAAAAAAAGAACGTTAAATTATCAAAATGGAAAGCTCAAATCTTCCTTCTCCAGACATTTGAAAAAAAATAATCAATAACAACAACAAAAATTGAATTAAGGCACAGAAAAGTGACCAAAAAACAGGCTTAAAATGCAGGGGGATTTAGCATTTAACTTAAGAGCACCACACTGGGTATGATCCACAACTACGTAGATTTTTCCACCAATGTAAACTTCTCAGTCTTCATGGCACAGCAAAGCTAAAATTTAAGCAAAACATCAGAATATTGTTGGTCTTATGAAGCAACGGACAGGATTCATGCTGTGCAGGGGTTGGAAATTGGGGGAGAAACAAAAGAGCCACAAAGAGGAACGCCCTGCTTTCCCAGGTGCATTGGCAGGGAGCTGGATTGAAAGTAGAGCAGGGGCCGATGCTGTGGCACAGTAGGTTAATCCTCCGCCTGTGGTGCTGGCAGCCCATATAGGCACCAGTTTGAGTCCCGGCTGCTCCTCTTCCAATACAGCTCCCTGCTATGGAAAGCAGTAAAAGATGGCCCAGGTCTTTGGACCCCTGCACCCGCATGGGAGGCCAGAAAGTTCCTGGCTTCAGATCAACTCAGCTCTGGCCGTTGCAGTCATTTGGGGAGTGAACCAACGGAAGGAAGACCTTCTCTCTGTCTCTCCCTTTTACTGTAACTATACCTCTCAAATAAATAATAAAATCTCAAAAAGAAAAAAAAAAAAAAAACAGAACAACCAGGACTCAAATCAGTGCCCTTATGGGATGCCGGCATGGTAGGTAGTGGCTTAACCTGTTACACCACAATGCCGGCCCCGATTGATGAGTATTTTGTACAGAATTTGTAATTGGCAGGTGTCAGAGGGCATGCCACATACAGTCTACTCTACTATTGTCAGAACCAGAATTCATTGTAATTTAGGGATGTAACAAAATTTAACGATGTACCTTCTTTATATGTATATGTATACATATATATTTTAAATATACATATATATATATTTAAACACTGGACAAGATAGCTATGGTCCCTGCTTTCACAGAGCTCGCACTGGGGCTGGGGGCCCCTGAGGGCGTTACCAATGCTCTAACCCCATTTGCAGTTCTGTCTGGGGAAGCTCCCTCCTCCCTCCCTCCTTTGCTGCCTTCCTCCTCCTGGGGTAGGGTCTGAGCGTTCCCTCTGCGCCGGGGGCGCCCTCGTGGCTGTAGACGGTGCTGTTGTCCTGAGCCAGCTCCTGTGGTCCTCAAAGGCTCTCCAGGCTCCAGGGACTGGATTTAGCTAGCACCAGGACCGTCATGCGGGAAATAACGGAATGGCCATCCCGGGAAGGGCAGCTGCCATTTATCCGTCCGGTGATGGCTGCTTTTTTTCAGGCAGCCGGAAGGCCTTAGGCTGGGCTGTCTGTGAGGCTATTGCTGGCTGACAGTGGCCTTAGGATCCGTGGATGAGTGAAGACCCCTCTCAGAGTTGTGAATGGGCATCACCCAGTCCACCGAGGGCCCAGAGAGAACAAGAAGGCTGAGGGCAGGCAGCTGGCAGTGGTGCCCGGGACATCGGGACTCCCGGCTCTGAGCCCTCTGAGCCCACTGCCCACTCTCCTGGTCCCAGGCCTCCGGCCTCAGCCTGATGACGCCATCTTTCCTGGTTCCCCAGTGGGTACCTGGTCTGTCCTGGGATTTTGTGATCCTGTGAACCAGTTTGCATCCTAAATCTTTGGCCGCAGACCTCTGGATGCCCCTGGTCCTGCCGCTCTGGACAGTGTCATCTCTGTGTATCTCCGACACTATTATATGACAGATACTGTAGGTCCCAGTAAAGGCAGCAGTCTCACCCTTTCCCACTAAGACCACAGCATGGGGCCCGAGGCTGCGCGCAGAAGCAGCATGAGACAGGGACTCATCCGGGCTACAGGCTGGCCACAAGATGTTACTTCAAAAAAAGGAAAAGATTTATTTTATTATTTATTTGAAAGTCAAAGTTACACAGAGAGAAGAGAGGAGGAGGGGCGGGGGGGGGGTGTCTTTCACCCGCTGCTTAACTCCCCAATTGGCTGCAAATGGCAGGAACTGCACTGATCCGAAGCCAGGAGCCAGGAGCTTCCTCTGGGTCTCCTACATGGGTGCAGGGACTTGGGCCATCTTCTACTGCTTTCCCAGGCCACAGCAGAGCTGGATTGGAAGTGGAGCAGCCGGGACTCGAACCGGCAGCCATATGGGATGCCGGCACTGCAGGCGGCTGCAGCGTTACCCGCTGCACCACAGCGCCAGCCCCCACAAGGGGTGATTGTGCTGGGCCCGGCCTTTCTCAGAGCACTCGTGGACACTTCCCTGTGGCTTGAAACCCAGTTCCCTCTTCACTCCTAAAGTCCCGAATCCCTTACCTTCCAATCTCGCGGTCTTCCCTTTCCGACTCCGAAGGAGGCCAGGCTGGGCGCGGAGGGCAAGGCTACAGGGCCCGCTCCCTTCTCCGATGCCGCCGCTGGTCCTGCGCCGGAGCGGCGCTCTGTCGCCACCTAGTGGTCACCTTCCGCAGCACGCATCGCTGACCACACGTTAAGAAATTGCTTTCAGAGACGAAAAGGGGAGGAGGCACTTTGGGAGCTCACCTAGAGAGCCATGTGGCTCAGAACTGGTACCAGCAAGACTTGGATCCTGATTCTACAGCGTACTGGTTGTGCGATCTCGGACAAGTCAATTGTGCTCTTTGAATCACGGGTGTAAAATGGGGAGCATACTGATGCCTCTTGATGCCAATGGAATGCTTACTTGCAGGATCTAGAAAGCTTTGTATTTGGAAGGCAGAGAGAGAGCGATCTTCCCTCCGCTGGTTCATATGCCCACGGCAGCTAGGACTGGACCAGGCTGAAGCTGGGAGCCTGGAACACCATCAGGGTCTCCCAGCTGGGTGGCAGGGAACTAAGTACTTGGGTGCACATTAGCAGGAAGCTGCAATTGGCAGCAGAACTGGAGCTCAAACCCGGGCACTCTGATATGGGATGCTGGTATCCTAAGTGGCATCTTCAGTGCTGTGCTGAACACCCACTGCTGGGTATTTGCTAGAAGCAGAAGGAACTATGTAGGTACAGGTAGGGAACAGGGCGAGCATTTAGGAGACAGAGTAGGTGTCAACAACCCCCTTCCCAGCCGGGTCAGCCCTGTGGAGCAAGGTGGGGCAGCGGATGTGTCCATAATCGCAGCAGCGGGAGGAGCTGCAACCCCTGGGTTCCAGGCTGTGCCGCAGTCCCAAGCAGGTTTGTTCTCCTGGACACTGGCTGCCCTCGCAGGCCTGAATGGAACACGCTAGCCCTGGCTCCCCCCTCCCCCCCCCCCGCCTCCTTCGTAATCCTGGCCCTGCTCCCTTCTGACCCCAGTCTGGGTGCACCTGATTCTTCCCCAACTCTTGCCATTGCTGATGAGCTCCGGGCTAGCTGCTCTCCATTGCCTTGGCTGTCCTCCTTGCTCTCCTGCTGTTCCACCTTGGGCTCCTTGGAGAGTTTTGCTCTTGTTAGCACTCCGCATTAGCACATCAGATCCTGTCCCACCCTTTCCTGCGTCCTCACCACACTCTCCTGGGTCATCTTTTCCACCCCCGTTGACTCTGTCGCCCATGTGCATTCCCTGAGCCTCAGACCTGCTTACCCAACTGCCTTCCAGATGTTCCACAGGCACCACCCACTGGACGTCTCCCAAATCCAGGGATCTAGCCCACAGACCCGTGCCTCTTCCTGTGTGGTCCACACTTACGCCAGGATGTGAAGTCAGCCTGGGCTCCTCCCTGTCTCCGCAGAAGCATTCTCACCACACTTGTCACTATACCTCACCTCCGTTTATCTAACCCAGGGTGGAACCTTTTTTTCTGCCAAGAGCCATTTGCATATTTATATTATCATCCCTGGGTCATACAAAATGATGAGCTTAACAATCAGGCTGCTATGGATTTATTGAATTTCTTTCTTTCTTTTTTTTTTTTGAGGACACCCAGGGCTTTATTTTTGAATTTTTTAAAAAAGATTTACTTATTTATTTGAAAGTCAGAGGTAGGGAGAGAGAGAGGTCTTCCATCCACTGGTTTATTCCCCAGATGGCCACAATGGCCAGAGCTGCACTGATCTGAAGCCAGGAGCCAGGAGCTTCTTCTGGGTTCCCCCATGCAAGTGCAGGGGCCCTAGGACTTGGACCATCTTCTGCTGCTTTCCCAGGCCATAGCAGAGAGCTGGGTTGGAAGTGGAACAAGCCGAGTCTCGAACTGGTGCCTATATGGGATGCTGGAACTGCAGGTGGTGGCTTTACCCACTATGCCACAGCGTCGGCCCCATCTGTAAGTCTTAAGTTTGTGAATCTCATCAGGTAGGGAAGGCATTTGGCACAGTGGTTAAGACACTGCCTGGGACTTCACTCCCACATGGGAGTGCCTGGTTTGAATCCCAGCTCCGCTTCCAAGTCCAGCTCCCTGCTGACACACATCCTGGGAGGCAGCAGGTAATAGCTCAAGTATTTGGATCCCTGCCACCCCCAGGGTAGACACAGATTGAGTTCCCGGCTCCCGGCTTTGGCCTCGCCCAGCCCTGGCTGTTGTAGGCACTTGGAAAGTGAACCAGTACACAGAAGGTCTCTGTCTGTGTTTCTCTGCCTTTCAAACAAAGTTTTAAATAAGTTACATCAGTATATTAGTCCACTTGTTGCTACTTTAATGAAATACCTGGAAAGAGCTTCTTTGGAAAGGAACAATTTATGTCAGCTCACAGTGGAGGCCACAGGATCTGGCGGCCCCATAGTCTGGTGTCTGGTGAGGTTGGTTTTGGCAGGTGTAGGTGGAGAGGTCACATGGTGAGACAGGAAACAAGAGAGAAAACTTAAACCGAACTTGGACTAAAATAAACCAAACCTCTCACACACCCCCTACCCCATGGCCCAAAGACCTGCCACTGGCCCCGCCTCTCAGACAGCACCACTGGAATAAGTCCCCACTCTTAATCAACCCCCAGCATCAAGACAGCTGAGTTTAAGCAGCTGCATAAGATTTTGGGAGGCAAATCCAACTTCACCCATCACAATCAGCTCAAGAGTTTGCAAATGCCAACATCAAAACCATCTCAATTAGGTGTTGGAGGAAACGGTATCCTCTGTCCTGGGACAAGAGTCCCTCCACCTGCCAACATCAAAACCATCTCAATTAGGTGTTGGAGGAAACGGTATCCTCTGTCCTGGGACAAGGGTCCCTCCATCAGAGGACGTGTGAAACTGGAAAACAAGCCCTCTGCTCCCAAAATATAGCAGTGGGGCTGGTACAGGACAGCAGGCAGAGACATTCCCATGGGAGAAGAGAGAAAAATGGGACAAATAGAGGAGTCACTCTCCCAAGCAGTTTCAAAATTAAGTCAGACAGACTTAATCCCCAGGGTCCAAGGCCCCAGAATAACACTCTGTGGTCCAAGCCTCTGCCCTCTGGGCTCCCAGCTTTGCCTTCTGAGTTATTCCTCCTCTTTCATGGGAGGTGGGACATGTTTGCTCCTGGGTTTTTCTACCAACCTGCTTCCTGTTGCTAGGATTTTGGGAGATCATTTATTTATATATTTATTTGAGAAGTAGAGCCACAAAGGGGGGGGGGGAGAGAAGAGAGGTCTTCCACCTGCTGGTTCACTCCCCAGATGGCCCCAAGGGCCGGAGCTAAACCCATCCAAAGCAAGGAGCCAGGAGCTTCTTCTGGGTCTCCAATGCGGGCTCAGGGGTCCAAGGACTTAGACAAAGGGTCCATTCACAGATCTTTCCCAGATAACAATATTTTGAGTTTTAGCTTCTATTGAGGGAGCTGAGGAGTCATATGAGTCACACACTTTATCTCACTTTTAAAAGTTTTTTATTCCTTTATTTTTATTAGAGAGAGAGAGAGAGAGAGAGAGAGAGAGAGAGAGAGAGAATCTTCTACCTGCTAGTTCACTCTCTAAATGCACACACTAGCCAGGGCTGGCCAGGCTGAGGTTAGCAGCTGGGAACTCCATCCTGGTCTCCCATGGGTGGCAGGGCCCCAAGCACCTGAGTCACTTCCTGCTGCCTCCTGGTCTTCACTAGGAAGCTGGGAGCTGGATTGGAGACAGAACAGCCAGGTTTCAAACTGGAACCCACTGAGCCACAGTGCCCACTCCAATCTAGATCTTCCTCTCCTTCTTCTCCTTTTTTTTTTTTAAGATTATTTATTTATTCAAAAGTCAGAGTTACACAGAGAGAGGAGAGGCAGAGAGAGACAGAGAGAGAGAGAGAGAGAGAGAGAAAGAGAGAGAGAGGTCTTCCATCCAATGGTTCCCTCCCCCACTGGCCGCATCTGAAGTTGGAACCGGAGCTGCGTCGATCTGAAGCCAGGAGCCAGGAGCTTCTTCTGGGTCTCCCGTGTGGGTGCAGGGGCCCAAGGACTTGGGTCATATTCTACTGCTTTTCCAGGTGATAGCAGAGAAGTGGATCAGAAGTGGAGCAGACAGGTCTCGAACCGGCACCCATATGGGATGCTGGCACTTCAGGTCACGGTGTTAACCACTGTACCACAGCCCCGGCCCCTCTTCTTCTTAAAAGATTTATTTGTGGCCGGCGCCGTGGCTCAACAGGCTAATCCTCCGCCTTGCGGCGCCGGCACACTGGGTTCTAGTCCCGGTTGGGGCGCCGGATTCTGTCCCGGTTGCCCCTCTTCCAGGCCAGCCCTCTGCTGTGGCCCGGAGTACAGTGGAGGATGGCCCAAGTGCTTGGGCCCTGCACCCCATGGGAGACCGGGAAAAAGCACCTAGTACCTGGCTCCTGCCATCAGATCAGTGCGGTGCGCTGGCCGCAGTGTGCCGACCGCGGCAGCCATTGGAGGGTGAACCAACGGCAAAGGAAGACCTTTCTCTCTGTCTCTCTCTCACTGTCCACTCTGCCTGTCAAAAAAAAAAAAAAAAGATTTATTTGTTTGAAAGATTTACAGAAAGGAAGAAATAGAGGTCTTCCATCTGGTGATTCACTCCCTAAATGGCCGCAACAGCCAGAGCTGGGCTGACCTGAAGCCAGCAGCCAGGAGCTTCTTCCACGTCTCCCACATGGTGCAGGGGCCCAAGCACTTGGGCCACCTTCTGCTGCTTTCCCAGGCCATAGCAGGGAGCTGGTTGGAAGTAGAGCAGCCGGGACTCAAGCTGGTGCCCACATCAGATGCCGGCATCACAGACAGCAGCTTAACCTGCTCTGCCACAGCACCGGTCCCTGGATTTTCTTTCTAACAGATTCCTGGATGTTCTTCCTGCCTCTTCCTACTGCCCAATTCTGAAGCCTCTTCTCTAGGTTTAGGGATTTACTCCAGCAGTTCCATAATCTGTATAGTTTCCTGTTGCTCTGGTAAGAAATTACCATCAATGTAATGGCGTAAAATAAAATTTGCTACCACTTGCAACGCCAGCATCCATAGAAGCACCATCTGCTGCTCCACTTCCAATCCAGCTCCCTGCAATGGGCCAGGGGAGGCAGCTGAAGATGGCCCAAATACTGGAGCCCCTGCACCCGGGCGGGAGACCTAGATGGGATTCCAGGCCCCTGGCTTAAGCTGGCTCAGCATCAGCTGCTTTGGCCATTTATTTGGGTAGTGAATCAGTGAATGGAAGATCTCTCTCTTTTTCTGTCTCTCTATAACTCTGCCTTATAAATAAATAAATCTTTAAAAAATATACAAGTGTGCAATACTTCCTTAGGTAGATGTCTAGATGACGCTGGGCTAAGATCAGGATATGAGCAGGGCTGCATCCCTGGCTGGAGGCTCCAGCGCAGCATCCACTTCCTTTCTCTTTCCGCCTTATAGAATCTGCTCTTGTTAGTCCCCTGCTTTACACTCTCCAGTGGCACCCGATAGACTGCAGGATACAGACCCAGTTCCTCCCATGGCTGTCACAAAGCAGCTATGGTCTCTGCCCTTCCCACCTGTGGAGCACCGTCTTTTGCCTCCCCCCCTCCACCCGCCCTGCCTCAAGCACCCCCAGCTGCAGCCTCGAAAGCCCAAGGTTGCCATCAAGGTCATTGTCCATCCCTTCCCATGTCTCCCACTGCTCCCCACATGCCCTACGTCTGGCTCACTCTTGCTTGTTCTTTGGGTCTAGTTTAAATGCCATCATCTTCTGGATGCTGTCCCTGTCACTCTCCTCTAACCCTTCCAGTCCCAGTCTGGGTTTTGTGTCCCCTTCAGGGTTCTCCAGTGCTTGTCCCAAGTCAGGGATATCATATGGTGTTGGAATGATCTGCTTACCTTTCAGTCCCCTCGGTTAGATTGTAAACTCCACGAGGGCAGAAACTGTCTGGTTCTTGCTGTGTCCTTGGTGCCTAACAAGAGTCCCCTATGAAATAGGAGTATTTGCTGAGAAAATTAATGGAGAAGAGGCCTTCCCCAAAGGTTCATTCCCCAAATGCCTTGTTGGACATCAACAAAGGGTGCAGAGGGCGGTGTGCAAACCTGGGGTCCCGTGAGAGCATGACCAGAAGAACTTTGGGAATTTCTGGGGATTTCAAGAATAAAAAAGAGTGGCCAGCACTGATGGGTGACACATCTGTTTCCTGGTGAGAGACAGGACCAGGAAGAAGACCGTATGATTGGTGCAAAACTGAATCTGTATTGCGATTTGCAAATCAGGGCCACTTCCTGTTTTGTGTACTATTTTTGGGTCAGAAGGGCCCGTAACAGTGAATAAAGGGAAGTTTCTCCCTTAGTCCAGGGCCCTAAGAGTCACTTGCCAGTCTACTGAGTCTGTGTGGATAAATATTTCAGGTCTGTGGCACCTAAAGGGCTTCTCAAAGTCAGAAATTCATTGGAAAGAACCAATGCACAGCTTTAGTCAAGTGAAGAACACTTGTGTGACTTCTTCTGAAATATACTTTTTAATTTTGTTGTGCAGTATGATTTTTGGAAAAAAAAAGTCTACTAGAGAGGCACAGATACACTCACGTGGGGGTAGAGTGGGGTTTTGTATCAGCCAGGACTAGAACAGGTGGAAGAGCCAGGGGCTGGGCATTGCATCCAGTCTCCCATGTGGTTCAACTACCTGAGCCACCACCTGCTGCCTGCCAGGGTCTTCGTCAACAAGGAAACTGGAATTGGGAGCCAGAGCCAAGGAGCATTAGGTAGGAAGGTAGCTGTTGGCCTGTGTGTTTGAGAAGAGCTAATGGGACTTTTTTTGTGGTTGAACAAGAGGAGAAATGTAGAAGCAACCTGGGCAGCAGACCAGCATTTGCGCAGCAGAAATCTTGCCTAGAACCTTGTTAGGAGGGTCCCAGCCCTTGCCTGGGGGCAGTGGAGGGGAATCTCTCCTACCCTGTGCCAGGGGGGCTCTTAGGCCCAATAACACTGCTGAGAGAGTCCTAGGAGGAATTTCATAATTCCGTGCCCAGAAAGCCCTCCGCCAGCAATACCCCAGCAGAGGCAGGAGCGGGGAGAAGCGTTGGGCCCTTATCTATGAAGACTGCAGTCTGCATGCAGGCTGGCCTCTTGGTGCATCCTCTTCGTGAAACTTTGCTACCTCGTGTGCTGCTACTCACAGTCTCACATCTAACATTCTCTTGCACACAGGGTCTCTGATCCAGCCATCTCCGGCGGCAGACAGAGCTCAGGCACTCTGATACGGGACCCGGGCACGGGCATACTAACCATGTCTTAACCGCCAAGCCAAACGCCCATGGCAGTGAAGTGATTCCTAGACTTGTTGGGGTTATGCACAGCTTTGCCAGTCTGGAGCCCCCTGTCTAGAAGCTTGCATCATGGACCTGCACACTCAGGAGGTTTGTCACAACGTTCCGAAGAGTTGACAAGGCATTGGAGATTCATCTGTGGGGGGCCGGTGCTGTGGTGTAGCGGGTTGAGCCGCCTTTTCTTTTCTTTCTTTTTTTTTTTTTTAAAGATTTATTTATTTATTTGAGAGGCAGAGTTGCAGAGAGAGACGGGGAGAGACAGAGAGGTCTTCCATCCACTGGTTCACTCCCCAGATGGCCATGATGGCTGGAGCTGGGCTGATCCTATCAGAAGTCAGGAGCTAGGAGCTTCCTCCAGGTCTTCATACAGATTCAGGGGCCCAAGGACTTGGCCCATCTTCTACTGCTTTCCTAGGCCATAGCAGAGAGCTGGCTCAGAAGTGGAGCAGCCGGGACTTGAACCAGCACCCATATGAGAAGCTGGCACTGCAGGCAGCAGTTTTACCTGCTACGCCACAGTGCCAGCCCCATAAATAAGTCTTAAAAAAGAAAAAAGAAAAAGCAGTTTTTGTTTTCAGCCAGAGTGGCAGAACAGGATACTTTGTCCCCTCTCTCCTTCCTGTTCCTTCCCTCACTCACTTCTGATGGGAAGGGATTCTTCCCACAACATGAATTATGATTGGGACCACTCCGTGAAATGACAAACATATTATCAGAAATGAGATTTCTGTGTCTTGTAGAGCCTCCCTCTGGAAAGTGTGGATGTTCTAGGGCTGCTGTGGGACGAGAGCCAATTGCTTCCACATTTTCGCAGGGGGAGTCAGGAGAGATTTTAACCATGACCTTGACTGCCGAGGACCCCAATGGCAGACACTGCTGGCCGCTCCCAGCCACTTCCAGCCGCTTCTCTCCTGTTGTCTCCTGCCATAGGCTTTCCTGGCCTCCTTGTAGTTAGGGGCTGAATCAGACCACCAGGCTCTGGCCACAGTCTTAAGGAAGAGTCTACTTGGAGCTTCTGGGAAAAGTTTTCATTTCTGGATCAAAGGAAGAGCCAGGATACACTCTTTCCCTCTTCTTTTCTTGAAAGATGATGTGAGGTTTGGTGCTATGGGGACCACATTGTGACCATGAGATACTCAGCATGAGCAGTGTTCTCAAACTGGAGCATGCATCCAAGTCACCCAGAGGGCTTCTTAAATCACAGACAGCTTGGCTGCACCCCAGAATTTCTGACTTGCATGTCTGCAGTGGGCCTGAGAATGTGTAGCAGGTTTCCAAGTGAGGCGGATGCTGCTGGTTTGGGGACCACACCTTGAGAACTATTGAACATGCGGATGAAAATCTGATAGTCTGAGGATGCCAAAGCCAGCTGACACTGTGAGGGTGCTGAGGGTGGCTCTGTCAGGGGGCTGCATCGGTGTAGACAGATACTGTGAGGGTGCTGAGGGTGGCTCTGTCAGGGGGCTGCATCGGTGTAGACAGCTGTCCTGCCTCTGGATTTCCTGTTCTGTGAGAAAATACACAACTCTGGGGTTAAGCCATGGTTAGCTGGATTTATTATTTATTTATTTGAAAGGCAGAGCTATAGAGAAAGAGGGAGAGAGTGGGAGAGAGAAAGAGAGAGAGAGAGGCAGAGGGAGAGGGGGAGGGAGTGAACTTCCATCCACTGGTTCACTCCCCAAATGGCTGCAATAGCTGGGGTTGGGCCAGGCTAAAGCCAGGAGCTAGAACTCCAATGCAGGTCTCCCATCTTCTGCTGCTTTCCCAGGCACATTAGCAGGGAGGTGTATTGGAAGTGGAGCAGCTGGACCTTAAACCGGCACCCATATGGATGCCAGTGTTGCAGGCAGTGGCTTAACCTGTTGTGCCATCACGCCACCCCTGGTTAGCACTGGGGAGTTGGACTTCTTATGGCTCCCATCCCAAAATATTCTGAACTTACAGGGAGCTGGACACTGCGGGGAGGACAGAAGGAGAGAAGAATCAAGGTGGATGCTTATCTGAGGCCAACTTGGTACAGAGTCAAAACTGTTAACAGGAAGTGGTGTGAATCCTCTGGAGTCCATAGATGTTGATCATGGGGAGGATGTGGGTTTTAAAAAAATTTTTTTCTCCCTCTTTCTCTATAGCTCTGCCTTTCAAATAAATAAATAATAAATCCAGCTAACCATGGCTTAACCCCAGAGTTGTGTATTTTCTCACAGAACAGGAAATCCAGAGGCAGGGCAGCTGTCTACACCGATGCAGCCCCCTGACAGAGCCACCCTCAGCACCCTCACAGTGTCAGCTGGCTTTGGCATCCTCAGACTATCAGATTTTCATCCGCATGTTCAGGGGGAGAAAGAGTGAGAGAGAGAGCAAGACAGAGAGGGAGAGAGAGCTAGAGAGAAAGAGAAAGAGAGAGAGAGAGAGGAAGCATTCCTATCCACTGGTTCATTCCTCAAATGCCCACAATAGCCAGGATTGAACTATACTCAAGCTGGGAGCTGGGAACTCCATCCAGGTCTCCCACGTGAGTGGCAGGGACCCAACCACTTGAGCCATCACCCTCTGCTTCCCAGGGTCTGCATCAGCAGAAAGCTGGAATTAGGAGCTGGAACTCAGCCACTCTGATGTGGGATGTGGGCATCTTAACCACCAGGCCAAACACCTGCCCCAAGCACACTTTTTTTTTTTTTTTTGGCAAGTAGAGTTAGACAGTGAGAGAGAGAGAGACAGAGAGAAAGGTCTTCTTTACACTGGTTCACCCCCTAAATGACCCCTATGGCCGGTTCTGCGCTGATACGAAGCCAGGATCCAGGTGCTTCTTCCTGGTCTCCCATGTGGGTGCAGGGCCCAAGCACTTGGGCCATCCTCCACTGCCTTCCCGTGCCACAGCAGAGAGCTGGACTGGAAAAGGAGCAACCTGGACTAGAACCTGGCGCCCATATGGGATGCTAGCGCCACAGATGAAGGATTAACCAAGTGAGCCATGGCGCCGGCCCCCCAAGCACACTTTTTAATACTAGGTTAATTTAAAAATTATTTTATCAAAGTAAAACAACTACATAGTTTAAAAAGTTAAGTAGTTACCCAAGGCTTATTTTTTTAAACAACCTTTTCATTTTCCCTGGAGACAATGCTTGCTCTGTGGAGGTGGGTAACTCCCTATGAGTGTATGATTAATTCCTCTCCCGATCCTCTGACAGAAGAGAAATTCTTCTTAAGGAGTTCCAAGCCTTAGCTCATCTACGCATTTCCCTCTTCTTGGTGCTGTCCATTCCAAAGCTCTAACCTGTGCTGCCCAAGCACAAGCTGGAGCTTTGCCTTCATTGCCACGCTGGGGAGCAGCCTCTGTTTTCTTGGGTGAGTATCCTATTTTCTAGAGTTGTGCTTTTCTCTTTGTTGATTGCCTGTTATTTTTGACAAAGTGACCATGAGAGATGGATTGGTCAGGATTCTCGTTGGATGCAGGTAACCAATGCAAAAGAGACAGTTGAAGGAACCATTTTACAGGGTTAAAGGTTAAAGGGTTAAAGACAACCAGCAGGCCAGCTGGCTCACTAGACTAATCCTCTGCCTGCAGCGCCGGCACTCCGGGTTCTAATCCCGGTTGCTCCAGCCCTCTGCTGTGGCCCAGGAAGGCAGTGAAGGATGGCCCGAGTACTTGGGCCCTGCATTCGCATGGGAGACCAGGAGGAAGCACCTGGTTCTTGGCTTGGGATCGGCACAGCGCGCCGGCAGTAGCAGCCATTTGGGGGGTGAACTAACGGAAGGAAGACCTTTCTCACGTTCGAACTCTGCCTGTCAAAACAAAACAAAACAAAACAAAACCCAGCAAAGGGCATGATGTGCTATGCTTGGGATATGGTTTGTGTGTGTTCCTAAGGTTGAAGGGCGGAGAATGAGCAGAGCAATGGAACACAGCCAGCCCAGGGGGACAACGCTGGAATCTGGTGTCTCTGAAAATGTCTTTATCAACACTGCTTCTAGAACAGTGGTTTGACTGGCTTAGAACTCTGAGTTGGCAATTCTTTTTTCTTTGGAGGCCATGCTCTGTGGTCTCCTGGTTTCCAGAATTGCCACTGAGAAACATGTGCCAGTCTCATTCCAGATTCTTCTCCATGTGAGTTGTTTTTCCTTTCTGGAGACTTCAGAGTCTCTAGACTTTGCCTTTTCCCCAAGGGTTCTATTTCAGGATGATATGCCTCAGGGTGGGGCACATTTTGTCTGTATACTGCAGAGTCCCTGGCGTAGGCCTTGTCTGTGTGAACTTGCTCAGTTCCTCTGAGGCCTTGGAAATGCAGGAACTATTTGTGTAGATGCCCACCCGTGGGTGTCATTACACAGCTGAAGTATGATTGCTTGTGTATGATAGACACTCATTATGCACCTGTGGACAGTGTAGCAAGGACACAATGACACTGAGCTGAGCTGGGATTCAGATGCTGCCAGCACAGACAACTCCACCTCCTAGCTCAAAGTCTGGAATAGGCACAGAAGGTTTTACTGTGAAATCAAAGGAGAGAAGGGAAGAGGGAGAGGTTTGGTAGAGGTGGGGACACAAGTTGTCTTGAAGGGAGTGGTGAGTGGATGTGACACGAAGTCTATTCTCATCTGATGTCCCAGGTGCCCCTGTCCTGGCCTTGACTCTGGGCCCCTGTGGTTAGAAGGAAGAGGGGCAAAGGTCAGCAAGCCATCACTAAGACTGGGAGAATGCACACGGCAGAACTGATTTGGAGGTGACAGTGTGTGACACAGAGTTTCAGAGAGGTCATTTTCTCCATCTTTGTAAGGGACCAGTGACCACTGATTGCCTGAAATCCTAGTACTGGTGTTGTGTGTATCACGAAACGGTGCCAGTGTGAAGACACTGGCTACTTCCCAACAGGTAGCATCAGCAATGGCAAGAGAAGGTTCTTCCAAGGGTGTCACATTGTGGCAATGGACATCCGGGAACTGGAGTAGGAAGGAAGGGTCATATAGCTCAACTCCAGGACTCACAGAATTGGCTAAAGTGGTGGCTACGTTTTCAAGGCTGAACACACAATCTAGTGCAAGGCGGTGGAGGCTTTTTAAAGAACTGCAAGTTCTTTGTACTAGAAAAACGTTGGTTGAAAAGAGTTCATCTAAAACAGATATTAGTCTGATTTTTGTTACTACAAAATACCAGAGGCAACTAACTTTAAAAGGAGAAAGGGTTTATTTAGCTCATGGTTTTGGAGGTTCAAATCTAAATTTGGGTAGCCATTGGCTTCTGATGAGGGTTGTGGATAGCAATAGTGTAGCAGGTGCAGAGAAAGAAAATCACATGGCAAGTGAGAGAGAGAAAGAGAGAAAGAGAGAAAGAGAGAGAGAGAGAGAGAGAGAGAGAGAGACTGAGAGTGGCCAAACTCAGCCTTGTGTAATAACCCTCTCATGCGAGCAGCCATCAGAGGGCACACCACAGTCACATAAGAACTTTCCACCAGGCCCTACTGGTTCCACCACCTCTCAACGGTGCCATCCTGGGGACCAAGCCTTTAACACATGGCTTTCCAAAGTTAATTAATTATTAATTAATATCTTTGAGGCAGGGAAAGAGAGACAGACTGAATGAGAAAGAGAGAACTTCCCATTTGCTGGCTCATACCCCAAATACCCACAACTTGGACTCAGTCCAGGTATCCCGTGTGGGTAGCAGAGTCCCAAGAACTTGGACCATCACCTGCTGTCTCCCAAGGTGTGCATTAGCAGGAAGCTGGAATTGAGAGCAGAACTGAGACTTGAACTTAGACACTCCAGTATGGAATGTGGACAACCCAATAGTCAGCTTAACTGCTAGGCCAAATGCCCATCCCGAAACATAGTTTTTGAGGGACCCCCAAACTAATATCCAAACCATACCAAGCCCCTCAGTTCACTTGTATGTGACAAATAGTACAGAGCTGGAGTGGCCTTTAGCCCAGCAGTTAAGATGCTGGAGTGTCTGCGTTGGATTTCTGGCTCTGGCTTCTGAATCCAGCTTCCTACTAATGCAAACCCTAGGAGACCACTGCTCAAGTAGCTATTGGTTCAAGTGGTTGGGTTCCTGCCACCCAGTGGGACCTGGTTTGAGTTCCCAGCTCCTAATGTCCAGCCGCAGCCCAGCCCAGCCGTGCAGGCATTTGGGGAGGGAACCTGCAGATAGCCGCTCTCCCTGTCTGTGTATCTCTTTCTCTCAGTTTTTCTTTCTGCCCCCTAAATAAAAATTTTAGAAAAGAATGTTTACTCTTAACAAAAAAAGTCCAGAGCTGATAGTAGAATAGAAAACATAATAATCCAACTTTCCTAATGAAAAAGTCGCTTTGTGAGTATTACCCTGAACAGGAGAAATGACTGACTAGTGGATCAGAAACTGAATAAGGAGCCAGCACTGTGACACAGCGGGTTAAGCTACACCTGTGATGCCAGCATCTCATATGGGTGCCAGTTCGAGTCCTGGTTGTTCTACTTCTGATCCAGCTCCCTGCTAATGTCCCTGGCAAAGCAGCAGAAAATGGGCCAAGTGCTTGGGCCCCTGCACCCTTGTGGGAAATCAAGATGGAGTTCCAGACTTCTGACTTTGGCCTGACACAGCTCTGGCCATTGCAGACATTTGGGGAGTGAACCAGTGGATGGAAGATCTTTCTCTCTCTCTCTCTCTCTCTTTCTCTCTCTCTCTCTCTCTCCCTCTAGCTCTGCCTTTCAAATAAATAAATATTCTAAAAAAATAAAATAAAAAGGAAGAAGCATACTAACGCAAGTTTCCCATGGTAATAGTCCAACAATATTCACTGTGTTAGCTTTTTGGTGGCATCCTGGGCATTTTACTCTAGTAGTTACTCCAACATAATAGTTTTTAAAAACTGCTTTTGATTTTGTCCTCTTGTTTATGTGAGTTGAGGGTCTCAAACTATTCTGATTTAAAGACCAAGAAGAGGAATCATCTGGAAGTCAAGAGTATGTGGTGCCAGGCCTATTCATCTCTTTCTAGTTTTCTGAAAAGCACAGACACAGTGCAATTGAACTGTGCTCAGTAGCCCCCAGGTCAGAGAGGAGTAACAGTAATAAGTAATGCAAAGCTGTTTCACGTTAAGGTAACACAGAACATGATGGAAGAGAGGGAACATTTTTGCAAGAATTGTCAAGACAAGACTCAAGGTTTCATAAAAGTATTTGTACTTGGGAACAGGGAAGGTTTGCTTTATCCATAGCCTTAGACCCTGGGATGAGTATTCACTTTCCTTTGCTCTGAATAATGACAAAAAGAGCCAATATTGATAAATCAGTTAGGCTATGCTGTGGCAAACAAATGAAGCTCAGTGACTTAACACAAACCAGGCTTATTTCCTGCTCGTGCCAGGTATGTGTCACTGGTTGGCAAAGGGCTCTTTCTTGTTGGCTACTGATTAATCCAGGCTCACAGAGCTACCAACATCTTTATTTCTTTTTAAAATAGATTTATTTATTTACCTGAAAGGCAAAGCTACAGACAGAGAGAGAGACAGACAGAGAAGTCTTCCATCTGCTGGTTCACTCTCCAAATGGCCACAATAGCTGGAGCTGGGCCCATCTAAAACCAGGAGCCAGGAGCTTCTTCTGGGTCTCCCACATGAGTGCAGGGGCTAAAAGACTTGGGCCATCTTCCACTGCTTTCCCAGGCAGTAGCATAGCGCTGGATCAGAAGTAGAGCAGCTGGGACTTGAATTGACACCGATATGGAATGCCAATGCCACAGGCCAAGGTTTTTTGTTTTTTGTTTTTGACAGGCAGATTTAGACAGTGAGAGAGAGAGAGAGAGAGAGAGAGAGAGAGAGAGAGGTCTTCCATCCCCTGGTTCACTCCCCAGATGGCCACAATGGCCGAGCTGCGCAGATCCAAAGCCAGGAGCCAGGAGCTTCCTCCGGGTCTCCTACGCCGGTGCAAGGGCCCAAGGACTTGGGCCATCTTCTACTGCTTTCCCAGGCCATAGCAGAGATCTGGATCAAAAGTGGAGCAGCTGAGACTCGAACTGGTGCTCATATGGGATGCCAGCCCTGCAGGCAGCGGCTTTACCCTCTATGCCACGGTACTGGCCCCAAAGCACATTCTTTCTGCTCAAGCTTACTGGCCATTCCCAGCCATGAGTGAGTTGGGAAATAAAATCTTACCATGTGCTCAGAGGGCAAAAAGCCAAGAATATTCAGCGAAAAGCATTATTGCCCATTATCTGCTGTGCCAAGAGCTGTTCTAAATATATTGCAGATGTATCTTAACTAAGCCTTGAAATAATCCTGTGAAATAGTACTATTAATATCGTCATCATTCCCATTTTATAGATGCAATAACTGAGGCATAGAGAGGTTACGGAGCCCGCTCACAGAGAGTAGGCAGTGAAGCTGAGGACTGAAACGCAGGCATTCTGGCCCCCAGTCTGCGAGCTTCACCAGCACACGGCCCCCTCTCAACCACAGAGAAATCTGAGCACACCATCGTGGGTGAGGGAGTGCCACTACAGGGTTTTTAAGCAAGACAACGGGATTCAACCAGATCTTCCATTTAAAAGCCTCTCTGCAGAGCCGGGTGAAAGGGCAACTGAACTCAGGCGAAAGCAGGAAGGTGACTTGCAGAGTGAAGATGGTGGGGGCTTGAACTAAGGCACAGTCACCTCGATTAACTGGGGAACCTTGACCTTGAGAGATGGTTCTGGTCAGCCTCGTTTTGATGGAATTTTCTCAGGAAAAACGTCTTAATGAACTTGGGTATTTATAAAAGTCAAATCTCCTAGGCTTGACTAGAGCAGAGGAGGTTCAAAAAGAAAAGCAAACTGTTCTATTAATAAAGTAACCTTTTTTCGTCTGATGAAATGAAAATTTTTTTTAAAAGGTTTATTTATTTATTTGAAAGTCAGAGTTCCAGAGAGAGAGTGAGAGACAGAGAGAGACAGAGATCTTCCATTCACTGGTTCACTCCCCAGATGGACACAACAGCCTGAGCTGGGTCAGGGGAAAGCCAGGAGCTTCATCCAAGTCTCCCATGTGGGTGGCAGGGGCTCAAACATCTGGGCCATCTTCCACTGCTTTTACCGGGACATTAGGAGGGAGCTGGGTCGGAAGTGGAGCAGCCAGGGTATGGGTTGGTGGTGTCACAGGCAGTGGCTTTATCCACTATGCTATGATGCTGGCCCCAGATGAAAGCTTTGAGGAGAGTCTGGTCTTGAAAGGAAGTAAAGAGATGGAGGCGAGGCTTTCAGTAGAGATAAGATAGCTCTGAGCATCTGATCTCATCCGCTTCCCTGACTATCCTTGTGGCCATCAGAGTGAACTTCTAAAACCACGAATCAGATCATTTGGTGCCTCTCTCAAAGTGCAGTGCTTGATAACATTCCTTAGTGACAATTTGTGGAGTAAATGAATCAACGAAAACACCAGCCAGATAGGAGGTGAATTCCTAAAATTAACAACAACAAAAAGGGCAACCACTGAGATATTCTCTGTAGCTTAGGTGGCTTTAGACATGATTTTTTTTTTTTAAGTAATTAATTTGAGAGAGGGAGAGAGGCAGTTCATCCACTGGGTCACTCTCCAGATGCCTGCAGTGTCTCCTACATGGGTGGCAGGGACCTAATTATACTTGAGCCATTGCTGCTGTCTCCCAGGGTCTGCATCAGCAGGAAGCTGGAGGAGTCCCGAGCTGGAGCCAAGTATGGAACCCAGGTACTGCGATGTGGGACGCGACTTCTCAACTGCTGGCTCAACACCCACCCCTGGAAATGACGTTTATCAGTCCTTATGAAGTAGTTGCCTATTTTGGGCTATGCTATACAAGCCTCCTTCCGTGGAAGTCTGCTACGCAAAATCGCACTATTTTATGAGGCGTGAAGGAATGAAGTGTGTGAGCACCAGGCTAAGTAGTGTCCAAAGTCAGCGGTAGTCACAGGGGAAAGTGAAAGGGTATGGGTGGGAGGTGACCAAGTGAGAGGTGACCAGAATCCTCTGAAAATGGGCACAGGCTCGGTCCTTTCTATTTGAGTCCTGAAGGAACGAACGCGTTTGGAGGACTTTGGGGTTACATAAGGATGGTAAGTACTTAATTCATAAAGGTGATGTGAGGAACAACACTTGAAGCTCTACGGGGATAATTGATGTAAAGCTTTAGCACAATGCCTGGCACGTGGTTAAGGGCTCAGTAACTGTTAGTTACCGTCTTCACTTTCCTCCATCCCCTCCCCTCCTTTTCTGCCAGGCTCCATTCATTCTTTTCCAAGGACACGCCGGAGGCGTGTCCTCTGCGCACATACCCTTAGGCCCCGCCCCCCACGTCTCCCCGGATTGGTCCCTGAGAGGCGGAGCCGAGGGAAGAGCCCAGTGCGGCGCGGTGGGGGCGGGGCGCATGCGCGGGCTGGGCAGGGTGGAGGAGGAGAGGAAGAGCTGCCGGAAGTAGGCGGCGGAGGTGGTGGCCCGGCAGGCGGCAGCTGCCAGGGAAACCGAGGCGCGGGGCTTGGGGCCCGCAGACCCGCAGGCCCTGGGATCATCGCTGCGTCTGGCGCTCGGGAGACCCGAGGGCTCCCTTTGCCTGGGCTGAGGGTCTCCAGTCCGGAAGCCGTCTCTGGACTCAGGTCTTCCCTTGAGCCCGCCAGGGGGCGCCGCACTGAGGGGGGCTGCGGAGTCCGGGCGGGCGCCGCTGACCCCAGAGGGGCTCCGGGTGGGGCGAGAGGAGAGGGCTCTCCCCCGCTCAGGAGGTGCCCCTGGGCGGGGGGCCGGGAGTTCTCAGCCCCGGACTGGGGCAGGGGTCTCTGGGGGCGAGGAGGGCGCGCCGCCCCCTGCCCCCGCCAGCACCCTGGCCATGACGGGCAAGTCGGTGAAGGACGTGGATCGGTACCAGGCGGTCCTGGCCAACCTGCTGCTGGAGGAGGATAACAAGTTCTGTGCGGACTGCCAGTCCAAAGGTAGCGCCTCGGTCGCGGCGGGCGAGGGGCCGGCCTGGCTGGGGAGGGGTCTGTGGAGCTGAGGGCGCCCGAGTCATCTTTTGAACGGCTAGGGGTGCTGCCCTTGCGTGGAGCCTGCTGGGCTTCCTGCAGTTCGCGGGTTGGTGTGGGCGCGGGTTGCGAGGGCGGGAGTGTGTGCGCGCGCGGGCGGGTGGCGTGGGGTGGTGGTGGTGGTGATGATGATGGTGATGATGGCGGGGAGGAAGGGGTGAGAACGTTTGCATTTCAGGGGCTCTGAGTGAGTTCTGGGCCGACTGTCAGTCCAGAGCCAGCATAGCAGCCTTCCGCTTGCAAAGCTGGGGATGAACTGCAGTGTGTGTGTGTGTGTGTGTGTGTGTGTGAGAGAGAGAGAGAGAGAGAGAGAGAGAGAGAGAGAGAGAGAGAGGGGAGGCAAGGAGGGTGGTGAGATGACGGATGGGAAAACTGCTTCAATGATTTATAAAGGTGGTGCTGCCGCCTGCGTTTGGTTGGCAGCTCCTGTCATTTCACAGCCGGGCGGAGATCTGACACGGTGCTTAGGGGCCTTTCGTCTTCCTGCATGCGTGCTGTGGGAAGCTGCCTTATGCAGTGGCACAGTGCGGATTTCTCGACAGCCTGGCCCTGGCTTGTGGACTGCGTTGGAGGCCTGGTGTGTGTGAGTGTGTGTGGTGGCAGAAGCTAGCAGATTTAGCTGTAGTGCAGCATCCATTTGATCAGTGGAGAGAAAGAAGCAAGGAATTCATTGAATTCGTTGCTTCATGGTGCTTACCCTTGTAAAGGTGAAATAGGATCACGGTAAATGGGCAGTGCCCTCAAAGGGCCAGGATTTTAATACAATTGAAACTCAGTGTGATAGAAAGGTTTGGTTATTAGGAAATGTTTGCATTTGGCATTTATAGATAATGGCTGTTATGTGTGAGGGGCTGTTGTTCGTAATGCAGTGGCTTTGCCGGGGTTGTTAGCCATGTAGTACCTTGGACAGATAACATTACACAAAAACTGGAAGGTATTGTAAGAAAGGAAGTGCATGCTTAATCGATGCTTGCACTTAATTCTCTTTTATTTTAGAATAAGGTTATGTAAGGAGGACAGGGGAATGATACATTGATTTAGACACCTCGTAGTATATTTTGGTGTCCTCTACCAGTAGATAAATGGGATGCACCACTAGGCAGGCAGGTGCCCAGACTTTCCTTAATTTTTACATTAGCAAAAGTCTTTCAGAACCAGTTGATGTTGAGAAGGTTAATTTCTTATAGGTTCATTCTCCTTAGCTCTGGTGTTGCACCTATCCGAAGATTCGGTTTAAAATTTCGGAGTGTGTCTTGGCTTTACTCAGATTCCTTACATCCTCAGCAAACAGAGCTTGGGCAAGGGTGCAGCATCCACCCGAGAGCATTGCTACAACTGGGGAGTCAGATGCCATTTTGATGATGAGTATCTCTCCTGCTCCGTTTTTTGTATTACTCATATACTTACTCACATCCCAATAAAAGATAGCATATGGAAGAGAGCGGTTGATTCACTACTTCCAAATTTTATGGGTTGCTTTACCAGGGGATCAGGTAATGAATCACTAGTCAATTCTTAATTCCCACTAGTAACTGCTGGCTTGACTAGCTTTCGCAGATGGGAGAAGCCTGGGTCCTGAAATAGTTTCTTTTCAAGTTAGTTTTACATTTGCCCTGCAGGCCTCAGTGACTTGACTGTTGTATTAAAAATGAAATGACAATGTGATACTTATCTGTGCATTTTGTTAAATAGGCGTTTGTTGAGGCCTCAGCTGTGCACTTGGTGAATTATCTAGCCCTTTCCACCCTTTGGGCCCCTCTCATTCATTTCCTCTTCCTCTTTTCTAATTTTGGTTGTTGTGATGACCATGTGGGCAACTATCAGATGCTGGAAGGAAGAGAGACTTGCATCCATAGTTTGTTTACTTGGAGGAGGAATTTCAAAAACAGTTGGGTAAAGTAGGTTTTGGGTTTATCTGTGTTCCTGATGTCAAACAGAGCTAAATGTGCAGGATTGGTGAGTGTATGCTCGTCCTTCAATATTCAATCAGATGATAGAACCTAGACTACAGACCTGTGAGCAGGTATTTTTAAAAATAGATTTATTTTATTTATTTGAAAGAGTTACAGAGAGAGAGAGAGAGAGAGTCTTCTATCTGCTGATTCACTCCCCAAATGGCCACAATGTCCAGAGCTGAGCCAATCTGAAGCCAGGAGCCAGGAGCCTCCTCAGGGTTTCCCACATGAGTGGAGGGGCCCAAGGATTTGGACCATCCTCGGCTGCTTTCCTAGGCGCATCAGTAGGGAGCTGGAGGGTAAATGGAGCAGCACAACCCTAAGTAGTGCCCACATGGGATGCTGGCCCTGCAGCCCGGGGCTTTAACCTGCTATGCCACAGCTCCAGCCCCTAGCAGGTATTTTTGAATTGTTCCAAAATCAGTGTTTGAAGATGGCCCTCCTTTTTAAAGTCTTATACTTTTTAAGGAATTATATTTTTAGTAAACATCAACATAGAGAACAAGCCTGTGTTCTTTTGACTTAGTAGCAGTTTTGTTGCTCCTGGGGTTTTTAACACTTATGAACACAGGTTCATAAGTGACCTGAGTGGCACTGGAGTGACTCCAGTGAGAGAAAGGCAGCTGCTGCAATACTGCCTTTAAAAAAAGTGCCTTATCTTATGCTAGGAGTGAGATGTGGTTTCCTTATCACCCAGAGCCCTGGAGTTAGTGGGCCCTTTAGGATAAATTTTTGGACTGACTTAACAGAGGACAGTTCCAGTTATGTCAGTGGTAACCTGGCTAGATAAGGCCAGGGTCCATTTGGGGGGTACCGTTTATGGGACAGGTGGTCCTTCATGTTCAGGGTCGTATTAACCCAAGGTGTGGTCTTTAGCTCTGCAGTTCCAGATTGTACCCCTGGGCCTGGAATAGCTCCCGAGAGACTGGCTTAAACTGGACACTACCTTATTTACCATGAGAGGATCTACCTTTCTGATGACCTGAATACTTGTGTCCACTGTTGGGACACACCTGTCTCAGTGTCAAGGCTTGTGAGAAACTGAGAGCGTTTAATGGGCTAAGAATTCGAGAGGAAGACATTTGATGGTCTTGAGGAATATTGCCTTCAGCCTGTGAGCCATCACATGGAATTGTGGACGCTGACAGAAACTTGATGATAATAACTCTTCACTTTTCCCTTCTGCTGCTTCCTATCTCATGCTTCACCTTGAATCACCTGAGCAGTGCTTGTGTTCCAGATCCTGTTAGGTATTTTTAAGCTTAAATTTACTTTTTGAAAAAGGTAACATGTTCATATAGTTCAGAATTCTGAAGTTCCAAAAGAGAATATATATATATTGAAAAGTTAGTCTTCTCTGTTCCCTTGGCTATCATTTCCATCCCTGGAAGTAACAACCAAGCACTCGTGGCAATTTCCTATCTGACTTTTAAGATGTAATACATAGGGGCCAGCGCTGTGGCATAGTGGATAAAGCTGCCGCCTGCAGTGCTGGCATCCCATATGGGCGCCAGTTCGAGTCCTGGCTGCTCCACTTCTCATCCAGCTCTTTGCTATGGCCTGAGAAAGCAGTGGAAGATGGCTCAAGTCCTTGGGCCCCTGCACCCACGTGGGAGACCCGGAAGGAGCTCCTGGCCCTTGCCTTTGGATCAGTGCAGCTCTGGCTGTCGTGGCCATTTAGTGAACCAGAGGATGGAAAACCTTTCTCTCTCTCTGTGTCTCCTTCTCTCTCTGTGTAACTCTGGCTTTCAAATAAATAAATAAATTTTTTAAAAAGGCAAAAAAACTAAAAAGATGTAATAAAATAAATAAATACATGCCATTTATATGCATTCCTTTTCAGTGCTTTTATGCAAATAGTAGGATATTACTTACAGTCTGGGCACTTTGCATTTTTCTGTGAACAGTTTAGTGTGGAAGATGTGACGATTCTGTCTCCCCACACGCTGAGAAACTTCTGATTGTTTGAAGGCATTTTCCAGGGTGACCTCCGGGTTATCTGTGTTGCATTGGAAGACATTCTTAGGTAATTTGGGGGACAGCTGCTCTCCTTGAAGACCCCTTAGGGGAAGTGTCCTGGACCTGGCCACAGCGCTCAGTAGCCCACCTTTTAGGCGGCCGAGAGGCAGAGGAGTGGAAGGGGCTGTGGCCGTGATGTCGGAATCTCTCTCTGCATTGCTGTGGCTTAGTGACCTTCAGCAAGCCACCTCACTTTCTCAGCATCCCCGTCTTAGGCTGGGAAAGTGCCTTACAGACGAAACTGTCGTGCAGATGTGAGCATGGTTTACTCTCGCCGTTGTTGATCTTACTAACTTTATCCGGATCTCACTAGTCTCATTTTTGACTATTCCCTTGAAATACTCTGGTTACTTACTGGAAGCCACGGTTGGAATGACTCACCCAGTCATTCCCCAGTCTTTAAGCCAAAACCACTTCCTATATATGGGAGTTCTGGCATTTTTGCAGATGTTCTTTATGGTACCCTTGAGAACGGCCTCTGGACGTTTCCTGACTTTTCAAGATTAGACCAGGGAATTTTTGTGTGTGGAAATTTTCTAGTAGTCCTAAATTTTACCTCCTGTCAATTAGCTCCCAGCTTTGCTTTACATTTGTTTTCCCTCAGTAGCTAAACCCCTGGAATATTAAGTTTCCTATCAATTTTTAATTATTTTACCTCTATCTGTGACCCCTTTTGAGAGAGAAAAAAATTCCATCAGCCCTAGACAACAGGAGTTCCGCTTCCATTTTTAGTTGTTAAATGGCCTCTCGAGCCAAGAGCAAGTAACTTTCTGGGTCTTTACAGCTTATGTACCTCATTTTTGAAAGTCATGGTTAGATTGACATGGTTTTACTGACAGTAATGTATCTGAAGTCTAAAAGCCGTCTCTTAGTATCAACATATTAAATCTGTTCTCTGGGAGATACTTTCCTATTTGTTTTATTTGTCCTTTAAATAGCATCCTGGAGCTGGCATTGTTGCGCAGTAGATGAAGCCCCCACTTTTGGCGTCAGCTCCGAGCACCGCTTCTGGTCCCAGCTGCTTTGCTTCTGATCCAGCTCCCTGCTAACGCACTTGGGAAGGCAGTGGAAGATGGCCCAAGTCTTTGGTCTCATGTAGGAGACCCAGGTAGAGCTCTAGACTCCTGGGTTTGGCCTGTTCTAGTCCTGGCCACTGGGGCTATTTGGAGAGTGAACCAGCAAATGGAAACACATTCTCTCTCTCTCTTTCTCTCTGTCACTCTGTCTTTCAAATAAATGACATAAATTCTAAAAACAAAACAAAATAAAATGTCATTCCATAGTAGTGAGAAAAAGTACAAAATGCTGTATCTTTTAATGGGAACTCTTCACAAACTATACTACATATATTCATTGATATTTCTTAAGCACTTCTGTTGTGTCAGACACTATTCCAGGAAGTATAGATTAAAAGACAGGACCTTTGGTTACAAGGATTTTACGGTCTAATGGAGAAGCAGATGTGTACAGCAGATAAATGATGCAACAGTATTTATCATTTGTGGCGTTGAGGACAGGGGGGAATGAAAGCATTGAAGAAGGCGAACAGATCTTCCCCAGGAAGCTATGGCTTCAGAGAGACCATTAGGCTAAATCTTAACGGATAAACATGACTCTGCCAGGTGAATTCAGGGGACTGTGGCCTTGGTGAAGAGAAAGACAGTGCGCTAGGCTTCTGTGATGTGCTGTATCACGGGTGTGCCGGAGTCAGAGGAAGGATCCCCTAGTGTAATTTGACTGCATGTTGGGGAATGTTGGGGGGTAGAGTTTGACAGCATTTGGCCCGTGAGATTAAAATCCTCTCTCTATTGATTTGTGTATGGCACTGAGGTTATGAATATGCATTATGTGTTAGGCTCCCTGGTGTGTAAGAAGCCTACAGTGTTGTCGTTCCACCTGCTACACCAATGCAAGTATAAGTATTGCATGTGAGAAATGCTTTCTAATTGCAGAATGGTTAGACAGGTCCAAGTGTCAGGCCCACAAGATCTCCACCGAAATGTATTTTCATGAGTACGCTAGCCAGGAGTAGACATTAGGTCATTTCTGGAGCAAATGCTTTTTTTTTTTTTTAAGATTTATTTATTTATTTGAAAGTCAGAGTTACACACAGAGAGAAGGAGAGGCAGAGAGAGATAGGGAGAGAGAGAGAGAGAGAGGTCTTCCATCTGCTGGTTCACTCCCCAATTGGCCACAACGGCTGGAGCTGCACCAATCTGAAGCCAGGAGCCAGGAGCTTCTCCTGGGTTTCTCATGTGGGTGAAGGGGCCCAGAGATTTGGGCCATCTTCTGCTTCCCAAGCCACAGCAGAGAGCTGGATGGGAAGTGGGGCAGCCGAGACTCGAACGGTCGTCCATATGGGATGCCGGCCATGCAAGCGACAGCTTTACCCACTACACTACAGTGCTAGCCCCAAGAGCAAATGCTTTTGATTTTGATTGATATGTAAGAAGATCATGTTTTGGATATCTGACGTGTACTCTTAGTTGCTGTGGGCTATGGCTATGTGAACGTGTATTTACAGCCTCAGTATACTTTGCAACAAATCTTTTGTTTCTAGATGAATCAGAAAACTACTTACTTTCTGCATTTTTCATCTGATGTCATTATGGTATGTAGGTGGTAGCTTTCTTTCACCACATGAGTCATTGTCTGTTTTTGTTTCTGCCTGAAAATCCTATCTTGGAAATAATGGCATGCTATTGGTGACTGTAACACTACTCATTACGTACAGTGCAGCTGGCTTTGCGTGTTTTGTTGATGGAATCTGTGCCACAGAGAAGGAATAAAGTAGCTTCTTTATTTAAATTTTTAAAAAATTTTTTTAAAAAAACATTTATTTATTTGAGTGGCAAAGTTATGGGGTGGGAGAAGGAGGGAGATGTATCTTCTGTCCGCTGGCTCACTCCCCAAATGGCTGCAATAGCCATGGCTGGGCCAGCCCAAAGCCATGAGCTAGGAATTCCATCCACGTCTCCCAGGTGGGTAGCAGAGGCCCAAGCACTTGGGCCATCTTCCACTGCTTTCCCGGGCACGTTAGCAGGGAGTTGGATCAGAAGTAAAGCACCTGTGACTTGAACTGGCACTCATAAAGAATGCCCACATTGCTGGTAGTGGCTTAACTCACTGCACAGTGCCAGCCCCTAAAGTAACTTCTTAAATTGAGTCATACTCAGTCTCTTTAACCAATATCCCAACGCATGCAGGCTTTATTTTCTAAGCATATTCTATGTAACTTTTGTTGTTGTGTCTGTTCAAATCCTTATCACAGTTGTACTTCTGTTTAAGTAGATACTAACTCTGAAGAAGTTCTGTATAGGCCCCTGGAATGTGAAAAGGTAGGAACCAAATTTTTGTAGAGTACACACGTTAAAGTGAATTCATTTTTACCAGATTCCTCTATTGTTAAGGTGGTATTCCTGTATTGGTTAATGTTTTACATCATAATTTGCCACACTTAATGTGTCTACTAGACTGTCATCTCCGTGAAGGCAAGGATTTGGGCCTGTTTGTCTCCTTTGTCTTCCCAGCACATAGACTGGCATAGTTTGGGCTTTTAGTAAATCTTTGTTTGAATGATCGGATTCATTTTTGTGATCTCTAAATTGCTTGTTCCTTCCTGGAAGAAATTGTTTACAGGTTATCTGAATAATTATTTTAATTATTAGGAAAGCTATTCATTTTCTGAATTCATTTTCATTTTCTGAAAGTTAAGTTTTAAAATATGTTTGAGTCAGGGACCAGTCAGGGAAACAGAAGCCACTGTGGGTGGTACAAGCAGAGGGAACTTGATATAGGAAATAGGTTACTCAGGGGAGATGAGAGCCAAGAAGCTTCACAGGGGCTGGCGAGGGTCCCCAGAAATGAGCAATACTTGGGGCTGCTGTCCCCCTAAGGAAAATAGGAGATGCGGGTATCACCAGATCCAGAAGGCCGGGCCATGGGTGTGAGCTCGCAGCGTGGAAAGAGGAGCTGTCTGGTGGCAGCTGGACCGAGGCCACTGCCCTGCTGCTCCCCTCCTCCTGCCTGTGTTCCCAGCACTGCCTCCAGCTGACAGCTCACCTAGAGGGGTTGGCCAGGGAGCCTGCAGGCCAGAGCTTCCTGATGGAGTGGCCCCGGGGCGGGACCCAAGTGCAAACAGGCAAGGACACAAAGGCACTCAAGAAAGGCACCGCTTCTCCCTATTTGCATTATTTTGGACAAGAAATAAGAAGGATTTCCAAGCAAATACAAGCTTATGTGCTTCTAAAGGATCTTGATCATTGCTCCAACAATAACTAACTAGTCCCAGGAAGTAGTCTAACAACTCAGGGGCAGCCCAGAGAAATACGTGTGTGACTAGGCAGGTTGCTTTCTGTTGAATCTGTCTGTGACGGTTGGCTGCTGCCAGGAAGGATTTATCCTTTAGTTACTCAGAAAATAGGTTCCCACCCTGTCACTTCTGGGAAGTCTCAGGCATGTGCGTGTCCACTGCAGTCAGTAACACAGAAGATACACAAGGAGAATTCTGAGGATTGCAGCCTTTTGCTATGGCGTAATCTTCGCTGGACGGTGAAGGGGACTGTGGTGGGGCGGATTTCCCTTGTGCCGCTCCGCCTGGCCCACCACAGCCTGAGACAGCTTAGCGCTGGGTGAGAGGAGTGAGATGGCTGCATCTGTTTGCATCTAAGTGGGGCCCCAAAATCATTTTGGCTTATAGGGGAATGTTACTGCTCTTTCTTTCAAGGTAAAAATTCCCAAGTTGTTGCTACCAATTTTCTTCTTGATTAGAAAAGTGTTTAATAAGTTACACCGTACAAGTTCAGCACTTTCTAGAAGTGCTTTTTTTGTCAATCAGGTCACCTGCATTTGGGCCCTTGCTGCCTTAATGGACTTGGTGGAACTAGGCCAGCAAGGTTTTCAGTACAGGGAGAGGAGTATGTTTGCTTTCAGGTGCTACATACAGGACCTTCATTCCTTGAGTAAAGTCCCTAACTGTAAAAATCACATAGGTTTCATTGTTTTTCTCTTTTCTCCAAAAAAATTAATTTCCTCTCGACAGGTATTACTGCAATTCACAGGTGTAATTAAAATGTAATTTGCTGTTTTAAAAAGCCTATCAGACTGCGTCCCAGAGTACCAGTTATTTTTAGCTAGTCCATTTCAAATGAAAAGGTACAGCTATGCATTTTTGAAGCCTCATGTTTAATAATTATAATATCTTGCTACCATGTTTGACTTTTCCCTTTCCCAAACTTTCTCCTTCCCTACCCCACTCTTCTGGATCCTGTATC
The DNA here is from genome assembly GCA_949820135.1 of Sylvilagus floridanus. Taxonomy (NCBI): domain Eukaryota; kingdom Metazoa; phylum Chordata; class Mammalia; order Lagomorpha; family Leporidae; genus Sylvilagus; species Sylvilagus floridanus. Next base: position 31,225,117 of record OX463225.1, read on the forward strand.
TCCCCACAGGCTTTGCGAATGCTGGTCCATTGAGGGCTGAGCTGCAGGTCCTTCCCCAGTGGAAACCCCCCAAGATGAGCCAAATCTGCCTGCAGCTGTGGCCATCCATCAGCGTAAGGTTGCCCTGGGGACTGTCTGCAGTTTGTCTGACTTCTCCCTTGTCTCCCGTCTTCCCTCCTGTGTGGCTGAAACGTGCCCTGGAATCCCACCTCTGTAGCATGTACCTGGATCGTAATTGGATTTATTAGTGCTGTTGCGGTTCATTTTCAGTTAAAGCCAAAATACTTTCTGGCCATTTTTGTTCTCCATACCCTTTGTTCCCCCCCCCCCACCCCAATTTGAGTATTTCTTACACACACTCTAGTTTGCTTTTAAAGACATGTAGAATGCAGTTGAAGTTCTGGATTGCATAAGGCCACTTTGAGAATATATTGATCTCAAGTCACAGTTTTCACAAAGAAATTTCTTCATCCGAAACAATGATGAGAACTGGGTCTCTCTGGTTTCGTGACATTTCTTCTCACCCCAAACACAAATAGTAACACATTCATTTTATGACGTATTGAAAATAGTCGAGCAATTGCAAGTCAAGTCGGGGAGAGAATCTCGAATCTCAGCCGGGGCTGATAAGCCTGGCCCGGCAGAGTGATTAGAGCAAACAAGCGCCTTTCCTCCTTCCTTTCTTCAAGTCACCCTGCCGGCTTTCGCAATGACTGCTGGTGGGGAGAGACCACGGATCCCCACGCCTGTACCGCAGAGCTGACATCTGTAAATGTGGGCTTACGTGTTAATCCCACAGTATTTCTTCACCTCGTTTGCCTCAAGTGCACACACAGTACATTTTGTTGTTTAACTTCTTCCTCTTTTCTTGTCTAACTGGAAGTCCCCAAATATGTGGATTTAGAAATGAGTTTCCTGGTGTTTCTGGTTTTGGGTTAAAAACATTTTTTGGTCTTAATATGGCTTAGATAGTTGTTTTTGTTCTCATGGTTTTGAAAAATAATTTCAGAATATTTTTAAATGCAGGCTGGTGACGTGCAGCAGCATACAGCTTGTGGGGGGTGGTGGTGTTGGAGTCTTTTTTTTTTGGTGGTGGTCTTCATGTGAAAACTGACACAAGCCCTCAAAGGAGAAATGGGAAGGAACTTCCCTGTTCTCACCACGATGCTTTTGTTCAAAATAGCTGTAAACCGCAGGGCTCAAGGAAAGCAATCCGAGTGTGACAGCTGATCTGAGAAAGAAGGGATGAAAAGAGCCAGGCTCTTGTGCCATGTTGAAAGCACTTTTACTGAAGGAGTAGCTGTTTGGAACAGGGGTCGACTTTGTCTCTCTAGAAGGAGACCCAAGGATTTTGGTTAGAGGAACTGTGCAGACTGAAGAGAAATTTGAGAGAAGATCTTTCCTACTGTGTGGCCGCTGTGTGAGCGTTCCCAGCTTGTCTAACAGTAAGGGAAGCTGCATTTAGTGCGGGAGCCAGGTGGACTCCAGTTCAACCCCTCCAAGTGCCCTGACTTGGTTCTGAGCCTCATCCTTGTGCATGGAAGCAGACAGGTGACTCAAATCAGGATCCATTTTATGGGCAGAGTAAAAATAGGTCCCAGTTTCATTAGACTTCTTATGTGTTTAAGGAAGAAAAAAAGAGAGATCTGTTACCATAGAAACAGATTTCCAGACCAGTTGTTTTTGTGTGTGTGTGTCTTATGGGATCTGGGAGGTGGAGAGGTGGAAGGGTCCTTGAGTTTATTATCTAAAAATAATCAAATGCTGTTTCTTAAAAGTGAAAAACTTTATCTTTTCTGATTATGAAAGGTATCCATATTCATGATGAAAAGCATGGGAAAGTTTGCAAAAAATAAAACAATGTGATAATAGGTGATCCTTATTACCTGTTATTTTCTTGCACTTTTACCATGATTTTATGGCATCATTGTTTTGCTTAACATTTATCATAAACATTTTTCATGACAATAAAACCTTTAAAAGCCTTAATTGTATTACATCATTGGAATGACATCATTCTTTATTTAACTCTTCCCCATTGTTGGGTTTTTCAGCTTTTCAATATTATAAATAATGGTGCAACATAAATTTGTATATTGCTGTTAGGCTGATGAGTTATTTATGTGTTCAGTTTTGAGTAGTCACCAGGGCTTTCTAATGTTTAAAAGTTGTGAAGGGGGTGGCCTTTGGATTGAGCTGTGGTAGAGCAGCTTACATGAGGGCTGCCATTCAGAACTGTTTCACCCTGGTAGACATCTGTTGAGTCAAGAAGTGAAGAACTGGAGAGAACCCTGGTGTGACCATAGGAGCAGCTTTTGGGTCACATCACAGCACAATGGGCCAAGACTTCACATTATATGTCTGATGTGTGGTAATATTGTTGTGCCATTGGTTAGCATCTTATGTTGTTTATACAGTACTGGTTCACCCCTTGGAAAGGCGAATTAGAGGCCCTGTGTTAGTAGAAAGAAGATAACAGCTCTTGTTTTACTGATTTTATTTATTTATTTATTTAAGAACAAGGGCTTTCCTTAGACTACATGAGGACAAGGACCGTGTCTTCATGTGTATCTGCATAATTCATGTGATGTCTGGCACACTGTGTCTCTCTTCCTGTCATGAGCAGTATTGTTCTATTAATGTGTGTTCAGATCCTGTTCTTGTTTTGTTTTCTGGCAGTCACTTTCATACCGTTAACCCAGATATCTGAAGATCTGTGGCATCCCAGGAAGCCGAGCAGGTGAATCTCCTGGTTGCTTTGTGGTAATTGCTTCTTTGTGCCATGTCAGTTGTGTGCTTCTGGCATCTGTGTCGCCCTGGAAGCTGGAGCCAGTCACGAAGCTAATCCTCTGCTCTCTCGGTAGGAGGTTTCAGTGTGACGCATCAGCCTGGGAAAACGTAGCATACAGTGTGAAATAGGAGGCTGAAGCAGCAGTCCTTTAGCCCTTTCGTGGGATGGGAGTAAATATTTGGACAGGGTTCTCGGGTGCCATAGAAATTAATAATAACCTCGCGGCAGCTGTAGAAGCTTTCCTCGTACCCGCTGCAACAGGTTTGTTTAAAGAATTTTACTTTGGCTCTTTTGAAGCAGTGATTCTTTTTTTCCCTGCAGACCTGCCCTGGGTTCCTCTGCATAAGGTTCCCTTTCCAGGATCTTTTATCCACGTGGCTTGCATCTGTGCCCCACCCCTTGCATCTGTGCCCCACCCCCTTGCATCTGTGCCCCACCCCTTGCATCTGTGCCCTACCCCTGTGCCCCACCCCCTTGCATCTGTGCCCCACCCCCTCGCACTGCACCTTTTGACCTGTACTTATTATACTCAGTTCCAAAACACCTGGGTTTTGAAACGTCATGGTGGATGTTTTCCTTTTTTGCAGGGCAGCTCCCTACCTTTGCCCTTCTCCCTGAAGCCAGGGCTGTTTGGATGACTAACATTCAGCATACCACCTGACTAACCTGTACTTTGATCCCAGAATTCATTTCTGTTCTGTGTTTGTTTAGAATGCAGTTTCTCTGGCCTTCGGATATGGCTGTGATTTAATTAGGCCAGCACTGATTTTTTTTTTCTGCTTGCCGTTGGTTGGGTCAGCTGTGATGTGTCAGGAAAGCTGCTGCCCTCTGTTGTGCAGAGAGGGGCACATCCGTAGTCTTCATGAGGACTCACTGGTTCACTTGGGTTCTGTATAGAGCCTCTGCCTATGTTTCCTTGGAAACTATTTAAAAATGCTTTCTGCCTGGCCGCTAGGTGTTGAGTCATCATATGTTGGATTCTTCCCTTCGAGGCCTCCTTTGAAGGAAGGGGAATGTGGCTGGGAAGAGGTGTAAGTCCCCACGCTCTGTCTCAGATGTTGAGCTTCTCAGTGGGGGAGAGTGAATGCCATGTTGTCATAAAGAAGAACACCTGAAGAACAGGGTACCAATTTAGTGACCATTGGGGAGCACCTCCTATGTATAACACACATGTGTAGGGTGTATGTAGATTATTCTAATTCTAGTCCAGCTGATCATTTCTTCCATGAACTTGGGCAAGTGATCCAAGTTCATTTGACCTCTCTGGGCCGTGGTTTCTCCAATAGTATTTGGACTACCCTGATCCCTATGGTTTCTCCCAATTCTAGAACTGTATCCTTCAAGTGTTTATCTGTTAGAAAACAAGAGAAGAGGCTTTTCAGAAGAATTGGCATATTCTAATATTTCACTGCCTCAAAGTAAATGACTTAAAAATGGCTTCTCTAGCGCAACAATTCTCAGCTCAGCACTATTAGCATTTCTGATATCCATTGCTGTGCGATTGTCCTGTGCATTTTAGGATGTTGGCAGCATTCCTGGCCTCTGCCCACTAGATGCCAGTAGCATTCTCCTGTTAGTTGTGACAACCCAGTATCTCTCCAGACATCAGCATCGCCCCCCTCAAGGGAAAGCTTCTTTGGGTGGGAGCTGTTGGTCCAGGGGGAGAAAAGTAGGACTATTTGAATGTGGGCTTATTTGTTTATTTATTTATTTGAAAAACAGAGTTAGAGAGAGGGAGGGAGAGACAGACACACACACACAGAGAGAGAGAGAGAGAGAGAGAGAGAGAGAGAGAGAGATTGATCCTGCTGATTTACTTTCCAAATGACTGCAACAGCCATGACTGGGTTGGTCCAAAGCTGAGATCCAAGAGCTTCTTCTGGGTCTCCCATGTAGGTGGCAGGGGCCAAGTATTTGGGTCATCTTCTTCTGCTTTCCCAAGCACATTAGCAGGGAACCAGATTGGAACTGGAGCAGCTGGGACTCGAACCGGTGCTCATGGGGGATGCTAGCGTCAAGGGCAGCAGGTTAACCCACTGCACCACAATGCCGGCCCCAAATGTGGGCTGTTTTTAATATCAGTTTTCATTGTCCTCTGCTGCTAATTACCTGTTTTATTAGCAGGCATGTATTTCGTGCTCACTGTATGGAAGTGAATGCCAGCTCTTGATTCGAGGGAGTTTAATGGTGATAGTGTGGAAGTGTCAAGTGTGGAAATGGTTCTGTCAGCTCAGCAGTCCTTCCCTACACTCCTGCTCCTAGCAGCCTGCCGTTAGCTGTTGGTTGAGGAAGTAATTGAAACGTATCCAGGCATTTACTTGCAAAGACTATCAGGCTAGTACCCTAGGAGGCCCCAGGGTTTGTGAATTATGGATAGGACTGGGTCTTGTGCATTCAGAATCTAGTGCGAAGGCTGTTACTCCTTCAGCTACCAAATGGAAGAAATTAGTATGTCATCAGTATGGTGAGACCAGGTCTCTGTCCTGGGGATGGAGGATGGAGAGCATTCTCAGTGGGCGGTGGCTGGGTTACCCTTTTTTAGTAGCATCTTCTAAAGATACACCCCTCCCCTCGCTCTGTGGGGAGCTTCAGTATTTTTTTGAGGATTGAGTAGATACTGGTTGTTACAAAGAGGAACTTAAGCCTTTAACCTGGAGTAACCTTAAAAAAAAAATGTAAAGAACTGACTGTCCCTAGGGAATAAAGACAATAACTTTTTTAAAAATTAACTTATTTATTTGAAAGGCAGAGTTACAGAGAGGCAGAAGCAGAGAAAGAGAGAGGGAGGTATTCCATCTGCTGGTTCACTCCCCAGGTGGCCACCACGACTTTAGCTGTGCAGGTCCGAAGCCAGGAGACAGGAGCTTCTTCCGGGTCTCCCACAAGGGTGCAGGGGCCCAAGGACTTGGGCCATCTTCCACTGCTTTCCCAGGCCATAGCAGAGAGCTGGATCAGAGATAGAGCAGCCGGAACTCGAATTGGTGCCCATATGGGATACCAGCACTGCAGACGGTGGCCTTACGCACTATGCAACAGTGCCGGCCACAAGACAGTAACTTCTGGCAAGGCAAGTTTGTGTCGTTTACCCCAAGTGAAGTCATGAGTGCTAGGAAAATAGTATAATTATAATGTCAAGTTTTCAAATAGCAGGTTCACCTGGCTCACATTGGAATGGCTGCCTAGCCTTTAGCTTAGCAATCCCTTCCTACATACTACTCCCTATAGCATGTGTTAGCCACTGAAGGAGAGACTGAAATGTATTAGATTTCTCATATGTAATTTTTATACATATACATATACACATTACATTTATACATATTACATTTGCTATGAAATGTCTGTTTAGATTGAGTAATTTTGATTTTGCTCTCAATACTCTTAGTTTTCCGTCACTTAAATGTTTACTTATTTTCATCTACTTGAGAGGCTGAGTGCCAGAGAGAGACAGAAAGGGATCCTCCCTCTGTTGGTTCAGTCCCCAAATGCCCATAACAGCCAGGGCTGGGCCAGACTGAAGCCAGGAGCCCAGAACGGCATCCAGGTCTGCCTCGTGGGTGGCAGGGGCCTAAGCCTTGTCACCTGCTGCCTCCCAGCATGCATTAGCAGGAAGTGGGATTGGGAGCAGAGGTGCTGAAACTTGAACCAGGCAGCCTCTCCCACTGTACCACGATGCTGCTCCTCCCCATCTCTTTGAAATCCACATTCTCCACTGGGTCAGGGGGCAGAATGGTGCTGCTTACTGATTGGGGTCAAGTGTGTCCTGTCAGCATCCTGGCTGGGATGCTCTGGGATCCCACAGCCATGATTCATACACTTCAGCCTGTGTCGGTGCCTGTCCTTGGCCTCTGGCAGGCTCTGTGTTCCATGCCAGCTGAGCCTTTGCTGGAGCAATTGCACACATGGGGCCTTCAAGCTAGACAATTGTTTGTACTGAGATGGTCTCACTGTTTGGCTCCTAATGAAATAACCTCCCTCCTGCCCCAATGAAAGCAGCTATTTTTTGTTTCCTCCCTCCCTTTTTTAGAGAAGCCATGTCTTAGCCACCCCTCTTCTGCCTTATTCACAAATGCTTTGACAGGGTCTTTGTGTAGAGGAAATGGCTGGAGCCAAAATATCTTGGGCTTACCAGGAGACGAGGACCATCAAGGATACTCTTTCCTCTGGCTCTCTGTGTAGGAGGTTTACATTACATTTGGTTTTCTGAAACGCCAGCTGTTGTGTTTCTGCCACACAGAGACGTTAGAGAGAGTGAATCCTACCCGTGGATGCTCAGAGAACTCTTTCAGATTTGGGCACAGGACACAGAGGCACTGTCTAAAAACAATATCAGGGGCCAGCATGTTGGCAGGGCTGGTTAAGTCGCCTGCAGCTCTGGTATCCCAGATGGGCACCAGTTCAAGTCTTAGTTCCTCCACTTCTGATCCAGCTCCCTGCTAATGTGCCTGAGAAAGCAGTGGAAGGTAGCCCAAGTTCTTTTTTTTTTTTTTTAATATTTATTTATTTATTTGAAAGGCAGAGTTACAGAGAGGCAGGGGCAGGGGCAGAGACAGGTCTTCCATCAGCTGGCTCACTCTCCAAATGGCTGCAATGGCTGGAGCTGTGCTGATCTGAAGCCAAGAACCTGGAGCTTCTTCCAAGTCTCCCCTGCAAGTGCAGGGGCCCAAGAACTTGGGCCATCTTCTACTGCTTTCCCAGGCCAAAGCAGAGAGCTGAATCGGAAGTAGAGCAGTTGAACTTGAACTGGCGCCCATATGGGATGGCAACACTGCAGGTCATGGCTTTACCCACTATACCACAGCACTGGTTCCTCTCCAAGCCTTTTTAAGGGAACGTTTAAGTTAACAGCATTGTGATTTTCTTCAGACTGACTTCTGACAAGTCCAGGTGGTCTCTACTTTCTGATTCATCATCATCTTTCTTTTCTCTCTCTCCCTCTCTCTCTTTTTTTTTTTTTTTTTGACATGCAGAGTGGACAGTGAGAGAGAGCGAGAGACAGAAAGGTCTTCCTTTTTCCATTGGTTCATCCCCCAATGGCTGCCTTGGCCGGTGTGCTGCGGCCAGTGCACCGCACTATTCCGAAGGCAGGAGCCAGGTGCTTCTCCTGGTCTCCCATGCGGGTGCAGGGCCCAAGCACTTGGGCCATCTTCCACTGCACTCCCTGGCCACAGCAGAGAGCTGGACTGGAAGAGGGGCAACCAGGATAGAATCCGGCGCCCCGACCGGGACTAGAACCTGGTGTGCCGGCGCCACAGGTGAAGGATTAGCCTAGTGTGCCGCTGCACCAGCCCATCATCTTTCTTCTTTAAAAAAATCATTATTTGAAAGTCAGACATAGATAAGCAGAGAGATCTCTCTGCTGGTTCTCTCCCCAAATGTCTGCTAAAGCTGGGGCTGGGCCGGGTGGGAGCCAGGAGCCTAGAACTCAAATTAGGTCTCTTACATGGGTGCCAGGAACCACGAGCCATCACCTGCTGCCTCTCAGGGTCTGTATCAGCAGGAACCTGATCATAAGCAGAGCTGGGACTTGCAGAGCTTGGTCCTGTGATGCAGGATGAGGGTGTTCTAAGCGGCATCTTAACACCCAAATGTCTGCCCCTCAGCTCCCCCCACACACACCAGGCCAGCCCAATCCCGAGCTGCTATTGTCCATGCAAGTCAGCTCTAAAGAGCGCAGACGTGTCATCTCCAGCAGTTGGTCACGGATTTTTAGCTGGCTGTTGGTATCATGTACAACCCACGTCCCCGTTTCCAAGCATTTTTTCCCTTCAGTTTCCACACTTCTTTGCTTCCATCCTGTGGTTTTTGGGGAATGCGGTTCTAGGCTTTTCCTGAAAGTCAGTAAACACCATCCGTCATTTCCCTCAGAAGTTATTTTTCATCCTCTGAGATATTTTTAGGGTGTTTTGGGTATTCATCAGTAGGGATTTTGGTGTATCATTGAAGGCGAGTCTTGGCTATTCTGCACGAAATGAGAGTTTAGGGCACTCACTTCAGTTCTTTTCTGAGAACTGAAGAGGCAGGCCTGTCCAGGTTTCCGTTGAGTTTTGCCCTACTTAGCATCTGTAACGTCGGAGGACTGTCCTCCGCTGGGAGCATCGTGAGGCTTCGCTGCTCATCTCTCTCCTATCACTGACTTTATGAGACTCTTCAACATGGGCAGAGAATCTTTTGTTAGCTCTTTTCTCCTCCTTTACTGTAAAATCAGTCAAAGCAGCACATACCAGAATTTTCCAAGGAAACCCCAAGAGGCTTGGCTTTTTTTTTTTTGTTGTTAAGATTTATTTGAAAAGCAGAGTTACAGAGAGAGGGAGTGACTTCCTATCTGCTGGTTCACTCCCCAAATAGCTACAATGGAGGTTGGACCAGGCTGGAACCAGGAGCTTGGAACTTCTTACAGGTCTCCCATGTGGTGACGGGGCCCCAGTCCTTGGGCAGTCTTCTGCTGCTTCTCCAGGTGCATTAACAGAGAGCTGGATCAGAAGTGGTGCAGCCGAGACCTGAGCTGGCACTGTATGGGATGTCAGTGTCACAGGCAGTGGTTTAACCCATGACGCCGCAACACTGGCCCTGAGGCTTGGTCCTTGACTCGAGCTTTCAGACAGTCCCACCAAGAGTGCCCCAGTGCCCACCAAGAGTGCACAGTTGCCCCAGTACCAGCTGGAAAGATATTTGCTTATAAAAATATCTATTCATTTACTTTATTACCTAAAGGGCAGAGACACAGACAGCCATACATCTCCCATTCATTGGTTCACTCCCCAAATGCCTACAATGGCTAGGACTGGTCCAGGCTGAAGGCAGAAGCCAGGAACTCAGTCTGGGTCTCCCAAGTGGATGGCAGGGACCCAACTACTTGAGCCATCACCACAGCCTCCCCGGGTGCACATTAGCAGGAAACTGGAATTGGGAGCCAAGCTGTGACTTGCACCCAGCAAGTCTGAAATAGGATGTGGGTATCCCAAGCAATGTTATTATTATTTTTTTAAGATTTATTTGAAAGTTAGAGTTATACAGAGAGAGAAGGAGAGGCAAAGAGACACAGAGAGAGGTCTCCCATCTGTTGGTTCACTCCTCAATTGGCCACATGTGGTGATGGCTCAAGCCGGAGCTGCGCCGATCCGAATCCAGGAGCCAGGAGCATCCTTCAGGTCACCTATGTAGGTGCCAGGACCCAAGGACTTGGGCCATCTTCTGCTGCTCTCCCAGGCTATAGCAGAGAGCTGGAACGGAAGTGGAGCAGCTGAGACTTGAACTGGTGCCCATATGGGATGCTGGCACTGCAGGTGGTGGCCCCCCCAGGCAGTGTTTTAACCATTGCCTCAAATGCCCACTCTGGTAAAACATTTAAAAAGGGCTAGTGCTATGGTGTAGTAGATTAAGCCTCCACTCGCTGGCATTCCATATAAGCACCGATTCAAGTCCTGGATGATCCACTTTGATCCAGCTTCCGACTAACGTGCCCAGGAAAGCAGCAGAAGATGGCCCAAGTGCTTGGGCCCCTGCACCCATGTGGGAGACCCAGAGGAAGCTCTTGGCTTCTGAACAACCCAGCTGATCCTCTGGGGAGTAAACCAGCAGATAGAAGACCTCTCCTTCTGTCTCTCCCTCTCTCTGTCTGTAACTCTGCCTCTCAAATAAATAAATAAATCTTTAAAAAAAGATATTTAAAAAAGATTTTTATTTAGGTATAATAACAAATGGAAATTATATATATATATGTATGTATCTATCTGTGGTGTAGAACAGGATGGATTAATTGATTCTTGTGGCAATCAGGAGGCCCTGTGGTTGGAATTAAGAACTCACCACACCCAGGAGTCTCTCCTTCTGTGTCCCTCCCCAGAGCAGGAGAAGGCCTCTGGAGGTGTGGGGGTAGGTTTTACTCTTTCCAGTTTCTCTTTGTGGCAGGAACATGACATCTGTCATCTGTACCCACAATTTTAAGGGGAAGTGATGTCCTTGTTGATATATAGACATGAGAAAAAGAATAACAATGGATTCTAGAGTGGCCAACTTCATGGAAGAATTTAAGCCATACTTAGAAATTTGGAATTCAATGGCTGGCATTGTGGGATAGTGAGTTAAGCCACTGCCTGCAACACTTGCATCCCATATGGGTGCCAGTTTGACTCCTGGTTGCTCCACTTCCAGTCCAGCTCCCGGCTAATGTACCTGGGAAAGCAGCAGAAGATGGCCCAAGTCCCTGGGCTCCTGCACCCACATGACAGATCCAGATGATACTCCTGGCTTCTAGCTTTGGCTGTGCACAGCCCCAGCCATTGTGATCATTTGGGGAGTGAACCAAATGATCTCTCTTATTGTGTGTGTGTGTGTGTATGTGTGTAACTCTGCCTTTCAAATAAATAAATATTTTTTTTTTTAAGAAGTTTGGCGTTCATTTGATGGTGGGTGTCCAGTTACATGACTTTGAATGAGGCAATGACATCATCAGAACACCTTGGCAGAATGACCTTTGCAGAGCCAACAAAAATTCCAAGTGAAAACCCTGTCCTTTCCCTTCCAATGTGTTCTGAGAGTGTGGTTGAGTAATAATGGCACAGGGTGATTGATTTAGTGATTCTTTAGTATCAGAAACATCACCTAAAGTACCATCCACTGCGGGGATAGACAGGAAGAGTCACAGTATAACTGGCAGTGAAGCCCTACATACTAATCAGAAAACAAGGGAAATAAGCAATGTGGAGCTCAGTTAACTGAACTACTCTTCTCGGAGTAGTTTTAATTTTAGAGGTACAGTTACCATCTTTCAGAAGAGGTAGATTTCCAGATAATCTAATCTGGTAAGGAAATTGACTCAGAGTTGAATTGTTTGAAGTCACACAACTAATACGTGGCACCGTCTAGATAACCCATATCTTTAGCTTTGTGTGTGGCAGGAGCCAGGTAAATAATAGGAGATGTGTGTGAGCAGGTTACTGGACTAACTCAGAGCAAGTATTAGTTTTTGCAGGACCTAAAGGAAATGGCTAGCCAGTGTATAGAGGAGCTGAGAAGAGACACTGCACCCAGCTGTAGCATGTGCCCTGTTTTGTCTCCTGGCCTTTGGTTGTGCTATTGCTTTGGATTTTTTATTCCTTTCTAAAGGTTCTTTTTCAGTTATATTTAATTTTGGGCCCCGCCTCCTTGCTCAGGAGTAAAATCAATACAGTTCTGTGGTCTGTCAACATTAACAATACGAGAAAGGATGAAAAAACAAAGTCTCTTCCACTAGGCCTGAGTTGTTGTCCTGTTGATTTCCTGGTGTTACAGGCCTTGATGTTCTGAGAAAAGCCATTTTAAGTTAACTGCTGAGATAAGTTTAGATGTTGATTGACTGATCATTTTACCAGTGAGTGAAAACTTAGTAGGGTTCTGTTTCACTAGCCCTTTTCTGGTTACCCAGTAGGAAGATGATATTGCTTTTCCTCATCTCCACTGCTCTCATAGCAACCCAGCGGCTCTCTCTGTTCCACCCTCCGTCTTACAGACTGAGTTGGCTCAGCTGGCTTTTATATTGTTGAGTCTATGAGTAGCTGCTATGTGCTGCTAGAATCCCCAAACTTCCATCTTTGTCTTCTGCACTTTGATATTTTATATAAATATGGGAGGGGTAAGAAGCAGTACCAGGAGATAGGAAGTGGTAGGGAGACATCTCCCTAATAATCACTGCCATCCAACAGTAGAACTGACTGCCTTTTGAAGGGGTGCATCAGTGAGCCAGGTAGTTACCCTTTTCTCCACTTAGTGGAGGTTGAAGCTATGAATTCTCAGGTTCTTTCCACTTTTGATTTTCTTTTTCTCTTTCTGTCTTGTCTTTTAAGATTTATTTATTTGAAAGGCAGTCAGAAAGAGGGAGAGAGATGATCCTTCATGCGCTGATTCACTCCCCAAATGGCCACAACAGCCAGTCTGGGTCAGGTGGAAGCCAGGAGCCTGGAACTCCGCCCAGTCCTCCCATGTGGGTGGCAGGGGTCCAAGGACTTTGGGTATCTTTCGTTGCTTCCCCAGGCGAGTTAGCAGGGAGCTGGACGGGAAGTGGAGCAGCCCATATGAGATGCAGGTGGCACAATCCCAGAGCTCTGATCTTCTAAATTAGTTCAATTCCTTCGTGTAGTATTTACCTTTGTTCCCCAATCAATCTCAGAAGTATTTCAATTCACTTTGCCTCAGACATTTCGAAAGCTTAGTTTCTGCTTTTTTTTCAAGTGTGTGAATGTGGTTGCTGACTCTTTTTGACAAACGGAAATACCATTCTTGCAAGATGGCCTGGATGCAAAAGGACTTTTCTTGCAGAGTGTTCTGAGGGCACAAACCTCTTGAGTAAGCCCTTATTTTGGCCTCATGGTTCCTTAAAAGGTTTGTATTTACAGAAGTTCAAAGTTACTGTTTATTGTTATTTTGGAACAAGGAACTGGATGAATTCTCTTTTGTATAAATGAAAATCGGCTTGTAAACATTTAGCACTTCCATTTAATTTCTCTAAGATCATACTGGTGATTCTATGTATCCTTTTGTTCAGTAAATCAGCGATGAAGGGATATAATGAGTGGCACTAGTTTATTTCTTTTATTTTTACTTCCAAATTTTGTGCCAGAGTAAATGGCAGCTGAGATATAGCAAATTAACTGCCCCCTCTTTTTTTTTTTAAGATTTATTTATTTATTTGAAAGTCAGAGTTACACAGAGAGAGAAAAGGCAGAGAGAGGGGGAGAGAGAGGTCTTCCATCCAGTGGTTCACTCCCCAAATGGCTGCAACAGCCAGAGCTGCACAGATCCGAAACCAGAAGCCAGGAGCTTCTTCTGGGTCTCTCATGTGGTTATGGGGACCCAAGCACTTAAGCCATCTTCCACTGTTTTCCCAGGCCATCAGCAGGGAGCTTAACCTCTATTTTAAAATCAGTGTTTGTTAGGCCGGTGCTGTGGCTCAGTAGGCTAATCCTCCGCCTTGCGGTGCCGGCACACCGGGTTTTAGTTCTGGTCAGGGCACCGGATTCTGTCCCCAGTTGCCCCTCTTCCAGGCCAGCTCTCTGCTGTGGCCAGGGAGTGCAGTGGAGGATGGCCCAAGTGCTTGGGCCCTGCACCTGCATGGGAACCAGGAGAAGCACCTGGCTCCTGCCTTCAGATCAACACGGCGGCGGCCATTGGAGGGTGAACCAATGGCAAAGGAAGACCTTTCTGTCTGTCTCTCTCACTGTCCACTCTGCCTGTCAAAATATATATATATATATATGTGTGTATATATATATATATATATATATATATATATATATCAGTGTTTGTTGAGTTAGGTTCTTCCTCCTGTATGTATCACTTGTAAACTGGATTTCAGTGCCAATCCCAGACTCATTGAACTGAATTTAATTCAGCATTTTAGGTTCGTCAAAATCTAACGTCTTCACAAATTAGTGATCTCATTTTGCATTTTCAGAGCATTGAGTGTTGAACTGGGAGGGACCCAAAAATTGCCTGCACATCATCTGCTAGAACTGAAGTAGTCAGAAGGCTCTTAGGGTTCTTTGATCACCCAGTGACTCTGCGGGGATCATTTTCCTACGGTCTCTGAAAGTCGATTTCCCAAGCGTCCGCATGAACACCAGCACTTAGGGGATTTTCCTGTTTCTAGGTATGCTACACTTGTTTTCACACAACCTTCACTGCTAGAAAATCCTTCCTGAGAGTGTACTAAAATCATCAACTATTCAGTTGTGCTAGTTCTGCCTTCGCAGCCTCACTAAAGTGTGTGATAGCTTAGCCTTTAAGATGCTTGAAAACGTCACCCTTCATTGTACTAAACAGGGAAAATGATTTACCTCTATGTTGCTTGTTGATGAATTCATTTAATAGATATGTATTCTGTAAAATCTTTAATTTGGTAGCACCGTGCTAAGTATTTTAGAACACAAGATGAAGAGACATGGTCCTTGGCTTCTAGTACTCAGTCTAATTAGGGCAAGAGAGACCTGTAAATAACTAACTCTAATAAGATACTCAGTTGTAGAAGAACAGTAGATTCTTAACCATAGAGAAGGTTGACTTATCTCATTAAAGCAGGGAGGGGAAACCTTTTTTCTGCCAAGGGTCATGTAGATAGTTATAACATCATTCACAGGTCATACAGAATCCTCAACTTAAAAATTAGCCTGCTTTAGATGTATTGAATTTTGAGTTCTACCTGTGATTGTCTTATCAGGGTCAGAACAAAGGATTCTGTGGGCCTTATATAAACCATAGGTCAGGCTTTCTCCTCCCCTCTGAGGGCCTCACAGAAAGTATAACGTTAGACTGGATCTTTTTTCTTTTAAAGATTTATTTTATTTATTTAAAATTCACAGTTATAGAGAAAGAGCTCTTCCATTGTTGGTTCACTCCCCAAATGGCTGTAATGGCTGAAGCCAGGAGCCAGGAGCTTCTTCTTGGTCTCCCATGTGGGTGCAGGGCCCAAGGACCTGGGCCATCCTCCACTGCACTCCCGGGCCACAGCAGAGAGCTGGACTGGAAGAGGAGCAACCGGGACAGAATCCAGTGCCCCAACTGGGACTAGAACCCAGGATGCTGGCGCCGCAGGCAGAGGATTAGCCTAGTGAACTGCGGCGCCAGCTCATGATTGGCTTTAAAAGTACATGTATAAATAAGTAAAATTAAAAAATAGAAGATATAGATATTTCACAGCCCTATTACCCAGAGATAATAGCTTTGAATATTTCACATATATTTTTCTAGTCTGTTTTTCTGTATATACATACAAATTTATTTACATTTTTCACCACTTTATTAATGCTAGATTTAAAAAGCTGTTATATCATGGAGATATTTCCATATCACGTTAGCTACAAAGTTATTTTCCTGTTGCATTATGATGTATAATACCTTTATATGAACTCAGTATTTCTAATTTATTTAAATATTTATTTATTTATTTAAAAGTCAGAATTACATAGAGAGAAGGAGAGGCAGAGAGAGAGAGGTCTTCCATCTGCTGGTTCACTCCATTCCCCAGTTGGCTGCTACGGCTGGAGCTGCAACGATCTGAAGCCAGGAGCCAGGCACGTTTTCCTGGTCTCCCACGTGGGTGCAGGGGCCCAAGGACTTGGGCCATCTTCCACTGCTTTCCCAGGACATAGCAGAGAGCTGGATTGAAAATGGAGCAGCCAGGTCTTGAACCGGCACCCATATGGGATGCTGGCACTGCAGGCTGCATCTTTACTGGCTACGCCACAGTGCCGGCCCTGGAATTTCTAATTTTTATAAAATTTTAGTAATGAAAATTCTTAATATGTATAATTGTGTACCTGATGAGTTATTTTCCTGATAAATTCTTAGAAGTGGGAATCAAAGAATTTATTTACCTTTAATCTTTTTAAAAAAGATTTATTTTTTTTATTTGAAAGTCAGAGTTACACAGAGAGAGGAGAGGCAGAGAGAGAGAGGTCTTCCATCCGATGATTCACTTCCCAATTGGCCGCAACGGCTGGAGCTGCGCCGATCTGAAACCAGGAGCCAGAAGTTTCTTCTGGGTCTCCCACGCAGGTGCAGGGGCCCAAGGACTTGGGCCATCTTCTACTGCTTTTCCAGGCCATAACTGAGAGCTGGATGGGAAGTGGAGCTGCAGGATTTCAAACTGGCAGCCATATGGGATGTCTGCGCCCCAGGCCAGGGCGTTAATCCACTGTGCCACAGCACCGTGCCCCATTTACCTTTAATTTTTAAACAAATTTTGCCTCCCTTCTGAATAGGAGGAACTGTACTATGCCCTGAGAATTTGACAGTGAACATCACAGATCTGATGTGTGCTATTGTGACATTAAAATAATTTAGTGGGAAAGAAATGTTAATTATCACACAAATAAATAAGTAATAATAAAATGTTGTATGAGTTAGAAAGAAAAAAGAATGGGTAAATGAAAGTTCTTAGCATTTGAAAAGTCCTTATCTGGGGTGGCCCACTGCTTAAGACAGTCACACTCCCTATCAGAGTGCCTGGGTTCTAGTCCCAGCCTCACTCCCAATTCCAGTTTCCTGTAGATGTTCACCTTGGGAGGCAACAGGTGATGCTTCAAGTAGTTGAGTCCCTGGCTCTATATGGAAGCCTTGAATTGGGTTCCTAGCTCCTAGCCAGCACCTGACCCAGGGCCATTGCAGGTGTTTGGGGAGTGAACCAGCATACCGATGCCTTCTCTGTCTCTCAAATAGATTTTTAGAAAATCTTTATCTTTTAGAGGTATAAACAGAAGTATGTACAGATGAAATGCTGTGATGTTGGGATTTACTTCAAAATAACCCAAGGTTTAGGGGTGAGGGAAAGTGTATAGAACACAACTGAAACAGTATTGGCCAGGGGTTGGAAATTGCTGAAGCTGCTTTTCTGTGTTTGAAATTTTCCAGGGGCTGGCGCTTTGGTGTAGCGGTCTGGTAAAGCCGTTGCCTGCAGTGCCAGAATCCCATATGGGCACCAGTTCCAGTCCCAGCTGCTTCACTTCTGATCCAGCTCTCTGCTATGGCCTGGGAAAGCAGTGGAAGATGGCCCAAGTCCTTGGGCCCCTGCACCCATGTGGGAGACCCAGAAGCAGCTCCTGGCTTCTGGTTTCAGATCAGTGCAGCTCCAGCCATTGCAGCCATCTGGGCACTGAACAAGCGTATGGAAGACCTCTCTCTCTGCCTCTGCCTCTCTGTAACTCTGCCTTTTAAATAAATAAATAACTCTTTTTTTTTTTTTATTTGACCGGTAGAGTTACAGTCAGTGAGAGAGACAAAGAGAAAGCCCTTCCTTCCGTTGGTTCAATCCCCAAATGGCTGCCATGGCCAGTGCTGCACCAATCCAAAGCCAGGAGCCAGGTGCTTCTTCCTGGTCTTCCATGCGGGTACAGGGCCCAAGCACTTGGACCATCCTCCACTACCCTCCTGGGCCACAGCAGAGAGCTAGACTGGAAGATGAGCAGCCGGCACTAGAACCTGGCACCCATATGGGATGCCAGCACCGCAGGCAGAGGATTAACCAAGTGAGCCATGGTGCCCACTCCATAAATAACTCTTTAAAGAAAAAAAAGCCTGATATCACAGGCCCCTTTGGGCTTTTTAAAAAAAATTTCCATAATAAATGTAAACAACAGAAGAAAGAGTAGAAGAGACGTTATACTCTTCCTTCTGTTGTTTACATTTTATTATAAAAAATTTCTTTTTCTTGGATTGGAGGGACCAAGGAAAGGCTGTTTTGAGGAAGAAACATTCCAGCTGAGGCCC
Organism: Sylvilagus floridanus; assembly: GCA_949820135.1. NCBI lineage: Eukaryota > Metazoa > Chordata > Mammalia > Lagomorpha > Leporidae > Sylvilagus > Sylvilagus floridanus. The sequence continues at coordinate 31,243,145 of OX463225.1, forward strand.
TCGTGATGAACAGGAGCTGGCCAGGCCTCACGTGATGGCAGGTGGCTGGGGAAAGAGCTTCTTGACTTTGCGAGCAGCATGTTCTAAGGCCAACAGCCCTAAAGAGGGAACTTGTTGGTCTTCAAGGAAATGAAAGCAGGCTGGGAAGGAGAAGTGGCCAGGCATCTGAGGCCGCGGTAAAGGTCTTTTCCTGCAGTCCCTCAGTAGTAGAAGGAAGCCTTCCAGAGAAAGGTTTTAAGCAACCGTGACAAGGTGGCTTTCGCTGCTACTGTTTTTTTTTTTTTTTCCTTTCATTCTTTTTTTTTTTTTGGCTTTACTATTTTGTGGAGAATCGTTTTTGGGCTGGGCTTTGAGAGGTGAAGAGCATGTTAAAGTGAAGAGACATTAGTAGATTATTACACTGGTCCAGAGACCTGATGATCGTAGACCAGAGAGATGAAGAGAAGAAATACTGATCTGACAGGTATTTTGATCTTTGTGATGTGAGAGTTGAAGGAGAAAAAGGTTTCAGGAGGATGTATAAAATTTCATCTTATACAATTGAATGGATGGAGGTGTAATTGGCAAAGATGGAAAAGAACAGAGGAAGAGCTGAGTTTGTGGCAAGAGATTCAGAGCTCACATTGGAATATGCTGTTGATACAGCACCAATTTACATTTTCATCTCTGTGTATAAGACCTCAGGGAAGGTTTATATGCAGAGATGTGATCTGTACAGATTTGTGTTTTGGAAATATTACTCTAGTGGGAGTCTGGAGACCAGTTGCTAATCTGTGAGATTTTGAATTGAGAAATCTCATCTTTATTGTCTCTGCCTTTGTATCCCCAGTGCTTAATAGACAGAGAGCTTGCCATGTACGTACTCAATAAGTAATACTAAGACAACAGATGCTCATAGGTGAGAGGTTAGAAGGTCTAGAAATTTGCAAGGTAGATTCAACAAGGTTGGGAAGGAAGATGGAAGAAATTCTAACCTCCCTTTGTTCATCCTGCCTGTTGAAATTTACAATAGCTCCATGATGCTAACAATCTAAAGCCATCGATTTAGTAATCTTTATTTGTTTGGAACGCCACAGTTGAGAGATCAATGAATTGTGATTATTATAATAGCAGCTGTAGCTCTCCTTCTTTCTGTTGAGTTCTTACACCCAGAACCCTTCTGATCTTGGCAGCTCTGGTGGTGGGGGACATCTCAACAGCAAGTGAAATGTGCACAAGGCAGCAGTTGTCACTCAGAACCTATCCAGAAGTCCCTTATACTTTGGCTATTACTTATATGCCTTCTGTTTTGCAAATGTAGGCATAAGCCTGAGAGAGACTTGTCAAACCCATGCAGCCACTCAGCCCAATACTGGGCTGGTACTTATTATAGTAGATTTTTTGGCTGAGCAGTCAGTGAAATCCATATACTTTCTTCATTCACACTGATTCTATTATGCAGACTGATTACACATTAATTTGAATATTGCTTAATGCTGCCTTTTTTTATTTATTAGATTTATTTATTTGAAAGAGTTAGAGAAAGGGAGAGAGAAAGAGAGCAAGTGAGAACAAGCACAATTTCCCAGCTGTTGGTTCACTCCCCAAATGGCCACAATGGCTGGGGCTGGGTTTCATCTAGGTCTCCCACATGGGTGCAGGGGCCCAAGGACTTGCCTATCTTCCGCTGCTTTCCCAGGCACATTAGCAGGAAGCGGGGTCGGAAATGGAGCAGCCGGAGTAGGAACCACCACCCATATGGGATGCCGGTGCTGCAGGTGGCTGCTTAACCCTCTATGCCACAGCACTGGGCCCCTTGAGTTCACTCTTAGGTTCCCATCAAATATGTTCATTCAGCTGCAACCTCATTTTTGTGTGGTGCTAGTCACTACCAGTGTATGTAACTTGTTTATCCTCTTCAGGTTCACAGTTGTTTGGAACATTGCTCTTCAGCATCTCTATTTTCAATTTCAGAATGATATCTTTTAAATTTTCTCCTTGGTTTTCAAGATAGAGTGGAAGCCTGTTGGGTGTGTGATTGGCCATGACCAAGTGTATTGAACAGCTGGTTTCTTCTCGCAAGTATAACAGATTTAAGTAGGCTGGCCTTGTGGCATCGGTACCAGATACTGTGGAATCCAAGCAGCACCCTCAGGCTGACGGCCTCGGGCCTTTTTTCTGTGTGTGTGGTGGGGGCATGTGCAGGCCCAAGAGCAGGGTGTAGCAGAGAAGGGGACTGGGTGGGAGTTTAGATAGTGCATTTTCCAAGAATATTTTGAGGTAGATAAAGGAAGCTGCTTAAAATGTGTTGTTTTCTAGAAGGCTGAAAGTGGGTCCCCTCCACTCCATAACCATTTCACTATATAGTATCATAAGACTTCATGTTGTACACCTAAGTATGCACAGTAACACTTATTTTTTAAAAAGCAGAAATTGACTCCAGCATAAATCTCTTTTTATGTATTTCTTTTTAAAATTTATTTATTTGAAAGGCAACATTACAGAGACAGATCACTTCCCAAATGGCTTCAACAGCTGGGGCCAGGCCAGGCAGAAGATAGGAGCCAGGAGCTTCATCTGGGTCTCCCACGTGGGTGGCAGGGGCCCAAGCACTTGGACCATTTTCTGCTGCTTTCCCAGGCACATTGGCAGGGAGCTGGATTGGAAGTGGAACAGCTGAGACATGAATCAGCACCCGTAGGGGATGCCAGCCTTGCAGGTGGTGGCTTTATTCACTATACCACAGTGCCAGGCCCCGAATTTCTTCTTTCTGATATTCAGTTAGTCTTGGTTCTGACATGTTAGGACCAGAACTCATATTCCTATCTGAAGGGAAGCATTCTGTGGTGCTGGACAGCGCTGATACACAGAGTGTGCATGTGAATGAGTTAGCTGGCCCTTGTCAGTGAAGAAGGATGGGAGGTGGTCCCGGAAGCCTCACTGCACACCTCGTTCTTACACGTAACCCTCTTTGATTACCATCCCTCTGGGTGCTATACGCTACGAGGTGGATGTGACAGATGTGGAAACTGAGGCTCAGGAAGTTTAATTGTTCCACATAGGTATCACTAACTCTTTTCTGGCTGCAGAGGTTGTACTTTTAATAACTATAACATTTCTCCGCATTTTCAGCTCTAGAAGGTACTTTTTGTCTCTTGTCTTTTTCTTTTCTTCAATTTCAGAATTGATGGGCACATATAGTCATTGACTGAAAAGTCCAGTGGCTCAGAACTCTTAAGAGAATGAGCCTCTGGGATGGAGTGGTCGCTGTTTCCTGGGGAGAACGTTGTATGTTGTAGGAGGGGTGTCAGGTGGGGGTGGTGGTTGGGGACCAGAGGAGGCTCTCTCCTGGCTTTTCATGAACATATGGTTACCCCTGTTTCTGGGCTGGGCCTCATCAGTGGCTGCAGAGCATCAAGTCTTACTCTTGCTTCCTCAAAGCAAGACCTGGGGACCACAGTCCTCACAGTGGTTTAAATGATTGAGAACTGCCGTCCTCACGGGAAGAAGGGCCAGGAAGCAAACAGGGTAACTTCAAGGTGACGTAAAATAATAATCATATATATATATATATATATATATAATTTCCATTATTTGAAAGGCAGAGAGAGAGATCTTCCGCCTGCTGATTGATTCCCCAAATAACCTGCAACAGTCACCATGCTGAAGCCAGGAGCCTGAAACCCAAGCCGGTTTCCCATGTGGGTGGCAGAGACCCAAGTACTTGAGCCATCAGGGAATTAGAAGCAGAGCTAATTCCTGAACCCAGGGGCCTGCTGGCATCCCAAGCAGGGGCCAAACACTTGCCTCCACAGGTTTTTTTTTTTTTTTAAGATTTGTTTATTTATCTATTTGAAAGGCAGAGTTACAGAAGGGCAGAGGCATAGAGAGAGGTCTTCCATCCCCTGGTTCACTCCCCAAATGGCTGCAATGGCCGGAGCTGGCTGATCTGAAGCCAGGAGCCAGGAGTTTCTTCTAGGTCTCCCATGTGGGTGCAGGGGCCCAAGCACTTGGGCCATCTTCTGCTGCTTTCCCAGGCCATAGCAGAGAGCTGGATTGGAAGTGGAGCATCTCGGTCTTGAACTAGCACTGCAGGTGGTGGCTTTACTTGCTAGAGCACAGTGCCAGGCCCGATGCCTCCACAGCTTTTAATGAGATTTTAGTTTCTGATTTTGTTAGCAAGCAAATACATTTGAAGTATCTTATCATGAGTTCTAAACCCCACAACCCTTGGTCAAAGGAAAGATGCTAAAGAAACATGAAAATCTTACTTTTGGTCGTATTTTTAATCTTGTGTTGCTCAGATCTTATCGGAGTTCCTTTATGAACACTGTGCACTCCACCACATGAAACAACTACATGAATCGTTTGTGTGTTTATTAGCTGTATGGCAGACCAGTGATGCAAATCCAACTAAGCATTTGAAGGGACTGAAGATCTTTTCAGAAGATAAATCTGAGCCTTTCAAGATAGTAGTAATAAGAAGGCATTGGGATAAAATTTCAGGCAGAGAACACCACCTAATGGTGATAAGGAGGAGGTGAGCCCTCTGTATCTAGTAATTGCCATTGTAAATGAATGATATCATCAAAAAATTGTTTATTTATAATAGTTGTGAATTCAAGTTTCTAAGAATATATATTTTTTTTGCCACATGATTCTAGCATTCTTCCATTAAAACGTCTCCAAAACCTGTGGGCTAACGAAATAATTGCCTATGTCCCTCAGAACTGAAGTCTTGTGCCTGTTGCTTGGGTCTGGTTTATCTCTGTAGAAAATCAGTGTCTTCTCACTGCTTGACTGCAAACTCTAATTCTGATGTGGAATGATGGAGAAGGAAGTATTTCTGATGTTTCGGTCTTTGGCAGGTGTCATGTAAAAACAAGTCACTTTTTCCCTAGCTAACAATTATGAGGAGGAGTTTGATAGTTTCCTAGCATGATTATGAGAGTGAGAAAAGTTGGCAGAGATGGGAAAGAGTTAAAACCTCTCTGAGATGTCTCTTTGCTGCAATAAGCATCTTTATTTATTATTGTTATTTTGGGGAGGGCAATTGAGTCTAGATAATTCTGTAGTTGAGTAAAGTAGGGACATCAGCCCGAGCGGATCCTATTAAGTCAATGTGGATGCATATTTTATAAGCCTGGAGGGGAAGCGAGGATAAACAAAGTTTTTAATTTCAGGTTGAGTCTTGGGCTCGCATCCACATCTGTATCTTTTTTCCTAGTAGGAAAACTGAATCTAGGCCTCACCACCATTGCAAAGTTCCATGGAGGAGGACTCTCCATGTAAGGTGCTAGGCTAAATAGGATATGATGTAACTTTGGGAGTTTTCTTTATATGTGACAAAATATTCTAACATCTGCATTTCAGCGCTCAACAGTAGCTGTAAAAAACTGCTCTAAGCACACTTACCCACATATTGTATAATTCCACCTGAATTAAACGTCCAGAATTGGCAAATCCATTGGAAAGCAGATTTGTGGTTAACCAGGTTGAAAGGAAGAGATTGGGAGGAAATGGAAAGTGCCTGCTAATGGGTTTGGGATTTCTTTGGGGGGTGATTAAAATCTTCTGGAATTAGATAGTGGTGATCCTCGCATAACTATATGAGTATGTACTGTACTCTCAAAAAAATTAAAACTGAAAAAACCCTTGGTCCATGGAGGAATGAACAAAGTCAATAAAAAGGTGACAGTGGTCAAAATTGTTTCACTTACGTTCCATTAGAAATGTTGACTCATAATCTAATGATCACAACTTGGCCCTAAATGTTGTAATTTGTATTTTATCGCCCTGTTCCTGACCTTCGCAGGGCCACGATGGGCCTCCTGGAACATTGGTGTCTTCATCTGCATTCGCTGTGCTGGAATCCACAGGAACCTGGGGGTGCACATATCCAGGGTAAAATCAGTTAACCTCGACCAGTGGACTCAAGAACAGATTCAGGTACTTACACAGTCTGAGAGTCAGCCACTCCCCTATATCCACGTAAAAAATTCTGGAGGAATTTCAGTTCCTGGGCACAAAAGGGAAGATAAAAGAGAATTTAGTTGTTAAACACTTACATGAAATTCCTGCATCTTAAGAGAGAAATTTTATATCTTTCTGTTTAAGACACAAGATATTCTATCCATATTTTACCTGCTTCAAAACGCAAATCATCTATGGTCTAGGACCCCATGTATCCATGGCAATATTAGGAGGAATCTTTGGTCTATTTTCTAATACCCTCAGCATTTATAGACCTAACATTTGTAGTTTTAGGTACTTACTTAAAAATAATCTCCAAATCATAGACTTAGGGTAATACAGCTAAAATGCATGCATGAATATTGCTTGCTGTCAGCAAGGTGAGCTGGGAGTGGGACATTTCTGTTATTGAGTCTGCCTGGCCTAAGCCTTGGTGCAGCTTCGCTATTCTTTATTCTCTTGTTACACTGAACAATACTGAAATACTCTCATTCTTTTTTTTTTTTTTTTTGAAATACTCTCATTCTAAAAAGTGTGTTTTTCTTTGTTGGGAGGAGGAAGGGAAGTCCCAGAGAAAACCAATTGCTAAAGTTGGTGATAGAAATAAGAGGTTATTCTTAATCAGAAAATGGCTTTAGAAATTGTTTGAGACTCTCGAGATTCATTAAAGGTCTAAAAGGCAGAAGTACATTTCACAGTTGTAGTTTATCCTACAAAGGAAATGACATGCCATGGAAGTTTTGGGAATATGAAGATCTAACAAGCTCTTGGGGTTTATTTCTCACAAGTGTTAAGGGGGCTATTTAAAAAACTTAATGGGAAACATAACGTTTATTGGTAATAAAATGGAATAGGTTAATTAGTAGTGAAAACTTAGAGTTGTAACACTGATTATTGCCTCCCAGGTAGACATTTTGGTTGGTAGCTATATATGTTGGACATCCAAATAAGATCTTGAATTGTTACTGACTTAAATTCTATCTTGGCAGACAAATCTTTGAATAAAAGTAGCCCATGGACAGGGAGAAAAGATAGCTACTGGGGCAAATGAATGTGAGTTCCTGGTAGGGTAGAGAAAATCATAGACTGGAAATAAGAATGCACAAATTAAAATCTTGGTCCTTGCACTCTCTGGGTTGGTTCTTTGGTGTACACTGGTGGAGCCGGGTGAGACGTTTTCCAGTTCTTTGCTGCTCTGACATTCCGTGTTTCTACATTCTCTTTGATCGCAGTGCATGCAAGAGATGGGGAATGGAAAGGCCAACCGCCTTTATGAAGCCTACCTTCCTGAGACCTTTCGGCGACCTCAGATAGACCCGTATCTTTTCTGGAGCAACCTAAAAGGCAGAGTGGTATTTGGTGTTTGGAGTCAGACCAGATTCAAGTCTGTGATCTGCCTGGGCTGTCTCTGTGTTGAGTAGTCCGAGTTCTCGCTTTTCCTCTCTCCTGCAACTATGACATATAAAAAGCACGTGTATACTTGCTAACCTCAGAATTACCTTGTAGTCTCACGGGGGGAGGATTCACTCGGGCATCAAGATGCCACGATTTCACTGTGAGCCCTTCCATAATGCAACATCTCCAGCAGTGTTTGGATCTCTGAAACTATAGTAGGATAAAAAAGAATAGTTTATTGGTGCTCTGTTGAACTCTTGCAGTCAGCAAAACTGCCATTCGTTTTATTGCCTTTGTGTGGCCCGTTTAAAACAATTCACTATTGGTAACCAGTGTATCAGTAACTTTCTCTTTCTCCTCACCTGATAGACAAAACCAAAACCCCTAAAGGTCTTGTGCATTTCAAGATGTAGCTTGCAGACCATCTTGTCGAGAGTTTTGCTTTTTGGTGGGTTCAGGTGGAACCTGTTAAATACAGAGTTGAATCCCTGCAGAAGACTCCATGATCAGAATCTGGCAATGGGCTTAAGAGTTTATCTTTTTAAGGGGCATTTAAATGCCTTTGTTTGAGATCCTTTGACCCAAAGAGTTTTAAAATAGATCACTGCCTGTGTTCCCTGTGTTCTGGAACAGTCGTACACACCTCTGATGTTCATAAAGGTGAATCCCACTCGTCGCTGCTGGCACCCTAGATGGAAATCCTAGGAAGTCATTCCCCACAGTAACCTTGAAGGAGGCAGCTTGAGGTTTTGGTCAGAGAAACTGCAAATGAAGAGACAGGAGCCAAGGGGGGAACCAGGCAGGAAGGAAGAAGAACAAAGCTCCGTGGAATACAAATTGGCTTTTTGTACTCTTACTGTTGGAGAGGCTTGTTTGATTCATCCTTAATAAGCTTTTGGCAGAGCTGTCGAGGGATTTATCCGAGATAAATACGAGAAGAAGAAATACATGGACCGGAGTCTGGATATCAATGCCTTTAGGGTTGGTTGCAAACCTTTCAAGGGTTGTTCAGAATAACTACTTTATTACTTACATCATGGAAAAGTTTGGAAAACTGCTACCAAAATACTCCAAACCAATCTTTAAAAGGCCAAAGTAGGAAAAAGCAGTTGTTGTATTGAGACCAGGAGAGTATGGGCTTTTAGCCCAGTGGTTAAGATGCCAGATAGGATAGCCATGCCCCACATCTGAGTGTTGGAGTTCAGCACTTGGCTCCAGCTCATGACACCGGCTTCTTGCTACTGCAGACCCGGGAGGTAGCAGGGATGGCTCAAGTGATTGGGTTCCTGCTACCCATGTGGGAGAATTAGATTGAGTTCCTGGTTCCGGGCTTTGGCCCCAGCACAGGCCATTGTGGGTATTTGGGCAGTGAACCAGCAAATGGAAGCTCCCTCTTTATCTGACTCTGTCTCTGCCTTTCAAATACATACATAGATGCATTTTTATAAAAAGACCATCAGATATCATGGAAGAGACTTTTGCTCAGGGATGGGCAGGCCAAGCCACCAGTGAATTCTTTGGCTTGGTCTGAAGATGTAAGTGATTCCCAGTGCCGTGTTGTTGCTTCACATGGGCACATGGTTATGGTAGATGTGTGTGCATGTGTATGTTGATAGACACACTTATTTTTCTGTAAATAGTTACAAAAACAGGCATAATGAAATCTCCAGAGTTGTTTTCAGTCTCGTCAATATGTGTTTGCAGCATTACCTGCTGATAACCATGTGCTGGGGGACTGACTGCCACCAGGACCCTTGTTCTTGAGAAGGGTTGCAGAGGAACCATGACTTCCAGCTGTTAATTGCCTAGGCCTGGCCAGAGTCTACAGGACTGTGTTTGATTACTAGGACAAGGAAAACAGGAGGAAATGCATGGTTTCTGGAAGAACACATGCCCGATGAATGACAATTAAAGGAGAACTTATAATTAGGACTGTTCAGACCTTTTTTTTTTTTTTTTTAATTTATTTATTTGAGAGTTGGAGGGAGAGACAGAGAGAGAGAGAAGTCTTCCAACCACTGGTTCACTCCCCAAATGGCTGCAATAGCTAGAGTTGGGCTGAGCCAAAACCAAGAGTCAGGAGCCTCTTCCAGGTCTCCCACATGGGTGCAGGGGCCCAAGGACTTGGGGCATCTTCTACTGCTTTCCCAGGCCACAGCAGAGAGCTGGAATGGAAGAAGAGCAGCCGGGACACCAACCAATGCCCGTATGGGATGCCGGCACTGCAGGTGGAGGCTGAGACCCCTACACCACAGCACTGACCCCCCAGACCTTTTTTTTTAAAAGATTTATTTTATTACAAATTACAAAGAGAAAGGGAGAGAGGGAGAGACATCTTCTATCTACTAATTCACTCCCCAGATGGCGCTCACCAAGACCAGCAGCCCAGAAGTACTTCTGGGTCTCCTGCAGGGGTCTAAGTGTTTGGTCTGTCTTCCGTTGCTTTCCCAGGCACATTAGTAGGGAGCTAGATTGGAAGTGGAGCAGTCCAGATTCAAACCAGCACTCATATAGGATGCTGGCATTGTGGGTGGCAGCTCAACCTGCGGTGCAGCCATGCTGGCACCTAGTCAAATCCAGTTGATTTTCTGAAAGGGCCATTGTCTGTCAGGTGAATTTCCACACAGGCAGGAAGTCAGTGCAAGGCAGTAAGTACTGTGTGTGGTTTGATGAAATCAGTTACTTTCTAGCTTAGTAGGAAGGACTCTTCCCTCACAGTCTTCCAGAAAAGAGGCTTGCCAGTTATTATAGCTATTCCAAAAAAAGTCAACCTTTGATGGCATCCTCAAATCCTCAAAAAGGGTTTGGAACCCAAAGCACACGTTTCCTATATTTATCGAAAACTATGGTCTCTCTGCCTAGCTCCATTCATTGTGCCTGAAGAAATGAAATCAGGTAAGTCAGAGAAGGCTATCTGAGGTGATGTGGAAGCTGGAGGAGGGAGAGGTTCTTGTATGAAGACAGCTGTCCAGATGTTTGTAGTTATGTTGCAGGTGTAGTGTGCCCATGAAAACAAGCCTGTTTGACTTACTGGATGTTTCCACTCAGGAAGGAAGTACTTCCTGTTTACCAAGCAGCAATTTCAAAAGTTTTGTTGACTGTGCTTAGATTTTTAAAATATTCCTGCGATGATTTTTAAGCCCAGAATTAATCTTTGCTACATGCAGTCTCTTAGAGGTTGGTAAAAAAAGTTACTCTTTTTATGGAGTAGCTGGTTGATCTATCCCTTGGGACTCACACATCCCATATCAGAGTGCCAGTTCAAGTGTCAGCTACTCCACTTCATATCCCACTTCCTGTCAGTGCTCCTGAGAGCAACAGATGATAGCCTAAGTACCTGGGTTCTTGCCACCCATGTGAGAGACCCAGGTGGAATTCCAGGCAGTTAGCCTCAACCTGGCCCAACCCCAGCTGTTGCAGACATTTGGGGAGTGAACCAGCAGATGGAAGATTATCTTTCTCTGTCTCTTCTCTCTCACACTCACAAATAAATAAACCTTAAAAAATTAAATAAAGACTTATATATGGTAAATGAAAATAAACTTTGTTTCCTAGCGTATTTTTAAAACAGAACATTTTTAGCTTTAAGAAAGTGCTCTAAGTGCTACAATATGTATGACAAAGACATAGCTGCACTGCGATTATAAAGTTATTTTACAGAAAATATGAAAATTAGACTGATAAATCCATGCATACTCCCACCATATTACTGATGGTTATTGTCTTGACGTCTTCCTTTTTCCTATATAGCTACTTTTTGGAATCATAACATAGTTATGTAGAATGTTTTCTGCTTTCATTGCATTTAACATGGCATATATTTCTATGTTTACATCGATCTTCATAATTAAAAAAAATTTTTAACTTTGAGAGACACAGAGAGAGCTCCCATCCACTGGCTCACTCCTCAAATGCCTACAATAGCAGAGGGGGCCAAATCTGAGAGCTGTAAACTCAATCCAGGTCTCCCACGGGGGAAGCAGGAACCTGATTACTTGATCTGTCGCAGCTGCCTCCCAGGGTCTGCAGCCACAGGAAGCTGGAGCTGGGAATGGAACTCATCTGAATCATGAGGCTTGCCGGTGCCACAGCTCACTTGGCTAATCCTCCGCCTCACTTGGCGCCGGCACCCTGGGTTCTAGTCCCCGTTAGGGTGCCGGATTCTGTCCCGGTTGCTCCTCTTCCAGGCCAGCTCTCTGCTGTGGCCCGGAGTGCAGTGGAGGATGGCCCAAGTCATTGGGCCCTGCACCCCATGGAAGACCAGGAAAAGCACCTGGCTCCTGGCTTCGGATCCCGGCCGGTGCTCCGGCCGCAGTGGCCATTGGGGAGTGAACCAACGGCAAAGGAAGACCTTTCTCTCTGTCTCTCTCTCTCTCACTGTCCATTCTGTCAAAAAAAAAGAAAGAAAAAAATGAATCATGAGGCTTAAAGTGCACAGTGGTTTTCATAATTTTTGTTGTATCATCTTTCAGTGAGTGAGTAGCTATATCACAGTTTGTTTTACCATTCTCCTTTTGTGGCATAAAAGGTTTTTTTTTTTTTTATCATAAATAATTCTGGAGTGAGATTCTTAGCATATAACTTTTGGATTATTTTCTTAAGGTAAATTTCAAGATATGGTATTATGTAGATCAAAGGACTTCAATATTTGTCTCTTCATACTTTTGCCAGTGTGCTTTCCAGAAGTTGTACCATTTTACATTGTCTTTACAGCTTTGTATGAGAGTGCTAGTTTTACTTCATCCTTATCAACTAGATATATCATTAAGATCTTTCTTCTCTCTAGAATGCATTTTGAAGAGATTTGTTTATTTTATTTGAAAGGCAGAGTTAAAGAGAGATTGGTCATTTATCCACTAGTTCACTCCCATGACTGGACCAGGCCAAAGCTAGGAGCCAGTAGCTTCATCAGGATTTCTCACGTGGGTGCAGAGGCACGGGTTTGGGCCATCTTCTGTTGCTTTCCCAAGTGCATTAGCAGAGAGTTGGATTGGAAGTGGAACAGCTAGGACTTGAACTGACATCCATATGGGATGCTGACATTGTAAGCAGTGGCTTAACCCACCATGCCACAACCCCAGCCTCCCTAAAATGCATTTTTAATTGTATTTTTGATCACTAGAAAAACTGAACATTTTTTCATACATATATTATATGCATGTATTAAGTTTGCTTTGTGGTTCTGTTTTGCTTTAGATATTTATTTGATGTTAAAATGTGACCAGGAACATTATATTCCTGAAACGTTGAAAATACGATGAAATGGTCTCTAAACATTTAAAAAGAAACTGCAAGACTCTACTTTTTGATTTTAGATAGGTGACTGTTGCAGGAAGCCCTAGCAAAGGACACGTTAATCCCTTTAAAATGATTTGTTTATGTATTTGAGAGAGAGAGAACGAAAGAAATCTTCCATGTGTTGATTCATTACCCAAATGCTTGTAACAGTTGGGCCTGGGCCAGGTCAAAGCCAGGAGTTTGGAACCCACACCAGGTGTCCCATGTGGGTGGCAGGGATCCAAGAGCTTGAGCCATGATCAGCTGCTTCCCAGGGTGTGCATTATGAGGAAGCTGGAATCAGGAGCAGAGCCAGGACTTGAACCTGGTCACCCCAGCATGGAATGCAGGCATCCCAAGTAGCACCCTAATCTCCACCATGAATACCCGCCTCCCTCTTTAAGAATCCTCTTATTCTTTTTTGCCTTATTTTCCCAACATTTGTTTTTTTAATCTTTAAACTTGTAATTAAGGTTTACTTTCTGATTTTTCAAAAAGGAGATGAATATTGAGAGGACCCATGAATAAATTTATAATTTAACAGGACAGAAGATAACATAAATGTATTGACCGGTATCCCAAAGATGAGGAGGGGGCCCCTCAAAGCATGAGCAAATTAAGTTTGGGGCAAAAATGGGCAGCAAACTGGTGATGGTTTTAGCCTTGATAGATTCGTCTAGAGTACAAATTTCGAAAGTCATGAGCGGGTGGGACAGACCGGGAGGGTAGGGGCTTCTGATGTTTGGCGGATGTTTACCTTTGAGGCTAAGGTGAGAGGCCAGCTCTCGGGCCCACACCAAGACACATTCCTAAGTTTCTCTTATGCCTCCATCAGAATCATTGGGGATTTTTTGTTATCCTTTTTGGACATTAGGAATTGCAATGATTGAATTATTAGTCACCAGAGGACTTGTGTTCTTTGTCTTGTTAAACCATTCTAGAAAGAAAAAGATGATAAGTGGAAAAGAGGGAGCGAATCAGTTCCAGAGAAAAAAATGGAACCTGTTGTTTTTGAGAAAGTGAAAATGGTAAGTGGGAAATACTTGCACTGGGTGGACAGTGTCAGGTATGTTTATACGTGTGGGGGAGGGGAGCAGCCTCAGGACAGTGGGGTCAGGTTGATACTGTGATGCATCATTGTGCCTTGGGGCTATGAGGTTCCACATTTAGATTAGATCAGTTGCTGCCTAATCTGCTCTGCTCGCACTTCTCTTTGGGGCCAGATGGGAGCCTGGGAACTGCCTTTGTCCCTTCCAAGCAAGAGGCACATTCCAGGCCAGAATGCCAAGGCTGTGTGACACTTCTGAGCGCATGCTCCCCGGTGGGAGTCTGTCTTGTTGGACCTTCTGTGCTTCGTTTTCCTGTTGCAGTTCAGACCCATCCAGAAGGCGGGCCATACGTGCACCGTAAATAACCCCTTCTTTCTTCTGGCTGTCTCATATCAAAGCACACACCTTTCTTTTCTGTAGCACATATGGTAGTGGCGGGTGCTCTGATAAAACTCGAGGTTGGGAGACAGGTGACTTTTCACTGTTACTGAAGGAAGAGTCTTCTGTCATTGTGTGCATCACACAGTCTGCAGACACAATCACTGGAGATAGGGGCAGAGTGAACTAGATAATCTTTCAACTGATCTCCCTTTTGGCGTTGAAGTGAGAGGTTTACTAACCTCTGGGAGATTTGTTGGCTTTTGACTGCTGGACCATCGGAAAGCTACCTTTGTTCTTGACTTTTCCTGGGACCAAAAACTGCTGCTTCGATTGGGTCCTCTGATCCGTGCTTGTCTTGGTTTCGGGAAGACCTGTCTTTAGTAGGCTGAGCAAGCACAGGTGGTGTCTTGTCTTTTTTTTTTTTTTTAATTTTCAATTATCTTTATATACAGAAGATCAATTTAGCATATATTAAGTAAGATTTCAACAGTTTGCACCCACACAGAAACACAAAGTGTAAAATACTATTTGAGTACTAGTTATAGCATTAATTAAACACCTAAGAATAATTGTGTATTAATTACAGAGTTCAACCAATAGTTTTAAGTAGAACATAAAAAATACTAAAAGGGTAAAGTATTAAGTTCTTTTTTTTTGGTTTGTTATATAGTTTTTTTTTTTTTTAATAAATGTGAATTTACAAAGTGCAACTTTTGTATTGTTGTGGCTCCCCCCCCAACCTCCCTCCCTCCCGCGGCCCTCCCCTCTCCCACTGCCTCTCCATCCCACCCTTCATGGAGTTTCATTTTCAATTACCTTCATATACTGAAGATCAACTTAGTATATACTAAGCAAGGATTTCAACAGGCTGCACTCACACAACCGCACAAGGTATAGGGTATTGTTCGACTAGTAGTGTTTTTAAGTTTCATAGTAAAACACATTAAGGACAGAGATCCTACGTGGGGAGCATGTACCCAGTGACTCCCGTTGTTGATTTAACAAAAGGCGCTCTTATTTACGATGTCAGCAATCACCGGAGACTCTTGCTATGAGCTGTCTAGGCTATGGAAGCCCCTTGAGTTCACCAACTCTGAACTTGTTTAGTCAAGGCCGTATCACAGTGGAGGTTCCTTCCTCCCTTCAGAGAAAGGCGCCTCTCTCCTTGATGGCCTGTTCCTTCTGCTGGGCTCTTGTTCACCAGGATCTTTCATTTAGATCGTTTTTTGCCACCGTGTCAGGGCTTTCCATGCCTGTGAGGGTGTCTTGTCTTTACCCGAGCTCTGGTGCACACACTCGTGTCTCCTGACTGGATTCTGTCACCTGGTGCTTCCCCAGTGCTGCTTCCTTGGTGACTTTCCTTGAGTGACAGCAACCCTGCCAGAAGGCCCCCCGTGGCTGTAGAGAGCAGAGGGGAAAGGGCTCACAACACCTGCTGATTTCTTCCTCTGGTATATTCTCACCTTAGCCTCAGAAAAAGGAAGATCCCCAGCTACCTCGGAAAAGCTCCCCGAAATCCACGGCGCCCGTCATGGATTTGTTGGGCCTCGGTAAGAGTCGGACTTTTCAGCTCCCAAGTTCTTACAGATTTTGATGCATTCCCTGTGACTCCAGGATGACAGGTTGACATGCGATTCCCTTAGCTTGTGTCTTCTCCACAGGCTTGCTCCCTCACGTTTTTCCTGTGTGTTTTGTATCTGAGCAGTTGTTCTAAGGAAGGGATTACTGGGACATTTTTCAGCGTGACAGTACTGTGTCATGGTAAAGAGCATGGCCTTTGGAGCGAAATCCCACCTGTTCCGCTTCCTGTGTGACCCTGGATGGTTTACTCACCCTCTGGGTGTTACTTTGCTAAGCTATGCAGTGAGAATGATGTCTCTACTTCAAAAGAGTTGCTAGAAAGACTCACAAACTCATAGCCCCATGTCTGGCACATACTGAGTGCTCAATAGATTTTGCTAATCAGCACCTTGGAGCCTGGGGCCACAGCGCTGTGTTCCACTTCCTGCCCCTTCCGAGTTTTCAGGTTCAGCCTGTTTCTACGATGGCCTGTTGCCTTGTGGTCCTTTCCCCCTGTGAGGTCGTGAAGTGGTTTCTGCCCTGTCGGGAAGAAAGCCTCCTCTGCCCCTCTCACAGCGCTGGCATTGGTACTTTGCTCTGATCCACTTCTGCTGAGTTCTGTTGTTGGCTCCTTAGGCTCCTAATTTCTGTACTTTTTCATTCCTCTTTGAGAAAGAATCCTAACCACCTTGCCCTTTAAATAGCCAGAAAGGAGCCAGCCAGCCTCTGGCTGCAGTGTTGCCGTGGCCTTTGGCTGTGAGCTTCTGCTGCCCTAGGCTGGCCAGCTAGGCTGTGGGCTTCCCCAGAGTGCTCTTGGGAGTGTGGGTGAGGCCTCTTGAGTAGCACCACCCAAGCTAGATGGTTCCAGAAGTTCAGATTTCCAGGTCTGTGATGAGCACATGGGCCTTCACTTTTTGTCTGCTTTAAGGCATAGACTTCCTGAGCAGTGTTACGTTTTACCTTCCGACTCTCCCCAGATGCTCCGGTGGCTTGCTCCATTGCGAATAGTAAGACCAGCAATACCCTAGAGAAGGATTTAGATCTCTTGGCCTCTGTTCCGTCCCCTTCTTCCTCGGTTCCCAGAAAGGTAAGTCTTATGGGCTCCTCAAGATTATAGAGCATTCTGGGAAGGATGACTTGAATAGCTTAATTATCGAACCAAGTCAAACCAAGTCACACTTCCTTGATGGAATTGGACTTTGCTTTTTCTTGATTCTTGACTCTTTCCTTAAGCGGTGTCATCTCTGCTCTAGCCCAAGATGATTGTTCATACCGTTTTGTCTCTGCACCCAAAGGATGAGCCCTTTGAGTGGGCTTCCATCAAAGGGGTAGCCTATCAGAAGGGCTAAAGCTTTATGTCAGCGCCTCAGCCCGAGTTACTGCTGGGGAGCTGTAAGTATGAAAGACTTGAGACATAAGACATTGTTTTATTCACTTGTTATGTTTATTTTAAAGGTAGAGAAAGAAATAGAGACAGAGAGATCTCCCATCTGCAGGTTCAGTTCCCAAATCCTGCAGCACCTGGGGCTGGGCCAGGCCAAAGCCAGAAGCCGGGAGCTCCCACATGAGTGGCAGGGACCCAACCACTTGAGCTGTCACCTGCTGCCTCCCAGGGTTTGCATTAGCAGGAAGCTGGGATTGAGAATGGAGTTAGGACTCGAACCAAGGCCCTCCAGTATGGAATGAGTGCCCCAAACAACATCTTCAACTTTTAATGGCTCCCATTTGTGAATGGCTTGCATTGTGTAGGAACAGTGCCAGGTGCTTTTGGTCTATCATTTTATCTGTTTCATTAATAATTGTAAGTCTTCACCTCAATCTTACCAATGAAATTTTACAGGTGAGTACTAGTTCAGAAAAGGTCTGTGACTACCCTCTGGTTATACAACTAGTAAAATGGTTACACTAGGATCTAGGCTCAGTTCTCTCTGCTGCATCATTTTTGTAGATTGCTTCATTTGCATATTTTTTCTTACCAAATCACATTTGTTTGCAGAAGAACAAAGAATTGTACCAGAACTTAACTGTTAAGTGTTTTTTTCAGATATTTATACAGTAAAAATGGCAGGAACTTGAGCCATGAATTCGTTACTGCGAATGTTCGAAGCAATAGAAAGGAGGGGGGGTCCCTAAAGAGACCTCCGTGAGGACCATTCCAATTCTCCTCCTGCCCTCTTCACCCTAAGGTTGTCGGTTCCATGCCAACTGCAGGCAGTGCCGGTTCTGTTCCTGAAAACCTGAACCTGTTTCCAGAGCCAGGGAGCAAATCTGAAGAAATAGGCAAGAAGCAGCTCTCAAAAGACTCCATCCTTTCTCTGTACGGATCCCAGACGCCTCAGATGCCTGCTCAAGGTCGGTTTCACAGGGCTCGTGGCACTGAGGACCTACATGCAGGAATTATCTGTTGTGAGGGAGGACAGTCATTTCGGGGGCCAGGACATCATATGCCAGCCCAGCCTGAACGTGACTTTTCTCGTGAAGCCACAGAGTGTCAGCAGATAGATAATATGTCACTTGGAGCCATCCTTCTGTGGGGCTGGGGTCGCAGCTCTGTGAGATCTGGCTAAAAGCTGGGGTCTGGGCCCTGAAGGGGAGGTGGCTCGGTCAGTAGCCCACTGGTAAGCCCTAGCAAGTGTGGTAGAAACCTCCCTAGCAGCTTTGCTGGGCCAAAGAGCATTCTTAGTCTTGCTGTCCTGAGAAATATGTGGCTGAAAAGATGGAACCAGAGAGGGTTTGGGCTAACTTCATTCCCCTTCCTCTTTAACAGACCTTTGTGTATGTTTTCTTGGCAGCGATGTTCATGGCTCCAGCTCAGATGGCGTATCCTACAGCCTACCCCAGCTTCCCTGGAGTCACACCTCCTAACAGCATCCTGGGGAGCATGATGCCCCCGCCAGTAGGCATGGTAGCTCAGCCAGGAGCTTCTGGAATGGTCGCCCCCATGGCCATGCCTGCAGGCTACATGGGTGGCATGCAGGCATCGGTGGTGGGCGTACCGAACGGGATGATGGCCACCCAGCAGGCTGGCTACGTGGCAGGCATGGCAGCTATGCCCCAGACTGTGTATGGGGTTCCACCTGCTCAGCAGCTACAGTGGAACCTCACCCAGGTAAGCGGCCCATTCTGCTTGCACCAAGAGTTCTGTGCTTCCCGCAAGTCTGTTTCACTCTGTAGCTCACTCTTATCCCTTCACCCTTTCTGTGTGGATGAGATGATGCCAGAGACAAGACTTAGGTTGCTTTTTTCTTCCTAGAAGGACTCTCTAAAGTGGACCTTTCTGAGGAGTTCTGGGTTCCTGTAGAATAGGGTCACCACCTAAATCTGCAACTGCACACGTTCTCAAAAACAAAAACACCCATGCTGACAAGCGAGGAATGCACATAGGACCAACCTTGAGCCATGAAATCGAGTAGCCCGAGCACCAGCACTTCAGATGACACGGCAGGGCAAACGGAAACCCCAAGTCCAGCAGAGCCAGCATCAGAGAGGAGACCATGGGAGAGGAGAGACGGTGGGGCCCAGAGGCGACTGGGCCTGGATAAAATGCCTTCTGGAAGAGAAAGATGTGCCCTGGGAGGCGACATCCCGTGAACAGAACCGAGACCTGGTAGATCAGAACGCTGGTTACCTGGGGGATCGAGACAAGGGACTCGAGGCTGACACTGTGTTTCAGATAATGAAAATTCTCTCCTTAAAACCAGTCTTGAAGTAGAAGAAAACTGTTCCACAGTCCACTGGTCTGACTGAAATGCTCTTAACTAGCTTTTTCAGATAGGACAAAACAGCTTAAATCAGAAATTCAAAAATGTAGAACCAAAATGGACAAGAAGTTTGAAATTGTGAAAGTTTATTAAACTCAGGAAGGAAACTGAAGAAAAAGACAAAATACCAGATTAGCCAGAAGACAAGAGATTCAGCTGGGAATATATTTGGCTTTGTGGAAAGGCATGGAACAGCTAAAAGGATGAAAACTAAATGCAGGCTAATACTGTTAATAGGAGTGGGAAAGAATCAGAAAGAAGTTACTATAGAAGTTAGGCAGAGAGTCTAACAGAGAGAGATTCTGAGACCTCCAAAGGAGAAAACAACAAAACAGTGGGACAGAGTTAATACATTTAAACCTGTCATACAAGGAAACTTTCTAGAAACAGTACTGAAGGAAGCATCTGAAGACAACAGGTGTTGGCTCAACTACTTGAGTCCTGCCGCCCGTGTGGAAGACCTGGATGGAGTTCCTGGCTCTTGACTTTGGCCTGGCCCATCTTTTGCTGTTGCAGGCATCTGGGAAGTAAACTAGCAGAAAGATCTCTCTCTTGCTCTGCCTTTTAGACAAATAAAAGGAATAGATAAAATTTTTAAATGTCATTTTTGCACATTCCATATAAATGGCAAGCTTTTCAAACATTAGATACTGATCTTCAACATTACATGTGTTTCTTGCTCATTTGTTACTTCAAAAAAATTTTTTAAAGATTATTTATTTATTTGAAAGGGTTACAGAGAGGCAGAGGCAGAGAGAGAGAGAGAGAGAGAGAGAGAGAGAGAGTACACTTCTGTCTGCTGGTTCAGTCCCCAAATAGCCACAATGGCTGGAGCTAGGCTGATCCGAAGCCAGGAGCCAGGAGCTTCTTCTGTGTCTCCCATGTGGTGCAGGGGCCCAAGTACTTGGGCCATCTTCTGCTTTCCCAGGCCATAGCAGAGAGCTATCTGGATCTGAAGTGGAGCAGCCAGATCTCAAACTGGCGCCCACGTGGGATGCCGGTACTGCAGGTAGCAGCTTTACCCACTATCTCACAGTGCTGGCCCCAATAAATATTTTTTAAACAAATAATCATAGTAATGGATTGTAACATATTGTACAATAACAACAAAAACAACAACAAAAAATCCATGTGTCCATAGTGATATTTTTTTAAAAATTGGATGTTGAATGTAGTGAGAGAAAGTCTTCCTTACAAAGTAATGACAGTTAACACTTATAGAAGAAAGAGTATTCATACATTTTCAAAGAAATATGTCTTGAAATACATATTAATTGCAATTTAAAAATGTGAGATGGGCCCGTGTTGTGAAATAGTGGGTAAAGCTGCCATCTGCGATGCTGGCATCCCCTACAGGTGCCAATTTGTGTCCTGGCTGCTCCACTTCCTATCCAACTCCCTACTAATGTCCTGGGAAAAGCAGCAGAAAGTGACCCAAGCACTTAAGCCCCTGTACTCACATGGGAGACCCAGATGAGACTTCTGGTTCCTGCCTGGCTCAGCCCCGACCATGGCAGCCATCTGGGGCATGAGCCAGCAGATGGAAGATCTCTCTCCTTCTCTCTCTGTAACTATTTCAAATAAATAAATACATTGTTTTTTCTTTAAATGATAGAAACTATTGCCAGCTGCTCAAATATGAAATTATCAAGATAGAACAAATTGATGCCATATGCTTTCTGATACCTTGTACTAAAAAGGACTAAGATTCATCACCTGTTGAATCTTGCCAAAAATATGTAACTTAGATGCAGTCATGAGAAAACACAAGAGAAAGCCTGATTGGGGAATATTCTACAAAACATCTGGCTTGGCCTATTTATTTATTTAAAAGATGTCTGTGTTTATTGGAAAGTCAGAGTTACAGAGGGAGAGGGAGAGGGAGAGACACAGAAGAGAGGGTGATCTTCCATCTACTGGGTCACTCCCCAGTTGACTGCAATGGCCAGCGATGGGCCAGGCCAAAACCAGGAGCCAGGAGTTTCTTCTGGGTCTCCACAGGCGGCAGGGGCCCAGGTACTTGGGACATTCTCTGCTGCCTTTCCCAGTTACATTATCAGGGAGCTGGATCAGCAGTGGAACAACTAGGGACCAGCTCTGTGGCATAGTGTGCTAAGCCTCCACTTGCTATGCTGGCCATCCCATATGGAAGCTGGTTAAAGTCCCAGCTGCTCCTCTTCTGATCCAGCTCTCTACTATGGTCTGGGGAAGCAGTAGAAGATGGCCCAACTGCTTGGGCCCCTGCGCCCATGTGGGAGACCCAAAGGAAGCTCCTGCAGGGCTCCTGGCTTCAGAATGGCCCAGTTCCGGCCATTGTGGTCATTTGGGGAGTGAACCAGTGGATGGAAGACCCCTCTCTCTCTCTCTCTCTCTCTCTGTAACTCTACCTCTCAAATAGAAATAAAACCTTACAAATAAATAAATAAATAAAAAGAAGTGGCACAACCAGGACACGGACCAGTGCCTATATGGGATGCTGGTGTCACAGGTGGCAGCTATGCCATGATGCCAGCTCCTGGTCTGGCCTCTTTAAAAATGTCCATATCAAGGAAAAAAGTAATAGGACAGCTTTCTTAGGTTCAGTGGCACTAGCGAGTCATGAGAATGAATCGCAGTGTGTGTTAGAACATTGTACCATGTTCGGTTTCTGGAGGGTGCTACCTGAATTGAGTTCTTAGAGAGTGCTTCCTCACTCATTCAGGGGAGAAGAGCCATGACATGGGCTACTTTCAGTGCTCACGAAAACGTTCTTAAAGTTTTTACAGAGAGACAAAAAAGTGGCATGGCTAACGTGGACGCTGTGAATCTAAGGAAGAGGCATGCGGCTTTCATTATACCACAGGACACCCTTCTTTCCCCTTCGTCTGTTCATACTGAACAGCGCGCGTTCCTTTTTCCCTCTGCACAGGCGCATGCCCGGCACTGCCCGACCGTAACCGCTGTCGGCTGGACATGGGCCGGGAGCGTGGAGCCGGGGTCTTCCTGGGCCTCCGAGGCTGCGGCACATTGGCAACAGGCCCCTTGTGGTTCACGTGAGGGACTTGGAAGGGAGACACGCAGCGCTCCCTGTCTGCCACGCTGAGCACTGGGCTCTGGCAGCGTCACAGTCCCAAATGGTCCTTCAGGTTCTGGTCTCGGGTCCTCAAACCCAGACTTGAAGGGTGGGGCCGGTTGCCCGGCCTCCCCCTCCCCTCCCTCCGGCTCTGACAGTGGGCTCTCTCCCTTGCAGGTGACCCAGCAGATGGCTGGGATGAACTTCTACGGAGCCAACGGCGTGATGAACTATGGACAGTCAATGAGCGGTGGAAACGGACAGGCAGCCAATCAGACTCTCAGCCCTCAGATGTGGAAATAGACGCGAAGCCCCCGCGTGGCTGCCACTCTCTCTCCCCCTTCTCCCCCCGGCTGCCTTCCCCTCAAGCCCTTTTCCTCCCTCTGTCTGTTTGGTTAGAAGTTGCTCAGTCAGTGGCTGGGGCCCTGCGGCTCCCCCGACGCGCACACCTCTCTGTTGTTCTCTGTTGTCCGCGTCCTCCCACCGCCCTCCCCTGCCAGCCTCAGCCCCTCTCCTGTCCTGGCACCAGCACCTTAGAAGTGGTGGGCAGAAGGCACTGGCACCGCAGGAGAAGCGTGCACACCTCTGATCACTCCCCCAGGGTCGCACCTCCTGCCAGTCTCCGAGAGGTCCCTGGGGGTGGAGGAGGAGGACCCGGAGGCGGCCCTTGCACAGGCATGAAAGCAATAAGTGTTGCAGCTTGTGGTTGAAGAAGGAGCCATGGTGTGCCCAGCGAAGTACACACGGAAATCAAACACTCCCTGGGTCTCTGCTCAGGTTGGCCCTGGCCCTGGCCCTGGGAGGAGGCAAGCCCTTTCCTATGTGGATGAGCAAAAATATTACCCTGCTGTGCCCGGGGTGGCTCTCTCCATCTGGGGCTTCAGAACTTGCTGCTTCGTCAGCCTTTATTAGCACCAAAGACTTCATGAGGGTCCCCCCCGCAAACAGGCACCGGCTCCCAGCCTCCCGCCCACTGCCTGCAGTAGGATCTGGCTCCGTGGCTGGAAGACCGACCCCTGCAGTGGGAATGCACAGCTTTAACGTGTGTACTGTGTGTGCGTGCGTGTGTGTGTGTGCGTGCGTGAGCACACGTGTGTGTACGTATGTACGTGTGAATCCTGCCGCCTGCCACTCCCCAATGGCTCTGGGTGTTTTTGTTTTTGTTTTTATTAGTTTTAGGTTTACAACAGAGAGGAGTTAATTTATCGACAGCCTGAAACTGTTGCCAGTTTTTCTTATAGGTTTTAAAAAAAAAGACGCCATCTCACTGATAGCTCCTTTTCTCCTTTCCCGTCTCCCCACCTGCCAATCACTTTCATGCCTGTGTATCCAGGGTGCTCTGTTTGCCACCACCTCCAGGTGTGCAGGGCAGAGAGCCTGGACAGCTTTCTTCTCAGTTGTTGTCCACTTGAAAATTCAAACAAGAAAACTTTGCTTAAAAGGTTTCATGTGTGGGAACCATGATTCCCGGTTGCCTTTCTCCTGTGTACGTGTAAATTCCTTAATAAATATTGCAGGGAAGGACCGCTTGCATGGCTGCTGCTCTGTGTCCCTCTTGGAGGAGAGTGACTTACACCCGGATGGCCAGTTCCTTCGCTTCTCGTATTTTGCAAAATTCTGTGGTGCACATGGTCAGGCCAAGGCTCAAGTAGTGAGAAAGGGGCCCTTTCT
Organism: Sylvilagus floridanus; assembly: GCA_949820135.1. Lineage (NCBI taxonomy): Eukaryota > Metazoa > Chordata > Mammalia > Lagomorpha > Leporidae > Sylvilagus > Sylvilagus floridanus. The sequence goes on from OX463225.1 coordinate 31,267,243, forward strand.
CCAGGGGTGGCTTGGAGTTGGGAGCTGAGACGCCTGTGGGGATCCACACCTGGGAGAGGCACAGAATGGCACACTAGGAGTGTGCCCCACCCCCACCCCCAACACAGGCACAGGAGGAGAAGCTGCGCCCAGAGAGGAAGCAGCTGGCGGGGCCTCCTGGGAGCCCTTGGCTGAACCAGCAGTGGGCTCCAGGTGTCTGGGCGCCCAGCCTCTTGTCCTGTCCTTGTACCGTGGCAGAGCTTTAAGTCCTCTGCCAGGAGAGCAGGAGCTGGGCCTGGTGAATTAGGCAGTGCATCCCTTCCTGAGCTGTCAGATGGAGGAGCAGGGGCTGGGCCTTTGTCAGGGATTAGAGAGAGGCCACTACAACCAGGTCATGTGAAGAGCAAGAGGTGAATAGTAATTGGTCCATTTCCTCCCTTCCTCTCCCTTTCACAAGGGAGGGTGGAGCTCCGCCCCGCCTCCCCTCTTCCTTTCCTCTGAGTGCTGACGGATGAGAGCGCGAGCAGACTGCCCTGGCTAAGAAGGTGGGCTCCTGCTCAGGCTGCAGGTGTTCACAGCCCTTCTCAGCCTGGGGCCCAGGCAAGTGAGCAAGTCTCTGGGTCTCCGCAGAAAACGGGGCTAACTTCAGATAAAATGAGCAACTCCGGCGGTGCGTGTGGCACAGCGTCGCCAGTCGGAAAGCACCAGCTGTTGGCAGGGGTGACTTGCCAGACCTGTGTGAGGCATTAATTCATTCCGCAGATACTCAGTAAATGTTCACAGTGTGCCAAGAACTGCCTCAGAGCCTGGAGATGAAGCGTGAAGCACTCCCCAAGCTCATGGGATGGTGTGATAGGAGAGCTGACAACACACCAGTCCATTTATTAATGGACTTATTTTCAGAGAGTAAGAAGGGGTGGGAGGAGAGGAGGGGTCCGGGACCACCTGGGTGGCACTGTCAGGAGGTTGGGCTGAGCTGGTCAGGTGGAGATCTGGAAGAACAGCAGAACACGTGTGAGTGTCTGGTGGGAAGTGTTGGACTGGAGCCATCAGGGGGTGGGTAGTGTGGAAAGCGTTAGCACCGGGCAAATCCACCCAAGGAGAAAGCATAAGGTCTTGGAACCCATCAGCTTTTAGAATTTGGGAAGAATAACCAAGGAAAAAAAGAGAATGAAGTCTCAGGGCAATGCGTTTATCATGCCTTTCACAGTGGGCTATGGGGGCACCCAGCCCAGGAAGGGAAACCCTCCTAAGAACAGCAACACGTGAACCATCGTGAAAGGAGGGGTGAGGAGAGTACTCCAGATAGATAATGGCATGGCAGCAACGACAGGGCTCTGTGAGAGCACAGGACGTGGGGAAGAGTGAGTACCCTGGTGTTTCCGAAGTGTGACTTGCGTCCGCGTGTGGTCTAGGATAAGACAGAGTTGGAGCTGGACCATGTTGCCAGGGTAGCAGGCATACCATACCCCAGGAAGGAGTTTCTAGGATGAAGCATGAATGGGGGAGTGACATCAGAATTGAATTTAAGGTAGCTGGCTCTTGAATCACTGTGAGCAACGTGTTTGAGGAAATAGGTAGAGCTAGAGGGCTGGTTCTGTGGCGTAGTGGGCTAAGCCTCCGCCTGCAGTGCCAGCATCCCATCTGGGCACCAGTTCATGTCCAGCTGCTCCTCTTCTAATGCAGCTCTCTACTATGGACTGGGAAAGCAGTAGAGGATGGCCCAAGTGCTTAGCCCTCTGCACTCACGTGGGAGACCCAGAAGAAGCTCCTGGCTCCTAGCTTCAGATTGCCCAACTCCAGCCATTGCAGCCATGGGGGAAGTGAACCAGCCAGCAGATGGAAGACTTTTCTCTCTGACCTTAATTCTGCTTCTCAAATAAATAAATAATAAAAAAAAAAAAAAAAAAAAGACTGGAGCTAGGGACCAAAGAGATGGCAATAGATGAAGGAGCACTATGGTAGTGGGGAGTGGAGGAAAATGGAGTGGCTTACACCAGGAATTCATGAGCTGGTTGTGCAGCAAGTGAGATGCTGAAAGATGTCCCCCAGAAACTCTACACTAGCTTGGGAAAGATGCATATCCTGTCACCTCTTATATACTTAGCTTATAATATACGCATAGAAATGGCTCTGAAAAGTCTTGTGGTAAACATTTGTTTTTTATGGTATCAGCATCTCCCAACATTTACTCCCAACATAGACTCACTGTTCTGGACTATTTGGTAATCAAAAGCAACTAGGAAAACATTTATGATCTCAGTAATGAGTGAGATGTGGATGGAGAGAGAGGAAAGAGGCAAATTTGTTTCTTAGTTATGTGAAAGAATCTACAGGAGGAGAAGTAGATAATTAGCAGTTTGGTTTTAGGCATATTGAATCTGGGTTGGCTGTGATCCATTCAGGTTTGGTTGATCAGCTGGAAGTTGGATTTGACAGTCTGAAGTTCAGGGCCAGCATTGTGGCACAGTGGGTTAAGCTACCACCTGTGACGCCTGCATCCATATCAGCTTGGCATTTCTAGTCCTGGCTGCTCTGCTTCTGATTCTGCTGCCTGCTAATGCCCCTTGGAGGGCAGCAGAAGATGGCCCAAGTGTTTGGGCCCCTGCCATCCACATGGGAGACCCGGATGGAGTTCCAGGCTCCTGGCTTCAGTCTGGCCCAGCCCTGGCCATTGCAGCCATTTGGGGAGTGAACCAGCAGATGGAAGATTCATATTTCTCTCTCTCTCTCTCTCTCTCTCACTCATTCACTCACTGACTCACACACACACTCTGCCTTTCAAATAAATACTTTTTTTTAATGGAAATATAACAGTCTGAAATGCAAGGAAGAAGTGGGTGTTAGAGAAATTAATTTGGGAGTTAGCCCCATGGAGGTGGTAGTTGATACCATGGAAGTGGATGGGTCACATTGAGTGGATTTGTAAAATAAAAGCAGTGGGATGGGGACAGAACCTTGAGGAAAACATTCATTTTTCAAAATAAGAGTGAAGGAAGAAAGACCTGAGGTGGAGTGGAGATAAGGAAAAAGAGACTGTATGGAAAACAAAGAAATCCCATGAGAGGTGGGTGTTTGGCTTAGCAGTTGAAAGGTTTGCTCCCATATCAAGTTCCAGATCCACTCCTGACTCCAGCCTCCTGCCAGTACAGATCCTGGAAGCTGGGAGTTCTCTGTCTGTCTCTATCTCTACCTGTGTGTGCATATGTGTGTTTGCTTCTAGAATTTAAAACAAACCAAACCCCATGGGACTAGGATACCTAGAAGGAGGATGGTCATAAATGTAAAATCAGGCAAATTTGGTGAGGTAAGTACTCATAAAAGCACTGTTGGGTTCAACATTGGGAAATTTCTGCAGAAGTTTCAATGGAGTGGCGGGGCCAGAAGCCAGAATATGGTGGATTGAAGAGAAAATTCAAGTAGTTGAAAAATTAGTGAAGCAGACTCTATTAAATATACATGGTAACATTTTAAAGTCCATTCTTTTAATGCAACTTGAGCCTATTTTTTAAAATTTTTATTTAGTTATTTGAGATGCAGAGTTACAGACAGACGGAGGGACAGAGTGTCTACCTTTCGCTGGTTTATACGCCAAATGGCTGCAATGGCCAGAGCTGTGCCGATCCGAAACCAGGAGACAGGAGATTCTTCTGGGTCTCCCACGTGGGTGCAGGGGCCCAAGGACTTGGGGCCATCTTCTACTGCCATCCCAGGCCATAGCAGAGAGTTGGATTGGAAGAGGAACAGCCGGGACTAGAACTGACGCCCATATGGGATGCTGGCACTTCAGTCCAGGGCATTAACCCGCTGCCATACAGCGCTGGCCTCGAGTTTTACTCTTAAAAATTCCAATCCAGCTCCCTGTTAATGCACCTGAGAAAGCAGCGGAGTGGACCCCTGCATCCACTTGGGAGACCCGGAAGATATTCCTGGCTCCCGGCTTCAGATCAGTCTAGCTCCAACTGTTGCAGCCATTTGGGGAATGAACCAGAAGATGGAAGATCTCTCTCTCTCTCTCTCTCTCTCTCTCTCTCTCTCTCTCTGAGTGTGTGTGTGTGTGTGTGTAACTCTGCCTTTCAAATAAATAAATCTTAAAAAAAAATTGAAAGAGGTGTAAAGAGGTGTAAATTACAATTCAATAAAGAGGGAAAAATTAGAAGATGCAAATAAGCAAAAATATAAACCATCCCCCCATCCCCAAGAAAACAGCAGGATAAGAATTTTTTTTGACAGGTAGAGATATAGAGAGAGACAGAGAGAGAGACAGAAAGGTCTTCCTTCCGATGGTTCACCCCCCAAATGGCCGCTACGGCCGGAGCTACGCCAATCTGAAGCCAGGAGCCAGGTGCTTCTTCCTGGTCTCCCATGCAGGTGCTGGACCCAAGCACTTAGGCCATCCTCCACTGCCCTCCCGGGCCACAGCAGAGAGCTGGACTGGAAGAGGGGCAACTGGGGCTAGAACCCGGTGCTCATATGGGATGCCAGCGCCACAGGCGGAGGATTAACCAAGTGAGCCACAGCGCCGGCCCCAGGATAAGAATTTTTTTAAAGGCACAGAAAAATGGAGTAGAATTAAAAAGTAGTGTGTATCAAACAAGTCTAAATACATATAAATATAATAAATGTGAATGGAATACAGTTAACATTTTTAGGTTGTCAGATTGGACTTTAAAAATCTATTGCATCTGGCACTTCTCACTTCATCTAAGATCACTTTCCTTCACCTGAGGACTATATGTCCTTTGGGAATTCCTGTAGTGAAGGTCTTTCTGCATTGTGCATGGTGCATAAGGATAGCAAAATCTTTGAAATAAAGGAATGGGAGGCAGGCATTTGGTGTAGCAGTCAAGAGGACCACATTCCACGCAGATGAGCTTGTGTTTAAGTTCTGCTCTGCTTCAAATTCCAGCTTCCTGCAAATGCATGTCCTGGGAGGGAGCAGGTGATGGTCACGTGGTTGAGCCCCTGCCACCCACATGGGAGACTCAGATGAAGTTCCTGGCTCATCTTTGGCCTGGCCTGACCCCTGCTGTTTCAAGCATTTGGGGAAATGAGCCAGCAGACAGAAGATCTCTTTCTGTTTTTGTCTCTCTCTGCCTTTCAAATAAATACACAAAAAGAAAAGAATGGACAAGCAAGATCAGGCAAATACTAATCAAAAGTAAGCAGGGATCATTTATATTCACATTTACAAAATAGGCTTTAAGACAGCATTATAAGAAACAGGATTGTTCAATTCATAAGGAAAAGATAATATTTTAAGACAAGATTGCACTTTGTAAAGCTTTTAAATAAGTCAAAAACTTACAGAACTTCTAGGAGAAACCTTAGCACTGCATCATCAAAATGGAATTAAAAGGTAAGTTTATGCTGGTACAAAATTTTTTGAAATCCATGATTAGTAGTTCATAATACACATCATAAAAAAGTCACTAGAATTTTCTTTGCAGAAACTAACAGGTAAATTCTAACATTAATATGGAAATGAAAAAGACCTAGAAATTTGGGAAAAGACAAATTTGGAGGGATTTCAGTACCTGATTTTTTTTAAAAATTTGTTTGGGAGGCAGAATTATAGAGGGAGAGACAGAGAGAGGTCGTCCATCCATTGGTTCACTTCCCAAATGGCCGCAAAGGCTGGAGCTTGGCTGATATGAAGCCAGGAGCCAGGAGCTTCTTCTGGGTCTCCCGAGTGGATGCAGGGGCCAAGCACTTGGGCCATCTTCCACTGCTTTTCCAGGCACATTAGCAGGCAGCTGGATTGGAAGTGGAGCAGCCAGGACAGGAACCAGCACCCATATTGGGTACTGATGCCACAGGCGGAGGCTCAACCTACTATGCCACAACACTGGCCCCTACCTGAATGTGTTTTTAAAGATTTATCGTTATTTTGAAAACCAGAATTACAGAGAGAGAGGGAGAGACAGAAAAAGATCTTCCACCTGCTGATTCACTCCCCTCAATGGCCAGGGCTGGGCCTGTCTGAAGCCTGTAGCTTCATCTAGGCCTCCCATGTAAGTGATGGGGCCAAGCACTTGGGCCATCTTCTGCTGCTTTTCCCAGGTACATTAGTAGGGAGCTGGATTGGAAGTGGAACCGCTGGGACTCCTGGCTCCTGGCTCAGCCCAGCCCCGGCCATTGTGGCCATTTGGGGAGTGAAACAGCAGATGGAAGATGGATCTCTCTCTATCTCTGTAACTCTACCTTTCAAATAAATAAATATTTAATAAAAAAAGTGCCAGACTTGAAGACCTGAACAGGTACTTCAAGAGGATACTGAAAAGACTAACAAATACATGAAAAGATGTCCAGTTTCATTAATAGTTGGAAAAATACAAATGAAAACCACAATGAGATACTACTAAATACCTACCAAAATGAAAAATAATTAAAAGTGTTGGAACTGTGTGAGTGTAAATTGATACAACTATTTTGCAAAATAATTTAGTACTATCTCTTGAGACTGCTAGGTCAACATACCCATGGCCAAACAATCCTACTCCTAGGTAGAGGCCAAATAGAAATACAGGCATTAGAGTGCTAAGAGACATGCACAGGGATGTCCATGGAAGCCCTGTTTATTAGAGCTCTCAGCTGAAAGCAATCCAAATATCCATCAGCAGAAAATGGATAAACAAATTGTCATACAGTGGAATACAGCAAAAGAATGGAATTTTTTGAAAAAGGCAGCAGGGAGAAACAGGGAGAGTTTTCCTTCCACTGGTTCAGTCCCCAAATGACCACAACAGTTAGGGTTGGGCCAGGCCAAAGCCAGGAGCCCAGAACCGCCACATGTGTAGGTGGCAGGAGCACAAATATGTGGGCCATCTTCTGCTGCCTTCCCAAGCACATTAGCGGGAAGCTGGATCAGAAGTGGAACAGCCCAGACTTGATCCAGTGTTCATATGGGATGCCAGTGTCACAGATCCACAGTGCCAGCCCCTGGAAATTATTTTTAATTTTATTTTTATTTATTTTCATCTATTTGCAAGGCAGAATGGCAGAGAGAGAGAGAATCTTTCATCTGCTGGTTCACCTCCCAATGCCCACAAAAGCCAGGGCTGGACCAGGCTGAAGCCAGGAGACTGGAACTCCGTCTGGACCTCCCATGTGAGTGGCAGGATCAAGGCACTTAAGCCATCATCTGTTGCCTCCCAGAATGCATCAATAGAAAGCTAGATTAGAAGCAGAGTGGCTGGCACCCAAAACAGCACTCCAAAATGGGATGCGGGCATTCCAAAAGGCAGTTTAACCCACTTTGTCACAATGCCCACTATGTAAAAAATGGAAATTGCTAAACTACAGTTATATGCAACCAGATAAAGCCCTTTCACAAACAATATTGGACACATTTTCATTATGTCATTTCAAAGTATGTTATACCTGTAAATATTCAAGTATGTGCGAAGAATAATATCCTTTTGTATAACCACAGTATCATCATAACACCTGTGAAAATTAACAATAATTCCCATAGCCGAAAACCATTTTCAGTCTTTGTCGATTACTCCAAAACGTCTTTTCTCCACTCCCTTCCCTCCCCCTTCTCTTTCCTTCTTTCTTTCCAGCCTTACTCACTTTGTATCACAATGTGTATGGTTTCCTATGGAGTTTCCCCTGTCCCAAAAACACTGCTTCCTCCTCATTCCTTCTCTGCCCAAACTGAAAAATTTTCCCAATCTTTCTGCACTGTTCCCTTCTGCACCCTGTGCTCACTCTAAAATGTACCAGGAGCAGTCGTTACCACTCGCGTTGCAGCCTGAACACTTGGCTGCCTTGAAGCGTCTTGCACCCCCACAACCATCAGCCACCTTCAAATTCCACCGCCCCAAACACTCAGGACAGGGAGGCAAAACTGCCAGGTTCTTTGCCACCTAGCAATGTGGGTGACCTTTAGTCCCATTCCAATAGAATTCTCATTTCCATCTGAAACCTCACCAGAATGCCTAAATCAGTCCCATTTCCAGCTGCATTCTAGTCTTCTGAGCCCGCATCAGAACTGCCCCTACACTCAGCTTACAGACTAACTTTCCCTAGCCTGCTCCTCCAAACTCTCCCATGTTTCCCGGTAAACCTATTCCAAAGGCTTCTCTCCATCTGCAGGCGCAGTTGAGAGTAATGGCCCTGCTTCCCATTACCAATGTTCTGTGTTAGTTTGCTTTTGTTACTTTAACTACTATTCCTAAGACAAGTTGTTGGGAAAGAAAAGCTTTATTTCAGCTCAGAGTTTGGAGATTACAGTTGAGGATCATGCAGCCCCACGGTCCTGTGTCTGTAGACGCTGGTCATGGTGGGTACAAAGGAGTGATCATCAGAGGGCGAGCCAAGAAGAGAGAGAGCAACTAAGCAGCACTTGAACTCAAGTAATCAACCCTCTCAGGGCACGCCCCCAGTGACTTAAACACCTCCTCCAAGACCCACCTCTCAGATGCTATAATTAGATCAAGCCTCCACCTGTAATCCATCAACCCTTAACAGTAATACATCAGAAGTGGGTGGGGGGGCGGGGACAGTGCTGTGGTGTAGCAGGTAAAGCTGCTGCCTGCAGTGCTGGCATCCTATATGGGCACCGGTTGCTCCGCTTCTGATCCAGCTCTCTGCTATGGCCTGGGATAACAGTAGAAGATAGCCCAAGTCCTTGGGCCCCTGCACCTGCATAAGAGACATTAGAGTTCATGGGGCCGGCAGTATAACGCCAGCATCCCATATTGGAGCACTGATTCAGTACTTCTATTTTTTTTTTTTTATATCTATTTATTCACTTGAGAGGCAGAGTTACAGAGAGAGAAAGATCTTCCATCTGCCGGTTCACTCCCCAGATGGCCACAATGCCCAGAGCTGGCCTGATCTGGAGCCAGGAGCCAGCTTCTTCCAGGTTCCTCACATGGGTGCAGGGGCCCAAGCACTTGTGTCATCCTCTGCTGCTTTTCCAAGCACATCAGCAGGGAGCTGGATCAGAAGTGGAGCAGCCAGGACAGGAACCGGCACCCATGTGGGATTCGGCGCCGCAGGCAGAGGCTTAGCCTACTACACCACAGCGCTGGCCCTGGGTATATGCATTTTAAAAAGCAAAAGAGATTAAACTTGAAGTGAAGCCCAGCAGTACAGTAAGCATGCAGCATTTGAGGCCTGGCAAGCGTAAAGGGATCCACAGGTGTCGCGTGACTTCCCCAAACAGAAGCAGAGAAGTTTCCTGCATTCCCAGCCTTCAAGTACTATTTTTGCTAACTCTGGCCGTGGACTACTTTAGCATGTATAGAAAATAAAGAACTCTAGCAATGAAGTAGTAGCTTTATTGTAAAAGTAGTTTATCCAAATCACTAAGAAAAATCCAAAAGTATCAATAGATTACAACCAACAGGTTATGAACTTACAGAAGAAAAGTGATTCACTAATAAAACTTATGGGAAAAGGTTACTTTAAAAAAAAAGAAAAAGATTTATTTATTGGAAATGCAGAATTAGAGAGAGAGAGAGAGATGAGGGGAGGGAAGTGAAGAGAAATCTTCCACTGGTTCACTCTCCAATTGGCCACAACAGCTGGAGCTGGGCCGATCTGAAGCCAGGAGCCAGGAGCTTCTTTCGGGTCTCCCATGCAGGTGCATGGGTCCAAGCACTTGGGCCGTCTTCTTCTGCTTTCTCAGGCACGTTAGCAGGGAGCTGGATTGAGAGTGGACCAGCCGGAATATGAACCGGCACCTATATGGGATGCTGGTGTTGCAGGCAGCATCTTAAAACACTATACTACAATGCCCAGTCCCAAAAAGATTACTCTTATAAATATTTAAATAAATGGTAGTAAAATGAAAAATAAAGAAGAATTTCTTTTGTTGCTTTTTAAGTCAGGTTATATAATTTAGGTTAAAACTATTAGGTTATAACAATTAGGTTATAATTAGGTTATAACAAATTAGGTTATAACAGTTTAGGCATTGCATTTGTTGATTGTGTATATTTGATTTCTTTTCATTTGGAGCAGTGACCCCCCCCCCCTTTTTTTTTTACCAAGACACTGACTTTTTAATCACTCAAGCTAATTATTTGGTAGAAAGCTTGATGTTTTCTCTTTTCCTAGAAACTGAAAGTTAGGTCTAGAGACTTGTTTAGATTCAGGTTAAAGATTTTCAGCAAGAATATTTCATAGTTTATTTATTTATTTTTAAAATCTTATTTATTTACCTGGAAGTCAGAGTTACACAGATAGAGAGAAGGAGAGGCAGAGAGAAAGAGAGGTCTTCCATCCACTGGTTCATTCCCCGATTGGCCACAACAGCCAGAGCTGCACCGACCTGAAGCCAGGAGCCAGGAAATTCTTCCAGGTCTCCCACATGGGTGCAGGGGCCCAAGGACTAGGGCCATCTTCTACTGCTTTCCCAGGCTATCTCAGATAGCTGGATTGGAGCTGAGCAGCCGGGACTCAAACCGGTGCCCATATGGGATGCCAGCACTGCAGGCGGTGGCTTTACCCACTATGCCACAGTGCCAGTCCCTCATAGTTTATTTTGGACATCATGGAGAGCACCAGGAAGCAAATAGTGCACAAAGGTGGAGGCTTACACAGTCACTGGAAAAAAATGCAAGGAATTCATATGAAAATATTGAGAAGAGTGTCAAGAAGACAAAGGTATAATTTTTATAGGTTTATTTATTTAGTTATCTAAAAGCGGAGTTACAGTGGGAGGGAGGGAGGTAGGGAAGAGGAGAGAGAGAGGGAGAGGGAGGGGGAGGGAGGTAGGGAAGAGGAGTGAGAGAGGGAGAGGGAGGGAGGTAGGGAAGAGGAGAGAGAGAGGGAGAGGGAGGGAGGTAGGGAAGAGGAGTGAGAGAGGGAGAGGGAGGGAGGTAGGGAAGAGGAGAGAGAGAAGGGAAGGGAGAGGGGGAGGGAGAGGAGGAGGGAGAGGAGGAGAAGGGGAGAGGGAGGGAGGAGAGAGAGGGGGAGAAGAGGAGACAGGGAGAGGGAGAGAGGGGGAGAAGGAGAGAGGGGGAAAGGAGGAGAGGGAGAGGGAGAGGAAGAGATCTTCCTCTTAGAGTACAGGTTCACTCTTCAAAGCACACAACAGTCAGGACTGGGCCAGGCTGAAGCTAGGAGCCTGGAACTCCATCTGGATCTCCCACATGGGTGGCAGGGGCCCAACCTGAACCATCATCTGCTGCCTCCCAGAGTGTGGATTACCAGGAAGCTGGATCAGAAACCAAGACTTGCACCAGCACTCTGATGTAGTTTATGGCCATCCCAAGCAGCATCTCAACCCGCTGGGCCATAACACCAGCTCCCAAAGGTATAATCTAAGGTCTGGTATTGTTTACTGATTTAGGTACACTTTCCAAAGTTCTAGGTCTTAATGTTCTAGATCCAGCAGCTAGGCATGTTTTTAATCAACGAAGTTGAACATAATACTGGCCCATGTGAAAGCTGAGAGGACAGAAATTCACTTGTATAATGTAGAGAAATCATCAAGAGGGAATCTGGAATCAATTACCAAATATGTTACCCCTTTCCCCAACCTATCCCTAGAAGAATTTGGAAGACATTGCCCTTACCAAAGACTTGAAATACACTACAAAAGTTCTAGAATCATTAAAACATGCTTTAGTACACATTCTCTATAGGTCAAGAGTGCCAGTGGGATGTAGTTCCCATTTTCAGTGGAATCGTGATGCTTCCAATGACAATCTTTCACAGTGACCCAACTGTAATTTATGGTAATCAGAATAGATAACAAGATCTCTGGAGTTGGTTCACTGAGGCAGGGTCCCACTTGATTTGTTTTGCCCAAATCTCCAAGTTTGGAGACAGATGTCATCTAGACAGAAATGCAGCTATGCATTCTGTTGCTAGAACTGAGCTAGTTCACAGAGTCAGAGCTGTTGAATGATGGAGAGGCCAGCTATTCTGAGGAGGGAACTTGTAAAGCCCTATGAGTGCACAATGTGTATCTCACTCCTGGCCTTCCCCCAAGGGGACCTATTACCATTTTGTCCGACTAACTGTACATTGGGGAAACCATACAAACACTTGGACAACAAATGGACTCTAATTGTTAGTTGTTACTAATTCCTGGGTACCATAATGTCATTTTCAACTTGTTGGAGTAGAACCAGAGGGACCAGAAAATGATAAGAGTTTTGACCCAAGTAGGCCTCACCACAGGCCATCACTGTACACACCAAAGTGCCAGTGTGTATTGGAAAAGATGTCCTTAGCAAACAGCAGAGTGTCCACATTGGCTTGCTTGCCTTGAAGTAAGGAAAGGAACGTTAAGCAAAGAATGGAGAGGAGGAAGTTCTTTGGGTTCTTCCCTCCCCGAGGCAGTACTGCATCTCTGGGGAGTGCAGAGATTAGACTCCACAGTCACAGAGTGGTGACTGCTGTCACGCGTCCATTTGAGTGTCCGCCTAGCTGGTATGGAAGGTAGGTGCATCTGGAAGAAGGACATAGTCTATCGTTACCTTCAGCAGGTGGGGATACCTACTGCGTGCTCTTCCAGAAGTTAGTTATTCCCTCTTGAATCAAATCAGGAAAGTTCCTGACTCCTGCCATCCAGCTATACAGCAAGACAACCGGGGAGGGAGGCCACCTATCCTCATAAACATGTCAGAAGCACTTTGCTTTCTGATACTTGCTTTAGTTGAACAGTATGAGTTTGCCCCCCCATCTAGATCCATGCCATAATTTTAGTCTATGGCGGTTTTGACTCTCTCACTATGGTATATCATATCTTCCAAAGATGGTCACAATAATCCACCTTCAATCCTGTCAGACCTGTGACATTGTGTGGTCCTACTGAAATGTGGGGTCTATTTCTCTTTCCCCTGCAACTTAAGTGGACCTTTATCATTCCCTTGATCAAAAGAACATTGTAGCCCTGACACTGTGTGACTTCTAAGGCTGGGTTGTAAAAGGACAATAGTGGGGGGTCGGTGCTGTGGCGTAGTGGATAAAGCCACTGCCTGCAGCGCCAGCATCCCTTAGGGGCGCCAGTTCAAGTCCCAGCTGCTCCACTTCCGATCCGCTCTCTGCTATGGCCTGGGAAAAGAAGTGGAAGATGGCCTAGGTCCTTGGGCCTCTGCACTCACGTGGGAGACCCAAAGAAGCTCCTGGCTTCTCACTTCAGATAGGCCCAGCTCCAGCTGCTGCAGCCATTTGGGGAGTGAATGAGTGGATGAAAGACCTCTTTCTCTCTCTCTGCCTCTCTGTAACTCTGCCTTTCAAACAAATAATATTTAAAAAAAAAAAAAAAAGAAAGAAAAGAACAGAACAATAAGGCCTCTTCTTGCCGCTCTCTTGCCCTTTGATCCCAACCACCAAATTTCGAGGAGGCCCAGGCCCTACATGAGTGTCCTGGGAAGAGCCCCAGCAAAGCTCACATGGTAATACATAAGCCTTCACATGCTTCCAGCTTGGCTCCCAACACCATGGAGCAAGCGCAAGCTGTGTGTACTGTGTCCTAATTCCTGACTCACGGAAGCTTTGAGAGATGATAATTGACTGTTACTTTAATCAGGAAGTAATGGGCAGTATATAACATATATAGAGTCCTATCACATCAATGAGTTATTTGAGTCCTGTTGGGAAAACCTCTTTAAAGTAAGGAACAAGTTGCTGAGTTTTCAGCCCTCCCTATTAGAAAAGGAATACTATGCGGGACTTGGTGACTCTCTTTGGATTTGTGAAGCACATGTGTCATGTTCGGTTCAACCAATTTTTTGGGCAACTTGAAGAGCTGCCTACTTCAAGGGGAGCCCAGAACAACAGCAGTCTCTTCTTGTTCAGGCTACAGAAGGAACCCCAGCCCTTATGGGTCAGTAGATCAGTAGTAGATCAGATAGTGTATGGAGACTCCCACGAGCCCCAATCAAAGAACCACAAAAGAGACAACTGTGGCTTCTGAAATGTTGCCTTCTTGGGTAAGTACTTCCATACTTGGCCCTGACAGAGATGGAACCCCAAGTCATAACCAGCATGAGATGGGTAGTGGTCTGCCTGGGCCATGTTCTTGGGAACCCCCCACCCCATGTCAGTATCCTTAGATCTTTTTGCATAAACTGACTGGAGCTATTGGAGAAGTTCTTTCAAATGCTGCCCAGAGAGTCCAGCCACGGGGAAGAGCACTCTGGGAAGTTGGGAGTCTGGAGTTCAGCATAACCCAAGCCATTCTCACTTTCAGAATTCTACCCTGTCCTCCACTGTGTCTGGGGTCTTTCACTTCAGTGTATCTTCTCCTGGACAGCTCCTTCAGCTTCCTGACTGTAAAGCAGTGCAGGGATACTAGGAATCTTTTTTTTTTTTTTTTAAACATTTACTTATTTATCCATTTGAGAGAGTTACACAGAGAAGGAGAGACAGAGAGAGAAAGAGATCTTCCATCTGCTGGTTCAGTCCCCAAATGACCACAGTGGCTGGGGCTGGGCCAGGCCGAAACCAGGAGCCAAGAGCCTCTTCTGGGTCTCCCACATGGGTGGAAGGGGCCCAAGCACTTGGGCCATCTTCTGCTGCTTTTCCCAGGCCATTAGCAGGGAACTGGATCAGAAGTGGAGCAGCCAGGACGTGAACCAGCGCCCACATGGGGTGTTGGCATCACCACAACACCGAGCCCCAGATGGTAAGAATCCAACTGCTCCTTCAGCAGATTTGCTGCTGTGCTCTATTTTCAACATTGCATTCGCTCCCCATTTTCAGCGGTACCCCCACGATGCCCAATCTCTTTGCTTTCTGGGATCCCACGAGGGAAGTTGAGGTTTCTCTGTGTGTGACTCTCAGCTGTCGGGCAGGAAGAGACATGGCGTCTCTCGACGGGAAACACCAGAGACAGGCCTGATGAGCATGTCCGTTTGTTAGCAATTAGGCACAGATGTTCACAGGGTAAGAGGGGAAGTAAAAACCTGGGGTAGTAACAGCAATTCTTTATTTATTTATTTATTTATTTTTTTGACAGGCAGAGTTAGACAGTGAGAGAGAGAGAGAGAGAGAGAGAGAGAGAGAGAGAGAGAGAGAGGTCTTCCTTTCTGTTGGTTCACCCACAAGTAGCCGCTATGGCAGTGCGTTGCGGCTGGCGCGCTGTGCTGATCTGAAGCCAGGAGCCAGATGCTTCCTCCTGGTCTCCCATGCGGGTGCAGGGCCCAAACACTTGGGCCATCCTCCACTGCCCTCCTGGGCCACATAAGAGAGCTGGACTGGAAGAGGAGCAACCGGGACTAGAACCCTGGGTGATGGTGCCGCAGGCAGAGGATTAGCCTAGTGAGTCACGGCAATTCTATAGGGCAGAAGGGGCTGTATGCCAAAAGACCCCTAACCAATTGACTCATAGGTCACATAAGCCAAGTGGGCCCCTGGGCTCCTTTGTGCGACCAGGCCGTATATGGAATGTGGGAGTTGCCTATTGACTCTCTGTTTATCAATCATAAGGGCATGGCCACAAGGCTCCCAACAGGAAGTGGGGGTGGGGGAAATATGCCTAGAGCCCCTGCCACCTGCCAGCAGCCAGGCTGAGGGGTCCCTCCCGGGAGGCATGGCGTGCCGAGCCCTCTCATCCTCCTACATGGGCAGGGCAGGCAGTCCCACAGGATCACCCACAGGAAGTGGGATAATTCATGACCTTCCCCACTGCCCACTCAGAATCCAGCCTTCTCATGAGTCTGTCACTCCTCACCCACCTGTCTTCCATTTTCCAAAGTTTTGTTTTTCTTCTTTTCTGTTCAACTTTCTCCTCTAAGTTTATGCCTTAGTTTTAAATATTTACTTTTATTTAAGTGGCAGAGAAGCAGAGAGAGAGAGAGAGAGAGAGAGAGAGAGAGAGAGAGATCTTCCATCCGCTGGTTGACTCCCCAGTTGGCTGCAATGGCTGGAGCTGTGCCAATCCAAAGCCAGGAGCCAGGAGCCAGGAGCTTCTTCTGGGTCTCCCATGTGGGTGCAGGGGCCCAAGCACTTGAGCCATCTTCCACTGCTTTCTCAGGCCGTAGCAGAGAGCTGGATTGGAAGTGGAGCAGCTGGGTCTCGAACCGGTGCCCATATGGGATGCCGGCACTACAGGTGGCAGCTTTACCCGTTACGCCGCAGCACTGGCCCCAAACCTTTAGTTATGATTCATCATTTTCTAAACATCAGAAAATTCATATTGGAGAAAACCCTAGGGTTGTAATGAATGTGGAAGAGCCTTCAGCTTTGTTTCATCACTTATTAGACACTGCATGACACATTTAAGAATCTTCAGCAATCATAAGTGAAATATACTCACTGTCAAAGAATCTGTACTGGAGTAAGAGCCTCTAAATCAGTGGCTCCCTGACTTGCCTTTCAAGAACCAACATTTTGTTTTACATTTTTATTTTATTCTCTTGAAAGGCAGAGTGATGGAGAGACACAGAATTAGATCTCCAATCCACTACTTTCTCCCCAGATACCTACAACAGCCACAGCTGGACCACGCTGAACTCAGGAACCAGGAACCCAATTCAGTTCTCCCATGTGGGTGACAGAGACCCAACTGCTTGAGCCATCACTGCTGCTACTCTAGGTGCTCACTAGTGGGAAGCTGGGATAGAGAGCAGTGCTGGACTCAAACCCAGGCACTTCTGGTGTCATCTTACCACTGTGTCAAATGCTTGCCCCCAGTAATTCTTTTTAAATGGCATTACTAGCTACTGATTTTGCCATATTAAAACATTTTTAGGGACCAGCACTGTAGTGTAGCAGGTTAAGCCGCCGCCTGCAGTGTCGGCATCCTATATGGGCATGGGTTTGAGTCCTGGCTGTTCCACTTCCCATCCAGCTCTCTGCTATGGCCTGAGAAGGCAATGGAAGATGGCCCAAGTGCTTGGGCCCCTGCACCCACGGGGGAGACCCAGAAGAAGCTCCTGGCTCCTGGCTTCAGATCGGTGCAGCTCCGATCATTGCGGCCTATTAGGGAGTGAACCGGTGGATGGAAGACCTCTCTCTCTCGCTCTCTCGCTCTCTCGCTCTCTCGCTCTCTTTCTCTCTGTCTCTCCTTCTCTCTGTGTGTAATTCTGACTTTCAAATAAATAAATACTGGAAAAAAGAAACATTATTAGCAAGGCTGATGCTATGGCACAGCGGTTAAAGCCCCAGCCTGCTGCGCCAGCATCCCGTATGGGTGCTGGTTCAAGTTCCAGTTACTCCACTTCTGATCCAGCTCTCTGCTGTGGCCTGGGAAAGCAGTGGAGGATGCCCCAAGTCCTTGGGCCCCTTCACCTACATGGGAGACCCAGAAGAAGCTCTTGGCTCCTGGCTTCGGATAGGCGCAGCTCCGGCCGTTGCGGCCATCTGGGGAGTGAACCAGCGGATAGAAGATCTCTCTCTCTGTCTCTACCTCTCTCTCTGCAACTCTGTCTTTCAAATAAATAAAACAAATCTTAAAAAAAAAAAAAGTAACCATAATTCCTTAACACATATTGATGACTTTTTAAAGTTAGATATATTGAGATTGGTGGTTGCCATTTAAAATTTTTAATTGCCACTTTGCCACGTGTACAGTATTAGATTTAAAAATGTGCCCTCAAGGCCAGCACCACAGCTCAATAGGCTAATCCTCTGCCTAGCGGCGCTGGCACACCGGGTTCTAGTCCCAGTCGGGGCGCCGGATTCTGTCCCCGTTGCCTCTCTTCCAGGCCAGCTCTCTGCTGTGGCCAGGGAGTGCAGTGGAGGATGGCCCAAGTGCTTGGGCCCTGCACCCCATGGGAGACCAGGAGAAGCACCTGGCTCCTGCCATCGGATCAGCGCAGTGCGCCCACCACGGTGGCCATTGAGGGGTGAACCAACAGAAAAGGAAGACCTTTCTCTCTGTCTCTCTCTCTCACTGTCCACTCTGCCTGTCTAAAACTGAAAAAAAAAAAAAAAGTGCCCTCAGTCAAGGGAGAGTTTTAAAAATAGCCCCAGGCCGGCGCTGCAGCTCAGTAGGCTAATTCTCCGCCTGCGGCACTGGTACTCCAGGTTCTAGTCCTGGTTGGGGCACTGGTTCTGTCTCGGTTGCCCCTCTTCCAGGCCAGCCCTCTGCTGTGGCCAGGGAGTGCAGTGGAGGGTGGCCCAAGTGCTTGGGCCCTGCACCCGCATGGGAAACCAGGAGAAGGACCTGGCTCCTGCCTTTGGATTGGCACAGCGCACCAGCCATGGCGGCCATTGAGGGGTGAACCAACAGAAGGAAGACCTCTCTCTCTCTCTCTCTCTCTCTCACTGTCTAACTCTGCCCGTAAAAAAAAAAAAAAATAGCCCCAGAAAAACAGTACAAGTACACCTAAGGGGGCCAGGGAAAGGTGACTGCAGGAGCCATACTGAAGCAGAGAAGAATGGGAGAGGAAGTGCAGAAACTGACTTCTAATACTTTGCTATAACTTTTGGAGAGATAGGTACTGCATTCTTACATAATTGGAGGTAGGTCAGGCTCAGCTACGTACTGTCTTACGTGGAGAGAGTGAACAGTTCAATTGCCAGAGCACTGTAGGTTTGAAATAACCAAAGCTGTAAGTAAAAAATGTATACCAGTATCAAGATTTTTTACTAGTGTATACCTTAAAAACAGACATCTGTTGTCCAGCTCTGAAGTTCTCACACAGCGTGGGTGGGCAGAAGGATCGTGGGGATGCGTGTTGTTCCTCACATTTGCTCTAACATATTTCTGTGGTCAGACTTTCTGAGGGTATGGGTTTCTTTGCCTGATTCTTTTGGTGAGAGGCATAATTGTAGCTTTTCTACAGCCTCTGCCTCTGGATCTGATGTAGTCTTGTGGCTTAACAATACCACCCCTGTTAACAGCTGCCACCTTTGCATCCCTAGCCCAGAGCTCTGTCCTCCAGTCCAGGAATATTCCTTCTTTGTGCTGGCCACTGTGCTGGCTGTTCCTTACATTCTGTGCCCTTACCCTGTCATCGGCACATCTCTGATACCCAACCTGGCCATGCAACTGAACACAGCAGTCACCCTTCATCCCCTGAACTCCAGCACTCCTCTTCACTCCTCTTAGCCTGCACTTTTTCCCCCCCATATAGCACATCATCTTGGAACTCATTAGGTACTCTATGTACGTATCATGTTTATTGTTCAGAATTGTTTCCCCCTGCTAGAATGTAAATTCCATGAGGGTAGGCGTCTTTGTTCAGAGAGAGCGATCACAGGTGCCTAGAACTGTGCTCCGTAAATGTTCATTGAATTGCTTTGATTTGAATGGGATTGAACCATGGATACTTCATGACAACAGACAAGTGCGATCCCTTTACTTTCCTACCTAGGTTTTATAGGTGAGAAACTTTTTGCAAGGGAACCAAAATCTCCAGTTCTCTAAAATTGACATACTGTTAGATAGAAGGGTATTTTTTAGTTAATTTGCAAAAAAATGCAGCTAAATATAGTTGAGGAGCCACGCAAATTTATCTCTGTTTTGTGAGCCTGAGTAGATAAGCAAAATATGTGAGTTGGGGGCAGGTAGTGAGAGAGAATATAGCAGTAGACACAAGATCTCAGTGATTTTTGGGTAGTGACCAAACAGAGTGGTGATTTAGCCCGCAGAAAAGTCCTCCAGCAGAGCCAGCACTGTGGCGCAGTGGGTTAAAGCCCTGGCTTGTAGTGCCGGCATCCCATTTGAGCGTCCCTTCTAATGCACCAGGGAAAGCAGTGGAGGATGGTCCAAGGCCTTGGGACCCTGCACCCATGTTGGGGAAGAAACTCCTGACCCCTAGCTTTGGATCAGCTCAGCTCTAGCCATTGCAGCCATCTGGGGAGTGAACCAATGGATGAAAGACCACTGTCTCTACCTCTCTCTCTAACTCTGTCTTTCAAATAAATAAAATAAATCTAAAAAAATTAAAAAGTCCTCCAGCAAAATGAGGCTCCCGGGAAGGCTAAGGCCTTGCATGCACTGGATCTCATGGAGGACAAGGGGCTAGGAATGGGGCTCCATGAAATTAGGTTCCTGAGTCCCCATATGGCACAAGTTCTGCCTCTTATGCCTCTTTTCACCCTATTGTCTTTTCCTCATTCCAGAGGAGACTTGAGGTTTATCTGCAGGAAACACCTGCGCTGGAGTTGGGGACACAGTCAAGCAGAGAGTAGGAGAAAGAAGGGCAAGTGGATGCTAAGGTAAGGCTGCACACTGAGCCCTGGGGTCCTCAGCCTCCTTTCAGTGGTCTCCCAGCCCCTCCCAGTGGGAGCTGGAGGACTCTCCCCTGGAGAAACTAGATCTTCCCAAAGAAAAAGTTCTTTTGGGGATACCTTGTTGAAAAATCAAGGTCAGTTATCCAAACATCCTGCACACAAAGACCAAGTTTAAAACTCCAGAAAGAGAAGAAATGAAAGGTAGGAAATAAATGTATGCACAGGACAAATTTTCAGAATTGAAGGACACAAATCTTCAGAATAAAAGGGCCCTTTCTCGGGCTGGTGTTGTACCCCAGCTGGTTAAGCTCCTGCAACGCCTGCATCCCATATGAGTGCTGGTTACCGTTCTGGCTGCTCCATTTCTGATCCAGCTCCCTGCTACTGTTTCTGGGAAAGCAGCATAAGATGGCCCAAACACCTGGGGTCCTGCCACCTAGAAGGGAGACCTGGATGGAGTTCTTGGCTTTGGCCTGGCCCAGCTCTGGCTGTTGTGGTCATTTGGGGAGTAGACCAGCAGATGGAAGATTCTCTATCTGTGTCTCTTCTTCTATGTTAGCAGTGCCTTTCAAATAAATAAATAAATGGCTACAATGGCCAGTGCCGGACTAGGCTGAAGCTGGGAGCCAGGAGCTTCATCCGGGCTCCCACATGGGTGTAGCAGTCTTTCCCAGGCACATTAGCAGGGAGCTGGATTTGGAAGTGGAGCAGCCAGTTCTCCAACCAGCATCCATATTGGGATGCCAGCATCGCAGGCAGTGGCTTAAACCAGTACACCACAATGGCAACTCCAATAAATTCGTTTTTTTTTTAATATTTATTTTATTTATTTGGAAGAGTTACAGAGAGAGAGGTAGAAACAGAGAGAGAGATCTTCCATCTGCTGGTTCACTTCCCAGATGGTCACAATGGCTGGAGCTGAGCCAATCCAAAGCTAGGAGCCAGGAACCTACTCTGGGTCTCCTACGTGGGTGCAAGGGCCCAAGGACTTGGGCCATCCTCTGCTTATTTCCCAGGCCATAAGCAGGGAGCTGGATCAGAAGTAGAGCAGTCTGGACTCAAATTGGCGCCCATGTGGGATGCCAGCGTTACAGGCTGGGGCTTTAACCCACTGTGCTACAGCATCGGCCCCAATAAATTTTTTAAAGGGTCCTTTGTGTGCTCAGCAAAGGAAATATCAACAGCTAACATGCATTTTTCCCTTAGAATGTGCTAGGACTGTTCTAAGTACTTTATTTTTGATGGTACAAAACTGTGTTTTATCCTATGAAGACGATAGGTGTGTTGCAAAAGGGCTGACTGCAGGCTGCCTCTGAGCTGTGGCCCAACACTGGAGAGGAGGTGCAGCTTGTACGGGTGTGTGTGGCTCTTAGGGGTGCCTAAGATTTATAGAGGGAAGAGCTATTATAGTTGCCAAGCAGGCATGTAGGTGGGGGCTGGTACCCAAAGCCTCTGCTGCCTTGATTGACTGCGTACACTGGCCCCCAGAGCAGGCCTCCGTTTCCCGGGCTGGCGTTAGCAGGTCTGGCGCCTGAGTAACTTGTAATCAGGGTGCTTGCGCAGGTGCCTGGCACGGAGCCGCTTGGCCTCCTCCACGAAGGGCGGCTTCTCATCCTCACCCAGCAGCTTCCACTGCGTGCCCAGGCGCTGGGGACACTGAAGAGTCGTGCATCTTTGGATTCTGCTGCGCCATCTGGCGGCGCTGAGCGGAGCTCCATACCCTGAACAAGCTCAAGGGCCATTTCACCTACTTGGGGAGCCTCCTCCGCCCGCCCCGGCCCCGGAGACCACCGGTTGGCAGCTCTCTCTGGCTCCTGGGATCCCGAAGATCAGGAGTAGCCGCTGTGGGAGCGAGAGGCTCCAGGCTCCAGACCAGGGTCTGCGAGGAGCCGGGTAGGGGGGGAGTTTTAAGTGGGCATCCTAAAGGCTGTCCCCTCTAGTGAATCACGGTCCCTGAAATGTCTCTCCAGGCTGAGTCGTCGCAGAGAACGAAACTTGGGTCCTTGAAAAGTGTAGCTCACCCTCAAGTCCAGAGTTCTTCAAGTGGAGTCTCCTCCCAACCAATCCGGCACACTTTGGAGAGTCAAATGCAGGATCCACTGGCTGGTACCGGAAGACTGGAGAGGTATTCCCCTTTGCTCCTTGCCTTGCGCTCCCCCAGCCCTGTCCCTCTTCCCATACCCACTGCCGGGACCCGACTGATGAACCCTCTGTGAGGGTGGTAACGCTGCTCTGTGGTGTTCCCGCTGCTGCTGGGCGCCGCGTGGTACTGCTGGCCTCTCCCATCCCGGCTCCGTGTCTGTGGCTCTGTTCTAAGTACTTTAAACATGGTAATTCATTTCATTCTCAAAATAATCCTCTGAAGTGTGTAGTGTTATTCCTTCAAAGCTAAAGATAGGGAGACATGGGGCCAGCATTGTGGAATAGCACGTTAAGCTGCCGCCTGCAATGACTCGGGCTCCTGCTCCAGCTTCCCATCCAGTTGCCAGCTAATGGCCAAGAAAAGCAGCAGAAGATGGCCCGAGCGCTCAGGCGCTGCTATCCAGCTCCCAGCTCTTGGCATCAGCCTGGCTCAGCCCTGACTGTTGAGGTCATCCAGGGAAGTGAACTAGCAGATGGAAGATCTCTCTGTCTCTCCCTCTCTCTCTCTGTAACTCTGACTTTCAAAGGAAGGAAGGAAGGAAGGAAGGAAGGAGGGAAGAGAAAAAGAGATAGAGACACTCAGAAGTTAAGCAAGTAAGAACACCCAGGCAGGAACCTAAAGGCTTCTGGGGCAAGTTTGGCCATCAAAAACCCTTAGACTCCTCACAGCAGTAATCCAGCAATGTCTTCAGGATTTTGAGAAAAATGACTTTCAGCCTAGAATTCTATGCCCTACCATCTACCGAATCAAGGATAAGGGCAAAATTAATAATCTTTAGATGCTCTAGGTGCCAACAGTCATCTCCCATGCACCATTTCCTAGGAAGCTACAGGAGGATTGCTCCGTTAAAATAAGGGGGGAAACAGAAAATCAGGCAGTCAGAGGAGCCAGAGGACTTGGGTCCCCAAGCAGGAGGGCAGAAAAGAGACTCAATTTCCATATCTAAAGAATGGACAATTAATACCCAGTGTTTGGACTTCACCTGGAAAAAACTTTCCTTAAATATATATTCATCTAAATTTTCTTCATGAGTTACTTCTAAGAGTGTGCTGTTCCATTTTTACATTTTTGGTATTTAACTCATCACTCCATATGTCATTTATTTTTGTGACTTTGGTGAACATCCACCACTGACAAGGTTATTTTCTAAATTTTGAGTTTGTGTGTCTACATCTAGTACAATGGAAAGTTTAAACATTCTCTTTCCCAAATTTCTAGCCCATTATCCGAGAGCACCTTGTATGTCATCCTTCTCAACTGATTGCTTGCATATACTCCGTAAAATGTGTGACTTTATTTAGAACTAAACCATGTCTGTGAAATGGGTACTATTATTCCTCCGACCCCTCTATTGTAAATGAAGACACTGAAGATCTGAGAGGATAAATATTGTGCCCAAGAGTTCATAGCTAAGGGGCCAGTACTGTGGCATAGCAGATAAAGCTGCCGCCTGTAGTGCTGGCATCCCCTATAGGCTCTGGTTTGAGTCCTGGTGCTCCACTTCCAATGCAGCTCCCTGCTAATGAGCCTGGGATAGCAGCAGGAAATGGCCCAAGTAGTTGGGTCCTTGCACCTATGTGGGAGACCTAGATGAAGTTCCTGGCTCCTGGCTTCAGAACTGCCCAGCTTCTGCCATTGAAGCCATTTGGGGAGTGAACCAGCTGATGGAAGGTTTCTTTCTCACTCTGTCTCTCTTTCTCTCTCTAACTTGCCTTTCAAATAATCTTTAAAAAAAAAAAAAAAGTTCAGGGGGCCGGCACCATGACTCACTTGGTTAATCTTCCTCCAGTAGAAGATGGCCCAAGTGGTTGGGCTCCTGCACCCACATGGGAGACCAGGAGGAAGCACCAGGCTCCTGGCTTCAGATTAGCGCAGCTCCAGCCATTGCGGCCATTTGGGGGGTGAACCAATGGAAGGAAGACCTTTCTCTCCGTCTCTCTCTCACTGTCTGTAATTCTACCTGTCAAATAAATAAATAAAATCCTTTTTTAAAAAACAGAAATGATAACATTCAAAAAGTTCCCCAAACCTCCTTCCAATCACTACCACCCTCCAATCTATTAACACTACAGGTTAATTTCATTTATTTTTCTACTTTATGTAACGGAATCACACTAAGTGTACTCTGCGTCTGGGTTCTTTCACTTAATATTTGTGAGATTCATCAATATTCGGTGTAACTTGTTTATTTTCACTGTCCTCAGTCATATGAATATATCCATATTTCTTTACCCATTTCACTGTCGGTGCGCATGGAGTTCTGCTGTGAACATTCCAGTATACCTATTTTGGAGAACATATACATGCATTTTGTTAGGAACTTAGCCAGGAGTGGGATGCCTGAGTCATAATGTTCAGCGTTAGTAGGTAACACCAAATGCTTTCCCAAAATAGTTGTACCAATTTATACTCTCAGCAGCAGTGTCTGGAAAATCTGGTTCTTAACTCTAACCTGGATTAATTTACCAATTTTTCCCTTTATGTTTAACACTTTTTATCTCATGTAATAAATCTATGCCTACTTCAAGTTCATAAAAACATTATACTTTCTTCCTCTTTATTTTAAGATTTATTTATCTGAAATGCAGAGAGAGAGAGAGAGAGAGAGAGAGAGAGAAAGAGAGAGAGAGAGAGAGAGAGAGGTCTTCCATCCACTGGTTCACTCCCCAAATGGCTGCAACACCCAGGGCTGCTCAGCAGAAGCCAGGATCCAGGAACCTCATCTGGGTCTCTCATGTGCACGCAGGGGCCCAGGAACATGGGCTGTCCTCCACTGCTTTTCCAAACTCATTAGCAGAGAGCTAGGTGGAAGTGGAGTAGCCGGGACATGAACTGGCATGCATATGTAACACTACTATTGCATGCAGTGACTTTACCTACTATGCCATAACACTAGCCCCATACTTTCTTCTAAAATGTTGTATTGTTTTACCTAGTTCACCAATCCATGTGGATTGATTTTTGTGTTTGTTACAAAGTGTGAGCTGGCCAGCGCCGAGGCTCACTAGGCTAATCCTCCGCTTTGCGGCGCCGACATCCCAGGTTCTAGTCCCGGTTGGGGCACCAGATTCTGTCCCAGTTGCTCCTCTTCCAGTCCAGTTTTCTGCTGTGGCCCGTGAAGGGTCACAGAAGAAGCCAGGAGGAAGCACCTGGCTCCTAGCTTCGGATCGGCGTAGCAGCCATTTGGGGAGTGAACCAACCGAAGGAAGACCTTTCTCTCTGTCTCTCTCTCTCTCTCGCTGTCTAACTCTGCTTGTCCAAAAAAGAACAAAGTATGAGTAAATATGAACATTCAGTTGAACCAGCACTGTTGTTAAAAAGATCCTCCTTTCCCCACCTGTGGCATAAATAAGGTGATGTTCTTTGTGTCTGAACTCTGTTCCCTTTCTTTGCTCAGTTTATCTATTCTTGCACTAATACCTACCTCATTCTCCTTACTATAACTTTATAATAGGTCTTCATATTCAATAATGTGTCTCCCAGCTAAAAGCATTTCATACTGATCCCAATTCAGTGTTAGTGTTAGCGAATATTTCTACCCTTCTCCAAGGCGCTCAGAATGCTTCCACTTTCACCTTCTTCCTAATCTATGTGGTGTGCTTCCTGGGTATTTTAATTCTATGTTTTAAAACCTCACAAATTATTAAGATTTTAGTGCTATACCACATTATGCTCGTTCAAATCTGGATATACATTTTCTGCGTCTTTTGTTCTTTCCTTTTTGCATCTTTGTCCTTTTGCCTGGAATCATTTTCTTTCTACCCGAAGTTCAATTTTAAGAATTCTCTGTAATATAGTCTGATGGTGGCAGACTGTTTTTGGTTGTTTGAAACTATCTATATTTCACCTTTATTCTTTTTTCTAAATTGCTAAGTCCTTTTATTTTTTGTAAAGATTTATGTGTTATTTATTTGAAAGGCAGAGTTACAGAGAGAGAAGGAGAGACAGAGAATCTTCTATCTGCTGGTTCACTTCCCAAATGGCTGCAACAGTCAGGACTGAGCCAGGCTGAAGCCAGATGCCAGGAGCTTCTTGGTCTCTCATGTGGGAGCCCAAGCACTTGAGCCATACTTCACTGCTTTCCCAGGCACATTAACAGGAAGCTATGTCAGAAGTGGGACAGCCCATATGGGATGCTGGCACTGTAGGCCAGGGCTTTAACCTGATGAGCCACAGCACTGGCCCCTCACCCTGATTCCTGAAGCAACCCACCCCACCCCCCTTTTTTACTGTGAATTGAATTCTGAGTTGTAAGTTATTTTCTCACAAATCTGAGAATTTCATTCCATTGTCTTTTGGCTTCCATTACTGCTAATCATGTTGGCTGTCAGTATGTTACCTGTGTTAGTTATGTTTGCTTTGGTTTGGCCTTGCCATTTTATTGGTCATTAATTGATGCTTACTAAATAACACTGAACCTTTTTAATTGCTTAAAAATAAATATTTTTAAATTTTCAAGTTTTCATGAGACAAAAATTCAGAAGCTGATTAAATGGAAGGTTCTGGCTTGGAGAGCAGTCAAGATGTCAGCTAAGGTTGAAGTTACCTGAAGGCATGACTGGGGCTGTGTGTAGGCTTCCGAGGTGGCTCACCCATTTGCCTAGCAGACTGATGCTGGTGACTCGGCTGGCTTTCCCCAGAGCAAGCAAAGAGTCTCAGCGTAGAAGTGTCTTTCATGACTTAGCTTTGCAAAGGGTATGCCATCACTCCCACCACATTCTAGTCTTTAGAGGAAAGTCTGCCCTCACCTTTAAGGTGAATATCCACCCACTGGAGGAAACAGTGGACATATTTTAAAACAACGACAGCCACTTGTAAGATTTTGTCTTTATTATTTTGCAGTTTTACTGTGATGTAGCTAGGTATGGATTTCTTTTTTATTTATCCCACTAGTGAGCTATCTTTTTTTTTTTTTAATATTTATTTATTTATTTGAAAAGCAGAGTGGGGCCAGCACCGTGACCATGATGCAGTGAGTTAAGTTGCTGTCTGTGAGCTCCCGTGAGCACCAGTTCAAGTCCTGGCTGTTCTGTGTCTGATACAGCTCCCCACTAACGTACCTGGAAAAGCAGTGTGGAGAGCCAGATGAAGCTTCTGGCTCCTGGCTTCAGCCTGGCTCAGCTCTGGCTGTTGCAAACACTTGGGGAGTGAATCAGTAAATGGATGATCTCTCTCTCTCCCCCCACACTCCCTTTCTCTGTCACTCTGCCATTCACATTAAAAAAAAAAAAATACATCTTTTAAGATAGAACAAATTTGGAAGGCAGAGAGAGAGAGAGAGAGAGAGAGAGAGAGAGAGAGAGAGAGAGAATCTTCCATACGCTGGTTCATTCCCCAAATGCCCGCAACAGTCAGGAATGGGCTAGGCTAAAGCCAGGAGCCTGGAACTCTATCCAGGTCTCCCACATGGGTGGCAGGAACTGAAGTACATGAGCTATCACCTGTTGCCTCCTAAGATACACATGAGCTGGACGTTGGACTGGAAGCAGAATAGCTAGGACTTGAACCAAGTTCTCCAATATGGGATGTGGGCATCTCAAGTGGCTGCTTAACCCACTGTGCCTCAGCACCCACCCCTATATGTCTTTTTATATCTGTGATCTGGTTGCTTTAATAATTACTCAGCAGTTATCTCTTTAAATACTGTTTCTGCCCTAGCTTCTCTCCTCTTCAATTTGGTAGACATTTTCACTATATACTTATATCTCTTGTCCTAATATCTGTTTAGTTCATCTTTTTAAAGAATTTTTATTTATTTTATTTATTTGCATTTTATGTAAAAGGAAGTGAGAGAGAAAAATAGATATCAACCATGATCAACTGCTTTACTCTCCCAAATGCCTGCAATAGCCATGACTGGGCCAGGTCAAAGCCAGGAGCCAGGAACCCAATCTGGGTCTCCAGCATGGACAGCAGAGACCCAAGTACTTGGTCCATCATTTGCTGCCTCCCAGTGTGCACATTAGCAGGAAAATGCGGCTGGCAGCTGAACTGGGATTTAAGCAGACACTCTGACCCGGGCTGCAGGCATCCAAGCAGTGTCTTAACAACCGCAGCAATGCCTGTCCCCATTTCTTCTTCTTCTTTCCTTCCTTCTTCCTCTCCTCCCTTCCTTCTTTTGTTTTTTTTTTCCTTCCTTTCTTGCTTTTTTTCTTTTAGTTTTTTTTTTTTTTTTACTTTAAAAGGCAGAATGACACAGAGAGGGAGAAAGATTTTCTGTCCTGTGGTTCACTTCCCCAGTGGTTGCAGCAGCCAGGACTGGGCCAGGCTGGACCAGGAGCCAGAAATTCCTTCTGGGTCTCCCACATGCTTAGCAGGAACTCAAGTACTTGAACCATTTGCTGTTGCTTTCTCAGGCATATTAGCAGGTTGCTGGATTGGAAGCAGAGTAACCAGGACTCAAACCTGCACTATGACACGGGATGCTGGGGTGGCAAGCAGCAGCCTAACCCACTGTGCCGCAATGCCTGCACCCCTAAATCTTTTTCTTAATGCTCCTTTCTAGATTATCTCTTCTGACCCATTTTCATTTTCATTTATTCAGTATTCAGTTGTTTCTAATATACAGTTATAATCCATCCACTGAATTTTAATTTTGTTACTGTATTTCTGAGTCATGGAATTTCTATTTAGTTCTTTTTTACATCTGCTCTATCACTTTTTTTTTTTATATAGTTTCTGGGTGTTACAGGCCTAGGTATTTAATCTTTATTCAAGGTTCTTACTCCCAAAGAGATAAGAATTCCAAGCAGAGGCATACATACAGTGCACAAGTGACAGCGGGCTTTAAACAAGACTGAATATACATTCTTGCATGAGTGTGGGCCACCTCATACAGAGAGATACCCATCATGAGTGGGCCAGAAAGCTGCCTATGAGGACAGAGTAGGGGAGGAAGCTAGAAAAGGATCCATAAGCATGATCAAGAGCAAAAGGAGGGGCCAGCGCTGTGGTGCAGCAAGTAAAGCCACCGCCTGCAGTGCTGGCATCCCATTTGGGTGCCGGTTTGAGTCCTGGTCAGAAGCTCCTGGCTCCTGGCTTCAGAGCAGCACAGCTCTGGCCGTTGTGGCCATTTGGGGAGTGAACCAGCGCATTTCTTTCTCTCTCTCTCTTTCCTTCTCTCTCTGTGTAACTCTGACTTTCAAATAAATAAATAACTTTAAAAAAATAAGAGCAAAAGGAGGGTCTCTTTATGAGACAGGGAGTGACATACTACATATACAAATGGGATGGAGTTTATCATATGTGAGGCTTTCTGGGGGTTCATGTCTCCTCCATGTGGAATTTAATTTCCATGTGGGCATCATGGTGTCTCCTCCTTCCTGGTCCTGGATGAGACACAAATGCATCATGGGCAAGTAGGTATACTATTGACAGATAAAGGAGTAGAGTTACAACATAGAGCTGGCAGAAATTCCAGTTCACCTATTCCTACCTTCCTGCCTTAGTTCCCCCACTGCAGGAGGCTGCCAAAATTATCTAAGTTATCTTTTATTTCTCTAAAAAAGAAAATAAATTATTTTATAGTTTGGGTCTGCTAATTACAAAATCAATTGGTTTTTGCAGGTGTGTTTCTGGTGTATGTATTTCTATCGGCTTTCACTGAGCAAGTCTTATTTTCTTGTGTACTTGGTTGTTTTAAATTCTGTACTTGGCATTATTTATGAAAACATATATGTAGAAACAATTTAGGGACAACAGTTTTAATACTTTCCATCAAAGAGGGTTTTTATTTGCTTTGGCCGGTATCCGATGGTACCACAGATACAACCTTCAGTCTGCTTCTTGAGTCAGGCAGTTTGCATCCAACCTGAAAATTCCTCGGAAGCTGTTCCACTTCGAATTCATCCTGGGGTACCAGTTATTGTAAGGAAGGTCTTATATTTCACTCCTCATTCATTGTGGGTTATTTTTTTTTCTTCATTGAACTACAAAAGGTAGGTGGTAATTTTCTAGCTAGGTAAATGCCCTCAGGGAAATCCCTGGATCCTGGCTTTTCTAGCTTTTGGTCCAGTAAATCCCATATCTTAGATGCCTTGTTATAGGTTCAGATCTGTTCCCCTCAAGTTCCTGGGTTGTAACCCTAATCCCTTGTACTTCATGGTGTGTATTCCGAGAGAAAGGGCCTTCAAAGAGGTGATCAGGTTACAATGATGCATCAGGATATGCACTAATCCAATCTGATGGGTGACCTTATAAGAAGAGATAATTTATCAGCCCTTAAGGCATTCTGGTCTGGCTGAAAAGCCCACGAGAGCATTTCAGGCATATAAAGCCAAGACACTGTGGCAAAAAAAAAAAAAAAATCCTACATGAAGGATCTCTGTGAGGTGAGGCCCCAGTGGAAAGAAGTGGTCATCAAAGAAGGAGGTACTTTTCTCTGAAGGGAGGAGAGAACTTCCACTTTGCTTATGCCCTTGGCTAAATTCTGATCAAGTTTGTGGATTCAAAAGGCTTCCATAGCCTAGGCAGCTCACGTCAAGAGCCTTAGGTGATCACTGACATCATACATAAGTGTTAATTAGTAAATTAACAACAGGAGTCACTGTGCACTAACTTCCCATGCAGGACCTCTGTCCTCAAAGAGTTGTATTTTGAGAGGTAATAGTAAACTTGTTCTTAAAGATTTATTTCATTTTAGTGTATTAAGCGGAGGATATTCTTATGTACCATAAGTTTTAGTTATGCCTAAGTGTCCAACTCCATTGTTTGTTTTCTTTGTGCTTCCTTAATTAATGATAAAACTTGTTCTCAAGAACTTATTCTCTTTTAATGTATTAAATGAAGTCTCTTTTTCTTTTTTTGACAGGCAGAGTTAGACAGTGAGAGAGAGAGACAGAGAGAAAGGTCTTCCTTCTGTTGGTTCACCCCCAAATGGCCACTATGGCCGGAGCACTGCGCCAATATGAAGCCAGAAGCCAGGAGCTTTGTCCAGGTCTCCCATGTGGGTGCGTTGGGCCATCCTCCACTGCCTTCCCGGGCCACAGCAGAGAGCTGGACTGGAAGAGGGGCAACCGGGACAGAATCCAGCGCCCCAAGCAGGACTAGAACCCAGGGGTGCTGGCGCCGCAGACGGAGTGAGCCATGGTGCCGGCCTACTAAATGGAAGTCTTATGTCTCATAGTTATGTCCAAGTGCTCACAAATGATATATCATTCTTAGATGCTTCTTTAAAGTTAATTTTGTCAAAAAGAAAACAGAAGTGAAAGTAACTTCGAGATGCAATGACTTTGAACAGCACTTGTCTCAACTGTTGGAACAGTTTGTGTGTGTGTGTGCAAATTGTTAAACTCTTTACTTAGTATAGAATCGGTCTTCTGTGTGTAAAGTTAATTGAAAAATGGATCTTAGTGGAGAATGGGACTGGGAAAGGGAGAGGGAGGAGCTGGAAGGGTGGGAGTGTGGGTTGGGGGGCATGGTAGGTGTAATCACTATATTCCTAAAGCTGTACCTATGGAATAGGTATAAAGTTTGTATTTGTTAAATAATAGGTTTCTTTGGGGAAAAAAGTTAAAAAAAAAAAAAAGGTAACTTATCCCATCAGCCTTTGCACACCACCCTCCCTTCTCTTCTTTGACAGCCGGCTGCACATTTTATTTGTGTTTAAACAAAACCTTGAAAACTGGAGGGGGGGAGGGGATTGGACATATAGAGAAACACCAGGGGGTAGGTGTTGTGGCACAGTGGGTTAAGCCAGTGCGATGTCTGCCCAGCTGCCCTGCTTCTGGTCCAGCTTCCTGCTAATGCACCTGGGAAGACAGCAGATGACAGCTCAAGTGCTTAGGCCTCTGCCACTCGTGTGCAAGACCAGGATGGAGCTCCTGGCGCCTGCTGTTGTGCACATTGGGAGAGTGAACCAGCAAATGGAAGATATCTCTTAATCTCCCACTAAAACTGTCACTCTGCTCTTCAAATAAATAAAGATAAAATCTTAAAAATGGGAACACCAGGAGGAGAAACAAAACCTGCCTCGCTTTTCTTGGATTTCTAGCCTCCACAGCCCAGAGAAGGTAAATTTCTGCTGGTTAGGCAACGCAGTCTGGCCTTTTTTTATGGCAGCCCTAGCAAACTAATACAGCCTTTAAGAACATTAAAAAATACCGATTTCGGACCGTTATTTTAAATTTTATTGTTTTCTAAGACTCTTAGCATTGCCAGGGGTTTTATGTATTTATTTTTCCACTTACTATCATCAACTAATTTCACTAGAATTAAGTTACAAGAGAACAAGAACCGAGTTTTGCTTATTGCTAAGCCTGTAAGAATGAGTAGCAGACACAGCCGTTCACAAGAGAGCTGCCCGATGAATGAATGAATGAATGAATGAATGACAGACGAGGCTTCCTCCCCGGAAGGGCCGGCCGGCCACGGGGTCTCTCGGGGCGCACCGTCAGGAACCCCAGGCCCAGCGGCAGGCCGGCCGCGGACCCCAGCGCCCAGCAGCTCTCGGGGGTCAGCGGGGGCGCGCGAGCCCCCGGGGCTGCTCCGCCGGCTTCCGGCTTCCGGGTTCTCGGGCGCGCGCCGCGTCCCCGGAGAGGGCGGGCTTCGCGGCCGCCCCCTGAGGGCGGAGCCGTTAGCCGAGCGTGAGGAGCCCGGGCTGGGACGCGCAGGCGCCGGGCCGGATCCGTAGCGGGACCGCGTGGGGTGGGCTGGAGCCGGGCCCCCCAGGCTGGGCCGGGGCAGCCGGCGGCTCGGTAGACCTGGAGGTTCAGTCCCGAGGCAGAGGCCCTGGGAGACGTCGGGCTGCGGCCTAAGGAGGCGGAAGCTGGGGGTGGACTTAGCGGCTGCCGCTGGCCCCGGCACTGAAGCATCAGCCAGTGAGGTGTGTCCTCGCCCGGCCCCGGCAGGAGCCGGTGCTGAGCAGCCTTCCCAGCCGGCGCTCAGCCCCGCCGGTGCTGTGGCTGGGAAAGCCCACCGCCCTGGGCCTACCCTGGATGGCGCTTTGTGAAAGACCCGTGTCCACTGCGGAGGCCGGTGGCCCTCTGGGATTCCGAAGAGGGCTTCATGACTTTTGGAGAATGATTGCGTTGGGTGGAGAGGTGGTCTGTCCATAAAAGGCGGGGAGAGACACGATCCGTTACCACCCAGCCCTCCTCCGAAGAGACCCTGCGGCTGACAGCTCTGGTCCTGCCTGCCTCGGTAGCGCAGCGGGTGAGTGGGGGCCTCTCCGCGTGGGGCTGTGGTCTGCAGGTCCGAGGGTGGCGTGGCTGGGAACACTGAGAACGGAGCGTCTTCGCGAGGAAGCCGCTCGGTCACCAGCTGTTTGATAAGTTCAGATTCCAAAGTTTCTGCACTCGACAACGACATTTTTCTATACACAGGGCTAGGACATGTTCCGCAAGGCTCTAGGACGCGCATAGTCACATAGCCTCCTCTTCCTCCCGCCAGACTTCCAAAAGTTGGGCCGACTCCCTTTCCACGGAACTAGCGCCGTTCTCGGAGCCCCAGAGGCACCTGCTCAGATAGTGCGGCTGGAGGAGGTGGTGGCTTTGGGCTTTTCCAGATTGGCCTGCTGCAGGGATCCTCCTTATATGTAAAGAAGTATATTTTCTGCATTTGAAGGCACCGCCCTCTCCCCCAACTTTAACCTTTCTTGAAACCAGGATGCCTCTTACCAGGGAGGTCCAAAGGAAGTTGCCGGCTGCTGAGCACCTGCCTGGGTGATGCTGTGTCTGCCCCCTGTGCTCATCCCATAGCGCTGCTAGACCAGTGCTGTGCCCGCTGAGATATTTGAACTGTAATTTCAAGCCTTTAGTTGTTTTTCTTTTAAATAACTTAAAAAGATAATTATATGATACTGCATTAAAATTAAAGGCTTGTGGTAATTTTTATTAAGGATATGTTGTATCCCCAGCGTTGTCTCCATCAGCATTACAACCCCGTGAAGTGCAATCATTATAAATGAGCAGAGTGCTGTAGAACTTCTGAGTGCAGGTGTCAGGATTCCAGCCAGGCTGTCTGATTTCAAAATCTGCCCTTTTAACTCCCAGCCCTGTCCCCAGGCAGAAGATGCCTGCAGCTCACAAGGAGGGAAGTCGAGGCCCGGGCTGTCCGTGTTTCTACAGCTCGGGGTGTTGGTGTATCTTGACGTATGTGTGTGGAACGGGGAGACAGTGACATCCAAGAACACTGATTGTACTTACTCCTGCATGGGGCCAAGTCTCTGGGCTTTTTTGTGGTTTATCAATGTATTTCTGCAGCTTCTGGAGTTGTTACATGACAGGCACTTCTGGGTCCCTCCTTTCTTGCCTTTTGCTCCTCTAGAAGAATATGCGCTCAAACCTGCCAGGGAAACAGCGCTCTGTTTAGGAGAGGAATCCATTTTTCAGAGGTGTGCAACTCACAGCAGCCTCCAGGAGCCACACAGACACAAGGAAGTCGTCAGGGCAGGAGACTGTGACCTGGGGATGACCACCCAGCTGTGACGCTTCTCCAGGTTCGGCAGTGTCCTCTGCAGAGTGGGCAGGCCCGCCCAGGCGGGCGTCAGCATGCCACAGCAGCTGCTGATCTCCCTGCCCACCAAGGCCAGCGCCTGGGTGAAGTTGCAGCATCCAAAGAAGACCAAGGAAGGCGCACCCCTGTGGGAGGATGTGACTACAGTGTTCAAAGGAGAAGGTGAGGATGGGGGGAGAAGCTGGTCTCATTTGTGTGTGAAAAGATGGATATACACTTCATTGAGCTGGTCTCGTGGCATGGAAACTGGGGGAAGAAGGTCATTGGGGTTCATGCTTAGGGCTTTTGGGAAAAGCATAGGTATGAGAAAAAATATTGGGATCCCAGCCCAGGCTCCTTGTGACTTGTGCTGAATGCTGTTCCCATCTGTCCTCACACAGGACAGGAAGACAGAATGCAGTGTCCCCATCAGTGGCTGCTTAGAGTTGGAATGTGACTCACAAGGTGGAGTTTGGGAGGCTGTCAAAATTTTCTTCCCATTAAGTCCTTCAAGGGTTTTCTTGTACAAATTCCAGTTATTTTTATTCCAAGCCAGCGTTTTCTCAAGTATCAGCTTTTTCATGTCATCTTCAGGAGAGAAACAACAATGACAGGCCTGATTACCCTCATTTCACCTTGAACCCTGTGGGTTCCCAGGGAAACATGTCCAGGGTCACACCTTATTTATTTATTTAAAACAATTTTTTAAAGATTTATTTAGTTATTTGAAAGGCAGAGATAGAAGGAGAGAAAGAGAGAGAGAGATCATCCCTTATTTAGAGATGTGGTCAAGAGTACAGAGGTGGACAGAGGAATCTATGTGTGGCATGTGCTGTCTTAATTCCTACCTTTAACACTTCCGAATCAGCAGTATTGTGTTGTTTTTGTTTTTGAAGAGGATGGCATGTTTCATTTTTATTTGAAAATTTTGTTTATTCTCATTTTGTTTGAAAGGCAGAGGGAGAATGAGAGATATAGAGACAGACATAGAGATTTTTCATCATCTGGTTCACTCCCCAATGCCTACAACAGCCAGGGCTGGGCTAGGCCAAAGCCAGTAGCCTGGAACTCAATCTGGGTCTTCCGCGTGGTTGGCAGGGACCTAACTACTTTAACCATCCTTTGCAGCTTCCTAAGGTGCATGTTAGCAGAAAACTGGGTCAGAAATGGAGGAGCCAGGACCTTGAACTACGCACTCTGATATGAGATGTGGTTGTCCAAAGTGGCTTCTTAACCTCTGTGCCAAATGCCTAACCCTTGGCCAAACATCTTGACAGATGAAAATAATAATTCCCTGATTATTAATTGATGAAGATAGACACAGATTAAAATAGTGGAAGGACAGCCTTAGAAAAGTTCTTGGGGAATGTACAGGAGTGGGAACTTCTTCTGATTGTATGTATCTAAACAATTTTCACAAACCAGATGGTGTTGAATTGGGCCTAGGATGTGTTAGTTTTTTTCTAGGTTTTGGGAAAGGATACAAAAATGGATACCTTGCAGAATGATTTAGAGAATGGGAAATATTTAGTCCAACAGGGTTAAGAGTGTGATGGGTGGGTATGTGGCATAGATAAAGGATGGTAGTTTAGAGGTAAGCAGTGTTAAAAAAATATGCTTAGGGCAGGTCATAGAGTGCCTTTGAATCCCATGGTAAAATGTTTGGATTTTTCTTTCTTGTCCATGGTTTGAACAAAGAGGTGGCCTGATGGGTCAGTGGTTTGGGAGCAGCTTCGACCACTGGGAAATATTAAGTCCCAAGAGTCCGTGCTGCAGGTCCTCCTCATCAGGAGGCTTTGGGCCACTCTTGGGTCCCTCAGTGGCCCTCTCTGTGTGAGTGTGGTAGAGGAAGAGCCGCGTTCCCTGGACCTGCATTCTGTCTGGGGGACGTGGGAGAGGCAGATCTCATGGCTCTTTCCCCTCGCCAGCTCTGCTGTCTCAGGACACTGAAGAGGCCCAGGAAGAGTGCCTAGAGGATGAAGTGACCCCTGGGTTCCTGGCAGCAGAATCGCAGGTGAGTTGGAGTTTTCTCTCTCTCTCTCTCTCTTTTTTTTTTGTTGTTGTTGTTTTTAACATTACTTCTCAGAATTTAAGATTATAACCTGTCTTTTGTGTGGGAGAGGAGTTTGAGACTAACAAATTTGACCTAGGGCACTCAATTCAAGTTATCGTAGTATAGAAAATTAGGTTTCCATGGTGGCAATTTCCTACTTATAGTGGCTTCTCTCCTTGTAACTTGTTTCTCACCAACATCTAGATCTAATACTGAGATAATTAATTTCTGTAGAGAAAGAAAAATCAGTGATAAGATTCTAATCCCCCCCAAAAACCAGTAGGTGCCACTTAGGATCTAAGACAAAGGTCAGTAAAATACTCAAAATGCAAATGGGTGAGAACATTCTGATGCTCTTAGAGATGCACACGTAGCCCTGTGATCTTTGACAGGTGACCCTATCACAGATGGACAGCAGAGGTCAAATCGTAGCCACAGAAGTGAGAGGAGAAGTAGTCAGTTGGCACAGCGACACATTAGACCGTCTGGGCATAGGAGGCAGGAACCCTGTCTGAGGCAGTTATAATAGGGTGGCAGAAGTGGGGGGGCATCTTCACCGGGACTTCTGGAGACACAGATGACATAGAGGGGACATTACAGAATAAACATAAAAGAAAGAATTTTAAAGTTAATGAAGAATTTTGCCGGCGCCGTGGCTCAACAGGCTAATCCTCCGCCTTGCGGCGCCGGCACACCGGGTTCTAGTCCCGGTCGGGGCGCCGGATTCTGTCCCGGTTGCCCCTCTTCCAGGCCAGCCCTCTGCTGTGGCCCGGGAGTGCAGTGGAGGATGGCCCAAGTGCTTGGGCCCTGCACCCCATGGGAGACCAGGAAAAGCACCTGGCTCCTGGCTCCTGCCGTCGGACGAGCGCGGTGCGCCGGCCGCAGCGCGCCGTCCGCGGCGGCCATTGGAGGGTGAACCAACGGCAAAAGGAAGACCTTTCTCTCTGCTCTGTCTCTCTCTCTCTCACTGTCCACTCTGCCTGTAAAAAAAAAAAAAAAAAAAAAAAAAAAAAAAAAAAAGAATTTTAAGTGAAAAGAACTTGAGTTCTGGGGGAAGGTAATAACAGGATTTGACTGTCTCTCATCTTGCTCAAGTGACCTGGGGCAGTTTTTTTTTTTTTTTTTAAGCTATTTGCAATCTCAGTTTCCTTAATTGAGAAGTTCAGGGGCTGATGTCTGACTTGTAGAATTAAAATACATTCCAGATTAATTTACAGTCATATGGGAGAAGTAATGCTACTAGTCTAATTATTTGAAGATTTATCTTGTCTCTACATCCCCCATATCTGGAACCTCTCACTTCCCAACACTTATCAAAAACTGATGGGATTTTTAAAAAAAATTTATTTAAAAGACAGAGTGACAGAGGAGAGACAGATACACAGAGTGAGACAGAGAGATTTTTTCATCCCCTGGTTCATTCCCTGAATGACCACAATGGTTGGAGCTGGGCGAGGCTGAAACCAGGAGCCTGGAACTCCGTGTGGGTCTCCCACATGGGTAGCAGGGACCCAGGTACCTGGGCCATCTTTTCTGCTTTTCCAGGCGCATTTGCAGGGTGCTAATATTCTTGAATTTTTGTCTATTGGCATATCAGTTATTGAGAGAGGAGTGTTAACATCTCTGATTATTGAGGTTTTTGCTTATTTCTTGCTTTAGTTCTGTCATTCTGCTTTTCTTATTTTAAACTTTTGCCATCAGATGCATAATCACTTAGGATTGTTGTCTTTTTGATGAGCTGCTGCTCTTAGCATTAGGGAATGTCCCTCTTTTTGCCTAGTAATATTCCTTTTCCTGAAGTCCCCTATGTCTGATTCAGTATATCTCTTTTAATTATTAATTGCATGGTGTGGCTTTCTCCATCTAAAGTGTGACCTTGTTAAATGTTAACTGATGGGGCCAGCGGTGTGGCATAGCCGTAAAACCGTTCCCTGTAGTACCGGCATCCCACATGGGCGTCAGTTCAAGCCCCGGCTGCTCCGCTTCCGATCCAGCTCTCTGCTGTGGCCTGGGAAAGTAGTGGAGGATGGCTCGAGTCCTTGGGCCCCTGCCCTGTGTGGGAGGCCCAGAGGAGGCTCCTGGCTTTGGATCGACACAGCTCTGGCTGTTGCAGCCATGTGGGGAGTGAACCAGTGGATGGAAGACATCTTTTTCTCCGCCTCTGCCTCTCTGTAACTCTGCCTTTCAAGTAAATAAATATATCTTTAAAAAAAAGTCTTGCTTAGTCCATTTATAGTGAAAGGGATCAATGATGTAGTGGTGTGTAAGTATGTGTTCCCCTTTGTTTGCTATCTGTCCTATTCTTTGCTCTTCGTTTCTCCTTTCTTTCCATTAAACCATTTTTTGGAATTCCATTTTCTGTCCTAGAATGATTTTTTTTAAAGATTTATTTATTTTACTTGAAAATCAGAGTTACACAGAGAGAGGAGAGGCAGAGAGAGAGAGAGAGGTCTTCCATCCGATGGTTCACTCCCCAATTGGCCGCAACGGCTGGAGCTGAGCTGATCTGAAGCCAGGATACTGGAGCTTCTTCCAGGTCTCCCACGCAGGTGCAGGGGCCCAAGGACTTGGGCCATCTTCCACTGTTTTCCCAGGCCATAGCAGAGAGCTGGATGGGGAGTGGAGCAGCTGGGACTAGAACCAGCGCCCATATGGGATGCCAGTGCTTCAGGCCAGGGCGTTAACCCTGCTGCACCACAGTGCTGGCCCCCTCTAATGACTTTTAAACCATACTTCCCTGATGTGTTTTCAGTGTTGCTCTAGCAATCACAAAATGCATTTTTTTTTTTTTTAATTTGAGAGACAGACAGCTCTCCATCTGCTGGTTCATTCCCCAAATGTCTGCAATGGCCAGGACGATAGCTACTGGGGGGAGAAAGCACTTCTGGCAAACCCTGCCCTCATTCCTCCTCTCTGATCTCATCTTCTCTGCCCTTCCCTAACTGACCTGCAACCATACTGTCCACCTGCCTGCTCCTCAGAGGAGCCCAGGACCCCTGCAGAGTAGGTCCT
Source organism: Sylvilagus floridanus (assembly GCA_949820135.1). Lineage (NCBI taxonomy): Eukaryota > Metazoa > Chordata > Mammalia > Lagomorpha > Leporidae > Sylvilagus > Sylvilagus floridanus. The sequence goes on from OX463225.1 coordinate 31,306,959, forward strand.
TGGCAGCTGCATGGAATGCTCCTTCCTGATTGCCACAGGACTCTCACTCACACTCACCGACTTCATGTCTCCAGTCACATGTCACCCTTTGAGGGAGGCCTTCGACCACCACTCTACATGAAAAATCATCCCTACCCTCACTGTGGATCTCCCTGCTCCCCTAGCCTGCTTAGTTTTTTCCTAAGGCATATATGACTGTCTTATAGATTTAATTATCCATAATGAAGATCAGAGAAGGAAGGTCCTGGTGAAGCTAGTTTAGAGTCTCTGTCAGAAGTCCTTGGACTTGACGGAGGTGGTCTCTGACTGAAAAGCATTGTGTTTGATATTCTAGGAACCACTGAGCTTCAAGGATGTATCTGTTGACTTCTCCCAGGAAGAGTGGGGGCAGCTGGCCCCTGTTCACCAGAACCTGTATCGAGAGGTGATGCTGGAGAACTACAGGAACCTGGTGTCCGTGGGTAAGGATGGGCTCTCTCTCCAAGAAATCTACCCCCTGCCGGGGAGGCACCAATTCTACATTACTCGTGTTGCGATTCCTGGGAGCCTGGCTTGAGTTCTATATTAGAGACATCTTATTCCCTTGAAAATCAAGCCAGGGCACATCTGATTCTCCTTCCTTGGGCAACAACTTTACTCCGCTTTCTGAGACCCTGAATAACTGGAAGGCTGGAGCTAAGTTCGGGGGATGGTTCTTAAACATAAGCCTGAACATTCCTGCTGTTTCCTTACTCATAAGCAGGATATCAGCTTTCCAAACCAAGCGTGATTTCCCAGTTGGAGAAAGGAGAAGAGCCATGGATGGCAGAGAGAGAAGACTTAGGAGATCCCAGTGCAGGTGAGACCAAGGCAGGTGGTGCCTTTGACGGTGTTGGCCGGAGTGCTCAGGCCTTCCCAGCCTGGGGAGAAGGGATGGGGCCTGCCTGAATCCTGACATCACCCTTTCCAGTTACCCCTTTCCTTCACTGAGCCCTGCAGAGGTCTCTGTGCAGTCAGAGGGAAAAGATACCTTGTCCTCATTAAGTTTAAACTTGATTTTCTCCTGTGGAGAAAGTCTCTGAGTCTAAAGCTGCGTTCTCTAAGCAATCAGTGTGTATGGTCTCTCCACACGAAACAGATCTCTTTTCATGGATGTCATGACATTGTGCTAATCTTTAATTTTCTCGCACTCTATTTCCACTTTTTGACAATGTTCATTTACAATCTCAGCTTCAGTTCACATTGTGTTTCTAACTTGGGTATCCTAATTTCTTGTAATAGCCATTTCATGAAAACTGCAAGAGAAACTACCACAGGATTCCTTCTCACTGAATCCAGCGGTCTTTAGCAATCTTCTTGAACTTTTGTTAAGAAGTTCAGAACATCTTACCAAATTTCTATGCTTCCACCTATGTTAAGAAATGAGACAAGGCTGGCGTTGTATACCACCAGTGTTCCTTTTCAGAGTGCCAGTTCAAGTCCTCTGAATTAATAAACCACAACTTACTACTAATAGACATTTGCACTGTTTCCAGATTTGGAGGCTATAAAGATGCTGCAGTGAACCTTCGTGTACATGTCTCCTTGGACACATACGCGGGTGTTTTACCAAGATGGTTGGTAGATGCGAAAGTCTTGGTCATGGGCTATGTGCATCTTCATTTTGCTAGTTACTACCAAGTTGCACTTCAAAGCAGTTGTACTCCCATTAGCAGATTTTATTTATTTAAAAATCAGAGAGACAGAGAGAGAGAGAAAGAGAAAAAACTCTGCCATCTGCTGATGGCATTCACTCGCTCAAATGCCTGCAACAGCTAGGACTGTACCAAGCTAAAGTCAGGGGCCTATAACTCAGTCTGACTCCTCTGCATGGATTGTAAGGACCCAGGTACATGAGCCATCACCTGCTGCCTCCCAGCGTGCTCATTAACAGGGAGCTGGAATGGAAAGCAGAGCTAAGACTTGGTCCAGGCACTCTGCCATGGAGTGCAGGCTTCTCCACTGTGCCAAACACATACCCCCTGTAGCTGGCTTGGAGAGCTTCCAGAACTCAGTATCTTTGTCAATACTTGACACTGAGGAACTTATTAAATTTTTGCAAATACAGAGGTGAATATGATATGTTGTTTCTTTCATTATCCTAATAAATAGTGAGGGAAAGCATATTTTTTTTTTCAAGGGAAAGGGTTTGTTGGGGGAAACCTGACAGATTGGAAGGAAAGGACGAAGAAGGAAAAGAGGGAGAAGGAGAGTGTAAGAGAGAGATCCAGAGCCAGAGAGAGACAGGTCAGGAGATGGAGAGAAAAAGACAGCATATTTCTTTTATACCACATACACACACACACACACACACACACACATATATATGTTTTAAAGATCTATTCATTTTACTTGACAGTCACAGTTACACAGAGAGAGGAGAAGCAGAGAGAGAGAGGGCCATCCATCCACTGGTTCACTCCCCAGATGGCCGCAACGGCCAGAGCTGCGCAGATCTGAAGCCAGGAGCTTCTTCCGGATCTCCTATGTGGGTGCAGGGGCCAAAGAACTTGGGCCATCCTCTACTGCTTTCCCAGGCTACAACAGAGAGCCGGGTTGGAAGTGGAGCAGCAAGGCCTTGAACCGGCGACCATATGGGATGCCTGCACTGCAAGCAGCGGCCTTACCCGCTACTCCAGAGCACCAGCCCCGACAGCATATTTCTTATGTTTATTGATCATCCTTCCAGAATTATTATTCTGTAAATTACCTCTTTATATCCTTTGCCAATTTTTCTGTTAGTTACCTTTTTTCTTACTGATTTACAGGAAAAAATACTATGTATATATTTTGGATACCAATCCTTGATAACTCTGTTTTGCAAATGTTTTTTCTCAATCAATGGCCCTTCTTTCACTTTGTAAAAAGGGCCTTTTGATGAGTTTTAAAATTTCATATTATTGAATTTGCTAGTTTTTAAAAGTTGTTTGTGCCGGCGCCATGGCTCAACAGGCTAATCCTCCGCCTTGCGGCGCCAGCACACCGGGTTATAGTCCCGGTCGGGGTACTGGATTCTGTCCCGGTTGCCCCTCTTCCAGGCCAGCTCTCTGCTGTGGCCCAGGAGTGCAGTGGAGGATGGCCCAAGTGCTTGGGCCCTGCACCCCATGGGATACCAGGAGAAGCACCTAGCTCCTGCCTTCGGATCAGCGTGGTGCACCTTTCTCTCTGTGTCTCTCTCTCACTGTCCACTCTGCCTGTCAAAAAAAAAAAAAAAAAAAAGTTGTTTGTGCCTTTTGGAAAAAAAAAAAACTTTCTGCCCCATTTTTCTCCATTATGTATGTGTGTGTGTATTTATATATCTTTAAAGTTTTGCTTTTCATACTTAGGTTTAATTCATCTGGGACTTATTTTATATATAGTATAATGTGGAGCTCTGGTTTAACTTTTCCATGGGAATAATCAGGTTAGGAACCACTTGTTCAATCATTGATGCTGCTCTGTCACCTGTCAAGTTTCTTTGTGTGCTTAGGTCTGTTTCTGTGCTCTTTTGTTTTGTTTTATTTTTTATCCCTGCTTTGATGTCAGGCTCAGTTCACAGCAAGACTTAATATCCAGTGGAGGTGGTTTATCCACTTTGTCTTCCATAATTGTGCTGGATGTTTTAAATTTAACAATTTCAAATGTTCTTCAGCCCCTTACTTTACCATATGAATTATTTAATCAGTGCATCAAATTATACACATATGCAAATGCTCTCCTGACATTTTGATTGGAATAGAATCAAATTAATAGAGCAATTTTAGGGAATATTAACATTGTTATAATATTGAGTCCTAGGATCCATGAATATGATTTATTTCTCCATTTATTGATGTTTCTTGATTTTTCAATAGTTTTAGGATCTTCTCCATAAAAGCTTTATATATTGTACATGTTTTGTCAGATTCATCCTAAAAACCTGCATTTTGTTGCTGTAATAGATGATAAATTTTTTAAATTCTGCTTTCTGCTTGTTACTTGTAATAATAACTGATTTTGAATATTGATCTTGTAGGCAGTCACCTTGTTTCACTCTGTTATTAATACCGATAATAATTCTTAAATTCTCCTGAGTTTCTCCTTCTTCAGCTCATAATAATGAAAATAGAAATAAAAACTTCTTTTAATGTGTTTTCGGCTGCCTATGAATAAAATCTCAAAGAGATTTCATAGATGGCCCAGTCCCTTTAAATAACAATAGTCTTTTAGCAAAATGTTTATTTAATTCAGTGCAGTAATGAAAACTCCTAAGCTCATTCAAAGTTAAATGTTTTCTTCTCCCTGTCTCCTGGTAGGGGCCTACTTCAGACTTGGATATTGAATTGGGGATTAGTACATCGATGTATGCTTTTCTCTTTCCCTGTCACTTTCTTGTCTTATTTTTTTGAAAGATTTATTTATTTATTTGAGAGGTAAAGTTAGAGAGAGAGATCAATCTTCCATCCACTGGTTCATTCCCCAAATGGCACATTGTAATGTTCTTAGTTTAAACGCTGTTTCTAGTGTTTCCTGTTGCTGCAAGAGTAGGGAAAGGGATAATTTTATCTTTTGAGATTGTTTTCTGAAAGTATTTGTCAATTTAAAAGACTTACATTCTTAAGACATAGAACTGAAATTTCATTACTTAGTAGTATTAGAACAGGACTAAAATATTCAAGTTTCACTATAAATGCATTTTAAAATGATACTTTTAACATGTTCACTGTTTCTTAATTTCATTTCCCATATCCTCTCCAGTCTATACAACTATATTAAAAATAGCTAAAATCTCATGTACTTTATGTATTGTTGTCTAAATATCTATTCTATATCTACTCCAGTAATTGATTTTTGAAAACATAATAAATATGAATTACTTGCATTTTTTTCTGTTTCTTTCAGACTCGAGGAGTAAGACAGAAACCGATGAGTCAGCTGCCAAGAATGACATTTCACAGGAGCAGTTATATCATGGCATTATGATGGAAAGGTTCCTGAGAGATGATATCATTTATTCCACATTGAGAAATGTCTCCCAATATGATGATGCGTTAGAAGGGCATCAGGAAACCCATGGAAGAGATGTGAAACAAACCATTTTGACCAACAGGAAGAAAGGCCGAGAAACTAACAAACTGGGGGAAGATATCATTGTGAATTCAAATGTTATCACAGAACAGAAGCACCATGAATGTGATACATCTAGAAAGAGGAACAAATACAAATTGGATTTGATTAACCATCCAACAAATTACATAAGAACAAAAACTTACGAATGTACTATATGTGAAAAAGTGTTCAAACAACCCATTCACCTTACTGAACACATGAGAATTCATACTGGAGAGAAACCTTTCAGATGTAAAGAATGTGGGAGGGCCTTTAGCCAAAGTGCATCTCTTAGTACACATCAGAGGATCCATACTGGTGAGAAGCCTTTTGAATGTGAGGAATGTGGCAAAGCGTTCAGACATCGCTCATCACTTAATCAGCATCATAGAACTCACACGGGGGAGAAACCCTATGTATGTGACAAATGTCAGAAAGCCTTCAGCCAGAACATTAGCTTGATCCAACATTTGAGGACTCATTCTGGAGAGAAGCCTTTTACTTGCAATGAATGTGGAAAAACCTTTCGACAGATTAGACACCTCAGTGAACATGTAAGAATTCACACTGGGGAGAAGCCCTATGCATGCACTGCGTGTTGTAAAACCTTCAGTCACAGAGCATACCTAACGCATCACCAGAGAATCCACACTGGAGAGAGGCCCTACAAATGCAAGGAATGTGGGAAAGCCTTTAGGCAGAGGATTCACCTCAGCAACCATAAGACTGTCCACACAGGAGTGAAAGCCTATGAATGCAATCGCTGTGGGAAAGCCTATAGGCATGACTCGTCCTTTAAGAAACATCAGAGACATCACACTGGGGAGAAACCTTATGAATGTAACGAATGTGGAAAAGCCTTCAGCTATAATTCATCACTTAGTCGACACCATGAAATACACAGGAGGAATGCCTTCCAAAATAATGTATAAAAACAGGCATTTGACATAAGACCTAACCCAGTGTAAGTCAGTGTCTATGCTTTAAAATTTCAGGACTCAGTTAAATTTGAGGAGCTGCTAGAAAGATGGTAACTTTTAAATTGTGTTCATTGTGTAAGTAGAGATTACTACCATCTACTAACACCTCCATACAAAGTGCTTAATAAAATATGGTCCTTCAAATTAAATAAATTCATTATGAAATATCCACAACATTTTTTTTTCTGATTTCATAGTGGACTAATACATTTTTCTTCATGGGCATTCTCATTCTCTGATTTTCATACAGACCAGCATTTAGGAACTAAATGAAATATCACCACACCTATTTTTTAATTAAATTTTTTTCAATGGGGAAAGTTTCCACTTGGCATAAAGTTCAGGAGACACACATAGTTGGATACAGTGAAAAGCCTCCTTCCTTCATTTCCCACCACATTCTACTACAGGCAACCATATTTTATAACTATTTTTTGTGTGTACCCTTCTACAGTTTTCTATGTATAGGCAAAAGAATACAAATACAAATATGCAAGTTTTGGTTTTTTTTGTTGTTGCAAGATTTGTTTATTTTTCTGAAAGCCGGAGTTAGATCTTCCATCTTCATCCCCCAAATGGCCACAGCATCCGGGCACCAGCTGAAGCCAGGAGCATAGAACTCCATCTGGGTCTCCAGGCAGTGGCCCAAGAACCTGTGCCACCATCTGCTGCTTTCCCAGGTACATTAGCAGGGAGCTAGATTGGAAGTGGAGCAGATGGGACTTGAAGCTGCGCCCATATGGGATACCCACATCCAAGGTGATGGCTTAATCTGTTGTATCACAACACCAGCCCCATAAGTTTTCTTTAAAGAAGAAACAGGAACTTCTTATACAAACATCTGCATGCTACTTTCATTTAGTATATCATGAGGGTCATTCTACCTTTTTATGGATGTGTAGTATTCCTAGGTATGAATGTTTAGCCAGTTCACCATGAATGGACTTGGGTTGTTTCCAATCTGTTGCAGTGAACAGTTTTACATATTTTCATTTCTCACATAGGTATGTGTGTGTGTGTGTGTGTGTGTGTGTATATATATATATATATGGAACTGGAATTTCTGTATTAGATGGTATGTGCATTTGTATGATAGATATTGGTAAACTGATCTTCACAGAGGCTGGACTAGTTTTCCCACAGCTAGATCTGGAACTGCTGGAGCCATAGCTGGTGCTGAAGCAACTCCCAGACCAACAGCCCTATCAGTCCTCAAAGAAGCCTCAGTTTGTCTCAGTATCAACAACATGGCCTAGGAACAGTTGAGTGTATCCCACAGAAACAGCGTAACATTTGTTATCCCTGGAGCTAAGAAAGAATCTTTACTTTCTTTAATAGCAGTCAGGGGGTCATTGCTGTGGCATAGCGGGTAAGGCTTCCACCTACAGTGCCAGTATCCCATATGGGTGCTGGTTCAAGTCCCAGCTGCTCCACTTCCAATTCAGCTTTCTGCAATGGCCTGGGAAAGCAGTAGAAGGTGGCCCAAGTCCTTGGGCCCATGCAGTCATGTAGGAGACCCCAAAGAAACTCCTGGCTCCTGGCTTCAAATCGGCACAGTTCCAGCAGTTATGGCCATTTGGAGAGTGAACCAGTGGATGGAAGACCTTTCTCTCTGCCCCTCCCTCTCTGTCTTTCAAACAAATAAATAAAAATCTTTAAAAAAAAAAATAGTAAGCCCACTAGATCTCAGTTGGGGAAGGAGATATTTTCCCACCAACTGCTCTAGTCCCAGACTTCTGAGGCTACAACTGCCTGATCAAAGTCCCTTTAAAGAGAAGAGTGTCTCTCTAAATTGCACTTAGCAAATATAATCTTGGCCACAAGCTCTTTGATCAGAGTGAAGGAGACCTGACAATTGAGGTGGAGTACACAGAACGGCAGGATCTACCATGGATGACCATCTGTGAATGTGTTAACAAATTAGTTAACACATGGAAGGAGACACAAAGGAGGATCCACATGACTTTCTAAGTGTTATTGAGCATTAATTCATTAACATTGCTTAATGTGAAATCCAACTCCCAGGCCATGTCCATAATGATTTTGTACAAGTTTCTTTTTCACTCTCATTAACTTTTATTAAATATGTTAATAGATTCCCCCTCGCCTTCCTACCCATAGCTGCTACTCCAGTCAGTCCAAAGCCTGGCACTTAAAGTCCTCCATTATGTCTAGTCTTCCTTCTGTACTTTTGTGCTTTTTTCCATCCCACAAGAGCTCTGATTAAATATATACATAGTTATGAATCATTAGGTTGCAAATAGCAGAAATCATGAGGGCTATTGATGTCTCAGAGGAGGCTCCTATTAGAGGGCTACTGAGGTATCTCATGGAATTCAGGGCTGTGCCACATAACATTAGAGGATACCAGACCCAACCACTTTGAAAAATCCAAATGGTTTTCTCTTTCTGTCTGTCCTTTCTGCATCTGTGTCTTCATTCTGGCTTTGTGGTTTTTTTAAAATTGCCTCACTGTAAATCAGTTACTGTCAATTCCAGATTTTATGTGTGTTCAGTTCCCATCGCAGAGTTTCAGAAAGCTATTTCTTTTCCCCTTCCAGTCTCAAATTCCTGTGGGAAGATTTTTACTGGCCCACCTGGGTCAGGTGCCCACCCTAAGTAAATCAACAAAGCAGAGAGCGTAGCTTCCATGGAACCATGGGGACGGAGTAATGGCTGGAAGGGCAGGAAAGCAGTTCCTAGAAGGGCTTACTGTTCACCGTTGCAAATCCTATCCATTTCTCAATATCAGCTCATGGAATAGGGGTTTTAAAACTGGAAAGTGGAAACTCAGGAAAAACCCCTCACTTAGGTGAGATAAGCAATGGAGAACCTCTTTAATTACATAGATGTGAACCTTGGACATATTTTAAGCATTTTTCTCTGTTTATTATCCTAATTTTCTAAGTACTTGCCCTTCATGAGCTAAACACAACCACTCTGCCTTATAAGGTTTACTTCTTCGATCTACTGCCCCAGGATATCTTTCTTATGCTTCAGAGCTACCCTTTTACCATATCTGTTTATTCATTCTGTTCACCTCACAGGCACCTCTCCTGCTGATTACATAAGTGTCCTTCCCCAGGCCACATTATTGGGCATATTCTGTTCTGTAGCTCCATGTTATGTTTGGTTGATCTTACTGACATTCAACACTTCTTTTAAGCTTTTTAAAAAAGATTTATTTATTTGAAAGGCAGAGTTACAGAGAGGCAGAAGTGGGGTGGGGGAGAGGGAGACTTCTATTCACTGGGTCACTCCCCCAAATGGCAGCAATGGCCAGAGCTGGGCAGATCTGAAGCCAGGAAGCTTCTGCCAGGTCTCCCATGGGGGTGCAGGGGCCAAGGACCTGGGCCATCTTCCACTGCTTTCCCAGGCCATAGCAGAGAGCTGGATCAGAAGTAGAACAGCCAGGACTCAAACTGGTGCCCATATGAGATGCTGGCACTGCACGTGGTGGCTTTTCCCACTATGCCACAGCGCTGGCCCCCAACACTTCTTAAACCTACATTTTTTTTTAAAGATCTATTTTATGTATTTGAAGGACAGAGTTACAGAGAGGTAGAGACAGAGAGAGAGGTCTTCCATCCGCTGGTTCACTCCCCAGATGGCCACAATGGCCATGCTTGCACCAATCTGAAGCCAGCAGTCAGGAGCCAGAAGTTTCTTCCGGGTCTCCCACGTGGGTGCAGGGGCCAATCAGGAGCCAGGAGCCAGGAGCTTCCATGTCTCCCACATGGGTGCAGGGGCCCAAGCACTTAGGCCATCTTCTACTGCTTTCCCAGGCCATAGCAGAGAGTTGGATTGGAAGAGGAGCAGCCAGGACTAGAACTGGTACCCATATGGGATGCTGGCCCCACAGGTGGAGGATTAACCTACTGCGCCTCAGCACCAGCCCCTAAATCTATATTTTATTTATTTATTTATTTATTATTATTATTTTTTTACAGGCAGAGTGGACAGTGAGAGAGAGACAGAGAGAAAGGTCTTCCTTTTGCCGTTGGTTCACCCTCCAATGGCCGCCACGGTCGGCGCGCTGCGGCCGGCGCACCGCACTCATCCGATGGCAGGAGCCAGGAGCCAGGTGCTTTTCCTGGTCTCCCCATGGGGTGCAGGGCCCAAGCACCTGGGCCATCCTCCACTGCACTCCTGGGCCACAGCAGAGGGCTGGCCTGGAAGAGGGGCAACCGGGATAGAATCGGTGCCCCGACCGGGACTAGAACCCTGTGTGCCGGCGCCGCAAGGCGGAGGATTAGCCTGTTGAGCCACGGCGCCGGCCTAAATCTATATTTTAATACTAGAAATCTCTCCTGAGCTGTTGAATATATTCGATATTCCTCTGGATAACACCACATGGATATCTTGTAGTCACCTCAGGGTCAACATATCCAGAACTCATAATTTTATCATTAAAATGTGTATTCCTTAACCCAGAAAGTGGTATTACCATATATATCCAATTGTCCAGTAATCTTTCATTCTTTACCTTCCTAATCATTCACTGATTCCTGTATATTCTGTGAGGATCTCGGGCTCTCTCCGCTCCGTCCTCATTTACATGCCTTAGTCAGGTTTTTAGCACTTCCTAAATGCTTAAGTAGAGGCCTGGTTTTGTTTTGTTTGGTTTCATTTTTCTAAATCTAAGCTATTTTCTTTATCCTCCCATGGGTGCTACAGTAATCATTCTAACACATATGTAACCAAATTATTGTGATGCCAGTGCTGTGGCGCTGACATCCCATATGAGTGCCGGTTCAAGTCCCAGCTGCTGCACTTCCAATCCAGCTCTCTGTAAAGCGCCTGGGAAAGCCATGGAAGATGGCCCAAGTGCTTTGGCCCCTACATCCACACAGGAGACCTGAAGGAAGCTCCTGGCTCCTGGCTTCAGATCAGCTCAGCTGCAGCCATTGTGGACTTTTGGGGAGTAGACCAGCAGATGGAAAACCTCTCTGTCTCTCTCTCTCTAACTCTGCCTCTCAAATAAATGAAATAAATCTTTTTTAAAAAATTATTTTATTGCTTAAAATCCTGGTATAGTTTCTCATGAAGATAAAGATCAAGTTTGTTAACATATAACACTTGGTATAGAATATTGCCCATTGTTGGTAAACTGCTCCTTAATTTTGGCTCAAGCTTACTTTGTTTCAGCCATAAACACCTCGTGATCCCTTAAATATCTCATGCTGTTTCAAGGTTTCTTACCCTCAACTGTGCAATTTCCTCTTCCCTCTTCCTAGCTTAAGTAGTTAGCACCTCCTCATCCTCCCAGATTTAGTCTGTACCATATCATCAGGGAATGACATGTGATACACTTCACAAATGGACCCGTGACTTCTTGGCTGAATTTATTAAATAAACTAGAAATAAGGTTTATTCTATGGGATTTAAATTAAAATTACCCTGAAATCCATGTGGAAGAACTAAGGCTCAACATGAAGCAGCAGCCAGTGGAATAACACCACTCAGTTTGCTTCACAATGTTGCTTGCTTTGCTTCCCTCTTTTGTAATACTTGCTACCATGGTGTACTAGTTTTCTGTTGCTATAATAAAGTACTGGATACTTTTTAAAGAAAATGTATTTAAGCTTACTATTTTGGAGTCTGAAAATCTATGACCAAGCAATGCCCCCCCTCTTAGTTCAGTCCCCTCTGTTTTGCATCTGGAGATGTTCTAATGGATGACATTGTTGTATGAGTGCATTCAAGAGGGCACCTCACATGGCAAGACAGAAAGACAGAAAGCAGGGATGCCCCGCACCCTTGCTCTTTTATAACAACACTCTCCTATGGAAACTGAGGGGTCCTGTGAGAACTGTTAATCCCTTCCCAGGACATCAACTTCAGTGACTTAACCACCTCCCACTAGGCTCTACCTCTTCCAGTACCTCCCGACATTGCCACACTGAGGACCAAGCTTCCAACACATGAACTTCAGGGACAAAAACAAACCATAGCATATGTGTTGATTTAGAAGGTACAATCAGAATATATTCTCAAATACAGAATATCATCAGTGGGGTTCTCTCGAGCACATTAAGATCATATTATGATTCCAGCACCTGCAAAGAACTCAAACATAAGCAAGATGAATTCTCTGTGCTTAAGGCTCAGATGTACTAGAGCAGCACCATCCAAGGGAAATATAAAGTGAACAAATGCAAAACACATGTGACTTCAAAGTTTTTGGCAGTTACAGCAATACAACAAAAAGCAATATGATAAATTAATATAAAATGTTTTATTTAACCCAATATATCCAAGATGCTATCATTTCAACATGTAATTAATATGAAATTATTTTTTGGTATAAAGTCTTCAAAATATGGTACGTACTTTATAATTACATTACTTACATTTTATTTTGGACTAGCCACATTTCAAGTGCTCAAGAGCCACGTGTAGTGTAGCTAGCATATTGTGGACAGCACAGCTCTACTGAATACGTCTATGAGTATAAAAACTTACTCTGATACCTGGCAGAGTGTAGTCAGTGCAATGTTAGAGATATAAATTCTATCTTCCAAAAGACCAAGGAAGGAAGAATGAAAAGATAGGGAAATAGACCATTTGTGTGTCACAGTTTTTTCATGGTTACAGATACTCCTGGAGACAGAAGAATCAAATCAAGGAATTGTACAGATGGACCCTAAAATACCCAGACTTCCTGGGCGAGCCTTTTCAGGGAAGGAAACGCTTTTGTGAATTTCAAGGCTGGTCTGCGGGTGGAAAGCTTTGAGGAATATGGTATGGCTATCTTGGATACTTCTTTTCCCCAGATCCCATGACCGTTTCTCAATCGCTTCTCCACTCAGTGGCATTGCCCTGGCCCCACCCCCAAACTCCATTTGGCAAGCCATGCAGGTGTGCAGCACTGGGGAAGGGTTTTCCTGGCACTGGTTACTTCTTGGCTGAGGAAAGTTATGTTGGGGGGGGGGGGGTGAGGCAGACGCCTCCAGCCCCAATCCAGCAAAGCCATCTTATTTCACACTTGTCTAAGAAGCTTTTCCTCAATGTCCGAACCCCTAAGACAAAGATCGTTCTCCGACATAACCACAGGCTCTCTCCAGCACGCAGGATGTCTACCACAGAAAGGTTGGTTCAGAGTAAGCAGACTTGGTTGGGGCAGGCAATGATGTGGTGTTTAAGATGGTCTCTGGGACACCCGCATTCAGATTTGAGTTCTCACTCTGCTCCCAATTCCAGCTTCCTGCTGATGTGCCCCCAGGGAGCCTACAGATGGTGCCTCAAGTACCTGGGCACCTGCCACCCGTGGGAGACCCGGATGGAGTTCCTGGCTTCTGGCTTCAGCCTGGCCCGGCCCTATCTGTTGTGGGCATTTGGGGTGTGAACTAGAGAATGCGAGATTCTCTGTGTCTCCCTTTCATGTAAAATGAAAGTGAATAAAAATTTTAAACAGATTTACTTAGGAGGCGGGGGTGAGGGAAGAGAGAAAGAGCAAACCATCTTCCACCTGCTGGTTCCCTCCCCAAATGGCCAAAACGGTCGGGGCTGGGCCAGGCAGAAGCCAGGAGCCTGGAACTCCATTCGGGTCTCCCACGTGGGTGCAGGGGCCCAAGCACTTGGGTCATCCTTCGCCGCTTTTCCCAGGCCATTAGCAGGGAGCTGGATCGGAAGCGGAGCAGCCGGGAATCGCCGGCCCCAGGTCCCAATAAATTTCTTTAAAAAGTAAGCAAACCGAACACAAACATCGAGCGCCGGCACTTTTGAAAAGTGAGTTCGTTCGTGGATGTTCTTCCAGCTGGCTGGGCTGCTGGAAGGAGCTGACCACCAAGGGCGGCCACGTGGAGGCAGAGGCCTGCTGCCCCGGGGGCGAGGGGCGTGTGCCGGCCTTTCTCACACTGGCCCGGCGACCCGCCTGTGGCAGAGCTTGCGGCTGGGTGAGAGCAGCGCCGTCTGGAATTCAGAGGCGCACAGACGCCGCCCGGCTTCAGGGAGCGCTCACACGCCCCCCCAGCCGCCGCAGTCAGAGCCAGGCGCGCGGAGGCCTCTGGGAAGGGGCGGTCCTTGGCAGGCGCTGAGCATGCTGGGTCTGGGCGCTGGGCGGCTACGGTCGAGTGCCGGGCTGGGAGGTGTGTCCAGCTTCTTCATGCAGGCGGCGCAGGAGCAGTTCCGCGCAGCAGCCGAGCCAGGTGCAGTCCGGGGTGTGGCGGAGCATGTGAGGTTAGGGGAGTGGGGGTGGAGGGCTGGACGGCTTGCGTTTTGGAATCCAGGGCTCTGTCGCCACAGTGGCCGCGTCCCCCTCCGCGGGTGGGAGGGACGCCCGCCCTCGCGGTTCAGCTCTCCCGCCCTCGCGGGCCTGGTTCCCGTGGGTTCTGGACCTACACCCTCGGAAGACCCTGCCTCGGCTGAGATCCGCCCCCAGCGCCCCCAGCGCCGGCGACCTGTTACTCCCGTTCCCGCTCCTCCTGGACGCTGTGGGGAGTGCACAGGACACCTGAGGGCGCGCGCGGCACTCACTGGGAGACGGTGGTTTGAGGTCCAAGGGAAGGAGCCGCTGAAGCGAAATGCCCTCGGAGTCGCAGCGTACCGGACGCGCCGGCCGAGTCGGGGTGTTGAGAGTGAGGCAGTGGCAGTTCCACAGGCAGCGGGAACCCCAGGGGAACAGCCTCAGGTCTCAGCTGGAGCTGGAAGGGAGACCCGGAGCTCCTGGGGACCTTGGTTCTTTTTAACTCATTTGCTGGCAGGGAACAGGGACGGGATCATGATACTGCATCCGGTGGTGGGGAACACGAAGTGGTAGAGAGTTTGCTCCAGGAGAGAGGAGAGCGTTACCTGAGATCTGGGGTGGGCAACAGTGTGTGCAGTGTGGATCAGAGAGGAGGAAACATCACAAGGTGAGGGAGCGGTCAGGTGAGAAAGGACCGAAAGACCCCCACTACCCTGGCGAGGTCCCAAATGGCTAATCGGTTCTTCCTGCAGACCTGGGCCTTCGGCGCTGCTTGCTTCTCCCCCAGCCTTGTCGTTTCATCACGCTGCCCTTCCCATGATGAGGAAGACCAGCTGAGTTCCAGGTGCGGAGTTTCCGCTCTCCTAAAGGTCCACTTCACTGGTCAGAGGGGACACGCTATGCCCTCTCTTCCCCGGGAAACGGAGGGAGAGCCCCATTCCCTGACTGCTGATATGGGTGCTGTGTCTTATCCCGCAGTGGTTGGAGAGCTGAGCTGGGCTCTAAGGGGTCTTCTTTCTTTAAAGATGTGTCAGGAACTTCAGGAACACTAAAAACTGATCTCAGATTTCTCAGCAGCCAAGAGGTGTACGACTAAACATTCCTGAACTGCTGGGATCGCCTTCAGAATCGGGATCCACAGGCCATTCCTGGCTCTGTGCTGGGTGTCCCAGACATCTCACTTACTTGCCACATAACAATTTTTGCCATACTAATGTAAGACCTATATTGTTATTCTCGTATTTTGTACTTCTATATTTTTTTTTTTAAAAGCCAAACGTGTCTTGAGAAACATTATCTGTGAAATTAGGCATCGGATGGGTGCTCTGTTATAGTTATTCTAAGGGCATCTAGGAATGTTACGGGCACCGTGTGAAGTCATCTCAGGTGTCAAAGACGTGCAGACTGCATTTTGGGACACAGTGCACTGCATCATGTTCTCTCCTGGGTATTTTTCTGCATGGGAAAGTCCAGGCTACACATCTGAGATTAAATCATCCATCCCTAGGGTATCACTTTCTTCTTTTACGTGGCTAATTCCACAGAAATGCCTCTGCCTCTTGCATCCTCTACACAGGACGATTCCCTTTCTCATTCAGGATGACCTTGTTCTCCATGTTGTGTGTAAAACAAGGAAAAAAGTCTTATCTTTCAGAACTTACTCTTCTTTGGGGGTTAATGCATATACATGGAATAGTCTATCAGTGCTGTCCAACAGAATGTCCTGTGATCAGGAAAATGTTCTCTGTGCCTTATTATGCACCCATGAGTCACATAGAGCTACTGAGCACTTCAGATGTGCCTATAGCAATTGAGAACATAAATTTTAAACTTTATTTTGTTTTAGTTATTTTAAGTAGCCACATATGGGGTTTTTCAAATTGGACAATCAGGTCTCTAGATATTTGAAGTAAAAAAATTCTCAAGATTAATTTTTTAAAGATTTATTTATTTATTTGAAAGTTACACAGAGAGAGCAGAGGCAGAGAAAGAGAGAGAGAAGTCTTCCATCCACTGGTTCACTCCCTAGTTGGCCGCAATGGCTAGAGCTGAGCCAATTCAAAGCCAGGAACCAGGAGCTTCTTCCAGGTCTCCCATGTGGGTGCAGGGGCACAAGCACTTGGACCATCCTCCACTGCTTTCCCAGGCCACCGCAGACTGCTGTATTGGAAGTGGAGTAGCCAGGTCTTGAACCTGTACCCATATGGGATGCCAGCGCATCAGGCCAAGGCATTAACCCACTACACCACAGCCCCTCAAGATTAATTTTGATTTAATGCCCTTTCCCTCAAAACAGTACCACCACCACCCCAGAGCATAAAAGGTGCTTTAAAAGTTTGTGGGAAAATGTAATTAAAAGATAAGTTTATTTGGATGCAAACTTTTTTTTAAAATCCATGCATAGTTTTTTCATATTATGTATTTTCTATGAATTTTTAAGAAAACCCCTTGTGTACATTATTTGACAATTAATTTTAGTTTCTTGGTAGAGGATAGATTCTTTCTAACTTTCAAGGACTCCAGAATCCAATAAAGTTACTTATCATGAAACAATCATTATTTATAGCACATTTGAAGTTTAAGACACTTATATAAATATGCAGTTTCCATATTTTACTACTATTTTAGTATCCTATAA
The DNA here is from genome assembly GCA_949820135.1 of Sylvilagus floridanus. Lineage (NCBI taxonomy): Eukaryota > Metazoa > Chordata > Mammalia > Lagomorpha > Leporidae > Sylvilagus > Sylvilagus floridanus. The sequence continues at coordinate 31,323,850 of OX463225.1, forward strand.
AGCAATAACTTTAAAAAATTATTCATTTATTTGAGAGGCAGAGTTACATACAGGGAGAGGGAGAAACAGAGAAAAAGGTCTTCCATCTGCTGGTTCACTCCCCATGTGGCTGCAACAGCTGGAGCTGAGCCGATCTGGAACCAGGAAATTCTTCCAGGTTTTCCTTGTGGTTGCATAGGCTCAAGTACGTGGGCCATCTTCTACTGCTTTCCCAGGCCATAGCAGAGAGCTGGATTGAAAGAGGAGCAGCCGGGACTCGAACTGGTGCCCATGTGGGATGCTGGCACCTTAGGTGGAGGTGGAGGCTTATCCCACTCTGCCACAGCGCCAACCCCTAAAGCAGTAACTTTAGGATACAAGCAAAAATCTTAGCGTAATATTCCTTTTTCTCATTGTAAATAACTTCTTTGCTTTTTTTTTCATTAGTGACATTTAAACTATTTTTTAAAGGTTTATTTATTTATTTATTTGAAAGAGTTATAGAGAGGCAGAGGCAGTTAGAGAGAGAAAGGTCTTCCATCTGCTGGTTCACTCTCTGATTGGCTGCAGTGGTCAGAGCTGCACTGATCCAAAGCCAGGAGCCAGGAGCTTCTTCCAGGTCTCCCACGCAGGTGCAAGTGCAGGGGCCTAAGGACCTGGGACATCTTCCACTGCTTTCCCAGGCCATAGCAGAGAGCTGGATCGGAAGTGGACAGCCAGGATTTGAACCAGCACCCATATAGGATGCCAGCACTGCAGGTGGATGCCTTTACTCACTGTCTCACAGCACTGCCCCCTGACATTTAAACTATTTAAAAATTAGTTAAGCACAAACATAACTAAATATGAATGACCTTCTCAGGATATCAGTTCTCAAACTTTGATACAGGTAGTTTATTCCTTATTAGAATAGCAAGGAGGCTCATACTTAACCTCTGTCAGGTTGTATTCTATGTCACATTTTTTTATATTTCTCCTCTCAAAGTCACAAACAACTATTATTTGACTGGTTATGCCTTTTTTTGTCTATGCAAAATTAGATATGGGAGGTTAGGAGGAAGGCTTAAAGAAGAATATTGTCGGGGGCCAGCGCTGTGGCTTAGTGGGTAAAACCGCTGCCTGCAGAGCTGGCATCCACTATGGGTGCCAGTTTGAGTCCTGGCTGCTCTGCTACTGATCCAGTTGTCTGCTAATGTGCCTGGGAAAGCAGTAGAAGATAGTCCAAGTCCTTGAGTCCCTGCACCCGTATAGGAGGCCTGGAAGAAGCTCCTGGCTCCTGGCTTCAGATTGGCCCAGCTCCAGCCATTGCAGCCATTTAGGGAGTGAACTAGTGGATGGAAGATACTTCTCTCTATATATAACTCTAGTTTTCAAATAAATAAATCTTTTTCCCCCTAAAAAAGTATTGTCATAAGTTGCCTTGTTTCTTTAGATTAAAAATACTTGTGAGAGAACAACTAACAAACATGATGAGTTGTCTTTGCTGTTTTAAAGAAAACCTGAGGGCCAGCACCATGGCTCACTAGGCTAATCCTCCGCCTGCAGCCCTGGCACCGTGGGTTCTAGTCCCAGTCGGGGCGCCGGATTCTGTCCGGGTTGCCCCTCTTCCAGTCCAGCTCTCTGCTGTGGCCCAGGAGTGCAGTGGAGGATGGCCCAAGTTCTTGGGCCCTGCACCCGCATGGGAGACCAGGAGAAGCACCTGGCTCCTGGCTTCGGATCGGCATGGTGGCACCGGCCGCGGTGGCCATTGGAGGGTGAACCAACGGCAAAAAGGAAGATCTTTCTCTCTGTCTCTCTCTCTCACTGTCCACTCTGCCTGTAAAAAAAAAAAAAAAAAAAAAAAAAAAAAAGATGTAATCAAAACATATGTGAAATTTTTGTGATTTTTTTTTTTAAAGATCTTTTGTACGGCCAACTGTCAACAGTTGTTTGTCTTCCTGGTACATATGGGTATTCATTGTTGTGTTCTTTCTGCTTCTATGTTTGAAATTTTTCACAGAAAAAAGTAGTGAGATATTAGGTGTAAAGCACTTGGCTCAATGTCCAGTATACAGTAAAGACACAATAAATATTTGCTGTTACTTACAGCAATAAATTTTGGGTTAAAAATTTTGAGAATCAGAGAGAGGGAGAGTGACTTAGTGAAAAAGTGCACCCCCATCTGGTGGTTCAGTGGCCAGGGCTGAAGCCAGGAGCCAGAATGTAACCCAGGCCTCCCACAGAGGTGTCAGGAACCCAATTACTTAAGCCATTATTGCTGCTTCCTAGGGTCCACATTAGCAGGAATCTGGAGTCAGAACCAGAGCAGGGGGCATTGAATACAGGTGCACTAGTGTGGAATGGACACAGGTGTTTAGCCACTAGGCTAATGGTCTGTTCCAAATTGTAGGTTTTTAACAGTGTTTATAGACAGATATATTCCATTCTGAGTTAAGTTCTTGTATAGAAAGAAAATAAACTGTATGAGAAATGCCAGTTTAATGGCAAACACCAATTCTTATAATTTTAAGAGAATAATTTATAGTCAGTAAGGAGTAAACATAAATTAAAACCCACCAAGAGCTTTTTCTCCTGGCCTTTCCTTAATGTATCTCATTTATTAAAAAGCTAGTGTTTCCACATGTTGCTGTGAACATCCTCTCATTACTGCATGGGTTACTTTGTGTAGGAGTACATTTATTTGTATTTCTCTATAGTTGATCTTTTTCTTTTCTTTATTTGCCATACTATGTTCCTGAGAATAGCATTTGAAAGCAGTCAGTGTGGAGCTGATTTCTCTCAAGGCACAGTCTGTAACTGAGATTTATTTCCCTAGTCAAGGACTTTGTATAAAAAAAAATTGTAGAAGTGGTCCATGGTAAATTGTCAAACATTGCTTCAACATTTTTTTTTTTTTTGACAGGCAGAGTGGACAGTGAGAGAGAGAGAGACAGAGAGAAAGGTCTTCCTTTTTTTTCCGTTGGTTCACCCCCAATGGCCGCTGCAGCCGGCGTGCCGTGCTGATCCAAAGCTAGGAGCCAGGTGCTTCCTCCTGGTCTCCCATGGGGTACAGGGCCCAAGCACTTGGGCCATCCTCCACTGCGCTCCCGGGCCACAGCAGAGAGCTGGCCTGGAAGAGGGGCAACCGGGACAGAATCCGGCACCCCGACCGGGACTAGAACCCAGTGTGCCGGCACTGCAAGGTGGAGGATTAGCCTATTGAGCTGCGTTGCCGGCCCATTGCTTCAACATTTATACAGATATATGCTCACCTAAAAATAAAGAAATAATGTTGTAAGTAGTGTTTGGAAGTAAAAAGGCAAACCTGAAATCTCCTAAATTTAAAGAAATTGAGACCAAGGAAGGTGATTTGTTTAGAATTACACACAATGCTAGTAGAAGATTGAGGAATAAAACCATTTCCCACTTAAAAAACTCTGCTAAGTGAACATGTGTCGATAATACAAGGAGATTTATTGTATAGTCTGTACTACAACTCTATGGCATTACTAATTGATCATAAATAAATAGGCTTCTTCAAAGATTATACATAAATAATTTGCCATCATTCTTTTTATCTCACTAGAATTTAAAATGCTTCTGAGGAATTTTTTACTTGTTATTTGTTCTGTGCATTTCTTTAACATGCTATGCAGGGCCTTCCTTGCCCAGTCCAGAGCTGTGCCATGTCAGAGACTGGGGAAGAGGAGACCGGGTCGGCCGAAGCATCGGGGTTCTCAGACTTGAGTGACTCGGAGCTCGTGGAGTTTCTAGAACTGGACGATGCCCAAGAGTCAAGTGCTTCACCTGGCAAGCCTGGCCCATCTTCTGAACTCCCTGGGAAGGATGGCAAGGCCAGAAGCTTACAGAACTGCGGAAGAGGATTGGATATCTCATCACCCATGCAGAGATTCCACCTTCAATATCTGTATGTCACTGACCTGTCTACTCAGAACTGGTGTGAGCTGCAAATGGCATACGGAAAGGCGCTCCCTGACCTTGTGACACCTGAGAAGGCAGCTGTTTTAGATACTGGGGCCAGCATCCATCTAGCTAGAGAATTAGAACTTCATGATCTTGTGACCGTCCCTGTCACCAGTAGAGAAGATGCCTGGGCAATTAAGTTTCTGAACATTCTATCAATGATTCCTACCCTGCAGTCAGAAGGACGCATCAGGGAGTTTCCAGTGTTTGGGGAGGTGGAGGGTGTGCTTCTTGTTGGAGTGATTGATGAGCTGCACTATACAGCCAAGGGGGAACTGGAGCTGGCGGAGCTCAAGACGCGCAGGCGCCCTCTGCTCCCTCTAGAAGCTCAGAAAAAGAAAGACTGTTTTCAAGTCAGCCTATACAAATATATCTTTGATGCCATGGTACAAGGGAAAGTGACCCCTGCGAGTCTCATCCACCACACAAATTTGTGTCCCGACAAGGCCCTGGGGCCTTCAGTGCTGAGCCATGCCCGGCGGGGAGGCTTCGCTGTGAAGTCTTTGGGTGACCTCATGGAACTGGTATTCTTATCTCTCACCCTGTCAGACCTTCCAGTCATCGATATTCTGAAGGTTGAGTATATTCACCAAGAGAGTGCCACTCTACTGGGTACAGAAATTGTAGCCTTTGAGGAGGAGGAGGTGAAAGGCAAGGTGCAGCATTATATGGCCTACTGGAAGGGCCTCCGAGAGCCTCAAGGAGTTGACATAGAAGAGGCTTGGAAGTGCCGGACGTGCAGCTATTCAGACATTTGCAAGTGGAGAAAGGGCGGTGGGGTGCTAAGTTCCACACTGGAGCCCCAGCCCAAAAAGTCAAATAAATAGAAGGCATGCTTTCAGAAATGTTGATCTTTCTGGAACTCCTAATATACCTGAGTAAAAGAGGACCCTTCTCTAAGCTTTGCTTTCATGGAGATCATGTTCTTATTTTGGTTGTTTTTATATTTCTGTGGCCTCTAGCACATCCAAGTCCAGGAGCAATACTCAAGGATGAGTGGGAGAGATACAGTGTTACCCATGGAGCTTTGCTGTGGGTTACCAGAAGCTGGATGCTCATCATGGCTAGAGCAAAGGTATCTTCCAGCAAATGTCATTTTCCTAAGAAAAGTCTCCAGCTCCTGATAAGTCTTCCCTAGTTTTCTTACTCAAGAAAATATTTTTTCTTATTTTCTGTCTACATTTATATAATAAAATGAAACACTGACATTGATAGTCAGGACAATTGAACTGTTTTTTGTTTTTCGTATGATCTTGATCATTCAAAGGTGGCCACTATACATAGTTGGGTGTATGTTATTTCAAGCCTTTAAAAACATACCTAAACAGCCCGGCACTGCGGCTCACTAGGCTAATCCTCCACCTTCTGCGCCGGCACTCTGGATTCTAGTCCCAGTTGGGGTGCTGGAGCCTGTCCCGGTTGCTCCTCTTCCATGCCAGCTCTCTGCTGTGGCCCAGGAGTGCAGTGGAGGATGGCCCAAGTGCTTGGGCCCTGCACCTGCATGCAAGACCAGGAAAAGCATCTGGCTCCTGGCTTCGGATTGGCTCAGCGTGCGGGCTGTAGCGGCCATTTAGCGGGTGAACCAACAGAAGAAAGACCTTTCTCTCTGTCTCTCTCTCTCTGTCTAACTCTGCCTGTCAAAAAAAAAAAAAATACCTAAACGTATTTCTGAAGCACAATTAGTATAATGGCAGGCCAGTAATTTAAAATACAATAAATATTCTCAGAGATAGGAAGATAAAGTAGGAATAGGAAGTCAAAATATTAGATAAAGGGGCCAGCATTGTGGTGTAACGTAAAGCTGCCACCTGCAATATCAGCATCCCATCTGGACACTGCTTCAAAACCCAGCTGCTCCACTTCTGATCCAGCCCCCTGCTAATGCCCTTGGGAAAGCAGTAGAAGATGGCCCAAGTGCTTGGGCCCCTGCAACCACATGGGAGAAATGGAAGAAGCTCCTGGCCCCTGGCTCCTGACTATGGACCATCCCAGCTCTGGCTGTTGTGGTCATTTAGGGAGTGAACCAGTAGATGGAAGATATCTCTCTCTGTGAACTCTGCCTTTCAAATAAATAAATAAATCTTAAAAAAAATTAGGTATCAAAAAATACAGTTCATGAAGTACCATGTAATATTAACGCGTTGTACAATCCAATAACACTCCTAGGTATATGCTAAAAAATTTATATGTGTACATCAGAAAATATTAACAAGGATAGACTTTGCAGCATTTTTGAAAAATTGAATATTATTTTTGAAAGGCAGAGACAGAGATCTTCCATCTACTTGTTCACTCCTCAAATGCCTGCAATAGTCATGGCTGGGCCAGGCTGAAGCCAGGAGCTCCATCCCCATCTTGATGTGAGTGGCAGGAACCCAAGTACTTTGGCCATTACCTGTGCCTCCCAGGCACATTAGCGGAAGCTGACTCACAAGTGGAGGCAGGACTCCCTCCCAGGCACTCCACTGTGGGATGTGGATGTCCCAAGCAGTGGCTTAACCCCCTGTGCCACAATGCCTGACTCACTTTGTAGTGCTTTTACAAAATAAAAACCTAGAAATTATTCAGATGCCCATCATCAAAAGAGTGTATGATGTGGTATAACAACCGAATGATCTATAATACTATTCAACAATATGCATCAATCTTAGCAGCACAACATTGGTGAAAACATAAGTCCCAGGGTGGGCACTTGGCCTAGTGGTTAAGACATTAGTGAAGACACCTGCATCCCACATCGGAATGCCCAGGTTTGATACCCAGCTCTGGCTTCTAATTCCAACTTCCTGCCATGGAGATCCTGGGCAGCAGTGTTGATGGCTCAAGTAATTGGGTTCCTCCCGCCCTTGTGGGAGGTGTGGATTGAGTTCCTGGCTCCTAGCTTCAGCTTGGCCCAGTCCCAGCCATTGTGAGCATATGAGGAGTGAACCAGTAGATGGGAATCTTCTTCATTTGTCTCTTCTCACTATCTCTGTCTCTTAAATAAAAGTTCCAAAAGAGTACATATAACGTGATACCCTTTTTGTAAAGTGAAAAATAACATACATTTAAAGCAAAAATAGAAAGGTAGTAGAGAAGGTGTCAGAGGGTAGAATTGTATGGACACCAGCTGGGAGGTAAGGACTTGTTTATGAAGATACTATTGGAGAACTTCCAGAGTAGGTGGATGGGGAGGGCAGTTGGCAGAGGAGAAGTTTCTGCGTGAAGTATACGGTTAAGAGCCAGGAGAACATGGAAGATGTTGTTAGTGTGGCTCTATGTTATATCCGAGCTGGTAAAGCGGGACATCTATGGAAGACACAATAAGTTGCTTCTATGAGATCCACGTATTCTTACAGACACTGGGAATCTTGTGATAACCCTGCCCGTTGACTAAGTGGCTGTTATATGCTATATGCCAGGCATTGTTCTAAACACTTTAAAAAAAAAAGATTTATTTATTTATTTGAAAGTTAGAGTTACACAGAGAGAGGAGAGGCAGAGAGAGAGAGAGAGGGAGAGGGGGTCTTCCCTCCACTGGTTCACTCCCCAGTTGGCTGCAATGGCTGGAGCTGCACTGATCTGAAGCCAGGAACCAGGAGCTTCTTCCAGGTCTCACACGCGAGTGCAGGGGCCCAAGGACTTGGGCCATGTTCTACTGCCTTCTCAGGCCATAGCAGAGAGCTGGATCAGAAGTGGAGCAGCCGGGACTTAGACGAGTGTCCATATGGGATGCCAGCACTACAGACAGCAGCTTTACCCACCACACCACAGCACCGGCCCCAAAATCCTTAATATTTTGAAAAATTTTTTTATTGATTGAATTTCATTTTATTTGAAAGGCAGAGAGGTAGACATCTCCTTTCTGCTGATTCAATTCCTAAGTGCCTGCAAAAGCGAGGCTGGGACAGACCAAAGCAGAACTCCATCTGAGTCTCTTAATGGATGACAGGGATTCTAGTATTCAAGCCACCTGCCAGGGTGTGCATTAACAGGAAGCTGGATTGGAGCAGAGAAACCAGGGCTTGAACCAGCCACTCTGATAATGGGATGCAGACATCCTAAGCAGCAACTTAACCACTGAGCTACACACCCACCACCATACTGGGTACTTTTATAGGCCTTAAGTAACTTGGAATTCAATTGGAGGCATAATAACTGTACTTTGTGGGATAAACAGCATTAATTAAGCTAACAGTTTTCAAGAAAAGAATTTGCTAAGGGTTCTGTGGCATGTTAGTAATATTAGAAGCTTTAAGAAGAAAGAGTCAGCTGGCAACACTGTCAGAATTCAGTAAATTCCTGAGATCTCTAGTCCATAGTTTAGTCTTATTTAAAATCTAACATTTTCTAGCTGTCACTTTATGATTTCTCACACAGTGAGAAATTTGTAGTTGGGGTTGCCTCAGAAGGCAATGTTTGTGTTCCCCCCACCCCCGGATTACTATATTGAAATCCAAATTCCAAAGATGATGGTATTAAGAGATGAGCCTTTGGGACGTGATTAGGTCTCGAGGGGGCGCCCTCATGAATAGGATTGGTGATCTTATAAAAACATGCCCCAAGGAGCTTATTTGCTTCTGCTAGCATGTGAGGATACAATGGGAAGGCGCTATTCATATACGGAAAAACAGGCCCTGACCAGCCGCTGAACATACTGGCACTTTGACCTTGGACTTCCCAGTCTGCAGTCTTGGCCACTTGGGGAGTGAACCAGAGGATGGAAGATCTGTCTGTATTTGCTTCTCCCTCTCTGTGGCTCTGCCTTTCAAATAAATATATATATATTTTTTTGACAGGCAGTTAGACAGTTGCAGTGACTGTTCCTCACCACCGCCGGAGAATTAGGCAGGCTGCCCGCAGCTTGCCTTGACTGAGGAGGGGAAAGTGCGCCACCCGCCACTCAGCCTTCCCCAAACCTGGGGGACAATCAGGCGCAATGTGGAGCCCAGTCGAAGCAGGGTCTCACTTTATTGTAAAAGGGAGGTGTATATATAGCTGAGGTACAGAGCAGGTGGTACAGAGCAGGTGCGGACAAGGGGTGGGGTGTTGTGATGCAAAAGGGTCCTAGCCACTCCTATTATACCACCTTAATGATCCTTAGGCAGAAGAGCCCTGGGGTAGGGGTGTTTGCCACCAGGGATTTGAAACTTACAGACAGGTTTTCAATTATGAGGCAGGCTCAGGAAGTTTCCTCTAGGCCTCTCGATTCAGCTTCCCCCACAGACAGTGAGAGAGAGACAGAAAGGTCTTCCATCCGATGGTTCACCCCCCAAATGACTGCTACGGCCAGCACGCTGCACCTATCCGAAGCCAGGAGCCAGATGCTTCTCCTGGTCTCCCATGCAGGTGCAGGGCCCAAGCACTTGGGCCATCCTCCACTGCACTCCCTGGCCACAGCAGAGAGCTGCAACCGGGACAGGCTCCAGCGCCTCTACTTGGACTAGAACCCAGAGTGCTGGCGCCGCAGGTGGAGGATTAGCCAAGTGAGCTGCGGCGCTGGCCTCAAATAAATAAATCTTAAAAAAGAAACTGAAACTATGTGGCCAATGCTGTGGCATAGCAGGTAAAGCTGCCACCTGCAGCGCTGGCATCCCTTATGGACGCTGGTTCGAGTCCCGGCTGCTCCTCTTCCAGTCCAGCTCCCTGCCATGGCCTGGGAAAGCAGTGGAAGATTAACTCGCTGTGCCACAGTGCCAGCTCCAAAACTCTCACAGGTTTATCAAACTTAAACCACTCCAATAAATGGCATGTTTCCACAAACACTTGTGTCCTAGATCTAGCTAACTGCAACGTCAATTCTTTATGTTCATCTCACTTGACCTATCAGCAACACTTGACACAGCAGACCATTTACTCCTTATTGACACGTTTTCCTCCTCTGGTTTTGCGGATCCAAGCTCTCCTAATATTTCATCTACCTTCTCAGGCCCTTAGTTGTTGGGGCCTCTTCATCTCCCTAAACCTCGCCGGCGCAAACATACTCAATTATTCTAGCATACTGCTGACTTTGACTCTCCAGTGTATTTTTTTTAAGTGATGCCTCTCTTTTTAAATGAAAATGATGCATACACTTCCCTTTTTAAAACGAGCACATATTCTGAGCCCGCAGAACTACCAACCAACAATCTCTCAGGACGAGGTAAACGCGGCGGACGCCTTCCGGAAGCGAGCTCCACAGGCCTCATGGGAAATGTAGTTTCGGGTGGTTATTTTACACCCCGGAAGAGCCTGGGACCTGTAGGAGGAGAGTTACTTCCGCACACGCGCAGTGGGACGGTAGCCGGTATTTAAATGTCCAGACTTGCGCCGTGTGACTACTTGAGGGCTGGGGTTGCACCGCCAGCCTCTGGACGATGGTGTAACTTGATCCAGGGCTTGTAGCCTGAGCAGAGACCCTGGTGGTGCAAGAGTGACAGGTGTCCCTTTTCCGAACGCCGAGACTTAAGGGAAGCTGAAAGAGAAAGGCGAAGACCAGCTTGTGTTTACCTTTCAGAAAATAAAACTGTACCACCATGAAGTGCAGTTGTTAAGATAGCCAGGTAGAGATTAACCTATATGGACCAGGGGCCGAAGAAAATGGGAAGTTGTGTGTGATGGAATGAGGGAAGTAGAAGCATGCCTTGGGAGCAGACCAGATTTACAAATAAAAAGTCTTTGTTGGGATGAACTTTTTGGATGGCTCTTTTGTGTGGTTGAATGAGGGAAGAAATGTAGAAGCCTCCTGACCAGCAATTAAATATCTTAATTGCTTTGGTTCAAGAACCTTGTTAGGTTGGCCCCAACCCTCTCCAAGGGGCAGCTTAGGGGAATCTTCCCCAGGCTACATCAGGGGGGCTGTGAAGTCCACTATGAAAACCTGGGAGGAATTGCATGAATTCCCCTGTGCCCAGAAAGCCCTCCACCCTGCAATGACCCAGAAAAGGGAAGAGTGAGGAGGGAGGGAGAAGGTGGCCCATGACCATTTTTATAAAAACTGCAGTCTGATTGCCGACTGGGCTCTCAGCTCTTTGCTGTCGGGTGTACTGTGTTCATTAAGCAGGGCTAACATGCTTTCTGCAACTCTCACATCTGAATTCTTTCTTGTGTGAAGACAAGAACCTCCCATCAGCCATCTCAGCTCACAAAGGGACCTAGAAAGAAAGCGTTTCTGGAGAAATTGCTAAGCCTCCTTCGGATATTCTCACCCCAATTATCTGAAGTAAATGCTGTCACCATTTTGCATTTGAATTAACTGAAGCTGAAAGAGGTGAAATTACTTGTCTAAACAGCTTTATTGAAGACCTCAGATTCAAACCCAGATGAATATTCTCCAGATTTCCTTTACCTGCACACACACACACACACACACACACACACACACACACAGCATTCCACCTACACACACACACACACACACACACACACACAGCATTCCACCTACACACACACACACACACACACACACACACACACACACAACATTCCTACATAAAAGAGTTGCTTTTGTTTTCTTTTTGAAATAGTTGAGCAATGATGCTGAGTAAGTTTCAATTTTGTGGTCAGTTTTTAGGGTTTCTTGGTGTACCTACATATCTCCCTGGTAAGACTGTGTAAATGAAATTGTGAACTCCTCTTGTCCATTTTAGGCTTTCTAGGGCCCTAGAAGAATTTTGGTTAGAATTTCAGAAAGCCCAGACCAAGCTTATAGGTGGTGGTGAATTCCTAGAGTGGGGGAACGAAAGAAATAGATTTGGAGTCCAAACTGAAGGTTCCAGCTTTTTTGTTTTTTTTTAAAGATTTATTTTATTTATTTGAAAAAATTACAGAGAGAGGTACAGACACACACAGAGAGATCTTCCATCCGATGGTTCACTCCCCAGATGGCCGCAGCATCTGGGGCTGCACTGATCCAAAGCCAGGACCAGGAGCTTCTTCCAGGTCTCCCACACAGGTGCAGGGGCTCAAGGACTTGGGCCATCTTCTACTGCTTTCCCAGGCCACAGCAGAGAGCGGGATCAGAAGAGGAGCAGCCCAAACTAAAACCCGCGCCCATATGGGATGCCGGCGCTTCAGGCCAGGGCGTTAACCTGCTGCGCCACAGCGCTGCCCCCTCCAGCTTTAAAACAACACACAAATAACAAAATTCCTGGGTCCCTGAATCCAGCCTTCTCAAGAAAGCCCAACTTAATTTGAGATTTTTACACCAGCTTCCAGAGCAGGGACCAGAGAGTCACAGAAAAGGATAATCTAGACATATCGAGCTTGAGACACCCAGCTTTTAGTTAGACTTTTAACTCATTATTTCTATAGGATAATTTTCTGGAAGGAAAAGATAAATCAGTGGTTCAGAAGTTAGCAAGTTGGTTTTAGGGACTAGCGTGATGTCGTGGGCTAAGCCACATTCCTGATAATGACTTCTCATATCAGAGTGCCAGTTGAAGTCCTGGATGCTCAGCTTCCATTCCAGCTTCCTGCTAATGTGCCTTGGAAGGCAGTGGATGATGATCCAAGTGTTACCAATTTGCTTATTACTATATCTGAAATTAATAAGCTGTGTGGGTTTTTGTCACATGTTCAGAGAAGAATTCTGGATACTGGCTCAAACAAACCAGGCGGCACACTAAGTTTTTAAGCTTTTTATTTAGTGAGAGAAATCCATAGGGGAATGAGGGTGTTAAGGGAGAAGGAAAAGTCTGGAAATTAAGTTGGGATCCATACCGAGTAGAGAGCAGGCCGGAAAGATGGAGTCCCGAAGGCAGCAAGGGGATCCAGGGCAGTGAAGAAAAAAAAAGGGCCAGGCCTTTTATCCATTTCCAAATGGGCATGGTCACGTAGCCTGATTGGTAGGTGGGCATACAGATGGAGTCAGGTAGGGGGATGAGATTGCACTGGGGCATGGTGAAGGCGTGGTCTTCCATCTCACAAATCTTTTTTTTTTTTTTTTATTACAGGCAGAGTGGACAGTGAGAGAGAGAGACAGAGAGAAAGGTCTTCCTTTGCCGTTGGTTCACCCTCCAATGGCCGCCGCGGTCGGCGCGCTGCGGCCGGCGCACCGCGCTCATCCGATGGCAGGAGCCAGGTGCTAGGTGCTTTTCCTGGTCTCCCCATGGGGTGCAGGGCCCAAGCACCCGGGCCATCCTCCACTGCACTCCTGGGCCACAGCAGAGGGCTGGCCTGGAAGAGGGGCAACCGGGACAGAATCCGGTGCCCCAACCGGGACTAGAACCCGGTGTGCCGGCGCCGCAAGGTGGAGGATTAGCCTGTTGAGCCACGGCGCCGGCCGATCTCACAAATCTAATCCAATTTATCCTATCTGCACCTGCACCACAAGTGCTTGGGCTCATGCCAACCATGTGGAAGACCCAGATGGAGTTCCTGGCTCTTGGTTTTGGCTTGACCCATCCATGGCTGTTGCCATTTGAAGTGAACCAGCAAATGGAACATCCTCTCTCTCTCCCTTTCTTTCTGACATCTCACTTTTCAAATCAACCAATCAATCTTTTTTTTTCTTTTTTGACAGGCAGAGTGGACAGTGAGAGAGAGAGAGAGACAGAGAGAAAGGTCTTCCTTTGCCGTTGGTTCACTCCCCAATGGCTGCCGCGGCCGGCGCGATATGGCCGGCGCACCGTGCTGAACCAAAGGCAGGAGCATCCCATATGGGTGCCAGTTCTAGTCCCAGCTGCTCCTCTTCTGATCTTAGCTCTCTGCTCCTCTTCTGATCTTAGCTCTCTGCTAAGTCTGGGGAAAGTAGTAGAAGATGGCCCAAGTCCCTGCACCCATGTGGGATGCCTGGAAGAAGCTCTTGGCTCCTGGCTTCCGATCAGCTCAGCTCAGCCCTGGCTGTTGCGGCCATTTGGGGAGTGAATCATAGGATGGAAGACCTTTCTTTCTGTCTCTTCCTCTCACTGTCTGTAACTCTACCTCTCAAATAAATAAATAAAAATCTTTTTAAAAAAAGTCTACTTGGATCCAAAAGTAAATCTTGTACTTTTCCAGAGTCTCCAGCTGTCTTTTCTGAGCATTTTCTCTTTCACATGAATTTTAAGATCATTGAATTTAAGGAATGATATCAAGATCTACAAAGAAAGCACTGTTAGGCTTTTTTTTAAATTATTATGATTTTATTAAACTTACAGATTAATTTGGAGAGAATTTATAACTTTTCAATTATGAGCCCTCTTCATATGTTCAACTTTTCACATAGATCCTTCATTAAAGTTGTATAGGTTTCTTATTGTAATTCTTTTACATTTCTTGTTATATTTCTTATATGTGCTTTAAGTTGCTATTGAAAATGAGATGGATCTTTTATTTCATTCTTTTTTCTTTTTTTAAATTAATTTATTTATTTGGAAGACAGAGTTACAGAGAGGCAGAGGCAGAGAGAAAGATCTTCCATCCACTGGTTCACTCCCCAAATAGCCACAATGGCTGGAGCTGGGCTGATCTGGAGCCAGGAGCCAGGAGTTTCTTCCAGGTCTCCTACATAGGTGCAGGGGCCCAAGAACTTGGGCCATCTTATACTGCTCTCCCAGGCCTTAGCAGAGAGCTGGATCAGAAGTAGAGCAGCCAGGTTTTGAACCGGAGCCCACATATGGGATGCTGGCACTGCAGGCTGCAGCTTTACCTGCTAAGCCACAGCCCCAGCCCCCATTCTTTTTTTCTATGTGGCTATTCTGGTATATAAAAAGTAAAGATTGTACCATGTTGATTGTGTATCCTTCCAGTTTATAGAATTTTTTTAAGGATTTATTTTACTTATTTGAAAGGCAGAGTTACAGAGACAGAGAGAGAGAGAGAGAGAGAGAGAGAGAGAGAGAACTTCCATCTGCTGATTCACTCACCAACAGGCCACAGGTAGGGTTGGACCAGGCTAAAGCTGGGAACCAGAAACTCCATTTATGTCTCCTATGTTGGTGGTAGAAACCCACGTACTTGGGCCATCATCTGTTTTCCAGGGTACATAGCAGAAAGCTGAACTGGAAGCAGAGCTGAGACTCCAACACAGGGACTCTGATATTGGATGTGGTATCCCAAGTGGTGGCTTAGCCCAATGCACCACAATGCTTCACCACAATTTACTGAACGCTTAGTGATTCTTAATGTTTTCTAAGTAAACAATCGTATGTTCTTCAAATGGAGTTTGGTCCCTTCCTCCCAATATTTTTATCCTCTCACTTTTTTCTTGTCTTATTGCAATGGTCAGGATTTTTGGCAGCTTGCACTTTTGGATGTGCTAACCTAAAGACTTTTCTGATGCAATTTTAATGGGAATGGTTCCAATGTTTCACTAGTTTCTCTCAATTTCTGGTAGATAGTTGGTTTTTGATTGTTTTCATTTTTTTGTTTTTAATCATGTTAAAAATTTTTAGCTAGTGTAAATTACTCTTCCAAATTAGGAGCTTTTTTTCTCATACCCTTTCTTCATAGTTGGCAATAAAGTAATATATTTTGTCTTCCTTAACGTACTACTTTAGAGAATTTTCAGTACATGCCCCAGAAGTGAACTCTGTGCATTCCTGAGATAAACCCTATTTAGTCATCTTAACTTTTTCTTAAAAGGTTAGATAATATCTTTTTTATTATTATTATTATTTGAGAGTTAGGAAGAAAGAGACAGGAAGAGAGGGCATGAGCTCTCATCTGCTGGCTTATTCACCAAATGCCTGCAACTGAGACAGAAGCTGAGTGCTGGGAACTCACTCCAGGTCTCCCACGTAGTGGCAGGAACCCAATCACTTGGCCATCATTGCTGCCTTCCCCAGGTGTGCATTAACAGGAAGGTTGATCAGGAGCTGGGAACCAAACCTATGCACTCTGGAGGAAAAACAAACAAACAAACAAACAAAAAACCTAGACACTCTGATACACTGGATGCAGATGTCTTTTTTTTTTTTTTTAAGATTGATCGATTTATTTATTTAAAAGTCAGAGTTACACACAGAGAGAAGGAGAGACAGGGAGAGAGAGAGATCTTCCATCTGCTGGGACTTGAACTGATGTCCATATGGGACGCTTGTGCTGCAAGCTGAGGCTTAACCCACTGTGCCACAGCACCAGACCCTGGATGCAGGTGTCTTAACCATTAGGTCAAACACTTGTCCCAGATAGTAACTATTTTAGATTTAAAGGCCATACAACCTCTGTAGGACCTAGCCAACTCTGCCCTTGCAGCTGAAATAAATGAATAGATGTGACCATGTTTCAATAACATTTTAGTTTAAAAACCTAGAGGCCAGTCCATGAGTCATAGTTTTCTGATCTAAGTTGTATATGGCCTTAACTGTCTCTTGTGGTAAACACAGTTGCATGCCTTTAATTTTAGTGCCTTTAATATTTAGCCATTAAACATGATTTTGGCTTTATGGTTGAAAGAATATATTTTCTATGTAAAAATGCATTGTTCCTATTTTATTATGCTTATGTGAGTCTGGCACGTAAACTTTATAGTCTTACTGATATTATAATTACATTTACTTTGTAGAGTCTAATAGATTATAAGATCTCCTTTAGGAGCAGTAATTTTGTTCCTTTAAATATCACCGGTATAGGGTCTGGTAGGTCCTCATTAAATATTTTATGAGTGAATGAACTAAGTAGTATTTTAAAAGTGTTATTGAAATACAATTAATGTATCAAAAAAGTGACTTATTACAATGTACATAATTCCATGGGCTTTAGTACCTTCACAGCCATTGCCAGTATCTAATTTCAGAACATTTACTACATCCTAAAAGAAACTATATACCCAATAGCAATTACTCCCCTTTCTTTCTACCCTCTAATCCTAATCCATTTTTCTGTTTTATAGCTTTTCTATCCTGAACATTTCATGCAAATGGTAACATACAACTTCTAACTGACTTCTTTCACCCAGCACAGTATTTTCAAGGTTTATCCATGTTGCAGATGTATCAGCATTTTGTTCCTTTTGCTTTTTAATATTTATTTATTTATTTGAGAGACAGAGACAGAAAACTCCCATAAGCTGGTTTACTCTCCAAATGCCCAAAACAACTAGACACCAGGAACTCAATTCAGATCTCCCTTGTGGGTGGCAGGAATCCAACTATGTAAAAAGCCACCACTTGGGGGCTGTCATTGTGGCATAACCAGTAAAAGCCAGAACCAGCTCCTGTCCCAGCTGCTCCACTTTTGATCCAGCTTTCTGCTAATGGCCTGGGAAAAGCAGCAGATTATGCCCTAGATGTTTGGGCTCCTGCCACCCATGTGGGAAACCTAGATGAAGCTCCTGACTCCTGCTATCAGTTTGACCCAGCCCTGGCTATTGTGGCCATCTAGAGAGAATGAACCAGGAGCTGGAAGATCTCTGTAACTTTTCAAATAAATAAGTAAATCTTAAAAAAAAAAAAAAAAAAAAAAAAAAGGCCACCACCTGCTACATCCCAGTATGAGCATCTGCCGGAAGCTAAGATTGACTGTGGAACTGGGACTCAAGTTCAGGTGCTCCAATACAGAATGTGGATCCAAACCTGTGTCTTATATGCTGGGCTAAACACCGCCCCTGTTCCTTTTTTATTGCCAAATCATAGTCTATCATATGGATGTACTATAGTTTGTTCAACTATTTGTCAGTTAATACATAGATACCAGATTATTTGTATTTTAGGGCTACTGTAATTCTGTGAATATTTATGTACAAGTTTTTGTGTGGACATATATGTTTTGAATTCTCTTGGGAATATGGCTAGTAGTGAAATTGTTGAGATCATATGATATTTAACATTTTTTGGGAGCTGCCAAACTGTTTTCCATTGTTGCTGCACCATTCTGCTGTCCTATCAATAATGAATAAGAATTCCAATTCTCTTGGGGTTGGCGCTGTGGCCTAGCAGATAAAGCCACTGCCTGCAGTGCTGGCATCCCATGTGGGCGCCAGTTCAAGTCCTGGCTGCTCCACTTCTGATCCAGCTCTCTGCTGTGGCCTGGAAAAGCAGTGGAAGATGTCCCAGTCCTTGGGCCCCTGCACCCGCATTGGAAACCCAGAGGAAGCTCCTGGCTCCTGGCTTCGGATCCGGGCAGCTCCAGCCATTGTGGTCAACTGGGGAGTGAACCAGCGGATGGAAGACGTCTCTCTCTCTCTCTCTCTGCCTCTCCTTCTCTGTGTAACTCTTAGTTTCAAGTAAATATAAATAAATCTTTAAAAAAAAATAATTCCAATTCTCTACATCCTTGTTAACAACTTGTAATTGTCTGCCTTTGTGTTTAGCCATCCTGTGGGTGTGAACTGGTCTCTTTTTATGCTTTTGATTTGCATTTCACTACTGACTAATGATGTTGAACGTCTTTTCATGTGCTATTGGCCATATATATGAGGTCTTTAAAAAGTTCATGGTTGGGCTTGTGGCACAGTGTGTGATACTGCTGCATGCATCACTGGCATCCCAAATTGGAGTGATGGTTTGAGTCCTAACTGGTCCTCTTCCCATCCTGTTTGCTAATGGGCCTGAAAGCAGCAGATAATGGCCACTTTTGAAGCCCCTTGTATGTTTTTGGAGAAATATCTATTTAAATCATTTGACTTTTTAAAAGTTTTATTTATTTTTTAAAAGGTAGAATTATAGAGAGAGAGAGATCTTCCATCTGCTTGTTCACTCCCTAAATGGCCACATTGGCTGGGTCAGACTGAAATCAGGAGCTTGGAGCTCCATCTGGATCTCCCACGTGGGTGGCAGGGGCCCAAATACTTGGGCTATCTTCCACTACCTTCCCAGGTGCATTAGCTGGATGGGAAATAGAGCAGCCAGGATTGGAACCAATGCCCATATGGGATGCCAGCATTGCAGGTGGAGACTTAACTGACTTGGCCACAATGCTCTCCTCTCTTTGCCCACTTTTGAATTGGGTTGTCTTTTTATTGTTGAATTTTAAGAAAGCCCTATACATTCTAGATAAAATTATTTTATCAGGTATATGATTTACAAATATTTTCTCCTGTAGGTTTTTTTTTCACTTTGTTGATAATGTCCTTATGAAGCATAAAACCTTTTGGTTTTGATGAATTCCAATTTAAAAAAATTATTTCACATTATATGCATCTATTAAAACATCATGTTTTACATCATAAATATGTACAGTTTTATTTGTCCATAAAAAGTGAAGTATTTTAAGTGGGAAAAAAAAGGAAATTGACCCCCGGTAAGAGTTTCACAATTCCTTCTTTTTTAAAAAAAAATATTTATTTTTAGGCCGGCGCCGTGGCTCAACAGGCTAATCCTCTGCCTTGTGGCGCTGGCACACCGGGTTCTAGTCCCGGTTGGGGTGCCGGATTCTGTCCCGGTTGCCCCTCTTCCAGGCCAGCCCTCTGCTGTGGCCCAGGAGTGCAGTGGAGGATGGCCCAAGTGCTTGGGCCCTGCACCCCATGGGAGACCAGGAAAAGCACCTAGCACCTGGCTCCTGCCATCGGATGAGCGCGGTGCGCCGGCCGCAGCGCACCATCCGCGGCAGCCATTAGAGGGTGAACCAACGGCAAAAGGAAGACCTTTCTCTCTGTCTCTCTCTCTCACTGTCCACTCTGCCTGTCACAAAAAAAAAAAAATTATTTTTATTTATTCAAAAGGCAGAGTTACAGAGAGGCAGCAAGACAGAGAGAGTGTCCACCGATTCACTCCCCAGATGACTGCAATGGCTGGAGCTGCCCCAATTCGAAGCCAGAAGCCAGAAGCTGCTTCTGGGTCTCCCAAGCAGGTGCAGGGGCCCAAGGACTGCCATCTTCTACTGCTTTCCCAGGACATAACAGAGAGCTGGATCAGAAGAGGAGCATCCAGGACTTGAACTGGCATCCATATGGGATGCCAGCACTGCAGGCTGCAGTTTTACTTGCTACACCACAACACTGCCCCCCATAATTCCTTCTAAATTAAAAATGATTTCAAAATTTTAGCTTGTTT
The DNA here is from genome assembly GCA_949820135.1 of Sylvilagus floridanus. Classification (NCBI taxonomy): domain Eukaryota; kingdom Metazoa; phylum Chordata; class Mammalia; order Lagomorpha; family Leporidae; genus Sylvilagus; species Sylvilagus floridanus. The sequence continues at coordinate 31,343,664 of OX463225.1, forward strand.
ATGACTTTTAGAAACACAAATAATGGGACAAGTATAGTATACCTGTGTTATCAGTCTTAGTTCCAATAGGAAGAATAAAGGCCAGTGCTGTGGTATAGTGGGTAAAGCCACCACCTGCGGTGCTGACATCCCATAGGAGCACTGGTTCAAGTCCTGGCTGCTCCACTTCCGATCCAGCTCTCTGCTGTGGCCTGGGAAAGCAGTAGAAGATGGCCCAAATGCTTGGGCCCCTGAACCCTGCATTCTTTGTAATCGGTCTTTCAAATAAATAAATAAATAATTCTTTAAAAAATAGGAAGGATAAACCACCATGAGTATTAAAATACTCAAGGATTTACTGTAGGATTAAAATATTGCACAACTATGGGGAAAACTGCCAGGAAGTAGGAAAGAGAAAGAGCGAGTTGAGTGCAGACCAAGGTCAGTGTTCAGCCTTCCTGAGGTGCTCATGTTCTTTTTTCTTTTACCACATCTTTTTTTCCTCATATTTAAGAAACCACTGCCTAATCCAAGTTCACAAAGCTTTTCTCCATTGTTTGCTTTCAGTTGTTTTAATTCTGGTCTATGTAGTTCAGTTTGTATTTGATATGATATGGGTAGGGAGTCTTCTCATCTGTCTCAGTGCCATCAGAAGAAGACTTTTCCTCATTGCTTTGTTTCTGGCACTAGTTGATTTTTTTTTTGACAGGCAGAGTTAGTGAGAGAAAGAGACAGAGAGAAAGGTCTTCCTTCCATTGGTTCACCCCCCAAATGGCCGCTACGGCCAGTGTGCTGCGCCGATCCGAAGCCAGGAGCCAGGTGCTTCCTCCTGGTCTCCCATGTGGGTGCAGGGCCCAAGCACTTGGGCCATCCTCCACTGCCTTCCTGGGCCACAGCAGAGAGCTGGCCTGGAAGAGGGGCAACTGGGACAGAATCCGGCACCCCAACTGAGACTAGAACCTGGGGTGCCAGCGCCGCAGGTGGAGGATTAGCCTAGTGAGCCATGGCGCCGTCCAGCACTAGTTGATTTTTAAAAAGGATTTATTTATTTTCATTTTTTATTTGAAATGCAGAGAGACAGAGATTTATTTATTTGAAAAGTGACCAAGAGGAAGAGACATGAAGAGAAATGCCCGCAACAGTCAGGCCCGGGCCAGGAGTCCAGAACGCCATCCAGGTTTCCCAGGTGAGTGGCAGTGACTCAAGCACTCAAGCCATCATCTGCTGCTTCCCAGGCACACTGGCAGGAAGCTAGGTTGGAAGTGGAGTATCTGGGACACTCCAGTGCCGGACAACCAGCACTCTGGTATGGGACGTGCATATCACAAGTGGATGACTTAGCCACTGCACCATATGCCTACCCTGGGTATTTTTAATAGGATTTATGTTTCTATCACACAGTGTATTTCTGAGTCGGTTATATAGTACTTACCCTATATAATTTTCTATAAACTCAGCAATGAACATAATAAAAGATGCTGTCATGATTCTCTTGCGAGCCCCTTAGAGACACATGCTTTAGTTACAGGAATTAGTGACAATCCAGGATGTGTCTGTGGACTTCACCTTGGAGGAGTGGCAACTGCTTGATTGTGATCCCAATCCTATATTGGGATGTGATGCAAGAGAACTATAGAAACCTCCTCTCAGTGGGTAAGGACAAGGCTGGTCACTTTTCACTGCAATTCAATATATTAATGGTGCCTTTCCTTTAAGATGTGTGAAAGCTATAAACATTCAGAAACGTTACTAAATTTGGCCTGAATCTCTTTTTTAAAGATTTATTTTATTTATTTGAAAGGCAGAGTTGGGGCTGGCACTGTGGTGCAGCGGGTTAAAGCCCTGGCCTGAAGTGCCAGCATCCCATATGGGCGCTGGTACTAGTCCCATCTGCTCCACTTCCCATCCATCTCTCTGCTATGGATAGCCCAAGCCCTTGGATCCTTGCATCCACGTGGGTGACCCAAAGGAAGCCCCTGGCTTCTGGCTTCAGATCAGCGCAGCTCTGGCTGTTGTGGCCATCTGGGGAGTGAACCAGCAGATGGAAGACCTCTCTCTCTGTGTCTCTGCCTCTCTCTGTAACTCTGTATTTCAAATAAATAAAATAAATCTTAAAAAAAAAAAAAGCAGTTATAGAGAGAGAGGACGACACACACACACACACACACACACAGAGAGAGAGAGAGAGAGAGAGAGAGAGAGATCTTCCATTTGCTGGTTTACTCCCCAAGTGATCACAATGGCTAGGGCTGGACCAGACCAAAGCCAGGAGCCAAGAGCTTCTTCTGGGTCTCCCACATGGATGCTGGGACCCAAGTACTTGAGCCATCTTCTTCTGCTTTCTAAGGCGAATTAACAGGGAGCTGGATTGGAAGTGGAGCAGCCAGGACTTAAACTGGCACTCATAAGGGATGCTGGTACTGCAGGCAATGGATAACCCACTATGCCACAATGCCAGCCCTTGGCCTGAATCTTTGTGATCAAAGATTCTTCATCTTTTTGGGGATTGTGTGGCCTGTTTATGCTGCTTTTTCCCAACTGGAGACGGTTCTAGTGTTCTAAAGACTGAATGTCCTCCTTTAAGGCCTTGATACTCAGAGAGCAGACTGAATTGTGTTAACACCTTGTCCCCATGTTTGTGTTGTTTCTCCATCAGCAGGGTGTCCTGTCAGCAAAGTGAAAATGATCTTCAAGGTGGAGCAAGAGCAAGTGCCATGGATGATGAAGGGAAAGAATCCGCAGTGGAGCTCTCTGGGAGAGTGAGAGAAAATCAGATGGGAGTCTGGAATTGAGATCCCAGTTTTACAGTGAGGAACAGACATGCATTTTTTTTTTTTTTTAAGATTTATTTATTTGACAGGCAGAGTTAGAGAGAGAGAGAGAAAGAGAAAGGTCTTCCTTCTGTTGGTTCACCCCCCAAATGGCTGCAGCAGCCAGTGCTGCGCCGATCCAAAGCCAGGAGCCAGGTGCTTCCTCCTGGTCTCCCATGGGGTGCAGGGCCCAAGCACTTGGGGCATCCTCCACTGCCTTCCTGGGCCACAGCAGAGAGCTGGACTGGAAGAGGAGTAACTGGGACTAGAACTGGCGCCCATATGGGATGCCAGTGCCGCAGGCGGAGGATTAACCAAGTGAGCCAGGGCGCCGCTGAGCCAGGGCGCCGGGCCCGCATTTATGTTTTTCAAGAAGCACCTCTTAGATGCCGTTCACCTTCGGAAGTGAGTGGGTTCACTTGACATGTCGTCAGATTCCCACGGGTGTCTTCACCTTCAGTCTCCCCACATGGGCTCTGTCTTTGGTAAACTGTGGTACAGGGGATGTCTTTCTCTCCTGGCCCTGGCTCCTTGCACTGCCTATTTCATCAAGCTCCTTTGTTTTATTCTGGTGTCTTATTTCCCAACATGCTCATTTTTCTTCCCTTCTCTACAGATTTCTGATCCTTTTCTATATTATAATCTTTATAATGTAGTCAGATTGTATGGATTTGAAGCCTTACTGTAACTCCACCAATCAATCTCTAACTTTGGGCAAATTATTTTGAAGCACAGTTTGCTTTATTTTTGAAACAAATATTCTTAGTTATTATCTCAAGATTCCTGTAAGGATTAATGAATGAATACATGCAATTTATTTCAGATATTTGACAAAAATCTGCTATTTTTTTCTAACACTTTTAGTAGTACCATGCTATATTTCCTATGTTTTTAAACTGACACCTTTTCTTTCTTTTTTTTTTTTTGTTTTGAAAAAAAAATATTTGTTTATTTGAAAGTCAGAGTTACAGAGAGGCAGAGGCAGAGAGAGAGAGAGAGAGAGGTCTTCCATCCTCTGGTTCACTCCCCAAATGGCTGCAACAGCCAGGGCTGAGCTGATCCGAAGCCAGGAGCCTGGGGCTTCTTCCAGGTCTCCCATGTGGGTGCAGGAGCCCAAGCATTTGGGCCATCTTCTACTGCTTTCCCAGGCCATAGCAGAGAGCTGGATTGGAAATGGAACAGCCGAGACTTGAACCAGCGCCCATAAGGGATGCCAGCACTGCAGGTGGCAGCTTTACCCACTACACCACAGCGCCAGCTGAACTCCTTTTCTTATGTCATAGATGCCACTGTTTTAATTTAGGTTCTGGGGGAAGCACCCTTCCAGGGACTAGGAGAGACACAGGTGGAAGTAAAGACTTTATTACTATGGGTGATGGGTACATGGCATACCTAGAGGCCACACACACTGAGGTCAGGGAGTACACGAAGAACAGGCCTGCGCCTTTGTTGGATCTGGGGTATTATCCAAGCAGATCTCCCACTGGGTATTAGAATGGGTGGGTTTACAGCAAGCTGGCACAAGTTCCAGGGGTCACATGTGACTGACAGGAAGTCCCTGTGGCTCCTTGGAACAGTCCATGCAGTATGAGGGTCGGCGGGGCCAGGTACTTGGGGCTGCTTCTGGCTGTCCCTGGGGAAAATGCTCACCAGGGAGCAGTTGTCTGAGGCAGGAAACTGGATTGACCACATGGCTGAATGGGGGGAGGGGAAGGTGTTGGACTAGGAACTGAAAAAGGTGAGTGACCCCTGCTCCTGGGGTGAGAAAAGTAAACTTATCTTCAAAGTGGATGCCAAGGCAACAGAAAACGACAAGAATTCACTACATCGCCCTTGCTCGTGTTTTGTCTGGCTGGTAACTTGGGCTGTCCATGTGCTGGTGCATCTTTCTGCTTCTCTTGATAATACTGCTATCTTCTGGAAATTGTCTTCCAGCTTTGTTTTTGGTGTGTCCTTGCTAATCTATACTGCTTTTGACTTCCCTTTCATCTTCTCAGCTTCTCCCCGTAGTGACACCCCAGAAGCCTCATCACCCTCAAGACTAAAGTTACTTGTTTTATGCCGTCGCCAGCATCTTGATCTCCCCAGTTTTTCATTCTGTAATTTTACCCTACTTTGCCTTATTTTCTGGTTTTTCAGAGTAACTAATCTTTTAAATTCTTCACCTCACTTGTATCTTTACAGTAAAGTATAATGACTGGTTCACTGTTTCACAGTCTCAAAATCACTGTAGTACACAATCTGTTGTTTTCTTCACAATAGTTTCTCCTTTCATAGTGTGGTGACTTATTACCATTGATTTCAGCTATTAGTTTAGTGACAACTGACTCAAAAGTTTCCCTTTCCATAGAGACCATAGAAAAAAAGAATGTCTTAAATGATTAAAATACCAATTAAGTATAATGTTTTATATATACTGTATGTATGCTGGGTCCCCAACTTCTTTTGACATAAACCAAGTGAATTTTAATTACTAATTCTGTGCCTGGACTGTTCATGTTTCTGTTTTGCCGGTTCCATTCTGTTTTCTGGTTTATCTTAGATCTTCCTCCAAGATTTACCCGCATTACTCCATGTTTCTTGTCAGTCTCCTGTGAGATGTAGGCTATTCCTTCATAATCTCTGCTGTGGTATTTAAATGGCTCTTGATACCGTCTATACCATGGCCCTGTTTTCTCATCCAGGAAGTCAGCCATGTGATCGTGGGCTACAAACACCTGATACTCATCAGTGCATTATGTTGCCAAACTAGTAAGTTTGGTAGGTGTATTAAATACATTTTCAACATATATTGTCAAATTATGATGGGTTTATCGGGGCTTAAACTCATCATACATTGAGGAACACCTGTGTTTAGGAGTCTGGAATCCATCCATGAAATAGAAGGTATTTGTTGAGTAGTGGGATGCCTGCTTAGATTCCACGAATGAATCTATATCTTGCATGGTTTTGTTTACCAGGCTGAGTACCCTGGCTTTTTAATTGGTTATTGCTGGTAGTAGTAATGTAAGATGCTGCTTCCCATTGGTTGAGATAAAGAGGAAAGAAGAAAGGAACCAAATCCCCATACTGAGAATCCCTCTATAAAGAAATGTGTACTAGGGGCTGGTGCTGTGGCGTGGTGGGTTAAAGCCCTGGCCTGAAGTGCCGGCATCCAGTATGGACGCTGGTTCTAGTCCAGGTTGCTCTGCTTCTACTGGCTGCTCCAGGGGAAGATGGCCCAAGTCCTTGGACCCCTGCAGCCACGTGGGAGACCTGGAAGAAGCTCCTTGCTCCTGGCTTTGGATTGGCACAGCTCCAGCCTTTACAGCCATCTGGGGAGTGACCCAGCGGATGGAAAACCTCTCAATCTCTCTCTGTAATGCTGCTTTTCAAATAAATAAAATAAATCTTAAAAAATAAATAAATGTGTACTAAAGGCTATAGCCCACAATTCAGTCCAGTTTCACAGAGAAGCTAAGGCAAGAACGTAGGAGTGTTTTGTCATACTAACACTCTACAGGGTGGAAAACTCGAGATATATATAACCTACTTCCTCTGTTTTTTTTTTTTTTAATGGAGCAACAGATTTGGAATTATAGAATTTTGAGGGTGGGAGTGAAAAACTGGTGTTAGAAGTAAAGCAGCTTTTGGGAAACTTGTTTGTTAGCAGATTGAAAAAAATATAAAAAACAGTACTCGTCAAAATCAAATACAATACGTAGTTGTCCCTTACAGAAATCTAGCCAGAATATAAATGATAACAAATAGACAGAATGAATCCCTGGGCTAAGGATGGCTTGCCCTCTAATGGCCCACTGGTGGTTTTTGTTCCTGGGCTCACAGGCATGCGTGAAAGTGAATTGCAGCTATTGGCAGTCAGAATGCAGAGCGCTGTCTCCAGATACCCATCAGTTGTGGTCGGGATAGGATTAGAGGACTAGGAGTTAAAAGAATGTTTCAAAAGGAAATTGACATTTTTCAGGGTTAAGAGTTTTGAAAAAGAGGTGAATGAAGGACTGGCTAATCCTCCGCTGGTGGTGAAGGCATCCCATATGGGCACCGGTTCTAGTCCTGGTTGCTCCTCTTCCAGTCTAGATTTCTGCTATGGCCTGGGAAAGCAGTAGAAGATGCCTAAGTGCTTGGGCCCCACCTGCATGGGAGACCAGCAGGAGGCTCCTGGCTCCTGGCATCGGATCGGCGCAACGCCAGCTGTTGCAGCCATCTGGGTAGTGAACCAACCAACGGAAGGAAGACCTTTCTCTCTGTCTCTCTCTCTCTCTCTCTCTCTCACTGTAACTCTACCTGTCAAATAAATAAATAAAATCTTAAAAAAAAGAAAAAGAGGTAAATGAGAAAAAGAGAACTATCTTACCAGGTTAATCTAGGAATTAGGGAGTGAGAACTCTGCCTCTTCCCTACTTCCTCGGAACCCAGCCAAAGTCTGATGTTTGCCCGTTAACTCACTTGTCTCTTGTTGCCCTGGCTATTCTATCCTTTTATCACATCTCCACAATGGACGTGCCCCGTTCTCTGGGCTAATCATGTACCTCGATTAAGCAGCCTTCTGACTTCCTTTGTTTCCTTCCTTGTCCGTTCCACATCATACCTTCCTATTGCACATTCTTCATTGTGTAGGTTGCTGTCTTGCCACAAGCCACAAGGTAGCCATCTGTTATTGTAGTCATCTGCTCCTGTCTCCTCTTTGTGGTTTTCTTCTTAAAGCTAAGGAGGAGCAAGGCAAAGAGAGGACTTGCTTCAGAATGACAGACCGTATTTGAAACCATAGACATTTCTTTCTATAATACATTGGGGAAAAATAACTAGGGATGTTTTATTTACGCTCCTTTTTAGAAGCTGACTGTTCAGTTGTTGATGAACCAGGGAAGGAGAGATGCAATCCTGACTGTGGAGAGAATCCGTCATTATAATATGAACACACATCTTACTCCTACAAGAAAAAAATCATATAAATGCAAATCAAATGGGAAGAGTTTGCAACTTAACTTAGACTTACTTAATTATAACAGAAATTATACTGGAGAAAACACTTATGAATGCAGTAAATGTGGGAAAGCCTTCAAAAACAAGTTTCATTTTATTAGACATGAAAAAAATCATTCAGGAGAAAAACCCTTTGAGTGCAGTGACTGTGGGAAAGCCTATAGCAGAAAGGCACACTTTGTGGTCCACCAGAGACTTCACACTGGAGAGAAACCTTATGAATGCAGTGAGTGTGGAAAAACATCCATGTGGAGCTCCTCCTTAAACCAGCATGTGAAATCTCATACAGTTGAGAACTCATTTCAGTGTAGGGAATGTGGGAAAATGTTCAAGTATAGTTCATCACTTCATGAACATTCTAGATTTCATACAGGAGAGACTCTACCAATGCACTGTATGTGGCAAAGCCTTTGGCAACACGTCCATGCTTGTTACACATCAAACGATTCATTCAGGAGAGAAACCTTATGGGTGTACTGAATGTGTCAAAGCCTTCATCAAAAAGTGTCATCTCCTTAGACAGATAACTCATACAGGAGAGAAGCCCTATGAGTGTAACAGATGTGGGATAGCATTTTCCCAGAAGTCAAATCTTAGTGTCACCAGAAAACTCATACATAGTACTCACTTTACAACTATGAGAAGCCCTTAAGTGTTAGATAAATCTTACTAAATAGCAGATAATTTGTGGTGGGTAGAAATCCACAATTTGAATGAATCTGATAACAAATTTTTAAAAGAAAAGATCACAGAAAACATTGAACAATAAATAATAGAACATAGAGCCTGGACATTAAGCATAAATTAAATAGCCAAGGAGTCAGTGAAGACTACATCTGTCCTTCTTGATTTTTAATTTTTTTTTTTTGTGTGTGACAGGCAGAGTGGACAGTGAGAGAGAGAGAGAGACAGAGAGAAAAGTCTTCCTTTGCCGTTGGTTCACCCTCCAATGGCTGCTGCGGATGGCGCGCTGCAGCCGGCGCACCGCGCTCATCCGATGGCAGGAGCCAGGCGCTAGGTGCTTTTCCTGGTCTCCCATGGGGTGCAGGGCCCAAGCACTTGGGCCATCCTCCACTGCACTCCCGGGCCACAGCAGAGGGCTGGACTGGAAGAGGGGCAACTGGGACAGAATCCGGCGCCCCGACCGGGACTATAACCCGGTGTGCCGGCGCCGCAAGGCGGAGGATTAGCCTGTTGAGCCATGGCGCCGGCCTGATTTTTAATTTTTTTATCAAATAATATAATGCAGATGTTAGTATAAAATATATGCCTACCTATTATATTAAGTTATATCAAGAGTTCCTGCAATAAATATCACTATTTTTCTTCTAATAGCAGTATATGCATAATTAATCAAGTGAGAAAATGTGATTTAATATATAGTGTGAATTTCAGTAATATTTTCATTCATTTACTGGCACTTTTAATGGGCATGACAGTGTTACTGAATCCCAGTCTCCCCTTTAATTATAGAAGTGAAGACTTGTAAAACTTACAAATATGATTTCCTATGTGTATAAGCACTAAAGCAAAGTTTAACATAGTAGCCAATTGAGGAGAAGGAAGGCGATTGCATTCTGTATTACAGTAAATATTCAGTTGAGAAAATGAAAGATTGAAGTTTTTAAGTATTTAAAACATTTGTACTTGAAGTATTCATGTTCTTTTTCATTGGCATATATATAAAAGATATAAGCATAGCTCAAATAGTACTTAAATTATTTTATGTATTTGACTGTAATAAAATAGGATGTCTTGATACTTTTCATCTTTTGGGATTTGGTTGTTGTATTATTTTATTTTTTAAGGATTAATTTATTTGAAAGTGACAGAGGGAGAGACACATAGAGATCTTTTATCCTCTGGCTCACTTCCCAAATGTCTGCAATAGCCAGGGCTGGGCCAGGCTAAATCCAGAAGGCAGAAATGCCACGTGGATCTCCTACATGGGCGGCAGGAATGTAAGTAATTGGGTCATCATCTGCAACTTCCCATCACATTAGCAGGAAGCTGGATGGGAAGCATGGACTACCCAGGACTCAGAGTGGCTCTGATATGGGATGTGGGCATCCCAAATGATGGTTTAACGTGCAGTGTCATAATGCCTACCACAATTTGTTGTTGTTACTGTTTTTAAAGAATTTTTAAAAGATTTATTTATTGGCCGGCGCCGTGGCTCAACAGGCTAATCCTCCGCCTTGCGGCGCCGGCACACCGGTTCTAGTCCCGGTCGGGGTGCCGGATTCTGTCCCGGTTGCCCCTCTTCCAGGCCAGCCCTCTGCTGTGGCCCGGGAGTGCAGTGGAGGATGGCCCAGGTGCTTGGGCCCTGCACCCCATGGGGAGACCAGGAAAAGCACCTGGCTCCTGGCTCCTGCCATCGGATGAGCGCGGTGCGCCGGCCGCAGCGCGCCGTCAGCGGCGGCCATTGGAGGGTGAACCAACGGCAACGGAAGACCTTTCTCTCTGTATCTCTCTCTCTCTCACTGTCCACTCTGCCTGTCAAAAAAAAAAAAAAAAGATTTATTTATTTATTTGAAAGTCAGAGTTACATAGAGAGAGTAGAGAAAGAGAGGTCTTCCATCCAATGGTTCACCACCCAATTGGTGGCAACGGCCAGAGCTGTCCACTCTGCCTGTCAAAAAAAAAAAAAAGATTTATTTATTAATTTATTTGAAAGGCAGAGATACAGAGAGGCAGAGGAAGAGAGAGAGAGAGAGTCTTCTGTCTACTGGTTCACTCCCCAACTATCTGCAACAGCCCAAACTGAGCCAATACAAAGCGAGGAGCCTGGCGTTTCTTCCAGGTCTCCCACAAGGGTGCAGGGGCCCAAAGACTTGGCCCATCTTCCACTGCTTTCCCAGGCACATTAGCAGGGATTTGGATCAGAAGTGGACCAGCCAGGACTCAAACCAGTACCTATATGGGATGGCAGCAGCTTTACCCGCTCTGCCACAGCGCTAGCACCTTCAATATTTTATTTTTATTTATTTGAAAGGCAGAGTTACAGAGAAAGAGAGGAAGAGACAGAGAGATCTTCCATCCTCTGGTTCACTCTCCAAATGGCCACAACAGCCAGGAGCAAGGAGCTTCTTTGAGGTCTCCACGTGGGTGTCAGGGGCCCAAGCACTTGGGCCATCTTCTGTTGCTTTCCCAGGCCATTAGTAAGGAGCTAGATCAGAAGTGGAGTAGCCAGGACACGAACTGGCACCCATATGGGATGCCAGCATCACAGGCAATGGCTTTATCCACTATGCCACAACACCAGTCCCAGTTGTTATTTTTTTTAAAAAAGATTTATTTATTTATTTGAAAGGTAGAGTTACAAAGAGGCAGAGGTAGAGAGAGAGAGAGAGGTCTTCCATCCACTGATTCACTCCCTAGATAGCTACAATGGCTAAAGCTGTGTCAATCCAAAGCCAGGAGCCAGGACCTTCTTCTGGGTCTCCCACATGTTTGCAGGGCCCAAGGACTTGGGCCATCTTCTGCTGCTTTCCATGGCCATAGCAGAGAGTGGATCGGAAGTGGAGCAGCTGGACCTGAACTGGTGCCCATAAGGGATGCCAGAACTTCAGGCAACACTTTTACCTGCTATGCCACAGTACCACACACACACACACACACACACACACACACACATTGTTATTTTTGAGAAACTGATAGATTAGCTTCGATGGGATAATTGGAATTTTCCATATGGTCAGCATAGCCATCATAAATCAAGTTGCTTCAAATAAGCAAGTTTTTCCGCTTAGCTTTACTTTGGAATTTGACATTTTGTGGGTTTTACATATTCCCTTCAGTGGATTTAATGTAAAAAAAAAAAACTTTAATGTCTTTTATTGAGCAGTGATAAAACTCAGGTTAAACCTGAATTCAGAAATCAAGACTTTTAGGTTTAAGGTCAATTAGAACTATGTTGCTTTATTTCTCTTTCAGAAAGTAATGTTGAATAGTGTCTATAAATGAATGATATGTGCTTCTTTGAAGAAGCACACTAGAACTTAGAGACCTAAATTAAATACTGTCATTCCAAGTTATTTTAGGAGGCTATATGCTAATTTCACTTATGTAGTTATTCCAAAGGTTTCTGGAACCTCTTTTTTTTTGGAATTGTCTTCAGAATCAGTTTGCCAGCCACACAGGAAAATCTAGGTGTTTATAGTTGCAGGACTTGCCATTTTTTAGCTCAGCATTTTTCTCTCATTTCCTAAGCATCCAACTTAGTGCTTAGCATTCCCACCCTAACTTTCCTTCCCCTGCCCAAACTACAGAGACCACAGGAAAAGGCCCAGGGGGTTCCATTTTGCAGTGTGGTATGAAATACCCTTGAAAGTGCAACTTTGTAGGTCAGAGTGGCAAGAAGTGTGCAGTGGCTTGCTTTACCTCACTAGGAATAAGATGGAGTCAAGAAATTTTAATTGTAATATATCAGGGCACACCTAATCTGCGTTCCATAAATTTGCCTGCTTACTTTCTTAATTGGAAGGAAGACTACTGTAGAATAAGTTAAATGTATTTCCAGTGCTGGACTAATACAAACCGCCACCCAGGGAGTTTCCATCACTGGCCTCATTCACTCATTCACTTTTTTTTTTAAAGATTTATTTTATTTATTTGAAAGACAAAGTTAAGAGAGAGAGAGGTGGAGCCAGAGAGAGAGGCCCTCCATTCTGCTGGTTCACTCCTCAAATACCCGCAATGGCCAGAGCTGAGCTGACCTAAAGCCAGGGTCATTTCTTCTTCTGGGTCTCCCATGTAAGTGCAGGGGCCCAAGGAGTTGGGCCATCTTCTACTGCTTTCCCAGGCCATAGCAGAGAGCTGGATCACAAGTGGTGCAACTGGGATTTGAACCAGCATCCATATGGGATGCTAGCACTGCAGGTAGTGGCTTTAACCTGCTGCTTCACAGCGCTGGCCCCGGCCTCATTCACTTCTTAGGATGTACTAGAGGAAAACCAAAAGTCTGTGTTTAGTTCTATCCAAACATCTTGCATTCCCAGAACCCCCTAGCATCCTTGTACTCTGTAGCTGAAACAGCCATACATGGTCTTGGTGGAAACCATATCACAAGATTGTATTTTTGTAAAGATTTATTTATTTGAAAGGCAGAGTTACAGTTACAAGGAGAGAGAGGAGACACAGAGATCTTCCATCTGCTGGTTCACTCCTCACATGGCTGCAACATCTGGGACTGGGCTAGGCTGGAGCCAGGAGCCAAGAACTGCAGGTCTCCCATAGGGTGGCTCAAGTACTTGGGCCATCTGCAGCTGGTTTCCCAGGAACATTAGCAGGGAGCTGAATTGAAAGTAGAGTAGCCAGGACTTGAACCTGTGCTCATATGCGAGGCCACTGTCTCAGGCAGTGTCCTAACCTGCTGTGCCACACCACCAGCCCTAAGATTTTCTTTTTTTAATTTATGAAAAAAATCATTTAAAAATACCATTTTTCTCTTTTATTTATACAAGTGGTAGATTAACATTTTTTTTCTCCATAAAACTTCATTTTTTATCATTTATGTTGTTTGTTTGGTTTGGAGCCTACAGCTCCTGACTTTGAGGTTTTTTTATTCTTCTAGTTCTTTATACACTATATAACCCATGATTGTGAACAATATAGTATATGGTAATTTCTAAAAATCAAATACAAAAAATATAATGAAAGAACAGAAAATATAGAAAGGGGAGATCTTTGTTTAGGAGTCCCTATGTTCTGGAAAAGTAAAGAGGTAAAGTAAATTTTACAAGCTGTAAAAAAAAATTAAGAGTAGAAAAAGCATAGAAATAGAATGTGAAGCTTTCAAATCTGAAAAGGAGAATAAAGAAACTCAATAAACCCAACAGAGAAGTGGGCATTCAGCCGCATTTTTAAAAATTAATTAATTTTTAAAAGATTTATTTATTTGGGGCCAGCGCCATGGCGCAGTAGGTTGATCCTCTGTCTGCAGTGTCAACATCCCATGTGGGCGCCAGTTCTACTCCTGGCTGTTCCTCTTCTGGTCCGGCTCTCTGCTGTGGCCTGGGAGGGCAGTGGAGGATGGCCCAAGTCCTTGGGCCCCTGCACCCGCATGGGAGACCAGGAGGAGGCTCCTGGCTCCTGGCTTCGGATCAGCGAAGCTCCGGCCATTGTGGCCATTTGGGGAGTGAACCAGCGGAGGGAGGACCTTTCTCTCTGTCTCTCCCTCTCACTGTCTGTAACTGCCTCTCAAATAAATAAATAAAAATCTTTAAAAAATGATTTATTTATTTGAAAGGCAAAATTACAGAGAGAGAGAAGAGAGGAAGACAGAAATCTTCCATCCTCTAGTCCACACCCCAGATGGCCACAGTGGCCGGGGCTGTGCCAGACCAAAGTCAGGAGCCAGGAGCTTCTTCCAGGTCTCCCACATGGGTACAGGGACCCAAGTGCCAGGCCATCCTTCACTGCTTTCATTAGCAGGGATCTGGATTGGAAGTGGAGCAGCTGGGACCTGAACTGGTGCCCAATTGAGATGCCGGCACTTCAGGCAGATGCTTAACCCACTATGCCACAACACCAATCCCTCAGACAAGTTTTTTTTATGGTGCCCGTGTCCCACACCAGATTACTTGATTTTGGTTCCAAGCATTGGTTCCTGGCTGTTACCTCAAGTAACTGGGTTCCTGCCACATGCAGACCAGGATTGCTTTCCTGGCACCAGCCCTAGCCACTGTGGGCATCTAGGGAGTGAACCAATGGATGGGAGAGTCAGCCTCTCTGGTTCTCTCCCTCTCCCCTTCTCTCCCTTTCCCCTTCTCCTCCTCTCCCCCTCTCCTCCTCTCTTCTTTCCCCTCCTCTCCTGTTATTCTCCTCTCCCTCCTCCCCAAATAACATAAAATGAATAACAGATTCAACAGAGCAGGAAAGGTGAAAATCAGAGAAAAGGATATGATAAATAACAAAACAGTCAGAAATAAATAAAATATATCAGTATCTGCAAATACGTTACACTCTTCACCAATATCCTGCACACACTGAAAACATCTTGCATGCTGCCCTCCCCGCCCTCCCTCTCCCTCCCCAGTCCTGTCTTCCTGGTGGAGGTGCCTGCTAGCCTCACCTCATCAGCTTCATTTCTCATCTCCTACCGCCTTCCCTCTCCCTCAGCCTGACAGTGGCCTGAGCTCCTCCTGCCTCCTTAGGGAGGCCACATCATCCCTCAGCTTTCTCCTTTCTTGCTCCTCTGCCTTGCTTTGCCCTGCCAGGAAGGAGGACTAGGACGTGATCGTGCCGGGCACGTGTGTATCCTGTCGGGTATGATGGCGGTGAGTGGAAAGTTCATTCTTCATGTGGATGGAAACCTGTTCTACAGAGGAGAATATGCACCTGTCACACCACTGGGAGATTTACACTAAAGATTTAAAACACCAGGATCACCACTGTCGTCCATGGGGAGAAGAGACTGGAATGTTGACTGAATTCCCAATTTCCTTATGGGTAGTGGTCCGCTGGTTAAGATGCTATTTTATACAGAGGTTACTCATTATCTGGATTGTGACTGAAGGAAGCTGTGTCTGTAAGAGAGGAAAAATCTACACGTTTCCTTCCGCTGGAGCAGATGCTTCATGGGACTGGAAAACGTTGCTTCAGAACATTCCTAGTGTATGTTGCCGACTTCAATGAAGAAGAGCTTAGAAGTTTTGAAGGTTTTGATCCTAAGAAGACTGCAATGTGAGATGTGTATAAGAAATTTGATTCAGGGGGCCAGCACAGGGGCACAGTAGGTTGAGCCTCCACCTGCAATGCCTGCTTCCCATATGAGCCCCAGTTTGAGTTCTGGCTACTCTGCTTCGGATCCAAACACTGCTAACTCACCTCAGGAGGCAGCGGGAGGTGGCCCAAGTACTTGGGGCCCTATCACCCATATGAGAGACTTGGAGGGAGTTCCTAGCTCCTGGCTTCGGCCTGCCCCAGCCTTGGCCATTTCAGCCATTGGGGAGTGAACTAGTGGATGGAAGATTTTTTTCCCTCTCTCACAAAGTTTTCACATAAATAGATAATTCTAAAAAAAAAAAGAAAGAAAAGAAATATCACTTGGGCCAAGATGTTATAGCTTTTGCAGGTCATGGTCTTGTACACTACAGAACTGATGACTTCTTAGATCAATCATGTTGTGAATACATCAATAAGATTAAACCTTACAATGAGTCTGGCATGATATGGCAAAAGCCCATATTTCTATCCACCCTGTAGCCTTGGAGAACTGCCACAAAGATTTGCAGGGCTTAAGGCCGGCGCTGTGGCGCAGCAGGTTAACGTCCTGGCCTGAAGCACCAGCATCCTATACGGATGCCGGTTCGAGACCAGGCTGTTCCACTTCCGATCCAGCTCTCTGCTATGGCCTGGGAAAGAAGTAGAAGATGGCCCAAGTCTTTGGGCCCCTGCACCCATGTGGGAGACCTGGAAGAAGCTCCTGGCTTTGGATCGGCGCAGCTCTGGCCGTTGCCACCAATTGGGGAGTGAACCATTGGATGGAAGACCTCTCTTTCTCTCCTCTCTCTATGTAACTCTGACTTTCAAATAAATAAATAAATCTTTGAAACAAAAAGATTTGCAGGGCTCAGTGCTCTTTGCGGAAGGACCTGTATGCTGAATAAGTCTATTGAAGAAATTGTGCAGAATGGAGGAGTGGTGTAAAATCTGAAGGAGAGGTCGCTCACTGTCAGCGGCTCATCTGTCACTGCAGCTGTGTAAAGGAACGGGTGGAGAAAGTGGGCCAGGTGATCCAGGTCATGTGCATCCTTAGCCACCCCATCCAGAACACCCACAATGGTTAGTCCACAAAACCAAGTCAACGGAAAGATACCTATGCTTCGTGATCTCCTCTGCACACAGTGTGGCAACACAAGGGAAATTCCTTGCCATAGTCAGTACCACTGTAGAAACCAAGGAGCCTAAGAAATCAGACCAGCGTTGTAGTTTTCGGAACCAGCTGAACCGAAATGTGTTAGCATCAGTGACTTCCTCATGCCAAAAGATTTGGGAAAAGAAAGCCAGATCTTTATTTCCTGCACATATGATGCTTCAAGCACCTTAGAGAGAACTTGTGATGATGCTGAGGATGACAGCATCAGAATCTGACTTCGAGAAAATGGAACACAAGAAAAGTGACATGGGGCGGGGGGAAACTAACAGTACATGTTATCTAATTAGGACAGATTAAAACTGGGCAAATGATGCGTATTGTGTGGAATCAGTCTTGTAAATCCTGCTTTTGTAATCAGAAGGGAGGGGTTGAAGAGCACTGTACAGTTGCCTAGTCCTGCCTTCATTTTCCTGGTATCATATTGTTTCCGAGTGGCTCTTCAGGACTGTCAGGTTCCACATTCTGTTCATTGTAACCAAACTGCCTGCTCCCCCCAGTGAAGGATCAGTTTTAAACAAACATTCTGATACTTGGTACAGTATTTGTGCCTTAATCAGCATAGCCTTTGCAATTATGTGCTTTTGCTGCTCAACAGCTGGATCCCCACAATTTGTGTGACATCTAGCCTCATGACATTAAGCAGATTCTATACTGAATAGTCCATAATTTGGAACAGCATCCCCAAGTTTTTCCTATAACTTTATTTTTTGCATTATGTCAGCTATTAATGCAGAGCCCAAATAGTATAGCCCCAGATCTGGCTGATGTGGGCATAAAAGTCTAACGAAACTCCAGACTCAGGGAATCATTTGGAGGAAGCTGGTATGTAGCGTTTTAACCTAATGGAATGAGTGGGAGGAAAGGGGAAAGGACTCTGTCATGAAGCAGGTAAAATGTAGACTCCGCCTTTCTATCCCAGGTGTGGCTTCTTCAGTGGACTAAGATGCACCGCAGTATTGATTCGACAGAGCCTCACTTTGTCTCAAAGTGGCTTGCAAGTGGTTTCTGTACTGCAAAATAAAGCCAAATTCTGGAAACCAAAAAACAAAAAACCAAACAAACTAAAAGCATCTTATGCGTATTTTCAGTGAGCTGGAGCAGACCATTAGGTGCTTAGTGCCTTTTAACTTAAGCAGCAGCTCTTGGAGCTCCCACCATACATAGGCAGCAGGAGAGCCTTCAACCCCCTCTGCAACCTCCTCTGTCTTGTTCCTGTTGTCTTAAGCACAGTCTGGAATTTCTCAAGTGAAGGAGAGTGGTAGGAGGAACTATAGTATCAATATTATATTTGTTTAAAGATTTATTTATTTATTTGAAAGGCAGAGTGACAGAAATGGAGAAAGATCTTCCATCCACTGGTTCACTCCCCAAATGCCCACAACAGCTGAGGCCTATCCAGACCAAAGCCAGGAGCCTGGAAGTCCATTGCTGTCTCCCATGCGCGTGGTGGACTCAAGTACTTGAGCCATGGTTGGCTGTTTCCCGGGTGCATTAGTAGGGAGCTGGATTGGAAGCTGCGTAGCTGGGACTCTAACTCTGATGTGGGATGCAGATGTCCCAAGTAGCAGCGTAACTCACCCTCCCCAGTGGGTTTTTTTTTTTTTTTTAGTCAGCTTTAGGAGTTTTGTTTTCTTCAAATTATAGACTCTTTCAAACATACACAATGGCAAAGAGAATAGTACAATGAATTCCTTTTATACCTCTTGTAAGTGTGCACTCCTAGATTATCACTGCAGTAAGTCCCAAATATTTATAAATATTTTAGAACTTATCTCTAAAAGTTAAGGATTCTTTTAAAATCACATTACCATATTAGCATTATCACTACTAACAAAAATTACTAATATAAATATCCAATCAGTATTTGAATTCCTCTACCTCATTTTTTGTAATAACAGTTTTTTATAAAAAGCTTTTATTTAATAAATATAAATTTCATAAGTACAACTTTGGATTACAGTGGTCCTTCCCCCCATACCCGCCCTCCCACCCCCAAACCATCCCACCTCCTGCAACTTCTTCCATTCCATTCTTCATTAAGATTCATTTTTAATTATCTTTATATACAGAGGATCAACTCTATACTAAGTAAAGATTTCAACAGTTTGCACCCACACAGACAAAGTATAAAGTTCTGTTTGAGGACTAGTTTTACCATTAATTCTCATAGTGCAACACATTAAGGACAGCGGTCCTACATGGGTAGCAAGGGCACAGTGACTCCTGTTGTTGATTTATTTATTTTTTATTTTTTTAATATTTTTTTTGACAGAGTGGATAGAGAGAGAGATAGAGAGAAAGGTCTTCCTTTTGCCGTTGGTTCACCCTCCAATGGCCGCCGCAGCGGGTGCACTGTGGCCGGCCCACCATGCTGATCTGATGGCAGGAGCCAGGTGCTTATCCTGGTCTCCCATGGGGTGCAGGGCCCAAGCACTTGGGCCATCCTCCACTGCACTCCTGGGCCACAGCAGAGAGCCGGCCTGGAAGAGGGGCAACCAGGACAGAATCCGGCACCCCGACCGGGACTAGGAACCCGGTGTGCCGGCACCGCAAGGCAGAGGATTAGCCTAGTGAGCCGTGGTGCCGGCCCCTATTGTTGAATTAACAATTGACGCTCTTATTTATGTTGTCAGTGATCGTCCAAGGCTCTTGTCATGACCTGCCAAGGCTATGGAAGCCTCTTGAGTCCACAAACTCCAGCTGTATTTAGACAGGGCCATAATCAAAGCGGAAGTTCTCTCCTCCCTTCAGAGGAAGGTACCTCCTTCTTTGAAGGCCCCTTCTTTCCCCTGGGATCTCACAGAAATCTTTCATGTAGGTCATGTCTTTCTCTAGTAATATCCATTTAAGTTTCTTCTCTGTTCATGACCGGATAGCTCATTTCTTTTAAGTGCTGAATATTGTTCTGTTGTTCTATTGTCAGATGTACCAGTTTATCCACTCACCTACAAGATGACATCCTGGTTGCTCCCAAGTTTTGGCAATTATGAATAAAGCTACAGGTCCTTGCGTGGACATATTTTCAACTCTTTTCGGTTAAATACCAAGGAGTGCAGTTTCTGGATCCTATGGTAAGAATAAGAAAGTGCTAAGCAGTTTTCCAAAATGGCTGGTCTTGGTTGGTTTTCTATTGCTATCATGAAATTCCTAAAGCTGAGCAGTTTATAAAGAAAGATTTACTTTGGGTCATGGGTTTTGAGGATAAAAAGTCCGAGTTCTGATGGCCACACTTGGCAAAGGGCCTCTTACTGCATTCTCACATGGTGGGTGAGTAGCATGTACAAAAGGAGACAAACACATGGGGTGGCCTTGCATTTAAAAAAAATTATTGGGCCGACACTGTGGTGTAGTAGGCTAAGCCTTCTCCTCTGGTGCTGGTTCAAGTCTGCCTGCTCCTCTTTCAATCCAGCTCTCTGCTAATGGCCTGGGAAAGCAGTAGAAGATGGCCCAAATGCTTGGGCCCCTGTACCCATGTGGGAGACCCAGAGGAAGCTCCAGGCTCCTGGGTTCAGATCAGCTTAGCTCCAGCCTTTGCAGCCATTTGGAGAGTGAACCATCTAATGGAAAACCTTTCTCTCTGTCTCTCCCCCTCTGTAACTCTACCTCTAAAATAAATAAATAAAATGTTTTAAAAATTATTAATTTACCTGAAAGAGCCACAGAGAGAAAAGGAGAGACACATACAGAGAGCTTTTATCCACTGGTTCACTCTCCAGATGGCCTTAACAGCCAGGGCTGAGCAAGGCTGAAGCCAGGAGTCAGGAGCTTCATCTGGGTCTCTCCCGTGGGTGGCAGGGGCCCAAACACTTGAGCCATCTTGTGCTGCCCTTGTCAGGCCATTAGCAGGGAGGTGGATTGGAAATAGACCAGCTGGGACGTGAACCAGCACCCATGTGGGATGCCAGCATCACAGTAGCTTTACCTACTATGCCACAGTGCCAGCCCACGGTAGACTTGCTTCTCAACAACCTGCTCTCAGCTCATTAGCAGCTTTTTCCCCAAGATAACTAATCCAGTCCTTACTTCTGTGAGAGGGCCATTAATCTCTTCCAAGGGTGGTGCCCACATGACCTAATCACTTCCCACCAGGCCCTGCATCTTAAAGGTTCCACGACCTCTCAACACCATTTCACAGGGGACCAAGCTTGTAGCACATACACCTTTGGGGAGAGAGCACATGGCTCGACCGTTTTTCATTCTCAGCAGCCGTGAGAGGTAGTGTTGCTCCACATTCTCGTCAGCATCTTGTATTGTTGGTATTACAGATTTTAGCCATGTTCTTCTTTTCTCACTATGTAAGAGGTGGCAGATGGACAGAATTCCCATCCATTGGTTCACTCCCGAAATGACCACAGCAGCAAGGACTGGACTGGGATGAAGATGTAGCATGGAACTCAATCCAGACTCCCATGTGGGTGACATGAGCACAATTGAGCCATTATCACAGCCTCCTAGGTCTGTATTAGCAGGAAGCCAGAGCCAGGTATTGAACCCAGGCACTCTGATAGGGGACATGAGCATCTTTCCTGCTATGCTAAATGCCCAACCCTAATTTATTTTTTATTTATCTTACTGATTTGAGAGATAAGAAATATCCCATCTGTACACAACAGCTAGGGCTTGAGCAGGCCAAAGCCAGGTACGGGGAACTCAGCCCAGGTCTCCCACATGGTTTGCAGGGATCCAACTACTTGAGCCATCACCTTTTGCCTCTTAGGGTGAGCATCAGCAAGAATCTGGAATTGGGAGCAGAGCAGAGCTAGGACTTGAACCTAGTTCCTCCAGTATGGGATGTGGGCATCCGAAGCAGCATCTTAACCACTGGGCCAAACACCTACACCTAAATTATTTATTAATTTTTAATAAAAATGTTTTTTAAAACAAAGTTTGAAAGGCAGAGTTACAGAGAAAGGGAGAGATGTCTTCCACCTGCTGGTTCACTTTGTCAGCCAGGGCTAGACCAGGCTGAAGCTGAGACCCAGGGGCTTCATCTGGGTTTCTCATGTAGGTGGCAGGGTCCTAAATACTTGGGCCCCTGTCACCCACATGGGAAACCCAAATGGAGTTCCTGGCTCCTGACTTGGGCCTGGCCCAACCCTAAATATTATGAACCAGTATATGGAGGGCTCTGTGTGTGTGTGTGTGTGGTGTGTGTCTTGTCACATTGTCTTTCAAGTAAATGAATATAAACATTTTTTAAACTTAAAAAAAGGGACATTGATTTCTCATACACCCCTCACCTATTTCTCCCAATGTTAACATTTTATACTATCAAGATGCAATGACAAATCCAATAATAATGGGAGACCAGGATAAACACCTGGCTCCTGCCTTTGGATCAGCGAGGTGCGCCGGCCTCAGCGGGCTGTCCGCAGCGGCCATTGGAGGGTAAACCAACGGCAAAGGAAGACCTTTCTCTCTGTCTCTCTCTTTCACTGTCCACTCTGCCTGTCAAAAAAAATAATAATGAGTCATTATTATGTGAACTCCAGACATTATTCATATCCCAGTAGTTTTTCACCATGAATGCCCCCTTTCTGTTTTAGGATACAATACAGGTACTGATAATGTTCTTTTTATTTTTTTCCCAATCCAGGATCCAACCAAGATTTTCCACTGCATTTGTTAGGTGACTTTATAGGACTTTAATTTCTTTAGATGAATTTATTTTTTTGTTTTTTCCCCAGAAACCTTTTATTTAATGAATACAAACTTCATACATTTCATAATTACAACTTTAAGAATACGATGATTTTTCCCACTGTACCTGGCCTTCCACCCAATCTCCCACTCCTCTTCCTCCTCCCTCTCCTATTCCCATTCTTATTTTTTACAAAGATCTATTTTCAATTAACTGTATACACATATGATAAACTCCATGTTAAATAAAGAGTTCAACAAATAGTATGGGAAAAAAATTGTTCCTTAACAGTCAAGACAAGTGCTGTTCAAAGTCATTGCTTCTCAAAGTATAAATTTCCCTTTTATAGATTGCCTTTTAGGTGCTCTATTAGTTATCACAGGTCAGGGAGAACATATGGTATTTGTCTTTTGGGAACTGGCTTATTTCAGTAAGTATGATGTTTCACCCATTTTGTTTCAAACGACTGGATTTTGATTTTTTTTTTTACTGCTGTGTAGTATTTGGTGGTATGCATATTCCATCATTTCTTTATCCAGTCTTCAATTGATGGGCATTTGGGTTGATTCCCTATCCCAGCTATTGTGAATTAAGCTGCAATAAACGTGGGGTACAGATAACTCTTTCATATGCTAATTTCATTTCCCTTGGGTATATTCCCAGGAGTGGGATGGCTGGGTCATATGGTAGGTCTATATTCAGATTTCTGAGGTATCTCCATACTGTCTTCCATAGTGGCTTTACCAATTTACATTCCCACCAACAGTGGATTAGGGTATCTTTTTCCCCACATCCTCACCAGCAGTTGTTGTTTGTTGATTTCTGTATGAAAACCATTCTAATGGGGGTGAGGTGAAACCTCATTGTGGTTTTGACTTGTATTTCCCTGACATCTGGTGATCCTGAGCATTTTTTCATGTGTCTTGGCCATTTGGATTTCCTCCTGTGAAAAATGCCTGTTTAAGTCCTTTGCCCCTTTCTTAACTGGGTTGTTTGCTTTGTTAATTTTCTTGATCTCTTTATATATTCTGGTTATTAAGCCTCTATCAGTTATATAGTTTGCAAATAATTTCTCCCATTCTGTAGGTTGCCTCTTTCACTTTGCTGAGTGTATCTTTAGCAGTACAGAAGCTTCTCAATTTGATGTAATCCCATTGTCAATTTTGGCTTTGATTGCCTATGCTTCTAGAGTCTTTTCCAAGAACTCTTTGTCTCTGCCAGTGTCTTGCAGGGTTTCCCCAATGTTCTCTAATAATTTGATAGTATCGGGTTGTAGATTTAGGTCTTTAATCCATTTTGAGTGGATTTTTGTGTAAGGTGTAAAGTAGGGGCCTTGCTTCATACTTCTACATGTGGAGATCCAGTTTTCCCAGCACCGTTTGTTGAGGAGAATGTCTTTGCTCCAGGGAGTGATTTTAGCTCCTGTGTCGAAGATAAGTTGGTTGTGGATGCGTGGATTGATTTCTGGCATTTCTATTCTGTTCCATTGGTTTACCCATCTGTTTTTGTGCCAGTACCAGGCTGTTTTGATTATAAGTACCCTGAAATATGTCTTGAAATCTGGTATTGTGATGCCTCTGGTTTTGTTTTTGTTGTATAAGATTGCTTTAGCAATTTGGGGTCTCCTGTGTTTTCACATGAATTTCAGAATCATTTTTTCTAGATCTGAGAAGAATGTCCTTGGTATTTTGATTGGTGTCACATTGAATCTGTAAATTGCTTTTGGTGGTATGGACATTTTGATGATATTGATTCTTCCAATCCATGAACATGGAAGAGTTTTCCATTTTTTTGTATCTTCTTCTATTTCTTACTTTAATGTTTTGTAATTCTCATCATAGAGATCTGCTGAATGGTACTGGCATCCTTGTAAAAAATAACGACATTTACATGAGGGTTTATTTTTCTATTCAATTCAATTGGTCTATATCCTGTCTTTATGTCAGTACCACACTGCTTTTTAATTCCCATTTGTAGTAAGTTTTGAATCAGGAAATATAAATAAGCCATGGTTTCAACATTCCAAATAAGCATTTTCCTGACTACTCCATTGAAATTCTTCTTGTCAAGGTCACTAATACAATTCTAATTGTTATATCTGATGGTAAGTTTTCAGTCTTAATACTCAATAATTTTAGATACAATATATCACTCATTTCTCTTTTAAATTGTTTTGAACTTGACCTATAGAGTATTTTATGCCCTTATTTCTCTTCCTATTTCACAGAATTTTCCTTCCCACTCTTTGCTTATTTCTTCTCATCTCTACCTCCTTTTAAGCTGTGAATATGGCAGGGCTCAATCCTTAGACTTCTCTTTCTACCTTCCCTCATTGGTAATCTCATCTGCTCCATCATTTTAAAGTCTACCTATATGATATTTCTTGAAGACATCTGCCCTTGAACACAAGTATTTTGCCCAACATCACCACCTGGATGTCTCTAATACACATCTCAAACTCAACATGTCCAACACTGAGATCATGATGTCCTTGTCTCTCCCTTTGATGTGCTCTTTCCCAGCTGATAAGGATGCTATCCTTTCAGTGGGTCAAACCCCAAATTGGTAAACATCTGAGTCCCCCTTTTCTTTCATACCTTACATGTGATTCAAAGTTTTATGAACTCTACCTTCAAATTCAAATTCAATTCCTTCTCATTAGTTCTGATACTACTGGATCCAAAACACCATGATTTCACTTCTGGATTATGGTAATAGCTCCCTAACCTGTTCTACCTTTGCACTCCTCCAGTTAATTCTCCATAAAGCAAAGTGGTCTTATTAAAAGTTGAGTCAGGGGGCCCACATTGTGGCCCAGTGGGTTAAAGCTCTGGCCTGCAATGCTGGCATCCCATATGGGTGCCAGTTCAAGTCCCAGCTGCTCCACTTCCGATCCAGCTCTCTGCTATGGCCTGGGAAAGCAGTAGAAGATGGCCCAAGTCCTTGGGCCCCTACACCTGCGTGGGAGACCCAGAAGAAGCTCCTGGCTCCTGGCTTTGGATCAGCTCAGCTCTGGCTGTTGCAGTCATCTGGGGAGTGAACCAGCAGATGTAAACCTCTCTCTGGCTCTACCTCTCTCTGTAACTCTTTCAAATAAACAAAAGTAATAAATTTAAAAAAAAGAAGTTGAGTCAGATCATGTCATTCCTCTGTTCAAAATCCTCTAAAGACTTCCATTTTTCACTTCAGTAAAAGCCAAAGTACTTACATTGATTGTAAGTTCCTCCTCAGTCTGGGCCCTGACCCTTCTAGCATCTTATTGCCACATCTTGCCCTCTTGCTATCATTTAAGCCCGATTGGCCCTTTCTTTGCCTTTGTTGTTTTTGCTACCAAACACTCTTTTCCACCTGGCTTGGGCTTGCAACTTCATTTCCTTCAGGTCTTAAATATCTCTTTCTAAGTGAGGCCTTCCCTAACTACCTTCTAAAAAATAGAATTCCTCCCCTACTTCCTATCCCTAGTCAGTGTGCTCCTTGTCTCCATAATACTTATCAAGATCTAATCACACGGAACATTAGTTGAATAAGGACAGTCACTTTTGTATTTTTGTGTTAACTACTCAATACCTAAAACAATGCTTACACACTAGGAAATCAGCATGTTTCAGTGGAATGAATATCAGATATATGCCTAGAATAAAGTGTGACAGCCCACACTCATGGAAGGTGGGGAGAGTGGAAGGAAGCTATCTTGAAGAAACCTGTAAATGAAAAGCTGTTTTATACAAGGTCTGGGAGAGAAATATTTTCGCATCCTCTAATTCATGACTTCCTATTGGAGAAAAATGATCATTCCTGATATGTAACTTTAAAATTAATGGAATTAATGTGTTCTAGAAGAGATTCTCCCACTCATCCTGGTGCCTGTTGGATAAATAGGACTCTCCTTTTTGTAGCCAATCAACAATGAGTATATAACCCTTCTCTTCCTATACTATTTAAGTCCCTTACGTGAATGAAATCGTGAAGGTGTTATCCTGGTGTTCCCTTAAGTAAGGAAATAAAAGAAACATGTTCATACCTAGACTGACTGAAATATAAAAAAGTTTTTAACAGGGCTCTCATACATTATCTTACATACTTGTATTTACCCCCATATTACTCAATTTAATTATTTTAAAAAAGAAAATGAACGAGCTCATATTTGGTAATGGCAGTTTCTTTTATTAAGTTGCTGTTTTCTATTTGCCAGTATCTTTTAAATCGCATGGCAGGAAGGAGGTTTGACATCGTGGTTAACAAGTCTTTGGAAACACCTGCATGGCATGATGCAGAGCCTGGGTTAGAGCAAGTAGTTAGACCCCCTGCACTCCTGCGGGGCACACGGATAATGTTACTGCCCCCTTCACCGTGGCCCAGCCCGGGTATTACGGGCATTTAGTGAATGAAAGAGCGAAAATCTCTCTCTCTCTCTGCCTTTAAAGTAAAAAAAAAAAAAAAAAAAAAAAAAAAAAAAAAAAAAAAAATTAAATTCTCATGCCTACTTTAATAAGTAAACATTACGTATATGTTTCCTTTTTTCTTTTTTAAATTTATTTATTTGAAAAAGTGAGAGTTACAGAGAGAGATCTTTCATCCGCTGGTTCACTCCCTCAAATGGCCTCAACGTCCAGAATTGAACCGATTGAAGCCAGAAGCCAGGAGCTTCTTCCAGGTCTCCCAAGTAGGTGGCAGGGACCCAAGGTCTTGGACCACCCCCTGCAGCTTTCCCAGGCACAACAGCAGGGAGCTGGAACGGAAGTGGAGCAGCCGGGACACGAATCTGCGGTCCTTCGGAATGCCGGTGCAGCGAGCCTCGGCTTTAAGCTGCCGCACCACAGCGTGAGCCCCACGCTTCCCTTCAATATTATCCGAGCTCCCCGGGGAGCCCAAACCCAACTAAACTAGAAATTGTCAGTAGAGGAAAAGGAAACCCCGGGTGCCTTCCGGACACAAGCTCTCAGAGCCTTATGGGAAATGGAGTCTCAGGGAGATTCCCGGGAGGACTCTGGGAAACCGTGGTGGCGCATCACTTCCGCACATGCGCAATGGAGTAGCTAGCAAGCCCTGCGGTTCTCGACGTGCGAGTGCGCCGCGCAGCAGAGGACTCAGAAGGGCTTGGGGAACGGCTGAAGAACAAAGGCCAACTTGTGGTTCATGGGAAGGAAGTGAAATCTTAGGTAACCCTTATGCGCGGGGGTACTTGGCTCCGAGAAAGCCCGGTGAGGACAGGGCTCCTGCCGTCCTGGTGTGGATCTCGTGTCTCTCTCGAGTGTGGTGAGTCTGTGCTGCTTTGGAGAAAGTGTGTCCTACCGAGGGAGCCCGTGCCTGCGCGTGAGCCGTCCCCAGTCTGTTGGCTCTCAGCAGTAAACCCCTGCAGGGCAGGGAGAAGAGACCCGGTTCCCCAGCGCCTGACACTGTCGAGCGCGCGTGGCGGGCGTTTCCTTGGCTCTCTTACCGTGGGAGGCTAGTTTCCTCATGTTTTTACAGAGATGGGCAGTTGTCTGCTTCAGATCACACAGCTAGTACGTGGAGCAGGTAGCTGTACCCGGAAGTTCGCTCTGTCCTGGCACAGACTCTGCCTACAATAAAGAGCTTTTATTCTTTCTGAGGAGGCAGCCCCAGCTTCGTCACTGTGTTGAGAACACCTGCGCACGCGGGAGTCTTGCCTGTTCCTGCCCTGTCTCCCGTTCCAGCAGCTCTGGTTGGAGTCGCCAGCCCAGGGCCCTAGTTGATCGTGAGTTAAGGGAACCGGGCCCAACCTGGAGGTTCCATCTGCAGGAGTCTTGCTTTGCCGTCCTCCAGTCCTGGGGAGAGGCGCTCCTGACCTGGAACTTTCACCCCATTTGAAGGCAGAGACAGGGGTCAACTCTGGTCTTCTACCCAGAGAGTAGGACTTGACTCAAGGCGTTATTCCTTGAGGCCATCAAGTGCTGGGTCCATTGGGAGTGTTGTCCCGGATGTTTGAAGGGAGATAGGAGTGTAAGAGCAGAATGCAGGGTGCGAGCCTGCATGCCTAGGCTCCATGAAGAAAGGGAACTCATCAGAGGAGAAGGAGGGTGTAGTTAAGGTAAGGAAGGATCTGGGTTTACTGCAGGCGAAATTCCTTCCAAAACACACACACTCTTTTTCTCTCTTGATTGTGGGCTATCACAAACACATGAAAACCAGTGCATTCCCTTCATTCCCTGTTAGTCCTTTTAAGATCAAGCGACCCTATGCTGTTTCAGTTGTGACACATGGCCTCTGGGGGTATACTGACTCCTCTTCTCCCCTTACCTAGATGCAGGTGTTTTTTACAGAGTCACAGTGCTAGAGGGACTTTTAGGAGTCTTGTAGTTCTGCTTTTATCATTTTTGTTTCTTTTTAATTTTTTAAATTAATTAATTTGAGAGGCAGAGAGAGGAGAAAGTGACAGCTCCCATCTGCTGGTTCGCTGTCTAAATGCCCACTACACCTGGGGCTGGGCCAAACCAAAGACGGGTTCTGGGAACTCCATCTGGGTCTCCCACATGGGTGGCAGGAATCCAGCTACCTGAACAATCACCTGCTACCTTCCAGGGTCTGCATTTACAGGAAACTGGAGTCAGGAACTGAAAATAAAATTCAGGTGCTCTTATGTGGGACACGGCTTTTTTTTTTTTTTCCCCTAAAGATTTACTTGTTCATTTGAAAGGCAGAGTTACAGAGAGGCAGAGACAGAGGTCTTCCATTTGCTGGTTCACTCCCCAGATGGCCGCAATGGCCAGAGCTGTGTCGATCTGAAGCCAGATGCCAGGAGCTTCTTCCGGGTCTCCCATACAGGTGCAGGGGCCCAAGGACTTGGGCCATCTGCTGCTGCTTTCCTAGGCCATAGCAGAGAGCTAGATTGGAAGTGGAGCAGCCGGGACTTGAACCAGCGGCCATAGTCTTCAATTCCTACATCATTCTTTTTCCTGCATCATTGTTCAGTTGAGCTAAAGTTGTTCAGTAAGTTTCTTTTGAAAATATCTAATAGGGAGAGGATCAACACGAGTTTCATCCAATAATCCAGCCAGCCAGTGTATGCTGAGTGTTTGTTTTGAGTATACACTGTTCTGATACTTGGTGTGCCACAGTAAACAAAACAAAGTCCCAGTTTTCATGGGGTGAGGGAAAAACTAAATAGGGCAGGTGTTTGGCATCGCAGATAAGGTACCAGTTGAGACACCCGCACCCGGTGTCCAAGTGACTGGGCTTGAGTGCCAGCATTATTACTAGTTCCAGCTTCCTGCTGATGTAGACCTTGGGAGCAGTGTTGATGGCTCGAGTCCTTGGGTGGTTTCCACTCACAGTAGAGACCTGGATGAAGTTTCTGGCTCTCAGCTTCAGTCTGGCCCAGCCCTGGCTGATGAGGGCATCTGGGGAGTGAACCAGTGGATAGGAGCTGTCACTTTCTCTCTCCTCTCTAATTAATTGACGAACCTAAGTAAATAGATACACAATCTGTCTTTGGTGATGAGTGCGATGGGGAGAGCTAAAGCTAGAATAAGGATATCCAGAGTCAGGTGACAGTGAGGGAGGCTGTTCTATATGAGGCAGTCAGCAGCCTTACTGGTAAGTGAAGTGCAAACTGAGCTCTGTGGAATTCAGAGGAAGCCTTGCAGACTCTGGTCATGTCCTTTGGAAGAACAGCCCAGGTGAAAGGAACGTACAGAAGTCCTGCGTAATCCAGCTTGATGTTGTCGAGGAACATGTGCTCATCAGAGTAAGCGGTGAGAGGATTGAAAGACTGGAGTAGAGGAGATCAGAAAAGTCAAACCAAGGTGGTGTAGGGCCTTGCAGACCTTTGTTTCTAAAGACAGGTGGTGTCTTGGAAAGTATTTGGAAAATACAGGTATTCATTGTCCTTTGCAAAGTGCACGCATTGTAATGCATATATATTATGTTGTACATGTCCTTGAGATGAAAAAATAACACAAGCTAAACCATTTAATTAATTAATTAATTTCAAAGGCGGAGTTACAGAGAGATCTTCCATCTGCTGGTTCACTGCCCAAAAGGCTGCAACTGTCAGGGCTGGGCCAAGCCAAAGCCAGGAGCCAGGAGCTTCTTCCTGTTCTCCCTCGCGGGTGCAGGGTGCTTGGGCCATCTTCTACTGCTTTCTGAGGTGCATTAGTGGGGAGCTGGATCGGAAGTGAAGCAGCCAGGACTCAAACCAGCAGCCCTGTGTGGTGCCAGCGCTGCTAGTGGCTGCTTAACCAGCTGTGCCTCAACGCTGGCCCCAGAATAAACCGTTAGAAAGTACAAAGACGTGGAAGAATACAATTTTAGAGCAGCATGCAATCCTGTAGTTCCAATCTTAATTATTTACATTTTGATATGCAGTTCATCAGAACTGTGTCATTTATATTTTAAGGTACTTTTTTCACTTAGTAATGTAAGTGGAGTGGCCGGCAGCATGTGGCATAGCAGGTTAAGCCACTGCGTGTAGCACCAGCATCTCATGTCAGAGTGCAGGTCCTGGCAGCTCTGCTTCCGATCAAGCTCCCTGCCAAGGATGTGCCTGGAAAAGCAGGGGAAGGTGGCCCAGCTGCTGAGCCCCTGCCCCGTGTGAAGTAGACTTGGTTGGAGTTCCAGGCTCCTAGCTTTACCCTCACCCAATCCCCACTGTTGCAACCATTTGGGAAGTGAACCAGTGGGTGGAAGATCATTCTCTCTGACCCTCCCTCATTCCCTGTCGTTCTCTGTCATAAATATATATATATATATATATGTATATATATATATATTTTTTTGACAGGCAGAGTAGACAGTGAGAGAGAGAGACAGAGAGGAAGGTCTTCCTTTACCGTTGGTTGACCCTCCAATGGCCGCTATGGCCGGTGCACTGCGCTGATCCGAAGCCAGGAGCTTCTTCCTGGTCTCCCATGGGGTGCAGGGCCCAAGCACTTGGGCCATCCTCCACTGCACTCCCGGGCCACAGCAGAGGGCTGGACTGGAAGAGGGGCAACCGGGACAGAATCCGGTGCCCCAACCGGGACTAGAACCCGGTATGCCAGCACCGCAGGCGAGGATTAGCCTATTGAGCTGTGGCACCGGACTAATAAATAAATATTTTTAAAAATAAAATTAAAAATAAGTGGAGCTGCTTTTCATGTCTTTCTACAGCATCTTTTTTAAAATTCAGTTTTAGATTAATCAGCTCTTCCAGATTGTACAATCTCAAGTTGAATATGGACACCAGCATCCCAAGTGGCACCTTACTTGCAGTTCCAACAGCTGCTCCTTCAGCCTCATTTTTAAGTGACGACTTAGCGTTCTGTCCTCTGAATAATCATGATTTTTTTAGATCAGCACTTGTTTAGGCTATTGTCAGTATTTTCAAACTATAAGCAAAGGTCTGAAAATACTACTTTTTATCTCTCCCTTTTTTAAAAATAATAACAATTTTGTTGACTGCTTGCCATGTGCCGTATGTCTTGAATGCTGTCCAAGTATTAATATTCAGTCCTCCTGGAAACCCCATGCTAGGCATCCTGCTGTTGTCACCATTTTGCAGGTAAGAAAAGTGAGCTAGAGCGGTTAGGTAGCTTCTTCAAGGTCACACCACTAGGAAGAGGAGTAACAGAATTTGCACCTAGATTCTCTGGCTCCAGTGCGTAGGCTTTTTTTTTTTTTTTTTTAAATAAGGTTTATTTATACTTAATTGAAGATGCACAGTTAGAGAGAGAGGGAGAGACAGAGAGAGATTGTCCATCCCCTGGTTTACTCTCAAAAGGCTGAAATGGCAAGGGCTGGGCCAGACCAAAGCCAGGAGCCAGGAGTTTCTTCCAGGTCTTACATGTGGGTACAGGGGTCCAAGGACTTGGGCTGCTTTCCCAGGTGCATTAGCAGGAAGCTGGGTTGGAAATGGAGCTGCCAGTACTCAGACTGGTGCTCATCTGGGACTCTGATGTCGCAGGCAGCAGCTTTATCCGCTGTGTCATAATGACAGCGCTAGTGCTCAGGCTTTCAAACTTAGTATTGATTTTTATTTCTTTAGGGTAAATTTCTGGGAAAAAAGAAATCACTAAATCAGAAATTGTCGATAAATTGTAACAGATCAATTGAGCAGAAATGTATGCCTCTACCCAAAAGTGTACAAGTGTCCATTGATAACAGAATCCTAAGCTTACAAGTTGGTGCTTCAAGAACACAGGCTTCCCTGACTTATTTGAAAGGTTGTTTTTCTATCAACAGCCTTTTCTGTAGCTGGCATGGATCTTTGTTTCTACATTGGAAAGGCAGGAGCGTCCCTCCCCAAGTCTTGTTTTCATAAATCCATATTTTCCATGAACAGCAGACATCCATCCAACCATCCATCCCTTTGTTCATTCAGGTTCCACTTTGTTTTCCAGTGAATTTGCAGTGACTCCATAAAATGTACTAGGAAAGTATTAATAGGTAAGAATATAAACAGGAAAGATATAGATTGATTGATTTTTAATTGAATATAAAGTTATAAAATTGATATGAGAGGCCACAGGGTCTGCACAGTTCATAATGTTGAGATACAATTTGTATGTAATCTTGTGAGTCTTAGAAAAAGAATACTTAATCAGTGAAATTATTGGCCTTGTTTGAGAGAATACATGGGTAAAGATTTTCCTGGCACAGGATTTGAAAGAAAAAATTTTGATGAATGTTTATATAGGAAGCTTATAAATGTAGCAGTTTTCCTAGGATTAGTTTTAGAGCTTTTCTTTTTTATAAGCAGAATGTGTGCAGCCAGAGCAATGCTTGGTGAACGTAACACTTTTTTCTCTTTCCCTCCCTTTTTTTTTTTTTTCTTTTCTTCCCTGCTCTGTCTCTCCCTCTTCCTTCCTCTCCCTCTTCATATATGTGAATATGTATGCGGGTACCTCAAAAAGTGTATAGAAAATTGAAAGATAAGGTTATTTTGGTACAAAAAATTTTTAAGATTTATTTATTTATTTGAACAACAGAATGTCAGAGAGGGAGAGACAGATAGTCCACCCAGTAGCAGCCAGTGCTGAGCCAGGCTGAAGCCAGGAGCCAGGAACTCCATCTGCACCTGTCGTGGGGTTGGCAGGGGCCCAAGTACTTGGGCCATCATCCACTGCCTTCCTCAGTGCATTTGTTAGAAGCAGAGTAGCTGAGATTCGAACCTCACTCTGATATGGGATGCCAGAAGCGCAAGCAGCTGGGCCACATTGACTGCCCAGCACAAAAAGTTTTGATATCCATGCAAATGAGGGATCTTCAGAAAATTCATGGGAAATGTGTATTATTTAAAAAAATAACATAAACTATGTAAGGATTTCAAAAATTTTTGTACCAAAATAGGCTCATCTTTTAATTCCATTTTCAGTGAAAATTTTGAAGTGCCTTCATATGTACAAATGTACACATACATATATACAGTGGGACAATTTATATATGATTTTTTTTAACATCTACTTTGTTTTGAGAGGTCTTCCATCTGCTGGTTCACTCCCCCAATGGCCACAATGGTCAGAGCTGAGCCAATTCGAAGCCAGGAGCCAGGAACTTCCTACGGGTCTCCCACGTGGGTGCAGGGGCCCAAGGACTTGGGCCATCTTCCACTGCCTTCCCAGGCCATAGCAGAGAGCTGGATTGGAAGTGGAGCAGCTGGGAGTCAAACCAGTGCCCATATAGGATGCCAGCACTGCAGGCAGTGGCTTGACCCACTATGCCTCAGTGCTGGCCCCATGATTTTGTTTTTCAGATTTTAATTCTGAGTTAAGTACATAGTAGTTATCAGTTATCCCGTATAACTTGTTGCAACTCTGCCCAGTGAACATAATCGGAGGAATCATTCTGAATTGCTTCCACATTCCCTGGTGGTGTTCACTACAGGGTGAAGATGAGTGTGCTGTTACAGCAGGCAGTGACACTCCAAGACGTGGCGATATACTTCACTCCAGAAGAGTGGCGGCTGCTTGCTGACGATCAGAGGACACTGTATTGTGATGTGATGCTGGAGAATTTGAGGACCCTGATCTCATTGGGTGAGGACAGCTTTCCTGATAACTTGGAATGTACTGCTTCCTTTGCATCATGGGAATGCTGTGAGCATTCTTAAGCATTCATTAGTTTGGCCCTGGATTTTAGCTGTCTGAGGTCCTTAACCCCCCGTGGGGTCAGATAGCCTGTTTCTGTGTCTACTTCCCAGAGGAGGAGCCCACTCGAGAGCCCTTTACAGGCCCTAAGACTCAGGGAGGAGACTTAGATTGTGAGGTGGCTTTTTTGCCTAGCACTTTCTCCCCATTTCTGTGTTGTTTTCCCATGAACAGGGTTTCCAGTTACTAAAACAAAGGTCATCTTTAAGGTGGAGCAAGGGCAAAAGCCATGGAAGGTGAAGAGAGAGGATCCATATTGGAGCCAGATAGGTGAGTGAGAAAAAATCAGACAAGTGTGTTTGCAGTTGGTGGGTGTGAGGCGTCCGTCTTTGTTCTTTCATAAGATTGTTTGACTTATTGGGCTCCTTTGTGGTTCCATGTGGATTTAGATTTTTAAATTTCTGCAAAAACTTGTTGGGATTTTGATAGGGATTGCATTGAATCTGTAGTTCACTTTGGGTAACTATACACTTAAAATGGTTGAAATGGCAAATCCTATGTATATTTTACCACAATAAAAAATAATGAAATCTTTGGAAAGTATATCAGATGTCTTGCCATTTATTTGTGTTGCTTTTTGTTTCATTTTGCGATATTTTGTAGTTTTTGACTTTAAGTCTTTCTTAAAATTTGTTTATTTATTTATCTATTTGAGAAACAGTTCCCATTTGCTGGGAACTTCTCAAAAGCACACAGTAGCCAGG
Source organism: Sylvilagus floridanus (assembly GCA_949820135.1). Classification (NCBI taxonomy): domain Eukaryota; kingdom Metazoa; phylum Chordata; class Mammalia; order Lagomorpha; family Leporidae; genus Sylvilagus; species Sylvilagus floridanus. Next base: position 31,378,745 of record OX463225.1, read on the forward strand.
GCTGGGCAGGCCAAATCCAGGAGCTGGGAACTCAGTCCATGTCGCCCGTGTTGTGGCAGGGATACAGCTACTTGAACCATCACCTGCTGCCTACTGGGGAGCATGTTCGCAGGAAGCTGCGCTTGGCTGTGGAGCTGGAACTTGAACCCGGGCACTCCGGGATGAGATACTGGGGTCCCAAGTAGCATCTTAACTATTAGTCCAAACACCCACCTTGTTGTATAAGTCTTTTACCTCCTTGGTGAATTCCTAAGTATTTTATTCTTTTTGGTGCTATTTTAAATGGAATTATTTTATTAATTTCCTGTATTGATTATTATTAGGGTATAGAAACAGTTGATTTTGTATTTTATAACTTGATGTATTTATTAGTTCTAATACTGTTTTTATGTAGTTTTTAGGGTTTCCTACATATAAGATCATGCCATCTGTAAACAAAGATACTTTCTTTTCTTTTCCAATTTGGATGCTACTTTTTCTTGCTAATTGCTCTAGCTAGGACTTCTAGTACCGTGTTGAATAGAAGTCACAAGAATGTTGCATGGGGGCCAGCGTTGTGGGGTAGAACACTGGTTCAAGTCCTGGCTATTCCACTTCTGATCCAGCTCCCTGCTAATGCACCTGGGAAGGCAGCGGAGGATGGCCCAAGGGCTTGGGCCCCTGCACCCACATAGGAGACCCAGAGGAGGCTCCTGGCTCATGGCTTTGGCTTGGGCCAGCACCAACCATTGCAGCCATTTGGAGAGACAATCAGCAGATGGAAGATCTCTCTTTCTCTGTCTGTCTGTCTGTCTCTCTCTCTCCTCTCTGTAGCTGTGACTTTCAAATAAATAAATATTTTTTTAAAAAAGCACGTTGCATGAAATCAGAAACTTTTAAAAATTTCTTTCAGTAATGTAATATTGGAAAAAGTAACTGAGAATGTTTTGTTTTACTTCTTTTTAGAAGTTGTTTGCCTCCTTCGTGAGTTAGAGAGACAGGAGGGAAGCAACGACAATTTTTTTAATCAACATACGTTCATCATTGAGAAAACACTGTCTAAGGAGAGAGACCAGAATTGTAATCTGAGTGCAAACATTATCTCTTCAAGACGAGAACAACATGAATCAAATGGAAAGAGTTTGCATTCTAATTTGCACTTACTTAGTTATAATAAAAAATATAATGGAGAAAGCGCCTGTGAATACGAGGAATGTGGGAATGCTTTCAAAAACAAGTTTTATCTCATTAGGTATAAGGAAAAAGCATACAAGAAAGAAATCTGTGAACGTGATGACCATGAGAAAACCTTCCCAGAGGAGGCTCATCCCTTTAGACTAGAAGGAAATTATCCAAAGGGAAACAAAACCTTTGCATGCAATGACTGTGGGAAGATGTTTGACGATAAGGAATACCTTGTAGCTCATCAGAAAACGCATGGTGTAGAGAGAGCATTTGTGTGCAATGACTGTGGGAAAGCTTTTATGCGGAAAACCCAACTCATGGCCCACCAGCGACTTCACACTGGAGAGAAACCTTACAAGTGCAGTCAGTGTGGGAAAACATTCACTTGGCATTCCTCCTTTAATCAGCACATAAAGTCCCACACACTCGAGAACTTGTTTGAGTGTAAGCAGTGTGGGAAAACCTTCAAGTACTGTTCATCCCTTTATAAACATTGTAGAATTCATGCAGGAGAGAAACCGTACCGATACCGAAAACGCAGCAAAGCTCATGCTGACTCCTCTGTGTTTCCCATGCGCCAGAGAACTCACTTGGACGAGAAACCCTATGGATGCACTAAATGTGACAAAGCCTTCAACAGGAAGTCCCATCTCTTGCAACATTACTTAACTCATCTAGCAGAGCAGCAGAATACGTGTAACATCTGTGAGAAGTCCTCCCCAGAGGACACGTGTCATTCTCCCTCCAGGGAGTCATGAGACAGTGGAAGGTGGGATGATGCAAAAGTAGCCTTTTTTTTTTTTTTTTTTTTTTGACAGGCAGAGTGGACAGTGAGAGAGAGAGACAGAGAGAAAGGTCTTCCTTTGCCGTTGGTTCACCCTCCAATGGCTGCCACGGACGGCGCGCTGCAGCCGGCGCACCGCGATCGTCCGATGGCAGGAGCCAGGAGCCAGGTGCTTTTCCTGGTCTCCCATGGGGTGCAGGGCCCAAGCACCTGGGCCATCCTCCACTGCACTCCCGGACCACAGCAGAGAGCTGGCCTGGAAGAGGAGCACCCGGGACAGAATCCGGCGCCCCGACCGGGACTAGAACCCAGTGTGCCGGCGCCGCAAGGTGGAGGATTAGCCTGTTGAGCCACGGCGCCTTTTTAGCAGCAAAGAATTCATCACGAGAAAAACACTATCAACTGGACAAACATGGAAAAGAATGTTCTGAAATTTATATTCTGTGATACTGATTTTATTGAGAAGATGACAAATTTTTGAGTTATAGTTTTACTATAGCATATAAAGCTTAGGAAGTTGTGACAAAGTGAATAATGAGGCTTCATATTGACAATAGTTACATATAGGAGAATGTGTTCTGAGTAAGAGTCTTTATACAAATATAGAAATATCTGCATTGCTTAAAAATTTTGTATAACCACAGATTGAAATACATCCTATGTACATTATACGAAATTATATCTGTCATGGTGATGGTGGCACAATATTATGAGTGTGTAGTTCCAGCAAACTGTACACTTAAAATGGCTGAAATAGCAAAACCTATGTATTTTTTACCACAATAAAAAAAATGAAATTTTTCAAAAGTATACCTGGTAAATTCCTTAATTATCTGTTCAAGTCCTAGAAATCATCATTTGGGTAATTGTCAGCTGTAAGTGAAAGAACATGGTTTGTAAGGCAGAGTTACAGAGAGGCAGGGGCAGGGAGGGAGGGAGGGAAGGAGGTGTCTTCCATCTGCTGGTTCACTCCCCAAATAGCTGCAACAGCCAGAACTGGGCCAATCAGGAGCCAGGAGCTTCCATATCTCCCACATGGGTGCAGGGGCCCAAGCACTTGGGCCATCTTCTACTGCTCTCCCAGGCCGTAGAGGAGAGCTGGATCAGAAGAGGAACAGGGACTTGAACTGGCGCCCATATTGGATGCTGGCCTTGCAGGCGGCGGCTTTACCCACTATGCTGCAGTTCTGGCCCCTTAACCATCCTTTTAACGAAAGTCAGGGACAATTATGTAGTCTTGTGCCTCTGCCCATCTTAGGTCATTGTAATGTGTTTTCTTCCCTGTACGAAGCTCCAAAGACAGAGGAAGAAGAGAGAATATGAGTGTATGTGTGCTTAGGTATGCTTGCACTAATCCTGATTAATATGACATTAAAGAAAGATGGGGCTGGCATGGCATAGGGATTAAGCTACCACCTGCAATGCCAGTATCCCTTTGGGTGCTGGTTCTAGTCCTGTCTGCTCCACTTCCAATGCAGCTTCCTGCTAATACCACTGGGAAAGCAGCAGAAGATAGGCCAAGTGCTTGGGTCCCTGCCACCCTTGTTGGAAACCTGGAATAAGCTCGCTTCTGATTTTGGCCTTGCTCGGCCCCAGCCATTGCAGCCATTTGGGGCGTAAACCAATGGAATGATGTGTTCACTCACTCTGTCTCCCACTCTCCCTCCGTCCCTCTCCAACTCTGCCTTTCAAATAGATAAATCTTGAAAGAAAGCGAGCAGCTGTGTTCTCCATTCCTCTAAACGTGTAGTACAGGAAAGGAAGTATGTCCTCAGGTAAACTGTTACATAACCTCCCATTTCACCAGGATAGCTACATATGTAAGAGTAAGCCTACATCCAGCACTGTGTAACAGGTAGCCCTACATTTAGTTTAGAAAAATTATTTGTGGCATTTTGCATAGACCTTTGGAAGATGGTCAATTCTCATTCTTTGACTTTAGAAGTTAATTCAGGGACTGGCGTTGTGGTACAGTGGGTTGGGCCACTGCCTTTGATTCTAGCGTCCCATATGGGCAGTTTGAGTCCTAGTTGTTCCACTTCCAGTCCAGCTCCCTGCTGATGTCTCTGGAAAAGCAGCAGAAGATGTGCTTGGGACCCTGCCACCCATATGGGAGACAATGGAAATCCAGGCTCCTTTCTTTAGCCTGGTCCAGCCCCAGTTGTTGCAGCTATTTGGGGAGTGAACCAGAAGGTGGGAGATTCATTCTCTCCCCCCACCACCCTGCTCTGTAACTCTGCCTTTCAAATAAATAAAAGTTAATTCAGAAGTATATATTCAGGCTTGGTGGGAAATTTCCATTTGACTAACGAAAGTATGTCAAGCTATTCAGAAAGCGCTTTTCTGCTTCCTTGTGCTCCTTGGCAACTTTTATAATTTGACATTATGCAACTTTAAATAAACTTCAAAGTCATGAACCAATAATGATTTCAGTGACACTTGTGTATTCCAGGTACTGCTTGACAATGTTAAATCTTCGAGCTCTTTGTTCAGTGGTTGTGGAGCTTAGGTATAACGCTGAACTTGAACCTAAATTCACAAAATCAAGTTTTTTTCCTTCAAGCATACATTTTTAGATTCAGTGCATAAAATGCAAGTTGCAGTTGTCATCACTCAGCCATTTTTGCAGGATGATGATGAGTAAAAATTTGATTTTTCTGAAAATCAGACTTTAAAGATCCAAGTTAAGTCTTGTGTCTCTCTTCGTCCTAAGATTTTGTGCTCATTAAACTTAAGAAATCACTTTGTCAACATTAAATGTAGGTGATCATACTAAATCACTTTGTCAACAACAGAAGAGTAAATGTAAATAATTATAAATGCAAGGAGCTTTTTTTTGTAATATTTATTTTATTTATTTGAAAGAGTTACAGAGAGAGATAGAGACAGAGAGAGGTAGGTGTTTCATCTGCTGGTTCACTCCTCAGATGGCCATAACGGGCAGAGCTGTGCTGATCCGAAGCCAGGAGCCAGGAGCTTCCTTCAGATCTCCCACGTGGGTGCAGGGGCCCAAGGACTTAGACCATCCTCCACTGCTATCCCAGGCCATAGCAGAGAGCTGGATCGGAAGAGGAGCAGCCAGGACTAGACCCAGTGCCCATATGGGATGCCGGTGCCTCAGGTCAGGGCCTTAACCTGCTGCACCACAGCGCTGGCCCTGAGGGAGCTTCTTTCAAATTCAACTGCCTTTTCTCTCATTCTGGTAGCTGTCATTTTGCTTTATTTAATATTTATTCTTCCCTTCCTAGCTCTTTTCCTGCTTCTGCCCTCAGCAGTAATAGTGAATTGGTATACCTTTATTTATTTTTATTTTTTATTTTTTTGACAGAGTTATAGACAGTGAGACAGAGAGAAAGGTCTTCCGTTGGTTCACTCCCCAAATGGCCGTGACAACCCGCACTGCGCCGATCCAAAGCCAGGAGCCAGGTGCCTCTCCTGGTCTCCCATGGGGTGCAGGGCCCGAGCACTTGGGCCATCCTCCACTGCCTTCCCGGGCCACAGCAGAGAGCTGGACTGGAAGAGGGGCAACCGGGACTAGAACCTGGCACCCATATGGGATGCCAGCGCCACAGGCAGAGGATGAACTAAGTGAGCCACAGCGCCGGCCGGTATACCTTTATTTTAAAATTATTATTTTAATATTAATATATCAAGGGTCCTTGTCATCTATTTAGATAAGAATTCTAAATATTGACTATTTGTAAATGAAACAGACAATGTGGTATGGTTTAGCATTGATTTAGAGAGTGAGGCCTTATAAAAGGTTTAGAAACTTATACAGGGAGTTGCATACCAGGCTTATCCAGGGAGTAGACCAGAGGCTGCAAAGGAAAGAGAACACGTGGACAGGAGAGCAGCCGCCTGGGCCACGCAGGCGAGCAGGCACCAGAGGCAGTTGCCCATGCCAAGAGATGCGGGGGCAAACAAGAGGTGGGCCCGATTGCTCCATGCCTTTTATTCACCTCCTAAGGAAAGAGCCTGGCCTGTTGAGTATCACCAAGAAGTCCAGAGTGACTGAAGCAGAGAGGTAGTGTTGAGTTTTGTGCATGTAATAGGTTAGATTTCATTCTAATGGGATAAGAAAGCTTTGGCCCACTCCTTGGAAGCTTCCAGTCTTATTATGAGAATAGCAAGGAAATGGCGATTTCCTTCTGAGTAGCTCCCGGTTTACTGTAAAGCAAGTTAGGTATGTTACTCTTCTGACGGCACTTTTTGTTTTATCTTGAGCAAGCCAGACAGGATAAAAGACTGCAAATCCGGTCTTTTGATGGGTTTTGTCCCCACCATCCCGTATGGGTACCAGTTTTGGTCCTGGCTGCTCCACTTTGACCCCGCTCCCTGCCAATGGCCTGGGAGAGCAACAGAGAATGGCCTAAGTGCCTGGACCCCTTCACCCATCTGGGAGACCTGGATGAAGCTCCTGGATCTAGGCTCTGGACTGGCCCGGCTCTGGAGATTGCAGCCATTTGGAGGGTACAGGGGGTGAACCAGTGGAAGATCTCTCTCCCTTTCTAGCTCTTTCAAATAAATAAATAAACTTTTTTTTTAACGTGAGTCATTACATTCAGTCCACACTCCAGGGGAGATTACACAAGGTCTTAAATACAGAAGGAAGGTATCCCAGAGGGGCATTTTAGAGGCAGACTGTCACACTGAATGTTACAATCTCTGGGGCAGAGAAAGCAGTCTATTTGCTCTTAAAAGATTCCTTTTGAAAGTGGTGGTTGTTTTTTTACAGGCAGAGTTAGTGAGAGAGAGAGAGACAGAGAGAAAGGTCTTCCTTCCATTGGTTCATCCCTCAAATGGCCGCTATGGCCAGCGTGCTGCACCGATCTGAAGCCAGAAGCCAGGAGCCAGGAGCTTCCTCCTGGTCTCCCATGCGGGTGCAGGGCCCAGGCACTTGGGCCATCCTCCACTGCCTTCCCGGGCCACAGCAGAGAGCTGGACTGGAAGAGGAGCAAGGGGGACAGAATCCAGAGCCCCAACCCGCACTAGAACCTGGGGTGCCGGTGCTGCAGGCGGAGGATTAGCCAAGTGAGCTGTGGTGCCGGCCTTGGCATGTATCACTTCTGCTCATATCTTGTGTTGAAACAAATCCCATGGTCACTACTGACTTCTAAGAGATGGTGTTACTATTGGATAATAGTTTGGGCATCCTGCAAAGACCCATGTATTGAGGGCTTCGTCTCCAAAATCTAATGTGAATGGATTAAGTCCCTGTATCCAGGATTCCCAGCCTGAGTTCCTCCAGGTGTGGATCCTGGGAGGAGCCTGGTGTAACATTGAGCCCCTCTGGGTTTCTGGCTGTTGGAGGACAGATAGGGACCCAGGAGAACAATGCTGCCAAAGAAAAGCCAGTGAAACTACTCCTCTGCAGTCAGCTGCAACCCATCTTTCTTTAATTAAAAAAATTTAAGATGTATTATTTATTTATTTGAAAGGCAAAGAGACTGATACAGATAGATCTCCCATCCACTGGTTCACAACACCCCTCCCCTCCAAGTGCCCCAACAGCTGGGCCTGGGTTTCATGGGAGCCAGGAGCTGGGAACTCAGTACTGGTCTCCCACGTGGATGGCAGTGACCCAAGTACTTGAGCCATCGCCCTCTGCCTCCCAGGGTGTGCATTAGCAGGAAGCAGGAATTGGGAGCACAACCAGTACTCAGACCCAGGCTCTTCAATATGGAATGGCGCAGTCTCCAGCGGCGTCTTGAGCACTGTGTCGAATGCCCGGCCCGGAACCCATTGTAAGATGAACCTGTGATGTGGGGCCTCGTGCCGGAGCTGTTGAGCCTAGGCTGGAGCCTGGAGGGGGAGGGGTTCTGGAGCTGCTGGGGCTGTGGAGGCTGCTTAGACTGGGGTTAAGTGACCACTTTCGAGAAGAGAGCGCTATGGAGGTTTTGACTTGGAACAAAGGAGAGATCTGAGATGACGTACAGTCTGTAGGATGGAGAGGACAGCCTTGGGCAGGGCGTTGAAGGACTGGTCAGGCAAGGCAGAAGCCGTGGTCCCAGGTAGCCACGCCATGAGCTACAAGGCAGGCTTGATCTCTCGTGTCTCATTTCTCTCCAGCTCTGCCTGGACCTTGACCAAGAGGGAAGAAGAAACGACCAGTCCCCAGGTGACATGCAGTTTTCCTTGCTCAGTCTGGAATGTACCCAACCTTTGAACAAAAAGTTAAATTTTTCTTCCTTGGGAAAGGAGAAGGAAACCAACATTTATGAGTACTTACTGGTATGCTAGACACACTGTTGTTTTTGTTTAATAGTCACAACAGCTGTGAGAAATGGATGTTATTCCCATTTTATTTTCTTGGCAAGATTTATTTTTTTATTTGTTTGAAAGGCAGAGTTTCAGAGAGAGGGAGAGAGAGAGAGAAATACAGATAGAACTTCCATCCACTCCCAAATGGCTGCACTGGCAGGGGCTGGGCCAGGCTGAAGCCAGGAGCCAGGAGCTTCTTCTGGGTCTCCCACGTGGGTGAAGGGGCCCAGGGACTTTCATACCTCCTTCTACTGCTTTCCCAGGCTCATTTGCAGGGAGCTGAATTGGAAGTGGAGCAGCTGGGCCTTGAAATGGCACCCATATGGGATGCTGGCATCGCAGGGGGAGGCTTAACCTGCTACGCCACAACACTGGCCTTGATTCCCATTTTAAAGCTGTAGCAATGGGATCACTAAGGTTGAGACTTATCAAGTTCAACTAAGCTATTAAATGGTGGGGCCAGGGCTGGCATTTCTGTGCAGTGTATTAGGCTCCCTCTTGCAATGCTGACATTTTGTATAAGCATCACTCCACTTCAGATCCAACTCCCTGCTAACTTACCTGGGAAAGCAGCATAAGACGGCCCAAGTATTTGGACCTCTGCCACCTATGTGGGAGATCAATAGAGTTCTAAGCTCCTGGATCTGGCTTGGCCCAGCCTTGGCCATTGGGATATTGGGGACTGAATCAGCAGATGGAAGATTTCTCTCCCTCTGTCTCTGTAACTCTCCCTTTCAAAGAAATAATAAAATAAATCTTTTTTCTGAAAATTTATTTGAAAGGCAGAGTTAGAGAGAGGCAGAGAGAGAGAGGTCTTTGATCCTGGTTCACTCCCCAAATAGCTGCAATGGTTGGAGCTGCACCGATCCAAAGCCAGAAGGCAGGAGCTTCTTCTGGGTCTTCCACATGGGTACAGGGGCCCAAACACTTGGGCCATCTTCTACTGCTTTCCCAGGCTACAGCAGAGAGCTGGACCGGAAGTGGAGCAGCTGGGACTTGAACCAGTGCCCATATGAGATGCTGGCATTCCAGGCCATGGCTTCACCTGCTATGCCACAGCACCAGCCCCAATAAATCTTAATAAATAAATAAATAAATGGTGGAGCCAGGATTTATTTCTAGGTCTGTTGCCTCTTCTGTATGCGTTGTCATTGAATGTCCTTTCATCCAGGAGCTGGGTTTAAACTGTCCACCTGTAGAGAGCGGAGCCTGAGTCTGTGACACGAAATCAGAGGGAAGGCTTGCTTCTTGCCCAGTGTCCTCCTTTGGGTCTGGTCTCTTGTCTGACATGTTGCTCCTTCATTCATTCACTTCACCATGGCTACTCTGTAATCATTTATAAGAGCACACAGGTAGAATTGGATACAATTCTTCCTTTCAAAGTGTGTGATGTCTAAGGGATGGCTCATGTAGATGAGTATAAAATAGTGACTACTACTAATATACATGTTAAACAAAATGCAGAGAAGCCATTCTTATGTGCCAGTTGGAGGAGTGCAGTCAGAGGGGAAAACTCTGTAACTGGTAACTGGTATCTAAGGAAGACTTTCTGAAGGAAGTGAGCTCTTATTTCTTTTTTTAAAATATTTATTTTTATTTTTAAAAAATTTATTTTATTTTATTTGAAATGTAGAGTTATAGAGAGAAAGGTAGAGACAGAGAGAGATCTTCCATCTGCTGCTTCACTTCTCAGCTGGCCACAGGAGCCAGCACTGGACCAGGACAAAGCCAGGAGCCAGGTCTCTCACATGGATGACAGGGGCCCAAGTCCTTGAGCCACCTTCTGCTACTTTCTCAGGTGAATTAGCAGGGAGCTAGAAGGGAATTGAGCCTACACTCATGCTGGTGTCTCAGGCAGCAGCTTAACTTGCTGCACCACAATGCCAGCTCCTATTTGTTTTCATTTTTTATTTGAAAGTCAGAGAGAGATCTTCTACCCCTTGGTTCACTTCCCAAATCCCGACAGCTGAGACTGGGACAGGTCAAAACTGGAGGAAGGAACTCAACCCAGATTTCTTATGTGGTTGGCAGGGACTGTGGGCCATCACCTGCTGACTTCTTGCATGGGCATTATTGGAAGGCTGGACTCACAAGTGGAACTGGGACTTGAACTCAGGCTCTCCCATATGGAATGCAGGCATCTCAAGCCCCCTCTTAACTGCTGTGCCAATTGCCTGTCTTGGGCTTTTATTTCCTAAAGAGAAGAATACGGTTATCTTACATACCTCCTTCAAGTCTGTTGTTGACAATTGTTTATGGCTTAGCATGTGAATAGTTTTTATAACAGTTCATCTGAGCCAGAGTGGAATGTATATATATATATATTTTAACCAGACAATTCATTGCATAAGTACTGAAATTCTCAAGATGAGCTGGATGCTGCAATAGCTTCCCCCTTGAGTTTAGCTGTTGCTCCTTCCCAGAATCCATGCCTGTCTGCTGTGTACAGTTTTTAGCTGCCTCATCTGACCAGTCCCCATGGTATTTCATCTTTTAGCCTTGGTGCTCCAGTTCTACTTTCTCTTGCACTTGACCAGGTAGCCACATTTGCCACAGGTCAACTTCTGATGGTAGTAGTCCTCAGAGCACAGTGGCAGCCAACGTGTGCGTCTTACTGCAATGCTTTCTTTTTTCTTTTCTTTTCTTTTCTTTCTTTCTTTCTTTCTTTCTTTCTTTCTTTCTTTCTTTCTTTCTTTCTTTCTTTCTTTCTTTCTTTTTTTTTTTTTTGACAGGCAGAGTGGATAGAGAGAGAGAGAGAGACAGAGAGAAAGGTCTTCCTTTTGCTGTTGGTTCACCCCCCAAGGGCTGCTATGGCCGGCGCGCTGCTGCCGGTGCACCACACTCATCCGATGGCAGGAGCCAGGTGCTTGCTTCTCCTGGTCTCCCATGCAGGTGCAGGGCCCAAGCACTTGGGCCATCCTCCACTGCCTTCCTGGGCCACAGCAGAGAGCTGGCCTGGAAGAGGGGCAACTGGGAGAGAATCCGGTGCCCGACCAACACTAGAACCCGGGGTGCTGGCACCGCAAGGCGGAGGATTAGCCTAGAGAGCCTTGGCGCCAGCTTGTTCCACTTCTGATCCAGCTCCTGTGATTCCTGAGGGTATCCTTTTCCTCACACCCTCATACATAACAGGTGTAAGAAGTCTTGGCCTTTGCCCAGCGGCTGGGGGGAGACTGTGTTTTCTCAGTGTCCATTTCATTGGCAATTGGGAAGCAGCACATCTTTTCATGTGTTTATTGGCCATTTTTTTTTTTTTGACAGGCAGAGTGGACAGTGAGAGAGAGACAGAGAGAAAGGTCTTCCTTTGCCGTTGGTTCACCCTCCAATGGCTGCCACGGTCGGCGCGCTGCGGCCGGCGCACCACGCTCATCCGATGGCAGGAGCCAGGTGCTAGGTGCTTATCCTGGTCTCCCATGGGGTGCAGGGCCCAAGCACTTGGGCCATCCTCCACTGCACTCCTGGGCCACAGCAGAGGGCTGGCCTGGAAGAGGGGCAACCGGGACAGAATCCGGCGCCCCGACTGGGACTAGAACCGGGTGTGCCGGCGCCACAAGGCGGAGGATTAGCCTGTTGAGCCGCGGCGCCGGCCTGTTTATTGGCCATTTGCTTTTTACCTCATTCAGATCATTTCCACTTGTCCATTTTTAACTGGTTATTTTTATCCTTTTCTTATTCATTTTCACGAGTTCTGCAAATTATTAGGGTTAGTGAGGCTCTGCATTTTTTTTTGTATGTGTGTGTTTGATGTATCTTTTTAAGTTTTTCAAATTGTGCTTTTGGATGTCCTAGTTGGAGGCAGAACTCTGAAGTCCTTGTTTCTAGTCTACCTTTCTCACGTTGCCAGTGTTACCCTTTGTATCACATACATTGGTGTAGATGGTTGCTCACTGAGGAGAAATTCCTGTTCGTGTTTTGGGAAACTCTCTTGTTTGAGGATGTGGCCATGGACTTCACCAAGGTGGAATGGGGACTACTAGACCTGCCACCTGGGTTTGGCTGTAGTGAGCATTTGGGAAATGAACCAGTGAATAGGAGATCTTTGTCTTTGTGACTTTTTCTCTCTCTTAAATAAATTTAAAAAATTTTAAAAATTCACTTGTAGGGGCTGGCACTGTGGCATAGGTGGTAAAACCGCTGCCTGCGGTGCCAGCATCCTATATGGGCACTGGTTCAAAAGTCCTGGCTGTTCCACTTCCAATCCAGCTCTCTGCTATGGCCTGGGAAAGCAGTAGAAGATGGTGCAGGTCCTTAGGCCCCTGCACCCACGTGGGAGACCTGGAAGAAGCTTCTGGCTCCTGGCTTCTGATAAGCGCAGCTCTGGCCATTGCAGCCATTTGGGGAGTGACCCAGTGGATGGAAGATCTCTCTTTCCATGTCTCCCCCCCCCCTGCAATTCTGCCTTTCAAGTAAATAAATAAATCTTTTAAAAAAATTCACTTGTAGTGGGGGCAGGCATTGTGGCACAGTGGGTTAAGGTGCCTGGAGCAATGGCTGACATATAGTTGTTTCCATTAACAGGAGAAGTGATGGTTAGAAACCTGAAGATGTAATCGCCCTTTGATATAACAACTCTACCTCTAGAAAGTTTTCTTAAGCAAATAATTAGACATATCTTACAATGATGTTAACATTATTCCCATCATGCCCAGATATCTATTTTTCTATTTACTCTATAATATGATTATTTTTTAGTTAATGGTTCATCATGGATATCATTACACATCGATATATCCAAATCTACCTCATCCTTTTTTTTAATTCATCCTTTTTTTTTTTTTTTTAAGATTCACTTATTTATTTGAGAGACAGAGTTACAGACAGAGAGAGGAAGAAACAGAGTTCTTCCCCGTGCTGGTTCCCTCCACCATGGCTACAACAGTAGAGCTGGGCCAATCCAGAGCCAGGAGCTTCTTCTGGGTCTCCCACATGGGTGCAGGGGCCCAAGCACTTGGGCCATCCTCCGTTGCTTCCCCAGGCCGTTAAGCAGGGAGTTGAAGTGGAAGTGGAGCAACAGGACATGAACTGGCACCCATATGGGATGCTGGCACCACAAGCAGAGGCTTAACCTACAATGCCACAGCATTGGCCCCCCAAACTCGCCCTTTTTAAAAAAGCAATATTATATTCTATTGTATAGGAGAACCATAATTCATTTACTCTCATCTTGATGGACACTTAGGCTAATTCTGCTTTGGCTGTATTACAGTGCTTCAATTAACATTCTTACAAATATATCTGGTGATTTTGGAGTTAACAATTTTTTTTAAGATTTATTTTGTCTGTTTGAAAGGCAGAGTGATACATGCACAAAGAAAGAGAGAGAGATTTTCCATCCACTGGTTCACTCTCCAAATGGCACAATGGCTGGGGCTGGCCGGGCTGGACCTGGAACTCCGTCTGGATCTCCCACATGGGTAGCAGGGGTCCCAGTACATAGACCATCTTCTGCTGCTTTTCTCAGGCACATTAGCAGGGAGTTGGAACAGCTGAGACTCTAACCAGTACTCCAGTATGGGATATTGGCATCACAGGAAGTGACTTAACTTACTGTGCCCCAATGCCGGCTCTCACAATTTATGATTGTTGTATTTGGCCCAACCCACCTGGAAAGCTACCCTAGCTACGTGACCTTCAACCTGATTGGAGGAGCATAGCAGCCCCAATATCGTCTTCATCCTAAAGAATTAGTGTTGCCTTGAGTTAGCTATGCCCCCTCTGCTTGCCCTTTAAAAGGTGTGCCTGGTCATTAATGAAGCAGACACGTTCACCAAAACTTGTCTCCAGTGCCCCACCCATGCCAACAGTGCACGGGCCTTGCAGATCGAGTCTGCGCTTCCAGGTCTCCCACACAGGGGCAGGCCCCAAAACAATTGAGCCCTCTTCTACTGTTTTCCCCGGCCATACCAGAGAACTGGATTGGAAGTGGAACAGCCGGGGCTCGAACCAGAGTCCATGTGGGAATGCCTGCGCTGCAGGCGGCGACTTTACCTGCTATGCCACAGCGCTGGTCCCATGTTTTATTTTAATTACCTGATATTTTTGTCTCTTGCTAGCTGCAAATGGCTGGCATTTTAGATTGTAATCTTAGGGTCTCTAAGGCTCTGAGTGGAATTCAGCCCAGTCATATTTACTGTAATTATTAGTATACTTAGTCTAATTTCTTTTTCTTTCTTTCTTTTTTTTTTTTTTTTTGACAGGCAGAGTGGACAGTGAGAGAGAGAGACAGAGAGAAAGGTCTTCCTTTGCCGTTGGTTCACCCCCCAATGGCCACTGCGGCCGGTGCGCTGCGGCCGGTGCACTGCAACCGGTGCACTGTGGCCGGTGCACCGCACTGATCTGAAGCCAGGAGCCAGGTGCTTCTCCCAGTCTCCCATGGGGTGCAGGGCCCAAGGACTTGGGCCATCCTCCACTGCACTCCTGGGCCACAGCAGAGAGCTGGCCTGGAAGAGGGGCAACCGGGACAGAATCCGGCGCCGCGACCGGGACTAGAACCCAGTGTGCTGGCGCCACAAGGCAGAGGATTAACCGAGTGATGCGGGATCAGCCTACTTAGTCTAATTTCTAATATTTGTTCTTTCTGTTTATTCTCTCCACTTATTTGAGTATTCTAAATGATTTCTTATTTAATTTTTCTCCCTAATATTATTTCAAAATTCTACCTGGTATTTTTTTTAAACTTTATTTAATTTGAAAGTTAGAGTTATATAGGGAGCAGGAGAGAGAGGCAGAGAGATCTTCCACCCACTGTTCAGTCCCTGGAAGGCTACAGTGGCCAGGACTCAGCCAGGCCGAAGCCAGGATCCAGGAGCTTCTTCCAGGCCTCCCACGTGGGTAACAGGGGCCCACACACTTGAGCCATCTTCCGCTGCTTTTCCCAGGTCACTAGCAGGGAACTGGATCAGAAGTGGAACAGCCAGGACTCGAACCAGCGCCCATGTGGGGTGCTGGCATCACAGACAGTGGCTTTATCTGGTTTGCCACGATGCTGGTCCTTTTCCCTCTTATTTTTTTATCCTCCGGTTAGTTACCTCTGAAATTATAACAAGTTTTAAAAGTCATGTTTTTCTATCAGTGCCAAGTGTCGATCAGTATTTGCAATGTCTCGTTCTCTAGACCAAGACAAGGCCATTGCTTGCTCTTAGTTAGCCTTGCTTGATGCACACCTACACACCCCTGCTCTCCCCATGTCCTGTGTTATGTTGAAACCATTTATAACTGTTCATGATGGTTCTTTTAGTGTGCTTCTATTTTCTCAGAGATTAAGTTAAGCTTAATTTTTTATGGGAGCCCTTGCTTTCCATGATTTCTTATGTCCCACATTTGCCATTAGCTTGGATTTAT
Source organism: Sylvilagus floridanus (assembly GCA_949820135.1). Classification (NCBI taxonomy): domain Eukaryota; kingdom Metazoa; phylum Chordata; class Mammalia; order Lagomorpha; family Leporidae; genus Sylvilagus; species Sylvilagus floridanus. Next base: position 31,394,298 of record OX463225.1, read on the forward strand.
TTTTTAACTCGCAGATAAATTTTCTGAGTCACTGCATGTTTGAAAAGGTCTTTCTGTTTACTCCATTCCCGAGCGCTAGTTTGTCTGAGTAGAGAGCTTTAGATTCAGAATGGTTTTCCCTGAGGATATTCGAGCTGTTGTCTCTCTGTTTTAACGCTTCTGGTATTGAGGCTAGCATTGTGACACTCCTTGCTATGCTGGAATTCCCTAGGAGAGTGCCAGTTCAAGTCCTGGCTGCTCCGTTTCTGATCTAGCACCCTTACAATGCACCCTTGGGCCCTTGCCACCCAAGTGGAAGACCAGAATGGAGTTCCTGGCTCCTGGCTTCTTGTGGGTCTTCCATCTGCTGGTTCACTCCCTAAATGGCCACAATGGCTGGAGCTGGGCCGATCTGAAGCCAGGAGCTTCTTCTGGGTCTCCCACATGGGTGCAGGGGCCCAAACACTTGGGCCATCCTTCATCGCTTTCCCAGGCCATAGCAGAGAGCTGGATTGGAAGAGGAGCAGCTGGGACTCCAACTTGCACCCATAAGGGATGTTGTGCTGCAGATGGAAGCTTAGTGCCAGTCCCCTGTACACTTACTTTTTTTTTTTTAAGGTTTATTTACTTAAAAGTCAGAGTTACACAAAGAGATAAGGAGGGGCAGAGAGAGATAGAGGTCTTCCAACTGCTGGTTCACTCCCCAATTGGCCACAATGGTGGACCTGTGCCAATCCAAAGCCAGGAGCCAGGATCTTCTTCCTGGTCTCTCACGTGGGTGCAGGGGCCCAAGGACTGGGCCATCTTCCACTGCTTTCCCAGGGCATAGCAGAGAGCTGAATCAGAAGTGGAACAGCCAGGACTCGAACTGGCACCCATATGGGATGCCAACACTGCAGATAGCGGCTTTACCTGCTACACCACAGCGCTAGCCCCACACTTACTTTTTTTTTTTTTTTTTTTAAGATTTATTTTATTTATTTGAAAGTCAGAGTTACAGAGAGAGGTAGAGAGGGAGAGGTCTTCCACCACTAGTTCATTCACCAGATGGCCACAACGGCCGGAGCTGTGCTGATCCGAAGCCAGGAGCTTCTCCCGGATCTCCCAAGCGGGTACAGGGGTCCAAGGACTTGGGCCATCTTCTGCTTTTCCAGGCCATAGCAGAGAGCTGGACCGGAAGTGGAACAGCCAGGACTCAAACCAGCACCCATTTAGGATGCTGGCACTGCAGGCAGCGGCTTTACCCGCTAACAGGCCTTTAACAGGAAGTAGTCTTTTATTATGCCAGCATAAGGTTTAGTTTGATTATCTAAAAGCCTGAACCTGGAACAAAGAGGGATATTTTCTTATATATGTTTGTAGCTTCTTTGGCTCCCTTATATGGCTATATGCCTACATTTGATTGGATATTCTAATGCTACATGGCAGCTATAAGAATTGATACAATACTGCCCATGTGTACACAGTCACTGTTGATGTTTCCTTTGCACACCTACTGAGCTGTGCGCTGTCTGGCAAGGGTTAACACCACGGCTGTGTGCTGGCAAGCAGAAGCTTAATCAGTTACATGCCAGCAGCTAACGGCTACAGCAGAAGTTCAGAGGCAAGCAGATAGTGAGCACATTCCATTCCCAGGACAAGTGTCTTTTCTTTCTGACCTTGAGAAGACCTCTTCCACATTACCAACAAATTCTTGATTCTCGAAGTGTGCCATTCAGGCTGCTGTGTTAGAATGACTGAGTGCTGGGGTGTAAGTAGTCCCAGCAAGCACTTCTGTTTTTAGTGTGCCAAAACTTCAGCACAGACACTTATCTGGGGGCACTTGTGAAAATGCAGATTCCTACACTTCATCCTCTGTCTGCATAATTAGGCTGTGGGTGTGGAGACCAAGGATTTGTATTTGTAAAATCCCCTGCCCTTGCAGTGACTATTAGGTACACCAAAGCTGGAGAATTACTGTTCTGTGACATGTCTGGATAAGGCTAAGGAAAGTAGATCTTACGTGGCAATTTTGCTAGTGTGCTGAGTCTACAGGATATGGATGTTTGCACCAATAAATTGACTGAAGTTAGGAAGTTAAATGCATGAGGTCTCAAATACACATCAGCTGGCCTTAGGAAATACTGACACCTGGCTATCAGATGCCACCCAGGATGAGATGTGTGATGACTGCATTTGAAAACTCATAGGCACAAGCAGCCACATTGCAGCTTTTAAAATATGTTCTCCCTAAGCTTCAGACAGTATTAAACATGGTCTGGTGTGCCATATGTATCTTGTTAATGAGAATCTGCTATGGATCTATTACAATATATGATAAATAAGAAACAGAATGAGAAGTTCCTATGTTAGAGTAAGATAATGGTTGCATTATCTTTAGTGCAATAAAGATTATATTAGAAACATCAGCATAAGTTGTATGTCACTAAAATAATCTGTGTTGACTCTGCATTACCCCCATTTACTGTAAATCATCATATGGAGTGACATAAAAATGCAATTTGTGCCCTAATCTGAATCCATATCAGTGGTTCCCAAATGTGGATAGGTGTTAATATCAACTCTATAGCTTGTTAAAAATATACTTATCTTAGGGGCCAGTGTTGTAGCACAATGGGTTAGGCCACCACCTGTGTTGCCAGCATCTCATTGGAGCACCAGATTAAGTCCTGGCTGCTCGGCTTTCCATCCAGCTCCCTGTTAATGCTCCTGGGAAATCAGCAGAAGATGGCCCAAGTGCTTAGGTCCCAGCATCCACGTGGGAGACCCAGAAGGAGTTCCTGGTTCCTGGTTTTGGCCTGGCCCAGCTCCGGCCATTGTGGTCATTTGAGGAGTGAAACAATGGATAGAATCTCTCTCTCTCTCTCTCTCTCTCTCTCTCTCTGATTCTTCCTCTCTGTACCTCTGACTTTCAAATAAGTAAAAAAAAAAAAATCCCTTTTAAAAAATATGAATTATAAAAAAGTACATATCCTGGGGTCTACCCTAGAAGGCCGTGACTCAGCATTTCTGTGCAGAGGCTGACTGAGCATCCGAGCTCCAGCCTTGGGAACTACTGCTTTCTGCTCCTTCACTAAATGGAACCGGTGCTTCCTGGAGGCTGGCTTTTCAGAATCTTTCCCATAGAAATTACAGTGGGGCTGCTCACAGTTTCCTGGGTAGTAATTGAGAGAAATGAAGGAAGCGGACGAGAAGAGCGCTTCACTTATGAGAATAGCCAAGGAGCAGTAAGTTGAGTTGTCAAAGTACTGATAATCCTGCCTTGTGGTCAGTGGTAATGTTCCCTAAATACTCTTTAAAGAACATGAAAATAACCTTGCAATTGTCAGCAATCCCTAATTGAAAAATGATTCTTTATCAGGAACATTTTGCTCTATGAAGTTAGAAGATATTGGTCCCACAAAAATAAGTCCTGTTTTTTGGTGTTATAGCAATTAGTGAAACAGTAGCATCCAAATATCCACTCACCAGATTCCCATATGAAAACCTTAATACTTTTTGAAGGATATCCAGTAGAGGGTCCAGCGCTGTGCCGTAGTAAGCTAAGCCGCCGCATGTGGCACTGGCATCCCATGTGGGGCACCAGTTTGAGTCCTGGCTGCTCCACTTCAATCCAGCTCTCTGCTATGGCCTGGGAAAGCAGTAGAAGATGGCCCAGGTGCTTGGGCTCTTGCACCTTCATGGAAGACCCTCCTCGTTCCTGGCTTTGGATAGGCCCAGCTCTGGCTGTTGCAGCCATTTGGGGAGTGAACCAGCAGATGGAGGACTTTCTGTCTCTCCCTCTGTCTGGAACTCTGCCTCTCAAATAAATAATTTTTTTTAAAAAAGAAACTATTATTGAGCAACCAATTGATCTGTCCATATGGGTAGATGTAAGAGATAAACAAACACATTTTCTTCTCCTACACAGTCAACACTTTGACAGCAGATGTGTGTGTGTGTGTGTGTGGACGGGGTGTTCCCCACACAACAAACAATTCCCTGCAGACACAGAGTGGGTGTTCTACAATTATACTCGACTCTGACACTGGCGTTGGTGTCAGTTCTCACAGCTGAGGACTCAGGCCCACAAGTCTGCCTCCCACTTCAGACACCAAGCACAAGTAGGCCATCCCCTTGCACTTCTGACCAGCTGGCTATAAACATGGGTAAAATCGGCGTTCCCACAGACCTCTCCTCAGGTTTGAAGACTTGGCTGGAGCAGCTCATGGAATGCAAGGCAATGTATTATTCAGATTTACCATTTATTACAAAGGTTGTTACAAAGAGGAAAGCGGTAGGGGTTCAGGGACTCGTGAAGCTTGGAGTCAAGCCCTCTGTGAGAGCCGATGCGCCGGCTGGGCCCCAGGTGAATAAAATCGGTGTTTTCCTCGGTGCTCAGAGGGCGCTCGGCACGGACCTGTCTCTCCTTCAGGACCCTTGACTCCGATGCACGCATCTCTGTTCTGGGTGGAGTTACAACCAAAACACGCAGAACCAAGAGACCCCTGAAGTCAAAGGGTTTCTCCGAGCTGTCACAGATGCTCGCTGGAATCCAAGGGCACTCTGCCAAGCCCCAGGCTCCGCACTGGGTTTTGTACCTGTTTCTCCTTACACGATGTGTGGTGCTTAGAGCCTGTGCCGCTGGCACACGCTGCCCTGGTGGTATGCACTTCTCTGTGGAGGTGTCTTGATTGTGTTGCTTCACAGTGTGGCTCCTCATTAGTCTGGGAGAGACTGGGTGGGATGCAGGGACCCAAATCCTTGTCCTTTCCTGACCTTGGGGGTGTAGCTGCTTCTCGTCCTATTCAAGTTGTTGCAGGGGTCATGTGAAGTCAGGCCTGGAACTCCTCGATGGGGCCTGTTTCTACTTCTATTTTGTATTTCTGGTCTGTGAAATTCAACATTTAGTAAGAGGAACTGACTTTGGAAAGAAAATATAAGAACACTTCAGAAAGTTCCTGAAAAATAGAAGGCATAAATTTTAGTTAAAAAAATTGTTAAATACATACGTATCTTTTTCATAATACATATTTCCCTGAACTTTTTGAAGTCTCCTTGTATGTATGAGTTTCAAATAATTTTTGCAGCAAATTAAAATTATCTTTTGGGGGCAGGTGTTTGGTATGGTGGTTAAGCTACCCCCTTGGGATACCTGCATCCCATATCAGTGTCCTGGGTTCAAGTCCTGGTTCTGCTCTTCATTCCAGCTTCCTGTTATTGCACACACTGGGAAGCAGCCATGATGGCTCAAGTGTTTGTTTTTTTTTTTTTTTTTTAAGATTTATTTATGGAAGCCAGTGCCGTGGCTCACTTGGTTAATCTTCCGCCTCTGTGCTGGCATCCCATATGGGTGCTGGGTTCTAGTTCCTGTTGCTTCTCTTCCAATCCAGCTCTCTGCTGTGGCCCAGGAAGGCAGTGGAGGATGGCCCAAGCACAATGGGAGACCAGGAAGAAGCACCTGGCTCCTGGCTACAGATTGGCATAGCTCCGGCCATAGTGGCCATTTGGGGGGTGAACAATGGAAGGAAGACCTTTCTCTCTGTCTCTCTCCCTCACTGTCTAACTCTATCTGTCAAATAAATAAAAAACATTTTTAAAAAAAGATTTATTTATTTGAAAATCAGAGTTACACAGAGAGAGAAGGAGAGGCAGAGAGAGAGGGGGCTTCCATCTGCTGGTTCACTCACCAGTTGGCTGCAACTGCTGGAGCTTTGCCAATCCGAAGCCAGAGCCAGGAGCTTCTTCTGGGTCTTCCACATGGCTGCAGGGGCCCAAGGACTTGGGCCATCTTCCACTGCTTTCCCAGGCCATAGCAGAGAGCTGGATCAGAAGTGGAGCAGCTGGGACTTGAACCGGCGCCCATATGGGATGCCAGCACCATAGGCGGTGGCTTTACCCGCTACACCACAGCGCCGGCCCCTCAAGTGGTTTAATCCCTGCCACCCACACAGAAGACCCAGACTGAGCTCTCAGAACCCGCCTTTGGCCTGGCTCAGCTGTGGCTGTTGTGGGCATTTGGCGAGGGAACCAGCAGATAGAAGATTTCTTCCTATCTGTCTCTCCGCCTTTGAAATAAGTAAGTTAAAAAAATTTATTAGCTACCTCTTTATTCCTTTTCCATGAAATTTTAAAACACCCTTGTAAAGGACCAGATCTGGGACAAATTTCCTAAGCCAGTGGAAGCGTGGAAGATGCATTTGGAAAAATGTCCACTGAGCTCTAAAAACCTAGGCTGTGTTAGAATGAAAGCAAACCTACACTGGCTATAGATAAGAGGGGCACAATGATACAAAGTCCCGAGATAAGAGGATGTCCCTGAACAAAAGGGCCTGCTGCTGCTGCTGCTCGCTTGGGTCTGCAGCAGGATGCGCTCTGCCTCCACAGCTAATCTTCGACACACAGGAGAGGGACGTGGAACATTGCTTTTGTCTTTTCGCTGTTGATTTGGCCCCAGAGCTGTCGGTTTGATATAAATTCCTCTTATCTCTTCCCTTCCTCCATCCTTCATTTAGGACTTCTCAGAATTCTTTCCTTATCGCTGGGCGCTCATGATTCCTTCCTCAGCCCTGGCATCAAGAACTACCTTCCAGCATCTCTCTGCTCGCTCCCTTCAGACGGTCTCATTGGAAAGGACCCAAGATAACGCGGCCAGTTCCTTCTCAGCCTCTGGCTCCCAGGACATATTCTGTAGCTCCTTGCCATGGACCGTTCAAAGAATGAGACCCAATGCAATGTGGGCAAAGCAGGTGATCGGTCAGTCTCCTGAGCTCTCCAGATTTCAAGTCCACTGTCTTGGTGGCTTGCTCAGGCAGCAAGAAGGAATGTAACTGAAAGCAGTCCTGCAGGCAGTTTGAAGACTCTCTCAGCACTCTTGAGTTGGAAGGTAGGGTTCTCCCAGCAGACCACCACAGTGGAGGGAGGAGTCTCGGCTTGGCACCCAGCGCATTTCTCCAAAGAAGAATCTCCATTGACCACTGCCCCCTCCTCCCCCTCCGCCACCACCACCACTTCCTCCTCCACCACCCCTTCCTCCTTTGACTTCTCTCTTTCCTCCTTTTTGAGGTCCTTGATCTAGCTGAGGGTTTGAGGAACTCTGGAAGAGATTCTAAGACCATTTTCTTTGTAGACCCTCTTAGGGAGATCGGGCCCCTCTGGGATTTCACATCTGTTCTATGTTGTTGTGTCTCATTCTACATTGGTTGTATCTTGTTGCCCACTTAAACCTTCAGTTTTTTTAAAAAGATTTATTTATTTATTTGAAAGTCAGAGTTACACAGAGAAAGAGAGGTCTTCCATCTGCTGGTTCACTCCTTAGATGGCCGCAACAGCCAGAGCTGGGCCAATCCAAAGCCAGGAGCCAGGAGCTTCTTCTGGCTCTCCCACACGGGTGCAGGGGCCCAAGGACTTGGGCCATCTTCTACTGCTTTCCCAGGCCACAGCAGAGAGCTGGATTTGGAAGTGGAGGAGCCAGGACTAGAACTGGTGCCCATATGGGATGCCAGCACTTCAGGCCAGGGCATTAACCCACTGCGCCACAGCACCTGCCCCAAACCTTCAGTTTTAACAACTCCCTTCACTTTGGATAGCGTACTCAAAATCACCAAATCACCCAGGGATTCTGTTTCGCTAAGTAGCCTACTACCTGCTCTCCAAGACATGTCTGGAGTTGCAGAGTTTGCATTCACATTTTTTTTATAAAGATTTATTTATTTGAAAGACAGAGTAACAGAGAGAGGTAGAGACAGAGAGAGAGGTCTTCCATCTGGTTCACTCCCCAGATGGATGCAACGGCCGGAGCTGTGCCGATCCGAAGCCAGGAGCTTCCTCCAGGTCTCCTATGTGGGTGCAGTGGCCCAAGGACTTGGGCCATCCTCCACTGCTTTCCCAGGCCATAGCAGAGAGCTGGATCAGAAGAGGAGTAGCCAGGACTAGAACCAGCGCCCATATGGGATACCTGTGCTTCAGGCCAGGGTTTTAACCCGCTGCACAGCGCCGGCCCCTGCATTCACTTTCTTTCTCACTGCTCACTTAGTGGCAGTATAACCTCAGGCAGGTTAACTTCCCTGTGCCTCATTGCCTTATCTGAGTAATGGGCCCAAGAAGGGACTTAACTCACACAATAGTCTTAAGGATTAAATGAGTTGACACCAACAAAAGGCTTAGAACAGAACCTGACGTCTGGGCAGCTGGCAGTCAGTAGGCGTGAGCTGTTCTTATTTCTCCTCTTTCTGTAAAGCAGCTCACTTCACTCTTGTTTGATGGCATTGCCTTGGATTTTATTGAGAGAATAAGAGAGCCAGGTGGCCAGCACTGTGGTGTATCAGGTAAAGCCGCAGCCTGCAGTGCTGCTATGGGCACCGGTTTGAGTCCTGGTTGCTCCACTTCTGGTCTAGTTTTCTACTATGGCCTGGGAAGGCAGTGGAGGATGGCCCAAGTCTTTGGGTCCTGCACCTGCATGGAAGACCCAGAGGAGACTCCTAGCTCTCTTTCTCTCTCTCTGCCTCTGCCTCTCTGTAATTCTGCCTTTCAAATAAATAAATAAATCTTCTGTGAGAGAGAGAGAGAGAGAGAGAGAGATGCATCTGTACCAAATTCTTCCTATCCTTTGCCCTTGAAAGTGTCTTTGTCAACTCCTCCACCCCAGCCTGTGCTCAAGGCTCTATCCTGTTCATCTTCCAGGATTTCCCTCATTTTACTCTCTTTCCAGAATAATTAATCCCTCTGCCCTGTCCCCTAACAGCATGGAGACATCTTTTAAAACAAGAGCAAAGAACCCAGACTCTTCTTCAACCCTACATTTCTCATCAACTCTGAGATACAGGGTGGGAGCACACACACAAGAGAGCTTCATATTTCCCTTGTGGGATTGCTGGGGGCGAAATTTTCTAATAAATGATGTCAAGTCCTAAGCACAGACCTGGCTTAGAGCAAGCACATAAGTGTTGGCTATTACAGTCAGCCCTCCATGTCTAGGTTTCCACATTTAAGGATTCAACCAGCCTTGGACCAAAAATACTCGGAAAAATGCATCTATACTGAACATGTACACACATTTCTCCTGTTGATATTCCCTAAGCAATACAGTACAACTACTTACATAGCATTTACACTGTTAGGCATTGTGAGTAATTTGGAGGTGACTTAAAATATAAGGGAGGATGTGTATAGGTTATACACAAACTTGGCTATATTGTACATATGGGACTTGAATATCTAAAGATTTGGGTTTTCAGAAAGGAGTCCTAGAACAAATGCCTCCTTGGATGCCAGGGTACAACTACATTAGCATTGTTGCTGCTATTGTTATAAATTTTCATTTCTGTGCTTGCTGAAAGGAATTGGACCTTCTTAAAGAGATAGTTTAGGCACCAAGTATGGACTTAATTTAAGCTACAGTCACACCAGGCTGGTGTTGTGGCATAACAGGTAACAATTTATTTATTTCTTTATTTGAAATGCTGAATTACAGAGAGAGAGAGAGAGAGAGAGAGAGAGAGAGAGCTATCTTCCATCTCCTGGTTCACTCCCCAGATGGCCCTGTCAGGACCAGACCAAAGCCAGGAGCTTCAAACTGGTCTCCCACGTGGGTAGCAGGGGCCCAAACACTTGGGCCACCTTCCACAGCTTTTTCAAGCTCATTAGCAGGAAGTTGGATCAAAAGTGGAGCAGCCAGGACTTAAACAGCACCTGTAAGGGATGCTGGCATCACAGGCAGCAGCTTACCCCACTATACCAGAATGCTGCCCTGAGGATTAAGTTCTTTATCTGAAAGGCAGAGCCACAGACAGAGAGGTCTTCCATCTGCTGGGTCACTCCCCCAAATACCTGCAACAGTCCAGGCTGAAGCCAGGACCCCGGAGTTCCATCCAGGTCTCCCACATGAGTGGCAGGGCCCCAAGCACTTGAGCCATCATCTGATGCCTTCCAGGATGCCTTAGCAGGAAACTGAATTGGAAGTAAAGTAGCTGGAACTCGGAGCAGCATGCCTGTGTTGCAAACAACAGCTTAACCAGCCGCACACAATGCCAGGCCCTCATTGTAATTTTGCCTCACGTTTCCTGATATACTGAGCATCTCTTCATGGGCCTTTTGAATATCTCCTTTACAGGAAGGTCTATTCAAGTGTTTTGTCATTTTTAAATTGTTTTGTTTCTTTGTTGTTCAATTTCAGCTCACTATATAACGTGGATCTTAATGCCTTATCATACATAGTATTTCCAAATATTTTTGCCCATTCCACACACTACCTTTCTACTCTGTTGATAATTCTTTTAGTGCATAAAAACTTTTTAAATTTTGATGAAGTTCAATTTGTCTATTTTTCTTTTTATTGCTTATGCCTTTGGTGTCATATTCATGAACTCTGCCAAACCCAATGTCCTGAAGATTCTTCCCTGTGTTTTCCTATAAGAGTTTTATAGTGTTGGGCCTTTGACCCATTCTGAGTTAATTTGTATATGTGTTATTGCAGAAGGATCCACTGTTTCAGCCCCATTTGTTGGGAAGTCCTTTCCCCACTAAATGGAGGAGGGCTTGTTTCTAGGCTCTCCCCGCTGGGGTTCCATGACAGTTCATGCTCCTAGTGTCCTCCTGCCATTGGGCTCCTCATTTCCTGCTTCCTTTGTGGGTTCCTCTTGGTCGGTCCTGGGCCATGGATGCTGTTGCTTGATCCTAGGTGCTATTGTTTCTCATTCGGCATGCTCACTGGTTTTATTTCTGCATATGCCTCTCAAGTCTCTCTCCTGAGCTTCCAGCTGAAGACCCCAAAGGCTAACTGATGTCCTACAAAGCACGTGACTCTAATAAGTCATGACCAGAACCCTTCACCTTCTCATCCCTTCTCCCCTCAAACAGACCTGCCCCTCCACTCTCTCCCCGTCCATCTTGTTTCCTAAGCCAGAAACTTGGGTTTTAGGCTGGACTTTTCCCTGTTCTTCACTCCCACATCGAATAAGTCGGCAAATCCTGCCAGCTCTACCTCCTACTTGGTCTCACGTTGTCCCTTTCATGCCTCTGACTGGTTCAGTTGAGGTCACTCTACAACCTTTCTCTCCTGATGTGGAGAGCTCCTGCCTCCTCCTTTAACATATTCCGCACAGCAGAGTCAGCGTGGTTCTTGGCACGTCTTTCTCCTGAAGAGCTTCCGTGGAGTGATGGCAGTTCTCTCAAAGGGAGCTTATGGAGGGGATGCTGCTCCGACCTCAGCTCCTAAAACTCCACTCCTCATGAACTTGTCAACTCAGTCAAAGCCTCCACCACTCTGTCCTTCAAGTCTTGTCCAGTGTTCGTTCTTCCCGCTGGCTGTGTCAGTTAGCTCAGCAAATTCCCATTCTTATACCTGCCAGCTGAGAGGTCTCTTTCTCTTTCCTGAGCCACCACCTCTGGTGTGAGAACCCCCTGTGTTCCTCCATAGCACCCAGTGCTTCCCTGTCAGAACGGATCACACACACATACACGCATGCACACACACACATATGGGCTCATATTTTTAATATACAACCTAATATATTTTTTTTTCTTGAAATGGAGGTAATACCCCTGCTCTGTGAAATTCTAATGAGACAACAATGAGAACCCTGTGGGAGTGTCCATGCAATCAGTAGGAGGATACTGTCAACTCTCCTTAACCCCTTCACCTGCTCCAGAAGTTCCTTAACCCCAGGCCTGGGTTTGAGGTCAATGATTTCTTGGTGAGGAAGTCAGTATTAGTGTTTTCTTCATGCTCACTCTCTCTCCTATGCCTCTGCAGTGGGTTTCCCCCAGTGGGAAATGTCCACACAGGGACTGCAGGTGCCTTTGAAGGCTACTTCCGGGATGACAGGTGAGTGGTCTCCTTTGCTGGTCCCCCCCTCCCCTGCAGAGCTTACCCCTCTGACCACTGCTCGGCAGCCTGGCATTGTTTTTGTGGGCTCTGTCCAAACTGCATCAAATGGGTGGGTGATCGTAGACAGCCCTCCAGGCCTCTCCATCTTAATATATAAGATGGAGAGAGGTGTACTGGAGAATTTCAGAGGTCTCTTCCAACTCAAGATGCCCTAAAATCTTGGACTCTGACCAGAATCTAAGTCATAATGGAACCAAGAGAAGAAAGAATGCAGAACCCTGAACCCGTCAACCAGAGCCTCACTGCTCCGCTGAGAGCCATGCAGAAGAAGCTGGCTCGCCTTGTTCCCGCTCACCTTCTTCATTCGGCTTCTCCTGTGGCTCCGGCTGGGCCTTCGGCTCCTTCCCTTCCTCCCATCCTGCCTGATGTCCCTTTGACTTCTCGGCCTCTTCGCCCTGGGCCCGCCTTCATCACCAGTCGCTCAGACGCACCCGGTCCTCCTCCCACTTCCTGCCCCAACCGTCTCCCACCTCTTCCCACCCTCCCATCTGCACGTCTCCCCACCTGGGTCACCTCCACCCTCGCCCGTCCCCCCACCTACCTTCCCCCTCCCCCTCTTCCTTCCATCCGGCGCCCTTTCCGACTTGCTCCCCTCTTCTGCCGCTCACCTCCCTGTGCCCCTCCCCCCTCTCCTCATCCCACTTCTTCCCCTGGCTGTATGGACCTTGGGCCCAGATAGGCTGTCCCTGTTCCTGCAAGGGCACCAGCCCCAGCCAGCTCCCACCACGCCTGACGATTGCCATACTCAGTCATGGCGGTCCCATGTCCCTACCTGTGAGTCACCCAGGACATTCCAGAGCTCCTGGTGACCTGATGGGCATGGTGCACACTGGATGGTGACCAGCGAGCATACAGCCCAGAGGGCCACCTCCCTCAGGTAAGGACCTTTTTACCAATATTGGGTTGTCAGCCACCAACATATTTTTGTTTTCTTACTGAGTTAAGCGTGTGACTCCATTCTTACTCCTTACATCAAATGTTATCAGAATGGGCACCGTTTCTAGTCCTGGCTGCTCCTCTTCCACTCTAGCTCTCTACTATAGCCTGGGAAAGCAGTAGAAGATGGCTCAAGTCCTTGGGTCACTGCACCCATGTGGGGGACCTGGAGGAAGCTCCTGACTCCTGACTTCAGATCAGCTCAGCTCCAGCCATGGTGGCCATTTGGGGGAGTGGAACAGCGGATGGAAGACCTCTGTGTGTGTGTGTGTGTGTGTGTATATATATATATATACCTCTCTTTGTAACTCTATCTTTCAAATAAATAAAAAATAAATCTAAAAATACTGTTCATGAAGATTCTGTTGTTTTTCCATAGGAGATTCCATAGGGAGTAAGACATACAAGTGGACTCTGAATTCTGATTATCCCTATTAATCTTATTGCATCAGATGTAGACAGCCTTATGCACACACAGACACCACCCCACACAACATTCACCATAACCCTGATCAGCATGGAAGTGGGTGGCAGCTTTAGCCTGGTGATGATGTGGATGGAACGCTCCTACCGAGTTCTGTTTTCCCCTGCCTATTTTATTAATTTCATTTTGTTATTTGATTTTATATTATTTTAAAGGCAAAGAGAGAAGAGCGACAAACAGAAAACTCCCATGTGCTGGTTTACTCCCCAAAATGCCCTCAATGGCTGGAGCTGGGGCCAGGCCAGAAGCCAGAAGCCAGGAGCTGGGGGTCTTACGTGGGTAGCAGGGACCCAACAGCTTGCACCCTCACCTGCAGCTTCCCAGTGCACTTTAGCAAGAGGCTGGATTTCAACATGGGATGCCTGTGTTACAGGTGGCAGCTTAACCCACTGTGCCACAATGCCGGCCTCCCAAGTAAGGTCTTAACCACTAAGCATACACCCTCCTCCTCCCTGCCTTCTTATACAGCCCAAACAAAATGATTTAGATCTGCTTGTTTACTTCCATATCATATTTATCAGTTGGGATCATTTAGCCACGTATACATGTAATCTTGGGACAAGGAAACGTTTTTAACCTCAGGAGCAGAGGATTGAGCTAAATATACCCCTCACTTCGCAGCTTGCTCTGGTCATTCCCTGGGCAAGGCCCCTCTCCTGCTGTTTTTTCTTTTTCTTTTTTTTCCTCAGTAGCATACCCATTTCCCACTTTCACTCCCCTCATAATACTACCCTTAAAACATGTTGATGTGTGTACATGTGTTCTTGTAAAAGCAGTGTTATTGTGAGGACTGTGTTTTGAATTGTTGTCCACAACATTGTGTTGTAGACTTTATTATGGTTTCTACCTTTCCATCCAGTGTTCTATGGTGAAGATCTGTCTCTGTGAGTGTAGTGGTCATCTGTGTTTCTATTCTGCACTGCAGGTTTGGTATCTCTTCCATATCACACTCATCCATTTCCCCAGTGACAGACGGACAACCAGACTATCTCTCTCCCTCCACGATGATAAACTTCCTAATTGGCTGAGAGTATTTAGTTGTTGTTGTAAATGAGTATTGAATTTGTTCAAATTATTTTTATGCATTTTTAGACAGTTATACGGTTTTCTTCTTGTTTTCTGCATATCTTATTATTCTTTGTTCTTTTTCTAGCCTTTTCTCACCTTGTTTTGGATCCTTTATTTTCAGTATTGTACCTTATCTTCATTAGTTTATTAGCTAATTTAAATTTTTTTTTTATTTCTAGTGTTTATACACTCTGTGTCTTATTTTAGCTCTTTCTTTCTTTCCTTGAGAATGAGAGAGATGCCTGCAATGGCTGGGGCTGAGTCAGACCAAAGCCAAGAGCTGAAAACAATCCATGTCTCCCACATGAGTGGCAGGGACCTAACTGTTTGAACCATCACTCTCTGCTTCCCAGGGTGCACATGAACAGGAAGCTGTAATTGGGAATAGAGCCAGGACTCAAACCCGGGCATTCAGATGTGAGATGCAGGCATCCTAACTGGTGTCTGAATCTCTATGCCCAACACCTACCCATGCATCTGTAATTACAGTTTAACTTCGAATAATATTGTACCACATGCAGTATAATGAAAAATGTACACAGTGCCTTCCATTTTTCCTGTAGTATCTCGTTATGGTTTTGGTTTGCATTTCCTGATGGCTAATAAATATCTTTTTATGTGCTTATCGCTCATCTGTATACCTTTGGAGAAATGTCAAGTCAGAGCCTTTGCCTATTTGTTTAAAAATTCTATGTATTCATTTGAGAGGCAGAGAGAAAGAGAGAAAAACAGAAAGTTCCAGTCTGCTGATTCATTCTGCAAATGCCATGATGGCTAGGGCTGGGCCAGGCTGAAACCAGGAGCCAGGAGCTCAACCCAGGTTTCCTACACGGGTGGCAGGGACCCAACTATTTGGGCTATTACCTGCTGCCTTGCAGGGTGCATGTTAGCAGGAAGCTTGAATCAGGAGCGGAACTGGGACTGGAACCCAGGAACTCAGATACGGCAGGCAGGCACCCACGCAGCATCCTTCCACTACACCAATCCCCACCCCTGCCCACTTTTAAATTGAGTTGTTTATGATTGAGTTGTACGAGTTCTTTACGGAGACCACAGGGGAGAATCTGCTTCCTTGCCTTGTAGCTTCTAGAGGCTTCCCACATTCCTCAGCTCATGCCCCTCCCCGACTTGTCCTCAAAGCCACATCGGTCTGACCAGTCTTGTGCAATCACATGGCCCTCTGAGCACAGCTGGGAAAGACTGACCACTCCTAAAGACCTGTGGCATTAGATTGGATTTTATCTTAATGCCCCAGTAACATCCCTGATAAAACCCAGATACCCCGCATATTTATCTATTTTGCCATGTACATTCATTATCCACAAATTTGGGACATTATTCTGCCGACCATCCCATCACCACAAATAATGCTTCAGTAGACATCCTTCTATGTATCCCTTTAATGGACCTCTATGCGTATTTCGTGGCCTTGGGGTCTGCATATAATTAGAACAGGTAGCATTAGATTGTACTCTAAAATGGCTCCATCAATCTACTTCTCAACAGCAGAATCTGAGATCCCTTTATCTCCATGTTCCTACCATTATTTGACAATGTCCAACTTGTCATTTGTGCCCATCTCTTATGGGTATAAAGTGATGTCCCATGATTGTTTTAATTTTCATATTAATAATAATTAAAAGTTCTTCCTTTCCCTTAGTTCACAAAAATATTTCTCTTACATTTTCATTACATTATTAACTTTACATTTTACCTTTCAATTTTGAGTTTATTAAACCACATAAGGCTTAGTATTCTGGTTTATGTAGGAATATTTTTTTAAATTTTAAGATTTATTTAAGATGGAGGGAGGGAGGGAGGGGGAGAGAGAGAGAGAAATCTACCATCCACTGGCTCACTCCTCAAATGCCTGCAACAGCTAAGGCTGGGCTAGGCCGAAGCCCAGAGCCCAGAACTCCATCTGGGTCTCCCATGTGTGTGGCAGGGGCCCAAACCAAGCACTTGGGCCATCATCCACTGCCTCCTCAAAATGCATTAGCAGAAAGCTGGATCTCAAGTGGAGCAGCCAGGGCTTGTATCATGGCTCGATAGATTAAGCCACCACAGCTCATTGGGACAAGTTACCACCTGAGACACTAGCATCCCATATGAGCCCCAGTTGGACTCCTGGCTGCTCTGCTGACAATCCAGCTCCCTGCTAATGAGTGTGAGAAACCAGTGGGAAATGACCTACGCACTAGGGCCCTTTCCACCCACATGGAACACCAGGATAGAGTTCTAAGCTCCTGGCTTAAGCCTGGCTCAGCCTCAGCCAATGCAGTCAACTGGGGAGTGAATAAGCAGATGGAAGATTCATTCTCTCTCTCTAACTCTGCCTTTCAAATAAACAAATAAAAAGATTTATTTATTTATTTGAAAGGCAGAGTTACACAGAGAGAGAAGGAGAGGCAGAGAGAGAGAGAGAGAGAGAGAGGTCTTCCATCCGCTGGTCCACTCCCCAATTGGCCACAACAGCTGGAGCTGTGCTGATCCGAAGCCAGGAGTCAGGAGCTTCTTCCAGGTCTCCCATGCAGGTGCAATCAGGCCATCTTCTACTGCTTTCCCAGGCCATAGCAGAGAGCTGGATTGGAAGTGGAGCAGCCAGGACTTGAACCGGCGCCCACATGGGATGCCGACACTGCAGGCAGTGGCTTTACCCACTATGCCACAGCATCGGCCCCAAATAAATAAATCTTTTAAAAAAATATGCTGCTTGGGATGGCCACATCCCATATTGGAGTGCCTGGGTTTGAGCCCTGGCTGCACTCCCAATTCCACCTTCCTGCTAATGAACAGTAGGTTGGAAGCAGTGGCCTTAGGCCCATCTTACCTTCCCCTCCACCTGGGCATCCCTTGTAGAGTCAGTGGGGACCAAAGGATTTGGGGGCGTGGTACAGGGACTATGGGAAGGGAGAGCTGGGCAGTTGCCTGGAGTGGTCAGTTCCCATGGCCTTGGCACAGGCCTTGGGCAATAGAGCTCCCCGGATAGGGGTCAGAGGTCCAGGTCATATCTGCAGTGCCTTTTTCTCTTTAAGATTTATTTAGTTATTTAAAAGAATCACAGAGAGAGGATAAAGAGAAAGAGAGAGAGAGGGAGGGAGAGGGAGAGGGAGAGGGAGAGGGAGAGGGAGGGAGAGAGAGAGAGAGAGAGAGAATCTTTTCACTGGTTCACTCCCTAGATGGCTGCAATGGCCAGGACTGGGTCAGGTGGAAGTCAGGAGCCAGAAGCTTCATCCATGTCTCATATATATGACAGGGGCCCAAAACTACACTTGGGCTGTCCTCCACTGCTTTTCCCAGGTCATTAGCAGCTGGGACACGAACCAGCACCCACATGGGATGCCGGCGCCACAGGCAGCAGCTTTACTCACCATGCCACAGCGTCACCCCGTGTTGTGCCTTTTTCTCCCCTGCCTCTTGGCCAAAGCACCCTCCTTTGGGCCACTTGGAACCCTATTTTTTCTCTCCCAGGACTAAGAACCCTCTAGAGAATGAAACACAGGGGACCATTTTCAAACTGACTTTAATCATTTTGTTTTTGCTGCCCAAATACTGTACATGCAGAAGCCATGTGAAGAATTTTCTCCTCGAAGGAATTGGCAAGAACGTTGTACAAAACAGCTGGCAGTCCCTCCCAGCTGTGCACCTGCCACCCAGGAACCACAGAAAGATGCTGCACATAGAAAATGTAGAGAGCACAGATAGAAAAGGCTAATTGCTTCTTATCTAAACAGTGTGCTTGTCAGCCCCTATCAGTGATCTCTGTCTTTGCAGGACACATTTGGAAATTCTGAACAAGGGGTTCCTGCCTCCCGCGAGCTGCCACGCCAAGGAGTGGATAGAACCATCAAGTCTGCTTTCCCTATGGAAACAGCCACTCTGCCTTCTGAGACGGTGCTGGTAAAAGACCTTCTGCAGGGACGAGTGGTTTTGAGAAGCAAAATACTTGGAAGGGGCATGAGTTCCCTCTTGCCTGCCTGCCGTCCTCAGCCCACCCACTGGAGTCATCTGTATTAGAAATGAGGAACCGCACGCTCACTTGGAAAGCAGCTGAAGTTGTGACATCACACCAGCACCTTGAAAACTGTCCATTGTACGCGACCCTTAATTACTTCTCACAAGAATAAAGGAGGGGAACAAACCACAAAGAGGTGAAAGCCGAGTCTCTTAGGATTCCTAGAGCTCCTGTCTGCAGCAGCAGCTGGGCACGAGCAGATGTGGACCTGTGCCCGCTGGGGCCCCGGGGGAGCTGGGCGTCAGCTACACCAGGCTCACAGCCTCAGCAGCCCCACAGCAAAGACTCCGAGAGCCTGGAGGGGACCACAGGGTAACGAGCTAATGATCAGGTGTTGCAGATGAGCGAAGAGACTTGCAGCAGGTCCCACGAGTCCCTGTAGACAGCTGTCCAGGTCGGTGGTTAATGGGACAGACGCGCCATTGGTCCTGGAATTCTTGGGCCCCATTTCTGTTTGCCAAGCTGTCTGGAACCCAGTCCCAGGGTTTGATGTGAACTCACGGAGGCCCAAGGCCCTGCCTTTCTGAGCAAGTTCCCAACCAGAGCCCCGGAAGGTTTTCCTGGAGCAGTAACACTCATGGCCCAAGCCAGTGGAGGCGCCCAAGAGAATGCAGGCTTCCCTCACAGGCACAGCCTGCTCGGAGCAGAGGAACCCGAGCTCGGGGTGGGGTGGGGGAGGGGGTGCTTTGCTACATGGAAAGATTAAGCCCTTTGTCAGAGAACCAGGCCCCCCCATGGCCATGCCAGCATCTGAGCCACACGTGTGCGGCTCGGCCAGCAGGGCCGGTGCCCGGGGAGGCCGAGTCACTCTCTTTGGCATCACTGACATTGTGCTGAGATGCTCAGGCACTCTTTCAGAATAAGCCTTTCCCAGGCAGACCCGGCCAGCCCAGCCCCCCATCAGGCTGGGCCCGATGGCAGGGGCTCCCCCCGTTCTCCAGTCATGATTGCTCTGCCCCCCCCCCCCCCCCCCCCGTCTCTTCTGAGCGATAGAGGAAGCAGCACATTAAAGAACCTCTGTACGTGTCAGGATAGCGGAGAGGAAAACTTGGAGGAGGGGGAGAGGCAGGTGGGAGGAGGCAGGGAGCAGGCCTTTCCAGCTCCCCGCAGCCACTGCGGAAACAGCGCTGGCCGACCCCCGGGCCCTGAACGAAGTGCCACCGCGCCCCACCCGGGCGGACAGCAACTACGGCGGCGGCAAAAGGCAGCAATCTCTTGCACAGGGTTTGCACAGTGTGGGAGCAATCGGAGAGACACAGAGGAGCAGCCGTACCGGAGCCGCGCTGCCTTCTGGGCCCAGGGTGCTTGGGGAGTATGAGGTATCAGGAGCTCAGAAGCCCAGGGGAAGAGGGCGCTGCAGCTCCCGGCCGCAGGGTGTGGAGGAAGGACCCCGGGCGCGCGTCAGGGCTCCTGGTAACGCAGTCTGAGGTTGTGCTACATTTCATTTCCAAAGAAGTGCCCGTGGAGGACTCAATTGTCTTTAAAAACGGAGGCTTCCACTCTCCTCAGGGCTGGCAGTGGAGGAGAGCTCGGGTCGCTTCCCTGTGAGGGTCACGGCCCTGGGGAGAGTTGGCTGGATCTCAGTGCTGCCGCCGCAGGCAGCGGTGCCACGAGTGAGCGGGGAGCTCCCCTAGGTCTTGCGCAGCCTCGTGGATGCTGGCATTGTCTGGGACTTGCTGGGCCTCCAGAGCCTCCCGTGTGCTCTTTTCCTGGCGGAACCGGGTGGTGGAGGAGACCGAGTGGGGAGTCCTTTCGGAGATGGAGCTTCCCTGGAGGATCCAGTCACCCTTATCAGACCCAGACGTGGCCCCCTCCACTGGAGCCTGGTTCCTACCTAAGGCCCACGGCCGGCTTCCCCGGCTTCCCCGTAGGGCGCAAACCAAACAGCACAGAACCGTGCAGACAGACGTTCTGAGTCACCCATCCCGGCCTGCCGTGGCCCAGCTCACTGCCGGGCCACTCTGGTCTCTGTCGCATCCCCGGGGAGTCCTGCCTGACCAGAACAGAGGGGAGGCCACAGACCCCCATCCAGCAACCTCCACCTGGGTCCATCTGGGGCGAGGGGCGCTTGGAGCCAGGACACTGCACCTGGCAGTGAGTTGGACTCAGGGTAGGAGGAACCCTGGAGGATGGTTTCCTTCCTCCACCTCCCCCACCCCCACCATTCTCTCCACAAAGGGCAGATTCCCCTTGTCCCAACCCCAAGAAATGTGCTCCCAGGATGCTGAGACACAGACCTGAGATCCAGCCACTCCCCAGCTCACATCCAGCAGCCTCTAACAACTTCCCTCTCGGGGGAAACCTGGGGGGAACCCAGGTTAAAAACAGTGATTCCCCAAGGCCAACTTGGAAGGAATGATCTTCCATGGGACTGCCCACCTCGTGGGCAGTTTGGATAGCTGGGGTTAGAGGCAAGCAGCCCACGTCCCCGGCACAGCAGGCTCCTCCTTGGGCTGGAACTGCCCATGCTAGCCTCCCCCAGAGGCTAGCCAGCTGCCCGTCCCTGCTGGCCATTCCTGCCCTTCTCCCACCGCCTTCCTGGACCCCTAGAGGAGGGAGGGTGCCCAGAAACCCTGCATCCAGGGGGTGGCTGCAGGGTCTGGGTCTCGCCTGTGGGTCATTCAGAACCCCACCACTCCAAAGCGGTCAAATTCACACTACCCTCTGTGGCCGCACTAGAGGGGAGTCCATCAGCAGCCAGGGAGAAACATGAGGTTTTGAAAATTCCTTTCCATCTCCCCATTTTTAGGAACACCAGAAACGTACGCATTGCCCAGAGAGCATTGCTGCCCCAAGAGGAAGCCCGTCCTGGCCACCGCCTCCCCGTTCCCTGTGCCCAGGGAGGCTCCCTCCTCTGGGAAGACGAGGATGGAGGCTCAGGCCAGACAGGAGCCCAGGCGCAGGCTCTGTTCCCTTCCTTGCTGCCCCCTAACCACTCTGTCTGTGCACAGGTGTGCTGGGGTCCTGGCGGCTTCCCCTGGTTTCCACTGGAGGGAGGTCCCAGGACTCTGGCTCCAGCCCAGTGCACATTCCCCCTTTGGACTGGTGGCCTGAGTGTCATGGAGCTGTCCCTCCTGTGCCCCTCCAGGTTCGCTTACAAACGGAGCCTAAGTATTGAGGCCCGAGACCTCTCCACTGCTGCCCACGGAGCTCTCCCTGCCTCGGGCATTTGCGTGGGAGCCGCGGCAGCATTTGGGGGGCGATGTCTGTGAAACAGGCTGAGACAGCCTTCCCCATGCCCTGACCACTCCACTGCCTCATTCCTCCCTGCCACCCAGGAACCCGAGTCTGCTTTGTCTCTCTCCTGGGGGACCTCTCACCCTCTACCCCAGAGCCGAGACGGGAGAGGGACAGGGAGGGCATTCCTGAGCCAGATTTCAGGTTCCCAGCATACATCTGCCAGGGTCCAGTCCAGGTACTGGTCCCCACCAACAGGGCCCAGCTGTCAATTCGGGGTCACAGTGGCTGGGAGAAGCGTCAACAGAACGAGAGTGGGAAAGAGCAGAGGCGGGGAGGGCCTGGCGCAGGCCAGGCTGCAGCGAAGGCAGGGGGCCGAGAGCACGAAGTATTGCTGTGCAGAGCTGGTGACTGCAGGGACGAGAGCCCAGGGCCAGGCTGCCCGTGGAGCCAGCAGTGGGCGCAGACTGAGTCTGCGCCCCCAACAGGGACCCAGGTCTGGAAATGAGCAAAAAATAGAGCCCCGAAGGAACGAGAGCATGCAGCGAGTCCCCGAAAGTCGGGGAGGGCTGTCCACACCGCCCCCTCCCTCCAGCCCACAGCCCTAGTCCCAGCGCCTCGGTGCAGGGATGGCCCCGGGAGGGCTGAGAGCAGCCCATCTGGGGCCAAGCCCCTGAGCCCACTGCAGAGCCCCTTTGGCAGCGCTGGCAGGGAGGAGGCGGGGAGGCAGGCTGGGAAGAGCAAGTGCCCAGGGAATCCCCTGGCACCTCCCTCTGAGGATCTGGCCAGCAACGCTGGGAACCAAAACTCCATGTGCTCCGCTGGGAGGAGGAGGAGGCGGTGGCTCCTGCCCCCAGGAGGACCCTCTCTGAGCCCTGGGCTCCCCGGCCCCGGCCCCGGCCCCGGCCAGGGTGCTGGAAGGGCGTGCTACGCGCACAGAGCGCTTTCCGTGGGCACAGCTGCCAAGCGGCCAGGGGCTGGGGCAGGTGGACAGGGGCCCCTCTGGGCCTCTGTGTGGCCAGCTGCAGTGGATGCTACATTCCTCAAGAAAGAGCAGCAGTGCTGGGAGAGGCAAAAGGTGGGACAAAAGACAAGACAGAGAACCAACCAGAGACCACCGAGAGGAGGCACAGGCACGCGACCGGGCAGGCTCCACCAGGGGCCGTGTCCCGCACTTCAGCCCAGGAGACTCCTCGGGGTGAGTCGTGGCCACCCAACACTTCCGAGTTTCTCTTCAACAAGATACAAAGAGACAAGGATTTCAGCCTGGGTACCCTCCTGGACCGACTGTGTACCCAGACAAATGAACAGATATGACATGGTCACATACACACACACATACAGACACACACAGAGACACACATACACACACACTATGGTGTCCACTGCCAGCTGGGGCGAGCCCAGGAGCCAACAGGCATGCAGCAGGGCAAGGGTCCAGAAGGACATGGAGATTATGTACAGGAGGGGAGGCAGGGCCCGTTGGCACCCCTTCCCCCACTGCCATCCCGGCCTCCTTTCCCGAGGTCCTTAGGAACACGAGGGACTGGTGGCACTCTCCAGGGAGGACTGGGACAGGCGCCTGGTGAGGGAGCCGAGTGTGGAGTCTGCCACAGAGGAGGTGGGGAAGAGTTTGTACCAGCCGGTGACCGCCGCACTCAGGTCCAGCTCGTCCAGCATGATCTGGGCCATGCCCATGAAGCACTTGTGGTCCATGCGGCCATAGTCGCCCCAGACGATCACCTGGCGGAAGGGAGGCAGAATGAGGAACTGAGCACTTCCCTGGGCCCAGGAGCCTCCAGGCTTCACCAGGCTACAGATGGGACAGAGGGAACCAAACTCAGGACGATCTGGGGCAACAGTTACTGAGTAGGTAGGTAAGAGGGGCCAGACTTGAGCCCAGGGACTCAAGGTGTATGATGTCAACTGTTGTAACACATCACGGAGGCGGGGCTGCTGTGCCCACACAGAGGCAAGTTCACCATTGTAAAGATACACAAAAACTTGTAGCTGAGCTGGGATCTGATCGGGAGACCGTCCCAGCATCCCACTTAACAGCTTTCCCCTGGAAGGAGCCGGCCCTGCTGCTGGCCCGCCTGGCGCTCACATGAGTCCCTCGCCCTCCCTGGGCCTCTCAGTGTTCCTCTGCACCCACTGCGAGAGGGGAAGAGATTGCTCAGTGGTTTTCAAACTTGTGTTTTCATTGCTGGGGCCTTTTCTAAGCTGGGGTGCTGAGGTTCAAGTTTGCTATTCCAAGGGACCTTGACGTGAACCTCCACAGGCCAGAAGAGCCGCCCTGGCAGGCCCTGGCTCTTACCTCTTCCCTGCTACCTATGGGGCCTCAGGCAAGGCCAACACTGTTAACCCTGGGTATCTATGTGCCAGGCATCCATACGTGCGACGTGTACACTCTCGGCCAACCCTCACCACATACAACCCATCACTAGTGAGTGTCAAGCTGGAGTTTGAACCCAGGGGTTCGCCACTGTGCTATATTCTCACATGACCTCAGGGTCTTCATCTGTGAAATGGGCACAACGATCCCTCCCCTCCAGGACTGCAGTGAAGTCAACACAGTGTGTCACTCGGGTCACTGGGAGGGCAGCCACCAGGACTCGGGCTCAGTTCAGCTCGGCTGGTCACCAGCTGACAGCTCAAGCGAGTGGCCTCATCTCTCTGAGACTTTGTCGGCTGCAAGGTGGAGAGAACGAGGTCACGTCTGGAAAGCAGCTAATGCAAAGCCTGGTCCCGGATCGATGTGCAATTAACAGTGGTGCTAGATAGGAGGAGAGGGTGGCCCTGCCTGCCAGCTGTGCCAGCTGGGAAACGATTCTGCCATGCTCTGGGCCCTGCACTCCTTGAGAAGCAGCTGGGAGCAGAAACACCTCCCTGAGCCGTGGAAATAAGTGGGTGCTGGGGTTTGAGTGTGTCCCCCGAGGGTTCCTGTGTTGAAATCTGATCCCCAGCATGAGGTTCTACAAGAGTGGAAACCTAATGGACTCTGGGAGCTCAAGGTGAGGCCTTTGGGAGGTGACTGGAGTTAGATGACGTCATCAGGGTGTGGCTGCCAGGATTCAGTCACACAGGTGTTCCCTGTCTCCGGCCATGGCATGCCTCGTGGTGTGTCGGGACTCTGCCAGAAAGACAGCTGACACTAGATGTGAACCCTTGAAGCCCCAGAACTATGGTTGGGATAAACGCTTTTTCCTTACAGTCAGCCAGCCTCAAGTGTTTTGTTACAGGAATGAGAAACGCACTCATACGACAGAGTGTGCACTAATGCCCCTGGCCTGATGCTTGGTTCAGGCTAAGTCCTAAATGGCCCCGAGGGCCTGCCTGCTCACCCATCACACTCACCTGCAGCACCCTGCCCTGGGGCCCCTCATCAAAGAGCAGAGCCTGCTGGTACAGGGGGTCACAGGTCTTTTTGGCCATCTTGGTCTTCTTCTTGGCCAGGCAGGCTCCATTCTCAAGCAGGTAAGCCTTGACATAGGTGGCTGTGGGATGAGGGAGAGCGTGGTGAGCAGGGGTCGGGAGGGGCTGCCACGGCCTTCCCGGTCCCCCAAACTCCAGGTGACCCTAGAAGTGAGCAGAGCAGGGGAGCAAACGCTGCCTCCTCCAGTCGCCTGCCCCCGCCCCCGCCCCTGCCCTGGCCTGCCCTGCCCTGCCCCATCCGCCAGCCTTCCAGGCAGGCTGTCGCTCCACTGTCAATAATTCTGATTTAGGCCACTGGGGAGCTGAGAACTTGCTAGGCTCAGAGCTCAGTAGCGTACCCCTCCCTCTCCCACAGGACCCCCATCTCCAAAATTCTCCTCCCAGGTGCTTGGCCCCACCTGGAAGGGATTTGGAGCCCGGTTTGGGAGTCAGGCCCCGAGCTTCAATCACCTCCACCTCCAGCTGGCCACTCCGGTCCATGATGCCGACATGCACATCTCCTGAAGAGAGAAGGGGACAGTCCAGGCAGAGCCAGGCCAAGGGGCAGGCCGGGCTGCAGAGGCTGCTGCCACACCCCTGGAGTGGGAACAGGTGTGGCAAACTGCACGTGCCCCAGCTGCTCCCAGGCGACCGCGTCCAACCCCCTGAGAAATACATGGATTTACCTATTTCCATGGCTCAGCACAAATGGCGGCCAAACTCCCATGGATGGCGGCTCACTGGCAGCCTCTGCCTTGCTGGGCAGAAAAGGCAGGTCCAGGACAGAGCTTCCCAGGTCAGGAAGCACCCCCCTCCGGGCGGGGGGGGGGGGGGGGCTCTGCTGTCCCTAACTTGTCCCTGCCACCTAACCCAAATGTATGTGGGATAAATGTTGACAGGGAAGCAGTGCCACTAGCCAGAGAGCTGCGGGCTGGCCCAGGACAGGAGGCCCTGCCCTGGGGTGAGGGCCTGCACTCCCCTGGGCAATGGGGGCAGAGAAGGCCCCAGACCTCCTGGATGCCACGGCCTGAGAACTTGCAGTACTCCCACAAAGCACAGCGCCCCGCTGCGGAAGTGCAGGCGTGGGGTCACGGCTGGCTTTGCGATTTCTAGGCCCATTCAAAGGCGCGGGGTCCTTGTGCGCCGCTGCCGGTCACTTCATCCCCGCAAGGTGAGCAGGCACAAGCCTGCCCTCCCCAGTTTTGGACACTAGGGGGCGCAACACACAAATGTTGGAGGCTGCCGTGGCGCCTTCGCCCGGGGCCAGCGGCTGGCTCCTCTCCCTGCCTCCCACCCGAGGCTATGTCTAGGGCTGGGAGAAGCCGGCTCCCCGGGCGCTTCAGAGCCTGAAAGCAAGAGCTGGGAATCGACCAAATCCGGCCCAGGAGCCAGGGGAGCGCCCTCCCCCGCCGAGAGTCCCCACGGACCTCTTCCAGCATGCAGGGGCTCCTGGGCGGCCACTTTCCAGAAGGCAGGCTCGGCTCGCATCAGTTTGCTCTTTGGCTGTGAGGGTTCAAGGCGGGGAGGTGCGTGGGGACCCCCGGGCCAGATCCTGTTCAGGGCAGACTGATGCGGAGGGGAGCCGCGCCCCAAGCCCCTTGGAGAGGGGAGGGCGGGTCTGAGCCAGGCCTCAGCTAAGAGGTGCCCCGCGCTGCTTGGAAGCAGCAAATTCAAACCAGCCACGGCTCGTAAGCAGTAAAAGGGAGCCCTGCTGTTAGGTTGCAGGACTGACAGTCTAATATTCCCATCTTACAGATAGGGAAACTGAGGTGCAAAGAGAGGGTGTGACTTGCCCACGCTCAGAGAGTCGGTGACAGAATGGGCTCCCTGGCGGCCGGTGCTGCACTGCTGCTGTTTGCACCTCAGAGCGGGGAGGAATGGGCTGTGAGCACTGCCACGCAGGGAGGCGGTGGATGCTGCTCCTGTAACACCTCTACAGCGCCCCTCCCGCCGGGCGGCTGCCCTTACCTCGCTCACCCTGCCCTGCAGACTCACCCATGGGTGGCGTTGCCAGCGTCTGTCGCCCCACAATCTGGGCTGGTCCCAGCCCATCCAGGAAGTCGCTGAACTGGCTTTCGGCCCCGAGCCGAGTGGTGGGGAAGATGAACCTGCAGGAGGGGCAGAGAGGCGCGTGACCAGCGGGGCTCAGGCGGTCAGGGGATGAGGTCAGATGCAGGGACTCTGGGACTGGGGCCCTGGACCGTCGCTCTATGCCTCAGTTTCTCCCCTGCTGGTCTGAACTCACTACTCGGGCATGGGACAAACAGAACTATTCATTCCTGCACATTGGAGAAAGCTATTTTGCTGTCCTTAGAGAAAATAAATTAATAATAATAAGACCTACAATGCAAGGATTTCAGAGGTGACCCTTAAAAGGTGGGGCTTGCTGGACTGTGTCCTCCCTAGGGGACACCAGTGCCGAGACCCAGAGACAAAGGCCAGACAGTTCAACGCCTGGAGGAAGCCCCAAGAACTGAGGTTTGAGCTGACCGTGAATTCGAGAGCCCAGTCAGTCACATGAAGGGTGCTTAAAACAGCAGCTGAGACTGAAATAGCACAATTACAGGGCTCAGGTGAACGGCAGGTGAGGGTGGGCGGGGCCTGGGGATAGTGACAGGAAAGGCTGACAGTGATTGAAAGCTGGCCAGGGGCCGACAAGGTCAATAGCAGCTCTGCCTGCTTTGCATCCTTCCATCCTTAACCACTCTGCGTGCTGGGAGCGAATGCCCAACGTGACACAAGAGGAGACAGAGGCTGGGAGAGGTAAGCCATGTGTCTTGCCTGCAAAACAGAGACCATGCCCAGTCCCGAGGGTAGGGTGAGGACTGGGGCACAGGATGCAGAGAGGGTTCTTGGAAGCAGGAAACAATGCCTGGCGGTGGGGGTTGCTGCTGCTGCTGTCCTCAAGGGAGACTGCTCCTTTCCAATGTCCTCCTCGAGCCTAGGTGGTTTGGGTGTGGCCAGCAGAGAAAGGACATATGGGGGAGGTTTGCCCCAGGTCTGTTCAGGGCTACAAGGGACCAAACCAAGTCCTCAGGTCTCCTAGGATGGTGCACACTCCGGCTAGAGACAAAAGGCTGTCCAAGCAAGAAATCCCTGTTAGATGGTTTGGCACTGAGTTTCCCTTGGCCAAGGACAGGCAAGGAGGGAAAAAGAGGCCAAGTATGCTCTCCTCCACTAGGCCCAGCCTCTCTACCCAGGAATGGGCTTCAAAGCCCAGGCCACTTTTATTGGTCATGGTCCGCAATAATTTTTTTTAAAGATTTACTTATTTATTTGAGAGAGAGAGAGAAAGCGCACTTCCATCCATTGATTCACTCCCCAGAAGGCCACAATAACCAGGGCTGGGCCAGGCCAAAGCCAGGAGCCAGGGACCTCCTCCAGGTCTCCCATGTGGGTGCAGGGACCCAAGCACTTGGGCCATCTTCTACTGCTTTCCCAGGCCTTTAGCAAGGAGCTAGACTGGAAATAGAGCAGCTGAGACTGAAGCCTGTGCCATATGGGATGCCAGCCCTGCAGGTGGTGGTTTACCTGCTGCACCACAACAGCCAGCCCCAGACATCAGATTCTTAAGATGATGGGATCTGAGAAAGGTAAACAAACTTAAACTCGTAAAGTCACAGAATGTTAGGAGTTGGTATGGATGGAGTGTAGGGATCATGTCCAAAGGTTAGAGTTGGGTGGCCTTCATTCAAATCCCAACTCCACTGTGGATAATAGCTGTGATTTTGGGTAAGTTCTCCCTCCTCCCATGCCTCAGTCTCCCCACCTACAATGTAGAGCACAGTGTCCACACCCCTCAGGGTGGCAGAAGCATTGAATGATCCTGGTTCCAGCTCGGGTCTCAGCCAGGGAGCCCAGCATGGGAATCTCGGCTCTCAGGTGCGGGGTGAGGCCCTGTGCGGGGTGGGGTATAGCGAGTGCTGGTGACCTTCCGGATCCAGCACTTCCGCCCTGAACACTCAACCAGCTGCAGATCCAAGATTCACTTCAGAACAACCGTGTCTGTACCCAACACGTACTGGTCTTTCCTTCTTGTCACGGTTCCCTGAGCTGTTTACATTCCATTTACATGGTGTTCGGTATTAGAAGTCAGCTGGGGATGATCTAGTCTGCAGGGGCATGAGCATGGGTTATAAGCGTGCACTTCGCCATTTTAAAGGAAGGAACTTGAGCCTCTGAGGACTTTTGTATCCTCGGGGGGTCCTGGAAACAATCCCTGGCAGACCCTGAGGTCAGCTGGGTGGGAGTGGGACGCACGATCACTGGATCTTAAGTAAGGGAGTCATAGAACCTTGGGACTAGAGGTTGTGGGGCCTTGATGACAGGGAAGCAGAACATCGTAGCTGCAAACTAGAATCTCATAGATTTAGAGATCTGGGGGAATCTGCCACTAGTGACTTTCAAATCTTTTGCTGCAGCTCTTGTGTAAGAAGGCCTAACACCATATCCCAGTTACAGACCTGTGTGCAGCTAGACATAGAAACACTGAAACAGGCCGGCGCCGTGGCTCAACAGGCTAATCCTCTGCCTTGCGGCGCTGGCACACCGGGTTCTAGTCCCGGTCGGGGCTCTGGATTCTGTCCCGGTTGCCCCTCTTCCGGGCCAGCCCTCTGCTGTGGCCCGGGAGTGCAGTGGAGGATGGCCCAAGTGCTTGGGCCCTGCACCCCATGGGAGACCAGGGAAAAGCACCTAGCACCTGGTTCCTGCCATTGGATGAGCGCGGTGCGCCGGCCGCAGTGCGCCGACTGCGGCAGCCATTGGAGGGTGAACCAACGGCAAAAGGAAGTCCTTTCTCTCTGTCTCTCTCTCTCACTGTCCACTCTGCCTGTCACAAAAAAAAAAAAAAAGAAAGAAAGAAAGAAAGAAAGAAAGAAAGAAAGAAAGGAAGAAAGACAGACAGACTGAAACAGGGCTGGCAGTGTGGTGCAATGGGTTAAGCCCTATCTGAGTGCCAGTTCAAGTCCTGGCTACTCTGTTTCCCATCCAGCTGCCTGCTGTGTGCCTGGGAAGGCAGTAGAAGATGGCTCAAGTACTTGGGTCCCTGCCACTCACATGGGAGACCTGGATGGAGTTCTGGGCTCCTGACTTCAGCCTGGGCCAGTCCCAGCCATTGCAGACATTTGGGGAGTGAACCCACAGATGGAAGATCTCTCTGTCTCTGTCTCCCTCCTCCCCCCACCGTCACTCTGCCTTTCAATTAAATAAGGCTTTTAAAAAACTGAAATCCAAGTTCGCAAGGGTGTCTTCCTGGGGCAGGTCTAAGTTGTCTACTTCTTTTCCTGCTGTTGGTTTTGAGCCACTGCACCGACTTTACTTCCTGCCCCTGAGTCACCACCCAGTTTGCAAACCACAGATCCAGTCCAGTCTCCTTCCTCAAGCCCCAAGCAAGGCTGCTGGCGAAAACCGGCTCCTCTGAGCCCTGACAGCTGTTTTGGACCTGAAAGGATTTGAGGGTCACGTTCCCTTTCCAGCCCTCCAGGGTGGGGCCGCATGTAGGTGGTGGCAGGCAGGGAGCAGGGGGCCCTTCCAGAGTGTGCAGGGGGACTTGGCCGTTCCTGACTCTCTGGGGGTGCTCTTATGGGAACAACTGGAAGACCCGGGGCCCTGGGGGAGACACAGGACACAGAGCAACCGAGACATCTCGGCTGCAGACTGTGTGAGCGGGCCCAGGGAAGCGCGCGGCTGCACGCACGTGCCGTCCGAGCTGTTGCTGTTGGTGCTGCCGTCCGTGGACTCGCGGCTGCCCTGGCGCGTGACCCGGCTGCGCATCTCCACGGCGATGCCCGTCTCCGTGCTCCGGCGGATGTTGCTGCGCAGCTTCTTGGTGGCCCCTTCTGTGACGCCGGCACCACGCACAGAGAGGAAACAAGGTCAGGTCACAGAGGAGGCTTCTCGGAGAGCAATGCCAAAGTCACCGTCTCGGGAAAGCAGGGACATTGCTGCAGGGGCTCAAAGCTGCTCTGCAGCCCGCCCCTCCCCCGCCTAGATCAGCCGAGCAGACAGAGCACGCTCATCCGGGGTTCTGGACTCACTGCTGGCATGGTAGGGGACGGCGGGAGTCGCCAGACAGAGCCCCAGACCTGCAGCCCCGCGGCCCTCACCCTCGTCCTCCCGGGGCTCCCATGAGGCCACCCTCCCACTCCTCTACAGCCTTGGCCCCAGGGGTTAAGTGCTCTTCCTGCCTCTCTCTTCTGGAAAGTTCATCTTCTCTAAGTTTTATCGCCCTGATTCCAGTTACCCTCCCACCTCTCTGACAGCTTCTCAGATAGGCCCTATCAACACCCCTCCCTGAAGGCTGGCCACTCTCAACCCTGCCTTCTCCAGGTGGGTCTGAACATGGGGGCGGGGGTGGAGGGCAGGTGACTGGGGAGCTGGAAAGGCCATTAGGAAAGCAAGACTGAGGAGAGGGTCCGCGAGCTTGACCTAAACTGATCTCAGCGGTGCAGAGAGTGCCCACTCCTGTGAGGAAAACTCCTCCCCAGCCTTGTAGGGAACCCAGGGCCCTTCCTTCTGTAAGCATCACCATACTGCCTGGGTTTCCATAGCAACTTCCTCGGCATTGCTTTGCAGTCCCTCCAGACTCGTTGGGGCCGGGTTGGGGGTAGGGGGCGGGGTGAGGGTTTGCAGGAACTTCCCCTAGCTGTGGCTTAGCTGCTGGAGGGGTGTGGTAGGGAGAAAGTGGCACTCACACGGGAAGTATCCAAGAAGCTACTGGCTGTCACCGGTTAGGTGCCCAGGCGAGCAGCCACCCCCTCCCTCATTCTTCTAGAGCTGGGGGCAGTTCTGACCCATTTGGAAGCAAACAGACTTCTGACCGGCGCCGTGGCTCAACAAGCTAATCCTCTGCCTTGCGGCGCCGGCACACCGGGTTCTAGTCCCAGTCGGGGCACCGGATTCTGTCCCGGTTGCTCCTCTTCCAGGCCAGCTCTCTGCTGTGGCCCAGGAGTGCAGTGGAGGATGGCCCAAGTGCTTGGGCCCTGCACCCCATGGGAGACCAGGAGAAGCACCTGGCTCCTGCCTTTGGATCAGCGCGGCCATTGGAGGGTGAACCAACGGCAAAGGAAGACCTTTCTCTCTGTCTCTCTCTCTCACTGTCCACTCTGCCTGTCAAAAATAAAAAAAAAAAATTAAAAAAAAACAGACTTCTTAGATAAGACTTGCCCAACCCAACATGAGTCCTGGAGTTGGGGAGTCACAGCCTGCCCTGCTGAAATGCCAGCGATACCTCCACCAGGACCCCCCATTTCACAGATGGGGAGCCTGAGCTCTAATAATAGAGCTGGGAGCAAGACCCCAGGCCCACAGACTGCCAGTCTGTGACACACTGCTCCTCAGTCCCCTCCCTGCACCCCATCTATGTGAGATGTGACTCAGCAGAGTGTTCCGTGTCTTCAGGGCAAAGAGAAAGGTCTTGCAAGCTTGAGTAAAATTCCTCTGCTGGCTTCTCGCTTGTCCAGTCTCAACCCCCGTTGATCTGGGGAATAACTGTATGTAGCTTCTCTCTTGGGAGCCAGGCCAAGTTACTTGCATTTTGTAGTCCCTAGGGACTGAAAGACTCCAGGAACCATTCCATCTGCCCCTTCACATATGAGAGGACAGGATACAGCCTGCGGCAGCAGTCACCATAACATCTTCTGAATGGTCCAGAACATTCTGCCCACCCTCACCCAGGGTCCACAGGGGAAAGCCGCTGTCCCTGGTTCTGAAAAGATGAGCTCCACATCGGCAAAGGCTACGCCAGCCCCCAGGGACCCTCTATCAGCCCTGCCTAATGCCTGGGCAGTATTCACTTGTGCCCCAGAGCTCTGACCTCACCCTCCCTACTGGCCCCACAATTTGGAGAATATTAGATTTAGGAGGTAGCTGGGACAGAACATTTTTAGCTCCATTATACAGATGTTGAAACTGAGGCCCCCATAGGAAAGTAATTTTTTCAAGGTCCCATGGAGAGTTACAGAGCCAGGACTTGCCCTCTAAAATATCAGGAAATATCCACTCCAGGGTACCATGAGGAAGATACTGGAAGGGAGCAGGCATGAAGCAGGAGGACTAGAGAAGAGGCTGGTGAGGTAGCCCAGGCTGGATAATATGAGTGCTGGACCCAGGACAGAGGCCCTTCAATAAAGAGAGATGGCAGGGCTCTGGCTAAAGGGAGGTACATAAAAAGCAGGAGAAAGAAGGACCAGAGGGGCCGGTGCCGCGGCTCACTAGGCTAATCCTCCACCTGCAGCGCGGGCACACCGGGTTCTAGTCCAGGTCGGGGCGCCAGATTCTGTCCTGGTTGCTCCTCTTCCAGTCTAGCTCTCTGCTGTGGCCCAGGAAGGCAGTGGAGGATGGCCCAGGTGCTTGGGCCCTGCATCCCATGGGAGACCAGGAGAAACACCTGGCTCCTGCTTTTGGATCAGTGCAGTGCGCTGACCGCAGCACGCCGGCCGCAGCGGCCATTGGAGAGTGAACCAACGGTAAAGGAAGACCTTTCTCTCTGTCTCTCTCTCTCTCACTGTCCACTCTGCCTGTCAAAAAATAAATAAATAAAGAAGGACCAGAGGCCAGCCTCTCTCACTTCCCAGCCCTACAGGGAATGGAGCCATCCCGCCTGGGGGCAGAAGGGGGCACTCTTCCAGGATCTTTGCCAGGAAGAGCTTCCAGGGCCAACGCCCATGGTGAATCCACCACATCCCTCTGGTGCCAGACTCTCCCGCCTAGGAGGGGCCTCTAAGATAGGACACTGGTATCCTTCAGGGGAAAGGAACTCTAGATGGGAGAGGAGCATGCCACAGAGAAGGGGCGGGGCTAGAGGCCAGAGAACTCACTTGTGTTTGGGCTCAGTTGTGACGGGGGTAACAGTCATGGCACTGACACTTTGCCCAGTGTTGGTCACATGCCAGGCATAGGGCCAGGTGCCACCGTGTGCCCTGGGCAGCTCTGCAAGGCATGCATTATCATCATCATTTGCAAACACAGAAGGAGGCTCAGAGGGGCAGAGTGACCAGCCTGAGTCCTCCAGCTAGGAGAGGCCAGGGCACAGGGTGTGGCTCAGGGGGCCACCATGAGGTCATTTTCTGGGAAAGCGTTTTCTCTCCAGGCTTTGGAGGCTTATTGATCAGATGAGAACCTTGCACAGAGGATCTCAAGGGGCCCTTCCTGCTCGGACAGTCAGTGATGGGATGATTCACAGGCCTCAGCAGAGTCCCCTGCTCAGGCTCCAGGCCCTCAGCCGTGCCCTTCCGGTCCACAGAGACAAGCAATCCAGAAGCACCAGCGTCACCCATCTCCTCTTGAGGCAAAAGGTCTTCCTGGTGTCTGCTCCAGGCCCTGCCTGCTGGCTGTGAAATCTCAGCAAATCACCACGATGTCTCCCAAGGACTCAGCCCCTGCCTTGTCCTTGGAAGAGAGACGGCCCCTCCAGATCACTGCAGGGCACAAAGGCTTCGGTCTGAGGCTGCATCAGCTGGATTCCAGGGCCGAGTCTCCTGGAGCTGGGCTCTTGCTGTTCAACACCTCCTCAGCCTCCTGATCTTTATCCCCTATCCCTAATCCCAGCTCTCCTTGTCCCAGCTCAACTCCAGGAACCACATCCAAATCCCCATCTGCCCATTCACAGGGGCCATGCCCACCCCAGGGCACTTCCCCATGTAGCCTTTCCCTTAGCCACCAACTACACCACAGTTTGATTGCTGGAAAAGACGATCCCCCATGATTCCCCCAGGGTTCTGTGATCATCTATTTTAAGGCCTGGAAGTCCCCCACCCCCAGCCCCAACTGCAAGTCTTAATGCCCATTCTCTCTGGATCCTCTGGTGCCCCCTCACCCCCTCCCAGCTCCCTCTTTGAAGGTTTCTTGAGGAAGTTGTTACTCTGAGCAAAACATGCAGGAAGAGATTTTAGAGCAAAACCAGCTGGTGTCTGGGCTGAAGCCGCCCAGTGAGAAGGGTGTGGTGGGGAAGGCTGGCTCCTCTGTGGTGTGAGGTCCAAGGTGGCTGAGTGACAGCGTGGGTGGTGCCTGGCTCTGGGCATAACTGGGATTCCATCTCCAGGTGTCTGAGAAGGTACGCAGCATTTCTCAGGATGTGGCTGTTAAGGTGTGTGAGAACACACATGTGTACACATGTGTGACATGTCTGTGATCTGAAGGTATGCGTCTGCACTGTGGGAGCTGTGCTTGTGTGACTGACATGACATGGTTTTGCAACCATGGACAGTGCGAATGACAACTGTGCTTCCCTGGCAATGCGAGTGGCTGGCCGGCGTGAGTGCAGAACACTCGCTGATGTTACTATGTGAGCCGTGAGTCTCCATGGGACTCTCCCTTTGACTTTAGAATGTGCACATGTGACTATGTCTCGGTATCCATGAGACTATTGGCACTTAGGAGGCTGAGCGATCACAGGTAAGAGAACTTTTGGAGGATGGTGTTGTGGCACAGCGGGTTAAGCTGCCACCTGCATCCCATATGGATGCCGGTTTGAGTTCCAGCTGCTCTGCTTCAGATCCAGTTCCCTGTTAATGCGTCTGGGAAATCAGCAGAAGATGGCCCAAGTGCTTGGAGCCCTGCACCCATGTGGGAGACCCAGATGGAATTCTGGGCTACTGATTTCAGCTTGGCCCATCCCTGGCCATTGTGGCCATGTGGGGAGTGAACCCATGGATGGGAGATATCTCTCTCTGTCTCTCCTTCTCTCTCTGTAACTCTGCCTTTCAAATAAATCTTTTTAAAAAAGAAAGACAACTTTGAGGGGGAAGGGCTGTGTATCTGAAAACTGTGGTGTCACTGCGCACACCGCCAGGAACACAAAACTGTTAACGTAGTGCCCAGCGAATGTGAGTCTGTGTATGGACGCAGCCCAGCGTGAGGGTTGGCAGGAGAATGAGGATGCCCAAATGCTAGGGTTGGAGCCCGGATCCACCTCCTGGCTGTGCGCTCTGGGGCTTCTGACTTCCTTCTCTGAGCCCCGTGAGGATCAAGTGCGCAGGACAATCCCTGTGCATTCTGTCACTGCCAAGTGCCCCCAGCCCCAAGCCCCATGTCCACGCCCTCACCAGGCTGGGGGAGCTGGAGAGTGCTCTTGCTCCACTGTGTCAGACCCACGATGGCCACCATCTTGGCGCCCAGGCTGCTGCGCCGCTTCTTGGCGGTGGTGGTCCCAGCCCCGGCCCCAGCTTGCTGGGATCCGATTTCGCCGCTGATGCTGGAACTCCGCACCACGTTCCTGGAGGTCCCAGCCGAGGCCGGACCCGGCTCCCCGTTAAACATGGTCCCCCGGGTGGCGGGGCCCCAGGCAACCCTGAAGGTAGGAGGGAGACAAAAGGATCCCACATCAGACCCAGAGCCTCTAGGGCAGCCCCACCACGTCCTAGCTGTGTGAACTTGGGCAAGTCACTCAGCCTCTCTGAAGCTGAAATGCTTCAAGCAATGAAGCCATGCCGAGGGTGGGCACAGGGTCAGCCTCAATAAATGGGACTGCCCTTGTTCTCGCATGGCTGGGAGGGCCTGGCAGGTGACCTGGTCTGGTAGTGAGGACCACAGCTGTGGAGTCAGGTGGCCAGACCTTGAACGCCCAGGACCTCCACATGCTGGCCACGAGCTTCCTTGTGATGGGACATTTTGCAGTTGCAGTGAACATGTCAGAAAAATGAGAACTCCAACCACTTCCTCCTGGGAGAGTAGTGAGGATTAGATGAGACGGTGCATGGAGCGTGCTGGGAACCACGCAGGTAAAATAAGTACCCAGCAAGTGCCAGGGATGGCCATCTTCACAGCAGGCCATCAGAACAGCCAGTGGGGCCAGTGTAGCAGTGCAGCAGGCTAAGCTACCGCTTGCGATACCAGCATCCCACATCAGAGCAATAGTTCAAGTTCTGGGTTCCTCTGATCCAGCTCCCTGCTAATGGCCCTGCCAAGGCAGCACAAGATGGACCAAGTACTCAGACCCCTGCAACCTACGTGGAAGACCAGGATGGAGTTCTTGGCGCCTGGCTCTCGGCTTTGGGTTGGCCCAGCCCTGGCTGCTGTGACCAGGGGAGTGAGCCAGTGGATGGAAGATCTCTCTGTTTTTCCATCTCTCTCTATCGTGCTTTCAAATTTAAAAAAAAATATTGAAAAAAGAATAAGAAAGACAACAGGGAGGACAAAACCTGTCCCAGCCTGTGCATATGGTGGAAGGGGTCCTTCCACCTGAAGGGAATGGTCCAGAAAAGCCACCCACCCTTCCCGATGCCACTGAGACGGCCACCTCATATGAGCCTTTTAACACACTTCCCCCAGTCTTCCTCCTGTAGGCTTAAAATTGTTTTCACTCAAATAAAAACAATCATACTGAAAGTTTTATATCCCGGCACACTGCATCTAATGCTATGTCCTAAGCATTCCCCAATGTCATTAACACTTGGTATAAATGATTTAAGGCCACCCTAGTAGTCCATTGTATAGAGGTAGCACAATTGACTTAACTATTTCAATATAGTTGTCTCCTGAATCAGACGCAAGTTCTCTCCTCCCTCTCTTTTAAACACTCATGTCAATAAACATCTTTCCACACTGGTTTTGTCTGCTTATGTCCTTGGGACTGATGTCTAGAAATGGAATGGCTGAGTTGGAGGTGTGGGTACCACTGGGAGCCTCCCTGGCACATCCAGCCCCCACCTGCTTCCTGGCAGAGCACTGGCTTTGCCCAGATGCCAGCCCCTGACTTGTTGTAGTGACCCAGCCTAATGAGTTTAAGGCAATCAGTGGATGGCGTTCACCTGGGGTCCAAGGGCGGACAGATGACCACGTTGGCTCAGTTGGACTTAGGGGAAGATTCAAATCCGATGCCTACAGGTGGTGGGAGGGTCTTTCTGCCTACCTCCTCCTCTTTCTCCTCTTCAAGGCTGAGGACAGCACAGCACCCAGACAGAAGGGGCCAGAGGCCATCCCTGGAGTCTGCCTTTCTCTGAGCTCCAGTTTTGAGAGATAATTTATTTTCCATTGCTTAGGCCAGTTTGAAGCAGATACATCCAAAAGCATTTTGCCTGGTACCAGGGCTTAAGTGGTCTTTGGGCTCTTGGAACATACTTCCCAATTCCTTTCCAGAGTATAGAGGCGTACTGTTCCCATTAGCCTCAGCAACAAATATTTAAGCCCCCGAAATCCCAAGACCAATGCTGAGTGCCAAGGACACGGCAGTGAAACAGGATGACCCGGTCCTGCTTCCCAAAGGCTCCAGTCTGGAGACAGACAGTAAGTAACTAATTACACAGCCAAGGATTTCATGGTGGCTACCGTAAGTACAGGAAGAGGAGGACGGAGGCGTCTGAGAACACTCTGGAGAAGGGAAGCAAGTGTCTCTGGCTGTTTTGTGCCACAGCAGGGTCCATAGCTGTCTGGACAGAGCAAAGAGGAGAGCCAGCCACTTGGGCTTGCACTGCGCCCTGCACCATCCAGGCTGCATCTCGGCTCCCCCAGTGCTCCTCCCAGGGCAGCTGCCCATCCCATGGCTATGGGCACTGCTCGACCCTCTGCCATCAGGCCTGTCACCCCAAGGGAGTCTGACTTTTCAAAGGACACAGCAAGGGAGGAAAGCTGGGGGCGGGGGCAGGGGTGGGAGGAGGGCACCACTCTTGCTGAGGAGCAAGACAGTCCCCAGGCAGCTGAGAGCGGTCACCTGGCCTCCAGGTCAGCCTGGCTCCCGCAGGCCTGGCAAATTAGGGCTGACAGAGGAGATGAGTCAAAGCCGACTGACTGTTCCTGCTCAGCCTGTGCCGTGTGCAGAGACCCGGATTGTATTTCTCCACCCGCCCCCCATCAGACTCACCGCGAATGGAACGTGCCCCTGGACCTTGGCCTAGGATAATCTCTTTTCTGTAGTTTCCAATTCGAGTGCCAGTCCATGTGCTTTCTTGGGTGTCTGCATGGCCCTTTGGTAGAAGGTTGGACGGGGGGTCTGATACCATGCACCTGCCACAGCAGACACCCAGCTGGCTCCTCCCAGTATTTCTGTGGGGCATACAGTTCTCACCACACTGCAGACGAACAAACTGCCTTTCCAAGAACAAAGGACTTGCCCGTTCTGCTCAGCTAAGAAGCGAGAAGGTTGGACTCAAACCCAGGTCTCCTGTGTCCACAGACTGACACCCTCAGCAGCCCCTGCCCCAACCCAGGGCTTTATCCAAAGGGCTCATTTCCTGAAACTCACGCTCTGCCCAGCATCTGTGTGCTACTTGAGAAAACTGCAAGGGGAGGGTCTACTATGAGAAGCCCCACCGTGGGCCAGGTTCCCACTGCTGGGGTGAGCATCCCAGGGCAGCAGAGAGCCCACCCAGGTCACAGCTGGGGAGGCACGTGCTTCCTGCACAGCCTCCTGGCAGCCTGCGCGCACCACCCCCAGAGGGTGAGAAGCTAAAGGGACAAAATTCCCAAGGCTGCCAACCCGGGGGCTCGTGTTTCCTCATGAATAATGGATGCAACTGACAAGAGACAGCTTGCCATCCAGGACTCTGCACCATCCGGCTGTGTGCACCTCTTCAAACACCCGGGGATCACGCAGGGGGCCTGGAGCACTTCAGAGTGCTTGTGGGAACCCAGCCTGCAGGCCACTTCCCCAAAGGGGCTTCTCTGGGCCTCAGCTGCCTCAGCCGCGTGCTGTAAGGAGTCGGATTCAGTCCTTTGGCCGGAAGGCTGAGCATGAACTCGTGCTGCAGGGGACGCTACGGAAGGGAGTCCAGTGCCTTCTCTGGCAGCCAGCTGAGCTCAGGAAGAGCAACCCAGCCGTGCGGCCACTCCCAAGCCGAGAGACCACGGGCAGGGGGAAGCGAGGAGGCGGGGATGGGCGCACAGTGGGGAGAGGGCCGCGGGACGTATGATACAGCCTGAGACCTGCTAGGGGTTCTAACCATTGCTCAGTGAACCACAACCATTCCAGGAACGTCACTTCAACAATCGCTCTGCCAGGGCCAGCACTGTGGCACAATGGGTTCAGCTGCTGCCTGCAACGTCAGCATCCCAGGTGAGCTCTGGTTTGAGTCCCAGATGCTCCACTTCCAATCCAACTCCCTACTAAGGTACCTGGGAAAGCAGTGGAAGATGACCCAAGTCCTTGGGCCCCTGCCACCCACATGGGAGACCCAGATGAAGCTCCGGGCCCCCTCCTGCTTTCGACCTGGCCTAGCCCTGACCATTGGGGCCATTTGGAGAGTGAATCAGCAGATGGAAGATCTTTCTCTCTCTGCCTCTGCCTCTCCTTTGTAACTCTTATTTGCATATAAATAATAAATAATATAATATATAGTACATATTGTAATATACTATATAATATATATTTTAATACATAATAAGTAATATAATATAAATAATAAATAAACAATAAAAATAAAAACAAATAAGAAAACCAGGGCCCAGAATGGGGAAGAGATGCTTTCAGGATTGCACAGGGAGTTGGTGGCAAAATCAGAGCTTCAACCCAAGTCCCCTGACTCCTAGGTCCCATGTCACCTGTCTGGTGCTCCCTCCACACGCCTCACAGCTCAAACTCACCGAAATGAGGAGCCCGAGAGTGTTTCTACACCACAGGGGCTGTGCCCCTCCCAACAGCACACCACTAAGGCATTTGCACAAGGCTTTAATTAACTCCCACTTCAAGAAACAGGGTGAGGGCAGTCAGGGCAGACTCCTGGGAGGAGGTGATCCGGTAAAAGGGTCTGGAAGGGAAGAGTAGAGCTTAGAGGAAAGGCTAGGGAAGACATTTGTCCTGAGGGGTTTCTAGTAGCTTGTAGGGTGGAATGATGGGTTCTGGAGATAGCTGTGGGGCCCTGAGCAAATCATTTAAAGTGTCTGATTCTCTCTTTCCTCCTTTGCGAAAGGAAGTGGTCTAAAATCTGGGCTCTCCCAATCTGCCTTTAGGCACTTTATTTTTTTGTTCAAAAATTTATTTATTTATTTATTTGAAAGGCAGAGTTACTTAGAGAGACAGAGAGAGTGATCTTTCTCCACTGGTTCACTCCCCAAATGGCCACAATGGCTAGGGCTGGGCCAGGCTGACACCAGGAGCCTGGAGCTTCACCCAGGTCTCCCATGTGGGTGGCAGGGGCCCAAGGACTGGGAGTGGAGCAGCTGGGACTGGAACCTGGTGGCACTCACACGGGATGCTGGCAGGATCTTCGCAGGTGGCGGCTAAACTCGCTGTGCCACAACGCCGGCTCCCTGCCAGCACTTTAGCGTCAGACTGCTGAACTACACAGGAAGAACTTAGACAGGACCAATCCTCCAGACCCCGTTCTTCCTTCGTGCATCCCCCCGATTAGTGAGGTCCGTGTCCCTCCCCAGAGGCTCTGTGACATGCCCAGCAGTGGGGGCAGGGGACACTCCCGGCTCTGCCCCCAGTAAGGTATTCAATTTCTCTGAACTTCCATTTCCTGTTCTATCAGATGACAACGACCACCCTGTGCCCGACCCTTCCAGGCTGGACTCAGGATCGGGCAGGCCAGCGAGGAGATAAGAACACCTGCTCTGCAGGCAGACAGGGTCAAACA
This sequence comes from Sylvilagus floridanus, assembly GCA_949820135.1. NCBI lineage: Eukaryota > Metazoa > Chordata > Mammalia > Lagomorpha > Leporidae > Sylvilagus > Sylvilagus floridanus. The sequence continues at coordinate 31,435,745 of OX463225.1, forward strand.
CCTAGATCTGGGGCCAGCACTGGCCTAGCAGTTAAGATGCCGTTCGGACTCCTGCACCCCATATCAGGGCGCCCGGCTGGTTCCAGCCTACTACTAACACAGATCCAGGGAGCCAGCAGTGATGGCTCAAGGGACTGGGTTCCTGCCACCCACGTGGAAAATCTGGGTGAAGTTCCTGGCCTGGCTCCTGGCTTTGGCCCATTCCGGGTCATTGCACTCTTCTGGGGAGTGAACTAATGGAAGAGAAGTCTGTCTGTCTCTCTCTTGCTCTCTGCTTCTTAAATAAGAAATAAAACCTAGATCAGCCATTGACAAGCCGTGACAGAGGGTTTCTGTAACAAACTCCATGAGCTGACACAAGGTAAAAGACTGTCCAGTTGTTAGCTCTTAGTGGCCTGAAGCCCACGCCAGGTGCAGCCACGTTAGGGGAGGGTCCAGAGACTAAGAGGACAGCCTCCCACTGAAGCCCCAGGTGCTGCCGGGTCAGCGTGGCACTAGGGTCCTGCTGCGCTCAGTTGAGGAGAACCATGAAGCTGTGCCAGCCTCTCAGCTCTAGATCCCTTGCTGGATGCTGGGTCTGGCATTTGAGACTCCTGCCCCACCCCTAAGTCAGAAGCAGGCCTACCTCCCACATCCCCCAGGGGTTGTGTCAGAGGCCAGGGCCTACATCCAGAGATGGGGAGTGGGGGACCTCTGGGCTCTAACACTTCCCTTCCTCACCCGGTGAGAGATGGGAGTAATGGGGGTTGGTGTGGGTCGGGAGGAGCAGACTGGGCCATGGAAGCACACCCAGCCAGAGTAGGCAGCACCCTGATTGTGTGGACCTTTGTCACCCCAGTCCAGGCTTGCACATCACACACACACACACACACACACACACGGAGAGCCACCACAGGGCACATCACACACAGCCACACATGTGACACATGACATGTGTCCATCACACACCTGCAGATACTCACCTCTCTCCTAGCTACCCACTCACATAGAGGCACAGAGAAGCGGCTAGCGGCACCCACACACTCACAAGTGCGTTCCCAAATGCACACACTCACCCCCACAGCCCCTGCCCAGAGAGGCACCGCTTCGGTGAAGGGCCCCAAGGCTTCCAAGGCAGGGCAGCAGGACGCGTCGCACCCTGAGCGCGGGCTGCTTCGGCGAAGGCGCACGCACCAGCTCAGAGCAGGCAGCTGCGCCAGCTTGAACACTCGTGCACTCAGACACGCGGCAGCCCGCAACCTCACCCTGCGGGCCCCCGTCTCTGCCACCCTGGACAAAGGAGCTCATCGGTGAGGTCTGTGGCGAGGAGATGAGAAGGCTGGCAGGGAGCAGCTGCTGTCACCATGGCTACCAAGCTGACCCACTTCTCCTTCACCCAGCCTGGCCCACCCAGCCCGGGCAAGGCAGGCTCGGGCAGCTTCGGGCAGGTGGGCCCTCTCCCATCTGAGGCTTTGGTAAGGGATGCCTTGAGCACAGCCCTCAGGGGAGCAGGCTGCTGAAGCCCCTGTAAGACCCAACCCCGGGCTTGCTCCAGCACCAGGATCTCTGGCCTCAGGGAAACATGGGGCCCTGGATGCATCCTTAGGCACAATGCTCACTGCAGTGCAGGGGCTGGTGTGGCCAGGTCCCAACCTGTGTCCCCAGAATGCAAGGGCTCAGGACACCCAAGAGTAAGGCACACCCATGGCTGGGTGAGCTCTGGCCCCTGTTCAGAACAAGGCTCCTGAAGTCAAAGCTGACCCCCAGGGATCATGGCCAGGCCTCCCTCAGCCAGGGGGCTCCTGAGGACGTGGTCAGGGACTTACAGGAACAATGCAGCATGGAGAGCCCCACCTTGGGAGAAGCTTACAAACAGAGTGAATCTCTCCTGCTTGACCCCGCCCTGTAGCTCCCCATCTCCTTCCTTATGAAGAAGCCCCTTTGCAAGGCCCACAACCCGTGTCACCTGGCCCCTGTCTTCCTCTCCCAGCTCCCAGCTTGTCCCAGGCCTCTTGCACCTGCTCTGTATTCCGGCCGCATTTGTTTCTTTTCATTCCTCAAAAGTGCCACTTTGGGGCTGGCGCTGTGGCTTTAGTAGATAAAACCACCGCCTACAGTGCCAGAATCCCATATGAGTGCCGGTTCAAGTCCTGGCTACTCCACTTTTTTTTTTTTTTTGACAGGCAGAGTTAGACAGAGAGAGAGAGAGAGAGAGAGAGAGAGAGAGAGAAAGAAAGGTCTTCCTTTTTCCGTTGGTTCACCTTCCAAGTGGCCGCTACGGCCAGCACGTCTCCCATGCAGGTGCAGGGCCCAAGCACTTGGGCCATCCTCCACTGCACTCCCAGGCCACAGCAGAGAGCTGAACTGGAAGAGGAGCAACTGGGACAGAATCCGGCGCCCCAATGGGGACTAGAACCTGGGGTGCCAGTGCCGCAGGTGGAGGATTAGCCTATTGAGCCGCAGTGCCAGCCGGCTACTCCACTTTTGATACAGCTCTATGCTATGGCCTGGGAAAGCAGTAGAAGATGGCCCAAGTCCCATGTGGGGGGCCCAGAAGCTTCTGGCTTCGGATCGGCCCAGTTCTGGCCATTGTAGCCAACTGGGGAATGAACCAGCAGATGGAAGACCGACCTCTCTCTCTCTCTCTCTCTCTCTCTCTCTCTCATTTTCACTTTCACTCTCTGCCTCTCCTTCTCTCTGTGTGTGTAACTCTGACTTTAAAATAAATAAATAAATCTTTAAAAAAAATTTTTTTAAAAAGGGCCACTTTGCCTTTTGTCTGCGCAGAACCCTGCTCTCCAGCCCATGCTCACTCCTGTGCCGTGAGGCCCCACCTTTGTCTGCCCCTGGGCCTTCACCTGCCCATTCCCTGATTGGAGGCCATTTCCAAGGAGAGTTTTCCCAATGAGGTTGGGGTCCCCGTGGTGCTGCCCCAGCACTCCAGGGTGGCCCTGCCTGCTATGGGCTGAGGTCGACTCCCGCACCTCAGCATGTGGCCTTGTTTGGGAAGCGAGCGGCTGCAGATGTGGTTAGGTGAGACGAGGACAGGCCGGAGTGGGGTAGGTCCCTAATCCATGTGACCAGTGTCCTTAGAGAAAGACGGCCATGGGAGACAGAGCCATGGGGGAACAGCATGTGACAATGGAGGCAGAGAGTGGAATGATGTGTCCACAGGCCAAGGAATGCCAGCTGTCACCAGGCCTGGGCCAGATCCGCCATCGCAGCCCTCACCTTGGTCTCTGACTTGCAGCCTCTAGAAAGGTGAGAGAATAAAGTTTCTGTTGTTTTAAGCCCAGTTTGTGACACTTTGTTACAACTGCCCTGAGAATGAAGGCTTGCTGTCCTTAACCTGTTCTGTGCCCACCTCCCAAACCCCACCTGCTGGCTGTGGGCTCTGAACCATGGGAGCCATGTTGGCTCCCACACCCCAACACCTCATTCCTGGCCAGGCCTGCCAGGGACTCTGGACATCATTGCCGAATGAGAGTGGCAATCTGCACGGCGGTATCACCAGCATGTAGAGCTGGAGAGCAGAACTCTGAGTCATTTTTATTTTCTTCATGTGACATATTGTGTTTTCTAAAGTTACTACTTTAGAAACTATATTAATGCTATAATGAAAAAACAAAAATACATATTTTTCTTTTCAAGCATATTTTATTTTATATGAAAATAGCAGACATTTCCACCAGCATGTGTTTTGTGAAGTGGGAAAAGTTCTGCTATCTGCTTAATAATTGCTTTTTGGATGGTGAACTGATTGCTACACACATCGCTAGAGGAATTTCCGGCATCAGATTCACAGAGCTGGTGCTCTGGGGCCCCTCGGGACATGGATTCCAGGTGGGGAGGATTCCAGGCAGGGGATATATCCCCTTGGCCATCTCCATCACTCACCCCATCCCATAGTTGTGTGGCACTTGTTAGCTGCTAAACTTGACACTTGGGAATACCACCAGCCCTGGCCCAAGGCCACCCCTAAACAAAAGCAAGACCCTGCCCCCATGAACGCACCATCCAGGGCTCCTCAAGCTCAGCTGTTCACACAAGTGACCAGAGGGTCTTGTGGAAATGCAGATTCTGACCCCAGGGCTCACAGGTGGAACCTCAGCACCTACAGTTCCAGCCGGTTCCCAGTGATGCCGGTGCTGCAGGTCCGTGCACCACACGAGGCACCGAGAGGCAAAGATAAAATACTTTGTTCTGCAAGAGCAAACACTTCAGCACATGAGTGATCAGAGAGGGTCTCCCAAGGACCTCACAAAAGGGGGTGGGGTGGGGGGGTTGGCGTTGTAGTGCAGCAGGTTAAGCCACCACCTGTGACACTGGCATCTCATATGAGTGCTGGTTCAAGTCCCAGCTGCTCTGCTTCTGATCTAGCTCTCTGCCAAAGCACCTGGGACGGCAGCAGAAGATGGCCCAAGTACCTGGGCCCCGGCCACTCATGCGGGAGACCCAGATGGAGTTCCAGACTCGTGGCTTCAGCCTGGGTCAACCCTTGCAAATGGCTACTGCAGCCTTTTGAGGAGTGAACCCAGTGGAAAGAAGATCCCCCCATAACTGCCTTTCAAATAAATATATATATATATATATATATATATATATATATATCTGGGGCTTGGAGAGGCAGAAGTAGCTCTAAAGGGAAGAGATGGGCACTACTGGGACTGTGCAGAAAGAACACGTGTCAGAGGCTGCTGAGCAGAGCAGAGCTGCTAGAACAGGAGGCAGGTACGGATGTGGAGGAGGGGCCTGGGAAGGGAGGCTGGGAACAGTCGATGAAAGGCTCTGGACGTGGAGCTGAGACGCTTGGCTTTAATCCTGCAGGAGTGAAGTCTGACATGATTTAGATGTGATGTTTCCCAGAGCTCAATCTGACACTGAGCGCACAACCAGAAGAAAGCCCGGCAGCAGGGAAGCCCAGGAGGCTGCTGTAGCCCTGCAGGTAAGAGGGCCGTGCTGCCTCAGACCAGACCTGCCTGTGACGAGCGGAAAGGGGTGGCCGGGAGTCATGGTGCTGTTAGCGGTTGCCTAGGGTTATTGAAGGGATAAAGTAGGCAAGAGGGGGGAAATGGAATCCAAGATCACACACACGATGAGTGGGGGCTGGGAGGCACCACCAGCAGAGCCTGAGGTCCCAGAGGAAAAAAAAAAAACCTGGCTTAAGGGGAAGAGGAATCCCCCACTTTAGTCCCAGGAGTCGGAGATAACTGTGGCGCTCCCACATAGAGGCGCTGGGCGGGCAGGCAAGGCCACTGGAGCTCAGTGGGGCAACACAAGCAGGCAGGATTTGGGTGTGTTTCCCAAAGGAGGGAGGGGAATGCCCAGAGGGGAAGACAGATGAGGCAAGCCGTAAGGTGCAATACCTACAGTTACAGGTAGGAGGAGAGTGCATGCACGCAAGAAGGGAGGAGCAGTGGTTAAAAGTAGGGGAGAAGTGGGCTTTTAGCCTAGTGGTTAAAACACTGTGAAGACGCGTCCCACATTGGAGTGCCTGGCTCAACCTGGACTCCAGTTTCCACCTAATGCATACCCTGGGGGGCAGTTATGGTGGTTCAAGTAACTGGGACCTTGTCACCCACAGTGGGGGAACCTAGATTGAATTCCAGCTCCAAGCTTTGGACTAGTCCAGTCCTGGCTATTGTGGGCATTTGGAAAGTGAACCAGCAGACAAATGGGAGCTCTGTCTATTTATCTGTTTGCCTTAAAAAAAAAAAAAAAAGTAGGCCAGAGAAGATGCCATAAGTGAACAGATGGCCAATTTGGCGACTCTACAACACCCTGATGTTCAGACCAAGGAGAGGCCTCCCAGTCCAGGATGCAGGAGGGAGGCCAGGAGATACCCTGACTCTCTAGGGGCAGGGGAAGCCCAGGGCTGAGAAGGAGCACAGTTTGAAAGGGAAGCAGAAGTTGCAGTGGGGGAGAGGGGGCTGGAACCCCTGGGGAAGGTCTGGGCTGCAACAGGATCCCTAGTGCCTTATTCCAGCTCAGTCCTAGCACAGGAAGGGCACAACACCCACACACATGCGCACACACACACACACACACACACATGCACCTGCACACCTGAGTGGCTACGGAACTCCCAGGGCAGAGCTGAGACGGTAGGGGAGAAGTCAAAGGTTGGGAGCCAGATTGCTGCTCAGCGCACAATTTATCCTTCCACTGAGACCCTTTGCAGAGTGAGCAGGGGCACAACTAACAATCACACCATACCACAGTTATGAGTTAGGACTGTCCCAGCCCAACCCAGCCATATGGTCACCCCAGCCACGGGGGATACTGGATTCCAATAAGACGCCCATCTGGTTCCTCTGCCTCCCTTGCCAGATGAGAAGGGACACGCAAGCTCATGCTGAGAGGCAGAGGCCTGGCTGAGGGTGCCGGTGGGAGGGCTTGATCACCGACTCCCGGTAGGGGCGGCAGCACCACGGACAGCGGCCGGCGCGCTGCCTGACACCCCGCCTCTAGCCCAGCCGCCTGCGGCCCTGATCAATATTTCATCGGGGAAAGGGCTCCGGTTACCAGCCCCGCGCCGGGCCGGAAGGCGCCGCCGCGCCCTCGGTCTGCCCTAGAGACCCTCTTTGAGAACCCAGCACAGTGGCTTCTCCACCCCCACGCAGACACCGCCCCTTGGAAGGCCACTGCATTCTGTGTACCCTTTCCAGCTACAGACCCGTGTGCATGCCACACACCTCCTCTTTGCCCCTGAGACACACCAGGGAGCCAGACATAAGCTGTACAAATAATACACACAAAGCAACAGACACACCCCACACCCAAGCTAGCAAGGCACCAGACCGGCAGGCAGACACAGATACATAGACACGCAAATACACATCACAGTCACACTACATGGAAATGTAGACCCCTGAGGTTCCCACACACATCACACAGCAGATACCCTGCACACGCAAAGTCACAGAAACTGTGTTATAGAGACCACACACACCTCATGTGACAATACTTTCAGCACCCCCCCCACACACACACACATAATGCCTTCACAGAGACCTCAGACACTCAACAAGGATACAGGATCCACTCTGTCCAGGACTGCCCCCACCCCCACCCCAGGCACTGTCCTGGTACCCAGGCCACATCCTCACAGTGAGCAATGCGCTGGGGAAAGGGCAGATAGGACTCTCTCCCTCCCATCTCTGCCTTGGCCCTGGTCCCCAGCCCTGTGGCTGAACCCACTGTGTCCACTAGGGCTCCTGGGATCTGTCCTAGTGTCCAGGGGCAGGCAGGGCACCAAGAGGTGGAGAAAGCAGGAACAGGGACTTTTGAGACTTCAGAGCCTAGGGCATGAAGCTCCAGGGACAGCCTGGCCCTCACCTGCAGCTCCCAAAGCTTCCATGCTCTCTGGGACTCTGGGCATCTAGGAAGCCCTGAGGCCCAGCTGTGCCTGGGGACCAGAGGAACCACGGAATCTGTAGCTCCAGCCACCCCAGGAGCGGTGCAAAGACCATGACATACACCAAACAACAACTGGCCTCAGAGATAAGGGGGCATCCTACCCCCACCCGTGCACCCAATTCCAGCAGCACCCCTCTCAAGCAGGTTATAGGAACAGAGGCACAACTTCTCCTTCCTTCAGGACAATCGCACCAGGGTACAGGCTTGGGCTTGTGTGAGCAGAGGAGAAGCAGAGAGGCACAGAGCAAGGAGAGGCCCCCAGACTCAGCAGGTGGGTGGAAGGAACCTTCAGGATCTACTCTAGGCGACAGTCCACATCTCTGACACCCCAGACCACACCCCACTTACGACTCACCCACGCAACACCGCATGCCACTCAACAATTTCTGCCATGGCTACTTTTAACTTCAACGCATCTATTTTTAATAGAAATGGTATTGCTACTGTAAGTGAAAAGCCAATATCACATTTTAATAAATAGAAAGGGCCAGTAAGATAAATACAGTGAAAAAGAAAGCTATGCTATGAAATCTTAGCTGTGTGGAGTGGCCAGCCAAAGCTGCCAGCCTCGTCCGAGATCTTTCTCGGTTAGAAAGTGGGGACAGAAAGTGTTAGGAAGTTGTTCAAGACACACTAGCAACTGACATTTTCTCCCTGAGCCAATCTTGGACTTGCCAGAGCTTAAAAGAACGAGCTTCCTCACCACGCGAGCCAGTGTCACTCAACATGAGTCACTGACCGTCACCGCGGTCCTGCTGAGGGTAGCAGTGTACACTCCGGGGAGCTGTGGGCCTGCCTGCCTCTTGCTGAAGCCTGGGCCCCCTGGCCAGCTACTACCTGGTTGCCACAGCCCATCTGGTAATAACCACCCTTGGGAAACTGCTCAGTTCTTAGTCACAAATTGGCATCAGAGCCCCCATCCAATATGAGCCTCATGGCAGGAATTGTCACCCCCATTTTTGAACGAGAAAAGTGAGGCTCAAAGGTGGAAGAGATGTGTCCAAGGCCACAGGACCATGCACTTGCTGTTCCTTCAACTTGGGATGCCTCCCCACCCTGGTTTTGTCTCCCTGCAGAATGTCCTGTATTCCGCAGGGTGGGCTCAGCTGGCATCTTCCACAAGGAGGGTGGATCCACGAGGAGGAGAACCTTGGCTCCCACCCACCTGCCTTTTCTATTCTACCCATTTCCCCTGCCTTGCTGTTGGGAGCCCTTGCTCTGGGTTGACGGAGCGGTGGGGCCAGAGGAAGAGTGGTGACTGGGGATCTGCCCGTGAGGCCCTCCTAACCCCGATGGGCAAGTGAGTAGGTAGCTGAGGGTAAAATCCATGAGTAGCTTTCATTCTGGAGTCACTGTGCTGTGCGCTCCTAGCCTATGGATGCCACCTCTCTGAACCTCAGTTTCCTTGTTTGTTAAATGGGGACAGTGGACATGCCCATGTTACGGGGTGTGAGGATTAAATGAGATGATGCATGAACATGGCACACAGTAAGTGATCAAAACTGTTTAGTACTTGGGATGTACAAAGTCGATATGGGTGTAGAATGCCTGACTGGGGAAACGGGTAGGTGTGTGATGGGTTTGCACTGAGGAAAGGAAATGAGTGAAGTTTAGAGAATGAATAAGTTTGCTAAGGAAAAGCTTTGACTGCTCAAGCCTCCCTCTCCCCCTCCCCATTCCAAAGCAAGGTAAGGAAGTTTAGGCGCTCGCTCGCTCTCTCTCTCTCTCTCTCTCTCACCCTGCTCAGGCCTCTGAGTTACCTGTGACAGGTTCTTCAGAGCCTGCCTTGTGCACTACCGCCCCAGGAAGACTCCCAGTTTAGTCACAACTCCAGGTGCCCTTTCTCCAGATGAAAGGCTGGGGCTCAGACCCAAAATGCTGCACCCACCTGGCACCTTAGGGACTCCAGCGGACGTCTTGGCATACTTGGCCAGCTAACAGAGATGCCCTTTCTCTGAGGTTGCACCAGTAGCCGTGTTTGCATGGCTGACTGTGATCCTTTCCCACAGGCCACAGCTGATTGGACTACAGTGGGCACCTGACCCTCTCACAGCCAATCGGATCCTCTTCTGGGAGTTTGAGGTTGCATCAGTCATGCCCTGAGTTCCATTTTTGAATCTGGCTAGAACCAAGGGACATAATACAGGAACCACAGGTGGCCTAAGGACCAGGAAGGCAGAGAAATCCAGTCTGCGGTGACAGAAAGGCAAGAGTGGCCAGGAGGGCACACAGAACGGCTGCTTCGAGTTCTTCTGGCTTTCCAAACCCTACCTTCTCCTCAGTTCCCAGGAATCCTTGTCCTCATTAAAAAACAAAACTAAGCAAAGCAAAAATCTCCTTTATTATTGAAGCTGGTTTGACTGGGTTTCTGTATATAAGCAAAGACCTAATTAAGACAGGAGAGAAGTTGGGAGCTAGAGGTACAAAGATAAACAATCTTGAAAAAAAAAAAAGTTACTGTGCTTGCACTGGAGGAACCAGCAAGGAAGAGAGATAGACCCCCGAAGGGGCGTGGCCATGAGCCTGCGGGCGACTGGCCAGGGAGGTGGAAGGCGCTTCCGGGGGAAGGTGGCAGCTGAGCCCATGCGGAATACAGGACGTTTTCCAGGGAGACAAAGCCGGGGTGGGGAGGCATCCCGAGCAGAGGGAACAGCAAGTGCAGACGCACAGAGGCGCAAAACAGCCTGGCATGCTACAGGAACTGCCGGGAGTTCAAAGAGTGGCAGGGAAGCAGGGGAGATGAGACGGGGCAGATCACAACGGGCTTTGAATATCATGATAAGAAGCCGAGGCCTTTTCCTGGCAGCAATGGGGAGCTATTGAAGTATTTTAAGTAGCAGGGGGTGACAGGGTCAGTTCTGTTTTGGAGGGATCGCTTTGGGCTGTGCACAGGGAGGACTGGGAAAGGCAGGTCCGGAGGCAGAGAGCCCGGCGAAGACATTGCATGGCAGCAATGGCTGGTCCCTTCCTTCATTCACCAGACAGCTCACTGCGCACCTACTGTGTGCCAGGACTGGGCAGAACAGCCTTTCCGACCTCACAGAGCGCGCAGTCCAGCAGGTAAGCGAGCAACCGTAAAGCAATACCAGTGCCCTGAAGAAGGGCCAGGTCCCATGGAGGTGGGGGGAGGCGGGCGGTTCCCCGGCGGAAGCGACAACGTGCAAGCTGGTGCTGAGCTGGTGTCTGCCTGAAGGATAAGTAGGAGTTGGCAGGGCTGAGGAGGGGGTGTGCGTTTCAGGACTGGGGACAACATGTGTGGAGTCCAGCAGCCAAGGGAGAGGGAGAAGGGTACAAGATGCTACAAAAAGGTAGGCAGGACCAGATCACACAGAGCCTTGGAGACGACGTCAGTGAGTCTGGAGTTTATTCTAAGAAGTCCTGGATGTTTTAAGCAGGGATATGACACAATCAAATGTTTGGCTTTATTAGATCATCTGGCTACAGCATGCAAATGGCATGAAGTAGGGCAGGAGAACAAAAGACAGGTAGGCGGCAGAGGTAGCAGGCCGGGGGAGAGCCCACAGGGGCCTGGCGGGGGGCAGCGGGCAGGAGGAGCCCACAGACTCCAAAGAGAACCAGCAGGACTGGCTGAGGATTGGCTGTAGGATGTGGGGGTGAGGGAGAGGGAGGTGTCCAGGAGAACTTGCAGCTTCCCAGATTGAGAAGTGGGCGGATGATGGTGCCGGAGAGGAGCCGGGGACCTGGAGGCACAGCAGAGGTGGGCGGGGGGAGCCGGGGCCCTGGGCTCTGCACCTAAGGCTGATTGCCTGTGTGAGACATCTGAGGGTGGTCCAGGGGACCTTCAGAAGGGATCATTAAAGTCAAGAAGGTGAATGAGATGACCTGGTGGTGGGGAAGAAGCAGGGACTACCGTGAGAAGGGGAGGGTGGGGTTCAGGCAGTTCCGAGGAGCCACGGCCACAGCGAGACCCGAAGACTGAGGGCCCAGGAGCTCTGAGCTTGGGAAATCAGAACCACAAAATCCAAAGGTCAGCTTCTCTCAGCCCCAGAACAACTGGCTCTGGCTCCCCATCTCCTGGCCAAGCATCACCCACCCACAGAGAAGACACTGTTCCCTTCTGCTCTGTACCTTTGTCCCCTCCGGGGAAACTGCACCTGGTCCTCCAGGCACTGCCTCCCAGGCGATGCCCTGGCCCAGGCCTGCACTCTGCAGTTGAAGCCCAGCCTCTTGAAGCTGCGTGACCGGCCACATAACCTCCGTGTCCCCATCTCTACAATAGAGACGATGATCGTACCTACCTCACAGGGCTGGCTGAAGATGTGTATGTAAAGTGCTTAAACTAGCACACAGTAAGCACTAAATAAATGTTGCTATTATTAACATCCACCCACCTCGGGACAGTTAGTCATGCCCTCCACCTTGTGCGTCCTCCTCTCGGGCCCTCCATGCCTTTTCCTTCCCCTACCCGATTTGTGGGTTACATAATGCGCAGGGCCCAGTGTGCGAGGGAAAAAGCAGGAACCCGTGTTCCAAAGTATCAAAAATTTCACGATGGTGACAGCAGAACATTCCACCAAGCATGGATCCTTCTAGGCACAAGACCCCATGTGACCACAGTCTTGAAGCCCTAGGCCTGACGCAGGGTCAGTGCCACCCGCATGCAGTAGCCAAAAGGCTGTGGGCATTGTACTGTGGCTTTGATTCCCAATCAGAACTTCACTTTGTCCTTCCCAAAGAGGGAGAAACCATGGTCAGTGACGCTGTGCCTTGCCAAAGGTCACCCAGCACAGGTACAGCAGAACTAGGATGTACACACAGGCCAGCCTGTCTCTCGCTCTGTGGCTTCCCCAGGGAGGTTGGGAGAACCTGGTCCCAAGGGCCGAGCTGAGATGCCGTTCAGCCCCAAGAGAAGGAGCTGGAGGGACTGGGACTGGCCCCTTTCCCTCCCGGGGTGAGCCGTGTAAACAACCTAAACAACCGTTCCCTGGGTGCCAAGGCTGCTGTGCACAGGGGAGGGGGTAGGAGAAGGCAGAAGTCCCTGGGGAGAAGCCTCAGCCGAGGGCCACAGGCCCCAGCCCCTACTCTGGAAACCTGGCCTGGCCTCCTCTGCTTAAAACCCTCTGGGGGCCGCTGCTGGCCTCGGTATAAACTCCAGCCTTCAGCATCCAGCTAGACCAGGCCGGCCTGGCCTGGCTGTCCGGGCTTGCCCCGTCCTCCCCTCCCCCACTGCTTCTGTCCTCCCACAACTGCATGGCACCTCTCACACCTCAGCCAGGAGAGCACCGCCAGGGACAGGTTTTGGAGCTTCCCTTTCCACACTTGTCACAGGTGTCATTACCTGCTCTGGGTCATGCCCCCGCCAGGATGCCAGCTCCCCGGGGCAGAGGGTGACGGCTTCCAGCGCTTGGTCTAGGGGAGGGACCCAGGGACTGACTGCCCCCTCCTGCAACAGAGGCAGGGGCGGGGCGTTCTTTCCCCCTTCTCTCCGTTCCTCCCCAACTCTCTTCTCCTTGTCCATGCATCTTACAGTCAAGGTCTGCGGAGCCCATGCCGGCAAAGGGAAGAGCCCCCGTGGCAGGTGCTGCACGGCCGCCTCCTCCGTGGCCTTTCCTCGCCACCTTCCTGGGTGGGGCCGTGCTCATGTCAGTCATTTCTGCTCTTCCAGAGAAAGGCTCTGGCGTGGAGGCCATCCGCCTGAAGTGCTACCAGGCTAGCAGTGAAAGACACAGCACTTGAACCCTGCGCTGTCTGATGCCCACGTGTCTGGTCTCTTCTCTGCCCCAGGCCACCCAGTCCCTAGGACTCACTGTTCACCTGCAAACAGAGTGCCACTCTTTCTAGCCGCCACCCCCAGTCTACTGACACCCCAGCGGGCGCAGTCCCCATTGGGTCAGCAGTTTGCCATTGTAGCAGACCCCACTGCTAGAGAGAGACCAGTGCAGACCACCCCTCCCCTGGGTCACCAAAATACCAGTGTGGGAGAAATACCCCCAAGTCAGCCAGATACGAATAGGGGGACACCCCCTTGGGAGCAAAACGCCAGTACAGGGGATGAACCCTACACTAGCAGGAGAGATATCCTTGTAGCCAGCAAAAGGCCAAGTGAGAGGCGCTTCCCTCCGCCTGGGCCCATGACATGGGCAGAGGGTGCCCAGAGAGCCAGTCCGTCCTCCAAGGTGGTGCTCCCAGGTGGGAGGAGGCACTGGGGCTGCGGTTGCCTGGGGGCAGACTCAGGTGAGAGCTCCTGCATGGTGCTAATGAAATCAACCACCAGCCTGCCCCCCTTCCCCAGGGACCCTCCAGGCTCCAGCTGATGCAATGCCCAGGCCCAGTAATTGTTTTCTTCCCTCCTTAAAGGGCCAGCTGCTATTGCAGCTGCCGACATGGCCCAGGCCCCTGACAGACCCCACAGAGCTCAGCACCTGGGCAGGGGGAGGAGGAGTCCAGAGGGTGGCAGCTTCGGGCCTGGGCTCCACTGAGTAAAATCCAATTAATGTCCAGAGAGCAGAAGCCCCGGGGTGAGCAAGGAAGGAGGGAGAGAGAATAGTTAAGACAGTGACACAGACCACATGCCCCGAGGGAAGGGACTGTGTTCCCTGCTGGGCCCCCAGCACCTGCCTCCCGCCTGCCTGCCCCAGCAAGTGCTTGGCTCCTGAGGTCAGCAGTTGCCCAGGGAGCCCTGCTCTGTGCCAGGCACCAACCTCAGCAGCTCAGATCCACCACGATCACCGACTGCTCCCAGCAGACCCAGCCGGTGCGGCCGTTTTACTGAAAGATACTCAGAGAGGGGAAGTGACTTCCTGAATATCACACAGCCAGAAAGTGGCAGAGCCTAAGTTTGAAGCCAAGTACAACCAACCCTGCAAAGAGCAAGGTAAATGTGGAACCCCAGGGCTGCAAGACCCTAATTCAGCCAGTGTGGCACAAAGGGCATTGCAGGGGTCTCTGGGCCCTAAACAAACTCTGAAGACATGGTGCTTGGATTCAGGACAGGTTGTACGGGCCCCCTCCCATCCCCACGCCCAACCTGAGAATGTCCCCTTAGGCTGCCACATACCCCCAGGGACAGTTGGCAGCTGCCTGATTACAGACTAATTGGTGGCTGGCAGGGACTCTGAGGATGGCCTGTTAACTGTGACCAGGCTCAACCCAGAAAAACCCGCTTGCCACCACTTCAGACCCCAAACCCAAGGACCCCAGGCTGAAGAAGTCGTCATGGGTAGAGCACCGGACCTTCCTCCCCACTCCCAGACAAGGGTGTGAGATCAGGGCTCCACACTGCCATTCACCCAGACCCCCAAGCAGGCCCAAAGAGCCACATTCAAACAGCTCCCAAGGGGCAAGGCCAGCCAGCGCCCCTTGTTCTCTGGCCTTGGGTAAGGCATTGCCACCCCCTCCAGGGCCACGAGAACCATGGACCCTCTCAGGCCCCAGGACACTGTGGGGGAAAAAGACAAACCCAGTGCTCAGGGCTGGTGATGTACGGTGTGTGATGTGCGCATGGGGGCGGCCGTGGTGGGAGATTTGGACATCTTCTTGCTCACCAGGAGGACAGTGCCCCCAGCCTCCTGGTCGCCTGCCCCCCACGCCCCATCACCTCCTCTGGTCCAGGCAGCCAAGGGAAGAGAAGACGCCCAAGTCTCCCACCAGGGGTCCTCCCTGCACCTCGAACTCCCCACCATGCTCCTGAGAGGCTGCCTTTCCCAGCTTCGCAGATGCTGCCCCTCGCTCCCACCCTCGGGCTGGAGCGACACCATCCCTTTTCTTTCGTGGGCTGGGGAGGTCCTCTGGGCACCACGGTGGTGTCAGGTTGGGTGGAAAAAGTGGCCGCTTCCCAGCCAGGGCACAGGCAGCAGGGAGGAAGGCAGGCTGCCTTCCAGCTCCCTTTCCAGGAGGGATTTTAAGCACTTTCCAAAAAGGCCATGCGAGGCAATGCTGTTGAAGCCAGGGCCCCAGGAGCTCTGAGCATCAGCAAAGAACTCAAGACTGGGAGGCCCATACCCCATTTTCCAGGCCCTCCTCCATGCGCCCCTCTCCCACCTTAGCCCCTGTCCCCGAGCCATCCCACATACTGCGCCCTTCCCTGGCCCCGGCCCCCCGCCCCCGCCCCAGACCCTGCACACTCGCATCCCCACGCCGCGCTTCACACCCAAGTCCCCCTCCCCCCGTGAACCCCCCCGGACCTCTGCAGCCCCCTCCCCACGTCCACTCCCAGGCGGGCAAGGCCTACCCACTTACCCGGAGGTGAGGCCGGGGTCCAGACAGGGAGGGGGGGCTCACAGGCCGAGGCGGCTCCGCAAGGCGGGGCAGGTGCTGCCCCGGGACCCCGCCCCGCGGACCCGGCGGTAGGCGCGGCCCGGCCCCAGGCGGGCGCGGACTCCAAGGGGGTAGGGACGCGGGGCGGGGAGGGGCGGCGAGAGAAGCTCACGGGGGCATCGCCCGCCACCGCGCCGGGCAGCTCCGCTCCGCCCGCCTGCGCTGCCGGCTCCGCAGCCGCCACCGGTCTCAGTCGCCGCCGGGTGCAAAGCCCAAGCCCGAGGCTGGCGGGAGGCGAGGAGGGAGGCGGGGCCTGGAGGGGGCGGGGCCTCTGGCTGTGGGCGGGTCTAGGGCGGGGCCAATGGGGGCCGGGACTTTGTGGTGGGCGGGGCCTGGAAGAGTCGGAAGAGTCTGGATTTGTCTGGCCAGGGGCGACTTATAGGAGCAAGGCCTTGCATAAGTGGCCCTGGGGACGCCCGAATCCGCTCCTTGTCCCTAGAGTGCTCTTGGGCCCTCCCGTCCCCCGCTCCCTCTGTTCCCTCTCCACCTGTGCTTTCTCATTCTTCCTCCCCTTTGGGCACCCCCAAGACCTCACGGACAAACGCGGTGCCCACTTGCCCTGCCCCGCACCACACCCAGGAGAGTAGGGGGTAACTCACCAACACCGAGTTTCACAGAGGAACCAGCAAGCTCTGAGATGGCAGAGGCTAGCTCCAGGGTGCGCTATGAACAAAGACTTTTCCATGTCTTCTAGACCAAAGGCCAGGCAATCCACCCGTGTCCTGCCCTGAGACCAGGGCTTCTCCTGGGACAGTGATTGTCAACCCACAGAGGCTTGGGGCCCCAGGGGACATTCGACAGTGTCTGGAGACATTTTTGGTGTTCACGGTTGGGGGGTTGCTCCTGGCATCTGGTGAGAAGAGACCTTGGCTGCGGCTGAGTACCGCGCATGGTACAGGGCAGTCCCCGCACCCAGGAATCGCGCCTGGCACCTGCCTCCGTGCACCTCCGCAGGAACACCTTGCGTGCCGGGTTCCTCTGCACCTGGGACTTGTGGGGGACACCATGTGAGCACAAAGTCTCCCCTCTGGCCCTGCCTGCCCCCAGCTTGCTGTGGGTAACCCTGCTCAGTGCCGTCAATTCTGCTCGCTTCTGGCAAGGTCTGGTCTTGTTAATACTGAAGACAGGAACACAGTAGTCTCCCTTCTGAGGGCATGCGTTTATTTATTTATTTATTATAAATTTTATTTATTTGAGAAGTAGAGTTACAGAGAGGGAGAAACAGAGAGAGCTCTTCCATCCGCTGGTTCACTTCCCAAATGGCTGCACCGGCTGGTCCAGGAGCCAAGAGCTTCTTCCAGGTCTCCCAAAAGACTTGGGCCAAGGACTTGGGCCATCTTCTACTGCTTTCCCAGGCCCTGGCAGAGAGCCCCTGAGGGCACTGATTTAAATATGAATGGAGGAGGGGGAATTACTGGGATTGAAGGAGGCTCCTGGGGACAGCTGGCTGTGTCTTCCTGGGTCCTCATCCTAGCTCCTCCCTCCCCTCTTGGCCTGTAAGAAGGAAGAACTGAGGCCCTGCAATGTGAAGAACGAAGCCGGACCCCATAACTGGACACAGCTTATTTGTTAAAATCTGCAATTGCAGTCAACAGCGCGCCTAGCCTGGCCCTGGGGCCAGGGCAGCAGGGAGGCAGGACCAGGCCAGGGACGTGCAGGTGGAGGTGGACAGGGCAGAGCCTGGGGGGACGTGGGAGACGAGAGAGGTTCCGGGTTCCCTCTGCGCTCCTGCCTCGGCCCTGTTCCTTTGGAATTACGGTCCCTTTGCACATCTAATGAGAATGTGGAACTTTCTCTCCGGAGAAATGTGAAAATGTACCTTGTGCTTCTAATTTCAAGGACGCCAAAGCTCCAACTTGGCTTCCAGAATGATGGGGAGGGGGGTTACGTGCATATAGAAGAATAAACACGCAGGGGAAAGACTCTAGAAAACAGTGCTGAAAAGGGATTCGCCTTTCTTGATATTAAAACATGCTCTAAAGTCAACACAGTGAAAGCAACATGTCACTGAAGCAGGACTGGACAGAGCCGTGGATGGATCGAGCCACACAGTGGGATTCAGTGTGTGATAAAGACAGAACTTCACATAAATGGGGGAGGAGATAGGGCTTTCTGTAAGTGGATTAAATAATTGGCAAGTCATTTGGGAAAATAGAAGAAAACTGTGTCTTTATCCTACACTGAAATAAATTGCAGTTGGAGCACCATGTTTAAATAATAACACCATAATGTGCCCCTAGAAAACATGAGTGAATTTTTAATAACCTTGGAGATGGAGAAGACTAGGCATGCTGAAATCCAGAAGTCCTAGGGGAAAGTATCAATAAATTTGGCCATAAGGGTGGACGTTCTGACTTAGCAGTGAGGACTCCACTTGGGATGCCTATGCGCCACATCAGAGTGCCTGGGTTCAAGTCTCCTCTCTGCTCCTGATTCCAGCTTCCTGATCGTGCGCCCAAGGAGGCAGCAGATACCTGAATTGAGTTCTAGGCTCCTGGTTTGGGGCTGGCCCAGAGCAGGCTGTTAAGGGTGCATTTGGGGAATAAGCCAGTGGGTGGGCACTCTCTCAAATAAATAAATCAAATTTTAAATTTGACTATAAAAATTCTATACAGAGGAAATTATCATAACCAAGTTTGAAGACAAATGACAAACTGGAAGTGAATCCAGGTTTCCTCCTGCATTTCCCCCACCCCCCTAAACCCACCTCCATCCCCATTGGCCAGCCCTTCCGTCAAGCCAAGAAGGGGAGAAGCAGGAGGAACAGTTACAACTGTAAAAACTGAGACCGAGCAGTCACACTGGCTCCTCCCAAGGCGCCCTGGCTGGCGCCCACCTGTTCAGAGGCTGGGAAGCCCCGGAAATCCCAGCCAGGCCATCTGGGTCCACAGCAGGTGCCTTAGCACGGTGGAGCCAGAGCCCGCCAGGGAGACTGCTCACCACTTCCCTCGCGTGGCCATCTTGGGAACTGCAATCCTCGGTTCCTGCTCATGCTCGTTCTTGGCATGAAGTTGAATATTTTTTCTTAAATAACAGCCAATTTTTTGAGGAAGCAAACGACGTTCCAGGAATTACGTCCAATTCCTAACACAGAGTATTTCTTCTGATGCTCAAAACAACTCTTCCGGTAGATCCACTGGGCTAACATCTCCATTTGACAGTCGGGGAAACAAACTGAAGCTTGAGAGAAGTGGCATCCAATTTCTAAGTGCTGGCACCTGGATTTAATGTCCCGTTCCTGGCCCTAGTTCTTGATATGATAAAGCCGAGTCCTTGGGGGAAATTCAATAAAACTTTTTTTGAGGTTTACTTTGACTTGGGCCATGTGCCAGGCACTGGGGATTCAAAACTGAGAGCGGTTATTAAAGGAGACAGGCAGAGAAACATGCCTGGAATGGTGAATCCTGCAAAGGAAGGTGTGGGGGGAGCAGGAGGGACCCGGGGCGATGTCCTCGGAGTTTGAGGGCAGGATGAAGGGGTAGGGGGCACTGAGGACTGGGGAGGAGGGCAGTTCAGGGGAGCGGCGGCGATCTCTGTGCCCAGAGTTCAGGCAAAGGTTGGGGGTAAGGGTGGATAAAGTGACCCAGGACACAGCTAAGGAGTTTGAGCGTGAAGATTTGGGGAGACTTTTCCGTGTTTCCATCGACTTGGTCAGGGGCTCTCTGCCCGCTCCCAGATGCTCCGGCTCCAGCGCAAGATACTGGCTAACTGTGTAAGCCAGAACCCAGGAGTCACTCTTGGCCCCTCCCTCATCTCCACCCACTTAATGACCAGGGCCTGCCCATCTGCCTCCCGAACACCTTCCAGGCTATCTGCTGCTTTCCAGCCCAGCCCAGCCCCCACCCACCCCCGCCGCCTCGCCATGCCCTGTTCAGCTGCTGTCAGGGGCTCCATCTCACCACCTCAGATCCATGGGATAGAAACCTTCCGGAAACCTGACCACAACTCCTCTCCTACTGAAAACCCCATCACAGATTGGTGTCGGGGGAGGATGGCTCCAGGATGCTCCAGGGGCACCAAACTCTGGGATGATCAAGTCCCTTACAAGATGGCACAGTAGGAATATTTGCATGCATGTTTAACTTTTTAAAAAATTATTTTTATTTACGGGAAAGAGTTAGCCAAACTACTGGCTCACTCCCTAAGTGCCTACAACAGTCAGGGCTGGACTAAGCCAAAACCCAGAGTCTGTAATGCGGCTTGGCTCTCCTGTGTGCGTAGCAGGGCAAGTACTTGCGCCCTCATCTGTTGCCTCCCACAGCGAACATTAACAGGCAGCTGTAATCAGGAGTGGAGCCAGGACTTGAACCCAGGTCCTTCAATACAGAGTGCAGGCATCCCTAACAGCGTCTACACCACTGCACCCCACACCCACCCTCTTGTATACTTTTTTTAAAAAATATTTATTTGTTTATTTGAGAGGTAGAGCTACAGACAGAGAGAGGGAGAGACATAGAGCAAGGTCTTTCATCTGCTAGTCCACTCCCCAAATGGCCATCACAGCCGGAACTGTGCTGATCCGAAGCCAGGAGCCAGGAGCTTCTGCTGGGTCTCCCATGCAGGTGCAGGGGCCCAAGGTCTTGGGTCTTCTACTGCTTTCCCAGGCCATAGCAGAGAGCTGGATCAGAAGAGGAGCAGCTGGGACTTGAACCGGTGCCCATATGGGATGCTGGTGCCGTAGGCGGAGGCCCAGACTACTACGCCATGCTCTGCTTTGTGTCGAAGGATCCTGCTCCCTGCAAACTGCATTTCCTGGCCTTCTCTTTCCAACAAACTCCTGTCCGATTCCGACAACGGGGAGTACAAGTGGGAAACTGATAGTCTAGAGAAGGCATGCAGGAGGAGCGGTGGGACCATTGTTCTCTCAGCCTCTGCCGCAGTCTCTGGCCACAGCTGCCGGTTCTGGGCTCGAGGGCCTTCTGCATTTCCAGCTGTTGTGGTGGTGGCCATGGCCAGGGGTCCCAGCAGGGCTGGCAGTACAGAGGGGTAGCAAGGAGCAGCTGCAGGTTCCAGTGACCTCTGGCACTCCTGTGTCCCATGGCGTGAGCAACAGGTGCACTTCTGGGTCAGAACGCCATGCTGTTCGATCCTCCTGGCCTTGGGGCGGTAGAAGACTCCTGCGGTACTAATGTGCACCTGCCCTTTCTGCTCCTCTGAAATAAGCCCTCTCAGTGTGCAACTGCAAGGCATCTTCCCTTCCATTGTCTTCACCTGACTGACAGGTGTTGCCCTGGCCATTGTCAGGTGGACTGCCATGGAGTCCTTCCTTGGTAGTGCTGTGTGCGGCAGCTGCGCTGGGAGAGGCCGTAAGAGCAGACACTGAGCTCTCAGCTGGGGCCTTGGGAAGGGAGTGAGGGCAGGATGCGGAGCAAGCACAGGTCTTGAAGCTCCTACTCTCTGCTCCCTCCTCACCCACCCACACCTGGTAGCATTGTGCTATGGGGAGAGCTCCCTGCTTGCTTCCCAGGGTCACCTGTCTCTGGGTTGTGACTGGAAGGGGTGGGCTCTGGCAGGACCAGGTGGAGGGCAGCAATGGGCATAGTTGGCAAAAGGGCCCAAACCAGAGGAGCCAGCAAAGGATGTCCTCGCCACGGAGCAGAATCTAGGAAGGACAAAGAGCAGAGGCTATTACCTCCACTGCTGCTTTAAAAACTTATTATTTATCTGTTTGTTTATTATTTATTTATTTAACTTATTTGAAAGGCAGAGAAAGAGAGAGAATGAGAGCGAGCGCTCTGTCAATCTGTTCATTCACTTCCCAAATGCCTACAACAGCCAAGAGTGTTGCTGAAGCCAGGAGCCAAGTACTTGAGCCATCACCTGCTGCCTCCCAAGGTGTGTATCAGCAGGAAGCTGGAATCAAGAGTGGAGCTGGACTCGAACCCAGGCCCTCTGATGTGGACGCAGTCACGCAGAGCACCTTAACTGCTGTGCCCAGTGCTGGCCCTGGTTTCTAGTGGTGCTTGTGGAGGGACAGAATGGTGCTTCTCCTCCTTTTCCGTCCTACCTCCCACCCAGTACTCTGTGATCAGCGCAAGGAAGCCGAGTCTTCCAACAGCATTCGCCTTGCCAACAGCAGAGGAACTGTGAGGAAACCCATTCATCCAGCCTACTTTGCTTCTGTGGCCTCCTGGCGCAGCCCAGGCCGTGGTGGGGTAGCTGCGTCTCTGGGGGCGGGGTGGGGTAAAGGTTTAACATTGTGATGGGGCAGGCATTGGCACACAGCGGCTTTACCTGCTACGCCACAGCACCGGCCCCAACTTCAAATATTTTAATGTTGGTTTACTCCTCTATGATCTGAGATCGTGCTGAAGTAATGTCCCCAGGCAACCATTTATTTCATTGAAAAAAATAATTCCGCTTCAGTCTTTAGATCGCCTTGTGGGTCCACGTTTCCAGAAATAACTTACACTCAAGCAATTTCCCTGTTGTGCAGACCTCTAGTTAATTTTAATTTGGACTATTGTTTGGACAAGATGCCTGTCTATGTAGATATGAAGTATAGTTTTTCCATAAAAAGATGATTATTTTGTATTAAAAATACTTGTTCCACACCATTTGTGGTGATAGTAATACTGAACTGTAAAATTCAGGAACTAAAATGTGACCCTCTAATTAAGAAAAAAAAGATAAGAAGCATAAAAATGCTCTGAAAAAGTACAAAGCACCACACAAATGCAAGAAAGTGTTGTTATCAACACAGCCGTCAGCTTAGGAGCGTGAAGGCAGCGCACAGGCCGAGAGCCAAACAGCCGGAAGGCAGGAAATCTTAGCACCAAAAAAGGGCAATTTCTTTGTTCCAGTTCTTCCCGCAGTGGCAATGAATCCTCTGAAGTGCTGAAGGGGCCCAGAAAATGGGGAGGGGGCAGACTGGGCATTGCGTGGCAAAGACACAGGAGAACCACCAGCCCGGCTCCTCTGGTTCCTTGTGCGCCAACAAAGGAGACAGGAGACCCTGGAAGGAGGAGGCAGATCCTATCAGCCAGGCTCAGGTTCAAAGCCAGGTGTGCGCTGGGTCCTCTGACAGGCTCTTTAACCAGCCACCAAGCTATTTCGGGAGCCAGGATGTCGGGAGCATTCTGTAACTGACACCAGACTCAGCTTCCAACAATCTAAAAGCCACTCTCCCTACACAATGTTTAAAAAAAAAAAAAAAAAAAAAAAAAAGACCCCATGGGGGCCGGCGCTGTGGCATAGCAGGAAAAGCCACCGCCTGCAGTGCCAGCATCCCATATGGGTGCTAGTTCAAGTCCCGGCTGCTCCACTTGCAATCCAGCTCCCTGCTAATGTGCCTGGGAAAGCAGTAGAGGATGGCCCAAGTTTGAGCCCCTGCACCCGTGTGGGAAGACCCAGAGGAAGCTCCTGGCTCCTGCCTTTGGATCTGCACAGCTCCGACCATTGTGGCCAGTTGGGGAGTGAACCAGCAGATGGAAGACCTCTCTCTCTCTCTGCCTCTCCTTTTCTCTCTGTGTAACTCTGACTTCCAAATAAATAAATCTTTAAACACACACACACACAAACACTTTCGGGCCAGTGCTGTGGCGTAGTGGGTAAAGCCACTGACTGTGGTACCAGCATCCCATGTGGGCGCTGCTTTGTGTCCCAGCTGCTCCTCTTCTGCTCCAGCTCTCTGCTGTGGCCTGAGAAAGCAGTGGAGAATGGCCCAAGTCCTTGGGCCCTGCACCCACATGGGAGACCAGGAGGAAGCTTATGGCTCCTGGCTCCTGACCCCTCGCTTTGGCCTCCTGACCCAGCTCTAGCCATTGTGGCCATTTGAGGGTGAACCAGTGGTTGGAAGTTCGCTCTCTCTCTCTCTCTCTGCTTCTGCCTTTCGGTAACTCTGCCTTTCAAATAAATAAATGAATAATAATAAATAAATCTTTACAAAAATATTTTAAGAACTTAAATTCAAAAATAAAACTTAGGGGCTGGTGTTGTGGTGCAGTGGGTAAGGCTACTGCCTGCAACATGGGCATCCCATATCGTCACTGGTTCAAGTCTTGGCTGCTCCACTTCAGGTCCAGCTCCCAGCTAATGTGCCTGAAAAAGCGGCAGAGGATGGTCCAAGACCTTGGGCCCCTGCACCCATGTGGGAGACCAGGAGGAAGTTCCTGGCTCCTGACTTTAGATCAGCTCAGCTCCTGCTGTTGTGGCCATTTGTGAAGTAAACCAGAGGATAGAAGACCTCCCTCTCTCTCTCTAACTCTACCTCTCAAATAAATAAATTAAATCTTTTGGGGCCAGTGCTGTGGTGCAGCGGGTTAATGCCCTGACCTGAACTGTGGGCATCCCATATAGGCACTGGTTCAAGACCCAGCTGCTCCACTTCTGATCCAGCTCTCTGCTATGGCATGGGAAAGCAGTAGAAGACGGCCCAAGTCCTTGGGCCCCTGCACCCATGTGGGAGACCTGGAAGAAGCTCCTGGCTCCTGGCTTTGGTTCGGCATAGCTCTGGCTGTTGCGGCCATCTGGAGAATGAACCATCAGATGGAAGACCCCTCTCTCTCTCTCTCTCTCTCTCTCTCTCTGTGTGTGTGTGTGTGTGTGTGTGTGTGTAACTCTGACTTGTAAATAAATAAATCTCTAAAAATAAAATAAAATAAAAATCTTTAGGGGCCAGCGCTATGGCACAGTAGGTTAATCCTCTGCCTGCGGTGAGGGCATTCCATATGGACACTGGTTCTAGCCCCGGCTGCTCCTCTTCCAATCCAGCTCTCTGCTATGGCCTGGGAAAGCAGTGGAAGATGGCCCAAGTGCTTGGGCCCCTTCACCCACGTGGGAGACCGTGAAGAAGCTCCTGGTTTCTGGCTTTGGATCAGTGGAGCTCCGGCTGTTGCAGATATTTGGGGAGTGAACCAATGGAAGGAAGACATTTTTCTCTGTCTCTTCCTCTCACTATTTGTAACTCTACCTCTCAAATAAATAAATAAATAAAATCTTTAAAAAATCTTTAAAAAAATGAAAAAACATACAACAAGAAAATTGGGAGAGAAAGAACATTCTAGAAGAAAAATCGCTTTCTCCGTGGTCACATCCTAGATGGTGGCTTTTGAATATTTTTGCTTACCCTCAATAAGAAAAAATGTTATACTGTGACCAGTACATATATAAATACATACGGTCAACAGCCATGTGTGAAATAACACTGTGGTCAACAGCAGACTGTGTAGATGACAGTGATCCCAAAAGACTCTAATGGAGCTGAATACTTTCTATTACCTCGAGACGCTGTGGTCATTGTAAAGTTGCAGTGCAAGCATGAATCATGTGCTTGTGGTGATGTTAGTTCAAACAGACCTGCACTGTCAGCTGTGTATCAGCACAGCCCCTGTAGCTGTGTGGAGTACAGAACACTTGTCAACGAGAAGAGGCATGCTACTGGCTTATGTCTTTGCTCTATCATATTTGTTGTCATTGCGTTGGAGTGTCTTCCTCCCGCTTAGAAAACTGGAAGTTGGGCCGGCACCGTGGCTCAACAGGCTAATCCTCCGCCTTGCGGCGCCGGCACATCAGGTTCTAGTCCCGGTCGGGGTGCCGGATTCTGTCCCCGTTGCCCCTCTTCCAGACCAGTTCTCTGCTGTGGCCCGGGAGTGCAGTGGAGGATGGCCCAAGTGCTTGGGCCCTGCACCCCATGGGAGTCCAGGAAAAGCACCTAGCACCTAGCACCTGGCTCCTGCCATCGGATGAGCGCGGTGCACCGGCCGCAGCGCGCTGTCCATGGCGGCCATTGGAGGGTGAACCAACAGCAAAGGAAGACCTTTCTCTCTGTCTCTCTCTCTCTCACTGTCCACCTGTCAAAAAGAAATAATAAAAAAAAAAAGAAAACTGGAAGTTGACTGTCGGGTGGTATGCTCCGTCGGGCTGGCCCAACCTCTCCTGTTTACCATATCTCTTGATCACATCAGGAGGCCATGTTGAGTAATTGATTTATCGCATCGAGGACTGTGTAAAGACACTTGGGGATGTCTGCACACCACGATGAAATTGCCCAATAACACATTTCTCAGAAATACGCCATTGTTAATGAGATATGACTGTATTTGGCTGAAACAAGTTGCACAATAATTTTCATGGTATTTATCTCTGATATGTGCAACTAATTCAATTTTTAAATTATATTCTGTTTAGGGGCCAGCACAGTGGCATAGTGGGTTAACGGCCTGTCCTGGGGTGCTGGTATCCAATATGGACACCTGTTCTAGTCCCAGCTGCTCCTCTTCCGATCCAGCTCTCTGCTATGGCCTTGGAAAGCAGTTGAGGATAGCCCAACTCTTTGGGCCCCTGCACCGCGTGGGAGACCAGGAAGAAGCTCCTGGCTCCTGGCTTCGGATCGGCGCAGCTCCGGCCATTGTGGCCATCTGGGGAGTGAACCAGTGGATGGAAGACCTCTCTCCTCTCTCTGCTTCTCCTCTCTCTGTGTAACTCTTTAAAATAAATAAATAAAATCTTTAAAGAAATTATATTCTGTTTAAAACATAAAATCTAGTTTTATACTTCTAAATGACTTCATGATGGATTAACGGGTTGTGACCTGCAGTCTGGATGTTTTCCTATTCCAGGCTATCATCAGTTGTTGCAAAATTAACTCTTGATTTTTAAAAAGATTTATTTTATTTATTTGAAAGTCAGAGTTACAGAGAGAGAGAAAGAGAAATATCTTCCAACTGCTGCTTCATTCCCCAAATGGCTGTAATGGGCAGGGTTGGGCCAGGCTAAACCCAGGAGCCAGGAGCTTTCTCTGGGTCTCCCACATGGTTGCAGGGACCCAAGCACTTGGGCCAACCTCCACTGCTTTCCCAGGCCATTGCAGAGAGCTGGATCAGAAGAGGAGCAGCTGGGACCTGAACTGGTGCCCAGGTGGCTGCTTTACCCACTTTGCCACAATACCAACTCTAACACTTAATTTTGAGCATTCTAGCCTTTACGAACTTTTCTGCTTCTTCACCCATATTCACTGGCTTCTTTCACGCTGAAAGAAAGCAAAGTGTTGTAGCTTCTATCAGAAGCCAACCTTGCCCTTGGCCTGTGCTCAGAACCCCAATAACTTCCCTCTGCAAATATTCTGCCTTGTTTGCATTGTCAGTTTCCTCTTGCCTACTGAAATAGTTTACTCACTTGCTCTAGACTCTCTCTTTAAACCAAAATCAAATGAACAAATAAAAGTCCTTTATCTGACCCCATTTCAACTCCCATTTCCTTTCATCAAATCTGAGTACATCTGGTTGAGTGAAACAGAAAGCAGAAGGGGTTGGGATGCAAACTCAGTGGGACGAGGAGCTTGGCAAGAAGGCGAGTACTGGGTTGGCAGGGAAAAGAAGGCATTGAGATTGCATGAGTGAGTAGAAGTAAGAGAATTCTGACCCCAGAACTGTCTTCCTTAAGTTCCCCTTTTTTGAGTCTCCCTTTGCTCCCGAAACTTTGGCCAAGGCACGAACTCCGGCATCAATGATAGTCCTGCTGTTTTGGAGCTGGGTGATTTATGATAAGTTGCATCTCCTCTTTAAGTTTTCTCATCTGCAAAATTAGTCTAATAACACATCTCATTGAACTGCTTCAAGGATTCAGTGAGATCAACACATGTTAGCTCTTATCATCAAGGCCTTCCCCTAGCCTTATACAAAATCTTGCTCTCTGACCAATAGGAATGACCAGAGTGATCACTTGCTGAGCAGTTCCTCTGTGCTGGGCAGTATACCACAGCCCTTACAGAGTTTCCAATCCCAGAAGGATTGTTTGGCACCTTCTCACCACAGCTTTCTCCCTGGGGGAACTTAGTGTACCATACAGCGTCTACCATGCACCAGAGAGTAGACTGGTTTACTTGCATTCATGCATCAACAGATGTTGATTAAGTACCTCCTATGATGCCAGGCACTTACTAGGTATTGGAGGCCCACAGTGCAGGTAGCCCTAGACCTGGAAGGATGCACAGTAAGTGCTATGTAATGAGGGTAGGTATATGAGGAGCTCTTCCCTGTGGCTTCCTTGGTCTAGGCAACCCCACCTTTGTCTCCAGACTCCATAGCTAACAATGTTTCTGATTCTGTTTTCTGTGGTTTGATCTTGGAGCCCTATCTTCAGAACCCGTCTTTGAGTTCTCAGCTCCCCATGTGGCCACCAGGATTAAGAGATCAAGTTTGCATTCCCAATATCTCCCTACCCGGGATTGTCCTCCAGAGGAAAGGAACTCGCAAACGTCCAAAAGGGAGATGAAGAGCTGGCCCGGAGTTTACCCTGTCACACTTTTTTTTGTGTGTGTGACAGGCAGAGTTAGACAGTGAGAGAGAGACAGAGTGAAAGGTCTTCCTTCCATTGGTTCACCCCCAAATGGCCGCCATGGTCAGCATGACGTGCTGATCCAAAGCCAGGAGCCAGGAGCCAGGTGCTTCCTCCTGGTCTCCCATGGGGTGCAGGGCCCAAGCACTTGGGCCATCTTCCACTGTCTTCCTGGGCCACAGCAGAGAGCTGGACTCGAAGAGGAGCAACCGGGACAGAATCCGGCGCCCCAACCAGGACTAGAACCCAGGGTGCCGGCGCCGCAGGCAGAGGATTAGCCTAGTGAGCCATGGTGCCGGCCCCTCTCACATTCAACACTTCTCTGTCTTTACTCACTCATAGTCTCCCAGTTGCAAGTCCCACGGACTCCCGGGCCCTTTGTGGATCTTTTGTACCGTTCTCTGTGGTATCACACACCATTGCCTGCTCTTTGCATCTATCACTTCTCTAGCTCAGAGAGGTTGAATAAGTGGAGCTGGGGCTCCAACCCAATTCAGGCTGACTCCAAAGCACATTCTATAGCCAGTACTTCATGCTGCCTCCCAAAGTGGGCCAATAGTCTAGGTCTGTGCTAATATGTAGCCATTAGCTGTGTGTAGCTACATACATTTAAATTTAATAAAAACTAAATTTAAAATTCAGTATTTCTGTTGCAGGAGCCATTTTTCAAGTGCTCAATAGCCACCTATGGCTAGGGGCTATGATGCTGAACAGTGCAGATAGAAAGCATTTCTCCCATTCCAGAAAGATGCATTGGCTAGTGCTGACTTAGGAAAGGTTCGCCCTCTGACCTCTTCTCCTCACCCTCTGTCCCACCTACTCTGAGGGAATCGTTAGCCAGCTTTTGGTCTGTGCAATTTAAAAGAAGAATCTAGGGACCAAAGCCGGTTCAAACAGCTCTTCCTTGCATGAATTTGGAATTGAGTCTAAGAATCTGTAGCGCTGGCATCCCATATGGGCTCCAGTTCGAGTCCTGGCTGCTTCACTTCTAATCCAGCTCTCTACTGTGGCCTGGGAAAGCAGCAGAAGATGGCCCACGTCCTTGGGCCCCTGTATCCATGCAGGAGACCTGGAAGAAAGCCCCTGGCTCCTGGCATCAGATCAGCCCAGCTCCAGCTGTTGTGGCCATTTGGGGAGTGAACCAGTGGATGGAAGACCTCTCTCTGTCTCTTCCTCTCTCTGTAACTCTTTCAAATAAATAAATCCTTTTTTTAAAAAAAAGAAGAATTTATCTCCTGCCTTCTAGAACACCTGTTTTCAAGGGTTTCAGAGTACGTAGTCATGTACGTATGTACGTAGGTACGTGACCCTGTTCCCCCTGCTCCACAACTATGTTGGTTGGTTGGTTGGTTCAGGGATGGGCAGTCCAAAGCCATCCAAAGCCAGTCCAAACAAGAGTCTTCCTCCCATAAATTTGGAATTGAGTCTAAGAATCTAGTCACCTGTACGACCTTTCAAATGGAGGTGATGTGAGATCCATAGATGACTATGTTATTACATGGATTGGGAAAACTGGTCTTTAGAAACAGCTACACATATTGGAGAAAGTTGGATTTAGGTGTTCAAAGGCCAGCAGGACCCTACACCCCTCTTTCTCTCTGAGCTCTGCCTTCCTCTGTGCTATCTTCCTGTCTGGGGAAGTACTCTCCATGAAGCAGGAACGATGGCCACCCTTAGCGCCTATGGTGTAAGATCAGTGAAGAGAAATCCTCTCTCAACAATGTTTATATTTTGAATCTTTAGGAAGGCTTTGCTTGGCTTAATTTCATGGGCAGCTCTGTTTAGAAATCATGACACACTGGGGCTGGCGCTGTGCTGTAGCAGGCTAAGCTTCCACCTATAGCACTAGCATCCCATATGGGCATCAGTTCATGTCCTGGCTGCTCCACTTCCCAACCAGCTCTCTCCCTATGGCCTGTGAAAGCAGTGGAAGATGGCCCAAGTCCATGGGCCCCTGCATCTGCGTGGGAGACCCAGAAGAAGCTCTTGAATTCTGACTTTGGATTGGCCTGGCTCCGTTCATTGCAGCCATTTGGGGAGTGAACCAGCAGGCAGAAGACCTTTCTCTCAGTCTCTCTCTGTAGCTCTATCTCTCAAATAAATAAAATCTTAAAAAAAAAAAAAGAAAAGAAAGAAAAGAAAAAGAAACCATGACCTGTCAGCAAAGTTTCCTAGGAAACAAAGCCAGAAGAAGGAATTAGGTGCTAACACTTTTGTGGGTGGCACAATCCAGGGGCCATAAAAATGAGGGAGAGGGGCCGGCGCTGTGGTGAAGCAGGTAAAGCCACCACCTGTAGTGCCAGCATCTCATATGGGTGCCGGTTCAAGTCCCAGCTGCTCTACTTCTGATCCAGCTCTCCGCTATGGCTTGGGAAAGCCATAGAAGATGGCCCACGTCCTTGGGCCCCTGCACCTGCATGGGAGATCCTAAAGAAGCTCCTGGCTCCTGGCTTTGTATTGGCTCAGCTCCAGCCATTGCAGCCATTTGGAGAGTAAACCAGTGGATGGAAGACTTTCTCTCTCTTTTTCTCTGCCTTTGCCTCTGCCTCTCTGTAACTCTGCCTTTCACATAATAAATAATTCATTTTAAAAAGTGAGGGAGAATGGAAGGCAGAAAAAGACGAGAAGCAATGCAATAAATGTGTACTGGTCTTCTGACAAGTGTCTTCCCCACCAGGCCAGGAAGGTTGTATGGAGAAGTTACAGAGGAAGGAAAAGACAGGGAACTGTCTCATCCTACACCTTCCTGTCACTCGTCTGCCATTAACAACTTGACCCAAAGTTTGCTAAATCCCCTGTATTTCATTGTTTCTGCTCAGGAAGCCAGATATGACAGTCTAGGAGGTGGTATGCTTGTCACCGGTTGTCACAGAAGCCATGGACTCCTTGTTTGAAACTAATTGTCTCCGGGCGGCAGAATGCTGAGGCCTTGCTCAGCCGTGGTCAGCCACATTTGTGGTTTAGGTGTACCATGTGGTCAGTGCCCTGGCCATTGACCAAACGATGCTGAGAGACTCAGCCAAATGATGCTGAGGGACTTTGAGGAGGCACTTGGTCAAGATGTGGGGATCATGATGATTGGTCAGACTTGTTCATGTGCCAACCCATGGCAGACAGGGCAGAGGAGAGGTAATATGGGAGCATGTGCCCCATCCTCCCTCTCCCATGTCAGTTCTGATCCTCAGGCAGTCAGACACTGAGACAAGATAAAATGCAAGAAATTTGTTATGAAAATGGGCAAGATGCAAGGAAGACAGTGAAGTAGGTCTGGAGAGAGAGGGAAGGAAGGAGCTCTAGGTGGAAACATCTTATACTGCAATAAGTTCTTTTCTAAAATACGTTTTAAAAAAAACATCGTTTATTTGAGACACTGGGAAGTGAGACAGAGAGCTCCCATTCACTGATTTACTCCCCAAATGCCCATAACAGCCAGAGACAGAAATCAATCCATGTCTCCCACATGGGTAGCAGAGAGCCAATTACGAGCCATCACCATCGCTGCCCAGTGTCTACACAAGCAGAAGACTGGAGTCAAGAGCTGGAGCCAGGTATCAAATCTAGGCACTCTGATGCGGCATCCCCTAACAACCTGGTCAAGCACCTGCCCCTGCAGTGACACTCTAGGGTGCAGGTGGCAAGGCCACTGAGGAGGCCCCGAGTTGAACTTGTCCATCAGAGAACCACTGGGGCCAGTGCTGTAGCGTAGCAGGTAGAGCCGCTGCCTGCGACACTGGCATCCCATAGAGGTGCCAGTTTGAGTCCTGGCTGCTCTGCTTCCAATCCAGCTCCCTGCTGATGGCCTGGGAAAGCAGCAGAAGATGCCCCAGTGCTTAGGCCCCAGCCACCCAGGTGGAAGACTTAGATGGAGCTCCTCGTTCCTGGCTTTGGCTTGGCTCAGTTTTGGCCATTCCAGTCACCTGGGGAGTGAACCAGAGGATGGAAGATTCTCTCTCTCTCTCCCTCTCTCTCCCTTTCTCTCCTCTCTTGCTCTCTCTCTGCCTCCCCTTCTTGCTCTGTAATTCTGACTTTCAAGTAAATAAAGAATTTTTTTTTTAAAGAAGAGAACCGCTTACCCCAGAAACAGGCCTGTCCTAGGACTGCTGTTGTGCTCCATGTCATTGGTGGGAGCAGCCTGTGAGAAATAAGACTCAGGGCAAAGGGCAACAAATTTCAAAGCTCAGCAGGTGGACTGTTGATGAATTACAATTCCCTCAGAGACCTCAGGCCACGCTCCCTCCCAGCCCAAGACTACACAGAGATAAAGAAGGATGAGTCTATAATCTATAAAGGAGAAAAAACAAAAGTCAAGTTGCCATTACCAGTTGAAAGGGCAAGGGGTATTGATCAGGCAAGAACGCACATGTCCCCCCTCCTGGCTTTCAGTGTCTCATTTGTAATTTCAAAGGGCACACATGCAAACTTGAACTCGGGATTTCTTTGCAGTCCAACTGTTAATCCAGAGACTATTCCAAGGCTTGAAACCTGGAAATCTTATGTTTTTAAGATTTATTTTTATTTATTTGAATACAGGGGGAGAGTAAGAAAGGAGAAAGAGGGAGCGTGAGGGAGAGTGAAGGAGAGAGGGAGAGGGAGAGGGAGAGGGAGAGGGAGAGGGAGAGGGAGAGGGAGAGGGAGAGAGGGGAGAGGGAGAGGGAGAGAGGGGAGAGGGAGAGGGAGAGGGAGAGGGAGAGGGAGAGGGAGAGGGAGAGGGAGAGAGAGGAGAGAGAGAGAGAGAGAGAGAGAGAGAGAGAGAGAGAGGTCTTTCATCCGCTGTTTTACTCCCCAATTGGCTGCAGCGGCTGGAGCTGAGCTGATCCAAAGCCAGGAGCCAGGAACTCCATCCTGGTCTCCCGTGTGAGCGGCAGGGGCCCAAGCATTTGGGCCATCTTCCACTGCTTTCCCAGGTTCTTTAGCAGGGAGCTGGATCGAAAGCAGCACAGCTGGGACTCCAACCAGCACTCTGATACAGGATGCTGGTGTAGAGTGTTGCAGGTAGTGGCTTAACCCACCGGGCCACAGTGCCGGCCCCTGGAAGTTATACTGAACATGCACTTTTTAAAAAAAGATTTATTTTATTTATTTGAAAGACAGAGTTATAGAGAGAGGTAGAGACAGAGAAAGAGGTCTTCCATCTGCTAGTTCACTCCCCAGATGGCCGCAACGGTTGGAGCTGCGCCGATCTGAAGCCAGGAGACAAGAGTTTCTTCCGGGTCTCCCATGCGGGTGCAGGGGCCCAAGGACTTGGGCCATCTTCTACTTCTATCCCAGGCCACAGCAGAGAGCTGGATCAGAAGAGGAGCAGCTGGGACTAGAACCGGCGCCCATATGGGATGCTGGCGCTTCAGGCCAGGTCTTTAACCCACTGCACCACAGCGCTGGCCCTGCACTTTTTTAAAATTTCTACCCCATCAACAGCTAATCAATGGCCATGTCTCTTTCTTTCTTTTAGATATATTTAATTTATTTGAAAGAGTTAGAGAGAGACAGAGATGGGGAGATAGGTCTTCCACCCGCTGGTTTACTCCCCAAATGGCCGCAACAGCCAGGGCTGGGCCAGGCTGAAGCCAGGAGCTGGATCTCTCACATGGGTGGCAGGGGCCCGAGCCCTTGAGTGATCGTCTGCTGCTTTCCCAGGTACATTAGCACGGAGCTGGGTCGATGCCAGTGCTGCAGGTGGCGCCAGTCCCTCCCCATTCAAACATGTGGCTGCAACACCCCTGCATGTGCACCTCTTCCCTGCACTCTGATGTCATTGGCGCTCTCATCACACAACGCCTGGACTGCTGTGGAACTCCAGCTCATCATTCTGCACCTCAGTCCCATGCTCCTCTTTTCCAGTTTATCTCTAAGTATATTTTTTAAGATTTATTTTATTTATTTGAAAGACAGAGTAGTACAGGGAGAAGTACAGACAAAGAGAGAGGGGTCTTCCATCCACTGGTTCATTCCCCAGATGGATACAATGCCCAGAGCTGAGCTAATGCAAACCCAGGAGCCAGGAGATTCTTCTGGGTCTCATACCTGGGTGCAGGGGCCCAAGCATTGGGCCATCTTCTTCTGCTTTCCCAGGCCATTAGTAGGGAGCTGGATTAGAAGAGGGGCAGCTGGGACTTGAACCAGCATCCATATTGGATCCAATATGGATGCTGGTACTTCAAGGTCAGGGTGTTAACTCGCTGAGCCACAGCACTAGCCCCTCTAAGCACAGTTGTGACTTTGTCACTCTCTTTTGTAAATATTCCTACCACTGAGGGATGTGAACCTGATGGAGCTCCTGGCTCCTGGCTTCAGCCTGGTCCAGCCCCAGCTGTTGTAGGCATATGGGGAGTGAACCAGTGGGTTGAAGATCTCTTTCTGTCTCTCTCACTCTTTCAATTATACAAATATTTCTAAAAATGATTTTAAAATGTTTAGAAGCAAAGTACCTTCCACCACTATTCCTCCACAACAGAAAACAAAACCCAAGAGTGTTACTGTATTATATCTTTCCATAGGAGTCTTCCTCCCTTCTCTCGTACTCTGAATTTCCTCGGCTGTTTGCTTGTTTCCTCTGTTTGTTCTAGAGGCCACCTACACCTGGCATGCTCTTGACCACTTCCATTTGTTTTTCAAAAACTAGTTAAAATGTCACATCCTTGTGAATCTTTCCTTAACACTCCATGTTCATACTTTGAACTCCAGCAGTGCAGGCACTGCACCTGTCTTTGGCCCTAACTACTTTCCTTTTAGAGCAAAGAAGGAGCACAATGAGAGAGCTGGGTATGGCTTAAAGCAGCCCCACTGGCCTTTTAGACAGGTTCCTTCTCAATGCTATAACTTTACAGAATTTACCATCATTCCAAAACTTGCAAACTCAACTTTACAGTGAACAGAATGATAAGAATGATGTCATATCCTAGAGGGCTCTTGTATTCACTTAGCTCACGGAAACTGAGATGTATTTTAAAATTCTATTTGAGTGTTAGACAGAGCTCCCATTCATTGGTTTACTCTTCAGATGCCCATGCCATCTGGGGCTGGGAATACAACGTAGGCCTCCACATAGGTGGCAGTACCTCAGTCACCTGTGTCATCATCGCTGCTCCTTGGTCTGCATTAGTAGGAAGCTGGAGTCATGAGCCTGAGTTAGGGATCAAACTCAGGTACTCCAGTATGGGACATGTGTATCTTAACTGCTAAGGTAAATGCCCATCCCAGAAACGTAACTTTACAGCCGTTGTCTCTATTGTTGGGGAACAGTGTTTTTCTTCATACTATTTGTTGAACTCTTTACTTAGTGTAGGGTTAATCTTATGAGTATAAAGTAAACTGAAAATAGATCTTTGTAAAAATCAAGAGTGGGAATAGGAGAAGGAGGAAGAAGGGGAGAGTGTAGGTGGGAGTATCACCGTGTTCCTAAAACTGTGTATATGAAATACGTGGAATCCGTATACCTTAAATAAAATTAAAAACAAACTTTAAAAAATTATTTTATTTATTTGAGAGGCTGAGTTACAGAGACACAGAGAGGGAAAGACAGAGAGAGTGTTCCATCTGCTGGTTCACTCCCCAGTGGCTGCAATAGTTGGGGCTGGGCCAGGCCAAAGCCAGAAGCCAGGAGCTTCTTTCAGGTCTCCCATGTGGGTGCAGGGACCCAAGCACTTGTGCCATCCTCTGTTGCTTTCCCAGGCACAATAGCAGGGAGCTGGGTGGGAAGTGGAGCAGCTGGGACTCAAACCAGTGCCCACATGGAATGCCAGTACTGCAAATGGCAGCTTAACCTGCTGTACCACAGCACCAGCCTCCAGAAATGTATTTTTATAATACCAGAATTCAACTGATTAATTACAACAAAAATACAATTACTAAAATAACTAGAGGGCTGGCACTGTGGCATACATGCAGTGCCAGCATGCCATATGGGCACATCCCATATGGGTGCTGGTTGGAATCCTGGCTGCTCCACTTCCGATCCAGCTGTTATGGCCTGGGAAAGCAGTAGAAGATGGCCCAAGTCCTTGGGCCCCTGCACCCATGTGAGAGACCTGGAAGAAGCTACTGGATCCTGGCTTCAGATAGGCACAGCTCTGGTCATTATGGCCAATTGGGGAGTGAACCAGCAGATGGAAGACCTCTCTCTCTCTCTCTCTCTCTCTCTCTCTCTGCCTCTGCCTTTCAAAAAATAAATAAATCTTAAAAAATAACTAGAATCTTCTAGATGCCAGATCACTGAATTTTGTCCCTATCAGGAAGACATCTGCTGAGGGAGCATTGTATCACATGAAGAAAGCATGTTGATTCTAAGCACTTTGGCGTGAGCATTGTGGCACAGCAGGTTAAGCCAGCACCTGCAATACCGGCATGCCATATAGGCACTGTTTAGAGTGCTGGCTGCTCCACTTCTGATCCAGCTTCCTGCTAAGGTGCCTAGGAAGGCAGCAGAAGATGTCCAAGTAATTTGACTCCCTTTCACTCACATGGGAGACCTGGGTGAATGGCCCTGGCCATTGCAGCCATTTGGGGGGTGAACTACCTGATGGGCTGTCTCTCCCTAAGCTGCTTTCAAATAATTTTTTTTTTAAAAAAAGCATTTCTTAGCTGAGGGAATCTAAGCTATTCCTGTTCACTACAGGGAAATCCTAATGCTCAGGTTAGCTGGGCTGAGACGGGCTTGCAGTGAGAACACCAGTGCTAGCTTCCGTGATTGCCTTGTTTCAGACTGCCATGGCCGCTCAAGCCCTTTGGTTCAAAGTCTCTCTCCAAACACAATATAGATTGACTGGAGGGCAAGACTGATTTGGCTTCCATTTATTAAATTACAATCACATCTGCCTTCTGGAAATTCCCCAGTCAACCAAGCTCGGAGGGTTTGGGTTCCGATCATGTTTGTAGGCATGCTCTTTGCTTACTCCCACAGATAGCTAAAAATCAATCAGTTGTAGCCAACTTACACTAGCTAGGTTATTCTGCAGCAACAACCAACACCATCCCAGTGGCTTACTACATACAACAAAGGCTTATCTCTTCCACTGCATGTGCACCCACTTGTGGCCTTGCACATTTTCATTCTGGGGCCAAACTTGGAGAAGCAGCTCTATTTGGGACATGCTGCTCTTGTGACAGAGAAAAAGAATTATGACAGAATCCTGGGATGGCTCATGCCATTTCTACTCACTTTTGCTTGATGAAAACAAGGCCAAACTTGATGACATTAGGGTGAGGCGTATAATTTCCTAGGAATAGGCCAGATAGTGTTTTAGAAAGGGAGAGGCAGGGCTGGCGCCGTGGCTCAATAGGCTAATCCTCCACCTTGCGGCGCCAGCACACCGGGTTCTAGTCCCGGTTGCCCCTCTTCCAGGCCAGTTCTCTGCTGTGGCCCGGGAGTGCAGTGGAGGATGGCCCAAGTGCTTGGGCCCTGCACCCAATTGGGAGACCAGGAGAAGCACCTAGCTCCTGCCATCGGATCAGCACGATGCGCTGGCCGCAGCCCCAACAGCAAAGGAAGACCTTTCTCTCTGTCTCTCTCTCTCTCACTGTCTACTCTGCCTGTAAAAAAAAAAAAAAAAAAAGGGAGAGGCAAGGAATATTGATGTTGATAATATGGTCCAGAACATGTGACTGTTATAATATTGACCACTTGAAACACTGAAATGCTGCTGCTATGCCAAGCCTCCCAGTGGCTCCCCTCTGCTGGCGTGGGGATTAACTGTTAACTGAATGGTTAACAGCATGGAGAGATGCCTCTAGGACACAACATGGCCTTCTAATCTGGTTTGGCTAATTTCCTCTACTGTGTAAATCTGTATTAGTTTAGTTCTGATTTCCAGGTTCCTAGAGGAAACTGACAACAGGTAGGAGCTGCTGTTGATACTTAATTACATAACAATAATTACTAATGACACTGATTTGTGTTGCTTCCTACACTTTTTAAAATTTTTCACACGGTATATACATAACACATTTCCCATTTCAGATCTCAGTTTTTAATTTTTTAAGTTCATTTCTCATGTTTGAAAATGTTATCAACTTTTGAAGAACATTTTTGTAATTTGCAAACCTCACATTATTTCATCCAATTTCCCAACATTCCCAGAAGGTAAGAATTAGATCACTTTACAGATGAATAAATTAAAACCCAGAGAAGCCAGGTGTCTCATAGGTAGTGAGGTGTTTGTTTTTTTTTTTTTTTTGACAGGTAGAGTTATAGACAGATAGTAAAATAGAGAGACAGAGAGAAAGGTCTTCCTTCCATTGGTTCACTCCCCAATTGGTCGCAATGACCAGAGCTGTGCCGATCTGAAGCCAGGATCCAGTAGCTTCTTCCAGGTCTCTCACATGGGTGCAGGGGTCCAAGCACTTGGGCCATCCTCCACTGCCCTCCCCCACAGCAGATAGCTGGACTGGAAGAGGAGCAGCCGGGACTAGAATCGGCGCCCATATGGGATACCAGCGCCACAGGCGGAGGATTAACCAAGTGAGCCAATGCGTCGGCCTCGGTAGTGAGATTTTGTTTGTTCATTTGTCAAATCTTTATTGAGTGCCTAAAGTGAGATTTATTGACATTGGATATGGAAACAATTCTGAATTCACATAAGCGTTTATTCCACTATTCTCAATTACTTTACCAACAGGGTCATAAAAAAAGAAAATACTGTTGTTTTAAATTTTTAAAAATTTATTTATTTTTGATAGAGACAAGAGTTTTCCCATCCACTGGCTTTTCCCCCCAAATATCTGCAACAGCCAGGGCTGGGCCAGCCTGAAGCCAGGAGCCAAAAACGCAGCCCAGGTCTCCCACATGAGTGGCAGGGACCCAAGAACTTGAGCCATCTGCTGCCACCGAGCGTACATTAGCAGACAGCTGTCATCAGACGCCCAGAAGCACGGGGAGGCAGAGCTGGGGCTTCAACCTCGGCACTCTGATATGGGATGCCTGTGTTCCCACCAGTGTCCTAACCACTGCGCCAAATGCCCCAATACATTTTTAAAAATTTATTTTTATTTTATTTATTTGAAAGGCAGAGTTACAGAAACGTGGGGGGAGAGGGAGAGAGAGAGAGAGATCGATCTTCCATCTCTTGTTCATTCCCCAAATGTCCTCAATAGCCAAGGCTGTGCCAGGCCAAAGCCAGGAGCTAGGAACTGCATCCGGACTTCCCGCATGGGTGTCAGGGGCCCAAGTGCTTTCTGAGGCACGTTGGCAGGGAGCTGCATCTGAAGTGGAGCACCCAGGACTAGAACTGGGGCTATGGCAAGGGATGCTGGCGTCTCAAGTGCTGGCTTACCCTGCTCTGCCCCAACACCCGCCCCTTCGTTTTCACAGTTGAGAACCCCAGCAACAGAAGTCTCAAAAAGCTTCCAAGGTCATTTGTAAAATTCAAGGTTACCATCAGCAGAGGCAGTTCTATTCCTCTCTGCACTGGCTAGGTAACACACTTATTGTGGACAATTCCATTCAATACCTATTTGATAAACACTGCTATAGACTCTGAAGTTACTCAGATTGGGTTTTGTCACTCATTAGCTGTGGGGCTTTGATAAAGTGACGGGATCCATCTAAGCTTCGGTTTTATCACGATGGAAACAGTATGTATGCCCGAGACCAGGGCTGTGGCAGAGCATCCCATCCGGGTACCAGTTCCAGTCCCGGCTGCTTCCCTTCTGATCCCCCTCCTTGCTGTGGCCTGGGAAAGCGGAAGATGGCCCGAGTTCCTGGGCCCCTGCACCCGCGTGGGAGACCCAGAAGCAGCTCCTGGCCCAGCTGGGAAGTTGGGGATATGTGGAGATGGAAGACCTCTTTCTCTCTCCCTAACTTTCAAATAAATCAATCAATTAAAAAAATGCGTATGGCTTTGGGCGAGGTGGTTGTGGAGATGAGAGATAAGGGATGGGGTAAGTACGTGCTCCCTGTACTTGTATACTGCGGGTTTTTTAACCCTTCGTTCAAACGAGAGAACAACCCTTGGTCAGTACTACTCTTTGCTCTGGAGTACCTCGCTCCCCAGCTCGGTGTTAAAGGCCCTCTTTTATGAATTCACGGTGTTGGTGGCTCTCTCTAATGGCGTGCTTAATCGGGGTTCCCCACGTAGTCCTTGGTCCACCAGCTTTCTCCCCAAATTAAAAATAACAACACAAACCTACTAAAATATAAACCGCGCAGAGGACCCACAAGGAAAGAATGCCCTGGAGAGGTCACCAGGTAACGCCTCCAGACACCCCGAAAAGAGGCTGGATCCGTAAAATCTTTCCGCTTCTACCTCGTGGGCGCCCTTTCAGAAGTCTCGCGAGACTTCAGAAACTCAGCTTCTGCGCACTACAGGCTACGAGGAGCCCCGGCGCCGGGGGAGGGGGAGGGGAGGGGGAGACGGGGCAAACGGCGCGGCCGCCATCTTGTTTGTGCCCCCGCTTCGTGCGCGCTCCGTTCTCCGTGACGCACGCTTCCCCCTCCCCTCCGCCGTGCCCGGGCCTCTGCACTGCCCGACGCCGCAGGAGCGCGGGGGCGGCTCCTGCGTTTCCCCGGACTTCCGAACAGAAGCGTGTGAGTGTGCGGGGGCTTCGGCGGGAGGGAGCGTGCGAGGGCAGCGGCGGCGGCGGGGGGAGGGGCAGCGCGTCCCGCCTTTGGCGGAGGCCTCACTTCCCGCGCACGGCCGCTGCTGTAGCTCGGTCCGGCCTGCCCGCCGCCATGTTGTGTGCTCGCCGGGCTCGCCGCTGTCGCCGCCGCGCTCGCGGGGTCCGTGCGCCTCGTCGGCCCGGCCCGCGGGCTTTCTCCCATTGGCGGAAGGCGACGGCGGGGGGGCTCGCTCGTGATTGGTCGGTGGTGGGGAGGCCGCGGACCTGGCGCCTTATTGGTCGCGCCGACTCCGGCCTGGGGGGTGATGAAGGGATGCGAGGCTGCCGGGATGCGCGCGTCTTGGGTTTGGGCGGCGGGGGCGATGACCCCCTGTGGCTCAGGCCTGGGGTGGAGGCTGCGGGCGAGCCTAGAACCCTTAGTGGGGGGCGAGAGAGGGTGATGGCCTGGCGAGTACTTTGGATGGAGCCTGGGGCCTGGGTTGGAATGGGGGGGGGCTCCTAATTCCAGAGAGGCCCCCTCTGCTGTATGAGTGCCCAGGATGGGGAGTGGGTAAGCCCCTAGGGACTCAGCCGTGGGAAACACCGAAACCGCGGTAGTGGCTGAGAGCCTCTTCAAGGTCTAGGGGTGTAGAGGGGGAATGTAACACAGTTTGAGAGTGATCCTGCAGTCCCTGGTCTGCGTGCAGGACATTTAAAGGGTATCCGGCCTGTAGGCACATGTCCAGACAGTGGAATCCGGTTAGGGATTTTGCTGGGGAGAGGGAGTTTTTTGATTAAGCCCTAGAATCCAGAGTTGTTGGTCCTGGGATGTGCTAGGAGGAGCAGGTAGAGGCGGGTCTTACTGGATAGGTGTGCCCGCCCGGTCCTAATAATTAGATGCCGGGTCTAGGAGGGTCTAGGTCTTAAGTAGGGGTGGATTTAAAATTGGCAAAGGTGCAGGAAGCATCTTTGGGGACACTTTCAGACTTGGGAAGTACATTAGAGAGCAGTAATAGATGATTGGGTCCCAGAACCTTGCAGCTGTGTTGAGATGATGTGTGTGGAATGCTCTGCTCTAGATCCACACACCTCAGGACCGAGTTTACAAAGTTACATTTCTAGCAGACCTTCAGTACTTGGCAGTAATATGTATATTGTTGGGTGCTTTTTAAGAAGGAAGGAGCTAACTAGAGATTCTGGATTTTCACTCATTTATTTCCTTTTTTTATATGCTTAAAAATACACTGATATCAGTATGAGCTGTTTCTTTTTTTCGGTAGCAGTTCCAAATGAAAATAAATAAGTGTGTGGCTTCTTGCGTCTTCTCTTAAGTAATGGGATTTGCCAGCACTTTCAGGTTCATATTTCAAAAGACTTTGGTCTTAGCAGCAGTTGTGGAGGGCGTTCCAGTTCTGCCAAATGTGGTGACTCGTATCGCTTCACATTTCACTCCTCCCAAAGTTTGGGAACTCTGGGAGCCGCCATGTTTACCTAATTTGTTTTTGCTTGGCTTTGTTAGGCAGCTGTTTTACCTTTAGACGTATGTTTGCACTTCTGTTCTTACATAACTTCAAGAAACTGGTGTGGTTTTCAAATTTGGTCCATTTATGTGAATGGAACTAAATTTTCAAGAGACAAGGGGAAAGTGGTAGAGGATGAGAATTGATGCTTTGTGGACACATTTAATATCTCTCCCTTATTAAACAGGCATTATCACTCCCATATTTCAGATGAAGGCATTGAGAGTCAGAGAGGCTAAGGACTTAGTTTGTCCAGTGTTACTCTGTAAGTGCTTAAGCTGGAATTCAGACCTAAAGTGCCTGATGTCAAACCCTAGAGTTTCGTCTGGTGTATCATACAGTGAAACCTGACTAGTAAAATTCTTGGGTAGTTTTATATTTTCAAACAGATCATCTTACTTTGCTGTCTAGAATATTGTGTTACGAGGGCCGCCGTTGTGGTGTAGTGGATTAAGCCTCTGCCTGTGATGCCAGCATCCCATATGGGCTCCACTTCCCATTCAGCTCCCTGCTAATGGTCTGGGAAAGCAGTGGAGGATGACCCAAGTGCTTGGGCCCCTGCACCCACGTGGGAGACCCAGAAGAGGCTCCTGGCTTTGGCCTGAGCCAGCCCCACTTATTGGGACCATTTAGGGAGTGAAACAGCTATTGGAAGATCTCTCTCTCTCTCTCTCTAACTCTGTCTTTCAAATAATAAAAAGAAAAAAAGAAAGTGTATTGTCAGGCTGCCGCCATTGTGGCACAGCAGGTTAAGCCACTGGCTGTGACGCTGCATCCCATATTAGAGTGCTGGTTCAAGTACCAGCCGCTCTGCTTCCTATCCAGCTTCCTTCTGTTGGATGTGGGAAGTCCGTGCAAGAAGGACCAAGAAGGCCCAAAGACTTGGGCCCCGTCATCTTGTGGAAGACCTAGAGGAAGCTCCTGGCTTTGGCCTTGCTGAGCCCTGGCTGTTGTAGCCATTGGGAGAGTAAACCAGTCGGTGGAAAATTTCTTTTTCATTCCGTCTATCTCTGTCACTCTGCCTTTCAAATAATTTTTTTCTAAATAAAATATATTAGTGAATATAATTAAGAATTTGTTGTACTGTTTGAAGGTTTTAGACTCCAGAATCTAATTATATAGAACATAGGTTCTTCAAGTGGCTGTTTAAATCATACCCTCTTGGTTTCTGTTGTGAAAGGGAAGATTTACAAAATAGATTGCTGAAATTTTTCTGAACCCATGTAGGTGATGTACAGAAACGTGGAAAGTGCATAGTCTTTAAAACTAGGCTTCAGGGTGTTGCTGATGTAGTCTTTAAGTGTGTAATTTAGGCCAGACAGTGAGGAACTATTGAGTGTTTTGTACAGTGATCATACCAGACTCATTTGGTTCAGTTAGGTTAACCAAATATAAAGAATGTTATAGTACCTGTTACTTTCTTTTTAAAAATTGTTCAAGGGGAACTCAAAAAGCCTATAATGGCCAGGGCTGGAGCCAAGAACCAACAGCAACTAGATCCTTCTCCCAACCTGGGTTGCAGGACTCAGCCACTTGAGCCATCACCTGCTGCGTCCTAGGGTCTGCAATGGCAAGGAAGTGGAGTTGGAAATAAGAGGCAGGACTTGAGCTCAGGCACTGCTGTGTGGAATTCAGGCAGCTTAGCCAAGTGCCTGCCTGTTAGTTTTTTTTTCACTACGTCTAGACAGAGTTATAAAAACAGGCACATATGAGTATGTACAAGTTTCGTATTCAGCAAGATTTTGGTGAGCAACTTGCTCTTCAACACGTATGGCTCATTGCTGGACCTTGTTGTTGCCTGAAGTTGACCACCCTAGCAGTCTTGAACTCCTCAGTACCTGAGTTTGAGTTTATGTTAACAACTTGTGAACTTCAACTTTGTCTTCTAAGCACAAGTCACACTAATTCTTTATACATTATGTCCATACCTTCTTTAGATGTTTGTATCAAATAATTATCTCATTTAAGCTTACATATTTTTCATTTGGTCAAAACTGATTCATAGAAGATAGGAAGTATTTTTTTATTTATTTAAATTTTTTTTAAAGATTTATTTATTTGTTTAAAAGGCAAAGTTACAGAGAGGCAGAGGCAGAGAGAGAGAGAGAGAGAGAGAGAGAGAGGTCTTCCATCTGCTGGTTCACATCCCAAATGGCTGCAATAGCCTGAGTTGAGCCAATCCAAAACCAGGAGCCAGCAGCTTCTTCTGGGTCTGCCATGCAGGTGCAGGGGCCCAAGGACTTGGAGGATCTCCCACTGCTTTCCCAGGCCATAGCAGAGAGCTGGATTGGAAGTGGAGCAGCCGGGACTTGAACTGGCACCTATATGGGATGCTGGCACTGCAGGTGGCAGCTTTACCCGCTACGCCACAGTGCTGGCCCCTGAAGTGTTTTTATCATCGTTTTATTTACAGAGAAATAGAAGCAAAATGAAAAGAAGGGCCATGCTAGATGTCTTTTTGAGACAAATTTCATTTGAAATTCTCAATCTGTTTTAGTTCGGAGATACTAAGCCACTAAGGCTCTATTAATCAA
Source organism: Sylvilagus floridanus (assembly GCA_949820135.1). Classification (NCBI taxonomy): domain Eukaryota; kingdom Metazoa; phylum Chordata; class Mammalia; order Lagomorpha; family Leporidae; genus Sylvilagus; species Sylvilagus floridanus. The sequence continues at coordinate 31,480,278 of OX463225.1, forward strand.
ACTTAGGAATAATATCACAGTTACTGCCTTTTATTGTCTGTACCAGCTAGGATAAAAATGTGTTTTATATATCATCCTCACATGACATGAGGTAGGTACTATTACCACTGTCAGTGTGGGAAAACCAAACAGTTAACTAATTTTTCTGAGGATCTCATAGCCAGAAAGTGGCAGGACCTAGATGCACACACAGGTGTGTAACTCTTTACTTCCTACACGGTTTGTACAGCTCTTTTTTTTTTTTTTTTTTTTTTTTTAAGATTTATTTTTTGAAAAAGAGAGAAACAAGGCGAGATCTTCCATCCTCCGGTTCACACCCCAAGTAGCCGCAACAGCAGGGGCTGGGCCAGGCCGAAGCCAGGAGCCAGGAGCTGCTTCCAGGTCTCCCATGTGGGTGCAGGTGCCCGAGGACTTGGACCATCCTCCTCTGCTTTCCCAGGCAGATTAGCGGGTAGCAGGGTTGAAGTGGAGCAGTCGTAGGGTATGGCAGCACTGCAGAAGGTAGCTTTACCCACTATGCCACAGTACAAGCTGGCGCTCTAAACTTTTAAACACTGTTATCTTGACAAAAAGAAAAATAAAAATCTTTGCATCTTTGCTTAGAAAGTGACCTTCAGTTCTTTCAGGAATGTCCTTTGTTTTGAGGCCCTAAAGAGTGAGATGACCTTGAGAGTGTCCTTTAGTTTTGCAGATACAGAGCCAGGTCTAGCCCTGACCCCTTGATGACAGCAGATGCTCATTCACTGGCCAGCATTGCCTTTGACAAGTTTGCCTCATTCACAGAAGGGAGAATGGCAGAGGACATTATGAGGGTCGCAGATGACCTTCTTGAGGTTTATTCCAGCCTCAGGCAGCCTAGGAGGAACATTCCTTAGCCAGCAAGTTGTTCTTTTCCACTCTGTATCTTGTTCTTGGAGGAAACTGGTTGTGAGTTATCTGATGTCTTACAGTCTTTTTTTCCATTTTGTTTATTCAGTTTTTCATGCATGTACTGTGACAAGTTAGGAAGGTTATAGGTCATTTTAGTATTTTTCCCACAGAGACTCAGAGCACCCCACGTAATTTAAGCAGATTAATTGCAGGAGGAAATGGATTTTAAAAACTTTGACCAGAAAGTGCCTTGGGGAGGAGGCAGTATAGTAGCTGATTTTGGACTGAGACCAATAAAAGAATTCTGTCTCTGAGGAAAGTGAGCAACACATTTACTCTGTGTATGTTGAAGTGGGGCCCTTTTTTAAAATCTATTTTTTATTTATTTATTTGAAAGGCAGAGTTAGAGAGGAGGAGAGACAGAGAATTTTCCATCCCCTGGTTCACTCCCCAAATGGCTGCCAACAGCTAGGGCCAGGCCAAAGCCAGGAGCCTGGAGCTGCTTCTACGTCTCCCATGTGGGTAGAAGGGGCCCAAGCACTTGAGCCATCTTCCACTGATTTTGCCAGGCTATTAGTAGGGAGCTAGAGTCGCAGTGGGACAGCCAGGCCTTGAAACAGCACCCGTATGGGATGCCGGCAGTGTAGACGGAGTCTAAACCTGTTGTGCCACAACGCTGGCCCCTTGGACTGGGTTTTTAACTTGTCTGAGCCTTATTTTCTTCTTCGGGAAAGTATCAGTAATGATAACTATCTTACAGGGAGTCCATAGCATTTGGTGGATGCCATCACAGAGTGGACCTTACTGAATGAGAGAGACATTTTCTTTTTGAAACGATATAAGATCTGTCCTGGCAGCCAGTCAGAGCTTCCCTGAATAAGAAGTTTTTGTAATTATCTGCTCTGTTATGTACAGTAAGAGTTCCATATGGAGAACAACCATATGGTGAAAAAGAAAGAACCTAATTTAATTGTGCTGTGTGGTTTGGGAGCTGATTTTCAGTGGTCCACTATGAGGCCAGTCCTAAACTTTCGTTTCAGTGAAAAATTGTCTCCTGGTCTCTGTTAATCCCCAGGTACTGAATGGCAATGATTCTGATGAGAAGGAGACTTTTTGTATTTGTCAAATAGCAGTGATTATTAAAGTCAGAACAATCAGTATTACCTTCTATCCAAAAGGACAGAATTGCATTGTAGCAATAGTTTTTCTAACTATAAAAATTGCCAGTTGAAGTAGGATGGTTGGTTTGGTTTATGTGATTTGTAGTTACCTGGGAGACATTTTCTTCGAAGCAAGCAGGAAGATAACATTGTGGAATGATTCAGAAAAAAATCTCTCTGCGTGCAGAATTTTTTGCCAGGTTGCAAGATTTGCTGCATTCTTCCCACACTTCTCCATGTTTTAGCAGTGATGTACCTGATAGTGAAGAGACAGCAACTGACTTTGCAGTATGGGAGTTGTAGTTCCCATTTTGGTATTTTTCAAATCTGCAGACAGGTTATAATCCAGTGTATTTTCTTTTATATGGTGAGAGCTTTCTAGTGGGTAATTGGATGAGGTTTAGAGAGATGGACCTTAGTCTCATTTTTGCATTTGAATGCCTGTAGCAGAATAGGTTTATTTTTTTTAATTCTAAAAACATTTTCAGTGTTTTTTATTGTAATTTTTAATATTTTTAAAAGATTTATTTGAGGCTGGCGCTGTGGCTCACTAGGCTAATCCTCCGCCTTTCAGCGCTGGCATACCGGGTTCTAGACCCGGTTGGGGTGTCGGATTCTGTCCCGGTTGCCCCTCTTCCAGTCCAGCTCTCTGCTGTGGCCAGGGAGTACAGTGGAGGATGGCCCAAGTGCTTGGGCCCTGCACCCCATGGGAGACCAGGAGAAGCACCTGGCTCCTGCCATCAGATCAGCGCAGTGCACCGGCTTCAGTGTGCCGGCCACGGCTGCCATTGGAGGGTGAACCAACGGCAAAGGAAGACCTTTCTCTCTGTCTCTCTCTCTCACTGTCCACTCTGCCTGTCAAAAAAAAAAAAAAAAAAAAAGATTTATTTATTTGAAAGGCAGGGTTACGGAGCGGGAGAAACAGATCTTCCACTTACTGGTTTGCTCTCCAAACAGCCACAGCAGCTGGGGCTGAGCCAGGCCAAAGCCAGCAACCTGGAGCTTCATTTAGGTGTCCCATGTGGGTGGCAGGAGCCCTAGCAGTTGGCCAATATCCACTGCCTCCCCAGGCATATTAGCAGAGAGCTGGATTGGAAGCAGAGCAGCCAGAAGTTGAACAGTGTTCATACGGGATGCTGATGTCACAGGTGACAGCTTAACCCACTGGCCATGACACTAGCTCCAGTAAAATCGGTTTAAATTTAAAGTTCAAATCTCCATGTCCAAGATATATAAAGTATCCTATTTATTTTACATTTATTTGGATGACCCAGCTGACATCTTAGCCACTAAGCCAATCGCCCATCCCAAGTGTCCTGTTTAAATTACTATGTTGCAATTAAAGTCAGCAGTACTTATATTTGTATATCCTTAAAAATTAGATTCAAGGGGCCAGCTCTGGATGTAGTGGACTGGGCCTCTGCCTGTAGCACCAGCATCCCATATGGGCACTGGTTTGGGTCCTGGTGACTCCTCTTCTGATCCAGCTCTCTGCTATGGCCTAGGAAAGCAGTAGAAGATGGCCCAAGAGCTTGGGCCCTTGCACCCGCATGGGAGACCCAGAAGAAGCTCCTGGCTCCTGGCTTCGGATGAGCCCAGCTGTAGCCATTATGGCCATTTGAGAAGTGAACCACCAGATGGAGGACCTTTCTCTCTGTCTCTCCCTTTCTCTGTCTGTAACTCTACCTCTCAAATAAATAAATAAAATTAGATTCAAGAATTATTCCTTCCTCAATACATGAATGGGTGTGAACCATAAATAGAGATGTTGAACAGTGCTTCAATAAGGGGAATAGAATGACTCGTAGGAAATGATATTAGTATATAGAATATTTTGTATAATGTCATTGGTTTAAATCTGTGAACTACTAAAGGTTTTAACAGTTCCTAATCACTGTTACTCCTATTCTCAAAAGCTGTGTATCATCCAGCAACCTATAAGAAGTGAGATTCTTTGCCTAGTGTTAAGAAATATACTCATATCCCCTCCATACTGGGATGATCTTTCCATTTTAAAATAGAAAAGAGAAAGGGCTAACAAAGTAGCCTACTAGCTGCACAGTTGAACATCATTGTCATTTTTAACTGTCTTAAAAATTATTGTATCTCAAAGGTAAGTAACATAGAATTTGCTTAAAAGGGTAAAGTTGGGGCCTTTTTAAGGGGCAAAGCATGCTTGGTTGGTAGTAGTTTTGGAGGCAGAGGATTGTCAATTATGGTGATATTTAATGGCATTTTTTTTTTTAAAGATTTGTTTGCTTATTTGAAAGTCAGAGTTACACAGAGGAAAGGCAGAGAGAGAGAGAGGATTTCCATTGATGGTTCACTCCCTAATTGGCTGCAATGGCCGGAGCTGTGCTGATCTGAAACCAGGAGCCAGGAGCTTCTTCTGGGTCTCCCACGAGGGTGCAAGGGCCCAAGGACTTGGGCCATCTTCTACTGGTTTCCCAGGCCATAGCAGAGAGCTATATCTGAAGTGGAGCAGCCAGGTCTTGAAAATACCCCATATGGGATGCTGGTGCTTCAGGCCAGGGCATTAACCCGCTGTGCCAGAGCACCAGCCCCTAATGTCATTTTCATTAATACTAAATTAAAAAGGAAGACACCATAAAGTGGGTAAAACTAACTATTTGGGAATGTTTTCCAAAACAGAGTTCTCTGTAGTCATCTTTTCATCCCACTAAAATTTCTAAGTTAGCTTAGAGCAGGATTTCCTAAGCTATTCCATTGAACATTAGTTCTTTGAATTACTAAACTATCCTTTGGGGTTGAGAACTGGATCCTTGACAAAGTAATGGCCAAGTTGAGATGCATTTCTTTATCACAGAATTATCATTCGAAGGTGGAGGGTGTATTATGCAGTGTTACTTGAACTGACTTGGTCATGGAACTCCATTTGTGAGAACATCTGGTAAACATTTCATATCATGACTGGTGTGTAGTTTAGCCCAGTTGAGCAGTTCTAGTATGGTCCATGAGTTAAAAATGAAGTGATAGCTTGGCCAGTAGTGGGAAAGGATTTTGCTGGGGGAAAGATATGTCGTGTCCCCTCCCCCCGTCCATGTTTTTCTTTTTTTAAGTTTTTTTTTTTTTTTTTTTTTTACAGGCAGAGTGGACAGTGAGAGAGAGATACAGAGAGAAAGGTCTTCCGTTGCCGTTGGTTCACCCTCCAATGGCCGCCGCGGTCGGCGCGCTGCGGCCGGCGCACCGCGCACGTCCGATGGCAGGAGCCAGGAGCCAGGTGCTTTTCCTGGTCTCCCCATGGGGTGCAGGGCCCAAGCACCTGGGCCATCCTCCACTGCACTCCTGGGCCACAGCAGAGGGCTGGCCTGGAAGAGGGGCAACCGGGACAGAATCCGGCACCCCGACCGGGACTAGAACCTGGTGTGCCGGCGCCGCAAGGCGGAGGATTAGCCTGTTGAGCCACGGCGCCGGCCTTAAGTTTTGATTATTTATTTATTTGAAAGAGTGAGAGACAGTCACCTAGATATCTTTTCATCTACTGTTCAGTTCCCAGTTGGGTGAACAGCCAGGTCTGGGCCAGGCTGAAGTCAGGAGCCAGGAACTCCATCGTGGTCTACCACACAGATGATAAGGAACCAAGTATTTGGGCCATCTTCGTTGTCTTTCCAAGTATTATTAATAGGAAGCTGTATCAGAAGCAGAGAGTATCCAGGACTTGAACTGGTGCTGCACTATGGAATGGATGGTGGCTTAACCATGCCATAGTGTCATCTGCAAAAAGTACATCTTGAAAGTAGCATAGACTCTTAGGGATGAGTGTGCTTTCAAAGGTCATCTAATCCAGTTATATTAACAGCAATAATAATGGTAGCTGTCGTCGTTTGAGCACTGGTCATGTATCAGGTCCAGTATTCATTAATCTACGAGTGTTATTAACGACTGGGTCTTACTGAGCTTTTATCTTTGTACTATTTCCTATTCATCTGCTGTTCAACATTGCTACTACATTTTCTAGTGTTTGGACTACTGCAGTGTCCTCTTTTCCCTGATACTGGTCTAGAATGCAGCCATCCTCCTGCCCTGTGCCCTTCTCCAGCTTACTCTCCACACTCAACCCAAACTGAGCTTCTGGCCGGCGCCTCAGCTCACTTGGCTAATCCTCCACCTGCGGCACTGGCACCCCAGGTTCTAGTTCCCATTGGGGCGCCGGATTCTGTCCCGGTTGCTCCTCTTCCAGTCCAGCTCTCTGCTGTGGCCCCAGGAGGGCAGTTGAGGATGGCCCAGGTGCTTGGGCCCTGCACCCGGCATGGGAGACCGGGAGGAAGTACCTGGCTCCTTGCTTTGGATCAGCGCAGCGCACCGGCTGTAGTGGCCATTTGGGAGGTGAACCAACAGAAGGAAGACCTTTCTCTCTCTGTCTCTCTCTCTCTCACACTGTCTAACTCTGCCTGTCCAAAAAAAAAAAAAAAGAGACTGCATTACCACTGGCCTCAATGTCCAACTCTGTTTACCTTTCTGACTCCTAACACTTTGTCTCTGAGTTGCTGCCATACCAAACTATGGTATGCTTCCTGTGAGCTCTAGCCTTTGCGCATGGCAGTTTGCTTTGTCTGTCGTGGTAGGCTCCCATTAGAATTTGAATTTCCCCAGAAGCCTTTTCTGACAGTCTGAAACTTAGACAGGTTCTGGGTTAGGTGCTGTTCTTAGTTCTTCTGTTGTATTAATGAGTTTGTCCCTGTTTTAATTCTTTAACACCTAGCATTATGATTTGCTATTTTAACTTTTTTTTCCCTTAGAAAATATTTAATTTTCTTGAGGACAGGGATTGTTTTGTTTAGGATTCAGGGCTTAATTAGTACAATGTCTATGCTTGTTAGTATTGGACAAATAAAATTATCCTAATCCTTACAACCTTACAAAATGTTTTCCTGTATGGTCACTTGCCTCAGTGTAGTTAAGTAACTAGCACAAGGTTGCTCAGCTGAAAAGTGGTGAGAAGGGATTAGAGTCTTTAGCTAGCTGTAACAACTGGGCTTTGTTTTGAAGATTTATTTATTATTTATTTAAAAGGCAGAATTAGAGGTGAAGAGATCTTGTATCTGCTGGTTCACTCCCCAAATGGCTGTACCTGCCGGGGTTGGGCCAGGCTGAAGCCAGGAGCTTCTGGGTCTCCCATGTGGGTGCAGTGGACCAGGCAGGCACTTGGGCCATCTTCTGCTGCTTTCCCACACCCAGGGAGCTGGATAGGAAGCAGAGCAGCTGGAAATTGAACTGGCACGTATATGGAATGCTGGTGCCACAGGCAGCATCCTAACCCACTACACCATGACATCAGCCCCAACGACTGGGCTTTTTACTCTGTTATTCCATGTGGCTGCTCTTTCTCATCTTGCTTTTATGTATCCTGTCAAGCATTCAAACAGCCTGTGCCTAATCACTCCACTCATTTTTTTTTTTTATAATTTAAAAAAATTTTTTTTAAATTTTATTTGATAGGTAGAGTTACAGACAGTGAGAGAGAGACAGAGAGAAAAGTCTTCCTTCCGTTGGTTCACTCTCCGAATGGCCACAATGGTTGGAGCTGCACCGATCCGAAGCCAGGAGCCAGGTGCTTCCTCCTGGTCTCCTCTGCGGGTGCAGGGGCCCAAGGACTTGGGCCATCCTCCACTGCAATCCCAGGCCACAGCAGAGAGCTGGACTGGAAGAGGAGCAACCGGGACTAGAACCGGCATCTATATGGGATGCTGGCGCCACAGGCGGAGGATTAACCTAGTGCACCACATCTCCGGTCCCTTCATCGATGTTTTTTGAGGCAGCTGAAGTCATCTTTAGACAGCTCTAAGAACTGAAATAAGGTCTAACTAGAATGGTTTTCTATCTTTGGTCTTTTTTTTTTTTTTTGAAAGACTATTTATTTAAATGGTGGAGTTAAAGAGAGGCAGAGGCAGGGGGAGAGAGAGAGAGGTCTTCCATCTGATTGTTCGCTCCCCAGATGGCCACAATGGCTGGAGCTGTGCCGATCTGAAGGCAGGAGCCAGGAGCTTCTTCCCAGTCTCCAACGTGGGTGCAGGGGTCCAAGGACTTGGGCCATCCTCTACTGCTTTCCCAGGCCATAGCAGAGAGCTGGACCGGAAGTGGAGTGGCTGGGTTTCAAACTGGCACCCATATGGGATGCCGGCGCTTCAGGCCAGGGCATTAACCCACTCAAGTACATAGTTTGATAGATTTTGATAAATACATGCACCCAGGTGTGTAACATCCACGTAAGAATATAGGAAGTTCCCTTCTAATTCTTTCTAGTCAATACTCAACTCCCTTACCCCCTTATATGAGACAAGCACAACTCTGATTTCCATCACCACAGGTGGCAGACAGTATACAGTATCATGCATTACATATTTTTCCCTCTGGTTTCTTTTACTTAACATATCTTTGAGATCCATCCATAGTATATGAAACAATCACTTGTTTCTATTTATTCCTGAGTAGCAATCTATTTCATGAATATATCAGAATTTGCTTATTACTATATTGATTTGGATGGATGCTTGGGTTGCTTCCAGTTTTGAGCTACTATACATAGCTTAATATGAACCTTAGCTACTATACATAAGCTTAATATTTTTATACAAAAATGTCCATACTTCTTTTGGGTGCATACCTAGAAGAATGGCTGCACTGGGACACATATTAGGAATATGTTTAGGGGCCGGCGCTGTAGCACAGCGGGTTAATGCCCTGGTTTGCAGTGCCAGCATCCCATATGGGTGCCGGTTTGAGACCCAGCTGCTCCACTTACGGTCCAGCTCTCTGCTATGGCCTGGGAAAGCAGTAGAAGATGACCCAAGTCCTTGCGCCCCTGCACACATGTGGGAGACCAAGAAGAAAGCTCCTGTCTTCTGGTTTGGATTGGTGCAGTTCCGGCCATTTGGGGAGCGAACCATCAAATGGAAGAGCGCATGCGCTCTCTCTGCCACTCCTCTTTCTGTGTAACTCTTTCAAATAAACAAAACTTAAAAAAAAATAAGGAATATGTTTATTAGCAAATGCCAGATAGTTTTTCAAAGTGATCATCCATTTTCTATTCTGACCAGCAATATGTAAGTTTCAGACAACCCACTTCCTCATCAACACTTGGTATTATCAACAGCCTTTTTATTTCAGCCATCTAATGGATATAAACCAGTATGTCATTGTGACCATAATTTGTACTGACCAGATGACTGATGATACTGCACATCTTTTCACGTACTTACTGGTCATTTGGATATCTGCTTTTTTGAAGAGCTGTTTAAGCACCTTATCCATTTTATATTTTAATCTGAACTAATCTTGATGGTAGCTTTAGATGGCTCTAGATCCACAAACTTACTTCAAAGTAGGATGTTTAACACTTTAGCATGCATACCCATGCACTAAATTTCAATAACTATAATAATAACTGCTTTCCCAGGCCATAGCAGAGAGCTGGATCGGAAGTGGAGCAGCTGGGGCTCAAACTGGCAGCCACATGAGATGCTGGCACTGCAGGCTGTAGCTCTACCTGCTACGCCAAAGCTCCAGCCCCTACCTGTTGGTCTTAATTTTATTATTATTTATTATTTTTTTCAAATTCAGAATTTATATGCTTTTTAAATTTCCATTTATATTTTTATTTGATTCTTCCTTTTTTTGGGGTAACATTTACCTTGTGCCGGTGCTGTGTTCCTTTATTTGAATAGTGTTACTGCTTAGAAAGTTTCTGGGCTTTCTTTGAGGATTATCTTCAGAACTTCTTTCAGATTCTCTTAAAAATATGTCAACAGAACTTATTTTGTTTTTAACCTAGAAGATGACTTAATTTTGGAAATAGCTAATGGTTGGTTAGGACCAAGTTAGGTGCAGTACAGAGGTCAAAAGTTACCTTTCAGCAGCCCTCAATTTTCTTTGATTTGCTTGTAATGGTTTAACAAATTTGAACCAGAATTTAAAATGGAAGGATTTGTTGTTAGAACAATCTGACTTTAGCTTCTTCTAAAGGGTCTGAAGCTCTTACGTCAGTGGACCAGTGTTCCTTGGCCATTATCAGATGGAGCTGAGTGCTGTTTGCCCCTATATAGGGCATACACTCCCGTTTTCCTCAATCCCCACTGTATCCTATTTTTTTCATTGACATTGTGGGTAAAGCCAGGTTTAATTTATATCTTTGTGGGGGCCGGCACTGTGGTAAAGCGGGTAAAGCAGCCGCCTGCACTGTTGGCATCCCGTATGGGCGCCAGTTTGAATCCCAGCTGTTCCACTTCCAATTCCGCTCTCTGCCATGGCCTGGGAAAGCAGTGGAAGATGGCCCAAGTCCTTGGGCCCCTGCCACCACATGGGAGACCCAGAAGAAGCTCCTGGCTCCTGGCTTCAGATCAGTGTAGCTCCAGCTGTTGCGGCCATCTGGGGAGTGAACCAGTGGATGGATGGAAGACCTCTCTCTCTGCTTCTACTTCTCTCTAACTCTGCCTTCAAATAAATGAATAATCTTTAAAAATTTTATATCTTTCTGCTGTTCACTGGGGATAAATGTGGCTCTTATTTATGCAATTGCTCCCTTCAAAAACTGTTTTCTGCTAATAGAGATATGTTAAAAAAATAATTAAAACGTGTCAACGCTATCATTAAGTGTGTAGATAGTTACCAGTGGAGCACCTCTCATATTCCAGGTATCCCATTGAATGTTTTCAATTATTTCTCTGAAGCCCCACTGCTCCTTTGAGTTAATGTTTTTTTATTTTACCAGTGAAGAAATGAGGCCAGAAACGCTTAAGTAACTTGGTCAAGATGAGGCATCTAGTAAGTAGATAGGTAGCTGTGATTCAAAGGTCGTTCTTCTGACTAAGAGCATCATTTCTCCCCCACCGCCTTTGTGAGCTTTGAAGCTCAAACTGTGTTATCAGTCACCAGTCACCATGTTTGTCTCACAGTGTGATCTCGGTGCTTTATAGCGTGAGAAGATGCAGTTGTCTGATGCAGAGGCTGCTGAGATCCCAGGCCAGGGAAAAATGTGCATCGGAATTCCAGAGATCCCATGAGGCTGGAAGCCTGCAGTAATGACAGGCTAGAGGAGGGAAAGCTCTGGAGTAAGTGAATGGAACCGGCGCCAAATGGAAATTCAAGGATAATTTGAGTTCTCTTCCCTCTGTGGCTTGAATTCTATCAAGGTGACAGTTTTTGAGAAATTGGAATTGTTTTTCTTGTAAACTACCAAGAACTAATAAAATTGGTGCCAGAGAATATCATTGGTTTAATCTGGTACATCAAAAGAATTGAAGGGCAGACTTTGGAATAACAGCCAGACCTCGGCCAGGGTTGGTGGTGAAAGACATAAAAACTGGAGAAGATTTTTAGTAGCAGCTGGTAATCTTCTCACACAGCCCTTTATGGCTAAGGAGCTGGTTGCTGCAAGGCTGAAAGGTATTTTGGAGATAGAAGAGAGATTCCTTCAAAGTAGGGAGTAAGGAAGTTAAAAGCCAGTTAGGCCAGCGCCATGGCTCACTAGGCTAATCCTCCGCCTGCGACACCAGCACCCTGGGTTCTAGTCCTGGTTGGGGCACCAGATTCTATCCCGGTTGCCCCTCTTCCAGGCCAGCTCTCTGCTGTGGCCCAGGAGTGCAGTGGAGGATGGCCCAAGTGCTTGGGCCCTGCACCCCATGGGAGACCAGGAGAAGCACCTGGCTCCTGGCTTCGGATTGGGGGTGAAGCAACGGAAGGAAGACCTTTCTCTCTGTCTCTGTCTCTCTCTCTCACTCACTGTCTAACTCTGCCTATCCAAAAAAAAAAAAAAAATCCAGTTAGATCTGTCCCTCTTGGAGACTTAGCCACTCTGTATTGTAGGGAAGTTGGATTGGATGACATTTAGCACTTTCCACTGTTTCAAAGCTTATTTAGGCACAGGACAATATACTTTACGTTTAGTAGCTCACTTAATCCAGTCTCACCTTATTAATAAGTGGTGGAGTCAAAACTTAAAACCAGCTCTGCCTGCCTCCATGTTGTCTTGCCATTCTAACATAAGTCAGTGGAGCAGGGAACGTGTTCTGCCCGTCTGCTGCCACCCTCAGCTGAGCTGCTTGCTTCCTTGCAGCTGATTTGGCGCTCCTTGGTGTGGGGTTAAGAGAGACCCTGGGATGGTTCAGACACACTGTCGGCCTTCTGCTTTCTCCTGCCAGGTGGAGAACAGCTATTTCAAATCTGTAATGCAAACATTTGAGAAAAAATGTGCAGTAACTGTTAACTCTGGGTTGCTTCAGGAACTGCCCTGTAATGCATCCTCTTAGCAAAACCAGAAGCTTGTTTAGTTGCCAGGTCAACTCACAGTCCCTTTGTATTTTTTAAAAATATTGATTTATTTATTTGAAAGTCAGAGTTACATACACAGAGAGAGAAGGAGAGGCAAAGAGAGAGGGAGAGAGGTCCTCCATCCACTGGTTCACTCTCCAGTTGGCCACAATAGCCAGAGCTGATCCCATCTGAAGCCAGGAGCTGGGAGCTTCCTCCAGGTCTCCCAAGTGGGTGCAGGGACCCAAGGCCTTGGGCCATCTTGTACTGCTTTCCCAGGCCACAGCAGAGAGCTGGATCAGAAGCCAGGACTCAAACCAGCGCCCATATGGGATGCCAGGCACTGCAGGGGGCGACCTTACCCACTACGGCCTCCCCAGTCACTTAGTATTTTAATGTTTACTGTTAATGGTTTAGTTGTTAGTTGTTTCAAGTCTTAGTAATAAAATTTCTTTTGACTTACAGGGCACTGTTTTGTCAGATATTTGGCTAGGTCTGTAGCCATCAGGTCAAATTTAATATTAGCCAGATTTCTAATTGTTGAATTAGTGAAGATGACTAATGATTTGTGCTTTCTGCACATATATGTGGCACCTAAACTTTCCTTGGATATGCCTTTAGGTACTCCATCTCTTGGTTTTAGCAGTGTGGTGTGAAGGAAAGAATACCATTCTAGGAAGGACCTGGGTTTGCATCTAGATGTATGGCTAGGGACCGGTTATTTAACTTCTCTGAACCTCACTTGTCTAGAAAAGATCTTACTTACCTATCTAGTGAAACAACTCTGTGGAGTCTAGGATATTTAGCTTTGAAGGGAGAAAGCAGATCTAAGGAAATTATTAGATAACTTAGATAATGGTGTGATGTTTCAATTTGAATGTCTTAAAAAAAAAAAAAAAACATGTTCATTGATTTTCACCATATTAGGAGCCTCCTCTTAAAACCTAAGCAGTTGGTCCCAAAATCCATGAGCAAATGTGACCACCACTGTTGAACTTCAATCCCCCCTGATGTCTTTAGTAACCACATTGAGTCAAATATTTGTCCTGAGACAGTCTTGCTGCTTATTCTTGAAAATGTAGAAGTAACCTTTTTTTTTTTTAAAGATTTTATTTATTTATTTGAGAGGTAGAGTTACAGATAGAGGGAGAGACAGAGAGACAGGTCTCTCATCTGCTGGTTCACTCCCCAAATGGCTGCAACAGCCGATCTGAAGCCAGGAGCCTGGAGCTTCTTCTGGGTCTCCCACGCGGGTGCAGTGGCCCAAGCACTTAGCCCATCTTCTACTGCTTTCTCTGGCCAAAAGCAGAGAGCTGATCAGAAGAGGAGAAGCCAGGGCCCTAACCGGTGCCCATATGGGATGCTGGTGCCGCAAGCGGATGCTTAGCCCACTATACCACAGCAGTAGAAGAAACCCTAAAAGCTGAATCGGGGCAGGCCGTTGGTGCTTCTGTTAAGCTGCTGCTGGGGACGTTTTGGAATGGGTCAGTCCTAGCTCTGCTTCCAATTCCAGCTCCCTACTAATTAGCATCCTGAGAAGAAGCAGGTGGTGACCCAAGTAGTTAGGTCCCTGCCACCCTTGTAGGTGATCTGGGTTGAGTTCCTGGCCCCTGTGGCTTTGGATTGGCCAAGCCTTGGCTGTTGTAGTCTTTGGGAGTAAACCAGAGGATAAGAGATCTCTGTCTCTCTGCCTTTCAAATTAAATAAACAAGTGAAAGAGAGGGAGAGAAAGAAGGCAAATTAACCAGCAACGTTTTGTGATCCCCCTAAATAAATTAATCCATCAAACTATAATCAACTTTTAACAGTACAGTCACTGACACTCTGTATTCTTTGCCAGTTTTTTCCACCTTTTCCATTGTATTTCCTTCTTGGTTCCTGGTTGGCTTTTTGGGAGTGCCGCTGCCCCTGCCACTGTCATATATTATCCCCAGATTTTCCTACAGTTTGTGTTTTAAGATAAAGTGCTTTGCCCTGGTACTAATCTGTGCTTTTAAAATTACTATGAACATATGATAGATACCTGTTAGAAATCCTGCAAATTATTCTATGGCCACTGGCTTCACTGCTTGTTATTGTTAGAGCTGCTGAGGTATTAGGGGGGACAGTTAGCTCTTACCAGTTTTCTTTTTTTTTTTTTTCCCTTTCTGGTTAATGCCCCACAGAAAACTGAAGGTGGTTATAACTTTCCGACCTTGTGCACATTTGCTTCTCTGGTTTACTGCCACAGGATACTGTAGCAGTATCTTACAGACATCTTTGATGACCAATCAGAAGCAGTTAAATTACCTTAAATTTTTTAAATGGAACTCTGACAGCCAATAAGAAATCCCTTGGGTGGGAACTGTAACAACCCTTTCGCTTGATTTTCAGAACAATTCTAAATGTGCAGTATCCTGTTTTGGAAGTACATGAGACTGTAGTGCATCTGCTGTGTGCATTTGCTGAGCATTTCCAGCATTTAAGTTCCCTGTAGTTTGAAGTCTGAATCTGACCCCTGTTCTGCTTCTCAAGGTAACTTTAAAACAGGAAGTGTACAAAGGAGGTAACTGATGACGTGAACAGCCAATCATGTCTTTGTGTTCTTAGCCGATAAAGCAGCTCAGCCAATGGGACTACTCTGGAGGCAAGGTTTGGTGTCAAATAGCATGCTAGATTGAATGCCTTTGACTGTTAAAGTGGAAGGAGGCTGCAGGGCTTCATTGGAGCCTCGGAGTTTTTCACTGAGGCAGGGGTCAGCTGAAAGACAAAGAAAAATGGCGAATAGTTTGCTGGGGGGTGGAGGGACAGCTGTTCGGGCTTTCACTGGAGTGGACATTCCAGACTCAGGTTTCTGCATCTCCTGCTGCCTTTTGTTTCCTCCGTCCTTTTGGGGGGGAGGGATAGGAGTGACTTAAATTCTCCCAGTCCGAGGAGATATAAATAACTACATGTAAAATTAATGCAGTTCCCGGTAAGTTTAATTCTTTGTTTTGTGTTGAAATGATAGAAACTGTTTAGCTTCAGAGAGTGTAGACAAGTTGCACTGTTTCAGAAAATGGCCACTTTACATTCCATGCATACCTTTTGGTGCACCTAGAATACCTTGCTCTGTTTAGATGTTGCATGTCCTTCAACTGGGGTTTCTTTTCCTAGTTGAGTTTTGACAAGATCACGTACATGAAGAAAGGCTAATCATTTTTCAGGGGCACACAGAAGCAAAGCACTTTCTCTTTGCCTTGGGTAAACTTAACTGTTTTCCAAATAATTTTCCTTTGTTCAAGTGCACTGAAGCTTTCCTACAGAATAAGCTGAGTTGTTGTCAGAGTTTTTCTATTTCCATGTGCTTTGTTGACATCTGTGTTATCAGAGGTGGAAGAACACTATTGCTTTTGAAATTTGTGTGAAAATATAATTTGCAGTGATGCAGGCTCTCCTGGCGAAGGCCCACATGTTAATGTGAGATTCTCCCATAACTTTCTTGATTTACCTGTCTTCTTCTAGAGTCTAATTACCATTAATTGATTTATTAACAATCTTTGTTGTAAAATGCACATTTTAGCTTGAAATGCTGGTTAGAAACATCCTACTCCAGGTATCTTTGCAGTGACAAGAGCAAGTCTTTTTCCATCAATTTCACATACTTTGTCAGGTGTTGATTCGGTTCTTTAAAATAATGTTAGCTAAATGCTTTTCATTTTCTGTGTGGAGTATTTAAAATGGTAATTTACCTGCAGTTTGTGAATAGGGAAGTTAAGAGTGCAAACACTCTGTCTTGCCCTTGATACCCCCCCCTTTAGTGATATGAAGCTAAAGTAGGTTGATAATCAGTAACTAGCCAGTTCTTTTGAATAGTGAAATCTTCAGTCCCTTGTGTTGAGGTCTGTAATATACCTGATTTTAAAAGGCAGCTCTTTGTTTTCTTTTTATTTGCAAATACGGAATGAAGGTCATTGGAACATTTCTGCAGCAGACTCAGGGTGAAGCAGTGAGCCAGCAGCCCTCGTTCTCTGGGCAGGGAAAATGAGCAGGCCCTGTTAGAGAAGTTTGGAGGGTGTTGATTTGCTTTCCCTGGCCTCCCCTCTAGGAAAGGGTTTACCTAGAGTACTGGTAGAGGGTTAGATTTGGGCTCTGGTTGTTGGAATGGTGTAGAAGTCAAAGTTCCTGGATGCAGGCCTCTGTCGTTGTTCGCAAAAGTGACCTTGAAAAACTGCCGAGCAGTTAAAAGATTGAAGGACAAAGTTTGTACAGATCTGGACCGAAAAGCTCTATTTAAGATGAAACGAGACTGCTTCTGATGTTCAACTTGAGTGTTTAGTAGGAATATGTTACAGATTCATATTAGGAGTTTTCAAGCAGTAAGACAATAAGGCTGCATTCATTCCCTCTTCTACTCTTTTCTGTCCCCACCCCCGCAAGAACAGAATAAAAAAAAAAACTCTCAATCTTTTTGGTATGATAGTTGAGGGAACTATCATGCCACTTGTCATCTTTGTGTGATCTAGGGGGTGCTTGGTGAAAAGTGATATTTCAGGAGTTCAATGTTGTATTTACCAAACTTCTTTTGGGAGATTGGCGTGCTTATGGTAAGAAAATGTTCATTTTGGGAATGTAAGTCCTAAGAGAAAGGACTGTGTTAAAAATTACATTTTAAGGAATGATTATTGTAATTGAAGCTTACTTTTTAGAAGTCCTTGATTTATATGTTATCTGTTGGTTTCAGGGTTTTTTTAATATGATTTAAAAAACTGTTGTAGATGCTGAGTGACCCTACTGGCTCTGAATTAGAAGGCCTGGAGCATAAGAAGAAAAAGTTAAAGTTGGGGTACCATATGAGGCCTAGGTAAAACTGTTGACTTGAGAACTTTATGAGTTTAGCTTCTTGGAAAGTTGTCTAAGCCTAGATTTTTTACCTTTTCAGGGTCAGGGACTCTGAGAATCTGACCTACCATCTGGAGAAAAATGAATATAGGCATGCCTATGCAAATCTTCTGGTAGCTAAGATATTTCTAGTGTATGTTGAACAGCATTTATATGATAGCCTCATCAAACACTTTAGCCAGATAAGTGTTTTCCAGAGAAATAAAAACTTTACTTCCAGAAAGATCAGAGCTCTTCTAGCGCTAACTGTAACTTAACTGAGGTGACTGTATGGATGGGTACGGGGCCTTGGATGGGGTCTAAGATTTGGATATTTATTTACTTTGATTAAAATATTTTGAGGCAGCACAGCACAAGCCTTTTAAAGTCAGGAGATGGTGTTCAAGTTCCATCCAGGTCGATTGCCAGCTTCCTGAGCTTGGACAAGTCAGCCATTTAGTGTCAGCTTCCTCTTGTATAAAAATGGGACCCCCAAACAGTGCCCTCTTACTTAGTGGTGAGTCTTGAATGAGATCGTGTGTATTTGTGCTTTGGAAATTGTGAAGTACTGCATAAATACTAAGTTACTAATATCAGACTGAATCCAAACTATTGGGGGATTATATGTTTATGAAGATAGGTGTAACATCAGAGGGAAAAATTGCCAGTATTTTAACATATTTACAGATTTTTTAAAAAATTTGACATCTCTTTTTAAACTAGTTCTGTATGCATTCACCTGCATATTCCTGTTTATGCTAGCATGACCCATTTGATGCATATGTTAAGTTCATCAAACCTTCATCCATTAAGATTCCTATGAAAGAATTTTAACTCTTTTGTTAAAAATTAAGAACCTCTTAGAATAAGATGAAAGGGGGATGCTGATTAGATTAGACTGAGGGATCTCAGTAGTGAAAGCTGGGAGTCTGTTCTCAGTAGATATTGAAATTTGCATTATAAGGCAATAAGTTGTAATCATTGCAGATGTTTGCTAAGCAGAGTTACATTTTCAGTTTGCGCACCAAATATTTATAAAGTAAACTGTAACCCTTTTTTGTTTGCTTTGAGGTCATGTGATCTCCTTTCTGTCAGTCTTCAGCTTGTAGTGTCCTAGCAAGTAAGTAAATGTTGAGATGAAGACTTTTTTACATAAATTGGCCTCAATAAAATCTAAATACTAGTTTACATTTCATCTCATTGATACCTACTGTAAGATACCTCTAACATAAATGGTGGAAGCCCGTAAGGATTTCTTTACTGATTTTCCATGGCTAGTGTCATCTATTTTTAGGACTTCCTTTTTTTTTTTCCAGGGGTGGGGTTGATATTTTGTGATCTATTTAATTTCCTGTCCTATTAAGTCACTTCCTCTCAGGCATGGTCAGTCAGTATTGATGTCAACTCTTTTCTGTGCATTGAGTCATATTCAGACAGGGTGAGATTTGGCAATATTGGCATTGGCTTTTCCAAATAAAGTCCCAGTTCCAGGGATATGGGTTTGTTTTTAAAATTTATTTTTTTAAAGATTTATTTATTATTTACTTGAGAGAGTTACACAGAGAGAGGAGAGGAAGAGAGAGAGAGAGAGGTCTTCCATCCGATGGTTCACACCCCAATTGGCTGCAATGGCTGGAGCTGCGCTGATCCGAAGCCAGGAGCCTGGAGCTTCGTGCGGGTCGCCCATGCAGGTTCAGGGGCCCAAGGACTTGGGCCATCTTTTTCTGCTTTCCTAGGCCATAGCAGAGAGCTGGATCGGAAGTGGAGCAGCTGGAACTTGAACTGAATTGGCGCCCACACGGGATGCCAGCACTGCAGGCAGTGGCTTTACCTGCTGTGCCACAGCGCTGGCCCCTAAAATTTATTTGACAGAGAGAGAGAAGGAGAGGTATCTTCCACCACTTGTTCACTCCCTAAATGTACACAACTGCTCCGGGTGGGTCAAGCTAAAACCAGGAGCTGAAAACTCAATCCAGATCTCCCATGTGGGTGGCAGGGACCCAAGTACTTGAGGCATCATCTGTGCCTTCCAGGCTCTACTTAGCAGGACACTGGATTAGGAGTGGAATTGAGAATTGAACCCAGGTACTCAGACATAGGCCTCAGGCTTCCTAACTGCTGTTTTTGTTTTTGACAGGCAGAGTTAGAGAGAGAGAGAAAGAGAGAGAGAATGAGAATGGTCTTCCTTTTCTGTTGGTTCACTCCCCAAATGGCCACTACGGCCAGAGCGCTGCACCGATCCGAAGCCAGGAGCCAGGTGCTTCCTCCTGGTCCCCTATGTGGATGCAGGGCCCAAGCACTTGGGCCATCCTCCACTGCACTCCTGGGCCACAGCAGAGAGCTGGACTGGAAGAGGAGCAACCGGGACAGAATCCAGTGCCCCAACTGGGACTAGAACCCAGGGTGCTGGCGCTGCAAGCGGAGGATTAGCCTAGTGAGCCACGGCGCCGGCCCCTAACTGCTGTCTTAACTTCCAGGTGCCCACAAGGATATGTATTTTTTTGGGAAAAAATAGTAGTCATGGTTATTGTGGGTTTTTGTTCCTGAAACAAGATGAGGTCTTCTCTTTAAGAAACTGTAATGTTGTGGCGGTTTCAGTATTCCAAAATGATCCTTAAAGCTGACCATCCTTATCTGCAATAATAAATGCATACAGAGTTGAGAGTCATGGGTGGGAGGGAAGTTATGGGGGAGGAAAGCCACTGTAATCCAAAAGCTGTACTTTGGAAATTTATATTTATTGAATAAAAGTTAAAAAAAATAAATGCATACAGAGTTTCAGTACTTTTGAATGAGGCTAATGGGAGTCATTTTGGAATCTAGTTTAGATCCCTTAGCATACAAGGGGAAATTGAGGCCCAGAGTGTTGAGGTCCCCTAATCAAGGTCTTTCATTTTTTAGTGACTGGCCTATGCCTATGCAAGCCTATGCAAGTTCAGGAATTGACTCCCAGCCAATTCATTGCTTGTTCCTTTTATTATTCTAGGTTGTTTTGACTCTTTGTTTCTTATGTTTGTCTTCCTTTGGATGCATCTGTACAGGTTTTCTATTTGGACACAGAAGGAAAGTGGGCGATGGAAGAGATTCAGAAGTCTCCAGGTAGAGTCTGTTGGTTAGAAATCTGCTGTGGCAGCAGACTTAGCATTACTTTTGGGATCTCTTGCCTCAGCCAGAAAACTGAGAATCAGCTAGGAAAGTAATGGTGCCCACCTGGCTGAGATGTCCTACAGGGCTGGGTTACTTTTATGCATTACAAGGAAGTGTAAACTAAGGTATCTAAACAACACCTGCATGCCAGGTAGTGTGTTTTGTTTTTGTTTTTAGTAATGTATTTGAAGAACAAGCTAATTCCCAACCGGGTTTGAGTTTCATTCTTCAAGTCAGTCCTTAAGCCAACCTGTATTTAATAGGAAATTCTAGAGTCACTTTGTTTGACAAGACTAAAATAGGAATCATTATCAAAGTCACATTTTAACTATGCTGACTTTACTTTATTCTTCCAGCAAAGTGGTATTGTTGTGTGTGCCCATGTGGCTTTGGGTAGTTTGGGATTTGGCTTTTGTTATTGCTTTGCTTGTTCTCTGACAGATGATATTGTAAATTGAAAAAATTGTTTAAAGATTTATTTTTATTTGAAAGAGTTACACAGAGGGAGAAAGTGAGGCAGAGAGAGAGCTTTTCCATCCGCTGGTTCACTCCCCAGTTGGCCACAATGGCCGGAGCTGCATTGATCTGAAGCCAGGAGCTTCTTCTGGGTTTCTCATGCAGGTTCAGGGGCACAAGGACTTGAGCCATCTTCTACTGCTTTCCTAGGCCATAGCAGAGAGCTGGATCGGTAGTGGAGCAGCCGGGACTTGAACTGGCGCCCATACGGGATGCCGGCACTGTAGGCAGCAGCTTTACTGCTATTCTACAACGCCAGCACCCTGAAAATTTTTTTTTAAATATTTATTTATTTGAAAGGCAAAGTTATAGAGGGAGGAAGAGACTGAGAGAAAGATCTTCAATCTGCTTGTTCATTCCCCAAGTGGCCATAACAGCCAGGGCTGTGCCAAGCAGAGGACAGGAGAACTCCATCTGGGTCTCCCATGTGAGTGGCAGGGGCCCAGGGGATTGGACCATCTTCCACTGCTTTCCCAGGTACATTAGCAGGGGAGCTAGATCAGAAGTGGAGCAGCCAGGATAGCAATCTGTGTTCACATAGGATGCCAACATCACAGGTGACAGATTGACCCACTATGCCACAACACTGCCCTCCCCCCTCCAAATTTTTAATTTTTCATGTTGGAGTCAGGGCTGTGGCATAGTGGTTAAACTTCTGCCTGTGGTGCAGGCATCCTATATGGGTGCCAGTTCGAGTCCCAGTTACTACACTTCCAATCTAGCTCCCTGACAATTGCCTGGGAAAGCAGTGGAAGATGGCCCAGGTGCTTGGACTCCTGTACCCACATGGAAGACCTGAAAGAAACTCCTGCCTCCTGGCTTCGGATCAGCCCAGATCTGGCTGTTATGGCCATTTGGGAAGTGAACCAGAAAATGGAGAATCAACCTCTCTCTCTCTCTCTGTAACTGCCTCTCAAATCTTAAAAAAAAAAAAAAAAAGATATAGTAGGATGTATATAAAGCATAATTAAAATAAATTTTCATGTCACCTTCTTACATTTGAACAAAAGTTAACTTTATTGAAACAATGAAGGCTTGGATGATGTAATTTAGGTAATATTTAAGTCATAAATTATAGTGTAATGTAAAGTACTGAAAATTATAGTAGACACATCTGGGTAGAAAATATCTCACGTGTGCATTTCCCAGAAATTTTTTTTAATCTATTCTTCCTGCTGCTTTAATATTAGGCCCAGTTTATGCCGGATTCTGTCCCAGTTGCCCCTCTTCCAGGCCAGCCCTCTGCTGTGGCCCCGGAGTGCAGTGGAGGATGGCCCAAGTGCTTGGGCCCTGCACCCCATGGGAGACCAGGAAAAAGCACCTAGCACCTGGCTCCTGCCATCGGATGAGCGCGGTGCGCCGGCCGCAGCGTGCCATCCGCGGCAGCCATTGGAGGGTGAACCAACAGCAAAGGAAGACCTTTCTCTCTGTCTCTCTCTCTCACTGTCCACTCTGCCTGTCAAAAAAATATATATATATTAGGCCCAGTTTAGAGCCTGGTCAAATTCTATTTGTATTATCTTCCTTACTTTACCTTCCTGTCTCTCCCCTCCACATCCTGAAGACAGACAGACCCTACTGTTCAATAATGGACCAAAAGATTTTTTTACTTGGCGTATTTATTATAAATTAAATTACAGTTCAGTTCCCTGCAGTGAAAAAGGGCAGCTGAAGGATAAGAAATAAAGGTAAATTACAGTGTAAGGAAGAACTAGAGGAACAAGAACACCTAGTCAATGTTTAACTTTAAAGTGGCATAACATAGTTTGTGACCTTGTGTTCCTTTGTTCAAAGAAATACTAAAATAACCACAGCGAATAGCAGTGCTGGTTCACTGGGTTATCATTTTTTTTTCTTGAAAGTACTATTGTTTTGGTCTGTCTCCATAGTTTCAATTAGGTAGAAAACTAATGGGACTGGAAATACCCAGATAAAATGAATTTTCCCTTTATCTGCCTAAGCTACATAGTTCTTACCTTTGAGGAAATACTGAAGTTAGATGCTTTACACTTTTTTCACTAATTTCCCATGCATGCATGTCTTTTCTGTGGAGACGAAAAATGTGTACAAATAAAATGTTAGGCTCTGAGAGTCTGGTAGGAGAGATTGATGGTGTCTATCAGCTGTAGAAATGGATGTGAAAATATGAATAAAGAACACAGAATTCAGAGGAGAGGAAACCTTGGCTCAGGAGTGAAGGAAGGCAGTTGAGCCAGGTGTTGTACTCAGGGAGGTAGGAGCGAGCATTCCAGGCATGCGGAGCAGCAGGAGCAAGATCATAATTCAGAAAGCACAGTTGGGCTGCACTGCTTAGAGCCTAAGGAGGTGAGCTAAGGATAGGAGGGAGCAGTAAAAGAAAGAAGTCTGGAAAAGTAAGTTGGAGTTGGATGTAAAACAGCTTTGATTGCCAGGCTTAGAAATTTGAATGGTACTTCCCTTAACACTGGTGACCACTGATGGTTGTGGGGTAGTAAATTGATGTGATATTATTAGAACTGTGCTTTTATGGAGTTTGTTATGAATCTTTATATAGAATGAGCTTGAATAGAAGACACAAAATCATGAAGAGTGCAGTCAGTTCACATAGCAGGTTTGCAGCCCTTACAGATTGTAGGAGTTAAAATAGGTAGTAATGTAAACAACTTAGGACCATACAGTAATTACTAGCTGTTATCATCTTCATCTTTATTATTATATGGAGGTGATGAGGGCCTCAACAGAAATACTGACAATATGAAGAAAAGTCAGGAGATGGCTGCTGTTGGACATGTTACTACAGAATTTAGCAGTTAGTTAAAACTGAGGAACAGAGGAGAAGGAGGGTAACTGGGATAACTCCCATTTCAAGCCTGTGTGACTGATGCATAATAAAACTATAAGGAGCAGATTTTGATGTGTGGAGTTTCATTTCTGCTTTATTTTACATTTGGAGGTATCCAGCAGGCAGTTTGTACATGTGGGACTGGAGCTTTGGAGAAATACCAAAATCAGTAATGCATCTTAAGAATTTAAACTCTTAGAGGTTATAGCTGAGTTTGGGAGTTGAATGAAAGAGAATCAAAGGAGAGAATGGACAGAAGGGTAGTTTCATGTCAAAGATATAAAGTTGATAGATCCAGGAATAAACATGGAATCCTAGGTGAGTATCCTGTGAGGCTTGTGAGGTATACTCCCATTATCTGAGTGTGGACCAACCATATATGAGTTACTATTCTTTATTCTAAAATGCTGATGTTCATTTTTGAGGGTTATTTTAGTTTAAAATTAGAAAATGGGGCTGGCCTGTGATACCAGCATCCCATATGAGCACTGGTTCGAGTTCTGGGTGCTCACTTTTTTTTCTTCTTTTTTATTATTTAAAGATTTATTTATTTGAAAGGCAAAGTTACGGGGGTGGGGGGGGAGAAGTCTTCCATCTGCTGGTTCACTCCCCAGGTGGCCAAAATAGTTAGAGCTGTGCCAATCCAAAGCCGGGAGCTTGTAGCTTCTTCTGGGTCTTCCACATGGATCAAGAGGCCCAAGGACTTGGGCCATCTTCCTCTGCTTTTCCAAGCCATAGCAGAGAGCTGGGTCTGGAAGTAGAGCAGCTGGGATTTGAACCGGTGCCCATATGGGGTGCTGGCACTGCAGGCTTTACCCACTTCGACGCAGCTCAGGTCCCTGTCCTTTGCTGTTGGTTCACCCTCCAATGGCCGCTGTGGCCTGTGCGCTGTGGCCGGCGCACCGCGCCAATCTGAAGCCAGGAGCCAGGTGCTTCTCCTGGTCTCCTATGTGGGTGCAGGGCCCAAGCACTTGGGCCATCCTCCACTGCACTCCTGGGCCACAGCAGGGAGCTGGCCTGGAAGAGGGGCAACTGGGACAGAATCCAGTGCCCCCACCGGGACTAGAACCCCGTGTGCCGGCACCACAAGGCGGAGGATTAACCTATTGAGCTGCGGTACCGGCCCCCTGCTACACTTTTCAACCCAGCGCCCTGCTAATGCTTCTGGGAAGGCAGCGGAGAATGGTCCTAATGCTTGGGCCCCTGCCACCCATATGGGAGACCTGGATGGAATTCCAGACTGCTGACTTCAGCCTGGCCAAGACTGGCTGTTGCAGCCATCTGGGGAGTGAACTGGTGCATGGAAGAAATCGATCTCTATTTTTATCTCTCTCTCTCTCTTGAACTCTGCCTTTCAAATAAATAATAAATAATTTTTTTAAAAAAATCTTTTTTAAAAAACGAGAATATTGGGGCTGGCGCTGTGGCATAGTGGGTTAAAAAAAAAAGCCCTGGCCTGAAGCACCGGCATTCCATATGGACACCAGTTCTAGTCCTGGTTGCTCCACTTCTGATCCAGCTCTCTGCTATGGCCTGGGAAATTTGTGGAAGATGGTCTAAGTCCTTGGACCCCTGCACCCATGTGGGAGACCCAGAAGAAGCTCCTGGCTCCTGGCTTCAGTTCGGCACAGCTCCAGCCATTGTGGCCATTGTGGAGTGAACTATAGGATGGAAGACCTTTCTCTGTCTCTTCCTCTCTCTATAACTCCGTATTTAAAAAAAAACACACACACAATTAAAAAACACTAGAGCATATAACTCCCTATTCAGGCATGCATCAGGAAGTACAGATACCATTGTTAGCTCACATCTTCCTCAGAATACTTTCAGCACCATGTGTGTGTGATACCTGTTCTTGTGACAGGTTGAACTGAGTGAGGACATCAGTATCAGCTCATAGGTTAAATATTCAAAAAACTAATATTAACTTTTTTATGTGTGCCATAATACATGAAAGATTAGAAATGCTTCACTATTAGGTTAAACAACTGCTTGGGATACCGGCGTCCTATATCCAAATGGCAGTTGAAGTCCTGACTACTCTGCTTCCTGCTAATGCATCCTGAGAGGCGGCAGATTATGACTCAAGTGCTTGGGTCCCTGCCACCCACATGGGCAACCCACATGGAGTTCTGGGCTCCTGGGTTTGTCCTGATCCAGTCCTTACTGTTGCAAATGTTCAGGGAGTGAACCAGTGGATGGAAGGTCTCTGTCTTTCTCTCTCTGTATCTCCTCACATACACACAGCATATCTTCATTCAGTGCAGAGACTAGCCTTTGCTTTCCAAGTTGACTTGAGCTTAACTCTTACTGATGTTAGCTTTGTAAAGTCTCAGATAGCAGCATCCTACGTGCAGCCAATCAAAAGTATATATATGGGAGTTTGGCGGCATTTGGTTAACCAGTAATTGATAGCCACGTGATCATGATAACATCAGTAGGCAGCACACACAATTACCAGAAATGGGACTAGGATTTAACAGAATTTTCAATGTAAAGCACCTATAATTAGTTTCGAGGCTAAGCATATTGAAATTATCCTCCATCAAAAATAAGGCAGTAAGAAATATTTCATTAGAGAAATAGTGGTAAATTTCCACCTACCTTATGTGGTTTTTTTATATCTTAAATTCCATGATTATTTTTCTCCTGGTGATTAACTGGGCAACTACCCACGAAGCTAGCCTTGAAGATGATTCAGCAGTGTAATGGTATGCAGTGTTTATAGGAAGCATAGTGCCTTAGAGTTAATGAAGTGATTTCACACTCATTCTCTTAGTATTTACTTGTTATAGGAAGCACAGAAGATCATTATCCCATTTTGGGGATTCGGAAGCAAGAGGAAGGGCCTAATGACACAAGCCCTGTGCTCTGCTTGTGCCTTGTTGCTGTGTATTAAAAAACTTATCTATGGCTGTGTCTATCTTATGGAACTGATTCTGCCTCCCATTTTCCCTTTTTTGATACTTGCTCCTCCCCTAAAAGTCACACATTAAAAAAAAAGAGAGAGAGCGAAAGGTGGGCATTTGGCTCACAGATCAAGACACTTGGGACCCTGTATCCCATGTCAGAATGTCTTCATTTGAGTCCCAGCTCTGCTTCCAATTCCAGCTTCTTGCAAACATGCAACCCGGGAGGCAGCAGAAGATGGTCTAAGTAACTTGGATTCCTGCCACCCACATGGGAAATCTGACTTGAGTTACAGGGCCTGTTTTTTTTTTTTTTTTTTTTTTTGACAGGCAGAGTGGACAGTGAGAGAGAGAGACAGAGAGAAAGGTCTTCCTTTGCCGTTGGTTTACCCTCCAATGGCTGCCGCGGTCGGCGCGCTGCGGCCGGCGCACCGCGCTCATCCGATGGCAAGAGCCAGGTGCTAGGTGCTTTTTCCTGGTCTCCCATGGGGTGCAGGGCCCAAGGACTTGGGCCATCCTCCACTGCACTCCGGGGCCACAGCAGAGGGCTGGCCTGGAAGAGGGGCAACCGGGACAGAATCCGGCGCCCCGACCGGGACTAGAACCCGGTGTGCCGGCGCCACAAGGCGGAGGATTAGCCTGTTGAGCCACGGCGCCGGCCTAGGGCCTGGTTTTGACCTGGCCCAGCCCTACCTGTTGTGGGCATTTGGGGAGTGAACCAGCAAATGGAAGATCCTCTATCCATATCTCTCCCTCTCTCTGCCTTTCAAATAAATACAAATGAAAATTTTAAATGATTTATTTATTTGAAACATAGGGTGCCAGAGAAGGGAGAAAGAGACCTTCCATCCACTGTTCATTTTCCAAATGCTTACAACAGCTAGGGCTGGGCCAGGCCAAAGCCAGATACTGGGCACTCCATCCAGGTCTCCCATGTGGTTGATAGAGACCCACGTACTTCGGCCATCATCTGCTGTCCCCCAGGTTGTACATTAACAGGAAGCTGAATCTGAAGTGCAGAGTAGCAGGGAGTCAACCCAGGCACTCGGACGTGGGATGCAGGCATCCTAAGCTATGCTTTACCCTGCTACTGTGCCACAACACTTCCAAAAAAAAAAAAAAAATCAGTTTCCCCAGAGTTCTCACAGAATCTTTATACTTAACAATTTAAACTGAAAAGGAAATAGATTGTTTCTAAAAGTTTTCTCCAAAAAGATGAAAAGCCATTTTTCTTCTTAGAACAAGGCATAATACAAATACATCCTATTGAGCACTCTCATGTTTTTAGGAAATTGTCTTTGGTGAATCTCAAATTCACTAAGGTCAGATAAGTAGTTGAAGGACTTTTTTCAAAGAAATATGTGGTTAGAGTTGTGTCAGGTGTTCTATGGTGTTCCTTAGCTCTGCAGGTTCACACTTTGTGGTATATACTGAACAAATCCCAAGTTTGGGTTCTTGAGTTGAACCACAGAGATTGGTATTTTTAGATGAGTCATGGTGTTCTTAAATAATCAGTTGCTTTAGATTTCCTAGCTCTGGAAACAAGGATTTATAATCCTTATTTCACCCCTAATAGGGTAGTTAGAACAAAGGAATTCTGATTTCTTGGAGTGATGGCTGCATAATTAAAAATAATGTTATCACTTTGTTCACAATGTAGCAGTAGCTTTAATTTTGAAGTACTGCATAGAATGTAGCCTGATGATTCCTTTTCTAAGTGTGCATTTCCAACAAGGGTAAGGTTGTTCTTCTGAACTATAGTGAAGGGGCCAGTGTTGCAGTGTAGTGTGTTAAACAGCTGCCTGTGACGCTTGCATCACATTTGGGCACTGGTTCCAAGTCCTAGCTGCTCTACATCTGATCCAACGCCCTGCTAATGTGCCTGGAAAAGCAGTGGAAGATGGCCCAGGTCCTTGGGACCCTGCACTCATGTTGGAGACCTGGAAGAAGCTCCTGGCTCCTGGCTTCGATATGGCCCAGCCCTGGCTGTTGCTGCCATTTGGGGAGTGAACTTGTGTATGGAAGATTCTCTCTCTCTCTTTGCCTTTCCCTCCCTCTCTCTAACTCTGCCCTTCAGATAAACAAAAAACAAATTTTTAAAATAAAATGAACTATAGTGAGAAGATAGTGACTTCCCATTAGCAGGCATTCCCCCACCCCCACACACAGTGAACTTGAACTGCCAGGTCTTTCCATCTTCCTATTGGTTGGTGACCAGATGGTCTAGTCTCACTGTTTGCTGGGAACTACAGCTTAACAGGCCTGCAAAACTTAGGCTTTCTTGTTTATACTTTCCACTTTGAAATATGTGTGAATATGGCATCTTGGCATTTTTAAGTACTTTTTTTCAGGAGAATGATCAGGAAAACTAAAAGTAAAAGCCTTGGTGGATTTATTTGCCAGGCTGAGAAAATCTATAGGATTTTGATCCTCTGTTGAGTTACCGGTTGTAAAGACGGAAGAAAGCATTTGGTGGATGAGCTCAGAATCAGGGGACATACTTTTAATTCTGGCGTGTACTTGTCTTGTGACCTTAGCAGGTCCCTCAGTCTCCGTGAATAAAGTTTATTTGTCAGATGCTAATATTTTTATCTTTGCTGCCTGTCTTACGTGTTCATAGCTAGAAACAAATGAGATAATATGAAGCTACTTTAAAAAGTGTGAAATGTGTACACATGTAAGGGATTAGCATAACCATCTCACTTATGTTGCACTCTTTGAAGTGGTCTTTACATTTTCCATTCCTGACAGCTGTATACATGGAAGAGGGAGATTTAAGGTTTGATTGGCTTGGGTGATTTGTTTCTTTTCATGCTCTTTTTCTTCTTTCTTTAAACATTTAAATCAGTGATAAAAGACACTAAGCAGAGGGCAGACAGAATTCACAGTGTGTCTGTGAGTCAGCAGAATCCATAGCCAAATCAATACTGCCAAGCTCATATTGACATTCTTATAACACCCACCAGGTTTTTAATTGAGAATTCTCTGCTCCCTGCTCCCCCTAGTTTTTAGACAGATTAATTTACCGGCACAATTTTCCATTTTCCAATGGAGCCTATGATTAGATAATTGTCTACATTTATGCTACATTTTCTAAAATAGAACAGATTTCTCTCCAGCCCCATTTTTCTTGACTCTTGTATTGAACTGCTACACAAAGGTTACTGTACAACTGAGTACAAATACTTGAGAAGGAATTTCTCCATATGCAAATTTGAAAGAAAAGAACCCACAGTGAGCCCAAGGATACTTAGGGTCTTAAAATAGTTCTTGAGAAGCTTCTGTTTGTTCATTCAGTAAACAGGTATCAAATCCCCACTGTGTGGTAGGCCTGTTTGCCTTAGGATGTGCCAAAACCAAAGATAATTATGTAAGAATTGGGAAGATAATAGGAATGTGGAAATTTTAGGCTTAAAAATAATATACAAAAAAATACACTGCACAAGCAAGTCTTAGAATGCTAATTGTAGAAATAGATATAGATTGAATGATGTACTGAGAATGGTTTTTGGGTGGAGAAAAAGCATTTAGTCATCACTGACTAGTGAATATATATTTAACTTAATTTCCTTAGCTTAAACTTTGGTTTCAATCTATGAGATGGTCTCAGAATTCCTGCTTTCCAGAACATGTTTCCTTTTCTCCAGGATCCTTGATAGAGATGAAGAGCCAGCCAGAGCTTTCCAGAACTCAAAACATAATCTTTTTCTTGGGTGTTGGGGCCAGGTGGGGTTAAGTGGCATGGAGTGCTGCCTGGACTCTGGGTTTCCTCTGCCTTCTAACTTAGGTAAGATTCCTCCCAGGAGACGAAACAGCCACATACTCCTAGTTGGTAGATTTCTAAAGTATTATTAAGTTTAAATGTTTTTTGATTAGTCTGGAATAAAAACCTGTGTAGTCACTGATCATAGACATTCCCAGGGATTTAAATTTGGAACATTTCTAGTCATTTTCAACTGGATTCTTAGCATGCTTGGGACTAATAGATTCATTCTAAATTTAGTAATTTGAAGGGCTTGAAAATCATTTCATATTTATAAAAGAGATGAGAGAAGATCTTTCTCCGTTTAGTACGTATTTCCATTCATCTGAAACTTTTTTTCTTTTTTTAAGAAATATGTTAAGAACAAAGTAGTCCAGATTAGGGAGAGAAAGAAGTGAGCTGGGTCATTAGCTATAATACATAATGGGGATTGATCTGTAGGCTCCATACTGTGTCTGGGAATATTCAGGCCAGGGGTAGTTTTTTTGCCTAGTTCTGACATATGATAATATGATACCATCTGGCATTGGTATGGTGCTCAGGGTTTTTTAGGTTTTCTTACATGTGTGATCCCATTTGTATGTTAACTGCCCTATAAGGCACTACTTACTGTAAGTGAACAGTGGCCCCAAGAAGTTAAGTGATTTCCCCAAGATTATAAATGGACAACAGGTTAGTACCCTGAGAGCAAGAACCCTCAGGTCAATTACATTTTATTTCTGTTTTACCTTGTATTTTACTGGCCTCCATTGTTTGCAACTGAGTATACCTATGTGCTTCTGACTCCCCTAGAGACAGCTCAGGGGAAGGATAAAATGAAAAAGGCACCAGCCCTGTGGCATAGCTGGTACCTGCGGTGCCAGCATATCAAGTGGGCTCCTGTTGAATCCTGGCTGCTTCACTTCTGATCCAGCTTCCTACTAATACTCCTAGTTAAAATAGTGGATGATGGCCCAAGTGCTTGGGTCCCTGCACCCATGTGGGAGGCCGGAAAGAAGCTTCTGACTCAGGGCTTGGTATGGGCCCAGCTCCAGTTGTTGTGGCCATTTTGGAAGTGGACAAGTGAATGGAAGATCTTCCTCTTTTTTGGGATTTTGGTGTTACAGATGGCAGCTTAACTGAGCTCTGACTCTGAGCCTTTGCATTTTAATTTTTATTTGTTTGCTTATTTGAAGGAGATAGACAGATATACAATGCTCCCATCTACTGGTTCACTTCCCCAAATACTCCCAGTGGCTGTGACTGGCCGGACCAAAGCTGGGAGCTAAGAACTCAATCCAGGTCACCCACATAGTGGCAAGAACTCCATCACTAGGGCCACCTTCATTGTCTCTCAGGGTTCACATAAGCAGGAAGCTGGATTCAGGAACTGGAGCTGCTTATTGAACCCAGGTACTCTGTATATGGGATTTGGGTATCTTAACCTTTAGGCCGAACACCCGCCCCACTTTAGTATTTCTGATTCCACCATTTACTGTATTATGACCTTCAGGAACTAAGGTTGCAAAATCCTTCACTCAAATTCACCATTCTATGTGTGTGTGTGTGTGTTTGTGTATGTGTTTGTATGTACATATATAATAACACTGGAAGAGAGGAGTGCATAGGTTCCAAATGCCAAAACAACAAAGATAAAGTATAGAAAAGCTAGTTGCCTGGTTTGATTGGTTTACATTTTGTGTATGTTTAAGTGTTTGACTATACTTCATGAAATTCATGCAGATATTGCATGTTAATCAAAAAAGTTTTTAATAAAATATATCCGGTCGTCAGCACACCATGTAAAACTGGGATAGTATTGATAAACTTACCATTAGCTAGTGAAGGTCAGTTGAGGATAATGTGTGTGGTAAGTAGTTTGTAAACTCCAGACTCTTTAAGTTGGCATCTTTGGTGCATTCTTCAGAATCACACCTCTCCTGCACACACACAAACACAGCATCTCACTAGAAACTGAGTGTGTGGTTATTTGTGAATCTCAGAAGAGACCCAGTAAATCAAACAGCTCTTTGTTCTAGGATATAACTTAGCATGGGCTACAGGCACTGTTTTACTCCCAAGTCATGTCAGAATTGCCTTTCAGGATGAGTCCTGAAAAACCAGTTACTCATCATTCCTTTGCAGGAGTTTATTTACTCTCATAAAGGTAGGGGGTCAGTGAGATTATCAAAGTATTTCTGTGGGGCAGAGAGGGCTGCCCCGGCTCCCTCTTCATGGAGGCTGAACAAGGGAGCCACATAGCAGTGTGAGCCAGGGCAAGCTTCTGAACCGTGGTGCTCAGTTTCCCTATCAGGAGATCAGGGAGAAATAAAACACTTCACCGTGCTTTACAGCTGTGCTCTAAATATTATCTTTTAAAAAATTATTATTAAAGGACCAGTTAATATTTTAGGCTTTGGTTTCTGTTGTAACTCTCAACTCTGTGTGAAAGTTGCCTTAGACAAATTAACAAGGGTTGCTGTCCTCCAGTGAAACATTGCCTGCGGAAACAGGCGTGTAGCCAGATTTGCCTGTGGGCTGTAGTTTTCAGACCTTTGCTTTAGAATACTTCACTGTTTGGTCCTTTTTCTCTGTAGTACAAAATACTGGTAGTGTTTTATTGCTGTCAAGTGTACAGGGATATTTAAGTTTTAGCATTAAGGAAGGAATGAGGAAGAAAGTCTGTGAAGTTAGATGCTTAAAAACCATTTTTAATTCCACAAAATAAATTTTAAAATATTGTGTCCCATCACTTCCGTTGCTGATACGAGTTGCTGTGCCGCCTTCCTTTTTTTTTTAGTTATACTACAAACATGTTATGATCAAGCCTGTGTTTCAAACATCATATAATAGTAGATAGCAAACGGAAGCAGCTTTTGTTTTTGAAGAGAAAGTGGCTCTTCTCCAGTTTGAAATTGTGTCCTTGTGAGCAGATTTTTAAGGAGAATAATGTACAGCCATTGTCAACCCGTAGTCTTTTAGGAGGCATGACTTTCTAGTGGGCGTTTTGAAAAGCAGCTTCATGCTTAGCCTCTTGGAATTAGAGATATAGACACACCCTCAAACACTGAACTTGGCATTAATCAGAGTTGGGGGAGGTAGGGCTATATTATTTGTTCTTGTTGAAGTGGGGGCTACTGTATAATAATCTGCCAGGAAGTACAACTACCTAATGGTTTAGAACTTAAGTCGTAAGGTTTCTGGCACTTAGCTTAGTGCTTTCTTACTTAAGTGGAAACCTTAGATGAACTTAAAGACCATTGAAAACATTTTTTTTCTCTAGTCATCCTGCCTTCCTTTGAATTCATTTGTGTGTCTTTAAGTGGTGAACTGTAGGGCTTCTGTACTAGACCACCAGAGACCCCTTCTGTAGAGACCACTGACACGTATTTAACATGCATCACTCCAGGAGTGGCTGTGTGGAGTGAGCAGTCTAAAGCCATCAGCACGTAGGCAGCAGTCAGTGCACAGACAGGTCTTTTAATTTTCAGAGCAGTGCTATTTTTCTCCTGAAATTGTCAATCTGAGATTGACTTTATTATGGAGAACATAAGCTCCTTTATGGTTTAAAATGCTTTTTAGCTACTTTGATTGATAATGGCATATGTTCTAAGGTCGCTCTATATAAACATGGGAGCCAAATTGTCTGTTGGTGGAATTGTTTTGTTTTGAAAGTCTCAGTCCTCAAGTTTAGTTTTCACTTTTCTTTGTAGTTTGGAAGAATATCTAAAATAGCAAGCACAAATTACCTAAATGCTGCTCCCTTTCTTCCTCATCCATCTGTCTATTCATATTTGCAGTCCTCCTTTCTTTTTAATCTCTCACTCATCATTTTAAATATAACACTTCCCAACCAGCTGATTCAAATGAAGAAACCTGGAACTAAATTCAATAAATACCTGAGCAGTATGGGAACATTAAGCACTGGAGACAGCACTGCCTGTAGGCCAAAACAACAGCACATGATCTGACAATGGAAGACATGAGCAAAAGGAAGGTCAAAGGGAATGAAGAGGTATATGCTCTGAACACTGAGAGAGACCTGTAGACATAACAGGTGTTAAGTTGGAAACAGAAATAGTTGGGAACACTCATAGACCAAAAGACCTTAAAGGCTACAAGTTAGATTGGAGACCATTAGGGAAATGATAGTACCAACATTTAGATTTATTTCTGACAGTACTAAGTCAAGATATATTTGACAACAAGGTTATCATTTTTAGATAAAACTGAACTGCCCAGGATGGATCACTTTTTGTACTTCAGTAACAAGCAGCATTAGTGAAGAATTTTGTTTCATTTTAGGACAACTTCCTATAATGTCTTATTTCCTTTAACAGTTGTGACATTAGACACTTAGGCGTTATCTCCCAGCAACATCTGTTTGATTTTAGTTACTGCAAAGGGCTATATTGTGGGGCTGGCGCTGTTGTGTAGTGGGCTAAGCCTCTGCCTGTGGCACCAGCATCCTATATGGGTGCTGGTTCGTGTCCTGGCTGCTTCTCTTCCGTTCTAGCTCTCTGTGAAGGCCTGGGAAGGCAGTGAAGATGGCCCAAGTGCTTGGGCCCCTGTACTCATGTGAGAGACCCCAAGGAAACTCCTGGCTTCAGATCGGCCCAGCTCCTACTGTTGTGGCCATTTGGGGAGTGAACCTGTGGATGGAAGACCTTACTGTCTCTCAAATAAATAATAATTAAAATTTTTTTAAAAAGGGCTATATTGTATTTTAAGTTATATTATAAAAGACTTTGATATAGAGAATGAGTTACATCCCAAAGAAAAGAGAGCTAAAGCCTAAAGGTACAGAATTTTAGAAGCCAGGTAATATGGTAGTAAAGCCTTACATTTCTTTGTTTTGGTAGTTTTGATACATCCTATTCCTCAGGAATATCTCTAAGGGAAGATTTGGCAAGCATGGTGCTTGATCAAGAGCAACAGCTTGAAAGACTTCAAAGGGTATCTTAAAAGAGGAGCACTCTGTTTTTTGGGATCCTTTGAAAGCTGCTTAGGTCTCTCTTTCTTCAAGAATGATAGGAGAAACTAGATATTAAAATCACGGCTTGATTGCCTACTATGAAGTGTTCTGATTTAGTCATATCGCTTTAAAATTTTCTTATCTATTGTCTTTTTCCGTTTAGAAATGAATTATTTATTTATTTATTTGAAAGGCAGAATTACAGAGAGAGGGGGAGAGAGAGAGAGAGCGAGCAAGCGCACGTGTGTGTGAGCTCTTCATCTGCTGGTTCACTCCCTGAAATGACTGCAACAGGCCAGGGCTGAGCCAGGCCAAAGCCAGGAACCAGGATCTTCATCTGCATCTGCTAGCTGCATGCAGGGGCCCAAATACTTGGGCCATCTCTGCTGCTTTCCCAGGCCAGTAGGAAACTGGATCAGAAGTGGTGCAGCCGGGATACAAACTGACACCCACATGGGATGCCAGTGTTGTAGTGGCACAACCCGCTGTGCCACAGTGCCGTCCTTTCTAAAGGATAGCCATACAAGGGTATTTTTCCCCCTCCTCTTACCCATATTTTATTAATTAAAATTTAATAAATTTTATTAATGTATTAATTCATAAGCTTTGCTCGTCTGAATTGGTTACTTTTCGGAAGAGGTTCTGACTTTGAGAAGGTTTTCACTGGTAATAGTGTGCCTTCATGTTTCTAGCTTCCTAGCCTGCTTTCAGCTCCTTGGACTGCTTTGGCTGTATGTGCACACACGCACACGCATACTTCACTTTTACTTCTCTATTACTCTTAAATCTTAACCTTTTAGTAAGTCAGCTTCAGATAGATTTCTTTTTGCTTTTTTTTTTTTTTTTTTTGACAGGCAGAGTTAGAGAGAGAGAGACAGAGACAGAGACAAAGGTCTTCCTTTTTCCATTGGTTCACCCCCCCAAGTGGCCGCTATGGCCGGCGCCTTGCGGCTGGTTTGCTGTGCCAATCTGAAGCTAGGAGCCAGGTGCTTCCTACTAATCTCCCATGCGGGTGCATGGCCCAAGGACTTGGGTTATCCTCCACTGCTCTCCCGGGCCACAGCAGAGAGCTGGACTGGAAGAGGGGCAACCAGGATAGAATCCGGCGCCCCGATTGGAACTAGAACCCATTGTGCCGGCGCTGCAGGCAGAGGATTAGCCTAGTGAGCCGCGGCACTGGCCTGGATAGATTTCTGATTCTAGTCCTTAACTTTTAAAGACTCATGGAAGCCTCATTTATTCTTTTTTTTTTTTTTTTTAAAGATTTCTTTATTTATTTGAAAATCAAAGTTACAAAGAGAGAAGGAAAGGCAGAGAGAGGTCTTCCATCCACTGGTTCATTCTACAGATGGCCGCAACAGCCAGAGCTGTGCGGATTTGAAGCCAGGAGCCCGGAGCTTCTTCCTGCTCTTCCACATGGGTGCAGGGGCCCAAGGACTTGGGCTATCTTCTGCTTTACCCAGGCCATAGCAGAGAGCTGGATCGGAAGTGGAGCGGCCAGGACTCAAACCAGCACCCATTTGGGAAGCGGGCACTGTAGGCAGCAGCTTTACCTGCTATGCCACAGTGCTGGTGCTGGCCCTCTCATTTTTTCTTGAGAGTCCCAGAATAGTTTGTATAGGCACATCCTTTGGTTGGTCAGGAGATTCCAATGGGCATTCTTCAGGGTTGGGCTGTCCGAGATTCCCTTTGCTCAGAGAGGCAGTGTCCGGCGACTCACCTGGAGTAGTTATCAGACTGTGTGTGCTGGTTGTGTGAGGGTGGCTGTGTGAGAGGGGAAACAAGACAAGACATAAGACATGCACATGAGTATGGTGATTCCAGGCAGTGGGTTGTGTTTTTTTTTTTTTTTTGATAGATAGATAGAGTTAGACAGTGAGAGAGAGAGAGAGACAGAGAGAAAGGTCTTCCTTTCGTTGATTCACTCCCCAAATGGCCACTAAGGCTGGAACTATGCCGATCCGAAGCCAGGAGACAGGTGCCTCCTCCTGGTCTCCCATGTGGGTGCAGAGCCCAAGCATTTAGGCCATCCTCCACTGCCCTCCCAGGCCACAGCAGAGAGCTGGACTGGAAGAGGAGCAGCTGGGACTAGAACCCAGTGCCCATATGGGATGCCAGTGCTACAGGAGGAGGATTAATCAAGTGAGCCACGGCGTCAGCCCCAGGCAGTGTTCTTGAGAACTGAAAGCCAGGTGCATACCGAAGGCTCGGAGGAGTCGTGAGAAGGAGAGACCACTTCCGATGGGGAAATTTAGAGAAGACTGGAGAGAGTGCAGTTGAGCTGAGTGTTAGAGAAACCACCCTCTCACAATAAGCTTGAATTCTTCCCTTTCTAGCTTTGGAAAGCAAACTGTTTTAAAAAATAGATTAATTGGGGCCGGTGCTGTGGCACAGAGAGTTAATTAACACCCTGGCCTGAAGCGCCAACATCCCATATGGACACCGGTTCTAGTCCTGGCTGTTCCACTTCCCATCCAGCTCTCTGCTATGGCCTGGGAAAGCAGTAGAAGATGGCCCAAGTCCTTGACCCCTGCACCTGTGTGGGAGACCCGGAAGGAGCTCCTGGCTTCGGATCGGTGCAGCTCTGGCCGTTGCGGCTAATTGGGGAGTGAAGCAGTGGATGGAAGACCCCTCTCTCTGCCTCTCCTCTCTCTGTGTAACTCTGACTTGCAAATAAATAAATACATCTTTTAAAAAATAGATTAATTACAACAAGATACATTTAATAGATACTCAGAATTGAGATTATTGCAATAGCTGCTAATACTTTGACTTGTCCTTATGTCTTTATTAAATAAACACTCTTTCAAGTATTTATAAAATTAATAAACATGAATAATAAATATAATAAAATTAAATCTGAGAAAAATCTTCATTGTACTTTTCATAAGGTGAGGTAAGCTAAAATGGCTTTGTCTTCAGACAAATTTGTTCTTGTCAGCTTCACATAATTAGCTTTATCCAGTGATAGATATAGCAATAACGTCAAATGAAGAGAATCCTGGAATAAATTTCTTCTCCCTTAAATACATCCCTGCTCTCATTTCCCTAGAAGATGGATCCGGCACATTTTCCACAAACTGTAAATGTTAGAGATGAGCTACTTTTGTGGTGTAGTGGGTTAAGCTGCCATCTGCAGTGCCAACATCCCGTATGGGCACCAATTCCAGTCCCGGCTGCTCCACTTCCAATCCAGCTCCCTGCTAATGTGCTTGGGAAAGCAGAGGAAGATGGCATAAGTACTTAGGTCCCTGCACCCACATGGGAGAGCAGGAAGAAGCTCCTGGCTCTTGGCTTTGGCCTAGCCTAAACCTGGCCATTGTGGCCATTTGGGGAATGAACCAGCAGACAGAAGATCACACTCTCTCCCCTTCCACCCCTCCCCCCCATAATTCTCAAATAAATAAATAAATCTTTAAAAGAGAGAGAGAAATGAGCTACTTTTGTAGCAAAATCAATTCAGCTGAGTTAACATCTTAATCATTAAAATAAGAAGTGATGATTAACTAAGGTGATTGTGTATTGTTTAGCTTATTGAGGTGTTTGACCAGCAACATTTTTTTTGTGTTTGTGATTAAGTTGTTTTACTTAATACTTCAGTGAGAAAACATCAGGAATATTTAATTTTTCATAAAATATGTTGCTTGAGATTTGGGCTGATTTTTAGAGTTCTGTGTGAAGAATGGCTCTGCTTTAAGGAAAACCTTTGGAATAGGAGTTCTGAGCTTTTCCAGGAATTTACAATAGCAGTTTATGTTCTTCCAAGAGATATTGCTCATTGTCTGTGCAAAGATGTTGGAAAACATACTGTAAACCTTTTTCTCTTTTTCCTCATGAGAAGATCTTATGTTCCTGTATGGAAAGTACCTTTGTGTTTTGAAATCTGGAATTTATAAAATGAGGTTGCTGAGTGGAAAAATCATAAAGGCTCTAACTCTAAATCCAAGGCCCAAATGGAACCCTGCTTGTAAATTAAACTTAATGTAAAGAAGAACAGTCAGAGCTATCCAAAGATGGAAAAGAATGCCTTACCAGAAAGCCACTTCCCAGAACTGGAGGGGAGGCAGGCAGATTTGAGCTGGATGACCACTTACGGTAGGATTGCAAGGCGAAGAGGCTCTGTGAACATCATATGGAAGTGTGGGCCTGTGTGTCTCTGTCTTTTCTGAGTCCTATACTTCTATGATGCAGTCAAATGTATAGAATGTTATTACTGACTTGTATTTGTTGTTATTATCTTTTTGTTTATTTTCTAATGCAGCTGGGCTTCTTGAGTTAAAAACTTAAGGTTAAATACATTTACACTTATAGAAAGATTTGATAATTTGTGTTTTATACCCAGCTACTACAACAAGTTATGGTTGTGAGCCTACCAAAGATTTATTCATGGTCTGTTGACTACACAGATGTTAGCAAACCAATCATACCAGCATATCTGTAGTTGGGGCAATTCAGAATTAAAGTAGGCTTTTCAGATGGTTGTGAAAGTACTTCTTATTTCTTACTTGAGGAGTCGTCTTATTGTTTTGAGTATATTATATTAAACTATTAATAAAATTAGATAATTAAATTTCTCTAGATTCCTTTGATTTCTTTATTCTCAGTATATCTAAGAGAGTAATGTATAAGCGCTGTACATGTGGTTATAAGTGAAAATGTTATGGGACCTGTGTTAAATCTCATTTTGTTATTTACAACTCAAGTTTTTATCTAGTCATTTTGAACGGTAACTCAACACTTCCTTTTAACTCCCTCCAGAACTCCAAGATCATACTGCTTTTCAGGGTCTTAAGAGTTCTTACTGAGGTATAGAGCTGTTTAAAGGCCTCCAGCACCAGAAGTTGGCTCCAAACCTTTTCCCATTACATCATCACCCACTAATGTCATGACACCCCGATGAATTCTGCTTTGAAGATTGTACTCTTGTCTCCCATTTCTTTCCTCTTAGCATTTTCTTTAGAAAGAAAATGAAAAAAAAAAATTATAGATTTCTGACACAATCCCAGGCAAATGTTTAAGAGCAAATTTAACATCCTCACAGGCTAAACCTCGGTTTATCAGTGTTATTCCACCCGACCGTAGGAAGTTTTCTGCCCTGCACACATGTGCATGGCGCTGAAAAAGCAACAAGCAAAACCAAAAACAGAACAGTACATGTCTGGTCATGGGACACCTGGTTCTGGTACTTTTCTTTCAGCTCCTCAGAATCAGTTCATAATGACCTTCATAGCTCTTCTCCAGCAGCCTGTCAGTGGCACCTTAAACCTTTTCAAATAATTCCCCAGAATAGAAATTCTTAGGAGATCACCAAGTTTCTCATTCTTTATGTCTAATTAAACTACTTCATGTATTTAAGTATTTGCCTGAAAAGTATTTAAGCCATCTGGTGTTTTTTACTTTCCCCCTGTAAATCTATTAAGGCATTTTATTATCTGTAGTTATAGCTGATATGAGGATCCTTGTTCATCTTCCCTCCTCCATCAGAAAGCAGTCAGTCGATCAAGTGCAGGTTCTGGCCCTGTGTCTCTGT
This sequence comes from Sylvilagus floridanus, assembly GCA_949820135.1. Lineage (NCBI taxonomy): Eukaryota > Metazoa > Chordata > Mammalia > Lagomorpha > Leporidae > Sylvilagus > Sylvilagus floridanus. The sequence continues at coordinate 31,521,053 of OX463225.1, forward strand.
CTTGATTTTAATTCCGCATTGTTTTCAACGGTCTTTAATGCTTCCAATTGCTGGTGTGCTGTGTTTGGCTTTGTGCCTAATAGCAATGTTTAGGGAAGGAAAGTTTTGGGAAGTATATAATTTCAGTTCAGACTTCATGCCACCCACTCAATTATTGACCTAGTCTTAAGCAATTTTATGTCTTTTGAGGCAGATTTGCCTGAGATTAGAAGGAATAATCATTGATAGCTCCAGAGAACTGGGGCTACAGTGTCTAAAACAAGAGAATGAACTTGACTGTCATTTTTTAAGACTGTGGGTTTACCTGGCTAGCCAGTGTTAGTCCCAGGGTCCCTTCATGTATCTGCTGCAGGCTTTGATATGGAGTATGAAAAACTGTGAACTTTGACAAAGCTTTAGAAGGAATGATATTTAAAATTCTAGACTAGACGAGGGCAACAAAGTGCTTTCCCCACCCCCATAAGTTGGATTCTTAGAAACTTTTGATTTTGTAGTTGGTGCTCCTTGTTAGTCTTCATGACATCAGCTAGATGGAAGAGAAAGCCTCTTTCTTCAAGTGTTTGCTACATTGTGGTAAAAATCTTTTCAGCACAATCAGGTACCTTGCTGTGTTGAATAAATTAAAGAAAACATACCCAAAAAAAGATAAATGAGTAAGTACCCTAGACAGAAAATTTGGCTTTATTATTTCTCATGTATCTCATGTATGTGTTTGTTTACAGTTGTAGAAATGTCTACAGAAGGAGGATTTGGTGGTACTAGCGGCAGCGATGCCCAGCAAAGCCTGCAGTCCTTCTGGCCTCGTGTCATGGAAGAAATCCGGAATTTAACAGTGGTAAGGAAGAATGAGAAACTTCAGAGTGTAAAAGGCTATAGGGTGTTTAGCCAGACCTTAAGACTAAAAGATTTTTCAATTTTAAGCACATTTGCAAATAAGTTGTAGTTCATCTGCAGCCTACTGACAGGAGAATGAAAATACAATTTAGTTTAAGTGTGGTCTTTACAAGGGTGTCCTTTATATCTTAGTGATTTTCCTTAAGCTTGTACGTGCTTTGAATGGGAGGTAGTTTAGTGTGGGGTGTATCTTTTAAGGAATGCAGGAAAATAGAGATCTCACCTTTCCTTAGTAGCCATAGCTCTTTTCTTAGACCTGAGTTAGTGGCCCTACCGAATTTCTAGAACCTGATGGAAACCACTTTGTGAGCCAGGCACTGTTTCTGTGTGGTAAAAGGCACACTTGGACCAGGGTTTTTCACTGGCAGTGTTACTGACATTTGAGACTGGATAATTGTGAGATTTATCCTGTGGTGAACTGAAGGGTGTTCAGCAGCATCCCTGACCTCTGTCCACTCAGTGCTGGGAGCAGTGCTTGCCCCAGATGTGATGACAAAAAATGTCTTCAGACATTGGCAGATGTCCCCTCTTGGTATCTCCTGTTGGGAACCACTAATATAAAATAATCAAACCTAACCCTGGCCCTTGAGGAGCTTACCATCTAGAAATTACAGCAAAGTCATTTAGTCAGTATGTATTCAATAATGTATCAAGTCAGATACAGCAGTGAGTGTGAAACAGTCAAAATACTTGAGCACAGAGGACAAAATACTTGTTTCTCTCTGGTTGAGTTAAGGATGCTTTAAGTAAAAGGAACATTTTTGTTGGATCTTCAAACATGAGTAAGCATTCAGTAGATGGAAGGGAATGGAAGATATATCTTGGGCAGAGAGCAGGGCCTGCATAAAGGTGTAGAGACTCAGAGCGGAGCACCTTATGTTTAGAGGGACAGCAAGAAGTTCAGAATGGCTAAAGATCACTATGTGGGTAGTGGAGGTTGCTGTAGAAGCAAAGTATCGGCCGGCGCCGTGGCTCAACAGGCTAATCCTCCGCCTTGCGGCACCGGCACACCGGGTTCTAGTCCCGGTCGGGGCGCCGGATTCTGTCCCGGTTGCCCCTCTTCCAGGCCAGCCCTCTGCTGTGGCCCAGGAGTGCAGTGGAGGATGGCCCAGGTGCTTGGGCCCTGCACCCCATGGGGAGACCAGGAAAAGCACCTGGCACCTGGCTCCTGCCATCGGACAAGCGCGGTGCGCCGGCCGCAGCGCGCCATCCGCGGCGGCCATTGGAGGGTGAACCAACGGCAAAAGGAAGACCTTTCTCTCTGTCTCTCTCTCTCACTGTCCACTCTGCCTGTAAAAAAAAAAAAAAAAAAAAGAAGCAAAGTATCAGGTAGGAGAGTGGTAGCAAAAGGTGAAGCAAGTTATAATGAGAATATTTTCAGAATATAGTGCCATATCCTTAAGGAACAATGTTCCATTTTGTGTCATTTAAGCAAATTCTGCAGGAGCTTCCTCATGTTGTATGTGTCTTTCCTGCCCTGGAAACGTTAGCATACTGGCAGTACAGATACCAGATTCCTTCCTGATATAGAACTAGTATTGCGGTGGCATTTATCCTCTGATATGCAAGTCAGTCTAAATTTTTATTACTTATTTTTAAAGGACATGTGACAGAGAGAGGCAGAGACAGATCTTCCATCCACTGGTTCACTCTCAAATGGCTGCAGTGGCCAAGGCTGAGCCAGGCAGAAACCAAGAGCCTGGAACTCCTTCCAGGTCTTCCCACATGGATGACAGATGCCCTAGTACTTGTACCAATATCCACTGCTTTCCCAGGTGCATTAGTAGGAAGCTGGATCAGAATGGGAGCAGCCAGCATTTGAACCAGCACTCCAGTATAGGATGCTGGCATTGCAAACAGCAGCTTAACCCACTGTGCCACAACGGTAGTCGCTATTTATTTATTTAAAAGACAGAGAGAAAGACAGAGACAGAGATCTCCCATCTGCTAGTTCACTCCCCAAATGTCTGCAATAGCTGGGGCGGGGCTGGACTAGGCTGTAGCCCAGAACTGGGACTCAGTCGAGGTTTCTTAAATGACTAGCAGGGACCCAATTGCTTGAACCATCACCTGCTACTTCCAAGAGTGTGCATTAGCAAGAAGCTGGAATCAGGAACAAAGCTGGGACTTGAACCTAGGTCATCTGAGGTAATCTGATATGGGATGTGGATATTCCAAGTAGCATCTTCTCTTCCCCCACGCCCCCAATTTATTTATTTATTTGAAAGGAAGAGTTACAGAGAAGCAGAGAGAGAGAGAGAGAGATCTTCCACCTGCTGCTTCACTCCCCAGATGGCTACAATGGCCTGAGCTCTGCCAATCCAAAGCCAGGAGCTTCTTCTGGGTCTCCCACGCAGGTGCAAGGGGAAAAGACTAATTAATATTCCAGATGTACCTGTGGGTTGTGTTTGTTTAGATGGAAGGATTTCAACAGTTGAGCTTGGTTTGGCCTTTTCAGAAGTAAATGTTCACAGTGTTTTTCTTATTACTGGATGTGGTAGTTACCTGTACTATCTCAGATATAACATACACAGGAGGAAAAAAGTGAAGTAGTCAAAAGTGAAATGTCTTGTTCATTGATATTTTAGGGTGATAAACTCATGGTGAAGCTCATCATGTTTTGGCATTTAAGTGAACCTGGTGTAAGACTAGTGCCCTCTTGGGGTGTGGTTGAACAGGGCCAGTGCTGCCAGTCTGCACTGCATCAGGAGCTCAGAAAATGGATGTAGGAAGGACCATGTGTGTAGCCACATGAACATGAACTCTGGGGGTTTGAGCCCAGCACTGATTTACTACCAGGTTTTGTTGGAGTGTGTGTACAAAAGCTGTGATGGGAAATACATAAAAAACTTATTTAACTGTTTTTCAGTGTTCAGATTGCTGATGTTAGTGCATTCATACTATGAAACACATCTCCAGAACTTTCCATTTTACAGAACAGCAACTCCTGTCTCCTCAGCCTGGCAGCTGTTATTCTGCTTTATGTTTCTATGAATTTGACTACTTTAGATACCACATATAATTGCTTCTTGGCCTTTTGGCTAAGATCAAGTGTAGATACCACATATAAGTGGGATCATACAGTGTATGTTTTCGTATGACTGGCTTGGCATAATGCTCTCAATCCACATTGTAGCATATGTCAGACTATCCTTTTTAAGGCTGAAAACTATCTGATTATATGTATGTGTATGTGTGCCGCATTTTGTTTATTGCCTGTCAGTGGACATTTGAATGACTTCCACCTCTTGACTCTTGAATAGTGCTGGTGTATACATGGGTGTGCAGATACTTCTTTGAAACTAAGGGTTTGATTAAAAAAAAATGTACATATTTGAGGGGCAGAGTGTCAGAGCACAAGGGAGCAAGTGATCAAGTGGTCTTCCATCCACTGGTTTACTCTCCATATGCTTGCAACAGCCACGTTAGAGTCAAGAGCCAGGGACTCCATCAGGGTCTTCCACAGGGGTGGCAGAGGAGCTGGAACTTGATCCTGGGCACTCTGGGACAGGTGCAGACATCCAAATGGGAGCTGCACCCTCTGTGGACAAGCCTTGCCCCTAGGCTTGATTTTTAGCCCACGTGGTTTACTTTTCCAATTTGTTTCCAGTCAAGCAGATTGTAGTGTTGATGGAGTTTTGGTACTGAGACATTAGTCTCCCAGACGTTCAATTTTCAGAGATTCCATTTTGTTTGAGATGTTGTGGGTGAAGAGAAAGAAGAGTAAGGAGGAAGATATTTTTAAGCATTCCTCTTCTGGTGACTTGCTGAAATTTTTCTCCTGCTTATCCTTGAAGAAAACTCCTAGACCTCTCCTATGCTATGTGTCTTTTACATTGTATGCTTAGAATAATGTCAGGCATGTAGTACGTACAAAATAAATATTTGAATAAATCCAATTCTTCCACTTCAGATTTAGTGGAAAACAACATCAGTTCCAAGTCTGAGTGAGAATGGAATCCATCCACTAAAGTTGGGATAATTTTTCGCTTTGAAAGATTCCTAATTTTCCTCTCTGCTCAGGACTGTGCCTACAACGCATGAAGGCAGCTGCTTCCCTGACTGTACCTCTCTCTGTTATGTGGCCAGACATTTTAGCATTTAGTGCCTTTCCAGAACTCAACAGTACTTAAAACCAGATTTCCTCAGATATGTCAAAGCCTCTTGGGTTGACATCTCAAAATATCTTAACAGATTTTCTTAAAATCCATTATGCTTAAGCTATCCAAACATAAATAAAACTTGTGAAAGTATTCATAAAGTGTTGTGGTCTCTTTAAGACAGGGACATAGATTGTTTCACAAACAAGTAATTGAGGTTTGCTAGATGATATATTTCATGATGTTTCAGAAACACTGGCCTCAGTCATTTTTGGTCTGAATATTGTAAAAGCAATTGATTTTCATCTCATCTCATCTCTCTTTCCTCCCTTCCTCCCTTCCCTCCCTTCTTCCTTGATTTATTTATTTATTTACTTACTTACTTGAAAGGCAGAGTTACAGAGAGGCAGAGGCAGAGAGAGAGAGAGGTCCTCCATCTGCTGGTTCACTCCTCAGACAGCCGTATCAGCCAGAACTGGGCCGATCCAAAGCCAGGAACCAGGAGCTTCTTCCGGGTCTCCCACATGGGTGCAGGGGCCCAAGGACTTGACTATCTTCTGCTGTTTTCCTAGGCCATAGCAGAGAGCTGGATGAGAAGTAGGACTCAAACCGGCGCCCATACGAGGTGCCAGCACTGCAGGCGGCAGCCTCACCTGCTGAGACACAGCACTAGCTTCTCATCTTTTCATCTTTGGCTGTCACTGTTACACGTTCTGTAACTGTCCAAAAATCCCAGGGTGCATTCAGCTGAGATTAAAGTTGGTTAACAACTGTACTGACAGGGGCTAGTCCTGTGGCGTAGTGGGTAATAGCCGCTGGCTGCAGTGCTGGCATCCCATTTGGGTGCTGGTTCGAGACCCAGCTGCTCCACTTCCAATCCAGCTCTCTGCTATGGCCTGGGAAAGCAGTAGAAGATAGTCCAATCTTGGGCCCCTGTGCCCGGGTGGAAGACCTGGAAGAAGTTCCTGGCTCCTGGCTTCCGATTGGCTCAGCTCCAGCCATTGCAGCCATCTGGGGAGTGAACCAGCAGATGGAAGACCTCTCTCTGTCTCTGTCTCTCTCTCTGCCTCTTCCTCTAAATAAATAAAAACCATACCAGAATGATTATGCACCAGAGTGATTTTGTGAAATACAAGTTTTCGAAAATGTATCTTGTGAGGGACCAGTCTTCTGCAGTGGGTCAAGCCACCGCTTTTGACAACATCATACCATATCACAGATTAGGGTACTGGCTCATGTCCCAGCTACTCTGCTTCTGGATCCAGCTTGCCAGCTAATGCACCTGGGAAGGCAGCAGAAGACAGCCCAAGTACTTAGGCCCCTGCCACCTATGTAGGAGACCAGGATGAGTTTTTGGCTGCTGGCTTCGGCCTGGCCCAGACTTGGCTGTTGCAGCCTTTTGAGGAATGAGCCAGTGGATGGAAGATTTCTCCCCTTTTTGTGTCTTTCCCTCTGTGTTACTCTGCCTTTAAATAAATAAATTATTTTTAAAAACTCTTACTAATGGACTATTAATTTCAAAAGTTTTTCATACTAAAATAAGCTCATCTTTTAATTCCATTTGTCCACAAATTTTTTGAAGTAACTTGTATCCAGCAGAGCTCTGAAAACAAATATAATAGGCATCCTGGCATTGAAATTTTTCTTTTTTTAAAGATTTATTTATTTATTTGAAAGAGTTACACAAAGAGAGAAGGAGAGGCAGAGAGAAAGAGAGGTCTTCTATCCACTGGTTCACTCCCCAGATGGCTGCACTGGCTGGAACTGAGCCATTCCAAAGCCAGGAGCCAGGAGCTAGCTTCTTCCGGGTCTCCCACACAGGTGCAGGGGTCCAAAGACTTGGGCCATCTTCTACTGCTTTCCCAGGCCATAGGAAAGAGCTGGATCAGAAATGGAGCCACCGGGTCTCGAACCTGCACCCATATGGGACTTCAGGTGGCAGCTTTACCCACTGAGCCACAGCACCATCTGCCTCCCCCATCCCTCATGTGTGCACGTGCTTTGAGTTTTATCCCTCTGGAACTCTTTAAAGTGGGGAAGAGAAAGCTAACTGTCTTTTAGAGGTTTGAGAAGCGGGCAGTAACTATTCTGAATCTTGAAAAATCTAATTCTTCCCTAACTTATTCCCTACACCTTGATCAGCCATGAATTAGCTGTAATTTAGTACCTAAGTCACTTTCTTTTAATCAGCAGTTTCATCTTTTCATTCCTCAGTGCCTCCAGATTGAGGGGTGACATTTCTAACATTACAGTCAAATCAGATGACCATTTAAACAAGAACTTGGTGGTGAAGGTTGGTGGACTGTTAACTAAACAGGTCCTGTGCTGGGTGAGCCCCTCCTATGATCTCAAACTTTCCTGTCTGCCTGGCCCACATGTGGGAGGATCTTGTTAAAATACCAGCATTGTGGCACAGTGAGTTAAGCCTTTGCTTGCAACACCAGCATCCCATATCAGAGGACCAGTTTGCCTCTGGCTTCTCTGCTTCTGATGTGGCTCCCTGCTAATGTGCCTGGGAAGGCATTGGAAGATGATGCAACTCCTGGGGCCCCTGTCATTCATGCGGAAGACCTGGATGGAATTCCTGGCTTCCAGCTTTGGTTTGGTGTACCCCTCACCATTGCATCCATTTGGGGAGTGAACCATCAGTGAATGGAATCTCTCTGTCTCTTTCTCTTGGTATGTCTCTCTGTTGATCTGCCTAATCTTTATAAAAATGAAGCAAAAATTTTTTAAAAGGAAATACTGGTGTTGAAGATTTAGTAGGTTTGGCATGGAGCAGGAGACTGAATTTTTTTTAGTTCCTGGGTGATTTGTTGCTGGTATAAGGACCTCACTTTCCATAGCAAGGTTAAAGCAGTAGTCCTTAATCCTCATGGTGGGTCATGGTCACTATGGGACTGTACTCCCTGGGGTTCCTCGCTTAGTTGATCTGTGGAAGAGCCTAAGAATCTTGTTTTTCAAAAGCTTTCCAGGTGTTTTTAACATGCAGCCAGCTGCTGAGAATCATTGCTTCCAGGAGAATTAAAATCTTTAGTTTGCCGGAGTGCCTGACTGGGTAGGCCTGGAAAAGATATATTAACATTATTTGAAATTTTAGATTTTTTTAGTGTAACCTGAGACCCATTGACTTTTTTTTGGCTCTAAACTCTCAATGAATTCAAAATTTCTTGAAAGTTGGCAGTTTCAGATGGCAGCATTTTAAATGTAGTTCTTTGGTTGTGGTCAGGAGCATGAGGCTATTTTGAGAGAAAATTTGCTCTTCTGTCTTACTGCTATCACTCCCAAAAGTAAGAAGTCAGTATGTGTCAGTTCTTTCACTTGAATCAGCATCAGGAGAAGGAGTCAGTGTTACGCACATCAGTTGCATGGTTGCCAGTGACCCGGGGAGCAAGGAATTGATATCCAACTTAGTGGGCCTCGGAAACTGGGCTACTCTCAGAAGTGATGAGCTCCATACATATCTCAAGATCCGTTTTTCACACACTAACCCTTGAGATCTCAGTTTGGGGATCATGAAAAAGTAATTGTTCACAAAAGAAAAAGTTTGATTTAGGGGGTTTATTTTATTTAGTTATTTGTTTGCTGTTACATAATTTTTTAATTTTAAGGAATAAGATTCTAAAGCAAAAACATTATTAATAAAATCACAGGTCTACCTCAAATATTTTGAAATATCTTCTGTAACATTCCACTCAGAATGGAGTTAGGGGGTTTAAAGGAGAGCTTTTTGTAAGTTTCTGCCTCATTTTAGAGTTCTACAAGGTTGAGTTTCTTTCTCCTTCATCCTTTGTTCTTGCTTTTGATTAAAGAATAGTCTCGTAGAACTAATAATGTTTTGCTTTACCCTTTCAGTGTGGGGAAGGATTTTTTTTTTATCAGCTTTGGACTTTGGTTAAGTAATCATGGAGCAGTTTTGTAGAAATTATAGGAAACAACCAAGCCAGATGAGAGAACAATTGCAAGAGAGTTCAATCTATGGTCATAATCTTGTACTGTGTATCATCTTGGGAGGCCTTCCAAAGGAATTATCCCTAACATTCTCTTTGGCATTTCTGTGTAGCATCATCATCTTATGTGATATCCCACACAAGAAGGAAGAAATGATTGATTTCTATGATTAAACTTTCCTCTAAATCCCCTCAGGGTCTGGCCCCAATCCAGCATCCTCTTTCCTACTGCTCCTATTTGCATTCAGGCCATGCATCTAAAATTTCAGTAGACCATATAGTTTTTGTGTGTGTGTCTGTGCTGTTTATCTATCAGAATAATCTTTTCTTACTTTTTTAAGATTTATTTTATTTATTTGAAGGGTAGAGTTAAAGAGAGAAAGAGAAAGGTCTTCCATCCACTGGTTCTCTCCCCAAATGGTCACAATAGCCGGAACTGGGTCAGGCTAAAGCTAGGAGCCTCATTCAAGTCTCCCAAGTAGGTAGGTACAGGGGCCTAAGCACTTGGGCCATCTTCCACTACTTTTCCAGGCACATTAACAGGAAGCTAGTGGAGCAGCCAGAACGAGAACTGGTGCTCATATGGGATGTCAGTGTTGCAGGCAGCATCTTAACCTATTACATCATGAAACTGACCCCCTGTTTTCATACTTTTTCTTTTTCTTTCTTTCTTTCTTTTTTTTTTTTAGATTTATTTTATTTATTTGAAAGAGTTACGGAGAGAGGTAGAGACAGAGAGGTCTTCCTTCCACTGGTTCACTCCCCAGATGGCCACAACAGCCAGAGCCGCTCCAATCCAAAGCCAGGAGCCAGGAGCTTCTTCCGGATCTCCCACGTGGGCACAAGGGCCCAAGGACTTGGGTCATCCTCCACTGCTTTCTCAGGCCACAGCAGAGAGCCGAGTCGGAAGTGGAACAGCCAGGACTCGAACCAGTGCCCATATGGGATGCTGGCGCTTCAGGCCAGGGCTTTAAGCCACTGCACCACCACACCAGCACTTATACTTTTTCAACAGATTTCTCAGCATCCCTTCGAGTTCTGATGTCCTCCTTTCTGTGAACATTTCCCTCTCTCCGACCCCATACTGCTTGCACTTATTTCCTTCTTTGTGTCACCTGTAGGGTTTCACATCCTTCCCTCTAGTACAGGCTAGAGACTATAATGTTGTGTTTTGTTTCATTTTGTTTTTTGTTTTTTTTTTCTTCTTTTTTTTTAAAAAAAATTTTTTTTGGACAGGCAGAGTGGACAGTGAAAGAGAGAGACAGAGAGAAAGGTCTTCTTTTGCCGTTGGTTCACCCTCCAATGGCCGTGCGGCCGGCGCACCGCGCTGATCCGATGGCAGGAGCCAGGTGCTTCTCCTGGTCTCCCATGTGGGTACAGGGCCCAAGCGCTTGGGCCATCCTCCACTGTACTCCCGGGCCACAGCAGAGAGCTGGCCTGGAAGAGGGGCAACTGGGACAGAATCCGGCGCCCCGACCGGGACTAGAACCTGGTGTGCCAGTGCTGCAAGGCAGAGGATTAGCCTAGTGAGCCGCTGCGCCGTCCTGTTTTTTTTTTTTTTTTTTTCTTCTAAGGTGTATTTATTTAATGGGGCCGGCAGTGTGATGTAGTAGGTTAAGCATCTGCTCATTTTGGTGCCGGCATCCTATTTGGGCACCGGTTTGAGTCCTGGCTGCTCTACCTCTGATCCAGCTCCCTGCTGATGGTCTGAGAATGCAGTGAAAGATGGCTCAAGTGCTTGGGCCCCTGCACCAGAATGGGGGACCTAGAAGAAACTTCTGGCTCCTGGCTTCGGATCGGCACAGCTCTGGCCATTGCGGCCATTTGGGTAATGAACCAGCATATGGAAGACTTCTCTGTCCCTCCCTCTCTTTGTCTGTAATTCTGCCTCTCAAGTAAATAAATAAATCTTTAAAAAAGAAAAAAAAAGTAATTTATTTGAAACGCAGGAGAGAAAGGAAGAGAGAGAGAGAGAGAGAGAGAGAGAGAGATCTTCCATCTATTGTTTCACTCCCCACATGACCACAACAGCCGTGCTGAGTCAGACTGAAACTAGGAGCCTGTAACTCCATCTGGGTTTCCCAATTGGGAGGCAAGTATCTGAGCCATCATTTGCTGCTTCACAGATGCATTTGCAGGGTGCTGGATCAGAAGTGGAGCTGCTGAGACTCGAACCAGGCACTCCAGTATAGAACATGAATTTTCCAAGCCATGGCTTAATCCACTGCAGCACAATACCTCCCCTGACTGTAATGTTTTTATGTGACTGTCTCTGACAAACTACAGCATCTATTTGCATCTTTTATTTATTTATTTTTTAAAGGCAGAGCAACAGAGAGGGAGGAAGAGAGAGAGAGAGAGAGAGAGATGTTCATCTGCCAGGTCACTCCCCAAATGACTATAATAGCTAGGTCTGGGCCAGGCTGAAACCTAGAGCCAGGAACCCCATCCTGACCTCCTGCATGGGTGGCAGGGGCCCAAGTACTTGGGCCATCTTCCACTGCTTTCCCAGGAGTATTACTAGAGAGCTGGGACTAAAGCAAAGCTGCTGGGACTTGAACCAGCACTCTGATAATGGGATGCTGGCATTGCAGGTGGCTGTTTAATATGTTGTGCCACAACTTTGGTCCTAGATTTGCATCTTTTACATAGTAGTAGGCATCATACATTCACTATTAATTGAATTTCATGAATAAAGTAAACGAAAGGGGAACAGAAAAATAAAACTAGAAAAACATGTCCTGTCTCCTTAAGGTGAATTTTAATGAACTAGATTAATGTGCCTCTGTCACTCCAAGGTTAGTTTTAGTAGAGGCTCATAGAAAATGTTGATACCCATTTTGGAAAAGGAAAACATTAAAAATTGGTATTTGGGGGCTAGTGCTGTGTCATAGCAGGTTAAGCCATTGCCTGCATGCCATATGGACACTGGTTTGAGTCCTGCCTGCTTCTCTTCTGAATGCTCCTGGGAAAGCAGCAGAGGATGGCCCAGTACTGGGGCCTCTGCACTCAGGTTGGAAACCTGGAAGAAGCTCCTGGTTCCTGGCTTTGGATTGGCCCAATTCCAGCCATTGTGGCCATTTGAGGAGTGAACCAGCAGCTGGAAGCTCTCTCTCTCTCTGTAACTCTGCTTTCAAATAAATAAATAAATCTTTATTTAAAAAAAAAGATGAAAAATTAGTGTTTGAAGTTTGTAGAGCTGAGTGGTAGCGAGCCTCTGGTTGAATTTGTATAGAAAAATCAGATGTGTGGTATATGCTGACCCTAACTTGTTCTTCCCTCTGGAATATTAGATGGATTCTGAGAAGACTGGGGATGTTTTTCCAAATGCATTATTTGACATACATTTGAGGTTTTCATTTGGTCTGGTGGAAAAGTTTACTTACCCTTGTTAATTACATCAGATCTCAAATAATAGCTGCTGCCCCTTCCATAATGCGATGGTAGAGGTTCCCAGGTGAGCGTGTGGAGTGAGTCATGTCTTGGCCACTCAGCAGAATCAGACTGTTGACCCCCTAGTCACGGGAGAGCTCTTGCTGATGGTAGTCTTTGTCTTTGTGCCTTTCCCTTCTCTGCAACTCAAAATTGATTTTTGTTTCTTGAATTGCATCCATTACTGGGCATGTGTTTAAATACCATTCGTTTCAAAATACAACAGAAAGGTCTTACGTCACACATAATTGAGTAGTAAAGATCATAAAAGCCCTTTCCTAAATACCATCCAGAGTGAAGTTTCATGTTTCCCCTCATACCAGTCTTATTTGTTACGAAAAAATAGCAAGACTGGTCCTAAAAGGCAGCTTCCCACTTCACCCTCACATTTTTCCCCAAACCTTTGTACCCCGCCCTGAAGCACATTTTGGAGACAAGGTCTCTGCAGCTGTAGTGTGAAAGGAGCTGCTCCCCGCTTTCTGTTGTCAGGCTTGTGCCGTGGTCACGAATGGCCAGGGTCACACTAGCTGAAGAGGACTGTGGGTCACTGTGGTCAGGAGCTTGCTGCCCTTTCCCCTTCTAGCCACTGAGGAGAACAGAGAGCTGGCAGCTGAGAGGAGTGCTTCGGGGGCAGAAGTCTCGTTTTCATCTGCATTCTGCAGACTGGTAAACTTTCTGAGAAGTGGTGGAGCATTTATAGTGTGCTGCTGTGCTGCGCTGAGCCAAGGAACCTGATCATGTTGGGGCTACCTTTGCTGAGGGCTCTGAGAGAGGCCAGCCTGTTTTCCCTGAATCCCTTTCTGTAATCGTTTGAACTTCTCTATGGGTTAGGTAAAGAAGAATTTTGCACTAGAGCTCACGTTTTCCTTATTTTATCCATTCCTCCTCCCCTGCTGAAAGGAAGGTCTAAACCAGCCCGTGTTCTGTGCTCTGGACTGTCCCACCATTTATGTAGCTCTTGTTGCTTGTTTCAGAAAGATTTCCGAGTGCAGGAACTCCCACTGGCTCGTATTAAGAAGATTATGAAGCTGGATGAAGATGTGAAGGTGAATTCACAGTGATTTTTATTTTGCATATTCAAGTTGGAATGATGAATAGGTTATTGTTCATTTTTCTAGAGCTCAAAGTTTAATTAAATGATAAGTAAGATGCTGTTATTGTCTCTTGCTTTTTTTATTTGGTTCTTGTCTGAAATTAAAAGAGCTGAAATGCTTTTTATTTATTATATGGTGCTTATCTGAAAATTAAGGATGTCCTGATTTTTTCCAACTGTTGAAAAGATGCTGAGTGTTTTTTAAAGCAGATGCTGTCGCCCAGTTCTTTTCAGTATGTGTAGACGCATGTCAACAAGTCAACAGGGCAGTGCAGCTTGCTGCAGTCTCTAGTTGATCAGAGCTCCAGGAAGGTTCTGATAAGGTATTGCACCTGTTCTAACTTTTTGATTTGTGAATGTTTTACATGAGTGAATTATACTTGTGAAAGGGTTTGCTTGAGGTTGACCATTTCTGCTTTCCTAAAAGTCCACCTCCTGTTAAGATTCTCAGAGAAAGAACAGCTCTCTCTTTGCCACTTAGAATTGATAATTCTAATTGATAATTCTGATAATTTGTACAGGAAGCTAACAGTTCACAGCAATTTTCCCTCCCTCTGCCTCACAGTAACGCTGTGAGATTTGATAGGATGAAAATTAGTTCCATTTCATAGTCATGGAAATAGACACAAAAAGGTTAAGTGACTCACTCAGTATTAGAACCAAGATTCCAGTTCTCAACTCCTGCTTCCTTTTTTTTTTTTTTTTTTTTTTAAGATTTATGTTATTTATTTGAAAGACAGAGTTACAGAGAGAGGTAGAGTCAGAGAGAGGTCTTCCATCTGCTAGTTTACTCCCCAGATGGCCGCAACGGCTGGAGCTGCACCAATCCAAAGCCAGGAGCCAGGAACTTCCTCTGTGTCTCCCACACGTGTGCAGGGGCCCAAGGACTTGGGCCATCTTCCACTGCTTTCCCAGGCTATAGCAGAGAGCTGGATCAGAAGAGGAGCAGCTGGGACTAGAACCGGCGCCCATATAGGATGCCAGCACTGCGGGCCAAGGCTTTAACCAACTACGCCACAGTGCCGGCCCCAATTCCTGCTTCCTTAACTGTGGAGCACTTCCTGTGGTTCTGTCTTGCACAGACCACTTCACCAAGGGTTTACAGCTTTGTTTTAACCTTTTCATTTAAAAAAATATATATATTAAATTTATTTGAAAGGCAGAGAAAGACAAATATACTATCCAGATAGAGAGAGACATACTGAAAGAGCTCCCATCCACTGATTCACCCCTCAAATGCCTTCACTAGCCAGGGCTAAACCAAATTGAAGCCAAGAGCAAGGAACACAATCCTGGTCTCCCTCCTGGGTGGTAGGAACCCAAGTACTTGAGCCATCACCTGCTGCCTCCCAGAATGCACATTAGTATGAATTGGGAGCAGAGCTAGGACTCAAACCCAGGTACTCTGATAATGGGATGCAGGCATCCCAAGTTGTTTCTTCACCACTAAGCCAAATGCCCAACTTTGAAGTCAGGCATATTGAGACAGCGTATGTTGCTTGAACACATATTATATGTAAGGCTTATGTTGGGCACATCTCATTTGATTCTCACAGTAACTCTGGGAGGTTATATTCTTTTTCAGTATATGAGAAGCCAAGCCTATAAAGATGAGAAGACTTGAAATTTTACATCAAGCTCGTTACTTTCCCCTCATTGTCTCTTCTTCAATTAGAACCTAACCCACGTCAGTTACTGGCTCTATGGCCCTAGGCAAGTCCCTTCACTCCTCCCATACCTAGTGTTTCTGAAAGGCTATTCTGAAAGTAAGAAAACACCTTGCACAGCCTGGCATGTGATAGGTGCTAAGTAAGTAAGCATTCTTTCTCCCTCTTCTCTCCCAGTTCTCCTTGTTACTAATTTTGTCCCTACTCATGGATTTATTTTACCTTGGAATCTCTTGAGGCTACCACCTCTCTCTCTCTCTCTCTCTTTTTTTTTTGATGTGGTCACATGGCAGGCTATGAGGGAAGAGACAAAATGCCTGCTTTGAATGACTTGCTGGTGATTGACAGGGAGGGCCTGCATCTGTTGCAGATGATCAGTGCAGAAGCCCCTGTGCTCTTTGCCAAGGCAGCCCAAATCTTTATCACGGAGTTGACTCTTCGAGCCTGGATCCACACGGAGGACAACAAGCGCCGGACTCTGCAGGTAATAACCGCAGGCTCACATGGAGAAAACAGGCTGCCTTTGCTTGCTTCTCTTGCATGGCTCTGAGCAAAGATTGTTCTTTTTTTAACCTCTGTCTGTGTAATTGACATCTTCCTCCACTGCTGGGAGGCAGCCTGACTTTATAGCCATGGTGATAGAGTTTCCCCACCAAGCATCTTAATTTCCTGGTCTCTCATGGCTTTCACAGCTCAGTGACTGAACTGTTCACTTCGTGAACCCTAGCTGTAAACATAGGCTTAAATGATAGAGTATTCTCTGTTTCCAGATGTGAACAGCCTTCAGAGACTCAGAAGGGGCAATGCCAAGAAGACAGCAGTCTCATTAACTTCATTAGCCTTTCTGTTTCTTGCCTGCCTTTCTGGGAATGCTTTCTCTTTTTTCTGTTTTAACCCAGCATGTTTTATGTAGAGCCCTTGGTGACTGGCTTGAGAAGCCCTCCCTTCAGCAGCCAGGCCTTAGCTCTTGGAGAAGTTTCCTACATAAGAGAAAGGATGTCATAGCTACAAAACAGTGACAGTATTTTAACAAGAAAGTAAATTAGTTTATCTTATTTTCTTACCTGCAAAATTGAAAATATAAGAGTTTATTAATTTATTCTGTAAATAATTATTGAACACCACAGTATGCCAGATACAGTTTCAGGCTCATGGGATTAAAAATACATAAAAGAGATGGAAGTCCGTACCCCTGGGGAGCCTGTATTCTAATGTAGCTAGACTTTATAGCTTATGCTTTACTGTTGAAAGTTTTAGAGCAACAACAACAATAATATTGGAGCTGATGTTATGGTGCAGTGGGTTAAGCAGCTCCTGCAAAACCAACCATGTGGGCACCAGTTCAAGTCCCAGCTGTTCCACTTCCCATCCAGCATTTTGCCAATACACCTGGGAAAGCTGGAAGATGGCCCAAGTACTTGGGCCCTGCCACCCATGTGGTAGTCCCAGCTGGAGTTCCCGGCTCCTGACTTCGTCCTGGCCCAGTGCCAGCCATTTGGCCATTTGGGGAGTAAACCGGTGGTTGGTGTGCTCACTCACTCATTCTCTTGCTTCGCCCCCCCCCCCCACCCCCCGTAACTCTGCCTTTCAAAATACTTGAATAAATCTTTAAAATAATAATAGTTATTGAAATTTAGTGCATGGGTATGCATGCTAAAGTGTTAAACATCCTACTTTGAAGTAAGTTTGTGGATCTAGAGCCATCTAAAGCTACCATCAAGATTAGTTCAGATTAAAATATAAAATGGATAAGGCGCTTAAACAGCTCTTCAAAAAAGCAGATATCCAAATGACCAGTAAGTATGTGAAAAGATGTGCAGTATCATCAGTCATCTGGTCAGTACAAATTATGGTCACAATGACATACTGGTTTATATCCATTAGATGGCTGAAATAAAAAGGCTGTTGATAATACCAAGTGTTGATGAGGAAGTGGGTTGTCTGAAACTTACATATTGCTGGTCAGAATAGAAAATGGATGATCACTTTGAAAAACTATCTGGCATTTGCTAATAAACATATTCCTTATTTTTTTTTAAGTTTTATTTGTTTATTTGAAAGAGTTACACAGAAAGAGGAGTGGCAGAGAGAGAGCATGCGCTCTTCCATCTGATGGTTCGCTCCCCAAATGGCCGGAACTGCACCAATCCAAACCAGAAGACAGGAGCTTTCTTCTTGGTCTCCCACATGTGTGCAGGGGCGCAAGGACTTGGGTCATCTTCTACTGCTTTCCCAGGCCATAGCAGAGAGCTGAACCGTAAGTGGAGCAGCTGGGTCTCAAACCGGCACCCATATGGGATGCTGGCACTGCAAACCAGGGCATTAACCCGCTGTGCTACAGCGCCGGCCCCTAAACATATTCCTAATATGTGTCCCAGTGCAGCCATTCTTCTAGGTATGCACCCAAAAGAAGTATGGACATTTTTGTATAAAAATATTAAGCTTATGTATAGTAGCTAAGGTTCATATTAAGCTATGTATAGTAGCTCAAAACTGGAAGCAACCCAAGCATCCATCCAAATCAATATAGTAATAAGCAAATTCTGATATATTCATGAAATAGATTGCTACTCAGGAATAAATAGAAACAAGTGATTGTTTCATATACTATGGATGGATCTCAAAGATATGTTAAGTAAAAGAAACCAGAGGGAAAAATATGTAATGCATGATACTGTATACTGTCTGCCACCTGTGGTGATGGAAATCAGAGTTGTGCTTGTCTCATATAAGGGAGTAAGGGAGTTGAGTATTGACTAGAAAGAATTAGAAGGGAACTTCCTATATTCTTACGTGGATGTTACACACCTGGGTGCATGTATTTATCAAAATCTATCAAACTATGTACTTGAGTGGGTTAATGCCCTGGCCTGAAGCGCCGGCATCCCATATGGGTGCCAGTTTGAAACCCAGCCACTCCACTTCCGGTCCAGCTCTCTGCTATGGCCTGGGAAAGCAGTAGAGGATGGCCCAAGTCCTTGGGCCCCTGCACCCACGTTGGAGACTGGGAAGAAGCTCCTGGCTCCTGCCTTCAGATCGGCACAGCTCCAGCCATTGTGGCCATCTGGGGAGTGAACAATCAGATGGAAGACCTCTCTCTCCCCTCCCCCCCCCCCCCCCCCCCTGTGTAACTCTGACTTTCAAGCAAATAAATAAATCTTAAAAAAATACTTTAAAAAAAGATTTGTGTATTTTACTGAAGACAAGTATTAACTTGATAAAACATAAGCAATAAAAAAGACAAAAATTTTAGACCAGTTTGTCTGTTTCTGAAATACTCTAGAACATTTTGGTTTATGTTTGGAGATGACGATTGTCTTCTTTTTTCCTCTTGCATTTAGATAGCTTGAGTAGGTGACATCATCAGGAATGTGACACCATATTGTACTCATCTTAAATGAGCCCTGGCAGTCTTAACATGCTCTGCTTTGGTTGGGAGGGTTGGCAAGAAAGGTGGATTAGAGGTTTGCATTTCAGTGGCTTGGGGCCAACACAGATAGAAGGAAAGGAAAAAAGCAGAAAATTTCCATCCTCTCCTGTTTGACAAGTCACCTTCTCTTAAAGTGTGGTATACATAGGTTGCTAGAATTTCTGTTAACTCCCCCCTACACACATTGGATTATGAAAATTTCAACTATAAGCAGACTTTATAGTGAGCATCTTATACTTAACCACCCAGATTCTACCATTAGCATTTACTATATTTGTTTTGTCTCCATATCTGCCTGTTCCTTTACCCATCCATCAAGTCATCTGTTTTTAAGTACATTTCGGATTCTGTCATTCACTAGGAGTCATTGTTTTTTCCTGCTTTTTTCTTTAAAATTTTCAATAAAGTACACAAATCTTAAGTATATTATGTTGTTTTTTAATTTAAAAGATCTTTTTCATTTTATTATCCAAAGAAAGGGAGTGTCATATGTGTAGAGAAAACTTCATCAGAGCAGACCTTATTTTCGGTATCATTAGTGAGCTGACTCCTTTGTCCTCTCCACATCCCTGCTTCTATTCTAGTAACTTCAGATTTTAGTATTCATGTCACATTCAACCACATGTAGACCACACATTTGTTACGGCAATTTTGTTTGTCAAAAACAAAGATCAGAGGCCAGCCCTGTGGCATAGGGGGTTAAGCTGCCATCTTCAGTGCCAGCATCTCATATGGGCACCGGTTCAAATCCTAGCTGCTTCACTTTGAATCCAGCTCCCTGCTCAGATGCCTGAGAAAGCAGTGGAATGTGGCCTGTACTTGGGCCCCTGCGCCCACGTCGGGGACCAGATTCTCCTAGCTCCTACATCAGATCCATCCAGCTCCAGCTGTTGTGGCCATTTGAGGAGTGAACCAGCAGGTGGAAGAGTCTCTCTTTCCCTCCCTCGCTCCCTCCCTCCCTCCCTCTCTCTCTCTCTCTCTCTCTCTCTCTCTCTCTCACTTTGCCTTTTAAATAAATAAATAAATAAATCTTTAGAAAAAATATGGGACCTGTGTTGTGGTGTAGCAACACCAGCATCCCATATGGGTTTGTGTCCCAGCTGCTTTACTTCGATCCAGCTCCCTGCTAATGGTCTGGGGAAAGCAATGGAAGATGGCCCAAATGTTCGGGCCCCTGCTGCCCATGTGAGAGACCTGGATGAAGCTCCTGGTTCCTGGCTTCAGCTTGGCCCAGCCCTGGTCTTGGGGAATGTCTAGGGAGTGAACCAGCAGATAAATGATTCATATTGTCTCTGTCTCTTTCTGTCTGTCTCTCTCTCTCTCCCACTCTCACCTTCAAATAAATAAATCTTAGAAACAAAACAAGGGGCCGGCGCTGTGGTGTAGCAGGTAAAGCCGCCACCTACAGTGCTGGCATCCCATATGGGTGCCAGTTTATGTCCCAGCTGCTCCACTTCCCATCCAGCTCTCTGATATGGCCTGGGAAAGCAGTACAAGATAGCCCAAGTCCTTGGGCCCCTGCACACGCATGAGAGACCCGGAAGAAGCTCCTGGCTCCTTGGCTTCAGATCGGTGCAACTCCAGCTGTTGGGGCCATTTGGGCAGTGAACCAGCAGATAGAAGACCTCTCTCTCTCTCTCTCTCTCTCTCTCTCTCTCTCTCTCTCTCTCTCTCTCTCTCTCCCTCTCCCCCTCCCTCCCTCCCTCCCTCCCTCCCTCCCTCCCTCCCTCCCTCCTCTCTCTGTGTAACTCTTTCAAAAAAATAAATAAATATTTAAAAAAAACAAAAATTATAATCTCATGGAAACTAACATACCTCCAGTGACTAGATTACAACAACTTGTGAACTAGAAACAAAAATGTTATTTAGGCCTATGAAAGATGTACGTTTTAATGATAGCCCAATCTTGCTAACCATGGAATGGCCAGAATCCTGCCAGTTGACATTGCTAGATTTTAGAGCCTGAGCTGCTTTGTATATCTTTTTCTTCTTTGTTCATGTCTGTCCCTCTGAAGTTTTTAAGGGTTTTACTGTCCTTATTTCAGCTATGGACTTAGCCATAGGTGTTTAGTTTTACTTAAAAGTTGTCTTTATCTTACTTGGAAGATAGGAAGGCAGCTGAACTTGTCTTTCTTCGGGCTAACTTTTCACTGTGTTTTTCTTTGTTACAGAGAAATGATATTGCCATGGCAATTACCAAATTTGATCAATTTGACTTTCTCATCGATATTGTTCCAAGAGATGAACTGAAACCTCCAAAGCGTCAGGTGAGCTGGGAAGGTGTCGCTGTTGCTGCTGGGAGAAGAACACTTCGCATTCTGTTTCTCCCTTGTGGAGATTTTTAACTTGACACCTTTGAGGTGGTATTTCATTGAAAATTGAAAATTAGTACAAGCAGTAAAGTACTTGGTTCTGTCAGAGCTCTTAATCTGGGCTAGGAGAACATTTCCAGGGCATTACAGGTTTTAGATTTTTTTAAAAACATCCTCTTGTGTGTGCAGTAGCATTTGGGGTGCATGGACTTTGTTTTCTCTTACCCTGTATTGTAGATCTCTGTAGAGTGTCCTGGCTGCACATTAGAATCACTCTTTGGCGCTTAAAAAATGCCATTGACTGGGCTCCACCCATAGCTGCTGCATTGGATTCTGTGACTGTGGGGCCCATGCATTAGTACTTTGTAAAGCACCCTAGATGCTTTAAATGTGCAGCCAAATATGCGAACCACCATTTAAACTGTTTATTAAGCAATCACAAGAAAGAATGGGTCAGTCTTCCCCTCTTTTCTGCTTGCCCTTCTCCAGAGTTCACATCAGCTAGTTTTTTTCCTCCAGCATTTTGAATGCGCATAGCCATTCATTGTGATTACAGTAGACCCCTGTCCTGTGTGGTGGTGGTTTCAGACACAGGGCTGGCGTGACTCACTCAGTGTAGTAGTGGCAGAGCTCTCACACGAGCAAAGCTCTCCTTGCTTTTACTAGTATAATTTTAAGTGTTTTTAACAAATTATTTTATAGTATATTACCTATAGAAACAGTCATCCAGCGATAGCCACTCTCCCCATGCTGGTCCATTTAATAACTAGTGTAGAAGGGGACATCGTCACTGACATTTGTAATTCTGACCCTGTGTGTGGGCCTTGGGGTTGGCAAGTCCTCCGTGATGTCTTTACTGGAGCACCGTGCGCCTCACTGCAGCTCCGCTCTCCCTGGGCAGTCTTTGCTACTGTAAACATCCTTGACTGGAAGCTGTAAGGTGTTCAGAGGAGCTTTCAGTCGGATGTTTACAGCGGCAGGCTGCCACGGTCGTCCCCGGCTGCTCATCGCCTTTGAATCATTGCAGGTTTGTGCCCCTGGGCTTGACTCCTCCTCTTGGAGTGCTTCCCTCCTCGCTGAGAAGTCACAGCAACAAGAACTCAGACGGCTTCTCTTCCTTCAGAGCAAATAATGCCACACGTCTGCTTTCCTGGCAGACTCTCCCTCCCCGAGTCTGTCCCAGAAGCCCCCTGTACAAACAAGCTAATAAGTTCTGTGATGAAATGAGGCCTTGCACTCTCAACATGCTTAACTCCTGTTCTCTGTGGGCTGCCTGCTGAACAGACTGGCTGGAGAGAAAGGTCCCGTCCTGTCCCTTCCTCAGTGCCCTCTGTGCCTCTGGCCCTCTCAGCATCAGCTCCTTGTTCCATCCTCGCTGCACTCAAAGGGCTGTTACCCAGCTTCTTGTAAAGGGCTTCTACTGAAGCTCTGCTTGCTGCCTGGATTTACTTTTCTGTAGGTGTTCGAGCTATTGGTTGGCATCTTTTTTGGGACAGCCACTGCCTGGGCTTTGAGAAGTAGATTGCTGAAGGCTGGCCTGAAATTCTAAGATAGCATTTTTAATCCTCTGTAGACATGAAGTTTTCCCAAGTTCCAAATTGGCTGGCACCTCCTAAAGTCCTTTAAAAGTGCCTACTCTCCAAAATGCATCCCTTCTGAAGGAGACAGCAATTCACTCGTGCTACTAAAACGAATGTACTTTTTATTTCCAATCTGGGACTGGCTACACAACACTGTAGCTATGGCCCTGAGATGTGATGCTGCTCATTGTCTGGCCCTGTTTGTCAATTTCAACTTCTGAGAAGCTTTCAAGAGCAGACCCAGTGTTGGGGAGGCCACTGCTGAAGCTGAGCAGGTGCACTGTTCTGGATTGATCCAGTCTTGCAGGGATTGTTCTTGGCCTATCTCCTACTGCTAAAAAAAGGAGCTGGCCAAAAACGTTGAGTTGTGGCTATAAGGCCCTTGACTTCTCAGAGATGTTTGGAAATTTCACTTGTTCTTCAGAGAGGAAAGTAAAAATTTGTTGAAAGTAGTTGAGGCCAGCACCGCAGCTCAACAGGCTAATCCTCCGCCTGCGGCACCGGCACCCCGGGTTCTAGTCCCAGTCGGGGTGTTGGATTCTGTCCTGGTTGCTCCTCTTCCAGTCCAGCTCTCTGCTGTGGCCCGGGAGTGCAGTAGAGGATGGCCCAAGTCCTTGGGCCCTGCACCCGCATAGGAGACCAGGAGAAACACCTGGCTCCTGGCTTCGGATCACTCTGCCTGTCAAAAAAAAAGTAGTTGAGACCTGACTTCTGCCCTACTAAAGCTATAACTTGAAAGGTCCTTGCCCATTGTTATGTCCTTAGCTTTTCACTCATCTCTTTAAATCAAGCATCATCATTTCCTTGCTAGCCTGACCTCTGGCAGAGTAGCGAGTGTTAACTGATGCAGAAGGCCTTGAAGTGTGCTTCTTTCTGTTGCAGTGATTTGAGAACAGTCATGCTTCATCGTAGCAGCACACCCCTAGGCGTCTCTGCTTGGTACCTGCAGTGTTCCAGATGTGCGCTATGCATTCACAGCTGGAGAGGCTGCAGTAAGCAGAGAGGAGGAGCTCTTTTCCTGCCCTCACAGCTTTTGGCGAGGGGTATTTGAAGTGTTTGCAATTTGGTAAAAAGGCCATATTTGGTGCTAGACTGCCATAGCGAGTTAACTGGAGACAGAAAAGTCACTGTTCGGGGCTGGGAAATGCAGGTGTTTTCCCACCCCTTGGCTTGCTACAGGCTGGTTCTCCTTTACCTTCTTATCACCCAAGGGCTTTTCCAAATTCAGTCCAGACTTTAGTGATTTGTGTTTTTTTATAAAATAGAAAGGGAGCTGTCAGCGGAAAATAAATATATTGTACCTGTTTAAACAGTTTTGAAAAGTTGGCTACAGCTGCTTGGTTGAAGAAGGTGTCAGTATTGTATCCCTCCTGCAGGGTGACCTTTCTTTATAATGCTGAGACAGTGTTGAAATGAATCTGGTATTATTACTGTTAAGTTGCTCTGGAAATTTTGAGACCTATATGAAAATAAAAGGGGAATCTCCTTTTTCCTTCTGCTTCAGCATGGTCGTGTCAAGGGTAAAAACGATTTGGAAGTATTGTCTCTAGGCTGGGTGCTTGGCCATCAGGGAACACTGTTACAGAGACCCAGGTGTCTCAGAAACAAAATGTCAGCCATCCTGGTCTTAGCATCCAAGGCCTCCAGTTACCAGACAGGCGAAAGAATATGCAGTCCCGTTCTGCTGGGAATACTCGTTTCTGCCCCTCCCTTGGCTGCAGAATACAAGTGGCAACGGGGAGGGCAGAGGCTCTTTTCTCCTAAAAGAGAGCTGTGGTTCAAGAGACTTTGTCGTGCCACCAGCTTGGATCCAGAGAAGTACGCTCGTGCCTCTGTATAAATCCAGCTGATTCAGCAAGCAGTCTCTGAGTGCCTTTGTCGGAATCGGAGGGATGGTAGGAAACCAGAGGGGGCTGGGATTACGTTTCAGCAGCATGAGCAGTGAGCTGGACGTGTGCAATGGCAGTACTATGGAAGCATGGTTTGGGGCACCTGACCTAGGGAGGAGGTGGGATGAGCAACATCTGAGAGCTCTGAGGCAGGCCACAGGGACTCTGCACCTTGAAGAAATGTGTTTTCTGGACTGACAGATTTGGCCCAGAAAAGGAAGTGAGTAAACTGAGCTAATATTTTTACTCAGGCAGCCTGAGTGGTGTGGGCATTTGTTTTTGTTGTCCCAGGCAGGGGCACCGTGTGTCACAGGTCTCTCCGGATCAGATGCCAATCTCTGTCAGCGGTCAGGGGCTGAGCGACCCCAGACTGGGCTGTACCCATGCTGTAGTGTGTGTAAACATCCTACACTCTCAGCTGTGAGCTCAAGGTGGCTGGGAGAGGGTTGTTTACTCCTTCTGCCATGGAAAACGTCAGCTGAAGAAGGAGCAGTCTCTGCACTCGGCAGGTCGGACAGCAAGCGGCTTCCCTAGTCAGCCACAGCAGCGCCCTGGCGGGGGGCTGTCCACAGACCCCTGGGCTGTGCTTCCGTGGCTAAATTCAACCAGAACCAGATGCGATGCTGGCGAGACAGGTCCTCTGTGACCACAGAGCTTTTGGTGTGCTTTGAAACCTGGACACTTGTCTACCGGCGCTCTGGAACCTGACATTGATTCTGAAACTGTAGCCCAGGAGAAGTGCTGTTTGCCTTCACCCTGCCTGCCCTCCCCAGGTAGTGGGACCGAAGGAAGAGGAATGTTGCCTGTTTGGGAGCTGGGGGCCACTGAGAAGCTTGATGTTTGGGTAGCATCTTCCCGACACTCATAGTTAACACTGCTCTCAGACCGTGGGCCTTGACACCGTGCGTGATGAGCACGCTGCTGTGTGGGTTTTAGTTACAGCAATTATCTGCCCATTTGCAGTTCACGCAGTGGGTGATTACTCAGTACTTTAGAAAATTGGCTGTATGTTTTGTGAAGCCTATAGAAATTTGTTATTTTTAGTTTGATTTCGCACAACTGGTCTCTTCAAATTCCCCTTTCCTTTGGCTTCAAATGTGGACTGCTCAGCATTCAGGAGGCTACCGCACATAGCCTGTTTTGGGGGAAGAGTGGAAATTCACTGTGGCGGCTGCTGAGTCAGTTCTTTTCCTCTTACCTGCCTCTCCTTCCACCCCACAGGAGGAGGTGCGCCAGTCTGTGACGCCTGCCGAGCCCGTCCAGTACTACTTCACGCTGGCTCAGCAGCCCACAGCCGTCCAGGTCCAGGGGCAGCAGCAAGGCCAGCAGACCACCAGCTCCACGACCACCATCCAGCCTGGGCAGATCATCATCGCGCAGCCTCAGCAGGGCCAGGTCTGTGAACTGTCCAGGGCATGTACCCAGCAAGCAGTGCCTCTTTAAGTATGGATTGGGGAATGCTTGGCCAGTACAGAGAGGGAGCTAGATCATCATGGAGCACTGGATTTGAAGTCTGGAAACCTGGGCTTTTCCTAGATTCAGGCTACAGAGTTAAGTGTCCCCTTGATCTCACTGGACCCTGTTTTCTTCATGGTTCAACAGAGGAAAGTACAGCGGTCAGGGTGGAAATCTCAGAAGGAAAAACGTTCTCTGTATTGTCCCTGTGAAGAGTAGTGAAGTCTCTGTAGAAGGCACTTGGCAGTGGCCTCCGTTCCCACAGTGTGTGTGTGTGTGCGTGTGCGTCTCTTCAGAACTGGACTTTATGCCTTTAAGAGGGGGAGGTCAGCGTCATCGCCCTCCTGCCAGCCTTTCCTCTCTGTCTTCCCCTCATTTCTCGGTCCCCCCATATTTCCTTTATGGTGGTCACCAAAGGATTCTTTCCCTTCCCACCAGTCCTGCTGAGAACAGTGTCTTCCATGTTCACTGCGGGTCATGAGGCCACAGAGAACTCTGTACTGGGACTTCCGAATCCAAATCCTGTCAGTCATTTATTTATTCATCAATTGAGCATCCTCTGTAGGTAAAGTCCTGTGCTATGAATTGGGCATGTAAGCATGGATAAAATAGTCCTTATTTTCAAGGAATTCACAAACTAGTTGGCCATACAAATACTTAGGTTTACACCACCCTGTGGGACACATATAACATTCTTAAAACTCTCCTGGGTGTTATGGGAACACATCAGAAGCAATACCTAACAGAGATGTGAGGGGGATGGTTGAAGAAGAGGTGGTCAGAGAAGGTTCCTGAGGCGAATAGTGAGAGTATTAGAGGGTGCAGTGGAAGCCGAGGTGAGAAACAGCACAGGGGTGGTGCAAAGGTGCAGTCAGCATCGGGAAGCATCCCTGCAGGTTAGAAAAGACAGGCAGGGAACACATCCTGGATAGCCTTGTGTATTCCAGCCAGGAGCTAGGCCTGCCCAGAAGACCAAAATAGATGTAGAGGATTTTTTTCTTAAAAGACATACTTATTTGAAAGGCATAGTTAGATCTTCCACCCTCTGGTTCACTCCCCAGATGGCCACAATGGCTAAACCTAGGCCAGGCTAAAGTCTGGAGCCAGGAGCTTCTTCCAGGTCCCTCAAACAGGTGCAGGGGCCCAAGCACCTGGGCCATTTTCCACTGCTTGTCCAGGCCAGTATCAGGGAGCTGGAGCAGAAGTAGAGCAGCTGAGGGACTCAAACTGGCACCCATATGGGATACTGGCATCACAGGTAGTGTCTTAACCCATTATGCCAAAACATTGGCCCCAAGGGGATGGAGGATTTGAACATTGATTATGATTTTGGGATTTATTCCTTGCTCGTTCATTTATCCACATAACAAAAACTGATAAGAATGCTTGCTCTGTGCCAGACACTGTGCTAGGCAGGAGGGGTTCAAACATGATCACAACCTCAGTCCCTGCCTTAAGGTCTTGGCTGCATGCTTATGCCTAAGGGACCGTGTGTGGCTGATTTCTTGTGCCTTCGCAGTGGCGAGAGCTTTACCTGCCAAAGGCTTTATTTATCCCTTTATACTGTGAGCTTCAAGGGAATCTGACAAAGGCTGGCTGATTGGTGGATCATCCTAAGAAACTCATGGCTGTTGTGCCCTAACAGCAGGGTACACCATACATGATTTGACAGCTGCCATGCTAACATAAGCCCTCATTTCCCTGAAATGATGCAGAAATACCTTGGAAATCCTCTTGGGAAAACTGGGTTGACACTGAACACTGATGAGTTGGCAGCACACATTTTATTTTATTTTATTTTTTTAGTCAGCGAGAATCTCATCTCTTCTGCCAGTCCAGACCTGCTCAGCCTGGAGCTGATAAGGGTCGTGAGGGTGATGAAGTTGGTTTTTCCTAGCATCTCCAAGCTGTTGTTTCGCTATCCTGCTGCTTCAGGGTGGCCTTGTGCTGTGTCACACTTCCCTGGACCTGTAGTGATGGCTATTTCAAGATGAGTGCGAATGTCCTTTGCAGTACAGAATACATATCACAGCATACTGGACAGGAATGCATATTTTGGTGAAGCGCATCCTCTGTTTTCAATTACTTTTGGAGGTTTGGGGCTAGGCTGAGTTGAAAATCTGAACTAAGAATAGAAGAGATGTTGTCTATTGTCCTAGCCCACTGCGTGAATTTTTCTTAGAACTGTCGCCTTTCTTCCCCACCCAGTTTATGGTAATTTCTCCTTACCTAGTAATACCTCAAGTCTCATCTGTGGTTTCCAGAACATATCCCCTTCCCTAGTGGCTTTATTTTTATCTATTTATTTATTTATTTATTTTAAGATTTATTTATTTGAAAGACAGAGTTACAGAGAGGCAGAGGCAGAGAGAGAGGTTTCTTCCATCCTCTGGTTCACTCCCCTGATGACTGCAATGGCCAGAGCTATGCTGATCCAAAGCCAGGAGCCAGAGGCTTCTTCTGGTCTCCCACATGGCTGCAGGGGCCCAAGGACTTGAGCCATCATCTGCTGCTTTCCCAGGCCATCCACAGAGAGTTGGATTGAAGTAGAGCAGCTGGGTCTTGAACCAGCGCCCATATCAGATGTTGGCACTGCGGGTGGCAGCTTTACCTGCTACGCCTCAGCGCCGGCACCCTCCTAGGGACTTTAAATGTGTAGTTGTATTGTCCAGTTGACCTCTGCATAAGAATTAAGAACATCAGTTGAAGCCCCATGATTCATTGACTCCTAGAGACTTTTTATTGAGATGATTTTTTTTTCTTTAAAGATTTATTTATTTGGAAGAGCTACAGAGAGAGCAAAGTCTTTCACCTTCTGGTTCACTCCCCAGATACCCTCAACAGCTGGGTCTGGGCAAGGCTAAAGCCAGGAGCCAGGAGCTTCATCCAGGTCTTCCAGGGGCCCCATCCAGGTCTTCCAGGGGCCCAAGCACTTCCACTGTTCTTCCATTGCTTTTCTAAGCCATTAGCAGGGAGCTGAATGGGAAGTGGAGCAGCAGGGGCACGAAGTAGCGCCCACATGGGATGCAGCCATTGCAGGTGGTGACTTTACCTGCTGTGCCACAGCACCAGCCCCTGTTGAGGTGATTCTTAATTCAGAGTTGGAGAGACCCCATGTCCCAGTTGGGGCAGAACTCAAGGCAGTGCAGGTGTAATTTAAAAGGCTCTACCACCTGCCACCAGACAAGCCAGATTTGTGGGGCTTGCTGCTCTAGGTCATCTGTAAAGATCCATCTAGGTCAGAGCTGTGAGATTTGAAGGAATGATTGGCCCTTTTGGCAGTTCATTTCTTTACCGTCTCTGAAAAGAACAAATTTTCTGGAACTACAATCCATGAAGTGGGTATGAGAGACACGGAATCTGCCAGGTCATGTGCATCAGATGGAGTTTCTTCAGGCTGATGCTGTCATTTCTGGAAAGTGTAAGTTCTTGCTTTATTAGATTCTGTTAACCAAGGGTAGGCTCAGATGGGATTCCTGGTCTTGACGGTGTTAGTGCCTTAACAGCATTCACCTCTGTGTAGCAAAGCATGCCGTGGTCCAGAGCAGCCACCTGGCTAGCGTGGGCAGGAGTCACCTGCCGCTTGAACAGGGGCGAAAGCCTGTGAGCACTAGGCCCAGCCTCAGAGACGAGCCTGTGTGCTCTGTTCTTCTCCCAGTGTCTTGCAGACCTAAGAAGGTGCCTGGGACCCTGGACTTAATAAATTTATGCTGATCCCACTTTCCATTTAGTTTGCGCTTTGGATTCACCTGTTCCAGACTTGACTTTGGCCATTTCTCAAGTAAACTGTCATGATTTTTATTTTCTGTGTACTGTATGTATCTTACCATATGGTACGTACTATGAAAAGTTGCAATGTTGGAAGCATAGAATTTATGTTTGGGGCCCAGCTAAGCATTGTTGCACTAGGAGCCCAAAAATTGGTTGACTTCATTGGTTCACAATGCTCTAAACCCAGAGGACTCTGTGGGTTCAGTAGTGTTGTTAGTGTTGAGATGAGATGAGTTTAGGCGTTGCTGGAGGGGATTTGGTTCCACGTAACTGCTCATTATTGGTCTCAGAGCCAGAGCTCAGGCTGCTTTCTCTTGACTTTTCTTTCCAGACCACACCTGTGACGATGCAGGTTGGAGAAGGTCAGCAGGTGCAGATTGTTCAGGCCCAGCCACAGAGTCAAGCTCAGCAGGCTCAGAGTGGCACCGGACAGACCATGCAGGTGATGCAGCAGATCATCACCAACACAGGAGAGATCCAGCAGATCCCGGTGAGCTCTGCGTTACAGGTCTGTGTGGCTCTGTTCTCAGCTGGGGGACAGGAAGTACTTAAAGCTTTTCTAGTCATACATGTATGTATGTATGCTTGTTTGGCCTGTCTTCCCATTACCCACCGCCTCTCCAAGCACAGCTTGTTTGAGTTTGCTCTCTGCTTTCCTTTGATTGAGGTTCAGGTTCAGTACTGTGGAACAGCTCCTCCTGATCTCCCCTCCTCTTTCTTCACCTAGGCAGAGACGTCATTGTGGCTGCCGTCCCATGCAAGGCCCAGCAGCCCTGTGAGGCAGCCCTGTCTTTTGATTAGCAGAGAAGAAGGAGGTGTGTAGCGAAGGCCATAAATACACTTGTTGCATATTCATGAGTCAGTCCCAGTGGAGCCTGCAGCAAAGTGTATTTTTGGCTTTCATTTAACTTACTCCTTCCTTCACTGTGCACTGCTACTTCCTGAGTGCCTTGAGGGAGTTCATTTTGTAGATGTGTTGGCTTTTTTACCTGTACTTGTTCTTTTGGAAGAATGTCCTTGTCTTAACACTTGGAATCTATACATTGGTCATTTTGCCACCAAAAATTGGGAAGTACGTGACACGCAGCGATCCCGTTGCCTGCCTCTTGCTCCTCTCCTATTGAGAATGAAATATGGACAGGTGTGGGAACTCATTTGGGCCTGGTTAACTACCACCCTTCAAAAAAAAAAAAGCTCAAAAAGTTGCAACCTTACACTGACCAGCTTTAACCCTCTGGGGCACAGAGCATTCGCCCAGGATTGTTGCAGAATTCACAGCCTCGTCATCACTGGTCTCAGAGACCCCCTGAACGAGGCTGTGTTTCTGGACTCCTCCAGCAGCTCCCCAGAAAGGGAGAGCTTAGTTGTGAAGACCTTCTGGAAGGAACCCATTTCGTCCCTTTTGAAAGCCCCAGGGGTAGGCTTATTAGCTGTGATTAGCATAAACACAGTGCTGATCCCCAGCCCTGCTCTGCCTTAGAGGATTGAGATGTCCAAGCCCAAAAGAAAAGCTCGCTTTTGTGTGAGAATGGCTGGGAACCATTTGGCTCATAGCTTGCCAATCATATTTCTCTCCCCAGCTAGAAAATTCAGAATCCCTGTGACTGTCAGTGCATCTTCCCCCACTCATAGGACAAGCCTTTGGTCTTCCATCCTGTGATCCTTGGCTGCAGGTCTGGGGACTCCTGGGACCAGCCACTGTCAGTCTCAGCAGATGAGATTTCCTGAGTCTGCACCCGGCTCCCTGTATCCCTACCAGCAGCTTCAGGTGCCGGAGAGCTGTGTTACGACATTTAGGTGGGGACTTGAAGCTTGGCTCCACAGCTTCCCCACAGCATTTCTCGGCATGCTCTCAGGAAAGAGATGACCTCAGGTCATGAGACTCTTGCCCTATCTCCTTTGAACCAGATTGGATTTTATTACCATTATTGTTGGTATTGTTACTCATTTTATTTATTTGAAAGGCAGAAATAGATGGACAGACAGATCTTCCATCCCCCAAATGCTCGCCAGCAGCTGGGACTAGGCCAGGCTAAAGCCAAGAGCCAGAACCTCAGTCTGGGTCTGCTATGTGGGTGGCAGAGACCCAAGCCTCTCAGGGTGCACATTAGCAGGAAACCAGAATGGGTAAAGCAGAGACTTGAACTCGGGCACCCTGTTATGAGATGCAGGCATCCCAAGCAACATCTTAACCTCTCACTGCCAACACATACCGCTGAACCAGATTCTTAAGAGTTGAGTTTTTGTGTCCCTCTTTCTTGCTTCAAGCAGACAGCTGGGATACAATCTACCAAGCACTTCAGAGTGAGCTTTTTCTGGTGGCTCAGATCCTTGGAGGCTTGCAGCTTCAGAGAAGCATTCAGTGTACGCTACCTGCAAGAGTGCAGCTTCGTCCCACAGCATTATCCTGCAGAAGTCAGCTCCTGAGGGCTGGGCTAGTTTGTTCTGGGAAGTGCCTCTGCCTTTCAGCCAAGCATACGGGGCAGCCAGGGAGGTGGTTTCTGTGCTCCCAGAACCCCTTGATCCCCTGAATTGTTGTGAATGTCTGCCATCATCCCCCAAGGCTCTGCCGAACCAGCCCCTCTCCCGTCATGGCCGTGTGTCTTCTCTTGGTGCCCTGGCTCAAACACTGATTCTTTCATGGTACACTGGAGCATTAAGAGCCTGAGTTAAGGCTTTTAGCACACAATTAAATGCAGCATGTGGTATTATTGTATTATCTGAGACTTAATCGTAAGCATGAGGGACTCTGAGGGCACTTTTGTAGCTTTGGTTTCCCATGATGGGGTTTTCTGTGAAAGGTTTATTGATTCTGCTTCCCCTTGGGAGACGTTTGGCCAGAAGTAGTGCTGAACACTAAGGATCCTCAAGGTCCCACAGACCCCCCCTTGGTCCTGGCTCTTGGGAACAGAGATCGTGAGACAGGCCAGCCTTTCCCTCGGAGAGTGCAGTGTGGCACTGGGCAGTATGCGGGCAGTGGTGTGGAATCGCGGCCATCTGCTTTGGCTCCTGGTAGACACTAGAAGCCTTCAGTACTGGGAAGTGTGGAGTTGGAGGGAAAGGAGGCCTGTGCTGAAGGTGCAGGTGTTCTCATAACGTCGGCAGTCTTTGAGGTAAATCCCTTCCATGAGCTGTGATCAAACAGCCAGAGCCAGCGACCGAGGAGCCTGGAGCCGTGCCGTGGCACGTGTGTGACAAGGTCTGGGAGAATACCATCTTTTGTGTTGTGTAACTTGTGGGGATGTTGTAGTCTTGCTTGTTTTGACTTCTGTTTCAAAGGGACTTTTTCAGGGTAGGCCTTTGGAGGGCTTGAAGGGTGGGGGACGATCACCATCTCTGATCGTGGGGAGGCGGCCTGTTCCAGATGACATTCAGCTTCCTGTGGTCTCCTTGTCTCTGCCCTGCCCTAGGTACAGCTGAATGCCGGCCAGCTGCAGTATATCCGCTTAGCCCAGCCTGTGTCTGGCACCCAGGTTGTACAGGGACAGATCCAGACACTTGCCACCAACGCCCAGCAGGTATGTACTCCAGGGACACAGGGCTGCAACTCCCTTCTGGCTAGAGAGGAGTATTCCATACACAGTTGTCCTGCCACCCCTCCTTCAGCCAGCGCCCCATCCTGCACCCTCTTTATCTTGTCTGTACCCCACGGATAGATGGGAGCAATTGAAAGGCTGGATTCAAAGTGTGTCTCTTACCTGCTTGTTCTGGAGGGTCGAAGAAATGGAAGGCAGAAGCGTCAGGGTAATGCCAAGAAGCCTGCTGTATGTGCGTGCGTCAGAGTGGAGCAAGCGTTTGATGTTGTCTGGTCAGCAGACTGAGTCTCTTATCTTTAAGCCCAAAATGTGTGTTCTGGAGCCCTCTGCACCCACACCTCCTCGGCATCCCTAGCCAGACAAACTGCCCCTCTGCTCTTCTCCTGTGCCCTGCAGGATTGAAGGCTGCAAATCACAGATGCTGAGGGGCTGCTCCCCCGGCCTCGGGGCTGAGGGACGTGGGCGTCGTTTGCAGAGGGTGGCAGTCACTGGTCAAGGGGAGGCACTGTTAATGGATTCTTCTGCCTCAGACCCAAAAAAAGCAGCGATCGTTTAAGAGCTGGACCTGTCTGCCCAGTTGCATCTCTGGTGATGCATCTATTGACAGTGGTGACAGAGCTGAGCTTGTAGAGCAGGTCTCCAAAGATCTCATTTGGGAAATATGAGGCATGAGCCAAGCGCAGGGCGTCTGAGTTCCGTGCAGTCTCTGGGGCTATCAGAGGGCTCTTTCCAGGCCCACTCTGTGGCTCTTCCGAGTACTTGGGCTTTTGAGTGGTTTCTTTGGGGTGCAATGACACTGATTCCCACCGCAAGACTGTGCCACCCTCTTGGGGCCTTCCTTCTGCCCCCTTTTTTTTTTATACCTTGTAAGATTCTTCTTGGGATCCAGAAAACATTTTCGATCATGGCAGTAGGAGGAAATGAGAAGGAAGGATTCTTGATTCTGCAGAGGTCAGTTTTAGAAATAGAACTAAAGCTGCAAAGTGGAGGAGAAGCCAAAAGGGGTGCTTGGGGCAGTTACAAATCTCGCTAACAGCCACTTGTAATGGCGGCAGCCTGAACCCTAGTAGGTGCTCAGTAAATGTTTGAGTAATACGTGGGTACCTTGAAAAGTTTGTGGAAAGTAGAATTAAAAGATGAGTTTATTTTGGTGCAAAAAATTTGTAAAATCCGTGCCTAGCTTTTTCATAAATAGACATTTTGCATGAACTTTTAAAACTCGGCAGATGTCAATGGATTTAAAGATAAATGGAACTTTATCTCAGCTTGTGTGAGTCGCAGTCCCGCTGGCCACAGGACATAGTTAGCCTTCTTGCCTGTGAGGAGTGTGTTCCATTTGTCCCAGGCTCATTCATTTATTCTGCAGACGTTTTCTTTGTGACTGGGAAGTCCTGTGTACTAGGAGGAGGACTGAGAACAGAATGTAGCTCCTTCCACAAGCAGCTTGTAGAATAGGAGAAGGAAGGGAAACCAAAATAAGGAGCGGTAGTCAGAGGCCTGCGTGCAGCCCTTCCACACCTGTCCCTCCCCTCGCTCCTGGTAGCCTCGTAGGTGGGCCTGCAGGGTTGCTTCTAGCCATCGTAAGGACATTTGAGAACAGTCCTTACCTTGCAGGTTGATGTGTTGATCCCAAGAGACAGTACACAGAAGACATTGCTAGTCTAATGTTCGGTAGATACACACAACCTCCAGGCTTCTTTCAGGTCTCCAAGCTGGGTACCCAGTTGTCATCAGTTCTGCATGTCTATGAATGTATCTTACAGTCCCCACAAAGGATTTTAGTGCATGTGATCATTGTCTTTCTGGCCTCCCCCGCCCTTCCCCCTCCTCCTCCCCTTGCTTGGCCCAGAGGGCTGTGTGTTGCCTCTCTCGGAAAAAGTGCTTCATAGCTTTGCCACGAGGACTGCCAGGGCCAGGGCCACTCGTCGCCAGGGTGTTTCGTATTCCCGTCAGATAATCTGGGCGATAAGGGTTTGGTTTGGAGCCCACCTTCCAAACATGGAAGAGACTGCTCAGCACTCTGCCCTGCATTTTGTGCGGTGCCTTCGCTGGCTGACAGACACACAGACTCTTAGGGCTCCTACCCAAACCAGAAATAGTGTGCCTCTTCATGTTAGCACCTGGGAGAGCGAGGTGTTCTCTGTGAACCTCAGACCTGGAGGTGACCGGCCGTGGGGCAGGGGTGGGTGGACATTAAGTGCGGTGCGAGTGGGGGTTGTTTGTTATGTGTTCCAGGGTTCTTGTGTGCTTGTGTGGTGCCAGCTCCCAGCAGCCACCAGGTGGAGGAGCCTGGAAGAGACCCTTGCTTTCCTACTCCTCGTGGAGCACCGGTTCTGAGCCAGGGCTCCTTCTGGTTGCTTTATATGCATTGGCGTCTTTGATCTTCATGACCTCCTCCTGGGCGGTCCTGGGCAGGCCCTGTGGCTGACATGCCTCCCCTGCTGTCTTGCTTCCCACAGATCACACAGACAGAGGTCCAGCAAGGACAGCAGCAGTTCAGCCAGTTCACAGATGGACAGGTAGGGTGCACAGCCTGGGTGGGGCTGGGTGGTTCCCTGGGAAGCTGTGGGAATCTGGGTTTGGGCAGTTAGGGCAGCTGTCATATTCTTTACTAACAGTGAGTGGATACAAGTTGTTAAAACAAGGAGTAGCTTTAAATCAGGGCACTTGTCCTTTGGATTTACAGGCTATGGGAGTTAAAAATAATCTTAGACATGATATAATCCAAATCGTCATTTTACAGATCGGTAAACTGAGCCCTAGAGGAAAGAAGTGCCTTGCACATGCTCACTCAGGGCAGGGCTAGATGCAGAGCCTCCTGTTTCCTTCGGCACTGCCCCCCCCAACACACACACAACGGCGCTTTTTAATAGCACAGATGAGTTGAAATGCAGGAACATGTGACCTCTTGAGCTCTCTTGGTACCCAGAATTCAGCAGTTCTGATCCCATACAAAGTAGAGATTTTCCCTTCTGCCCCTACTTTCCCTGCACAGAGACCTGGAGGACATCACAGGGTGACGTTCCCAAACTTTCACTCTGTTGCCCGAAAGGGAGAAGAGCTGGTGTCAGCATCCACCAGCACTGGGTGCTAGACTTCCGTGGCAGGGCTCCTGTGGGGGTCTTGGTTCTGGTTTTGGGGGCCACCTGAGAAACCAGGTGGTGGGTTTGCCCTGGCCGTCCCGTGTGGCTCCGTGAGTGTCTTCTCCACACCGTCCTGGCCTTGGCTGTGGTGGTACCTAACTCCAGGGCACCTTTGGGGCAGGGCCCATGTGGGAGATAACTCCAGAAGGTGGAGAGTGGGGGAACCCTCCTGCTCCTGCCGGTGAGCAGCACTGAGTCAGGGGACTCTGGCCACCATGCTGCCAGTGCCGTGGTTCGATTGCTTGTGTTTGCCACAGAGCGCCAGGGTGCAGGCTCAAAGCTATGAGCTAACAGGAGAGGCAGAGCCCAGACGTGACAGCCGCAGGACTGCATCGCCCTGCGCCTTGCCCTGCCCACCACGTACCTTCCTCCCAGTGATGCTGTGCACTGGCTGTAGTGGAGGTGTCTGGGGCCCCCAACCAGCTGGAGGCCCATAGGGAGCTGCGTGCCCCTCTCCCGAGGTGACCTCACTCTGTCCTCTCCCTCCTCCGCAGCAGCTCTACCAGATCCAGCAAGTCACCATGCCTGCGGGCCAGGACCTCGCCCAGCCCATGTTCATCCAGTCAGCCAGCCAGCCCGCTGACGGGCAGGCCCCCCAGGTGACCGGCGACTGAGGGCCTCAGCTGGCAAGGCCGAGGACACCCGTACAGCCCCAGGCCGTGGGCACAGCCTCCCTCCCCAGAGGACCGGCAGACCTCAGCGCCTCCTGCAGGCTAGGACACTGGTGCACTACGCCCCACGCTGGGGCCGAGATTCTCCAGCAGAAAGATGCAATATTTTTTATTTCCTCTTTTGCCATTGTTTTCTCCAAGGAATCAATATTTCATTATGTTGAGCTGTGTGTCCGATGCTATGAAATGAAAATATTAAATAACATATTTATGGCATTTTCTTGAAGAGTGTGGTTGAAGAAATATTTCTTCTTTTGTTTTCTTTTCTTTTCTTTTCTTTTTTTTTTTTTTTTTTTTTTGTTCTTATCGCCACTTCTTTCTAGGAGCAGATCTTCCCGGGGTGGCAGCGTTTCCTCACTCTTGGAACAGCCGCTGCCCCCCAGATTTGCCACCTGCTTGCCCCCAGATTGAATTAGGTGGACACGTGTAGCATCTCTGGTCGGTGTTCCTCTGCCCTTGCCCCTGCTCTTGCCCCGGGCTCTGTGTTCACGTCCGGAGCTGTGCAGGCAGTGCCTGCACTTAGGTGAACTCATTCCCCATGGAGAGTGGGTGGTGTCGTTCCCACACACCCCTCTGCTGGGGACCCATGGAGACGAACTCTGTGCTTTTGCTGCCTCCCCCTTATTTTATGTTTTACCTGCATTCAGAATTGTGCTAGTCTCCTTTGCTGCATGGACTTCAAACTGCATGAAATGCAATAAAACCTCATTTTAGATAATTTAGAGTCTGGGTTTCTGTGTCTGGGGGCATTCATGGGTCTACTTTGCTCAAGAAAGTCATCCTCAGACCAGGGGTCTTGAAGAGGGGTGTCCCAAGCCAAGGGAGCTGGCACTGCATATCTGATGCAGACTGAGGCCCTGAGCCATGCTCTCAAAGGGAACTTCATTACAGTACAAGTGCATCTGCCGCTCAGGGGTGCCCACCTGCCTGCCTCATGTAACCGTGGGCTGATGTGGCTGAGGGCCGGGGGCGTCTCAGAGAAGGCTGGCTCCCTCCTGCAGACGAGGGCCAGAGCAACCCCTCCAGTCCTGCAGGGCGTCTGCTGTGGCCGTGCCCATCACTCTGACATCTGCCCTGGAGAGCATCCCAGACCAGTGGATGGAGGTCTGTTCTGTGCAGCGGGGAGACCCGGAGGGCCAGCGCTAAACCATCTTTCTTGCCTCCACCATGCCGTCCTTACGGCAGGGGGCCTCGTCGCGGGAAGAGCGGTGACCAAGTGCCAGGGAGAGTAGGTATTAATTTGTCCTAAAACCTGGGTAACTTCCTTGCCTTGGGAGCCAGGTCAGGGCTGAGGTGGGGGTGGGGAAGAGGCAGAGGAGCAGCAGGTGGCTTCAGGTTCTCTTACTGACTCCCTTGCCATGTATCCCCCACTGGAAACCACGGGGTAGCGCAAGAGTTGCTCTAAGAGTCAGAAATGAGCCGAGTAATTCTGCCCCGTATCGTCATCCTTCCCAAGAGATCCCCGGCAGCTCGGATCCGTCAGGTGTCTTACCTGGATTCAGGTCTGGCCGACTGTGCCCTTACCTTTGTCCAGGGAGTTGGGGGGAGGTGGTCCTCAATGCTGGTGGTTTCTGTGCCATCTGTGTCATTTTAATTAATTTACTTAGGTGTACCTTACCTCATTTCCACAAGAAAAATTGACATGGCTTATCATGAAAAATATAAATTAGGTAAAATGTAATTGAATAGGAAATTAGAATTGCAGAAAATAAAAACAAATACAGCTGTAGAGATCTACATAGTTATTAGAATGATCTGATGCTGAGCTTCCTGGCAACCAGAGTAAAAATGGTAAGATGAGGTTAGGGATTCACACTGTAATAGGAAAAACCAACACTGCTTTGCAAAACCGAGGGGTGTTCCTAGTGTGAAAGTTTTGAGTAGATGGTACCCTTATGGGTACCCTTCTGGCATTCCTGAAACAGAGTCTGGGACAGCCCCACATGCTTTGAAATCCGTGCCTACTGTTCTTTGTTTCTTTGTTTTTTTCAGAATATGCATGTACCACAAACTTCACAGTCCCTTCCTGGGATCAAGTTTTCACTGATAGCTGTGTCCAGCCCCACGTGCAAAGAATGCAAGAGGGAAAGAGCAAGCGAGCAGGGGTCCCTGGGCTCAGAGTGAGGCAGAGTCTGGGCACCCCATGTCCCACCTTGCTCCTCCAGGCGAGACTGGAATTGCATGCCTGTCCAGGGGTCCCTGTGTCCCATGGACTTCCATTCTTGGAGCCGGTTCAGTTGGTTGTGATTGGCAAGCCAGCTGCCCTGCTGAGCACGTTCCCTTTAAATTGCCCTGCCAACAAGGCCCATCGCGGTGTAAACAAACCCTTTGGTGCAGCCCAAGAGAGCCCCTATCTAATACCCAGCAAGATCCCCTTACATCCGGAGCACTCTTTACACATTTTTTCTAGCATTTGCAGCATCCGACCTCCTAATGATCTTCACAGTGACCCTGCAGGGGAGACAGGAAGAGGGATCATGATACCTGTGTTACAGATGCAGGCATGGGAGGCCTAGCGAAGTGTAGTAACTCGCCCAAGGTCACACCACGGATCAGGGCTGGGGTGGAAACCAAAACGCTGGTCTCCTGT
Source organism: Sylvilagus floridanus (assembly GCA_949820135.1). NCBI lineage: Eukaryota > Metazoa > Chordata > Mammalia > Lagomorpha > Leporidae > Sylvilagus > Sylvilagus floridanus. The sequence goes on from OX463225.1 coordinate 31,560,566, forward strand.
CCCTCTGCGGGAACATCGTTGCTCTGTGGCCGTAGGTGGCATGTACGTTGTGTTTAGGAAGGAGCCATACCCAACTTTGCCTAGCCACTGGCCCAGCCTCAGGTATCTGTGGAGTAAAAAAAGCAGATGAGTGTCATCTGGGGACAGCTAGAGGTTGGGATAATTTCCCAGGAGGCTGGGATGTTGGAGATTGGAGACCCCTGGGGTCACCTTCCAGCTGGCTGCTGGCTTCCTCGATGCTCAGATCTGCACAGGCCACAAGGGGGCAGCATGCAGCTCTCGCCTGAGGATCTGGGAGGGGCCTTATCCCACTGGTCCAGCCTTGAGACAGTTCTAGGAGCTAGCAGTGGTATGACTCCCCTTTCTCAGTGGGACTAGATCCAGATCCTCAGCCCCCTTCCTGATAAGACCTCCCCCACATGAGAGAAACGGCACCCTTTCCAGAGCATTGCATCAGGGTGGGTGGTGAGGTTTTAATAAGGACTTTCTGCTGGTCCAAGTTCATTCAAGGTCCTGTGGATCTGTCCAGCTTGCTTTCCACCCCCTGCACTCTATGCTCCTGTCACACCCAATTACCCCTGGTTTCCGAACTCACCTCCATGTTTTCAAAATGTGCTGGCCCTAATTCCTGGAATGCCCTTTTACTCCCTTTCTCACTTATTGATCTCCTATATAGCCATCAAGGCCCAATTTAAATGGCCCTCGCTGAGAAATGGCTAATTCCTGAGGCCGAGTCAGCGAAGACCTCGTATGTCCTCCCCTGGCAACTTCTACACTCTGTTAAAGCTCACAGCCGGTCCCTGAGCAAACACTGCTTCCACACCTCATGCAGGGCGTTTTGACGTTTTGAGGACAACTTCGAGAAAGCCAGGCGGGGGTTCTGCTTTCGTGGAGTTCATGTGGAAAACGGTTGGGATGTGAGTAGGGGAGAGAGACAATAAATGCCACCCCAAGTTGGGCTGTGGAGAAACCCCCTGGCCCTCTTAGAATTTTCCAGCATGGGGGGGTCTTCCTCAGAGGTGGGCATCCTCCTGGTCAGGGTTGATGCTGCGCTTTCAGAGCCTAGCACGGTGCCTGGCACCGAGAGGGCAGCGGTTACTGGTGAGTGGGGGGGTGGCCCCACTGCTGCAGCATACCTGCCACACAGCAATCACCACTGCCCTTTGCACCCATCAGCACACTTGCCTGAGTAAGGGCTTTTCTTTTAAGTGGAGAGCTGATAATGTGCTGGGCAGGGCTGTTACATGGAGATGAGCCTTTTAAGGAATTTCTCTGTTGTAAAATGCATTCTAAAGCTTGGTACCCAGGTGGATTCCCATTTCCTCTCCACACCCTTATTACATGGATATTGTTCTCCCCATTTTATAGGCAAGAAAGTGAGGCTCAAGGAGATTAAGATACTACCCAAGGGGGAGTAGAGCCAGGTGGTCCCAGAAGCCTCCTCTCCCAAGTGGCCCACCCAACACAGTCCACATTGTTCTGTCCTCTATGATACTTTCTCTACAGAGGAAGAAAGTCCCCCCTCCCACCAACTTCTGGGCAGAGGCCTTTGTCCCACAGCTCCAGCCATCCAACGGGCCTCTGTAAGGTGACAGCTGACCTTCCTCAAGGAAAGGACCCTAGGGTGCAGGTCAAGTGTCCAGGAGCAAAAGAACTTGGCCATGGCCTCCTTAAGGCCCCCAGAGCTGGGGTGTGGTATCACCCGGGCTTGGGGAATATGCTATGGCTACAGCTCGGGGAGAGGGGCAGGAGGACAGCAAGGCTGGCCCTCAAGGGAAGAACCTGAGCTGGGCCCCAGCTGGACAGCCCAGCCTCCCTCACAGCCCTGAGCCTCTGCCCTCCTTAGAAGGCCACTGAGCTCCTGCCCTTCTCCTAAGCTCCCCATACCTCTCTGTCTCTCAGCAAAGGTCTGTGGGACAGAAGCTTTCTAAGATCTTGCATGTGTCAAATGTCATTATTTCGTCCTTTCATTTAAAGGATGGTTTGGCAAGGTATGGAATTGTAGACTCGCAGTTGTTTGCCCTCAGCACTCTGAAGATGTGATTCCATTGTCTTTTGGCATCTGTTGTTGCTGATGAGAAGTTTACTGTCAATTCAATTACTGGACCTTTGTAGATAAGCTCTCTTTTCTCTCTGGTGGCTTTTAGAATTTCCTCTTTATTCTTGATGTTCTACACTTCTGACTACAAGTTGTCTAGATGTAGTTTTGGTTTTGTTTTGAAAGATGTCTTCCTAGGCAGTCTGTGGGCCTTTTAAATCTAGAGATTCATGTCTTATTTCTGGAAAGAGCTTAATCCTCTTTCCGGTCTCCCTTTCTGAAGCTAACAATACGTTGGGTAGAGTTTCTCAATCTTCTACCTCTCTTTTCTTTCATATGCTTCTGTGCTTCAGTCTGGAGAATTTCCTCAGTTCCAGCTTCTAGGTCATTAATTCTCTCTGTAGCTGTGTTTAGTACACTAACCCATCTATTGGTTACTTTTACCCAATATTAGTGACTTTAGTTTTCATTTCTAAAAGTTCTCAAGTTCTGTGTACTTCTGATGAATATTCCTGTTTGATAGCTGTTCTTATTTTATGGGTGCTGTTTCTCCCTTTATCATCTTGAAGGTTTTAACTATATTGAACTTCCTTTCTTATTGCTGCATTATCTCTAGGTCTGTAGGTATGAGTTCTGAGTGTTCTCTCTCTCATGGTGCTGTATTTCTGTTATGTTGGGAAGTCCATCCTTGAGATTATCTTCAGCACATTTCCCACACTGTGTCCTGGAATATGGAGGTCGCTCTTAAGGACAGATTCCTCAAGTGTCTCGGCGTGGAAGTGCACCAGCCTCAAGCCAGCTCTTAGTGGGTGGCTTCACTTGGGAGTTTTGAGAGCATGGCTGAGATGCCATTCTCACATGGGCACTCTTCCTGCCGAAAGCCAGGGCCTAGTGGTTAGCAGCCAGAGGCAGTTTAGCCCTCTGCACAGCAGGCAGCGCCTTCCCAGACCCAGCTTTCCGCAGGGAGCTGACAGCCCTGCCCTCTGGTGGGGCCCGCAATGTCCCCTATCCCTGCGGGAACACTGAGTACCCCCTCAGAGGGACACCTTCAACTCCTGTGTACCTCCAGCAATTTCCTTTCATTTATGGCTAAGATTTTTCATTTGTGCTTTTGAACTTGGATTTTTTTTTTTAATCTTTTTAAGATTGATTTATTTATTTGGAAGGCAGAGTTACAGAGACGCAGAGGCAGAGAGAGGCCTTCCATCTGCTGGTTTGTTGAGGTGAAATTGTTCTGAGAGGAGGAGCGTGGTGGGGGCAAGAGGCGCAGAGTCACCACGCAGACACCAGGAGTCGGGTGAAAGGCCAGAGGCAAGCAGCCTTCAGACTCATTTATTTCAGTTGGTACAGCAGCTTATATAGCCTAGGCAGCCAATCCAGTCAAGGGACAGTTTATGCCCTAACCAATCACAGCCTGTTGCCAGGCAGGCTCCTTTGCCATGTGGTTTCCAAAGCCATTCCTGAGTAACACGCTTGTTTACCAGCGGCCATCTTGACACGGCCTTATTCCACCACACTGGTTCTCCCCAAATGGTTGCAATGGCCAGAGCTGTGCTGATCTGAAGCCAGGAGCCTGGAGCTTCTTCCTGATCTCCCACTTGGGTGCAGGGCCATCTTCTACAGCTTTCCCAGGCCAAAGCAGAGAGCTGGATCAGAAGTAGAGCAGCCGGGTCTCGAACCAGCACCCATATGGGATGTCAGCACTGCAGGTAGCAGCTTTACCTGTTGTGCCAGCTCCTTGGATATGTTTTGTTGTTGTTGTTGTTTGTAATCATGCTGAGGCAGGCACCTGGCCTAGCAGCTAAGATGCCTCCATCCCATATCAGCTCCTGGATCCAACCCACCTCTGGCTCCTGACTCCAGCTTCCTGCTAGTGAGCTCCTGGGAAGCAGTGGTGATGGTTCAAGTGATTGGGTCCCTGCCACCCACGTGAGAGACCTGGATTGGGTTCCTGGCCCCGGGCTTCAGCCTCAGCTCAGTCCTGGCCATCATGGCCATTTGGAAAATGAACCAGCAGTTGGGTGCACGCTCTCTCTCTCTCTGCCTATCAAATAAATAAAAAACTCAGCATTATCTGGCATTTCCAATATTTCAAGGAGGAGGGACTTCAATAGGTGTTTGATCAAGTTTGGAATCCAAGACAAGGAAGTCTCAGCTGGAGACAGCTGAGGTCCAATTTGATGTGGAATTCTCGCTCTCTGAAGCTCCCCTCCCTCTCTTCTGAGCTCCGTTCTCCCTAAATCCCCATCTCCCTTTTCCAAGCCCCTCCAGTCCCTCCGACACACAGCATCTCCTTCCCTAGCTCCCCTCAAGCCACTCCCACCACGGGAGCACGGAGGTTCTTTTCCATTGCACATTCAGCAGCTCAGCAAAGTCCCTCCTCCTCATTTCCCAGCCAGCTCCAGTGGCTCTTGCTGGGAACATGGCACCTTCCAGCGGGGCCACAGTACTGTCGGCGGCTCTGCACGATCTCCAAGGAGTGGGGTCAAGGAGAGGCAATCCTGAAGGCAGGGGAGAAGCGACCCTGCAAGAAGGGATGACTTTGACCTTCATGTCCGTGCCCCCTCTGCCTCTGTGTCTCCTCCCTGTGGGCCCCCCTCCAGCCCTCATGATCAATGGGGGTCCGCTTTCGCTGAGTTCAGCAGCACTGCTCTCTCCCCACTTCCTGCAGCTCTGTCCAGGCTGGGGGCAGGTCAGATCCCAGGACAAGAAACACCCTGGGCCACCTCTCATCTGCTGGGCGGCTTAAATGCTTTGTCCTTCCTGGGGGAGCAAAGGGGAAAGAGGAAGGGCGGAGGGGGACTGTCCATGCCATCACCCCGTGAGCACCCCTGCACTGCGCTCCCCCTCTGCTGGAAGCCGGAAGCCTTCTTGCGTTGAGAGCAGAGAGGACCAGGGAATTCTCCCAGCCTCTCCCATCCACCCTGAACACGCACCTGAAGACGAATGGTTCATGTTTGCACGACTCCCTGGATGACCTATGACTTTCTCATGCATGATTGCATCCCTGACAATAGCCGCAGGTGGCGAGGAGATTGTCCAGGGTCACCAGCGAGTCCAGGACTGGAAGCCCAGCCGTGACTTGTAGCTCAGGGCACCTTCTGCCTCAGCCACTGCCAACCGCCCTGGGTCTGGGCCTTCCTACCCCACCCCTCCTGGGCTTTCTGCTTTTGGGCCCTGGCCAGGATCCCTGTTTCCCATCAAACCAAACTGAGTCCTTCCACTTGGCATTCAAGGCCTCTTTTTTTTTTTCCTTTTAAGATTTATTTTATTTATTTGAAAGGCGCAGTTACAGAGAGAGAAAGAGATCTTCCATCCGCTGGTTCACTCCCCAAATGGCTGCAACAGCTGGGACTGGGCCAGGCAGAAGCCAGGAGCCAGGAGCTTCCTCTGGGTCTCCCACGTGGGTACAGGGGCCCAAGGACTTGGCCATCTTCTGCTGCTTTTCCCAGGGAGCTGGATTGAAAGTGGAGCAGTCAGGCCTGGAAACAGGGCCCATACGGATGCCGGTGCTGTGGGCGGTGGCTTCACCCGCTACGCCTCGGGGCTGGCCCCTCAAGGCCTCCTCTTGCTCTGTCCTCCCCTACCTGGCGGTTCCACAGCCAAGAGCTACCTTCGCTGAGCCTCGGTGCTGTTGACTCTCCAGCGGGGGTGTGAGCAGGAGCATCTCACGGGGCAGTTGGGATGCTGAAGCAGTGCAGGTAAGGCTGAGCACGGCAGCCGCAGGCGTTATTGGCCACACGTCTGCGTGCCTCCCCAGTCCGGCGCCGCATTGTGCGTGCGCACTGTTCCCTGTTCTGCCCTCCAGCAACCTCTGGGGGTACAAGGAACCTCAGGAGGCTTCTGGAGTACAGAGAGGGGGCAGGTGGGTGGAACCCAGGTCCCCTCACCTCAACCAGATCACCTGTGTGCAAAATCCTCTTATACGTGGGGCGTTACCTTAGTGCTCTATCTGGAAAAAGGATTCTAAGTCGGGGAGCCACTGACTTCAACCACTCCTCCCCGTCCAGGATGGCAATTTGAGCCCTTGGCTGGCCAGAGGTCACGGTGCCAGTCAGTGGCAGGCTCGAGCCCTGCCCCACGGTCGGAGTCCCAGCCACTCGCAGACCTACCTCAGTGCTCTCAGCCCCGGCCCTGATCCCAGCACCTGGGACCCAGGCAGGTGCCAGCCGGGGGAGAGCTCAAGTCAGAGACAGTTCGGGGGAGGCTGTGAGTGTGGCTTTAGCCTCAACTTCTTCACATGCGGAGGGCGGCTCTTCGGCCCACAGGGACAGGGCCTGGCACATAGTTGGTGCTTAGCAAATAGGAGCACACCCCCCCCCCCCCAATCAATACAGCCCCATTGATGGGCGCTGGGACAGTGATGAATTACAGGAAGCCCTGGAGCCCTGCCCCCTGTGCAGATGGTGGAGCCGAAGCTCAGCACAAGGCCAGGCCCTCGGGCAGGTGGGACACGGGTGCGTCCGGGCAGAGCCCGGAGGCTTTGGCAGGGAGGGAGATGGGCCCTGGGGTGGGAGGCAAACTGTGGAGGGTGAGGTGGAGGGAACAGGTGGGGGAGAGGGCGGCAGGACGGAGGGTGGGAAGCCACAGCTACACAGAGCCCCTCTCCAGCAGAGGGACCCATTGAGGGAGCCTGAGACAGCTGCCTGCTCAGAAAAGTGTCTTAGTCATTAGAGGCGGTGGTTGGGGAAGTCCATCCTCCATCATGGCCTGGGAATCCGGGTGGGGGAAGGAAGGCTGCCGGGTGACCCTAGGACTGGCCACCTGTCTTCTCTGGACTTTCTCTTTCGGCTCCTCCACGCTCCCATGTACACACACGCACACACACACAGCTGAAGTTTCCTACGGTCTCTTGGAATTCTTTCTTGGATCCCTCCTGCTCTTAGGAGGACTTCTGTGTCTCCCGTCCCAGCAGCAGTGGACATGTCCCTCTGTGACACCTACACCTGCAGGCGAAACAGCTCTCTGTGCCCTATGGAAGTCCTTCCTGAGGTCTAGCCGCCATCCCGCTCCCTGGTCTCTTTCTTCCTGCAGCAGCTTCAGGGGGTCACGTGGAGCTGGGGTTGGGAAAGATGATGAGATACTGCATCCGTAGAGGAAGGCCCAGGGGCTCGGAGTTGCCCAGCGAGAAGGCAGGCCCAGGCTCCAGAGCTGATGCCGGGCCCCAACCTCAGGGTTCTGGGCAGTGAGACGGCAGCTGGAATTCACGTTCCCTTCCCACCCTGGAAGTGCTTTTCAAACACCCCAGGCCCTTGCCACTGCTTTCCTTTGCACCAGTCCTGTCCCAGGGCTCCGACTGAGGCTGCCCAGACAGGCGGTTCCACAGCCAGGAAGGACAGTGCACATGTTTTGGGAGCCCTGGCTTCCGCTCACAGGGAGAGGATGGGATGGCCCAGCCTGGGGATCGCATGCATGGGTGTGTGTGTGTGTGTGTGTGTGTGCGTGCGCGCGCGTGCCTGGAGTCCAGAACCTTCCCCGGCTACCAGGAGACGATGGGGGCATAACCTGCCCAGAGGCCCCAGGCGCCGGCCCTGGGCACACCTGGAGCCAGGAGCAGCTGGAGAGATTCAGGTCAGAGCCCAGGGGGTACCGGTACTGGGCAGAAGGGAAAGAGCTGCTGTTGGGGAAGGTGTGAGCTGACTGCCGAGCCCAGCTCGGGGACCCCCGGGTCCCTGCAGGCCGCCCACAGCCCGGGCTCCCTCCCTGCCTGCCCCGGCAGCGCTCAGCAGATCAATGCTGCCTTTGCTGACAGCTGAGAATCGAGCTCGCCTGCCCGCCTCCTCCCCGCCCCTCCCGCGCCGCGCGCTGTCCCCCGAGATCCTCCCGGAGGAACCGGGAGTTTGCTGCGGAAGCGCTTCACCCCGGGGCAGGGCCTGCGGAGGGAGCGGCTGGCGCGGCTGCAGCTTTCGCAGGCGAAGAGCGAAGGAGGCTGGCGAGACCCAAATGACCACCCTGCGCAGGGCTGGGCCGGCTGCAGGGCCAGGGCGGCCCCTCCAGCCGCAGGGCGGCGAGGGCAGCAGGCACTTCAGGAACTTCGCCCAAGAGGGGATGCTATGGGAGGAAGCCTCGCCTCCCCCCGGCCCGGTGGCAAGGCGTGAACCTCGGAGAGGGGGCTGTCCGGCCCACAACCCCTGTGCTCCAACCCCGTTCCTGGCTCAGGGAGTGAGGCAGGAAAGGGTTTCCCACGGCGGGGACGAGCCCCAGATTGGGGGGGGGGGGGATGCCCTCTAGTGCGCAGGGGGACCTGGCGCGGTGGAGGTGGGAGGTCGTGACGAGCGGGCACACCCGAGGCCCGCTGCGCTTCGGCGCCCACGCCCGGGTTGCAGCTCGGCGGCTCAGGGCACACCTGGAGCCAGGGGCAGCGGCAGGGACTCCCGCAGCCCGCACAGCCACACGCGGCGCTGGACACACTCCTCGCTCCCTTCTCCAACGCGCCTCCGCCAGCCCGGCTCCTGCGCCTCCATCTTCACACCCGGCCGCACTAGGGCCGCGAGCCGCGTCCACAGGTGGACACTTGACCCAGCCACACCTCGGCTCCACGAGGCGCGCCGTGGCCCATCCACGGCCGGCCACCGCCGCGCACGCCCCGCCCCGCCCCGCTTGGCACAGCAGCCCGCGGGGCGTCCCACCCCCGGGCGAGCCTTCAGGGCCACCCTGGCCCACGCAGTCGTGCACGCCGCTCGCACGCGCCCAGCCTCCCGGCGCCGCGCGCCGCCCGGCCGCTCGCCCCGGACGGCCCGGCTCGCAGCCCGCCCGGCCCGTGCAGCCCGCCCCGCCGCCTTCGCGCGCGCTCCCGCCCTCCCTGCGCCTCGCCCGCCGGCTCGCTCGCTCCCTCCCGATTTGGGAAGGCGGCCGCGGGGCGGGCGGGGGCGGCGGGGGCGGGCGGGCGGGGCGGGGGAGGGTGACATGTGAGCGGCGCCCGGCGGCAGGTGGAAAGGCGAGCGGCATGGAGCGCGTAATAAGAGAGTTGGAGTCGGAAAGAGCCGCCCCAGTCGCCGGGGAAGCGGGCGGTCAGTGCGGGCTCCGGCGGCCCCCAGGCTCCGAGCGCCCGCCCCCGGCCCCGGCGCGGCCCCGGCCCGGCCCCTAGCCCCCGCCGCCCGCGCCCATCCCGGGCCGCCCCGCCGGCCCCGGGTCCGAGCCATGCGCCGCTGAGCGGCCCCGAGCGCGCCCCCGCCCCGGACCGTGCCCGGGCTCCGGCCCCCCACCGCCCGGCGCCGCCCATGGCCGAGGCCCCCCCGCGCCGCCTCGGCCTGGGCCCCCCGCCCGGGGACGCCCCCCGCGCCGAGCTGGTGGCGCTCACGGCGGTGCAGAGCGAGCAGGGCGAGGCGGGCGGGGGCGGCTCCCCGCGCCGCCTCGGCCTCCTGGGCAGCCCCCTGCCGCCGGGCGCGCCCCTCCCTGGGCCGGGCTCCGGCTCGGGCTCCGCCTGCGGCCAGCGCTCCTCCGCCGCGCACAAGCGCTACCGCCGCCTGCAGAACTGGGTCTACAACGTGCTGGAGCGACCCCGCGGCTGGGCCTTCGTCTACCACGTCTTCATGTGAGTTTGCGACCCGCGCCCCCTCACCTGCCCCCGGAGCCAGCCTGGGCTCCCGGGCCGGCCGCCCCGCCCTGGCTCCGCCTCCCGACCCCCCAGCCGTCCTGCAGACCCTCGTCCGTGTCTCCGGGCGCCCGGGCCGGAGTCCCATTTCCGAAGCTCCCAACCTGACCCTAACCCTGACCTCTCGCCCTGACCCCTGCTTGCCCTCACTTCGGACGGCTTCCCTCTCCCGGGCAGCTCCTCTGTCTCAGGTACTCCCCACTTTGAGCTCAATCCCAGCTCCTGAACTGGGCTGGCCTCTCCCCTTCCTCAGCTCTGTCCTGTGGCCCCACACTTTGTCACCTCCTCCCGGCTCTGTAGTTCTGAGGAGCTCCCACCTGGGCTCCCCTTGGACCTTGCTCTTCTGCACGGATGCCCCTGCCCTCAGCCCAGGGCTGGTCCCCAGCCCCATGCTCTGTGTCCCACTTCATCAGTCCTCTCCTGGCCTTCCACACCACCCTCAACTTTTTCAGCACTGGGGGCAGCCGCTGTGGCGGTGGCAGCGGCGGCAGCAGCCAGCCCAGCTCGCCCTGCCCTGCCCCGGCCGCCAGGCCCAGCTCGCCTGCCTGCTGGCCTGCTGCACCGGCCTGGCTCTGGGCACCAGGGGAAAAAGAAAGAGGAGAGGGGGAGGTTTGGAAACACTGATGCTGTAGGCCCCCGCCTCCCCCTCGCCAGGCTCCTACAGCTTTCAAACACACTGACCCTTCTTGGATGTAAAGAGTGAATTTTGGCAGCTCCGAGCTCCGTCTTGGGGGACGGCCTGGCCCAGCTGGGAACATGAGAGGCCCAGCGGATATCAGTTGAAGGGCTGGGCCTGGCGCTGGGACGCTTGCTTGACGAGAGACCTCCGGTCCCCGGGAAATGTGCCCCTGGGAGTCGCTCCCCGGGGTCTCCTGGGTGGCCAACTTGCCTGTCCACCTGGCTGACTGTGCTTCTCCCAGACTGAGTCTCCACATGTGTGCGGGTGGAGAGGTGTGTGCACGCCTCACCACCGCCTGGCCAGCGTGCCTCCGCTCATCTGTGTCCATCCCTCCTCGGGCCAGTCCTGTTAACTGTCTGTGTTTGTCGGTCTGTGTATCCCCACCTGTGCCCCTTCCACTGCGTGTCCTCTCTTTCAGCCTGTCCCCCTGCCCGGCCCTCTGCTGCCTGCCCCTGCCCCATCTGATCTGGGCGCCCAGCAGTCCCAAGGTGAGGAGAAGGTGCATACTGGCGTAGGGAGAGGTAGAGGAAGAGAACTGTCGCCAGCCGTGAAGTGCCAGGGCCAGCAGCCTTGACTCGCTGTAGAGAAGCCGACTTGAGATCGCTCAGGATGTGAGGTCAGGCTTGGGGGAGGGTCAAGGGTTAGGAGTAGCCCAGCCCCCAGTGTCCATTGGGAGGCCTGGGATGAATCTTTTGTCACCACAGAGAGGCTTTTTGGAGTGATGACGGTTCTGTGCTGCTGGACCTGGGGGTGCGGGACAGGGGCTGCTCCCAGAGAGACTGTGTGGCCCCTGGGTGCTCATGGAGGGTGAGACATTCTGTAGGCAGCAGCTGCGCTGGCCAACCCAGCTCCCGGGTTGGGGTCCTTCGTCCCCCAGACCTGGCTTCTCAGTCCCCACGAGGGTCACTGGAGGTGAAGGACCCGCTGCCTCTCCCCTGGCCGGCCACCGTTGCCACCTCCTGTGGAAGGGCCTCCCTTCCTTCCCAGGAGCTAAATCCGTGGAACCTTTGCCCCACATCCTGCCCTTTCTGGATGCCAGGAATGCCCTGGCCAGGGGCAGGCTCGTCCTGACCACTTGTCCCCGGGCGTCCAGAGTGGAGGCGCTTCTCAGGAGCTCCGGAGGGGGAACAGGTGGTGTGACAACGTCCGCATGTTTAGGGATCTCAAGGCGCTGGGCATCTGTCTGCCAAACCCAGGGCGGCTGCAGGGTCAAGGGCCCCGCCCCTGTGCGCTCCCTGAGCCCCTTGGGTCATCGCTGGGCCTCTCTGAGCGCTCCATCTCTAAGTCATCCACGTGGGTAGAAAGCCCAACCTGTGAGCTTGCCTCTGGTGCGAGGCCCAGGGCGGGCAAACACCTGGAGAGCCAGGGCCTGTTGAGGCCTGAGGCACGGTGGCTGTTCTGGGGCTGGGGGAGCCCAGGACGAGGGGCCCCCTCCGGTTCTCCCTGCAGGGTCTTGTGTGTTCTTGCTGGGACCTGCTTCTGCTGTGAGACATCTCGCCCTCCCGCTGCACTTGGGGTCACTCCCAGGCTCCCTCAAAGGAGTTCAGTGAGCTCCTGGGGAAGGGGGGGGCTGGGGCCCAGAGGCAGCACCTGCACCTTTTTGGGCGCCTGGGGCAGGATTGCCTCTCCCGCCAGCCAGCAGCTCCTGCTGGCGCTGGGCCCCTTGGAGCCCTGCTCTGTCTTTGGGTCCCAGTCCTGCCTCCAAGCCCCACCGTGCACCCTGTGCCCCCGGCCCTCACAGGAGCCCTCCACCCCACGCAGGCCCTGCTGGTGTGGATACCCCGGCACCGCCCGCCTGCCTTTGAGGCCCCCTCGCTGCAGGGGGCTGGCCTGGAAGGGGCTAGTGCAGCCCCCCAGCCTCTGCGGCCTGCTGCTCCCAGCCCCCAGGCGGCCGCCCCGCTCCAAGTGCAGGTTTATGATTTTGTAAACATCCTCCCTCAGCCTGTCCCTGGGGTCAGAAGCTGTGGGAATGGGGAGGGAGGGAGGCGGCGGCCACTCCTGGGCCCTCACACTCCTAACCCGGAGCCCCAGCCAACCAGCCGATGCGACCCAGAGTGCTCAGGGCTCCCGGCTCCGGGCGGTCCTCACGTTTCAACAGCCCCACTTTGCTGATGGGAAAACTAAGGCTCTGAGCCCAAGTCACTTGGCACTCCTGACTCCAGGCTCCCTGTGGCCGCCTGGCTGGGCTCTTGGAGTTTGAGCTGGGATTTCTGGCCGGATGTGTTCAGGGTGCTGCACTAGCACCCTTTCTAAGCCACTGTCACTGTGTCCCTCGGTAACCTTGGGAGACGGCCCTGCTCCCCCGGGTGACAGATGAGGAAACCGAGACTCAGGAGGGTCACCCGGTTAGTTCACGGGTTAGGGCCTCAGCCCGCACCCCGACCCCGGCTGCTCAGAGCACCCCTCCTATCACCCCGCTCTCTGTCATCAGCGCCCAGCACCAGGCAGCAAGAGGGTGTTGAGGAACTACCTAGTGTCCCCGTGCTGTCACACTTTGCTGCATGCCTGTCAGGTTGTCCCGTGCACACTGGCTGCTACCTCGTCACACACGTGTGCCACACATGCTGACAATGGCCCCACACCCACGCAGCACGCACCTGCCAGAAAGAGCCTCAGGCTTCTCATGGATGTCACAGAAACACGAGCAGCCTGGACCCAGAGGACAGGACGGGACAGGGTGGGCTCGAGTCCTTCCCTGCGGCTTATCCAGAGCGGAAGGTCTGCGTGTGGCTCTGTGCGCCCACCTTGGAGCCCCAGCAGAGCAGGATGACTTCCTAGAATGTGGCTGGTGTCTGTGAGGCCTCCAGTCCCACCCCTGTCTACTGCTGGGAACACCGAGGCACAGAAAGGGGCCGATCCTCCTCCAGGCCACCCCAGTGGTGGTGAGGCTGCGCTGGGACCCTAGGCCCTCTGCCTCCCAGAACTGCCCTCGCCCCCACCAGGCGTGGGGATCATGCCCCAGGAGCTTTGCTTTGGAGTGTGACCCACATTTCTCGCGCTGCTGTTGTCCCGCCTGGCCCTGGTGCTGGGTCTCTGTGAGGGGGCGGCGAAGAGCTGGTCCTCTTCCCCTGCTCACGCTCCCCGCCGCGGGGCTCCCCCATCCCAGTCTTCCTTTGGGGTCTCGGCTAGCCCTGCAGGCCACTCCCTCTTCCCACTGAGGAAGGCCTGCGGGGGGTGGGGGGGTCTCCCTCGGATCCCGCCTGCTGCAGGAGCCCGCGCTCGGAGCAGGTGGTCAGAGCCACTCAAAGTAGCTGAGTACCTGGGAGCAGCCAGGGAGGGGCAGGCTCTGCAGAAGGGGCCTAGCCCCAAAGGGGGCCATGCAAGGTCTCTAACACCCCTCCTGCCCTGCCTGCTTCTCCCCCCAACACCCCTGTGAGGGGAAGTCAGGGGAGCCTGCCTGGAGAAGGGGCTCTGAGGCCACCAGATTCAGGTTCCTGTCCGGGTCCACCCTTAGCAGTCAGTCATGCATCCTTGGGCAAGGACTTGCCTGCCCGAGCCTCAGCTTGCCCATCTGAGAAGTGGGAGCGAGCACACTGGCCTGTAGGTCGGCCTAGGCCCAGTGAGTCAGGCACAAAATGCCGCTGGGCTCCCAGGTGAGCCGCTGTCCTCATTCCCGCGATGATGGCTTTGTCTTCTGGGCGGAGGTAGACAAGTGTCCCTGGCTCCTGGTGAGCATGTCTGGCCATGCCCGCCTGTGACAGCTGCGATGCCCTCCGCGGGGAGCCTGAGGCCATCTTGCTGTCCCCTGGGCAGCATCCCGCAGAGCCCCCTGCGCCTTCGGCTTCCGTTCTCTTGCTTGCCTCTTCCAGGAAGCCCATCAGGTGGGCGCTGTCACCCTGGCTTCTCAACCACGGAAGTGAGGCAGGGTGAGGGGACATCATGCAGCCCAGACTCCACCTGGGGAGTGCCCGTCGGTTTGGTTCTTCCTCCGTGTGTTAGAGCGCCCACCTCTGTGCAGGCCTGGGGACCCAGGGGAGTGGACTGCGCCTGCGCCAGCCTCGGGTGGGGACAGTCCAGCCTGCGGCTGCAGGACCGCTGGCCTCTGCCGCCTCGCTCCCGGGTATTCGGGGCTGTGTGTTGGTGTGAGTGTGTCTCTGCTATGAGAAGGGCATGGCACAGATGTTACTGTGCCCACCGTTGGGTCTCCTGGTCAGACCCCTGCAGCTGGCCTGGCCCAGGGAGTAGGAGGGAGAGCCACAGAACAGGGAGGCATCCAGGCACCCCTGGGAGAGAAGACCATCTCCCACTCTGAGCCAAAGATCTCAGCCAATGAGGGCCAGGAGTTCCGAGGGAGATTTAGAGCTTGGTCCAGCACTTCTGGCCTGGTCCCCGGGCCTCAGTGTCCTTTCCTGTAAAATGGGCCTAACAGGCAAGTGGATGGCTCGGGGATGCCAGGCAGCCCGTAATGCTGGGTGGATAAGAAGTGCTGTCTCGGGACCTTGGCTTTGGTCAGGTGGGGAGCTTGTCTCCCAGCACCTCCCCCTGAGCCCGGCAGAGGACCGGGCAACACAGAGGCGGGACAAGAAGGCTGCCTCAGTGCTGAGCAGGCCCCCATGTCCCCCAGGACTCCAGGCTGTCTGGGCAGCACTGTCCCTAGGGCAGGATCTGTGTGCCCTGGGGGTTGGCACCCAGGAGCAGCGAGGAGCAGGATGGGAGCTGCAGGCGGCAGACTAATTGGGCTGGGAATCGTGGGCAGCGCCCAAGAGAGTGGGGAGCTCAGACTTCCTTCCCCTTGGAGATCTGGGGAGCAGTGGGTCGAGGGGGGTGTCTCTCGCCTAAGAGCCCGAGGGAAATCTTGAGGTCCATTCTCCTATGACGCCTCAGACACCTAGTCCTGGCCAGAAGCATGGGGCAGGGCAGAAAGCTTGCTGGGAACAAATGGAGCTTGGCTCCCATTGAAGCTGAGGGGCTGGAGGTCAGACAGCAGGAAAGACTGCCCATTCCTAGGAGGCAGAGTGAGATTCTGTGGGGTGCTTGTTCCAAAACCTGGAGGCCCTGTCCGGCTGGGCAAGACTGACTCTCACTGCGCTGGTCACGCCAGGGAACGGTGGGGGTCGGAGCCTGGCCCCTCTGAGCCTCCTTTGGGGTGGGGAGGGATACCAGGTGCCCAGCGGCTCACGGGCCGCCACTCCTCCACCCCGCCTTCCCTGCTGCTGCTCTCTGGGAGCCTCAGTCCAGGTCACTGTCTTTGGGTTTATTTTTTGCCGGGCTTGGCCGTCCCCCGGGAGAGGAGGGGGTGGGGAGGGGAGGAAGGAGAGGAGGAACAGCTTTGTCAGCACAATCCCGGCGCCTCTGCTCCTGCCCCTCTTGGCCTGGCTGCCACCCTCCACCGGAGGAACCAGTTCCTGGGCACAGCAGGTACCCAGCCCCCTTGGGACCTCCTTCCGTGGGGGCAAGGTCAGAGGTTGGGATGAGCCTCTCCACCCTTATCCTCTCTCTGCCCGTCTCTGCTATGGAACATCAGAGGCACAGTCTCTGAGCCTGCACACATCTATGGCTCCATTTCACAGATGGGGAAACTGAGGCCAGGAAGAGGACCTGATTTCCCAGGGTCACAGCTACCTGGGGACCTTTTCCACTTCCCCTCCTCAGCAGATGGGCGTTATATTGGGGTGGCAGGTGTGTGTGTGGGGGTGCTGCTTGCTGCTGCTCCTGTCCTCCCTAGGAAGGCAGCAACTCCAACTTCGTTTTCAGCTCTTCTGCTAACCTCCTGGGACAGTCTGGAGGGAGAGATGGGGGGTGGGGAGAAAAGTGTGAGCTGTGGCCCGCAGAGAGAAGGAGGTACAACTTAGGATGCAGGAAGGCTGAGCAGGGTTCTCGGCCTTTTAAAGGTTTTTTTTTTTTTTTTTTTATTTATTTGAAAGGCAAAGTATTGGAGAGAAGGGAAGAGATAGAGAGAGCCTCTGTTCACTAGTTCACTCCCCAAATGGCCCCAACAGCCAGACTGGGCTAGGCCAAAGCCAGGAGCCAGGAACTCCGTCCTGGTCTTCCACATGGGCCCCTCCCCCATGCTTCCCCTCCACCCCCTTAAATATTTATTTATTTGAAAGGCAAAGTTACAGAGAGAGGTGGGGAGGGACAGAGTGAGAGAACTCTTCCATCCTCTGGTCCACTCCCCAAATGGCCACAACTCTCAGGACTGGGCCAGGCCGAAGCCAGGAGCCAGGGGCTTCATTGGGTCTCACATGTGTGTGGCAGGGATCCAAACACTTGGGCCATCTTCCACTGCCTTCCCAGACCCTTAGCAGGGAGTTGGATTGGAACTGGAGCAGCCAGGACTCGAACCAGCACCCATATGGCATGCTAGCATCATAGGTGGCAGTGACACTGGTTCAAGTCCTGGCTGCTCCACTTCTTATCTAGCTCCCTGCTAATGCACCTGGGAACAGCAGTGATTTCTCACCACACGCCAAGCCCTGTGCTCAACCTCTCAGCCCAGTGCAGAAGATTGCTTAAGTGCTTGGGCCCCTGCACTCACATGAGAGACCTGGAAGAAGCTCCTGGCTCTTGGCTTTGGTCTGGCTCAGTCTCAGCCACTGTGACCACTTGGGAAGTGAACCAGTAGATGGAAGAGATCTCTCTCTCTCTCTCTCTCTGTCTCTCCTTCTCTCTGTAACTCTTTTTAAAAAATAAATATTTATTTTATTTATTTGAAAGACAGAAGCACTTGGGCCATCTTCTGCTGCTTTCCCAGGTGTGTTAGCAGGGAGCTGGATTGGAAATGGAGCAGCTAGGACATGAACCAGTGCCCATATGGGATGCTGGCATTGTAGGCATCGGCTTAACCCGCTATGCCACAATGCTGGCCCCATAAATAAATATACTTTTTAAAAACAAAACAAAACAAAAACACAACATTTGTCCTGTTTTACAGATAGGGCATTGAGGAAGGCATAGCAAGGACAAACGACTTACCCAAGGTCAAAGAGCCCGCTGCTTTCCCATGCTGCCTTGGGCCTCCATCTGGAGCACACCCGTCCCTGTTCGCCTCACCCCTGCCTCCCTGGTCCCTCCTTCTCAGTGTTGTCAGCAGCTCTGCCTTGGTTTCAGCCCTTTGGATGTTGGGGCTTCGCCACAGGTGCTCCCCATGTACACACTTTGGGGGTGATCTCATGCGCTCCTGCATCATCGGGGACCACCTCCAGGATGACAGCTACTTCCTCCTCCTCCTCCTCCTCCTCCTCCCCCATTCATCCCTGTGTGGCAGAGTCCTTAGCCCAGGGCACCTCAAGCTCAGCCCTGGGTCCCAAGGCAACCCCCCTCCCGCCCGTATCCTTTGCTCCTCTCCTGGGAAACACCTCGAGGCTTCCCAAAGGTCGTAGTGCTGTTGACCCTCCCCAGCCTCTCCTGCTGCCATGCCCCCTCCCCCGCCCCCTCCCACCATCTGGCTAACTCTGATTGGATTCATTCTTCAAATCTCAACAGGAGCACCTCGGCTCCTTGGGCGCACTCCCTCCGCACCCAACCCTTCAGTGCCCCCAGAGCTCGGCTCACGCAACCTGCGTGTTCTCCACTCTTCTGCACTGGGCTGCGGGATGGGGCTGCAGGGTCGAGCACAGGGCTTGGCACGTGGTGAGAAATCAGTGAACGTTTGCTGAATGAGGGAAGGGAGGCGCTGGTGAGGCTGGGTTGTGCGGAGGAGAGGGTTTGCTAGCCAGAGGGGGGGGTGGGTCGGAGCCCTCGGTCCTCTGTGCGTGGGTGCTGAGCTAGAGGTTCTCAGGGTTTTGTCTTGAGTGCACCCCACGTGTAGGGAACAGCAGGGGGACGGCTTGGGGTGGGACCCTCATCCCCTGCGCCCTGTGTCACAGGGTCTCTAGAGTCCTAGTTCCTGGGGGTGGGGTCTTGATCCTTAGACTGTACCTTGTGCTGTGGGCCGCGGGGAGCTGTGGGCAGGGCAGGGCAGCATCTGGGTGGGAACCAGGGCTGGCGAGACCTCTTCCTGAGCACTCCTGTGCAGTGGCAGGCACTTACTGTTCCCATTCTGCAGATGGGAAACCAGGCACAGCAGGTTACGCAGCGCGTCCTTGGCAGGGCTGGGGCCTGAACCTGAGTCTCTGTGACTCCCAAGCCCGTGCTGCAGAGGGCTCTCAGACACGTCAGCAGACCCACCGCGCTTTCCGTGGCCTCTGTGGCCTGAGGCGACAGCCAGGAAAGTGAGGCCAATGCACGACTTTCATGGAGCCGAGCGTGTTCCATTTAAAGGGCTGTCTCTCAGCCTGAGATTATGTCCTTTCTTCTATGAAATGGTGGGCTGGGAGTTTTTCAAAAATGTCCTTACTTGGCGAAATAAAAAGTGGACAACCTTACGCGGTCCCTGAGTGTTTTTGGAAATTGTACTGGTGCGTGAAGTCCCCGCCTCAGGACTGCGTGCTGGCTCCTCCCTCCAGAGCTGCGGGGCCAGAGAGCTGGGAGTCTGGCTGCAGATGGCGGAGCCTCAGGCCCTGCCCTGCACGCAAGGCCCAAGACTGGGCTGGGGCCATGAGGGTTGGCTGGCGTCAGGAGCACTGGACCAGGAGTCAGCAGGCTGGGGTTCGGCTCCCACCTCTGCTTCCTGGTGCCTGTGTGATGCCAGACAAGTGCCCCAGGCTCTCTGCGATGCCAGCTTCCTCGCCTGTAGAATGATAACCCCCTGAGGAAGATTGTGAAGGCCTGGAGGAGCGGGGCAGCCAGAGTGGCCGTTCCTAGCCACAGGGAGCCTTGGGAGGCAGTGTGCACATGCAGGCTCGCCGGAGGCTCAGGGGGCCTCTGGGAGATGGAGGCGCACCTGCCGGGAGCCAGGCCCAGAATATTGTCCCTTGTTTTTTTAAGGTTTATTTATTTATTTGAAAGGCAGAGTTATAGAGAGGAGAGAGACAGAGAGGTCTTCCATCCACTGGTTTGCTCCCCCAAATGGCAGTAACAGCCAGGGCTGGGCCAGGCCGAAGCCTGGAGCCAGGAGCTTCCTCTGGGTCTCCCACGCTGGTGCAGGGGCCCAAGCACTTGGGCCATCTTCCACTGCTTTCCCAGGTACACTAGCAGGGAGCTGGATTGGAAGTGGAGCAGCAGGGACTCGAACTGGTGCTTGTATAACCCATTGCGACACAACACTGGCCCCCAGGCTCAGACTGTAAATGCAGAGTTTGTCATTTAATAATAAGATTCATAGTCTCGTCTACACTGGGTATTGTGCTATGTATTTTTCACATCTGACTTCACTTAATCCTCCCGAGAGCGCTGTGAGTTTGGGGCTGTCCCTAGCCCTGTGTGTCGTAAGGGGTGAGGATGCTGAAGCTGGGAGGGAGGCACGTGCCCTGTCACGCAGCCAGGGTCAGTGTCCAGGAGAATGGGGATCGTCTGGGCTCAGTGCAGACCAGTGAGTGCCCGGGAAGCTTGGACACAAAGGAGCAGGGGCTTGCCGGGGCTGCAGGGGGTGTGGGCGGGAAGTGGCCCTGTCTGCTCTCCGCCCTCGGCCTCAGCCTCTCCCTCTGCTCTGCCTCTCAATGATAGCAAAGTGGGTTCTGAGCACTTCGCTGGGGGCCAGGTGCTGCTCTGAGAACCTGCCCGGCCTGTTCTCACTTTTCCTTCCAAACCACCCTCGGAGGTGGGTGCTGTTGTTATGCCCATTTTTCGGATGAGGAAGTTGAGGCACCAAGCGGTCAGGTAACTCCTCTGGGAGTAGGACACAGGGCTAGGACCCCAGGAGTCTTTACCCACTCTGACCTGCCAGCCACTGGAGGCTAACATAAGGATCAGTTGAGCTTTGGCGTTCAAGGTCCAGCTACCACCCCAGCTCTCCACTGGGGACTTGTCCCCCTTGTCTCTTGCTCTCTAACTTGGGAAGCGTTCGCTGGCAGTCCCATGGGACCAGGCCCTGTGCCAGATCTGGGAGCAGAGCAGTAAATCAGACCCTCCCCTGCTCCCCGGGGAAGATGGGCGGGAGGCAGGCAG
The DNA here is from genome assembly GCA_949820135.1 of Sylvilagus floridanus. Classification (NCBI taxonomy): domain Eukaryota; kingdom Metazoa; phylum Chordata; class Mammalia; order Lagomorpha; family Leporidae; genus Sylvilagus; species Sylvilagus floridanus. The sequence continues at coordinate 31,580,804 of OX463225.1, forward strand.
TTACCAGGCAGGGTGATAAGTGCCACTGCCCCCAGGCAGCACAGAACCCTGCCGGGGCCTGGCCTGAGGCTGGGAAGGCCTCCCAGAGAGAGACTTCGCTGGCAATCTGAAAGCCGATTAAGAGCAGAAAAAGTCTATTGGGCAAAGAGGAGCAAGGACAAGTGTTGTGGGCAAGAGGGACCAGCACATGCAAAGACCCAGAGGTGGGGCCATACATGGCATTTGCAAAGAACAGCAAGAAGTCAGAAGACCAGAGGCCTCCAGGGGGCAGGAGGGGCCCAGGGAAGAAGGCAGGTGTGAGCAGAGCCAGGTTTGGGGACCAGCACCCTGCTGAGGCGCAGCCACTTCCCTTCCCAGCCAAGGAGATGGGAAGAAAGTGAGGCTGGGAGCACTCAGGCCAATTTGTATTTTAGGAATTCCTCTTTGGCACTGGCCAGGAGGAGGGTGGAGGAGAAAGGATGGGCAGGGAGCCCTGGGGATGCCGCCTTTTTCCTTCCCCGGGGCGGGCCCTCGGAGTGCCTCATCCAGGGCGGGCTGCTAACTTGCCCTGGGCCTGGCTACCCCCACCCCCACAGGGCCCCAGCCCAGGACTCTGCCGGTAGGGAAAGCTCAGCTGCTTATTATGCAAACCTTGACCTGGGGGAGGTGCGTGGCTCAGCAGGGGTGGGATGGAAGCAGAGGGGGTGGGTGCAGGTCCTGAGGCTGGAAGGGGAACCTGGGAACATGAGATTGGGCTCCGTTGGGTGTCCCTCCCTCCAACAGTCCCGTAGCGCACCCAGGGATTTGGCTGAGGTAGTGGGTGCAGGGTGCTCTGTGAAGGGCAGAGCCCAGGTGGTTCCCGGGCCCAGCTCCTCCCGCTCGGCTTCTCAAAACTCCAGAGTGTGAGCTCAGCACGGGGCAGCGACTACACTCAGGTCAGCAGTGGAGTCCGGAGCAGAAGCCAGGCTCAGTGCGAGAGCCTTCGTTGTCCCTAGCTAGGAAAAGTGGCAGCGGCCACCTTTCTGCAGAGCCTCACGTACGCTGGCCGGGGCTCAGGTCCCTGCCTGGTGGTCCTGGGTGGGTTTCTTCACCCTTCTGAGCCTCAGCCCCACCCTGGAAGGAGGTTCCCCCTCCTACTGGATGCTCCACAAAGCTCTTTAAGCGAGGTGTGTCCGTTCGTTGTGGGGTTTCATGATTGTTTGCTTAATGAATCCCACTGAGTTCTCACGGTAACCCTGGAGGAAGCTATAATTACACCCAGTTTACACAGAGGCTTGCCCAAGGTCGGTCCCCTGAGAAGCAGCTGAGACAGGCCTGGAGCCCTGGAGTCTGGGTGCCCGCTGAGGACCCCTGAAAGACAGCCCCGGTTATGCATCTGTGCCGTCAGCACAAATCAGCCAGCTGGTGCCCCAAGGGAGACACACCTGTCAGCTGGGCATGGCGTGCATGGGTGTAGCAGCCTGGGCTGGCCTGCTGGCTAGAACTTGGCTCATGCCAAGCCCCGTGCCCCCGTGCTGGGGCCTGGCCACAGCTGCTGGCCTGCAGGGAAGGGGAACCTTCCACTCGCCCTCCTGCACCAAGGGTTCCTCCCCTTGGTCTGGTGGGCTGCAGAGGGAGCTGCTGGTGGCGTGACCTCTGGGGCACCTGCCAGCGCTTCCCCTTCACATGACAGGCATGGGGTGGGCCCCAGGCTGGGGAGCGGGATTTGCACTCTGCTAATCCCGGGGCTGCAGCCCCCGCTCTGTCTTGGCCAGGGCCGTGGGAGAGGTTTGTCCTTGCCCCATGCCCAGTGGCCCCAGTGCAGATCCCTGGCACACACCCAGCTCTGCGTGGGGCCTTCCCCTACCCTGCTCGTGCTCCCCCCTCCCCCCACTATCAGAACCGAATTCGGACTCACAGGCAAATGCAGGGACATTTGAAGCTGCAGGCGAGGCCTCTCTGGGAAAGATGGGGCCACAGCAGGGAGGTTTGGGCCCCACGTCTGGGCAGAGTTGCTGGAGGATCGGTTGGGGTGCAGAGCTGGAGTGTGGGGCTAGTCGTGGGCCACCCCTTCCTGGAGAAATTTGGCTACAATTCAGGGAGGCAAATGTGTGGGCTGTGCCCCCCCTCACTGGGCAGTAAACACGGCCGTCGCCAGGGAGATGGGCCCAAACACCCCGGCCCCCCACGGTTATTTATACCAGGACTCCCTCTCCTTCTCTGGCCAGTCTGGCTTCTCAGCCTACTCCTGAGTCCGGACCTGAGTTGAGGGTCCAGCCCTGTCAAGATAGGAGACCCCAGGAGTAGGGGCCTGGTACTTGCCCCCTCCCAATGGCCTGTCCCAGGGGAGGGCTCAGCTTTGGGGCTTCGGTTGCTCAGCTCCTGGTGGCCAAGGCAGGGAAGGAGGCAGGCACCTGGGGACCGGACCCCTGCTGCGTGACTGGGGTCATGGGCACCCTGGACACTTCGGTGTCCTGTGTTCAGGAGGGTGGCGGTCTCAGTGACAGCTTTTCCAGCTGTTTTAAGCAGTAAATCTAGGTTTTTTTTTTTTTTTTTTCTGGACAGGTAGAGTTATAGACTGAGAGCGAGAGAGACAGAGAGAAAGGTCTTCCTTCCATTGGTTCACCCCCTAAATGGCTACTATGGCTGGAGCTGTGCTGATCCAAAACCAGGAGCCAGGTGCTTCTTCCTGGTCTCCCATGCGGGTGCAGGGCCCAAGCACCTGGGCCATCCTCCACTGCCCTCCTGGGCCACAGCAGAGAGCTGGACTGGAAGAGGAGCAACCGGGACTAGAACCCGGCGCCCATATGGGATGACGGCGCCGCAGGCTGAGGATTAGTCAAGTGAGCCATGGCGCCGGCCCCTAGTTTTTTGTTTTTTTACTTGAAAGGCAGAGAGGCAGAGAGGGAGGGAGAGAGAGGTCTTCTATCTGCTGGTTCACTCCCCAAATGGCCGCAACCACCAGAGCTGAGCCAATCTGAAGCCAGAAACCAGGAGTTTCTTCCAGGTCTCTCACGTGGGTGCAGGGGCCCAAGCACTTGGGGCATCTTCCACTGCTTTCCCAGGCCATAACAGGGAGCTGGATCAGAACTAGAGCAGCTGAGACTCGAACTGGCATCCATATGAGATGCCAGCATGGCAGGCGGCAGCTTTACCCACCACGCCACAGCACCACAGTGTTGGTCCCTAAATCCAGTTCTTTAAATGAAACCTGACACTGTGGGGCAGCCCACGTGGAACACAAAACAGAGCAAAGCAGAGATGCTGTGTGTGGAGCCGGGAGTGGGGGCCCACAGTTCGGCCCACATTTCTGCCCACTCGGCGCACAGGGCCCTGAATAGCAACCTGCAGCCTACATGCGGCCCTCTTCACTCCAGGACACATTCCAGGTAACCCTGGGATTCCCTGGCCAAATATTTATGCCTGCTTCCAGGGCCAAGCCTCTTCCCCTGCTCACCCCGCCAAGGGCTCGTTTCAGCGGGGGGCTGTGAGCACCCCAGGCCTGAGGGCAGCTGTTTGCAGCCTGTGGGGGCTGAGGCAGCCATAGGGGTGCAGCCAGGCCCCTCGAGTGAGAGACAGGCCCTGGGAGAAAAGAATGAGGACCAGAGGGTAGCAGGGGCTATCTGTCCCCTCCCTGCCAGATTCCAGCTTGGGACTCCAATAATTTAAATTCACACTTGGCCTCCCGGGTCACTGTGAAGATACATGTGTTAGGAAGGACAGCACCTATTTGATTTAACAGCTTGTTAATTTGATTCACACTTTTTAATATTTAGGTGATGCAGGTCTCTGTACCCTTTCCTTAGCCCTGCCAGTGTCAGGGGTGAGCCTGCGTGGGCGCTCCCTCCTCCTACACGCCTGTGCTGCAGCCTTAAGACCCCCCACCCCCGAGTGGGCAGGCTTCTAGTACTCACAGCCCCCCCCTTCTCCAGTTCACTCCCCAGAGACTGGGCAGCTGCAGGAGTGGGGGAGTTAGGCAGGCTGTGCTCCACAGGGATGCACCTCAGTGTGGGGGGAGGCAGGAGGCAGTGGCAGGAATGGCCTTGACCCTCTCAGGACAGAGACAGGGGATTCTGAGGGGGCCCAGCCAGACTGCAGGAGTGCTTTTTCCCCAAGGCAGAGAGAGGTTCTTGGGGCAGAAGGGGGACAGCCCAAGGAGAGGAGAGTGTGAATGTCACCAAGCAATCCAGGGAGGCAGAGCTGGTGATCCTTGGGGGTGTGTGTGCGGGCGCCTGCTAAGGAGCTTGGGTGCAGATGTGGCAAAGCCCTTGTGGCGTTGTAAGTGGGGGAGGGCTGAGGAAGGGGGCACAGACTGGGAAGTAAGTGGCCCCGGGGGCCGGGGTCAGAGAGCAGGTGGCAGAGAAGGGGTGGGTCTGGCGAGGGGTTGGAAGTGAGAGGGCGAGGAAGAACTAATCAACCTTAACTGCCCTCTGGGAGCACATCTCCCGCCTCTCGTGGTCCATTCTCTCAGTTCTGTCTCCTTCTTGCTCCCTCCCCGTCCTGGGTCTCGAGGTTGGGGAGAGGGACACGACCCCCTAAGCCCACCTCCCTGTAGACATGCTGCATGATGGCCTGCAGGCTTGTGTGAGAGCTCCCCCCCCCCCCAACTGAAGTCATTCATTCATTCATGGTTTCTTGAGACCCTCCCCCACGGCACCAAGGCCTGTCCTAGGTGTGGAGAGAGCGAGATAAAGGCCCTGATCCCGGGGGTGCATGTCAGGGGGGCAGGACTGCTTGTCCTAGGGCCACTCTCTGGTCCTGGGAACAGGGACCCCCATTAGGCACTCATTTGCTCCAGCTGCCCTTGGCTGGCAGCCAGCTCTCCATCAGAGAGGGGGAGCTTGGGCCGGCTGGCAGGAGCTGGGCGCAGGCCCCTTACAGGGACCTGGGCTTGGGTTTCTCTGTCAAGTGGGCTTTTAGGGGAGGGGTTCCAGTGTGGTCTATGAGTGGCCCACTCCTCTGGCTATGGAGGGAGGCGGTGCTCACAACTCCTCTATGCAAGTTGACAACAACAGCCACCTGTTCTGTTTCGCTGTCTCAGCTTGGCCCTGGCCAGCAGCTCTGTCCGGTGGGTGTCTTCCCTCCCCCCTCCCCCTTTTCCCCAAGGGGAACTGAGTCGCAGTAGTGTGCAATGACTTACTTGCATGAGGTCACACGTGACACGATCTGACACTGGGAGCCCTTAAGGACGGGTGTTGAGGGGTGCTGCTTGGCACCTGCCCCTCCTGGGCACTCAGCCTAGAGAGTGGAAACCCAGCCCTAGCGCCCCCCCCCCCCAGACTGGCACTGCCCCGAGCCTGGGCACTGGGTCCTGCGACCCTGGCTAAGGCGGGACCAGGGACCCGATCTGTCCAGAACTCGGCCCAGGGGCCTTGGCACCTTGGCGTCCCGAGGCGCTGAGTCCCCGCCCCCGGCGTCGGGGGGTGGAGTGGACGCGGCCCTGGCGGTCGGGGTGTCGCGTCCCCGGTCTCCGGCCCGGCCTCGGGGACGCGGCGGCACCTTCACACTTTCCGCTTGGCCCGCTGCTCGCCTTTCAGGCCGCTGCGTTTTCAATTGTTAATTTGGAAACGGAAAAAGAAGCCGGCCGGGCGGGGAGCCGCGGAGAGGTAACACGAGCCGAAGAGGCCCCCGCCCCGCCCCGCGCCCGCCCCTCCCACGCCGGGGCGGGGCCAGCGCGGGGACCTGGAGGGGAGCCGGGCACTGGGCGGCGAGGGGGAGGAGTCCCTCGGGAGCCCTCCTCCACGACCCCTCCCTCTCCGAGGAGCCCCGCCCGGTGTCTGCCTGCCTTGTCCCGAGGTGACCCCAAGCCTGTCTGCAACCCCTCTACGGGGCCTCCTCCCGTGAGACCCCCGTCCCCAGGCTGCCGGAAGGGGTCGCTGACCTCATTAGACAAGCAAAGAAACTGAGTCCCAGAGAGGGACCTTTCGCAGGCCGAAGACGGGGCAGCCAAGGCAGATTCTGAATTCAGTTCCTGTTCTTTATTTTGTTTATTTTCTTAAATATTTATTTATTTGGAAGGCAGAGTTACAGAGAAAGAGATCTCCCATCCGCTGGTTCACTCCCCAAATGGCTCCAACCACCAAAGCTGGACCAGACTGCAACTAGGAGCCAGGAGCTTCCTCTGGGTCTCCCACGTGGGCACAGGGGCCCAAGCACTTGGGCCATCCTCCATCTCTTTCCCAGGCGCATCAGCAGGGAGCTGGATCAGAAGTGGAGCAGTCGGGACTTGAACCAGTGCCCATATAGGATGCCAGTGTTGCAGGCAGTAGCTTTATCTGCTATGCCACATCGCCGGCCCCTAGTTCCTGTTTAGGCTGTGAGGCATGCAGGATCTGTCTTCCTAAGTAAAAGGAGGGGACTTCGGGACCAAGAGGTGCCAGTTGTCTGCTTGCCCCGTCTTCAGCTGTGTGTCTGTGGTGGGTGAGTGAGTGCTCCCCTGCCTGAGCCTACCCTGACTCCTCCTTGCTGTCACCATTCAATATGGACCAGCTTTGGAGCTCCAGGGAGGTCCCTCTGGACTCCCCATGCAAATGACATGTAAAAGGTAAAAGGTGTTCTCTTTCCAGCGCAGTGAAGTCCCCGAGGACTGGCAGCAGGGGCGCACTTCCCTCTGGAGAGGCTGGCATCACCAGCTCCCCATCCATCCTTGAAAAACGGGTCCCTCTGAGACCCTCCCCAATCCCTTCCTTGATGGACTGAGCCACAGAAGCAGTTTCCCAGCTCTTCGGCTGGCTGGCGGCTGTGTCAGGGTGGAAGCCTCTGCGACCCAGGCCCCTGGCCCCTCCCTCCTCCACCTCGGAAGACCCTGGATCCGTAGGAAACGCAAGCTGAGCACCTTTCCCTTCAGAGGCAGAGGAAACCAGAGGGTGCAAGCTGAGGATCCTACCAATGGCCCTTCCACTTTGTGGAACAGACCCAGAGAAGCTGAGCTCTTGACTCGGGGTCACATGGCGGGCCTTTCCCAGCTCCAGCTCCTAGGGCCCCCTGCATTCAGTCTGGCTGCTCCTGGATTTGGGGTTCCCTCTGGGAGCATGGCTCTCAGGGCAGCTGGTAGTTTGCATGTTGCTTTGCTTAGAAGTGGTAACATAGTAGCAAGGGCATTGAAACTCCCCTCCCCCACAATGCCCTTGAACCTCCCACTGGGTGGGTCCTCAAGGGCTGAGTCTGCAAAACTCCCAGACTGGGCTTAGTCGTGGCACTTGAGCTCCCCAGAGGCTTGTGCCCTCCTCAACGTTCCTGTTCTACCCTGTCAGCTCTTGTTGGTGCAGCGCCTGCTCTGGGAGCACTGAGAACCAAGTGGTGGGAACCAGGCTCTTGCCCCCGTTTTGGAATCTTCTCTCCCTACACCCCCCTCCCCTCCCCGCTTAGCTCGGGTTCTGCTGATTCAGAGGACAGAAGACTCCTTAGAAGTGACCCTGACCCCTGCCAGGCTCAAGCAGCTGGGGAGCTGGGTAATCCTTGAACCCAGGGCCACCCTTTCACATTCAGCAGAAGGACGGGGCAGATCCCATCAGCCCCTGGACCAAGGGGGTTTGGAGTGAGGGAGGGGCAGGGGCTTGGGTCCTTCCACAGAAGAGAAATCGAAAGAACGTTACCTTAGGACTCAGGGAGTCTGGGTGCCAGCCCAGCTGTGTCTCTGACTTACCATGCGATCTCCGGTAGGCAGAGCCCTGAGCTGGGACTGTTTCCCCGTCTCTAAATGAGAGAGTGGATCCATAAGAGCTCTTTCAGTATCTGATCACTACCTCTACTTCCCCTGTGCTAGTCACTGTCATCCCTTGCTAGGATTCCACCATCAGCTTCCTGGGAGCAGCCACAGGCTGGTCCCCTCTCTGTAGCCTGCTCCATAGTCAGCTCATGCCACTCTCTGCTCTAACTCCCCTGTCACTCGAGGAGAGGCCCAGATCCTCACAACAGCCCCAGAGGGTCTGCTTCCCACCTCCGTAGCCTCTCTGCCCTCCCCTCCCCCCACTCTCCCCACCCCCCTCTCCGTTCTGGATGGCCCTGGGATATACCTGGCACCCTTCTGGCTCAGGTCTTTTTTTTTTTTTTTTTTTTTTAAGATTTATTTATTTATTTTGAAAGTCGAGTTCCAGAGAGAGAGAGAGATGAGAGATCTTCCATCCACTGGTTCACTCCTCAGATGGCCACAATGATTAGGGCCGGGCCAGGCGGAAGCCAGGAGCCAGGAGCTTCATCGGGTCTCCCATGGGGATGGCAGGGACCCAAACACTTGGATCATTGTCTGCTGCTTTTCCCAGGCCTTTAGTGGGGAGCTTGATCGGTAGTGGAGCAGCAGGACACAAACCGGTACCCATATAAGGTGCTAGCCTCACAGGCGGTGGCTTTCGCCACTCTGCCACAACACCGCCCAGCTCAGCTTTTTACACTTGCTTTTCCCTCTGCCCAGACCCCTTGTCTCCCAGATGTCGGCATGGCTCCTTCTCTCTTTGATCTTTGCTTAAAATTCCCTTCTCAGAGCTGTTTACCCTCACCACCCGCTATCAAAATAGTCCTCGGATCCCAAACTGGTGGTTTCCTGTCTCTTTGCCCATTTAACTTCCTCTATCATCATCTGAATTTTGAACTTTTACTTGTTTATTTATTTAATGTATTCATTTTGTTTATTTGAAAGGCAGAGAGAGAGAGAGAGAGACAGACAGACAGAGATATTTTGCATCTGCTCGTTCACTCCCCAGATGCCCACAGTATCTGGGGCTGGGCCAGGCTGGACCCAGGAGCCAGGAACGTAATCTGGATTTCCCAAAGGAGTTCCCAAATGAGAGGCAGGGACTCAAATACTTGAGCCATCATCTGCTGCTTGCCAGGGTGTGTATTACCAGGAAACTAGAATCGGGAGCAGATCGGAGAGTTGAACCCGGGTACTCTGATACAGGATGTGGTTGTCCCAGGTGGTGTCTTAACTGTTATTAAAAATGCTTGCCCCTCTGAGGTCAGTGCTGCGGCATAGCGGGTCAAGCTGCCGCCTGCGATGCCCACATCCCATATGGGCCCGGGGTTCGAGTCCTGCTCCTCCACTTCCAATCCTACTCCCTGCTAAGAGCAGTGGAGAATGGCCCAGGTCCTTGGGCCCCTGCACCCACATGAGAGACCTGGATGAAGCTTCTGGATCCCAACTTTGGCCTGGCCCAGGGGGAGCTGCAGGTCCTGATCTGAGAAGTCAGCGCTGCCCGGCCAGCCCCTAGCAGGCGAATGGCCCTGCTGCCTCCTGTTCCACCCTTGGCTCAGGTTGGCGAGTTGCTCAGCCCCTTCCCTGGTGCAGCAGGCAGTCCGAGGGCTTGGGGCTAGTCCAGGGGAAGAGCAGGAAGCTATTACTCATCATATTAGTCTGTTTTCCATTACGATAATGAGCACCTGAGGCTGGATACTTTATAAAGAAAGAAGGCCTGCCCAGGTCACAGCTCCAGAGGTTCAAGGACACGGCGCTGGCGTTGGCTTGGCCCTGGGGAAGGCCTCCTGGGAGATGAGAAATACCAGGGGGAGACAGGAAGCCAAGAGAGACTGGGGCCCTGAAGGAGCTGGGTTTTTACATTTTGTTTGAGAGGCTGACACACAGACAGACAGACAAATAGAGGAAAATCTCCCATCCACTGCCCTCAATGGCAGCGGCCGAGCCAGGCCATAGCTGAGAGCCAGGAATTCAATCTGGGGCTCTCACATGGTTGGCAGGAATCCTAGTTCTTGAGCCATGACCCCTGTCTCCCAGGGTCTGCATTAGCAGGAAACTGGAACAGGAAGCAGAGCTAGGACTCACCCCAGTCCCAGTACTCCTTACTTTGACAGGAGATACGCTGTCTTTATGACTAGGCCAATCACCGGCCTAGTCCACAGAGAGCTAAGTTAAGCCCCGCCCAACAACCTCCCACTAAGATCCACCCGCTGAAGGTGCCAGCGCCTCTTAACCACACTGGCCTCTAGCTCGTGAACGGTTAGGGGCAAAGGACCTTCAGACCTTAACGTCCGTCAGTGCCTTGTCCAGGAAGCACCACTTGCCATTCGCTAGCGGGACTGAGACTTTTCAAAGCAGCTCGAGAACAGTTGGCGTGTGCAGGTGGAAGACGCTGGTGGTGGGGAAAGGGAAGGGTGCTGCAGAGGCTTCGTGGCAGGAAACGCATCCGGGATTCCTGGGGTAGAAAACGAGGAGCCACATTCCAGGGCAGGCCGGGTCTCTGCCACTTCGCTTTGCACCTCTGCCAACTTTCCTCCGTATTCCTTAGTTCCGTTCTTGAAAAACACAGCCCTGTTAGCTCGGCCGATCCGTGGTGGTTGCTTCTGGGGTCAGCCTCCCTCCAGACAGATACGCGGCGGCCAGGAGAGGGGCATGGAACCAACCGCCCAGAGTCTGAAGGCCCCGGCTGAAAGGGCTGGAGAGCACTGGAATCCAGCTGGGCTGGGCGGTGGCTCAGCCCAGAGGAGAGGGACGCCTGTTTGTAATGGGGTCATCTAGAGGGGTCGGGTTTTTGTAACTTGTCAGGCTAGGGGAATGCTTTTTTCTAATTGGCCTTCCAAGAGGGGGCATTTTTTTCATAGTTTGTACTGTGTGCTGGCAACCGCTGTGCCTCTGGGGACAGACGCAGGGAAGCTAGAAGTGAGCTAAAGGCCAAGTCGTCTTGCCTTCCCAGCCCTCTGCTGGAGAGGCAGAGGCAGAAGGGACTCGAGCCACCGGCGACTTGTCCCCCACCTTCAGGTTGTGGCCAGGGAAATGGGCGCTCGGTCAAGACCTCAGCCCTAGCCCTGAGCCCCAGCACAGGCCTCCAGCCCGGGAAGCAGCAGCGGTAGTGGCAGCCGTGACGTGGGGCCCCGGGTCACGTGTTCTGGCTCCTTTTGCCATATTTAGAATCGCTGGATCAGGGTAAGGATTCTTGGAAAGAGCCTCACTCTGAGGTCTGCTTCCTGCCCCTCCCTCTATCCCCCTGGAGTGCCAGCAAGTGTCTGCTTTGCCTGGAGGAGTCTGGGGGACCCCCAGGCCCCATGGCCCGCCTTGGCCAGGAAGGGCCTGTGAAGTCCAACGGAAGTCTCTTCCGCAGGCTGGGCTCTCGGTTGGGGTTTCGAGAACCCCTATTCTTCTGGAAGGTGGTGCGGTCATGGCCTCTACCCCTTAGGAAGCTTGGCTGAATGGGGTCAGATTGGCCCCAGAGTACCCCAGCCTTGGGGCCTGGTGTGAGGAGCAGGGTGGGAGTCACGCCCCTCCAAGCAAGCAGTGGAAACTCAGGAGCCCCAGTGGCGGGGCCTGGAGAGAGAGAGGGGGGCCAGGCCCTGTCTGCCATTGCTTGTGGTCCTGAGGAGGCAGGTGGCTGAAAAACAGCCACAGCAAGCACTAAGCAGCATCTTAAATGCTAGTGTTGGGCGCCTGGGACGTCCCGGTCTTTACCCCTCCTCCATCATCCTCGCTGTTGAGGACAATGAGCATGTGGGCAATGGAGAGGGCCCCAGGGAGCCCCAACAGAGCAGACGGAGGAACGCCCCCCACCCCAACCCAGGAGAGAGCGAGGGAGCGCTCCTCGGGGCCTGGTCAGCCCTGTCCGCACAGGCCAGGCTGTTTCGGACCTCTGCCCTTCAGCTCTGGCCTTACCTCTCCAGAGCCTGCTGGGTGTGGGCGGAGCCTCCTTTCCCTCCTCCATCTCACCCCCTCCTCATCCCCTTCCTGTGGATTCAGGGGGAGCCACAGGGGCCCTGCTGCTCAGCACCAGCCCGGTGCCACCTCCCAGCGCCCTGGGGACTTCATTCCCCGCATCTTTGGCTTCTCTCCTGCCCTCCTGGTCCCTTCCACTCTGGCTCTCATCTTAACAACAACCCTCCACCGCCCTAGTCGTTCTGTCTGCACTCTCTGAGGCTGCCCGACCAAGGGGCCCAGCGACCAGCATGTCACCAAACCCGGTGGGCATCTGGCTGGCCCATCCCCCTTGACCTCCGCAGCATTGTCCAAGCCTTCCCGAAACACAGCTTCCCTGGGCCTCTCTTCTGGTTTCCCTCCCATTTCTCCGCCTGGGGCTGGCACTGCTTTCCTCCCTCTGCCTGCTGAGGCTCCCTTGGGCCCTTGGCTCCATCTCAGTCACCACCTCCACCAGATGTTCCTCACCTCTGCATTTCCCACCAGGTCTCTCTCTTCTTCCCCACCGTGTGTCTGCCAAGTGCCACACAGGCCTGTCCCTCTTAGCATGTCCAAAAGGGAACTCGTGTTGTGCACCTGCTCCTCCCTGGGGACCTCTCACCTCCATGTCCATCCAGTGCCCAAGCCAGAAGCACAGGCGTCGTCTCCCTCCTTGTCCCCAAGCATCCTCAAGTCCACTTCCTCCAGCGTTCTCCAGTCCCTGCTGCCACCAGCTGGGTCCAGGCCACCCTGAGCTCTCAGCTGAATTGCTCTGGAGCTTTCTACTTTTCTTTTTCAAAGATTTATTTACTGGGGTTGGCACTGTACGGCACAACAGGTTAAAGCCCCAGCTGCTGCGCTGGCATCCCATATGGATGCCAGTTTGAGTCCCCGCTGCTCCACTTCTGATCAAGCTCCCTGCTGACACACCAGGGAAAGCAGCAGAGGGTGGCCCAGGCTCTGGCTGCTGGGGCCATTTGGGGAGTGAAACAGAGGATGGAAGACCTCTCTCTATCTCTATCTCCCTGTAACTCTGTCTTAAATAAATAAATCTTAAAGAGATTTATTTACTTTAAAGGTAGACAGAGTTACAGAGAGAAAGTGAGAGAGAGAGAGAAAGTCTTCCACCTGCTGGTTCACTCCCCAGATGGCCTCAGTGGCCAGAGCTGGGCCAATCCAAAGCCAGGAGCCAGGAGCTTCTTCTAGGTCTCCCACCTGGGTGCAGGAGCCCACGTACTTGGGCCACCTTCTGCTTCTTTCCCAGGTGCATTAGCAGGGAGTTCAGTCAGAAGTGGAGCAGCCAGGACTCAAACTGCAGCCCACATTGGATGCCGGTGGCAGCTTATCCTGCTACGAGCCGGCCCCAGCCTTCTGCCCCTGAGGGGTGATCCTGAAACACAGCTCAGCTCTGCCATTCTCTCTCTCTCTCAGCTCCTCCTTGGCTCCCTGCTTCCTGTCTGTTAACTCTCAAAGGCCCTAGGGTACCACTCAACAAGCTGGCCTCTCTGGCTTCTCTATCCCCCCCTTCATTTTGGGTGCTCTCCATCCAGAACTACTGGCCATCTCAGGCTGCCCACAGACTCCCACGTCCCTGTTGCTTCCCTGTGTAGTCACCTCCTCCAAGAAGTTCTCACTGATCTCGCCTCTTTGTGTTGAAACCTTCTTGGGCCTTCCCAGGCACCTTGTCTATCAGGTCACCGCTGTTATACTTGTTAGTTTCTTGGAACCTGGGTTGTTCAATTCTGACTTCACATCAGCCTGGCTGAGAATGAGAATAATCAATACGTCTGAAGTGCGTGAGGCTCGGAGAGGCTCCTCTTTTCAGCTGTGAGCTTCTCGCTGCTCCCCTTTCTCCATGCCTGCAGCACCCCACATCTGCTCTTCCAGGGACATCCCCAGCTGATGGCCGAACCCCTCCCTTGCACACTCCACCTCTGAGGAGTCTCAAGGCTGATGGGACCTTAGTCATCGTCGAGCTGTCCCCACCTTTGTGTGTAGACAGGGACATTGGGTCCTAGAGAGGTGGTATGGTCTGGTTGTCCAGGTGGTCTTGGGTTCAGGTCCCACCCTTAGGAGTTCAGACCTGGGGCAGGTGTTGTGGCACCGCAGGTCAAGCCGCCACTTGCGACATCCACATTCCATACAGGAGTGCCGGGCTGGAGTCCCTCCTCTGCTTCTGATCCTGCTTCCTGCCCATGTGCCTCCTGGGAGGCAGCGGGTGATGGCTCAAGTGCTTGGGTCCCTGCCAACCGTGTGGGAGACCTGGATGGAGTTCCAGGCTCCTGGCTTTGGCCTGGCCCGGCTCCAGCTGTTAGAGGCATTTGGCGAGTGAATCAGCAGATGGAACATGTCTCTCTGTTGCCCTGCCTTTCAAATAAATAATAATAAATAAACTTTAAGAAACATGCCTATGGGATTTTTAAAAAGTTAATGTACTTTTCGTTTGTATTTTAAGTAACAGCTTTCTTGAGATACAATTCACATACCATAGGCGTCCCCCTCTGATGGTGGTCAGCTAAGTACAGTTCCGTGGTTTTCAGTGTGTTCCCAGATTTGCTTGGGACTGACACGATCCTGATTTCAGAGTGTTTCGTATTCGGGGAGATTTCTGTAGACTTCCCTGCTTGAGCTGTCCTGATTTGCACATCCAAAGTCTGAAGTCTTCCAAAATCTGAATCTTTTTGAGCCCTGCCATGTTCGGCCCGCCCACCCCTCTGAGCCTCTGTTTCCTGTTTGTAAGCCTTGGGTGATGGTGCTGCCGCCTCCCGCCGCCACTGCTGTGGGGGGGCTGTTGTGAGAGCGGGGAGCAAACGTGCAGATAGCTCACTACAGGGCCTGGCTGACAGGAAGCCCGGGGCCGGCAGGAATGTTTCTGATTGCCACCGAGGGTGAAGCCGCTGGTAGCGTGAGAGCCCCGTCCCTAGCAGGGCTTCACCTCTGCGCTGCTCCTCTGGGCAGGGACTGGAGGAGAAGACGGAGAGAAGGCAGTGATGGTGGTTGTTTGGGAAAGCCCTGCGTTGGCCTAATTGAGTCAGCCACGGCCACTACCATCAGCTAGTCCAGTGATTCCCAAACCGTGGCCCCTGAAATTGAGTGTGAGGATTACCAGGGAGCGGTGCCAAAGCCCAGACTCTCCGAGCTCACCCCCTACTTACTGGGCCACATCTACAAGTGGGCCCCAAGTATTTTAGCAGGTGATTCTGACACCAGGGATCTAAGCAAACCCTTCTCTTGGTCATCCCTAATCTTCTTACTGCCCTCTTGAATGAATGGGATAGTCACAGAATGGCACAGAATGGGGGGGGGGGTGGAAATGGGAAAGATTATGATAAGCCGCATGATAAGCCCCAGCCCGGGAGAGGCAGCCAGCAGCATGCACCTGTTGCAGGCCTGAGCCCCTGACTGCGGCCAGACACGATGGGCAGAGATGCTCTCAGAGCAGCTGCCGGTCCGGCCTCTCTGCTGGGAAGTTGCAGGGACCCAGCCCAGCCCGCTCCTGGGGACCACAGATGTGTGTCTAGCAGGAGAAACGGAGGCAAGCCTCAGGTATTACTTGTTGAGTGACTGAAGCTCCACCCCGGTTCTGGCAGGTACAACTGGACCCCAGCCACAGAGCACCTTCTCCAGACGGTGCTCTCTGTGTGAGGACTCCTCGGGCAGACCAAGGCCATGTAGGGTCAGCCTGCTCTGGAGTTCTCACCCCAGCCCTGCCTCTGATTCCCCGATCATGATCCCAAGTCTGTCCCTCCCTGGGCTCTGATCCCTCCCCAGGAAGGCAGAATACAGGGTGTCCTCTGTCTGACCACTTATGAAACCTGCCCCAGATTTTTAAATATTTATTTATTTATTTGAAAGGCAGAGACACAGAGAGAGGCCTTCCATGCACTGATTCACTTTCCAAATGGCTGCAACAGCCAATGCTGGGCCAAGCAGAAGCCAGGAGCCAGGAGCTTTTTCCTGGTCTCCCAAGTGCGTGCAGGGGCCCAAGCACTTGGGCCATCTTCCACTGCCTTCCCAGGTGCATTAGCAGGGAGCCGGACTGGAAGTGGAGCAGCTGGGATGCCAACCAGCACCCATACAGGATACTGGTGCTGCACTGGGGTTGCAGGCAGTGGGTCAACCTGGCAGGCAAAGTCCCTTCAAATGCATTCAGCCTCCAGGGTGAGGAACTCCGCTGCAGGGCGAGGTGGAGTTCAGGGGATTTATAAACAGCCTCTTCCTAAGAGAACCCCACAGATCAGAGCTGCATCTGCTTAGAGCTCTCTGAGCCTCCTCACTGGGACTTGGGCTTGGTGACCTGGTGTTTTGCTGTTGGTGGGCAGGGGTGGGGAACCTTTTTTTCTGCCAAGGGCTATTTGGGTATTTATAACATCATTTGTTATCAATTTAAAATTTAGCCTGCTGTAGATGTATTGAATTCCAAGTCCTGCGGGCGGTTACCTTGGCAGGGCCAAACCAAATGACTTTGTGTCCCCCGCCCCACCCCCTCATCTGTCAGCTCATTCCCCAAATGCCTAGGAACAAACTCAGTCCAGGTCCCTGATGTGAGTGCCAGAGACTCAACATTCAAGCAGTCACCTGCTGCCTCCCAGGGCATGCACCAGCAGGCTGGAGTGGGGAGTGGAGCTGGACGTCAAACCCCAGGCCCTGCCCGCATGGGACCCAAGGCATCTCCACTGTTGTGCCAGAGGCCTCCCTGGGAGCTATTATTTTAGAGACAGAATGGCTGGGGGAGCCCCTTCAAGGAAGTGACACTGGAACAGAGACCTGGATGAGTAAGGGGGCAACAGGCAGAGGAAACATCAAAGCAGGTGCAAAGCCTTGTGATGGGAATATCGGGGGCTGATATGCCGGGGGGGGGGGGGTGGAAGTGCACTGCGCCATGGGCAGGGGAGGCCGAGGGTGGGGGAAGGGAACAGAGATGGGTGCGCTGAGGCGTGTGCACTGCCTTCCCCAGGCGGGCTGGGAGGACAGCGGAGAATTTTAAGGGGAGCTTTGCAGTGCGGTAAGGGCTCTGGCTCCTTTGGAGACAGTGCGTTCCGTTAAGGCGAGGGGAGAGGCTGGGAGATCCTTAGGCCTATGGGATGCTGCTGGCTTGGTCAGGATGGTGAGACCTGGTCTCTACAGGGACGTGTTCTGAAGGTGGAGATGGTGGAACGTGCTATGGGATGAAACGTGGAGGGAGAGAGAAGGGAAGACTCAGGCTAAGACTGGTCCTCAGCCTGAGACCCTGGGAACGGCAGTGCCCGCAGGTGGGCAGAGCGGAGGGAAGGGAGTCTGGGGGGTGAACTGAGTTTGTTTCTGGACATTGAAGAAGAGGCACGGAGTAGCCCGGTGGACACATGAGCCGCGCTCCCTGGAGAGGCTGTGGCGTGCTCACACTCGCTGCGCAAAGGTTGCAGTTGGGGCTGGCAGAGGACTCAAAGTGGCTTTTTCCAGTTTGTAGTCTTAAGGAAACACATGTCGAAGTTTCAGTTAGTGCTCACCTCGGCGGCACACAGACCCAAATTGGAACTATACAGAGCGTGGCCCTGGGCCAGGAGCAACGTGCGGACTTGCGACGCGTCCATGGTTCTGAGGAGGCACATGTGTGACCCTGACTTGAACTTGACACAGACAGACATGGACATGACAGACAGACATGGACACGAGGCACCGCATGGCATCCCGGACATAGGCAGCATTTTTATGCATCAATTTGAAAAACATTAAAAATCAATAGATAGGTAAATAAATACTTCTATTAGTTTTTAGTTACCCAAGCAACCCATGTGCATTCTAAACAACCTTAGGGAACACAGACGAGTGGAGAGTGTAACGGAAGCCGGTCTGTTCGTTTACCGCCCAGAGAACTTGCTGCTGATGTGGCACATGGGTGAAAAGTCCCGCCTCCCCACACCTGCGTGCCCCCGCCCTTCCAATTTTGTCCTCGGCTGTGTCCCCTTGACCTGTTGTGAAATGGGTGTTCACAGACCTGTAACTGGCGAGGGTTAGGAGAACTATTCTGGAAGCACCTGGTAGGAGGCCCGGCACTGGGCGCTGGGGATGGAATGAGGCTGAAGCATCTCTGACAAGGGTTTCTCAGTGGGCGGGCACGGTTCTTCCTGGAGGAGCCGGCGGGGTGCGGTGACCTCAGGGGCCTCCAGGCGCAAGCCCCCTCCCCTGTGGTTCATTAGTGAGTCTGAGGACCTGGGCTCTGCTCCCCGCCTCTCCCCCTGGCTGGTGTTTGCTGACTCAGCTCTTGGCTGGACCTGGCCAACACCCGGGGCCGATGGACAGCTGCCACTGGCCCGGAGCAGAGCTTGACCCTACCCATTTTTGCTCCCGCCCAGCCCACTTTACTGACCAGGAGACTGGTCTGGAGAGCAGGTGGCTTTCCCAGAACCACAGATGTCAGCAGGCCTGGGACACAAACCCCGCCCTGTCTGACCTTGAGTCTGTGCCCTTGGTACCATGGAAAGCCATGTAGACAGTGACTCCAGTCACATCCAGGGAGGCAAGTGGGTGGTGGGAGTGAAAGATGAGTGGAGTCTCAAAAGCTCAGACGGTGAGGTGTGGGGGGCGGTGTGCAGTGTCAGTAGCAGGGCAGAAGCCCAGGGACTCGGGACAGGCAGGTCGGGCCACAGGGGACGGATTCCCAGGGAAGCCCACTCCTGCTGGGGTCTCTTCCAGGCCAGGTGTGTGCTCACCACGCCTCTGCTCCGGGGGCCCAGCCCCACTCCCAGCACTGAGTCTGCAGCCTGTGCCCCACTCTGCCCTCCCCACACTCACAGTACTCTCCAAGGCATCAGCTCACGCCCTCTCCCTCTTCCCATTCATTGCGAAACTGGGGAACCTGGCTCTAATCTCTGCTCTGTCCTGGACACACTGGGCCACGGGGGGTGAATCCTTTTCCTTCTCTGAGCTCCAGTTTCTTCATGTTCACAACTGGAAATGAGGGAAGGGTTCGAGGCCAAGGTTCCCTCCTGGGCGCCTGGGTCTCCCCCTATTGGCTGGGCACTCCGGCTGAGGGCCAGCTCCACCTGCTTGCCTCACTCTCCTGCAGCTTTCCCTTCTGTGTGTGTGCTCCCTATCCCCATTCCTTCCACAGTGGTCTCAATATTCACTTCCAGAAGAGCCCCTGTGGGCAGCAGGGGGCAGGGGTCCCCTCCTGCCACTGTAGAATGCATTGGGAAGGGGGTCCCTCCCTCCACCGCTGACCTTCCCTGAGCCCCAGAGGTCAGCCAGTGAGGGCCCACCAGGCACCTTGAGCCCACATGCTCCGCTGCGGCCAGGGCAACTGTGAGGGTCGTGAGGTTTCTGTGAG
The DNA here is from genome assembly GCA_949820135.1 of Sylvilagus floridanus. NCBI lineage: Eukaryota > Metazoa > Chordata > Mammalia > Lagomorpha > Leporidae > Sylvilagus > Sylvilagus floridanus. Next base: position 31,599,679 of record OX463225.1, read on the forward strand.
TCCAGCAGCCTACAAATTGGGGCTGCTGTCTTTGGTGGCCAGCACAGAGCCATGACTCCAGGGAACTTGGACCCCAGCTCTGCTTGTGAAAGAAGTCTCCCCCTAATAATGCAGCCCCTGCCAGAGACTCCTGGGCTGTCCTGTTCCTCCAGTAATTTAACCCTCTCCTTCCCGTTGCAATTGCAGATTTTTGCTGGTCTTCAGCTGCCTGGTGCTGTCCGTGCTGTCCACTATCCAGGAACACCAGGAACTTGCCAATGAGTGTCTCCTCATCTTGGTGAGGGCGGGGGCCCAGGTCGGAGGGGGGGCCTATGTGAGGTGGCACCTCTGCACCAAGGGCCGCAGCAGGTGGAGGGTGACTTCTCCCGTGGTTCAGAGAGCGCGTGGCTGTGCTGGTCCCTCTGGGCATCAGCCCTGCTTTATAGCAGGTACTGAGGGTCCTCCTGCCACAATATGGGGCTTAGGGTAACCCAGGATAGAAGTGAGTCGGCTCCACCCCTTCTCAGGACAAAAACTGCCAACACTGCCCCTGGCCTGGTGAGGGCTATTTATTTAGTTTAAAAGATGTATTTCCTAGGGCCTTTGCTGTGGTGTAGTAGGTAAAGTCTGTAGGTAGGCCGCCTATGGCACTGGCATCCCAGTAGACAGCTGATTCAAGTCCAGCTGCTCCACTTCCAATCCACCTCCCTGTTATGCACCTGGGAAAAGCAATGGAGCATGGTCCAGGTGTTTGGGCCCCTGCACCCTGTTGGGAGACCTGAAGAAGCTCCTGGTTCCTGGCTTCTGGTCATCCCACTTTGTCCTTTGTACCATTTGGGGAGTGAACCAGTGGATGGAATATTCTCTCTTTCTGTCTTCCCCCCTCTCTATGTCACTCTACCTTTCAAATAAAGGCAGAGTGACAGAGGGGGAGAAGCAGAGAGAGGGAGAGATTGATCTTCACCTGCTGGTTTACTCCCCAAATGTCTACAACAGCCCTGGTTGGGCCAGGCTGAAACCTCCATCCAGGTCTCCCACTTGGGTGGCAGGGACCCAAATACTTGAGCCATTCTACGCTGTCTTCCAAGGTGCATTAGCGGGGAGTTGGGTCAGAAACGGAGTAACTGGGACTTGAAGTGGCACTCCCAGCACTCAAGTATTGGATGCTGGCCTGTGTGGCTGAACCCCCTGTGCCACAATGCTGAGTTTATTTTTGTTTTGATTTTATCTTTGTCCTTAAACAACAACAACAAAACACCACCAAATCAAAGCCCCTTGGAGGGGAATGGCTGGCAGCCAGCCCTTCGGTCCCCCAGAGGGTGGGAGTCTGGGATGAGGAACTGGAAAGCCAGATGACTGCTGGGGACAGACCTGAGTTCTCAGGCTCCTTGGTGGGGGCGGGGGGGGGGGCACCTGCCTTCTGCAAGCCGCCTCGGCTCTATCCAAGTGTAGCAGAGACCTCCTGGCGAGGTGAGTGCGCTGCGCCCGGGGCCCCGGCCGGGGTGGGGACCGGAGCTCGGCGCTGTCCCGCAGGAATTCGTGATGATCGTCGTCTTCGGCCTGGAGTACATCGTGCGGGTGTGGTCGGCAGGGTGCTGCTGCCGCTACCGAGGATGGCAGGGCCGCTTCCGCTTCGCCAGGAAACCCTTCTGTGTCATCGGTAATCCGCGGACTCCCCATCTGACCCCGGCCGCACACCTTCCGCGGACCTCCCCAGCCCGTCCCCGCCCCTCCTCCGGGAGCGCCTCGACCCGGGTCCCGACGACGCGGGGTGGCCCGGGCTCCGGGGCCGGCTGTGACCTCGCCACCCCCGGCCCTGCAGACTTCATCGTGTTCGTGGCCTCGGTGGCCGTCATCGCTGCGGGCACCCAGGGCAACATCTTCGCCACGTCGGCGCTGCGCAGCATGCGCTTTCTGCAGATCCTGCGCATGGTGCGCATGGACCGCCGCGGCGGCACCTGGAAGCTGCTGGGCTCCGTCGTCTACGCGCACAGCAAGGTGCGCTGCGGGGCTGGGGGCGCGGGCTGCCCGGGAGGAGCGGCTCCGAGGGGTTGGCAAGGGCCCGGCCTCGGGGTAGGGCCAAAACCGGAGGCGGGGTCTAGGGAGAGGGGCGGGGCCTGGGAGGTGGAGCTTGAAGGTTCCCCTGGGGCGGGGCCGGAGAGCTTGAAAGCACAGCACAGCGGGAATCGGGGGCCGGTGGGCCCTGCAGAGTCCAGCAAAGGAAGGGGCGGGGTTCACGAAGGCCAGGGGCAGGGTCTCCTTAAAGGGAGGAGCCGAGAGAGCCAGGCGGGCCGAGGCACCGGGGAGCTCCGAGGGGTGGGCCTTTTTGATCCCCTCCAGAACCGCCGGTCCCTCACGCCCTCCCTCCGCGGTCCCCGCAGGAGCTGATCACCGCCTGGTACATTGGGTTCCTGGTGCTCATCTTCGCCTCCTTCCTGGTCTACCTGGCTGAGAAGGACGCCAACTCCGACTTCTCCTCCTACGCCGATTCTCTGTGGTGGGGGACGGTGCGTGAGGGTCCACAGGGGCCACCCTTCTCCCTGGGGCCCTCGCCGGGGAGCTCTCGGGGTCTGCCCGCGGTGACTCCTGAGCAGGCCTGTCTCTGTCCGTCACACCAGGCCTGGGCCCCCTTTGCCCAGTGCCCCTGCTAGCCCCAACCTGCTGGAGTAGACCTCTTGTCCCCATTCAAGCCTTTGTGGCTTGTAGCCCTTTCCCCTCACCGTCTGTGTCCCAGCACCAGCTCCTGTAATGGTTCAGCTCTGGGGGTGGTCCCGTGACCAGTCCTGCAGGTAAAGGCGGTTGTGTCTCCAGATCACGCTGACGACCATCGGCTATGGTGACAAGACCCCACACACGTGGCTGGGCAGGGTCTTGGCCGCTGGCTTCGCCTTACTGGGCATCTCCTTCTTCGCCCTGCCAGCCGTGAGTCCCCCTTTACCGGGTTGGAGGGGGAGGCCACGTGGGTGTCTTCGATGGGCAGTGATGGGGACGCCCTGGCAGCCTCTTGCTCTCTGCCCCCACCCCCACCCCCAATCACGCCCTATTGCCCTAGGGCATCCTAGGCTCCGGCTTCGCCCTGAAGGTCCAGGAACAGCACCGGCAAAAGCACTTTGAGAAGCGGAGGATGCCAGCGGCCAACCTCATCCAGGTACGCCCAGGAAGCACGGCAGAGCGGGGCAGTGTGACAGAACAGGTGTGACCCCACAGACAGAGCTAGGCTGCTGGCCGAGGCGGTCAGAGACTCGCCTGCACCAAGTGCCCAGTTGGGAGCGGGGCAGAGCTGCCCGATTGCTGACTCCAGCCCCAACTCTACATGAGCTGGGTCGCCATGGAGCCTGCACAGGAGGCTTCTGCCAGCCGTCACCTGTGCGGTGGTCACTCAGCCTGTGCCACTCCCAGCGCCCTAAGTCCTTAGTCTCATGAGCACAGGCATGCAGGCGGAGCCGCCCGGGACAGCTGGGTAGGCTTAGTGGAGCTGGCCAAGGAGGCAGAGAAGGAGCAGCAGAGGGGTGGCTGGAAAGCCAGGAGTGGGTGGTCTCAGGTTCCCTGGGGTGGGGGGCATGCTGACCGTAACGCCAGGGCTTGGTTTTCTGGGACCTTGTGACGGGTTGGTAGTGTGGGCAGGAGGTGATTCTGGGAGTGCTGGCACAGCCCACCTCTGCCGGCTCCCCTGCACAGCACCGCCTGACCCCCAAGTCCAAGCCTGAGTCCAGCCCTCCTTATCTGCCCTCTCCAGCATGGACCTCCCCTCTCCATCCCTGCTATCTCCAGCTGACCAGCCCAGTCTTTTCTTCTTAGTGTCCCTTGGGGCACAATGGCCACTGTCCCCTGGGAGCTGGCCTTCCAAGGGGGCATTGTAGGGGCAGGCAGTTGGCACTGTCCATGCCGAGAGACAGCTGGTATTGTGGTGCCCATAATTAATGAGACAGCTCTGGCAGCTGCTCCCCAGCCCATGCCAGGGGCCTAGGCAAGCAGGAAGTAAAAATATTCTTGTCTTAGGCAGGCGCCTGGCCGATGAGGTCAGCAATGGCAGCCCCATAAGGACAAGGGGCACCCAAGGAACAGGAGACACCCAGGGCCCAGTTCCGCTTTGTCCTGCCTAGCAGCCTCCAAGTCTCCCTGCCCCTGCTGATGGCTCCACTCATAGGGCCTCCCCAGCTCTTCTCCTTACCTGGTAGGAGGGAGAGGGTCAGTCCTTCCTCTTATCTGACCTGCTTCTGTCCTGCTCCAGAGGTCGTTAGTACAGTATGCCCATGGGCAGTGGTGGGCAGCTGGGAAAGAAGGAGTGGGGTTGTTATTAGTAATAATAATCCCTTCAGTGACCACTCATTCCCTGGACACTGTACACACTGACACAAAGTGACCAAGATCTAGCTTGCAATCTAGGGGAGAGAAAGATGTTCATCAAACACGCAGTGATGTTTGTCAAATAGCTATCAAATGTGATAAAGGAGATAAGCGTGCGTGTGTAAGGGGGGAATCTGGCATTAGGTACCTCCTGTGTGCCAGGCACTGAGCTTAGCATTTCATTTACATTTGTCCATTTAATGCGCATAACACCATGTTGGATAAGTAGTATTAGACCCATTTTACAGCTGGGGAAACTGAGGTGTTGAAGTTTCACTTACATTGCCCACATTAACAAAGGGCAGAGCTGAGGTCAGAAACCCATGTCTGGCCTGCTGGTTCCTACCCCTCTAAGGGCCCTGGCTCTGACGCTGTGTCTGCTCTGTGGCCTTGGGGAAGTCATTTCTCCTAAGGCCTGAATTTCCTGGCCAGCTCTGCCCACGGTGATGGAATTGAAACCAGCCCGTGGCTCTGCAGGACCCTCAGCTGGCCCGAGGCCTGGGTTCTCTCGGGGCAGAGGGCTGGCGGGGGCCGGGAGGCCTCATGTCGCCCCCGCACTCCCCTGCCCACCAGGCTGCGTGGCGCCTGTACTCCACCGACTCAAGCCGGGCCTACCTGACGGCCACCTGGTACTACTACGACAGCCTCCTGCCGTCCTTCAGGTAGGCCCTGCTGGGGGTGGGGTGCGGTGGGGTGGGGGACAAGTGAGGACAAGGGACTCTGCCCTGGAGAGTGGGGAGCTGGGGACAGCTCCCAAGGGAGTGTCTGGGACTGGCTGTGCTGGAGCCCGAGTGTCCCTTCCCTGCTGTGTTGTACCTGGACACAAGGCAGGGGAGCAGCCCTGCCCCCCTGGCTGGGCCCTGGCTCCTGGAGCGCTGCAGTCTCCGTGCCCACCGCTAGGTGGTGCCCCCAGGGCAGGGGCACAGCTGCACAGCCAGCGCCTCTCCTCTGGATCTTTTCTTGGGGACAGGCTGACTTGTTACAGCAGGGCTGAGGGTGCAGAATGGGCAGGAACACGTGCACCAGGCCCGGGCGCGGGGGCCCACCCCAGAATGCCTGTGCACGAATGTGCACCCACTTTTCCTGGGCCAGGCCGCAGCCTTGCAGCCCAGAAGAGGGTCTGGCCCACTGGCCCGGGCCAGGCTGTGACCGCATGGGGGTGGCTGCACGCAGGGGATTATTAATAGCTTCAGAGTTGCGTGTGGCCAGGTGCCTGGCCCGCCAGCCCCTCAGGCAGCAGTGAGGACGGCGGAGCCCGGCTCAGTCCCGCAGGCGGGCGGGCGGGCAGGCGGGCGGGCGGCAGTAAGCGCTGCGGGGCCAGGCTGCTGTGCTCAGCGCTTCTGCGGGTGCCTTCTTTGCCTCATTAGTTCTCCAGGAGCAGGTGTTGGGTGATCCTTCCGCCCCTGCACCTGGCCCCCCTCCCTGCTCCCTCCCAGGGAGGAGCAGGAGGGAGGGGTGGGAGGGATCAGCCCCCCATCTCTCCACCTGGCACAGCCGGGGGTGACCACCTTGGAAGAAGCCTCCTTTGCCAGGAGCAACCCGGAGGTGTCAAGGCCAGAGGAGTAGGTTGGGGGCTGGCTTGTTACCAACAGGATGGGTGGGAGGGGGAGGGAAGACAAGGGGTGGGACAGGGTGGGGTCTGGGTCCCCATAAGAGGGACAGAGCCTGGTCTGGAGATTCTGGGTCCACTGTGCCTCCTGCTCCCTGGACCCCAGTTTCCTTATCCATTCAGTGGGGAGGCAGCAGGCGAGAGAGGGAGTGCTCTGGCTTATAGCAACAGGACAGGGCCTGGGAGCTAGGGAGAGCCTCTGGCTCCAGGGCCACTCTGAGAAGCTGGTGGCAGAGTGAACGCCATGGGGGAAGGAAGCTGGCCCCCCACCCCCTCGGCTTGCGTCTCTGCCCGAGCTCCGGAGCCGCGCTGCACTGGGAGGGAAGGGTTTCGGGGTTTCCACAGGCAGCACAGCCCCACGTCCAGGCTGCTGGCTGCTCGGGTGCAGATGAGCTGGATTTGAGCTCCCACTTGCAGCCTTGTGCAGGTGCCCTTGAATTGTGCTCAGCCTGCACAACCATACCTGGCACCCCCAGGGAGTTCCCAAAGCCTGAGCAAAGAACAGGCAGGAGGAAAGACGAGTCTCCCTCCCCTCACCCTCACCCCCACTCCACCCCACCTGCCCTGGCCAGCAGGGTTTGTGGGCCCCGTAGGGAGGCAGGGCCTGGCAGATCTGAGTTCTGGGGTTCACGGCCCACCGGGCGAGGGGTGGTGCCCGGGCCCTGCCTGCTGCTGACGGCGCCCTCCCCTGCAGAGAGCTGGCCCTCTTGTTTGAGCACGTGCAACGGGCCCGCAATGGGGGCCTCCGGCCCCTGGAGGTGCGGCGGGCGCCGGTCCCCGACGGAGCGCCCTCCCGTTACCCGCCTGTTGCCACCTGCCATCGGCCAGGCAGCACCTCCTTCTGCCCTGGGGAAAGGTAGGGGCCCCTGGGGGCCGCCACCTCCTCTTGCTTCTCCTCCTCTTCTTCCATTCTTTGTCTCATCCTCTCTCAGACCTGCCTTCAGCCACTATGTGGGTGTCTGGGCCTGTTTGGGGGATGCCCAGGCCTTGTGACGATGCTCAGACAGGTACAGACCAAGGGTCTCTCTGGAGAGGCCGGGCTGGGGCTCCAGGGTCCGCGCGGGAGAGAGGTCCACTCCATCCCTTCCCACCACCTCCTCCGTTCATGCCATTGTCCTGTTTCTTTCTCTGTTCCCACGTCCCTCTCACTCTTCCATCCCTGCACCCCCATCCCTCCGGGAAGCTGGAGAGAGGAGGAGGCCGCTGGCCACAGGTGCTTACGGCTCAGGTAATCGTGGGCACCGTCCTGGGGTGTGAGGGCAGGGATCCCCCCCGCCCCTGGCATGTGGCTCTGGAAGGGCCTTGGCCCTGAACTCGCCTCTGGGGAGCGAGCTGCCAGCTGGGAAGAGAGCTCTGTGACTGAGCCTGCTGTGGGCCCTACGTGAGCTCGCCGGGTGACGAGCGCTCTGGTCTCAGACAGCCGCGGTCCCCAGCCTTGCTCAGCCCCCAGGGGCTTCCTGGGAGGTGCACTCTGCTGCTCCCAGGAGTCCTTGTCCCCTTGAGCTATCTCCTAGATGATTCCCATCTTGAAAGAACAAAGGAACAGTGCTTCCTCCCAGGCGAATGGTGGGGTCTCAGGCATGCGTGGAGAAGGAAGCCCACCCAGCTGCGCAGGGGGCTGTTTCTGGAGGGATTTAGCTTTGAGGTCCAGGGGCCAGGTGTCCTCCTTCCTCCCCATCCTTTCCTCATCTCTTTGTCTCATTTTCACACCTCATCCCTGAACCAACCAGAGGACCCCTGGCCTGGAGCCCCAAGCGCCATTCTGAGCCCCAGGCCCAGACCCAGGGAGGAGGGGCAAGTGAGGAGGCGCAGTGTGGCCTTAAGAGCGTCAGCAGGTCACTCTGGACTCTGTCCTGCTGGAAAATCAGCGTGTGAGGCCAGTCGGGGGCTCCGGCTCCTCAGAGTTTCTGGGTTGAAAAGGCCTAGGGGCTGGGGGCCTGGGGAGGGGACTTCTGGTGCAGGGGGCGCAGGGAGCAGCGCCCCTCCCCATTCTCAGTGAGGCTGCACAGGGAATGAGTGGAATGAGTGGAAAGGTCTGGGGCTGGGCCGAGGGAAGCATGACTGCCCCAGCGGGGCTGGAGCCCCCTGGAAGGGGCGTTCCTGGTGTGGCTCCACCCCTAAAGCCCCTTAGAGCCACCCTGCCCTAGCACGCCACAGCACACAGCACAAACCCAGCAGGTTCTGCCCTGAAGGCCTGAGCCGGGCCTCTTGGAGCTTCCGGTTGGCTCTGGTCCCTCCTTGCCTGGGTAGTGGGCACTGGAGCAGAGGTGGTAGCAGGCACTGGACTGCGGTGGTGGTGGTGGAGGGTCCCTTCTTCCCCGGGGACCCAGGAGGCTCAGCTATGATATCCACATCAGTCACCAGGCTCAGGCTGAATGGCTGTGTCCTTAATCCTGGCTGTCTGGGCCCAATGGGGTGAGTGCCCCAGCCAGGATGCCACCCCAGCACACAGACACACACACACACACACACACACCCCTGGCTGGCCAAGCCTCCAGTAGCGCTCGGCGGTGGATCCAGACTGAGCCTGTCCCCAGGACGCAGAGCTAAAGGCCAAGGCTTCCAGGACTGCGATCGCCAGAGCCAGCACCTGCGCTCTTTAGGGTTTTGCAACGAGGTTCTCCAAGCCTGGCCTCCTGAGCTTCTGTGTCGGCATCCCAGGGCGTTGTTCAAAATGCCGGTGCCCGGGCATCTCCCTGGACGCACAAGTGGAGCCTCTCTGGAGAAGACATCTGGGAAGCTGCGTTTTTGCCTTGCTCTCCAGAGAGCCCCGTGCCAAGCGTGAGGCCCTCTGCGTTCTGGAGACGGGGCTAGAGGATGACTGGGGTGAGGGTCTTCTCTGCCACCAGCCATAGGAGGCCGGCCCCATCCCGGCAGCTCCCCAGGCTCCGCCCACCTGCCCCTTTCCCACTAACCTCTGTTCGTGTCTTGTTCTCAACTTTCCAGCCAGATGTTTAGTAATAAACGGAGTTTCTTTCGGATCCACGCCAGCTGGAGACCGAGGTACCCCCTCACCTGCTCCTCCTGTCCCCGCTCGTCCTTGGCCCCCCTCAGTTCCAGGGCCAGAGACGGGGACAGGATGGGCCAAGACAAGGTGCATGTGCCTGCCGCCTGCCGTCTGCCTTGGGGCCCTGGCAAGCCCTCGCCCTCCTGGGGATGCCTCTGCCGAGTGTGGGGCGCGGGCCCAGTGGGCCACGAGGGACACTTGCAGGAGCCTTGGGGATGTGCGCTGGCTCTGCCATGACTCCCTGTGTAACCTGGGCCCAGTTACCGCTTCCCTTCCGTGGGATGGGCAGATTGAACTAGAGGCGCTCTGAGTGTCCCTCCCACTTTGACCTTTGCTGGGCCTTGGGCTTAGCTTCCAGTCTTCCCCACTGCCCACCCGGGAGCCTCTGGGAAGGGCAGCTCCTCGTTAGCTTGGGAGCCCTGGCTCTTTTAGCTGCATCACCAGCATTCCTGGGTACCTGCCCTGGGCCAGGGCCTGCTCTATGCACTAGGGACCCAGGGATGAATTAAACATGGTATCAGAGAGCTGCAGAGAGTAACTGCCATGCTGTGTGATGCAACAGGAGGAGGACACGGAGGGGCTGTGGGGCTGAGGCAGGCACTTAGCCCAGAGGGACCCTGGAGGAGTCCTGGAGGCAGCACAGGCCAAAGCCAGGCAGTAGGGGAAGAGCCATGGCTGTGAACCTGCAGCCCCGGCCTACCAGGTCCGGGATGGGCATCGTGCTGAGACTGGGAGCTGAGCTGGGTCAGGAAGAACCCGGAACCCCAGTGTGAGCCTCAGGCTGTTGGCATTTTCTGGGATCAGGAGCTCTGCACTCTGCAAAGCTGCCTCTGGAGCTTTGTGGGTTGGAGATCCAGGGCAGGAGATGAGGGGCAGCGCTCTGGGCCGTCCATCCGTGCTTCTGCCAAGAGATGACCTTGCTCAGCAGTGCGCGTTCTGGATCACGTCTGGCCGCCACCCACCTCCCACGGGTTCTTGAGCAAATCAGAGAAAAGCCCCACTGGCCTCGGTTTCCTTACGTCAGATGCAGATGACAGTGGGACCTGTGCCCGCTAACACTGTGCCTGGCCCCGGGAACGCGTGCCGCACTCAGTGTGGCATGCTGGGCAGTGAGATCACCCAGATCACTAGGGAACCAACCAGGGCTGCAGGGAAGGGGCGTTCCCTGTGGGGGAGGCTCGGGAGACACGGGGTGGGCTGTGGTGGGCCCGAGGGACAGGAGGGGCCAGGCCAGGGCAGAGAGGCCAGCAGTGAGGCTGCCTCCGCAGCCCCGAAGAGAAGGCCTGTGTGCAGATCCCTGGGGAAGGCTGCCTGGCCCCCCAGCCCCCGCACTTGGCCTTGGCAGGACAGTCAGAGGGCAGCCTGTGCCAGAGCTCCCCTCCCCCAGAGAGCAGCTCCCGCCGAGCCCACCCTCTAGGGCCAGATTCTCAGCCTTGGCCCCACTGACGCTTTGGGTTGGGTCCGTCCGTGTGGTGAGTTTGGTGCACACCTTGTAGGACAGCACCCTCGACTTCTGTCCAGATGACGCCAGGAGCGCCACCCAGGGTGACAGCCAAAGCGCCTTAGACGTGGCCAAATGTCCCTTGGGGGCAAAGTCACCCCCCCCGCCCCCACCCCCCAAGTTGACAGCCAGAGTGCTAGTCCTCGTCTAGGTACTCGGCCCAGGAAGAACCGTCTCTGAGGTCAGACAGAACTGCTTCCCTGTCCTCTTCCGCCCGCGGGGGTGCTCTGTGGCCTCAGGTGAGCCCCCTCTTTCCACCTCTGTAGAACCGGATGGCAAAGCCAGAGCCTGCCACCCCCGAGTGCGCTCAGGAGCCTGGGGAGGGAGCGAGCTCTTTGCTGCCCACTGAGTGCCAGCTTGCTTTCCATTTTCTTCGAGCTTTTAGGCTCCAGAGAGGCTGGGGTGAGCCATTTTCTGGGCCCTGCCCAAGGAGCTGGAATCCAGGGCCGCTCCTGGGAAAACAGTGTCTCCTCGTGTTCAAGAGGAAGGTGGGGCCTGGGGCTGGCTGCAAGGTTAGCGAGCCCCGGGAACTGGAAGCAGCCTCAGCCATTGCAGAATGAGAGCTGAAAAGGGGCCTTTCAAGGCCTCCCACACAAGCAAGCCCCCGAACTTCTTCTTCCCAAAGTCCTGCTGGGTGCAGGCGCAGCACTGCTTGTACACTTCTCGTGACGGGGAGGTCACCCTTTCCCTGCCGGGCAGCCACTGTAGGAGTGCTGGGTGCAGTGATCCGGAGTTCCAGGCCCTTGGCTGCCCCTCTCTTCCTCTTGCCCATGGGGAGCGGAGGATAGGGGCAAGGTTGCACGGCCCTGGGCGGGGCGGGCGGTGGGGTGCGGGGTGCCTGCCAGCATGAGGCGAGCCCGCAGGAATGGCTCTGCAGAGGAAGGTTTGGGAAGCCGCCCTGACTTCGGTTGGAATCTTGGGGCTTCATCAAGGCGGGCCTGGGCCAGCAAAGAGCATGCAGGTTTGCGGGAGCCGCCCCTGGCCTTCCCTTCTGAGAGGTCCCTAGGGTCCCAGGCCTTGACCTAGAACCTTTCCTCTAGAGGCCCCACCCCTGAGGATGGCCCTGCATCCTGGCCGCCTTCCTGAAGGTGCCCCTGGTTTCGTGATTACCCCTACTCCAGCACCGTGGCTCAACCCCATGCCCTGGGCATGGAGACCCTGGCTCCCACCCAACCCCGAAACCAGAACCTGTCCTCGGCTCAACCGTTGATCTGAAAGTCCCCGAGAATAGGTGACACAGTCTCCTTTGCCAGCCCCTGCCCCACCTGGGCCTCCTATGAGACTGCCTGGTGCTCTCTGAGCCGGGACCCCAGACATCTGGGCTGGGACCATCCCCAAACTCTGTGGCAAACCTCAGCTGGGGGAGGCAGCAGTGCCACCGCAGGGCATAGGTCCACACCCCCACCTCCACCCCAAGCAGAGATAACATGGCCCTTGAGCCCTCGGACAGTTACCCTCCCAGGTATTGGTTGACTGGGGCCTGGCTTGGAGAGCTTGCGACAGCCCCCGGCTTGTCTGTATCTGGGGCTTGTTGGCTGTGGTGGGGAGCTGGGTGTGAGAAGGGAGGTCTGAGCACACACACATACACACACGTGTGTGTGTGTGTTCACAGGCATGCAGACAGGCTGTTAAACTGGGGGCTCAGTGACCTGGATCCAGGGGGGATCTGGGATCACATGGGCCGGACATTGGTCCAGATGGGCAGAGATCAGGCAGGGGAGACCATGGAACAGGTGATCGGGTGATGGCTGTCACTGGGAGGGCAGGCACCAGGCATGTGATGGCCTCCACGTGAGCCCAGAAGCCAGAGGCCCTCAGCAGGCTGTCACCCCGCACCGTCATCTGTGTGATAGGCTTAATTGGCAGTGCACTACCTGCACAGCCGTACCAGGTACTAACACCTTGACCCGACCAGTGTGAGGTTGGTGAGCTCCAGCAGTTAGGGAAAGGAGGAAGATAAAGATGGACACACGCACACATGCACACACACCAGTATCCGTGTGCACATGGGTGCCCATGCAACCGTGCACACCACACTCCCCACTCCACACGGTCTGCCCTTGCGTGCAGTGGAGACAGCAGCTGACCTCAGTGTACATGGCCAGGTGAGCTTCTCTGGCCCTCAGTGACCTGTGCCCAAGGGGTCACCACCTCCACCCTCCACCCACCCATCTGGGCCAGGCCCGGATCTCCACCCTGCTGTCTGTCTCTTGAGCCCCTTCTTGGGTTTCTGTTACTCCTTCCACTCTGACATCTGTCTCCTGTGCACCTCTTATCTGTCTGGGCAATGAGGGATGGGAGGGGGGTGGGGGTGTTCCAGGTGACCCCGAATCAGCTTCTTGTAGGAGGGGGCCCCCTCTCCACTCCCTTGTTCTGTCTCTGCTCGGTGGGGAATTGAGACCCATAGCCACCCCTAGCTCTAAGTCAACTCTGTCCCCACTCACCGCCTCCTCCCTCCCCCTGCCAGCTCCCAGCTCCTGCTAACTTGGCTCTCTCCCCACCTGCCCTACCCTGCCAGCAGCCGGATGGGCATCAAAGACCGCATCCGCATGGGCAGCTCCCAGCGGCGGACGGGTCCTTCCAAGCAGCACCTGGCACCTCCGCCAACGCCCACCTCCCCCAGCAGCGAGCAGGTGGGCGAGGCCACCAGCCCCACCAAGGTACAGAAGAGCTGGAGCTTCAACGACCGCACCCGCTTCCGAGCTTCTCTGAGACTCAAACCCCGAACCTCTGCCGAGGGTGAGCTTCTGGAAGCCCGGGGCCCAGGACTGGCTGGGGCTGGCGGGGATGGTGACCCTGGGCTCAGGGCACAAAGACCTGGCTCTGCTCCTAGCTCTGCAGCAGGTTGACTGTCCTTGGGCACTGGTCCTCTGGTCTGTAGAATGGGCACCATAATACTTGCTTTGCTGTCAAATGGGCATTGGTGCGTATGTGGAGGGTGGCATTGGTGGGGGCTGGGGGCACAGGCTTTGGAGCCAAGCTGCCTGGATTTGAATTCTGGCTCTGAGACTTATCTTGGGCAAGTGACCTCAGCTCTCTGGGCCTCCTCCTTCCTATCTGTGAAATGGGGACAACAATAGCATCTATGTCAGAGGATAACTGTGAGGATAAAATGAAATAATCCAAAGAAAGCAGACAGGAGAGGTTCTGGAATATGCTAAGTGCTTGACACGAGTGAGCTGCTTACAGATGTGCTCTGGAAGGGGCTCGGGTCCACGCACGAGGAGCCCTGACTGCGCACCCAGCCACTGGATTATTTCATTGGCTTCTGCGGGGAAGTGGGTTCTGTTTTTATTCCTGCTTTAGAGACATGGAAACAGATCTCTGAGCTCAGGCGTGGCCAAGCTGGTATCCCACAGTGCATGCTGTCTGCCCTTCCCTCTCCCCCCAGCCCCAGCCCCCAGCCCTCTGACTTGAGGCTGTGGACCTGGGGTAGGGGGCATGGAGGTGCTGCTTATTAGCAGTTAGACATCATTTTTTGAGTTCTAGTTCTGCTTATCGCTTGCATGGGGACTTGGGCAAGATACTGCCTCCTTCTGTGTCTCACTGTCCTCTTCCGGAAAATGGGGGTGTCGGCCAGGGCCTGGGAAGACTTCTCCCAGCTTGGACATGCTTCAGGGCCCTGGGTGGGGAAAGGTGGGGGTGAGGGGTGCGGGGATGAGGATGGGGGATGGGAACAGGAGGCCCCTTTGGCCCTGGAGGGATGGAACGCAGCCACACTACCCTCAAGATGCCACTGGCTGGCAGCACAGACAGCCTTTTCCTGGAAGAGGACAGAAGCCCAAGGACCAGTCTTTGTGAGATGCTGGCCCAAAGGAGCCTGGGCATGGCTGGTGCCCGGGACCTCCCTTCCCTCTCCCAGAAGCAGCCTGGTCTGCTGCCGCCTCGTGCCCCCTGCTCCTATGGGGCGGGGAGAGTGCCTCCAGGTTGTGCCGGGCGGGGCGCCAGCCTCAGAGCAGTTGCTGGTGTCTGGGGAGGAATGGCTGATTTTAAGGGCTGGTCCCAGGGGCAGGACTAGAGCTTAAGGGGAAGATTGCATGGTGATGTGCAGAGCCTCAAGCGGCTTTCCTGCAGGGCCCCATTGTCCTGTGTGACGGGACCCCTGGGGCCTCCGTGTGCAATGCATTTGCCCCAGGACAGACCGGAAGTGCCCTAAAGCAGCTCCTGCACACCTGGCACCAGGCAGACATTTGCCCTGCTGGCCCCAGGGGCAGATGGGCACCCAGTACCCTAGGGCGTGCTGCCCCAGGCAGGAGGCTGGTCCCAGGAAGGTTCTGGGTCCCCTCTGGGCCCCTGTCTTCCTATCAGTCCCTCTGATGGGCATGGGGGTTGGGAGTGGCCCTTCGGCTGCCACCCCCTGGGCCAACCCTGTTTTCTCAGAGGGCCCCTCGGAGGAGGCGACAGAGGAGAAGAGCTTCCAGTGCGAGCTCACGGTGGATGACGTCATGCCCGCGGTGAAGACGGTCATCCGCTCTGTCAGGTGAGAGCCCCTGCCGGCCTGTCGGCCATGGCCGCTCCCCATCCAGGTCTGCTCTCCTGGCCAAGGCCTCTTGGGGAGCAGGCGGCTTGTCCCTGTCAGCAGGCCTTGTTCTCACGCTTCGAGTCTGGAGGGCCTGGCTCCCTCGGGCAGTGGGTGCGGCTGCCCCACAGCCCCGCTCATCACAGGTGCAGTGTCCTCCCAGCCCCTCCCTGCCCTGCCTCTCTGCTGCTTCCCCCACGCCATCTCTCGCTGTGTGCTCCCCCCAATAGCCGTGGTTCAGCAACTGCCCATCCCGCCTCACTTGCTTTCCCTTGCATCTCGGGGTCTCTGTATCCTCTTCCTTTTTTTTCCTGGGCCTCTCATTCTTTCTCTCTTCCTCTCCCTCTCTCCCTCCGTGGGTGTCTTGGCCTCCATCTGTCTGCTTCCCCAGGACTTTCTCTAGAGCAATGCTTTTCAGACCACAGCTCGAGACAGTTTGAAGTCAGCTTAGTGAAATCCACTTAGTGGGCGTGGTCAGCACCACCCAGGGGCCAGCAGAGCAGGGCTAACAAGTATTTGGGGAGCGAGGGCAGGCCCTGCTCCCCGCAGCTCTCACCAACAGAGTCCACAGCCCCTGTGCTACCAGGTGCCTTAAAACCAACCAGCCTCCCTCCGTCCCTCCCACCCCCTTCCCTCCCTCCCTCCCTCTGGCGGCGATGGGGAGCCGGGGGAGCCTGGTGGGAGCAAGGGAGGCAATGTACCATGGCCTAAGCAGGAGGTGCTTTGGGGCTGGACAAGCAGGTAGCTGGGAAATGATCCCCTGTTGGAAGAGGCCGGTCCCTCTGAGCCGCCCCTCCTCCTCCTCTCGGTCCCGCCCCCCCACGCTCCCCCTCCCCCCGGCAGGATTCTGAAGTTCCTGGTGGCCAAACGGAAATTCAAGGAGACCCTGCGACCGTACGACGTGAAGGACGTCATCGAGCAGTACTCGGCAGGGCACCTGGATATGCTGGGCCGGATCAAGAGTCTGCAGGCTCGGTGCGTGCGCCGGCCCCAGGCAGGGAGGGGAAAGGGAGGCGCGAGAGGTCGGAGCAGCTGGCGCCTGGATGGAGTCCCGAGCGCCCCCTAGGGGCCACTGTCGGCACTCGGGGTTCGGGCCTGAGCTGCTTCCCACCCCCACCCCCCCACCCCCGCTCCAAGGCTGAACAGCCACCCAAGGTGGGTTCTGTGTGCCAACCCCGTTGGTCGCATGCCAGCGGGCTTGCTTTAGAATGCCTGTGTCCTGGTCCTGAAGGACTAAAGGACTTCCCGCGTCCCAGGCGGAGAATCAAATTGTCCTCAGTGGCCAGCTCTTGCCTCTGGAGCCCTCCTGCGAGTCGTATTTAGACCCGGCAGCAAGGAAGAATGCCCACAGTCACACTTGCCCCTCTCCTCTGCAGGCCTGCATCTTCACGACCCACGTATGCATGCATTCATTCCCTGCAGAAGTTGAGTCACTGAGCCTTCACTGTCTGCAGACGGTGGGCACGGGGAGGGGAGTAAAACAGGAAACAGAACTCGATGAGCAAAACAGCTGTCCCGCAGAGGATGAGTGCAGCTAAGGGGGGAAATAAAGGTTATAAATTACGGTTTGCGATTGTAGATGAGGAGCTGACATCTGCGGAAAAATGGAAGGGGGTGAGAAAAAAGGAGGCTGCTTGAAGAGTTTTCAGGGGGAACGGCAGGTGTAAAGGACTTGAGCTGAGCAAGGTGGCTGGCATAGTCTTTCAGGAACAGCAGGTAGGCCAGGGGGATGTATTGGGCAGAGAGAGAGGCAGCAGATGAGGTCAGAGGGCTAACAGCACTTAGCCTGTATAAAAGCCCCACAGGCCACTGCCGAGACCTTGGCCTTCCTCCAAGATGAGATGCAAGCTTTGGAGGGCTTTGTGCAAAGGACTGATAAGATCTGAGCTATGTTTTAAAAGGAACATCCTCAGGTGCTGTGGTGAGAATGGTGGACGCAGGTGGATCAGTGAGGAGCCTCCTCTGGCCCGCCAGGCCAGAGGTGATGGACACTAGGGCCAGGTGGGAGAGTGGTCAGATCTAGATACATTTTGGTGTTAGAGCCAACAGTGTTTTCTGATGGAGCACAAGAGAGCCAAGGACAGAGTCCTGGACATCCTTAGCTAGAGCAAGACGCAAATGGAGTCGCCATGTAGTGACTGAGTGGCTGCCCATCAGGAGTGTTCATACAGCTGGGTTTGTGATGCGGGCGTCCAACTGGAGGGCTGGCCCAGCAGCTAGATAGGGGAGTGTGGAGTTCAGAGGAGAGGCATGGGATAGAGAGAAAGATTTGGTGTCAGCCGTGCAGAAAGGAACTGAAAATCGTGGAGCTGAAGACAGGACCTTGTGGGTGGAAGGAATTGGAGAAGAGAGGCCCAGCCATGAGCACTGGGGTCTGCAGGGTTTGGAGGTTGTGGAGAGAGAGGAGGAACCAGCAAAGGGACTGGGAGGGAGGAGGGGAACTAGGGTGGGGGTGGGGATCTTCACTTGGGAATCCAAGTGAAGAAAGTGCAGGATAAGGGGCAATTAGACGTGTAAAATGACAGCTGGGAGGTGCGCTCCAGCCCACAGCAACATGGAGTTCACCTGGGAGTCTGACGCCGTGGCCCCGGTGAGAAAGGGGGGCAAGGAACTGCAGGTAGAGTGGACAGAGCACTTTCCAGACTTTTCCTTGGGAAGAGCAGAAAAGTGGGGTGGAATCAGCTATAGACTTGCGCACCTTATACTGACGTCTCCCCATTTCCCACTTCTCCATCAGGCTCCCGTGTCCTGCCTTTGCTCAGCCGGCTCCCGCCCAGCCCAGCCTCGTAGCCGGTCCCTTCCTCCAGCGCAGGCTCTGGCCCCTCAGCGGGCAGCCCAGCGTTCTGGTGGTCCGCGCCCTTTCACAGTTCCCTCTGCCCGCAGGGTGGACCAGATTGTGGGCCGGGGGTCTGCGGACCGGAAGGCCCGGGAAAAGGGCGACAAGGGGCCCCCGGACACGGAGGCGGTGGATGAAATCAGCATGATGGGGCGCGTGGTCAAGGTGGAGAAGCAGGTGAGTGCAGGACGGCGGCTCGCCGCGGGCGCGGAGCTCTGGAGGGCCGGGGAGACCACACAAGGTGAGGGTGCGCTTCCAGGAGCCGCAGCCCAGAGCACAGAGCTAGGCCGAGCCCCAACCCGCAGAGAAGCCCCGCCCCCAAAGGCTGGCCCTCTCGCTAAGCTCCTCCCCCGCAATGCCCTGGTCTCAGCTAAGCCCCCTAAATCCCAGTTACACCCTTCAGTTGCGCCTCTCAGTTATCTCCTTATCTCCAGGGCCAATCAATCAAAAGTCCCAATCAATCACAGGTAAAGGTCTCCCCGGGACTCTGCGCCAGCTTCCCGGCTTCGTACAGTGCTCGGTCCAAGCTCCGCCCTGCTCTGTAGCACGCGGGTCTCCCAGGGAGCCCTGCCCTGGCCCCGCCCACTCTCTGCGCTCCGCCCTCAAAATTCTGCCCTGCCGAGGCCCGCCTCCCACCAGGCCCCGCCCGCTTTCTGCGCTCCGCCCACAAGTCCTGCCCCGCTCAGGCCCCGCCCCCGACCGAGCCCTGTTCCGGCCACGCCCCCAGGTGCAGTCCATCGAGCACAAGCTGGACCTGCTGCTGGGCTTCTACTCGCGCTGCCTGCGCTCTGGCACCTCGGCCAGCCTGGGCACCGTGCAAGTGCCGCTCTTCGACCCCGACATCACCTCCGACTACCACAGCCCTGTGGACCACGAGGACATCTCGGTCTCGGCACAGACGCTCAGCATCTCCCGCTCGGTCAGCACCAACATGGACTGAGGGGCTTCTCGGGGGCGGGGCGGCTCCCGGGCCCGCCTCCCGAGGCCTCGGACTCCTCTCTTACTTGAACTCGCTCCCCCGCGGGGAGAGGCCACACGCAGTGTTGAGCTGCCTGGGTGGGCGAGATGCCCCCACCTCAGGAGCGCGAGGTGCCAGGCCGCACGGAGGGCAGCGCCGCGGCCGCCGCGCGCCCTCGGGGGCCCCCCCAGTGCCCCCTCCGTCAAGGCCCAACGTGGCTCACCTGGCCAAGGCGCCGCCCCTGGAGTGGAGTAGGGCGCCGAGGGCCCTGGGCCCTGACCCAGCTTCCAGCTATGCAAGGTGAGGTCTCCGGCCTGCCCTTTGGACAGAGCAGGGAAGCCCTCCCGCCAAGTCCCCACCCCGCTCCGGGGGTGGGCCCGAGGTGCCCGCACAGGTACCCACAAAGCACAGGACCCTGCCGCGTGGCAGGTGGGCACCATATATGCAAACTATGTTAAATATGCAACTTTGAGGACCCCCATGGGGTCCCTCTGCCCCTCCCACTGGGAGATGGGCCCCCAGCGGTAGCTGGTCTCAGGCTGCTCAGCCATGACCCCCAGCCCCATTCTTTGGCTTATCACCCTGCCCCCACCCAGCATGGGGCCTGTTTCTCCCTGCCCTCTCCGGAGGGCAGTGCCTGGGCTTTTCTTCCCCTCTGCAGGTGTGGCCTCCTAGGGGCTCCCTCCTCCAGCTGGGTGGCCACTCCCCTCTGGCTCTCCAGATACCACCGACAGCACAAGTGTCCGTGTTCTCCCCTAAGCTCCCCCGGGATGCTCCAGGGGTGGGCACACTCGGGCAGACATGCACAAGCCCCTCAGGCTCGCGTCACACACTTGGCCACCCGAGCACAGAGCCTCTGCAGCTGATGCCAGGGACGGGCCTTTTAGGTGACACCCACTCAGAGGGAGACGCCCCCCCCCACCACCACCAGTTTGGGCAGGAGAGGGAGCTTGGAAGCGACCCCTTGTCTCTCGAGACCCCACCCCAGAGCTCTCCCAGTGCCTCTTTTCAAGAAGCTCTTCTCATTGGGCCAGGAGCCCTGACTGCTGCCTCTGCTGCCCCCCAGAGCCCTCCTCGAAACCCCCCACAGCACAACTCAGGCTGGACCTCCAGGGTCTGCACACCACCGCAGACTCTGAGCTTGCCCCCACTGCTGCAGTCCCTCCGGCTTCGGAGAGAACAATACTGCGTCCAGCAGCTACACCAACAGAGAGGCCGGCGGGCGCATGCACTGTCTCCCTCCTTCATGCCCACTTCCTTGCCACGGGCTGCCCCTTTGTACTGGCGTAAGCCCCCATCCACTCCAAGGCCCCAGCACCGTTCTCATATCCCTGCCTCCTTGCTCCTCTTCTGCAGAGCCATTGAGGGTGGCAGGAGGGTAAGGGGGAGTGGATGGATGGTAACCCTCTCGGAGGTGCCCGGAAACAAGGGGCTGAGGCCAAACTCCCTGCATCTCACACTGGGGACTTGCATGCACCAGTGCCAGGGCTCGAGTGGGATCTCACTCAGCCCCATGGTGCCCCGCCTCTGCCCCAACATGCCCTCTGCATGTGACCGTCATGCCCTGGATGGCGCTTGTCCTGGCTGTCCTCACCTGCATTGCACTGTCCCCATAGAGCCACCCCTGGATCCCCTCAGAGACAGAGCTGCAGAGAGGAGCAGGAGACTGGGGTCACCCTATGACCAAAGGAGACCGGGGAAGAAGCCCTCCCTCCTTCCATGATCAAGGTTCCCTCCCCTCCCCCCCCCCCCCCCCCCCCCCGTTCTTGGATATTGCAAGTACCTCACTTTGTTAACTTATTAACTTATTGGTTTCATTAAAGTTTTCAGTAGGAAGTGGTTGGTTGGTCTCAGTTTTTTTTTCATAGGCTCCTGGTTTGGAGAGGAGACAAGGAGATTTGGGTTAATGAGAACTCTTTGTCTTAAATAACAAAGACCCCCAACCCCATGTGGTTTAAGCAAAAAAAGGAAACTTATTGGCTGGCCCAGTGCACTAAAAAGCCAGGAATCCGTCTCCTGGTTGAGTCTTCCTCGCAGGCAGGTTGACCTCTCATGATGACCAGTGCAAAGTGACTACCACTTTCCTGATAGTTTGTGTCAGTCAGGGTCCAGTAAGGATGACAAAAACAACACTAGGTTTTTCACTGAAGAGAACTTGCTAGGGATAAGGGGTTACGTTGATGCAGGAGGGCTGAGAGACCAAACAGAGAACATAGAGATGACCTGGAGGGAAAAAAAAAATAACAGCAAGAAGCAGCTGCCACTCCTAGAGCTGCGGGAATACAGGAGGACATCAAAAAGTCATGGAAAAGGGAGTTAAAAGGGAAAAAATAGGGGCAGGTATTTGGCCCAAGGAGTAAGACGCCTGCATCCCATCTACATCCTAGGAGTGCCTGGGCTCAAGTCCCAGCTCTGTTCCTAATTCCAGCTTCTCACTAACGCACACCCTGGGAGCCAGCAGGTGATGGCTCAGGTACATGGATCCCTGCCACCCATGTGGGAGACCTGGATGAAGTTCCCAGCTCCTAGCTTCAGCTTGGCCTAACCCCAGCTGCTGCAGGAAATTGGGGAGTGAGCCAGCAGATGGGCAGTCTCTGACTCCTAGTCTCTCTGCCTGTCAAATAAAAAATAAATAGATAAAAAAGATAAACCTTATTTCTCAATATAAGCTTCATCGAGTTCAAGACACCTTTGTCAGCAACATTACCAGGCAGTTAGTCCATTTCTGGAGAACAAAAATCCTGGGAATTTCACATTATTAACTGAGGGACAGTGAGTGCCCTTTTGAGACTTTTTGAGGTCTTTTGAGACTAGAAAACAGAAGTCAGAAGGAGGCAGATTGGGACTGTAAGGTGGATACCCGATGGCTTGCTGTTGAAACTTGGGAGGTTGTCCCTGTCTGATGAGAGGAACGAGCAGGAGTGTGGAGGAGCAGAAGCCCCTCTGGTGAAGCTTTCCCTGGACTTCTCCATAAAGCTTTGGCTAACTTTCTCACACCACTCTTCTATAAGCAGATGGTATTGCCCTTTGGCCTTTCAGAAAGTCAACAAGCAAAATGCTTTGAGCATCCAAGAAAACCAAAAACCAAAACCATAACCTGTGGCCCTAGCCTTTGCGTTCGATTGAGCCATTTTCACTTCCCAGTAGCCGTTGCTTTGGTTGTGCTTTATCGATTGTACTGAGAAAGCCCTGCTTCCTCTCCTGTTAACAATTCTCGGAAGACAGGCTCCAGGACCTTGATCGAGCTGGTTCAAAACTCCCTCGCATGGGAAGTTCTGCTCTTGTGTGCAGTTGAGTTGGGCGCAGCAGTTTTGGTGCCCACTGAGGGAAAATATGCGGTACCTAAGGTGTGCAGTCAGCATTGAGTACGCTGAGCCGCTTGAGATGCCTGTGGTGCTGGCTTTTTGACTTGTTAATCACCAGTCCTCTCCAGTTAGGGCAAGGAACAGATTCATCTTTTTCTCGGAAATGGATGCACTGGGTCTGCCGCTGCAGGTTTCATATTCGACTTCCTCTAGTCCCTTCTTAAAATGAGTTACCCACTTGACACCTGTGGATTTCTTTGGAACACTGCCCCTAAAACTCTTCATAAAGCGTCAATGATTTCACCATTCTTCCACCAAAGCTTCGTGTACATTCAATGTTTATTTTCATGTCAAATTTAACAGGATCCATGTTGCTCTGATAGGCACTCCTTTCAAACGGCTGTCATCCAAGTACTTAGACTAGATCCTGTTCAGACACGTTATAACAAGGTAGTGTGAGTTTATTTTGGTGCCAAACCCTGAAATGCATGCATAATTTGATCATAAGAGTGGAGAGACCAGGGTTATCAGAGCCCTCTGCTTGTGGAGGAGGAAGCCTGTGGTGTCGGGTCTCAGAGATCGGAAAGGAGGTGCCCTTGGCTGGGGCTGGGCCCTCTTAGAGGATACAAAGATATTTGGGGATGTAGAAAAGAAGTTGGAGCTGGATCAATTGTTGCCACGTGGCTATTGCTGGTAAGCCTAGGAGGTGCAGGGAGGAGGAAGTCTTCACTTCTCCGGTCCTCCAGCCTCCCTCTAGTGCCCCTGGCTGTCAGAGCCAGCTGACTAGGGGGTAATGTGGTCTGCAGAGCTGCAGGCCCATGTCACAGAGTATGGGAGGCTACACTTGGAACTGAAAGGAAATAGCTTAATAAAGGGGTGCAGACAGGATCTACACACTCCAATCCACCCAGCTAATAGGACAAAAGCATCCTTCATATAAATGATGATGCTCTAACCCTCTCCCCCCAGATGCCAAAGACATCTGGTCCCATGGGCCATCAGCTGTATCCAACCCCAGGAGTTAGGCACTGAATCCACATCTGGATGATGTTAATTATTCCTCTAATGCATTCATAATCCTACTTGCAAAACTAAAGTTAGTGATCACTTACAGTCTTTATGCAAAATAACAAGAGAAAAGGACAAGGAAGGAAAAGGAGACTGCTTAAGTTAGAGACCGCCTTCCCCAACACACACACACACACACACACACACACACACATCCACACACAGAGGTGAGGAGGAAAGTGGGCGTGGCTGCTCTAGCTCTCTTCTCAGTGACCTCAGGCAGGCGCTACCTCCTCCTTCCACTGCCCTGCCACGTTCCTTTCACCCTCAGTCAACTGCAACCAGATCAGGTTCTCTACAGAGCGGGATGACCCAAATGCTCATTTGTGCGGGGTCTGAGGCCTCAGGGGGTCTGCACGGCTTTGGGTGCCATGGCTTTCTGCAGTGATTACTGTGGTACATGGAGGCAGGAGGAGGGACCTTAGAGAATTACCCCTGGGTGACAGCATCAGTCATGCCTGTGCTCTATTAACTCTTTCTTTGCCTGTCAGTTTCATGGCATGGAGCACCCCAAATGACCACGAGGACGTTTTAGCTTCCAATTCAAGGAAAACTCAGCTGTCTCCCTTCTCTTGGGAACCAAGACCTCCAAACAGAGCCCAACATTGCAAGGGCCAGAAACAAGCTTTGTGAGTGAGTATTGGAAGCTGGGTTGTGGCCTCTCCAAGACAGCAAGTTCTGGTCTCTGGAACCTATCTGTTTATAAGGAAGAATTGTTTGAGATGTGATTGAGTTAATGGTCATGGCCTGGGGAGCTCACCCAGCAGACCTGAATCCAATCACAATTTTTTTTTTTTAGTGAAGCAAAAGGAGATCACCCACATAGAAGAGAAGGTGGTTAGATTGACAGAAGCAGAGATTGGAGTGATGTGGCCACAAACAAAGGAATGCCAGCAACTCCTGGAAGCCAAAAGTCAGAGAGTGAGAATCCAGCCCTGGCCACACCTTGACATAGGCCCGGTAATACGGATGCTGAACTTCTGGTCTACAGACCGGGGGAGGGAATTGTCACCAAGTTTACTGGGATTTGTTACAGCCACCACAGGAAGGTGACTTGGGGGGTTAGCTGGTGTCGTGGTGACAGAAGCCACCCACTCTCCCTTCCTTGGATTCCTGGGACCTTATGTTCCTGCTATGTCAGTGAGGATACTCTGTGCCCCTCTGTGATGGAAAGGGGCCAGCAGAATTGCCCCCTCCACCAGACAGCTAGGGGGACCCCTGCAGAGGGATGACATGTTAACTATCAAGTATTTGTCCTTGGTGTTGGCAGGTTGGACACCTGCTGTGGTATTAGCCAGATCAGCCTTGGCAAGTAATTTCATGTTGTTGAATATATAAAGAGTCTGTTCTGGCTGCCATGACCGTGTCACACATGAGCCTACTGGGAAAGCCCTGGAGCAATTGGAGACGAAGGCTGGCTGACCCCACAGAATGTGCCCATCTGTCCCCCTGATTAGCAAAAGCCTCCTCTGCCATGGACGCCCTGCTGGTGAAGGTTTTTTTTTTTTTTTTTTTTTTGACAGGCAGAGTGGACAGTGAGAGAGAGAGAGACAGAGAGAAAGGTCTTCCTTTTCTGTTGGTTCACCCCCCCCCCAATGGCCGCTGCGGCCAGCGCATTGTGCTGATCCGAAGCCAGGAGCCAGGTTCCTCTCCTGGTCTCCCATGCAGGTGCAGGGCCCAAGGATCTGGGCCATCCTCCACTGCACTCCTGGGCCACAGCAGAGAGCTGGCCTGGAAGAGGGGCTACCGGGACAGAATTTGGCACCCTGACCGGGACTAGAACCCTGGGTGCCAGCTCCACAGGTGGAGGATTAGCCTATTGAGCTGCGGCACCAGCATTGAGCCACGGCGCTGGCGTGAAGTTTTAATTGGAATACAAATGTCTTCACATCCTGGGCCATTTCTGAAAGTCCATCCAAATACGTCTCTGTGCTTTCCTTTGCCAGTCTTCCAGTGCTGTGCTCTCTGTGTCTCTGACCCTCCAGCCAAACTGTTAGCTTCTGCCCATAGGTCAATGTGGGACCCATACTTCTTATCACCTCTCAAAAGGTGCAGCCAGACGTACTAACGTTTGGGTAGGATTTAGCCCCGCATGGAGACTAGGTGTTGAATGTTCCGGCTAGAGGGCACAGCACATGCAAAGGTGCAGAGGCACCAGGGAGCCTGGCACACAACAGGAATGGAAAGAAAACCCTGCGTCCAGAAGACAAGGGAGAGAGTGGTCCAAGGGGAGACTTCAGAATTACTGGTCAAGGTTTGCAGGATCTCATAAATCTGTCCAGAGAGCGAGGACTTAACTGTGAGGGCAGTGGTGAGTCAGTGAACAATTTCTTTCTATATTTATGTATTTGCAGAGCCAAGTGACAGAAAGAGAGGGAGAGGGAGAGGGAGAGGGAGAGGGAGAGGGAGAGGGAGAGGGAGAAGGAGAGGGAGAGAGAGAGGGAGGGAGGGAGGAAGGGAGGGAGAGAGAGCCCACGAACTAGCCTCCCTCCACTGGTTTACTCCCCAAATGCCTACAATAGCCAGGGCTGGGCCAGGTTGAAGCCAGGAGCCAGGCACTTCATCCAGGTCACCCACATGGGTGTCAGGAATCCAAGTATGTGGACCATCTTCTGCTGCCTCTTGGGCTTATCAGCAAGAAGTTGGATTGGAAGCCAAGGGGCCAGGATTACAACTGGAGCTCTGCGCTGGGATTCAGGTACCCCAAATGGTGCGACAACGGCCACCCTTATCAGTGCAGGATTTTGATCAGGGCCACATCGGGACTGCTTTACATTTCAGAAAATTTTCTTCCTAGGCTGAAAGATGGATTTGAGCGAGCAAGTGGGGAGACAGTTAGGAGACCGCTGCAGTAAGACATTGCAGGGGATGTGGTAACCTGAATGAGTCCCATGGCATTTCGCTAGCTGAGGTAGAGTCTGTGGAGCACCTGCTGTATGCCAGACCCTGGCTCAGCACAAACACAAGACGAACAGACACAGGAGAACAAGTTACGGTCCCGAGGTCATCCAGCCCCTGGGGCAGACAGATGATGCACAATTAACTGATGCACAAGCCACAGTTAATCTTCGATGTTTGTCTGACTCAGCCAAGAGGGCTTGCAGGTGGCTGTGAAGCCCCCAAACCATCATCAAAAATGGCCTTGAGAGCAAATACGACTTTAGCTTGGTGTGTCGTTTGTCTATCGCCATGCGAACACTCACCCTAAACTTAATGGCTTAAAACAACCACCATTTTATGCACTGTTAATTCTGTGGATCAGCAACTTGGGCAGAACTCGGCTGAGCAATTCTGCTGAGCTCATCTGGGATCACTTCTGTGGTTGCAATCATCTGGCATCGTGACTGGGTTTCGTGGTCTCAGCCAGCCTTACTCACGTATCTGGCGTTTGCTGTGAGCTGGCAGCACCCTGGCTGGTCCACGGGCAGGATCAGCGGCTCATCCTCTGGAGGGCCAGGCAGGAGCTGCAGGGCTTCTGGGGGCCCAGGCTCAGAAGCTGTGCCAAGCAGCTGGCACCTACGATGCTGCCTGGCCTCAGCTCACTTGGATGAGTGTTCTGAACACACTGTGGTTTTCACACTTTTGCAGATCCAAGAAAACCCAGGCTCTGTGTTTCACGATTCAGACAACTTATTTCATGTCCATTTGACAGTTCGAGTTGCTTTCCCTCTGAGCGTTAAAGGCTTATCTTCCCTTCCCTCTTGTGTACAACAGGGCTGTGGCAGCTGCTGCACTGGTGCCTCAGTCACTGGGGCTGCCACTGGAGATGTGCAGACTGGATGGCTCACACACACACACACACACACACATTCATTTCCTCCCGGTTCTGGAGGCTGGAAATTTGAGACCAAAGTCTCAGCAGGCTTGGTTTCATTGTGGGGCCTCTGTCTTTGGTTTGTGGGGGTCATCTTCCAGGGCTGTTACTGAGCTGTGCGCTGTGCGCACACATCTGGTGCTTCTCTGGGACACTGGTCATGGTAGATAGGGCCCAGCCTAGCAGCCTCATTTTAACTCAATTACCTCTTTTTTTTTTTTTTTTTTTGCTCCTAAGAAAACCCTTTCTTAGTTTCTGAGGCCACAGCCACATAGAGAAGACCTTACATATTTAACACCGTGTGTTACCCCCATACAAATGGAGAAAGCTTAATGATCTCTTTAAGGTCCCTACCCCCAAGTAAGTCACACTTTGAGGTACTTGGGTTTGAGCATCACTATACATACAATTTGTCCCATGGCACCTGGGGTGGGGGTTTGATCATGACCTGGGACAGGGCCAAGAATCTGTCTGGGGCTCTCCCCACCCCATCTGGGCAGCGGTGTTCACCTGTGTAGTCATCATGGAACCCAGTGGCTTGGAAACTAATTTTTTTAAAGCCTCAGGACCTTTGCGATAACATAACCTCTTTGGAAACCTACTATATGAAATATCATCAATGTAATAAAAAATGGGGACCTCCCAGAGGTGGCCTCAATTCTCACACTGAGCATGTGCCCAGCATTTTGCTGTAGCCAAAATAAGTTACGTCTGTCTCTCTTACGCACTTTACAATATTTATTTATTTATTTGAAAGGCAGAGAGACAGACAGACAGAAAGACAGACAAGCTTCCATCCACAGGTTCACTCCCAGATGGCTGCAATGTCCAGGGCTCCAGGGCTGGGCCAGGCCAAAGCCAGGAGCTGGGAGCCCAGAGCAGGTCTGCCATACGAGTAGCAGAAACTCAGCTAACTGAGCCCTCACTGCTGCCCCCCAGAGTCTGTGTCAGCAGGAAGCTAGAGTCAGGCGAGGGAGCTGGGACTCCAACCTGGGACAGGCATCTTCACCTAGGCTGAAGGCCACACCCTCCATGGTGCCTTGTGATTTAACTCTTGCAGTCCCAGTCTTCCTTCTCACCCTTGTCATGGCTGCCCTTGTCTTACAGTGGGGTTCTGGAAACTGATTCGACAGTGCAAAAGGTCTGGGGGCGGTGTGCTTGGGAGACTCATCCACAGGAAAGCAGCAGGCAGGACTGGGCGCCGGGCGATGTCAGCAGCGAGGCGCTGGTGCTGCTGTGGCGCCACGGAGCTCAGGCAGCCCAGTGGGGCTGTGCCAGAGGGAAGAGTGTAGGCCTTGGCCGTGACTTTGGATGCAGAGGTTTCCCGTGTGCAAGGGCGATCTCCAGCCAGAGAGCCCGTTGTAAGCCAGTGGCAGACTTCCAGCTGCTGGGGAATGGCTTCTTAGGCCCAGAAGGGGCATCTGGGTGGGGCACCGCAGCAGCCACTCCACCACCCCAGTGACTCTGGCCTGGCCCCTGGGATCTACTTTGGGCGATGGAATGTGGCAGGGCAGGGGGAGAGACAGTGCGCTTGTTGCAAACTGAGGCCAGAAGAGGCATGCCAAGTTCTGCCAAGTTCTCCCAGGCCTCGCCACGCAAAGGCCCAGGTAGCTGTTGCTGCCTTCTTGGTCCAACCCACAGCCCTGCACGGGGCGGATTTCAGCGTCTGGCCCGGCCCGGCCGGTGTCAGCTGAAGGGCAACAGTTGTGGTTTTATAGGCCACCGAGTGTGAACTAATCATGGTTTTACAGGCCACCGAGATTTGGGGTTTGTTTCACAGCATAATCACAAGACCTGGCACAGCTAGAGAGGTGAGTCTCACTGGAGACGATGGGGTGGAAGATTCACATCGTACATGACGAGGGATTTTTAAAATCTTCATTAAATGTTTTTGTTTTTGTCCCAAATGGCTTTTCTGGGCACTAGACACACTCTCTCTCTCTCTCTCTCTCTCTCTCTCTCCCCCCAACACCCTCTAAAATGGGTGGAGACTGGGAGATTTCCCGAAGGAAGTGGGGAAGACGGCTGGTAACACTCCCTGGGCGGACGAGCCTGAGCCTGCCACCCAGGCCACCCTGCCTGCTCAGGCTGGGGTGGGGTCTGCCTTACCTCCCCCTCACTCCTGCCAGACTCCCCCTTAGCTCCGCTCCTAGCCCCCCACCCCTCCCCTTCCCCAGGACGACCTCAGTTCCTGGAGAGTGAGAAACACACCTGCTTCTTGCTTGTGGTCACCACGGTCCCCAGCAACAAATGCCCGTTGGAAGGGAGGGGGAAGTAAGGTCCCCTCTGGGCTGGGCAGCTCCGCCTGTGAATCCTCCAGGCCCTTGCAATGTGTGCCCATCACCACAAGGCGTCAGTAAAGACCCTGGCTGGTGTGGGTGCACCAGCCGGGACCCAGGAAACAGACTGGACTTTTGGGGCCAGAACACCCCACCATGAAGGCCTTTGGCTAGGCCCAGCATGTCTGAGAGGGAGAGAGAGAGAGAGAGAGAGAGAGAGAGAGAGAGAGAGAGAGAGAGAGGTGGCAGAACTGAGCAGTTCACACCGGGCTCCAGGACTCGCCTTGGAGAGGTCTCTGATCTCTGCTTGCCTTCACTTATTGTACGGCTGTTTGGTCATCGCCACTGCGTGTCAAGCTCTGCCGAGGTTACTGCGGCTTCTCCCAAACTCGCCAAGTCCTTGCTCACGCGGAGTAGACAGTAGACCACCGTCTAGACAGGAAGTAAACAATCAACAAGATAATTTCAGAGGGTAATAAGCACTGAGAAGAAAACAAAACAGAAACAAGAGAGTGACGGCTGTTCTTGGGAAGGGTGGCCAAGGAAGGTCAAGGTGAAGCTCAGTGCTCATCTGGGGGAAACTGGGGAAACTGAGGCCCAGCAAGCCAAGGCAGAGCCCAGAGCTGAGCCTGCAGCTCTGGACGGCAGGCCTGTCCCAGGTGCCCCCTTACACCCCTTGCCAGCTCTGCCCCTGCAAGGAAGGAACAGAATTGGGGGTGCACCTGGATCTGGGTGCTAGACAGGGTCCATGGGAGAGGAAACCTTCAGAAGTCCTAAGTGCAGAAATCACCAAAACACACAGGCTTGGCACAGAAGTTCCACAGGGGCTGCTCGTTAGCCTGAGGTTAAGATGCCCGGGGCCCACATCGGCCTGCTCGCATTAGATTCCCAACTCTGCCTTCTGACTGCAGCTTCCTGCTAACGCAGATCCTGGGAGGCAGCAGGTGATGGCTCAAGTAGTTGGATCCCTGCCACCCACGTGGGAGACCTGGATTGAGTTCCTGGCTCCCAGCTTGGCCACTGTGGTCATTTGGGGAGTGAGCCAGCAGATGAGAGCTTTCTCTCTCTCTCTCTCTCTCTCTCTCTCTCTCTCTCTGCCCCTCAAAGAAATGAAAATTAAAACAGATGGGGCCAGCATCATGGTGCAGCGGGTTAAGCCACTCCCTGTGGCGCTGGCATCCCATATGAACACCCGTTCAAGTCCTGACTGCTCCATTTCCAATCCAGCTCCCTGCTAATGCACTGGGGAAGCAGCAGAAGATGGCCCAAGTACTTAGAACCTCGCCACCCACTTGGGAGATCTGAATGGAGTTCAAGTTCCTGGTTTCAGTCTGACCCAGCCCTGGCCGTTGTGGCCATTTGAGGAGTGAACCAGTGGATGGAAAATCTTTGTCTCTTCTTCTCTCTCTGCAACTCTGCCTTTCAAATAAATTACTTAATTTCCAAAAAAGAGAAAAATAGAAATCCCAAAGTTCTAATTTTTTCTACAATACAACTGGGAAGCTTTCCTACTCACCCTCAAAATATCACACACATCAACTGCTCCCCTAAAATTTGGTTTTGATGCTTCTGGTTTGCACGGGAAAGTCATTTCCCCTTGTCCGTGAGCCTGAGTTCCCTCACCTGCAAAATCTGAACCTAACTTTCTGGATGCCAAAGCCCTGACTTTGTCCGGTCCCAGCTGGGACCCTAGGCACCCCCCGCGGCCGGGCTGGATCCCCTCCTCCTTCTGAGCCTGCCCCGCTTAGCCCAGCCCAGCCCCAAGTCTGCCAGTGAGGACATCAGGCACAACCACCCTTGTTTACACCCAGCGTGGCTGGGATGCTGGGTTGGGCTGCTTGGCCCAAGTTTGCCCACCAGGCAGCAGGCACAGCCAGTCAGCGACAGAACCAGTTTTTGAACCAGAACCCCCGTCCGTTCCTTTCGTTCTATTCCAGGCTCCAGTCCCAGACCTTGGGGGAGCTAAGCTTCCTTTCCCTGACCATGGGAGTCTCAGCACAGCTCGTCCAGGTGTGTCATTTGGTGTGGTGCTGCCACCTGCAGGCTAAAGGGGGTGTCGCAGCCCACCTCAAGCAGGTGCCTTGGGGTCAAACAGGGATAGAGAGCTTTTGCAATACTTTCCCGTCCAGCGGAGGACTCCGATGGAGCACCAGCCTCAGCTCATTTGTCCTGTGAAAGCACCGAGGTGGGGAAGAGGCCTTCAACAAGCCGTGTGCCTTTGCTGAACCCTCCTCCCACACCCTGCTGACCCCCTGCAGCTGGCGCCTGTCTCTCGGCTTCTCTGGCGATTCTGGACTTCCTGGTTGCCAAACTGAACGGCCTTCGTGAGCTCTCAGCTGCGCCCTACCTGAGCTGTCAGCTGCACCAGGCACCTCTGACCACACCTTCCTCTGAGAAACGTCTCCCTGAGTTCCCTCCACGCCTTCCTGCTGCTGCTCCTCCCATTTCCCCTGCTGCTCCTTCTCAGTCTCCAGCCTTCCCTCAAGTGTGTATCCTCCACGGCTCTGCCCTTGGCCATCTTCCTCCATCACGCTGCATCCTTGTTCCCATGGCAAGCATGGATGTGCTTACTCCAAACATGCTCATCGTCAGCTCAGACGTCACTCCGGAGCTCTGGACCCATTTGCCGACCGTCTCCTAGACTTGAAGCCCAGCATCCACTCTGATCTGAGTCTACCCGCTACAGCCTCGTCTTCCTGCTGGGTCCCATCCAAGGGGAGAGTTCGTCCCCTTCTAGTGGCCCCACTTCAGTAAGGCACTACTGACACGGTTGCCCCCACCCCCGTCTCCTTCGGCAGCAGGACTTCCAGCTTCTTCTTCCCTCTATGACGCCCAGCGTAGAGAGCACAGGTTGGAGCCTTTTGTGCCACGCGGCCAGGGCAGCTTCTGGAAGGTGCCCTTCTCTTTTCTCCCTCTTGCTGGCTGGAATATTGATGCAGTGGCTGATGCAACCTTTTTGGGTCATGCGGTCTGACCCATGAATGACAAAGTGCCAAGGTGGAGGGGCCTGGACATTAACACTACGGACAACCACACCAGTGCTGGACCACCTGGTTTCTTTGGTTTAATCTTCGATGATTTTGTCTCTTAAAGCCGCACACCTAATCCTAAGCAATTCAGAGAGTCATTCATTCAGCAAAAGAAGACCTGCCTATGTCAGACCTGGGGAGCCACGTGTTTTCACACCAAAATATCTCCTTAGGCTTAGTCCGTCTGACTCCTCACCATGTCTCCCATCTATCCCACTGGGCCCCCATTTGCACCAGGGCCCTCGTTGCTGCCTGAATCGGGGTGACCAGCTTCTCTGGCCTCCCCATCTCTTCTCTTGGGTCAATTCTATTCACAGTATAGAGAGACCTTTCCCAAGCACAAGCCTGCCTCTCTCCACTCTGCTCCTAACTCCACGGCTTCCAAACACCACCAGGGTCAAGTTGAAACTCCTCAGCCTTTCTCTCCGGGGCTGTCACTCTTTGGCCCTTGCCCACTGCAAGCATGCCCCTTGCCCTCTGGCCTCCCAGCCCACATGCTCGTCCCTCTGAGCTGGGCCTTTCTCAGCAAGCCTGCTCATGCGTGCCGCCTGGACCCAGTGCACACTGCCCCTCCCGTGGAGTTTCCTTCTTCCATGCCTCAAGTCCCAGTTCTCCCCGCATTCACTCCACCCCGAGGACCTGCCTCATGTTCTCAACTATGGCAAGTGCTTTCACAGCAGCAGCCCGGGGGTAAGTCCCCTTCTTGTCCCCATTTTACAGACAAGGAAACTGAGACCCAAAGCAGGAAAGCAAATGGCCCAGGTGATGCCTGATGGACTCTTGGAACTGAGCCAAGCCTCTGGCTTCTTCCTCACCTCCGTCAAGCACCATGGGGTGTAGACAACCGGGGTTCTGACCTCAACTGAGACACTTTTCATTATCATTGGCTATAGTGGAGACCGCCGGCTGTCCACCAAAATCCATCCATCTGCTCCTCCATAGTAACTGAGGTATCGAAGCCCCATTTCCCAGCCCTCCTTGCCGCTAAATATGGTCATGTGATTACACTCTTGGCAAGAGCATTTGCTCCCCAAGGTTGGGACATGGGAGTGTCCTTGACCAGCTTGATCTGCAGTCAAAGATAAAAAAGAAGACAGAAAGCCGACTTGGATTTCGAGCAGCCATCTTCGCCCCTGAGGCTGGGGTCCTGAGCAGCAGAGCAGCGGGGAGGAAGCAACGTGGGTTGAAACGACTACGTGGAACTAGAAATCTTTTCTATTCTCTGAGCTGCTTTTTAAGTTTTGTGGTTTTTTTTGTTACCGTCGCTAACACTTAAACATCTCCATGAGCAAGGTGTTGTCCTACGTACATGAAGTACAGCAACTCGATACGTTGCGAGCTATCTGGCGGTGGGCAGTGGCTTCACCTCCATGAGCCTCAGCTCCCTCGTCGCCGTCCGCTCCCCTGGACTCGTGGGCAGCAGTCGGATTCCTGCGACTCAGGGGACACACTGTGAGGCAGCGCTGGGCGACCCAACAGACAGATGGCTCTCTGGCTTGCAGGAGGCGTGAATTTGACTCTGATGGGAAGAAGAGGAAACAGAGGAGAGAAGGTAAAGGATTGCTATTTCAAAAATAGCTGTGGGAGCCGGCACCGTGGCTCAATAGGCTAATCCTCCACCTTGCGGCACCGGCACACCGGGTTCTAATCCCAGTCGGGGTGCTGGATTCTGTCCTGGTTGCCCCTCTTCCAGGCCAGCTCTCTGCTGTGGCCAGGGAGTGCAGTGGAGGATGGCCCAAGTGCTTGGGCCCTGCACCCCATGGGAGACCAGGAGAAGCACCTGGCTCCTGCCATCGGATCAGTGCAGTGCACCGGCCGCGGCAGCCATTGGAGGGTGAACCAACGGCAAAGGAAGACCTTTCTCTCTGTCTCTCTCTCTCACTGTCCACTCTGCCTGTCAAAAATAAAATTAATAATAATAAACAAAAAACAAAATAGCCATGGGAAACACGTCTTGGGCTTCCTTGCACTACTTTTGCAATTAGTCTTATTTTGAGCTGCGTGTAAGGGAACAGGTAAGCTTACTCAAACTACATGAGCTCTGTGTGGGGGAGGAGCAGCTCCCGAAAGGCAGTGTGGGGAGACCTCGCCCCAGGAGAAGGGTGGCTGACTCCTGGGAGGCCCAGCCAGCGTCTGTGGCCCCCTGCCCCAGGGTCTTCCTTCGCAGGCCAAAGAGTCCTGGACTCCAGCCCCGTGCGTGGGACGTGGTTGACGTCACCCCTTCCTTGGACGTGTCCACAGCTACTGCTCCTCAGCACTCACAGTACCGAAAGGGAAACGGCTGTTGCTCACAGCGCACTGCCTGCTTGCCAGGCTCTGTGTTGAGCCCATGCCATCCACGAGCTCATTTAGTCCCGTCAGTTGGCTGTGTAGGCATCTGAGTGTATTTTGAATTAGAAAGATAAACAAGAGGGGTCAGCATCGTGTCATAGTGGGTTAGGCCACTGCCTGCCGCACTGGCATCCCATATGGGCACTGATTTGAGTCCTGGCTGCTCCATTTCTGATCCTGCTCTCTGCTGTGGCCTGGAAAAGCGGCAGAAGATGGCTCAAGTGCTTGGACCCCTACACTGGTGTGGGAGACCCAGAGGAAGCTCCTGGCTCCTGGCTTCAGATCAGTGCAGCTCCAGCTGTTGAGGCCATCTGGGGAGTGAACCAGCAGATGGAAGACCTCTCTCTTTCTCTCTGCCCCTGCCTCTCTGTAACTCTGCCTTTCAAATAAATAAATCTTAAAGAGAGAGAGGAAGGGAGGAAGGGAGGAAGGGAGGAAGAGAGGAAGGAAGAGAGAGAAGCAAGAATAGACTTGCTCTCAGAGCAGAGCCTGGGCAGAGGCCGCAGCCCGCAAGGGCGTCTGGCTGTGCCCGAGGAGACCACACCACCCCTGTCCTGAGCATAAACCCAGAAGCTCTTAAGGGAACAAATAGATTTGACGACATGAAAATCTACAACCTCTGAAGGCCAAAAGATACTGTGTGTAAAGGCAGATGACCAGCAACAGATGGGGAGAGAGCCTCTGAACATTCACACAACAGAGTTTGCTGGGTCCAATATATAAAGAGCTCTTACAAACTATTAAGATGACAAACCTCCATAGAGACTAGGAGAAAGATACGAACACCTCATTCACAGGAGAAGACAAACAAAATAGCCATGGGAAACACGTCTTGGGCTTCCTTGCACTACTTTTGCAATTAGTCTTATTTTGAGCTGCGTGTAAGGGAACAGGTAAGCTTACTCAAACTACATGAGCTCTGTGTGGGGGAGGAGCAGCTCCCGAAAGGAGCTGTGTTCAGTGACTTTTTTTCTCCATTCAGGGAGGTCACAATTTGAGCAAACATTGCAGCGTGCAGAGTTGTCGGGGTGTGGGCCAGCAGGCTCTCATACTCCGTGTGGGCAGGAAGGGTAATGAGGCCAATTAGGGAACTCCTTGACTGTGGCTATCTCAGTTTTACTGACTTGTTTTTTCTGAGCTAGTCATTCCCGTTCTAGGAATTCATTCACAGAGATGTTCCCATAGTGGTCAGGGTAAATACATAAGGATACTCCGGATACCATCGTCTGTAACAGTGACATTTGGGAAACTAAGTTTCCACCAAGAGGAAATGGTTAACTACTATAAACAATGCAGTGGTTTTTTTTTTTTTTTTTTTTTTTTTTTTTTTTTTTTTTTACAGGCAGAGTGGACAGTGAGAGAGAGAGACAGAGAGAAAGGTCTTCCTTTGCCGTTGGTTCACCCTCCAATGGCCGCCGCGGCCGGCGCGCTGCGGCCGGCGCACCGCGCTCGTCCAATGGCAGGAGCCAGGAGCTAGGTGCTTTTCCTGGTCTCCCCATGGGGTGCAGGGCCCAAGCACTTGGGCCATCCTCCACTGCACTCCTGGGCCACAGCAGAGGGCTGGCCTGGAAGAGGGGCAACTGGGACAGAATCCGGTGCCCCGACCGGGACTAGAACCCGGTGTGCCGGCGCCGCAAGGCGGAGGATTAGCCTGTTGAGCCACGGCGCCGGCCACAATGCAGTGTTTAAGAATGAAGTAGAGGGGCTGGCACTGTGGCCTATCCAGTAAAGCCGCTGCCCGCAGTGCCGGCACCCCACATGGGCGCCAGTTCAAATTCCGGATGCTTTTTTCTGATCCAGCTCCCTGCTGGTGCACTTGGGAAAGCAGTGAAAGATGGCCCAAGCCCTTAGATTTCCGCTGCCCACGTGGGAGACCTAGACAGAGTTCCAGGTTCCTGGCTCCTGCCTGTCCCTAGCCCAACCCCAGCCATTGCGGCCATCTGGGGAGTGAACCAGCAGATAGAAGATCTCTCTTCTCTCTCTCTCTCTCTCTCTCTCTCTCTCTCTCTCTCTCTCTCTCCTTCTCTCTCTATAACACTGACTTTCAAAGAAATAAATCTAAAACAAAAAGAATGAAGTAGTACCACATTTACTGATATGGGATGATTTTTAAAATATATTAAGGGAGAAAATTCAGTAATATGAAACATTATGACTATCTTTACTTAAAAAAGAGATGTGTGTTAGGAACCTGTATGTAACATAGATGTAATAATTATATACATTATATGCAAGTAAGGAAAACTTGGGAGTCTCTGCTATTTTTTACTATATATTTTCCAAATTGTTTAGCCTCAAGCATATATGCTTTTTGACTAAAAACATGTGTTAATGTAAAAATAAAACCTCAAGCAATGACTGGCTCATTTCCTCCACTGGGCCTGCGTTGGCTGGGGGGTACAAAGGGAGGGTCCTGCTCTCTGGGAGTGCCCATTATGGCAAAGCCCAACCTGGGCTGCTCGCTAGGAAGAGGCGCAGGGATGAGCCCCTTGGGAGGCCCCCATCAGGAGCTTTCTGCCTGCTCACTCCTCTGCTCCAAGATGTCCACAATCCCCACACCGTCCACATAAGAGTGGCGGTCCCCAGGAGCCCCGAGCGCTCACTGCATCCATCCTCCCTGCCGGCTGTGCGGTGGTGAATAGGTCGTTTAACCTGCCTGAGCCTCGGCTGCCTAGAATGGGCACAATAGCTGTGCCCACCTCATGGAGTGGCTGTGAGCCCTGAAGAGGCAGGTGCATCAAGCCTTCTGCCGGCGTGTGTCCCCGCCGTGCTGGGGAAGCCTCGTGGTTCCCTCGGCCCAGCCTTGCTGCCTCCCAGTCCTATGACGTAGGGAGGCCAGGGAATGGGGTCCTCCTGGCATGAGGCTTGAAGAGATCAGGGTCACAGGGCCTGGAATCAGAGCTCAACCTGCAGCTCCAGGCGCTCTTTCGGCCTCAGCTCCAGCACCTCTGGTACCTGCGGTGTCCCCTCTGGAGTGGAAGGGGGTGAGGGTGAACAGGCTCTGGCTCAGAGCCTCACACTCGGCTGGGAAGACCCCCACCCACCCTGACACGTGACAAAATAAGCCATCCACGGGTGGCAAAGGCCCTGGGGAGGACGCGCAGGCAAAGGCCCAGAGACAGACAGCAGGCACAGCAGAGCCTCCGCAGCCCGGGGGCTGGAGCTGAGGCAGGGGAGGCCCTGGAGGTGACTGGGACAAGGCCTCCCCGCCTCACAGGCTCGTGTTCCCCAGCAGTGCCCATTGGAGCAGTTCACAGGACGGCCCCTGGGTCACCTTGGCTCATGCTCACGAGACACCTGTGCTGCCTCCACCTGCCAGACTGAGCCCTGAGGAGCTTCCTTTGTTTGTCCTGTCTCAGGGTACCCGCTGGGCCTTGGGCCTTTGGTCTGGACTCCCAGCTGACCCCGCCCACCGCCCATCCCACCGCCTCTCAGGCCTTCTCAGCAGTTCCTCTGGTTGCATGCACCACGCCAGCCAGATCTCAAGTCCCAAAGCATGGGCAGTTCTCCTCTCCCCAGGTCAGGTGCAGAGTGGAGGCCGTGAACACACCCACCCCAGCCAAGTAGCACTGCACCCTTTGCAAAGGAGCTCTCAGAAGCCCAGGGTCATCCAGATCCTTGCGTGTACACTTCTGATCCTGGGGTTGTTCTCCCCATTGTATGGGAGGAGAAACTGAGGCCCAAGGAGCCCCAGTGACTTCCCCGCATGTCAGTCCCCGAGCGGCAGAACAGAGCCGGGCCGCTGCTCTTGTTCCTCTGGGGCTCAGGTCCTCAGCCAGACCCAGCCGGGGAAGGGAGGGTCCCTGGCGAGAGCAAGGTGGGCATGATCACCCCACTACTTACAAGGGCGTGACTTGCAGTCATTTGCTGTTTGCGCTCCAGTTTTCTGACCTCTGCAATGGGGAGACGTACCCAGCGGTGCTTTTTGCCGGGCTGGGTGATGAGGAAGGGAGAGGCTGGGAGAGGAAGAGCGCCTGCTGGGTACTGCCCGTGAGCTCCCACCATGGCTGCACCCAGCAGGCGCTCGGCCAGGACCGACCTGGTCCTGCAGTCGGGCGTAAGCCTGACCCAGCACATCCAGCAGCAGCAGGGTGACGAGAAGAGTTAGGCGGGGTGGATTAAGGAATTCAAGGGGATTACTCAGTAATCAGCTAAACCTCTTAAGCTCCCTGGGAAAAGACGACGAGCAGAAGGCTCATTAATTCACCCGACAAATATCTGCTGAACGCTGAGCCAAGCTGGCATGACAGCGACCCTGGTGACAGCAGTGCTCCATTTCTGAGAATCTCCCGCGGACCAGCCACTAGCCAGCTGCCCAACGGTGGGGCTGAGGTCCCTTTGCAAGCTCTTTTGGTTCTGTAACAGGGAAGGTGTTCCTGGGGTCGGAGACTCAGCAGGCAAATGTGACCCCCAGAGCATGCATGCAAAGAGGCACCTGCCGCTGGGACTTGGATGACACCACTCAGCCCGATCCACACCCCGGGGCAGGGGGCGATGCTGCTGTGTGCCGCCCAGAGCCCCCTTCCCTGGGGTCAGTGCCCGCATGGCCGGGGGCCGACAGCCTTCCCCGCAGCACTCCCAGGGGTGGGCTCAGCTGGGAGAGCTGCTCAGCCCAGTCCCACCCTGTGCTCTCAGCAGCCCACATCCCGTGACTGACGGGCA
This sequence comes from Sylvilagus floridanus, assembly GCA_949820135.1. NCBI lineage: Eukaryota > Metazoa > Chordata > Mammalia > Lagomorpha > Leporidae > Sylvilagus > Sylvilagus floridanus. Next base: position 31,638,923 of record OX463225.1, read on the forward strand.
GGTGTCTAATGGGGTCTGAAGAGCCCTTTCGGGGCCAGCTGAGGCACTGGCTGGGTCTGATTTGTGGATTCTACTTTGCTGCCTCCCTTTCACAGGTGTGGATCCCCAGTGCCCCAAGAGGCCTCCTGCAAGCTGGACGCGTCTCACAGTGCTTCTGGGGGACCCAACTTGCCAGAGTGGCACTTTTTTTGGGTAAAGATTTATTTATTTAGGTGTTCCCTAAAAGTGTCCCCATGACAAACACACGCTCCCTGCCCTGCCCGACTGCCCAGCAGCTCGGCGAGGGCACTGTCATCGGCACCCCTGTTTTACAGATGAAATTCACAGATGTTACACTTTCCTGGGGAAAAAAATCCAAGTTGGTGATAAAACCCAGTCAACCAAAAGGTGATTCAAAATAAAGAACGTCAGCCTGCGAAATGTCCGGATGAACCGGAAACCGTTATAAGATGGAGAACTGTCTCGTCTGGGCCCCCACTCAGTTCCTAACCGCACCCACCAGACCCAGGCCAAGTATGAGGCTAAAAACCACAAGACAAAGGGGCAGCAGGTGGCCTCAGGAGGGTGGCTGGGGAGAGAGGGGAAAGAGAGTGAGAGAGAGAGCGAGCTGCCAGTCCTGTTGGAAACTCAGGAAGCTGGTGTGGCTGCCTTAGGACAACCAAGACAGGGATGGTGAGGAGACTCAACTCGAGGGCTGCTTCCAGAACCAGATTCTGTGTCCAAGGCCTCGACAGTCTCTCCTCCCCTCCAGTTGTGTGTGTGTGTGTGTGTGTGTGGGCAGGTCAGAATCCTCTAGAACGTCAAGGAACTGGGGATCCAAGCGGTGGGCCTCCTGGCTGCTGTCCAACTCAGCAGCTGGGTTCCTTCCTCTGCCCTCTCTCCCACCCCCTCCAAGGGCAGGTGTCAGATTTTCAGTGCGATCGTTCCATACGGCAGGCCTTCCAGGGTTTAACAATTGCTTGGCAACCTACCCCTGACTTGGCTCCTCACTTGTTACGAGGCTTAATGCTTTGTAAAGTAGGAGCGCGGGGATATTAGCCCCATTTCATGGATAGGAAAACTGAGGCTCAGAGAAAAGGTACTCAAGGCAGTGTGTAACCTAGGGTCAAGGCTTCCTACTCCAACGCAGCCTCTTGGCTTCTGCCTCCAGCCTGGGGTCCTGGGCAGAGCAGGAGCAAACACTGACCTCGCTGAGCCCTGAGCTCAGGCCAGTCCCTCCCCAGAAGACTTTCTTCCTTGCTCCCTCCATGCTGCCCCGGGAGGTCCCCTGGGCTTGGAGGAGACCCTTATTTGTCTGCCTGTCCTGGTAGCACCAGCGCTGCACAGTGCATTCTGGGAGAACCCTCAGGCTGGTGAAGCCCCATCCATGAACACAGCCTGGGGCCAGAGTACAGGCCAAGCTCGGGGGACGGAGGGTCTCGGCGGCTGTCCCTGTCCACCGTCTGGAATCTGCTCTCACCTAGAGAACGCCTGCTGCCCGTGCCGGCGCAGTCCACGGCGCCTCTGACCCAGCGTCCCCCTGCTTCCAGCTCTGCTCCCCCACCCCTGGAAGGACCTTTCCAGGGACAGCCAACAGCCAACAGCCAAGGGTGGCCAGGGACTTGTGCCGGTGACCAGGACTGTAAGGTCGAATGCTCCCGGCCCAGGCCAGCTGCACCTCCCCCACTATGGAGTGAGGACCACGATTTCCTCACAGCATTGTCGCAAAACCTCTAGACCTTTCTTGTCCCTTCTAGACACTGTGTGCCTTCCTCGAGCACTCCCTGGATTTCTCCCTCCCCTGCCTTTAAACAGGTTCTTCTCCAACCTCTAAAAACGCCATTAGGGGCCGCAGCTGTGGCTGTGGCGTAATGGGTAAAGCCACCACCTGCAGTGCCGGCATCTCATATAGGTGCCAGTTCAAGTCCCTGCTGCCCTACTCTGATCCAGCTCTCTGCTGTGGCCTGGCAGAGCAGTAGAAGATGGCCCAAGTCCTTGGGCACCTGCACCTGCCTGAGAGACCCGGAAGAAGCTCCTGGCTCCTGGCTTCGGATTGGCGCAGCTCTGGCTGTTGCAGCCATTTGAGGAGTAACCAGCAGATGGAAGACCTCTCTCTGCCTTTGCCTGTCTGTAACTCTGCCTTTCAAATAAATAAATAAAACACCTATCTTCCTTCAAGGCTCTGTCTCTCCCATCATATGTCACTGCGTTCCCGAAGCCTGCCGGGAGCTCCACCCTGGTCAGCTGGAATAGTGCCCTCCTCCGGGTGGCTTCCTACCTCTTTCCTAGGCCTCCTCATTCTCTTGTTTGTTCCAAGATTGGTTTATCCCCAGGTCTGTTGCCCTCCTGCTGCCACCTGTGCTGTGTGAAGCCATGAGGGCCTGCACCTGGTTGGCCCAGAGCTGGGGATAAGGCTTGCGCTGATTTGTAGAGCCACCGCCACTGTCACCGGGTGTCTGGCATCAGCCCCACCCGAGGACTGGCTGGCTCTGAGGACACAGCCTGGGATCTGAATCTGGGGCTGGCGTTGGGATGCGGGCATCCCACACAGGAGCAGCAGTTTGAATCCTGGCTGCTCCACTTCCAATCCAGCTCCCTGCTAATGAGCCTGGGAAGGTGACTGAAGATGGCCCAAGATCTTGGTTCCATGCCATCCACATGGGAGACCAGAGCAGAGTACTAGGCTCCTGGCTTTGGTCCAGCCCAGCCAGGGCTGTTGCAGACATTTGGATAGTGAACCAACAGATGGAAAATCTCTGTCTCTTCCCCTCTTTCTGTCGCTCTGCCTGTCAAAAAAAAAATTTTTTTTTTTGACAGGCAGAGTGGACAGTGAGAGAGAGACAGACAGAGAAAGGTCTTCTTTTGCCGTTGGTTCACCCTCCAATGGACGCCGCAGCCAATGCACTGCGGCCAGCGCACTGCGCTGATCCGAAGGCAGGAGCCAGGTGCTTCTTCTGGTCTCCCATGGGGTGCAGGGCCCAAGCACTTGGGCCATCCTCCACTGCACTCCCAAACAAATCTTAAAAGACGAGAGAGAGAGAGAGAGAGAGAGAGAGAGAGAGAGAGAGAGAAGGAAGAGAAAAAATCTGAATGCATTGTGTCTTGCACAAAGAGCCAGGGTCTGCATCTCAGGTACCCCCAACTCCTCTCTGGCATTGGGGCCAGGTCTCCCACCCTAGGGAGCCCCGCAGTCTAGCGGGTTGGGTTGCCACCCGGCAGCAGCCTGTGCCTTCCAGAATATCACAGTTGCAAAACTCAGAAGAGATTTTCGAAATGAACCGTCGGTTTCTTCTCCTGGGTGCCGCTGGGGACTGTGACCCCCTCGCACTGTAGTCGGGGGTTGGAGCGATAAGGAAATGAAACACAAGGCTGTAAAGTGACCCAGTTTATTTTGGTTTCGTTGGCCAGGCGGGGCGGCGTTGCTGCACGCTGCAGAGCTGGGCCCGCCCCCGGCGAGGGTAGGCGCTCTTTGCAAGCGAGCTCCGGGGACCGATCCAGCAGGAGGGTCATCAGGCAGAGGCCCGGAATGGCTCAGATAGGGGAGTGGGGCGAGTCCCAGAGCTGGTCCAGACTCCTTCACCGACGGCGGCGGCGCGGGTCCGAGATGTGAGTCCGCGCCGCCGCCCGCAGGGGCACCCTCACGGAGGGTGCCAGCGGGCCCCGCCGCGGCGCCGAGTCCCGCGGGCACCCGGGCAGGGCTTAGGGACCGGCCGCGCTCAGCAGCTCACCGGGCCGGCGGGCGGCGCCGCCCCCAAGTCCGAGAAGCAGTCGAACTCGCTCTGGCCCAGGAAGAGCTCGGGCAGCTCACGCACGCGGTGCAGCCCGAGCTCCAGCTCCAGCGACGTCAGCGCCTCCTCGTCGATGAGCTCCGCGTCCATGCCTCCCAGGGCGTGCGCGGGCAGTGGCGGGGCCCCGGCCCCGGGCGCCGGCTGCAGCCCGGGGGCGCCTCCCGGGACGCCGGGGGGCGCGGGGCCGCGGCCTGGGTACAGCGCCGCCACCTGGTGCAGGTGCGGGCCGCCGGCGGCCGGAGGCGGCCCGGCCGGAAAGGGCTGGAGGGAGTGCGCCGGCCCGAAGGCCCCGTACGCCAGGGCCCCGGGCGGGGGCGGCGGCGGTCCCAGCGGAGCCCCCCGCGGCCGCAGCCCGCTGTCCAAGCCCGGGCCCGCGTAAGGCTGCAGAGTCCGGAGCGTGTAGGCGCCGTGGGCGGGCGCGGCGGGCTGTGGTTTCGGCACCAGGCGGTAGCCCTCGGCGAGCATCAGGTGGTCGGCCATGGTGGAGGGCGGAGGATCAGCGCGGGCGCCCCCCGGCCCCGGCCAGCTGCTCCTCTGCGGCGAGATAGTCGGGCCCGGTGCAGTCTCTGCAGTTCAGCCGCGCGAAGGAAAACGGAACCCGACCGGTGTCCCTGTCTGGCCCTGGACACTCCGAGCTCCGCCCTCCTGCGAACCCCGCGGCCGCGGCTCGGCGCAGCAAGCGCACAGCACAGACACCCAGGTCGGACTCAAGACCTCCGCGCAGCTTCTCAGAGCTTGGCCACCTCTTATACCAAGAGGCGGGGTCATCCCACCCCCTGGCTCTCATTGGCTGGATCAGAGATTTCTGGGCGGGCCGTGCGCCGTACTGTAGGTCTCGGCCCCGCCCCTGGCAGGAGCCCTGCCCCTTAGGCTCCAGGCCCCGCCCCAGACAATGCGTGCCTCCTTGGGGCGGGGTGTGAGGGACCTTCGAGGGGCTCCGACGCAAGGCTGGGTCATCGCCGGCACTGGACTGACCAGAAGGTGGGGTGAGAGGGCCAGAAGCTTAAGGGTCCCAGAGCTGCAGGATCATAGGCCCACTCAACCTCGTAATTCTCCAGATCCAGACTCAGATGTGGAAGTTTCTTGGAATTACACAGCAGCGCCGTGGTGGAGCTAGACTGGAACCCAGACCTCGTGAGGGCCACATCAACGAGGCGCAGGCACCCAGGCAGCGCAGGGTCCCTGTACCCCCGAGGGAACCGGTGAGCCCTCCTCTGGCTTCCCGCTGCGCTTGGGCTGTCGAAGCATGTACCAAGTTGTTATTAAAAGTAATTTATGGGCATGGCTCCTGGAGGACTTGTTCATCTTATCCTCAGCACTTGGCCCAGAGCCTGGCCCCCAGCAGGCTTTTAGGCAAAGCTGAGTGAACGAACAAGCGTGGACTGCACCCCATTCACGGGAACTGCGGCTTCTTCATGGGTCCAAGGAGGCAGCAGCGGCAGCACCTGCCCGGCTGAGGTGTTGTGAGGGTGAGATCGGGGCTGTGAGTGCCATGCCCACTGTAGTGCCGGGCACCTGGTGGGTGCCCACAAGTGTCTTTCCAATGAAGACCGGACTTTTGTTCTGTCCTGGAGGACCTCCCCCATGGGACATTTCACACCTTCCTTTAATAGCAACAAAAGTTTGGCTTTGTAGAGTGCCTTATACTCTGCAAGCATGGATTATCAGTCCCATTTCACAGATAAGAAGACTGAGGCCCGCCACGAGAAGGCGGCTGTGCAGGGTCAGAGGCCGCGAGTTGGCGTGTGAGGGCCATGTGCTTTCCGAGCCCTCCAACCTTGCCCTCCACCACCTGCCATCCTTTCCCTCCCTTCTCCAGCCTCCTCCCCTGTCGTGGCCTTGGAACTTGCTGGAACTGGGGTTTATCTATTTGGTGGAGAGGGGAGAACACTGGAGTGAGAGGCCAGGGGCTGAGTTCCAGTGCTGTCTCACCCCGGCAGGCGTGTGACTGTGGGGTGTTGGGCGGGGTTTCTCCTGATTCCACAGGGTCTCAGCTTCCTGCTCCGTGAAAGTGAGACAGTGACCCCTGCCCAGCCACCCTGAGAGCTCGGGGCAAGGTCACAGAGGACCACAGGTGGGAAAGTCACAGATGACTGTGGGGTGTAAAAGCTGCGCACTGGGGCTGACTCCCCTGTGTCTGTAATTAAGGCCCCGCCCAGAAATCCCTCACCTCGCCTGCATGTCAGACTTGCCCTAATGTCAGACTCGCCTGCATTGGGGCTTGAAAACACAGAATCCTTGTTCAGACTCTCGGGGGTATTTTTGAATCATCAAAATCTGTGTTTTTATTTATCTATTTCTTATAAAATAAAGTTATAATTCTATTTCCACAAATTTGTTCTTTTTTTAGAATTTATTTTCATTTTATTTATAAGACACACACATATACAGAGGGGGGTCTTCCATCCACTGGTTTGCTCCCTAAATGGCCACAACGGCTGGGGCTGGGCCGGTCTGAAGCCAGGAGCCTAGAACTCAATCCAGATCTCCCACGTGGGTGGCGGGGACCCAAGTACTTGAGCCATCACCCGCTGCCACCCAGGGGGGCTTTAGCAGGAAGCTGGAACCAGGAACAGAGCCGGGACTTGAACCCAGGTGCTCTGATGTGGGATTTGGGCAACCGAAGTGGCATCCTAACCTCTGCACCAAAAGCACATCCCAAATCTGAATTTTTAAAGGTCATTCTGTCATTCTTACATAGTAGGTCCAAGGACACCAGCTCCATCACCAGATTCCCTTCACACAAAGAGAGAGAGAGAGAGAGGGAGAGAGAGAATGTTTTGAAAGTTCTTTAATTTAGTCAATAAGTATTTATTAAGCACCTATTATTTGCCAGGTATTGATTTAGTTGGTTTTGAACTTTCAAAGGCATGCATTTCTCCGAGAATCTAATGAATGTTACAGACACCAAGGTCAAAAACTACAGGTTGAGAATCCCTTGCCCAGAGAGCTTTGGATCCGAGTGTTTCAGATCTCAGATTTTGGAATCTGTGCATGTTCACGATGAAATATCTTGGGGATGAGACTCAAGTCAAAATACAGAGTTTGTTTATGATTCATATCCGCCTTATACACGTAGCCTGGAGGTAATTTTATAATTTTGTGAATGAAACAGTTTCACAGTGTGTAATCTTCCCCTTGTGGCCTCAGGGCAGCGCCCCCAAAATTGCAGATTTAGGAGCATTTCAGATGGCCGCGTCAAGGGTTCTCAAGCTGGACCGCAGATAAACGCAGTGCACTGACAGATCTGGCAAGGAGGAGTGCTCCACCGACTGCTCAGGCCTCCGCGGAGCCTGGTAGGATCTTGAGAATGAAACAGTGCATAGCGAGGGTCCCCGTGTTGGAAATGATGGGCGCCGTGGGAAGAAGGACAAATGGAGTCGGAGGGACTGGGGCTGTGGGCTGTGGGGTTGCGCGGGATGGGCTGCGTGAGCCTCACTGAGACCTTAAGGACCAAAGCGAGAGGGCGTTGGCCATGTGGTGTCCGGGTTGGTGGGGTCCAAGCAGGGAGAGCCTGGAGCAGCGCACACGAGGCCGCAGCAAGGACGGAGGCTCCTCATTAGAGATGCACGGTCCTTCCAAGGCAGCAGGACAGCGCTGACAGTGGCGGACTAAGTCTTTGATGAGTGAACAAATCCAGCACAGAACAAGCTATGATCCTTTGATGGAAGAGGAAACTGAGGCCCAGAAACTGGCTGGCCCTTGCGGGGTGGGTGTGTACGTGTGTGGGGGTTGGGATGGGCAGAGAGGCTTGCAGCCCTCAGAACACAGCCCTCTCTGCTGGGGTGGGCTGCATTCACCCTGAGCCACACCCTTGCGTGCAGGACTTCACGGGGCTGGAGAGCCCTTCGCCCATGTGGTCACCAAGCGATGCAAGGAACTGGGGGTCCTGGGGTCATTATGTGCTGCCAAGTGGGGGTACAATCCTTTTCTCTCCTCCCTGTGTCCAGAGTTGCAGAGACGAGAGAGAGAGAGAGAGAGAGAGAGAGAGAGGATCTTCCACTTGCAGGTTCACTCCTCAGATGGCCACAATGGCAGGAACTGGACCAATCCAAAGCCAGGAGCCAGGAGCTTCCTCCGGGTTTCCCATACAGGTGCAGGGTCCCAAGCACTTGGTCCATCTTCCGCTGCTTTCCCAAGTGCACCAGCAGGGAGCTGGATCATAAGTGGAGCAGCCGGGGCTTGGACTGGTACCCATATGGGATGCTGGCGCTGCAGGCTTTGGCTTTATTCACTATGCCAGAGTGTGGAGCTGTGGGTTTTACTCTTGCAGACAGCCCCGTTTTTAGCACTCAATGGGGGACAAGGCTCAAACAGCATTCAGCCAGTACTGTGCATGACCTGACATGGGGGTGCTCGGGGGCGGTGCCTGGGGAGGACTTCACTCTAGAACCTCTGAGCTGGCTCCCTGGTCCCTGGTTGAGCCTCCTCTCCCCCTATCCAAGCCACTTGGCAGCCTCTGTGACACTGAGGCCCAGACGGACTGAGAGATTCCATCCAACTCAGAGAGATTCCATCCCTTTTGCTGCTTTTTCTCTAGGTTGCAGACGGAAGGAGACGTTTCTACCACACCCCCTAAGGGTTGTGTCCCCCAAGAGATCCTGGCCAGTGGTCTGCTCTGTCGCCGCTTGATGCCCAGATGACAAGACCGAGGCACTGCCCCTGATGCTCACTGCAACAAAGGCTTTGGATAACAGGTTCTGGGCATCTGGCATGGACCAGAGCACCAGATACGGGCTGCGTGCTGTGCAGGTGTTCCCATACTCAACACTTCCAATAAACCTGGGACTGCTTATTACAGCTTCCCCAGCCCCCAAACTCCTAGTCCGAACTCTGCAATCCGAAATGCTTCCGGCCGCAAGCATCTCAGGTCAGGGACATTTCCATTCCACGGAGGATGGGAGGGGCTTGTCCAGGGTCACACAGCAGCGATGGAGGAGAGGAGTGTGGCAGCCTCCCGTGGCCGCTCTCCTCTTTGCCACAGGACCGGGAAGCTCCTGGCCCCGCGGCTCCACTGCTCCCCTGCTCCCCAGGGTGCTTGGCCAAGCCCTTCACCTCCTGCAGGTCTTTGTTCAAATATTCCCTTCCCTATCCTAACCGTGATGCTCCTGCTGTCAGTTCCCATCTCCCTGAGCTGCGGGACGGACCCAGTGACTCACTTCCAACAAACAGAAGAGGGTGAACAGGTGGTGTCACTGCCCAGACCAGGTCCTAAGAGGGGTTGTGAGTTCCTCCTGGCTCGCTCTCTCTCTCTCTCTCTCTCTCTCACCACTTGTTCTGGGGTGGGGGTGGGGGGAAGTTGGCTGCCATGCTGTGAGAATACTCAAGCAGTCCTGCATGGAGGACATAGGGCCTCCCTCAACAGCTGTGTGTGGGCGCCATCTTGGAAGCGGAGGGTCCAGCCCCGGTCAAGCTTCTGGATGACTGCAGCCCGGGCCAGCATCTTGTTTGCAACCCCGAGGGAGACCCTGTGCCAGGACGCCAGAGCCAGGCTCTTCCTGCATTCCTGACCCACAGAGACTGAGATGAGAAATGTTTGTGATTGGAAGCGGCTGAGTGTTGGGTAACTAGTTACACTGATAACTAGTACACGAGTACAGCAACTGTCTCTTCCATTGCCCAGATGGTCCTGACTTTGCTCTACTTTTAATTTTTTTTTTTCTGAGCACTTATCTTCTAACATGCCAAGCAATCCATGTCTTTATTATGTGGAATTGTTAATCTCCGCACCCCACCCTGGGGTGTTAGCTCCCCAGGGGCTCTGTCCTTTGGGCGTCCAGGGTAGCACCTGCCACATGCTGTCTTTCCCTGCATAGGAGCTACTAGCAGTTAAGGAGATCCTGATTTCGGAAAGGTTAGAATGTGAAAAAGAATTTGTGGCTCTTAGAATCAGTAAAGTGTGACTGAGGCGCCCTACGCATTGGCCTGTGGAGCAGCACACACTGGTCTTGTAATGTGCCCAGCCCCGAATCCGATACATTCCTGGATGAGGAGCTGTGGGCGCCAGAGGCTGGGTAGGGCTTCCTGGCAAGCTCTTTAAAAATCAGGCAGAGAGCCGACGCTGTGGCACAGCAAGTAAAGCCGCCGCCTGCTGTGCCAGCATCCCATGTGGGCAACCTTTTGAATCCTGGCTGCTTTCACCTCCCATCCAGTTTCCTGCTATGGCCTGGGAAAGCAGTGGAAGCTGGCCCAAGTGCTTGGGCGCCTGCACCCATGTGGGAGACCAGGAAGAAGCTCCTGGCTCCTGGCTTCAACCTGGCCTGGCCCTGACTGGTGCAGCCAATGGGGAGTGAACCAGTGAATGGAAGATCTGTCTCTCCCTCTCTCCCTCTCTCCCTCTCTCCCTCTCTCCCTCTCTCCCTCTCTCCCTCTCTCCCCTCCCCCCTCTCTCCCTCTCTCCCTCTCTCCCCTCCCCCCTCCCTCTCTCCTCTCCCCCCTCTCTTTCTCTCTTTCTCTCTCCCTCTCTCCCTCTCCCCCTGCCTCTCCATCCCTGTAACTCTGGCTTTTAAATAAATAAGTCTTAAAAAAAAAAACCAGGTGGAATGACCCAGAATAGGCAAATCCAGAGAGACAGAACAACACAGACTGGCTGTTGCCAGGGCCTGGAGGGAGGGGAGAATGGGGAGCAAGTGTGTAATGGGGAGCAGGGCTCCTTTTGGGGTGATACAGATGTTTTCAAACTAGATAGAGTTAGCGGCCGCACAGCTTGGTGAAGGTAGGAGATGTCACTGAGTCACCTAATTAAAAATGGAACATTTTATATTATGTAAATTCCACCTTGATTGAAAAAAACAACAAAGTACTCATTGTTGTGCTTTCCTCATTTACTGCCAGGAATGAGGATGTGACGTCTAGAGGAGCAGCCGCCATGTTTTCAGTATGAGGACAACATCACCACCATCATCATCTTTGTCATCATCATCATAGCAGTTGATATGTGTGCGATACTATTCCAGTTCCTGACACACATCAACTAATTTAATGTTCACAACGACCCCATGAGGACGGTACTGTGATTCCTTTCTTGTAAAGGAGACTTAGGCAGCGAAGAAAATGGTGGTCACACTCAGTGTGGCAGAGCAGAATCTGGTTGAAACCAGGGGGCCCAGTGCTGTGGTACAGATGGTAAACCTGCCGCCTGGAGCACCGGCATCCCATATTGGCATCAGTTCGAGTCCTGGCTGCTCCACTTCCAATTCAGCTCCCTTCTAATGGTCTGGGAAAGCAACAGAGGATGGCCCAAATCCCTGGGCCCCTGCACCATGTGGGTGACCTGGATGAAACTCCTGGCTCCAGCCTGGCCCAGCCCTGGCTGTTGCGGCCATTTGGGGAGTGAACCAGCAGATGAGAGATCATCTCTCTGTCTCTCCCTCTCTCTCTATAACTCTGTAAATAAATCTTTAAAAGGAAGGAAGGAAGGAAGGAAGGAAGAGAGAAAGAACGAACGAATGAACGAACGAGGGTCTTCCACGCACCACGGAATCTCAGCAGTGTCCTGGATTCTTACCTTGGTCTTCTTAATTATCTGGGCATAGCACTATTTTATTAAGCCGCCAGAGTTAGATTTCTGTTCCTTGCTTTCTGAGATTGAAGGCCAGGTGTGTCTGACTTCAGGGCTGGTGCACCTAACCACTCGAGTCTAGCCTGCACCTGTGATCAAGAGCTTTTGGGCTCTGATCCCAAGAGAAGGTAGAGCTGGGGTCTGAGTGCACGTTGAGGCCCCAGCACAGGACCTGATCTGCAGCAAACAGTGCAGGGATTGGCAGGGACTGCAGGGAGGGAGGCCGTCCCACCCCAGGGCAGCCTTCAAAGGTGGATGAGCCCAGAGGCTGGGGCAGGCACTGCGAAGGAGAGACTCGTGGACGGTTGGGACTAGGCAGGGAAATGGACTTTCTCAACGAGGAGCACAGCTTTGGCGTGACGGCACCAAGGTGTGAACCATGCAGGGCGACGGCACCAAGGTGTGAACCGCCCAGGGTGAAGTTCAGGGTAGCTAGGCGGAGCCAGAATACTAGGGGAGATGAGGCCTTGGAGTGCCTCCTCAACACTGGTAGATGGGGATAAAACGTCCCCATCTAGCTAGCACTTTCTGTGCATCTCAAGACAGCTAAAGGGAAACCAGGACAGGAGCAGGAAGAGGCGCTGTCACCTCCAGGACTCTGGGGCGGAGGCCAGGGGCGGCAGGCCTGGCTCATCCACAGGTCAGGCTCAACCCACGGCTCACCCTGCCCCCGCCCCTCGCAGGGACAGAGCTCCTGGTGCAGGGATGCTGCCTCACCCAGCTCTGGGACTGGCACAAATTCTTCCTTGGACCTGGGAATCCCCGAGCTGCCTTAGAAGATGGCACAGGTGTCACCTCCCCTGGCATCCATGGTAGATGCCTGTGCCCAGCTTTGTAGCTAGGCTCAAGGATGGTTCAAGAATTTTGACCCTCCCCTGGTGATGACCTTGGCCTTCAATTGCTGAATAATGGCACTCGGACACCTGGCACATCTGTGGGAGGGGGAGTTCCTGGGAACTGCATTTCCTCACCAGCATCACCCAGCCCTTGGGAGTCAGCCTGGTGAGCGAGTCAATGCTGGGCCCGGACGAGGCCACATTAATCATTTCCTCCTCCACGCTGCTGCCGCTGCATTCTGGGGCTGAGTCATCTCCCATCCCAGTACCTTCCACGGTGCCTTGCACAAAATAGGTGTCTTTTGGGGGGAACATTTGCCAAATGAATATCAGTGAGTCTTACACCACTGGGTGTCGTGTCCTCTTAGTTCCCTTCAGAACACTAACAGTGTGAGGACAGAGCCACGTTTTCCTCTTCTATGGGGGAAGGGTCGGGATGAGGCAGGCAAGAGCATGGGTTCTGTAGACACTCGGGAGTCCTGGCCTCGAATTCCAGCTCTGCCTTCTCAGGGTCTTGAAATCTCAGGCCAGTTATTCCTGCTCTTGGTCTCAGTTTCCACGTCTGTAAAAATGGGGGTGGCCGTAATATCCACTAGTCGTGGCATAGGAGGTAAAGCCACCACCTGCATGCCGGCATCCCATATGTGCGCCGGTTCTAGTCCCGGCTGCTCCACTTCTGATCCAGCTCTCTGCTATGGCCTGGGAAAGCAGTAGAAGATGGCCGAAGTCCTCGAGCCCCTGTACCCGCATGAGAGACCTGGAAGAAGCTCCTGGCTCCTGATTGGTGCAGCTCCAGCTCTTGCAGCCAATTGGGGAGTGAACCAGTAGATGGAAGACCTTTCTCTTTGCCTCTCCTTCTCTCTGTGTAACTCTGATTTTCAAATAAATAAATAAAGCTTTAAAACAAGAAAAAAGAATAAACATATCAACTGTCTGACCAGGTACTGACAAGGATTAAGTGAGATATCACATCTAAGGTTGCTATCATTAGCCTACAGTAAGGTAGATGAGTGACTAACTTTTCTCCATTCTGGCACTTTCCATAGTGCCTGGCGCAAGGCAGACATTCAGCAGATGCCAGGTCACCTTCAGGCCATCCCGATCCTGACTGCGGCTACGTGCACAAGTCAGGAGACAGCAGCAGAAGAATCGCCCAGCTGATCTCAGCCAATCTGCCACGCAGAGAAGCACGAGCTCATAAATCACTCCTGCGCTGAGCCCTAAGTTTTGTTCTCCAGCAGAAGGTAACTGACATAAGCCACGAAGTTATAGGAAGGGGGGTGGGGCTGGTTGTCAGGAGTCACTGGCCCAGGACTCTTGCTCTGCCTCATCTGTGCTGTTTTTTGCACGTTTGGCTTCCTGCTCTTTCGGGAGGCAGAGAGCATGGCAGATTTGTACCTTGCACCTCTGCTAACAGAGGAACACTGACTCCTTCTCTCTGCACCCCAGGCCTAAAAATCCTGGGGAATAGATTCACCTTTGGGCCAGTGACTGGTGATGGGGTGGGGAAGGCAGAACCTTCTCCCCCCCCCCAACACACACACACACACGAGGTGGCACACACTGAGCACAGCCGCGTGCCACGCGCTGTCCTAAGGCTTAACAGGTGTTACCCAACTCCACCTTCACAACAGCCCTGCCAGAGCTGTCATTATGTCCGCCTCAACATGTGGAAACTGAAGACTGAGGCACCGAGAGGCCAAGTAATTTGCCCAGAGCCACAGAGCTAGTGAGAGGAGCAACCGGGATCCACAGCACGGCTGGCTCAGCGTCCATGCTCTCAGCGGCCACACTGTTTGCGTCTCACCTGGAGTTCCTGGGGAGACCCCACAGACGGAGGGGAGTGTGGGTAGAGAGCAGAGAAGCTTCCGGGAGCTCACAGGTCTCTCAATGGCAGTCACCAGACAATGGCAGCAGTAAGTTCTGGGTGACCTCTGCAAAGGAATGCAGCCCCAGTGGGTGGACATCACCAGGCCGAGGGTTCAACTCAATGGACGGAACTTCTTCAAAGTCAGGGAGGCTCAAGTTCAAGCTCCTGCAGCAAGCAGCCGTCTGAACTGAGCCAGGTCAAGGTCAAGGCCTTGCTGTTAACTACTGTGCCTCATCATCACTTCCTTCTCAAAATGGGGGAAAAAAACAGGGCCCACATCTGCCCTTATCTCCTGGGAGACCTGCTGTTTCCCAGAATGCAGAGGGATGGCGTGCTCGTCTCCAGTGTCCCTGTGGCTGTGACCGCCTCCCTGGCTGCTGTGTGGATCCCCAGGGGGAGTCACGTGCCCCCTTAAGTGCCCAGCTTAGTGCCAGCCTGGCTGGGATCTATAGGGTGTGTGGGGGAGGAGCTGTCTGTGGTTCCCCAAGCCGAGCTTACATTTGGGGGACAGAGTTGGGCCAGGCAGGAAGGTGCAGCTGGGATCCCCTTAGTGGGACAGCTTGGCTCTGTCGGGGTTGGAATTCCTGGGGGAGGGAGACCACCAGCCTTGGAAGACCCCCTCTGCACCTCACATCCTGGCAATGAGCTGCTCAAGGGGGAAGAGGCGGATCCGGTTGCTGCTGTTTGATGGAGGGGGGAAGAAGCAGAACTTTCTCATAAAGCATCCGGGGACAAAATGAAGGGAATTCAGCTTTTTTAAAATAATAATTTAAAGCATGTGCTTATTTTTTAAACTTATTTCAAAGGCAAAGAGGGAAAGAGAAATTCCCCGTCCACTGGTTCACTCCTTAAATGCCCACAACAGGCATAGCAGGTTAAGCTGCTGCCTGCAGCGCCAGCATCCCATCTGGGCACTGGTTCAAGTCCAGGCTACTCCACTTCCCATCCAGCTCCTTGCTATTTTGTCTGGGAAAGCAGCAGAGGATGTCCCAAGTGCTTGGACCCCTGCACCCTGGTGGGAGACCCAGAAGAAGCTCCTGGCTTCTGGCTTTGGCTTGACCCAGCCCTCGCTGTTGCAGCCTTTTGGGGGAGTGAACCAGCAGATGGAAGATCCTCTCTGTGTTTCCCTCTCTCTCTCTCTTTCTAAAACTCTGCCTTTCAAATAAATAAAAATAAATATTTTTTTAAAAGAATGTCCATAACATGGCCTGGGATAGCAGTAGAAGATAGCCCGAGTCCTTGGGCTCCTGCACCTATGTGGGAGACCTAGAAGAAGCTCCTGGCTCCTGGCTTCAGATCAGCGCAGCTCCGGCCGTTGAGGCCATCTGGGGAGTGAACCAGCGGATGGAAGACCTCTCTCTCTCTCTCTCTCTCTCTCTCTGCCTCTCTCTGTAACTCTGTCTTTCAAATAAATAAAATAAATCTTTTAAAAAATGTCCATAGCAGCCAGGGCTGGGCCAAGCCAAGGCCAGGAAACAAGAACTCAATCCAGGCCTCCCACATGAGTGGCAGGGACCCAAGTACTTGAGCCACCACCTGCTGCCTCTCCAGGTCTGTGTTACCAGACAGCTGGAACTGGGAGCCAAACTGGGACTTGAACCCGGGCATTCTGATATGATACGGCCTCCCAAGTGGGGTCTTAATTGCTATATCAAATGGCTGTCTGATATTAGTTTTAAAAAGAAATTCCATTTAACTTAATATATCCAAACTAGCATAATTGGAAACAGTAATCAGTATAAAAATTATTAATGAGCAATTTCATGTTCTTTCTTTTGAAATATGACATACATTTAATACTTACACTACAATTTTGATTAGCTCCATATCAAGTGCTCAATAGCCATGTGTGGCCAGCGGCTACATCTTAGAGCAATTTCAGACCAGGGATTCTGGTTATGAAGAATCACAGAATTTCTGCTCTTAAGATTGCCTTTGGAAGGACTTCAAGGTCAGCTGGTCAAGTCCCTCCCACACAAGGAAATGACTTTCCTCAAGGAGATCCAAGGCACCTGTGTGTCCCAGGTAACTTCCCTAAACCAGCGGCCCCCTGCCAGCCACCATCAAGTTGTAACTGGGCTGGGGCAAGAGAGAAGGCAGGAAGACTGGAGGGAGGTAGAAGGACCTGCGCCAGCCGACGCCCTCTCCCCTCTCCCTCCCTGGATGGAGCATCTCAGATTGGGCATAGAATGGATCTTTTGGGAACTCCCAAACCTGAATGCAGGTGGACTCAGGCAGCCCTCCCTTGGGTTCCCCTTTCTCCATGGTTCCTACAACCAGTGAGACCCTGTGCCTGGCTGCAGTAGGCTGCAAAGCTGGAAGACCTTGGGGAAGGCACAGGAGCTCAGAATTCCTGGTGCATGTAGGGGGGAGTTAGCTCTGCCTAAGAGCAGGCTCCCTGCTGGGCACGTTGTCTGAACACAGGAAGGAGCAATGGACAGAGCAGATCTCCCATTTTCCCATGGGTCATGGCCACTGCAGCTCTTCCTCCTCCCCACCCCCACACAGGGGCCCATGGCTTCCTCAGAAGGAAGGGAGATTCCATTTTTCTAATCTGTCGCACCTGACCTCTGGTCCCGGCACACGATGGGAAGCCCCTGAGAGGAGGGGAATGAGGGAAGCAGACGCAGAGCTCATGGGTCTGAGCCAGGCCAGCTGGGGCTCGTGGGGAGGGGGGAGAGCAGCTGATGTGTCCTGAGCACTGGCTGCTCCCCTCATCGTGGGAACCTCACTCACTCCCCACCAGCGGGAGGTGGGTGGCCCCACCACCCTTCCCCTTCCTACAGCTGGGGAAAATGAGGTGTGTGGAGGTTTGGTGACCCGCGTGGGTTAAGATGCACACTATCTGATTCCAAAGGTCGATTTTTCTAGATGCTTCTTGGCGTGTCCCCACCTGGCTACCACCAGGCACCCAGCAGTGACCACGCTGTTGGCAGGTACTCTTGCCTTTGGGGGGTCATGGCCAAGCAGAGGTTCCTTGGAAAGGCCCCCTGGAGGAGGGCAGCCACCACGCCCCTCGGCCACCCAGGACCCCCTAGCCCAGGAGGTCCTCAGAGGTCAGGTGGCACTCAAGGTCACAGGGTGTGGGTGGCTACAGGTGGGCAGGATTCACTACTCTGCCCCTGGGCGCTGACTCACGGCAGCTGCTGTGGGAAAGCCACTGCCAGTCATTCTGCCTTGACTCTCCCAGCCGGGCAATGGGTAGGGTTGCCTTAGCATATCCACCTGGGCCAGGAGCCAGGAGGCTGGGAAAAAGCTGAGCACAGCACATCGCCAGGGTACCTCGCCCTCCCCCTGTTCCCAGTGCCAACAGCTGGGCGAGAGTCTTACCAGTCCCCACAGGGGCCAGACCAGGCTCTGATGGGGCTCAAATCCCCAGCACCTGGCACAGGCAGGGAGCCTGGCTGATCTGGTTTGCTCTGGACCATCTCAGCTTTGGTACCCCAGGTCGTGCCTACTGGGAACCTCTCAGTCTGAGGCCAACCTGATGCCTGGTCAGTCCAGTCATGTTGTAAGTGAATGAATGAAATCAGGGAACTAAAGAATGCATGAGGGCTGGTGCTGTGGCACAGTGGGTAAAGCCACCACCTGCAGTGCCAGCATCCCATACAGGCCCTGCTTCGAGTCCCGACTGCTCCTCTTCCGATCCAGCTCTCTGCTATGGTCTGGGAAAGCAGTGGAAGATGGTCCAACTGTTTGGACTCCTGCACCTGCGTGGGAGACCTGGAAGAAGCTCCTGGCTCCTGGCTTCAGGTCAGCATAGCTCCAGCTGTTGCGGCCAATTGGAGAGTGAACTAGCAGATGGAAGACCCCCACCCCCACCCCGCCTCTCCTTCTCTCTCTGTGTAACGCTGACTTTCAAATAAATCTTAAAAAATAAATCTTAAAAAGAAAGAAAGAACCCACAAGTGACATAGATGAGGAGCCAAAGCCCTGAGCATCCAAACACTTAGGTTGTTCTGTATCTCGTGCCTTCCTTGCCACCAAATCTCAAAACTGTCACCTGGGTATTCTGAGCTGGTCGCTGGGGTGAGAAGCCACTGGGCAAAGAGATGACATTGGGTGGATCTTTGCTAATCCTAAGCTTGAGACGAGAAAGGATCCTGGGAGAGGGGGAGAGAGGGGGCTGCTCAAGGTCATCCCTCCGGCGAAGACCCTCCCAGGCCCTCTCTCTTGGGGGTTTGCAACCTCCCTCTGGCCACTGCTGGCTGTGTGGTCTGGAGCAAGTGACTTGGGCTCTCAGCTTCAGTTTCCTCATCTGTGAAATGGGACTGCAATAATGCTGCCAGCCCCCGAGGCCGTGGCAAGGATTAAATGAGGTATGCACCAAAAGCCCTTGGCGTAGAGCCGGCGCTGCGGAGGTGCCCGGGAACGTCAGCCGCTACCGCTTCTCTGTTTGGTGCCACAGACACTGTGCACTTGCTGCGGTGTGGCAGGGCAGTGGAGCTGCCAAGGAGGATGAAAGCCTGCCACCTGCTACTGCGAGACCTTGGCAAACTCAGCGCTCCTGGGGCCGGGTCTGCACGCCCGTGACCTGAGTTTCACCCCGCTCAGGGTCCTCGTGAGAATGCTGGGGGGTTGGTGCTGAACGAATGAGCCATCTCCGTCCTCCGTCCTCCGCAGACCCACCTTCACCCGCCGAGACACCCGCGGGGCTGCAGAAAGCTCGGAACATGGAATTCAAAGACAAGTTGAACCCGTGCATGAGATTATTACTCTCATTTCACAGAAAAGGGAACAGTAGTGAGAAGGTACTCAGAAAACACTCAGGGGCTGGCACCGTGGTCGAGGGTAAAGCTGCAGCATCACATGTGGCTGCCAGTTCCAGTCCTGCCTGCGCCACTTCTGATCCAGCTCCCTGCTAATGCACGTGCCTGGGGAGGGGTGGAGGAGGGCCCAGGTGCTTGGGCCCCTGCACCCAAGTGGAAGACCTGGCGGAAGCTCCTGGCTCCTGGCTTCTGACTGTTCCAGCTCAGGCTGTTGCTGCTATCTGGGAAGTGAACCAGCTGATGGAAGATCTCTCTGTCTCTCCCTCTCTCTAACTCTGCCTTTCGAATACGTAAATAAATCTTTGTAAAAAGAAAGAAAAGAGGGAAGGGAGGAAGGGAAAAAGGGAGGGAGGGAGGGAAGAAAGAAAGAGAGAGAAAGAAAAAAAAGAAAGAAAGAAAGAGGAAGGAAGGAAGGAAGGAAGGAAGGAAGGAAGGAAGGAAGGAAGGAAGGAAGGAAGGAAGGAAGGAAGGAAGGAAAGAAAGACTGGCTAGTGACTAAATGAGTGAGAGGGTGCATGGAGGAACGAATGAATGGAGAGCCAGGCGGGGGCCCAGAACCTCTCTCCTCTGCACCCCAGGCGCGTGGGAACCTCTGGCAGCGCTCGATCCCTCAGCTTCCTCTGGCAACCGGGGCAGCGGGCCGGGCGCTGTTCCCCACCCAGGTGTGGGGACAAGGAGTCACCCGGCGGCGCGGGGCGCGAGGAGATCTGCAGATGAAAGGGGCCGCGAGCGCGCCGAGCCGCCCAGTAATTAGCGGCCGTAGTGCGCGGCGGGGCGGGCTTATCGCCGGCCCTGGCCTCGCGGGCGGGTCCGCGACGCGGCTGCCGCCGCCGCCCCGGGCAGAGGGCACGGCGGTTCCCACGCTCGGGCCCGGGGCCGGGGGTGTTTTCGGGACGGCGTGGCCGCGCTCGCCACCGCCGCTGAGGCTGGGCTGTAATTAGGGTAATTGTGTTGCTCCCTGCCCCGGGCGGCTCAGGACCCCGGCTGCGCGGCGCTGCCTTGGGGGGCGGGGGCGGGGTTAGGGGCAGGGGGCAGCCCACTCCTCCAGAAACGTGAGTCAGCACCCCTGCGCCGCCGCTTCCACCGAGAAGGGGCTCCTGGAGCAGGCCGTGTGCGGAACTACTGGAGGGGAGAGGGCCTGCACCAGGGTGCACCTGCTGCACGCTGTAGGCTAGGGGGTGGGCTGGGCTGTCCTGTTCCTGTAGGGAGCAGAGAACACCTGGACTGTTCCGTGGCGCCTGGCCCACAGGGTTGCTCAAAATACAGGAAGTGAGAGCACTTCATAAAGCTTGTGGGAAAATGGAATTAAACGGGAAATTTATTTTGGTGCAAAAAAATTAAAAATCCATGCCTAGGCAAAGTGTTCAGGAAAGTCATGGAAAATGTGTATCATGAACAAAGTATGCACGCATTAGGAGGCCCAGAGTGTTAAATGACTTTAGCAACCCAGCACATCTGGCTACAGAAAGGAAAACAAGACCCAAAGCCCAGCAGGTGCTGCTTCTGCTCCTTCGAGTAGTTGGCCTTTACTGTGCCTTGAATCCCAACCTGATTCTCTGATCCTTAGGGTTTCTGTAGGCCTAATCCTAATCCCAGATCCTAGTCACAAATGAAATGAATGAATGAATTTTTAAAATATTTATTTATTAAAAAGGCAGAATTTTAGAGAGAGACACACACAGAGAGAAAGAGAGAGAGAGAGAGGTCTTCAATCCACTGGTTCACTCCCCAGATGGCTGCAATGGCTGGGGCTGCGCCAATCTGAAGCCAGGAGCCAGGAGCCAGGAGCTTCTTCTAGGTCTCCCACATGGGTGCAGGGGCCCAAGGACTTGGGCCATTCTCTACTGCTTTCCCAGGCCATAGCAGAGAGCTGGATCGGAAGTAGAGCAGCTATAACTTGAACCAGCACCCATATGGGATGCCGGCACTGCAGATGGCGGCTTCATCTACTATGCCACCAGCCCTGAGCCTAAATTCTTGCCCTGTTCCCAGATATCTTCCTAAGTAGAGAACAGGGACCAAGGACCCTTCCCACCTGAGACTGTCAGTTCCGTGTGTGTGTGTGTGTGTGTGTGTGCACGTGTGCACACATGTGCATGTGCATCTGTGCATAGGGAGCTGAGACCAGAGCTTGGAAGCATGTGGAGAACCACTCTCGTTCATTTTCCCTCCCCGAGCCAGCTCCTCACTGTGCCGGCTCAGGGCTCCGTGCTGCAGGAGTGAGGGCGGAAGGGACACCAGTGAAGGGGGGAGGCTGAGCTGCAGGGCAGGGGGACAGCCCCCGGCTGGGGCAACTTCTGAGCGGACGTGAGAATCACCTGGGGTTTGCTGCTGGACAAGTCAAGGCAGAGGCAGCCACAAGTTCAAAGACACCAAGCTGGGAACAAAGGGTTCCCTATGATCGCTGGAGGAGAAAGTGGGAGGTGGACACAGTGGGAGGTGGGGGAGGGGCAGGAGTCGGGGCGGGCGAGGGGGGTCGTGACTGCATCAGGAGAGGCTTTGGGGGCAGTCTACCAAGGGGGCACTGTTCCCTGAAGGCCCTGGGGAGCCAGGGCCGGCTTTGAGCAGGGTGGAATGGCTGGGTTTGTGCCTTAGAAGGATCAGTCTGGCCAGCCGCTCGGTCGATGGCATGAAGCTGACCATGCAGGAAAGTAGCCGGGAGCCCAAGTGACATAAGGGACGTTGATGAGCGCTAACCTTGGCGTGCTGCTACCTGCCAGCTCCCGCTGAAATACGTGAGCAAGCGTTTGAACGCCCTTGATCCTCACGGGACGCGTTCAAACCTGGAATTCTCATGATCTTCTACTGATCTATTTATTTAAGCATGTTTATTCATTTATTTCCTTTGAAAGACAGACAGAGACATCTGCCCTTCTGTTTGGTGCACTCCCCCAATACCCACAACATCCGGGCTGAGGCCAGGAGCCTCGGAACTCAGTCTGGACCCCTCACACGGGTGGCAGGGACCCAGGTACTTGGGCCAACGTCTGCTGCCTCCCAGGGTGTGCAGGAGCAGGAAGCTGCATCAGAAGCAGAGTAGCTGGGACTGTGAACGAGGCGCTGTGATAGGGGTGTGCTCTCCCCGCTTCTGCCCACCTGCTGCCGCCAGCTGGGCCCGGCTCCCTCTGTTCCCCACTCTGACTGTCGCCCTTCTGTCCAGTCTTCACATGGCAAGAGGTATGACGTCCCTTGAGGTCCCCGCTCTGCTCAGACCTGCCTGGGGCCTGGCAGGAGCAGGTGGATCCCTGCACGGCCTCGGCCCTCTGCCCAGCCTCTCGCTGGGACTCCTCTTCCACGCTCTACCCCTCCCTCCACACCAGCCTCCCTGTCCTCTGCCACCCCCCTGACGCACCAAGTCCCCAGCAGCCTCAGAAGTCCCACATGTGCCACTCGCTCTGTCTGGAGGGCCCACTCCCAATCTCCGTGTCATTTTCTTTGATCCCGGTCACCTTCATGGCAGAACCCTCCCCAACCACAGCATTTAAGTAACAATCCTCCTTCATCCCCTACCTGGGGCTCTCTATCCCATTTCCTGGCTATTGTTTTTTTAAAATTCATTTATCTTTTAATTATTTGAAAGGCAGACTAACAGAGACAGACCGACACTCACACACACACACACACACACACACACACAGTCTCCTGTCTGCTGGTTCACTCCCTAAATCCTCTTGTAGCAAGGTTTCTCAGGCCCACGCCAGGAGATGGGGGCTCAGTCTGTGTCCTCGGTGGGTGGCAGGGACTCACGTACTGGAGCCATCACCACTGCTTCCCAGAGTGTGCTTTCTCGGGGAGCTGGAACTGGCACCAGCAGACGCAGGACTCGGACCCAGGGACTCTGTGACAGCACACCCGAGTCCCAAGCAGCTGGTTCCCTGCTGCGCCAAACGCTAGCCCCCTTGCTTGCTGCGTGGAGCACACACGCGCTGAAATCTTTGCCGTAGTGCGCGAGTGTTGGCTAACCGCCTTCCTCCCCAGCCCTCCCTTCTCCCACCTTAACCAGATTCTTATTTCCCTGGGACTGGGAGGTTCCTTTACTTGCTTTCCCTGACAAATCCCCAGTGCCTAGAATATCGTAGGTGCTTCTGGACTGTGAATGTGGCATCTCCTTTTACCGACAAGGCAACTGAGGCATAAAGAGGTTGAGTAAACCTGCCCGGGTCACACATGTGGGGCTGGGACGATGGCATGGGGGTGTGGGCGGTGACAGCAGGGAGGCTGCCAAGGAGGAGGTGCGTGGAAGCCAGCCCCCCCCCCCCCCCCCGCTCGGCTCAGATGCCTGCGTCCGGAGTCCACGGACTGACGGCTGCCCCAGGCAGTGAACTTGGTACTGTAGAACTCAGGCTTGCTGAAAATTGAAAAAACAACAGATCCGTACTAGAAAAGACTTTTGAAAAGCCATCTGGGGAGTGCTTAACAGCGATGTTGCTTCTCTGGGAGACAGCTCCTGCCCAGCTCCGACCCTCTCAGTGCACGCTTGAAGGAGCAGCGAACCTAGACCAGGGTCAGAATCCAGGATTCAGGGTCAAGACCGAGACACTTGGGCCGATGAAAGGGTTTTCCTGAATTCCTGAACTTCCCTTTATTTTTATTTATTTATTTGAAAGGCAGAGGTACAGAGGGAGAGAGAGAAAGAGAGAGAGAGAGAGAGAGAGAGAGGAGAGAGAGAGAGAGAGAGAGAGAGCTCTTCCACCTGCTGGTTCACTCTCCGAATGACCACAATGGCTGGGGCCGGGCCAGGCTGAAGCCAGGAGCCTGGAACTGCATCGGGGTCTCCCAGGTGGGTGGCAGGGGCCCAAACACTTGGCCATTGTCCAGATTCCTTTAAATGCAGTCACGATGCAGAGCCTGCCACTTTGGAACAAGCGCTTTTCATCACCAGCCCTGGAGGGGGAGGTGTGAGCTGGAGTAGATTCTAGAACCTGAGTGTGCAGCAGGATCACAGGGCAGGGGTGAGTGGGTGCGTGGACTGGAGGGGAGCACCCCCAGAGTTTCCCATTCAGGAGCTCCCTGGGAGAGAGGCCTGAAAACCTGCATTTCTAACAAGTGCCAGAGGGATGGGACCACACCGTGGATGCTCTCTGTCACACGAGACAACCTCACAGAGCCCACCTCCGCCAGGATGGGAGTGTGGAGAGAGGAAGACCCCTGGAGACAGGTTAGGACTCTTCCGGAAGACTGCAGGCGAGAAGAGAGCTGGTGTTGCGGGAGGCGGCGGAAGCTGTGGTCGAGGACACAGTCATAGGCAGCGTGGGCCAGGGACCTGCCCAGAGGACAGGTACACCAAGTGCCTCAGCCAAGAGGGGACACAAAGTGGGAGGCAGCATGGGGACCCCAATTATGATCCCCTCCCTCAAGTCCCCAACTCCATCCCCTTCTAGACGTCACCCTGGAGAAGGGACAGAGGAGTGAGAAACCCTACAAGACTGAGCATTTCATGGGGGCACAATGGAGTTTCTTGGTGGAAACGTCATTGATGACTGCTTCTGCTCCTACCAGGGCGTGGGGAAGCGGCTCCCAGCTGCAGCGGGCTGGGTAGGGCCCAGGCTGCAGAGTCCTTGGCTACACAATCCCCAGCAGGGGACGCCCTGCCTGAAACCTAGTCTCGCTAACAAGGAAGGAGGATAGCAGCCAGTGCCTGGGGGCTTTGTGGCTGTTGTGGGTTGGAAAAGTCCTCCCTCCAACTCTCTGCCTCCCTTCCTCAAACACCTACTGGCACCTACTATACCCCCGGCATATACGGTGCCCACTTGAAACCCTCATCTGTCTACAAAGGGGCATCAGAGAGGTGAGAGGCTGCTATGGTGGTGGCCTGGTGCTGTGCTGGGGTGTGCCTGGGCACGGGGGGGTCTAAGGCACTGGGGTTTGGAACAGGCTTCCAAATGCGATGGAGTGCATTTATTTCTGGCTTTCTAGAGACTAGTAACAAAGCAAGAAAAAGCAAAGAATTCTATTGTTCAGGAAGGAAAAGGTGAAAATTCTAAAATTTCCCCCTCAGGGCTAGTGTTATAGTGTAACAGGTAAAGAACCACCTATAGTACCAGCATCCCATATGGGCACCAGTTCGAGTCCAGGCTGCTCCTCTTCCAATCCAGCTCCCTGCTATGACTTGGAAAGCACTGTAGGACAGCTCAAATGCTTGGGCCCCTGCACCCATGTGGGAGATCAAGATGAAGCTCCTGGTTTCTGGCTTCAGATCAGCCCAGCCCTGGCCAGTTTGGCCATTTAGTGAGTGAACCAGTGGATGGAAGACCTCTCTCTCTCTCTCTCTGTAACTCTGTATTTCAAATAAATAAATAAATAAATAACCCACTTTGGAATTAGATAGACTGAACTGGAATCTAGACTCAATTTTTATTTTTAAAGATTTATTTTATTATTTGAAAGGCAGAGAGAGAGAGAGAGAGAGAGAGAGAGAGAGAGGTCTTCCATCCACTGGTTCACTCCTCAAATGGCCTCAATGGTCAGAGCTGGGCCAAGTCAAAGCCAAGAGCCAAGAGCTTCTTTCAGGTCTGCCACAAGGGTGCAGGGGCCCAAACACTAGGGCCATCTTCTACTGCTTTCCCAGGCCATAGCAGAGAGCTGGATCGGAAGTGGAGCAGCTGGGACTTGAACTGGCACCCATATTGGATGCTGGCAATGCAAGTAGTGGCTTAAACCATTATGCCACAGTGCCAGCCCCTAGACTCAGTTTTAACAAAGTGTGTGAGCTTGGTCCGGTTACCTCTCTGAACCTCAGTTTTCCTCATCTATACAATGGGAGTGAAGATAGCTCCCTGACATATGGGCGTTTGGTAAGAGTTAGAAGAGCATGCATGTGTTTGCCCACGGATTCTGAGTCCAGGGTTAGAGAACGAGTCAGGGCTGCTTTCCCTCTGCCTGTCCAGGACAGGGCTGTGACTTTGTGTCTGCTCTTTGTGTTCCGGGGCAGGATGATCTGTGGACTCAACCAGCTTCCCACCAGCCTGGGCCCTCCCGGAGGACAAGGTCAGACTTGGGGTCTGTTTAGTGTATCCACTTTGGAAGAAAAGTTTGCCTTAGTGAGTTTGAGGCATACCTGCCATTTAATTCAGTCACTCTCTTCCGTGATATTTAGAGAAACTCTTGCACTGGGAGGTATGAACAGAAAGGTTCACAGAAGCACTGTTTGTAAGAACCAAAAACTGGAGCATCCCAAATATCAGTTGACATCAGAAGCTGTAAATGTGGAGTATTACTCAACAGTGAAAAAGAGCAGCCTCCTGGAGTCTCAGGATGTCACGTGACATTGAATACACAGCAGGTCACAGCAGAATGCAGTCAGCGTGACCCCCTCATTCAGTCCACAAACATGCAGACCTAGGAGAGAGCGCTGGGGTGCAGGTGTTCGTCCCATTTGGAGTGTCTGGCTTCTCTCCCAATTCTAGTTTCCTGCTAACGTGCACCGTGAGAGGCAGCAGGTGATGACTCAAGTGCTTGGGCCCTGCCACCCACGTGGGAGACCCACATGGAGTTCTGGCTTCAGCCTGGCCTGGCTGGGGCTGTGGCAGGCATTTGGGAGTGAACCAGAGGATGGGAGGGCCCTGCTGGAGCAGGGAAGATGGGAGCGGGGGGGGGGGGGGGGGGCTGCAAGGTCTGCCTTCTGGGGAAGTGTGGGGGTGGCTCCCTCCCCACAAACCCTGTTTGCTGTTAGTTCCCCCCCCCTCCTGTCACCAGGGAAGTGGATTTCCCCTCCCAGGTCCACGGACCCAGGAAAGGAGAGACCTTGGATTAGGAAGAGGGGAGGGGGTATCCAGGCTGAGGGTGGGTTTCTGAACTCCACCCCAACCCTCGTGGGTCCCCCAGCTTTCTGCGCAGCACAGGACGGTCAGGAAGAGTCCCTGAGAGAAGGCCCGGGGAGCCCCAGGGGAGCAGGAAGGGGACAGGTCCTCAGTGTGGCTCCTGGCTCTGCCCAGCAGTGAGTGGGGGAGGGGAAACTGAGACTTCTGATCCAGGGCCGAGGGAGCCTGGCAGCTGCTGTGTGGGTCTGCGAGTTCTGGAACCCGACTCAGCTCAGCAGGTGGAATGAGCGCATGCTTTGCCAGGGCCGGTGACTCGGCAGCTCCCAGACAGGGGCGCCTCCTGTGGGGATCCCTGCCAACGACGACATCTCTGGCAGGGTGGTTTCTGGGGGTACCCAGCTCTCGTGCGACCAGGACAGTCACCCCACCCGCTACAGCTCCTGTCTCCAGCTGAAGCCTCCCTGAGCCCAGATGCTGTATTCTGGAGGAAGTGAGGAATCAGGCAGCAGCGGAAGTGCCCAGGGCTCCTCCAGCCGTGGGATCTAAGCAGGCCTCTGCCCTGCCGGAGCCTCAGGTGTTTTATCTGTAAAATGGGGGAGCAATCACAGCTCTCCCCCGCCCCGGCCAGGGAGGCTGCAGGGGTGAAAAGAGACACTGACCACAGAGTTCTTAGGACAGTGCCAGCCCAGGGAGGGGCTCCTCTTTTCTGTCCTCAGACTTGAGGGGATAAAATCTGGAACTGTTTTTCTTTTTAAGCTTTATTTATTTGAAAGAGTGACAATGAGAGAAAGAGAAAGAGAGAGCGCTTTGATCCATTGATGCACTCTCCACATGCCCGGAGTTGGGGCTGGGTCAGGCTGATGCCAGGGGCCTAGAACTCCATCCTGGTCTCCCACGTGGGTGGCGGGGACCCAAGTATTTGAGTCGTCACCTGTGCCTCTCAGGAAGTGGAGGTGGGACTCCAGCCGAGGCATTTCCATGCAGGGTGAGGGTAGCCAGAGCAGCAGCTCGACCTGCTGTGCCAGATTGCCTGCCCTCCTGGTTGTCTTCTCTGATAAAAAAAAAAAAAAAGACATTTTGAGGCATTATATGCAGATACAATAAACTATATGCGTTTAAAATATGTGTGTGTGTAAAGCCATTGCCACTCGCAAACAGGTTAAGCCACCGTCTGCAGCGCCAGCATCCCATATGCGATGTGGTGTCTTAACCACTAGGCTAAACACCCCTGCCCCACCTCCATCACCACCACCAAATTTTGGGATACTTTCATATACTTTTCTGGTCTGTTTCTTTTTTCCACTCAACATAATTACGTTAAGATTTACCCATCTTTTTGCATCTATCAACAGTTCATTCTTTTCCTTATTGCTGAGTACTATGCGTTATATGGCTAGAGCACAGTTTGTTCATGAATTCATCCATCTACTGATGGAAAAGTAAATTTCCAACTTTTGGCCATTACAAATACAGTTGCAGAAAAGTATGCATGAACAAGTCAACCTACGGACACATGCTTTCTTTTCTCTTGAGAAAATTCCTAGGATCGCAATGATCAGGTCGTATAATAGAAATTATTAGTTTTTAAGAAATTGCCTATTTTTTTTCAAAGAAGTTGTGGCATTTTACATCCCTACCAGCAGCGTGTGAGAGCTCCAGGCCTCCACGTCCTCACCAACACTTAATATGGTCAATCTTTTTCATCTTAACCACTCTAATGGACATATGGTACCATCTTCTTGTGGTTTTAATTGCATTAACTAATGACTAATGATGTTGAGCACATTTTGATGTGCTTATTCATCATCCATAAATCTTCTCTGGTAAAGTGTCTGTTCAGATATTTTGCCCATTTTTACACTGAGTTATTTTTTTTTTTAATTTTTTGAGTCCTTTATATGTCCTAATACACATCTTTTATCAGATACATCACTTATAAATATGTCCTGCCTACCTGTAGATCATCTTTTCATTCTCATAACAGACTTTCAAAGAGCAGACATTTAATTTTTTTTAAAGATTTATTTATTTACTTGAGAGGCATAGTTACAGACAGAGAGAGGGAGAGCCAGAGAGAGAGAGATCTTCCATCTGCTGGTTCATTCACCAAATGGCCTCAATGGCTGGAGCTGGGCCATCTGAAGCCAGGAGCCAGGAGCTTCTTCTGGGTCTCCCATGCAGGTTCAGGGAACTTGAGCCATCTTCTACTGCTTTCCTAGAGAAAGAGAGGAAGGGATATATATATATATATATATATATATATATATATATATATATATATTTTCCATCCACTGGTTCAATCCCCAGCTTTCCTAGGCCATCAGAAGAGAGCTGGATCAGAAGCAGAGCAGCCGGGACTCAACCTGGCACCCACAGGTGGATGCTTAACTTACTACACCACAGTGCCTACCCTGACATTTAAATTTTAAAAATGATTTATTAAAAAAATTATTTATTTGAAAGGCAGAGTTACAGAGAGACAGGTTCAGTTCCCAAATGGCTGCAATGGCCAGGGCTGGGCCAGGCCAAAGCCAGGAGCCCATAACTCCATCCAGGCCTCCAACATGGGTGCAGGGGCCCAAGGACTTGGACTGTCTTCTGCTGTCTTCCCCGGGTGTTAGCAGGGAGCTAAATGGAAATTGGAGCAGCCAGGACTCATCCATTTGGTATGCTGGCATTGCAGGCAGAAGCTTAACCCACTGCACCACAACCCCAGACCCCTTAAAACTTTTTTTTTTTTAAAGAGTATCCTGGGGCTGGCTCAGGTGGGGCTGCCACCTGCAATACTGGCGTCCCATATGGGCGCCTGTTAGAGTCCCGGCTGCTCTACTTCTGATCCAGCTCTCTGCTATGGCCTGGGAAGGCAGTGGAGGATGGTCCAAGTGCTTGGGCCCCTGCACCCGCATGAGAGACCTGGAGGAAGCTCCTGGCTCCTGGCTTCGGGTCAGCGCAGCTCTGGCCATTGTGGCCAATTGGGGAGTGAACCAGTGGATGGAGAATCTCTCTCCTTCTTTCTCTGCCTCTCCTCTCTTTGTGTAACTCTGACTTTCAAATAAATAAATAAATCTTAAAAAAAAAGAGTATTGAAAATTTGAATATTCAATCTTTCACAAATATTTTCTTTCCTTACACAAAAGGTACTAAATCTACATTCCAATGTCCTACTTATATATGCATTTTTAAAATCAGATACTTCTCATTTACATTTAGGAGAAAGTAGCAACTATTTCAGGTCAAGGGTAAGAGTCAAGGATGAGCTATAGACATTTATCCAACACAAATCACATTAAAACCCAAATGTAAAATAGAACAAAGTGAAATCTTCCTTTGACAAAGTAAATATTCACTTTCCCCTTCCCAAAGTTAAATTACACCATAAAGGGAAAATCTACATAGACTGAGCCAATGCCTCACTTCGATATATGGACATAAAAATAGATTCCATGTTGTCTACATTTTTAGGGCTTTGTAGTTAGAAATATTTAATTCCATTTCTATGGACAGGTCGAGTAGTTGAAGTAAGTTAGCACGATCGCCTGCTTGGTTGCCTACACACTGGGCACGACTTGTTCCTGTGTTTAGCTTCCTGGCACATGTGCGGTGTGACATCAGGTGTCCTGTTTTGCCATGAACAATGCAACCATTTTTAGGTCGACCTTGGCAAATCACACAAGGCTCACTGGCATTCGGGGAAAATCGGATTCCATCCTTTCTTCTTTGTCTTGTGTTTCTTCCCTCTCAGACTCTGACATCTTCTTGGCTGCTATAAATAATGTTATTAGAGGTTGAGGGCTGAGAAAAGGCCTCACTTTCTTGTAATTGAGAGGTCTGGGGGCTTTTATCATCATATTCCTCAACACAGGCCTCTTTGGAAATACCGCCGTAGCTTTTGTTTTTGTTTTTGTTTTTACAGTCAGGAGCATCAAAGCCTTCTGCCTGTGTTGAGTTTTCTGGTTTGGCTTCCTCAGGGACTCCTCCTGTATCCTCAGAAAGTCAGTTCTCAGCAAGGGCCCACATCAGCTGCTCTGTGGTGGAAGGGGAGGGGTCGTTCCTCTGCAGGCAGTCCACGTTCAACAGTCAGCTAAGGAATCCAGGATCTTCGAATGAAGCTGCATCCCTCTCCGCTGCCTGGCACCCAGCAACAGGTGCACCCCGGCGTCTCCATCTGAGAGTGCCGTCCTTCTTCACCAAGGCTGTAACCTGCTGAATCTAGACACTCAGCTTCAAAGTCTGCACTCGTTGGACCTGAGAGCGAATCCCGAGCCAGCCAGTGTCCCGCAGGTTCACCTCCACCGTCGTCAAGGTCCGGATTCGATGGCATCTCCGCCGCTTCATTGCTACTGCTCCTTTCACAGCGCCGCCCACACAGCCGGGCTTGCGTCAGAGGCAAGGGGAACCTATCAGATGCCTTCTGTGTGCTCACCAGCCATTCATCTGGATTTTCTTCTGTCTCGCTGACTGCTCTCCTTCCAGGTGAGGCAGATGGTCTGGACACCAAGCTTCAAGATGCAGGCGTCTCTGCCCACAGCTCTGCTCTCACTCGCAGGTGTACCCGCATCTGACGCTCCTGCTGGTTGACTGCTACCAAGCGTCTGTAGATCATTGTGTAGATTTCGCTGTGCTCTGTCACAGAGAAGCTTGGGATCCGAGTAAACCCCCAAGCAGATCATGTGCACAATATACAAGATGCTGTTGCGTCTCATCATAGAATCCTTCAGTCATAATATACTGGCCAAGATAAAAGATGACCTCTACCCTAGAAAGATTGTATTGTACTCGTATCACTAGTGCAGAGTTCTTAACCTGGGAACTCATGCATGCCCAAGGAGTCCTCTTTCAGGGCCCAAGTGTCTTTCTGTGCACCAGCCTTCTTACACAGCTCCAGAAGCAGTGGCTGTGGTCAGGGTCGCTTGCTCCGAGGCTGGGATCTGGGAGGCGCTTACAGCAACGTCAGCAGACACAGACATACTGACACTGCATATTTGCCAGGAGGGGGCTTTTGCGCTTGGTGTAGGGGCAGGGATCGCTTGAGTCTCCCCAGTCCCTTCATGGGGTACGCGGACGCCCACCACCCTGGGCTTCGCAACCATTCCATTGGCTGGGCCAGGGCAGGACCTCGGCCAGGGGGTCAGAGCCGCCCCTCAGACTCTCTTTCTCTTGCAGTTACACAGGACTGCACCGGCCCCAGGAGGAGCCAGGCCAGCAGAGGTGACTTGGTGGGCGCCCCCTACCGCACTATCATACTTTCATATCATACTTTCAGTGGTATATTTAAGAAAACTTTGCTTAACCCAGGGCGGCAAATATTTTCTTCTGGAAGTTTTATGGGTTTAGGTTTGACGTGTAGTTTGATGAATTCAAGTTCGGTTTTATGCAAGAGTACTTCAAAACTTCATGGAAAATGGAATTGAAAGGTTTATTTTGATGTAAAAAGTTTTGAAATCCATACATTTGATATCGTGTGATGAGTGAGTGAACTTTGGTTTTTTGCTTCTGTTGCTATCGTCCTTTTACATTTGTTTACAATTGTTCCAGCGCCTTCTCTCGAAAACACTAGCCTTTTTTTTTTTTTTATTTTTTGACAGGCAGAGTGGACAGTGAGAGAGAGAGACAGAGAGAAAGGTCTTCCTTTGCCGTTGGTTCACCCTCCAATGGCTGCCGCGGACGGCGCGCTGCGGCCGGTGCACCACGCTCATCCGATGGCAGGAGCCAGGTGCTATGTGCTTCTCCTGGTCTCCCATGGGGTGCAGGGCCCAAGCACTTGGGCCATCCTCCACTGCACTCCTGGCCACAGCAGAGGGCTGGCCTGGAAGAGGGGCAACCGGGACAGAATCCGGCGCCCCGACCGGGACTAGAACCCGGTGTGCCGGCGCCGCAAGGCGGAGGATTAGCCTGTTGAGCCACGGCGCCGGCCAACACTAGCCTTTCTCCATGGCCATACCTTTGCATCTCTGTCAAAAGTCACTTGTTAAAAAGGCCTATGTGTATTTCTAAAGTGTTCTGTGCCACTGCGGTGCTTGCCTACTTTATCTTTCTGCCAATACCAGGCTGGATTACTGCAGTCTACTCTCACCGAGAAAGAGGAAAAAGAGACGTTTTTGCCTAGAGACGTTTTTCAAGTAAGCACACTTATCAAGAAACCTTATTTCCCTTGGAAATTCAGGGGTCACATTACCAGGCCCCCTCTCTTCCCCACCTCCAGCTGTGCTATCTGATGAGGGCTGGGGGTGGGGGAGTGGGGAGAACCACACCAACCCCTCCCATCTTCTCGAGACCATACTTCTCTTAATATGGCCTGAGATCATGTTAGTGATCACTGTTGACTGCTTTGTCTGTTTTCCAAGCAATCCTGCTAAGCCAGGTGGAGCGGAACCCTCTGCCCTGACCAGGGCACACTTTATACCACGCTGTTTTTGAGTTGTAATTACGTGTCTAGCCTCACGCTAGATGCTTTACGTAATGAATTACTGCTCTGGCCTCCACAGACTGAGCTCTTTTACTATGTGCCGAGCACTTTGCATGCTCCATTCAAGCTTTGCCACAACCATTAAAACAGGCTTCATTAGCTCCAATTTATTGCTGAAGACACCCAGGCATTTAGGAGCACCATCATTTCCCAAGAGTACCAGCTAGCAGGCGGCAGAGCCGGGAGGTGGCTTCAGGGTCCTCATGGTCCTGCAGAAGTGAGCCTCCGAGAGGATAACAACTCGCCAAGGTCACACGGGCGGCAAGTGACGGATACATGAGGATGTGGACCCAGGTCTACCTGGCCCCAAGGTTAGGCCATTCCTCCTATGCTCTCGGGAGACGGAGGCCTCGGAGGGAGTTCTGAGCATGCACAGGTCTGGCGCAAGTCACCCCAGGCTGGAGGGCTGGCCCCTGTGCTAGGCCCTTATAAAGTACACAGCACCCAGGCAATGCGAGGAGGCGTCCTTGCCGTTGTTCCTGTCGCCTGGCTTTGCCAAGTCCGCTTCGGGGGATTTGAGGGGAGCGCTTCACTGCGTCAGCAGTGATCGATTTGGTTGCACGATACAGAAGGCCACGCCAGCCAGTTTAAGCAAAAAGGGAAATTCAATATAAGGAGTCGGGGCTCACGTCACAGATCTCAAGGGCAGGCAGGACACACAAGGACCTTGCTCCCGGGACTGGCAAGTGCTCCGAGGACAGAAGGCTCTGGAAACGCCCGCCTTTCCCTGTGCGTCTCTCACAACACTGCCTTCCTCTGTCTCCTTCAAACAGGAGGCCCACACAGGTGCCCTCAGCAAACCCTGCACCTGCAGCTGGCTGTCTGGGCCCTCCTCATCCTACTTCCCAGGTTCTGGTGCCCAGCTCCAACCCAGACAGCTGGACCAAGAGGCTCTGGGCTGCGGAGAGCACACAGGGGCCCCCGAGCCTGTTGGATGGGGTTAGGAGAGGAGCCTACTTCAGTTTGGCCAGCCCTGGGGACTCGGAGGAGGCCAGTTGTGTGCTTTTTCTGCCCTGTCATTTCTCAGTGCTGAGCTTCTGCAGGGAGAACATGCCTTTAATCTGGCTGCTGAGTGCCGAGGGCCTCCAGAAACTCTAGAAGATTCCGAGCCAGTCTGGTAGAGTGTATGTGGCTCACGCTTTGGGGGTGGGGGCTGTTTGAGGCTCCTGGAGGACTTGCTTCTCCTTTTCCTTAGTCCCTGGAGGGTGGTTTGTTACAATCCAGCCCCGAGGGGTTTCCTGTGTGGCCTCTCCGAGCCACTGCTCAGCCGTGGACATGTGGCAGACAAATGCGTCGTTTCTGGCCAGCCGCCTTTCCACCGATTGCAGGCTCCGTGTTTGCCTTTGGGGGGGGGTGTCATGCTGAGCCCCAGACTTCCAGGAGGTGGGGAGCAGAAGGGCACTGCGTCCAGCACTCTGTCCCAGGCAGAGGAGAGACGCATGGGCGCAGGAGGGGGTCCTGTGTGGCAGGTGGAGAGACCCCCATCAGCGCTGTAACAGCTATTTTGAAACAAACTGCGCTATGGCTGAGATGGAGGCTATGTTTGGGTGAGTGAAGTCATCAAGGGAAGAGAAGCATGAAGTAAGAAAGGCTCACAGGCTGCACCAGACAAGCCTCGTGAAGCACTCAGTAGGAGCGACACCCGGGACACCGCACCGGTGAACGGGTGGGGGAGTGAAAGGATGGGTGGAGAAATGGACAGTTGTTCCCCAGTCCTCTCATTGCAAGCCAGAGAGTTATCAGCGCCACGACACACCTGCCTCATCCGCCCCGCCTGCACAGGCCCTGCGGGTGGGACAAAGACTGTCTGCCAGGCAGTTCTCTTTCGTCCAGGTCAGCAAATTCTTGCTGCCGGGTAGAGTCCGTCTTTCCAGCTGAGCATCTCGGGTCTGGTTGCCCTGCCTCCTTTGACTGGCTCTGCCCTTGACCCTAAGCTTACAGAGAGGAGGGGCTTGAGGGCCCACAGGGTATCTTTGGTTTGCAATGGGGATCCCCAAATGCAGCTCTCCTTTTTGGCAAAACCCTGGGTCCAAGCTGGGAGTGAGTAATGTGGGGAAAGCACCCTGGGCAGAAGCTAGACGGCCCTAAGTGACCTTGGGCAAGTCCCTTCTCTCCTTCGCTGGGTCTCAGTGCTTCCTCTGATGAACAAGAGGGTTTAACTCCACCTCATCCATGAGTTCATTCAGGGCTGAGTCCCTACCACCTTCCTGGCATTTGCCTGGCACATGGGCAGATGGAGGAATTGGACTCTGTCCTTGAGATAATCCACAGACTGCGGGGGTGGGCGGAGAGAAGTGCATGTAGCGACGGACAGATGTGATAAGTGCCACGTGACGCGGACAGTCCCTGCCCCATCTAGGATCCCCAGCACTGTCAGTCCAGGGAGAGGAGTACGTGAGTGACTTGGGGCAGCATCCAGAAAGGCGTTGGTCCTGGAAGGTAAGGGCAGCCCTGGGCCCAGCCCTAGCCCCTTCCTCCACCACACAGAAAACCAGCACACATGAGCTTTGGAGTCAGGCAGGTACAGGCTTCGCTCCCTGGACAGCTTCACTCTCTGGGCTTTGGCTTCCTCCGTTACTAAGAGAGGAGAGGGCCCCTAGGCTCCCAGGACTTAAGATGGTTCTGGAAGATAATGTCAAGAGACCCGAAATCTGGCACATCCAACATGGAGACAGGAGGCAGAGGCGTGGCTGTCTGTCCTCTCCGGAAGCACACTGGTGTCTCGCTGCCCTTGGCTGGCCCTGTGGCCTTGAGCCTGTCCTTGACCCTGTGAAGCCCACGGTGGACTTGCTCCTCATGGCCCTTCCCACGACACCTGTCAGCTCTTCTGATCTCCCAGTGAACTGGGGAGGAACTCACTGGGGCTGCAGCCTGGCTGGGGCTCCTCTGGGCAAAGCCTGCCTGGGCCGCAGGTCCCTCCCTCCCTTCCCAGCAGTGGGGCAGCTCTGGGGCTGCACTTTCGCTCTTGACAAGTTGCTCCAGACAAGGTGATGCCCTTCCTTCATTCCTTCTTGGAGATGGGGCTGAATGGCATCCTAGAGGGAGGCAGCTGGGGATGGGCAAGCAGAGCGTCAGACTCGCCCAGGGAGGGGAGGAACCTGGCTGGGCTGAGAGATGGAAGGGTCTGGCACTCAGCCAGTGGCAGGAACGGGTTGGTCCGCATTCTTGGCAGGCCCTGGAATTCCAGAGCACTTTCTGTTTTTGTCACTGTCCTGCCAGTCACATACTCTACCAAGGCCAAAGCCAAAGTGCACCAGGCTCCCCTTATTTATTTATTTATTTATTTTAAGATTTGCTTATTTATTTGAAAGGCAGAGTTACAGAAAGAGAGAGAGAGTGAGCGAGCTCATCCATTCATGGCTTCACTCTCCAAATGACCTCAATGGCCCAGGACTCCCTGCAGGTGCCTCCCACATGGGTGGCAGGGACGCAGACACTCAGGCCTTCCTCTTCTGCGTTCCCAGGGGCATTAGCAGGGAGCTGGACCACAAGTGGAGCAGCCGGGGGTTTGGACCGGCACCCATATGGGATGCTGGTGTCGTAGGAAGTGGTTTAACCACTGCACCAAAGCTGGCCCCTTTTCATAACCCTGAGAGGGGGATACTCCTACCTCTTTTACAAATGTGGACACTGAGGACCCACAGATGTGGAAACTATCATCCACTCTCAGAAGGGCTGACGGCAAGGAATGAACCTTTCACCGAGAACCTGCTGTGAGCCAAGCCCATTGCTTGCAACAATCATACCCAGTAAGGTGCTCCAAATGCACACGCACGAAAGCACCTGCCTAAGGTCCCAGAATGAGTCGGTGAGGAACCAAGAATGAGCCTGGATCTGTCCAGCTCCCAGTTCCACTGAGCCGACAATCTCCCCTCCACACTAAATGCGATGGAGCGGAGACTCAGAAAGGTTTGAACTGTGTCCGAGGTCACACCCTCAGCAGGTGTGGAAGCTGGTTCCCAACCCTGGGCTGACTCCAAGGCTGCCTTCCCACTCCGCTACACTATCTCAACAGAAGCCATTCTCGTGGACCTGGCTGATACCGATTGGCTCACACGTGTGTCTCAAAGAGATCAAGGCGGAGGATGGAAAGGACCATGAACATTGTTGTTATTGTCCTTAATAGTATCATCAATTGCTAATTCAGCATGGTCCGCATTTACACTGGATGGCTCAGATTTGTGGAAACAAAACTTTTCTTCTGCAATTGAACTCAGTTGGATCACAGTTCCCCTTCTGCTGGCTTATCCCCGGAGTTAAATGTATTCTCTTTGTGACAATTGGATGTAGTGGGCGACCCTGCATTTTCTTTGTGACAAGTGACATTTGGGGACTATTGGCATGACTGGAGTAAGTCTGTAGAGTAGAAGGTAGAATCGCATAATGCTGTTTCTCTAATTTTGATATCAGCGCTGCGGTGTAGGAGCACAGCCTTCTTTACAGGAGTGGACTCTGCAGGACTTAGGGGTGGGGGGCCATGTCCACCACTTTTAAACATTTCAGGGGGAAATGCACATATGGGCACCCACATGTAGAACAGCAAAGCAAATGTAGCAAAGTGGTTTTTTTAAAAGATTTATTTATTTTTTTGCAAGTCAGAGTTACACAGAGAGAGGAGAGACAGAGAGAGAGGTCTTCCATCTGCTGGTTCACTCCCCAGTTGGCTGCAACAGCCAGAGCTGCACCGATCCAAAGCCAGGAGCCAGGAGCTTCTTCCAGGTCTCCCACGCAGGTGCAGGGGCCCAACAACTTGAGCCATCTTCTACTGCTTTCCCAGGGCCATAGCAGAGAGCTGGATCCGAAATAGAGCAGCTGAGTCTCGAACTGCCGCCCATATGGGATGCCAGTACTGCAGGCTTTATGCGCTACGCTACAGTGCCAGCTCCTGCAAAATGTTAACATTTGGTGATTTGGATAAAGGGTATCTTGGGATTCTCTGCACTATTCTTGCAACTTTGCTGTGAATCTGAAGTTATGGCAGAAGAAGTGTTATAAATGTGTTCTTGAGTGAGAAAATGGTCACCTCAGGATCTGAGCTTCCTATCAGAGTCTCTCGGAGGAGCCCACACCCAGGCCCAGGGTGACACCAGGAACAGAGGACCCTGACAGCATCCACCGTCTTGGGCCTAACCTCTGGAGCTTGGTGGCCTGCTGGCCATCCTGCCCTCTCTGGGCTTCTGTGTTGACATCTCTTCCCATTGTGCCTCTGCTGGTGAAGCTGCCTGGCCTGGCTTTGGGCCTGGGCATGCCTCACTCCTGAAGTTCACAGTCATATTGTCTGCTGTCAAGGCTGTGACCCTGGGCCCTCCTCCTCCTGACCACAAGCCTCTCACCAGCGCTGTCTTTTCAGTACTGAGATACAGGCCCCACTGGAAACTTCTGATGCTTAGCCTCCACCACAGAGGCCTTGGGGGGATTGGGTGCCTGAATGAGTCAGTCCCACCAGAAAAATGGGGTTTTTAAAAAATGATTTACTTTATTTATTTGAAAGGCAGAGTTATAATAGACGCTGGGGGAGCAAAAGAAAGAGAAAGATCTTCCGTCCACTGGTTCACTTCCCAAATGGCTGCCACAGCCAGGGCTGGGCCAAGCTAGAGCTGGGAATCAGGAATTCCATCCGTGTCTCCCACATGGGTACAGGAACCCAAATGCTTGGGCCATCGTCTGCTGCTCTCCCACATGCATTAGCAGACAGCTGGAGCAGGGCAACCAGCTGGTGGAGCCACCACCTGCAGTGCCAGTTCAAGTCCTGGCTGCTTCACTTCCTATCCAGCTCTCTGCTATAGCCTGGGAAAACAATGGAGGATGGCCCAAGTCCTTGGCCCCTGCACCCACATTGGAGACCTGGAAGAAGCTCCTGGCTCCTGGCTGTAGCCTGGCCGAGCCCTGGCTGTTGTTGCCATTTTGGGGGAGTGAACCAAAATGTGGAAGACCTCTCTCTCTCTGCCTCTGCCTCTCTGTAACTCTACCTTTCAAATAAGTAAATATTAAAGAAGAAGGAAGAGGAGGAGAAGGGGGGGAGGAAGAGGAGGAGGGGGAGGAAGTGGAGGAGGAGGAGGAGGAGGAGGAAAAGGGGCCAGTGCTGTGGTGTAGTGGGCTAAGCCTCTGCCTGCGGCACCAGCATCCCATATGGGTACTGGCTCATGTCCCAGCTGCTCTACTTCCAATCTAGTTCTCTTTTTATGGCCTGGGAAAGCAACAGAAGATGGCCCAAGTGCTTGGGCCCCTGCACCCATGTGGAAGACCCAGAAGAAGCTTCTGGATCCTAGCTTCAGATCAGCCCAACTCTGGGTGTTGCAGCTATTTGGGGAGTGAACCAGCAGATGGAACGCCTTTCTCTCTGTCTCTTCCTCTCTGTCTGTAACTCTGCCTTACATAATGAATGAAATCTTTTTTTTAAAGATTTACTTATTTATTTGAAAGTCAGAGTTATAC
The DNA here is from genome assembly GCA_949820135.1 of Sylvilagus floridanus. Classification (NCBI taxonomy): domain Eukaryota; kingdom Metazoa; phylum Chordata; class Mammalia; order Lagomorpha; family Leporidae; genus Sylvilagus; species Sylvilagus floridanus. The sequence continues at coordinate 31,678,387 of OX463225.1, forward strand.
AGAGAGAGGAGAGGCAGAGAGAAAGAGAGACAGACAGACAGAGAGACAGAGAAAGTCTTCCATCTGCTGGTTCACCCCCCAGTTGGCCACAACAGCAGAAGTTGTGTTGATCCGAAGCCAGGAGCCAGGAGCCAGGAGCCAGGAGCCTCTTCTGAGTCTCCCATGTGGGCACGGGGGCCCAAGGGCTGGAGTCACCTTCTACTGCTTTCACAGACCACAGCAGAGAGCGAAATCAGAAGTAAAGCAGCTGGGAGTCGAACTGGCACCTATATGGGATGCTGAGACTGCAGGCAGCGGCTTTACTCACTATGCCACAGTGCCGGCCCAGCAAATAAAACCTTTAAAAAACAAACAAGCACACAAAAAGAAGCTGAGTATCTGGGACTTGAACCAGTGCTCTGACATGGGATGCCTGAGTGGCAGGCAGCGGTCTACCCCCTGCACCACAATGCCAGTACCATACTGATTGTTCTAAGAGAAAGAATTTAGTACAAAGAATTGGCTAAACAGTGTTTGACAACTGGAGAAGCAAACAGTGAGAATCAGAGGCAGAAACCACATGAAACGGACGCCAGCCCTCGGGATGGGAGGACAAGGCAAGAAGCCAGGTCAGTGGAGCCTTGCGGCCGGGGCCGGAGACCCTAGGAAGGCAAACCTGGGGCTGGTGCTGGGGCATCTGATGAAGAGGCTGGCTCTGGGGCTGTGGGGGAAATCCTGGAAACTGGAACCAACTGCCACCGCTGAGCTGAAGGGCCATTGCTAGAACAGCAACCTGAAAGAAGCAAGTCCTTGCTTCCTGGAGCCGGTGGTGCACTCTCTAGCGCCCCCTGTAGGCAGAACAGAGATGGAGTGGCTCAGTGCCTGCCCCAGCCTCAGCAGACAGTGTAGGGGGTGGGCTGGGGCTAAGTGCACAGGGGGAGGGGCTGGGCAGAGAGAATGCCAGGTTCCCTCTGGCCCTCAGTGAGCCTCGCTGCTGTGCCACCTCCAGGGTGGCCTGCACTCCAGCACCAGAGAAAGGGCGACTCCCCCCTTTGCCCTGGGGTCTCCTCTCTGCCTTCACCTGGCAGAGGGTTCAGCAGCAGACCCCAGACTCGAATCCCATGCTCCTGCTCCCTCTTAGTCTCAACCGGCAGGAGGGCTCATGTCTGATAGGAGAAACTCCCGACTTCGACAAGGCTTTGGTTCCCTGGGTCCTCCCAGTTTCATTTCTTTGTATTTAAAGAGAAGACTTTGAAATTCTGAAGAAGCTTTTTCCTGTGGTCTATACTCTGTCCAGCACTGAGCAAGTCACTTAAGCTCACTTTATATAAAACAGGGATGTTGTGAGGATTTGAGATAATGGATGGGAGGTTTTTGGCACAGTGCCTGGAAAATAATAGGTATTTGATAAATGGAACTGCTACCACTGCTAAGCTTAATGAATGCTTATTGAGTGGTTACACCATCAGGCACAGGGCTCTGCTCAACGTGTGTGTTCTGTGTTAACCACTTTGATCCCTGCCGTCTCCCTCCATTCATGCTGGAACCTTCCCACCCAGCCCCATGCCACTCCCACAGGTGACAGCTCGGAGAGGGACGCCATCCCAGAGGACACACATTATACCAGGCTGTGCATTTGTCGGGGTGATTGGAAACATCCGTGTGGCTAATCGCTTTCGGTTAGTATTGTTGGTGTCTGTCACCCGGTTATTATATATTATATATAATATATTATTATATTTATATAACACCCAGTGTTATATAAATGCAGCTCCCAACCTCTGAACAGGATCGCTTTGGGTTGGCATTATGGTGCAGCAGGTTAAGCTGCCACTTGGAATGCCTGCTTCTCCTATCAGAGTGCTGGTTTGAGTACTGGCTACACCACTTCCCATCCAGCTCTCAGCTCATGTGCCTGGGAAGCAACGAATGGTGGCTCAAGTACCTGGAGTTCCTGCTACCCACATGCGAGTCTTGGGTGCCGTTCCTGGCTTCACAATCGTCTGGGGAGTGAACCAGCAGATGGAAGAGCTCTCTTCCCCACCCCCTCTCCCTTTCAAATAAACAAATATTTTTTAAAAAGAGAACACTTTTTAAATGTTTTTTTTTAAATGTGTTAATTTTCACTTTATTTGAAAAGCGGAGAGAGAGAGAAAAATAGTCCCATACCGGTTGTTCTGAGAGAAAGGATTTAGTAGAAAGAATTGGCTAGACAATACTTGACAACTGGAGAAGCACAGAGACCCCAGGAAGGCAAGCCTGGGGCTGGGGCTGGGGCTGGGGCTGGGGCTGGGGCTGGGGCTGGGACATCCACTGAAGAGGCTGCTCTGGGACCACGGGAGAAATCCACTGGTTCATTCGCCTAATGGCTGCAACAGTCAGGGCTGGTCCTGGAAGAAACCAAGAGCCAAGAACATCAACCAAGTCTCTACATGTGCAGCAGGGACCCAAGTGCTTGAGCCATCACCTGCCGCCTCCCAGGGTGCACGCTAGCAGAAAGTGTGTGGACGACAAGAACCAGGCACTCTGATATGGGACGTGGGCGTCCCGATGGCATGTTAACTGCTTACTCGGCCCTAAGTGAGAAATGTTGATGCCTTGATGGCTTTACTATTCTTGTTAATATCTTTGGCGTATTATCTTGAAATGATTTCAGATTTACAGAAGATAATAAAGATGGGACAGAGAGACAGTCCCCGGGAACCGTCACCCAACTTCCCTTAATGTTGCATAGCCGCGGCACATCGGTCTAAGCTGAGACACTGGTGCTGACACACAGTGTTAGGTAGGCTACCGTCTCCGTCTGGGTCCCGTGGTCTGTCCACTCAGGTCCTTTTTCAGTCCCAGGGTTCCAAGTTGCATTTAGTCATTGTGTCTCTTATTGTTGTCCAGTCTATGATTTTTAACCATATGTGTATATTTTAATATGTTCTCTATTTATCTACCACTGAAAATTGAAATAGTACATCAAAATTTCTTTTATTGCAATTCCAACACTTGAAAACCAGGATATAGCATCATTTGCCCTGTTATTCCGTAGACAAAACATCCAATGTTTTCTCTGCATTCCTTTCCCACAAGTCACTCTGCATGTCAGTTCTTGGTGCTGGGTTTCCTCTCACAGACTTCAGTCTTCGAAAACACCTGGGAATACTTGAAACTTTTGGTGATTCTCTAGGTCAAATCAAACAGACAAAAAGAACTAAATTATATTGGAAGTCATTCAAATACATTCAAACTACAGATTCGTTACAAGTTACTGGTCTCAAGGTAGGAAGAGAAAACCATCACAACTAATATAACATGTTATCAAAATTATTGGTATATGAGTCTATCTTAGCATAGAATAGTTTTCTCTGATTGCTACTTATAGTTACTAGCAAAAACAGTAAAATAAGGATTCTACCTAAATTGACTCGTGGTCATAATCCATTCCTCTCTCAGCATTCTCCAAAGGATCCCAACTATGATATAGGCAACATCTAAATGGCACACTTCTTGATTCACTCTGAACTCCATTAAGATCACTGTCTGCATTCTCCTTTAAGCTGAGAATATTTGTGTGTTAGGATGTGTCTCAGTGGGGCTGGTGCCGTGGCATAGTGGGCCTGCAGTGCCGGCATCTCATATGGGTGACTGTTGGAGTCCTGGCTGCTCCACTTCTGATCCAGCGCCCTGTTAATGCCCCTGGGAAAACAGAAGATGGCCCAAGTGCTTGGGCCCCTGTACACACATGGGAGACCTGGAAGAAACTCCTGGATCCTGGCTTCAGCCTGGCCCAACCCTGGCTATTGCAGCCATCTGGGGAGTGAACCAGCGGATGGAAGATGTTTCTTTCTCTCTCTCTCTCTCTCTCTCTCTCTCACTCTGCCTTTCAAATAATTTTTTTTAAAAAGAGATAGCTCAGCTCAGCCAGTCTTCCTTTCCACTCGGATAACAATGTCCTTACCCCGTCTTCCTCTCGGGCCTCTGCTGCACTGTCCTCACACTTCTGCTAGTGTGCCGGGGCAGATACCCTGGTCCAGGAGAGGGGAATCCCGCAATAGGATTGAGCGGCAACTTATTCAGGCCCTTTGTTAACATTTCTGAATTCTCAGAATCTTCTCCCGTGGGCATCCAAAAAGGCTTTGGGGTCAAGGCTGGGTGCTGTTTTTGCAGTGGCTCCACAGTCTCGTGCTTCTTTGCTATTTGGCTCTCGGGAAAAGGGGCCTGGGACTCTCTGGTTACTGCAAGGGAGCCTGGGAAGAACCACGCAGCCCAGAAAGATGCAAAAGATGCAGCCTGCCACACAGAGCGGCAGAACGAGCCCACCTGGTGGCCATTTCTTTTCTTGGTCACTTTGAGAGTTAGGTGTTCTGTGGAACATCCCTGAGGCTTTGTCGGATGAACCTCGTGATTAGACAAGGCGTTAGGGACTGGGGAAGAAGACCACAGAGGCGAAGGCCCCTCTCCTTGAGTCATATCAGGGGATGGCTGACACTAGCAGGACTGGCTGCTGGTGATGCTAGCCTTCGTCACCTGGGTACGGTAATGTCTGCCAGGCTTCTCTGCTGTTTGTCTTCATTGCACATTCTGGAAGTGAGTCACTATGTCCGGTTCCTTTCCGGTGAAGAGAATGAAGCTCTACCTTCCCAAAGAAAAAGGATCGAAGAATGTGTTGACGTCCGCTAACCCCGCGTGGTAATCATTCGAAGCTGCTTTGAGGCTTCCAGGTATCCTTCTTCTCCTTAACGTCTCGCCTGCTCTTTCGGCACTCGTCAGTGGATCCTGTCAGTAGCAATTATTAATATTGTATGAAGAACATTTTTTTTCTTTTTTTTTTTGACAGGCAGAGTTAGACAGTGAGAGAGAAAGAGACAGTGAGAAAGGTCTTCCTTCCATTGGTTCACCCCCCAAATGGCCGTTACGGCTAGTGCACTGCGCCGATCCGAAGCCAGGAGCCAGGTGCTTCCTCCTGGTCACCCATGTGGGTGCAGGGTCCAAGCACTTGGGCCATCCTCCACTGCCTATGGAAGAACATTTTTTTAAAGATTTATGTATTTATCTGAAAGTTACACAAAGAGAAGAAGAGAGGCAGAGACAGAGAGAGAGAGAGAGAGAGAGAGAGAGTCTTCCATCCACTGGTTCACTCCCCAAGTGGATGCAATGGCCAGAACTGCACAGTTCTGAAGCCAGGAGCCAGGAGCTTCTTCCAGGTCTCCCACACAGGTGCAGGGGCCCAAGGACTTGAGCCATCTTCTACTGCTTTCTCAGACCACAGCAGAGATTGGATTGGAAGTGGAGCAGCCGGGACTCAAACCAGTGCCCATATGGGATGCAGGCACTGCAAGCGGTGGCTTTACCTGCTACGCCTCAGCGATGGCCCCAAACTTTTTTAACAATTAGAAAAATGTGTTTATTTATTCAATTGGCAGCGTGGAGAGTGAGGGGGAGAGAGAGAGAGAGCGAGCAAGAGTGAGACAGAGAGCTTCCATCTGCTGGCTCACTCCCCAAACGCCTGCAGCGGTGATTGCTGGGAGTGGTGGGGACAAAGCTGGGTCCTGAGAATTCAAGCCAGGCCTGTCTCGTGTGTGGGTGGCAGGGACACCAAGAACTGAGCAGGAAGCTGGAATCAGGAGCCTGAGCTGGGTGTTGCAGCCAGGCACATGATATGGGACAAGTGTGTCCTAACTGACACCTTACCCACGGGGTCAAATGCCCAGCCCAGATTTGTTAGCATAAACAATGTCCCAGAATGCATTGTTTCAGAAAATACATCACACCACTAAGCTATTGTGAAATCGTTTTCATGCTGTATTAACTACAACAAAATCTACATGACCTCAATGAATTTAAAATGTACTGTATTCAGAGCTGGTTCAGAGCTGCGATCCACTTCTGTGACCATATTGGCTCTGAATTATTGTAATGAAAATGCTTCAAAAAGTTCATGGAAAAATAGAATTAAAAGATAAGCTTATTTTGCTGCAAAAAGGTTTTGAAACCCATGCAGAGTCCTTCACAGTGCTCATTTGCACGAGTTTTTTGAAGACCCCCTTGTAGGCATGGATTTCAAACTTTTTGCACAGAAATAAACTTAGTGTTAACCGCATTTCCTGTGAACTCCCAAGTGCCTCCCACTCTCCCCTCGTGGGGAAATAGTTCCTGCCCCTGCCCTTCTCCAAGTCCCCGGGTCTTTGGAGACCTCTCCCCACTTCTACACACACACACACACACACATCTTTCCAAATGTTTCAGTTGTGAGAACATAGCAAAACTTTCTTACAATCCTGCTGCAAGGGGAAAGGTGTCTAGCAGCCAATTAAGGACTCAGTTGTGGGAAGGACATTTTATGGGAAAAAAGAGAAGTGCTGGAATAATCATGACCAGATCAACAAGAAAAAGGAAACATTGCCTGGGAAATAAGGTGAGAACTGGGTTGAAAATGGACTTGGGGCAACCCTGCTCATCTTCCACTACCCGACCATTGACCCAGGCAACACCGTACAGGCTTGGAGACTCCTCCCCTCTCACCCCCAGCTCCCCATGAAGGTCGGTGTCCATGGCAACCATCAGCCCTGTGCTGGCATGGTTCTTAGAACCCTGGGTAGCATCCAGGTCTGCAGCTTGATTCAGGTGCACTTTGATTTGGTCCAGAGAAAGTGGGCTCAAGAGCCAGAAGGAGCTGGATTTGAAAACTAGTATTGAGTATCTATCTGTTCTGGAACATTCTAGAATCAGGCAGCTCACTTACGGGATTTTGTAAGGATTTCAGATACTAGGTGTGAAGTTTTTGAAACAGTTCCTGGAAAATAATAGGTATTTGATAAAGGAGGATGCTATTAATAGCAACAATAACAAACATTTATTGATCAGTGACTATGTCAGGCGCAGAGCTAATTACACTAACCCTCCTATTAACTCTGTGAGATAATGTCACCTCTACTCTAATGAACTTGAGGCTCAGAGAGTTTACGTAACGCATCTTAAGATCACACAGGTAGACTGCTGCTGGAGCTGAGATTCAACCCTGGGCGGCCTGACATCAAGGCCTCTGTGATAAACACAAGGTAGACATGGGTGCTCACTCACGCCTTGCCATGACTCTGAAACCCGCCTGAACTCTGCAGCGGGTTGGGAGCTCCTGCCACAGACCGCAGGGACTTCGGAAGCGTTTTTGACATCAGCAGGATTGGAGTTATTTTTATAACTTGATGGCAAGAGGAGGACAGGGCAAAAGAAGCAGTCCACACAGTTACCCAGGAACAGGCACTGTCTTCAGCTACTGGGCGGATCCGGGTGACTGTCCAGAAGCAGTGGTTGGACAACCGCCCCCCCAGATACTGTCTCAGGGCCCACATTTGAGAAGCACTGCCCATTATCCACTGTCCTAGATGCCCCAAATTACCCCCCAAATCTGAAGACAACAAGTCATGTGCAAAAAGGGCATTAAAAAAACCCTGAAGTGGGGGAGGTGCTGAAAACATTGTTTTTCTGCTTTAGCATAAAAGGTGCCCAGAATTCTGCCTTGTCTCTCCGCCAGGGGCAGGTGGGTGCAAGGTGCATCTTCCACGACCCACTTCCACCCACATCCCCACACATGACCTTTGCCGAATTTCTTTTTTTAATTTTATTTTTCAAAAGATTTATTTTATTTTATTAGAAAGGCAGAGTCATAGAGAGAAAGAGGGGAAGACATAAAGGGAGAGATCTTCCACCCGTCGGTTCACTCCCCAAATGGGGGCAACAGTCAGGGCTGGGCCAGACTGAAGCCAGGAGCCAGGAGCTTCTTCTGGGTCTTCCACATGGGTGCAGGGGCCCAAGTACTTCTGCTACTTTCCCAGGCCGTACGCAGAGAACTCGATCGGAAGTGGGGCAACTGGGATTTGAACCAATGCCCATATGAGATGCCTGCATCAGAGGTCATTGCTTTACCTGCCAGGCCATGACGCTGGCCCTCTTTGTTGCATTTTTTAACTCCTAGGCCCTGCTTAGGGGCAATTCAAGACCTCTTGTTTAAAAAGAATTGCATGTCTGGGGTTGAGAACAACCGTGGCTTTCCTCCTACAGAGGATGACATGGGGCACCAAGAGGCACAGCCGGAGAGGCGAGCAGCGCTCAGCTGGGTGCTGGGGGTTGGTGCCCATGAGCTCTCTCTGCTTGGAGCAGAGGCTGGAGCAGCCACTGGAGTGAGGAGTGCCAGCCGGGAGAGCAGTGACCACAGCAGTGGCAGTGGCCTTGGGCGGCTCTCTGATGGTCTTTCTTGGCTGTGGAAGTCAGGCATTCCTTCTCTCCGATGTTTAGATAGACATTTATTTGTTTATTTACGTGAGGGAAAGAGAGACAGAGACAGAGAGAGGAGACACAGAGACAAAGTTCTCCCACCTGCTAGCTTATTCCCCAAGTGCCCACAACAACGCCCAGCCAAGGACCAATGCCAGGGGCAGGTTACCCAGTTAATTGAGCCGTCACTGCCACCTCCCAGGGTCTGTATTAGAGGAAGCTGGAGCCAGGGATCAAATCCCCAAACTCCAACCTGAGATGTGGGCTTCCCAACCACTGGGCTAAATGTCTACCCTGCTTGGATTTTCTAAGTCCTGGTGGCTCCTGAATGTCCCAAAATGGTCAGAGTGTCAGGGGAGAGGAGGCATTGCCCACACGCGGTGATCCTGGACGTGGTGCTGACCTGGCCAAGTGTGTTCAAGACAATTCAAACTTAATTTGGATAAGACTTTTCAAAACAGCCCGAGTTCAGTAGCGAGCCTAACATGCTCCCCCCACCCCCAGCCACAACCAACCCCTCCAGGGGGCTTGGAGAGACTCAGCACACCACATCCCCAAGCTGTCCCCAGCCTCATCACCCATCCTTGCTTAATTCCCCAGAACCCACAAAGCCCCTTTGTGTGTATCAAGCCGGGGTGCCCAGACAATTGGAAGGGCCCAGGCTGGCACAGTCATCCGCGTTAGCACAGAGTTCAGAGAGAGGTACCTCTATGGGTGAGGCTGGAGCCAGGAAAAACAGAGCGAGCAGGAAAAATAACCTGCCACCAGAAAGCTCCAGTCTTGTGGAAAAGGAGTATCATGTCTGAGACTCGCTCAGGCGACACCGCGGCACTGCCATTATTCATTGTGCTCCGAGACAAAAGCGCTTTCTGTTCTGCTTTGGGCCGAACCACTTCCAAGTTCCCTGGTGATGACCAGTTTGAGAGCTAAGGAACAGCCTCTGCCGGCACCCTGCACCCACCCGAAAGGAGGGCTCGGGCTTTGTTCAGGACCCCAGGAGCCAGTCCGCGGCCATTAGCAAGTAAGGCCAATTTCACTGACGATGGAGGAGGAAGTCAGGTTGCATTGCACACTGCCCAGCGGAACTCAGGATAATCGCTCATTAGACTTCTCCATTTTCCTCTCCTGCTCCCGAATTGGCTTTTTGACTGCTGCCCCTCATCTCACCTTCACCCAGCTCCTGTCCAGGACCCCCACCGCCACCTCCTCCCCAGGACAGAGTGAAGCAAGGACTCCTGGCTCCTCCCACCTGGCACCCATCACCCCTCCATCCTCCAAAACCCTAGATGTCTTTGGAAGTCTTAGCATCTGGTGCACTTTGGTTTTGCCTGTAGGAGATGGAAAGAAATAATGTTTCCCTTTCATGTAGATTTTTTTATATAAGATATTTATTTGTTTGAAAGACAGAGTTACAAAGAGGGAGAAACAGAGACAGCAAGATCTTCCATCCATAATTTCACTCCCCAAATGGCTGCAACAGCTGGGGCTGGGCTAGGCCACAGCCAGGAGCGCTTCCGGGTCTCTCACTTAGGCCACCTCCCAACTGCCTTCCCAGGTGCGTTAGCAGGGAGCTGGACCAGAAGTGGATGGCAGTGGCTTAAGCTGCTGCGCCACAGTGCCGGCCCCTTGTGTAGATTTTTTCTATCCCTTTTTAAAATTAGTAGTGAACCTGTTATTACCACACTCCCCAACACGTCAGACAAAAGCTTGGAGTCTGGAATTTGAAGGCAGAAGCCTAGAGAGTGGGTTGGACCTGGCAGGCAGACAGGCTGCTCTGCAGCCCATGGCAGGGGCTTTGGGTGGCCTTTGGTTTTCGCATGGTGACCTGGGTTGTGCTCTGGGCTTGGCCTTCCACAGCTGTGTGTCCCAGGAGTGGCGCTTAATGTAGTGTCAGCAAACGTTAGATACAGGAAGGCTCTTGGACAAGCCACCCCTGCTGCTTCTGTGCCTCAGTTTCCTCACTTATCAAATGAGGACAATGACCTCTTTCCTCTCCACCATTCCAGGCTGCCCTGAGGATCAGGTGAGTCGGTGGGTGTGAAGGCAGGAAGAATCAAGGCAGGATAAAAAAGCAGAATTCACACCTGAGTCCTCAGGACTGCAGCCTGTGTGAGTTGTGCGGGAGAATGTGGAGCTGCTGCAGTCACTGTGTCCTTAGATTCCTCAGGTTTGGGCTCCTTTCTGTCTGGCCCCACCACCTCCAACCTGACCCTGTTGGGGTGAAGGGTCAGCTCGCTGTCATGCACACCTGAACGTGGACTTCCACCACACAGCCTCCGCTCAGCCCCAGGCTGTCCGTGGTCTCTGACCGTGGTGGGAAGGCCTTTATGGTGGCTGAACTCACACTTCGGAGGGCCTGGGAGGCAGGTCCCCCAGCCACGACCTATGATTTCGGTTCTGTTGGTCTGGGTGCAGGCCTCACAATCTGCCTGCCATAGGAGCAAGCCGGGTGAATCTGATCTTGGTGCTCTGGTCACAGATTGAGGGGACACTGCTCTAGGGTTTGGGGGTTTAGGAAGAAACAAGGGAGGGGCTAGGACTGGGCAGGGGGACCCTGTGAACTCACACCAGTGCTTAGCCTACAGTGTTCCAGGGCCAGTCCCATTCCCATGGGTCCACAGGGTGGTGTTGTGGGCACCCAGGAGTCGTCCTTCTGGGCAGTGTGGCTAACAGCCTGACTCTGCCACATCTGGTCTAACGTGGCCCCGTCCCCCAGCATAGTGATTGGTGCAGAGAAGGCGGGCCCTGAGCAGAATGGACCACTCAGGGTCCTCTGTAGAGGAGGGGGCATCTCCCTGCAGCAGTGGGCTCTGAATCTGGCACCCCTACCCTGGAAGCCACATCCAGCCAACAGGGAGGGAGGAGAAAACAGGGAGGTGGGGGAAGGCAGATCCTGGAGGGCGGTGAGCGCTGAGGGACTTGGCTTCCTGGAGGTCAGCCGGGAGCAGCCAAGGGCAGATCCAGAGGTGTGATGGATGTGGAAGTCTACTAGGCGAGGGCTCCTGGGGAGAGGCAGCGGACCAGAGGCAGCTGGCCTAGACCACTTTCTCACTCTCGAGAAGGGTGGATGCAACTGGCTTTTTGCTTGTTTTGTTTTGTCTCAAAGACAAAGGGATCTCAGCTGCTTTGTATGCCTCCGAGAATGACCAGTCAAGGAGGAACTTTTGGTGACTCCAGAGAGAGCAGGACAATCCTGGGAGGATGTCCCCATGCAGGTGAGAGGATGGGACTGGAGGTGTCCCCTCCATGGGAGCTCGGAGGCTTCACCCCAGGAAACGGAGAGGGGAGTTGAGGTGGGTAGGTGGCATGTCACGCTGGGGTAGGCCAGGGTCTTTCGCTAGCTTCTGTATTCACTGTGGCCTGGGCAGGAGTGAGAAGGTGAGAACGGCTGGCTGGGAGGGGGCAGGTGGCAGCAGTGCGAGGCCTAGCCAACAGCTGGGGTTACAGTAAGACCAGCCGGCCTATGAGTGGTGGGCTTCCCCAGAAGGGCTCCCTTGCCTGGGCAGGCAGAGGGGGACAGCACCCTGACAGGTGCATCTGTGGCAACCAGAGGCCCCAGGAAAGTTCACCTCAGCCCTCTTTAGGTCACCCCCTGGCACCTTCAGGGCCCCCTTCTACCTCCCAGCACATTCTTATACCACAAGCCTGACACCAATCTACTTTCTCTTTGAACATTGTTCATTTCTTTGAAAGGGAGAGAGAGAGAGAGAGAGAGAGAGAGAGATCTCCCATCCACTACTTCACTTCCCATATACCTGCAACATATACCTAGCTGGGTAAGGCTGAAGCCAGATGCCTGGAACTCAGCCCAGCTCTCCCACATGGGTGGCAGGGATCTAAGCACTTGGGCCATCACCGCTCCCTCTCAGGGTGCACATTAGCAGGGAGCTGGAAGCAGAGCCAGGACTCAAACCCAGGCAATTTTATAACTGGATTTGGGATATGGACATCACATTGTTTTTTAAGATTTGTTTATTTTATTTGAGATGCAGAATTAGAGAGAGCAAGGGAGAGGCAGAGAGACAGAGAGGTCTTCCATCTGCTGGTTCTGTCCCTAAGTGGCTACAACAGCTAGAGCTGGGCTGGGCTGAAGCCAAGACTCGGGAGCTTCTTCTGGGTCTCCCACGTGGGTGCAGGGGCCCAAGCACTTGAGCCATCTTCCACTGCTTTCTCAGGCTATTAGCAGGGAGCACAGCAGCCAGGACTGGAACCAGCACCTGTATAGGATGCTGGCACCCCAGATGTTGGCTTAACCTGCTGTGCCACAGTGCTGGCCCTGCAAGTGGTGTCTTAATGACTGTGCAAACATCTGCCCCCAAACTTACTTCCAAAGGGCTAATTTTGGCTCCAGAAAATAAAAAGTGAAAGCCAAGCTGTCCAGGATGTAGCCTACCCTCTCTTGCTGCAGATAGGTATCTGCAGCTCAGGGAAGGCATTGGGGACAAAGGGACAAATTTTAGACTGAGGGGGAGCCACATGAGTTGACCTTGGAGTCTGCACATTTGTGTTTGGCTCCAGGCTCAGACATTCTCTGGCTCGATAGCATCAGCCAAGTCCATGCATGTCTCTGAACCTCAGTTTCCTTGTCTGAAAAATGAGAACAGTGCACGGACCTCACTCTGAAGGCTGCTGGGGCACTTGGTGGGCACTTGCTCCCAAGGGCTTGGCACAGCGAGCATTCAGGAGCGTAACTGCTGCTGTCTCCTTGCAACCGTGAGACATTTCAGTGTGGAACAAACGGACAGTGAGGAGGGAAGGAGCGTAGATCTGAGCCTGCGTGAGCCGATGAAGGGTGAGAATCCTCTCCCCAAAGCACTGGGCTCTCAGCGTGGGTCATGTCTGTGGAAGCCGCCTTGCCCAGCTGCCTAAGCCAAGACTCTCACTCTCTCAGTAAGTCCTATTGGGGGGATCATTTTCCCAGCATCCCTCACGTGTGTGAATACTCTGTACTTTCCAGAGCAGTTTGTACACAAAAGCCTCCTGAGATCCACCCAAATCCCTACTTGTGACAAGGCTGATGGTATTTCCATCTTCCGGATGAGGAAACCAAGATTGGGACAGGTCTCAGAGCCGCACTTAGGTGCGGATCTTCTGGTCCAATCAGCGCTGGCTACACAGATCTTGGCTTTGGTGGGCCCTGCCGCAAGCTCGCAGAGGGTTTGTGCGCCAGTCGTCCCCGGGCTCCAGAGGCCGCTCGTGATGTGAAGGGGCCTGGAGGCCTTGGGAAGACGTCCCGAATTCACTTCTTTTTTTCTTTTTTAAGGCTAAATGGACAGTGAGAGAGAGAGAGAGACAGAGAGAAAGGTCTGCCTTTTTCCATTGGTTCACCCCACAATGGCCGCTGTGGCTGACTCGCTGCGGCCAGCGCACTGCGCTGATCCAGGTGCTTCTCCTGGTCTCCCATGTGGATGCAGGGCCCGTGGACTTGGGTCATCCTCCACTGCACTCCCGGGCCACAGCAGAGAGCTGGACTGGAAGAGGGGCAACCAGGACAGAATCCGGCGCCCCAACCAGGATTAGAACCCGGTGTGCCGGCACCGCAGGCGGAGGATTAGCCTAGTGAGCCTCAGCGCTGGCCCTGCATTCACTTATAAGATGTGGGGCTGGCACTCTGTGGCATCCCATTCCCTAGGCAGGAGCAAATCTGGGGACCATCTCCTCCAACCAGGGACAAGGCTGGCTGGGGAAGGCCAGGGAGTATGGAAACCAGGGGGGTGGTTAGTTCCTCGCCAGGCAGCCTCCATCCGTGGGTTTGAGTGCTCTGAGCCATGGAGCTAAAACAATGCTGCAGGCTACCCAGCCCAGAACCCGGTGTTCCCACTGGCTGCCCCATTCCCCTGGCCAGCATGCCTGGCCATTCCCCAGGGAGCAGGGCAAACAAGCCTGCATTGATCCCTGGTGGCAGCTGAAGAATGCCCCTTTGTTGAGCACGCTACCTCCCTCCTCCTGGTGTCCTTGCCCGCAGGAGGGTGTGCAGGTAGCAAGCAGCCAGGCATGGGTCCTTCCCCAGGGACCCAGGAGGGAAGCAGGGACAGGATACCATGGCAATACCCAGAGACCGCCTCCACCTGTGCCTTCTCCCGCCTCTGTGGTCTCCCAGGCATTCTCCGCCCTTGCCCATAACCCTGGCCACCCCTTGTTACTCAGGGTGGGCTCAGTCGCAGGTCTCCCCACATTTCCAGGTCCTGGAATGGGATCTGTGCCCTGTGCAGCCGAGGAAACGCAGGGTATTGCGAAGACACTGGCCTTGGTTTCGGGAGCTGGGGTCCACATCCAGGCTCTGCCGTGGCCTCCTCCCACGGCGAGTGCTTGCACCTCCGTGTCCTCAATGGTGAGACAGCAGGAAGACCAGCCCCGCCCCCCAGGCTTCTGTGAGAAGGAAGGTGACAACGTTTGTGACCGCACTTTGAGGCCATGTGGCACCACAGCCACAGCGTGATACAACCCATTCCCTGAGACAGTGGGAGAGGCAGGAAGCCCAGTGGGGAGGGGAAGGAACGTGCAGACCCCACTCTGTGCAGAGAGCAGGTGGCTGTCTTGCTCAGCCAACCTCACATGACAAGAGGAACGTGCTAACTAGGTCACCTTGCAGCCTGGGAGAGCTATTCCGGGATCCGCCTGCCACGCAGAGCAGGAGCTGGGGAGCTGAGCTGGGCTATTTCAGGGGCGGCACAGAAAGCTCAGCCAGCAGCTCTGTCTTGGATCCTGGCCCTGCCTTTGTGTCGTGGGCCTGGAGCGGCCAGAAGGCCCTCTCATGCTGCCCGGGGATAGGGCACGGCACCCTGGGACCCTCACAGCATCCCTTCCCCATCCTCTGGGAACCACCATCCCTGGTGGCAAGGCATTGCGGGGGGCAAGGGGTGGGGGTGGTGAGGACAGCAAAATGCTTGACTTGCATTTCCCAGCTGGGCTGAGCGTCCCTGCCTTTGAATGCAACACCAGGCTGCTCACTTCCACACCCTGGGCCTGGGTTTCCTCACCCATAAAACAGAGGGAAGGGTGCTTAAGTTCCAGAGCAGTCTGAGGATTAAGTGAGATAATGACGGGAAGCACCCAGAAGAGGCTCAGGCCAGAAGAAGCAATTGATGGACGGTTCTTGTTCCTCTCTGGGCTTCTGGGACGTTCCACGCTGCAGTGGGGATTTTAGGAGGCTTGGAAGGAAGGCGGTGAACTGTAGGAAGGCGGTGAACTGTAGGAAGGCAGTGGGGGTGGTACAGGACACCATGCTGGGGAGGGGCTCTTCTGGCTGGCTCTGGCTTGGCTTTGATGAGCACGGGGAAGCACAGGATCCTTCCAGAATGGGCCTGGGGCTTGGAAATCAGGCCAAAGCCTCCTTGTGGTTGACCAGATGTGTGTACTCTGAATGGCAGCTGCCTTATCCATACAGATGAGGTGGAAATGCTGAGCTCCTGTGTTCTGGCAAAGAAGACAGGCGGCGCTTCACACAGTTGGTGGAAAATGGATTAGAAGATAAGGTCATGGGGTGGGCACTGGGCTACAGTGAAGTGGCTCGTTGGGATCGCATCCCGTATCAGAGTACCGGGGTTCAAGTGCCAGCACTGCTCCCAGTGCTGGTCTCCTGCTCATGTGCACTGTGGGGAGCAGCAGGTGGTGGCTCAAGTGCTTGAGTCCCTGCCACCCACGTGGGAGACCTGGATTGAGTTCCTAGTTCCTGCCTTTGTCTTGGCTAAGCCCCAGCTGTTTTGGGTATTTGGGGAGTGAGCTAGCAGTTGGGAGGCTAACCAGATGCTCTCTCTACTTCTCAAATGAATGAATGAATGAATGTTTAAAGCTAAGTTTACCTTGGTATAAAATCTGTTTTGAAATTTCATAGTTTTTTCATAATGTATTTTTCCATGAGCATTTTTAAAAAAATGTATTTAAAAAAAGTTGCAGAGAGAGAGAAATCGAGAGAGAGAGAGAGAGAGAGAGAGAGAGAGATCTTCCATCCGTTGGTTCACTCCCTCAGGTGGCTACAACAACCAGAGGGCTGTGCCAGCCTGAATCCAGGAGCCAGAAGCTTCTTCCAGGTCTCCCACGTGGGTGGTAAGGACCTAAGCACTTCGGCCATCTTCTGCTGCTTTTCCCAGGCCATTAGCAGGAAGCTAGAGTGCAAGTGGAACAACCGCAACTTGAACTGGGGCTCACATGGGATGCTGGTGTCACAGGTGTGGCTTTACCCACTACACCAAAACACCAGCACCACCATAAACATTTGGAATACTGCTCATATACATGGATTTCAAAACTTTTTGCATGAAAATAAACTCACTTCCATTTTTCCACAAGGTTTTTGAAGCTCCCTTGCAGGCGAGATCATTAAGGCAAAGCCTATGAGAACAGTGCTTGGCACCTAGTATGTGCTCAAGAAATGCCACCTGTTTTATCTAATCCTCACAGCAACCTTTCAAGGACTGTGGTATCCCTATTTTAGAGATAAGGAAATGGAGACAGAGAGGTTAAGTAATTGACCCAAGATCTCATAGTTAAGAAATAGTTTCACTGAGATTTGAATCCTATTTGGCTCTAGAATGTGTACTTTCAGCTACCACTCCCTGGCACGTGGTGTGTGTGTGTGTGTGTGTGTGTGTGTGTGTGCTAATATGATAAAGTCTGTATAGATACATAGGTGTGTGTCAAGTGCTTAGCACAGTCCGATTGCATGGTCAGGGGTCAGTAATGGATAGCCGTTGTTACTGTCATCACTGAACCATGAGCGTTGTTCAGAATTTAATTGGAAATTATAGAACTCCCGAGTGGCTGGTGGAGGAGGAGGAGTTTGGAGAGGTTAGAAAAGGCACCTGTCCCGTTGTCAAGGACATTGTCAGGGACGAGGCAAAGCACTGGAGTCCTGAGCAAGTTCTTTGCATCATTCACTCTAATTCCCAAAACTGGGGAGAACATATCCGGCAGTGAGGGAGTGGCCGTGTACATTATGGCTGAGCTGTGAGGTGGAAAATCACAGACCCATTTAAAATGAGGGTAATATGACTTAACGTGGAAAATGCTACTTTGTGATTACTGTTACAAGAAAAATGTTGGATAGAAAGCCCTGCTTCTGGTCTCCTTGTCCGTCTATTAAAAGCCTCCACTGCACATTGAGTGGAGTGGAGAGTGGGCAACACGGCCCCTGGGTTAAGTGCCAGAACCGAGGGATTCTCTTTTTGTAATTCAATTCTGATTCAAGCGTAATTGACTGGGCACTTCCCACGCGTCAGTCATTGTGAGAGTGTGGATTACAGTGGGCTGCAGGAAGATTGGACAAGAAAGGGGCTCTCATTGCCTCCCAGAACATCCCGGGGTCAGGCAATTCAAAGCTGATGTGACAACTTGAATGTGGCAGGGCTCCGGCTCTCTGTGCCCAGTGCTCTGCTGTTCCTAGGGGCTGGCTCTGTTCCATGGTATGATAGGGCAGCCAGCAGGGCGGGGCACAAAGGAACGGGCACGCCCTTCCTGTGAAAGCCGCTCACTCCGCCTCCATCCTAGTGCATGTGTCAGAGCTTGGTCACGCATCACCCCCCCGCTGCGAGGTAGCCTGGGTCGCGTCATCACTCCGGGAGGCCATGTGCTGTAAATGCAGAAGGGAAGACAGCGGCTGGGATGGCTAGCCAAGGAAGCAAGTCGGGGCCGCAGTCCTTGAAGAGCCCGGTGTCCAGGCACGTGTGCCAAGTGATGATGTGATGGTCAGAGCTCCAGGGTCCTGGGGGGGGGTAGCCTCACAGTTCTGGCTCCCCTGCGGATTTCTGCCACCAGGAATGAGCCCCTCCCTCCACGTCTGTCGCACGTGGCACCTCACATCTGGTGGATCTCAGCAGGGGCCAGGAGTGCTGCTGCTGGTCCAGTGCCTTCTGGGTGCCGGGATGGCTTGGAGGATGCAGCACAGGGCTGTTCCCGAGGGCAGTGGACCTGCCCTTCGCAGTGATGGATCATTCAAGTCCTCCATCCGCAGGTCCAAAACCTTGGTCACCACCACGCCCCCTTGTTTCTTTTTGCCCCGTGACGTTAGGTGTCTACTGGAGACCAAAACAAACAAACAAACAAACAAAAACCCACCGATTCAGGGGCTGGGAGAGGTTACCACAGTTTGCTGATCTTCAGTTCCAAGCGGGTTCCTTCTGCAGGTGCAGGGAGAAGCCAGGAAGGTTTAGGAGGCCAGAGAGAGAGGGAGTTTTCCAGGCAGGGAATCAGCAGTGTGTAAATCTGGAACCTTTTATTTCTGCTGGTGGTTTATTGATCACGCAACAAAACGACCACCGAGAAGAGAAAATGCTGCGCAGAAGGCCTGGAGGGATGCGGGAGCCAGCGCCTGGAAATAGCCTCTGGCCTGGAAGGGTGTGGGAGCCAGAAGCTGGAGGCAGCCTTTGGGTCGAGAGCTCTGGGTCTGTCCCCCAGTGGGGCCTGGGAGCCTGCCCGATGGACCCCAGGGACCCCAGGCACCCTTCTGGACCCACTTCTTCAATTCTAAGTAGACATGTAACACCCACAACGGTATCTATGACCGCTTGGGAGTCCCACGCTCCCCAGGCCCCGTGTGACCCCTGTGATGCAAGCCCTGGTCTTTCTCCACTTGGCCTTCTCCTCACCTCCACACCCCTGCCGCGTTTGGCACAGGAGCAGCTTCCCAGGGCCTGGCCTTTGCGGCATATGCCGCATCCACAGCCCACTGTGCACCGGCTCGGCCAGCTGCTCCCCCGAGCCCCTGGATCACGGCTTTGCCTCCTATCTGGGCTCCCACTGTTCTTGTCCCCTCCTACTCTTCACCAAGACACCCCCATGATCCTTTGCAATCACATCAAGTGAAGGAAGCCAGGCTCAGAAGGCCACAAACTGGACAACTCCGATCAAGGTCCAATATGATACTTCGGAAAAGGCGCAAACTACAGAGACAGCAGAAGCCCAGGGACTGCGCTTTGTGGGGTGGGAGGGGAAGGGGTGCTCACGGTGGGTTTCTAGGACAGTGCCCGATACTGCCGTAGGGGCTGCATGGTGTGCACTGGCCAGACCCACGGATGACACCAAAGGTGACCTCGAATATAAACCATACCCTTGAGTGAATAACAGAGCTCTGGTTCATCGGTTGTAACAAGAACACCACAGGAATGCAAGATTCTAATAATAGGGGAGTGTGTGTGTGTGTGTGTGTGTGTGAGTGTGTGAGTAAGTGTGTGGCTGGGCGGGTAATGGGGTGAGAGGGAACTCTCTGTACTTTCCACTACATTTTTCTGTAAACCTGAAACAAGTCAAAAAATAAACTCTATTAATTAAAAAAAATCAGATCAGATCGTTTCTCATTTCACTTTGAAAAAAAAAATAATAAAACCCCTCCTGAAACCCCGATCCTGAAACCTCCAGGAGGCGGGCCCTGCCAGGCTGTCTGATCCGCCACATGGAGCTTCTCTCTACGCCCCACACGTGCCTGCTTTGTGGGCCGCTCGGGGCCTTTGCACTGGCCATGCCTTCTGTGTGGGTGCACCTGTTGTGGGTACCAGGGTCTCCAGATTCCTGCTGCTAAACAGTGCCTGATACATCAAAGGTGTGCAACAGATGTTGAGTGAATGAGTGGATGAATGAATTCATCAAAACTCAGTCAGCGCCAGCCTGTGACAGATACTGGATCCTGGATAAGATGTGATTTGAGACCCTGGGGTCTCACAGTCAAATGCACAGAGGTTTGTACCAAACCTCCTGGACACGCTTAAGAGCATGGACCAAGGAATCAGACTGTCTGAGAACTCCCTCTGAGTCTTCCATGTAAGTAGCAGGGGCCCAAGCAATTGGACCATCCTCTGCTGCTTTTGCAGGTGCATTAGCAGGGAGTTGGATCAGAACTGGAACACCCGGGCCTTGAACCGGCGCTCCAATATGGGGTGCCAGCATTGCAAGCTGAGGCTTAACCTGTTGTGCCACAATACAAACCCTACATGTGTGTCCTAAAATGACCATTCCAAAGATGGGTAGAGGACACCAATGGGAGGTTGGTGCAGGTGAGAGAAGACAGCAGCTTGGGCCGGCGCTGGCTGTGGGCAAGAGAAAAATGTGTGCATATGAGGAATGGTTGGAAGATGGAGGAAAGGGCAGGGAGGAGTGTGCAGGGCATTGGGCGGTGAGAGGAAGCAGGGGTGCTGAGGAAGTGTCTGCAATCCTGGTCCGAGCCGCTGAGACCCTGAAGACGAACCTGCTGTCGTGCGGGGGGTTGGGCTGGGCTCAGTTTCAGATGTACTGAGTTTGAGGCTGCTGATGGGGTTAATAGTTTGGGGGGCGTCAACATGATACCTTCAGTCAAATCACACTGTAATTCAGGCTGAACAGAGACTTCAACCTGGCAAGAGCTGCCCGGTGCATTGTACCCACAGCATCTGGCTCTATACCTTGTTGTCATGGAAAGCAGGTTACAGCCATCTGGCTTTTGGAAAGAGGAGGCACGGGTGAGGGGTCTCGGGGGGGACGGGAAGGTTAGGCCACAGCATCTCAGAGCAGCCTCTGAACTTTGCCCGCCTTGGAGATGAGCGAAGCATCTTGACAGAAATCACAGAGCAGACACTCACTCATTCATTCATTCAACAAATACTTAACAATGGATCAACTGATCTCTCTCTCTCCCTCTCTCTCCCTCTCTCTCCCTCTCTCTCTGCCTCTCTCTCTCTCATCCATCTGTGTTCTGGGGCTTGGGGATGTAACAGTGATTTCAAAATTCTTTACCATCTCCTGGAGAGGACAGACAGCAGACACCTCCGTATATAATTTAACATCAGATGAGCTGCTACAGAGGAAAAGAAAGGAAATCAAGGATTGGCCAAAGGTGTGGCTCAGGCCCCTCTGAAGGAGACACCTTTGAATTTCAGTAAAACAATGGAGAAAGGACAGATCCCTGATTTGGAAACGCATGTGAGGTTACTTCATATTTTTGTCATCTTTAAATCGTGTCTTAGGGGTGGTGTCCGGTCCAGCAGGGAAGATACCTGTGTCCCGCACGGGAGGGCCTGGGTCTGATTCCGGCTCTGGCTCGTGACTCCAGCCTCTTGCTAAGGCCGATCCCGACAGACAGCCGTGATGGTGCCAGAAGTCTGGAGCCTGCCACCCCTGTGGGAGACCCGCTTTGTGTTCTTCGCTCCCAGCGTTGGCCCCAGCCCAGCCCTGGCCTTTTTGGGCACTTGGGGAGTGAACAAGCAGATGGGAGCCCTCTCTGTCTGCTGCTCAACTAAATCTAGATTTTGTGCTAAATGACTGGCATAAAGTGGTTAAAACTTAATAGAGTATGAACTAAAAGCCATTAAATGAATGATGAAACCAGTAGAAATCGATAGAAAATCAATAGAAGAAAATGGTGACAAAACCACTCCAGATTTTTCCAAAAGTGGTAACTCATGAGGCAGAATGGTATACTTGGAATGCAGGCACAAGGAGGCGCCTGGAGTCATTGGTGATCACTAAGACGCATTAGGAAATATATTCAAATTTTTGCTGATTTGACACATATTGCTGAACTAAGCATAAAATGTATAATGTACCACTTCAAAAGGACATTACTGACAAAGTGGATAATAAGTACCAATTAAAAGAGGATTCAGGATTAGTCATTCCACAAGAAAACTTCAAATGTCCTGAAAGAGGGCCTGTGCTGTGGCGTGGCGGGCTGGGCCTCCGCCTGCGGCTACAGCGTTCCAAACCGGCACTGGTTCTTGTCCCGGCCTCTCCTCTTTCGATCCAGCTCGCTGCTTAAGGCGTGGGAAAGCAATGGAAGATGGCTCAACTGCTTGGGCCTCTGCACCTACATGGGAGACCCGGAAGAAGCTCCTGGCCCCTGGCTTCAGATTGGCCCAATTCCAGCCGTTGTGGCTATTTGGGGAGTGAACCAGTGGATGGAAGACCTTTCTCTCTCTCTCTCTCTCTCTCTCTCTCTCTCTCTCTCTCTCTCTCGGTCTCTCTCTAACTCTGCCTCTCAAATAAATAAAAGTCCTGAAATAAAGAGAAGTTTCCACAAGTTTGACAACAACCCTTGGAATGCAGCCGGGACCAAGAGCAAGCTGTGAAGCAGGAAGAAACTCCTCCTCCTCCTCCTCCTCCTCCTCCTCCTCCTCCTCTTTCTTCTTCTTTTTTACGATTTATTTATTTATTTGAAAGTCAGAGTTCCAGAGAGAGAGAGAGAGAGACAGACAGACGACAGACAGACAGACATAGAGACAAGTCTTGCATCCACTGTTCATTCTCCAAATGGTCACAACAACCAGGCCCAGACCAGGTCAGGCCAAAGCCAGGAGCCAGGAGCCAGGACTTTATGAGTGCAGGGGCCCAAGCACTTAGGCCATCTTCTGCTGCTTTCCCAGGCGCATTAGCAGGGAGCTGGATTGCAAGTGGAGCAGATGGTGTCTCTACTGGCTGTGCCCAGTGCCAGCCCCTGGAAGAATCTTCTAAATGATCAACCAAAACCGTTTCTCAATGAACTGCACCAGAGGGAAGGCTGAGTGGCTTCTCCATTTTCCCTATAGAAACACAAAATGACAAAACTGTTACCTTGGCTAAAAAGGCAACCAGAGAAAACACAGGCAAAAAAATGTTAAACATTATAGAGATGCGGCAGACAGGCGATTCATCCAAGTGTTACGTGTGCTTCTGGATTCTATGACTTTTGAGCTATTTTTGTCCACTGCTAAAATGTTACGATCTGTTGTGACTTCCTCTCCCTTCAGGAACCAGTCTTCCTGTTGACACCTGCATGCCTTAGCAATTGCTGCCACACTGCTGTTTTCTGTCCCACCTCGAGTGCGGTGGCTCCCACCCACGACTGCTTATCTGCACAGATGTGCGCAACAGCTGGGCCGTGGGTGCTCTGTGCGATGACAGCTTCGCGTTAGGTTATCTGGGCTGGGGGGCTGGGCCAGTGGGACGGCTCTTCTTCCCGAGACCTGAGAGCTGACCAGGCAATGTCCTCCTCATGGTGATGACGACACCTGGACTCAGAACTGTGTTGTCACTTTCACCCAAGCCCATGGCCCAAGGAGGTCACGTGGCCAAGCCCAGAGTCACCAAGGTGGCAAAGACATAAACACAGGAAGGGTTAAGAACTGGGCCCAACAATGCAAACTCCTGCAGAAGCTGCTATAATTTTGCAGTCTTTTTATTTATTTATTTGAGAGGTAGAGCTACAGACAGAAGGAGGGAGAGACAGAGAGAGCAGAGAGAGAGGTCTTGCATCTGCTGGTTCATTCTCCGTTTGCCACAATGGCCGGAGCTGCACTAATTTGAAGATGGGAGCCAGGAGCTTCTTCCGGGTCTCCCACATGGGTGCAGGGGTCCAAGACTTGGACCATCTTCCACTGCTTTCCCAGGCCATAGCAGAGAGTTGAATTGGAGGAGGAGCAGCTGGGACTAGAGCCAGTGCCCCTATGGGATGCCCGCACTGTGGGCGGCGGCTTTACCCCCCCTCCCCTGTTACACAAGCCCAGGCTTCCACACAACCCAGATCTGTGTGTCCTCCCAGTGATGCCCAAGATGGCTGAGGGCGAGTGCTTGGCAACTGAGGCCTTCCTGAGGGTTTTGGAGCACCTGCTGATAGGAAGTTCTTTGACGCCAAGGCCCACGGCCTCACCTTCAGCAAGGTCACCCATTCACGACAGAGCGAGCAGCGCTGTCAGATTCCTTACACGGAATTTCGGTTCCTCTAGGTGTTTTAGTGGTGGCAAAATGGTGACAGTCGGAAATTGGTAGGAGTAATTCTTTCAGAATTTTGAGCAGGAACGTTGTGTAGCCATTTCAAAGCTGGCCGTGTGAACTGCTCTAGGTTTCACTATTTATGCTAATGCAACCTGTCCCCCAACTGCACACCAGCACCTTAGCAACCTGGAGGAGCCATGGAGTCCCCGCCCCAGCCCCTGCTTTCCTTCCCTGCGGCATTCTGACTTTCATGGATCCTGGACTCTGCCTTTGGGGGCCTCTTCCTGTGCACACACACACACACACATGAACATGCACACACATGTATGTGCACACACACATGCACACGTACACATCTGCCCACATGCAAACACCTGCACAGGAATATTTATATACACATCTGTACATTTTAATACTCATTGGTACTATATAAAGAATATACTTTTGTATGTTAAAATATTTCCCTTGACCTAAAAGTTCATTCTTTTCTTCTGACTTTAAAGGAATTAAAATATTGTCACCAGGCCCCTAAAAGCACCATGGCTCTGGACTCCGGGCTGCTGCCCCCCGACACAAGGACCCCACCCCCCACCCCCTGTGCTCATCACCTTTCCTTTCTAGATCCTAGTTTATCACAATATGTGTTCCCTAGAAGAGCAGATGTAATGTCCACAATGTTTAACTTTACAAACGGATATCCTATGGTGTATAATCTTCCGAGATCTCCTTGTCCTTCTCACTATTAGATTAGCAAGATTAATGGTTGCTGTCTGTCACGCATTGCAAGCGAGCCTATCACTGTTCATCAGTCCCCTCACTCAGTTAGCCTAGATGTCTGTCCTCCTCTCCTGCAGGGACTAACAGTCCTGATCCCCAGTCGTTGGGAGTACCAGCTCATTTATTTCTTGCTCCCAGGCTGTGAGGCTCAGCTGTGCAGGGGAAGGGCCTTTGCCAACAGAGGTCTGGCCAGGGTGAAAGACAGGGAATAACTATGAATGAAGAATGCAGGCACCCCCAGCTAGCTTCCGGTTTGCCCCATGAGCTTCGCTGCTGGGTTGTGAGCTATGTGAACGGTCAGCTTCCCAAGGCGATGCCAGGCTTTCCCACCAGGGTCTCACCAAGCGACATCACCACTACCAGGGCCCAGGGGTCCATCGCCAGAGCCCAGGGGTCCACATCTGTCCTACACTTGGAAGTACAGGTAACTCCGGGAGAAACAATGGCTGTCAGTTATGTGTCCTGAGGCCTCAGTTTCCATTTTCTTGATCACTGATTTTTTTTAAAGATTTATTTATTTATTTGAGAGGTAGAGTTACATACAGAGAGGGAGAGAGAGAGACAGAGGGAGAGAGAGAGAAAGAGAGGTCTTCCATCTGCTGGTTCACTCCCCAAATGGCCACAACTGCCAGAGCTGAGCTGCCCCTAAGCCAGGAGCCAGGAACTTCTTCAGGGTCTCCTACGCAGGTACAGGGGCCCAAGGACTTGGGCCATTTTCTGCTGCTTTCCCAGGCCAGAGGAGAGTTGGATTGAAGAGGAGCAGCCAGGACACAAACTGGTCCCCATATGGGATGCCGGCACTGAAGGTGGAGGCTTAGCCCATTATGCCACAGTGCCCTTAACCGCTCTTCTCACAGATTGGCTGGGGATGTTTCTTCCTCGCTGAGACACCTGCCCAGACCTTTTGTCTTGTTTATTATTTTTTTTGAAAGTTTTCGTTCTTGCTGAATTGTAGTTCTTTATTTACTCTCATACTAGACCTCTGTCGCTTATGTTATCGAGGTTTTCTCTTCTCTCTCTCTCTCTCTCTCTCTCTCTCTCTCTCTCTCTCTCTCTCTCTGTCTATGTTTATTTATCTGAAAGGCAGCAGAAACCATCCGTCGGTTCACTCCCCAAGTGCTCACAGTAGACGAGGCTGGGCCAGACCAAAGCTAGAAGCTTAGAAGCTCAATTTAGGTCTCCCACATAGGCGACAAGGACCCAAGACTCTGATCCCAAGCCTGCCTCTCCTCCTACTTTCTTTAACATGTCTTTCGTTGAAGACAAGGTTTTTTTGTTTCCTGCTTTTTAATTTGAGGGACAGAGAGCAAGACAGACAGACAGACTGAGAGAGCTTCCATCCTCTGTTTCACTACCCGTATAGCTGGAGCTGGGCTGAGGCCAAAGCCAAGAACTTGGCCTCCCACAAGGATGGCAGGGACCCCAGTACTCGAGCCGTCACCTGCTGCCTCCCAGGGTGTGCGTTAGCCGGGAGCTGGAGTCGGGAGCAGAGCTGGCAACGGAACTCAGGCACTCCAATGTCTTAACTGCTAAACCAAGTGCCTGCCCAAGTAGAAGCTCTTAATGTTAATATTGTCACATTTATCAGTCCTTTTTTGTAGTAAGTACCTTTAGGCCTTCTTTAAGAAATCTTTCTCCATTCTAAAAGATGTTTGTTTATATGCTACTGAGTTTTATTTAGTCATTTTATAAGATTTATGTAGTTATTTGAAACTCAGAGAAAGAGAAGGAGAGTCAGAGAGAGAGAGAGAGAGAGAGAGATCTCCTCCTGTCTGTTAGTTCGCTCCTCAGATAGCTCCAACAGGCAGGGCAGGGCAGGCCAAACCCAAGAGCCAGGATCTTCATCGGGGTCTCCTACGTGGGTGCAGTGGCTGAAGCACTTGGACCATCTTTTGCTTCTTTTCCCAGGCCATCAGCAGGGAGCTGATCTGAAGTGGAGCAGCCAGGACTTGAACCAGCACCCATCTTGGATGCCAATGTTGCAGGAGCAATAGTTCTTACACTATTTTGAATGGGGCTGGTGCTGTGGCGTAATAGGCTAAGCCTCCACCTGTGGTGACAGCATCCCATATGGACACTGGTTCGAGTCCTGGCTGCTCCTCTTCTGATCCAGCTCTCTGCTATGGCCTGGGAAAGCACCGGAGGATGACCCAAGTCCTTGGGCCTCTGTACCCACCTGGCAGACCTAGAAGAAGCTCCTGGCTCCTGGCTTTGGATCGGCCCAGCTCTGGCCATCGAGGACATTTAGGGAGTGAACCAGTAGATGGGAGACCTCTCTCTCTCTCTCTCTCTCTCTCTCTCTCTCTCTCTCTCTCTCTAACTCTGGCTCTCAAACAAATAAACAAATCTTTAACTAAAACACGCACACACACACACACACACACACACACACACACACCTGTTTCTAGCGGCTCACTGTCAAGGTTGTGAAGCTGTGTTTTCCGGTTCTGCTCACTGGTGCATGCTTCCGTTCTTTGCTGCAAGGTATAGGTGTGGCCACAGCCGAGTGGTTCTGGTTTAGGTCTCAGCTTCTTCTTATCACGGATCCACCCGCGTGTCCCTGTGCAATGCCACAGCCTCCTAATTGCTGCAGCCTCGCAGTGAGTCCTGGTTTCTGCTCTGTGTCCCGAGTGCCCAGAGCGCAGTAAGACCCCTGAGTGAGCGGCAGGAGGGGAGGACTGGGACCACTGCTGGTGCACGGATGAGCTACCAGGGCAAAGCGGAAAGGGTGAGCGTGCTGTAGCTCGAGGCCTGGCCATGCCCCTTCTGAATGAGTGGCCCCAGGCACGTCCCTTTCCCTTTCGAAGCCAGAGTCCTCTTGTGTGCAACCTGGGCAGTGACCAGACGACACTGAGAGGGAGAGCTGAGGACGAAGGTGGGGGGAGTGTGTGAGGAAGGCCCTGATGGAGTGTGGGACCCAGAGGAGCTGGGTGACACGTGTGACATGCTCAAGGTCCCCCGCCTCCTCACGGCCGCATGCACAGGGGGCTCTGGGAAGTCCGGCTTCTCGTCTCTTCCTCCATCTCCTCCCCTTCTCCTCCCTCTTCCTCTTCTTCTGCACTTGCCCCTCTTCTTCCATCCCAGAGCCCTCTCTCCTCTCTCTCTCTCTCTCTCTCTCTCTCTCTTTTTTTGACAGGCGGAGAGGACAGTGAGAGAGAGAGACAGAGAGAAAGGTCTTCCTTTTCTGTTGGTTCACCCCCAATGGCCGCGGCGGCCGGCACATCGCGCTGATCCAAAGCCAGGAGCCAGGTGCTTCTCCTGGTCTCTCATGTGGGTGTGGGGCCCAAGCACTTGGGCCATCCTCCACTGCACTCCCCGGCCACAGCAGAGAGCTGGACTGGAAGAGGAGCAACCGGGACAGAATCCGGTGCCCAACCGGGACTAGAACCCAGGGTGCCAGCACCGCAGGCGGAGGTGCCGGCCAAGATCCATCTCTGAATGCTCCTGGGGACCCCACTGCCTCTGGCTTTTTCTTATCTGATAGGAACAAAATTAACAGGAAATGATCTCTCTAATGACGCAGCAGAGAAGGTCAGGTTTATCTAACATTTAACTTATGTTGCCCTTGGCTGAGCCACGGCTCAGGGGCATCCAGCAGCTTCCAGGAGAGTCCCTTGGGGTGACAGAGAGGTGCCCTTGAACCCTGGGAATCGTGGAAATCACCAGGTCTTAAGAGTCAATCGCTAAAACTGGGGAACTGGCCCTGTGACGTAGTGGGTATAGCTGCAACCTGCAGTGCCAGCATCCCATGTGGGCACCGGTTCGAGTCCTGGCTGCTCCACTTCTGATCCAACTCCTTGCTAATGCACCTGGGAAAGCAGCAGAGGATGGCCCAAGCCCCTGGTCCCTTGCCACCAATGTGGGAGACTGGACGAAGCTCCTGGCTCCTGGCTTCAGCCTGGCTCTGCCCTGGCTGTTGTAGACATCTGGGGAGTGAACCAGCAGATGGAAGACCTCTCTCTGTGTCTCTGCCTTTCCTTCTCTCTCTAACTCCACCTTTCAAATAAATAAATAAGTAATTTTTTCAAACTCGCTAAAACCAGCATGTGAGTCAGAGCCCATGTCCATGTGTTCCTCTGACCCCACATGGCCGCTGGCGCAGAGCTGGTGCGTATTTGTTGAATGACTGAGTGAGCACAGGCAGAGAGATGCCGTCCCCATGAGAGGGCACATGCAGCTCGCTGGGGACTTGGTGCCCTTCGGAGAGGAAAGTTTCAACACTGGTGACTAAGAGTTACAATCCCGAGGGTGCCACTGGTTCAGAAACTGGCAGTAGTAGAGATGAGTGAGACAGAACAGAACCAGTACATGGACCTGAACATACAAGAACGCCTACCTACTGTGTGGCGAGGGTGGCTTTTCAGACCTGTGAGGGCGAAATACCTGTTAGGATCACGGATGAGCCATCCGGAAAAAAGTCACATGGTGTCTCTAGCTCACTATAGGCACGCAAATAAACTCCAGATGCGTTCAATGCGCATGGAGGAGAATTCAAAACAAAAAAACCCAGAAGAAAACAGCAGAGTGGAGAAAACTCTAACACCTGACACAAACCCTAGAAGTTACCGAGGAAAAGCAAATATTTTTAAACCTCTGTAGGGGCAAACACCAGACGCAACGCAAATGACGAGCATGGAACTGGAAATTTCCTTCCCAAGTGGTAAAGGTGAGGGCTAATAGGCTGGTACTCACAGAGCCCCTACAAGTCCGAGGGTGAAGATCTACAGAGGAAGAAGAGTAAAAATGAAAATTAGTGCATACGGAAAATACGTGCTACTAACGGTGACGTTAAATGGTCAGAACAAGAGACGCAAATGAAAGCGACCACGTGGTCATATTTTTTTTTGTGCATCAAACGGGCAAAAATGAACAGGCACCTGGTGCTGAGCAGGCTGTCCACAGGCCCCTGACTGCTGGCCAGGTGGGGCTGGCTACGTTGTTTTTGGAGAGAATTGAATCAATTCCTATCAAGCAGTGCATCCTGCTTCTGTAGCAACGTTCAAAATCACTTTTATTAAAAGCATTCTGACTGATGCTTTGGCTTCTGTAACAGTCGATCCTGAGAAGCCAGCCTCGGAGGTGGAGACTCCAGACTGCTCACAAATGGGGTTTTCTGTCTCTCTCCTCTGGCCACCAGCAACTTCCGCCCAAGACTCCTCGTTTCCCCTTAGAAATGGGAAAGCCAGAGAGGTAGCTCGTGTTTGCCCAGCATTCCCTGGGGCATAAGAAATGTGCCCGAGGCACAGCCCCAGCCAGCTCCCTTGGTGGGGAGCCCCCCACCCCAGGTCTGACTGCTGTCCGCACGCCTAGGAGCTAGCACCAAAAATATCACTTAATCCCACTTATTAGCACAAACACAAAGCGAGCGCACTTAGCAGGCAGATGGCGAAACCTGGCTTATCAAACTGGCCCAAGGAGAGGAAAGGTGGACCCAGCCAGCCGGTTTACCAGATGGTTCCTTTTCAGAAAGGGACGGGGCAGCCAGCGCCCCCTAAAGGGCTGTTGGGACCAGCTTGGAATTTGCCCGGCGTGGGAACTGAGGGCCGACAGGTGGGTAGGCATGGAGGGCCAGGGCTGGGCAGGCGGGTCTGTATTCTATGTTGCAAAGCCAGGGGGAGGCGAGAGTTAATGGGGTTAGGGCTGCCGCCGCCTCCTGCAGGAAAACACCTTTGTGGCACCTGGTCACACAGCCCACGGCGGCAGCACCTGGAGCCCACGGGGAATGCAAAGGTCCTGTGCCACGGAGATGCTCCAGACAGAGAGAAGCAAGGGAGGGAGGGAGACGGGAGGCGGGGGAGGTGGTGACCTCAGGGGGCTTTGAGGGGCTGGGGAAGGCAGCACCTGCTTGGGCCCCCCACATTCTCGTCCGTACAGTCAGTGTTGCAAGAGGGGCGGGAGAGGAGAGGGAGGGCGGGATTGGCTCCGAGGTTCTGACCTGGACTCTCAGAATCCCAGGGGATTCCAGGGACAGAAACGGGTACCAGGAGCTCTGCCAGCGCCGCCAAGTGTGCACCCGGAAGCACGAGCCTGACCAGGCTCCCGGGCCAGCCTTGGCCTTTGGGGCCTGGACCCCTTACTCTGGCTTGAGCCCGCTCTGCAGGAGGACCAGCCTGTCACAGCACGGGCAGCCTGAGCCTGTGGGCAGGCTGGGGGTGGTCAGAGCACCACACGCAAGGGTTCCCGGTGGCGAGTGAATGGGCTACTCCACGTGAAGTGCTCGCCTCGGAGCGCGGCCAGCCTCCGCCCCAGGGGAATAGCAGTTTCTATCATTATTAATTCAAAGGAGGAAGTCTGGAGAGCCCGTGCTAATCAAAACCTCTGATTGGAGTCCTGTATGTATTGATTAATAAGCAGCGGGAAGTGAATGAATTATTCACGACCCAGAGCAGCTTGTTTGGAAGGCGGCGTTCAGAACATGGGCTCCCCCTAGGGAGGTCGGAAGAGTGGCTGGCGGGACAGACTCCGAGGTAGGCCCCTCTGAGCTGGAGTTCGAAGCCCTCCTTCTTCTGTCCCCTCTCTCCTCTTTCCTCTGCGTGGCTGAGCGACTCCTCCAGGGAGTCCTCCAGGGCCCCTCTACATGACGTGGGCTCAGGCCTTTGCAGGCTCTCCCCACACTGCGCGGTGCTTTCTCGGATCTGTGATTCCGGGCCTTGACCTGCATCGAAATCACCGGAAGTGTTTGGAGCGCCGGGCATGCGGGTTGCAAGGGGACCTGCCTGGGGTCCTGCGTTTCACAAGTGATCCTGGCAGGTGCTGCCGCTGTCTACCTGAGGCCGCGCGCTCTGAGCCCTCAGGGGTCTTAGCCCTCTGCTCCCCGCAGCAACCCTGCCCAGCTGTGGTCGCAGGGAAAGGAAAAGCCAAACCAGAGGCAACAGGAACGCTTTCCCAAGGCTGTGTGCCCTGGGCAGCGGCAGGGGTCGCGGTCGGGGAGTGCGCTGTCTCGCAGGGCTGCAGGTGCGGTGCCCCGCGATGCCCTGGGTCACAGCGCCCTCTGCTGCCAACAGCTCAGCTCTGCGCCTGCAGCGGCGAGCGCACCGAGACAGCAAGCGAAGCCCCCAGTACCTCCCACCCCAGGCTTTTCCCCTCTCCACCTCATCCCCGTCGCCTCCTGGGGAACCCACTCCCACCGTACTCCCCTTGCCGCTCCCCAGCATAAACCCGGCCCAGGGCTCCTCCCTGCCGCTGCTGTCCCACCCGAGACTGTGGCCTCGGCTCTGGGTATCCTGCCCGGCTCTGGGGACGCTTTTCTGATTCACCCACGCGTTCAGGCCCCGGGCTTTAAGCCTTCCT
This sequence comes from Sylvilagus floridanus, assembly GCA_949820135.1. Classification (NCBI taxonomy): domain Eukaryota; kingdom Metazoa; phylum Chordata; class Mammalia; order Lagomorpha; family Leporidae; genus Sylvilagus; species Sylvilagus floridanus. Next base: position 31,710,346 of record OX463225.1, read on the forward strand.
TTGCATTACTCCTCCTAACAGAACGCAATCCACCTTCTCCCCCAGCTTCACCCTTCGGTCAGATGTGGCCTCTTCCATGAAGCCCTCCGGGACGCTCCCAGGCAGCAGCGATGGCTTCTTCCTCTGTGTCTGCACAGGCCCTGCGCAGACCACCCAGTGCTTGTAAGTACCTGTTTGTGGGGTCTAGGTCCCCCTGGAAACCTCCCCCGGGGCTCTGAACACAACTTTGATGTCTCAATAAATGCTTCTGGGATCTGAAGGCTGTTTTCCCCTAATAAGCAAAAACCGCCAGCGCTGTGGGTAGACCCTCACTCACAGGGGAACATCCCTGTCCACTCCCCAAGGCTGCACAGATCCCCAGGTGTCTGTTCAACCAGCAAGTGTCTCTGAGGCATTCCTCTGGCAGGCGTTAATTCCAGCCCAGGAGTTAAGGGGAAGAATAAAACAAAGCAAAATCCCTAGCCTCTGATATATGCTGGTGGAGAGAAAGACCATAGCAACATATATCAAATCCAGTTAAGTGCTGACAAGTGACACAAAGAAAATGAAGCTGGACACAGGGCAGAAACGGGGACAAGGCTCTGTTTTGGGCAATGTGGTTAAGGGGATCCTCACCGATGATGTTTGAGTAGAGGCCTGAATGAAGTGAAGATGTGAACCCAGCATTTATCTGGGGGAAGGCATTCCTGATCACGCGCAAAGGCCCTGTGGTCGTTAGCATACTCTGGGAACTCCGAGAAGACTGTGCCTTACGTCAGGGGATGCAGGAGAGATGCTGAGGCAGGATCCACGTAGAGAAGTCTGTGAGAGGGGGGTGGGCAATAACCAGCAAGGCCACGGGGCAAGCGGAGCAGGGAAGAACAGGAAGCCACCCGGCGTGGGGTTCCAGCAAGATCCTGCACAGGGTATCTCAGGCTGAGCCCGTGGAGCGCTGGAAGGTAGGTTTTGCCGCCAAGTTTGTCCCAACCTAAGGCAAGCTGGCTGCCAGTTTTTTTGTTTGTTTGTTTTGTTTTGTTTTGACAGGCAGAGTTAGACAGTGAGAGAAAGAGACAGAGAGAAAGGTCTTCCTTCAAGTGGTTCACCCCAATGGCACTACAGCCGGCGCTACGGCCGGCGCTTCGCCAATCCAAAACCAGGAGCCAGGTGCTTCCTCCCAGTTTCCCATGCGGGTGCAGGGCCCAAGCACTTGGGCCATCTTCCACTGCCTTCCTGGGCCACAGCAGAGAGTTGGACTGGAAGAGGAGCAACCGGGACAGAACCAGCACCCCAACCGGGACTAGAACCCGGGGTGCCAGTGCCACAGGCAGAGGATTAGCCTAGTGAGCCATGGTTCTGGCCTCTGGCTGCCACTTTTAAACTCCCCTCCCCAAGCCCTGGTTCAAGCCCATTCCAGGGAGAGTCAAATCATGGGCATTGGCGGGAGCCCGAGTTGGCTGCTGGAACCCAAGGGGGGCTCTCTCCCAAAGAGCTGGGGGTACTCGGTGTCACTGGGGAAAGGGGACAGGGAGGAGCATTAACTTCATCCAGGTGTCACCAAGGCCAAAGGGCAGAGGTCAAAGGGCACGGTCTTAGGAGATGAGACCAGAGTGTCAGCTGAGGCCTACTCAGGGCAGTGGGTGAATCCCTATTTGCTGGAGTCGTTGGCTTTCCATCCAATGCAGCTGGACACCGCCCCTGCCTGACACTTCCACCTGAGTCTGCATGGCTGTCCCCAGCCCCCGAGCCCCCAGCCCCAGCCCCCAGCCTCCAGGAGAGCCCTTGCTCCCCCTGGGTGCGCCGGGTGCTACAGGGCTTGCTCAGGTTTGCCTGTCTTCTGTGTGACAAAGCCTGCTTTCTTTTATTGTGCATTTACTTAGTGACGGGTGAGGCTGTGCATCTTTGCGCTTCATGTGAACTAGCTACCTGTTCTGTGCTCGGCCTCTCTCCATCCGGAGGCCACCGGGAACACACGATGGGTACTGCTCCACGTCTCAAAGCTCCCGAGACTCCGAGCAGACACAGGGGGGCCTGAGTCTCCACGCTTCATCGTGGAGTCCCTGCTGGTGGGACAGAGCCTTCTCACTGCCGTGCTGTGGTCCCTTTGGTCTGCTTGGCCGCTCAAGGATATACAACAGCCAAAAATATCTGGCCACTGTTGGAAGCCCCCTCCATAAGCTCTCCGAGTTCAATAATGGTTGTTTGTTTCAGCTGAGGCTTTATGGAGGCCCCGGCTGCAGGAATGGGTCTGGGGGCCCTTACCAAACCTCGGGGAGTCTGACTGTTGTCCTGGGCGGGACACAGCCATCTGCAGCATTCCGCCTCATTCCACAGCGAGTACATAGCGGACACTGATGCCTCTCTCACTCAATGTTCTCCTGGTTTTCCCGTTTGCTAACATAAGAGTATAGGTGTTATTTAATAGTAAGCGCTTGCAAATAAAAATGAGTTATTTTGTTATTTCTCAATTGTTTTCTCTTTAAAATTTACTTCTTTATTAAGAAGACAGAGTGAGAGAGAGAAAAGACAGAAAGAGCAAGAGAGAGATTGGAACATCGTCCACTGGTTCTCTCCCCAAATGGCTGCAAACAGCCAGGGCTGGGCCAGGCCAAAACAGGAGCCAGGAACTCCAGCCAGGTCTCTCACGAGGGCGGCAGGGACCTAGGCACTGACCTGGGCGCCCGCCCTGCCCTCCCAGGGTCATGAGCAGCGAGCTGGACCAGAAGAGGAGCAGCCAGGATGCCAGCACTCCAAGCAGCGGCTTAACCCACTGCACCAGCGTGCCGGCCCCCAGCGGTTATTTCTTGATCAAGTGACTTCTGATTTTTAAAAATGTATTTGTGTATTTGAAAGGCAGAATGACAGAAAGAAGGTGGAGAGACAGAAAGAGAGAGAGAGAGAGAGATCTTCCACCTGCTGGTTCACTCCCCAAATGCCTGCAACAACCAGGGGTAGTCCAGGCCCAAGCCAGAAGCTGGGAACTCCATCCAGGCCTCCAGAGTGTGCGGCAGGAGCCGCAATACGCAGGCAATGACCCACGGCCTCCCAGGGCGCATCAGTATAGAGACCTGGATCAGGAGCGGGGAGAATCCAGGACTCCAGCCGTCACTCCTGGAGGGCAGCTTACCCCACGGCACCACAGGCTCCCCCACGACCATTGGTTTTCACTGTTGCATTGAACACAGTTTGAGTCTTGATGGAATTATCGTTTGCTTTTTAGAGACGAGAGATGCTTCTGAAGTCACACCCGTGGCTGTGGGCCCAGCACGTCTGGTTCTCGGGACCGGTTTTCCGCGTAGAGGAAGTACCTCTGTCCTACCAGCCCCAAGCTGGGGACAATGCAGGCTCTCATCAGGAGAAGGAACCGAGAAGTGGGGATAGGTCCACGCCGAGGACTGCTCTCAGCGATGAAAAGAAACCCCAACAGCTTGGTGCGACAATGCCCAACGTGGGAAAAGCCAAATGAAAGAGCCAATCCTGCGTGATTCCAATCACTTAAGTCCCAGGACAGGAGCTCTGCGAACACCATGGCAGTGGGTACTAGGGAACTGCTGCCCCCTTCTGGACAGATGGGAGTGTGTTGCTCAAACGTGGTACACACACAAGGGGCTTCCAGATGTTCCGGGACTGGAACTAAAACATAGGTTTATTTAGTGCAAAAAAATAGTCTTTTCATAATACGTATTTTCCATCAACTTAAAAAAATTTTAATTTATTTTCATTTTTATTTGAAAGGCAGAGAGACAGAGACACAGAGAGATTGTCCATCCACTGGTTTACTCCCCTCATGCCTGCAACCACCGAGGTGGGCCAGGCCAAAGCCAGGAACCGGGAACTCCAGCTCGGTCTCCCACATGGGTGGCAGGGACCCAAGTACTGAAACCATCACAGCCGCCCCCAGGGTGCACATGCGCAGGACGCTGGACTCTGGGGTGGCGGCAGGATTCAAGTCCAGGGACGGCAGTAGGGAATGTGGGTGTCCCAAGCACCAGGCCAAATGTTCACCCCCAAAATGCTCACTCCCATAATTATCCAAGTGTGCTCTACACACCCCACTCGAGGCACTTTTACACTGTGAGTAGCAGGGAAAGGTGCTGCCTGCCCGTATGGGCATTGGCTTCTTCCCGGTGGCTCTGCTTCTGCTGCAGCTCCCTGCTAATGCACCTGGGAAAGCAGCGGAAAATGGCCCAAGTGCTTGGGCCCCTGCACCCAAATGGGAGCCCCTGATGAAGCTCCAGCTCCTGGCTTTGGCCTGGCCCTGCCCTGGCTGTTGCAGCCATTTGGGGACTGAACCAGCAGATGGAAACACCCCCCCTCCCTCTCCCTCACCCTTTCTCTCCCTCCATCTCCCTCTCCCTCTCCCTCCTCTCCCTCACACACTCTCTCTCTCTCTTCTCTCTCTCTCTCTCTCTCTCTCTGTAACTTTGCTTTTAAAATAAATAATGATAAGTCTTTAGCATTTTTTAAAAATATTGATAACTTAGGAACACAGAGTCATATTCCCCTCCTGTGGGCGGTCCCGCCGTGCCATGGTGATGGCTCCTTGACTTGTTGTCGTTCCAATGTGTGCAGGAAGACAGAAGAAGCCATGCCAAGCTCGCTTCGCATACCTCCACAGTTGCACCAGCAGGTCCTGGAAGTTCCTGGCCAGCCCAGTTCCCACGCAGGCTGTGGGCTCTGGGAGCTGGTGGCCTCTCGCATTTGACAACCAGACGACCAGCAGTCTGGGAGCCGGGCAGACCGGAGTTCAAACCCCAACTCTGCCAGCGCCAAACTGGGGATCTGGGAAGGTGCCTGTTTGTGCTAAGCCTCCGCTTCCTCCCTGTGAAAAGCAGAGGGATGAACCGACCTCATGGGGTGACCAGGGGAACTGCCCACAGCGCCCAGCAGTGTCTGACATGTGGCATGCGCTGAGGGAGCTCAGGGCTGTCCGGTTCCCCCAGTGCTTAGCACAGGGAGCGCGCCATGTGGGCCTGCCTGAGCGTTGGCCGGGAGGAGCTGACCAGAGCCAGGCTCAGGGGAAGGACCCCACACATCAGGCCCGCCCTGTGGACAAGGAGGGCTCTGGCAGCCACAGAAAGCCTTTGGTGGACGCTTCAGGAGCTGACTTGGGCAGGCTGAGAGCCTGGAGGGTTGCAGACAGGGGCAGGGAAACGCTGTTGCACACGTCCCCACTAACACCATTCTCACTTTGTTAGTAAAAACCCTCTGGGTAGAGCCTAGTCAGCGGCTGGATGGGGCAGGAGGGTCAGTGGAAGTGGGCTGGGTGAGCTAAGTAGGATGCTGTCCTCTAGGCCCAGGGGAGCTTCTGGGTGTCCCCAGAAACCGATTCTCCATAGCAATGGGGCTTACGTGGGCTCTGAGAACCCTGGGAGGGATTGTGTTTCCCAGCTTCCCTTGCAGCTAAGATGTGGCCCTGGACCAAATTCTGGCCAGTGGATGTGACAGGCGTGGTACAGGTAAGTTCTACCTCACTCGTTTAAAGGGACATCCTTGGGGCTAGTGCTGTGGTGCAGTGGGTTAATGGCCTGGCCTGAAGCACCGGCACCCCATATGGTCACCAGTTTGAGTCCTGGCTGCTGCACTTCTGATCCAGCTCTCTGCTATGGTCTGGGAAAGCAGTGGAAGATGGCCCAGGTCCTTGGACCCCTGCACCCATGTGGGAGACCTGGAAGAAGCTCCTGGCTCTTGGCTTTGGATCAGAGCAACTCCAGCCATTGCGGCCAATTGGAGAGTGAACCATCGGATGGAACACCTCTCTCTCTCTCTCTCTCTCTCTCTCTCTCTCTTTCTGCCTCTCTTCTCTGTGTAACTCTGACTTATAGTAAACAAATAGGCCGGCGCTGTGGCTCAACAGGCTAATCCTCCACCTAGTGGCGCCGGCACACGGGGTTCTAGTCCCGGTTGGGGCGCCGGATTCTGTCCCGGTTGCCCCTCTTCCAGGCCTGCCCTCTGCTGTGGCCCGGGAGTGCAGTGGAGGATGGCCCAAGTCCTTGGGCCCTGCACCCCATGGGAGACCAGGAGAAGCACCTGGCTCCTGGTTTTGGATCAGCGCAGCGCGCCGGCCGCAGCAGCCATTCGGGGGTGAACCAACGGCAAAGGAAGACCTTTCTCTCTCTCTCTCTCACTGTCCACTCTGCCTGTCAAAAATTTTAAAAAAAGTAAATAAATAAATCTTTTTTTTTTTTTTTTAAAAAAGGGATGTCCTTCTTCCTGCCCTGTCCTGTGAGGACTGGCACAGAGGAACACGATGGAGGGCCCCTGGGCCCCTGGATGCCATCCTGTCCACCAGGGCCATCAACACAAGGGAGAGAGCTGCATTTAAGCCGCTGCATGTGGGGTTTCTGTCCTGCAGGCTTAGCTGCTGTAGGGCAGGCGGAGAGGTAGCCTGTGAGTAAGGCGGGAATATGGGCAGCCCCAGCCCACCGGAGCAGCAGAACGTTCCCAATTGCTCCCCCTGCTGGCTGTGGAGGAGACACCTGGAGAGAGCGAGGCGGCCGGGCCCTGTGCAGAGCCAGGGCCTAGCCAGGCACTTACCCTTGAAGAAAGCCGGAGCCACACAAGTAGCAGCAGGGTCTCTCCTCTGCTGGAAGGGCGCAGCCTGCAGTGCCCGGTGGCTAAGCATGGGTCTGCAGAGGACCACCTGCGCTCTCTGCCTTTGCTTCGCTGCCCATGAAAAGCTGCTGGTAGCTGCTCACAACCAACCGCTTGCTGCACATGGCTCTTGGCCTGCTCTCTGCTTGGTGTGGATCTAGATTTCCATTTCTCTCCCAGATAGAGCCCTCACTCTCCTACATTTCTCTCACTGGATAAAAAGCTTAAAAAAACTTACCATGTTGTCTCGTCTGTTTGAGCCAGTATTCAGAATTCTTCTCTCAAGTTATGGCAAGAGCCCACACAGCTGATTAATTTCAGCAATATTAACAAGCAGACCGCTTACAATGGGAGACCAGCATTGAGTTCCCAGCTCCCAGATTTGGCCTGGCCCACCCCTGCCTCTGTTGGTGCTCTTTGTTTTGTTGTTTTTGCATTTGAGGAAATGAACCAATGAATGGGAGAAATCTCTCCCTCCCCTTCAAACAAATAAGTAAAAATTAGAAAGAGAGACTGAGTGGAAGAGGAAGAGAGGAGACAGGTAAAGGCTAAAGAGCCAAATAACGGGGCCGGCGCTGTGGCATAGCAGGTAAAGCCACGGCCTGCAGTGCCAGCATCCCACTTGGGCGCCGGTTTGACTCTCGGCTGTTCCACTTCCCATCCAGCTCTCTGCTGTGGCCTGGGAAAGCAGCAGAAGATGGCCCAAGTCCTTGGGCCCCTGTACCCACATGGGAGACCCCAGAGGAAGCTCCTGGTTCCTGACTTCGGATTGGTGCAACTCCAGCCATTGTGGCCAATTAGGGAATGAACCAGCAGATGGACGACCTCTCTCTCTCTCTCTGTGTGTGTGTGTGTGTGTGTGTGTGTGTGTAAATTCTGACTTTCAAGTAAATAAATAAATTTAAAAAAAGACCCAAATAAAATGTTGTGAATGGACTGCCCTTAAAAAAATGGTTCTCAGCGCTTCAGCAGATGGCTGCAGTGTTCGAAGTTAAAGCAGAGCCTTGAGAAACCAGGGTGTGGATGCTCTGGTGCTGGGGAGTGGTAGCTGGAAGGGCAAACAGTGGGGGCCTGCCCAGGTGCAGGGATGTTCTGTGTCGTCTTGCTCTGGGTACACGCTTGTGGTCAAATATGTAAACACTCATCAAGTTATTCACTTGATGAACTTTTACTCTCTTTTCTATCTCTGTTATAATTCCAAAAACAGTCATAAAACTAATTATTTTGCTTTGCTTTTTATTTGAGAGGGGGAGAGAGAGAGAGAGAGAGAGACTGTGCTCCCATCTGCTTGTTCATTCTTCAACTGCCCACAGCAACTGGGGCTGGCCAGGCTGAAGCCGGGAGCTGAGAACTCAACCCGGGTCTTCCTTGGGGGTGCCAGGGGCCCAATTACTGGAGCCATCAGGGTCTGCATTAGCAAGAAGCTGGAGTTGGGAGCTGGATCCAGGGCTCAAACCCAGGCTCCTTGGTACGGGACACGAGCATCCTAACTGGTGGCTTCACCACGAGGCCAAACGGTTGCCCCTAAGTAATTATTTTTTTTAAACTGGAAATCTTCAAAACAACAACAAAGAACCAGCCTTTTTTTTTTTCCTCCAGGAGAACATCACCTCTGCCACCTCATTCTTGTCAATCTTTTCAGTTATTTAAACCCACAAACAGGGGCCAATGTCCTGGGATAGTGGGTAAACCCACCACCTGCAACACCCACATCCCAATGGGTACTGGTTCATGTTCCAGCCACTGCACTTCTGATTCAGCTCCCTGCTAAGGCCCTGGGAAAGCAGCAGCAGACAGCCCAAGTGGGAGACCTGGAAGAAGCTCCTGGCTCCTGGCTTCAGACTGGCCTAGCCCTTGCCATTGCGACCATCTTGGGAGTGAACCCAACAGATGGAAGGTCTCTCTCTCTGTCTCTCCCTCTCTTTTTGTTCCTCTGACTTTCAAATAAGTAAATAGATTTTTAAAAATAAATAAAAAGGTAAATCCATAGGCAGATGCGTGCTTTTCCCATATCCCCTTGAGCTAAGTTAGCTAAATATGTTGAACGCAGTTATTTTCAAAGGCTGACTCATGGAAAAAGCTTTCATCACGTGCATCAGGAATCCAGGTGCTAATTATGTAAATGTGGAGGTTATGGGACCCTGTTCTTCCCTCAGTTTCAAAGGTGCTTTTCAAATGAGCACTGTGCTAATGACAGGGACGTGAGTCCTTGCTCCTGGAGACAGAACTACAGCGCTGAGACAGATCCTAGATTCAGATGTCTGGAGCCTGTCACCAAGTTTAAAATGATAGTGACTGAGTTGTATGTACAGCCCATGGCTCCGCTGAGCATGTGTGGGAGGAGACTCTGAGTCCTGAGTCTCCTGACTGTGCATCCACTTGTGTGGGCAGGCTGGGCCACCTGACTCTGTGGCTGCTGGGAGAAGGCCAGGTGCACAGGGGGCACCCGAACAATGCCTGCACGCTGACCCCTTAGCGGTCCTCTGTCCACAGATCACCCTGGGGACACACGGCCTGGAAACCTTTCAGGTCTTGGCTTCCTTAGCGGGGTCAAGGGAAGGACGGCTGTTGTGATGTCTTCCCACCAACCGGAAAACAAGAATTGGCTTGCGTGCTGGAACGCTCACTTGTCTGGTCAGATAGGTGGAAAAAAGCCAGACCACAAAGAGGCTGCGAGTCACAAGGTACTTTCACGGTCTTAATTCAGTTCATCAACTATTTACTGAGGGCTCACCATGGACCTCGTGTTCCGCCTTGAGTGCCAGAATCACACAGGGGCCACAGTTTGGGGGGAAATAAGAGGTAGGCTCTTGACTGAGGCTCTGTTGGCATAACAAGCACAGTTTGTATGCACAGCATGCCTCTGGAGGGTTTGTGGGACACTGTGGAAGGTTCGAGAAGGCTTTGTCACCCCATTCTTGTAGGCAGAGTTGAAAGAGGCAGAGCTTTCAACCTAGAGAGGAGCGGAGCAGATAATCTCAACAGGACACTGTGAAGGCTGGAGGAAGGAACAAAAAGAGGCCGAGATAAAGGAGAGGGGTCCCTGCATAGACTGGGGGGCTCTCACAGAGGGCAACACTGAAAATGAGTCCTGTCTGCCACAGTTTTGGAACCCAAAAGTCAGAACAAGTGATCAAGGGGCCAGTGCTGTGGTGCAGTGGGTTAACACCCTGGCCTGAAGTGCAGATATCCCATATGGGTGCTGGTTCTAGTCCTGGCTGCTCCTCTTCCAATCCAGCTCTCTGCTATGGCCTGGGAAAGCAGTATATGATGGCCCGAGTCCTTGGGCCCCTGCACCCATGTGGGAGACCCGGAAGAAGCTCCTGGCTCCTGGCTTCAGATTGGTGCAACTCCGGTGGTTGTGGCCATCTGGGGAGTGAACCAGCGAATGGAAGACCTCTCTCTCTCTCTACCTCTCTCTGTAACTCTTTCAAATAAATAAAAATAAATAAAATAAATCTTTAAAAAAATAAGAACAAGTGATCTGAAAAGTGCTTGTTTTCTCATTTGCCCATTTATTTCCATTACAAGTCTCATAAGGCTACTATAATCAAAGTCACGTTTAGTTCATAAGTAAATTTATTCAAAATCATTAAATCCAAGAAAGCAGAACTGACCCTGAGCTAGGTTATGTGGTGATATTAGCCATGGTATATGTATCAACTAGGAATTCCTATTTGTGTTTGAGAACATGTTTTAAGAAAACAACTCTCTCTCTCTCTCTCATTCCATCCTTCTGCCCCGCCCAGTACCAGAGTCTGAATATCCCCATGCCCACACACGATAGCAACGCATTATTATAGGCCCTGCCTGAGACCGATGTCTCTTCCAGATTGCTCACGTTCTGTAGCAAGGACATCAATTAACCCTCAAGTGGACGTGAATTTTGCCCCCAAGGCCAAGTGTATGTCGAAGCCTTTGAATTTAGCTTGACATTCAGAGCAGCTTCGCTTCATGTGCCTCTCAGGGAGTGTGGTATGGACTGCACTGCCCTCAAGGCCCACCCAGCACCCAGGTTAGGGAACTGGCTTTGCAGAGGCTCGGCCGGAGATGCTTTATAACGTCGCCCACGTGGGATAGCTCTCCGGGGGGGCTCCTGTTGGCACCTTGTTGGATCCCTGCAGAAGCGTCCTGTCTGAATTGCACTGAGTCCCATTGTCATCTGCCCCTCTTGAGAGTCACTGCAGGAATTGGCCCGTGGCCCTTGCTTGTAGTCCGTTGTATGGGTGTGACCGAAGCCATTCAGTCTTACGCTGTGTGTGCTGTGTCCACTCCCGAAAGACTCAGAGGAGAAATGGATGCTGGATCTCTGTAGCAGGAACAATGGGCCTTTCAAGTCATTTTACAGACGCTCACTGAGCATCTGCTGCACGCACACAGCAGGAGAGGTGTTGGCGTGCACTCACGCGTGGAATGCATCCAGGATTAACCAGTTACTCCTCATCCAGTATGGCCTGGACAAACGCCACCCAGAAAACTGGAGGTGACTTAGGGGTGCCAGTGAGGGGCCCCAGGGAGTCAGGCAGGGGTGATTTGAAGAGGTGATCTCCTGCCGGTCGCTTGTTGTTTTCCACATGATCATACAGATCCACTTCACTTTAGTTGCTAGGAAATTCAAAGCCAAATTTGTGACTCATCTCTAGAAAGGGCATAGAAATTGTGATCTAATCACTTCTTGACTCATTTCATTCATTTGCAGAGCAAATATTTACCGAATGCCTACTGTGTGCTGGCACCAGGTAGGCACCGGGTATACCACAGCAAAGGAGACGAACAGGGTCCTGCCCTCACCTTACAGACAAGTGGCAGAATCAGACGAAGAAACAAGCTATTGAAAGACAATTTGGAAAGTGCTACGCTCAAGGAAGTCCAGAGAGCAAGAGGAGGAGGAGGAGAGAAGTGCTCACCCCCACCTGGGGGAGGGAGACTGTCCAGAAAAAAACACTTTGAGAAGGGAAGCCCAAGCTGAGCGGGGGCAGGAGCAAGACACAGGCCGGGCCCTCGGTGGGGAACCAGAACAGACGCCATGTTCGGGGAACAGAGAGCTCCACGTGGCCAGAGCGAGGGACGCCCACTCACCTGGGGAGGGAGCTAAGCCAGCTGTGCAGGCCGCATCAACCATGGTGTGGCTGTGGCTTTGACCTGGACCTGAAGGCAATGGAGAGATCTGGAAGGGAAGGAGCCCTCCACCTGGCTTTCCTTGCCCTCGTTTTCTCTCACATTCTCTCTCTCTCCCTCACACACACACACGCACAGCTTTACATGTTTCTTGAATAACTTGAGGCGATAGCCAACTCATTCACTGAATAACATCATTAAAGGAAGCCGGTTGCAGTGAGAGGAATCCGATTTCACAGAGTCACATTAAAATACTTTACAAGGGCACCTCAGAAAGTTTGTGGGAAAACTGAATTAAAAGATATATATATATATTTTGACAGGCAGAGTTAGTGAGAGAGAGAGACAGAGAGAAAGGTCTTCCTTCTGTTGGTTCACCCCCACAAGTGGCCGCTACGGCCAGTGCTGCGCAGATCCGAAGCCAGGAGACAGGTGCTTCCTCCTGGTCTCCCATGTGGGTGCAGGGCCCAAGCACTTAGGCCATCCTCCACTGCCCTCCCAGGCCACAGCAGAGAGCTGGACTGGAAGAGGAGAAACCAGGACAGGACCAGCACCCCGAACTGGGACTAGAACCCGGGGTGCTAGCGCCGCAGGCGGAGGATTAGCCTAGTGAGCCACAGCACCGGCCAAGATACGTTTATTTTGATGCAAACAATTTGAAATCTCTGCATTTTTTTCATGATACATATTTTCCCTGAACTTTTTGATCACCCCTTGTAAGCTGGATTTCGAATTTTTTTGTACCAGAAGAATCATATTTTAATTCCCCTTTCCCATGGCCTTTTTGATGTGGCCTCGTATAACCAGTACGAAGGGGCACATGCACAGGCACAGAGCGTGGAGGCAAACAGGTGGCAGGAAGCAGGTGTGAGGGGGGGTTTCCATTGCGCATTTATTTGGTTTTACCTTTTGGACTTGCTACCCTTAGGTACGTATTTAAAATGAAATAAAACTTTGTTTTAGGCTTAATAGCCCTCATCAGGGAAAAAGCACAGCTGCTTTTGTCCCATTTCTCACCCAGATCATCTCTGAATGCCAGAGTTCTCTGACAATGCACTGGAGGCCACTGGGAAGATGTGGTGACGGTGGGAAGAGGGAGAGGATTCCATTCCCTGTGTGTGCTCCCTGCCGAGGGGCGCTCACACTCTTTCATCAGCTGTAACACAGCGCAATGACAGCACTGGCACTACAGGCTAGCAGTGGGAATTAGACTAGACCCTGGTTATTAAAACGTAAACAAGACTGCCTGATAAGGAAACTGAGGGACAAGATCAGTAACCTTAGAGAGACAGTCTGGTGCCAAGGAGGCAAACAAGCAGACAGGCGGTCCCAGCACAGGGTGGTGAGTGCTTCAGGTAAGCCCCAGGTGTCCCCCAGGACGTGGGGGAGGGGCGCTGTCTCAGGTGACTTTCCCAGGCGTGAGGCCTGCTGTGGGGTTTTCAGTAATGGATAATGGAAGAATGTTCTCAGGGAGGCACACAGGGCCCAGAAGAAGCTCCGTAAAATAGATTTAGGCTCAGGGGCTGGCAAGCTTTAGCCTTCAGACCCAATCTGTTTTTCTGTAAATTAGGGTTTAAATGGAAGAAAGTTAGTCTTTTTAAAAATATCTAATGGACACATAGTGATTGTACATCTTTACAAGGTGACATTCAATACTTGTATACCGTGTGTAACAATCCCAACAGGTAACTGGTGTATCTTTCACTGAAGACTTATATAATTGCTTTGCTCTTGGGAACATGCAAAATTGTCTCTACTAGCTACTTTGACATATTCAAGGAACTGTTGTCCAAGTTATCCTACTGTGCTATGAAACACTAGGAGCTATTCTCCGTATCCAGCTGCACCCCAGCACTGGCTAACTGTTCTGTCTCCCTACCCCCCTGCCCCGCCATAGCCTTTCGAGGCCCCAGTAGCCACTCCTCTATTCTCACTTCTGTGACATCCACCTTTTATTTTTTTTATTTTATTTATTTATTTTTTGACAGGCAGAGTGGACAGAGAGAGAGACAGAGAGAAGGGTCTTCCTTTGCCATTGGTTCACCCTCCAATGGCTGCCACGGCCGGCGCGCTGCGGCCGGCGCACCGCGCTCATCCGATGGCAGGAGCCAGGTGCTAGGTGCTTTTTCCTGGTCTCCCATGGGGTGCAGGGCCCAAGCACCTGGGCCATCCTCCACTGCACTCCCGGGCCACAGCAGAGGGCTGGCCTGGAAGAGGGGCAACTGGGACAGAATCCGGCTCCCCGACCGGGACTAGAACCCGGTGTGCCAGCGCCGCAAGGCGGAGGATTAGCCTGTTGAGCCACGGCGCCGGCCTACATCCACCTTTTAGCACCCATGTAGGAGAGTACTTCAAAAAGTCCAGGGGAAAATGAAGTTAAAAGATGTCATTTTAGTGCAAAATATTTGAAATCCTTGCATATCAAGTGTATTCAAAAGTTCACAAACATGTGTATTATGAAAAAAACCATACATGGATTTCAAAATTTTTTCTGCACCAAGCTTTTCTTGAACCCATTTCCCATGAACTTTCTGTAGTACCTTCATATGAGAACATACAGTATTTCACTTAACATAATGTTCTCCAATTCCATCCAAGTTGCTACAAATGGCAGAATTTCATTCTTGTTTATGCACAGCCACAGTTCTGTTGGAATAAGCTACTGTTACTTTACAAAATATCTCTCACTGTCTCTGGCTACTTTTGTGCTATGAAGGCAGAGTTGAGCAGTTGCCACCAAGACCATGGCCCACAAAGCCACAGTGACTACACGGCCTTTGTCAAGAGGTTTGCCTGAGTCAGATCCCACGGGCAGGTCTACAACCTGAATGGCGATTGCAGAGTTATCTTATCTAAAGACAAGGGACCTAGCCAATGTCAGGGCCAGTGTAACAGAAGGGTCCCCACTTAAGAGTTTGGGAGAGCAGACCAGGCTGGGAATTCAAATTCTGGAGTTGTCAGAGTACTGATGGTAGTTCAAGTGTAGTATTACAGTGATGATGAGCTCAGAGGTTAGGACTGAGACCCGGGGCGCACACCAACGCTCTAAGACCAGGACGAGGAACAAGAAGAGGGTCCAGGAAGGAAGACCCAGAAGGAAAGGCCTCCTAACCAGGAAGCAACTGACTGCACCTTCGTAGAAGCCAGGAATGGGTTTTATACAGGGAGGGGGCAGCTGTGATAAATGCTCTTACGGAAATGGTCAGTTGGTGGCAGCTTCTGGGGACAGGATGGCTATACCCAGAATCACACAGGGAGACCAAGCCCAAGGTGGGGAAAAGAGTGGCTGAAATATGCAAATAATGCACACACACGTGTGCACACGTGCACCCGTGCCATGCACCCAGGCACTCTAGTCTCTTTATCTGGGACTTGTGACCCAGATTGAAATTGTGAGCGACTGGGGTCCAGGCTGAGGTATAGGGAAGGGGTCTGAGGACGCGGAGCTTCATCTTGGACAAGACTACTTTCAGCACAATCACGTGAGCCTCGCGGGAAGGAATTCAAGAGGGAGGGAAGGGATTGGAGAGAGCCAGCACAAACAACGTGTTTCAGGAGTGGTGACGGAAAGTGACCGAGATGGAGGTGTAGCCAGAGAATGAGGCAGAGTCAAGGCGAGGGTTCTGTTTTTTCAGACGGGACAATTGCAGCAGGTTTGCGTCACACCCGGGGAAACCATGTAGCAGAGAGGGGGAGAACAACGAGGCAGGGCGGGAGAGCTCCTCGCCGGGACATGGTTGGCTTGGTTCAGGATAGCGCTTGGTGCCAGGAGGAGGCTCCCCTCCAGCAGTGTGGGCAGTTTGTCCTCTGCACGGGGAGACAAGGCACAGCAGCTTTGTGGGCACAGATAAAGCAGGCTGGTGGATCCAGGTATCCTGGTGGCTTCCAGCTCCTAAGCTGAACAGGAAGCAAGACCAGCGGCTGAGAAACAGTGTGGGGAGGCGATGGGAGAGGCTTGAGGGAAGAGGAGCGGCTGTGATGGGCTCTTCAGAAGCGTGGCAGGCGGAAAGGCTTGTTTTCTGTCTCCTGGCATCTTCGCTCTGTTGGCAAGTGCGCGTATGTGTCCTCAGTGTTGGGCATTGCCTAAAATCTCCATTACAACATGGTGCCTGGTGGGTGTTCCAGGCGCTACTTAGTGAAGCTACCTAAGATCAGACCACCGGCAGGGATAGGTCCGCTTTGGTTCCGGACACGTGGACAGTGCATGATCCCTATACTTTGCTTAAGATGCCCCTGTGCGTGGTCCACCCGTGCATGCGTGACCTTTTCTCTGATTGGCTCCCCTGCTGCGCATGTCCTTCCTCAGCTTTATAAGCCTGCGCACTTCTTCAATGAAGCGGTTCCTGCTTGGACAGAACTCACGGGTGCTCGTGGTGTGTTCATCACCCGGGGACCTTACCCTCCCGGTCGCCTTGCTGGGGAGTGCCTGTGCTGTCCCTGCTGGTCAGGGGCCAGCCTCGGACTTGAGACCCCGACACGCAGTGTGCCCTGTTACAGGTCTTTCATGAACACTAAATGCTTCTTGAGAGAATGCGCGCCTGTGAGAGCGCCCCCAGACACACCCCAGTGTTTAGTCTTGGAGCTCAGCGCACTGGGCAGATCGGCGGGGTAGGAGCAGTGGGATCCGGATTTGGAAGGAGCTGGAAGTCTCCTCACTGGGTTTGCGGAATCCATCTGTTGAGTGATTTTCTGAAACACAAATCTAATCACGACGCACCTTTTAACTCCCTCCATGAAGATAGATGTGAACTTGTGACAACCGGCTTCCGGGAAGGGCACAGGGGTACCGGGGGGCGCAGAGGGGAGAGACCGATTTTCCACGAATACCTCTGGATAGTGTCTGGGGAAAACATGAACCGTGCCCAAGAGTTCATTCGCTGAGCCAAAGCCCCTTGCGCTTTGCACTGTCCTTAGGAGGAAGTCCGCAGCTTGGTCCAGAGCGCTGCGCACTCCGTGGCCCGGGCAGCCTCGCCAGCTCTTCCTTCGGCATCTTTGTCACCTTGGGTCTCAGGTTCAAGGCCCGTGTTTGGGGCTCCGGGGATGGGAAGAAGACTCCCTCACGCTCCGCTGGGCGCGCATGCCCTGGGCCCTTCAGCGTCAGGCGCCGAAGATTCTGGTGAAAGGCAGGACCCCCTAGTGCCGGCGAGCGCGTGGTGCGCTCGATGAAACCCGGCAGGGACCCCAGCCCTGCCAAGGCGGCTGCCGCTGGGGCACACGCAGGTGGGACCGAGGGAGGCAGACGAGGAGCCAGGGCCGAGCTGCTCCCCGGGGCTTCTCCCTCAGAAGCCGGGGGTTAAACCACCGGCGTCTCTCGGCCCAGAGGCCCGGCGGCAGGAAAGGGCCGGCACCACTGGAGCTCGCATGGTCGCAGCTGAGAGGCCATCAGATGGGGCTGGCCTGCAGCCCCAAGGGGAAGCGTGAGTCACAGAGTGGCGTCCGCCCCCTCAAGAAAAGAACCTCAGACCACCCTTTGAGACAAACGCCGAGAGGCAGACACGCCCCGGCGTGCCGGGTCTCGAACCCCAAACTCTAGGGTAGCGGAGTCCGTGTGGCGCCTGCGCGTTCGAGCCCCGCCCCGCGAGCTCAAGGCCCGCCCCGCCCCCGCCCTCTGCGTGCGCAGCGCCGAGGGCCCGCCTCCGAGAAAGACTGCCGGGCGCATGCGGCCGGGCTCGGTCACTGGCTGCCGGGACTTAGAGTGTGCGTCTCCGGCCTGGCTCTGTCCTGACGGGAGGATCAGAAGCCGGCCCCAGGTAGGCTGCCTCCAGGATCCCAGGGGGAACTGTTTTCCTGGGCAGGAGCCGGCGGCGCGAGCGGAGCCCGGAGGGGGATGGCCCCGCTGCCGCGGTGACAGACTCCGCTTCCCACCAATCAGGGCCGAGTGGCCCGGCGTCCTGCCCAATGGCCTGCGTACCTAACGGGCGTGGGGCGGGCGGCTCAGGCCGGCGAGGTGCCGGCTCCCGCGCGCGGGCCGCGTGGCCGGGCGCCGCGGGGTAGAGAGGGGTCGGCCGCGGCGTGGGGTGGCTGGAGGGGCTGGAGGGCCGGCGCTGCGGCGTCCGGCCGCGCCATGTTCGCCCGGCCTGGCTCGTGGGCTGGAGAGGGTTGTAGAGATGTGGAGCCCCCTCCCCCTCCGCCTCAGCAGTCCTCGAGAAAGCCCGCGCCGCTGCTCCCTGCTGCTGCCGGGGTCCTGCGGCCTCAGAGCTCGGGCGTGGCCGCCCCGGACGCGGGTTCTGGGTCCGAGGCTGCCCTCCGCGCTGGAGGATGGGCCTGGCGTCGGCCCCGCAGCTCCTCCGTGCACGGGCCGCGGAGAAGACCCGACCCCTGGGAGAAGGGGCCTCTGGGCTCGCCGGGCCGCCCGCACGGCCACGCTCATTGTCATCCCGAGTTCTCTGCGGCCCAGCGCCGCCCTGCGGGGTCTGACCCGGGCGGCCCTGCTGACGTGACTCAGGTCTCTGACCACGGAGCTGGGGCCGGGACTCGACCCCCGAAACTTCAGGGAAACAAAACAATAACAAGATAGAGAATCAGCTCTACTCTCCCTCCCCCACATCTTCGCGGAATTCCTCGGATGCACCTTGATTTCTGTTGCTTCTGTGCTTGAAAACCTTCCCATCTCTTCTGGAAGAAAGTAAAGATTGGGCCTTTAAGTCTGCACACGGTTTGGTCCCTTGCCTAGCTTACCCCTTCCCCGCACGCTTATCTGGGCCCCACCTCTGTGGTCTGAGATGCCCCTGGGCCCGCTTGAGCCCTGCCCTCAGGGCCCCTGCCCATTCAGGTGTGCAACACAGGAGCAGCTGGGATCCTCCCGGCCCGCCGGCCATCCCTCTGACCCCTGCTTTGCCTTGGTCTCTGAAGGCCTCCTGCTGTCACGGGGTCTTGTTTGTAAATATTTAGCCTTTCCGGCTGGACTGCCAGCCACTTGAGATAGGAGTTCAAATCGTGAATTTTGATGGTCCCCAAGATGTCCCGTGTAGTGGCCCCCATAGTAGGTGGCCCCCCAATGTGACTCCAAGAGGACCCAGCCCTCTTGACTCCCACTTGGTCTCTGTTGGCCGGAGAAGTAGTTGCCCTTGTAGAGGGAGAAAGCCGGGGAGACCTAAAGGAGGGGTTAAGTCTATTCAGGGCAGCGGGGACACATGGAATGCAGATGGTTGAGATGAGTGTTCTGTAGAAGGAATCCATGTTGCAGCCATAACCAGAGCCAAAGAATTTCTAGGAACTTGGGAAATTCAGCTAACGAGACCAGGGTGCAGTGTTAGGGGATCTGTCTGGCTTGGGCGGGTCTGAAAAGCGGCCTCGGTGGGATTCAGGTGTCAGGAAGGACCTGTGCCACTGCCTAGGGACCTCCGAGTAGAGTTTCCCCCAGAGGAGGAGGGCCTTGGGGCCAGATGAGTTTGGGGGAGGCTGCGTCCTGTATATCCCTTTGGGCAGATCACAGTGCACGTGATTTATTAAAAGCGTCCCGAGGTCTTGCGTGAAAGAAACCAAATGACTTGGTTTGGCCAGCATTTGTTTGGTTTATCTGTTCATAAAACCCCTTTTGGAAATCTCGTGTGCATTTTGTGGAAACCAGGAAGGGTGCTTTTGGAAACGCTGTAGCAGAGGGGAGGAGGGCAGGAGGGCAGGACGTGTCTCCCTTCCCCCTGGTGGGGGAGGGAGGGAGACGTCCTGAGCGGTCCTGCTTCCATGCCAGGTGTGGGCAGGGGGATGCTTCAAGCAGAACCCCCTTTTCCCGCTGAGTTCTTAGCTTATTTTTGCTGTCATTTGGCTCAGGAGGAGGAAAAGGCCCTGCCCGTGCCAAAGCACGCATTCTCTGCTGCCCAGGGGTCAAGTGTCTTACTTTGGTGGAATTTGGCTTTGCTGGCCGCATGGTGTTCCGGAGCCTCTGAAGCAGGGGCTGGTGACCCGTCCTCTCTGGGGAGATGTCATCTCCTTACTCCTGGGCTGTCTTCATGCAAGTGCGCGCTCTGCGCTCCTCACCCACTGCCGTCCCTCCACTCCTCCCCCACTGCCCTGCTGTTTGGATGGGATCTGGTGTCCCTGCCAGGTGTGTGGGGTGTTCCGAGGTCCTTCCCAGGGGACGCACACAGTCTCATCCTGGAGTACCTGGCGAGATTGGCTAGGAGCACGTTGTTATTAAGATACAGAAGAGAAAGGTCTTTAAAAGAATCTTCTGTTCAGTTGCAACTCCTTTTAAATGTGGGTGTTTTTTCCTCCCTGGTTTCCCTCATAACCTGTGTCTTCTTTGCAATACGTTATAATCCACCCGAAGACGTTGCTGCTTTCGTGGAGAGTTGGAGTGCTCTCCAAGACTGAAAAATATTTTCCCATGTAAGGGAAGTCATGAGGCACCTGCTAATATCCCAGTGTCTGGCAGTGGTGTCAGCCCATATTTGGGGCAGAGCGTTCTGTCTGCCAGCTTCGAGCTGGTGTTGTGTTTAGTTTAATAAAATTCGGTTGATTCTTAAGGTTTGTGAAAGCCGTGTTTGAATAGCAGTTGTGTTTCGGCTCATATTTTGACTAATACCATTCAAGTGATCCAGGCAGCGTTCCTTAGGATCTTGTTTAAACCTGACAAGAACCTTCCAGAGTCACGTGATCAGGCGGAGACTCAGGCTCCCAGAGGGCTCCTAGTTGGAAGCTGGAAGGGCCAGATCAGTTTGATTTGTTAACGGATTTCGTCTGTAATTCGTCCTTCCAGGTCAAGAGGTAAAATGAAGTACATTCTAGTTACTGGCGGGGTGATATCAGGAATTGGAAAAGGAATCATTGCCAGCAGTGTGGGCACAATACTGAAGTCGTGCGGCCTACACGTGACGTCCATTAAAATCGACCCCTACATTAACATCGACGCAGGAACGTTCTCTCCGTATGAGCACGGTAAGCAAAATGCGTTTCTTAAAAAGTGAAAACAAGCTATACTACTAGGATAGTGTGTGGAAGACTGTCAGCCCTGGGATCCGTGTGTGCCTTTTGGGTAACTTCATTGCCTGCCTCTGAGAGGGTCCCTAGCGTTGGAGTTCCCTGGAGCTTCTTGCGAGGACAGGAGGAAGCAGAGGTCTTACCAGGCAGTGTGGTGATTTGAGTGAAGAGGTTTTGTGGTAGAAGTGACTGCTTGCTGGCTGGAGGAAAGCTTGTATTTCTCTCGACAGGAGGCATCTGGTGACGTTATACCTTTATGGAAACATTTGAAAAGGGAGAATGCTAGTTTTTATGACAACCCCTCTCCACCCCCCTACCCCCTCCAATCTTGAAAAACTGGACAGGTGCTTAGAAGTTGTAAGGAGCTAGGTTTGTGTGGCCCGGGGGGGCAGTGGAGGATGGCCCATGTGCTTGGGCTCCTGCACCTGCATGGGAGACCAGGAAGAAGCTCCTGGCTTCAGATCAGCGCAGTGCTGGCCGTGGCGGTCATTTGGGGAGTGAACCAACAGAAGGAAGACCTTTCTGTCTCTCTCTCTCTCACTATCTATATCTCTACCTGTCAAAAAAAAAAAAAAAACACAACAGCTAGGTCTGGCTCAAGGTGAGAAAGGTGCTCACGAGTGTGATGGCAGGTGCCCCTCCAAGAGTGGTGCTGCCGGCGACACTTGTCAGTGCAGCCTGGGCGCCCTTGGTAGAGTCCGCAGCTGCTGGTTTTAACAGACCTGAGAAGCCGTGGGAACCGCCGTGGAGCTGTCGGCACACAGGCTGAGGGACTGCTGTGCGGGTGCACACAGCGCAGGGGTGCTTGCGATGCGGTTTGCTAGCAGGACTTGAAGAATAAAAATGAGGCCTTTTGAGGTGAGTGAGAAGTAGACGCTGTGAAGAGAGGGGCAGTCTTGTATTTCCTTGTCGTGACTGAGTGCCCCCCAGTTGTGGCCTGTGACCAAGTGGCCTCAAAGACTTGTTGCTTAAAACTGGGGATGACAGACTGGCAAAACCCACTGATAATGTTTTAACATTCTGGGGCCAGCCCTGTGGCATAGCAGGTAAAGCCGTCGCCTGCAGTGCCAGCATCCCATATGGGCGCCAGTTTGACTCCTGGCTGCTCCACTTCCGATCCAGCTCCCTGCTGCGGCCTGGGGAAGCAGTAGAAGATGGCCCAAGTCCTTGGGCCCCTACATTTGTGTGGGAGACCCGGAAGAAGCTCCTGGCTCCTGGCTTTGGATCGGCCCAGCTCTGGCCGTTGTGGCCATCTGGGGAGTGAACCAGCGGATGGAGGACTTCTCTTGCTCTCACTGCCTCTGTTTCTCTAACCCTCTGCTTTTCAAATAAATTAATAAATCTTAAAAAAAAGTTTTGGCATTTTGCATTTTTTTTTTTTTTTTTTGACAGGCAGAGTGGACAGTGAGAGAGAGAGAGAGAGAGACAGAGAGAAAGGTCTTCCTTTTGCCATTGGTTCACTCCCCAATGGCCGTTGCGGCTGGCGCTGATCCAAAGCCAGGAGCCAGGTGCTTCTCCTGGTCTCCCATGGGGTGCAGGGCCCAAGCACTTGGGCCATCCTCCACTGCACTCCCGGGCCACAGCAGAGAGCTGGTCTGGAAAAGGAGCAACCGGGACAGAATCCGGCACCCCGACCGGGACTAGAACCCGGGGTGCTGGCACCGCAAAGGCGGGGGATTAGCCTAGTGAGCTGCGGTGCCGGCTATTCTACATCCTTACTGATATCTCCAATGTTGAGGTAAAATCTGTAGGGGTAGCAGTGGTTAACGCTGAGCCCTTGTGTCTGCTCAGCGGTGGGAGAACAGGCCTGCTGGAGCGGGCCAGGGCTGGGCTCTCCCTGAGGGAGCACGTGGTCTGAGCTTGCTTCCTGTTGCGATGCTAGGAGTGAGCCGTTCTGGGCACAATTTCCAGAGTGAAGCTCAGGGCATCAGTGTGAAGGGAATGGGGAACTCTGGAACAGAAGTGTGGGGCAGGAGCTGAATCTTCCCATCCACACCCCCTTCGTGTGCAGACACCCTACAGAAGGCACTTCACAACGTTTGTAAAAAGTAGGATTGAAAGGCAAGTGTATCTCGGTGCACAGAAGTTGAATTACACGAGGAGTCTTCGAAAAGTCTGTGGAAAAAACTGCATGAATGGTTTAAGCCTTGTTCTGCCCAGTTAGATTTCCCTGGAGTTCTCCTCCCCCCAGCAGCAGATGCCGTCGTGTTGCAGAGCCCCACGCCTCCCCAGCGCCCCGGGCCATTTTACAGCTCCCTGGCGGACGGTTCGCGTCTGGCTGGCAGCATGGCGCTGCCTTTGTCGTCCAGGAGCCAGTTGTGCCCTGATGCAGGTTATTTCCTACTTGGCCAAACGTTTTCCTCTTCCCTGCAGGTGAGGTTTTTGTGCTGGATGATGGGGGGGAGGTAGACCTGGACCTGGGTAACTACGAACGCTTCCTCGACATCCGCCTCACCAAGGACAACAACCTGACCACCGGCAAGATCTACCAGTATGTCATCAACAAGGAGCGCAAAGGAGACTACCTGGGGAAGACTGTCCAAGGTAGCGCTGCGGTCGCCTGCCCGGCTTTACTCTCTGAAATTCGCTCTTTGCATAATTTCAGCATGAAACTGTCGGGGTATTGTTTCTGATATGTGCTTTTTGTTCGCATCCATCGCTGCTCTGAAAATGACAGTGAGGCTTGTCAGTGCAGCGGTGGCAGTGGGACTGGAGCCTGTGCTGGTCTCCTGGCGGCCAAGTGATGACTTCGAAGGGGGGAGGCAACTTGATTAGGGCAGCTGGTGCCGCGCCTCTGCGACTTCCTGTGTGTGGCGGTGACAAGGAAGTGAACATCCGCTGTGTACATTGGTTTTCAGGCTGTTTGTTGGTGCCATAAGGGGAACAGAGTCTGAGAAGTGGAGGGGGTTTCTGGGTCCTCCCAAGCTTTTACCAGTGCAGCTTCACTTACAGTTGTTTGCTGTTTTGGGATTTTGCAGTCATGCATTTGACAGAAGTACTCTACTTTAAAAAAAGGTTTTTATTTTCTTTTTTTTTTAAAGGGGTAGGATTTAAAAATATATATAAGGCTTATTTGATGATTTGAAAGGTGGGGGGGGTGTCTTCATCCACTGGTTCACTTACCTGCTGCTTCACAGAGGACACATTAGCAGGAGGCTGGATTGGAAGTGGAGCCGGAGCTGAACCAGGCACTGCAATATGGGATGCAGGTGGCAGGTGCCGGCTCCCTGGGGCAGGTGTTGGCATGACAGGTCAAACGCTGTCTGGGTCACCTGCGTCCCATATTGCAGGGCCTGGGATTTAGCCCTGCCTCGTCCCTGCTTCTGATGCAGCTTGCTGCTACTGTGAACCTCAGGAAGCAGGTGACTGCCCAAGTGCTCAGTTCCCTCCCACCCAGGAAGACCTGGATGGAGTTCCTGGCTTCTGGTTTCGACCTGGTCCAGCCTCGGCTATTGCAGGCATTTGGGGAGTGAACAAGAGATGGAGATTTCTGTCTTCCTTTTCAATAAATAAAAATAAGTAAATAAAAGTGGAAGTCGTGGGGTTAGCAAACCCCTGGTCTGGTATGATGTCAGCAGCCCAGATTTGGGGGTTTGCCGCAGAGAGGTTTTTGGCTTTAGACTGTAATGGCCCGAAAGCCGGGGGTCACACGGACAGCTGGCTCTGTCTGCTTCTCCTGGCCGGATACTGGGCTTTCTCTCCTGTTATTAGGCAGCCTCAGGACCGTTGTCAGGAGGTGCTCCCCGAGCTCCTGACACAGCACAGCTCAGAGCTGAAATGATTTCCATCATAGGTTTTGTTGTTCTGGCCTCGAATGCTTTCTTCCGTTCATTTGTCAAGTGTTTGTTGAATGCTCACTGTGGTCAGAGCCTTACTGATGCCGGGAATATGTGAAGAACAAGACCAGGGAAGCCAGTCCTCAGGAAAGTTATCTGTGGCCTCAACAAAAGCCGACAGGTGACACCGAGGCCTTCCTGTGGCTGTGAAGGAGATGAAGGGAGTTGGGAGGGAAAGTGTGACGGGGGAAAGGCACTTTGGGGAGGTGGTCCCAAGGAAGAGGCCATCTGAGCTGAGGGGCAGGGCCTGGGGAGGAGGAGGAAGGCACAGATGTACAGAGGCCCAGTGCTACTAAGGGCTTGGCTGGTCAGGGGGTGCAGAGGCCAGCGTGGCTGAGGCACGGTCAAGGGCGGCAGTTGGAGGTGGGTAAGATGACCATAACAGGTTACAAGGGTCTTCAGGCCACAGCAAAGCACTTGGGTTTTCCTCAAAGCAGCGGGAAGCCCCTGAAGGGTTGAGGTATTGGAGTGATGAATTCTGATTGGCATTTTTAAAAGATCCCCTTCGCAGCTGTGTGTGAAATCGATCGTGACTAGCCTTGTGCCCAGGGCACTGCTGGATAACTCCAGCAATCTGGGGTTAAACGGAAATCCTCATCCCTTAGGTCTTGCAGCCTGAGCCCAGCACTGTGGGAAAGTCAGAGTTCTCTGTCACTGGCATTCCTGGAGCCCTGGCACGCCAGGCATGCCGCTGCGCATTGTGCAGGTGTTCCATAAAATTTCCTCAACTTCAGGAACTAGAGGCTTTTGCCTCCATGTAACAGATGGGGAAAACAAGCCCAAGAAGAGGTCTGTGATTTGCCTGATGCTCACAGCTAACGAGAGGCGGAACTGAGCTTCAAATCAGCCGCTCTTACCGCGGGAGCTGTGCCCCAGCTGCTGCCACACTGTCACTTTGGATTGTCAGCCCATTGTTAAACTGCAGATGGTGCAGCAGGGGCTGGGGGTCTGTCCTGGAAAAGCCCCCTGGTGTGCTGTGCCCATCTTCAGCCTTGCCTGTGAGCAGTGCGAATGGCCACGTGGTCCCTGTGTTGGTGTGTGGCCACGAGGCTGGGCTTTGCACGGGGCACTGTGTGCTCAGGGTGGCTCAGGACCCCAGTCTTGGCCTTGCTGTTTTGCAGTGCTTCTAGCAACAACTGGAAATCTGGAAGGAGCCCACAGGCGTGTGAGCCCAAGGCTATGTGGAGGTCATTTAAAGGGGCCTGTCTCCAAGTGTGTGTGTGTTTAAGCCCCCTCTCCGCTGTGTCCCTGCCAAGGGTGCAGCAGCTCCTTTGAACAGTAAATCTGTTTGCTTCAGGTAGGGCTGATGGTCAGGTGTGAGTCACAGATTTCTTTTCTCTTTCCTAGTTGTCCCTCACATCACAGATGCAATCCAGGAGTGGGTAATGAGACAGGCCTTAATACCTGTGGACGAAGATGGCCTTGAACCTCAAGTGTGTGTCATTGAGGTTAGTGTGCTTCCCGCATATATGAACAAGTGTGCTCATGCCTCTCTCGTCAGCCAACAGCTGGGAAGACAGTTCCCAGGAAAGCCCTGGGCCTTCCTGTCATGGTCAGTGCCCCGTGTTGCAGTGCAGCAGGTGTGCTAGTCACGTGGAGAAAGCGTGACTGTCCCCGTGCCAGTGAGTGTGGTGATGCATCTTCACCTGTCTCTTGAGAAAGCTGGCAGCCTTGAGCTCTCCGTGGGCTGGAACATTCTTCCCCAAATGTGCTTAGTTTGCTCTCAGTTTCTGGGCTCCTGCTGTGCTGAACCTTGCTCTTGGAGCTCAGTGTTCCTGCAGACAGGAGACTCAGAGTTCCAGCAGTGTGTGCATGGCTGGTGCGATGGTGACGTGACGCTCACTCTCAGGAGTCCTGGCACCTCTCTCCCTGACTTTTTGTTGAAATGGGGGGAAAGATCATAGCCTTGGAGAGTGGTGTGCCTGTCCACGAAAGTGACTTTTTGGCACAAAGCTGTGACTAACTGTTGTTAGTTGATGGTTCACAGGGATGGGGAGGCCACAGCGTACTCTTTCTGGTCACTGAATCGAGATGACAGAGCAGCTGATAGCAAACTAAACCACCAGACAGGCTGGTGCTGAGCCTCTGCAATAACTTCTTGCAGCTCGGTGGGACCGTGGGGGATATAGAAAGCATGCCCTTTATCGAGGCCTTCCGTCAGTTCCAGTTCAAGGTCAAGAGGGAGAACTTCTGTAATATTCACGTCAGCCTAGTTCCTCAGGTAAGGCGTTCCAGGGTTTGCTTTGGGGGAGGAGAGGAGGGGGGAAGGCTGAGTTTCATCATTTCCTAACAGCTGTTGATGCTGGAGGAGCAGGTCGCAGAGAATAAAGAGCTGCTTGTGAATTTCAATCTTTTTGAAAAGATGAATTGGAAGACATTTGAGAAATTCATCAGGACAGTTGGCAGCTGAAGATGGTGGGATGATGATGCACGGTTTCTTTACTACTCCTTCACGATAAAACCAGAGTAAAGGGCTCCATTTTAAGGAAAAGTCCACAAGTACCCTGGAGGGGAAGTCCAAAGGAAGAAAAATCAGGAAGCTGCCCGGGCCTGAGCAGAGCAGCAGGCAGCAGAATCTCCAGCGGCCAGCAGGGGGTGGTGTCAGGCCTGAAGAGGGGGACCCCTCGCTCCTTCCCTGATGTGAGCAGCTGGGCGTCAGCTCCGGCCCCTACAGAGGCCGGCAGGCTCTGGAGAGGGCATCTGGGCAGACACCAGAAGGTGGCAGGCTTGCCTGCCAGAGCTGTCATCTAGGCTGGGCCCTTCCATGGGCGTGGGGGGAGCCTTCTTCTCTGGGGTGACCCCAGTGAAACAGCAGCCGGACCCCCACAGTGACCGGCCTATCCACTCACACAGAACTTCTGGGTGGCTGTGATCCCATACATTTGGAGAAAGCACCTGCTGTGTGCGAGAGCAAACTACAAGGAGAAGGGGCCTGAGGGAACCGAGCCCCGCGGGCAGCCCCCAGCCAGCCTGTCAGTAATGTGCCCCGAGAACCAACGGAGGTGAACCTCGGGGGTGCAGTAGGAGGGAAGATGCGCAGAACAGGAGAGCCTTGCAGGTTGAGAACTGGGTAGCAGAAATGAAAACACGAGAGAAGGAAAGTCAACTAGAAAGGCCAAGAGAAAGAAAATAGGAAAGAAAAGGTAAAGAAAGCAGAGGAGCAGTCCAGGAGGTCTGGCATCCAAGTAACAGGATTTGCAGGGAGTGCGGGGCAGAGAGGGGAGTGTTACCTGAATCGGGTCAGCAGACCTCGGCCACGGGCTGGAGTGGCCCACAGCTGTTTTGGAAGATGGAGTTTTGTGGAATTAGAGTCATGTCCTTTTGTTTACATGTTGTCTGTGGCTGCTTCTGTGCTAACATAATTGGGGTGGAAGTTGGGACAGAGAACAGGGGCCACGGACCCTCAGATGTCTGTCATTGGACCCTCTGTAGATAGTTTTCCGGTCCCTGTTCTGAACAGTTCAGTGGCATTTCTGGACAGGAGTTTTTGGGCTTTAGGAGCCCACTGCATGCCCAGCATATTGGGTGACAAATGGCCCCCACCAAGGTACAGTGTTTGAAGATTGAGGATAATGGGGCAGAAATTCTTAAAGAAATGGAAGATGCCAGGCTGTGGCATAGCAGTGAAAGCCACTGCCTGCAATGCCAGCATCCTGTGTTGTCACTGGTTCGAGTCCCAGCAGCTTCTGATCCACCTCCCAGCTAATGGGCTGGGAAAGCAGTGGAAGATGGCCCAAGTGCTTGGGCCCCTGCTACCCACAGGGGACCTGAAGAAGCTCCCAGCTTCTGTCTGGCCCAGCCCTGGCCTTTGTGGCCATTTGGGGAGTGAACTAAAGGATAGAAGACTCTGTCTCCTTTTTGCTCGCGCTCGCTCTCTCTCTCTCTCTCTCTCTCTCTCTAATTCTACCTTTCAAATAAACAAATCCTTAAAAAATAAATGAAAGATAACTATAGTGTTGGCCTAAAAACAGCAAAGCTCTTTCATTGACACTTCTAAGGGAAAAAGATTTCCAACCTAGAATTCCACCCTGGCACGTCTGTTAAGTGTGGGAGAAGGAAGATAATGAAGTACAGAAAGGAAGGGTATGGCACACGGGCTAAGTGTGGCCAATATTTAAGTACTCGAAGGTGTGCACCTTGAGGAGCCTGCGGGCTCAGGAAGAGAGCAGCGATCCTCATTTCATGGGGAAATCAAAAGAAAATGCCTCAAAGTAACCATCAAGAAGCAGCGCTAAAACATCCTGGCAGGACTGGGTAAGGCGCGGGAGAGGGCAGATGAGGCTGGGAGCACTGTTCTCTGGGAAGGGTGTCTGACACTAGCCTGTGTCATTGACAGCAGTAACGATTGTGATTACATTCTTTCCCTGTTCAGAGAGGTCCAGGGAAGAGTTGTACCTGGAAATTCATTCACTGTAGAAAAACTAACTTTTGCTTTACTTTGTGAAACAGCCAAGTTCAACAGGGGAACAGAAGACTAAACCCACTCAAAACAGTGTTCGGGAGCTGAGGGGACTTGGCCTTTCGCCCGACCTGGTAAGCGCTTCTGCCGTCCTGCTTTGCTGGTGACTTTCTCGGTCTGGTTGAGGTCACTCCTCCGGGCCCGGGCACGGGCAGGGCAGGGCAGGGCAGGGCAGGGCAGATGAGACCTCTGTCTTCCTGGCCTGCCTCTGGTGGAGCTGGTGGAGCAAAGGACCGGGGTCAGAGTTTGCAGGATCTTCCTGCCTGGCTTCTGCGGGGTCTGTGCTTCCCTTTCGTTCTGGTTAATCAAGAAGAAGAACCCCAGCCAACTCTGGTGGCTCGTTAATCTGTCTGCTTAGCTCTCCAGCGTGGGAGTTTAGAATTCCCGTTTGCAAAGGGAGCAGTGTTTGCATGGGTTGTGTGCCTTATGCCGAGAGGTGACTTGTGCTCCAGCTTACCAGTGTGACGTCTGTTGCAGCTTCAGTAAGAGAAGAAGTCTTGTGTTTGTGACCCGGTCCTTGTTTCCCGCCAGGTTGTGTGCAGGTGCTCAAATCCTCTTGACACGTCAGTGAAGGAGAAAATATCCATGTTCTGCCATGTGGAACCTGAACAGGTAAGTCATGTTTGGCTTCCGCGGCTCCTCAAGGCTCTGAGAGTGGGACAAGGCTTGTGGTTATGTCACAGGAAGGGCACACTTGCCCGTTGTCAGCAGTCGGTGTCCCCGGGCATTCCACCCCTCGGTCTGGCGAGGACGCAGTATTTGAGAAGCTTCCCCTGCCAAACCGGCTTGCCCTTAGCTCTCAGGGTTAATCATTTCCTTTTCTGGGCTCCTTGTGTGTCTCACAGATGCTGGGGTGAGCCTGTCCTGGGCCTCCAGGGGATAAGTGCGGGTGTGTGTCCTTGTCTGTTTGTCTCCTTCAGACCATGAGCCGCTGGCGGGCAAGGACCATTGTACTTGGCCTTGTTTTTCTGGTGCTTGGGGTCTCGGGTGTTAGGCACCTGCATAGCTCTGTCTTGCTGTTGCTGAGCCTGTGGAACAGGAGGTGTGCCGTTTGGAACCTGTGGGCTAGGTAACTGGTACCTAGTACAGAAATCCCGGTGGTGAGGACTGGAGACTGGCTTGGATCCTGTTTGGCGGAAGCAGAGCAGAGAGGAGTTGAGGTTAAGGACTTTGAGAATGAGGTTGTGCCGTTGGTGACCAGATGCTTTCCAGATCAGGAGACTGAGCAGGAGAGCCCAGCTGGCCTGAAGGGGCGAAGGAAGCCAGGTTGAAGTAGGCGCCATTCTCTTAGAATTATGATTACAGATGGGCCATGAGGAGTACGGAGTCACTGGCCTGGCATTGGCATGAACAGAACAGAGGAAGCCCTTGACCGTTACAGAGGTAGCCATCCTTTCTGAGCTGGCTCAAGTGTCACCTGAGGCCTGGCATCAGGGCTCCTGTGTGTGAATTCTAAGCTGGGAACTCCAGCGTAGAGATTGAGCTTCATACTGAATGTGTGGAACAAGAGTAATTTCAATGTTCCCAACAGCCCTTTATCATGCACTTTATTTGAGATAATTCTGTTCTATCAAATGAAAGGAATCTAATTCTATAGAAGATCAGGCTGTCATTGAAATTAGACACTGTTAGGAAGGATGTGTGGCCTGTGGCCCACGTTGGAGTGCCTGGTTTTGGTAGCAGGATCTGGCTGCGGACTCTAACTTTCTGCTGGTACAAACCGTGGGGGACAGCAGTGGTGGCTCCAGTAGTTGAGTTCCTGCCACCTGTGTGGGAGACCGGGATGGCATCCCCAGCTCCTAGCTTCTGCCTGGCCCTAATCTGGCTGTTGGAGGCACTTGGGCAGTGAATCAGTGGCTAGGAGCTTTGTCTCTCAAATAAATTAATTAATTTGAAAAATTTACTATTAAAAATGTTATTTCCTTATTTAAATTTGTTAGACCTTTTGCTTAAGACCTGCATTTTTTCAAAAAAGAGAGAAAGGGGTCTTCCATCTGCTGGTTCACTCTCCTGTTGGCTTCAGTGGCCAGAGCTGTGCTGATCTGAAGCCAGGAGCTTCTCCCAGGTCTCCCACACGGGTGCAGGGGCTCAAGGACTTGGCCATCTTCCACTGCCTTCCCATGGAGCGGCCGGGACTCAAACTGGTGCCCATATGGGATGCCTGCACTGTAAGCGGCTTTACGTGCTGCACCACAGCGCCGGCCCACTAATTAAATTAAAAAAAAAAAAAAGGTTTTATATTTTAGGTCTGCAGGATACATTTTGAGTTCATTTTTATGTATAATTAGCCCCATAAATAAATCTTTTAAAGTTTTATAATTTTAGATCTACAGGATACTCTTTTTTTTTTTTTTGAAGATATATTTATTTATTTGAAAGTCAGAGTTACACAGAGGAGAGGCAGAGAAAGAGGGAGAGAGAGAGGGAAAGTCAGTCCTCCGTCTGATGGTTCACTCCCCAGATGGCCGCAACCAATCTGAAGCTTTACTTGCTTTTTTTAAAACAGGTGATCTGTGTCCACGATGTCTCATCCATTTACCGTGTCCCCTTGCTGTTGGAGGAGCAGGGAGTTGTTGATTACTTTCTTCGAAGACTGGACCTTCCTATTGAGAGGCAGCCACGGAAGATGCTGATGAAGTGGAAGGAGATGGCTGACAGGTTTGCCTCTTGTGCGGAGGGGTGGGAGAGCCGATGTCTTTCTCTGTTCTGTGGGGGCACGGAATCTAAGTTGCGCTGTAGCGTGTCAGCACTTCTGTCACTTACGTGAGAAATGATGTTCCTGGAAATGCAAAGAAAGGATCGTAGCTGTTGTGTAGTCTGGACACAGAAGAGGTCCTGGCGGAGCTGGGCAGGCCCCAGGCCTCCAGGCACTGAGTTCAGAGGGACTCCTGTCAGGCTTGTCTCCCAGCTGCCAGACAATCCAGAGAAACCGGCATCCCAGAGGTGGCGGACTGCGCGTACTCCTCAAGCCCACGCAGATGGTGGCCTCTTGCTGGTGTGCTCCCGGGCCACGTCCCCACCCCCAAGCTGTGAGACGACACCAGAAGGAGCTGGGGGACGATCCGCTAAAGTCACAGCTCTGAGGACCGTCCCTGGACACCTCCCCTAGCTCTGTGCTGCCCTCACATCACTTGCAAGCTTTTTTTTTTTTTTTTTTTTTTCCTTTGGACAGGCAGATTTAGACAGTGAGAGAGAGACAGAGAGAAAGGTCTTCCTTCTGTTGGTTCACCCCTCAAATGGCTGCTACAGCCAGCGCGCTGCGCCGATCCAAAGCCAGGAGCCAGGTGCTTCCTCCTGGTCTCCCCTGGGGTGCAGGGCTCAAGCACTTGGGCCATCCACTGCACTCCCGGCCACAGCAGAGAGCTGGCCTGGAAGAGGGGCAACCAGGACAGAATCCGGCACCCCAACTGGGACTAGAACCGGTGTGCTGGCGATGTAGGCAGAGGATTAGCCAAGTGAGCCGCGGCACCAGCCAACTTGATCAGTGTCCTGGGGCAGTGGGTGTGCCTGATTGTAGTTGTACAATTGCTGTGATCTTTTGTAAGCCTTGGGGATGAAGCACTCCGGTTAGGGTTCTGTGACTCTCCCATTTGGCATTTTCCTTTTCTGTCTTTGTCCTTTTAGATATGTATCTTAACATTCTTATGCACTTGTAGTTACCTAAATCACCCACAGTTTTAGGTTTCTTTTTAAACAAAACTTAAATGTTTTGGTCTGTTACTAATCCTACTTTACAAATGAAAATTCCTTTTTTAAAAACTAATTTATTTATCTGAAAGATTTACGGGGTGGGGGGGGCTTCCATCCACTGGTTAACTCCCCATATGGCCACAGTGGCCAGGGCCAGGCTAGGCCAAAGCCAGGAGCTAGGAGCTTCATCTGGGTCTCCCGTGCAGGTACAGGGGCCCAGGGACTTAGGCCATTTTCCACTGCTTTCTCAGGTGCACCAGCAGGGAGCTGGATTGGAAGTGTAGCAGCTGGGACTCGAACTGGCACCCATATGGGATGCCGGCGCTGCAGGTGGCAGTTTAGCCGCTATGCCACAACACCGCCCCAACTTGGTTTTTTTGAAAAAGAAGTTTGTGAGATTTCAAAACTCTTTGTAATAGTTTCTAAAGGCTTGTTTTTTTTTTTTGCCACACCTGCTGTGTTGATCTGAAAATTGCTTCCTCTTCGGACCTCAGGTCATGGCTGTTCCCATAATACTCTTCCCAGACAATGTTCTTCTCTTGCAAGAGCAGTTCTGATGTCACGACGGTGTACCTCCTGTGTGACCGGGTATTTTTGGCCTTTGCTCCACAGGTATGACCGCTTGCTCGAGACCTGCTCCATTGCCCTCGTGGGCAAATACACCAAGTTCTCGGACTCGTATGCCTCTGTCATCAAGGCTCTGGAGCACTCGGCACTGGCCATCAACCACAAACTGGAAATCAAGGTAGGAGCCGAGGAGGGGCCCAGTCGGTGCTGCAGGCACGTCTGCTGTGCCTGTGCCGCCCTGGATTTCTTAGGAGGCATAAAAGATGTGGGCGCCTCCTGGCCTCGAGCAGTGTTTTTAGGAGATAATGGGTGGGGAGAGAAATGGAGGCCAGAAAAGGCTGAGTGGCTGGATCTGCCTATTAGGTGGCCAACTGAAGCTGCCTCGTGGGAATGGTTGGCTCAGTGGGCCGGAGGCACAGTGTGCCATTGCCGGCACTGCGTTCCAGACACTGGTGGCTGCTGGGGACTTGGCTGGCGTCTGGGCCGCCTTTCCTGACCTGGGCTGGCAGCATACAGCTTACCTGAGTGAGATATTAGGACGATACATTCAACCCACACAGCGGTGAGGTTTCTCAAGTGTGTCCACTCACCCGGCAGATGCTTGGGACCTAGGAAGCTTTTGGCAAATGGCAGTTCCTGGGTGCTGGCCTGTGGCGTGGGCAGCAGCTGAGCTGCTGGCTTGTCAGAGCACAGCCCTGCCTCTCTGCAGGTGGCAGTAGGGGCTTGGGGTTAAGAGCATGGGTTTCAGAGCCAGGTGCTGCCGATGATCTGTGTGACCATGGACAACTTAACCTCTCATGGTGCCTTACGTTTATTTTGGCGCTGACATACTTTTAAATCTTTACATAAAAGGCTGTCCAGGAAGTTCTCAGAAATGTGTATGCTGGGATCTTAACCTTTTAATTCCATTTTAAAGTAGCATCATCGAAATATAACCTTTAAAACCAAAATTAAGAAAGATGGAACATTGGTAATGTCATGAAAAAAATCACGGAAGAGGGGTGAGTGAAGGCACTGCTTAGGATCCCGCGTCCCGTTTCAGAGTGCTTGGGTTCAAGTGCCGGCTCTGTGCCTCACCCCTCATCTCACCTTCCAACTGATGTTCACCCTGGGAGGTACCAGGAGTCCCTGCCACCACGGGGCAGGATTAAATTCTAGGCTCCTGATTTGGGCCTGGCCTAGCTCTGGCTGTTGTAGGCATTTGGGGAGTGAACCAGTGAATGGGGGAGATCTCTGTCTGCCCTTCAGTACCGTTATCCAGTTAATAGTCACGAGGGAATGCCCTCTAGAGCCCTAAGCCTGCCTCTCTCCCTTGTCTGAATCACCCCAGTACATAGACTCCACGGACCTGGAGCCGAGCACCCTGCAGGAGGAGCCTGTGCGCTACCACGAGGCCTGGCAGAAGCTTTGCAGCGCTCAGTGAGTGGAACTCGGGTGTGAGTGATTGAGCAAGTCTGGGCCTTTCCCGGCTGGTGATGGGAAGTTGCTCATTAGTGTCTCAGTTACTGAAAAGACTACGTACTCTGTGAATTACGCCTTATAAAAATACTTGCTTACCGGTATAATTTGGATCTGAAGAAAACCTGTTCCAATTTTGTTGACACCGTTTGCTGTATGCATCTGCTGTTGAAGCTTATCATTTAAGGGTTTTCCCTCCAGAATGCTTTTGGCAGCTGCTTTTTGTGGTAGTCCAGAGTTAGCAAGTATGCCTCCCGGAGCAGCTGGACATGGCAGGGCGGGTGCACTGAGCTGACCAGGAAGGGCCCTCGTGAGCCACGAGGGACCCCAGTTGCATTTCTGTTCATGAATTCCTGTATGTTAAACACGGCGGAGGCCTCTGTGCCTGGCCCAGCACAGCAGCAGTCGTGTCTGTAAGCGTTTCCTCAGTGTCTGCCTTCGAAGGGGTCACACAGTCACTGACAGCCGGGAACAGCGTAGTCCAGTAGCAAGATGCACGGAGTAAGGCCGTGGCTGGGACCGTGGCTGCTCTGGACTGTTGCAAGCTGGACCGCATTGTCTTGTGCAGTGGAGTGCTGGTTCCAGGAGGATTTGGTGTTCGAGGTACAGAAGGAAAGATCCAGGCCATCTCCTGGGCTCGGAAGCAGAGGAAGCCTTTCTTGGGTAAGGAGCTGTGCGGTGCGCTGGAGCCCTCCACTGGGCAGGGCGGTCATTGCCAGCGCCAGGCAGGGCTTTCTTCCCAGACGGCTGCCCAGGTCGAGAGCAGCCCTCTGATGTGCCTGGGGAAGGCCGGCCTTCCCTGGAAACTCAGCGCTTGGGAGCTACGTGCAGGCATGCAGCCGTCAGCAGGGAACGAGCTGCTGATGGGGAAGTCGAGTCGCGTGCGAGCCCAGCTGTCCGCAGCCCATGCGCGCCAGGGTTCACGTCCTCACGCAGCGCACCAGCCGGCTGTGACTCAGTGCCTGCTGGTGTTATTTCAACTTGATCAGTTGTAAATAAGATTAATGAGGGAGAGTAAGGAAACTTGAGGTTTAAAGTGCTGCAAATTACTTACTTGTTAAATTGGATAAGCGCAGAACCTGGATTCTTCATGCAGCCTTAGACCCAGCGTCAGTGCTGCATATGCGTGAGGCAAGCCAGCAGGGCGCTGGGTCAGAGCAGGACACGGCGAGACCGCGATTATCCTCCGTGACCGAGCAGGACACAAAGTCCTTGGCAGGCCGGAGGGAAACCCTGGAGCTGCTTCTCAGTGAAGCTTTGTTCTTCCCTCCGCCTTGCAGGTGTGTGCCTGGGGATGCAGTTAGCAGTGGTGGAATTTTCAAGAAATGTGCTGGGATGGCAAGGTGAGTGTGCTGGGCCTCTCGCCCCTTGGGGCCTGGGAGCCGTGCAGAGGACAGGCCTGCCTTGCGTGCAGCAAGGGGCTCCTCCACATAGGAAGGAGGGAGCATGGCTGAGCCAGTGGCTGTTGCTTCCTGCTCCTGTGACTTCCTGTTCAGGAGATTCTCTCTGATAACCATGGCCACCACCCACCCGGGGCCTGGCCTCCAAAATGAAAGCCACCTGTCCTGTCGGCAAAGCCAGAGTCGGGCAGGGGACCGCACGGGCGTGGATCCTAGGAGTGTGGCTCACAAGGCCATGCTGGGATGGTTGGCCACAGCCTGTTTGTTCTTCTTAGCCCAGCTGTGCACCGCCCAGTGGTGCTCGGCGGCCAGCTGTGGTGCAGCTGGGTGTCCTGGCCCCTGTTTTGAGAGGCTGCTTCACAGTGACCCTGGGGAAGGGTGGCTCAGTCTTCTGGGCAGCATAGCATGTCCCTTAGTCCTGCCTTCTGCATCTGGGTAGGGATGGTCCCACCACTCAGGCTGGTTCGTGGTGGGGGCTCCCTGCACCCTTTCATAGTCCAGCCCATCTCACCTGGGCTCCCAGCGGGCAAGTGACTTGGTGATGGAACTCGCCCCTAGCTGAGACGGGCCCCTGCTTCAGACCTGGGAGGTAATGGTGCCTTGCGTTCCCATGGAAAGAGCCAGAAATGCCGTGCAGGAGCTGGTTCCCTGCGGTTCAGTCCTCGGCAGTTTTGCCTGTGATCCAGAGGTGCGTGCGTTCAGTACGGCTGGAAGGTTATTGAGTTGCCGGCAGGTAACTTCCGAGTTAGCTCTTGAGCAAAGCAGTTGATTCTGAGGATGAAAGAAATTGGAAAAACTAGTGCTTGCTCATCTTGGAGAGAGAGACAGAGTCTAAGACTAAAAGGGAAAAATTAAGACAATGTAGGAAATGCCATAACAGCACATTTTCTAAAGAAAGATGGAGGTTAGGCCAGTGCTTTTGTGCAGTTGGACTTTGCAGAGAGTTAAAGATGAGTGGGAGAAACTCACTTGTGTTTGTGTATTCAGTACTTTGTGTCTTGGAAATAGTCTTCAGTTTTTGTTCTAATCATTGACCGACTTTAAACTGCGAAGGGAAATTGTGGCTTAGCGCTTGGCAGTGTGTCTGAGGTAATCGCTTTCATTTGTAACTGTTTTCACAACTCAGAATTCTAATTTTTCAGATGCCAATTCTACGGAGTTTGACCCTAAGACCAGTCACCCTGTGGTGAGTCGTGCATGAACCTCAGAGGAGTGTGGGAGGATGCCGGCGCTGCAGGCCAGGACTTTAACCCTCTCTGTCACAGTGCCAACCCCGATAAATAATCCTGATATGAGACACACACACACACACACACACACACACACACAAGGGATCATCACATTAATAGAGGATGCACGTTATAAGTAAATTATGCATAGATTTCACATTAGTTTTTCACCAAAATTAAAGTTTTAAGTCTTTTTTTTTTTTTTTTTTTTGACAGGCAGAGTGGACAGTGAGAGAGAGTCTGAGAGAAAGGTCTTCCTTTTTGCCGTTGGTTCACCCTCCAATGGCCGCTGCGGCTGGCGTGCTGCGGCCGGCGCACTGTGGCCAGCGCACCGCGCTCATCCGCAGGCAGGAGCCAGGTGCTTTCCTGGTCTCCCATGGGGTGCAGGGCCCAAGCACTTGGGTCATCCTCCACTGCACTCCCGGGCCACAGAGGAGAGCTGGGCTGGAAGAGGGGCAACCTGGACAGAATCCGGCGCCCCGACCGGGACTAGAACCCGGTGTGCTGGCGCCGCAAGGCAGAGGATTAAACGATTGAGCCGTGGCGCCGGCCTTAAGTCCTTATATTAATATGTAAACTCCAACAGCCATCTTGAGAGATGGGTGTGTGACTCAAGAACTGCTGGGAGACTGTGCTTAGTGGCCTTGTAGTGGCCAGAGCTCTCCTGGGCCGGGCAACTCCTGTGTCACATAGCACTGCTCGTCCCACTGGGCTATTAGGGCTCCTAGGGGAGGGACAGACAGGAGGGCCGAAGGGAAGGTTTGGGAGTGTGGGACCTTTGGGTGGGGAGAGCAGGGCACGGGCTGGGAGGTGAGTGGGGCTGTCACTGGCATGCTGCACAGCCCCTCTGTCACCTGCCAAGGCGTCTCCTGGGTACTTGCTAGCTCCCTTGCCTGTGAGCAGCTCACGGGCCGGTGGGGGAGACACCGCTGTGCCCAGTCTGTCCTCATGGTCCTTACAACGTACTCCAGCCTCATAGTGCTTGCCCAGTAGCGGGGCTGGGTGCTACACAGCGTGGCGACCATGAGGGTGGGCTGAAGGTGGTTGTCGGGAGGCGTTTCCATGGTGACAGAACATCTGTCATTAGGCAGGGCTGGTTGGTAGAGCAGCAGGGTTTGGTAATCCATGTCTGTTTTCTGACCCTCTCCAGGTTATAGACATGCCCGAACACAACCCCGGGCAGATGGGCGGCACCATGAGGCTGGGCAAGAGGAGAACCCTGTTCCAGACCAAGAACTCGGTCATGAGTAAGAGCTGCTGGGAGCGGGCCCGGTTTGGGCGTGGCTCGGGCAGGATGCGTGTCTTAGGGTGATGCCGTGGCTCCGCTGACATTTTTGGGTTTTGTTCTTGCTTTTGAAGTTCTTTCTCCCCCTCCTAATCACACCTGTTTACGGTTCTGTAAGCTCCAGAACGGCAGCGTGTGTGGCGGAGACCATGGTGTGGACAGCACCGTAGAACGAGGCAGGCAGGTTCAGTCCAGTGTAACCTGTTAGGTTCCTGTCCTAGCCAGTGGAAGCAGGGAGCGCTGAGAGTTGATTTTTACCCTACAAAAACAGCCACTTCCTAGGGTCCAGTCTAAGTAGATTTTATGCCAACACAGTACGAGTAGGTGCTAGAGATGCAGGGAGAGTCTGAAAGGAAGTAACTCCCGTGCAGGTTTTGTTGTCCTTGACCTCATCTGTTAGCTGAGGCTCCCTTGTGTCTGTATGGTGGTCCGCAGTGGCCGCTTGATCTCCAGGTCCTCCCAGCTCTCACCCGTGCATGCGGGGGTCTCGGCTGACAGCCTGCGTGCGGGTGCGGCAGTCACCTGGCAGGGCTCTTCCCGCTCTGTTGGCATCAGAGGCTGGTGGGGTCTCTGGCGTGGCCAGAGAGAGCCCGAGAAAGCGTCTAGGCCGTGCCGTGAGGCGCAAGGGAGCCACGGCGGCGGCAGCTGGCACACTCAGGAGACGGGACCGGGAGGCAGGGGAGGGTGGGATCTCTCGTGAGATCCGTTCTTAACGCGAGGCCTGGGCTGTCCTGCAGGGAAGCTGTATGGAGACGCAGACTTCCTGGAGGAGCGGCACCGCCACAGGTTCGAGGTGAGAGCCCAGCGCTCTGCGCACCTCTGCGGAGCCCGTGCGTGGCGAGGCCGGTCGCTGACGTCTCGTGCTTCAACAGGTGAATCCAGTCCTCAAAAAGTGTCTGGAAGAGCAGGGCTTGAAGTTCGTTGGCCAAGACGTTGAAGGAGAGAGAATGGAGATCGTGGAGTTGGAAGGTGATTGCCTGCGCGCTGTGCCCCCCCTGCCCGCGTCAGGAAGCTGCAGCCCTGGGCGGTTCTCCCCTGCTCGCGGCCTTCTGTTTAACCCCGCCAAAGGAGAGCTTAACCTTGGTACCGAACGCTCGTCAGCTGCAGTGAACTGCGCGCCAGCTGCTGGGAATCCCAGGAGCCGGTCCCTGGTGGGAGCCTGGAGAGGCACCCCCAGCCGGGTCCATCCGCGGGCCCCTTCAGAGTCTCTGGTGGGGGAAACCACGTGGTACGTCCCTGCTGTGACGTCCTGTGCACAACACACATAGCGGTTCCTGTGGATTTGTTTCAGATCATCCTTTCTTTGTCGGCGTTCAGTACCACCCCGAGTTCCTGTCGCGACCCATCAAGCCCTCCCCACCGTACTTCGGCCTCCTGCTGGCCTCCGTGGGACGGCTCCCACATTACCTCCAGAAAGGCTGCAGGCTCTCGCCCAGGTGCGGCTCCTCGTCGTCTCCTCCTCATCTGCCTGCCCCGTCCTTTAAGCGGCACCAGGCTGACCACGGGGAGGTGACCTGCAGTCTCCAGCACAAGCCACCGCGCCCAGGCTGGTGTGCTCGCAGGGGGCCCTGCGTGTCCCTCCCCTTCCCCAGGGGCTTCCCTGGCTGCACTGTGGGGAAGCCGCGGGGGTGGGCGTGTGGCCTGAGTTGCCCTTATCCCCGGCTGGTAGCTGGTCTGGGCGTCACGTCACGCTTAACCACCAGTGGGGCGATGGCCCCTGTGCCCGGGAGAGCAGCCCTGCAGCCCTGCACCCCGTGCCGGGGCTGGTGCAGCGAGGAGTGTGGTTTCTGCCGGGTGCAGACCAGTGTCCCCGCCGTCATGGTGGCTACGGGAGCAGGGCAGGACGGTGAGGTCCTGGTGACAGATGGTGAACAAACCGTGGGAATTCTGCAGGGACACCTACAGCGACAGAAGTGGAAGCAGCTCCCCCGACTCCGAGATCACGGAGCTCAAGTTTCCATCGATAAACCATGACTGAGTTGGGAACGTAAGTGACGTTTTTAGTTCGGGGAAAGCGAAGCAGACGGGCGGATGCTGGGATTGCAAGAATGTACGGCAGAGGCTGAAGGCACAGGCGTGGCCCGCAGAGGGTGTCCCCCTGCCGGCGGCCACAGTGGGGGCGTCCTGGCCTGTCCTGGGGTGCGGGGTTCTTGGGCCCTGTCGTTTCTTGTGGCTGCGAGCCTGGAGCGGGGGCAGAGGCAGCAGTGTGTCCGTGTGGCCCAGGCATCTTCCCAGCCTCAGGCTTCCGGCGGGAAGCGCTGACAGCTGCTGCTCACAGAGCGGCTTGGCGTTAACCGCTGCTCACCTGGAAGTCCCTCCAGACCAAGCGCAGCCTTCAACACTTGTCTTCAGCCTGAGCAGTTCTGTGAGCTGTGGCGTGCAGTAACTGAGCGGCACCGTGAACTGGGAACCCTTTAGACCCAGAGCGGACTGTGTTGGCAGAGAGATTCTGCTGGTGGGGGCTGCAAAGGGCTGTCGGGTGGGGACTCAGGCCGCTGGGGCTCCTGCCGCATGGCCTGGGCAGGTGGACCTCCCTGGGCGCCAGTGGCCTCTGCTGCTGGCGGGGCTGGTGCAAGCTGGGAACCGCGGCTCTGCGCCCTTTCACCTTGCTGGCTGGCCTCCTGAGCGACAGCGACTGTAGTGGCAGTGGTGGGCTCTGAGGAGCGAGTGTCAGGAGTAGGGCCGGGTGGCTGACTGGAGGAGGTAGACACTTGGGCAGCCATGTGGGGTTTCTGGCTGCCTTGCCAGGGGAGAGCTGCCTGCGGTGGCGCTGGTAGGCGGCTGGGTACCGTGCAGAGCATCGGCTTGCAGTGGTGGGGTAGGAGCCGATGGGGGTCGGGAGTGGCCCCCAGGCTGCGTCAGGTGCCTGTGAGTACCCTGGGAGACAGGCAGTGACCGCCGGGGCAGTAGCCTATAAATGGTAACTTTACTGTGCGGACATTCCTGTTGAATGCTAATTTTTTGTTTCACACAGGGACGATTCATTGAGAGCCTTCGGACTTTAAGTTTACAGCTTTGATTCTACACTTGGCTTTTGACACTTCCTTTAAATTATGTTTTTATTAAGATTATTTTATTACGGGGAAGGGTATCTGGAAACCTTTGGCACGTGCATGTCCCACCACGTGTGCCGGCCCCTCCGCACGCGCACTGCCTGTCGGACACACGCTTCTTTTGCAGTCGAGCGTTGGGACGAGAGGCCGACGCCTGGGGCTGGCGGAGGACCCATCACCGCCGTTTCTCCAACTACCTCGTGTCGCTGTGGATCTGCAGGTGCCGCGCGGGTGGCTCTGTCACCCAGGGCTGTTCTGGCCGGGACCCGAGGGTGCTGCTTCCCCCTGAGAGCAGGGGAGTCTCAGAACTGCCCGGGATTGGAGTGTGGACCGGTCTGTTTGGCGTCATGTGAAGGAGAGTCTGCCTGAAGGCTGCCTTTACATCCGCGCTCAGCCGGGGCTGGGCGCTCCTTGCATCAAGGGGTCACTCAGCAAGCACCAGGGAGCTGGGGAGACTGCGCTGTGGCCCCCGGCCACTCAGCGGTACTCGGGCACTGTTCTTCCAGGGCGGGGTGACTGCAGCTGGAACGCACCAGGAAAGCTATTTTCTTAACATGACGGGACGGGGAGCCGTGCCGCGTGCTGTGTGCCGCCGGCCGGGCCTGGGGTATGCTCTACCTTCAGAAATAAATCCTGCAGAGCAAGAGATGGCTTGGTGTGGTGTCTGCAGCTGCCTGGAGCAGGCCTGGGGGCCCCGTGCGCTGCATGCAGGCCCGAGCTGTGGGTGCTAGGCTCTCCTGCAGTGAGCATCCGGCAGTTTGTTATAAAAACTAAGGGACGAGCTTTTCTGTTAATAGGATCCAGAATTTTCCAGAAAGGCTTCTAATGGGACGGAAGCAGCAGGGGTTATGGGGGAGGCCCCGCTGCAGACACCTCCCGGTGGCAGGGAGCAGCGGAACACAGGCCTCCCCAGCGCTTCCTCTGGCCGCGGCTTCCCAGCTAAAGGTCACTGTCCCAAGGGTCTTTCCCTCCAGAGCGAACAGTGGGGATGTCGGTGCCATTGGCGCCCACCCACCCTCCGGCCACCAGGCAGCAGAAGGGCTGAACTGGCTCCGGCCCATCCCAGTCCTTCACTCCTTAGTCCGCGCCCCCCGAGAGCAGGTGGCGGGCGGCGGCCTCCTCTCCTGGAGTTCTCTGTGCTGCGCTTGGTGCTCACAGTGTGGCCCACTGGGCCTGCGTTCCCACTGCCCCCCCAGGACAGCGAGGATTTGGGCCAGTGTGGGTGCTTTACCTTCGAAGTCTTGTGTTCCTGCCCATCAAAGGTGGCCCCGGCAGGCCAGTCAGGTGCTGGGACCCCAGATGCTCCACCTGCACTACCACCCCGGCTGTGGCATACAAGACTGCCAGGTGCCAGGACCGGAGCTGGGCTGCCCACCTTCCAGGCCTGGTGTTGGCGATCCGTGCCCTCAGCCTGCTTCCTCTGGGTGCTCTCAGAAACCGCCCCCCAGTCCATGGGCCGGAGCAGCCCCACCCTCCAGGCACGCTCCTGAGGACTCGCACCCAGCGCAGAGCCTGCCCAGATGCCACCTCTCTGGCCCTGGGGATTTGGGAGCTGTCTGGACACACACATCTATGGTCACATTTGAAGAACCCTGTGACCAGCATGAACTGTGTCCAAGGCAAGGCTGCATCCTGTTGGCTAAGTGGGAAAACCAGCTCTCCAGACAGCTGGGACCGGCCCTGGGGAGGCCGCCTGGCTGCTGATGGAGGGGCTGGCTGGGGTGCCAGAGCTTCTCCATGTCTGCACGGTGGGTGTGGCCAAGGTTAACCCATGGGAGTGGGCGGGGCAGAGGGATCTGCCACGGTGTGGTCCACGGAACCTCAGTTCTACGCCATGTGACAAGGCTCCGGGAGGGTCTGGTGGCTCAGATCCAAAATTTAGGAGTATTCTTTAAGAAAAAGGGTGTACTTGAAAGGCAGAGTGACAGAGGGAGAGACAGAGATCTTCCATCTGCTGCCTCACCCCCACAAATGGCCGCAGTAGCCAGGGCTGGGCCAGGCTGGAGCCAGGAGCCAGGAGCCAGGAGCTTCTTCCCGGTCTTCCACATGGGTGTGGGAATCCAAGCACTCGGGCCAGCTTCCATCGCCCTCCCAGGCACAGCAGCAGGGACTGGGTCGGCAGCAGAGTAGCGGGGACTCACGCTGTGTCCTTGACTGATTGATCAGCACAGCTGACCGCATCTGCCACGTGCCAGCTTTAGGTCCTGAGCCTTTGACAGTGAACAGTGGCCATGAGACCGCTGAGCGCTGGAGTGTGTGGGATGAGGTGTGTGGGGGCTGGAGGGGGGGACAAATACAAGGGCTCCGTGCACCAGCATGTGGAGAGGGGATGGCAGGGTTGGGAGGGGTGTGGTTCGGGACAGGGAGGGTAACGGAAGTGGCGAGCACAGAATTCTGGGGGCAGAGTGTTCCAGCAGGGCCAGGGCCTGAGGCAGGAGTGCCCATGAAATCAGTGGGGCAGCAAGGCTGGCAGGCCATGCAAGGGCCGGAGGAGCTGAGCTCAGGTGGGGAGCTGCACGGAGCTGTCTGGGCCTCGCTCTGCAAACGGGGAGCTCGGAGGGCTTTGAGCAGCATGGCCCCTGGTCATGAGTCCTCGGCAGCGCCCAGAGGGGCCGCGCAGTGGCAGGCAGACCCTGGCCAGCACAGACACAAGGCGCTGTCACAGGTGAAGAAACTGAAGCCAGAGGCACACAGCCCCTTTGCCCCAAGCCCTTGGCCTTCAGGGTAGGGCTGGACTGGAGCCTGACCGCTGGGCTCCCACGTCACAGCTCTGCAGCAGGAACCCACGCAGGCTGTGGCTTCTGGCCAGCAGAGGGCTGG
This sequence comes from Sylvilagus floridanus, assembly GCA_949820135.1. Classification (NCBI taxonomy): domain Eukaryota; kingdom Metazoa; phylum Chordata; class Mammalia; order Lagomorpha; family Leporidae; genus Sylvilagus; species Sylvilagus floridanus. The sequence goes on from OX463225.1 coordinate 31,754,750, forward strand.
CGCGGGACACACGACCCAGCGGCACCTGACCTGCCAACCAACTTACTAGAAATAACCACTCGTGGCCCAGGGGCATGGAGTTTATTAAGAAGCTTTGACAGCCCCAAGTTGCAGCAAGTCAACCAGTCCGGACAGGCCCCACCCCTGCCCAGCACAGACCCCAGCCTGGGCATGCCGAGCGTCCCAGGGAGGACAGCCCCGTGTAGCTCGGCCCTGGGGTGACACTGGCCATGTTTGTACAGTCCTTTCTGAAAGTGGGGTTCCTTTGGGGCCTGAGAGCAATGTCCTAGCCGCACAGATGGGGGTCTGCTCAGGGTCAGAGCCACGTGGGGACCAGCCTGTGCGCAGTGTGCCTCCCCCTGTCAGAAGGACTTAGGCCCAAACAGGAGCTCCTGGCTCTCCCTGTCCAGAGGGTGGCACCTGCCTGCTGCCTGGGGCCTCACAGGACACAGCAGGTGCAGGAGACAGGCCAGTGCCGCCGCCGCCGCTGGAGCTGCTCCTTCTCCACCGTCAGCACCTTGACCTTCTCCTCCAGTCTGCTCAGCTCCACCATCCACTTCTGGGGGGACAGCGCAGGAGCAGATGGCCAGGCCGTCATGCTCTCGGGCCTGTCCGCCTCTCACCTAGGGTTGAACCCGAGCCTGGGGGGCCTTGGCTTTGGGGGAGCCAGCCCCCTTGGCCATGCTGCCTATTGGCTAAGTCAGCGCTGGGGTCCTGAGGGAAGCCAGCCGCAAGCTGGAGCAGTCACCCTCTGGGACCTCCCCAGGTGCCACCCGGCCACGCCCATTCCCCTCCACCAGCCCCGCCCCACTCTTTCCTTTTGAAAAGTCTTTTCCTTGGGACCATGGCCCATGCTCCTCTGCACCCTCCTGTGAGCGTCTCCCCTACAACATGGTACAGGAGCCCCTTAGTACTTCACTCTCCCCACTCCCCATCCACCCAGCAATCGAGTGCCTGAGCTGCCCTGACTGGAGGGGGTGGGGGTGGAGGTCTCAGGCGCTGCAGGAAGTGGGGTGTAGGTGTTTAAAAGGAGGGTGCCTTGGGTCTGCCCTTTCCCCCAGCCACAGAAGGAACTGTGGCTATATGAATGCAGCCCCTCCAATGTGGTGATGCCTGAGAGCTGGCCCAAGGAGTGGCCGAGCGGGCCTAAGATGGGCCTGGGCTCCTCGGCCCGGCCTCCTCACCTGCCTGCACCACTGCTGGATGGCGCTGACAGACAGCGGGCCCTGGATGCTCCCGTCGCGCCGCAGGAACACCTCCCCCTGGTCTGTCTCGTAGAGCTGTGGCTCGCCCTGCACCTTGGGGGCGTGCACGGTCAGGCGAAGCACCTGCGGGGGGCAACAGCAACTGGGCCGCGCTGCACCTGACCGTGGACCACCGCCCAGCCACACCCAGGTCGCTCCTCCCTGCTCCCTGCCCTGGCACTCACCTTGAGGGAGACGTTGCTCGGGGCGGTGCTGATGACGGGGATGAAGGTGAGGGTGTAGGCATCAGGGAAGACCTGGGGCTTGAAGCCCTGCAGGATGGAGTCCACGAGCAGGCGCGCGCGGTCCTCGTCGTGGTGGCTGCAGCGGATGCCCTGCACGCGGCCGCTGTCCTCCACGCCCACCAGCAGGCTGCCACCCTCGCTGTTGAGGAAGGCGCACGTGTAGCGCCGCACGTGGTGTTTGAAGGCCAGGCTCAGGTACTCGCCGCTGCCCCGCTTGAACTCCACGTTGCGCGTCTCGCTGCCCAGGAAGGCGCCCTGGAAGAGCCGCTCCTGGCCCAGGATCTCCTGGTGCACAATGGCGCTGTCGGAGCGCACGCCGCTGGGCCTGGCCTGGGGGCTCCGCTGCTGCCGGGCCCAGGGCGCATTGGGAGAGAGGCCTGGGGGCCGCGCGGGCATCAGGAAGCCAGAGCCTGGGCTGGGGCCAGGGCTGGGGCCTGGGCTGGGGCCGCTGTCCTCCTCCTGCAGGTGGGTGAGGTCAAGGTGGATGGGCTGAGGTCAACAAGGAGCTCCCTGCCACCTCAAGGAACTGCCAGAACCCCGGCCCACACCTGCCTGGGGCTGGCCTCCACGGGCATCCAGTGCCCCTCCTGGGCTGCGGGGCCAAGTTCCACCCTCACTGTTGAGGGAGGCATGTGGGTGAGCCAGGTTCAGGGGCTCACTGCTGCCCCGCTTGAACTCCGAGCCACCCAGCCTCACGCAGCCAGCGAGGGCCAACCCTGCTGGGTCAAGGGCTCAAGCCACCTGCTCCTCTGCCCGCTGCGCTGGGCTCTCTTCCTAGGTGGGCAAGGAGAGAGAGTTCCCCTTCTCAGGGCTGGAAGCTGGGACACCGGGGCTGACGTCGCCCATGTGGGTTGCAGATGGGCTTCTGATGCCTGGAACCGCACTGTCCCAACACTTCAGTGACAGCTGCCACTGTTCCCCTGAAGCCTTTGCTGACCGAAGTGGACAAGCCCATTCCATACTCTGCCCCTCCTGAAGCCCTCCCCACAGTTCATGCTCTGTTTGAGGGCTCTCAAAACATCCATGTTGGGGCTGGTGCTATGGTGTCGTAGGTTAAGCCTCTGCCTGCAGCACCAGCATCCCGTATGGGTGCTGATTCAAGTCCTGGCTGCTGCTCTTCTGATCCAGCTCCCTGCTAATGGCCTGGGAAAGCAGTGGAGGGTGGGCCTAGTGCTTGGGCCCTTGAAACCACCTGGGAGACCTGGAAGAAGCTCCTGGCTTCAGATCAGCCCAGCTCTGGCCATTGTGGCCGTTTAGGAAGTGAACCAGCAGATGGAAGACCTCTCTCTCTCTCTCTCTCTCGAACTCTGCCTCTCAAACAAATGAATAAACCTTAAAAAAAAAATCTGTGTCCTGGCCACTTCTCTGGCGTGGGCCTCACCCGGTCTCCAGGTGCTCCTCTTTCCAGCGCCCCCTCCTCACTGGCCCTAAATGCAAGTTGGACTGCTGCTCCGCCGTCACCCCTTTTTCTGACTCTGCTGCCTTGCAGGGCTGGGAGCGCAGCCTGGACTGGGGCAGGAGTGAGAGGCATGTTCCTATGGGCCCTGCGGCTCCCCAGTCCTAGCAACCTGGTAAAACTGTCATACGAACATGAACTCGGCACACGTATGTTGAAGAGTCAAGTCAGCGAGCTGTTCAGTTCTGCAACAGTTTAAACACATGGTGCTCACCCTAAAGAAAAACCCGAGTCTCCCAAGGGGATCTGCCAGTGACCTCCCGCCCTGGTTAGAGCCAGCCCTTGGCCCTGGCTGTGCCTTCGTCTGCAGCCCACAGAGACCTGTGCCTGGCCCTCTGGCCCAGCTGCCTTCCTTGGGGGCCCCTGCGGCCGTGGCCTGGGCACCAGGGACGTGCCAGTGTCCTGCACGCACTGCGCTGACACCTCCCTTTGCACACACAATGCACTCCCTTCTGCACGCACAATGCACCGACACCCCTCTTTGCACGTGTTCCCTGCTCGGAATGTCCTTCCCTCACGTGCCCATCCAGCTCTCTAAGTCCCAGCCCGGATCCCACTTCCCTGGCAACTCTGTCCCGACATGGCAGCAAGCACAGCGCCTCGCCTTGTAGCCACCATGGTGACCGGCGGCTGTGCCTCACTCCCGGCACAGAGAGGGCGCTGGTGTTTGCCGACTGAACAGCTGAGATAGGCCAACAAGAAAGGTCTGGGCCCTTGTGGGCCTGAGGGCCCCGGGGCCCTGAGGCTGGAAGGCCACACAGCTGCTGGGTGGGAGGCGCGGAGCGGGGCAGCGTCCCCCTGCGGGGAGGTGGGTGGACCTGTCCCAGGCCCTCAGAGGCAGGCCTCTCCGGGTGGTGGAGCCCAGGAGCGGGCTGGGGAAATGACACTCACCTCTCTGCGGCTCAGCAGGGGGCCCCGGCCCTCAGCCAGCACCAGCTCCTTTCCGCGCGCCGCCACCTCCTTGAGAATCAGGTGCTCCTCCGAGGCCATCTGCAGGCGCAAGGGCAGCGAGCCCAGGGCGGCCTTGGGAGTGGCCACGTGCACCAGTGCGTAGGCCTTCCCGGGCCGCCGCACCACCTCGATGTCCTCCCGGGCCACTGGCAGCTGCAGCCGCTCCAGGGTGTCCCGCAGCAGGCAGGCGAGCACGGGCACGGAGAACTGGGGGTTCAGGTGGCCCACGTAGAGAGTGTGTGTGCTGGGCTCTGCCTCCGGGCCTGAGTCCTTGGGTGGGGTCTCTTCTTGGGGCAGTGCTGGTAGGGGCGGCTCACCCAGGGACTCCATGGGGGTCTCCCACGTCTGTGTGTGCACTGGTCTCCTCCTGGGGGTCGTGGAGGGTTATCCCTCCGGAAGGCTCACTGCAGGCTGCTCTGCCCAGGGCCTCCTGGGGGCACTCAGCGGGCGCCAAGGCTCCTGGGAGGCTCCCAGCTTGGCAGAGGCTGGGCAGGGCCACAGAGAGAGGAGGAGGGCAGAGGGCTGGCCGGGAGGGCCTGACGGCTGCTCTTGGCCTCGGATGGAAGACAGGCAGGACAGAGCCGGCGCCTTGTGGGGAGACTCAGGGGGGACAGCAAGGCCCAGAAGCCGGGTCTCGGAGGCCCTGCTGGGTCCTGTCACTGGTCCCAGGGCTCCTGCCTTCTCCTGCTCTGCAGGCTCGGGGGGTTTCCTGCCTGCCGGCAGAGGCCTTCCGCCTCCAGACACCCGAGAAACCTTTCACAGCGGGGCTTCTGGAGAAGACAGCTTAACGTGAGACCCTGCGGCCTGGCCAGAGGCCCCATGGCTGCTTCTCCCTGCCGGCTTTAAACCCTGCTGCTCAGGGCTGCTAGCCTAGACCAGGCCCTCTTTTGGGTCCAGAGAGCAGAAGGGGCTCTTGGGCCTCCTCGCTCCCTGACTCCAGGCCGGGAGCCTCACTCCTCAGCCGCCTGTGTCCGTACCCCCAGCAGCCACTCCGTTCACCCGCATACACCCACCCTCCGCTCTGTGTGGTGGCTGCCAGCAGCCTGCATCTTTTCAGACTGGATCCTCAGGGCCACCGTGGCCGGGGTGGGGGCATTCAGGGCAACCAGAAACCAGAGGAGAGAGGAGGCCCAAGAGCTTCATGTCTTGCTGGCTCCTGGGGGAGGAGACAGGGGGCATGGGAGGTGCCAGCCCTGAGCTCCCATAGCCTCCATGGGGCACTTAGGGGTTTGGCACTTGAACAATGAGGCCCAGGTTGCAGGAAGTGGGCGGGGCCTGCACACCCACTTCTGTGATCTCAGGAGGGACAACAATGCTTTCTCCCGCAGCCTCTGGCAGGCCTGGTTGGGGAAGTCAAACAGGAAGAGGGCTCCTGTGCTCCCTGTGGACCTCCCCCCAACACACACACACACACCGGAGTGGACAGGGCTGCCTGCTCCCCACATGCTTGCCACGGAACTCCCTCTGGGCGGCTTCCAGAAGATGTGCTTGTGCCCTGGGAAGGCCTCTGCAGGACCAGTGCCCAGGCAGGGCGGCAGCTGCCACCTCTGTGGGCCCTGCTGCCTAAAGCCTCCCCTCCTCCTCACCCAGGCCCAGGCTCCGCTGAACGCGGACTTCATTCCAGGTGGGTCAGGAGGCAGAGGGTGGGCTCCAGGGCTCCCCCTGCCACCAGGCCCTTCTCCATGGACGAGGTTAGAGCAGTGGGAGTAAAACGTTAACAAATCCTCTCTGCCCACTGAACTTGACATTTGATTGCTTTCCTAGTTCTGTTCCCCTGGAAACCAGATAACAGTGGAATGTCAACTGTGTCAAGGCGACATCACTTAGGGTAAAAATGCCCACTGACTGCACATGCACATGTAGCCCTGGGAGCTCCAGGGTGAACGGCAAATGCTGCCTCCAAAGCCGCAGCTCCGGCTTCCTGAGTGCAACACTGAAACCGGCCAGCGGGCCCGAAGTCCCTCACCCGACCCCTCACAGCCAAAGGAGCCCAGAGGAGGGAGAGGAGCTAGGCGGAGCTGCACAGGAAATGTGTGAGCGACTGGAACCTTGGCCTTGGAGTCAGATTACTAGCTGTCAAAACCCTACCTGGCCACTTGCTGCCCTGCCTGGGTGGCCTCTGCTTATTTCCCCACTGGGAAGACCAAGTGAAAGGCAGTTTGTGTGGCACGTAGCAAGGACAACAAACAGGCTGGTTACCATCAGCTTAGACGCGACGGCTGAGCTGCTGCCCCTCTTGTAACCCTGTGCCACCTGACACAGGGCCACGTGGCCCAGGCATCGCGCCCAGCCCCCAGTCAGTGCGCAGGGCACAGTGCAGGCCTGAGCCAGGGCAGCCTGCATTTCCCCTCGGCCCAGGAGGATAAGGACAAACCTAGGCATTGAGGTGCAGCCTTTGAATTGCTGACCTTGGCTCCTTCCCAGCCCGGCTTTGTGTGGCTGCGGCACTCACCGCTGTCTGTCCCCCTGCGCCAGAGGTCACATCCGCACCCTGTCTTTCATGGCGGCGTGCGTGTGTGTGTGCCTGTCTCTGCCCTCCAAGATGCTGGGGCCCCCGTGGGCATCTGGAAGGCAGCCTGTTCTGTAGGGACTGCGAGTCTCAGAAGAGCTCTTAGGGGTCACTGTGCCCAAGCTCCTCATGTAATAGAAAACTGAGGCCGAGAGAAGGGGAGGGAGCTGCCCAGTGAATGCACAGGATCTGGCTGTCAGCCAACGAAGACGACACTGGCATCTATATTGGTTTTTATTTATAAACAAACCGACATAAAGTCAGTCCAGATGGCTGCGGGAGCAGCCGTGCTGCTGACTGGTTCACGAGAAAGCACAAGGGAGGTGGAGTGGATGGCACCGACTCAGCCTGGGGACCCTTCCCTCCCATCCACCATAGGACCTCCTTGGCCTAAGACCATCAGGCCCAGTCTTCTTCGGCAGCAATTCCGGCCAGGGCAAAGAGCTGTGGTAGAGACCGTACGAAGCAAGGGGCTTCCATGCCCACAGATGAGGCTTGGGGCCGCAAAGGGGCCACTGGGGAGAGAGAAGGGCAGGTGACAGGGACCCTCTCCTCCCCTTGCTGACCGGCATGGTCAGGGCCTTACAGGGTTATCCATTCCAAAGAGAAAGTGCCCTCAGGAGTACCCTCTGCAAGGCCCATGCCTATCTGGAGAGGGCTCTGGGACCAGAGCAGAGCAGTCTCCCTCTCCCCGAAACCCAGGGTCTGGTGCAGGAGGAGTATTAACTAGTGGGTTTGGCCAAGGGCCAGAAACAATAAATTAGCAATATGACTTTTTAAGGTAGAGGTTTGCACCATGAGTTCAGAGTTGGGGAGTCTGGTGAGAAGGCAGGAGCTGTGGGGCAACAGTGTGCCACACCAAGCCTAGGAAGTGGTCAGGGCACGGGCACAGGTGTCATTCCAGGGCCTGTCTTCCAAAGCCCCAGGGCTGGCCTCTTCCTCCCACACTTGGAAGTGTTCGATCAAAACTCCGGATGAGAGGCCAGCCCGGCCTGAGAAATAAATAGAGACCAGAGAGACTCACCAGGGCTGAGGAGAGCAGCCCCAGCCCCGGGCCCCACGCTCTCCCCTCCTCGCCCTTCACAGAAGGACGCCCAGTGGCAGGAGGGCCAGCAGTGAAGCGTCACACGGCCTCTGGTGTGCTGAGGCCTGGGGCGGCTGCCAGCCCTTCCTCCAGGGAGACTTGATCTCAGCTGCCCCGCTCAGAACTTGCCCTGCTTCAGCTGGTCAATGTGGTAGGAGAGCTTGAGCGCAGGCCCCAGTTTCAGACCCATGTACTTCATCATCACGTCACTGCGCAGCAGGAGCAGGGCCTTGCCGTCGATCTCCTGGGGGGAGAGGGGCAGCGCCATCAGAGGCCGGGCCATCTGACCACCCGATGCTGACTAAAGGCCACTCAAGAAGTGCCAACCACATGGGTCCAGACAACCTGCTGTGACACAGAAGCCTGTCTGTTCTTCCCTCTATGCAAGTGTCTCCTACAGAACGCACCAGGTTAGGCTCTTCACGTGTTTGTCCCATTCTCCTTCAGTTCCCTGCCCTCCCAACCTCGGAGGCCTAGTTCAACTCCACCTCTTCTCGGAAGCCTCCCCAGCTGGCGGACCCTCAACTGTTGCTCTGTGAGTCATGCTCTCTCCTGAGCAGCAGGGACCCCTCTGTGAGCTGGCACAAAAGAGCCACTCATTGAGCAGCTGTGAGGCCTATGGCCAAGAATTCCTCCAAACATGGCTGCTGTGGAAGATGCACACGACCCGTGAAACGAGCAGAGACATGAGGGCATCGCGTCAGTAGGGCAGACCAGCACCGGGCCAGGTGGAAGTGAGCTGGAACCCCCAAATCAAGAATGTGGTCACAAGAGGACCGGGGCAATACCTGGCCGTGGAGCCAAGCGGCCGCTTGCAAAGAGACCAGAGGCTCACAGAGGGGCGGGTAGGCGATGGGGTGCTGACGAGGTTGGAGAATTAAGGCCCACACTGTCAGAGACTCTGAGTGAGCTGAGGCCCCTGAGTCCCACACTAAGGCAGGTGAGACAGCAGTGCTCCCTGGAACATTCAGTAGATTCCTATCCCTAGAACTGAGCCTTCAGGCCTTAAACACCATAGCAGATTGCTGAAGCCAATTCTATACCAGAAAAGTGAGTACAACACAGTGCCCAGTGGTCTGTCCAAGACCCCAGAGTCTTAAGTTTTATAGTGGCTCCTAAGTTAAGTTCCAAAGGACCTGGATCCACTGTACAGCCTGCATCCTTTAAGAAACTACAAGCTATAGAAGCAAAACTCCCAGTGAACAACGAGAGGTCAGACAGAGACACCTACATGTTTGCGAAAGAGGTCAGCGTGGGGTCCAAGCTGAGGGTCAGCTTCCCGGACAAACTGCATCACGTCCTCCACTGTCCATGAGGAGGGGTCCCGGCCACTGGGTCGAGAAGCATCCCGGCTTTCCAGGTATCGGTCCGACCCTGCGGGACAGGAGGGCGCCTACATGACGGGTGGGGACTGGCTCGTAACCCCCCACTGTGCTCTTGGCACATCTCAGTGGCCTCCCAGGTGATGCATATGGCAGTGGCAGGGCCTAGCAGGGGAACTGGAGCAGCCTAGGTTTTCCACAATGGGCAAGTCCAGTCTTCATTTTCCAAAGGTAGATCTGATTTTTGGAAATGGTCCTAAGGAATTTTGCACCGAGGCTGTGACGCAGCCTGGACCTGAGATGCAGGTGGACACTGAGGTAGACTACTTGGGTTCAGTGGGGGGCTGGTGATGAGGCTGCCCTTGCCTTGGCTCTGGGGACCATTTGTAGAGATCCTGGTAGATGGGCAAGATTAGGACCCAATTCTTGGGAACTGGGGAAGAAAGAAGTAGTAGTAGGTAGTGCCCTGGGCCTCTTGTGGCCCGGAGAAGAATGACAGCACTACCACCTGAGGCACTGAGGCAGAGAACACGTTTTTGCCCCGGTTGCTGGGAATCTCAATGCTAACTTATTGCTCAGATTTTTATCTCACTTGGGGCTCAAACAAAACTCTTCCCATTTCCCCTCTGGGGTCTGGGATCTCGATTTTGACCATCACCTGGTTATTCTGACCTCTTGCATGCTGTAATCCCTCTGCCTGGAATGTGCCTCCTTCTGTCCCTCCACTTTTCCCTTTTCTTCTGGCAAACTGCAACCTCACTAAGCCAGTCTTGACTTCAAGGACAAGCTCTTTTATGAGACATTTTCGGTCTAATATTGATCTCACAAGGCACTGGGTGTTATCTCTTGGTTCCAGTTCATTCTGCAGTTTCTCGATTGTAACATTCTAGTAATCTATCCTCCATAAAGCAGCCAAAGGAACCTTTATAAACCACTAGTTGAATCAGGTCAATCCTCACCGAAAACCTCAATGTGACGGCTTCCCACTGCATGTGAAATGGAACCTGAGCTCCTTCCCATGGGCTCTTCAGCACCCCCCCATCTGGCCCCTCCTACCCGTGGCTTCATTTCGCATTCCACTCACCTGTTTCCCTGCAGCCCACCCTCCTATCACCTGCACTTCAGGCACTCTAGACTTCTCTCCGATTCTCGAATAAGCCAAGCTTTTACTCTTTGGCTTATCTGGAATGTTCTTTTTCCAGTTTTTTTCATGACTAATTTGCTTTCAACTTCTGGGACTGCTCACAAATACTGATTCCTCAAGGAAGCCTTCACTGATATCCTAGTACAACTAGTCGATTTCCCAACAGTCACTCTCAAACCAGTAACCCTCGTTTTTATCTCCTACACACACATCTACCTAGAGTAGTTTTATGCATTCTATTTATTGTTTGTTTATCGCCTATCTCCTCCTCATGGAATATAAGCTGTATTGCTCTCTGCTATGTCTCCAACACACAGAAGAGAGTCCAGTCTGCTATAGCAGATCTTCAAACACATTTGTTAAATTACTGAGTAATCATATCTGACAGTTCCTTGTGTATTTTTCTCCTACCAGACTACGTCTTTACTGAGGCAGGGGCCTTGCTTTGCTCACGTCTATATCCTCAGGACTCAGAGATGTCTGGCACAGCCACCAAGTGGCAGAGCTAATGCACATCGTGAAAGCAGAGACCTAATCTTTAACTATCCTCCAATTTCCCTCATTCTGAGTCCCAGGTCTACGAGGCAAAGCATATGTTCCTGGCAATTCTAGAAAACCGTCTTTTAGGCTTGTAGTTGGCCACTGACCAGACCAGGGTGAAGTATGCTAGAACAAGCAGGATTCATTAGAGCCACATAAACCTCAATAGCTTTTTAGAGGTGTCAGGAGACAGGGAGTTGGAAGGACTCTGTGAGCCAATCACTTCTGCCCTAAAAGCACACTGAAATGCTGAGACAGAGACCAACCACAGGGACACCAGAGAGCACAGAGAAGATTCTGGAGACAGCATATGCATGAATGAGTCCTTCTTGCACCTTCTTAGCCAACTGCTCTGATCAGGGGCTTGGATTCATATAAATATATACACATTCATACTTACATAGAGAATAGTTTAAATAGGTAAATACACATATACACATAGGTACTTCAAAAAGTTTGGGAAAAATGGGATTAAAATAAATGTCTGCTGGCCAGCGTTGTGGTATAGTGGGTAAAGCCACCACTTGTGGCACAGGCATCCCATATGGGCAGGGGTTTGAATTTTGGATACTCTACTTCCACTGTAGCTCCCTACTAATGTGCCTGGGCAAGCAAAGTCCTTGGGCCCCTGCACCCATGTGGGAGACCTGGGAGAGGCTCCTGGCTCCTGGCTTCGGACTGGCCCCATTCTGGCTGTTGCATTCATCCAGAGAGTAAACCAGGGGATTTAAGATCTCTCTGTCTCTCCCTCTCTCTCTCTCACTTTGCCTTTCAAATAAATAAATAAATCTTAAAACAAGAATTAGCTTATTAAAAAAAGATTTATTTTGGCTTAAATATACTGAAATCTATGCACATGAGACTTTAAAAAGCTCATGGAGGGGCTGGAGCTGTGGCCTAGCAGCTTAAACCTCAAGGCCTGCAGTGCTGGCATCCCATATGGGCACCAGTTCAAGTCCTGGCTACTCTACTTCCAATCCAGCTCCCTGCTAATGTGCTTGGGAAAGCAGCAGAAGATGGTCCAAGTCCTTGGGCCCTTGCACCCATATGGGAGACTTGGAGGAAGCTCTTGGCTCCTGGCTTTAGCCTGGTCCAGCCCCAACCATTGTAGCCATTTGGTGAGTGGACCAGTGGATGGAAGATTTCTCTAACTTTCTCCCTTTCTGTAACTCTACCTTTCAAAATAAATAAATAAATAAATCTTAAAAAAAAAAAAGTTCATGGAAATGCATATCATTGAAAACTATGCATGAATTTCAAATTTTTTTGCACCCACACATCTTTTAATTCCACTTTCCATGAACTTCTTAAAATATCCTTATCTACATACTCTGTTGGCTGAGTATTTGTGTCACTGTAAAATTCACACATTGAAATCAACCTCTATTGTAATGACATTAAGAGGTAGGAGCTTTGGCAGGCCCTTAATAAACACAATGAGTATCTGTATTACAGGCCTGCGTGGGGTCTCTCATCTCTCCGGCCACATGAGGCTACAGGGAGGAGACAGCGTAAGTAGGAAAACAGCCCTCACCAGACACCAAATTGGGTGGCACCTGCATCTTGGACTTCCCAGTCTCCAGAACTGTGAGAAATGAATGTCTATGGTACTGTTTCCCAGCCACTCAAAGGGACTAAGACACGCCACATTTCTAATACTCTTAAGTATCTGTGTGTGTGTCTGACAGCCTCCTCCTGTCAGAATATAAATTCCATGAGTTCAGGTGGTGGTAAGTTGTTAATTTTTACGGTGGTAGGAGAGACATCTCTGAAATGATGAATCTGAGCCAACACCTTGAAGCAGAAGCACAACTGGCACGTTGGAGATTTAACAGGAAGGTCCATGTGCTAGAGTGGAAAGAGAAAGTGCTAAGAAATAACATCCAGGAGGTGTGGACAGTGTGCCGAGGGCAAGGAGGGACATGGTAGCATAGAAAGCAGACCGTGTATGCCACTGAAACCACTGGCTTCTCTGATTGAAACAGATACAAAGATCACTCTCACAGTCTGGGCCAACAAGAAACTTTAGCAGGGCAAGGAGAGAAGCAAGGCAGAACAGTTGTAAAAAGAAGCTGTATCAGTAATTCATGCAAGAGACCAATGTGGCATGCATGGGGTGGTAGAGGTGAGAAGCGGTCTGATATATGAATGGGATTCTATAAAAAAGAGCCCCACCAATGTCAACTCCTTTGACCTTAAAACAGCCTTTGAAGGATGTATTATCACTATCTTTAGAGAGGAGGGAACCAAGGCCCACAGCGGGGAAGTGACTTGCCTGAGACCACACAACTAGGGAGAAGACGAGTTAACACTCTCTCTGCCCCATTCCTGTCCCAGGTTGCCCATCCCAGTGTGCCCAGCTGGCACCGGCTCTTCCAGCAAGGACAGCTGGCTCAGACTGAGAATGACTATGGCAAGTGACGTACATCTGCAGAGACCTGACTAACAAACCCATGCCTAATCATCCTGGATTAATGAAACACAGTAGGAGATGGGTTTGGCTTGTAGTAGAATCCTCTCGTAGCCTTTTGGAATTCTTCAGGGTCAAAAGACAATTTGGACCACGACATCCCGGACCCAAGAGCCCCAGAGGAAGAGTGGAGAGGCCTAGGGGACAGCAGTGCCATTTGAGGCCAGTGCTATGGAGGCAGCCTCTCTTGAAGCACTCCCATCAGAAACAGGGTCTTGGGGAAGATCACAGTAACAGTAACTTCCCTCATACCTGGGGAATGATTTAACTTCCAAAATGGTTCCACATCCCTTCTTTCATTTGATCGTTTTAACGCTCCTGTGGAAAGATCAGGTTGGTATTAGCATTTCCATTTTGCCCATGAGGAACATCTGCATGTGAGGAAGACCTGGGGGTGAGATGACTTACCCATACTTCAAGGCAGGGGCTGAGGCTAGAATCAGCTCTCCCCTCTACCTCTACTTGAGTTTTTGCACTCCATTTTGCGGCCTTCCTGGGGTTAGGGTAGGGTAGGGTAGGGGCACCACAGCTTCAGTCTTCATGAAAGCGCTCTCTCCTCTTTTCATTGCAAGCCTTGCTAGTGGAGTCCTCTTAGTCTTTCATATCCCCACATCCCTGGGCTAGGGAGGACAAACTGGGAGTATGGAAGCAGCATTCCCCTAACGCCCCACTGCTGCTTCTAGACAATTCTCTCATGAAAGCCCATATTTTTCAGAGGCCAAACAGGTACCCAACCATCTGTTCTTCCTAGTCATTGCTGTCTAGAGATCCTGAGGGTTCTATCCCTGGTTAAAAGAAGACTTTTTGGAACTCAGCTCATTACCTTCTGCTCGAGCCTAATTCCTGCCATAACCTTTGGAGGCAATCCGTTGAACTACCATGCCTCTAATGCCTCTCACCTCCACTTGAGCTCATTTACCTACTGCCAAGGCCACTGTCTGGGTCCTGTTCCCACTAGGAATAAATCCACTTCAGAGTTTTAAATATTCTAATCTCTGACCCCAACACCCCATCTTTCCAATTCTCTTGGGACTCACGTCCACTACACCCATGACATCACCGCGTTCTGCAGCCATCAGACTTGCCATCTCCCCACCCTGCTTCTCTCCCTGTCCTCCAGCTCTAGAGGTTGGTGACTTAAATTACCTTCCCACAGCGCCCCTGGTGTAGTTGCTACATACTCTCTCACTTCCTTCCTCAACTTGCCTTTCTAACTTAACAAAAAACCTTAGTTCTCAAACTGTCTTTTCTCACCCCATAACTAGATTACTAAGAACCACAGAAGAAAATCATAGCTTTTGTAAGTTGGCAAACTTATCTTTAAGCATAGCTGGATTCCTAATGTTTCCCATGAACTATCCCCTTCCCACTGATCCATTTTCCCCATCTTCTTTATGCCTAGTCCAATATTTCAGCACGCCTAAATTCTCTGCCATTCAGCCCTCTCGACTCACCAGTGGACTCGCCCAATCTTCCCTACCTGCTCAGAAAAGCCTTGCCTCCTCTGGCTTCACACTGACCCATTTATTTAGGACCTCCATCCCTATTCCTTCCTACCAACCTCAACCAAGGCCTTATTTTCTCCCCTTTATATATTCTTAATGTTTTCTTCTTGGAAGGCTCATGTTGTCTACTGACAAACAAGCCCAAGTGCACCTGCTAAAAGATCTTCTTTGACTTACTACCATTTATTCCCCTCAAACACCCCTAATACCTTCACCCTCTGCAATCTACTCTCACCACTCCTGAAGTCACTATTCCTAAAATCACCACTAAGAACCACATGCAACAGATATTTTTCAGTCCCTATTTTACTGAAACTTTGTTGTGCTGTGCTGGCCACCATAATATCAAATTCTTCGGTGTCCCCTCTCTGAATGTTCCTTTTTCTCCTTGGTAGGCAGGTCTTCCCGTTCCCACTTCTGGAACTCAGGACTTCGGTCCTGAGAATTCCACATCTGGTCAACTTTTTGTTTCACTGTATGCAAACTTCTGGGAGATGGGTTTCACTCACCTTATTGTTTCAGTTACTATCTATATTCTACTATAGTTAACTTTGGTTTAGTATTCCTTCCTAAGAATTAGACCTGCATAACTGTTGCCTGCTGGTCTGAAATGACCTAGTAGCTCCTTCCTTTTCCTTCTCTTCCATGCTTCGTTCCCTCCCTCAGTGACTGGCACCACCATCTATTCAGCTACCACATCTAGAAACGTCAAGAGACATTCCCCATTCCCTTCTTCCTCAGAATCCTCAACTAACCAAACTTACTTTGTGAAGTTTTCAAATACCTTCTTTAGTCTTCAGACTGTCAATGCCCTAGTCCAGGCCTTTCTCACTACTGGTCTGGCCTACCCTAGTGACCTCCTAACTGGTCTCTCTATTCTTATTCCTCCTAAAATTCATGCTGAACATAGCGTTCAACAGTCTAGTCCAAACACAAGCTGATTATGTTCCACCTCTAATGAAAAGACCTCAGTAGAGGCTGGCGCCGTGGCTCAACAGGCTAATCCTCTGCCTTGCGGCGCCGGCACACCAGGTTCTAGTCCCGGTTGGGGCGCTGGATTCTGTCCCGGTTGCCCCTCTTCCAGGCCAGCCCTCTGCTGTGGCCCAGGAGTGCAGTGGAGGATTGCCCAAGTCCTTGGGCCCTGCACCCCATGGGAGACCAGGAGAAGCACCTAGCACCTGGCTCCTGCCATCGGATGAGCGCGGTGCACCGGCCGCAGCGCGCCGTCCGCGGCAGCCATTGGAGGGTGAACCAACGGCAAAGGAAGACCTTTCTCTCTGTCTCTCTCTCTCACTGTCCACTCTGCCTGTCAAAAATAAAAAAAAAAATAAAAAAAAAGAAAAAAAAGAAAAGAAAAGACCTCAGTAGCTTCATATGGCTTGTAAGATCAACTTCAAACTCTTCAGCATGGCATTCAAGGTCTTCTGTAAGTCCTGACCAGCCCCAGCTTTTCTTTATGCAGTTCCAGTGTGTGTTTTACGTTTTAGCAATACCAAACTGCATGCAACTCCTTGTACCATCTGTATTACAAGCATACTTCAGAAAGTTTGTGGAAAATGGAACTAAAAGATGAGTTTATTCTGGTGTAAAAAAAGTTGAAATCCATGCATACCAGGATACGTAAAAGTACGTATTATAAAAAAAACTATGCATGGTTTTCATAATATCCTTGCAAAACAATAAAATTACCTTTTAACTCCATTTCCCATGAACTTTTTGAAGTGCCCTCATCCATTGTATCCCTTTGCCTTTGCTCATGTTACTTCTTTTTCTGGAAACAGCCCTGATATGGTCACCCAAGGAAGCTTCCTTTGAACACCAAGCTTATGGGTAGGTGTCCATTCTTGCCGTTTTCATACTACCTACAGCGCAACTCTGTTACTGTACTCAAGAAATTGTTTTACAATGTTTAAGTGTTTGTCTTCTCTATAAGACTGAGGACAAACAGTGATTGACTTTTGCCTCTCCATGTTAAATACAAATGGCATTCACATAAATGGCTAAGGGATCAAGGAATGAGTCCTTCCTTGTCCCTTTTGGCTCTGGGTCTTTGGCTTTTAGTTCCTGCCATTCTCAAGCCAATCTCAGGGCTCCAATTACTTCTCAGGTGCTTGACCAAGCACAACAGTAAGACCAGCCTCCAGTGTCACCCCCAGACAGGAGGCAAAAGTACTTGGCTCTCTCTGGCCTCCCAGAGCTCAGGAAGAAAGGAAAAGAAAGCAAAAGGGGGTCCCAGAACTCTGGCCAGCTTACCCCTGGAGCACAACCTGCGCATGGCCAAGGCAGTGCTGGATGGGAAGCCACAGGAGGGAAGCAAGGGCCGGTACCCAGGAGTTCGTAGAGTTTGGGAGGTGCTGACAAGGCTGGTGGGATTCAGGGCAGAGTCCATTGAGTCTGAGTATGGCTCCAAGGACCGGGCCAGGACAAAGGTTTCACCTAGAAAATAATAAAACCAGGGTTAGAGCAGGGACTATTTGTGGAAGGATCACCAGGGTGCTGGCTCCCAGGTACCTGTTTGAGTGGGGCATGCAGCAAGAAAACAAAAGACATGGCTTGCATCAGGGGGCCTGAGTACTGGTCATGGGTCTGCTCTCAGTCGGTGACCTCATCAAGCTTGATGCCAGTCTGCACTTGGGTCTCCTTAGAGACTCTTCCTCTTAGACTAGATGGTCTTACTGATCTGCATGTCTTATGCTTTTTCTGGACAAGGAAGATTTTGAAAAAAAAAAAAAGAAAAAAGAAAAGAAAGAAAGAAAGGAAGCTATTCTAGGATGGAAGAGACTTCTAGGGCAGGCAACAGGTGCTGAAGAGACACACTTGCTCAGATGAGGGTGTTAGAAGCTGGCCATCTGCTAGGCCAGCAGGACAGCTCAGATCTGCTTCTTGGCCCCTGGTTAAAGGCCTGTCTACAAAGGATCTGTTCATACCTTCCCGCTCTCCTTTTGTATTTTCCCTGTTTGACATAAGCATTCCAAGGAAGATGGGAGTGTGCAGTGGTAAGAGCTTGGGAGATCAGAATCAAGCTTAGAATGTGGCCCTGCAACTCAGCAGTGTTTCTGTCAGAACTGCAGGGTCCTCATCTATAACACGGCAAGTCCATTTCTTCCAAAGGACCTGTGAACTTAACAGGAGAATGTCTGTGACGTGATGACGGGAATCCACCCTGATGCTTCTGCATCTAGTCCACCGCACACCAGGCAGCAGTGCCACATCACTGCACTCTGGAATCTGAAGCAGACTCCCTCTCAGGATTGGATCTAACCCGAACCCAGTCAGCTCCCAAGACACAGCAATCCTTGCTTGTGGGGGGGGTGTCTCGGTTAGCGGCCCTTAGCACCACCCTCTGTGGTTTTCCTTAAAGATCAGGTATTTAGATAATGCTTGGGATCCTCTCAGGGCCTCCAATGCACACCAGCCCAAGAACAATGTTCGGCACATGGGACCTCAGTGGCAAGATGGTCTAGGATTTCAAGGCTCCTTCTTAATATTTGTGTGGGCTTCAAGTCATTAATATTTGTCCCAGCGAGGTTAATCATTGAGCCCATTCCTAGGAGTGGTTCTGAAATGAGAAGTCTCTGAGGCTCCAGAATACCTAAGCCTTACCCCGTCCCCTTTCCACAGGTGAAATTTTGGGTTTTTGTTTTCTAAGCGAGATGACAGTAGCAGTGTCCCCCTTTGAGACATGAATAGGAACTCAATCCCCAAAGCAGGAAACCTTGGCTCAGTACTTGGGCTCTTGTCTTTCACAAGCTATGTGATCGTTGACAAGTAATTTGTCTTCTCTGAACACCAGTTTCCTCATCTGTAAAATAAGGAAAAATTATCCCCTGCCAGGCTAGGAACACCAAATGAGAAAACTGAATAGATGGGCTTTATGAATATGCAGAACCACTATTTTGTTTTTTATTCAGAGTTAGAATGGCAAACCTAACTTCTCTGTGATAGTTCAAGAAAAAGATTTAATCTGAGTTTTGTAGTGGGGTAATCTCCCTTTGCTAGCCCTTGTTTTACTCAGCTAAGATGGGTATAGTACTGCCTGCCTCACGTAAAGAACAATTCTGATGACAAAGCCAGGGGCTCAGCAGATGCTGTGAAAACCACTGTGTATCTCCTCTTTTCAGCAATTTTAAGAATGCTGAGATCTGGATCCTGAGTTGTGGGGTGTGAAAATTGGGACTGAGGACACCTGAAGTAGACCACATCACTGGATCACTAATCTTATCCTGATGAGATATACTGGACAAAATGAGGCATCATGCCTGATGCTTCGGGAAATCCTTATCTCCTCAAGGCTGATCAAATGGTGCCCTGAGTGAGTCTGGTAGGACAATGCACTTTCCATCTTTGACATTCAAGAAGTCAATGTTTACAATCAAGCTTTCCCGTGCATGGGGTAGCAGGGAGCCAGACTGCAAGAAGAGCAGCCAGGACTTCAACCAGTGCCCATGTGGGACATCACAGTCACAGGTGGTGGCTTAACCTACTATGCCACAATGCCAGCTCCAATGAAAATAAATTTTAAAAAATTAAACACTTTATTATAAAGTTTATTTTAGTGTAAAACATTTTAAACCCATGGATAAATTTTCATAATATGCATTTTCCATGAACATTCCTGGAGATCCCTCACATGTATAGATCTCAAAATTTTTGTACCGAACTAATATCTTTTAATTAAATTTTTTTCATAAATTTTTGAGATACTCTCATATTCTCTAGTTCTTATATCCTATTTAAGAATTCTTTAGGCCGGCGTCGTGGCTCAACAGGCTAATCCTCCGCCTTGCGGCGCCGGCACACCGGGTTCTAGTCCTGGTTGGGGCGCCGGATTCTGTCCCGGTTGCCCCTCTTCCAGGCCAGCCCTCTGCTGTGGCCCGGGAGTGCAGTGGAGGATGGCCCAGGTGCTTGGGCCCTGCACCCCGTGGGGAGACCAGGAAAAGCACCTGGCTCCTGGCTCCTGCCATCGGAGGAGCGCGGTGCACCGGCCGTAGCGCGCCATCCGCGGCGGCCATTGGAGGGTGAACCAACGGCAAAAAGGAAGACCTGTCTGTCTGTCTCTCTCTCTCTCTCACTGTCCACTCTGCCTGTCAAAAAAAAAAAAAAAAAAAAAAAAAAGAATTCTTTAAGGAATATCTCTTTATACTAGCAGCCACAGTCGTGAACCTGCTGCCTCTTCTTGTGTATCCATTCTTTCAGAATCCCAGGCAGGCCCAACTTTCACTAATGAAATGCAGATGACTGTTCCTGCATGCCAGTAGCTGGGAATATTTAACACCTTGCTTTTGTATTGACTCTACCATACTCAGTCAAGAAAGGCCCCCATGCAACATTCTACCTGCAAGTAAGAATGTCCCTTTCTATGTTCAGAGGCTCTGATGCTGAAAGAAAACAATTGAGAGCAGGTTAGGTGAGAAGTTCTCACTACTCATTCTGGTCCCCATGAGGAATATTTAGAATTCAGGTTCCTCTGCCCTGCTTGAAAGTCACATGAGTGGGGTCGGCGCTGTGGCTCACTTGGTTAATCCTCCACCTGCGGTGCCGGCATCCCATTTGGGTACCGAGTTCTAGTCCCAGTTGCTCCTCTTCCAGTCTAGCTCTCTGCTGTGGCCCAGGAGGGCAGGGGAGGATAGCCCAAGAGCTTGGGCGCCTGCACCCGCGTGGGAGACCAGGAGGAAGCACCTGGCTCCTGGCTTCGGATCGACACAGTGCCGGCCGTGGCGGCCATTCTGGGGGTGAACCAACGGAGGGAGGACCTTTCTCTCTGTCTCTCTCTCTCACTGTCTAACTCTGTCAAATAAAAAAAAGAAAGTCACATGAGCAATACTCATTAGGATGTAGAAGTATAGATGGGGACAGGAGAGAAGAGGGCTAGGCAAGCAGTTGCTTCCCTGAGCATGGTCTCAGAAGTGGCACTATTACTGGAAGTGATTCTGTTACAACTACGATGAAAACGTAACATGGCAGGAGTGTGGGATAAGACTTATGTAGAAGGTCAGAGGGCACACCTTTCTTCCCCCCATCCTGCTGCACCCTCCCCTCTCCTCCCTGCCCCCAACCACTCTGCACAGGATACACTCCACAGGACTCTTTTTTTTTTTTTTTTTTTGACAGGCAGAGTGGACAGTGAGAGAGAGAGAGACAGAGAGAAAGGTCTTCCTTTGCTGTTGGTTCACCCTCCAATGGCCACCGCGGCTAGCGTCCTGTGACCGGCACACCGCGCTCATCCGATGGCAGGAGCCAGGTGCCAGGTGCTTTTCTTGGTCTCCCATGGGGTGCAGGGCCCAAGCACTTGGGCCATCCTCCACTGCACTCCCGGGCCACAGCAGAGAGCTGGCCTGGAAGAGGGGCTACTGGGACAGAATCCAGCGCCCCAACCAGGACTAGAACCCGGTGTGCCGGCGCCGCAAGGCGGATGATTAGCCTGTTGAGCCACGGCGCCGGCCACTCCACAGGACTCTTAAAGGACCTCTCCTCCCTCTTTCTTTTTAAATTTTTTAAAAAGATTTACATATTTATTTGAAAGTCAAAGTTACAGGAAGGCAGAGAGAGAGAGAGAGAGAGAGAGAGAGAGAGATCTTCCATCTGCTGGTTCACTCCCCAAATGGCCTCAATGGCCGGAACTGAGCCAATCCGAAGCCAGGAGCCAGGAGATTCTTCCGGGTCTCCCACACAGGTGCAGGGGTCCAAGGACTTGGGCCATCTTCTACTGCTTTCCATAGCAGAGAGCTGTACTGGAAGTGGAGAAACCAGGGCTTGAACCGGCGCCCATATGGGATGCCGGTACTACAGGTGGTAGCTTTACCTACTACATCACAGTGCCGGCCCCCTATCCTCCCTCTCTGAACAATAACCTACCTTGGTAAATTTTGGGCTGAGCTTTCCTTCATTCCCTGTATTTCTGGGTGGTGGGCCCCAGATTAGAGATGCTGAGCTCAGTTTACTCTCTAACCTCTCCTGGAAGTGCTTAGTCACTGATCGGGACACATGGCATCGCTTTCCCCTTGTGGGTCTGGTATGTTAACTAAGAAAGTTATTTTCCAGCCAAGTCAGAAACGGCAGGAACTTGAACTGACTTGCCAGACTGGCAGTACTGCAAGAGTTAGGGCCATGTGCCAAAGGAAAGAATGGATGGCCAATCACCAGGGAGCAAATTTCTCAATCAGTCGCCTGAGAATAATTCTTTCTGCTGGCAAGAGCCATCTATGTTAGGCTTTTGCCGCCAGATTCACACTGAGAGTTCTGTGACTTCACAGTGTTTCCACATGCAGTTTGGAGCTCGGAAGGCAAATCACGAACCACTTTTTTTTTTAAGGAATCAGGGTCCAGAGGAAAGAAAGGTGATCCCAGAGATGGAAGACAAAATCCTGAAGAGAGAGTAAAAGTCAGTGGAGACTGAAAAGTCCCAGATGGGGCCAAGGGCCAAAGTAAGGAACCAAAAAGCAAAGTTCCAACAGGAAGCGCTAGGCAGGCGGGTTCAGCTGGGCCCTGGACCTTCACCACAGCTGCTGCCAGCCTCGCCGCCCGCCCCTCCCCCGCCCCGCCCCATCAGCCCAGGCCCCATCCCAACTCCTACCTGGTAGGTACCTGTCGTGGCTATGGCTGTATTCTGTGGCAGTGAGTGACAAATGAGTCTGTGTAAAGGGCTGGTTGCCAAACAGATTGTCACTACGAAGGTTGTGGCAGAGTTTCTCCAGGAAGCGGAGGACGTAGGTGATGCTGTTGACTGCTGGAAGACTGAGAGTATGCTGCTCTCGGTCAAACACGGCTGTGGAGTTAAGTAAACAGGGCCAGGCACGTCAGCCCAGCAGTGCAGTGCAGTGTGCAGCAGGGGCGGGGGGAGCCCAGCCCACTGCTTGCCTGAGGCTCACCTGGTTACACAAAGGTAATCTGTGCCTGGCTTCCTCCCTGCCTCCCCTGACCTCCCTCCCTCCAGGGCTTTGATTTTTGCCTCCTACTCAAAAGGACTTGCAATAATGGGAGTGGCCAGGCCGGGCCTACTGCACCCTGGGGCTCTGGAAAGATTTCACTCAACCTGTGAAAACAACTGTGAGCAGGATTCTATTTGCCTCCTCCAGGAAGTCCGTTCACTTAGGGTGCTGTTTCACAAGCTGCCTAAGAACTGCGAAGCTGGACAGAGAGGAGACTAGAACCATCGCCAGCAACAGTTCATGTGCACACATTTCAATCTATTTAAGGGTTTGGGAATTTTGGGAACATTTGGAACTGTTTCATGCTTGGCTTGATTTTACTCTCCCTTCCTATTAAAACATCAACATATTTTTTCTTTAAATTTTTATTTGAGGGACAAGCATATGGCACAGTAGTTAAGATCCCACTACGGATGTCTGCATCTCATATCAGAGCACCTGAGTTTGAGTCCTTGCTCGGCTTCAGATTCCAGATTCCTGCCAACGTGTGCCCCAGCTAGGCAGCAGGTGATGGCTCACGGGAGTTAGGTCCCAGCCACATACAGGGCACACCAGGCTGAGGTACCAGCTCTTGGTTCCCAGTCTCAGCTATTGCAAACATTTATGAAGTAAAAAAGCAGATGAGAGATATATGTCTGTCTGTCTCTGTCTCTCTGCCTTTCAAATAAAAAGAAACATTTTTAAAAATTGACCCGTAATATTTGTACATGTTTATGAGTTAGAATATGATAGTTTGGTACATGCATACAATTCATAATGGTCAAATCAGGGTAATTTAAAAAAATATTTATTTATCTGAGAAGCAGAGTTATAGAGAGAGAGACAGAGAGAGAGACAGAAAAGTCTTCCATTTGCTAGCCCCAATGGCCAGAGCTGGGCTGATCTGGTGCCAAGAACCAGGAGCTTCTTTCGGGTCTCCCACGTGGGTGCAGGGCCCAAGTACTTGGGCCATCATCTTCTGCTGCTGTCCCAGGCCATTAGCAGGGAGCTGGATCGGAAATGGAGAGGCCAGGACATGAACTAGTGCTCGTATAGGATGCTGGTGGCCCCAAATCGGTAATTATCAATTCCATCTCTTTATACATTCACTGTTTTTTTTTTTTTTACTCTTCTAGTTATTTGGAGATGTATCATGAAATTATGTTAGATTATAGCTACCCTAATGTATCAGCATGATTTTTAAAGGAAGGCCTGCATATTTGCCTCTAAAGACAGCACCATTAAATGGGAGTTTGGGAGCTGGGTTACTCTGAGGAGCCAATTGTGGGGCAGAGGAAGAACCCTAGAGAAGGTACACGTGATAGACTGCTGCACCGAAGCCAAGCAGAGGACAGATAGGGAGGAACTGGGCCTCGGAGGAAGTGGGCCTCAGGACACAGGGCCTCATCTCCCAGGCAGTTCCCACTCTTCTGTGGTGATTTCTTCCCTATCGCCCCTCCTCCCCATAGCCAAGCATTCCCTTGTCTGGGCTCTCACATATTTCTCTATTATAACACTTCTCATGGTTAGCTATTTCAGACCTGGGCCTATCATCCACCAGAGTACTTCAAAAGTTCATGAAAAATGGAGTTAAATTTATTTTGGGGCAAAAAAATTTGAAATCCATGCATATGGGAGGTATTCATGGGAAATTAATATTTTGAAAAAGTTATGCATAGATTTATTTGGGCACCAAAACAAACTTCTCTTTTCCACAAACTTTCTGAAGTACTCTCTCCACTCCTGGCCATTGTTTGGCAATAGTCTCTGACATGTGGTAAAGGTTCAAGAAATGTTTGCTAGAAGAATGTGGCTTGGTAATTTATAGGGCTTCTCATCTCAGCTGGGTTTCCTGAAGCTGGTTATTGAAACTCGTTAGGAATGGGAGTGGAGAATTATGGGATAGCATTACTGAAAGGCTCTAGGTTGTCTTCGTAGGTTTTGTGGGTAAGAAATAGGGGTGCGGACTTAGGAAAACTGAAACAGAGGCAAAGCTCAGCAGAAAAAATAAATATCCTAAGTGAGAGCATAAACCATGGTGCTGTTGAATGAAAACCTCACAGCACGGAAGGAAGAGGCATGACGCTTCCTACTCTGCCCTACAAGGGATTCCTACAAGGGATTCAGCTCCCTTGTATTGGGCTTGGCAAAGGACTGCGTAGCTAAGGAGTCAAAGGAATGACAAAAGAGTTTAGCAGTTAACAGAAGCCACAATGGAAAAACTGTCTTTCTGCTGTAACACTGCCCCTCTGGATTATTTCTCTGGAAAGTCTTAAAGCAATATACTTGTTTATTTTCTGTCTGGGAGAAGTTAAGCGGGAAGACAGTAGGAGAGAGAACTCTGTTTTAAGGCTTAAACAGAGTCTGATTTATTCTTCTTGGGTGTTCTTCTTGGCAGAGGACCTTTTGAGGAACAGAATAGCTTCACGTTTCCCCAGAGACTACAGGTTTCCTGTAGGAACCACAACACGCTGTCAGAAATCAGGTGGAGAAGGCCTCCCTCTCTGGCTAGCGGCCACACCAGCCTCTGAGCGCTTACCTGAGATAACTTCGCCACCATGGCCTTGTTTGAGGAAGCTGAAGACAGTTTTCTGGTGATGAGCACAGTCAATGCAAGCCTGGACAGCCTGCTGCAGCACCACCGAGGCACGGGCGGGCCCAAAATGGTCAGGGAGCTGCTGGACCTTCTTCTTATCTAAGTGGGGGCCTGTGCTGCCGTTCTTGTTCAAGTAGATACAAACTGCAGAAGACAAAGCGTCAAAGAGCCTTGAAGACCTCCAGAGTTCTCTTCCCTGGTTTACACCCTGCACCTTGGTCCCCAGCAGGATTTCCAGCAGCTGAGCTGGTGAGACCCTGTGGGACATGCAGGGGCTGGAGCTACCAGAAAAGGCTGTCCGCCCTGATGCTGCCAGCTCAAACTGCATGACTGACCAAGGCACTGGGAATCCAGTCTGCTGGGAGAACAACCCAGACCAAAGGGTAAGACAGAATTTGCGTTTTGTCTTGTGTGCACTCAAAATAAAATTAAACAATTTCCCAGATGTCTGGACTTGAATTTTCTGTGCTTGGTTACTTCGCATGCTCTTCATACTTACCACTTCGTATGTTAACGGATCTGTGGAGCCATGGCAATAGCAGTAAAGTGTGTGTATGTGTGTGGGTGTGTGCATGTGTGTATGTGTGTTACCCTTTGGAAGTGAAATGGTCACACTGCTGGCCACTTTCCTTGCTTTCTCTTCTAAGCCTTAGAATCCATTTGCTTATCTTCCAAATCAGCCCTCGGGCCCAAAGAAAGTAGTAAAAGTAGGAAGAAATGGAATAAATAAAACCATGAAAAAGGCCTGAAGGTCCCATTTATGTATTTGCTTGTTTGGGTAGTTTCTCACCTCAAAACAGCTGGGCACTCGCCTGGTTGCACCCCTGCACCTGGCACTGAGAGGAAGGAACAGAGTGGGCACACCCTGAACAGTTTTCCTTTGGTCTCTGGAGAGGCCCCACCGGCCTCCTGGTCAGCAGTGACATTCTCTCCCCTTATCTGCGGTTCAGAGGGGTTCTTTCCTTTCTTGCACTGTTACTGGGGGGGAGGGGGGGGGCTCCCTGACTGAAGGGATAGGAGGGCAAGTTTTTTTGCTATTAAAGACAGACAAGATAATAGCAGTAGCTGTGGGGGCTATTGATGGATGGCAGGGTCACCATCTGTAACTGTGCAGGCTGAGCTAGAGGCCCTCTGCGGACTCTCCAGCTTCGTAATTCTGAGCAGCAACATGGAGAGAATAAAATAGAAAATAGTGGGGAAGTAGGAAGTGAACGGTTACAGTAGAAAGACAGAAGAAATGGGTAAATGACACTGAATATATGCATTTAACTTTCTTCTCTCCTAAAACTCACTAAGATGAGCCAGAGTAAGAGAACACAGCAACTTATACACACTTAAATAAATAGACACACTTACAAAAATTTTGGAAGCTGGAAAGCAGATTAGAAAAATCGCAACTGACTTAGAAGAACCAAGAAAGCAATTCATAAAAGGCGTAAACACCAGCAGATGAAGTGTCTCTGGAGGCTGCTGTGATGGTGGATCCAATAAAAGGATTGGCTGAGGTCTATCTAGAAACTGGCTTTCCATGTCTGGTAATGTGACACTTCTACTGAAATAACTGAAAATTCAGGAACTCAAAAAGAAGAGGAGTAAGTGAAAACAAATATCTATGAAAAGACATAAGAGTGTTTATAGAAGTTTAGTCATAACAACCTTACACTAGAAGCAGCCCAACTGTCCTCCAATAAGTGAACAGATACATAAATTGTGGTATATCCTTTTAGAGCAGTACCTTTTGGGAGTAAAAAAAAGAATGAATGACTAAAAGGCACAACAGCACAGTAATTGTCAAAACGTTATTTTAGGTGAAATAAACCAAACACAAACAAGTACACACAGTGAGTTTCATTAAGTTCAAGAACAGGAAAATCTAATCTCTGGTGATAAAAAGTAGACTACAAATGAAGAAGTAGAGACTGACTGTGAGGAAGCATGAGAGAACTCCAGGGGGTGGCAGAAATATCTTCATCTCAATTAAGATTTAATTATGCAGGAGCTTAGATTTATTAAACTTGTCATACTGTATACTTAATATTTGACCTTCCACTGATGTAAACTTTACCTTGCATAGAAATGCACAGAAAGTAAAAAATGCAGCCAGCTGGGTGATGATTAAAAAAATAGTGAAATAGGGGCTGGAGCTGTGGCATAGGTTAATCCTCCAACTGTGGTACTGGCATCCCATATGGGTGCTGGTTCTAACTCCGGCTGCTCCTCTTCCAATCCAGCTCTCGGCTGTAGCCTGAGAAAGCAGTAGAGGATGGCCCAAGTGCTTTGGCCCCTGTACCTGTGTGGGAGACTGGGAGGAAGCACCTGGCTCCTGGCTTCGGATCAGCAGGGCTCCGGCTATTGTGGCCATTTGGGGAGCGAACCAATGGAAGGAGGACCTTTCTCTCTGTCTCTCCCTCTCCCTGTCTGTAACTCTACCTCTCAAATAAATAAATAAATAAAAAGTCTTTTTAAAAAAATAGTGAAATACAAAACCTTTAAAAGTCTGTCAGTTTTAAAACATGGCCCCAAAATTCTTTGCCATCCCTCCTTGTTGTTCTGTCACATTTGACTAATAGGCAGACAATGGTAGAGACCAACACTATGTCAGATTCTAGGTATGTCAATTAAGAAACTGGCAGCTTCCCCTTCTTGTTTGGGTCATTCATTCATTCTTGGACCCCAACTACTGTGCATAAGGAAGCAAAACCACCACGTGGAGAGGTTCATATGGAGACAAACCACAGCCTAAACCAACTTGTCAGTCACACAGTGGAAATGGATTCTCCAGTCCTGGTCAAGCCACTTCAGTTGACACTGCATGAAATAGAGACATGTCTCCGTGCAGCCTTGTCCACACTGTTGATTCAAGCCATGGAGTTTTATGATGGATTGTTGTATACAAAAGATTACAGGAACAGATTCCAGTAGCACATATAGGCGCTTCAGTAACAAAAGCCTAACTCAGGCACTGGTTTTGGAACAGGTTAGCAGAAAGAAGCATAAAGGGCCACAGAGAGAGTGAAAACTGTGAGTCTCCAGGAGAGTTTTTTAAAGGAAGCCTGAAGGTTCTTAAGGAGGCTATTAACAAAGGTTTAAAGAAAAGTAAAGAAATCTTACTGGAAGACAGAGACAGGGAATACTTGCTATGAAGTGTTTGAGAATTTGATGCATTGTTGCCTGCAGAAACCCGGAAATAGGACATGTTCCTAAGGAACTGAAGGAAACAGCTGAGGAGGTTTGCAGACAGCATCATGAAAATGCCATCTGGGTGCTTCTTATCGAATGTAACGAAATGTAAGAGGGCAAATGAATTCACAAAAATGTACACATACATACACCTGGGATTTGTAGAGTTAACAAATAAAATTGCTTCTCATTTCCAGTCTCTCTAGAAGGCAAACAACTATAAATTAAGTAAGGGCCAAAGATCAACTCTAGATTGGGATAATACAATCTTTTCTTAAGATGTTGGAAAGATCTAAAACTATGCTTCATAGACTCGTTTAGTGCAGAAAATCTCTATGAATATTAAGGGAATGACCCGCAGATGCTTGCCCATAACAGGAAATTTAAGCATCTTAAGGGTACTGTCCCAGAGCAGCTGCACAGGAGGCCCTAAGCAGCGCAGGGCTTATCTTTGAGAGATCTGTGGTTGGTTGTGCCGTTTGTTTAATGAAGTGATTCTGCCAGTATTCAAAGAAAACTCCTCAAATTTCTAAGAGAATCATTCTGGCAGAAGCTTTGCCAGCTTGGACTAAAAGGGACAGAGATGGTACAAAATGGGAAAAATCCTTTAGGTCCCTGACCTTTCACAGGCAGGAGGAAAACTGAGACGACAATCTCAGTTTCGCATGGTAAAGAAAGGATGATACAGAGGGGAAAACTAAGATGCATAGAAAATAATTCCTAGGAAGTAACAGTGGACCTAACTAAGGAGTTGGCAACATGTGCCTAGGTGCATTCCAGAATTTATACAAATCAGTGAATACTGCATGCCTCAATTTTCCTTCCTTTTGAATGGGAATTATAAAAGTTACCTTATGCCCATCCCACAACTGTATGTTGTGAATGTGGTGAGCACACAACTTGTTTCTTTAGTTCACAGGTCATCAGGTAGAGAAAAATCACACACGGAGAAGAGTGTACCTGAGGTGCACATCTGAGTGGCCTATGTGCACCTGGACCTGATTGAGATGATGAGATCCTGGTCCTTGAACCTGATGCTGTAAAGGTATGAGACTTTTGGTTTTTTTATGAGGAACCTTGTGAAGGGGAAGAATTAAGTTTGCAGAAAGGAACAAAAGGAACAATATAAGTAATTAATGCCCAGAAAGTAGACTAATGTGTTTTAAAATACGGTCTACAATTCTTTGACCCTCCTCTCATCAGGAAGTGGGGTCTGTTCTCTTCTTGAATCTGGACTCTGCGCTGGACCATTAGAGTACGGTGGAAATGATGCTATGCTACGTTTGGGGCTCAGGTCTTCAGAAATGGTAGACTCCACTTCCTGCTTCTTGGGACACCTGCTCTTGGAACCCAGCATCCACGATATAAGGGAATCCAAGATATCTTTTGGAGAGGATTTTGTGAGAACTAATGATATCCAGCACCAATTTTGCTAGTTACATGAATGATCAATATTTAGCCCCAATTAAGCCACCCCAGTTGATGCCATCAGGAACAGATGAGTCGCCTTAATTTTAAGATAGCAGAATACACTGATACTCTCTAATTAATGCTTATCATCTTGTTTTAAAAATCTTCCTGGTGCTAAAGTCATAAACATATTTTTGTATATTGTTATGCTTTGTCCTCTTGCATCCCTGAAATCAAATTTGGAAGTTGTTAAAAAAAAAAATCAGAGAAAGGTTCTGGCACATAAGGAGCTTGAAAGTCATTACTCAATTCTTAACAAGTAGAAGCTGAACAAATGAAAAATCAATAATTCTTTTTAGATATGGAAGGATAAGTTCTTAGGGAAAACCACTGCACCCCACATTTGGAGAAACACAACAGAGAGAATCACAGCTTAGAGGAGCAGGGATACCTCTGGGACCCAGGAGGGGGTAGGAAACCTACACTGTACTGGGTGAACTGCTAGAGGCTTTGTTAAAAACACTGCCATATCCCCGTCATGGCATGGGGGAGTCCTCAAGTTTTGTGTCTGACCTCCAGGAGCTCAGCGAGGTTCTCACAATAAAATTCAGAGAAAAATCCCCTGGAGCTTTGGGCAGTGGTCAGAGTGGAGAGGAGGGGAGTGCAGGTGAGAGGAAGCACTCTGAAATACACCAGAGGACTTTGTTCTCAACAAAGTCTTCTTCCCTCAGGAAAGACTATTTTATCACATCCTAACCAATGGAAAGAGAAAGGCACTGAAGCAAAGGGCGGAGAATCTCCCCACTTAGTGACAGACACCGAACTGCAGATCCAGGAAGCTCAGAGCACACGAGGCAGAAAACATACCAAAACCCCTACACCTATGTGCATCATTTTCAATCTCAGAAAATCAAGGTAAACAAAAAAATCTTGAAGGAAGACAGAGGAAAGAATCCCACCTCATTTATAGAAGAGTAAATAAAAATAAACACGCCTAACATCTCAGAAATAATGCAAGCAAGATGAGGTGGAGAGAAATATTTAAAACATTGGGAAGAAAAAAACCCATAACCTAGGATTCTGTACTCTTGTGAAATTATCCTTCAAATACGAGGGAGAAATAAAAACACATTCAAAGAGTTTGTTGGCAGTAGACCTGCCTTGCAAGAAATGTTTAAAGTATTTTAGAGAGAAGGGAAATGATATAAATCTGAAACTTACATCTAAAGGAATTATATCAGAGAAGAAGTAAGTGAAGATAAAGTAAAAACTTTTATTTTTCTTATTCTTAATTGATGTAACTGGCAAAAGTTTTGTTCGAAATAATAATGGCAATAATGTATTTTATTATATGTGCTTGTATATGTTTATCTATAAGTGAAATGATTAATAACATGAAGAATGAAAAAAATTAGGATTATAAGGCATCAGGCTACCTGTGAAGTAACATAGTGTTATTTGAAAGTGAACCTGGATTAATTTTAAGTGTACATTGCAAACCCCAGAGTAACCACCAAGTAGAAATTAAAAATTATAAATTACATTAAGAAAGGAGAGAAAATGAGTCATAAAATGCTCAATTTAAATCAGAAAAGACAGAAAAAGAGGAGAAAATAAACACAGGAACAAAGAAGGACAACAAACAGAAAATAGTAACAAATATGGTGGGCATTAATCCAATTATATCAATCACTTTAAATTCCAGTGGTTTAAAAATATCAATTAAAATAGACAGATTTTCAGAATATATCAATAAACAAGTCCCAATTATATTTATCTACAAGAAACTGAAAAATTCATGTTTTTCAAAATTAGATGGGTGGTGAAATATACAGCATACTAACATTAATCAAAAGAAGGCAGAAATAGCTATATTAATCACAGAGCAGAGTTCAGAGTAAGGAAAATCATCAGGGAGAGTGACAGGTTTACATACTGATAAAGACTTTCATTCTTCAAGAAGACACATCAATTCTTAACATGGTTGTACTTAACAACACAATATCAAAATTTGAAAGTGAATCTGGATTAATTTTAAGTGTACACTGCAAACCCCAGAGTAACCACCAAGTAGAATTTTTTTTTAAATGAAGTTCATCTTTATTATACCATCTAAGTCAAGGTACTTGAAATTGTATACTCCAATCAAAACATAAACCACAAAGATTGATTTCTACCCTTCTTATACTTTAGTTATGTTGAATGTGGAACTTCATTCATTCTGTCAGAACTCACAATGAAAATGAGATTTCTGTTGTGGTTGGGAAGATGGGGGAAGGAGTTAAGGAAAAAAAGATTTAGACAACACACTTTTTTTTTTTTTTTCCATTCCCAAGGGGCCAGTGAGAACATAGATGCATAGGGTTCATCTAGCCACAGGCCACAGAGCATTAATCAGTGCAAATGGTATTACTGCAAGATCAAAAAGAGCAGTGTAAGGGTGGGCAGGAAGAATTTTGTATAAAATTATCTAAAACTCTGAAAAAGTATAAAAGCATCTTAAGAAAATAATGTAAAATTTAAAAATTATAAATTATGTTAAGAAAGGAGAGAAAATGAATCATAAAATACTCAATTTTATGGAAGGCTTAGATGCTGTTTGGGATGCCCATATTCTACAATGGAGTACCTGGGTTCAGTTTCTGGTTCTGGTTCCTATCTCCAGTTTTCTGGCAATGGTGGTGCTTGGAGGCAGCAGTGAGGGCTTATGTGTTTGGGTTCCTGCTATCCACAAAGGAGCCATGGATTGTGTTTCCAGTTCCTGGCTTCAGCCCTGGCCCAGATTCAGTTGCTGGCACTTGGGGAGTGACTGATAGATGTATCTGTCTTGCTCTTTCTTTTAAATTAATAAGTGATGCACAAGATAAACACAGATAAAAACCCAAGGAAAAACAGTTGAATCCATTATTATAGTTCATTTCTACCAGAAATGAACACATTCAGCATACAGAAAATCACTACAGACATAATTGAATTTAATAGCATCACCAACAACTGGGATGTGACTAAAATCTATTAAGTATTTCATCCAACAATATCATGATACATGTTCTCCAGTTCATGTTGAATATTCACCAAAACAGACATTCTGGGCCATAAAACACACCACAGCAAATTTGAAATAATAGAAATCACAGTCTTCTCTCAGGCTACAATAGAATTAAACTAAAAATCAATAACAGAAAGGTAGGTAGAAAATTCCAAAATATGTGATTAAATAATACATTTATACTTCTAAGCAACATGTGGGTCAAAGAGGAAATATCAAGAAAAATTTAAAAAATTTTTGAACTAAATGAAAATACAATTTATCAAAATGTGTAGGATACAACAGTACATAGAGATAAATTTATAGCACTGAATAAATACATTAAAATATCTAAAGCTTAGTCATCTAAGCTTCTACCTTAGGAAATCAGGAGAAGATGAGGAGGTCTGGCGTTGTGGTGCAGTGAGCCAAGCTGCTACTCATGATGGCAGCATCCCACACTGGAGTGCTAGTTTGAGCCTTGGCTGCTCTGCTTTCAAGCCAGCTCCCTATTAATGTGCCTGGGAACACAGTGGACAATGGCCTAAGTGTCTGGGCCTTTGTCACCCACCTGGGAGACCTGGATGGAGTTCCTGGCTTCTCTCTGGCCTGGACATTGTGGTCATTTGGGAAGTAAACCAGTGAAAGATGTCTGTCTCTTTTTCATACTGTCATTCTGCCTTTCAAATAAATAATAAAATCTTAAAAAAAGAAAATAGGTGAACAAATTAAATCCAAAGTAGACAGAAGATAAAAATAAAAATTACAGCCCCCTCATGGGAACTTCTGCCCTTACCAGAAGACGGGCAACAGACTCCACCCCAAGATGGCGACCTCCATGGCCTGCTACATGCCTGATTAATAGAGTAACTATTTATTATTATTTTTTAATTGTAGGTTATTATTTTGGACTCTGTGCTGGTCTTTATAGTTTTAGCTTATGCTGGTGGCAGCTTCCACACTGGTCTTTCTTTTGGTTTACACTGACAGCTTTAATGCTTGTCCTTATTATTTTAATTTTTTATTTTAGTTATTTGTTTTGCTTTATGAAGCAGCACCAAAAAATAATAAAAAGGAAAAATTTTTTATTTATTTATTTTTAATATTTTATTTTTTGACAGGCAGAGTGGATAGAGAGAGAGACAGAGAGAAAGGTCTTCCTTTTCCATTGGTTCACCCCTCAATGGCCGCTGTGGCAGGTGCGCTGCGGCTGGCGCACCGCACTGAGCCGAAGCCAGGAGCCAGGTGCCTCTCCTGGTCTCCCATGCGGGTGCAGGACCCAAGGATTTGGGCCATCCTCCACTGCACTCCCAGGCCATAGCAGAGAGCTGGACAGGAAGAGGAGCGACCGGGACAGAATCTGGCGCCCTGACCGGGACTAGAATCCAGTGTGCCGGCCCCGTAGGCGGAGGATTAGCCTATTGACCACAGTGCCAGCCTATGGAAGGAAAAATTTTTTAAAACCCCTCACCAGGCTTGGTAAAATAATGGAACCTATTTGGTACACAAATAGAGATACTAAGGTGTCAGAATTGTAACTAATACAATGCATCCAACTTACATGCTTAAGGAATTATAACTAATGCAACTATCCATGCCACCTGGCTAAGGATAATCAGGCTTGTAAAGAGCTGTGTCTGGTTTTATCTTCTCAGGCCCTACAGAGAAACTATAAAGCCTGTATAGTTCTGCATACAACCCTATGGATTTAACTTCTAAGGGTACAGTTTAAAAACTTGCCATGGGATCTCAAATCCCCTTGAGCTAGATAGTAAAAGTAACATCTTAAGTGTTAAAGTGATCATATAAATAGGATTAAGTGTCTGGTAACAGTTATAAAGAGGACTGAAGAGGAGTAAATGCTCCAACATGGGAAGCAGTCCATACAGCAGACTCATAGAATGACAATTGCTGTAAGTAATGCTCAGTGTCCTCAGAATCAACCCTCTGGTCTGGCTGAAGAGCCTGTGAGAGTACTTCAGGCATGGAAAGCCAGGGCACTTGTGGGAAAAGTATCCCCACATGGAGGACCTTGCTGGGAGAGATCCCAGTGGAAAGAAATGGTCATCAAACAAGGATGTACTTTTCTCTGAAGGGAGGAAAGAACTTCCGCTTTACAACTTTACACATGGCCTTGTCTGAATACTTAGAGTTTGTAAGTATTCAAAAGGCTTCCATAGCCTAGGCTGTTCATATCAAGGGCCTTGAGTGATCATTGATGTCATACATAATAGTGTTAATTGTTAAATTAACAAGAGTCACTGTGTATTAACTTCCCACGCAGGACCTCTGTCCTCCAAGAGTTACAGTATGAGAATAAGTGGTAAAACTTGTTTCCAAATATTTACTTTGATCTAGTGTGTTATATCCTCATGTATCATAAGTTCTAGTGTCCAACTCCGTTGCCTGTATTCTTAGATGCTTCTTTTTAAATTTTATTTATTTATTTATTGACAAGGCAGAGTTAGACAGTGAGAGAGAGAGAGAGACAGAGAAAGGTCTTCCTTCTGTCCGTTCACCCCACAAATGGCTGCTACGGCCGGCGTACTGCGCCGATCCAAAGCCAGGAGCCAGGTGCCTCTCCTGGTCTCCCATGCGGGTGCAGGGCCCAAACACTTGGGCTATCCTCCACTGCCTTCCTGGGCCACAGCAGAGAGCTGGACTGGAAGAGGAGCAACCGGGACAGAATTTGGTGCCCCAACCGGGACTAGAACCCGGGGTTCTGGCGCTGCAGGCTGAGGATTAGCCTAGTGAGCCGTGACGCTGGCCAGATGTTTCTTTAAAGTTAACTAAGTGTCTTAGACCTGGACTCCTATGTCTATGTCTCCCTGTGTTTTAACATAAGGTCAAATACAGAGTACAGAATGGTTAAAGGCCTCAGGGCTACTAATGAGATGGTTGTTTCAACACATTCTATTGTATGGCTTCTCAGTGTTAAAATCAAGTGTAATACATCCTATTGTGTGCTAAACCTTTGCCTAAGGGATACTTTTTTCTGCATCCCACTAAACACAGAATCTGGGAAAGTGAGGACCACAGAATTTCCCAAACAGAAGCTCAGATTTCTAAAACAGAGGCAGGCATTTGGTGCAGTGGTTTAGATGTTGAATGGGGTGCCTGCATCCCACATCAGAGTGCCTAATTAGAGTACTGACTCTGTTTCTGATCCAGCTTCCTACAATACATCCCTGGGAGTAGGTGACAGCCCAAGTATTTGGGTATCTTCCACCCATGTAGGAGACCTGGATTGTTTCCAGACTCCTGGCTTCACCTGGCCCAACACCAGCTGTATGGGAGATTTAGAGAGGTAACCAGCAGGTAAAATATCTGTGTATCTCTTTAAAATACTTAAATACATACATACATACATGAACATATCTGAAAAAGAAATATTTAGGTATAAATCTAACAAAATACATTCAAGACTTATATGAAGAAACATGAAATTCTAATGAAGGAAATCAAAGAACAAAATAAAAGAAAATATGCATATTTGCGGATAGGAAGACTCAGTATTTTCTTTCTTTTCTTTTTTTATTTTTTTATTTGACAGGTAGAGTTATAGACAGTGAGAGAGACAGAGAGAAAGGTCTTCCATCCGATAGTTCACTCCCCAAATGGCTGCCACAGCCGGTGCTGTGCCAACCTGAAGCAGGAGCCAGGTGCTTCTTCCTGGTCTCCCACGCAGGTGCAGGGGCCCAAGCACTTGGGCCATCCTCCACTGCCCTTCCAGGCCACAGTGGAGAGCTGGACTGGAAGAGGAGCAACCGGGACTAGAACTCGGTGCCCACCTGGGATGCCGGCGCCACAGGCAGAAGATTAACCAAGTGAGCCATGGCGCCAGCCCCAAGACTCAGTATTTTCAAAAATCACTTCTTCCCAACTCCATCTGGAAACTCAGCACAATTGCATTCAAAATTCTGTAAGTTTTTTTGTGGATAGCAACAAACTGAATCTAATTTTTTTTTAAAAGAAGATTTATTTATTTACTTGAAAGTCAGAGTTACACAGAGAAAGAAGGAGAAGCAGAGAGGGAAAGAGAGAGAGAGAGAGAGAGGTCTTCCATGAGCTGGCTCACTCCCCAATTGGCTGCAATGGCTGGAGCGGTGCCAATCTGAAGCCAGGAGCCAGGAGCTTCCTCCAGGTCTCCCATGCAGGTGCAGGGGCCAAGAACTTGGGCCATTTTCCACTGCTTTCCCAGGTCACAGCAGAGAGCTGGTTTGGAAGTAGACCAGTTGGGACTCGAACTGGCACCCATATGGGATGCTGGCACTGCAGGTGATGGCTTTACCTGCAACGCCATAGTGCTGGCCCCTGAATCTAAACTTTAAATGGAGAGGCAGAATAACCAAAATAGCCAATACCATATTGAGAATGAACAAATTTGGAGAACTGACACCAACTGACCTTGAAACTTACTATAAAGCTATCATAATCAAGCAATTTGGAACTGTCAGAGAACTGACAAATATATCAATGGGACAGAATAGAGAGCCCAGTAATAAACCCAAATAAATACAATGAATTGATCTTTGATAAGGAGTAAAGGCAATATAATGAAGAAAAGATAGTCTTTCAGTAAATGGTACTGGGACAATTGGACAATCACATGCAAAAAAATAATCTAGACAAAGACCATACACTCTTTAAACAATTTAACTCAAAATTGATAACAGATAAAGTAAAATGGAAAAGTACAAAACTTCTAGAAGATAACAGGAGAAAAGTTAAGTGGCTGTGGATTTGGTAATGACGTTTTAGATTCAATACCAAAAGCACAGTCTATGAAAGAAATAACTGATAAACTGGAATTCATTAAAATTAACAACTTCTCTGAGAAAGGCATTGTAAGAAAATGAGAAGGGAAGCCACAGCCAGGGAGAAAACGTATTTTAAAAGACATGTAATAGGGGCTGGCGCCGTGGCTCACTTGGTTAATCTATTGCCTGTGGCGCCGGCATCCCATATGGGCGCTGGGTTCTAGTCCTGGCTGCTCCTCTTCTCATCCAGCTCTCTGCTGTGGCCCGGGAAGGCAGTGGAGGATGGCCCAAGTGCTTGAGTGCCTGCACCTGTGTGGGAGACCAGGAGGAAGCACCTGGCTCCTGGTTTTGGATCAGCACAGCTCCAGCCATAGTAGCCATTTAGGGGGTGAACCAATGGAAGGAAGACCTTTCTGTCTCTCTCACTAACTCTATCTGTCAAACAAAAAAATTATTTAAAAAATACATGTAATAAAGAACTATTTTTTTTTTATAGGCAGAGTGGATAGTGAGAGAGACAGAGAAAAAGGTCTTCCTTTGCCATTGGTTCACTCTCCAATGGCCGCTGCGCACCTCGCTGATCCGAAGGCAGGAGCCAGGTGCTTCTCCTGGTCTCCCCACACGGGTGCAGGGCCCAAGCACTTGGGCCACCCTCCACTGCACTCCCGGGCCACAGCAGAGAGCTGGCCTGGAAGAGGGGCAACCAGGATAGAATCCGGTGCCCTGACCGGGACTAGAACCCAGTGTGCCGGCGCTGTAGGCAGAAGACTAGCCTAGTGAACCACGGCACCAGCAAACAAAGAATTCTTAAAATTCAGCTATATGGGACCTGTGGCGTGGCAGGTAAAGCTGCCACTGGTGATGTGAGCATCCAGTTCAAGTCCCAGCTACTCCATGTCATCGTCGTCTTTTTTTTTTTTTTTTTAAGATTATTTATTTATTTACTTGAGAAGTAGAGCTACAGACAGTGAGAGGGAGAGACAGAGAGAAAGGTCTTCTCCATTGGTTCTCTTCCCAATGGCCAGAACACCTGGAGCTGCGCCAATCCAAAGCCAGGAGCCAGGTGTTTCTTCCCGGTCTCCCATGCTGGTGTAGGGGCTCAAGGACCTGGGCCATCTTCTACTGCTTTCCCAGGCCACAGCAGAGAGCTGGATTGGAAGAGGAGCAGCTGGGACTAGAACTGGCACCCAAATGGGATGCTGGCATCACAGGCGGAGGATTAACTCACTGCTCCAGGGCGCTGGTCCCTACTCTACTTCTGATCCAACTCCCTGCTAATGGCCTGTGAAAAGCAGTGGAAGACGGCCCAAGTGTTTGGGCCCCTGCCACCAACATGGGAGACCTGGATAAAGTTCCTGGCTCCTGGCTTTGGCCTGTGCCAGCACTGGCTATTGTGGCATCTGGGGAGTAAACCAGTGGATGGAAGATTGATTGCTTTTTCTCCGTTCTTTCTCTGTAACTCTGACTTTCAAAATAAATAAATAACTCTTTTTTCTTTTTTAAACCCACTCATATATTTAAATAATACAATTAAAAAAATGGACTGAAGACCTCAGCAGACACCTTACGAAAAAAGATATATAGGATACAGTCAATAACCCCAACATCTTATGTCATTAGGGAAACTTAAAACAATGAAATACCTCCATATATCTATCAGAATTGCCAAAATTTAGAACATGGACAATATCAAATGCTGATGAGAATGGGAAGCAACGTGAACTCTCCTTCACTGCTGGCACAAAATGGCACAGCCACTTTTTTTTTTTTTTAAAGATTGATTTTATTTTATTTGAAAGGCAGAGATAAAAGAGAGGGAGGGAAATACAGAGAGAAAGAGAGACCTTCTGTTGGTTCACCCCCCAAATGGTCACAATGGCCAGGGCTGGGCCAGGCCAAAGCCAGGACCCAGAGACCCCAGCTAGGTCTCCCCTGCGGGTGGCAAGGGCCCGGCATTTTTTGTTACCTTCCCAAACAGAGTAACAGGGAGTTAGATGGGCAGTGGAGGAGCCACGGCTAGAACTGGCACTCATCGGGGTGCCAGCACGGCAGGTGGTGCCTTAATCTGAGACACTACAATGAATTTTAGAGCAGTTTTATTCAAATTGGCAAAATACAGAAGCAACCAAGACGTCCTTCAGTAAGTGAAGGGATAGCTGTGGTACATCTAGACAATGTAGTATTATTCAGTGTTAAAAAGAAAGGAGATAATCAAGCCACAGATAGACAGAACACATTTAAATGCCTATTACTAAGTGAAACAGGCCAATTTGAAAAGGTAACATACTATATGATTCTAACTTTATGACATTCTGGAACAGGTAAAACTACAGAGACAGTAAAAAGATTAGTAGTTTTCATGGTTAAGGGAGAAAAGGGGATGAATAAGAAAAGCACAGAGGATTTTTAGAGCAGTGAAACTATTTTGAATGAAACTATAATGGTAGATACATGTCCTTATACATTTGTCAAATCCCACAGAATGTAAAACATCAGGAGTAACACTATCATACACTGTGGA
This sequence comes from Sylvilagus floridanus, assembly GCA_949820135.1. Taxonomy (NCBI): domain Eukaryota; kingdom Metazoa; phylum Chordata; class Mammalia; order Lagomorpha; family Leporidae; genus Sylvilagus; species Sylvilagus floridanus. The sequence continues at coordinate 31,794,622 of OX463225.1, forward strand.
CTTTGGATTATAATAATGTATCGATGTAAATTCATTGATTGTAACACATAGCTCTCAGGTGGCAGATGTGAATGGGAAGGCTCTGCACAAGCAGGGATAGGGAGTATATAGTACTCTGTATCTTCCACTCAGTTTGGTTGTGAACCTAAAACTGATCTAAAAAAGTCTATTAAAAAATTCAGAGAACAAAAAAGAGCTCTTGATAGCCTATACAAATCTCCAAACATGGGGGAAAAGTATACAAGCATTTCCTAAATGTATATGAATAAATTTCCAAAATGTATATAAAATCTTTTATGAAGAGCATTTTGCAAAACTAGTGTTTCTACCACATGTGATTTGAGAAATGCCAATGGAATCATATAATTATATTTTAAAAGTAAAATAGCAGGGGGCCAGCGCTGTGGTGTAGCAGATTAAAGCCCTGGCTTGTGGTGACAGCATCCCATATGGACACCAGTTAGAGTCCCGGCTGCTCCACTTCCCATCCAGCTCCCTGCTAATGCATCTGGGAAAGCAGTAGAAGATGGCCCAAGTACTTGGGCCCCTGCACCTGCATGGGAGACCCAGAAGTAGCTCCTGGTTCCTAGTTTTGGATTGGCACAGCTAAAGCCATTGTGGCCATTTGGGGAGTGAATCGGTAGATGGAAGACCTCTCTCTCTCTCTCTCTCTCTCTCTGTATGTGTGTAACTCTGTCTTTAAATAAATAAAATAAGTCCTTTTTTTAAAAAAAGTAAAATGGCAGAAATGAACAACTGTAGTTTGGAAGACATAGTTGAAGAGAGCTTGAAGGACGCTGAAAACACACAGAGAGGGCTGGCATTTGGTGCAGTGGTTAAGACGCCACTCGGGACACCACATCCCATTCAGGAATGGCTGGGTTTGAGTCCTGGATCTGTTCCAGTTTTCTGCTGATGTACACCCTTGGAGGCAGCAGCTGGTGGCTCAAGTAGTTGGATCCCTGCCACCCATGTGGGAGATCCAGACTGAGCCCCCGGCTCCTGGCTTTGGCCTGGCTCGTCCCCAAATGCTGTTGTGAACATTTGGGGAGGAAATCAGCTGATGGGAGGCCTCTCTGTCTCTCTCTCTATGCCTTTCAAATACAATAAACAAATGCATGGAAATTTTTAAAAAGACCAAGACTAGGGATAGGAACAAAGGAGTATATGAAAATTAGAGGACTAGTTCAAAGAGGTTCAATAGCTGAATTACTGCTTTGCTAGAAAGTATGGAGAAAAGGAAATGGGAGAAAATCATCAATGAAAAAATTTAAGTGAAAGTTTCTGGTATGGTGGGTAAAAATACATCCAAGGTAAAATTTCAGAATATTGGAGACGAGAAGAGTCAACTTCAAAGCAAATAAAACTATGCATGTAAAATCTAAGAAAAGATTTACATGAGAAAACAGATGTGGAAAAGAGCAAACTGGGAACCCAATTTAACAGAAGAGAACTTAAGGGAACTCAGAAGGCTCCAGGGTCGGTTTCTTCTAGGTATGATATGGGTAGAATATATAATATGCTCATAAAGAAAAACAAATACATAACAAAGAAAAAAATAAGATTTCCCCTGAAAACAAAATGCCACAAAGGAATAGTAATGATTGTACACTACATGGCTCAATTGAGAATGGCATTTATTTCTTTATTTTTCAAGATTTTAATTAATTTATTTATTTGAAAGTCATTATAGAGAGAGAAGGAGATATATTTATATAAAGAGAGAGACTGTCCATCTGCCCCAGGTGGCTCAAGGGCCAGCACTGGGCCAGGCTGAAGCCAGGAGCTAGAAGCTTTATCCAATCTCCCTTGTGGGTGGCAGGAGCACAGCTGGGCCATCTTTCACAGCTTTCCCCAGGCCATTAGCAGGGTACAGCTGGGGCATGAACTTGCACCATGTGGGATGCTGGTGTCACAGGCAGTGGCTATACCTGTTACCTCCAGTGCCACCCCCAAGATGGCATTTAGTTAGCTATAATAGCAAAACACTGGATTTTGAGCTATTCAATATAATATTACAGAATTGGGATAGGGTAGTCTGTGTGTATGTGGGTGAGAGGCAAGGAGATTGAGAAGAGTTGAATTGTCAATATTCTAAAGTGGACAGTCAGTAAAAAAATGTCTCAAGTTTAAAAAAAGCAATATGAAAAACCTTTAAAAAGTCCATTACATGGAAAAACTATGTGAAGAATTCAGATTTTTTTGCATAAAAATACTTATCTTTTAATTCCAGTTCTCCATGAACTTGTCAAAGCATTCTTATATAAATATGCTATTTAGATACATGGAGGTAAAGAAAACAATCAGATGAATGGAAAGTGATAGCCTCTGGGCAGAAATAATTGACAGGAAATGGGGGGGTCTGTTTTGTTTTTGCAGTAGGTCTTGTATCTCCTTCAGTTTATTTAAACTATGAGCATGTATCACTCTAATAAATATCTAAATAACTTAAAAATTATTTGATATGCAGAGACAGGCCAGTGGATGGAAGATCTCTTTCTACTTGTCTCTTCTTCTCCCCTTCTCTATCACTCTGCTTTTCAAATAAATAAGTAAATAAATCTTAAAAACCAAAAGAAAAACACCAGAGGCATTTCAGTGGTGGCTGCATTACTGGAATGCTGCCAGGGTTCTGGACTGTGGGAGGGGTCACTAAGAAAGGGGCACCCCTAACCATGAAGGACGCATTTTACTCTAACCTGGGTCAGGGAACTCCTGGCGTTGTCCACTCCAAGTGCCCAACACTGAGTTCACAGAACACCCAGGTTTCACTGAGGGTTTCGACAGAATGAAAGTGCCTTGGAGACTATTTCCAATGCCAAAGAAAACATTTCTAAAAGATTCTATCTAGGTTTAAAAATGGACAAGGGGCTAGTTATTGGGCAAAACAAGAGAAAATGCAGACACTGGGGCAGGGACTTGGTGCAGCTAGGCTCTTCTCTGCTCTTACCTGTGGGGGCCTGCATGGCTGAGCTGGGGATGGTGGCAGCATCTTGGGGTACAGTGCTGGTATCCGGTTCAGGTGTGCTGGTTGTTGGTGAGCTGGGTGGTGGGTTCAGCAAAGTCCGAGGTTTCCTCTGTCAAAACGGATGGGTAAAAGTTTGCTACCCATGATAGGTAACTTGTCTTCTCATTCCTTTATTCCTAGCAATTAATTTACCCATGAAACAAAATTATTTTTACCTATGAAACAAAAGTAAAACTGTGCTTTACTTCTGTTTTCCACATAGCATCTGACCCAAAGCTGTATGTATAGTAGATGCCTAGAAACAATTTCTGAATCTATGCACAAAATTTTGGTCTTTTTTGGAGTCAGAGTTAAAGGCACTATCTTTTATACTTGATTCTATATTGTCATATGAAGTTCTATATTGTTTATTCGTTGGCAGAAAAAATCTAAAAGGGGGTAAAATGCCATGGCTTAAATTTCTTTGACATTACTTTGTTTATTCTCTCTCTGCTTTACTTTGTCTCCTAACTTTACAAACTACTTTCCTCGGCCTTCCTCCTCTTGGAGCTTATTACCAGTCATTCTTTCCTTTAAATTTCCTACTCTAGTCATCTTTAACTGAGTTACTTCTCTAAAAACCACATTTTTACTAGAAAGATATCACGTATGCCTGAAATACCCTTTCTTCTTTCATTTATCTTAAACATGTTGTTTATCTGGGAAGATTTCCTAGTTTTTCTCTAACCACTCTATTTTATGCTTCTTCTTTACTCACTGCACTGGTCAATGTGTCATCATTATATGTTTACATACTGGTGTTTCCTATTAGCCTGGATGTCCTTGAGGGTCTGATTCCAAGCACCATTCCTAGCAAGCTATTTGCTATATAATGAGTATTAATGAAGTATTAATATAATGAGTATTAATGAAGAGCACAGTACAGATCACCAGTAATGGGGCAAGCAATATAGATCATTTGAAAGAAATCTAAGTATCTTCTCTGTGCTATCCAGGGCAATCACTGGAGGAGAAAGATCTCAGAGGGTTCTTTCCAAGAGATAGTTTTCTAAAAGCCTTTCTGAATGCAAAGAAAATAGAACCATCACTGAGTTCCAGAAATCCCTTTTTACTAATGTCTCACTGTTGGCAGCTGGATACGCCTATCTGCCTTCTGGGAGCATACTATCTAAACAGACTGCACTGAGGACAGGGGCAAACATTAGATGGTCTTGTCTGTGAAAGTAATCACGCAAGCACTCATAAAGCATTAAAAACACACAATGGACATGGATAACTGCTCATACTTTCTGACAGTGCCAAAAATGAAAAATCCAAGTAAGTAGTGAGTCAGGGAAGAAAGGAAATGCCAGTTCAACTTTAATGAGTTGGTGGTAGGAATTTGTGAGGTTCCCAAGGAAATAAACCTGTGAGTTAGGTGCCAGAACTGTGGAAGAAAGCAGAAAGATGGCGGACACTACTATTTCAAATAGGTACGCTGATACGTATAGTCTAATGATTCATATATTATTTCACTTCCATTTTACAGGTGAGAAAAGGAGGACTCAGAGCCTCACTCAAAGAAGTGTTCCCAAAGTCACACGGGTGGTGGCAAGTGGCGATGAGACCTAAGTGTGTCTGGCTGTAAAGCCTGTGCTCTAGCCACAGAGGGACCGAAGGCCTGCAGGTAAACTGGAAGGCCTCTGTGTAACTGAAGGAGTAAGAAAAAGAAAATGCCTGAGACAAATGCTAAGGACATAAAGTACAGGATAGGATGAGAATGACTGCTTTCAAGAAGGTTGGAAAGAGAACTTTGGTGACTATGTTCAAGACCTCCTGAGGAAGCACAGCAGAGGTAATCATTATATCTCAGGTCTTGGGTTTTGTAAGATCTTCAAAGCCATTTAATCCATCCATCCACCCACCCATCCATCCACCCACCCATTCACCCATCCATCCATCCATCCATCCACCCTTTCATCTAACACTTGTACTTCCCTTTCCCTGAAAACATGCCTCCTATAGAGTCATCTAGTCCCTGATGAGGTACCTCTAGTGACAGCCATTACTACTTTCATTCTGGGATAGCTTTAACTATTCCTTTTAGGTTGACAAAAAGTCTGTATGCCTGGCCTTTTGCCCATGAGATCTGATTCTGTCTTAGGGGCCTCTCAAGCCAAGTTTTCCCTCTCTTCTGACTATCCTTAAAATGTTTCCACATCATCAAAAGCATGGCTTCTCAGACCTTGGCATCCTTAAGGCCTTCAACCTTTCCTTCACAGCATGATATTGATAACAAAGTAATGGAGACAAAAATGAATCAGGATCTGGGTTAGGAGTTAGTGATCACAGATCTGGAGTAGTATGTGTTACACAGGAAGATTAGGAGGTGATATTGAAAATTCAGAACCAATAAATGAGATAATTGAGACTGATATCATCACCAAACTTATCCATTCACCCATCTATCATCCCTCCTTTTTCCCTCCCTCCCATTCATCTTGCATATACTGAACATCTCTCAAGCGACTGAAATACAAGGCAGTGAAGGACAAAAAGAGAAGATACGTTCTTGATATTAAAGAACTTACTATATTCTATTCTATAAGGACTGAAGTCAGTTAGAGCTAATAAGCAAACAAATCAACCAACCAATCAACCCCATGGATATTCCACTTATCAGACTGGAATGGAGCGCCGAGGGAGAACTGGATATCATTTGCACACTGGCACTCAGGTGTTGTAACTCAAGAAGGCGATTTTGGGAGATTCCTTGATGGTTAGAAAGTAATGGAGGAGGTGATACTAACAGGAGTCTTAGGGAAGCTACTGAGAAGCCGCCTTTTCACATCAATGCTTTCCCTTAGGAAGATACCCATGAACAACTGGCTGTTACTAAGAGGTAGTACTTTCCACAACAGTACTCAGTGGACCCTCAACAGTCTTTTCCAACACTGAAGATAAGTATTGTGTCCCTCAGGAAACGCAGAGAAGGAGTATATGGTAGGACACCAGAGACCTTGGAAAAGAGCATCTGAGGACCACTCACTGCAGCCTTTGGCACTTACTAGCTATGTGACCTCAGGGAGATAATTCCATATCTCTAGGTCTCAATTTATTTAACTGTAAAATAATGTTAACAGTGCTTATCTCGAGTTTTGTGAAGATCACGTGATATGCATACAATGGTATCTAATGCACAGTCTGACACTTAGTAGGTATTCAATAATTTCTTTTTAAAAAAGAGATAGGAATAGCTGAAGACATACATTATAGTTAGTTTGCTCTTTCTCTTCACGTGCTGGGCACCTACTCTGAGATGATCAAGAAGGAGCAGGGCCTTCCATCTATGGAATACATCAGAGCAGAATTCTTTTGATGTGGGCAGCTTTCAAAGTTAAAATTTGTTTCCTATTCTCATCATGATAGGTTTAACATTACCAGCTCCTACGTAAGTAGCTACATACGGATGATTATCTTTGAGACTACTGTTAAAAGCATACACAAGGTAGAGAATAGGGCTACACATGCCCCTTTCCAAGATGGATGGATATGGATAAATTACCCACTTCTAATCCCTTATCCCTTCCTGGGAGACCCACATTTTTACCTACCTTACTGCCAGGTTTGGGACCTCTCTTCTTTGGGAATTTCAAAGGTTCAGCTGACTTGGATGGGGTAGAGATGGGATGGGGAATTAGGGCCTTGGGTGTCCGGCCCCGCTTCTTTCCTGGTTTACGCCCCCTCTGCCCTGCTTGATGGTCCAAGACAGTTTTGGTGCTGCTGCGGATGCTGGACTTCTCAGTGTTCACATCAGACGCAGGGTAGGGATTCTTTGGAATCACAACTGAAAGAAAAAGACTCATTCTATCACCCCTACTTCCCCCTGAATTCCCAGCCCTGTCAGAGGTTAAAAAAAAAAAAAAAAAAAAAAAAAGACTTGCTACTCTGCTCAGGTAGTTTTGTCCCAAGAAGCTAGTTTCCTGGCATTTGACCTAAGTGTTCAGAAAATTTAAGATGAAAAGTAAATTTACATTGGCTAGAATTAGACATTTAAAATTATTTCTGTAAGATGCAAACAAAATGCTGACATTTTTTCCCTAAGGTATCTTAGAGAAGTCCTGAGACCTGAAAGTTGAAGCATGCAACATAACCATTGGTTCAGAGTTGGAATGGTTCCTAGGAGCCTACAAATCCTCTCCTGCTAAGAATGATGTCTGAGGCTCAGAAAAGGATATGATACCTTCTCTGGGTTAAATAGTGAGTTGGAATAGGAGTTCTCTTTTGAAACAGGTCCCTGACAACCAAGCCAGGGATTTTCTACATCAATCTACTTAAAGTTTTAGCATGAGGGGCAGTGAAACACACACAGATACAAGTACTTCTCCTTACCTTAAAAACTTTTGTTCCCTGTTACCTTTAAGACAAAGAATAAATTCTTTATTCTGATAGCCAAGGACTGTGTGATCCTGCCCCTGCCTTGCTTTCCAGTTGTTTCTGTGTTATTTCCTACCACCTAACCTCACGTTCTAGCGACCGTATGTTGAGTTCTCTATTATTCTTGGCCAGACATATATCAAAAATCAATTTTCAACACTTAATCTGGGGCCACCTCCACTTAATGATGGCTTCTCTGACCATGCCCAGACTAATCTAATGCCTTCCCCTCACCTCAAAAGCATTCTGTAGATACCTATGTTAGATCTCTATGTCAGAGTACTTCTCAATTTTCTTCTAATAATTTATCTTCTCCTTAAATTTAGAATTTTTCAAGGTAAGAGACATCTAATTCACTCTATAAGTAGTTCTTGAGCATTTACTACACGTGTTTCACTATTGTAAATTCTGGGGATAGAACAGTGAACAAAACAGACATGATTTATAGTCTAATGGAACTTACCTCCTAGTGGCAGTGGCAGAAAATAAACACATACACAATATAATGTTAGGTGATGTAAGCTACTCTGATCAAAACCAATGCAGGGTAAGGAGACAGAATTGTAAGAGAAGTCCTCTTTGAAGAGGTGACATTTATACAGAGCTCCCAAATGAAGTAAAGGCAGAAGTCTTATGAAAATCTAAGGGAAGAGTCTTCCATGCAGAGGTTAAATAAGTACAGATTCTGAGACAGGAATGTTAGTATGTTTGAAGATCAGGAAGATCAGTATAGTTGGAACTGAGTAAGCAAAGGGCAGAGAGGAAGAAAATTAGGTTAGAGAGGAAGTAGTAATGATTGTGTTGGACTTTATATATAGGCTGTGAAAATGAACTGAACTTATTCTGAGTATAAAGGAAGTCTCTGGAGGTTTGTGAGAAGGAGAATGACAAGATGTACTTAAAAGGATCCCTCTGAGTGCTCTGTGAGGAAGGCAAGAACAGACCAGTTAATAATTAAGGAGACCAGTTAATAAATTAAGTCAGTGGGCAGGCAGAACATGAAGATTTTTATGCTTCCAGGTAGGATGAGATAGACTGTGCTGGTACAATGTTGCCGATGCAACAACTGGAAAAAGCCAGATAACTTATTTTAAACAACAGTACAGAACTCTTATAATGACTAGATGTTTTCTTCCCTGAGTGCATTTGCCAATGAACTAGGAACAGACTTGGCCCATAAAGAGGTGTTCTCCTGGGGAAAGTGAAATCAGAGGCTGCTGTGATATATAGGAACCTTGACGAGGGCCAAGCCCATAAGGGACATTTGCTGAATTTTGGGCCTGCCCATTAGAGCCACAAGGCTGGGCTTGGAGCTCTAATATGCAGAATAAAATCTCCCACAGTCCGGTGGTTTTTAGGAGACAAGGGCATACTAGGATACGGTTTATCTCAAACACATGATCTTCTCTTCCAGATATATGCCATATTTTGAAACTATAAAGGGTGAGAGATGAATGAACTAAACCCAAAATCTTTAAAGGGCAGGAAAATTTCCTGAATGTCTCAGGGGTGAGGAGACAGAGTTCTGTTAAGTTCTCAGTCAAGACCCCAAGAGGGCCCAAGTCTAAGAAACAGGGGTAAACTATGGGAAGAATCCAGACCAGGTCTAGCTCAATCCATGATTAGATGGAGGTGATCAGGCCCTTATCCTATTAGACCACCAGAAAGATAAAAGACATCAGCTAAAGCTTCAACAGCTGCTTTATACAAAATGTTCAGCATACCATATAAAATGGGACAAAACAATGTGATCAGTAATCAAGAGAAAAATACAGGCAATAGTTGGAGACCCATATATTAACCAAATAATGGAATAAACATACAGATTTTAAAATAAATAAAATTAATTTGTGAAAGAAAATAGAAGAAGTGGTCAACAAAATGAAAGAAAATACCATCAGAAAATTCAAATCTATGTAAGAAATTACATGGACATCTAAGAACTAAAAATTACAATATCAGAAATAAGGACCCATTGGATGAGATAAGGGCAGACAAAACCCAGCAGAAGAAATGATTAAGGCACTTGCAAAAAAGTCAATAGGAAACATCCAGCATGAAGCATAATAAGAAATTATGGAAAAACAGATTAGATGTTAGAGACATGTGGCCATAGTCAATAGATCCAAAATACAATAGCTGCAATCTCAGAGGGAGAAGACAAAGAGAATGAGGAAAAAGGCATTAATAAAACTCTCTCAAATTTAATAAACAGCAACTATATAGTTAAGGAACTCAGCAATCAACAAGCAGTAAAAAATACAAAGAAAATGATACTATGGCATCATTGTCACACTGTTGAAAATAAATAGAAAAAATATAAATGAAATGAAAGAGATGAAAGACAAAGTTAAATTTTTAAAAGCAGTCAGAGAAAAAATAGTGCTATCCTTACGTGAGTAACAATAAGACTGATGGTTGACTTCTGCATAAAACTATATAAGCCAGAAATAACAGAACAACTTCCTAAAAGCTAAAAGAAATAAACTGCCAATTGAGTTCTACACCAGTGGGGAAAAAAGATCCTTCAGAAATGAAGGTGAAATGACACTTTCAGGCAAATCAAAGCTTGAGAGACTTTGTCACCAGCAGACCTGTTTCCAGCAGGAAAAAAAGAGGAAATTCCTCAGTCCAAAGTAGGCAATCCCAGATGGAAGCACGGAACTGCAAGAAGGAAAGAAGAGCACAAGAAAGGATAAATATGTGAGTAGGTACAAAATAACATTACTTAAAACATCAGTAAAATGTTAAGAATGACTTGCAGGGCCTGCACATCATTAAATATGCAGAGGATGGAAGCAGGGTGTACGTGGAGCCAAACTTTGGCAAGAATTTGGCATTATTTGGGGAAAAGTTAGAATACTTATTTAAGGTAGGTTTAGGATGTTATTTTCATAGAGTAGTTAATTACCAAATTATATAGGAATGTATTACTAGAAAGCTAAGATGAGAGAACTAGAATGATAACCTATTCATGAGTGGGTTAAGTGGCCTACTGGTTAAGATGCCTGCATTTCGTGTCATAATGCCTGGGTTTGGTACCCAGTTCTGGCTCTGAACTCCAGCTTGTACAAATGCAGATCCTGGGAGGCAGCAGTTATGGATGAAGTGGTTAGGTTTCTGAGAGCCATGTGGGAGAACTGGATTGAGCTCCCAGCTCCCACTGTTAGCTTGGCTCAGTCTCAGTTGTGGCAGGCATTTGAGAAGTGAACCAGCAGATGGCAGCTTGCTCTGCTTTGTCTCTAAAATAAATAAAAAAGTAAAAGCAAATGGAAAGCATATTTGATTAATACAAAAAAAGACAAGAAAGGAGAAATAGAGAAAAAAGGAAGAGCTCAAACAGAAAACAAAGCAAAATGCAAAAGAACAGCCTTAAATCCAAATAATTAATTTTCAAATTTTTATTTTTTTAAAATACTTATTTTTTAAAGATTTATTTATTCATTCAAAAGGCAGAATTAGAGAGAGAGAGAGAGAGAGAGAGAGAGAGGGAGGGAGAAACAAGAACTAAGAGTGGGAGAGACATCTTCAGTCTGCTGGTTTACTTCTCAAATGGCCACAACAGCCGAGCCTGGGCCAGGCTGAGGCCAGAAGCCTAGAATTCCAACTGGCTCTCCCACATGGGTGGCAGGGACCCAAGTTTGGGGCATCTTCTGTGCTTTCCCAGGTGCACTAGCAGGGAGCTGGGTCAGAAGTGGAGCAGCTGGGATTTGAACACACGGGATGCCGGCAGTGGCTTAACCCGCTGCACCACAGTGCTGGCCCTGATAATTATATTAAATATGAACAGATTAAGTAAACAATTAGTATGAACAAATGAACAAACTAGACTAAAAAATTCCATTCATATTTGTTTAGAAGAGATCACCAAAAGGACACTTGAAATAGAGATACAGAAGATAAAAATGAACAGATAGAAAAACAAGCTTTTCAAATAGTAATGAAAAGAAAACTCATGTGGCTATATTAACATTGAAGAAGCCTTTAACGTAGGCAGTATTTACCTAGACTATCTGGGACATTTTATTAAGATAAAATTAGCAATTCTAAAGGAAGATATAATGACTTTAAATTTTATGTACTTAATAACACAGAAGTTTGCAAAAGTTTAAAGAAACAAAAGGAGAAACAGACACATCTACCATTATGAGTTGGTAATTTTAACATATGCCTCTCAAGAATTTATGGATCAAGAAGATGAAAACAGTCAAGAGGTATAAGATCTAAATAACACAATTAACAAACTACTAACATAAATAACCAATTAATGACCTAACCTAAAGAACACATAAAGATTATACTCAATAAATGTAAAATGCACATTCCTTACAAATGTTTATGTAATATGCTGAGTGAGAAAGCATTTTTTTTTTTTATTTGACAGGTAGAGTTATAGACAGTGAGAGAGAGACAGAAAGAAAGGTCTTCCTTCTGTTGGTTCACTCCCCTAATGGCCACCGGCGCTGCCCCGATCCAAAGCCAGGAGCTGGGTGCTTCCTCCCGGTCTTCCATGTGGGTGCAGGGACCCAAGCACTTGGGCCATCCTCTGCTGCCCTCCCAGGCCACAGCAGAGAGCTGGACTGGAAGAGGAGCAACCAGGACAGAACCCGGTACCCCAACTGGGACTAGAACCCGCAGGCGGAGGATTAGCCTAGCGAGCCACGGTGCCGGCCCGAGAAAGCAGTTTTTAAAAAATTTTAGGGGCTTAACGCCCTGGCCTGAAGCGCCAGCATTCCATATGGGCACCGGTTCTGGTCCTGGCTGCTCCACTTCAGATACAGCTTTCTGCTAAGGCCTGGGAAAGCAGTAGAAGATGGCCCAAGTCCTTGGGTCCCTGCATCCATGTGGGAGACCTAGAGGAAGCTCCTGGCTCCTGGCTTCGGATCGGCGCAGTTGTGGCCATTGCAGCCAATTGGGGAGTGAACCATTGGATGGAAGACCTCTCTTTCTCTCTGCCTCTCCTCTCTATATGTAACTCTGACTCTCAAGTAAAAAATAAACAAATCTTTAAAAAAATTTTAAAAATCCAAGAATTGAAATAATCCAGAATATATGCTTTAACCACAGTGAAATTTATATGTAAGTCAATAATAAAGTTAATTGGAAAGCCCTCAGATGCTAGTAAATTAAATTATGTATACTAAAAATAGCTCACATATCAAAGAAATCAAAATAGAAACAAGAAAATACTGGAACTTAAATTCATGAAAATACAATATATCAACATTTCTGAGATGTAACTTCAGCAGTGCTCAGAGAGAAAGTCACAGCTCTAAATGCTTAGAAAAGAAAAAGGTTAACTATCAATTATCTAAAGCTTCTATTGTAAAAAATCTAAGAAATGAATAGCAAACTAAGTTCAAAGAAAGCAGGGGAAAATGAAAGGGAGCGGCTAAGGCAATGAAAAAAGCAGACATACAAGAGAGAAGATGAACACAGCCAAAGACTAGTGCTTTGAAAAGATACCCTTTTAACAATCCTGATGCAGAAAAAGAAAAACACAATCTACAGGTATACAAAGCCACCGAGTCTACATGAGATCTCCTAAGGTGTGAGTATAGTCAGGAAAGGAATGTATAGTTCTGAAAGGAGAAAAATACCAAGATTCCTCATATACTCCAGTGTCTAGAATTTGGAGAATAGAATGCTTAGCCAAATCCTGAAAGACTACCTTGGGGAGCACTGCACTGTAATAACTAACACATCTGAAGATGTATATGCTCTTGGATTCAACAATTCCAATCTGGGCTACAAGCTCTAGAGAAATTATTATTTTTAAATATTTATTTATTTATTTGAAAGAGTTACACAGGCAGAGGCAGAGGCAGAGGCAGAGGTAGGTAGAGAGGTCTTCCATCTGATGGTTCACTCTCCAACTGGCTCCAAAGGCCAGAGCTGTGCCGATCCGAAGCCAGGGGCCAAGAGATTCTTCCAGGTCTCCCACATGTGTGCAAGGGCCCAAGGTCTTGGGCCGTCTCCTACTGGCTTCACAGGCCATTGCAGAGAGCTGGATCGGAAGTGGAGTAGCCAGGTCTCGAACCGGTGCCCGCTGCGCCACAGTGGCAGTCCCATAGAGAAATTCTTATATGTAGACACAAGAAAATGTGTCAAAGAATGCTCATAGACACATTATTTTTAAAAACTGAAAATCTGAAATGACCCAAATGTACACTATTGATAAGATGATTTTAAACATGTTATACAGTTAGTAATTTTCAGTGTTTGGAGATGCCTGCAGTCCTCAAAATCCCTTTACCCCATATAGGTGGAACTATATTCATGATACTGAACGTTATTTGCCCTTTTCACACTCATTCTTTCACAGTTCTCAAGAGGCTACACATGGGATTTTATCACTTTGACAAGTATTAGAATGTGTTCCATGTTTTTTAAAACCAAGACACACTAATTCATTTTATTTTACAGAAAAGTTTCTACATATAATTATATATATATATATATATATATATATATATATATATATATAGGGGCCAGTGCTGTGATGCAGCGGGTTAACACCCTGGCCTGAAGCACCAGCATCCCATATGGGCACCAGTTCAAGACCCAGTTGCTCCAATTCCAATCCAGCTCTCTGCTATGGCCTGGGAAAACAGTGGAAGATGGCCCAAGTCCTTGGGCCCCCACACCCACGTGGGAGAACTGGAAGAAGCTCCTGGCTTCAGATCGGCACAGCTCTGGCTGGAGTGGCCATCTTGGGAGTGAAACATCGGACGGAAGACCTCTCTCTCTGCCTCTCCTCTCTCTGTGTAACTCTTTCAAATAAATAAATAAATCTTAAAAAAAAAAACCTTGTGGAAAATGTATATTTAAAAAATAATTATATATATACACATTTAATATATATACATTGATGAGTTTAGATATATGCATACATCTACAATTTCACAAATTAACAAACATTACCTTCAAAACTTTCCTTGTGAGGCCAGCATTGTGGTGTGGTGGGTTAAGCCACTGCCTGCGACACCAGCATCATGTACCAGCACCGGTTCAAGTTCCAGCTGCTCCACTTCCAATACAGCTCCCTGGTAATGTGTCTGGGAAAGCAGTGGAAGATGGCCCCATACATGGGCCCCTGCCACTCACGTTGGAGACTTAGATGGAGTTTCAGGATCCTGGTTTCAGGCTTGACCCAACCGTGGCCATTTGGGAAGTGAGCCAGTCCATAGAAGATCTCTCCCTCTCCCTCTCTAACACTGCCCTTCAAAAACAAAGATAGTATCCCATGCCTCATTACATATTGCTAACTACAGGCATTATGCTGTACAAATCTGTAGGATGTATTTATCTTCCATGAATAAGTAAAATTTTATACCCATTGAACAAGAACTTCTGATGTCCTCCTCCTCCCAATCCCTGGGAATCCCCATTTTGGTCTCTGCTTCCATGTGCATCATGATTTTAGATAACTCATATAGGCAGAATCATGCAGTATTTGTCTATCAGTGCCTGGCTTCTTTAATTTAGCATTATGTTCTTTAGGTTCATCCATGTTGGTAAAAATGGTAGGATCTCATCTTTTAAGGTCTGAATATTCCTGTTTTAAAAGGTTCTAAGTTTTAATTTCTAATATGGTGATATGAAGATATTAACTCATATGAAGAAAAGCTTTTTGATGTCTTTAAAGATGTAAAAGCCTTTTGAGATTAGAAGGTTTGAGAAGGACTGATTTGTAATTACATCACTGCCTTGCTCTTTTCTCTTTTCCAAACACCTGCCTATAAATAACCCCAACTCTCATTAAACTAAACACTCTATCTAGTCTACATCTAAGCCTGAGAAACTGCACAAGCCAAATGATCTCACTTTAAACTAGTATGAATCCCAAGACTTCCATGTTTCAAGTAATAGACCATGGAATTTAAGGAAATTCCCTAATCTTAGGGAGGTGATTCACTAATTTGTGCCATCACATGATAAGATGCTGAGTTTTTAGTTGTACCCAGTGTATGTTTGTAGAATAAAAAAGCAGCTATAAGAAAAGCATAGGACAGGGCATTACTTGGCGCTTTTTTTTTTTTTTTTACAGGCAGAGTGGACAGTGAGAGAGAGAGACAGAGAGAAAGGTCTTCCTTTTGCCGTTGGTTCACCCTCCAATGGCCGCCGCGGCCGGCGAGCTGCGGCCGGCGCACCACGCTCGTCCGATGGCAGGAGCCAGGAGCCAGGTGCTTTTCCTGGTCTCCCCATGGGGTGCAGGGCCCAAGCACCTGGGCCATCCTCCACTGCACTCCCGGGCCACAGCAGAGGGCTGGCCTGGAAGAGGGGCAACCGGGACAGAATCCGGCGCCCCGACCGGGACTAGAACCTGGTGTGCTGGCGCCGCAAGGCAGAGGATTAGCCTGTTGAGCCACGGCGCCGGCCGGCGCTTTTTTTTTTTTTAAGATTTATTTATTTATTTACTTGAAGGGAGGGAAGGAAGGAGGGAAGGAGGGAGGGAGAGAGACAGAGAGAGAAATGAATGAATATCTCTTTCATTTACTGGTTCACTGGCCAAGCTGAACCCAGGAGCCAGGAATTCCACCTTGGTATCCTACATGGGTGGCAAGGGTGCAAATACTTTGGGCATCCTCCATTCCCTTCCCAGGCACATTAGGAAGAAACTGGATTGGAAGTAGAGCAGACAGGTGGGACTCAAACTGGCACTCTAATATGGGCTACAGTCATCACAAGCAGCAGCTTAATCAAATGCACAGCATCTACCCCTTGGACCTTCTAATGCCAAAAAACCCAAGTTTTGTTCTCTCATTCCCTTTAGGCTAAAGGTAAAACTTCAGCGCAGCTGATGTCAATGCCAAAAAAAAAGTTTTGTTCTCTATTTCTCTTGAAGCCTAACTATAAAAGTTATGCCAACTCATAAAGAGGATGTCCTCTCTGAAAAATCTGGACAGATGATCCCATAGGACAGTTAGGAACAATTCAGTTATGCAGGTCATGTGTAACTAACATGAAGCTTAGGCTTCATGCTAATTTAAAAGCTTTTAGATAAATGGATTTTCTTAAGCTACCTTGAGGGACTCCATGATGTGAAAGCTCTTCCTATCAGGAATCCCCGCCCCATTGTGCCACGTTTTAATTATCCTAGTTAAAAAAACAAATGGAGTAGCAACAGGGAACCAGTGATTTAATTCCAGCTCTGTCCCATATGGTATAACCTTGAGTGTGTCATTTAACCACATCTTTTCTTACTTTTTCAAATATAAACAATTAAGTTATTTAATGACTGGCCTACATCAGGGATAGATGAAGGATAACAACATTGTTCACCACATTTTGATACTACTGAAGTTGATAGAATTAGATGCTTAACAATTCCTGGAAAAGCTGAAGGCTAGCATTTATCATTTCTTTGCTGAATGAGGAAAGTGAGCCTTAAGAATTCAAAATGGCAGAGTTAATACAGGATTCTGTCTTTAGGGTTTCTGCTGCATGTTGTGTCATGTAGCCTAGGAAGAGGGAAGTGATCATTCTGGATTGGCAATAGCCCAGGAAGGGACAATTTATGTCATTAAATCTGTGTACTCATGAATTTGACATTAATTGAACATTCAGTAAATTATTAAAAGTTTCCTACATATATAAGGTGATAAAAACTAAATATGGTTCTTGCTCTAGAGGAGCACAACCTGAGAAGGTTGCGAGTAGATCTTTGAACAATTAATCATAATTCACTGGCTATGGAAGGTACAAAGTAAGCCTGGAATACGCTGATCAGAAGAATGAGATAATCAGAGAATAATGGGATCATGTCAAAAGCACACAGAGGTCAACTCCAAGGGGCTTCCATTTGGCCAAATTTGGGACAATTTGAGCACAAAAGTAATTATGACAAATATCAAACTATAACTCATTGAATAAAATAATAATCCATGATTCCATACTGATATAACTAGATGAACAAATAAATAGGGGAAAAGGGAAAATTCTTGCCTATAGTGGAATCCCAACTAATAATCATGTAAGGAATGAGATAATCAGGAAATAATTGGCAGTAATTGAATCAGGCAAGACTTATAAACGGATAAAACTACGAGGTTAAAGTTTGATAAAAACAGGACACTTATAGTCTCAAAGTATTTATGCATGACAGAAATTAATTAAAAATGAAAAAATAGTAACTATAGTGAAAACTTAGAATACACAGCCTGAATCAATTAAAGTTGCTACTGCAGAACTGGACAAGTAGATATCATGTACCTCCAAGTATGCGACTTTGAGAACATCATAACTGAATCAGAATGTAATCCTGATTAAGAATTAACCTATAATATAACTTGACAAATATTTATAAAAATACATTAAGGGGGCTGGTGCTATGGTGTAGCAGGTAAAGCTGCTGACTGCAGTGCGGGCATCCTATATGGGCGCCATTTTGAGTCCTGGCTGCTCCACTTCTGATCCAGCTCTCTGCTGTGGCCTGGGAAAGCAGTAGAAGATGGCCCAAGTCCTTGGGTCCCTGAACCCACGTGGGATACCCAGAGAAGCTCCTGGCTCCTGGCTTTGGATTGGCCCAGCTCTGGCCATTGCAGCCATATGGGGAGTGAACCAGTGGATGGAAGACCTCTCACTCTCTCTGGTGTCTGCCTCTCTGTAACTCTGCCTTTCAAATAAATGGATAAATATTTTAAAAAATACATTAGTGCAAGTAAGAAAGAAGAATGGCTCCAGATTAAAGGAGACTAAAAATATTACAAAGAAATTTGATTACATTATGCCCTAATTTACTTTAGCTACCTAAGAATGTAGGTGGCTAAATAGATGAGTCTGGAGTTCCATAGAAAAGTTAAAAATACAAGTATAATTTTGGTGGTCACTAGCATACAGATAGTATATAAAGACATAAAATCACTTAGGGAGAGGGAGTATGTATAGAAGAGGAGAAGGCACCTAGGACCATGCCCTGGAGCGCTGCAACAACTAAAGGCTAAGAAATCAACAACTCCAGCCAAAGGATGCAGAGAAGGCCTAGTTCCTGACACAGGAATTTAGTAACCGGAGAGCACAATGTGACAGGATCCAAGAGACAGTAGTGTTCAAGAAAGGAGTGATCAATTATGCTGAAAAGTGACTGTAAGGTTGAGCAAGATGAGGGCAGAGGGAAGTTAATGTGTTCATGGTAAGAGCAGCTTCATTGGAACAGAAGGGCTGAAGAAAAATTGGAGAAAGATGGAAACAGAAATAGTGACTGCAGGACAATTTCTTTAAAAAAAGAAAAAAACACAACACAGCAAGCCTTACTATGTGTAGTTGACAGAATGGCTGTCCAAAGACACCTACATCCTAATCTATGGTAGTAAATATATTACTTTAGATGGTAAGAGAGATTTTGCAGATGTAATTATGGTTAAAGCTTAAAATAAGGGGATTATCATAGACTGTTTAATTGAGCCCTATCTAACCACATGAATCCTTAGAGAGTACTCTCTAGCTTGAGATCAGAGAAATGAGAGGAAGGGGGGCTTAGAGAGATTTGAAGTGTGAGAAGAACTCAACTCACTGCCTCTGACTTTGAAGATGAAGGGCGATGCAAGCCAGGGCATGTGAGCAGCTAAGTGTGAAGCTGAGTACGACTGCTGCTAATAGTCAGAAAGGAAATGGAGACCCTCCCTCCCGTAACTGCATGGAACTGAACACTCCCAGCAATCTGAATAAGCCTGAAAGCATAACTTCCCCACGAGCCTCCACTTAAGAGGTCAGGCAAGCTGATGCCTGCTGGCCCAGACTTGAATTTAAACCCTAAATCCACTACATGCTATTTGTATGACTACGGTCACAAACTCTCTGGGAATTTTCTAAAAACTGAGTTTGATTACAATATTATAAGGAATAGAGATAATGTAAAGTACCACTCACAGTACCTATCACTGCTGGTGCTCAGTACATAGTTAATTACTATAATTATTTTCCTACTCAGCCCCTTCTTTCCTTCATTTTTTTACTATGATAAAATACATATACATAAAATTTACCATCTTGGCTATCTTAAGCATAAAATTTAGTGTTATTAAATATTTATGTCGTGTAACTATCACAAATAATCCATTTTCCTTTTTCATCTTGAAAAACTGAAACTACCAACTAAACAATAATTCCCTATTCCCTCCTCCTTCCAGCCCATGGCAAACATCATTATACTTTTTTTTTTTTTTTTGGACAGGCAGAGTGGACAGTGAGAGAGAGAGACAGAGAGAAAGGTCTTCCTTTGCCGTTGGTTCACCCTCCAATGGCCGCCGTAGCCGGCGCGCTGCGACCAGTGCACCGCGCTGATCCAATGGCAGGAGCCAGGTGCTTCTCCTGGTCTCCCATGGGGTGCAGGGCCCAAGAACTTGGGCCATCCTCCACTGCACTCCTGGGCACTGCACTCCTGGGCCACAGCAGAGGGCTGGCCTGGAAGAGGGGCAACCGGGACAGAATCCGGTGCCCCGACCGGGACTAGAACCCGGTGTGCCGGCGCCGCAAGGCGGAGGGTTAGCCTGTTGAGCCACGGCGCCGGCACATCATTATACTTTCTGCCCCCGAGTTTTGGTTACTTTTATGTGGAATCATACAATATGTCTTATTTCACATAGCATGATCTCTTCATAGTATAGCATGGTTGAATAATATTCCATTTTGTTTAACCATTTATCTATTGATGGACACTTCAGCTGATTCCTCATTTTAGCTATTGTGCGTAATTTTACTATGAACATAAGTGTACAAATATCTTTTTGATATCCTTCTTCTAATTCTTTTGGGTATATAACAAAAGTGGAATTTCCAAATCAAATGGTAATTCTGTTTTTAATTTTTTGTGAAACTGTTTTGCTAGGTCAGTTTGTTCTTTTAAATGCTAGCAATACTCTTTGATGGTGCCAAAATCTTAGCAAACAATAAGCTGATTGACAGTTTATTAAACGATATGGGCATGATTCAAAAGTCAGATGCTGTGAAAAATTTGTGGGCAGGGGGACAGCACTGTGGCATAATGGGTTAAACCACTGCCTGTAGCTCCAGTCAGCTACTTCACTTCCAATTCACCTCCCTACTAATGTGCCTGGGAAAGCAGCAGGTGATGGCCCAAGTTCTTGAGCCCCTTCACCCACATGGGAGATCTGGAGGAAGCTCCTGGTTTCATCCTGGCCCAGCCCTGGCCGTGTGGACATTTGAGGAGTGAATCAGTGGATGGAAGATCACTCTCCCTCTCCCTCTGTCTCTGTAACTCTTTCAAATAAATCAAATAAATCTTTAAAAAAAAAGTTTGTGGGCTCTAGAATTAGTAAGATCTGGTTTCCATCATGGGCCTGGAGTCTGCAAGTGGTATGATCTTGTATAACTCACAAGAGTCCTAAGCCTACCATTTCAGCTGCAAAATGGAGATGATATCATGAATAATGTTGTCTGAGAAGTTGTAGGTCCTTGACCTTATTGTTTCCTTCTTCTCTCCTAACACTCAAATCAACTGGATAATGGTACAGGTGTTCTCATTGGTTTTCTCTTGAAGTTCTGGACTTTTGAAGAAATAAAGCCATTTTGTTTTTGTTTTTGTTTGTTTAAATGCCAGTACTCCTTTCTTCTCAAATTATTCAAAACAATTGGAAGGGAGGGAATCCTCCCAAATTCTTTCTACGAAGCCAATATCACCTTAATTTCTAAGCCCAGAAAAGACACAACAGAGAAAGAAAACTACAGATCTATCTCCCTGATGAACATAGATGCAAAAATACTCAACAAAATTCTGGCAAACCGAATCCAACTGCACATCAGAAAGATCATTCACCTGGACCAAGTGGGATTTATCCCTGGTATGCAGGGATGGTTCAATATTTGAAAGTCAATCAATGTAATACATCACATTAATAAATTGAGAAACAAAAATCATATGATTATCTCAATAGATGCAGAGAAAGCATTTGACAAAATACAACACCCTTTCATGATGAAAACCCTAAGCAAACTGGGGTTGGAAGGAACAATTAAGGCAGTCTATGATAAACCAATGGCCAGCATCATATTGAATGGGGAAAAGTTGGAGGCATTTCCATTGAAAACTGGCACCAGACAGGGATGCCCACTCTCACCATTGCTATTCAATATAGTCCTAGAAGTGTTAGCCAGGGCCATCAGGCAAGAAAAAGAAATTAAAAGGATACAAATGGGAAAGGAGGAAGTTAAACTATCCCTATTTGCAGATGACATGATACTATATATAGGGGACTCGATAAACTCCTATAAGAGACTATTGGAACTCATAGAAGAGTTTGGTAAAGTAGCAGGATACAAAGTCAACGCTCAGAAATCAACAGCCTTTGTATACACAGATAATGCCAGGGCCGAGGAAGAACTTCTAAGATCAATCCCATTCACGATAGCCACAAAAACAATAAAGTACCTTGGAATAAATTTAACCAAGGATGTCAAAGACCTCTATGATGAAAATTACAAAACACTGAAGAAAGAAATAGAAGACGACACAAAAAAATGGAAAAACCTGCCATGCTCATGGATTCGAAGAATCAATATTATCAAAATGTCCATTCTCCCAAAAGCAATTTACAAGTTCAATGCAATACCAATCAAAATACCAAAGTCATTCTTCAAAGACCTAGAAAAAACGATGCTGAAATTTATATGGAGAAACAGGAGACCGAGAATAGCTAAAGCAATCCTTTACGATAAAAACAAGGCTGGAGGCATCACAATTCCAGACTTCAAGACATACTACAGGGCGGTTATAATCAAAACAGCCTGGTACTGGTACAAAAACAGATGGATAGACCAATGGAACAGAATAGAAACACCGGAGATCAATCCAAACATCTATAACCAACTCATATTCGACAAAGGACCTAAAACCAACCCCTGGAACAAGGACAGCCTCTTCAACAAATGGTGCTGGGAAAACTGGATGTCCACATGTTGAAGACCCCTACCTTACACCTTATACAAAAATCAACATCAGGAGTCACTGTGTACTTATGTCTCATGAGGGATCTGTCCTTAATGTGTTATCCAATGTGAAATAATGCTATTACTAGTACTGAAACAGTATTTTTGCACTTTGTGTTTCTGAGTGGGTGCAAACTGGTGAAATCTTTACATAGTATATATTGAATCGATCTTCTTTATATAAAGATAATTGCAAATGATTAAAAAATCTTGGTGTTAAACTGGAAATTGCATAGACAATTAATCAATTTTTTAAAAAAAAAATCATGTAGGATCTCTGTCCTTAATGTGCTATACATTGTGAATTAATACTATAATTAGCACTCCAACAGTATTATCATTTTGTGTCTCTATGCGAGGGCAAACCGTTGAAATCTTTACGTAATATGTACTAAATTGATCTTCTGTGTATAAAGAGAATTGAAAATGAATCTTGATGTGGGCGGAGGGGGGGAGGGAGCGGGAGAGGGGAGGGTAGGGGGAGGGAGGGAGGTTGTGGGGGGGGGAGCCATTGTGATCCATAAGCTGTTCTTTGGAAATTTATATTCTTTAAATAAAAGCTTTATATAAAAAAAAACAAAACAAAACAAAACAAAAATCCACTCAACATGGATCAAAGAACTAGAGATGTGCCATGACATCATGAAACTAATTGAGAGCATAGGGGAAACCCTTCAAAATATTGGAACAGGCGAAGAATTCCTGGAGAAGACCCCAGAGGCACGGGTAATCAAAGATAAAATAAACAAATGGATTACCTCAAATTGAAGAGTTTCTTTACAGCAAAGGAAACAGTCAGGAAAGTGAAGAGGCAACCAACAGAATGGGAGACGTTATTCGCCAACTACACAACAGATAAAGGATTAACAACTAGAATCTATAAAATGATCAAAAAACACCACAGAATCAAAACAAACAACCCAATAAAAAAATGGGCCAAGGACCTTAACAAACATTTTTAAAAGAGGAAATCCAAATGGCCAACAGACACATGAAAAAATGCTCAGGATCCCTACCCATCAGGGAAATGCAGATCAAAACCACAATGAGGTTTCACCTCACTCCAATTAGATTGGCTTACATACAGAAATCAACCAACAACAGATGCTGGTGAGGATGTGGGGAAAAAGGGACACTAATCCACTGTTGGTGGGAATGCAAACTGGTAAAGCCACTATGGAAGACAGTTTGGAGAGTCCTCAGAAACCTTAATATAGCACTACCACAGGACACAGCCATTCCATTCCTTGGAATTTACCCAAATCGAATCAAAGGGGAGAAAAAAAGAGCCATTTGCACCTCAATATTTGTTGCAGCTCAATTCACAATAGCTAAGACATGGAATCAACATAAATGTCCATCAATGGATGACTGGATAAAGAAACTATGGGATATGTACTCTATGGAACACTATACAGCAGTAAAAAAACAATGCAATCTGGGCATTTACAACAAAATGGAGGAAGCTGAAAACATCATGCTGAGTGAAATAAGCCAGTCCAAAAGGGGAAAATATCATATGTTCTCCCTGATCGATGGCAACTAAACGAGCATCTAAAATGATACCCATTGAAGTGAAATGGACAGTATGAGAGACAATGACATGATCAGCCCTTGACTAGACTGTTGAGGAACAACTTACTATTTTATTCCTTTTAGTATTTTTGTTGTTGTTGTTGTTGTTGCTCTACATAAGACCACTGATTAAACTCTGTAATCAATGCACAATCATTCTTAGGCGTTTAAAATTAACAGAAACGTGATCTCTGTTAAACATAGGAGTGGGAATAAGAGAGGGAGGAGATATATAGGTTGGCACATGCTCACTCGGACTTACCTCCAATGGTGGAACTAGAAATGTCCCATGGGATTTCAACTCAGTTTTACCAAGGAGGCATGTACCAATGCCAGCTCACTTGGTAAAGTGATAAGTATAAATATACAACCGATCAAAAAGATAGGGTATGTGTTGAAGAGATTTCACAAATAAGACCAGTGTAAGTAAATAATGAAGGATAGAATTAAATGGGAGAGAATGATCCTGCAGGGGAAGCAGGACACACAGCAGACTCATAGAATGGCAAATGCCCAAAACAGCACTCCTGCCTCAGAATCAACCCTTGGGACATTCGGATCTGGCTAAAAGGTCCATGAGAGTCTCACAGGCATGGCAAGCCATGACACGGTGGCAAAAACAATCTAAATGAAAGATCCTGGTGAACAAGACCCCAGCAGAAGGAACAGGCCATCAAGGAGAGAGGCGCCTTTCTCTGAAGGGAGGAAGGAACCTCCACTGTGACTTGACTAAACAAGTTCAGAGTTGGTGAACTCAAGGGGCTTCCATAGCCTAGACAGCTCATAGCAAGAGTCTCGGGTGATTACTGACGTCATAAGAGCGCCTTTTGTTAAATCAACAATGGGAGTCACTGGGTACATGCTCCCCACGTAGGATCTCTGTCCTTAATGTGTTTTACTATGAAACTTAAAAACAACACTACTAGTCGAACAATACCCTATACCTTGTGCGGTTGTGTGAGTGCAGCCTGTTGAAATCCTTGCTTAGTATGTACTAAGTTGATCTTCAGTACATGAAGGTAATTGAAAATGAAACTCCATGAAGGGCGGGATGGAGAGGGAGTGGGAGAGGGGAGGGCCACGGGAGGGAGGGAGGTTGGTGGGGGGAAGCCACAATAATACAAAAGTTGCACTTTGTAAATTCACATTTATTAAATAAAAAAAAAACTATATAACAAAAAAAAGAAAAAAAAGAACTTAATACTTTACCCTTTTAGTATTTTTTATGTTTCACTTAAAACTATTGGTTGAACTCTGTAATTAATACACAATTATTCTTAGGTGTTTAATTAATGCTATAACTAGTACTCAAATAGTATTTTACACTTTGTGTTTCTGTGTAGGTGCAAACTGTTGAAATCTTTACTTAATATATGCTAAATTGATCTTCTGTATATAAAGATAATTGAAAATTAATCTTGATGTGAATGGAAGGGGAGAGGGAGTGGGAGAGGGGAGTGTTGTGGGTGGGAGGGAAGTTATGGGGGGGGAAGCTATTGTAATCCATAGCTGTACTTTGGAAATTTATATTCATTAAATAAAATTTAAAAAAATGCCAGTACTCCTAGAATAAAGTAAATGATAGGATAGAGAATTCAATTGTCTTCATTTCTGGTCAGATACTCTTTCCTCACTAAGCTATATTGCTCCGAATTCCTATTAAGCTTCACTTTTTTTTTAATAGAAAATATTTATTTATTTGTTTTTTTGAAAGAGTTACAGAGAGGCAGAGGAAGAGAGAGAGAAGTCTTCCATCCGCTGGTTAACTCCCCGGTTGACTACAATGGCCGGAGCTGAGCCAATCCAAAGCCAGGGGCCAGGAGCTTCTTCCAGGTCTCCCACATGAGTGCAGGGGCTCAAGGGGTTGGGCTGCCCTCTACTGCTTTCCCAGGCCACAGCAGAGAGTTGGATCGGAAGTGGAGTAGTTGTGACTCAAACCGGCACCCATATGGCACCCATATGAGATGGCAGCACTGCAGGCAGCGGCTTTACCTGCTATGCCACAGCACCAGCCCTTAAGCTTCACTTTCTAATATCTCTTCCACAAATACAAGTACTTAAGTACATAGATGTGAATGTATATACACACACACACACACACACACACACACAAATTCTCTTCCTTCGTATATTGGATTTAAATCTACACTACCACTTAGATTTTTTTTAACCACCCACCCAGTTATGTTTGTTTCTTATCAATCATTTAACTGTTCTAAACTTTAATTTGCATGATGGTCTCATTTCTCCAATAGTATTTAGGCTAAATATTACATGAATATAACTTCTTGTCTTGGGGGAACAGGAAGGGAGACATCCATTCTCTAATTAGTACTTTTTTTTATTTATTTGACAGGTAGAGATATAGATAGTGAGAGAGCAAGAGAGAGACAAAGGTCTTCCTTCCATTGGTTCACTCCCCAAATGGCTGCTATGGCCGGTGCTGCATCGATCTGAAGCCAGGAGCGAGGTGTTTCCTCCTGGTCTCCCATGCAGGTGCAGGGGCCCAAACAGGCCACAGCAGGGAGCTGGAATGGAAGAGAAGCAGCCGGGGACTAGAACCTGGCACCCATATGGGATGCCGGCACCGCAGGCAGAGGATTAGCCAAGTGAGCCATGGCGCCGGCCCATCTAATTAGTACTTTTAGTTTAGAAGTCTTATCTCTGCAACTAGGTATACATTGAACTAGAGCATACTTTATAGTGCTAGAAATATCGCCACCTATTCCAAGCCTGTAACTGACAAAGCAGTATCTGGGGAACATCATTCGGGCTTCCTCTGTATACTTCATCCATTTCCTGAAATTTGTCACTAGCCCTTGGTAGTCCTCACCTCTGATTGACTTCTTGAGCTTTAGGCCTTTCTGATGCTTGCTTCATGTACCAGGCTTTCTTTCTTTCTTTCTTTTTATTTATTTATTTTTTTGACAGGCAGAGTTAGACAGTGAGAGAGAGAGAGACAGAGAGAAAGGTCTTCCTTTGCCATTGGTTCACCCCCCAAATGCCTGCTACGGCCGGCGCACTGTGCCGATCCAAAGGCAGGAGCCAGGTGCTTCTCCTGGTCTCCCATGGGGTGCAGGGCCCAAGCACTTGGGCCATCCTCCACTGCACTCCCTGGCCACAGCAGAGAATTGGCCTGGAAGAGGGGCAACCGGGACAGAGTCCGGTGCCCCCACCATGACTAGAACCTGGTGTGCCGGCGCTGCAAGGCGGAGGATTAGCCTAGTGAGCCGCGGCACTGGCCTAGTATTCAGTTTTGGTGATAAACTTCAGTTCCTCAGGATTTGAGTTTGGCTTGTATTTTGCTTTCAGTTATAGTAATCCCTTGTGTATGTTGAGATCCTAAAGGGGTCTCATGTCCAAAGTTATAGGGCATGTATCCAAGCACCCCGTTATGCCAAGCAAATGTCAGTTCATTAAAATTCATCAAACCGGAGGCAAAAGTTGTGGCAGCAGAAGATTGCCCAAGTTTCTGAAACCCTGCCATTCACATGAGAGACCCAAATGAGTTCCAGGCTCCTGGCTTTGGCCTGTTCCGGCCCCAACTGGTGTAGCCACTTGGGGAGTGAACCAGCAGGCGGAATATCTCTGTCTCACTCCCCTTTCTCTCTGTAGCTCTGCCTTTCAAATAAATAAATGAACATTTACAAAACTATTTATTTTATTTATTTGAAAGAGTTAGAGAGAGGTAGAGACAGAGAGAGGTCTTCCATCCGCTGGTTCACTCCCCAAATGGCTGCAACGGCTGGAGCCAGACTGATCTGAAACTAGGAGCCAGGAACTTCTTTTGGGTCTCTCACATGGGTGCAGGGGCCCAAGGATTTGGACCATCCTCCACTGTTTTCCCAGGCACATTAGCAGTGGAGCAGCCAAGACTCAAGCTGTTGCCTATATGGGATGTTGGCACTGCAGGCTAGGGCTTTAACCTGATGTGCCACAGCACCAACCCCAACCCCAATAAACATTTTTTTTTTTTTTACACTTTGTGTTTCTGTGTGGGTGCAAACTGATGAAATCTTTACTTAGTATATACTGAATCAATCTTCTGTATATAGATAATTAAAAATGAAAAAAAATCTTGGTGTTAAATTGGAAATTGCATAGAAAATTAATCAATTAAAAATATATCATATAGGATCTCTGCCCTTAATGTGCTATACATTGTGAATTAATACTATAACTAGTACTCCAACAGTATTTTTCACTTTGTGTTGCTATGTGAGGGCAAACCGTTGAAATCTTTACTTAATATATAGTAAACTGATCTTCTGTATATAAAGAGAATTGAAAATGAATCTTGACGTGAAGCAAGGGGAGAGGGAGTGGGAAAGGGGAGGGTTGCGGGTGGGAGGGAAGTTATGGGGGGGAAGCCATTGTAATCCATAAGCTGTATTTTGGAAACTTATATTCTTTAAATAAAAGCATTATAAAAAAAAAAGTCATCTGAAACGGGAAATGAAAACAGGAATTACAGAATTTCTGAAAAATGAGAATATTACATACCAGAATCTATGAGATACCTTTAAATCAGTAACCAAAGGATAATTTATAACCGTAAAATGAAGCTAAGTGCATTCACACAGATAAATGATAATAAAATTAAATTAAAATTTAAAAATCTAATAATGAATATATGTAAATTATATTTCAATTCAAAAATAGTAGAAAAAAAGTAAGCCATAGGAAAACACAGGGGGCCTGGTATTGTGGCACAGCAGGTAAAGGCACAGTCAGCATCCTATATGGGCATTAGTTTACATCCTGGCTGCTCCACTTCTGATCCAGAACCCTGCTAATGGCCTGAAAAAGCAGCAGAGGATGACCCAAGTGCTTGGGTTCCTGTCAGGACAATGAAGCTACTGGTTCCTGGCTTCGTCCTGGCCCAGCCCTGGCTGCTGCGGCCATCTGAGGAGTGACCAGCATATGGATGATCTCTCTCTGTTCCTCTCTCTCTCAAATCAATCAATCAATCTTAAAAAAAAAAGAGGAAACTGAGAGAGAAAATCATAACAATAAAATCAGAGGGACTGGCGCCGTGGAGTAGTAGGCTAGGCTTCCACCTATGGAATGGGATCCCATATGGGCACTTGTTTGTGTCTTAGCTGCTTCTCTTATGATCAGCTCTCTGCTAATGGCCTGGGAAAGCAGTAGAAGATGGCCCAAGTGCTTGGGCCCCTGCACCCATGTGGGAGGCCCAGAAGAGGCTCCTTGCTCCAAGCTTCGAATAGGTCCACCTCCATCCGCTGGGGACATCTAGGGGGTGAATCAGCAGATGGAAGACTTTCCTGTCTGCCTCTCCTGTTGTCACTCTCTCTCAAAGAAATAGATAAAATCATTTAAAAATCAGAAATTAATAGTAGAAAAATAGATTCATTTAATAAATGAAAATCTCAGGTTCTTAAAAAAAAAAAAAACAACAACACAGCCCAATCCCAAACCATCAGTTAATTTAATCAGAATAAAAAGAGAAAGCACAAGTATAAAAACAAGAAGTGACAGCAGGCAAAAATGACCAAGTCAAAGAAAATTTAAAAATTCTTGAGATACCCACTTTGTACTCTTATTGAAATAAATTTCAAAACCTAGACAGAATGGGTAATTTTTTTGAAAAACAGTTTGCTAAAATTGACCACAGTAAAAAACAGAAGCTCAGTGAGATCAACTTTGATGGAAAAAGCAGTGAGAAGTTATCAAGGAACTACTTCCATGAAAAAGTAGCAGGCCCACACATGTTCACGGGGAATTTTGAGCTTATACAGACCAATTTTGATGTAAAATATATAAAAGTTACTAAGGGGCTGCCGGCACCATGGCTCACTAGTCTAATCCTCTGCCTTGCGGTGCTGGCACACCGGGTTCTAGTCCCGGTTGGGGCGCCGGATTCTGTCCCGGTTGCCCCTCTTCCAGGCCAATTCTCTGCTGTGGCCCGGGAGTGCAGTGGAGGATGGCCCAAGTGCTTGGGCCCTGCACCCCATGGGAGACCAGGAGAAGCACCTAGCTCCTGCCATTGAATCAGCACAGTGCGCTGGCCGCGGCAGCCATTGGAGGGTGAACCAACAGCAAAAGAAGACCTTTCTCTCTCTCTCTCACTGTCCACTTTGCCTGTCAAAAAAAAAAAAAAGTTACTAAGGGGCCAGCGCCATGGCTCACTAGGCTAATCCTCCACCTGAGGCGCCGGCACCCTGGTTTCTAGTCCCGGTTGGGGCGTCGGATTCTGTCCTGGTTGCTCCTCTTCCAGTCCAGCTCTCTGCTGTGGCCCAGGAAGGCAGTGGAGGATGGCCCAAGTGCTTGGGCTCTACACCTGCATGGGAGACCAGGGGAGGTGCCTGGCTCCTGGCTTTGGATTGGCACAGTGCGCCGGCTATAGCAGTCACTTGGGGGGTGAACCAACGGAAGGAAGACCTTTCTCTCTCTCTCTCTCTCTCTCTCTCTCTCTCTCTCTCACTGTCTAACTCTGCCTGTCCAAAAAAAAAAAAAAAGTTACTAAGGAATTGTGTCACAAAGAAATAGCAGGCCCAGATTTTTTCACAAGAGAATTTTACCAAGACTTCAGAGATCACACAGTCTCAATACTACCTAAATTGTTTCAGAGTATAGAAAATGAAGGAAACCACTGTTATCTGCATCTGGAAAAACATAGAAAATTACAAATATCACTTATGAATACTGATGCAAAAGTTCTAAATATTAGATTTTAATATCACATTAAGAAAATAATATACATTATTGAGTAAACTGACAAAACTGGAATACAGATGATAGATAAAATATGTAATACTGTTACAAATTATACAGGAGAGCAAATAGGGCAAAATATTGATAATTGGTGAAGCTGGGTTAAGAGATTCTTACAAGTTTCCTTGAACTTAAAATTACTTCTTTAACAAAGAGTCTACACCATGACCATGCAAAATTTATACACCAGGAATTCAAAAAAAGTTTAATATTAGGAAATCAAGCAACAGAGCATATTAATAGGTGTACAGAGACAAATTACAATTATCTCAAAAAATACTGAAAAAGCTTTTGACAAAATTTATTACTCAAGGAAAATAAGAAAAGCTGGCCACTTCTTAACATGATAAAGCATACATCAATCCTAATGGCAACATCCTTTTTGTCTTTTTCAAAAAGGAGTTTTTATTTTTAAAGTAAAGTTTCAGAAGGTAACAGCAGCAGGAGATTAAAACAGGCACTGCTTGCTGCTGGTCAGCAAGCTTCTCTCATTAGCTGATATTTTGCAGATGGCTTTTGGCTCCTAAAAGGGTTTTTGGCTTAAGTGACAGAGCTGGAAAGCTGAACGAATAAGTTTTTTTATGTTTGTTTCTTTCTCCCAAACATAACCTGACAAAGCTGTTTCAAATTAGGTACTATGCCGCATTCCTACAGGAAGATTGTCTCTCGGTTGCTTGTCACATTGTTTCTTTCTGCAGTTGTTCAGCAGTCCTTTAGACTGAAGCAGTTCATCCTGAATTTTAATCAAATGCTGCCTTTCCTTTACTATACCTGAAATAATCTAAACATTCAACCATTTCAGATTTTTCAACATCTAAACTTCTTTAAGCTTTCTAAAGTTCTTCTTTAATACTAAAATAAAAATTGATGATGGGTTTCTTACAAATTTTTGATGTTTAAAAAACATCTCTAGGATGTTTTTTCAAATGCAGGAAAACAGTATCTGACTCCACAATGTCACTAGTTTTCTTTCCTTTGTACACCAAATACTCACACTGTCAGCAACAGCTAGTCTATGGGGTCATTTGTGATTTGTTTCTTTTAGGCTGTAAGAAATTCTCCCTTTCTTCTGTTATATAAATGGGAGTCCCAC
This sequence comes from Sylvilagus floridanus, assembly GCA_949820135.1. NCBI lineage: Eukaryota > Metazoa > Chordata > Mammalia > Lagomorpha > Leporidae > Sylvilagus > Sylvilagus floridanus. The sequence continues at coordinate 31,826,355 of OX463225.1, forward strand.
AAAACATGAGACTCTGACAGAAACATTTTAATGAAGAAATAACAGGCATTCCCACTAAGGTCAGGAATAAAGCAAGAATGCCTACTACCCACTAATATTTAGCTTTTTATTGGAGGCATTAGTCAATGTACTCCGAGAAAACAATCTAAAGCCTAAGCACTGGGGTGGGAGAAATAAAACAATCTCTATTTGTACATGACACGATAGCACACCTGGAAACTCTGGACAGGCACCATCCAGTACAGACAGCACTAGATACATATGGCTACTGAAACAACCTGGAATGTACCTAGTTCAAGTCCATATGAAAATGTGTTTTTTTTTTTTTTTTTCAGGCAGAGTGGAGAGTGAGAGAGTGAGAGAGAGAGAGAGAAAGGTCTTCCTTTGCTGTTGGTTCACCCTCCAACGGCTGCCGTGGCCGGCGCACTGTGCTGATCCGAAGGCAGGAGCCAGGTGCTTCTGGACTCTCATGGGGTGCAGGGCCCAAGCACTTGGGCCATCCTCCACTGCACTCCCTGGCCACAGCAGAGAGCTGGTCTGGAAGAGGGGCAACCGGGACAGAATCCGGCGCCCCGACCAGGACTAGAACCCACTGTGCTGGTGCTGCTAGGTGGAGGATTAGCCTATTGAGCCGCGGCACTCCGAAAATATGTGCTTTAAGTGTTAAATACTCCCTAGATTTTGAAAATTTAGTAAAAAACAAGGAAATGCAAAATATTTTATTAATGTTTTATACTGACTACATATTGATAACATTTTGCATTAAATAAAACATGCTGTTAAAATTAACTTTTCCTGTTTCTTTTTACTTTTTAACTGTATTTTTAAAATATTCATTTATTTGAAAGGTAGAGCGATATAAAGTGAGTAGAGCTTCTATCTGCTGGTTTACTCCCTTAATAGTCACAACAGCCAGAGGCCGCTGGACTGGAAGCAGGGACGCCCAGACTCAAATCAGCATAATGACAGGGGAAGTTCTGAACCTGTTGTACCAAATGCCAGTGCCTTGTTTTTCAAAACGTGCCTAATAAAAAATTTTCAATTACATGTGTGGCTCAAATTATATTTCTATTAGCACTGTCAGTGACAAAGCTAGCTCAAATAGTAAAAGAATTTGGCAAGGTAACAATATATAATGTATATGCAAAATTCAATAGCTTTAATATATACAAATACCAACCAGTTAAAGATGGAATAGAAGAAAAAATTGTTGGCAGTAGTGTCAAGAAAAATGAAATAAAGTTAAAAGAAATATGCAAAAATCTCAAGTGAAGATACAAGTATTTGCCTACTCTCAAATAAAACACTGGAAGGATAAACCAGAAAATAATGTAAGTGATTATTTACAGAGGGTGGTAGTGGTGGAGGGAGCATGGTGGAATGGAGGGAGCAGGGAGGATATTTCTTTCAGTAAACTTTTGGAAGCAAGTTATATACTCAAATTCAAATCAACAAAGAAGAGGTGGGAAGCAACCTAAAACAATGTTAAGTATTAAAAAATGGACCCAACTGTATTCTAAATTAATAACAAAACTGAAGAGAAAAAAATAATTCAAATAACTTCTGATCATAGCACTTTATATACATTCCATCTAGGGAGGGAAAAACACAAACACTGAACTTTTATTTTGTGCTTTTTCCCCGCCATAGTGACATGAGGGTAGCAAAAACTATTTTATAAGTATAATAAGTTTAATGTTGATGAAAGACAAGGATCTTACCACACAAAATGGCAGATCCAAAATATCTTACCAACCTGTGAATGTTGGGAATGTCCCAGCATAGTCTCTAGACAGCTTGTCTTCTCCATCTTATAATCCCTAGGTCAGTGGTTGCTAAACTTCAGTCTGCATCAAACCCATCTGCAGAGCTTGTGAAAACTCAGAATGCTGGGCCTCAGCCTCTCAGTTTCTTCTTCTGTAGCTTTGTAGCTTGATTTTTTTCTTCCTTCCTTCCTTCCTTCCTTCCTTCCTTCCTTCCTTCCTTCCTTCCTTCCTCCCTCTCTCTCTCTCTCTCTCTCTCTCTCTCTCTCTTTCTCTCTTTCTCTCTTTCTCTCTTGACAGGCAGAGTTAGACAGTGAGAGAGAGACACAGAGAGAATGGTCTTCCTTCCGTTGGTTCACTCTCCAAAGGGCTGCTACGGCTGGCGCACTATGCCGATATAAAGCCAGGAGCCAGGTGCTTCCTCCTGGTCTCCCATGCAGGTGCAGGGCCCAAGCACTTGGGCCATCCTCCACTGCACTCCCGGGCCACAGCAGAGAGCTGGACTGGAAGAGGAGCAACCAGGACAGAATCTGGCGCCCCAACTGGAACTAGTACCCGGGGTGCTGGAGCTGCAGGCAGAGGCTTAGCCTAGTTTTCCGTGGTGCCGGCTGTAACTTGATTTTCTAATAAGGTCCCAGGTGACGTTGATGTTGTTGGTCTAGAGACCAAACTTTCAGAACAGAACTCCAGATGTTTCTAGCCACACAGCTTTAAATTCTACCTATAATTACAACTTCCAAGTTTATATTACTACCTTAGAAATTCCCTTTAAACTCTAGACTCTTATTTTAATAAAATTTCTCATTTGAAAATCTGTTAGATATTCTAAGCACAAGATGTATACATCTACTGGATTCCAACCTGAGTCCCAGACTTGTTCCTTCTAGTCTTTTCTATCTCATTTCATCCTCTCAAATGGCTCTGACTAAACATCTCAGAGTCATCCTTAAATCCTCTCTTTTTGTCATACTTTATGTCCTAAAAGCAGCCATCAACTATAACTTCAAAATACTTTCAAATCACACCATTTTTCACCATTCCCTCTTCTACTTCCTTGGGATAAACCACCATCATCTATGACTGGATTAAAACAATAGTCTTTAAAAAAAAGATTTATTTGAAAGTCAGAGTTACACAGAGAGATAAGAGGCAGAGAGAGAGAGAGAGAGAGAGAGGAAGAGAGGTAGAGAGAGAGAGAGGTCTTCTATCCAGTGGTTCACTCCCCAGTTGGCTGCAATGGCTGGAGCTGCGCCAATCCGAGGCCAGGAGTTTACTCCAGGTCTCCCTCCCTCATGGGTACAGGGGCCCAAGGACTTGGGTCATCTTCCAGTACTTTCCCAGGCCATGGCAGAGAGCCGGATTGGAAATGGAGCAGCCGGGACTGGAACTGGAATGCATATGGGATGCCAGCACTGCAGGCAGCAGCTTTACCCACTTTGCCACAGCGCCAGCCCTGATACAATAGCCTTTTAAATGGTTTGTTCCTGCCCCTCTCCGATATTTTCTTGCTTTCTTTTTTTTTTTTTTAAAGATTTATTTATTTTATTTGAAAGTCAGAGTTACACAGTGAGAGAAGGAGAGGCAGAGAGAGAGAGAGAGAGAGGTCGATCTTCTATCCAATGGTCCACTCCTCAGTTGGCTGCAATGGCTGCAGATGTGCTGATCTGAAGCCAGGAGCCAGGAGCTTCTTCCAGGTCTCCCACGCGGGTGCAGAGGCCCAAGGACTTGGGCCATCTTCTACTGCTTTCCCAGGCCATAGCAAAGTGCTGGATTGGAAGTGGAGCAGCCGGGTCTCAAACCGGCGCCCATATGGGATGCGAGCACTTCAGGCCAGAGCGTTAACCTGCTGCGCCACAGTGCTGGCCCCATCCTCTTTTATATTTTCAACATAGCTACTTTTAAAATATGTCTCAGATTTCATCTTTCCTCTACTCAAAACCTCCAAAAGCTCCCCATCTCACCATGAGTTACAGCCAAGGTCCCTATGCAGAACTACTAAGCCCTACATGACTGCCTCACTGCTCTCTGATCTACTTTCTTACCACTCTCCCTTGATTACTCTAATACTGTCCTTCTTGCTCTATCCACTCAGCTGGTGATTCTTAAACTCTGGTCTCAGGACAACATGATCCTCTTAAAATTTACTGGGGCCTCAAACAGTTTTTATTTGTATGGGTTATAGTTACTACTTATCACATTAGAAAATAAAATTGAGCAATGAGGGAAGCCACTTGGGATGCCTGCATCCTGTATCTGAATGCCTGGGCTTGAGCTCCTGCTCTGCTCCTGATTCCAGGTTCCTCCTAAGGAGCACACGTGGGCAACAGATGATGGCTCAAGTACTTGGGTCCCTGCCACCCAAGTGGGAGACTGAGTTCCAGGCTCCCAGCTTTGACCTTGCCCAGCCCTGACTATTGTATCTGGGGAGTGAACCAATGAATGGAAAATCTATTTGTCTCTGTCTCTCCTTCACATAAAATGAAAATAAATATAATTTATTTAAAAAATCAGAGAAATTTAAAAAAAATTAACAAAAATATTAATACATTTGAAATGAAATGAAAATTACTGTTTTTTAAAAAAATTCATGAGAATGGCATTGTTTCACATTTTTGCAAATTCTTTAACGTCTGGCTGAATAGAATATGGCTATAGTATTCTCCTAGATCCTTCTGCATTTAAACTGTTGCCACATATAAATTTTGTTGAAGAATATGAAGAAAACCCAAATTCATAGAGATATGTAGTTGGAAAAGGGAAGAGCATTTAAATAATCTTTGCACATAATTGTGGATATTCTCCTTTGGTACTACACCAAAACTTGGTACATGGTAAGTGGTTTTTTTTTTTAACAGGCAGAGTTAGACAGTGAGAGAGAGAGACAGAGAGAAAAGCCTTCCGTTGGTTCACCCCCCAAATGGCCGCTACGGCTGGCGCGCTGCGCTGATCCGAAGCCAGGTGCTAGGTGCTTCCTCCTGGTCTCCCATGCGGGTGCAGGGCCCAAGCACTTGGGCCATCCTCCACTGCCTTCCTGGGCCACAGCAGAGAGCTTGCCTGGAAGAGGAGCAACCGGGACAGAATCTGGTGCCCCGACCGGGACTAGAACCCGGGGTGCCCACGCTGCATGAGGAGGCTTAACCTAGTGAGCCGTGGCGCCGGCCAGTGGTAAGTTCTTAAATAGTAATTGAAACCATACCAAATAACTTTTCATGGTCTATTGACATTAAAATCCAATGGTCTATTTCATATTTTAAATGGATTTTTTTTTTTTTATCCATCCATGATTTTCTAACACCATGATGTGGTCATCTGGAAAATCTTGTTTCATTGAGTTATACAGGCTTTCCAAATGCTGGCGTATTTCATTATGCAATATCAAAAATTCACATTAGGTGGTATCACCATAAGGTCATCATGAAATACTGGGAAGCTGTGAAGACACAAGTTTTCCAAAATTCGAATTTTCATTTGAAAGCTTGAATGTTATCATTGGGAACAAATACTCTTACTATTTTTCTTCAATTGACAAACTCAGTTCATTTTTGAGAAAATATCTGCCAAATTCTCAAATCTGAATAATTACAGTTAGTCATTCTTTTAAGTAAAAATAGAGTTTTATTTAAAAAATGGCTAGGTTAGCTGACAGTTCAGTTGTGTAAGTGCTTTTTCTTGAGGCAACCACAGTCCTTCAGGGTGCAGCAGAATTGCTTTTATTATATAGGATGTTGTAAAGATATATACTCAAAGGTTGAACTCTAGTAAAATTCATATATTTCATTATTTCATCAAGGACTTTCTTAAGTGATCTTACTTCTTATTCTGGGTCCCTTGCAATGTGTGACAGTGGAAGATATCATTATTAGTACCACCTTGACGTGTGCCAAAGTGCTAACAGTTTTACTTACCATTGCTTCTGCAGCACCACAGCAGAAAACGCATCAACCAGCAAGAAGGCACCCACCTTTCAGGCACCAAACCATCAGACAAGGCCAACAGAGTCAACATTACCATGAAAACAATGTTTACTTTGAAGATTCTGCAAAGGAGTCTTGGGTATCCTAAGAGCAGTTTGAGAATTGCTACATAGAACAACAACTACTTTAGTGCCTTAAAGTTGCAACTTTCTTAGTCAGGAAAGACTTTCTTTTCCTCAGATACCCATCTCTCTGCTCAAATAGCATCTCTCAGTGAAGATTTCCAGGATTAGCCTATATAAAACATGATCTCCCCCACCCCAGCACTCAATTCTCTTCTTCTTCACTCTGCATTATTTTTCCACAGAAAAATTATCAAAATCTGCTTACTTATTTATTTTTTAAGATTTATTTATTTATTTGAAAGGAAGAACTACAGCGAGGCAGAGTCAATCAGAGAGAGAGGTCTTCCATCTCCTGGTTCACTCCCCAAATGGCCATAATTGTCAGAGCTGTGTTAATCCAAAGCCGGAAGCCAGAGCTTCTTCCAGGTCTCCCATACGGGTGCAGGGGCCCAAGCACTTGGGCTATCTTGTACTGCTTTCCCAGGCCATGGCAGAGAGCTGGATTAGAAGTGGAGCAGCTGAGGTGGCAGCTTTACCCACTATGCCACAGCTCTGGCCCCTGTTATTTATTTTATGCCTCTCCAAATGAGAAGATAACGCCTCTAGGACCATAATGTTATCTCCATGTTCTAGACTTGTACTTTACATAAGGTAAGTGCTTAGTAAAACTCAGTTGAGTGAATGCATAAAACCAAATAATCTGGTATTTGATTCTAGAGTTCCTCTGCTTTTTCAGTATATCTTATTTCCTTAGCTAGCAGACCTCAAACTCTCCAACAGAGGCTAATAATTTACATTCCATGTAATCCTCAAAGCTTCAGGCTCAGGCATTGCACGTACTCTGTGCTCTTTTTCCCTAGGGAACACTAGCAGTCCTGTAGTCACAACTATGGATAAGTGCTGTTTCCAAATGACAGCACATACGTGGAGCAGTAGAAAATTGGCAAAAAAAAAATCTGACCTACCTTTTTTGGTTTACAATAATTTCTATGGCTGTTAGGAATGCTGTAATTGGTATATAACAATGCTGACCTCTCAGCTCTTTGGTTCTGTGTTTGCTAAATAAAAAAACATGCTGGAAGTATAAAAAAAATTTTGATGATTTTTTTCTGGTTAGTTTTAAGCAGAAGAGTCTTGGTGGAAAATGCAAAGATATATTTTAAAAATGAGCAGATTTGGCTCTGTGCGGCCAAGATTATTAAAAATGTTCTATTTCTCTGACAGAGTCTGGTGTTTCTGAGAAACTAACTTAAGGATATGTTCCTTGGCATTGATAAAAATGTTTAGATGTTTATTATTAACAGTATTAAAATATAAAATTTGGACCATCACACTAGGATATTAAGTAAGCAGTTATATATCCATTTAATCAACTATTATTATATAATTATTAAAAATGATGCTTACAAACACTATAATAACACAGAACAAAGTAGATAATATAATGTTAATTGAAAAAATATAAAAATTATAGTAAAATATACAATGTGATATTTAAAAACTATTTTCAAAGAATAAAAATTAGAATATATAAAATGTTAATAATGGCTTAGGAGGAGAGGAAGCATGAAGCCTAAGTTAACAGACTAGATCTAATAACACAAGTAATTATATAGATGGACAATAAGCCCTTATGCCTGATTCCAATTACTAACTGGATGATTTGTCCAACATAGAATATTAAGAGTTGGAAGGAACCTTACATATTATCAGGTTTAACATTTTTTAAAATAAACAGATGGAAAAACTAAAGAGTATGGAGGAAAAAATACTTAAGATAGTCCAGGAATTTAATGGCAAAGCCAGAGCTGGAACCATGAACACTTGAACATGAGGTACCATTTTGAGTAAGTTAATTCATTCTCTGCATTGCAATTTCTTCATTTGTAAAATAAATAATAGTTCTTACCTTTAGAATTACTGTCAAGACAACATTAAATAACATATGACAGGACCATTACAGTGCTGGACCCACAGTATTAGTCTTTTTCCCTTTTGATTCTAGAAAACTTTCTGCTACTATATTGTTACATGGGAGATGAAAGAGCAGAGTAGTTTGGAGAGGAAAAGCATTTCTGTGGCACTTATGGCGGAGCAATACTTGTGACCCTGATGGTTTGGGACCCCAAATCTCTGCTCTGGTAGAAGACATCTGTCACTTTAGCATCTGTCCTGTAGCTAAAGTGCGAACTTGTGACTGCACAGTACAGGCAGTCCAGTACACCATGTTCCTTTCCTTCTTCTCCTACCTTTCCGCTTATTCTTCCCAGGCTAGGAATTAGCACTAAACAGTCCTAATGCTTTCTAGTAATTGGGACCAATTGCTATAGGGATTGTACATACTAGCAGCAATTTCTCAAAGAAATGCTATTTCTTTACTTGCTAGTTTTTAATCACTTTGAGAACTTTTGATTTTGCTCCAACTTTGGCAATGTGTAGTCCATTTCAGTGTACAAGAGGACAGTATAGCTTACCTAAAATAATGAGTGGTCACATGGTAATTATTTGAGTATCTTTGAAATAAAAGGTATATATAGAAATCAGGCTAGCCTGTCAGAAGCTGGTTTAGAGCACTTTGCCTTTAAGGTTGGAAGAAATTTTATCTTTGACCACAAATTTATCTTGATTTGTAACATTGCTATCTGATATTAGACTTAGCTTCCTGGTTTTTATACATGCCCATGCTTAGATATGGCACATTTGGCTGATAAAACAGTCTGCTTCCAAGTCAGCATTTATTCTGTTTGCTTGGTTTGACAAGTTCATGATTTCTTCGATATCTGATCTTAGCTCTGCTTAGGATTCTCTAGTACTGAAAGTTTAAAGGAATGTGATTCAAAAAAGCACATGCTTTTGCAAGAGAAAATTCGCCTAAATATTTCAAGTTTTTCACTCCAATCTCACTGCCACTACCTTAAACAGATATCCTGAGATGGTGAACTGCTAGTTTTCCTACCTCTTGCTTATGCCCACTCATTACTTCCTCTATTCTTTATTTCACAGATTATAAGGATATGTCTAAACAATAAATAGGATCATGCCACTCCTTTGTTTAAAATCCTTCGATGATCTCTTTTTACTTTTTCAGGAAAGTCTCTCTGAATGACCCCTGCTTATTTGCTTACTTTGTCTGATCTCAGTGTCCTGCCATATGCCATTTCAGCCTTCAGACTATTCCTTTTTGAGCATGTTCTTAGCTTGTGCCTTCCATGTTCATTCCCCTGGAATTGGTTCAACATCTGGCTACCAACTCTAGGTATCCTTCAGCAAATGGTATAAATTCTGTCTCCTTCAATCTTCTTTTCATTGACTTAGTTTGTGTATGGTATTACTTTGAACTTTATATATTTCTGGGCAACTCTTGAATACTGCATTTGTTTAAAGATTTATTTTATTTATTTGAAAGTCAGAGCTACACAGAGAGAGGAGAGGCAGAGAGAGAGAGAGAGAGAGAGAGAGAGAGAGAGAGAGAGAGAGAGAGATCTATCCAATAGTTCACTCCCCAGATGGCCACAACTGCCGGAGCTGCACCGATCCGAAGCCAGAAGCCAGGAGCTTCTTCCAGGTCTCTCACGTGGGTGCAGGGGCCCAAGGAGTTGGGCCATCCTCTACTGCTTTCCCAGGCCATAGCAGAGAGCTGGACTGGAAGAGGAGCAGCCGGGACTAGAACTGGTGCCCATATGGGATGCCAGCATTTCAGGCCAGGGCGTTAACCCACTGTGCCACAGTGCTGGCCCCTAAATGCTTCATTTTAAAAAATATTTATTTGTTTATTTGAAAGACAGAGTTACATAGAGAAAGAGGAAGAGAAAGGATCTTCCATCTGCTGGTCCACTCCCCAAAAGGCCGAAAAGGCCAAGTCTGGGCCAGGCCAGACTCTGTGGTAGGCAGAGGTCTCCTCTGTGGTAGGCAAAGGCCATCAACTGCTGCCTTCCCAGGCACATTACCAGGGAGCTGGACTGGAAGTAGAGCAACTGGAACTAGAACTGGTGCTCCCATAATGCTCACTGAAATAAAAGTTGAGGAAGCAACTTACTGTGTCTCAAAGTATAAAATGATCCATTTTTTGGGGAAATTTTACTATGTGCCAGCTGTTTTTCTAATACATGAACTCATTAAAGTCCTTACAACACTATGAGTAGGTATAACTACTACTGCCTTAATTTATAGATGAAGAATAAAAGTTAAAAAAAGTTAAATAATTTGCTCAAAAACAGTAGAGTTGATAAATTTCTAAAAAGGTCCTCCTATTTTGAAAGAACTACATGAAGTCTATGGTTCTAAAAAACACAGCAAATCTAAACAGGATGCAGAAGAAAGTCAAATTAGCAACTCTATACCTCATATCTCCTTGTATCTGATCTTCTCTAATAAAATTACATTCTTTGCTATACCTACCATACTGGTCAAAACACAAGAGGAATTCAATAAGCATGCATGATTGAATTAACTGAATTTTCAATTTTACCATCATGCATACATTGCACTGAAAACCAGGTGTAGGTCAACGGATATTATTCAGAAAGACAAGATAAAAAAACTTCTTAATGTGGAAAATACAATTAACACACTTTTTAAAAATGAGATTGGGGTTAGCTCATGCAAATTTAGTTAAAATGAAAACATCATTTGACATATGTTAACATAATTCTTAAAATATACACACATACACAAACATAAACAAAAATAAAACAAATAAAAGTTGGTGGTACATTGTCACTGAAAAGCAGAAATAACCAGAGAGGCATCAAAAAGCCTTGATACAGAGAGGCTTCTATGTGGTATAAAGCAGACAGACAGGCTACCTGTAGCTGTACCAAGAAGGTGGAAAGCAAGGACAGGGAAACTTGTATGTAATCAAGATGACCTTGTGAGGTCTTTCCCAGAGCCCCTGGAAGGCTGTTCTCATTCTTTCTAATTCCATGAAAATGACAGTTCCTGGAAATCTCTCAATTGATATGGTTGCACAATCATGTATACAGGCAGTTTTACTCAATGATGAGTGATTGCCCTGTGAGAGCCAATTGTATTTAGTCTTTTACAGCTAAACAGCTGGCAGTGACTGCCCTGGAAAGCAGACTTCTCTCATTAAGATGTATGGTAACTTGCTATTGGTGCTTTGATGGATCTTTTTCACTCCTGATCCTTCCCACTCTTCTCCCAACACACATTTCAATGTATCCCAACCACCAGCTGCTGACTGAACAGCTCTGGAGTTTGCAGTTAGGCCTCACTATGCATTTCCAATGTCACCTATACAAGCTCATTTTTTGACAATCACACTTCACAATTCTGAAATTACTTTAACATTCATAACCTTATTCTACATTCACAATCATTTCAGCCTTATATAACTAATAGTTATCTATAAATCTTCTTTGAGAAACAGAGAAGTTTAGAGAACATAGATTTCAAAGTCAGAAATCTATGGAGCTAACTTCAAGTCCTTCCAAACAACCTTTCTGAGTTATGAGTTATGAGGTTTAATCGAGATAAAGGTCAAAAGTGGATGTAAGTATTGTGTCCGACATGACCTAGGGATTCAAAAAAATTTTAGTTCTCATTCCTTCCTCTAATCTTTCTGAGCTCCAGCTTCCTCATATCTAAAACAAGGGCATAATCAATTCCACAGGGATCTGTGTATTGATATAGTATATCAGTGTCTTTGGGACCTTGTATGGGCCTGGTAAATGTTAACTTCCTTTCTTATTAAGATGGTGCTCATTAAACATACTTCTAAGCGACATTAGAAAAACTGGTTAAATATAGTACTAAACAGGAGATAAAAAAAAAAGGTTTAACATATTTTTATAGTCTAGCTGGTGACCCTCAATTTTCTTTATAGAAATTTCCAAATTGGGTACACTCTACTGACATACAAGTGAACTCAGCTCCAAGGTAGACCTCCATGATTCTGGAGAGAAAATACTGTATTTTCCTACTGTTTTGAAAGAAGAAAAGTTGTCACAGGAGAAAGAGTAGGAAATTTCTTAAATAATAAAAAACTATTATTAGGGAAAAAAACTCAGCTTATCATTACTTAGGAATTGTGATAAAAGATAATTGTAAAACATTTCCCATATCTTAGGAATTACCAACTCTACCACTAAGTCCAAAAAAAAAAAAAAAAAAACCCAAAACCAAAACATCAATAAAAACAAACTAGCAGAAGACTCCCTAATCTTACCCAGCCTTTTTGGGCTGAAGTTCAGTTCTACCTGTGCTGAGACTAGACAAGGAATAACAAACATTAAGCATCTACTGTGACCGTTAGAGAATATAAAAATTTTAAAAATGCAATCCTTTAACTTTAATCATTTAGGTCAGAGTATGGTCCCTTTTTAAGGGGATTGAGAATGCTACTTCCCTCTGCACTGATTAAACCATCCCTGTCTGGTGGAGTCCACTGTATGCACAATACTGTAAACTGAAATAGACCAAGAGAAGAGAGCTCAAGAGAACGAAGGGTTTAGACACTGCCCAGTCCCAGAAAGAGCTGAAGGAAAAAAAAAAGACTCGGGGAAGCTAGAGTACCAAGAGCTATGAGAAAATGCTCACATGAAACTAGAAATAAATGCAAGCCCATGGAGAGATACTGGGGGAAAGCATATTTAAGTTCAAAATTAAGAAGAATATTGTTAACTATCAGCACTATCACAACTGGAAGGTAGTCCTTTGGAAGGTTACAATCTCTGTTTATGGAAGAATTTTAGTAAGGACAAATGAACATTTATAAGGGACACTTTCAAGGTGAGAACTGAATTAGATATGAGGTTAAATTTGATGACCTCATGGGGCCAGTGCTGTGGCGCAGTGGGTTAGCTCTGGCCTGAAGTGCTGGCATCCCATATGGGCACCGGTTCTAGTCCTGGCTGCTCCTCTTCAGATCCAGCTCTCTGCTATGGCCTGGGAAAGCAGAAGAAGATGGCCCAAGATTGTAGGCCCCTGCGTCCACGTGGGAGACCCAGAAGAAGCTCCTGGCTCCTGGCTTTGGATCAGCACAGCTCTGGTCATTGTAGCCATATGGGGAATGAACCATCAGATGGAAGACCTCTCTCTCCTCTGTATCTACCTCTCTAACTATTCCAAATAAATAAAATAAATCTTTTTTAAAAAAAAAAAGAAACTGAGGGCAGCATTGTGGCATAAGCATGTAATGTTGTCTGAGGCACTGGCATCCCATATAGGCACAAGTTTGAGATCTGACTGCTTCACTTCTGATCCAGCTACCTGCTAATGTGCCTAGGAAAGCAGTGGAAGATGGTCCAAGTGCTTGGGACCCTGCACCCACATGGGCAGTGTAGAACAAGCTCCTGACTCCTGGCTTCAGCCTGACCCAGCCCAAGAAGTTGTAGCCCTCTGGGGAGTGAACCAGTGGATCAAAGGATAGAATAGTCTCTCTCTCTCTCTCTCTCTCTCTCTCTCTTCCTCTGTGTAACTCTTTCAAATAAATAAAAAATAAATAAATCTTTTATAAAAGATAAGAAACTAAAAATGCTGTTATAATTCTGCTGCCTTCTAGATTTCTCTAAATAATTCCTGGTAAGCAGTTTTGTTACCAAAAATAATTTATCATCAGATTTCTCTCTCTGTAGAAACAATAAAGCATGAATTGGAAACCTTCATAAAATGTAGGACAGCCCAGCTTGTGTGTCTATGTGTGTGTGTGTGTTTGTCTACATGCTGTAGGAGAACATGAATAACAGAAAAGAAAAAAAGAACAGGGAAAAACCCATTTGGTTTATCAGTATCTTGGGTGAGAATCTTGGAATCTCATTTTCATTCATGGAAGTATATTATTTTTCTCAGCACAATAATTTAGAGGATGTGTTTTTTATTAGCCTTATTCATCTTGGCTGGGTTCAGCTATGTGCTTCCAGCTGGGCTGATGCCAAGGTTACAACTCTAGACCTCTAAACTCTAGTTCGCTTAATAAGCATAGGTTTCCTCCTGTTCCCATCTGGCTCAGTTAACACTTTTTCTACTCCATACCAGCTCCTTTCCCCCTCCTGACTCTTATTTCTATGGCATATTTCTGTGTAACTGAAAAGATACATCACATTTTTCCTGGGGTAGGGAAAACAGAAGGATAACTGACAAACCCATGCATGTTGACTAACTAGCCAACTTCAAGACTTCATTACTGGGGCTGGCGCTGTGGCCTAGTGGTATGGCTGCTGCCTGCAGTGCTGGCATTCCATATGGGCACCGATTCAAGTCCCAGTTGCTCCACTTCCGATCCAGCTCTCTGCTATGGCCTGGAAAAGCAGTGGAAGATGGCTCAAGTCCTTGGGCCTTTTGCACTCACATGGGAGACCCAAAGGAGACTCGCGGCTCCTGATCAGCACAGCTCCAGCTGTTGCAGCCAGCTGGGGGGGTGAACCATCCTATGGAAGACCTCTCTCTGTGACTCTGCCTTTCAAATAAATAAATATATATTTAAAAAACAACAAAAATAAAAACCTCATTACTGAGACTCAAATGTGTGACTTGCTTAGCTGTCTGAGGAAACAGGTAACAGCAGCAGTTTCAGCAAGTGGAGGGCTGTATCTTCCCAGAGATGATCTGCTAGTTTGTCTGGTAAACCTAGGCTGCTCAGAGAGGTGGACAGATGCTTACTGTGACGCAGCACCTGCTAGTCAGCCACATGGTCAAATAAGCATGTTCCAGCTGTCCTTAGCACAAGACAAGAACTTTCAAAAGATTACAATCTTTTTCTTTGCTCTGTTGTTAACTTTGCCAAGTTTCCCTCATCCTCGAGTGTTTACATTTTTTCTTCTAGACAGTCATTGAGACTCAGAAATTCTCATTTTAAATTGTAATACAGCTTCAAAAATCATCTAGTAAATTAAAGAAAAAAACTTAGTAACAGAGTTTAATTTTTGCTGTCCAAAATGATTTTTTATATAATTTAAAAATTATTAATATAAAGAGAACAGAATTCATAGGTACAATTCTAAGAAGATACCCCTACTTTCCTCTCTCCTTCTTCCCTTCCCTGAATCCCCCTCCTTCCATTTTTTAATTTTTGCAAAAACACAGTTTGAGGCCACTCTTTAATCACAGGCTTAATGCTGCACTAACCATAATATTCAACAAGTAAAAAAATAGAAAGACCACCAATACAGTAGAATCATTTATATGTATTAAAAATAGAGGGTCTGGGAGCAGGCGTTTGGTATAGCAGTTAAGATGCTGCTTGGGATGCCTATATCTCATACTGGAGTACCAGGGTTTAAGTCCTGGCTCTGTTCCTGATTTAGCCTCCTAATGATGCACACTGGGAGGCAGCAGGTAATGGTTCAAATAGTTATAGGAGACCTGGATTGAGTTCTTGGATTCAACCTGGCCTGGCTGTTGTAGGCATTTGGAAAGTGAACTAGAGGATGGGAGATCTCTGTCTCTATCTGTATGTCTATCTCCCTTTCAAATAAATTAAAATAAATACAAAAATTTTAAAAAAAGAAATAGCTTTCTCTAAAAAAATTAGAGGATTTTACCAGTCAATATATATTGATGCTGGCACATAATAGGTGTTACACTAAAAGCTGGCAAAAAAAAAAAAAAGCTATATAAGTTCTATGTATTCCCAAAAAAGCAGTAGGTGTGGTCAAATTTATGAATTGTGTAAGTCACATCTCATTATTTCCAGAACTCTGAGAGATACCAGTTGTTTTGTTACATATACCTCAGACTGCTACCATTTGCAGACATCTAGAGTTGGTTTGTCTTTTTAGAGATTTTTTTTATAAATGTGTGACATAGAGATATTTAGGGACATCTCCCATCTACTGGTTCACTCCCCAAATGTCTACAATAGCCAGGGCTGGGCCAGCTGGAAGACAGGAGCCAGAACGCCATCTGGGTCTCCCATATGGATGGCAGGGGCTCAACTATCTGGGCCATCATCTATTGCCTTCCAGGCACATTAGCAGGAAACTGGATCAGAAATGGAGGACTTGTGACTAGAAAACAGGTACTCTGTTAGGGGATGTAGGGGTCCCAAGTGGCAATTTAACAATGCCTGCCCATACTGGAGTTAGTGAAGGCGGGAGAGAGAATGGACAGTATCAAGCAGCAGCTTAAGGAAAATGAAAGGCACAGAACAGGATTCTTCCATCCCTTGGGCAGATATAAATAGAATCAGTGGGAAAACCCAAATTCCCTGCTTCATAATCTAGCATCACACATCTCATTTCTCCATATTTTTGTCTCTATTTGTGTACCATATGCATACAGTCAGGAGAAAATCAGTTATGGGAGTACTAATTCATTGCAAAAACCTTATAACAAATTTATTTTTCTTAAACAGGACAATTCCATGGCTCTGTGTGCATTTCCTTTTTCTTGAGATACATGAACTTCTTAATTCCAATACAGTTAAACACAGAGCAGGCATCTACTATGTTTTACATGGTGCCATGCATTTGCACATCCATTTTCTCATTTTAGGAACTTAATCAATCTGGAAGGTAGTTGTTTCTCTATAACCTCCACTGAGCCTAGAACTGCTAACATGGGCTGCTCTACAACTATCTACTGCATAGATGAATTAATAAAGAGAGCTGCCAGCTCAAAGCTGGCATAAGGACAGACTGTGTGAGTATATAAGGATGAAACATTAAATAAAGGCAAAGCCTAGACGATATGGAAGGACAAAAGGAAAAACACCGAGTGGCTATTCTCATGAAGAATACCAAAGAATGTGCTTTGCTTACTAACCAACATGTCCCTACCTCTTCTGACATGGATAGTGCCCACACTTTCTCAGCAGATAAGAGTAAGATAATAGCCACCAGAAGCTTATGGAAGAAACCATATCCTCATACTTGTTGTGGCCTTCTAGAAATAGAAGCTTGGGGCCAGAGTTACGGCGTGGCAAGTAAAGCTGCCACCTGCAGCACCCCCATCCCATATGAGCACTGGTTCAAGTCCCCAGCTGCTCCACTTCTGATCCAGCTTCCTGATGGTATGCCTAGGGGAGCAACACAGGATGGTCCAAGTGCTTGGGCCCCTGCACCCACATGGGAGACCTGTTGGAAGCTCCCGGCTCCTGAATTCAGAGTGGCCCAGCTCTGTTGTGGCCATTTGGGGAGTAAATCAGCAGATGGAAGATCTTGCTCTCTGTCTCTCTCCCTAACTCTACCTTCCAAATAAGTAAAGAAATCTTAAAAAAAAAAAAAAAAGAAAAAAGAAAAAGCAGCTGGTGGAAGGGCCGTGGGCAGTTTCAGGTGCAGAGGTGTGCAAGTGCAAGTGCAGGTGCTGAGTGACTGCAGGTTCTGCATAGGGTCTTAATGCCCTTTGTTACTCTCACTTTTGGCCATCAAGTTTTCAAAAATTTAAGCAAGACATTAAATAGTTTTTTTAAAATATATTACTTATTTATTTGAGAGGTAGAGTCACAGAAAAGAGAGAAGGAGAGACAGAAAGAAAGTCTTCCATCTGCTGGTTCACTCCCCAAATGGCTGCAACAGCTAGTGCTGGGTGGATCCAAAGCCAGGAGCTTCTTCTGGGTCTTCCAAGTGGATGCAGGGGCCCAAGCACTGAGGCCATCTTCCACTGCTTTCCCAGGCCATAAGCAGAGAGCTGGGTCAGAAGAGGAGCAGTCAGGACATGAACTGGCACCCATATGGGATGCTGGTGCCAAAGGTAGAGGTTTAGCCTACTATGCCCCATTTTAAATAATTTTTATTATGCTATTAAAATTGTACCATACCTGAGCACTCGCATTTTTGTAATAATGTGAATTATTTCTGAAAATTGGCACTAGGTGAGGATAAATAGAAATAGAATAATAAAATATAGTATAACATATTTCATTCAGCAAATATCACTAAATAACTAGTATGTGCTAAGTGATGGGATGTAAGGGTAAAGTTAATATATTATTCTATTTAAGGCCGGCGCCGTGGCTCAACAGGCTAATCCTCTGCCTTGCGGCGCCGGCACACCGGGTTCTAGTCCCAGTCGGGGCGCCGGATTCTGTCGCGGTTGCCCCTCTTCCAGGCCAGCCCTCTACTGTGGCCCGGGAGTGCAGTGGAGGATGGCCCAGGTGCTTGGGCCCTGCACCCCATGGGGAGACCAGGAAAAGCACCTGGCTCCTGGCTCCTGCCATCGGACGAGCGCGGTGCGCCGGCCGCAGCGCGCTGACCGCGGCGGCCATTGGAGGGTGAACCAACGGCAAAAGGAAGACCTTTCTCTCTGTCTCTCTCTCTCACTGTCCACTCTGCCTGTAAAAAAAAAATATATATATATATATATATATATATATATATTATTCTACTTAACATGGTCTTGGGTAGAAAAAAAATCCCAACTTCCTAGACTTGGCATAAGGGAGAATTTTAATTCTTTATTCATGCTTGTATTAAAAACCTAGCACTATCTATATGTTATATGGTTTGTTAATTAAAGAGTCACAGGTGTTAAATTTTAGTAATTTCCATTTTGAGCTTCTTTTTTAAGATTTAT
The DNA here is from genome assembly GCA_949820135.1 of Sylvilagus floridanus. NCBI lineage: Eukaryota > Metazoa > Chordata > Mammalia > Lagomorpha > Leporidae > Sylvilagus > Sylvilagus floridanus. The sequence goes on from OX463225.1 coordinate 31,844,628, forward strand.
TTTATTTATTTGAGAAGTAGAGTTACAGGCAGTGAGAAGGAGAGACAGAGAGAAAGGTCTTCCTTCTGTTGGTTCACTCCCCAAATGGCCACAATGGCCAAAGCTGTGCCGATCTGAAGCCAGGAGCCAGGAGCTTCTTCCGGGTCTCCCATATAGGTGCAGGGGCCCAAGGACTTGGGCCATCTTCTACTGCTTTCCCAGGCCAGAGCAGAGAGCTGGATCGAAGAGGAGCAGCCAAGTCTCAAATCAGTGCTCATATGAGAAATGGGCACCATAGGTGGAATAATTAGCCCACTGTGGCACCGTTACGACTCTCCTATGTAGTTTTACAACAAAAACAGAATATATTTAAAGTATGGAAAACATTTTTCACAGAACAAAAGAAGAAGCAATGTTTTGAAAGTTTTGTTTCTAAGCATCAAATTCTTGCCCTCAAAATGAAGGTGATACTCCGGCACATCAGCCACAGCACTTAGACTACAGTGAAACCTGTCCCAGGAGCAAAGATAGAGAAAGAGGGTAAATGAGGCCTGGCTCTGGAGCCAGCATTGCACCCTAGCAAATAAAGCTGCTTCCTGTGACACTGGCATCCCATGTGTATGAGGGTTCGAGTCCTGGCTGCTCCACTTCTGATTCTGCTTCCTATTAATGTGCCTGGGAAAGAAGTGAGACCCAGATGGAGTTACTGGCTCCTGGCTTTAGCCTGGCCCTGCTCTCACCATTGTGGCCATTTGGGGAGTGAACCAAAGGATGGAAGATCTCTCTCTTCTTTTTTAATGAAGCCTGACTGACTTCTACTATAGTAGGTATACTTAAGAGCAGCATCTCTTACTGGACCCTCACATTTAGATTATATGCAGAGAGCAGACAGACCCAATTAATACCATATTAATTCACAAGAGATTAATGTATAATCCAGAACAGTAGCACATAAATTTTTAATAAAAATAGAAATATGAAGTGGCTTGGTTCTCATGTTCTCTTCCTGTTATAAAACTACATAGGCAGCTACATTACACTCTGAAACTGGCCAGCCCAGCTTGAAATCAGAGCATAGGGATTATGATGATAGTCAATAATCTGGTTAGCATCATAGTCATGCTATATGGATTAAATATTTTATTTCCCTTCTGAAATTTTAAAAATTAAAACATTTTTTGGGTTCTCTCTCTCTCATATATACATACATTCACACACACACACACATACACGTTATGTTAAAAAAAAAATAAAGCTTCTGTATTTTATAACCAAATACTCTTGATTAGCTAGAGCTTTGTAGTCTCTGCCCAAAAGAGTTGGCTTTGAGATAGGACTCATTAGGTCAGGCCCCCCTAATACATATCCATCTCTGGCTCTAAACCAATCAGGAAAAAGGAGCAACCAGACTCTTAACTACAAAATAGCCCCTACGGCTCTGTTAGGGATTTTCCCAACCTGTACCCACGTACAGAGTAGCTCACTATGTGATGTTCTGGAGGTCACAATAGTGAACAACACTGCCATTTTGAGACTTGTTTGTTGTTATGTGCAACAAACAACAAAAGAAAAGAAAAAACAAACTGGTGGCAAACTCAAGAGTTACATTCCAAGATGAGCCAGAACTCCAGGTGGTGTGTAGGTTGAACTGCAATGTACCTAGGGGCATCTCTCCAATCTCATAAAAGTACCTGCTCACTTCCCATCCTGGAACCAGTTTGCAGAATCTCTTCTGGCTGTGCTCCCTCCCTTGTGTTTGAGTATAGCCCCCAGTAAATCTTGTCTGGATTGCATGTTGGCTTCTTGTAAATTTCTATTTGCAAGTGAGCCAAAGATCTTGGGTCAGTAACAGCTTGGCTCCAGGAGTTTAGGGACCAAATGGTACACTGCTACCTTAGCAAAGGAGAAAAGGAGAGGTATTGAAGAGCACACATGAGTCTCTCAGATAGGTAGAACTAGGTGGTAGGTAGGTTGATTGATCTGTACTCAAATAGGAGTCAAAGTCACAAGAGTCATTTGCTGCCTATTCCCAAGAAATTAAATTTTAAGGATTATCTAGTTCAGTTTTTTTCTTTCTTTCTTTTTTGAAAGTAAAGTAGGATTTATTCAAATTGGAAAACTCCTGCCAGGGTGACAGAGAGGAGGGTTCCAAAAGAAGATCGTAAGGGCTGGCAGTAATGAGGTTTTTAAGTACAATCTTGGGGACCAAATTGTTGACCAATAAGGTGGGGACAAAACCAACAAAAGACCTGATTTAAAACCCTTTATCCTGTATGGCTTGCTTATGATAAAACAAAAAACCATCCAGAAGGGTGGGGGAGATAGTTCAGTTTCTTACATGTAAGCACTACTGGCTCAAAGATATAAAGTAAGTTTGCAGCTCAGTTGAGACTTGAATCCAGTTCAGTCCTCTGATATTATATCATACTGCTTTTTCCCTATCAGAATCTGGAAGGCAAAATTCAGTGTTTCAAAGGAAACTTTGAAGAAGAGAGACCCAAGGAAAAAGGAGACACTATACAGATGTGTATATGGACACCATGGCTCAAAGTGACATCAGTCCTGACAGCTTGCTTTGCTAAAAGAGCTCTACAGTCTCTCCCTCTGGACTCTTACCAACAAAGCCAAGTCATTTCATCCTCTGAGCTTCTGTTTCCTAATAAAAAGTACCTGAAAATAATTATACCTAGCTCAGAGTTAGCAGGTAAATAAAACAATGTATGTAAAAGAACATTAAGTGAATTCTGGTGTTTTCCCCTATTTATCTCTAGCAAGAAACATTCTCATCATAATTTGAATGTTTATATATTTGCTCACTAATGACCAGAAGGTAGAAAGAGGAGACAGTATGATTAGAGAGTGAACACCCTTGCATACAGAGAACATCTTCTTGTTTTATGAAATGAATTGTGTAACTACATTTTTTCCACATAGTATCACTTACTCGTTAGCCAAGACACTGAGATGGCTGAATCTCTGTTATTATGGAAAGCTCTGTTGTAGGGCTTCCAGAGAGAATGAGGTAGGGAAGGAGAGAGTTGTTGGAGGAAACCAGTCCATTGCTGGAATGCTGGAATGCTGGAATGCTGACTGAAGAACCTGTCTAGAAATGCCATGTAAAAGAAGTGGGTCTGTCTGTCCTTTCTGGGCTATCTTCTCTCTCTCTAAGATTTATTTATTTATTTAAAAGAGTTTCACACAGAGAGAAGGAGAGGTAGACAGAGAGAGGTCCTCCATCCGCTGGTTCCCTCCCCAACTGGCCACAATGGCCGGAGCTGTGCCGATCTGAAGGCAGGAGCCAGGAGCTTCTTCTGGGTCTCACATGCGGGAGTTGGGCCATCTTCTACTGCTTTCCCAGGCCATGGCAGAGAGGTGGATCAGAAGTGGAGCAGCCAGGACCCAAACTGGCGCCCATATGCAGGTGGTGGCTTTCCCTGCTATGCCAGAGCATTGGCCCCGAGCCATCTTTTCTTAAGAATCTGAAGTCTCAGGGCCGAGACTTACTTCACAAAGCAAGCAGCTCTCTGCTGTGGCCTAGAAAAGCAGTAGAAGATGGCCCAAGCCCTTGGATCCCTGCACCCACATGGGAGACCCAGAAGAAGCTCCTGGCTCCTGGCTTCAGATTGGCTCAGCTCCAGCCATTGCAGCCATTTCGGGAGTGAACTAGCGGATGGAAGACTTCTCTCTGTCTCTACCTCTTTCTCTGTAACTCTTTTAAATAACTAAATAAATCTTAAAAAAAAAAAAGAATCTAAAGTCTCCAGAGAGACACAGAAGAGAACATTCAATAAACTTCTCTGGAAGCATCAGCTACACGGTGTCATATTTCTTACCAGCATGGTGTACAATCAAAGAAATGCATAGCCAGCAATTCCTGGACACACTCTCAGCTCTTCTGCTCAACTGCTCTAAGAGATTTACTAGTCAGAAAACAGAATTCTCTAGGCCAGAAGGTGAGAAAATCAATCTACTGCCTCAAGAAAGTCTGGCACACACTTGAAGTCTGGCTTCAAGTGAACACAATTGACTCCACTACCAGATCTGAGGTGCTTCTCTTCTTGGTGCTTCCACAAAGCTCTTACTTCACAAGGCATGCGAAAGGATGGCCCTGAGTTTCTTTACAGACCCCAGGGTATTTGTTTCTTGCAATGTATAGAAGACTGATACTTTCATGAGCCAGGAAGTGCATTTCCTCCTCACCCTGCCCCACGTTCCTTCCATCTCAGAGCCACTACCCTAACCTACACAGCTTTCATGTCTTTCTCATCCACCACTGCCACCATGAAACCCATTCTCCATGGAGCAGCCCAAGAGACTTTTTAGATAACACATTTGTTGACATATAGTTCACATGCCAAAAAATTCACCTGGCATGATTCAGTGTTTTTTTTTTTTTAATGTATTCAACAGAATTGGGCAAATAGTACCATGACCTAATTTTAGAGCATTTTCATTTTCTCAGAAGGAAGCTCCATACACATTCGGAGTCACATACCATTTCCCTTCCTCACTTGCCATGTCCCGGCAACCATTAATCTACTTCTGTAGTTTTTCTGTATTTGCATATTTTGAACATTTCATACACATACAGATTACAACACACAGTATTTTAAAGTGCATTCTTCCCTTAGCATAATGTTTTTAAGATACATTTTTGCACACATTCATTCCTTTTATTGCCAAATAATATTTTATTTATGTATATATCACATTTTACTTTCCATTTATGAGTTGAAAATTTGTTCTGCTATAATTTCTGGGCTATTATGAATAATGCTGTTGTGAGCACTCAGGAAACATTTTTGTGTGGACATATGTTTTCTATGTTCTTGGGGATAAACCTATGAGTGGAACTTCCAGGTCATATACTAACACTATATTTAACAATTTGAATAATTTGCAAAAAGCCAAAGTGGCTGCTGCATTTTATCATCTTGTCAACACTATTTCTCCACATCCCGAATAATATTTCCTATTGTCTGTTTTTAGATTAAAGCTATCCCTATGAATATGAAATGGTGTCTCACTGTGATTTTGATTTCCCTAATGATTAATGATGCTGATCATCTGACCATTTGTTATACAGCTTTTGAGAAGTATTTACCCAAATCTTTAGGTTATTTTTAAATTGAATTATTTGTCTTTTTTATTGCTGAATTATGTTCTTTTATATTCTAGATACAAGTACAAGTGATTTTCAAAAAGGGAAATCAGATATTATCACTCCCTTGCTAGTGCCCTCTAATGCCTTCCCAGTATGTTCACAATAAAATCCAAAATTTTCACTCTGGATTACAAAGTCCTACAGATTTGCCCCTGCCCACTTCTCCAATATATCTTGTACCCCTTTCCACTCAGGCAATGCAATGTAATCAGGGTGGTCTGTTTTCTGGCCTGAAATGCAGCAGATTCATTCATGTTCCAGCACCATAGAATTAGCTGTCTCACCTGCATGCCTGGAATTCTTTTTCCTTGGATGGCACCTTCTCATTATTCAAGTCTCAATTCAAATGTCAACTTTTCAGATAAATTTTCCTGAAAATAAATTCTATCTCAAGAAGTTCTCCTTCCACAAAGAATCTTTTGACGATGACTGATATGTTGATCAGCTTGATTGTGGAAATGGTTTCATGTACATATAGATATGTATATCAAACATTTTCAACTTTTACACTTTACATATGTGCCATTGTCAATTACACTTAAAAAGCTACTAAACAAAATTATCATCATACCTTGACTGCCACTATCTTATCATACTTTACATTTTCTTAGGCACAATTATTTCTATCTATAGAAATTATCTATCTGAAATTATCTTATTTCTTGATTTCTATGTTTACCTTCTGTCTCACTCCACCAGAACAGAAGTGCAGCGAGGGAGAAGGAATATTTTTCATCTTTGCCACTGCTGTATCCTTAGCATGGCTTACAATTAGGTGTTCAATAAATATTTGGCTAATTGAATGAATTAATTCAACAAAGGTTTAGAAAAGAGGCTCTGGGACAACAGGTAACTTTCCACACCCTCAGATTCTCAGACTTAAGAGGATGAGATGATGATTGTTATTTTCTTTACTAAGAGCAACTATCTAAAAAAAATCAAACTCTATCTTGGTTGGTCTCCACTATCATCATCATAAGTATCATTATCATTCATTTAGTCTGTGACAGTATTCTAGTATTTTATAAATACTCTCCCACTGGTAGTGGTTATTAGTTTTAGAACAATACTATTATAATATGATAGCACATAATAATCATACAGTAATATATAGTAATTATAATAAATGTAACACGGTACATAACTGTAACAGCAGGAATACAATAAAAATTGTTTAGCACTTGTCATTTATCAGATATGTGTTTTGCTCATGTAATTTCACGTATTTCTCACAATAACTTTGTGAAGTAGGTATTCATTTATAGATGTGGAAATTGAGGTTAAGAGAAGTGAATTAACTGCTCAAAGCCACACAGTTGATAAGGACAAAGCTAGAACTCAAACCCCTGTCTGTCTCACTTCAAAGCTCAGTTTTTTTTTACTTTGTCACAGTGGTTCTTGAGACTTTCTACAATCCAATGTTACTTCAGCTTATGTACAAACCCCTAAGGCCTAAGGAAGATGTCTGCCTTGAGAATGATCTTACTTAAAATTCTGAAAAGTTTTAGGGACAGAAGTAAAGAGAGGTGAAGCTAATTGCCTGAGAATAAAACCAGATATTTTAAGCAAGGAATTTTTACTTTATGGCAAACTCTATGGCTAGCTTCATCGACATTTAATTGTCACTATTTCAGATTATTCTCTGGAAGACCCTGGCTTTTACCTAAGTTGCTGGCCCTTATTCCTCCTCTGCCTACTGGCTAAGCTCACCAGTGAAGATATGCTGACCATGACAGACCTGGGTAATTCTATTACCCTATAATATAATGCCTATAGTTAGGCATTTACCTTTGGTGCCAGGCGGCTGTAGGTTGTCTCCAGTCAAGGAACACCAGCCCACGGGGAAGATGTCTCGGGAATCAAAGCGGCACCAGTAGTCAAAGGCCCCTCGCCACCCATCAAAAGTGATAAGCACCTCCGAGCCCCGAACTTCCCCAATAGTGGCTGGGCAAATGAAATGAGGGTTCTTCCTGTCCACAGCTTCTAGCTTCATGCCCATTTTGAAGAAGTTGTGGGAAGGCGATGGTGGCTCCTAGATGAGAAACAGAAATACACAGACCTAGACACAAAGATAGAGGCTATGTATGCTAACAGACTGCTACCTCATTTGGATGAGTAAAAGTGACTGCTAGGGGCCAGCACTGTGGTGTAGCAGGTAAAGCTGCTACATATGGGCACTGGTTCAAGCCCTAACTGCTCCTCTTCTGATCCAGCTCTCTGCTATGGTCTCAGAAAGTAGCAGAGGATGGCCCAAGTGCTTGGGCCCCTGCACCCACGTGGGAGACCTGGAAGAAAGAAACTCTTGGCTCCTGGCTTCAGTTCAAACCCTCTCCCAGTCACTATGGCCATTTGGGGAGTGAACCAGTGGATGGAGGACCTCTCTCTCTCTCTCTCTCTCTCTCTCTCTCTCTGCCTTTCTGTAACTCTGCCTTACAAAGAAAGAAGTAAAAAAGTGACTGCTATATGAGATTTATAACGGAGGCTCAGTCATATTTTAAATACATTTTAAAGTATACCAAAGTATTACTTAATTAATCCAAACATTTGATACCTTTGCTTTAGATTTTTGTTAAATAAATAAATTTACAGATAAAGTAGAGTCTCCCTTTGTGCCCTTTCTCTCTTCTATTTCCTTCCTACCTACAACAGAGGTAACAATTACCCATATATTTTTATATCTTATTACATAAGTATATATCCATTTACATGATTTTAAATTTTGGTATTATACTATACACATTCTACAATTTTTAACATGTTTTTATAAGTTATTCACATTGATAAATACAGCTCCAGATTATTTTAACTATTAATAATATTCCATTCTGTGTATACATCAAAATTTACTCTTTCTTTTTATTAAGATTCATTTATTTATTTGAAAGGTAGAGTTATAGAAAGGCCGAGGTGGAGGTGAGGGGTCTTCCATCTACTGGTCCAGTCTCCACCTGGCTGCAAGGCTGGAACTGAGCTGATCTGAAGCCAGGAGCCAGGAGTTTCTTCCGGGTCTCCTGCGTGGGTACAGGGGCTCAAGGACCTGGGCCATCTTCCACTGTTTTCCCAGGCCATAGCAGAGAGCGGGATTGGAAGCGGAGCAGCCAGGACTCAAGCCAGTGTTCATACGGGATTCAGGCATAGCAGCCAGAGGTTTTACTTGCTACGCCATAGCAACAGTCCCACTCATTCTCTTTTGATAGACATTTAAAGTTGTTCCAAATTGTTTACTACTTCAAAAAAGTTTTAGTGACCATCCTTGCACTATTACATGCTTTACATGTAGGAGGGAACCAGGGATTTCATCTGAGTTTCCCATGTGGTGGCAGGGACCCAAGTACTTCAGCAATCATCTGGCACACCAGCAGGAAGCTGCAGCAGAAGTGTGAAGCAGCTGGGACTCAAACCAGTACTCCAACACAGGATGCAGGCATTAAATCACTGCACCAGAACACCCACTCCTATTCTTTCTCTTTTAGCTTTTATATGCATTTTAATCAGCTTTTCAAGTTCCTAAGAAAAATCTTATGAGGATTCTGACTGAAATTGAAATGAAGTAATAGATTAATTTGTGTAGGCATAATCTTTGTTAGGTATAATAATTGAGCCTTCTGAAATGAAAAGACATGACACGGGCCTGTGCTGTGGTGGGTAAAGCCACCGCCTGCAGTGCTGGCATCCCATATGGGCACCAGTTCGAGTCCTGGCTGCTCCACTTCGGATCCAGCTCTCTGCTATAGCTGGGAAAGCAGCAGAAGATGGCCCAAGTGCTTGGGCCCTTGCACCTGTGTGGGAGACCTGGAGGAAGGTCTTGGCTCCTGGCTTTGGATAGGCACAGGTCTGACCATTGTGGCCAACTGTGGTCTGAACCACAGGATGGAAGCTCTCTCTCTCTCTCTCTGACTCTCCTTCTCTCTTTGTGTAGCTCTGACTTTCAAATAAATAACTAAATCTTTTTTTAGAAAAAAGACATGAAAGTCTTTTCCATCTGTTAAGACTTTTAAAAATATGAATGTCTTCTTTAATATGGATAACAGAAGAAATAATCTTCGCTATGTATGACACCGAACCTTTGCAATGGAAAAGGTATCATTTCTTGAAGACTTCTTTAATATGGACTTATTCTTGAACAGATTTTTAAATTTCCTTTATAAATAATTATTGTTCATTAATATGTTTTTCTAGGTGTATTATATAATTCTATTATTATAAATGGCATTTAAAATTTTCAAATCATTTGTTCCTGTTAAGCAGGAATAATTAGTTTTTTAAAAACGATCAACAGATTTGATCACTTGTACTGAATTATATATCAAGTTCTATATGCTTAATTTATCAATTATTGAAAGGTATGTATTTTTTAAAATCCTATATTTAAAATTTTCCAATTTGGTCATCTAATTTTATCAATTTTTGCTCTATATATTTATTATATATGCAATATATTCTGTATATTTTATAACTGCTTTAATTTGTGAACTGTACTTTAAAAAATGTATTTATTTTTATTTATTTGAAAGACAGAGTTACCCAGAGACGGAGAGAGACAGAGAGAGATCTTCTATCTGCTGGCTCACTCCCCAAATAAATACAGAGCCTGGAGCTCTATCTGGATCTCCCATGTAGGTGGCAGGGGACCAAGCACTTGGGCAAGTTTCAGTTTAATTGCATAAACTTTCATTTACAGCAAAATCATGAACAACAGGAAAGCTGCCAACTTTGAACACAGGAAATATAAAATTCTTTTGCAATTCAGGTAGTACAGATAGGGATAGGCACTCCACAGGGAGCACAACCTCCCTTGTTTCCCTGAAGACAGACGTTTTCAAAGATGGCAAGGCATACTGGGAAAATCACACTAGTGGGAGGTACCTTGCAGAGGAAGAAAGAAAAACTCTTATCCATAATATAAGGTAAATATATAACAGTCATCCCACTTGATAAAGCAAGTAGATATTCCCTTTGGGTTAGGCTAAAAGTAGAACACTAAGTAAAAAGGGGAAACCAACTCCTATACAGTGCCAAATAAACCAGTTCCATCCCCAAGCACGGAGTTACTAACCTTGCTACCTGAGATTATAGTCTCAATATAGTCCATCAAGAAAGCCCATGACCAGCAAATACAAATGGTCATTGAATTTAAATCATAAAGGATAATAGGGAAACTCTTTTGTTATTTGTGTGTGTGTGTGTGTGTGTGTGTGTGTGGGTGTGCATGTGTACTCTTACAGCAATGGTTACACAATCAACATTTCTGTTTTCATAAGGGTTTGTTCTATACACTGGATGGTTTAAGCAAAGTACTATGTAATTTTTTGATTTTATTTTATACTTTGGATACACATAGAGGGAACAGAGAAAAAGTATGACTAATCATTGCCTCAAAGGGTATAAAACCAGACTTCTGACTCAAGGCCCATCCATACATAGCTTGGGGCAACTTCAATGCTCTAATGGAGTCCCTTAGATTCCCACCCCTACAGAAAGAACTCTATAGCTAATCTAGCACAGTGTTCTAGCTCAAGCAAATGTGTAAAACGATGGAAGATTTCAACTTAACAACCAAATTTTAAAATGTAGCATTTCAGCAGCAAGGAAATTTGGAGAGCTCATCTCAGCAGTCGAATTGCAGAACTACAGCTCAGATGTTTGAGAAGTCAAGCTGTTGGCTCTCAGCTCTACTGCCTCCCTCCCAGGCTTAGGCAGACACAGAAGGCAGTGGTGGCTCCTTAGCAGAGCCATTAACAGTGGCACCATAGAGTGGAGGTAACAACATTTCAGAGTTATTGCTGGTGACATAAACCAGGACATTAGAGCCACTCCTGGTATTGATGTATTGGTTACAGTTTCCAACACAGCTAATCAAGTAATGCTTAAGTCAAGATATTGCTGATAAGCAGAAGAACAGTCATAATCAAACAGGTAGGATTCACTGACATGATATCATCCCTGCTGGGGAAATTAGGAGGCAGTTAACTTACGCATTCCTGAATAGAGAAACAAGCACAGTGACTGTAACCAAGGTGTTCAGGAAAAAATCGAAGATCCAGTAACAAGAACAGGATGAGCCAGGCAGTGTGTTGCGTGAATGCCCATAAGTGGCCACTGCACATATCAGGGTCATGAGAAATTGTAGTTATGCACATACTGGTATTATATGAACCCAATGTCGCCTCCTAGTTCAGGACTCAAAGTGATATTGGTCAGCCAACACGCTCAGTAAAATCTACAGGACCACAACATTGATGATCGAATACCAGACACAAGCAGTATAGGGCTGGTGTGGGCATGGCAGCACAGGCAGGCAGCTGTTACACAGAGTTACACAGAAAGAAGAAGACAGAAAGAGAGAGATCTTCCACCCATTGGTTCACTCCCCAAATGGCCGTAACATCCGTAGCTGTGCCAGGCTGAAGCCAAGGGCCAGAACTCCCTCCATGGCTCCCAAATGGGTGGTAGGGGTGCAGGTGCTTGGGTCACCTTCTGCTACTTTCCCGGGCACACTAGCAGGGAGCTGAATCTCAAGTGAAGCAACCGGTCTTGAGCCAGCATGGGATGCCAGTGCTGCAGACAGTGGCTTTTCCTGCTATGCCACAACTCCTGCCCCATTTCATTAGTTCTTTAAGTCATTTTCAAATACTTAATTCATAATCGCTATATATTGCTATTATCTGAAAGTCTTGGAGTTACATCTACGGACTCCCCATTATGTTAGGTTTGTTAAAGCATTGGAGGGCTGTCTAGGTTCACATCCTTGCTGAGCTTGGGTGCAAGGCCTCATCTGTGTCTTAACTGTGGCTGTAGAAAGACAAGATTCTCAGAAAGACTAGCAAAGCTCCTTTGGCAGCGGCAGGGTCAGTAGCTAAATTAACACTCTTGGTTTTCCATCTTCATTTTTGGCCTCTGAAGATTTTTCTACCTCTACCAAATGTTGAAAAGAATATTTGCTAATTCCCCACCACTGGAACTTTGAGGTATTTTGTAGTGAAAGAGTTCTAAGTTTTCTGGTACACTGTTATTTTTGAAATTAGGATATTCTCAGAGTTTAGACTTAATTTGGATCATGGGCAAACAAAACTAGTACCCTTTACAGTAACTCTCACCCCATTAGAAAATTCAACTGGTAGCAGACTATCTTTTCCCTTGAGGAATGAGGAAGAACAAATACCAGGTTTGTGTCCTTGTTCTCCCACTTACTAGCCATATGATCAATGTATCAAAAATACATTTCCTTAACTATTAAATGGCAATAATAATTATTTGTTCATAAAGTTGTCCATGGGTATTAAATGAGGTAGTCTCTTTTCTTTCTCTACAGAACTTGAAGAATACAATAAGTAATGTTTCTTTAACTTATATAACATTTTATAGTTCTAATAAAAACATTTTAACTTAACAACCCTGTGAGGTAGACAGAGTCCCATGAAAGGATCTAAATTTAGCTTATTACTGACAGATGAGATCCCAAACCCAAGAATCCTAACTTACACTCTAACATACTCCTTCCAGGATAACTGTTACTTTGTAAGGCACTAAAAATTCTATTAAATTAGTTTCTGAGAAGGTATCTTTAGGACATAAATATAATGTGGACATCACAGGCTCAGTAACTGACACAATTTAATTTTCTCTGACCTTATGCAGCTTGGAGTTGGTGATACTGAAGGGACAGCATACCTTATGGAAAATCCTGATGGGAGCCATCTCTGCTCCATTTAGTGTCTTCAAAAGGAACATGGGCCAAGAGGAAGCATTCAATCGAAATCCTACAGCAAATATAATGGGCAAAAAATTAAAAATATGTTCAAAAGGTAATGGTGAAACCAAGTTCTCCCTTTGGAATTCAGCTACTCATGTAACAACCTATGCTGTGACAGCCATAGAATCAGGTTTAAGAGAAGAATGTTTAAGAGAAGAAATGCCTCATTAGACAAATGAGGAAAATGAGACATAGAAGGGGAACTATAACTTGTCCAAGGTAATGCTGAAAAGTTAAGTAGGAGTACAGGGTCTCCAAATCAAGTTCCCTGAATCCAAGACATTTTAGAGAATATTTGTCATAATGTCTAGAAACTTTCCTTTCTAAACACAAAAAGGATATGAGATATGACTAACAAATACTTAGAAATGATCTAGACAGTGGAATGTGAAAGGGGTTTTTATCTCTTAAGAAATCAAACATGTAAACTGATAAATCCAAGATACTCATATAAGTCAATAATTCTAGTTTATCTCAACCTAACACAATGTGCTCATATAGTAAATAGTCATTACTGTAGTCAGGCATTCCACTTAAGAGCTCCAAGTGTTTCTTAGAATTTGGCTTCAGATCTCCAACCTGAGATGACAAAATTTAATACTTCTTGATAGTCTCCTAACCTATACCAGTCATTACATTACAAATGAAATACAAATTGTATTTCATCACAAAGAGCACACAGGCTATATATACCAAAGCTGCAGAGTTGGAAATAACAACAGATTCTGATATTATTCAGCACAATACTGTGTGCTAGATACCATGCCAATCACTTTTCATTGACTATCTAATTTAGTCATCAAGACAGCTGTAGTGGGTAGATACAATCTTCATTTTATATATAAAGAAATAGGCACAGAATTAAGTAAACTGCTTACGATTTCAAATGACAAAGACAGGAATGACTCCAGGGCCTATAATCCTTTTTAAGGATTTATTTATTTATTTGAAAGTCAGTTACACAGAGAGAAGAAAAGACAGAGGGAGGGAGGAAGAGGGAGAGAGGGAGGGAAGTAAGGAGGGAGGGAGAGAGAGAGAATCTTCCATCCACTGGTTCACTACACAGATGGTCAGAAGGCTAGGGCTGGGAGGAGTTAGGAGCCAGGAGCCAGGAGTTTCTTCCAGGTCTCATGGGTGACAGGGGTCCAAATCCTTGGACCACCTTCTGCTGCTTTCCCAGGTGTATTAGCAGGGAGCTGTATGGGAAGTGGAGCAGCGAGGATTCAAACTGGTGCCCATATGGGATGCCAAAGTTGTAGGTGTGGCTTTACTGGCATACAATGCCAGCCCCAGGAGCCTATACTTTTAACCACTATATCTAGGTAAAATGAAAAATGAAGAATTAGCTTTTGGATTAAATATTAATAATTCAATTCAAGGCAGAGGTAAGAAGAGAGAAAATGGAAATAAAAAGTTACCACACAATATGATTTAAAGTTTTTTGTTCCAACACTGGTGAGGTTAAGCTATCCTTCTGAAATTCAAAGTTTTCTTGGGACAGTTCACCCCTATCAACAATGGTGATAGTGAAGTGGATGATCCTATCACTTAATAAAACTTTTATCATGGTGGCTGGCACTATGGTACAGTGGGTTAGGTTGCTGCCTACAGTGCTGGCATCCCAAATGGGCACCAGTTCAAGTCCTGGCTGCTCCACTTCCAATACAGCTCCCTGCTAATGGCTTGGGAAAGCAGTGGAGGATGTCCCAAGTGCTTGGGCCTCTGTACCCAGATAGGAGACCTTGAAGAAGCTCCTGGCTCCTGACTTTGGCCTGGCCCAGCCCCGGCCATTGAAGCTATTTAGGGAGCGAACCAATGGATGGAAGTTCTACCTACCTATAAATAAATAATTAAAAAAAAAAACCCTGCCATCACTTGCATTTTTTGCTTATTTAGCTTTTATTTTTCTAAAGATTTATTTATTTTTTGAAAGGAAGAGTTAGAGAGAGGCAGTCGCAACAGCTGGAACTGGGCCAACCCAAAGCCAGGAGCTTCTTCTGGATCTCTCAAGCAGGTGAGAGGCCCAAGTACTTGGGCCATCTACCACTGCCTTCACAGGCCACAGCAGAGAGCTGGATCGGAAGTGGAGCAGCTGGGATTCAAATTGGTGCCCAGTTGGGATGCTGGCACTGCAGGCGGCAGCCCCGCTATGCCACAGCGCCGGCCCCACTTATTTAGCTTTTATTTTCTTTTTGGAAAACAAGTCATCCTAACTCTATGTGGCTTGGTGGGGATGGGATAACAAACAATGTCACTTAAGAGCATCAGATTCCCCTAGATCAGAGGGGTGTAAGTATGTGTATGTATCTTCCAAGTTGGGCAATTATTTTCTGACAGGACATAGATGTTGGAGGGAAGAGTCTTTTGCCTCTTACTGTCTGGTTTCTACACAGAGGCTAGAATGCTAAGTTTAGGCTCTTTTAAAATTTTTATTTATTTGTGTATGGTGGGAGATCTCCCATCCAATGGTTCATTCCCCAAATGCCTTCAGTAGCTAGGGTTAGGCCAAGCCGAAGCTGGGAGCCAGGAACTCTACCCAGATCTCTCATGTGGGTGGCAAGGACCCAAGTACTTGAGCCATCATATGTTAACTTCTCTGAGCGTGCATTAGCAGGAAGCTGGAATCTGGAGTGGAACCAGGACTTGAATCTAGAGACTCCAACATGAGATGCAGGTGTCCTAAGGAGGAGCTTAATCACTAGGCTAAATGCCCACCTTGGGTTTATGTTTATGCTTAAAAAACAGAGCCAAGTCAGATCACATCACTCATATGTTTACATTCACAATGCAAAATAAATCTAAACTCTTTATTCACATTTATAAGGCTTCCATGATCTCCAACTTCTTTATTCGTCATTAGTAATCTCATTATTTGCTTTCTTGCCCCCTTTACTGTTTTTCTTGTTTTTTAAAAGATTATATTTATGGCCAGCACCGTGGCTCACTTGACTAATCCTCCGCCTGTGGCACCAGCACCTCGGGTTCTAGTCCCGGTTGGGGCACCAAATTCTGTCCCTGTTGACCCTCTTCCAGTCCAGCTCTTTGCTGTGGCCTGGGAGAGCAGTGGAGGATGGCCCAAGTGCTTGGGCCCTGCACCCGCATGGGAGACCAGGAGGAAGCACCTGGCTCCTGGCTTCGGATTGGCGCAGCGCCAGCCGTAGCGGCCATTGGGGGGGGGTGAACCAATGGAAAAGGAAGACCTTTCTCTCTGTCTCTCTCTCCAACTCTGTCAAAAAACAAACAAAAAGATATTTACTTATTTATTTGAAAGGCAAAACAACACAGAGGTCATACACACACACACAATCTTCCATTTTACTCTCCAAAAGGCTGTAATAGCTAGGGCCAGGCCGGGCCAAAGCCACGAGCCAGGAAATCCATCTGGGTTTTCCACATCAGTGGCAGGAGCCCAAGAACTTGAGCCATCCTCTCCTGCCTTACCAGGAGCATTAACGGGAAACCAGATCATAGAGTGCAGTGGCTGGGACTCCAACTAGCACACCGATATGGGGTCCTAGCATCACAAAAGGCAGTTTAACTAGCTGCACCATGATGCCAGCCCCTGGTCTTCCTGGTTCTAAACACATCAAGATGTTTCTTTGTCTCAAACAACCTTCCCTCAAATTTTTACATATATTTCACTGCTTAAATGCCATCTCATTAGAGAGGTACTCCTATATTATTAACCTAACATAGTCTCCTGAATCTATTTTGATTCCTTCTTATTCCTAGTCCTTTATTGCTTTTAAAATTTCTTTTGATAATTTTCTTGTGTATCTCTTTTCTAATGCAAATGAGTCCATTTAATTCTCAAAAACCCATGTACTGCAGATGTATTAATGACCTTGCAGATGAGACAACTGGAAACTCAAAGGTCAAGGTAGGGGCGGGCGATGTAGTATAGCGGGTAAAGCTGCCACCTGCAGTGCCAGCATCCCATATGGGCATTGGTTTGAGTCCTGGCTGCTCCACTTCTGATCAAGCTCTCTGCTATGGCCTGGGAATGCAGTAGAAGATGGCCCAAGTCCTTGGGCTCTTGCACTCACATGGGAGACCTGGAAGAAGCTCCTGGCTCCTGATCGACACAGCTCCAGCCATTGCTGCCAATTGGGGAGTGAACCAGCGGATAGAAGTCCTCTCTCCTCTCTCTGTGTAACTCTGACTTTCAAATAAATAAATAAATAAATAAATAAATAAATAAATATATTTTTTAAAAAAGGTCAAGGTAAAGCAACTTACCAATGGCCACCCAACCAAGGTAGTGAGAAGCTAATGTTTACTTATTTTTAATTATTTTAATTGTATATATTTGTGGGTTACAGTGTGATAATTTGATACATATATTCAATGTGGCTAAGCTAACATTACAAAATCAGAGCTCTTTTAATTCCAAACCCAGTGAACCTGCAAATGCTATTTATCTGGGATTCTTCCTAAGTAGTCCTAAAGAGCTTTCAGCTGCTCCCAAGACTGTGGGACCACTGAATAAACTATAGGGTCCCACTGCTTGAACTATCGACCTGATGAAGCTCTTGGATTTAAACACATAGTAGCAAGCATACAATCTCTGGAGGCAGGCAAGAGAATGGCATTCAGATCAAGAACCACCAGCTGGGGGCAGTGATGTGGCGTTGAAGGCACCAGATCATGTCCCAGCTGCCCCACTTTCAATCCAGTTCTCTGCTAATGTACCTTAGATGGCAGTGGATAATGGCTCAAGTGCTTGGGTCCCTGCTACCCACAAGGGAGATCTGGATGGTGTTCCTGGCTCCTGGCTTTGGCCTGGCTGGGCCAGACCATTGTAGCCATTTGTGAAATTAACTACTGGATGAGCTCTCTCTTTCCTTGTCTCAGTGTAACTCTTTGAAAATAAATTATCTTAGAAAAAAAAAAAAAGGATCATCTGAGGTCCACATGCTTTGTCTTACATAACATAGTGACTCCAAGCTTTGTGGAATTACTATGTGGCAATCAAGATGGACCCAGATGCTCTGAACTCATTTTCTTCTCCAAGAAGAGCTTTACATATACACATACTGAAAAATGAAAATGAATTACTGTACAACCTTGGACAACTCATTTTCCTTTTTCAAAACAGAACTTGTCAGATAAAGTGTTTCCAAATCCGTTTGGTGGAATATATACATATCAACCCAAGAGTGAGAGAGACGAGAGGAGGAAGAGAGGTGCTGAAGAAACTGTATTCCCTAAGGAAGAGAACACCCAGTCTAACAGTATTTGGGAAGGACTGTTAGGGTTACTCCTAGTGTTGACAAGACTTTACCTCACCCCCCTGCTACACACTCAAGCACAGGTGAGTTCAGATCTATTTAACTGGGAGCAGGAGTTATGACACCTGAGAGAACAAAGGTACAGATGTGGACAAGTACAGACAGGTCTGGCATTGCCCAGTGACAATGATCTTGCAAAGAAGAGGAGTTCAGTGATTATCTGAAGCATAACCTTTGTAAAATAAGCATTTGAGCAACCAAAGTCAAAGTCACTTTCAAAATTTTGTTTCTCCATCAATTTCTACCCAGTTCAAAAGATGAAATACCTATTTTTTTAAAACCCATTTTCCATTGACCCCGGAGGCTGGCTAGCAACTGAAAAGATTATCCACGACAGTAGCATACAAAGGGCACCTTTCAGTCCAACATCCTGCATATCTACTGGAGCCTGTGCCTGTGACCAGTTTCATGGAGCGGGCAGTTTATACTGGAATCCTGACACACTTGACTGGGAGCTACACCAGAGACTAGGTTCTGCTGGGACTCTCAAACACAGACACTGGAATCCCCTGGAGAACTTTAAAGAATACACCAGTTCCGCTCCCAGCAATTCTGATTTAACTGATTAGATATAAGATTTAGGTACTGAAATTTTATATGAAAGGCATTAATTTAAAAAACATTAATTTGAGAGGTAGACCAACAGACAGAGATAAAGAGAGTTCTCATCTGTTGGCTTACTCCTCAAATGCCAGCAATAGCCAAAGCTGGGAACTCTCCTGATAGGGTGGCAGGGATCCACCTACTTGATAAGAAATATTGGTGTCCCAACAGGTAGATTAATTGCTAAAGCCAAAGGCTTACCTCTTAGGCACTGAGTGGTTTTTTTTTTTTTAAAGCTTTTATTTAATGAATATAAATTTCCAAAGTACAGCTTATGGATTACAATGCCCCCCCCGCCCCGCCATAACTTCCCTCCTGCCTGCTACCCTCCCCTTTCATTAACATCAAGATTCATTTTCAATTCTCTTTATACACAGAAGATCAGTTTAGTACATATTATGTAAAGATTTCAACAGTTTGCTCTCACATACAGACACAAAGTGAAAATACTGTTGGAGTACTAGTTATAGTATTAATTCACAATGTACAGTACATTAAGGACAGAGATCCTACATGATTTTTTTAAGAAAAATTGATTAATTATCTATGCAATTTCCAATTTAACACCAAGGTTTTTTAATCATTTTCAATTATCTTTATATACAGAAGATCGATTCAGTATATAAGTAAAGATTTCATCAGTTTGCACCCACACAGAAACAGAAAGTGTAAAAATACTGTTTCAGTACTAGTTATAGCATTACTGCACATTGGACAACACATTAAGGACAGATCCCACATGAGACTCCTGATGTTGATTTAACAATTTGACCCTCTTGTTTATGGTGTCAGTAATCTCCCTAGGCTCTAGTCATGAGTTGCCGAGGCTATGGAAGCCTTTAGGGTTCGCCGACTTCGATCTTATTCCGACAGGGTCATAGTCAAAGTGGAAGTTCTCTCCTCCCTTCAGAGAAAGGTACCTCCTTCTTTGATGGCCCCGTTCTTTCCACTGGGATCTCACTTGCAGAGATCTTTCATTTAGGTCTTCTTTTTTCCCCAAGAGTGTTTTGGCTTTCCATGCCTAAAATACTCTCATGTGCTCTTGAGCCAGATCCGAATGCCTTAAGGGCTGATTCTGAGGCCAGAGTGCTATTTAGGACATCTGCCATTCTATGAGTCTGCAGTGTTTCCCATTTCCCATGTTGGATCATTCTCTCCCTTTTGTTCTATCAGTATTAGCAGACACTAGTCTTGTTTGTGTGATCCCCTTGACTCTTAGACCTATCAGTATGATCAATTGTGAACTGAAATTGATCACTTGGACTAGTGAGATGGCCTTGGTACATGCCACCTTGATGGGATTGTACTGGAATCCCCAGGCATGATTCTAACTCCATCATTTGGGGCAGGTCTGATTGAGCATATGGGGGAGCCCGCTCCATGGCTCACTTGGTTAATCCTCTGCCTGTGGTGCCAGCATCCCATATTGGCACCGGGTTCTAGTCCCGGTTGCTCCTCTTCCAGTCCAGCTCTCTGCTGTGGCCCGGGAAGGCAGTGGAGGATGGCCCAAGTGCTTGGGCCCCTGCACCAGCATAGGAGATCAGGAAGAAGCACCTGGCTCCTGGCTTTGGATCGGCACAGTGCTGGCTGTGGTGGCCATTTGGGGAGTGAACCAGTGGAAGGAGGACCTTTCTCTCTGCCCCTCTCTCACTGCCTATAACTCTAACTGCCAAATAAATAAAAATTAAAAAAAAAGATTTATTTATGGGGCTGGCACTGTGGCTCACTTGGTAAATCCTCTGCCTGTGGCGCTGGCATCCCATATGGGTGCCAGGTTCTAGTCCCGGCTGCTCCTCTTCCAGTCCAGCTCTCTGCTGTGGCCCGGGAAGGCAGTGGAGGATGGCCCACGTGCTTGGGCCCTGCACCCAAATGGGAGACCAGGAGGAAACACCTGGCTTCTGACTTCGGATTGGCACAGTGCTGGCCATAGTGGCCATTTGGGGGGTGAACCAACGGAAGGAAGACCTTTCTGTCTTTCTCTTTGTCTAAAACTCTACCTGTCAAATAAAAAAAAGATTTATTTATTTATTTGAAAGTCAGAGTTACACAGAGAATGAGAGGCAGAGAAAAATAGAAAGAGGTTTTCCATCCACTGGTTCATTTCCCAATTGGCCATACTGGCCAGAGCTGCGATGTTTGGAAGCCAGGAGCAAGGAGCTTCATCCTGGTCTCCCACATGGGTGCAGGGACCCGAGGACCTGGGCCATCTCCCACTGCTCTCCCAGGCCATAGCAGAGAGCTGGATCAGAAGTGGAGCAGCCAGGACTCAAAAACCGGAGTCCATATGCGATGCCAACACTGCAGGCAGTGGCTTTACTGGCTATGCCACAGTGCCAGCCCAGGCACTGAGTTTTTAAAAATTTTATTTATTTGAAAGGCAGAGAGAGAGAGGGAGAGAGAGAAAGATATCTTCCATCCAGTAGAGTTCACTCAACTGCCTACAACAGCCAAAACTGGGCTATGCTGAAGCCTGGAGCTGAAAAGTCAATTTTGGGTCTCCCACGTGGGTGGCAGGCACCCAACTACTTGAGCCATCACCTGCAGCCTCCTAGGGTGCACATTGGCAGGGATCTGGAATTCGGAGTGGAGCTGGGACTTGAGTCCAGGTATTCAAATACAGAATCTGGCTGTCCCAAGCAATATCTTAATCCTATGACAATTGCCTGCTTTTGTGTAGAAATCACTATATAACAGGTAGCCAAGATTGAGAATTATTGCTCCAGAAGCCCTGTTTAGAAGAAATGTGTACAATTTTTAGTAGCAGAATTGGTCAGCAGAAAAGAAACATTGCACCTTACTATCTTTTTTCTTTGGAGGAGGACTCCATAAAGGGAGTAATCTCTCTTAGAACGAACACACACACACACACACACACACACACACACACACACGGAGACACACTCCACAGGAGTTTAACAGAGAAGAATGTTCTACAGCAAGGCTTCTCAAATAGAGCAACTGTACCAGAGTCTCTAGAGAGCCATTTTGCCATGCAGAACTGCAAGCCTATTACGTAGAGATGCTGACTCAGCAACTCTGGGCAAAGTCCAAGGAGGCCTGGAGAACATGCACACACATACAATTATGCAAAAGTTTTATTTTAAACATTTTATTTTGAAAAACTGTGGACCTAGAGAGAAGTAGCAAAAATAATACATGTAATGAGTAACTATGCACCCTTCACCCAGATTCAAAATTAACATTTTGCCACACTTGCTTGCAATTTATTTACACTTACTTGGCCCCAGACCATGTGGAACCTGGAGACTTTATGGCACTTCAACCCTGAATTCATCAGTATATTTGCCCTTAGAAAGATCTTCTTGTAAAAACTGTAATGTTGTCACACTCAAGAAATTGTTTCATTCGTCCTCAAAATGTTTTTCATGGCTATTTAATTTCTAACTACAAGATTCAATTGAGAACCACATATTGCATTTGGTTTTCATGTTTCTTTACTTTCCTTTAGAATACCCCTGTTTCCTTTTTACGATTTTCAGGGTATTGACATTTTTGAAGAGTCAGGCTAATTGCTTTATAGAATGTCCCATGATTTGGATGTTTTCTGGTTCCTTTGCTATTATATTCATGCTAAAGAATTTTGACAATATTCAGTACTTTTCATTCTACTACTTCCTGAAGCACAAAATGTCAATTTACCTAATTATTATACTAAATTTGATTATTTATTAAAAGGTGACTGATAAATTTCTTCATTGTAATCCTCCTTATAATTAATATGTAACCAAGGGAATGCTGGTGCTGTGGTATAGTAGACTAAGTCTCTGCCTGAGGCACCACCATCCCATATGGGTGTCAGGTTTGAGTCCTGGCTGCTCTACTTCTGATCCAGCTCCCTGCTGGTAGCCTGGAAAAGCAGAAGATGGCCCAAACGTATGGGTCCCTGCACCCACGTTGGAGACCAGAGGAAGATCCTGGCTCCTGGCTTCGGATCAGCCCAGCTCTGCTATTGTGGCCGTTTGGAGAGTGAACCAGTGAATGGAAGATCTCTGTTTCTCCCTTTCTGTATCCCTGCCTCTCAAATAAATAAACCTTTAAAAATATGTAATTAATAGAAACTTTGAGACTGTATGAGTATCCTATTCCCAAATATGCTTTTTTATCCAGTGTGTTTAGCATTCGTTAACCTTGTATCAATAGTGATCTTCTTTCTTTCTATAATTACTAGCTAGCATTCTATAAAGGAGACTTCTCTAACTTCAAGTTTTTGTCAATTTTTATGACATGGACCCAGAGATGTTATTAACATCACTCTTTTATTTTTTTGGACAGGCAGAGTGGAGAATGAGAGAGACACAGAGAGAAAGGTCTTCCTTTTTCCGTTGGTTCACCCCATAGTGGTCGCTGCAGCCAGTGCGCTGTGGCTGGCGCACCGCACTGATCTGAAGCCAGGAGCCAGGTGCTTCTCCTGGTCTCCCATGTGGGTGCAGGGCCCAAGCACTTGGGCCATCCTACACTGCACTCCCGGGCCACAGCAGAGAGCTGTGTTTTATTTTTATTATTTGTGATTCTATTTCCCAGATTTGCTTGTCAGAGAGCCATTTTCACACTGCTCCTGTGTCCTTTTGATGTTTTTATCATTTTTTGAGACAGACTTGTTTCCTAGAATAAGATATTCCACACTCAACTTATAGCATTCCCTTCTTTTTGAACTTGGAATTGGTTATTTCTCTAAGGAACCATAATTCCTTTTGGTAAAAAATGAGATTCAAAAATCGAAAAAAAGTTGTGATTATCTCTAGGTCTTTTCTATGGACCAAGCTTAGAAAATATACACATATTTACATATACAAGACATACTATAAATGTTACATGTATATGACATATATGTATTTACATTAAAGTCAAGAGTTTACATATACTCTCCAGTTCAAATTCAATATTGCAGAGTTCTTCCTCATCTTTCCTCATTTGATATTTGTATCTTATTTACTAATTTGTTCTAGTTGAATTCTTATAAAAGTTTGATTATTTACAAATCATGAGCATTATTAAAAGTCAGAATTCCCCCTCCCAACAAAGAAAAGCCCAGGACCAGATGGATTCACTGCTGAATTCTACCAGACATTTAAAGAAGAACTAACTCCAATTCTTCTCAAACTATTCAGTACAATTGAAAAAGAGGGAATCCTCCCAAATTCTTTCTATGAAGCCAGCATCACCTTAATTCCTAAACCAGAGAAAGATGCAGCATTGAAAGAGAATTACAGACCAATATCCCTGATGAACATAGATGCAAAAATCCTCAATAAAATTCTGGCCAATAGAATGCAACAACACATCAGAAAGATCATCCACCCAGACCAAGTGGGATTTATCCCTGGTATGCAGGGATGGTTCAATGTTCACAAAACAATCAACGTAATGCACCACATTAACAGACTGCAGAAGAAAAACCATATGATCATCTCAATTGACGCGGAGAAAGCATTTGATAAAATACAACACCCTTTCATGATGAAAACACTAAGCAAACTGGGTATAGAAGGCAGATTCCTCAATACAATCAAAGCAATTTATGAAAAACCCACGGCCAGTATACCATTGAATGGGGAAAAGTTGGAAGCATTCCCACTGAGATCTGGTACCAGACAGGGATGCCCACTCTCACCACTGCTATTCAATATAGTGCTGGAAGTCTTAGCCAGAGCTATTAGGCAAGAAAAACAAATTAAAGGGATACAAATTGGGAGGGAAGAACTGAAACTACCCCTCTTTGCAGATGACATGATTCTTTATTTCGGGGACCCAAAGAACTCTACTAAGAGACTACTAGAACTGATAGAAGAGTTTGGCAAAGTAGCAGGATATACAATCAATGCACAAAAATCAACAGCCTTTGTATACACAGGCAATGCCACGGCTGAGGAAGAACTGCTAAGATCAATCTCATTCACAATAGCTACAAAAACAATCAAATACCTTGGAATAAACTTAACCAAGGACGTTAAAGAGCTCTACAAAGAAAATTACAAAACCTTAAAGAAAGAAATAGAAAAGGATACCAAAAAATGGAGAAATCTTCCATGCTCATGGATTGGAAGAATCAACGTCATCAAAATGTCCATTCTGCCAAAAGCAATTTACAGATTCAATGCAATACCTATCAAGATACCGAAGACATTCTTCTCAGATCTGGAAAAAATGATGCTGAAATTCATATGGAGACACAGGAGACCAAGAATAGCTAAAGCAATCTTGTACAACAAAACAAAGCCGGAGGCATCACAATACCAGATTTCAGGACATACTACAGGGCAGTAGTTATCAATACAGCATGGTACTGGTACAGAAACAGATGGATAGACCAATAGAACAGAATAGAAACACCAGAAATAAATCCAAACATCTACAGCCAACTTATATTTGATCAAGGATCCAAAACCAATTCCTGGAGTAAGGACAGTCTGTTTAATAAATGGTGCTGGGAAAACTGGATTTCCACATGCAGAATCATGAAGCAAGATCCCTACCTTTCACCTTACACAAAAATTCACTCAACATGGATTAAAGACTTAAATCTATGACCCGACACCATCAAATTATTAGAAAGCATTGGAGAAACCCTGCAAGATATAGGTACTGGCAAAGACTTCTTGGAAAATAGACCAGAAGTACAGGCACTGAAAACCAAAATTAACTATTGGGATTGCATCAAATTGAGAAGTTTCTGTACTTCAAAAGAAACAGTCAGGAAAGTGAATAGGCAACCGACAGAATGGGAAAAAATATTTGGAAACTATGCAACAGATAAAGGATTGGCAACCAGAATCTACAAAGAGATAAGAACTTCCACAACATCAAAACAAACAACCCACTTAAGAGATGGGCCAAGGACCTCAATAGACATTTTTCAAAAGAGGAAATCCAAATGGCCAACAGACACATGAAAAAATGTTCAAGATCACTAGCAAACAGGGAAATGCAAATCAAAACCACAATGAGGTTTCACCTCACCCTGGTGAGAATGGCTCACATTCAGAAATCTACCAACAATAGATGCTGGAGAGGATGTGGGGAAAAAGGGACACTAACCCACTGTTGGTGGGAATGCAAGCTGGTTAAACCACTATGGAAGTCAGTCTGGAGATTCCTCAGAAACCTGAATATAACCCTACCATACAACCCAGCCTTCCCACTCCTTGGAATTTACCCAAAGGAAAATAAATTGGCAAACAAAAAAGCTGTCTGCACATTAATGTTTATTGCAGCTCAATTCACAATAGCTAAGACCTGGAACCAACCCAAATGCCCATCAATAGTAGACTGGATAAAGAAATTATGGGACATGTACTCTACAGAATACTATACAGCAATCAAAAACAATGAAATCCAGTCATTTGCAACAAAATGGAGGAATGTGGAAAACATCATGCTGAGTGAATTAAGCCAGACCCTAAGAGACAAATATCATTTGTTTTCCCTGACTGGCGACGACTAACTGAGTACCAAAGGGGAAACCTGTTGAAGTGAAATGGACACTACGAGAAACAGTGACTTGATCAGCTCTTATCCGGACAGTTGATGTACAATGTAAATCTTTATCCATTTTAGTATTTCTTTTTGTTCTAGTATCAGTGATTGAACTCAGCAATTAACACACAATTATCCTTAGATGATTAAATTTTAACAGAAAAGTGATCCCTGTTAAATATAAGAGTGGGAATAAGAGAGGGAGGAGATGTACAATTTGGGGCATGCTCAATTGGACTTGCCTCAAATGATGGAGTTAGAAACGTGCCAGGGGACTCCAATATAAGCCCATCAAGGTGGCAGGTATCAATGCCATCTCACTAGTCCAAGTGATCAGCTTCAGTCCACAACTGATCATACTGATAGGTCTAAGAGTCAAGGGGATCACACAAACAAGATTAATGACTGCTAATACTAACTGATAGAACAAAAAAGGGAGAGAACGATCCAACATGGGAAGTGGGAAACACAGCGGACTCATAGAATGGCAGATGTCCTAAATAACTCTCTGGCCTCAGAATCAGCCCTTAAGGCATTCAGATCTGGCTCAAGAGCACATGAGAGTATTTTAGGCATGGAAAGCCAAGACACTCTGGGGAAAAAAAAAAAGAAGACCAAAATGAAAGATCTCTGCGAATGAGATCCCAGTGGAAAGAACGGGGCCATCAAAGAAAGAGGTACCTTTCTCTGAAGGGAGGAGAGAACTTCCACTTTGACTATGACCCTGTCGGAATAAGATCGAAGTCGGCGAACCCTAAAGGCTTCCATAGCCTCGGCAACTCATGACTAGAGCCTAGGGAGATTACTGACACCATAAACAAGAGTGTCAAATTGTTAAATCAACAACAGGAGTCACTGTGTACTTACGTCTCATGTGGGATCTGTCCTTAATGTGTTGTCCAATGTGCCAATGTGCAGTAATGCTATAACTAGTACTGAAACAGTATTTTTACACCTTGTGTTTCTGTGTGGGTGCAAACTGATGAAATCTTTACTTAGTATATACTGAATCGATCTTCTGTATATAAAGATAATTGAAAATGATTAAAAAACCTTGGTGTTAAATTGGAAATTGCATAGAAAATTAATCAATTAAAAATATATCATGTAGGACCTCTGTCCTTAATGTGCTGTACATTGTGGTTTAATGCTATGACTAGTACTCAAACAGTATTTTCCATTTTGTGTTTCTATGTGGGTGCAAATTGTTGAAATCTTTACTTAACAGATACTAAATCGATCTTCTGTATAGAAAGAGAATTGAAAATGAATCTTGATGCGAATGGAAGGGGAGAGGGAGTGGGTAAAGGGGGAGGGTTGCGGGTGGGAGGGAAGTTGTGTGTGGGGGGAATCATTGTAATCCATAAGATGTACCTTGGAAATTTATATTCTAAATAAAAGTTAAAAATAAATAAATAAATATTTGGTGAAGCAATGGAAAAAAAAATAAAAGTCAGAATTCCTTTGTAGTTCTTTTTCTTTAGAATATGCCCTATTATGTGCCTTTTGTAAGGTTCTATATCCAAAAAACTACTTGAATTAATAATTTTTTCAGAGTGGTTATGATATCCATTTGATACAGAGCTCCATTTGTTTCTAATCAATTTTAGGGTAGTATATTATATATATTAACTTTTTTTCACATTAAAATAAAATGTTAGAAATCACTCCATATCTGTTTACAGAGATCCTCCTCATTCTATTTTATGGCTGAATGGTACTTGATTGTGTGAAAGCACTATATCACAGTTTCTTGACAGTGTTGCAAAGAATAATCACATACTTGATGCTGTTTTTTTTTTTAATGTTTACTTATTTTCATCTACTTGAAATACAGACTGATAAAAAAAACAGAGAGGGATGGGGAAGGGAAAGGAAGAAAGGGAGATCTTTCATCTGCTGGTTCATCCCTCAAATGAATACACAATGAATACATTAAAGTAGCTAGGCTCTTAGGAAATACATTATGGGGTACTGAGAAGGGATAGAAGAGAGACAGCAGATAACTTCTTCTTTGTGTGTGTGTGTGCACAGGCAGAACTAGACAGTGAGAGAGACACAGAGAAAGGTCTTCCCTCTGTTGGTTCACCCCCCAAATGCCCGCTACGGCCGGCGTGCTGCGCTGCGCTGTTCCAAAGCCAGGAGCCAGGTGCTTCCCATGCGGGTGCAGGGCCCAAGCACTTGGGCCATCCTCCACTGCCTTCCCGGGCCACAGCAGAGAGCTGGCCTGGAAGAGGAGCAACTGGGATAGAATCCGGCGCCCCGGCCAGGACTAGAACCCAGAGTACCGGTGCCGCAGGAGGAGGATTAGCTTAGTGAGCCACAGTGCCGGCCTACATTAGATAACTTCTAAAGAAACTTGCGAGTGAAGGAGAAGACAGAGATGGAACAGAAGTTGGGGAGTGAAGTGGTGTGGGAAGCTTTGTGCCTGCCTGTATTTGGATGTGAGGAGGCAGGCAAAACAGACAAGAGTGTAGCACATGGAGGTAACAGAGGAATGAAGCCTCAAGGAAGGGAAAGAAGTGGACCCAGAGAACAAGAGGAACAGAGAAGGCAGGATGGCTTTTTCCTGGGAAAAGGGTTGCAGGGATGGGAAATCAGCTACAGACTGAGATTATGATATTCCTTTTATTATATATAAATTTTCACATACCGTGAGATATATTTATGGATTTGCTATTATTTTCCACTGCTCAGCTTGTCTATTGATATGTCAGTTCCATTTCATTTTAATCAGACATTTAACCGTATATTTGAATAACTGATAGGACTAGTCTTTATATATTGCTATTTGTTTTTATGATTCTCTTGCTATGTATGAACTATTATATTTAACCTAAGAATGTTCTTCATTCTTTTGCAGATATGCATTTTTCCATCTTGGTATTGTACATTGTATTATTGTAGTATATAAAATTTATCATTACAACGCCTTTTATGTATGGTATTAAGCATATTCACATTGCACTGTAACCAACACCACTAGGCATCTCCAGAACTTTCTCATTTTCCCCAAATGAAACTCTGTAACCATTAAAAAAGTGACATCCTCTTTCCTCCTCTTCCCAATACCTGATAATTACCATTATACTTTGTAGGATTTTTGACTTTTCTAGCTTTTTCATGTAAGTTTATACAGTTATCTGTCCTTTTGTGAGTGGCTTCAAGACTCACCCATGTTGTAGCATGTATCAGACTTTATTTCCTTTTTAAGGCTAAATTTTTCCATTGCATATTTATTTATTTATTTAGAACAGGCAGAGTTGGTGAGAGAGAGACAGAGAGAGAGAGAGACACAGAGAGAAAGGTCTTCTTTTTCCATTGGTTCACCCCCCACAAATAGCCGCTACGGCCGGCGCTGAGCAAATCCGAAGCCAGGAGCCAGGTGCTTCCTCCGGTCTCCTATGTGGGTGCAGGGCCCAAGATCTCGGCCATCCTCCACTGTACTCTCAGACCACAGCAGAGAACTGGACTGGATATTTAAAATTTTATCCATTATTCTATCAGTGGACACTTCAGCAGCTTCCAACTTTGACTATTGTGAATTAAACACGAGTACAAAAATACATGATTGAGTACTTGGCTTTCAGTTCTTCTGAGCATGTACCCAGAAAATGGAATGCTAGATAATATAAAACTCTTTAATTTTTTAAGGGTCATGCTGTTTCCTATGAAGTTTGCACCATTTCACATTTCCACCTGTAATATGTAAGGATTTAATTTCTCCATATCCTCACCAACACCTTTCTTTCTTTTTTTTTTTAAAAAAAATCAATTAACAAATTTTTTATTTATTTGAAAGGCAGAGAAAGACACACAGATATTTCACCCACTGGTTCACTCCCCAAATGCCTACAAAAGCCAGGATTGGGTTGGCCTGAAAATAGGAGCTGGAACTCAGTCTGGGTCTCCCATGTGAGTGGTAGGGACCCGACCATCTGAGCCCACCATTGGCTGCCTTCCTGGGTACTCATTAGCAGAAGCTGGAATTGGAAGCAGAGCTAGGACCCGAACCAAGTACTCTGATACGTGATGCAGGTATTTCAAGTTGTGTCTTAACTGCTGTATGAAATACTCACTTATATACACATACATACATACATACATATATGTATAATATTACAATAATGACACCAATGAGTATGAAGTGGTTTCTTGTGGTCTTGATTTGCATTTTCCAATGATCAGTGATGTTCAACACCTTTTCATGTGCTATGGGCCAAAAGATGGCCCAAGTGGTTGGGCCCCTGCACTCATGTAGGAGACCTGGAGGAAACTCCTGGCTCCTGGCTTTAGCCTTGTTCAGTGCTGGCTTCTGCAGCCACTGGGGAGTGAACCAGTGGATGAAAGATCTCTCCATCTCTCACTGTAACGCTTTCAAATAATAAAGTCTTTAAAAAAGAGTCTATCTAAGTCCTTTATTTTTTTAAATTGAATTGTTTCATTATTATTGAGTTATAGATGTTTTTAAAAATATATTTAATATATAATATATATATTTAAAATATATATTTAACAGTATGATTTGTAAATATCTTCCATATGCAAATTAAATGTCATGAAGCTTTTGTTGTATATTTTACTCTAAGAATTTTATGGTTTTAGTTAATTTATTTAGGTCTTTGATACATTTTGAGTTAATTATCACATATGGTATATACAATAATTTTTTAAAGATTTTATTTATTTATTTGAGAAGTAGAATTACAGAGAGGGAGAGACACAGAGAGAGAGAGGTCTTCCATCCGCTGGTTCACTCCCAATAGCTGGAACAGCTGGAGCTGCGTCGATCCAAAGCCAGGAACCAGGTGCCTCTTCCTGGTCTCCCATGTGGGTGCAGGGCCCAAGGACTTGGACCATCTTCTACTGCTTTCCCAGGCCACAACAGAAAGCTGGATCGGAAGAGGAGCAGCTGGGACTAGAATTGGTGCCCACATGGGATGTTGGCACCGCAGGTGGAGGATTAACCTACTGCCACGGCGTTGACCCTTACAATAATTTTGAATGTGGACATCTGGTATTCCCAAAACTACTGAATCGGGTATGCAAGTATTTTTTAAAATACCTTTATTGAGACATACATCACATACCATAAAATTTTCTCTTTGAAGTATATTAACAGACTTATGCAAACATCACACTATCTAATTCTAAAATATTTCCAGCATTCCTCCAATAAGAAATCCCATATGTGGGGCAGGCATTTGGTGCAGAAGTTAAGAAGCCCCTCAGGACAGCTGAATCCCATACTGCAGTGCCTGGGTTCGATTCACAGCTCTGCTTCTAATTCTAGCTTCCTATTAATGCACATCCAGGGAGGCAGCAGGTGATGGCTCAAACACTTGAGTCCCTGCCACCCACACTGCACATTCAGATTCAGTTCCTGTTTCCCAGCTTTGGGTCGCAGGCATTTGGGGAATGGATCTCCTTGCAGATGAAAGCTCTCTTTCTGTTTTTCAAATAAAAATTTTTAAAAACCTAAAAAACAAAAATAAAAAGAAATCCCATCTCTATTAGCAGCCGTTCCCCATCTCAACTTTAGCACAATTTCATATCACTAATCTGCTTTCTATCTAAGGATGTGCCTATTTTCTCCCACTGTGTGACTATCTTCACTTTCTTGACAATGTCCTTAGAAACACAAAAGCTTTCAACAAGGTCAGTTATATCTATTTTTCCTTTTGTAGTTTGTGCTTTTGATGCCATATCTAAGAAACCATTACCTAATCTAAGTTCATGACAATTGACTCATGTTTTCTTCTATGAGTCACTCTAACTTATTTTTTTGTATATGGTGTGCAGGTAGCAGTCAACTTAATTCTTTTGCATGTGGATATACAGGTGTTTACACTCATATTCTCTAATGGTCTCCTGCATTGCATGGCAGTCAGCAGTATCCAGAGACCTGCAGGAGTAGCACCCCACATCACTATCTTGAGTAATTACAAGCAGAGTTCATCTAGATATCTCTCAACAAATAGCTTTCCCCACCCCAAGAGAGGAAAGTTTTTCTAACCAAGTTTCACCAACATGGCACTACAGTGACTCTGTCAACCAGTGAGACATGGCTATATCCTCTCTAACAAGGTCTATACCTCAGCCCTGAAGATGAGGGAAATGAGGCTCTTCTTTGGACTCTATATCTTCTTAGTCCCAGGGTAGTGGCTTTTTATGTCTGCTATTCCTCTAGAGTTCTCTTTTCTTTTTACTAGTCAATCTGTCATCACTCCAATCCTTTGTTATAGTTAACAATTATATCACATTTTCTGTGTTGAAATTACTGTGTTCTTTCTCTTCATTGGACATGAACATACCCTTGTCCCTACCTTGCTTTTCCTTAGACTGATCATCCTTTGGTTAGATGAAGCAATTCTTCCGATTCCTCAGGAAAGGCTTAGGGTTACAGTTTTCCCTTAGTTCTTACATGCTGAAAACCATTTCAATATAATCTCAATACACGAAAAATAGTGTGATTAGATATAAAATCCTTTCGCCCATTTCCTCTTCTTGTATCTCTTGAAAGTGTTGCTCCATTTTATCGTGTGTTGTACTCTGATGTTGAGAAATCTGATGCAAACCAGACTTTCTTCCCATTGTAGAAGACAGAAATAAGAATTTTTCATATAATGTAATAATTTTTACTACAATATCTTGGAGTTGAACAATCGGAATAAGTTTTCAAGGAATAAGATAGGCCTTTTCAATATATAGGTTCAGGTCTTTAACTTTTGTTAAGTTTTTTTGTTTAAGTGTTAATGCTGTTCTACTGTTTTCATCTTTTTCACGGGCTCCAATTATACATGCATATTTACATATTTAAATACATACACATATTGGATCTTTCTTAACTATATTCTGTATCTAGCAGTTCCTTCTTGATACTTTTAAAGATTTCCTAATATTTATTTTTATTCTCTTGGCTCTTTTTATTTCTCTCCCCAAGTCCTTTATTATATTTTCAATGGATTCTATTTCCTGTTGGTCATCTTGGAATTAAAACTACAATTAAGATGATTTTGTCGGCCGGCACCACGGCTCACTAGGCTAATCCTCCGCCTGTGGTGCCAGCACCGTGGGTTCTAGTCCCTGCTGGGGCGCTGGATTCTGTCCCAGTTGCTCCTCTTCCAGTCCAGCTCTCTGCTATGGCCTGGGAGGGCAGTGGAGGATGGCCCAAGTGCTTGGGCCCTGCACCTGCACAGGAGACCAGGAGGAAGCACCTGGCTCCTGGCTTCAGATCGGTGCAGCATGCCGGCTCCAGCGCACTGGCTGTAGTGGCCATTTGGGGGGTGAACCAACGGAAGGAAGACCTTTCCCTCTCTCTCTCTCACTGTCTAACTCTGCCTGTCAAACAAACAAAAAAAGATGATTTTGTTTTTGTTCAAAGTTTTTACTTGAGGGTGGACAATTTTGATTTCTACATCTTCTTACCTATTGCCTGGGCTAACTCTTACAACCTATAATTCAAGGTATTTCTTTCTATCTCCCAGTAATTTTTTAACTCAACTTGCATTGTTAACTCAGTTTTCTTTTGATTGGTCATTGTTTTTGGCAGTAGAGTTTTCAGTACTTGAAATCATTTTATTATCATCTGTTTTCCTTCCTAAAGAAGCTTTTTATGGACACTAATATTTTCTGACCATTTTGAAATGTCTTATATTTTTGTGGACCAGCAAAAATAAGAGGTTCTATTTTGGCAGGGAGCTTGGGTTTAAATTGGCAAATGAAATATAGTTTCTTTACTAGATGGACCTGTTTGGATGGAATGAAAATACTGGTATGGTTTATTTTTTTTAATTTGTTTAAGGAATACAGCTTCACACATTTAATATATATAAATTTGGGAACATGGTAATTCTTACCCCTTCCCTCCCCCCTACACATACTCCCATCTTTCTTCCTCCTCCCTCTACATTTCCCATTCTTATTTTTCACAGAGAT
The DNA here is from genome assembly GCA_949820135.1 of Sylvilagus floridanus. Lineage (NCBI taxonomy): Eukaryota > Metazoa > Chordata > Mammalia > Lagomorpha > Leporidae > Sylvilagus > Sylvilagus floridanus. The sequence goes on from OX463225.1 coordinate 31,878,850, forward strand.
CAATTTTCAATTAATTTTGTACTCATAAGATTAACCCCACACTTAGAGTTCACCAAATAGTATAAAGAAAAGAGAAAAAGAGAAAAAAAACAAACAAGAAAAACATTGTTCCTTGAGAGTCAAGGCAAGGGCTGTTCAAAATAATCGCCATAGATTATAGATTGCATTCTGAGGGGCTGGTGCTATGGTGCAGCAGGTTAATGCCCTGGTCTGAAGCGCCAGCATCCCATATGGGCACCGGTTCGGGACCTGGCTGCTCCACTTCTGATCCAGCTCTCTGCTGTGGCCCGGGAGGGCAGTGGAAGATGGCTCAAGTGCTTGGGCCCCTGCACCCACATGGGAGACTGGGAGGAAGTACCCAGCTCCTGGCTTCGGATCAGCTTAGTACCGGTTGCAGCGGCCATTAGGGGAGTGAACCAACAGAAGGAAGACCTTTCTCTCTGTCTCTCTCTCACTGTCTAACTCTGCCTGGCAAAAAAATATATACATATATATTGCATTTGAGTACTCTATTAGTTACCACAGATCAGAGAGACCATATGATATTTATCTTTTTGTGACTGGCCCACTTCACTAAGTATAATGGTTTCCAGTTGCATCCATTTTGTTGCAAATGACAAGATTTCAATTTTTTTTTTTTACCACTGTCTAGTATTCCATAGTGTATATATACCATAATTTCTTTATCCATTCTTCAGTTTATGGACATCTTAGTTGATTCCATATCTTAGCTAACATAAATTGAGATAAAATCAACATGGGGGTACAGCTCACCCTTTCATAAGCTGATTTCCTTTCCTTTGGATAAATTCCCAGGAGTGGGATGAGTGGGTCATATGGTAGGTCTATATTTAGCTTTCTATATCCATACTCTCCTCTTCCATCATGGCTGTACCAGTTTACATTCCCACCAACAGTGGATTAGACTTAATGTGATGATTCTGGTTTTTTTTTTTTTTTTTTTTCTTTTTTTTTGACAGGCAGAGTGGACAGTGAGAGAGAGAGATAGAGAGAAAGGTCTTCCTTTTGCCGTTGGTTCACCCTCCAATGGCTGCCGTGGCCGGCGCGCTGCGACCAGTGCACCGCGCTGATCCAATGGCAGGAGCCAGGTGCTTCTCCTGGTCTCCCATGGGGTGCAGGGCCCAAGCACTTGGGCCATCCTCCACTGCACTCCCAGGCCACAGCAGAGAGATGGCCTGGAAGAGGAGCAACCGGGACAGAATCCGGCACCCCGACTGGGACTAGAACCCGGTGTGCTGGCGCTGCAAGGCAGAGGATTAGCCTAGTGAGCCGCGGCACTGGCCAATTCTGTTTTTTTTTTTTTTTTTAATAACCTTACATTCCATCCCCTATTTTGTTTTTTCCTCCTTCTCCCTTAAAGGTACTTTTCTTCCCCAAGATTCACACCTCTACTCTCTCACACTATCAACTTAAGACTCTCCCTTCTGACTCCCCAGTAGCATACATTCTTTTTTTTTTTTTTTTTTTACAGGCAGAGTGGACAGTGAGAGAGAGAGAGACAGAGAGAAAGGTCTTCCTTTGCCGTTGGTTCACCCTCCAATGGCCGCCGCGGTCGGCGCGCTGCGGCCGGCGCACCGCGCTTGTCCGATGGCAGGAGCCAGGAGCCAGGTGCTTTTCCTGGTCTCCCCATGGGGTGCAGGGCCCAAGCACCTGGGCCATCCTCCACTGCACTCCTGGGCCACAGCAGAGGGCTGGCCTGGAAGAGGGGCAACCGGGACAGAATCCGGTGCCCCGACTGGGACTAGAACCCGGTGTGCCGGCGCCGCAAGGCGGAGGATTAGCCTGTTGAGCCACGGCGCCGGCCCTAGCATACATTCTAATCCACTAGGTTTTTTTCTCTATTCTCAGTCAATTTTGAATTTATTTCTTTTTGAAGGAGACTTTTGCTTTGTTAGGCCCCCATTACTCTCCATCCTTTTTAAATACAGTTCCATCAGTATAATCTCTTTATTCTGTTATAGGCCTGGTACTGGCTCTGCTGGTTTCAGATCATATCTCTATACCTACTAGCATGTAATTGAAATTTGTGGTGTTCTTAACATCTCATATATGAATGGTTTGGTTTGCTTTCCTTTTCTTAAAAAAGATTTATTTTATATATTTACTTGAAAGGCAGAGTTGACAGAGGCAGAGGTGTGTGGGGGTGTTTTTCATCTGCTAGTTCACTCCCCAAATTGGGCCAATCCAATGTCAGAAGCCAGGAGTTTCCTCTGGGTCTTCCATGCATGTGCAGGAACTCAAGGACCTGGGCCATCTTCTACTGCTTTCCCAGGCAATAACAGAGAGCTGGATCAGAAGTGAAGCAACTGGGACTCGAACTGGTGCCCATATGTGATGCTGGCACTGCCGGTGGCAGCTTTACCTGCTATGCAACAGCGCCAACCCCAGTTTCCTTTCCTTTATGATTTATAGGTTTCCAGAAAATTATTGTGAAGATTTTGATATAGATGGTCCCTGTTATTCCTGAGAACTTAAATTTTTTAATAGTCTCTAAGGCTGCTTCTAAAGAGTGATTCAGGGGAAGGCGTTTGGCACAGCAGTTGAAGATAATACTTGGGATGCTTGCATCTCTTATCAGAATGCCTATCAACTCAGACTCTTCTTTCTGACTCCACAGTAGCATACATACAGTTCTGATTCAGCTTCCTGAAAATGTACATTCTGAAAGGCAGTAAGTGATGGCTCAAGTACTTGGGTCCCTGCCACCCAGGAGGGAAACCCAGACTGAATTCCAGGTTCCTGGCTTTGGGATGGCCCAGTCCTGGCTTCTGTGGGCATTTGGGGAGTGAACAAGTAGATGCAGTCTCTGATTCTGTCTCTTTGCTTTTCAAATAAATAAAAGTCAATTAATTAAAAGATGACAAAGGGGCTGGCACCGTGGTGTAGTGGGCAAAGTCACCACCTGTGATGGGTACTGGTTCATACCCAGGCTGCTCCACTTCTGATACAGCTCCCTGCTAATGGCCTGGAAAAAGAAGTGGAACATGGCCCAAGCATTTAGGCCCCTGTCATCCACATGGGAGACCTGGAAGAAGCTCCTGGCTCCTGGCTTTGGCTTGGCTCAGCTCTGGTCATTGCATCCATCTGGGGAGTGAAATAGTGGATGGAAGTTCTCTGTCTCACCCTCTTTCTGTTAACTCCAACTTTCAAATAAATAATTTTTTTAAAAAAGATGAAACAAACTCAGAGTAACAACTTAAAAAAGATAGTGATTAGTAAAGCATGAGGGAGGTCCCAAGATGGCAATATAGCAACAGGAAAATCCAAATCACGCAGGGCAAAATATATAGTTAAAAAAGAGAGAAGATACATACTGGAGAAAGAATCATGGGGAATTTGCAATGGGAAGCCCAGGAGGCCAACAGAGACTGGGTAGGTCCACTCTGAAAGAGCAAATAAGAAAGGGAAGCAGTGGAGGTAGGGTGGAGGTGTGGATTGGGGTAGATGGTGCCATCCCTCAGCAGACCAGGTTAGATGGGAAATTGTGGGTCCACAGAGCTGTGAATAACAGTGGGAGAGGGAGCTTGGTAAACTGCTTTTGAAGTTCCACAGAGGGGGAAAAAAAAAGAGAAGGCATAGAAGAGCAACCTGAGAGGTCAGGCACCCCCTTTCCCATCTCTGTCTGCCCCTCCCCAGACCTGCAGTCACCTGAGAGAAGCCATCTTTTCTGTTTACATTTTCAAACTTAAGCAAGGGACTGTAGCCTTTGCCTCCCGTGCACATGCCCATCAATCGCAGGGGCCACCTCACCACACCCTCCATCCAGGAATGAGGACCACATTTCAGAAGAGTGTCTTCCCCACCATGCAAGCCACACAATAAGGAGAAGTTTTGAATACTGAGCCATTCCATCCACCATTGAGAAGGTAATCGGGCCCCAGCAGCTGGGGCTACATGCCTGGGAGGTGGTACCTGCCTCCACCACGGCTGAGAAGTGAGCAGGGCTCCAGTAGGTGGTGCTGTGCTTCCACCTGCAACACAGACACACAGCAGCTCATAACAGACAGAGAGAAACCTCACAAGAGAATCTCCACAGATAAAAAAAATATATATATACAAATGCCAAGAAAAGGAAAAAAATCCTAAATAAGAATAAGGAAGAAACTATGAGCCTCGCAAAGGAACACTACAACTCTTCAAGAAAGAGAAGGGGAACATAAAGAGAGCGAGGATATGCTAGAAATGGAATTCAGAAAATTGCCAGATTACTTAGAAACAACCAGATGCAAATTCATGAACTAAATGAAAAGTGCTTCCAAGAAACTGAGATATTAAAGAGAAGTCAGGGGGAAGAAATGAAGAATTCAATAGATCAAATAAAAAATGCAGTAGAAAGCCTTAACAACAGAAATAGGTGAGACAGAAGAAAGAATATCAAAACCACAAGACAAATTTCTGGAAATATTACAGTCAGACCAAAAAAAAGAAAAATTAGAAAACAAACACGGTTGGAGATCTACAAGATATTATCAAGTGACCCAACATATGGATGCTAGAAGTTCCGGTAGGCGTGGTTCTTAGGCTGGCGCTGAGGCTTACTTGGCTAATCCTCTGCCTGCGGTGCCAGTACCCTGGGTTCTAGTCCTGATTGGGGCACCAGGTTCTGTCCCAGTTGCTCCTCTTCCAGGCCAGCTCTCTACTATGGCCCAGGAAGGCAGTGGAGGATGGCCCAAGTGCTTGGGCCCTGCACCCACATGGGAGACCAGGAGGAAGCACCTGGCTTCTGGCTTCGGATCAGCGCAGCGCGCCAGCCACAGTGGGCATTTGTGGTGTGATCCAACAGAAGGAAGACCTTTCTCTCTGTCTGTCTCACTGTCTAAAAAAGAGAAAGACTTCTTAATAAAATAATAACAGAAAATTTGCCCAATCTGGAGAAAAAAGGAGACATCTAAAGTACACAGAACTCCCAATAGACACCACCAGAAAAGATCTTTACCACGACATATTGTAGTAAAATTCTCAACAGTAAAACATAAAGAAAAGATCTTAAAATGTGCACTAGAGAAATGCCAAATCACATTCAGAGGAAAGCCAATCAGACTCACTCTGGACTTCCCATCAGAAACCCTACAGGCAAGGAAAGAATGGCGACATATATTCTGAGACTTAAGAGAAAAAACTGTCAACCCAGAATACTGCACCGTAATGCTCTCATTTATGAATGAAGGAGAAATAAAGATCTGCCACAACAAACAGAAACTGAAAGAATTTGTAACTACTTACCCAGCCCTACAAAAGATGCTCAAGGATGTGCTACATACAGAAACAGGAACATCACTACGAAAGATGATGAATGCAGATAATGAACAGGAAAAGAAAAAATGAAACCCAAAATACAAAATTAGGACTATTTACGGAAACACGGCAGCGCAAAGTTGGTATTAACAATAGTCACCCTGAATGTAAATGGTCTCAGCTCTCCAGTTAAAAGAAACAGACTGGCTAAATTAGAATAAAAAAGAAAACCCATCTATCTGCTGCCTACAAGAAACACATCTTACCAACAAAGGCACGCAGACTGAAAGTGAAAGGATAGAAAAAGATAATCCATGCGAACAGAAACAAAAAAAGAGCTGGTATTGCCAGCCTAATATCAGACAAAATAGTCTTTAACACAAAAACTATTAAGATAAAGAAGGACACTATATAATGATTAAAGGATAAATTCAACAGGAAGATGTGACTATTATAAATGTATATGCAGCTAATTACAGGGCACCTGGCTATCTAAAATAAATGTTAATGAATTTAAAGGGAGAAATAGACTCCAATACAACAGTAAGAGGGACTTTAACACCCCAATGTGAGCAATGGACAGGTCAACTGGGCAGAAAATCAACAAGAAACAACAGAGTTAACCAAACAGTTCTAGCAGATATCTACAGAGCCTTCCATCCTACAGCCACAGAATACACATTTTTCTCACCAGTGTATGGAAGTTTCTCTAGGGACTGCTACATGCTAGGCCATAAAGCAAGTCTCAGCAAATTAAAAAAAAAAAATCAAAATCATACCATGTGGCCGGCACCGTGGCTCAACAGGCTAATCTGCCTTGAGGCGCCAGCACACCGGGTTCTAGTCCCAGTTGGGGTGCTGGATTCTGTCCCGGTTGCCCCTCTTCCAGGCCAGCTCTCTGCTGTGGCCTGGGAGTGCAGTGGAGGATGGCCCAAGTGCTTGGGCCCTGCACCCCATGGGAGACCAGGAGAAGCACCTGGCTCCTGCCATCGGATCAGCATGGTGCAAAGGAAGACCTTTCTCTCTGTCTCTCTCTCTCTCACTGTCCACTCTGCCTGTCAAAAAAAAAAAAAATTAAAAAAAAAATCATACCATTCATCTTCTCAGGCCACAATACAATGAAACTGGAAATCAGCAACTCAGAAAATATACAAACACATGGAGACTGAACAAAATACTCCCAAATGAACAGTGCATCATATAAGAAATCAAAAATTTCTGGAAACAAGATGACAATACAACATATCAAAACTTATGGAATACAGCAAAAGCAGTGTTAAGAGGAAAGTTTATAGCAATTGGTGCCTACATCAAGAAATTGGAAAGATATACAAAAAATGAACTATTAATGCACCTCAAGGATCTAGAAAATCAATAGCAAACCAAACCCAATAATTAAAATTAGAGAAAAAAAATCGTGGCGCCGGCACACCGGGTTCTAGTCCCGGTCGGGGCGCCGGATTCTGTCCCGGTTGCCCTCTTCCAGGCCAGCCCTCTGCTGTGGCCCGGGAGTGCAGTGGAGGATGACCCAAGTGCTTGGGCCCTGCACCCCATGGGAGACCAGGAAAAAGCACCTAGCACCTGGCTCCTGCCATTGGATGAGCGTGATGCGCCGGCCGCAGCGTGCTGTCTGTGGCAGCCATTGGAGGGTGAACCAACGGCAAAAGGAAGACCTTTCTCTCTGTCTCTCTCTCTCACTGTCCACTCTGCCTGTCAAAAAAAATTAGAGAAAAAAATCAACAAAATAGAAACAAAAAAATACAAAAGACCAGCAAAGCGAATAGCTGGATTTTTGAAAAAATAAACAACAGTGATACATCATTGACCCACATAACCAAAAAATGAAGAAAGAAGACTCAAATCAACAAAATTAGAGATGAAAAAGGAAATGTAACAATAGACACCACAGAAATAAAAGAATCATCAGAAACTACTACCAAGAGCTGTATGCCAACAAACTGGGAAACCTAGAGGGAATGGATAGATTCCTGGACAAATACAATCTACCTAAATTGAGCCATGAAGACACAGAAAACCTAAACAGATCCATTACCAAGATGGAAATTAAATCATTAATAAAGACCCTCCCAAGAAAGAAAATCCCAGGACCAGATGGTTTCACTAATGAATTCTACTAAACATTTAAAAAAGAACTAACTCAGGGGCCAGTACTGTAGCACAGCAGTTAAAGCCCTGGCCTGATGTGCCAGCATCCCATATTGGCACTGGTTCTGGTCCCGGCTGCTCCTCTTCTGACCCAGCTCTTTGCAATGGCCTGGGAAGGCAGTGGAAGATGGCCCAAATCCTTGAGGCCCTGCACCCATGTGGGAGACCCAGAAGAAGTTCCTGGCTCCTGCCTTCGGATCGGCACAGCTCCAGCTGTTGTGGCCATCTGGGGAGTGAACCAGTGGATGGAAGACCTCTCTCTCTCTCTCTACCTCTCTCTGTTATCTCTTTCAAATAAATAAAAAATAAATCTTTTTTTTTTTTTTAAAAAGAACTAACTCCAATTCTTTTCAAGTTATTCAAAACAATTGAAAGGGAGGAAATCGTCCCAACTTCTTTCTATGAAGCCAAAATCACCTTAAATCCTCAACCCGGAAAAGGCACAACAGGGAAAGAGAACTACAGACCAATTTCCCCAATGAACATAGATGCAAAAATCCTCAACAGAATTCTAGCCAATCAAATCCAACAACACATCAGAAAGATCATTCACCCATAGCAAGTGAGATTTATCTCTGGTATGCAGGGATGGTTCAACATTTGCAAATCAATCAATGTGATATATCACATTAACAAAGTGAAGAACAAAAACCATAAGATTATCTCAATAGATGCAAAGAAAGCATTTGATAAAATACAACTTTCATGATAAAAACTCCAAGCAAATTGGGTTTAGAAGGAACATTCCTCAAAACAATCAACAAAGGTAACTTATGACAAACCCATCGCAGGCATACTATTGAAAGGGGAAAATTTGAGAGCATTCCCTCTGACATCCAGAACCAGACAAGGATGCCCTCTCTCATCACTGCTATTTAATACACTCATGGAAGTTTTAGCCAGAACCATTAGGCAAGAAAAAGAAATCAAAGGGATTCAAATCAGGAAAGAGGTAGTCAAACTACCCTATTTGCAGATAACATGATTCAAAAGATCCAAAAGATTCCACCAAGAGACTATTGGAACTCATAAAAGTGCTTGGTAAAGCAGCAGAAGGTAAAATCAATACACAAAAAACAATAGCCTTTGTATACAAGACAATGCCCCAGCTGAGAAAGAACTTCTAAAATCAATCCCATTCACAACAGATACAAAAAGAAATCATATAACTTGAAATAAATTTAACCAAGGAAGTCAAAAATTTCTACATAAGAATAACAAAACATTAAAAAAAGAAATAAAGAAGATACAAAAAAAGGAAAAAGCTTCCATGTTCATGGACTGGAAGAATCAATTATCATCAAAATGTCCATTCTTCCGAGTGCAATTTACAGATTCAATGCCGATATTAATCAAAATGCCAAAGGCATTCTTCTCAGATCTAGAAAATATGTTGAAATTCATTTGGAAACACAGGAGAACCTGAATAGCTAAAGCAATCTTATACAACAAAAACAAAACAAGAGGCATCACAATGCCATATTTCAAGACATATTACAAGGTACTTATAATTAAAACAGCCTGGTACTGGTACAATAACAGATGGACAGACCAATGGAACAGAATAGAAACACCAGAAATCAATCCAACATCTACAACCAACTTATATTCACCCACATAGCTAAAATGAATCCCTGGAGAAAGGACAGTCTCTTCAGTAAATGGTGCTGGAAAAACTGGATTTCCACATGCAGAAGTATGAAGCAGGACCCCTACCTTACACCTTACACAAAAATCCATTGATAATGGATTAAAGACCTAGATCTATGACCTGATATCATCAAATAATTAGAGAACATTGGGGAAACTCTGCAACACACTGACACAGGCAAAGACTTCCTGGAAAAGAACCCAGAGGTACAGGCAATAAAAGCCAAAATTAAAAAATGGGATTACATCAAATTGAGACGCTTCTGTACTGCAAAATAAACAGTCAGGAAAGTGAAGAGGCAACCAACAGAATGGGAGAAATTATTCGCAAAGTAAATAACAGATAAAGGATTAATAACTAGAATATACAAAGAGATCAAGAAACTCTACAACAACAAAACAACCCAGTGAAGAAATGGGCAAAGTACTTAAACAGACTTTTTTCAAAAGAGGAAATCCAAATGGCCAACAGACACATGAAAAAATGCTCAGGATCACTACCTGTCAGGGAAATGCAAATAAAAACCACAATGAGATTTCACCTTTCCCCTGTTAGAATGACTTGCATACAGAAATCCACAAACAACAAATGCTGGTGAGGATGTGGGGAAAAAGGGAACATAATCCACTGTTGGTGGGAATGTAAACTGGTAAAACCACTATGGAAGACAGTTTGGAGATACTTCAGAAATCTGAATATAGTTCTTCCATATAACCCAGCCATCCCACTCCTTCAAATTTACACAGGGGAAATGAAATCAGTAAATAAAAGAGTTATCTGCATCCCCACGTTTACTGTAGCTCAGTTCACAATAGCTAAGACATGGAATTAACCCAAATGCCTGTCAACTAAAGGCTGGATAAAGAAATTATGGAATATGTACTCTATGGAATACTACACACTGGTAAAACAAAAAAAATGAAATCCAAGGGGCCGGCACAGTGGCAGAGTGGGTTAATCTTCTGCCTGTGGCACCAGCATCCTATATGGGTGCTGGTTCTAGTCCCTGCTGCTCCACTTCCAATCCAGCTCTCTGCTGTGGCCAGGGAAAACAGTGGAAGACGGCCTAAGTGCTTGGGCCCCTGCACTCATGTGGGAGACTAGGAGGAAGTGCCTAGCTCCTGGCTTTGGATTGGCACAGCTCCCACTGTTGCAACCAACAAAAGGAAGACCTTTCTTTCTGTCTCTCCCTCTCACTGTCTGTAACTCACCTATCAAAATAAATAAAATCTTTAAAAAAAATTAAATCTGGTCATTTGCAACAAAATGGATGAATCTCCTGTGTGAACTGCTTCCCATGTTGGAACATTCTCTCCTTTTTAATTCTATGTATTGATATTACCAGACTCTTGATCTTATTTATATGATCATACTCAGTGAAATAAGGCAGTGCCAAAGGGACAAATACCATATGTTCTCCCTGTGATAGCTAACAGAGCACCTAAAAGGAAACCTGTAGAAGTGAAATTTACACTTTGAGGAGCAATGAGTTGAACAGCCCTTGTCTTGACTATTGATGAACAGTTTTTTTGTTTCTTTTTTTTTCTTTTCAACTTTTAGTTAATAAATATAAATTTCCAAAGTACAACTTTTGAATTATAGCAGCTTTCCCCCCCATAACCTCCCTCCCATGTGCAACCATCCCATCTCTCACTCCCTCTCCCATCCCATTCTTTATCATGATTCATTTTCAATTATTTTTATATACAGAAGATCAACTTAGTATATACTAAGTAAAGATCTCAACAGACTGCACCCACAAAGAAACACAAAGTATAGAGTACTGTTTGAGTAGTAGAATGGCAAAAGGCCTAAACAGCACTCTGGCCTCAGAATCAGCCCTTAAGGCATTCAGATCTGGCTAAAAAGCCCATGAGAGTTTCTCAGGCATGGAAAGCCAAGACATTGTGGCAAAAAAGAAAATGACCTAAATGAAAGATCTCTGTGAGTGAGATCCCAGCGGAAAGAACGAGCCATCAAAGAAGGCAGTAGCTTTCTCGGAAGGGAGGAGAGAACTTCCACTTTGACTATGGCCTTGTCTAAATAAGATTGGAGTTGGTAAACTCAAGAGGCTTCCATAGCCTTGGCAGCTCATGACAAGAGCCTCGGGTGATTACTGATGTCATAAATAAGAGTATCAATTGTTAAATCAACAATGGGAGTCACTGTGCTCCTGCTCCCCAGGTAGGACCTCTGCCCTTAATGCGTTGTACTATGAGAATTAATGGTAAAACTACTACTCAAACAGTCCTTTTTTTCCCTTCTTAATACCAATTGGTTCAACTCTTTAGCTAATATAGAATTAATCATATGTGTACAACTAAAAATAGATTCCAGTAAAAATTAAGAGTGGGAATAAGAGAGGGAAGAGGAAGTTTGTAATGGTAATGCATACATTCCTATGGACTTAATTCTAAGGATACAGCTAAAAGCTTGCCAGGGGACTCAAAATCCCATTAAGCTGGGTGGTGATAATGCCATCTTAAGTTTTAAAGTGATCATATTAAATTTTAAATTGATCACAAAGATAGGATTAAATGTTAAAGGGATCATATAAATAAGATCAAGAGTCTGGTAATATCAATACATAGAATTAAAAAGGAGAGAATGTTCCAACATGGGAAGCAGTTCACACAGGAGATTCATACAATGACAATTGCTCTAAATAGCACTCTGACCTCAGATTCAGGCCTTCGGACATTCTAGTCAGGCTGAAAGCCCATGAGAGCATTTCAGGCTTGGAAAGCCAAGACAAGGAAGGAAGGAAGGAAGGGAGGGAGGGAGGGAGGGAGGGAGGGAGGGAGGGAGGGAGAAGAAAAAGAAAAGAAATGTCCTACATGAAGGATCCTGGTGAACACGACCCCAGTAGAAAGAAGGGGCCATCAAAGAAGGATATACTTTTCTCTGAAGGGAGGAGAGAACTTCTACTTTACTTAAGGCCTTGTCTAAATATTGATGGAAACTGTGGACTCAAAAGGCTTCCATAGCCTTGGCAGCACTTGTCAAGAACCTCAGGTGGTCAACGACGTCATTATTAAGAGTGTTAACTGTTACATTAACAACAGGAGTCACTGCACTTACTCCCTACGCAGGACCTCTGTTGTGAATGAGTTGTACTATGAGAATTAACTGTAAAACTTGTTCTCAGTTTTTTATACATTTGTGTGTGTGTGTGTGTGTGTGTGTGTGTGTGTGTGGGGTGCAAAATCTTTCCTTAGTATAGAGTTGGTCTTCTGTGTATAATGTTAATTGAAAATGAATCTTAATGGAGAATGGGATTGGGAATGGGAAAGGGAGGATGAAGTGGTGTGGGAGAGGGGGTGGGAGGGCGGATATGTTGGGAAGAATCACTATATTCCTAAAGTTGTACTTATGAAACTTGTACTCATTAAATAAAAGGTTTCTAAAAATAAGCATGAGAATAATACTGTTCTACACAGTATAAAATGAAATGAGGAGGATCTGGTCTTGTGGTATAGTGGGTTAAGGCATTGCCTGCAATGCTGGCATCCCATATGGGTGTCAGTTCAAGTCCCAACTGCTTCACTTCCAACACAGATCCCTGCAAATCCACCTGGGAAAGCAGCAGAAGATGGTCCAAGTATTTGGGCCCCTTCAACCACATGGACGACTTGGATGAATCTCCTGGCTTCAGCCTGGCCCAGTCCTGGTTGTGGCTGTCATTTGGGGAGTGAACCTGCAGATGGACAATCTCTTTCTCTGTCTTTCTCTATAACTTTGCCTTTCAAATAAATAAATAAATAAATAAATCCTTAAAACAAAAAAAAGGAATGAATAATTCATGCATACTACCGTGAAGTCAGCTTTAGAATATACCAGAAAATGAAAAAAAGCAAGGTTGAGAAAAGTACGTATAGTATGCTATCACTTACGTAAGCACATATAGGTAAATGTATATATGGATACACACATATATTTCCTTATACTTTTAAAAATGGAAGGATAAACTACAGAATTAAAATAAAATGGTTATAAAAGGAAAGAATTGGGTGAAAAGGATTTTCCTGAGTATGCTTTGTTTTTATAAACTTTACTTTAAAAATGTATGTATTTTATGTATTTATAAAGCAAAATTAATTTTAAAATGCAATCCTTTAAAATAAACAATAAGTGTAACAAAGGTTAGCTGTAAGTTATAGAACAACCCATCTCTTGCTAACACCCCACTGGGATTCACTGCAATAAGGACTGAGTAATTGATGAAATGGGCTGAATCTCTTAGGTATATTGAGGTTGAAAAAAAAGGGTGACTATGATATATTAGAGAAAAGTAAGTAAAATTATAGATTTTATTTAATAGTGAAATCAAAATGAGAAGATTCCAAGGACCAAGTAAAAATTTGGGCAAGAGAAGATAAAAAATCCTTGTAATAGTCATCTGTTACATGGGGAGATTTTTTTCTTACTCTTTCTCTTTCTCATAATTATAGAATTTGGACAAACATTATTTTTTGAGGTAGATTAAATGGCAAAACCTTCCATTTTTTCTCCCAGGACAAATGGGTGCAGATATAAAAGCAAGAAAGGGATTTTAATAGTCGTAGTCTATTTAATTCATGTAGATGGAAAGAAAGGGTTAATATTTCCCATTTTACAACTATAACAAATGGTTGTATCTAAATCATAAGCCAGCAAACTTAAGTTAGTGGGCTTAGTCACTTTTTCATGGTAAATAAAGTTTTATTGGAACACAACTCTTGCTAGAAAAAGTAAGAGCCTGAAGAAGTTTGGACCTCATAACATAATATAGAGATGGAGATGTCCATATCTTGCAGTTTGTTTCAGTTTGGGTAGGTCATTTTTGGGGGACCATATGGAAAAAGGATAAACAGGAGTCTCTGGGTTTTCTCCTAACAGTATGTATGACTTCTGGAATCAAGCGGATTGACTAGACTGACTAGAGAGGGCCCAGTTACTCACCCAGAGGGGGCTGCAGCATACCCCCATTCTTCTCACAATTCCCAATAGGCTGGATTTCAGCTGAGTCAACCAGTCGCCAGAAGTCATTCTTATTGTCACTGCCATCAAGGCGCAAGCGAAGGCGGGCACCTGTCAGTCCAACGACTGTGGCAATACAGGTGGAGGTGGTATTCCTGGGGTCCTGTGCTTCCAATTTCATGCTGATCTTGAATTCGTTGCTTGGAGGTGTGTAGGACTGAGGAGAATAAGCCATGGAGATTAGACAGACTAATAGTAAACTGCATTTTCCATAAGAATGTTAAGAGATGGAATCTGAAATCTTATGCTTTGGATTCAAATTGGTTATAGCTAGGCCAGGGACAACAGATCTAAATTAGTTCCTTATATTTAACAAAAGTAAAAATGGAAGGTGAGAAGGGAAAAGAATATACTTTCAATTGAAGCATCAAATGTTGACTAATACCAATTAAAAAAAAAAGCACAAGTGTCTCATATAGTCCAGTTACTTACATGCTTTCTAATGCTATCTTGTCAAACTCCTTAGCATTCTAGGTATAACATTTTCATTTTAGGACTGCTACATCATAGTAAACTATAAAACATTTCAGAAAATTGACCTATATATCTACCACACAGACTAATGAGGGTTGCAATTTTTTCTTATTTTGACTTTAACTCATAAATCAATTCATATAATTTACATACAATAAATTATACTTTGGTAAGTCTTTATTATATATATATATATATATATATATATATATATATATATATATATATATTTAACCATGACACTATATATACCACATGCATCCACGAATTTATCATCACAATCAAGATAATGAACATGGCTACTACCTTGAAGTTCTCACAGCTCCTTTTATTTTATTCTTAACCCCCCACAAAGAAATCTTTTATTTAAGGAATACAAACTTCATGCATTTCGTAAGTACAACTTTAGGAATATAGTGATTCTTCCCACCATATCCACTCTCTCATCCACCCTCCCACCCCTCCTCCTTCTCCCTTTCACATTCCCAGTCCCATTCTCCACTAAGATCCATTTTCAATTAACTTTATACACAGAAGTCCAACTCTATACTAAGGAAAGAGTTCAACAGTTGGCATGAACAAAATAAATCAAAAAACAAAAAATCAAAAAACTGTCCCTCAACAGTTGAGACAAAGGCTGTTAAAAGTCATTGCATCTTGACGTTAATTTCACTTTTTTTTTTTAGAATATTAACTTTAAAGAAGCACCCAAGAATGATACATCTTTTGTGAGTACTTAGACATAATTAAAATGTAACTCTTTGAGGACAGAGGTCCTACAAGGGAAGTTAGTGCACAGTGACTCATGTTGTTCATTGAACAATTAACATTCTTATGTGTGATGTCAGCTATAACCTGAGGCTCTTAACATGAACTGCCGAGGCTATGGAAACTCCGTCAGTATTTAGATAAGGCCATAAGCAAAGTGGAAGTTCTCTCCTCCCTTGAGAGAAAAGTACCTCCTTCTTTGATGATCACTTCTTTCCACTGGGGTCTCACCCACCAAGGTACTCCATGTAGGACATTTTTTGTCTTGGCTTTCCACACCTGAAATGCTCTCGTGGGCTTTTTAGCCAAACCAGAATACCTTAAGGGCTGATTCTGATGTCAGAGTGCTATTTAAAGCAATCGGCATTCTATGAGTCTGTTATATGGACTATGGCTCCTTTTATAACCCCTCTTTTGAGACTCTTCTTAAACCCTAAGCCCAGGTAATCACTTATCTCTTTTATCACTATACACTGGTTACAAATCTAGTCTTATATGGAATTGTAGAATATATATTCTTTTGCTATTGCTGTTTAGCTTGTTTAACTCAATTATTATGTTATTAAATATTATTAAATATTCATCCATATTGTTGAATGTATCAATACAAGTTGAGTATCCCTAATATGAAAATCTGAAATGCTCTAAAATCTGAAGCACTTTAACCATCAACATGATGCCTCAAATGGAAAATTCCACACCTGATTTTGTGACAGATCATGGTCAAAACAACTTAAAAATATTATATAAAATTACCCACGGGGCACCGGATTCTGTCCCGGTTGCCCCTCTTCCAGGCCAGCCCTCTGCTGTGGCCCGGGAGTGCAGTGGAGGATGGCCCAAGTGCTTGGGCCCTGCACCCCATGGGAGACCAGGATAAGCACCTAGCACCTGGCTCCTGCCATCGGATGAGCGCGGTGCGCCGGCCACACCGCGCGCCGGCCGCGGCAGCCATTGGAGGGTGAACCAACAGCAAAAGGAAGAACTTACTCTCTGTCTCTCTCTCTCTCACTGTCCACTCTGCCTGTCAAAAAAAAAAAAAAATTACCCACAGGCTATATGTATAAGTTGTAGGAAACATAAATGAGTTTTGTGCTTAGATTTGGATGTTATTCCCAAAAAATAGATTTCATTATGTATATGTATATATTCCAAAATTTGAAAATCCAAAATATTTCTGATCCCAAGTATTTAGGATACATATACTTGACCCATAATTCATTTCTGTTGACAGACATTTGGTTTATTTCCAGTTTTGGACCATTACAAATGAAACTATGAATATTTACTTAATATGAAAATATCTCAGCATCCCTTGAAATTCTGATTGCCTTCTGAACTTCTCATGGATGCCAAAATCTGTGGACGCTCAAGTTCTTATATAAAATGGCATAGCATTTGCATATAACCTATGTAGATCCTCCTATACACTTAAAATAATCTCTAGACTACTTACAAAATACTGAAAACTATATAAATACTAGATAAATAGTTGCTGTACTATTTACAGAATGACAAGGAAAAAAACTGTGTGTTCAGTACAGATGCAGTATTTTCTATCTGCTGTTGATTGAATTAGCAGATGAAGAACTCACGGATACAAACAGCTACCTGTACATCCTTTTCTCTTGCAAAAATATCTAACAGTGTTGTGAATGAAAGGACAGAATTAAAAGCTTATTTTGGGGCAAAATTTTTCAAACTGATGCATAGTTTTTTCATAATATGCATTTTTCATGGCCTTTAAAAGACCCCTCATATGTTTAACTCACAAGCCAGAAAATAAACCTTTTGAAACTTTTGAAGTGTAGAATTCAATGGATTTTGTATATTTGCAGACTTGTGAAAATAACACTCACATCTAACTGTACAACAGTTTGATCACCCCTCAAAAGAACTCCATGCTCATTTGAGTCCCTCATCATCCCTCTCACAGCAGGCCCTGGAACCATCAATATACTTTTTGTTTCTATTTACCTATTCTGAATATTTCATATCGATGGAATCATGCAATACGGTATGAATAGCTTCTTTCACACAGCATGTTTTCAACATTCATCATGCAGTAACATTACCAATACCTTATTCTTTTTCATTGTTGAATAAAATTCCATTGGATGGAGATATTACACTTTGCTTATTCATTCATCAGTGAATGGATATTTCAATGCTTCCTTTTTTGGCTATTATAAATGATCATGTGACAAATATTTCTGATATATTTTTGTGTGAACATTTTTCTTTTTCTATTCTCATATACACACACACACACACACACACACACACTTGTTGAGTATGACTCATGAGGTAACTCTATGTTCAATTTTTTTAGAAGATTTATTTATTTATTTGAAAGAGCTACAGAGAGGGGGAGAGACAGAGAGACATAGACAGACACAGAGAGAGATCCTCCATCTGCTGGTTCATTCCCCATACAGCCCCAACAGCTGGAGCTAAGCCAGGTTGAAGCCAGTAGCCAAGAACTTCTTCTGGGTCTCCCACATGAGTGGCAGGAACTAAAGTACTTGGGTCATCCACTGCTGCTTTCCCAAGCACATTAGCAGGTAGATGGGTCAGAAGCAGAGCAGTCAGGATTTGACTTGGCACTCTGATATGGAATGTCAACATTACAAGCAGCAGTTTAACCTACTGAGCCACAACATCTAAGCTGTTTCCTATAGTGGCTATAGGATTTTTTAAACTTCACTATCCATGCATGAGGGCCCCAATTTCCCTGTATCATCAGCAACACTTGCTATCATCAGCCTTTTTAATTTTAGTCATTTAGTGGATATAAAGTGGTATTTCACTGCAGTTTTGATTTGTATTTCTTTAATCAGGTTAAGTTTTTTTGATGTGTTGAGTTCTGTGCTCCTAGCTCTGGCCTGGTTTAGCCCTAGGTGTTATGGGCATTTGGAGAGTGAACCAGCAGGTGGAAGATCTCTCTCTCTCTCTCTCTCTTTTTCAAGAAAAAAAAAATTATTTTTTTAAAGCAAGCAAACAAAGGGGAGCCAGGACTTGAGCCAGTACTCTAATATGGGATGTGGGGGTCCCAAATGTTGGCTTACCTGCTATGCCACAATGTCTGCCTTAGCTTTATGGTTTAGAGTAAACATATATATTTTTTAAATATTTTATTTGAAAGGCAGAATTATAGACAGAGAGGGAGAAAGAGAGAGGGAGAGAGAGAGAGGGAGGGAGGGTGAGAGGGGGGAAAGGCGAAAGAGAGGGAGAGGGAGGGGACAAGGTGGGGGAGGAGGAAGGAGGGAGAAGGGGAAAGAGAGAGGGAGGGAAGAAGAGAGGGAGGGGAAGAAGAGAGGGAGAGGAAGAGAGAGGGAGGGGGAGAGAGAGAGGGAGAGAGGAGAGGAGAGGAGAGGAGAGGAGAGGAGAGGAGAGGAGAGGAGAGGAGAGGAGAGGAGAGGAGAGGAGAGGAGAGGAGAGGAGAGGAGAGGAGAGGAGAGGAGAAGAGAAGAGAAGAGAAGAGAAGAGAAGAGAAGAGAAGAGAAGAGAAGAGAAGAGAAGAGAAGAGAGGGAGAGAGAGAAAGAGAATATATTCCATTTGCTGGTTTATTTCCCAAATGCCTTCAACAGCCAGGGCTGGCTAAGGCTGAAGCCAGGAGCCGGGAGCTTCATCTAGTCTCCTACATGGGTCCAGGGGCCCAAACACTTAGACCATCATTCATTGCTTTCCCAGGCACCTTAGCAGGCAGCTGGACTGGAATTGGAGCAGCCAGGACTTGAACTGGTGCCCATATGGGATTCTGGCATCACAGGCAGTGCTTCACCTGCTCTGCCACAACACCATCCCCTGTAGTAAATATCTTTAATTTACCATGGTGTAACTGCAAGTATACATACTACTTTATGCAAAAGACCTTTACAATAGTATACTTAGGTTTCTCCTCTCCTTTGTAACTGGCATTATAATTTTACTTATATATGTTATCATCCTCATAATAATTATTGTTCTTACAACGACCTTTTACAGAGATCTTTAACAAAAACATCTTACATATGTATTTTTTTTTTTTTGACAGGCAGAGTGGACAGTGAGAGAGAGAGACAGAGAGAAAGGTCTTCCTTTGCCGTTGGTTCACCCTCCAATGGCACTGCGCGCATCCGATGGCAGGAGCCAGGTGCTAGGTGCTTCTCCTGGTCTCCCATGGGGTGCAGGGCCCAAGCACTTGGGCCATCCTCCACTGCACTCCGGGGCCACAGCAGAGGGCTGGCCTGGAAGAGGGGCAACCGGGACAGAATCCGGCTCCCCGACCGGGACTAGAACCCGGTGTGCCGGCGCCGCAAGGCGGAGGATTAGCCTGTTGAGCCACGGCGCCGGCCCCTTACATATGTATTTTTATAATTACAATTTCTAGTGACTTCCATTCCTTTGTGGAGATCTGTTATTTTACTTGGTGTTGTTTTCCTTCTGCTTGATGGACTTCAATGTTTCTTGTAGTGTAAGGCTGCTACTAATCAATTTCTTCAGCTTTTGTATATCTGAAAATATTTTTCACTTCTTTTCTTTTTGAAAAGTAATTTTGCTGGGTATAGTATTCTAAGTGACAGTTTTTTCTTTCAGTACTTTAAAGATGTTGCTTAATTTTGTTTTTGCTTGTATTATTTCTGAAAAGAAACACAATGTCACTCTTATATTAGTTATCCCATATGAAGAATATATTTCTTTGGTAACTTTTAAGGTTTTTCCTATGTTTTTGTGAAATTTTATTATGATATGCCTTAGTGTTGTTTTCTTCTTTTATTTTTAGGAGTCACTGAGCTTCTTAAATATATAGATTTATATTTTTCTTCATTTTTTGAAAACTGTTAGGCATTATTTCTTTAGACACCATTTCTTCTCTCCTTTGGAGACTCTAATTACATGTTACTGGTACTCTTTTTTTTTTCTAATTTTTTCCCTATGCATTTAATTTTGGAAAGTTTCTATTGCTATGTCTTCATATTTACCAATCTTTACTTCTGGCATCACTACTATCCAATGTATTTTTCATTACATATTTAGTGGTCCAATAAGAGTCTTTTTTACATCTTCCACATTTGCTTAACTTTTAAGCATATTAGTTAAAATAACTATTTTGAAGTGTTTGCTTGTTATTCTATGATCTGGGCAGATTATGAGTTGGTTTCAATCACTTGATCATTCTCTCCATTATTGCTTGTATTCTCCTGCCTCTTTGCATGCCTAGGAATCTTTGACTAGATGCTAGGCTCTGTGAATTTTACCTGTTGGGTATTCGATATTCTTGTATTCCCACAAATAAATCTTCTTATACTGTGTTCCCAGATGAGTTACCTACAAATAGTTTCATCATTTGACTCTAACTTTTATGATTTGCTAGATAGGTCTAGAGTAGTCCTCATGGTATTCCGGTGCTAATTATTTAATTATTTCCTGCTACTAAGCAAGTTCTTCCTGAGGATTGCATTCTAAAAATGCCCATTGAATTACAAGATTTTCTAGACAAGCTGGTAGGATCAGGAACTATTCTTACTCTTCTGTGAGTATCAGGGTCAGTTCCTTCTAACCCTTTCAGATGGGTTTTTCTTTGGCTTTATGTACATTCCTTCACAAGGATGTCCTGAATAGTAGCACTTAACTGAAGGGAATTCTCTGCAGATCTCTAGTTCTCTTTCTGTTCAGCTCTTTCATCTCTAGTACTCTGTCCTGTATATTCTAGTCACTTTTGGTATCCCTGGATTGTTAACTGCATCTCCACGAATGAGGGAATTTGCTCGCTCCCCCCTTCCCCGATCCATGATCAGGAAACTCTCTTGAAGGCAGTAGGCAGGGATTGTAGGATACACATTTGTTTTCCACCTTTCAGAGATCACTAGTTGGTTGCCTTATCTTCAGTGACTTTAAACTATGGTTTACTATATTTTTGTCTTTTCAAAAAATGTTTAAGGTAGAAGTATGAATTAATTTCTTATTACTTTCAAATGGGTATAATTTCTAAATTTTTATGTTTACTTAGAATATAGAAGAAACTCAAACTTGAAGTGAAATGTAGACAGATGAGGGGCTGGTGCCATGGCATAGTAGGTTAAGCCTCTGCTGTGCCAGTATCCGATATGAGTGCTGGTTGGAGTTCTAGCTATTCCACTTCTGATCCAGCTCCCTGCTAATGGCTGGGAAAGCAGTGGAAGATGGCTCAAATGCTTGGGTCCCTACACCCATGTGGGAGACCCAGAAGAAGCTCCTGGTTTCCGGCTTCAGATTGGCCCAGCTCCAGCTATCATGGCCATTTAGGGAGTGAACCAGCAGATGGAAGATCTGTCTCACCCTTTCTTTCTCTGTGACTTTGCCTCTCAAATAAATAGATCTTAAAAAAGAAAAAGAAATAGAGACATGAAATAACCATTGTGTAATTAAGGAAGAGATATGTAAAATAACTTCCTGTTACTTGGCTATGTCTAGTAGCAGCAGGCTTCTTCTTCTTTTTTTTTTTTTAGAAAACTTTTATTAATAAATAAAAATTTCAAAAGTACAACTTCTGGATTATAGCGGCTTTCCCCCCCATAACCACCCTCCCACCCGAAAACCATCCCATCTCCTACTCCCTCTCCCATCCCATTCTTCATTAAGATTCATTTTTTTTTTTTTGGACAGGCAGAGTGGACAGTGAGAGAGAGAGAGAGAGACAGAGAGAAAGGTCTTCCTTTGCCGTTGGTTCATCCTCCAATGGCCCCTGTGGCCGGCGCACCGCACTGAGCCGAAGGTAGGAGCCAGGTGCTTATCCTGGTCTCCTGTGGGGTGCAGGGCCCAAGCACCTAGGCCATCCTCCACTGCACTCCCTGGCCACAGCAGAGAGCTGTCCTGGAAGAGGGGCAACCGGGACAGAATCTGGAGCCCCGCTGGGACTAGAACCTGGTGTGCTGGCGCCGCAAGGTGGAGGATTAGCCTATTGAGCTGTGGTGCCGGCCTATTTTTAATTATCTTTATATACAGAAGATCAACTCACTATATACTAAGTAAGTTTGCTCCAACACAGACAAAGTATAAAGTACTGCTTGAAGACTATTTTTACCATTAATTATCATAGTACGACACATTAAGGACAAAGATCCTACATGGGGAGCAAGTACACAGTGACTCTTGTTGTTGATTTAAAAACTGACACTCCTATTGATAATCAGTAATCACCCGAGGCTCTTGTCATGAGCTGCCAAGGCTATGGAAGCCTCTTGAGTTCACCAACTCTGATCTTATTTAGACAAGGCCATAGTCAAATTGGAAGTTCTCTCCTCCCTTCCGAGAAAGCTACTGCCTTCTTTGATGGCTCGTTCTTTCCGCTGGGATCTCACTCACAGAGATCTTTCATTTAGGTCATTTTCTTTTTTGCCACAATGTCTTGGCTTTCCGTGCCTGAGAAACTCTCATGGGCTTTTTAGCCAGATCTGAATGCATTAAGGCCTGATTCTGAGGCCAGAATGCAGCAGGCTTCTTTACTCAGCACTCTTATGACATACTGATACAATCAACATCATTTGTAGCACTTGAGCTTATGTGGAAAGCTCTAGATGACCTGTGAAGAGCTCCCAAAATGGTCCCCAATGAGAGTCAGTGTCAACATTTTTACAGAAAGACAATATTGTATAGGAATACTCCTACAGTTTCAAGAACTAAGGAGATATAACTCTAACTCTTTCCTATGTGAGTTAACAGCTATAGTAAAAATTAGCAATTATTTCCAATAACACAAAATATCCTCAAGAGGTAAAGAAGGTAAGAAGTTAGGGATGAAGTTGGGGATAATGTCTACTGTTAAAACTCACAGTCACCAAAATTTACCTCTTGAGTTGTGCTCCTCTCATAGAGGTTTATTCTGGAGCCCTGTGATGAAAAGCCCAAGGACCTCCTCATGTTTTGACAATATAAGAACAACAAAAAAAACATAAAGAATAAAACTATTTGTCTCCCACCTACTAAAGATGTTGAGAATCAATTACCTGCTTGAAGCAATGGACAGGTGCTGGGACTGAACATGTTTCTTTTAGGTATTTGTCCCAAGTAAAATGACCTGCAAAGGAAACAGAAATCTGTCACAGTCAACTTTCAAAAAAATGCTTTTGGGACATAATCTACACTAAACATTAAACCATTTGTAGATTGGTTTTGAGCATAAAATTTTTTTTTTCCTGTTTGGACTCAAAGGATTATTAAGGGAAGAATCTAGGTGACCTAAGATCTTTTAGACTAACTTTTTAAAATCACAGTCTGAAAATGACCTGAGGCATTTTCACGTTAGTCCCTGAAGTGACCCAAAATGTCAAAGAAAGATATACCAATGTCTCAAAGAAGTGCCCAGGAAGCTCATGAAAAACAGAAGAAGTAGAAAGCGAATATGGTGATTTCTTTTGAACAATTTGACCCTTGCAGAGGTCGCTTATTGATGTCAAATGACAGCTTTTAGCATCCAGTGTGGTTGCATCCCACCATTTCAGCTCAGGAAGAGTGAAGGATAGGCAATCTAGAGACATAAGGTGAGAGGATTTAAGGGGGGGGTGTGTGGAAGATAGATGAGATTATACTGGCTCTTTCTCACCCTAATCCCTTCCTATTCCAGTCATAGTTGTATTGCTCTGAAGTGCAAAATAAAAAGATCTAGTAATTTAGAGACAAGTAGGACCAGAGAAGCTTTTCTGATGATACTAAGCAAGAACAAGCTTAGGAGTCTACAAAATCTTTTAGCCTCTTGAGGTGGATTTAGAGTTTCTCAAAGTTTAAAGAAGATTTCGACGAAGAAATAATCTTTAATGTTGGTACTATATTAAATACAGGGAAAACATTTTAAGGGACAGGTTGTTAAACACATATACCATTGGACTACAAAAGATCATCAAATTCTTTATTTAAAGGATAAACCAATTTCCAATCTTCCCCTAATACCCACCTAGTGGTGACCCCATGATGGAGCAAGGAAGGTCCCAGAGACTCTCACAAGCTACAACACTGTAGCAAACCAGCATTTCTTGAAGTTTCCTCTGTGGTGGAGCAGCACAGAGCCCCTTTGGGCAATGCAAAAAGCACTAGATGCTGGGAATAAAAATGAGTCACTGAATGATAAAATCTAAATCACTCCAAAGATGATGCCAAGTCTTTATACTTTATTGACTTTATAGCTTCTGTTTTAAAACTGGCCCCTTTCCCACCATCCTTAACTGAGCCAAGTAGATTTGGCAGAAATCACTGTCAGTTCTGAATCATTTCAAGAACTAGCCAATGACTAATCCTCATGACTAGACAATCCATAGAGTAAATGAGATGGATATTTCCTGGAATCAAGATTTAAAGAGGTTATCAGAATTTAATAAAAAATTTGCTCTTAGCTGAGAGGACCCTCAAGGAAAGACTAAATACTTTCATTACTTTTTTTTTTTTTTTTTTGACAGGCAGAGTTAGAGAGCCAGAGGGAAAGGTCTTCCTTCCGTTGGTTCATCCCCCAAATGGCCGCTGCTGCCTCTAATACTGGTATCCCATATAGGCAATGGTTCATGCTCCAGCTGCTCTACTTCTGATCAAGCTCCCTGTTAAGGGCCTGGGAAAAGCAGAGGAGGATGGCCCAAGTGTTTGGGCCCCTGCTACCCAGCTGGGGGACCCAGTTGAAGTTCCTGGCTCCTAGCTTCGGCTTGGTCAAACCCTGGCCATTGTAGGCATCTGTGGAGTGAACCAGCTGATGGAACATCTCTCTGTCTCTCCCTCTCTCTGAATTTCAAATAAATAAACCAAAAAAATTTTTTTTAAGAAGGAAGAAATAGGACATGCAGCAAGATGTATATCAGGAGCTCATAAACTTTTTTTTTTTTTTGACAGGCAGAGTGGACAGTGAGAGAGAGAGACAGAGAGAAAGGTCTTCCTTTTGCCGTTGGTTCACCCTCCAATGGCCGCCGTGGCCGGCGCGCTGCGGCCGGTGCACTGCACTCATCCGATGGCAGGAGCCAGGTGCCAGGTGCTTTTCCTGGTCTCCCATGGGGTGCAGGGCCCAAGCACTTGGGCCATCCTCCACTGCACTCCAGGGCCACAGCAGAGGGCTGGCCTGGAAGAGGGGCAACCGGGACAGAATCCGGTGCCCCGACCGGGACTAGAACCTGGTGTGCAGGTGCCGCAAGGCGGAGGATTAGCCTGTTGAGCAACGGCGCCGGCCACATAAACTTTTTCTAAGAGACAAGATAAGGGTCAGTGCTATGGTGTAGAATGTTAAACCTCTGCATGCAGTGCCGGCAGCCATGAGTGCTGGTTCAAGCTCTGGCTGCGCCACTTCCTATATAGCTCCCAGTTAATACATCAGAGAAAGTGGCAGAAGACTGTCCAAGTACTTGGGCACCTGCTCCCATGTGGGAGACCCAGAGAAAGCTCCTGGCTCCTGGTTTCAGATTGGTTTAGCTCAGGTCATTGCAGCCATTTGGGGAATGAACAAGTGGATAGAAGATCTCTCTCCTTCTCTCTCTGTATGTCTGCCTTTCAAATAAAAAATATTTTTTGAATTTTATGCTTTGCAGGCTTACACTCTATGTTACAACTACTCAACTCTGCCATTGTAGTGTGAAAGCAGCTACAGACAACACATAAATAAATATGATTATGTTGTACTAAAATAGGAAGAAACTAGAGTTGGCTCTCAAACATTAGTTTGCCAAACCCTGGTATAAAGCCCTGATTCCACAGCAATACTCATACTTTTCTCTCTCTCTCTCTCTCTCTCTCTCTTTTTTTTTTTTTTACAGAGTGGACAGTGAGAGAGAGAGAGAGAGAGAGAGAAAGGTCTTCCTTTTGCCGTTGGTTCACCCTCCAATGGTTGCTGTGGCCGGCGCACCGCGCTGATCCGAAAGCAGGAGCCAGGTGCTTCCTCCTGGTCTCCCATGGGGTGCAGGGCCCAAGCACTTGGGCCATCCTCCACTGCACTCCCGGGCCATAGCAGAGAGCTGTCCTGGAAGAGGGGCAACCGGGACAGAATCCGGCGCCCCGACTGGGACTAGAACCCGGTGTGCCAGCGCCGCTAGGTGGAGGATTAGCGTATTGAGCCGCGGAGCCGGCCACTTTTCTCTATTTCTTTAAACAAAGTTCTGGGTCTCAACTTCAGTAGTTCTCTCTCTGTCAGTCCCAAGTATGGCCTGAGGACACATTTTGAAGGCTCCTTAGGTAATTCTCTTTTTTTTAAAAAAATATTTATGTATCTTTTAAGTAATACAAATTTCATAAGTACAACTTTAGGAATATAGTATTCTTCCCACCATACCCACCCTCCCCCCCACATTCCCACTCCTCCCCCTCCCCCTCCTCCCTCTCCCCTTCCCAGTCTCATTCTCCATTAAGATTCATTTTCAATTAACTCTGTACACAGAAGACGAACTCTATACTAAGTAAAGATTTCAACAGTTTGCACACACTCGCACACACACACACAAAAACTGAGAACAAGTTTTATAGTTAATTTTCATAGTACAACTCATTGAGGACAGAGGTCCTGCATGGGGAGGTCACGCACAGTGATTCGTGTTGTTGATTTAACAATTAACACTCATGTATGATGTCAGTGACCACACGAGGCTTTGTGAATCCACAAACTCCATTAGTATTTAGATAAGGCCATAAGCAAAGTGGAAGTTCTCTCCTCCCTTTAGAGAAAAGTATATCCTTCTTTCATGGCCACTTCTTTCTGCTGGGGTCTCACTCACAGAGATTCTTATGTAGAACATTTTTTGCCACAGTATCTTGGCTTTCCATACCCTTAGGTAATTCTAACTAAAATCTGTATCTAGGAACTATTGCTGGAGTTGAAAGAATGGGATATGGAGAGTCAGAAGGAATCATTTCAAGTCTTAGGCAACTATCTTAGGTAAGTTACTTCATCCTTCCAAGCCTCAATTTACTCATCTAAAAGACAGAGATAGAATCTGTCCCACAAGATTGTATCTACATCCACCATCCAGTAAATAAACTTCTCCAAAGTGCAAAGAACTGTGTTAAATGTTAGGGGAACAAGAAAGACATGGTTCCTAAATTCACAGCATTTTCAGTCTAGAGATAAGTAGAAATAGTAAATAAATAAAACAGTTATAGTGAAGACAAATTTATGTTAATGAGGTAGGGCCCTCAGAAGGCACAACAGGGAAATTTAGTCTATATTTGGGGTCAGAATTATTGTGAAGGTTAGTATTATTAACTAAAATGGGCTTAGTATTTTATAATTTAACACATTTAATTTGAGTGTTTTCAATTATTCACTTGACAGATGTTTACTGAGTATCCTGTGTATACTAGGCAGTATAACAGGTTCCTGGCCCTCATGGGATTTACATTTTGGTGTATGATGAGACACAATTGAAACAGAAACAAAACAAGGTAATAAGTGGTAAGTACTTTAAGAAAATAAATATAAGTGATGTCATACAGACTAGGAGCTCTCTTAGTAAGCTATAGACAGTTGCTCTGTGGAGGAAATACTTGAGCTGAGACCTTACAAATTGGAAAAACCCAGACATCTCATTTATATCAGTATTATTATTATATGAGCAATACTGAAGAACATGTCTTATAAACTCTACTGTATACCATATGATAGGTATACTTATGAGAAGAATGACCCCTCCCCTGAAGAGACCTACAAATAATATAAAAAATCTTTGAACAATTGAAAGGCCCATAAAATTCACCTAATTGAATGTATGAATCCCCTTCTCCAATATCTATCAATCAACAAACATTACTGCGTATTATAATATCATGGTCCAAGGCTTTGGTGGCTGGCATATGGCTATGAACAATACAGCCGAGTCTCTGGCTACATTCTAAGGGACAATGTAGACAATATATAATAAACAAATAAATATATGTCAGTTGGTCCAGAGAATAAATAATTATACCATTCTTGGATCTTTTCAGAAAGGAAAAAATGAATGAAGGTATGAGTGAGAGAAGAAATGTGTGCTGTTTTAGAAAGGATAGTCAAGAAAGGCATACTAATGAGGTGATACAAAAGTTGAAATCTGAATGGTCCCTCCAGCCACTGTTTGGATAATTCCAATAATGGGACACTTGTTGGTTTTTGGCTATTGTTCAAGAATACAAATGAGTAATTTTTATAGTCAAAGTTTACCTCCATTTGTCCTAGACATTTTATATCTCTTTCTCTAAATGTGTACCATATTTCTCAACTGCTCCTAACTTGCTATATTGGCTATTCATGCTGGCTGCTATTCTGGCCATGTTCCTCTATAAGAATTCTACTTTGTTCCATCTTAATGTGGAATTTAAAATCCTTAGAGCGGTAAGGGTAATCAAAGGGTAATCAAAGTCTTTAGATCAGAAGTCCCACTCCAAGATTATTGTCTAGTGTTCTGTAGTCTATATGTGCCATAATTTATGTAACTTAATAAGAATATTTATTAAATACCATCCGTGATCATTTAAGTGTCTTCTAATTTTTTGAAGAGTATCTGTGTGCACATATCTTTGAATACTTTTAAGATGATCTCCTTAGGAAAAATTTCAAAGAGTAGGATTAGTGGACAAAAAGTATGCACATTTTAGATTTTGACACATTATATACTTCTAAAATATTCCCTAAAAAGATTATGACAATTCTATTTCCACAAAAAGCTCATGAGTGTGTTTGTCAAATTTTTGCTAGAAGAGTGTTTTAATAATCTCTATAATGCTGATATACTGTTACATTTTTATTCACAATCCTTTGAATATGAATAAAGTTGAGGATACTTTTAGGCTTATGAGCCAGGTTATTTTTGCCATTTTTATGCTGATGTAGTCTTTTATTTTCTCACAGATTCTAAGATATCCTTGTAAATTAATGATATTAATTCTTTGGATGTCATATATGGTGAAGATTTTTTCAGTCTAGTAAGGTTTATCAGTCTCAGTCTTTTTTTTTTTTATAGACTTCTTGGTTTCATATCATGCTTTCCTTACTTTGGTATTATAAAAATGTTAACCTATTTGTTCTCTTAGGACTTCTCTCAATTCATGTTTTTACATTTAAACATTTTATCTATTCAAAATTTATTTTGTGAAACAAATAAGGTATTTATTCAATGAATGTGCTCCAATGAGATCTATCGAATAAATCATCTTCTCTCCACTGATTTTAAATATCACCTTGATATTTTTATTAATTTTTATATAATTTTAGATCAATTTCTAGATGTTATATTCAGTTCTTCATTACTCTGTCTATTCCAACACCAGTGGCACTGTTTCATGTAATTTCACAATCAATTAAAATATCTGATATAGCAAGTCTCTTTCAAAAGTTATACCTTCAATCCTATCTTGTTTTGGCACTTTCTAGATGATTAATATACTGTGGCATTGAACTTATTAAACTCTTAATAAAATATCTAAATAATAAGACATAAAGCAGTTCATTCTGAATGACTTGATATTTTTAAAGAGTCATCTGAAAATCAAATATTAGGCAAAAAGTAATTTCTAAAAATAAATAACTGCAACTAAATTGTTTCTTTAGTGTTCTTTGAAAATATGCCATGATACAATCTCCTAGAAAGAACTCATGAAATACACTGGTTAAAGAAAGGAGGTTTTAAGAAAGAGCTCAGCTCTCAGTATCAATGCAATGACTTCATTACTACACATACCTACTCCTTGGTCTTTGGTTTAAAAAATACATGCAGAAAAAAGTAGGAGTGATTTAATACTCAGGTATAGTCTTTCATCAAATGCCTCAATGTTGGAGCAGTTGTATAAAAAGCAGTTTCAACTATGATACTGTTTCAATAACATTTTTATATGATTTTTCTCCTCAAAAAATAAAAGGAAAAAAAAATAAAAGCCACTTGAAGTGTTTTTGTTTAATACAATAAAGACGCTAGAGCAAATTCATTGTTCTTTTCAGGCACCAGAAAGAAAGTATTAGGGAGGAGAAGTCAGAGGCTTTCTGGAGGGTTGAAGCAGGTAGCTTGAAAGAAGAAAGTCAAGCCAGAAAGGGGCACAAAGTCTTCTAAAACAAACCTTTGCCTTAACAGGCCTCATATCTCTGCCCACAGCACTTCCATCTGGTGATTAAAGTGCAGCAAAAATGCTACTTTCTCTGAAAAACCTTTTCATTTTTTCTGTCTTCCCAGAACAAATTCCACCATTCCCTATTGCCCACCACATCGGGTTACATCTTTATTTTCACACTCATCGTATCATAGCATTATAATGATTTTGTAAACTCTTTATGGATAGGGGCTATTTTTATTTGTGTTTAATCTTCCCTGATTAATAGAATACCTGAAACTTAATAGAAGCACAATAAGATTTTTGAGTGAATGAAAAGCAGCAAAGAAACACACAAGTCCTACTCTTTTCCAAAATAGTAAAATCACACGTGGTATATTAAATTTAGTTCTTGGAGCTATACTTCAAGAGAGATAGGGCAAATCAAAGTCTAATGGTAACCTAGTGGTACATAGACCCCAAACCATGTCATCTGAGGACCAGTTAAGAAACAATACTTAGCATGAGAATGAAAGGCAAGTCTCAAAGCCATTTCCTCATCCATTCACCCAAAAACATACAATTACAATGTTGGGCTAGGTGCTGGAGATATAATCATGACCAAAATATTGTCCTTGCCCTCACAGGGCTTTGTTCTAATGAGGGACTGAGACTAAACAATTGTTAACAAACTGTGGTAACTGCTACACTTGAAGAGACATTGGGTGCTACAGGAGCATCTGGAGGGTTTGTGGAAGGCTCCCAGAGGAAGCAATTTTTAGGCCTCTAAGCTACAATATAAGAGAATATAAGCAGGAGTCTATCAAAAAGAAAGGAATTTTTATTTGTTTTATATAGAAAGAAAAACACACATAAACTCTTGGAAGGGAGAAAGATCAGTTCTAAAAACTGGATCTTTTGATGTGGTTGTGGGGTGAAAAAGAGTAATTTAGAAAATAAGTTGTAGGTAAAGGCACTGTTCAGGCATCAAAGGGTCTCACATCCCGGATTAATGAGGAGATTGAAAGTGGTGTCATTCTGGCTGCAGTGTGAAGAACACATTGGAGGGCAGGAAGGTTGAAGGAAGGAAGGCTAGTTAAAGGAACTATGCCTGGAGATGATGGTGACTCGAATTAAGAAAGCAGCATAGGGACCAGTGCTGTGGTGCAGTGGGTTAAAGCCCCGGCCTGAAGTACTGGCGTCCCACATGGGTGCTGGTTCAAGTCCTGGTTGCTCCACTTCCGATCCAGCTCCCTGCTGTTTAGAGAGTGGACAAGCGGATGTAAGACCTCTCTCCTTCTGTCTTTACCTCTCTCTGTAACTCTCTTTCAAATAAATGAAATAAATCTTTAAGAAAGGAAGGAAGGGAGGGAGGCAGGGAGGGAGAAAATGGCACGGTGGCAGTGAGGAGGTAGTGCCATGAGCTTCCTTTTAATAACCAGAGGCCAGTGACTGAAAAATAGACTAAACATGTTCTACATGGCACTAAAGTTAGAAGTATGACTAATAGAAATTATGAAGAAACAAATTTCAGTCCAATAAATACTTAAGTATGAAGTGAGTTACCTAAGGAGTTTAAGTCCCCACCAGCTTGAAGAGTTTAAAACATTTTGTAAGAAATTTAGAATATTGAAATTAGAAATACTGGACAAACGATGATTTTAATGTCTTTCTCAACTCATGAGATGCCACAAATCTGAATTTTATTTCAGTTTGACTCTTGTCTGCTGTCTGCTGATGGGAATAAAGGATTAATTTATATCAGAGAGGGGTTGGCACTGCGGCACAGAAGGTAAAACTTCCACCTGCAGTGCCAGCATTCCATATGGGAATCAGTTCCAGTCTCTCAGTTCAAGTCCCGGCTGCTCCACTTCCAATCCAGCTCCCTGCAAATGGCCTGGGAAAGCAGGAGGATGGCCCAAGTCCTTGGGCCTCTGAACCTGTATAGGAGACCCAGAAGAAGCTCCTGGCTCTGGTTTGGTTTAGCCCCGGCCAGTGCTGCCATTTGTGGAGTGAACCATCGGTTAGAAGATTTTTTTCTCTCTGCCTCTCCTCTCTTCTCTGACATTCAAATAGATAGATCAATCTTTTAAAAAAAAAAACAGAAAATGATTACATCCTATTAAAAATGTATATCAGAATATATGTATATGTTACCCCATACTCTCATGAGAAAAAACACTTTCAAATTTTACTATCATTAATAACTAAATATACCTTATGTAAATTGAATATCAACATTTCACAACTCTCCACTAACTAGCAGGATATTTACAACATGCCTGAAGTTGCCATTAAGCTGTAACTGTTATCATTCATA
Organism: Sylvilagus floridanus; assembly: GCA_949820135.1. Classification (NCBI taxonomy): domain Eukaryota; kingdom Metazoa; phylum Chordata; class Mammalia; order Lagomorpha; family Leporidae; genus Sylvilagus; species Sylvilagus floridanus. The sequence continues at coordinate 31,911,478 of OX463225.1, forward strand.
TCAGCATGGAAACTAACATAGTGGCTGTCACTAAATGCTTTCCATGTACCTGCATCACTCCAGACTACATTCAGTATTTCCTATGTTTACTCCATCACGCTCAGGTTTTATGTTCACTTTAAAGATGAGTAAATAGGCTCAGGAAGATTAAGTAAGATGGCTAAAAAACAAAAACAAAAAAAGGTAAGCAGGAAAAAGGAATTTGAACTGAGGCCTGACTCCTATGTCCACAGTTTTCTCACCATACATCAGCACGTTGGAAAGCCTGAAGAAAGTTTTTAGGAATAATCAAAAATAAGTATCATTGGTTTATCAATTGCCAGGAACCTTTACCTGCATTATTTCATTTCTTCAGTTCATATTCATAGAACACTTCATTTCAAAGAATATCAGAAGATTTGACTTAAAGTCAGAGTATAGTTGCTGGCCAGAATGAAACCACAACAATCCTCCAAAGCTGAAAATTTTTGAGAGTTTTTAAGATGTTTTCACATCCATTAGCTCACATAATTTTCTTCACAACCCTGTGAAGCAGGCAGAATGGGATTATTATCCCCATTTTACAAAAAATAAGGATCAGAGTCACAAAGTTACTCAGTGGCGGAGCTGGTGCTTAAAAAATCCAGGGGTTCTGACTCCTAGTTTAGTGTGTTACTATTTATGTTATCTCCATGTCAGTTTGCAATGGAAAATATTATGTCATAGGAAGACAAGGCAAGAGGAAACAGATTATAATGAAGCTGAACACATGAAATTACAATAATAAAATATATAAAAAATAGTTTAACAAAAATTTTTTTAACAGAAAAATGAAGTTATCAGGATATCCATATTTATGTCATATTTAGGAGGATTTTAAAGATTACTAAGACATTAAAACTAATTTTCATGTAGGAACTCTGAAAGTTAATTAAGAAATATTAGTTTTATTCCTCAAATTCTAGTCTTGAAGTACACTACACAGGGATGAAAATCAAATCCAGTAGCAGTTTGACTTGTTACTTGATAATATTTTAATATGTCAGTTTTCATTTAGAATATCTCTATGTTTAAGTATGGTTCAATTTATTTCATGAGTAATTTCTATTGGGAAAATTCTATGAAAGTCTGATTTATGGATGGTGGAGATTTAATTCTGGATTCAGCAAATTAAGATATTTCTTCCAGTTTGGTTTAGTTTCCATTCCTCCCTGTATTCTATGCCATTAACCACATCCCCTCCATTTTTGTTAGCTTAGTCTGTGGCTGCCTGATAACAGGGAATTGATGTGACAACTGAGATGAACTACATGGTATAATTAGGCAGATAAGAGCACAGCATTCACTGGATTACAAGACAGAGACACATGGAATTCTTCTCCTAGCTGATAAAAATGGTTTCAAATTCAACCCTTGGCTTAGTAAGTCCACTTATTTAACATAAACACAAACAGAGTTTCTTACCTAACTCCAGGATATCAGCAGCTTCTATTAAAGAGAAAATAAGTTACAGCATAAGTCAACACAACAAACATCAAAATGACAGAAAGGTGAAATTCTGGAGTAAAATAGGGTTTTGAGGGTTTGCCTAGTCCAATTCTCTCATTTTAAAAGATACTGAGTTTATCATTGGTGACTATGGAGTATGCCATCAATTTCTGCCTAGTCTTGAGTCTAAATTTGTAAAAACTAGGGAAATCTAGAGAGGCTAAGCAACTGTGCCTAAAGCTATGAAGTTAATTTGAGATTATCTATACTCAGAATCTAGCTGTCCTAATTTCCATCTTAACAAGATATATTGTCCTTAATACATGCCTGTATAAATGACAGTATTTGCTTTTGCCTTATTGCATGAGTTATTTGTAAACTCATACCTCTAAGAACAAGCAAAGGTGATCATATTTATGTTTTCTAATTAGGGCAGCATGGTATCCACATAAAAAGAAATGTCAAATAAAAACCTTTCATGCTACATAGATTTTAATCTTACCTTGACACTGGGATGGAGACTCTGATAGGTGACCATATTTATGTTTTCTGATATCACTCCAGTCTATTACTGCAGGAAGAGAGAAAATAATTATGTGAACAGAAAAACAAGATTTAATACACTCCACTTTAGCAGTATGTCTTAATGGTTTATAATAAATTGATCAATTTCTAAAATTCTGTTTTAAGTAAATACTCCAAAACAGAAAAATACTTTTATTTTAAAAGCTTTAGTACAGTTTATAATAACAGAAAAAAGGGAGAAGGAACACCACCTCAATGTTCAAATCAGAAGACTGATTAAGATTTGGTAATATGATCATTTGACAAACTGCTCTTGTTAAATTTTCTTTCTACAAAGTTACAGTAGTTAAGGCAGTATGGTATCCACAAAAAAACAGATCCATGGACCAATGGAACAGAAAGACTAGAAGTAAACTCATACACTTAAAGCCAACTTTTCTTTGACAAAAGTGCTAAAATATGCATAAAAATTAGTCATTTCAAAAAGTGGTGCTGGGAAAACTAGATATCCACATTAAAACAATGAAACCAGACTTCTACCTCTTACCATGTACAAAAATTAATTCAAAATTGATTAAGGACAAATGTAAGACCTAAAACTTTGAAACTACTAGAAGAAAACACCACAGGACACTGAAATGGGCAAAGATTTTCTGGCTTATACCCCCAAAGAACTGGAAACAAAATGGAATTTCATCAAATTGAAGCGCTTCTACACAACAAAGGAAACAATCAACAGAGCGAAGAGAGAAATTACAGAATGGGAGAAACTTGCAAGTTATGTATCTGACATGGGGTTAATATTCAGAATATATAAGGAACTCAAACAACTAAAGAACAAAATAAATAAACAAACCCAAATAGTCCAGATTAAAAAATAGGCAGTAGATCTAAACAGTCATTTTCAAAAGACATACAAATGGCCAACAGGCAACTGATGCAAATACTCAATACCACTAATCAAATAAAATTCTGATTTCACATGCAAATCAAAATCACAATGAGATACCACCTCACTCCAGTTAAAATGGCTATTATAAAAAAAGACAAAAGAGAACAAGTGTTAGCAGGGTATACTGCACACTACTGTAGGAAGTTAAAAGCCATTGTGGAAAACAGTATGGAGGTTCCTCAAAAAACTAAAAATACAACTACCAAATGATCCAGCAATCCAAAGGAAATAAGATCTATCTATGGAACAGTCATCTGCACTACCATGTTTGTTACAGCACTATTCACAATAGCCAGGAAACAGAAATAACAGAAATGTCCACCCATTGATGAATAAAGAAACTGTGACTCATATACACGATGGGATACTATTACTCAGACATAAAAAGGGTAAAACCTTATCATTTGCAATATGGATAGAACTGAAGTCATTATGTTAAGTGAAAACGCTAAGCACAAAAAGATGAGTTTCACATGAGATCATATGTGGAATCTATGAAGCAAGGTGATCTCATAGAAGTTAGAAATATAATGGTGGTGGAGGTTCCAAGATGTCAGAATAGGGAGCGAGCTTACTGATAATCCAGGAGTAGACGTTTAATAAACGTGAAGAGTGTGTATACTCAGGGAAGAGTCAGGGTAAAAACAGCAGAGGAAAGTCTTCCATAATTAGAGGGACACAGTAGACCTACGTGGAGGGCATGGGCGCCTACGGCTCAGGACTCTAGCGGTCGAGAGCCTCAGCACCAGCACTGGAAATTGAGTTTGTTAAATATTTCTTAATTTGGTTTATGATAAAAGTAGTTTCTCATAAATCAGAAAAAAAGAACATAATTTGAGATCACTGAAATCATTTGGAGGGGCTAGCACTGTGGCTCAGCGGGTTAACACCCTGGCCTGAAGCACCAGCATCCCATATGGGCGCTGGTTCAAGACCCAGTTGCTCGAATTCCAATCCAGCTCTCTGCTATGGTCTGGGAAAACAGTAGAAGATGGCCCAAGAGCTTAGGCTCTTGCACCTGCGTGGGAGACTCAGAAGAAGCTCCTGGCTCCTGGCTTGTATAGGCACAGCTCCGACCGTTGCGACTAACTGGGGAGTGAACCAGCGGGTGGAAGACCTCTCTCTCTCTCTCTCTCTCTCTCTCTCTCTCTGCTTCTCCTCTCTCTGTGTAACTCTTTCAAATAAATAAATAAATCTTTTTTTAAAAAAATCATTTGGAGCCCTCAAGAAAAATGGTTAGGAATATGTCTTGGGGCTGGCGCTGTGGTCAGCACGTTAATGCCCTGGGTGTCAGTTCTAGTCTTGGCTTTTCCTCTTCCGATCTAGCTCTCTGCTATGGCCACAGAAAGTAGTAGAAAATGGCCCAACTCCTTGGGCCCCTGCACCCACATGGGAGACCTGCAAGAAGTTCCTGGCTCCTGCCTTCAGATCGGCGCAGCCCAGCTATTGTGGCTATCTGGGGAGTGAACCAGTGGATGGAAGACCTCTCTGTCTGTCTCTACTTCTCTCTGTAACTCTTTCAAAAAAAATAAAATAAATCTTTTAAAAATATATAATGGTGGTTATCTGGGGTTGCAAAGGGAAGGAGAGAGAGGGGGGAAGGGAAAGGTTGACTGATAGATACTAGGTTATAGCTAGATAGGAGTAAGGAGTTCTGGAGTTCTTCTGCACAGTTGGGTGACTGTGTATAATGTTTATTTCCATATAGAAAAAAAAAAACCTAGGAGATAGGGTTTTGGATATTTTCACCATAAAGAAATATTGCATGTCTGAAGAGATAAATATATTTACCATTATTGAACATTATACAATGTATGCATGTACCAAACATTATATAGTACCTCGTAAATAGGTATAATTTTAATAAAATACATCTTTAAAATTTTTTAAATAAAATAATTTTTTTTTTTTGACAGGCAGAGTGGACAGTGAGAGAGAGAGACAGAGAGAAAGGTCTTCCTTTGCCGTTGGTTCACCCTCCAATGGCCGCCGCAGACAGCGCGCTGCGGCCGGCGCACCGCGCTCGTCTGATGGCAGGAGCCAGGAGCCAGGTGCTTTTCCTGGTCTCCCCATGGGGTGCAGGGCCCAAGCACCTGGGCCATCCTCCACTGCACTCCCGGGCCACAGCAGAGGGCTGGCCTGGAAGAGGGGCAACCGGGACAGAATCCGGCGCCCCGACCGGGACTAGAACCCGGTGTGCCGGCGCCGCAAGGCGGAGGATTAGCCTGTTGAGCCACGGCGCCGGCCAAAATAATTTTTTTTTGACAGGCAGAGTGGACAGTGAGAGAGACAGAGAGAGACAGAGAGAAAGGTCTTCTTTTACCGTTGGTTCACCTTCCAATGGCCACTGCGGCCGGCATGCTGATCCGAAGGCAGGAGCCAGGTGCTTCTCCTGGTCTCCCATGGGGTGCAGGGCCCAAGCACTTGGGCCATCCTCCACTGCACTCCCGGGCCATAGCAGAGAGCTGGCCTGGAAGACGGGCAACCGGGACAGAATCCAGCACCCCGACGGGGACTAGAACCCGGTGTGCCAGCACCACAAGGCGGAGGATTAGCCTATTAAGCCGCAGCACCGGCCTAAATAAAATAATTTTTTAAATGAGAAAATGTTTAAGCTATAATGCTGTCAAGCAAAATATGGGATAAAATTATATCAATGATAAAAATCACAATTATATAAAATTAAAAACAAAGAGCATCCAACTTTTTTTTAAAAAATTTATTTATTTCTTTGAAAGTAAGAGTTACATAGAGAGAAGGAGAAGCAGAGACAGATAGAGAAAGTTTTCCAACTGCTGGTTCACTCCCCAATTGGAAACAGCAGCTAGTACTGTGCCGATCCAAAGCCAGGAGCCAGGAGCCAGGAGCCAGGAGCTTCCTCTGGTTCTCCCATGCAGGTGCAGGGGCCCAAGGACTTGGGCCATCTTCCACTGTTTTCCCAGGCCATAGCAGAGAGCTGGAACGGAAGTGGAGCAGCTGGGACTAAACCAGCACTCATATAGGATGCCAGTACTGCAGGTGGTAGCTTTACCCACTACACCACAGCACTGGCCCCAAGAGCACCCATTTAGAGGATGAATTGTGTATTACAAAACTACATGAAGTCTGTACTCTCCACTGTATTTGGAGACAGAGTCTTTAAAGAGGTAAGTAAGGGGGCCAATGCTGCGGCATAGTGGGCTAAGCCTCCACCTGAGGCACTGGCACCCCATATGGCTTTGGATTGGCCCAGCTCAGGCCATTTGGGAGTGAACCAGTGGATGGAAGACCTTTCTCTGTGTCTTTCCCTGTCTATAACTCTGCCTCTCAAATAAATAAATAAACTAATTTAAAACAGAAAGAGGTAATTAAGTTAAATGAAGTTACATTAAGGTGGGCCCTAGTCCAATACAACTGGTGTCTTTACAAAAAGAAGGAATCTGGACATGGGTAGGACAGAAAAAAAAAAGACACCAAGGAACCAACAACACTGACACCTTAATTTCAGATTTCTCTTGTTTAAACCACCGATTCTCTGGTTTTTCTTCTGGTAGCCCTAACAAATTAATAAACCACCAAAAACTACCACTAGAAAAAAGATGGAAATAAATAGATAATTGATTATATTTGAGTGGTGGTACTGGGTTCCCCCTCTTTTTGTTTTATAATCTTATAATTTTTCTAATGGATTTTCTATAGATGATGTATCACTTATTTTTATATAACAGGAATTATTTTCCTTGTTTGAAATTTCAGATTCATGTACTGACTCTATAGTACCATTTTCTCACGCTCAATCACCAATGATGTCTTTGATTCTCTTTTTATCCAGCTCAGATTCCACAGTTCTTCACTACAATAACTCTCTGGCAAGCACTCGTAATTCCCTTTCACCTGTTTGTCAAACTTGTCTCACAAGTCATAATCAAAACTCTGCTTAAAGCCATTATCAACCTATACCTTTTCTACCCCAGCAGCTCACTAGTACTAAAGAAAAAACAAACGCTAACCAACTGGTATCACTTTAAACTTATGGCTACAATCCTCAAATGCCACTTCACACTAGCCAGAAATCAGACATTTTCCCATTATGCTTGCTTTTCCAATTAAAAAAATCATGTATTTTTCCTTTTCTTCAATCTCCCAAATATTTCCTCCTCCAACTTCACTCTTAGGGAAAGATCTTAATTCAGAGATCACTGAGAAAAAAAAAAAAATAACTGTAGGAGGGGCTGGCGCTGTGATGCAGTGGGTTAACATCCTGGCCTGAGGCGCTGGCATCCCATATGGGCGCCGGTTCGAGACTCGGCTGCTCCATTTCTGATCCAGCTCTCTGCTATGGCCTGGGAAAGCAGTAGAAGATGGCACAAGTCCTTGGGCCCTTGCACCCATGTGGGAGACCCAGAGGAAGTTCCTGGCTCCTGGCTTTGGATCGGCGCAGCTGCAGCTATTGCAGCCAATTGGGGAGTGAACCATCAGATGGAAGACCTCTCTCTCTCTCTCTCTCTCTCTGCCTCTCCTCTCTCTCTGTAACTCTTTCAAATAAATAAATGAATCTTTAAAAAAATAACTTTAGGAACTCTTCCTTGATTTTTTAAAATTTGCTCTTATTTAATGGTATATATCCAAGGACACAGTGCTCATTTAATGTTGGGTGAGTGAATTAACCTACTCATTCACCATTCTTTCTGACTTCTCTCCTACTATTGTGCATGGAGTATCTGTTTTATCAAAAGTCAATCCTCTATTTTTGCTCCAGATCCTACTATCTTTCATTCTCTTAAAGACTTTGTAGGTATCTCCTTTCCAACAGACCATCTATACTACTATTCTTACCATTCTATTCCCTTCTGCCCAAAACAAGAAACAGTCCCCTAAACACTTGTCCCACACTGCTTTCTTTTTTTAAAAAATTGTATTTTTTTATTTCAAAAGCAGAATTATGGGGGAGGAGGGTGAAGGATCTTGCTGGTCCCCTACCCTTCTCTTAATCACACATAATCCCTCCTCTCTTTGTTACCCAGGAAAACATAAAGTTGCCTGAAGTTATTGCTTCCTCATTACCTCAGATTGTATCTTCATTCAAATAGTTCTTCTGTCCACCCCTCCAATGAGGTTACTCTCAAGTTGTCATTTCTAGCACTGATCTCTTGGAATTCTACACTTTATATATACAATTACCTGCAGCCCATTTCTAACAAGGTTATCAATCAGACATTCCAAACTCTGGTAACCTGTTACTCATTTTGGCTCCCCAGCCCAGTAAATGGCATCTCTATCATTTTTTTTTTAAAAAGATTTATTTATTTGTTTGTTTTAAAGAGTTACATGGTGAGAGAAGGAAAGGCAGAGAGAAAGAGGTCTTCCAACTGTTGGTTCACTCCCCAATTGGCTGCAATGGCCAGAGCTGCGCCTATACAAGCCAGGAGCCAGGAGCTTCTTCCAGGTCTCACACATGGGTGCAGGGGCTCAAGGACTTGGGCTACCTTCTACTGCTTTCCCAGGCCATAGCAGAGAGCTGGATCAGAAGTGGAGCAGCAGGGACATGAGCCAGCGCCCATATGGGATGCCAGCACTGCAGGTGGTGGCTTGACCCATTATGCCACAGTGCCAGCCCCACTCCATCACTTTAGATAAATGGAGGTTATGCACGAGCACATAGCAAAAACTTAAAAATGTCTTTTTACCAAACTCAGAAACAGTTATACAGTGAGAAAAAAAGTACACACATTAAGATGTCAATACTTCAATGCATGTTCTCATCAAAATAATTGTGACAGAGGGACTAATACGTAAGATACAAAAAGCACTACAGTTAGTGTCCCATGTGGGTGGCAGGAATCCAACTGCTTGAGCCATCACCACTGTCCCTTACTCCCCCAGGTCTGCACTGGCAGGAAGCTGGATTCAGAAGCCAGGAATTGAACTCAGGTGTTATATAGGATATGAGCATTTTAACTTACACGGTTTACATTATATTTCTGCTGGACAGTGCCAAATCAGATAACTGCAATTCAGTGTGGATGGGGCATAAGGTACATGGAAGAGGGGTAGGCTAAGACAGGAGAAGTAAAAAGAGGTACTATCAGTAGCCATATTACTTTAATATAACAAAGCAGATCTATCTTAACCAGAAAAATAATGGGCAGATAGAAGCAGATGTGAGGGCTGGAACAGAGAATATACTAATGGCCTAAGGGACCTTGGTTCTGGAGGCCCATATTATACTCTTTGTTTTCATATGGCTTGGTTGTTCCTCAGTAATTGAAAGCATCCTTTGGATAGCATGATTTCAGCGTCAAGGAGAAGAGCAAGTTTGACATAATCTTATATATAAGTTAAATTATCTCACTTGTCTCTTGCAACAGGTAAAAAAGTGTGAGATATAGCAAACCAGAAAACTATGTTTAAACATAAAGACATTTTGAAAAGTTTCTTGGTCTCCATAAAACCAAAATTTGATTAGGTTCTAAATCCTAAAATTTACAAGATATTTTTCTAATAAATTAACTAACACTATTAAAAAGTCACCATAAAAACGATAAGAATGCATACCTTCCAGAAATGGCTATGTGTTTTAATGACATTTAAGTAGGACAATATAAAGTATCTAAATGTTACCTAATACAGAGAATACATTCATTAAATAATAGGTTTTTCTTTCTTTACTTTCTCAATAATAATATCTAATGTAGCCAAACTGTCACAGAAATACTTTCAGGCATTTAAAAATCAACACTATCAAATTCTTCCAATCTGGAAAATCTGTGACAATGACAAGGTGACAGCATTGCTATAGATAACAATAGATAATGGATGGTTTAATTAGTAATGAAAAATTCCTTGAATGAGTCCTTGCTAGGTCTTTTATCTCCCTTTCACATCTAGGATAGTATAAAAAGATACTTACCACTAGGCTGCATAGTCAATGGACTAAAAGCTGATCAAGCAGTTAAGAAGTCTGGGATTTATCCCTGGATCCTCCAATATCTTACTCTGACCTCTGACAAATCAGTTTCTCTGTATGTTAATTTCTCCATCTGTAAAACAGAGGAGAGAGGAAGGGTGACTGCTTATTACCCTGTAGAGCAAGGAGAGATTTAAGTATTAACAAACTGTGTTACATTATTTTAAAAAGCAGGATATTTAGATACAAATTTCTTATCAGAATGTCATGATTAGAAGATACTTCATAGCAAGTACCACCAATTTAACTTAATTAAGCTTCCATATGCACAGACCTACATATATTTGCTATATTTGGGCCCATTTAAATACTGAATGTAATTTCCAACTAACCAGCGTATGCCAGAAAATCAAAAGACACTAAAAGCTGGGGCCAGTGTTGTGGCGCAGCAGGTTATGCTGCTTCCTGAGGCACCAACATCCCATATGCATACCAGTTCAAGTTCCAGTTGCTCCCACTTTCAATTCAGCTCCCTAATAACACACCTGGGAGAGCAGTGTGTCTGACTTCACCAAGTATGTAAGTTTAATAAAAATTAAATATAATTGAACATACAGCTCCTCAGCCATGCTACATTTCCAAGTGCTGGTTCACTTCCCAAATGGCAGCAATGGCCAGTGCTGGGCTGATCTAGTGCCAGGAGCTTGGAGCTTCTTCCGAGTCTCCCACGTGGGAGCAGTACTTGGGCCATCTTCCACTGCTTTTCCACAATGTATCAGCAGGGAGCTGGATCGGAAAGTCCAACGAAGACTTAAACCAGCGCCCACAGAGGATGCTAGCACTGCAGGCAGAGGCTTAATGCTATATGCCATAGCACTAGCAACAAAATAAATAAATCTTAACAAACAAAAAAGATACTAAAAGCACATGAACATGGTGTTAATGTTTATTTCCTTCATCCCATGCCTCCCCTTCCCCCACTGCCACAATTCATATGGAGGAGCTGTAACTTTCATGTGACTGTATCTGGATATGGAGTTTTTTAAGGGAGGTAACTAAAGTTAAATAAAGCCCAAGGCTAAATGAAGTCATTAAGAGTAGGACCTTATTCTAATTGGACTGGTATCCTTAAAAGAGAAGTAAGAGACATGAGAGACTTTCTCACTCACAGAGCAAAAAGGCCATGTGAGGACACAGAGAGAAGGTACCATTTGCAAGGAGCGAGGCCTCAACAGAAACCAATCCTTCTGGCATCTGGATCCTGGACTTCTAGCCTCCCAACTGTGAAAATATAAATTTCTTTTTTTAAGTCACTATGGTATTTTGTTATGGCAGCCCAAGGACATGGTCACAGGACAAATGAGCCTGTAGTAATTCTGAAAGTATCTCAGAACATTCACTCTGTCCTTTATCATAGTCTGAATGGTGGTAAAGTAGAGCAAAATGCAAAATAAAACACAAAATGAAAAATGCAGAATTTGGAATTAAAATTTTATGCTTGTTTGAATCTCAGCTCTCTATTTCCTTAAAGACCATTTTCCCTTTACCACTCTTGGCTAGTAACTCTCGACTAGCAAGCACCGCACTTCAGTTTTCTTAATAGTAAAATAGGAATGATAACCCCAATGATACTTGCGTCACTGGACTGTTGCAAAAATGGCTTTCTTTACAAGTGCATAATGCAGAAAAGAAGGACTAAGGAAAAAAAAATTTCTGTTTACTACCTTCCTCACAGGGAAAACTCAGATCCTAAATAATACAATGTACTTACAAAAAGGTACATTAACATCTGTTACTAGTTAGCTGCAAAGATTTTGACTATTAACACTTTAAGTAGCTACTCTATGTAATATCTGTGATGGGGCCAGCTCTGTGTCATAGCAGGTAAAGCTGCCACCTGCAGTGCCGGCATCGCATATGAGCACCAGTTCGAGGCTTTACTTCCTATCTAGCTCTCTGCTATGGCCTGGGATAGCAGTGGAAGATGGCCCAAGAGCTTGGGCCCCTGCACCCATGTAGGAGACCCGGAAGAAGCTCCTGGCTCCTGGCTTCAGATCAGCGCAGCTCCGGCTGTTGCAGCCAACTGCGGAGGGAACCAGCGGATGGAAGCTCTCTCTCTCTCTCTCTCTCTCTGCCTCTCCTCTCTCTGTGGAACTTTCTGACTTTCAAATAAATAATAAATCTTTTAAAAAAATATCTGAAAGCCAAGGCACTCTGGCAAACAAAACAAAACAAAACACCTAAATGAAAGATCTCTGCAACTGAGATCCCAGTGGAAAGAATGGGCCATCTAAGAAGGAGGTACCTTTCTCTGAAGGGAGGAGAGAACTTCCACTTTGACTATGACCTTGTCGGAATAATCAAAGTCAGTGAACTCAAGAGACTTCCATAGCCTTGGAAACTCATGACTAGAGCCTAGGGAGATTACTGACGCCATAAACAAGAGTGTCAAATTGTTAAGTCAACAACAGGAGTCTCTGTGCACTTACTCCTCATGTGGGATCTCTGTCCTTAATGTGTTCTCCAATGTGAATTAATGCTATAACTAGTATTCAAACAGTATTTTACACTTTGTGTTTTGGTGTGGGTGCAAACTGATGAAATCTTTACTTAATATATACTAAATCAATCTTCTGTATATAAAGAGAATTGAAAATGAATCTTGGTGTGAATGGAATGGGAGAGGGAGATGGGAGGGGTGCGGGTGGGAGGGAAGTTATAGGGGGGAAAAAGCCATTGTAATCCATAAACTGTACTTTGGAAATTATATTTACTAAATAAAAGTTTAAAAAAAAAGAAAATTCAGCTAATTAAGTTAAACTAAAAAAATCTGTGATGATTACTTTTACTTTGGTTTTTCTTCCTACTGTTTCCTGGGACCTTTAAAAATTATGGTAGTACAATCTTCTTAGAGGAAATTAAAGTGTCCAAAAGATAGTAATGACGTTAAGGGGCTAGATAAGAAGAGTAACATGAATCCCCAAGATGGAGGTTCAGAGACCTAAAATATTAAGATAGTTATCTCTGGAATACCTTAGGAAATATGTCCTCTTTGATTTCTGGGAAAAGGCACAAGAGCATAGACTACTAATATCTGGAGTAGTACCATCCAATAGAACAACAGAAACGTGATGACAGAAATGTTCTATACCCATGTTGTCCAGGGAGTAGCCTTTAGTCAACCACAGGTGGCTATTCAGTCTTGGAAATGTAGCATGGCTGAGGAGCTGTATGTTCAATTATATTTAATTTTTATTAAACTTACATACTTGGTGAAGTCAGACACAGAAAGACAAACTACACATGTTCTCTCTCATACATGGAAGTTAAACAAAAAGCCAATTTGAATGCAGAATAGTGATTACTAGAGACAACAAAAACTATGAGGGGGGAAGACGGGGGGCATAAAGAATATAGAGGTATAAAGAATATCAAAATAGAGTCATGAAAAAATAAGTTCTGGTATTCTACAGCACAGTTCACAATAACATATAATATATTTTATGAATGGCTGAAAGGAAGGAAATCACAGGCTCCAAATACGGGATGGCGATGGGGAAATGATGTTTATTACTCTACTTTGATCAACAGACATCACATACTTATACGTGTACTAGAATGTTACATTGCACCCCAGAGGCACATGCCATTATGTGTTAATCAAAAAATGTGTTTAAGTATAAGGAAATACCAACTTCCATTTGATCATTACACAAAGTAGACATGTCATGAAGGATCACACTTTATCCCACAGAAATGAACAATAAAGTGTTTCCACATAGACCAGTGTGACTAATGGCTACTGTACTGAATAGCATAGATCTAGAGACTGTAAAGCTGATGGTATTTCTGAAAATCCATCAAAGAAAGATAATATGTGGTAGAAAAATCTGTAAATCTGTGGAAGCACTCTCTCAAAATGTTATAAAATAATCACAACAGGTCACTCTTGAATCAAGAAAAAGTAGAATTATATTATGAAAAATTCAGCTATAAATTATAACTTGCATATTAATTATTAACATTATATAGCTATCATTTTAAGTATTTATTAAGCTGAGTACTTAAGGCATCATCTTGTTGAATCTTTACCACTTAACATAGTATTATTACTCCCTATTTACTAACAAGGAAATTATATCTAGAAAGGCTAAGTTTCTAAAAGTTTACAGTCAGTAGAAAATTCAAGATTTGAACACAAACTAAGCCCTTAACTATACTGCCTCCCACCTCCTTCACCACTTCCCTGCTACCCCAAAGAAAAACACAGAAAGAAACCATACAATTGCATCTAACATTAAACAGCCCAGTCTGGGTAAAACTATAATCGTGTGTGATTATGGATATTCTACTCATTTTACTACAGTAAAAACTGAAGCACAAATGCTTGTCAGCTTGGTCTGCACATTGAATTAGGCACAATGTGAGACTTCATGATTTAAAGGTAAAATTGGATTAAAAAGAGGATGTCCACAGGTTTTAAATACCCAAAGAACTTGGAAAATACAAAATAAGTAATGTGGCGGTATACACGTACAAACGAGGGGATGGAAGAGGAAAGAATGAAGAGACTAGGGAGGGAGAGATATTTCTACCAGAAATGGAAAATGTAAAATACATCAGATGTGCTTCTGAAAACCCATTAAGACAAGACAGAACTCTTTAAAGTGTTAGATAAATCACAATCCTATGCCAATATGCATAGAGATCAACAGAAAAGCTAGAAGTAGAACACCAACTCATTGTGGTCAAGAAAGACAAGCTACAGGAAGTCAAAAGACAGACGGGACTGTTCTGTGATATGCCTCTGAGTAAACACTCTAAGTATTCCTTAGTGCTTCTCAGATGATTTTTTCTCCAGCTCTTCTTTATTTACTTTGACTTCATTTAGAATGATTTGCAAGGAGAGGGAGGAGGAGAGACAAACTAGACAATCCCTTTCTCAAAAACAGCAATAAATCCTGTCTCCTCCATGTAGCAGATGTGAACAAAGAAGACAAAATGATCTCTCCTGACTCCTGCTCCTCCCCCTACTTGCTTTGTGGCAATTACACACCTCTGTGTGGGCATGCAGAGGGAAGAACCCCAGAGAACACCAACATTTCCTTTAACAAGAAGGGCAGCTAGTAATGACCGGTTATTAAAAATGCTAAGAAGCCATGTCTCCCTTTGTCCTATAGGCAGTAGATTTCAACTATGCATACTGTTTACCCATTGCAGAGGCATATATGGGTGTGATCCAGAGCAAAGGAGAAGCTGATGCTTTTTATAATGATTCTGGCTCATGCTTCTTTTTTTTTTTTAACTTTTATTGAATAAATATAAATTTCCAAAGTAAACTTTTGGATTATAGCGGCTTTTTCCACCATAACTCCCTCCCACCTGGAACCATCCCATTTGGGGAGTAAACAAGCAGATATCCCATCTCCCTCTCTTTCTCTCTCTCTCTCACTCTAACTCTGCCACTCACATCAAATTTTTTTGTTTTTTTTTCTTTTTTAAACTTTTATTTAATAAATATAAATTTCCAAAGTATAGCTTATGAATTACAATGGCTTTTCCCCCCTATAACTTCCCTCCCACCTGCAACCCTCCCATCTCCCGCTCCCTCTCCCATTCCATTCACACCAAGATTCATTTTCAATTCTCTTTATATACAAAATATCAATTTAGCATATATTAAGCGAAGATTTCAACCGTTTGCACCCACACCAAAACACAAAGTGTAAAATACTGTTTGAATACTAGTTATAGCATTAATTCACATTGGACAACACATTAAGGACAGAGATCCCACATGAGGAGTAAGTGCACAGAGACTCCTGTTGTTGACTTAACAATTTGACACTCTTGTTTATGGCGTCAGTAATCACCCTAGGCTCTTGTCATGAGTTGCCAAGGCTATGGAAGCCTTTTGAGTTCGCTGACTCTGATCTTAGTTAGACAAGGTCATAGTCAAAGTGGAAGTTCTCTCCTCCCTTCAGAGAAAGGTACCTCCTTCTTAGATGGCCCATTCTTTCCACTGGGATCTCGGTTGCAGAGATCTTTCATTTAGGTGTTTGTTTTTGCCAGTGTCTTGGCTTTCCATGCCTAAAATACTCTCATGGGCTCTTGAGCCAGATCCGAATGCCTTAAGGGCTGATTCTGAGGCTAGAGTGCTGTTTAGGACATCTGCCATTCTATTAGTCTGCTATGTATCCCACTTCCCATGTTGGATCGTTCTCTCCTTTCTAATTCTATCAGTTAGTATTAGCAGACACTAGTCTTGTTTATGTGATCCCTTTGGCACTTAATTCTATCATTATGATCAATTATGAACTGAAACTAATCACTTTGACTAGTGAGATGGCATTGGTACATACCATCTTGATGGGATTGAATTGGAATCTCCTGGCACATTTCTAACTCTATGATTAGGGGTAAGTCCGAGTGAGCATGTGCTGAACTGTACATCTCCTTCCTCTCTTATTCCCACTCTTATATTTAACAGGGATCATTTTTCAATTAAATTTAAATGACTAAGAATAATTGTGTGTTAATTAAATAGTTCAACCAATGGTATTAAGTAGAACAAAAAAATACTAAAAGGAATAAATTAGTAAATTGTTCCTCAATAGTCAGGACAAGGACTGATCAAGGCATTGCTTCTCATAGTGTCCATTTCACTTCAACATGCTTTAACATACATACAATATGCACGCATTTCTTTAAAAAGTGGTCTAAAGGGTTAAATAGTTACTATAGCAGTCATAGACTTAGACAAGAATCAGTCCCCTTAGGAACAAAAAAACCAATAAAAGAATGGTGTATTTCATTATTTGACACCTCCACTAATTATAATATACTTGATGATCAGGTGGGCATGTTTGGGGGTAGTGGTGGTTGAAATGATCCTTACCTTCCTTGAAAGTCATTGGTAATCTCTATACCTACTGGATATGCCAACTCTTAAGGCATTTTAAGACAGTGTGATCCATGCATAGAACGTTAACTATCTTCTGGTCTCATCAATGTTAAACTCATTGACTAAATAATATGTCTTATTTATAATATATCTGCCTCCTTTTGTGTTCCTTTCTGTCTAATCCATAGTATACACTTCTTTTTTTATAAATTTTTTTAAAGATTTATTTTATTTATTTGAAAGATAGAGTTACAGAGAGAGGTAGAGACAGAGAGAGAGGTCTTCCATCCGATGGTTCACTCCCCAGATGGCTGCAACGACTGGAGCTACGCAATCCAATGCCAGGAGCCAGGAGCTTCTTCCAGGTCTCCCACATGGGTGCAGGGGCCCAAGGACTTGGGCCATCTTCCACTGCTATCCCAGGTCATAGCAGAGAGCTGGATTGGAAGATGAGCAGCCAGGACTAGAACCAGCGCCCATATGGGATGCTGGCACTTCAGGCCAGGGCGTTAACCCACTGAGCCACAGCGCTGGCCCCTAGTATACACTTCTAATTGGACACCTTGCTTCCCGATATTATTATTCTATGGTCTGTTTATTTTCTCTCTACCTTATTGTGTTAGAACACCTCATAATCATTTGGATAAAGTACAAGCTTAAGAGTGTTTTTACCGAGTATCTCCAGATTCCCCCTACTCTATTATAAATAATGGGTAGTCAGATTGCCTGGGTTATATTTCATTCTATCACTTACTAGTTATAAAGCCTTTACCAAGTTATTTATCTGTGTCTCAATTTCATCACCAGTAAAATATAGAACAGTACCTGGCACACTGCAGACATTCAATTAATATTAGTTTACCTTGCTTCCTCTTCCTCCTCCTCCTCTTTTTTTTTCAAAAGTTTATTTTTATTTATTTGAAAGACAGAATTACAGAGAGAGGTAGAGACACAGAGAGAGTGGGCAAGATCTTCCATCCTTTGGTTCATTCCCCAAATGGTCACAATGGTCAAAGCTGAACCGATCCAAAGTCAGGAGCCAGGAGCTTTTCCGGGTCTCCCACATGGGTGCAGGGACTCAAAGACTTGGACCATCTTCCACTGTTTTCCCAGGCCATAGCAGAGAGCTGGATCAGAAGAGGAGCACCCAGGACTAGAACTGGCACCCACATGGGATGCCAGTGCTTCAGTCTGGGGCTTAAACCTGCTGCACCACCCTTATTTTTTTAAAAAATATTTATTTAGGGGCCAACACTGCGGCATAGTGGGCTAAGCCCCAACCACCCACATGAGTGTTGGTTCTTGTTGTGGCTGCTCCTATTCTGAACCAGCTCTCTGATTAAGGGAAGGCAACGGAAAATGGCCCAAGTGCTTGGGCCCCTGTACCCACATGGGAGACCTGGAGAAAGCTCCTGGTTCCTGGCTTTGAATTGGCCCAGATCTAGCTGCTGTGGCCATTTGGGGGAGTGAACCAGTAGATCAAAGACTTTTCTCTCTGTCTCTCCCTCTACCTGTCTGTAACCCAACCTCTCAAATAAATAAAATCTTTTTTAAAAAAGACTTATTCACCTATTTGAAAAGCAGAGTTAGAGAGAGGGAGAAAGAGAGTAAGAGACAGAGAGATCATCCATCTGCTGGTTCACTCCCTAAATGGCCACAATGGCCTGAACTGCACCAGTTGGAAGCTAGGAGCCAGGAGCTTCTTCTGGGTCTCCCATGCTGGTGCAAAGGGCCCAAGCACTTGGGCCATCAAACTGGCACCCATTTGGGATGCTGGTGCCACAGGTGATGGCTTTACCTGCTACAAGCTAGTGCTGGTCCCTTCTTCATCTTCATCCCATACTTAAGAAATTACTTTGCTGCAGGCCCAGGGTGTTTACTCCCTTTCTCTTAGACTGCTATGTTTCCCCTTTCTCATCCAGAACATTCTTCAACATAGGTCTTTCTATACAACATGGATTATAGTGGAATTTTTTTTTTTTTATCTAGCATACTTATGACTTTGGCTAGTCTTCACTGCATTATGATGTACAGTCATACTTCACAAATTCATATTCCTCTTTATTTCATATCTCCATTCAAAACCCATCTCCTAAAGCAGAGATTGGCAAATATTTGCTGTAAAGGGCAAGAAGTGAATATTTTCAGTTTTATGGGACATATGCCTTCTGACAACTACTCAACTCTGCCACCATAGCATGAAAGTAACAATAGAGGGCCAGTGCTGTGGCACAGCGGGTTAATGCCTTGGCCTGAAGTGCCAGCATGCCATGTGGTCGCCGGTTTGAGACCCGGCTGCTCCTCTTCTGATCCAGCTCTCTGCTGTGGCCTGGGAAAGCAGTGGAAGATGGCCCAAGTCCTTGGGCCCCTGCACCTGCATGGGAGACCTGGAAGAAGCTTCTGGCTCCTGGCTTTGGATTGGCCTGACTTCGGCCATTGCAGCCTTCTGGGGAGTGAACCAGCAAATGGAAGACTTCTCTCTGTGTCTCTACCTCTCTCTGTAACTCTTTCAAATAAATAAAATAGGCCTTTAAAAAAAAGTAGTAATAAATAATACATTAACAAATGAATATGGCTATGTTCCAATTAAACTTTATTTATAAAAACAGGTAACAGATAGGATTTGGAATATGGGTCATAGTTTGCCAACTCCTGTCAAACTAGAGGAATCCTTCCTTAAATAACTACCTGCCTCTGATCATTCCACTATCCTACCTCATATAAACACTATATTGTATTTTAAGTACATATGCACATACTTAGAAACTTCTAGGTATTTTTGGGTGGTAGTTGTAGCTGTTATTTTATTCACTACAGGAAAAAATGTGGAAAACAGAATTAAAAGATAAACATATTTTGGCGCAAAAATTGAAACATTCATATTTTTTCTTTTTTAAAAAAGGATTTATGGCTGGCGTTGTGGATCAATAGGTTAATCCTCCGCCTTGTAGTGCCGGCACACCAGCTTCTAGTCCCGGTTGGGGCACTGGATTCTGTCCCAGTTGCCCCTCTTCCAGGCCAGCTCTCTGCTGTGGCCCGGGAGTGCAGTGGAGGATGGCCCAAGTGCTTGGGCCCTGCACCCACATGGGAGACCAGGAGAAGCACCTGGCTCCTGCCTTTGGATCAGTGCCGTGTGCCGGCTGCAGCGCGCCGGTCACGGCGACCATTGGAGGATGAACCAACGGCAAAGGAAGACCTTTGTCTCTCTCTCACTGTCCACTCTGCCTGTCAAAAAAAAAAAAGGATTTATTTATTTGAAAGGCAGAATCACAGAAAGAGAGGGAAGATGGAGATGGAGAGGGAGAGGGACAGGGACAGGGACAGGGAGAGGGTGAGGAAGAAGGAGAGGGAGAGGGAGAGGGAGAGAGAGGGAGGGAGGAAGGGAGGGAGAGAGAGGGAGAAAGGAAGACAACTGTATTCTGTCTGCTGGTTCATCCCTAAATGGTCACAACGGTCAGGGCGGCCAAGCCAAAGCCAGGAGCTTAGAATTCTATCCAGTTCTCCCACAATGATGGCAGGGGCCCAAGCACCTGGGCCATCTTCTGCTTACTTTCCCAATGGGAAGCAGAGCCGCCCAGATTCGAACAAGGGCTTGTAAGGGATGCCAGTGTCTCAAGTGGCAGTCTAACCAGCCAGTGTCTCAAGAGGCAGCTTAACCAGCTACACCACAATGCCGGCCTCCATTTTTCTTTTTTATAATGCACATTTTCCACCATCTTTTTAAAACCCCCACATCAGTGGCTGGTGCGGTGGCACAGTAGGTTAAATCGCTGCTTGCAGTACCAGCATTCCATACAGGCACTGATTGGAATCCCAGCTATTCCACTTCCAATTCACCTCCCTGCTAATGCATCTTAAAAAGCTTCAGAAGATAGCTCAAGTTCTGGGGTCCTTGCACCCACATGGGACCCAGATGAAGCTCCTGGATTCATCAGCAGGGAGTTGAATCAGAAGTAGAGCAGTCAAAATTCAAACTGATGCTCATATGGTTGCTGGTGCTGCACATGGCAGCTTAACCCGCTAAGCCATAAGCACCAGCCCCCGATATATAAATCTTTAGAAAATACATAAATACATACATACATACTCCACTTCAGTTCCAGCCCATGCTCACCAAGAGCTCAATGACTGGTAGGAGAGAGATCAATTCAAAAACACAATCATAATATGATTTTAGCTGTATCAGACTTCCTCTGCAAAGTACTCTGAAAAAGCAGGAGGGAATGACTGACTTTGCCTGGGGAGTTGAGGAAAGCTTCATAGCAGAGATGAAGTTGAGCTAAAGTTGTCAGAAGATGAATAGGCATTTTACAAAGAGAATATGGTATAAAGGTACTAACACAGCGAAATGGAAGCTGTGTTTGGAAAGAGGTACGGTAATTCAGAGATGAATGGCAGGGCCCGGGCAATACAAAGCTAGGAAAGTAGTTAAAGAGCCAACTCCTGAAGAATTCTGTTTGTTATAGAAATTTGAGGAAAATTGAGGACTCTGGTATCATCCCAAAGATTTTGTGTTAGACATCTAATGTCAAGATCTGAATTACTGGGGCCAGCACTGTGGCAAAACAGGTTAAGCTGCCACCTGCAGTGCCAGCATCCCATATGGGCACCAGTTCAAGTTCTGGCTGCTCCACTTCTGATCCAGCTCTCTGCTAATGGCCTGGGACAGCAAATGGCCCAAGTACTTGGAACCCTGCATCCATGTGGGAGATCTGGATGAAGCTCCTGGCTCCTAGCTTCACATTGGCCCACCTCTTTCATCCACTGGTTACATGGCTGGGCTTTGCTGAAGCCCAGAGCTTCATCTGGGTCTCCCATGTGAGTATAGCAGCCCAATTATTTGCGTCATCTTAGGCTGCTTTCCCAAGTGCATTAGCGAGGAGTTCGATCAGAAGAGAAGCAACTGGCACTTGAACTGATGCCCACATGAGATGCTGGCTTTGCTGATGGAACGGCCTAACCCACTATACTACACTGGCCCCCAACATGTCTACTAAACTCATACTGCTTATGAACTTGTGATGTAGTGACAAGTGTAAGATGTACAAGCAAAAGATCTAGGATTAAGTCTTGCAATTAACAGTTATAGATTTTTAGTAAGTCTTTTAACCTGTCATCATTTCCATAAAACAGAATTAATAACAGAACCTAGTTTATAAGATTATTACAAAAGCTATATGAGATAATTATGTGAGGAGGACTTTGAAAATTAAAAAGGAGCTATATAAATGAAACAAAACTGTAGAATATGGGGCCAGTGTTGTGGCATAGTGGATAAAGCCATCACCTGCAACTCTACATCCCATATAGGTACTGGCTCTACTTCCAGCTGTTCTACTTCCAATCCAGCTCTCTGATAATGTCCAGGGAACAGCAGTGGAAGATGCCTCAAGTACCTGGGCCCCTGCCACCCATGAGGGAGACCCAGAAGAAGCTCCTGGCTCCTGGCTTCAGCCTGGATTAGCACTGACCATTGCAGCCATCTGAAAAGAAAACCAGCATATGGAAGATCTCTGTCTCTCCCTCTAATTGTTTCAAAATAAGTAAATAAATCTAAAAAAAATAAAAAGACTGCAGGATAAGTTAGCAAGAAAGGGTAAGATATTTTTATTCTCCATATTTGTTTTTTGAAACACATACATTCATAAAGCCTAACAAAGGATAACTCTCTACTTCTACTATGCAAAAAAATGGAAGATTCTGACCTTTTCAAGGATCTGACTTTTGGATGGCACCATCAGTTATACCAAATATAAAATCATTTTTCCTTAGAACAATGGAGAAATCTAGAAGCAAAAGATAGGACAAAAAAAAAAAAGAGAGAAAGAAATGTTAGCTATTTGTAGATCAAAGGAGACATACAGTGAAATTAGGTTTTATCAGTGGCAGCCATTAGGCTGGATACCCAGACAGGGTTTCCAAAGGGCAGCAATTTGATTGTTTCCTATTTCCAGGATTCTTCCCTTAGTTTGTGGGTTTGGAACCCTGACTCTGTTAAAAACAGAATAAACTCTTGAGGGAAGATCTACAGGTCATTAAACAATTATGAAAAAACTAGAATGCTAATTTATTTATTTGCTTAAAAATGTAACTGCTACAAGAACTAAAATTTTTATTGGTGCATGACCAGGGCAATTCAACTTGAAAGGTACACCTACACAGAAATGCAAACAAGAACCAAAGGAGATCTTAGGAAGTGTGGAGCCAGAGAGAAAGGATAGTTATTTATCTAACTCAGAGGATGGCAAACCTTTTCTGTAAGAGGCTAGACAGTAAACATTTTCAGTTTAGTGGGCCATGTGAACTCTAGTGTAACTCATCTGTTTTTCTACTGCAATATGAGCGTACCCACAGATAAATGGAAATGATTGTGTATGGCTGTGTTCCAATAAAATTTCAATTTCAAATACAGGCAACAGCCTTTATGAGTACTAAAGCAAAAATCCTCAACAAGATACAATAAGTGAACCAAATCTGGCAGCATAATGAGAGAATTATTATAGGCTATTAACAAGGAAAATCTATTCTCAGGATGCAAGGATGGTTCAACATAAGAAAATCAATCATTGTGAGATACCACATAAACAGAATAAAGTTAAAAAACAAACAGAAAAACCCAGGGCAAGCATGTAGCCTGGTAGTTCAGATGCCCATGTCCATTCTGGGATGACTGGGTTAGAGGGAAGGGTGGGGCAGGCGAAAGAGTGATTGTGGGAGCATCTACTGGTTCATTTCCCAAATACCCACAATGGCTGAGGCAGGGTCAGGGCTAAAGTTCAGAGGTAGGAACACAACTCAGGCATTCCATGTGCCTAGCAGGTATCCAACTGCTTGAGCAAGCACCGTCACCTCCCAGGGTCTATAATAGCAGAAGCTAGAGTCAGGAACCACAGACAGTAATCGAACCCAGGTACTCTAATGTGGGACAATGACATCTTAACTACTAGGTTAAACACCCATTCCCAAATGTCACGGTATTTGCATAAAACCTATGCATATCGTCAAGTATATTCCAAATCATATGTAGAGAACTTATAGTATCTAGTACAATATAATTCCTCAATAAAGAGTTATGTTCTTATAAAGAGTATTATTTTGGGAGCAACAACAAGAACAAAAGTCTCTATTTATTCAGTACAGATGTGATTTTTTTTCTGAATATTTTTAATCTAAGGCTAGCTAACAACATGGATGTAGAACCTACAGATATAGAGGGCTAATCATACTAGAGGTTGTAACCAGAGCAATTAGGAAAAAGAAATAAATATATGAAAGGGAGAAATAAAATCTCAGTTTGCAGATGATATAATCATATATGTAGAGAACCCTGATTCCACAAAAAAGCTGTTAAGGCTAATAAATGAATTCAGCAAAGTTGCGGGATACAATGTCAAGGCACAAAAAACACTTGCATTTCTATACACCAGTAACAGACAATCTGAAAATGACATTGACAAAATAATTACATTTAAAATAGTATCAAAAAGAATAATCTACTTTGGAATATATTTAACCAAGAAGGTGAAAACTTATATATTGAAAAGTACAAAACATTAATGAAATGAATTACAGAGGGCATAAATAAATGGAAAGACATTTTGTGTTCAAAGCAACTACAGATTTAATATAATCCCTATCAAAATCCCAATGAAGTTTTTGCACAGGTAGAAAAGGCAATCTTAAAATTCATATGGAATCTTAAAGAATTCTAAATATGTACAGCTCAAAGAGTCTTGTAAAAGAACAACAAAGCTGACTCATACTTTCCAAAAACTTTGTTTAAAGCTACAGTAATCAAAACAGTGTGGTACTGGGATAAGAACAGATATACAGACCAGAAAGTTCATGTGTATGGTCAACAGATTTAACAAAAGAAGCTAAAACCATTTAATGGGAAAAAGACACTTTTCTTCAACAAATGGTGCTGAGAAAACTGTATATTCACATGTAAAAGAATGAAAGGAACCCTTGCCTTACTTACAACACATACAAAAAGAATTAATTCAAAATTCATCAAAGGTCTATATAAAAGGAAAGCTATATAATATTCTTGGAAGGAACCACAGGGTAAAATGTTTATCACATTGGATTTAGCAATGATTCTTGAATTAGACACCCAAAGCACAAGCAACATAAAACAGATAAACTGGATTTCAAAATGAAAATTTTTTGAGCATCAAAGTACACCATCAAGAGAGTAAAAAGACAACATACAGAAGAAAATATTTCCAAACCATATTTCTGACAAGTAATTAATACACAGAATACATAAAGAAGTCTTACAGTTCAATAACAAAAACCAAGCCATCCAACCTAAAAATGGTTGAAGGACTTAAGTAAATAGTTCTCCAAAGAAATACAAATGTCAAACGCACATAAAAAGGTGACCTACATTAGTAATTATTAGTAAACTAAAAATCAAAGCCACAATGCAATACCACTTCATCTGCATTATAATGGCTGTTAAGATAAAATAACACGCTTTGGTGAGGATATGGGGAAATCGGAGCTCTTTTCTGTCACTGGGAGTTGCAGGGAGGTTAATGTAAAATGGTACAACTGCTGTGGTAAACAGTTAGGTGGTTCTTTAAAAAAACATTGTAGTATCATACAAACCAGTAACTCTACCCCAAAGAATTAAAAACAGGAACTCAAACAGGTACTTGGACACCAGTGTTCCTAGCAGCATGATTCATAGAGGATGGAAGCAATCTAAGTGTCCATCTACAGATAAATAGTTAAGCAAAATGCAATATATACATACAATGAGGTATTTATTCATAAAAAGGAATAAAATTCTGATACATGGTACAACATGGATGAACCATGAAAACATTATGGTAAGTGAAATAAGCCAGACGCAAAGGACAAATATTATATTACTCTATTTATACTAGGTCTACAATAGGCAAATTCATGGAGATGGAAAGCAGAAACGTATGGAGGGGAGGGCTGTTATTATTTAATGACCACAGAGCTACTGTTTGAGATGATGAAAAATGTTTTAAAGATGGATAGTGGTAAAGGCTATACAACATTGCAGATGCACTTAAAGCCTTAAAATGGTTAAAATGGCAAATTTCAAGCTATTTATATCATATCACAATTAAAAACAGAAAAAAAAAGGCAATAGGTAGATGCGTATCAGGGTTTGACTATCTCACAATAGGAACATATAAAGCTCCACAGAGACTTTCAAGAAATTCAGTACTTGAGTCATAATATTCCCTTTCTTGGGTAGTCATAGATATAACCCTCTATTAATTTTCTTTGTGACTTCCCATTTAGCATAATTCCAAACTATCTTCAGATAAACACATTCTTTATATGATAATTAGAGAAACACTGCAGACCTATGCGGAGAGTGCAGATGTGCACAACTCAGGACCCCGGTAGTCAAGAGCCTACACACCAGCTTGGGAGAGTGAGGTGAAACCAGACTGCAGCAGCCCAAGCCATTGGCAATAAAGCTGCAGGAAAAGCCTGGAGGGAATCTGGCTTGGAGCCCTATGGGGGATAGTGTATCTGTCAAACCAGAAGAATAAAAAAAAGGGGGGTGCATTTCCCTCTCCCAGATCACCCCACAAATGTGTCCTATAACAGGCTGATAAAGAGTGGGCACCATTTTGGACATACATAGCAGCTGCGCAATTCCACACCCAGCGGAGACTCCTGAGTCTGGTGGGGAGAACTCACATGGGGCTGGTAGCTCTTGACTATGGGAGGATTGTGTGCCAAGACTGTGAAAACACTGAGGCTGCATGGGAGGGCTCAGAGTGTGGCTGGGACTTTAGGCAAAGTGGGAGGCTCCACACTCTCAGGGCTCCCTGGTTACCTGGTGAAGGACATTGCTGGGGAATCTTTGCTTACATAAAGTATAGCACAGATCCTTTGTGTGGTTCTTGTGGTAGTACGGATAATATTATACCCACTGGGGCTAGCACCTAGGCACTGGTCTTTATTGAAAAGAGAAGGTAAGCTGAGTCTACACCAACAGAGCAGAACAAACCTCCCCTCTGTTAAAAAAAAAAAAAAAAAAAAAAAAACCAAAAAAACAGAGAGAGAGAGAGATTTACCACACCCAACCTGGATGTCACCTTGGACACTTCCTTCACCCTGAAGCACTGAACAGAGATCCCTGGCCACACTCATCACACACCTCTAGATATTCACTGAAAAAGCAGACAATCCACTAATCCACAGAGGGATAATCCAATGATTAAAACTGCCTCAGTGAAAAAACAAAGAATAAACCAATGAGTATCTACACAAATGCCAAATAATAAACACACTACCTTAAGAAACAAGAATACAGAAGACAACATTATGCTCCCAAAAGAATACAAACACTTCAATACTAGATTGTGAAGATGAAGAGATTGAAGGAATGCCAGAAATGGAATTTGAAAGATTGATCGCAGGATTACTTAGAAATAATCAGAAGTAAATGCATGAACTAATGAAATCCATACATGACACAAATAAAATTTCTCCCACAAAATTGAGATCTTAAACATCAAAATTAAGTATTAGAAATGAAGAACTCAATAAAACAAATAAAAAGGCAGTGGAAAGCCTTAACAACAGAATCGGTGAAGCGGAAGAAAGAATATCTGACTTACAGGACAAATTGTAGGACATTACACAGTCAGTCCAAAAACAAGAAGAAATTAAAAAACTAAAAAACACTATTGGGAATCTACAGAATATTATGAAACGATCCCAACATATGGGTTATAGGAGTTACTGATGGCATGGAAAGAAGAAAAGATTGAAAGGCCTTTTAAGTGAAATAACAAAATAAAACTTCCATAATTTGGAGAAAGAAAGGGACATCCAAGTACAGTAAGCACACAGAATTCCTAATAGACATGACCAGAAAAGATTTTCACCACGACACATTGTAATCAAACTCTCCACAATAAAACATAAAGAAAAGATTCTAAAATGTACACAAAAGAAACACTAGATTACTTGTAGAGGATCTCCAATTAGACTCACAGTGAACTTCTCAACAGAAATCCTACAGGCTAAGAGAGAATGGAGAGGGGGCTGGCACCGTGGTGCAGTGGTGGGTTAATCCTCCACCTGTGACACTGGCATCCCATATGGGTACCGGTTCTAGTCCCAGCTGCTCCAGCTCTCTGCTATGGCCTGGGAAAGCAGTGGAAGATATCCCAAGTGCCCCTACACCAACATGGGAGACCAGGAGGAAGCACCTGGCTCCTGGCTTCGGATCGGCGCAGCTCCGGCTGTTGCAGCCATTTGGGGAGTAGACCAACGGAAGAAAATCTCTCTGTCTCTCCCTCTCACTGTCTGTAACTCTAATTCTCACATAAGATAAATAAAATCTTTTAAAAAAGAGAGAGAATGGAGAGATATATTCCAAGTCTTAAGAGAAAAAAACTGTCAACCCAGAATATTGTATCTTTCAAAATTCTCATTTGTGAATGAAGGGGAAATAAATGCCTTTCATAACAAACAGAAATTGAAAGAATTTGCCACCACCCATCCAGCCTTGCAAAAGATGCTTAAAGATGTGATGAACACAGAAACACAAAAACATGACCATCACTATGAAAGGAAGAGAAGGAAGAAAATCTCCCATTAATAGTACAAAGGAAATTGAAAGTAAAAAATAGGAATATTTATGGAAAAACAGCAGGATCCAATCATTATTTATCAATAGTCACCTTGAATGTAAATTGCCTCAACTCCCCAGTTAAAGACTGTAAATGGATTAAAAAACAGAACCCATTTATTTGCTACCTATAAGAAACACATCTCACCAGCAAAGATGCATAAAGACTGAAAGTGAAAGGACAGAAAAAGATATTCCATGCTAACAGAAACCAAAAAAGAGCTGTTGTAGCCATCCTTATATCAGACAAAATAGACTTTAACACAAAAACTGTTAAAAGAGACAAGGGCACTATGTAAAGATTAAGGGATCAATTCAAAAGAAAGACGTAACTATTTATCTGCACCTAATTACAGAGTACCTGACTATTTAAAAGAAATGTTAATGGATCTAAAGGGAGACACAGACTCCAATACAATAGTAATTGGGAACTTCAACACCCTACTTTGAGTAATGGACAGATCAACCAGACACAAAATCAGCAAGTTAATCAACACTACAGACCAAATGGATCTAACAGATATCTACAAAACTTTCCAATACTACAGCCGCAGAATACGAATTCTTCTCACCAGAACTTTCTCTAGGATTAACCACACACTAGGCCAAAAAACAAGTCTCAGCAAATTCAAGAAAAATTATACCACGCATATCCTCTGACCACAATGGAATGAAGCTGAAAATCCACAACTCAGGAAACTCTGGAAAATAAGTAAACACATGTAAACTGAACAGCATGCTCCTGAATAAAGAGTGGGACACTGAAGAAATCAAAGAGAAATTAAAAAATTTCTGGGAACAAATGAAGATGAGAATACAACTTATCAAAATTCATGGGATACAGGAAAGTGGTGTTAAGAGGAAAGTTTATACCAATTGGTGCCTATATCAAGAAATTGGAAAAGCAACAAATAAATGAGCTATCAATACATCTCAAGGATCTAGAAAAACAACAGCAAAACCAAACCCAAAACTATCAGTAGAAAAGAAATAATTAAAATTAGGGAAGAAATAAACAAATATGAAACCAGAAAGAAAATATAAAAGATCAGCAAAACAAGGAGTTGATTTAAAAAAAAAAATTGATACACCATTGTCCCAATAAACCAAAAAAAGGAGAGAGAAGACCTAAATTAATAAGAGATGAAAAAGGAACTATAACAACAGAAGCCACAGAAATAAAAAGAATCATCAGAAAGTACTACAAAGAGCTGTATACCAATAAACCAGGAAACCTAGAAAAAAAATGGAGAGACTCCTGGACATATACAACCTAACTAAATTGAGCCACGAAGACACAGAAAACCTAAAGAGACCCATAACTAATACAGAAATTTCATCAGTAATAAAGACACTCCCAAGAAAGAAAAGCTCAGGACCAGATTGCTTCACTGCTGAATTCTATCAGATATTCAAAGAAGAACTAACTCCAATTCTTCTCAAGCTATTCAAAATGATTGAAAGGGAGAGAATCTTCCAAATTATTTCTACAAAGCCAGCATCATCTTAATTTTTAAACCTGGAAAAGCTTACAAAACATTAAAGAAAGAAATAGAAGAAGACATCCCCAAAATGGAAAAATCTTCCATGTTATGGATTGGAAGAATCAATATCATCAAAATGTCCATACTTCCAAAAGCAATTTACAGATTCAACATGATACCAATCAAAATACCAATGACATTCTTCTCAGTTCTAGAAAAAATGATGTTGAGATTCACATGGAAACACAGGAGACCCTGAATAGCTAAAGAAATCTTATACAACGAAAACAAAGCCAGAGGCATCAAAATACCAAATTTCAAAACATACTACATGGCAGTTATAATCAAAACAGCCTAGTACTGGTACAAAAACAGACAGATAGACCAATGGAACAGAACAGAAACGCCAGAAATAAACCCAAGCCTCTACAACCAACTTATATTCAACCAAGGAGCTAAAATCAATCCTTGGAGCAAGGACAGTCTCTTCACAAATGGTGCTGGGAAAACTGGATTTCCACATGCAGAAGTATGAAGCAGGACCCCTATCTTACACAAAAATCCACTCAAAATGGATTAAAGACCTAAATCTACTACCCAATATCATCAAATTATTAGAGGATGTTGGGGAAACCATGCAAGACATTGGCACAGGCAGTTCCTTCAAAAGACCCCATAGGCACAGGTAATCAAAGCCAAAATTAACAAAAGAATTATATCAAATTGAGAAGCTTCTGTACTGCAAAAGAAACACTCAGCAAAGTGAAGAGGCTATCAAAAGAATGGGAATAATTCTTTGCAAACTATACAACTGATAAAGGATTAATAACCAGGATGTATAAAGAGATCAAGAAATTCAACAACAACAAAACAAACAGCCCAGTTAAGAAATAAGCAAAGGACTTAAGCAGACATTTTCAAAAGAAGAAATCCAAATGGCCAACAGACACATGAAAAAATTCTCAGGATCACTAGCCATTAGGGAAATGCAAATCAAAATCACAATGTGGTTTCACCTCACCCCAGTTAGGATGGCTTGCATACAGAAATCAACAAACAACAAATGCTGGAGAGGCTGTGGGGAAAAAGGTACCTTACCACTGTTGGTGGGAATGTAAACTGATGAAGCCACTATGGAATATGGAGGTACCTCAGAAATCTGAATGTAGTTCTTCCATTTGACCCAGCCATTTCACTCCTGGGAATTTACCCAGGGAAATGAAATCAGCAAATAAAAGAGTTATCTGCGCTCCCAAGTATATTGCAGCTCAATTCACAATAGTTAAGACATGGAATCTACCTAAATGCCCATCAATTGAAGACTGGATAAGAAATTATGGGATATGTATACCATGGCATACTACACTGCAGTAAAAAAAAAATGAAGTCCAGTCATCTGCAACAAAATAGATAAATATGGAAAACTTTATACTTAGTGACATAAGCCAGTCCCAAAGGGACAAATACTATATGCTCTCCCTGAACTGTGAGAACTAATAGCACACCTAAAATGATAGCTGTAGAAGTGAAATTTACACTTTGAGAAACAATGACTTGAACAGCCCTCGTCTTGACTGTCAAGGAACAGTTTTTCCTTTTCTCTTCTTTATACTATATGTTGAACTCATTACTTAACATAGTTAATCTTATGTACATAAAAATCAATTGAAAACAGATCCCAGTAAAAACAAATAAGAGGGGGCATAAGAGAGGGAGGAGGAAGTTTGTAACTACAAAGCTGTATAGTTCTGCAAACAGTTCTATGGACTTATTTCTAAGGCTACAGTTTAAAAGCTTGTCATGGGACTCCAAATCCCATTAAAATTTGTGGTAAAAACGCTACCTTAATTGTTAAAGTGATCACATTAAGTGTTAAAGTGAACAGATACATAGGATTAAGTGTTAAAGAGATCATATAAATAGCATCAACTGCCTGGTAATAACAATAGACAGAATTAGAAAGGAGGCAATGTCCAACATGGGAAGTAATCCACACAGCAGACTCATAGAATGGCAATCGCTTTAAGTAACATTCTGACCTCAGAATCAACCCTTAAGTCATCCGGACGTGCCTGGAAAGCCCATGAGAGCATTTCAAGCATGGAAAGCCAAGACACTGTGGCAAAAAATATCCTACATGAAGGATCTCTGTGAGTGAGACCCCAGTGGAAAGAAGGGGCCATCAAAAAAGGATGTACTTCCACTTTGCTTATGGCTTTGTCCAAATACTGACAGAGTTTGTGGTCACAAAAGGCTTCCACAGCCTTGGCAACTCATGGCAAGAGCCCTGGGTGATCACTGATGTCATAAATAAGAGTGGTAAGTGTTAACAACAGAAGTCACTGTGCACTTACTCCCCATGTAGGACCTCAGTCTTTAATGAGTTGTACTATGAGAATTAACTGCAAAATTTGTTCTCAAGCATTACTTTATACATTGTGTGTGTGTGTGTGTGTGTGTGTGTGTAAACTGTTGGAATATCTACTTAGTATAGTTAGTCTTCTGTATAAAAAGTTAAATTAAAAATGAATTTTAAAAAGAATGGAATAGGAGAGGGAGTAGTAGGTGTTATGAGACTGGGGGTGAGAGGGTGGGTATGGGGAGAAGATCCATATATTCCTAACGTTGTACCTATGAAATTTGCATTCATTAAATAAAAGCTTTTATTTAAAAAAAAAGAAAAGAAACAGCCCTTAAGGCATTCTGGTCTGGCTGAAAAGCCCTCAAGAGCATTTGAGGCATGGAAAGCCAAGATACTGCGATAAAATATGTCCTACATGAAGGACTTTGGTGGGTGAGACCCCCATGGAAAGAAGTGGTCATTAAAAAAAGAGGCACTTTTCTCCAAAGGAAGGAGAGAACACCATACATAAGAGTGTTAATTGTTCTTTGAACCGGAGGCACTAACTTCCCAAGTAGGACCTCTATCCTCAAAGAGTTGTATTATGACAGTTTACAGTAAATCTTGTTCTCAGAGATTTATTTCATTTTAATGCATTAAATAGAGGATATTCTTATGTCTCATAAATTTCAGTTACGCCTAAGTGTCCAACTCCATTGCTTGTTTTCTTAGGCGCTTCCTTAATTAATGATAAAACTCCTTCTCAAGCACTTACTTTCTTTTAATGTATTAAGTGGAGGATATTTTTATGTCTCATAAGCTATAGTTAAGTCTAAGTGCTAGCAAAATATGTATCATTCTTGGGTGCTTCTTTAAAGTTAGTTAATTTCACTTTTTTTTGAGAGTCTTAACTTTGAGATGCAATGACTTTGAACAGCCTTTGTCTCAGCTGTTGAGAAACAGTTTGGGGTGTTTTTTTGTGTGTGTGTGTAAACTGTTGAACTTTTTACTTAGTATAGAGTTGGTCTTCTGTGTATAAAGTTAATTGAAAAGGGATCTTAGCGGAGAATGGAACTAGGAATGTGAGAGGGAGGAGGAGATGTGGGAGTGTTGGTGGGAGGACAAGTATGGAGGGAATAATCACTATATTCCTAAAGTGGTACTCATGAAATGCATGTAGTTTATATTCCTTAAATTAAAGGTTTCTTTTGAGAAAAAATAATAAAGTAATCATACAGGCCTTCCCTGTAATACTGCCTTTTTTAAAAGATTTTATTTATTTATTTGAGAGGTGGAGTTACAGTGAGAGGGAGAGACAGAGAGAAAGGTCTTCCGTCTGCTGGCTCACTCCCCAAATGGCCACAACGGCCAGAGCTGTGCCAATACGAAGCCAGGAGCCAGGTGCCTCTTCCCCATCTCCCACGTGGGTACAGGGGCCCAAGGACTTGGACCATCTTCCACTTCTCTCCCAGGCTACAGCAGAGAGCCTGATAGAAAGAGGAGCAGCTGGGACTAGAACCGGCTTCTCTATGGGAGCCGCAGGTGGAGGATTAACCCACTGCACCATGGCGCCGGCCCCTGTCATACTGCTTTTTAAATATCCACACAGAAGTTAGTACCATTTAGTATTTTCTGTATTTATTTGTCTTCTCCAATGGGGCCTCGTCTATGTTATTTATGTAACACTGTAACCCAGCACCTAGAATAGTGCCTGGGACAGAGGAAGCACTCAGTAAGTATTTGTAAATAAAATGTGTGAATGTTAATCAATAAGAAAAAAAGGCACAAAACACAGAAATTACATGACCAGAACATAGTGACACCTGAATTTTTAAATATACTTGTATGGGCTGTAATTAGAACCTTTAAGTTGATTTCTGATAGAAAAATAGTTAAGGAAAATCTCTTAAAATGAAACAAAAACAAGCTGGATACTTTAGTCTCTGTGAATCACTCTCAAATTACATAAAGGTACTGGAAGGATATAAAAATTGAGAGACAATTATAATTTGGCTTTTCAAAGACTTTTTTGAATACACTATTAAGGAAATCCATGTAATACAAAGGCAAATTCTCTCTGATTAAAAGCCATTTACAAAGAATACACTGAAATGACAAGAAAAATTTTTTTATGATTTATTTATTTTACAGGTAGATTTACAGACAGTGAGAGATAGACAGAGAGAAAGGTCTTCCATCTGATAGTTCACTCCCCAAATGGCCTCAACAGCCAGAGCTATACCGATCTGAAGCCAGGAGCCAGGTGCTTCTTCCTGGTCTCCCATGCTGGTGCAGGGACCCAAGCACTTGGGCCATCCTCCACTGTTCTCCAGGGCCACAGCAGAGAGCTGGACTGGAAGAAGAGCAACCAGGACTAGAACCCGGTACCCATATGGGATGCTGGCGCCGTAGGCAGGGGATTAACCTAATGTACCATGGCCAGGCCTCGAGAAGATTTTATAAATATTGCATATATTGCCACTTAGCAGCACTGAAAAACAGGAAAGAATGACAGTAAAGAACCAGAAACTTGGAGGAATTTCTATAATCTATACTCTTAATAAAACTTTACAATGGAGAAAATCAATCAAACCTGAGAGACTCTAACCAAGCAGAAGATTGTATTTGCTCCTTGGGTATATGAAATAGTCCAGTTTTCCAAGGGGAGGAGGAAAAAAATCTCAGACATAAGAAATGGGAGTTGATGGAAAGTACTGAAATGTTCAAGATTTAAAGATTTGAGACCCTACTCTACACATTCTAAGTTTTTAGTTGTAGTGTTTGCCAACAGGCCACTAGGCATAAAATGTGTAGTATTATTTTCATTAATTTTAAAAAATACTTTAAATGGAGAAAAAGACAAGGAGTGATATAAAGAACCTATTCTAAATGTGACATTGAAAAAAGAATTAACTGATGATATTTTCTAGAAAAAACAATGAGATCATCTATATGTTAGCAAATGACAGTGAGGCTACAATTGATAGTGAGGCACAAGATAGTAGAGACAGATCCACATAATAAATAATCTAGTAAATGAAATTCATCATAGATACAAAGCAATTTCAGTAAGAAAAAAGTAATTTAATTACAAATATTCAAAATGTATGAGTCTCCAAAAAAATTCATGGAAAATGTATACTATGAAAAACTATGCATAGACTTATAAAAAATTTTGGCACCAAAAGAAACTTATATTGTAATTTAGTCTTTTCACAAACGTTTTAATGTATTCATTTGCATCCTTGGCCTCTAACTTAGTTATAAATCTCTTACTAAAAAGTCTCAAAGAATTACCAAAGAAATTTTAATATAGCTGGTGGTTACAGGGAAGATAAATAGAGAGAAATATGATAATTATAACTAACAGTAAGATTTAGATGGAGGAAGTAACAGGTTTTTCATTGTAAAATCTTTGGGGCAGGCATTGTGATTCAATGGGTTAAGCTGCAACTAGGGATGCATGCATTCCACACTGGAGTGCCTCATTAATCTGCACTTTCAGTCCAACTTTCTACAAATGCACTTGTTAGGCAGCACAGATGCAAGCCCAAGGACTTAGGCCCCTGCCACTCATGTAGGAGACCCAGAAGGGGTTCCTGAATTAGGCCTGGCCTACCCCTAGATGTTGCAGTCATTTGGGAGAATGAACAAGCAGATGAAGATCTCTCTCTCTCTCTGTCTCCCATTCTTTCAGATAAACAAAATCAAACAAATAAATATCTTAAAAAGAAAACACTCTGATTTTTGTTGTATGCTTCTGGTGGGGGTTCAAAACATACCACAGGGCCAGCACCGTGGCTCACTTGGTTAATCTTCCACCTGCAGCACCAGCATTCCATATGGGCACCAGATTCTAGTCCTGTTGCTCCTCTTCCAGTCCAGCTCTCTGCTGTGGCCCAAGAGAGCAGTGGAGGATGGCCCAAGTGCTTGGGCCCTGCACCCGCATGGGAGATCAGGAAGAAGCACCTGGCTCCTGGCTTCAGATCGGTATAGCTCTGGCCGTTGAGGCCGTTTGGGGAGTGAACTATCAGATGGAAGACCTTTCTCTCTGTCTCTCTCTCTGTGTGTCTATAACTCTACCTGTCAAATAAAAAAAATACCACAAATATTTTAAGCTGAAGCAATCTGAGAAAACAGAAGGAAGTTCACTTTCACTTTCCCCCATCCTTCTCTGAAATAAGTCATAAATCCTAAAAAGGATTTTCTGATCTTTCCCTAAAGCAAGCCATAGGATGTGAAAGCTTTGCTCTCTCTATACTCAGAGAACAGGAGCCAAAGTCACAGAAGTCCACAAAGAGTCTGAACAAATAGGCCTTGCTATTGCCATTACACCATACCACCTTGTCCAGTTTTATTTCTCCATGGCTATCCACTTCATCAAACTTATAAAAATTCACAATTAATCATTTGTTCAGGTTTTCCCTTCCTTATGAAGGCTCCCATGTCACATGAAAGTTGTATTAAATAAACTGTGTATGTTTTCTTTCTCTTGTTAACATGTGTTTTGTTGTAAGGAGGAGCCTCATGTCAAGAACATAGGATGTGTAAGATAAAGATAACTTTCCAGGCCCAGCACTGTGGTGTAACATGTTAAGGCACTGCCTGCAGCGCCCACATCCCATACGAGTGCCAGTTTGATTCTCGGCTGTTCCACTTCCAATCCAGCTCCCTGTTAATGCGCCTGAGAAACCAGCAGAACACGGCCCAAGTCCCTGGGCCCCTTACACCCACTTGGGAGACCCAGAAGAGGCTCCTGGCTCTGGTCTGGCCCAGCTCCAACTTCTGTGGCCATTTGAGGAGTAAACGAATAGACGTAAGATCTCTGTCTCTCCCTCTCTCTGTAACCCTGCCTTTCAAATAAAATAAACAAATCTTTAAAAAAAAAAAAGATACTTTCATCCATTTAGATTATATAAGTTTAAAAAAAAAAAAAAACCCGTCCAGGATTCCAAGTTAGCAGAATAGGAAAAGCCATACTATGCTAGGCTAGGGAAAAATAGTTTTTTTTAAAAAGTGGGTAAAAAGTGCATTCTCAGGGGAGAATTAGAGAGAAAACTGCACTGGAAATTGTATAAAAAGAGCACAAACATGGACACAACACATGACTGCAGCAGCTGAGAGCCAGAGCAGGCAGGTAGCTTGAAGACTGAGGTGAGGCCAGACTACAGCAACTGGTGGTGATATAGCTGAAGGGAAGTGTGTGAATCCAGCCTGCAGCCCTACAGCTAACTGTTACCTGTGGATCCAGTGGAAGTAAAAGGACGTTTATCTTACGCCATCCTCCACATGACAGTGCCCGCTGCCCGGCTGGGAAATAGCAGGTGCCATTTTAGGCTTGGGCGGCAGCTGCAGAAGCCTTTGTGCATGCGCACAGCAACTGGCAGTGACAGGATGCCATCTTCTTGGCAGTACAGCGGCAGTGGAGGGCAGACAACGACATTCTGCAGGGGCTCTTGGTACGTATGTGATCCGGAAATTCCAGCAGGGGGAAAAATCTGCAGTCCCCACTGACTATGAGCCTGGCTGGGAGGACTGACGGGTGGCTAGACACCAGTTTAGGACTGTGAGGCGCCCCCAGCCTCCCAACATACCACAGGCTCCAGGGATCAAGCAGCTTAGGCAGAACTGGTTTGGGGAACATCTGCTTCTCTGTGACCCAAACAGGCTGGCAGGGTAGAGTATAACCTCCATACCCAACTGTGGCAGCCTCATGTGCTGAGACTGTGGGGACTTGGTAGCTGCATGAGTGGGTGCAGGGTATAGATAGGTCTCTGAGCAATCACTAAGATGCAGCTCCACATGCTTGGAGTTCCTTGGTTGCCTGGGATGGGTCATTGCTGTAGGAACCATGCTCAGAGGGAGGACTGCACAGATTTTGTTCAGGTCATATGGTGGCGTGGATGAGTGCTGACCCACTGGGGCAAATATCTGGGCATTGCTCAGCTTGGAGAAGAGGAGGTGAGGGGTTGATCACACCAACAGAGGTAACCATTCCCCTACTTCTGTTAACAAGAGGAGATCTACCACGCCGAATTTGGGTGTCACCCTGGATACTTATCCCACCCTGCAGCTGACGAGAGCTCCCCGGACACACCCAGTACACACCTCTTGGGCACAATTCAAAGATAAAAGCCACTGGGGAAAAACCCAACAAATAACTCCACAGAATAAACACAGAAATTCAAGAAACAAAATAAGGAAGATACTATGACACGCCCCCCCCCCCCATAGAAACACAACATTTCAATGTTAGAGTGTGAAGATGAAGAGAATGATGAAATGCTGGAAATGGAATTCAAAAGATTAATCCTAGGATTAATCAAAAGCAAATCCACAAACTAAAGAAAAACACACATGACATGAATGAAAACTATTCCCATGAAATTGAGATTTAAAGAGAAATCAAAACGAACTATTAGCAATGAAGAATGCAATACATCAAATAAAAAATGTGATGGAAAGCCTTAACAATAGACTTAGTGAGGCAGAATAAAGAATATCTGAGCTAGAAGACAAATCTTTGGTAATCTTTCAGTCAGAAAGAAGAAGAAGAAAGAAGAAAGAAGGGGAGAGGGAGGGAGGAATAAGGGGGAGAGGGAAGGAGGAGGGAGAGGAGGAGGGGGGAGAAGGAGGGAGAGGAGGAGAAGAAGAAGGAATTAGAAAACTTGAAAACAGTGCAGGAGATTTATGGGATGCTATCAAACAACCCAAAATATGGGTCTTTGGAGTTCCTGAAGGTGTGAAAAGAAAGAATGGACTAGAAGGCCTATTTGGAGAAAGAAGGGGACATCCAACTATAGGAAGCACACAGAACTCTTAATAGATATGACAAGAAATGATTGTCACCATGACACACTGCAGTCAAACTTTCCACACTAAAACGTAAATATTCTAAAATGTGCACAAGAGAAACACCATATTATTTTCAGAGGATGTCTAATGAGACTCACAGCAGGCTTCTCACCAGAAACTCTACAGGCTAGGAGAGAATGGCGAGACACAGTCCAAGTCTTAAGAGAAAAAAACTATCTACCCAGAATACTGTACCCTGCAAAGCTCGAAA
The DNA here is from genome assembly GCA_949820135.1 of Sylvilagus floridanus. Lineage (NCBI taxonomy): Eukaryota > Metazoa > Chordata > Mammalia > Lagomorpha > Leporidae > Sylvilagus > Sylvilagus floridanus. The sequence goes on from OX463225.1 coordinate 31,950,744, forward strand.
GATGCTTAAGGGTGTGCTACACATAGAAGCATGGCCATCACTATGAAAGAAGGTGAAGGCAGAAAATCTCCCAGTAAAAGTACAAAGGAAATCCAAAGCAAACAACAGGAATATTTATGGTCCAGTCATTACTTATTAATAGTCACCTTGAATGTAAATATCTTCAACTCTCCAGTTAAAAGACCTGGAAATAGATTAAAAAACAAGACTCATCTATTTTCTGCCTACAAGAAACACATCTCACCGACAAAAATATACACAGACTGAAAGTGAAAGGATAGAAAAAGATAATTCCATTTTAATGGAAAGTAATAAAGGGACGGTATAGCCATCCTAACTTCAGACAAAATAGACTTTAACACAAAAATTGTTAAAAGAGACAAAGAAGGGCACTATGTAATGATTAAGGAATCAATTCAACAGGAAGCTCTGACTATAATAAATATATATGCACCCAAATATAGGGCACCTGGCTGTTTAAAAGAAATGTTAATGTAAAGGTAGAAACAGATTCCAACACAATAGTAACAGGGACTATTATCAACACCCCACATTCATCAACAGACAGATCAACTAGACAGAAAATCAAAAAAGAAATAACAGAGCTAATTGCACTATGGACCAAATGGACCTAATTGATATCTACAGAACTTTTCACCCCCGAGTTGCAGAATACACATTCTTCTCATCAGAGCATGAACTTCTCTAGGATAGGCCATATGCTAGCCAAGACAAATTAACAAAAAGTCAAAATCATATCATGCATCTTCTCTGACTACAATGGAATGAAGCTGGAAATCAACAACTCAAGAATCTCTAGATCATATGCAAACACATGGAGACCTAACAACACGCTACTGAATGAACAGTGGAAGAAATCCAAAGAGAAATCAAAAAATTTCTGGAAACAAACGAAGATAACAATACATCATATCCAAGCTCATGGAATTCAGCAAAAGCAGTGTTAAGAGAGACGTTTATAGCAATTGGTGCCTACATGAAAAAATTGGAAAGATACCAAATAAATGAGCTATCAATATATCTAAAGGACCTAGACAAACAACAAAAAACCCAAACCCAAAATTAGTATGAGGAAAGAAATAATTAAAATTAGGCCGGCGCCGTGGCTCAACAGGCTAATCCTCCGCCTTGCGGCGCCAGCACACGGGGTTCTAGTCCCGGTCAGGGCACCGGATTCTGTCCCGGTTGCCCCTCTTCCAGGCCAGCCCTCTGCTGTGGCCCAGGGAGTGCAGTGGAGGATGGCCCAAGTGCTTGGGCCCTGCACCCCATGGGAGACCAGGTAAAAGCACCTAGCACCTGGCTCCTGCCATTGGATGAGCGCGGTGCGCCGGCCGCAGCGCGCAGACCGCGGCAGCCATTGGAGGGTGAACCAACGGCAAAAAGGAAGACCTTTCTCTCTGTCTCTCTCTCTCACTGTCCACTCTGCCTGTCAAAAAAAAATTTAAAAAAAAAGAAATAATTAAGATTAGAGACTAAACAAAATTGAAAACAAAATTACAAAAGATCGGGAAAATGAAGAGCTGGTTTTTGGAAAAAAAGAAACAAAACTGATACACCATTGGCCCAATTCACCAAAATAAGAGAGAAAAGACCAAAATCAATAAAATAAAGATGAAAAAGGAAAAGTAACAACAGATACCACAGAAACAGAAAGAATCATCAAAAATTATAGAGAGCTGTATGCAAACAAATAGAAAAACCTAAAAGAAACAGATTGATTCCTGGACACATACAAACTACCAAAACTGAATCATGAAGACATAGAAAACTTAAACAGACCAATAACAAGGATAGATTTGAATCAATAATAAAGACCCTCCCAACAAAGAAAAGCCCAGAGCCAGATGGCTTCACCATTGAATTCTACAAGACATTTAAAAAAGAACTAATTCCAATTATTCTCAAGCTATTCAAAGCAATTGTAAGGGAGGGAATCCTCCAAAACTCCTTCTATGAAGCCAGCATCACCTTAATTCTAACACCAGAAAAAGACACAACAGACAAAGAGAACTATAGACCAATATCCCTGATGAACAAAATTTTAGCTAATCAAACTGAACATTACATCAGAAAGATCATTCACCTAGACCAAGTAGGATTTACCCCTGGTACGCAGGGATGGTTCAACATTCACAAATCAATCAATTTGATACATCACACTAACAAACTGAAGAACAAAAACCATACAGTTATCAATAGATGCAGAGAAAGCATTTGATAAAAACAACATCCTTTCATGATGAAAACTTTAAGCAAATTGGATATAGAAGGACCACTCTTCAACACAATCAAGGCAATTTATGACAAACCCACAGCCAGCATCCTATTGAGTGGAAGCATTCCGTCTGAGATCTAGAACCAGAAAAGGATGCCTGCTCTCACCATTGCTATTCAATACAGTCCTGGAAGTTTTAGCCAGAACCATTAGGCAAGAAAAAGAAACCAAAGGGAAACAAATTGAGAAGGAGGAAGTCAAACTATCCCTATTTGCAGATGACATGATTCTATATACAGGGTATCCAAAAGACTCCACTGAGAGACTATTGGAACTCATAAGAGTTTGGTAAAGTGGCAGGACATAAAAATCAACACACAAAAATCAACAGCCTTTGTATACACAGACAATGCCATGGCTGAGAAAGAACGTTTAGAATCAATCCCATTCACAATAGATACAAAAAAAAATCAAATACCTTGGGATAAATTTAACCAAGGATGTCAAACATCTCTATGATAAAAATTATGAAATATTAAAGACATTAAAAATGGAAAAATCATCCATGCTCATAGATTAGAAGCAATACAATCAAAATGCCCATAATACCAGATGCACTTTACATACTCAATGTGATCCCAGTCAAAATACCAATGACATTCTTCTCAGATATAGAAAAAATGCTAAAATTTGTATGGAAACACAGAAACCTCAAATAGCTAAAGCAATCTTATACAACAAATCAAAGCTGGAAGCATCATAATACCAGATTTCAAGACATACTACAGGGCAGTTATAATCAAAACAGCCTGGTACTGGCACAAAAACAGACATGTAGATCAATGAAACAGAACAGAAATGCCAGAAATCAATCTAAACATCTACAACCAACTTATCTTTGACAAAGTAGCTAAAATCAATCCTTGGAGAAAGGACAGTCTCTTCAACAAATAGTGCTGGGAAAACTGGATCTCCATGTGCAGAAGTATGAAGCAAGACCCCTACCTTACACCTTATACAAAATCTGGTTAAAATGGATCAATGACCTAAATCTATGACCCAATATCATCAAATTATTAGAGAACATTGGGGAAACTCTGCAAGACATTGGCACAGGCAAACACTTCTTGGAAAAGACCCCAGAAGCACAGGCAATCAAAACCAAAGTTGACAAATGGGATCACTTCAAGCTGAGAAGCTTCTGCACTGCAAAAGAAAGACTCAGCAAAGTAAAGAGGCAACTGAAAGAATGGGAAAAAAAAAACTATGTGATGGATAAAGGGTTAATTTCCAGAATCTATAAACAGCTCAAGAAATTCAACAACAACAAAACAACAATCCAGTTAAGAAATGAACAAAGCACTTGAAAAGGCATTTTTCAAGAGAAGAAACTCAAATAAACAACAGACACTTGAGAAAATGTTCAGGATCACTAGCCATCAAAGAAATGCAAATCAAAATCACAATGAGGTTACACTTAACCATGGTTAGAATGGCTCTAAAACAGAAATCAACAAATAGCTAATGCTGGCAAGGATGTTGGGGGGGGGGGAAATACCCTGATCTACTGTTGGTGTGAATGTAAATTGGTGCAGCCACTGTAGAAGACAGTATGGAGATACCTCAGAAATCCAAATACAGACCTATCATATGATCCAGCCATCACACTCCTGGGAATTTATCCAAACCAAAAGAAATCAGTATATGAAAAATTACCTGTACCAATAATCACTGCAGCTCAATTAACAATAGCCAAGATATGGAATCAACCCAGATGTCCATCAACTGTTGACTGGGTAAAGAAATTATGGTATATATATACCATATGGTACATATTCACTATGGAATACTACTCAACTATAGAAAAAAATGAAATCCTGTCTTTTGCAATAAAATGGATGCAACTGGAAACCATTATACTTAGTGAAATAAGCCAGTCCCCAAAAAGACAGATACCATATGTTTTCCCTGATCTGAAGTAACTAATAGAGTACCTAAAATGTAATGTATTGGAGTGAAATGGACATTTTGAGTTTTGGTGATTATTTACAGCCTTTGTCTCTTCTGTTGAGGAACATTGTTTTGTTTTTTTTTTTCTTCATACCATTTGTTGAACTCTTTTACTCAGTGTAGTGTTACCTTTATGATCACTAAATAAAATGAAAGTAGATCTCTGTAAAAATTACAAGTGAGAATGGGAGAGGGGGGAGGAAGAAGGGTTGGAGCATTGGTGGAAGGGAGGGTAGGGTAGGAAGTATCACTATGTTCCTAAATCTATATATATGAAATACATGAAACTTGTATAACTTAAATAAAATTTTAAAAACCCTTTAAATTATTTCAGTGAATCTTTTATCTCAAAGTTTAACAACAATTGCACAATAATGAAAGTGAGGTAGGCTATAGTCAAGGGACTGAAGGAAAGAATAAGCATTTGTTAGTTGTTCATTTATTTATATAATGACAATTTCATCACAGCAAATCTCTCATTTATACATGAACACACACATGTGTGCACATGTACTTACACACACCTGAGGCTCAGAGAGTAATTTAGCCAAGATAGTTGGATATCAGTGAATGTTAAGCCATTCCATTCTCCCTCTCTCCAACTCTTCCTTCCAAATAAATAAAATATTAAAAAGTATAAAATCATCTGATACATAAATCTTTATCTTCTATTTTCTAAAACAGAAATCCAAGAAGGTGACTATCCCAATTTTACTTGTATGAGAATAATGTGAAGTACACTTATAAAGCACAACAATATACAATATATTATATAAAATATTTTAAAATTAGTTTCAAAGTACTTGATGACTTTCAGTTATATGACTTTCAGTTCATATACTGTGTTATCTCTGTATATGCATATACTGTATTACAAGTAAGTTATTTGCATACATCTTTGACAGTTATATTAGCACTATAATTCAATTGAACTTAGGATCCAGATCTGATTCATTTTCACCTTGTTTGAAACAGGCCTTGAATAACAGTTTAGTAAAAAAAAAATTACCTAAGGAAAAAAGGTTAATTCTCAAATCAGATTTGCAGAATGGCCAGGATAACTATTCACATTATTCTTATTAAACAAACAATCAGAGAAAAAATTATAATGCTATAGCCCAGCTAAACAGATCATTAGTTAAGCTATGGTCATAAACTTTTTGTGGAACACCCTAACTCAAACAAAACAAAACAAAGTCCACTAAGCCTGATTTCTCCAATTGAGAGTCTGGCATGTGTCCAAAGGAAAAAACTTAGTTTTTTTAATGTTTGGAAATTCCTGAAATATAAGATGCTTGTAAACCTTTTGATTTCTAGTTTTCTTAAAGAAATTTTTATTTATTTGAAAGGTAGAGTTATAGACACACACACACACACACACACACACACACAAATATCCTCAAACACTTACAATAACCAGGGCTAGACCATGCCAAAGGCCAGGAGCCAAGAACTCCATCTGGGTCTCCTCACATGGGTGGCAGAAACTCAACACTTAAGCCAATACCTACTGCCTCTCAGGCACATTAGCAGAAAGCTGGATCAGACGTATGGAGTAGTCAAGGCTCAAACCAGGCACTCTAATATGGGATGCAGGTGTCCCAAGCAGCAGCTTAACCATTCCACTGTATTGCAATGCCTACTGATTCTGTTTTTTGTTGTTTTGTTTTGTTTTTAAGATTTATTTGAAATGCACAGCAACAGAGAGATAGGAAGAGGCAGACAGAAAGATCTTCAATTTGCCAATTTATTCCCCAGATGGCTTCAATAGCCAGGTCTGAACCAGGTGGAAATCAGGAGCCAGTGACTCCATCTTGGTTTCCCTCATGGGTGACAAGGGCCCGAGGACCTGGGCCATCTTCCACTGCCTTTGCAGGAGCATCAGCTGGATTGGAAGCCAAGAATCAAACTGGCACTTCAATATGGGATGCTGGTATCCCAAGAGGCAGCTCAACCTGGTGTGTCAGGAAACCTCTCTTCTCTTTTCAGGTTTATGGGAACAAATGGTAGAGGGAAAAATTAAAGTGCTTCCTAAAAATCTTAAAGCTGTTTTTAAGGGTTCTATAATCAACAAAAACAGAACTTGAGACATTACAGCTAACTCACCTCTTTGGAACAATTCCACATATATTTCACATGATTTTTCATAATATAAAGTAAAAGATTACTATGAGGATATTTCAGAAAGTTCACGGAAAATGGAATAAAAGTATGAGTTTACTTTGGTAGAAAAAATTTTGAAAACTATGCATAGTTTTTTCATAATATATTTTGTCCACATACTATGAAAATTTTTTAAAGCTTTTATTTAAAGAATATAAATTTCCAAAGTACAGCTTATGGATTACAATGTCTCCTCCCCCCATAACTTCCCTCCCACCTGAAACCCTCCCCTTTCCCGCTCCCTCTCCCCTTCCATTCACATCAAGATTCATTTTCAATTCTCTTTATATACAGAAGATCAATTTAGTATATATTACATAAAGATTTCAACAGTTTGCCCTCACATAGCAACACAAAGTGAAAAGTACTGTTGGAGTACTAGTTACAGCACTATTTCACAATGTACAGCACATTAAGGACAGAGATCCTACATGATATTTTCTTAAAAAATTGATTAGTTTTCTATGTAATTTCCAATTTAACACCAAGGGTTTTTTTTTTTTTCATTTTCAATTATCTTTATATACAGAAGATTGATTCAGTATATACTAAGTAAAGATTTCATCAGTTTGCACCCACACAGAAACAGAAAGTGTAAAAATACTGTTTCAGTACTAGTTATAGCATTAATTCACATTGGACAACACATTAAGGACAGATCCCACATGAGACGTAAGTACACAGTGACTCCTGATGTTGATTTAACAATTTGACACTCTTGTTTATGGCGTCAGTAATCTCCCTAGGCTCTAGTCATGAGTTGTTGAGGCTATGGAAGCCTTTAGGGTTCGCCGACTTCGATCTTATTCCGACAGGGTCATAGTCAAAGTGGAAGTTCTCTCCTCCCTTCAGAGAAAGGTACCTCCTTCTTAGATGGCCCCGTTCTTTCCACTGGGATCTCACTTGCAGAGATCTTTCATTTAGGTCTTCTTATTTTTTTTTTCCAGAGTGTCTTGGCTTTCCATGCCTAAAATACTCTCATGGGCTCTTGAGCCAGATCCAAATGCCTTAAGGGCTGATTCTGAGGCCAGAGAGTTATTTAGGACATCTGCCATTCTATGAGTCTGCTGTGTATCTCGCTTCCCATGTTGGATCATTCTCTCCCTTTTTGATTCTATCAGTTAGTATTAGCAGACACTAGTCTTGTTTGTGTGATCCCTTTGACTCTTAGACCTATCAGTGTGATCAATTGTGAACTGAAATTGATCACTTGGACTAGTGAGATGGCATTGGTACATGCCACCTTGATGGGATTGTATTGGGATCCCCTGGCACGTTTCTAACTCCATCATTTTGGGGAAAGTCCGATTGAGCATGTCCCAAATTGTACATATCCTCCCTCCCTTATTCCCACTCTTATATTTAACAGGGATCACTTTTCAGTTAAAATTTAAACACCTAAGAATAATTGTGTGTTAATTACAGAGTTCAACCACTCGTACTAGGATAAAAAAAATACTAAAATGGATAAAGTATTACATTGTACAACAACAGTCAGCACAAGACCTGATCAAGTCACTGTTTCTCATAGTGTCCATTTCTATAAAAATTTTTAGTACCAAAAATCTTGACACCAAAATAAACTCATACTATTTTATTTTTTTTCACAAACTTCATTTAATTAATTAATTAATTAATTTATGAGTAGAGATACAGGCAGAGAGAGGGAGATACAGAGAGAAAGTCTTCCAACTGCTGGTTCACTCTCCAAATGGCCACAACAGTTGAGTTGGGCTGATCCAAGGCCAAGAGCTTCTACCAGATCTCCCATGTGGGTTCAGGGGCCCAAGCACTTGGGCCATCTTCAACTGCCTTCTAAGGCCATAGAAGAGAGCTATATCAGAAGAGAAGCAGCCAGGACATGAACCAATGCCCATATGGGATGCTGGCACCACAGGTAGAGGCTTAGCCCACTAGGCCATAGCACCAGCCCCCACAAACATTTTGAAGTATCCTTATACTCTAGTCCTATTTCACTGATGAAGAAGCTTCAGAGAGTCATAGTTAGTACATGGTTAAATTCAGATTATAAACATGCTTTTTGCAATGCACTATGCTGTTCTTACAGAGAATTAGTTGATAGCTTTCAAAGTGGTCTCTTGCTACTTCCATTCCATCATGTATATGGCAACTGGGAATTATCTTTGTAAAACAAAGATGATCACATTGTTTCCCTACTTAAAACTCTTCAATAGATTCACTTAGCCCATCAAAGTCCTTGGCATAGCATATGCAACACTTCAAAACCTAAATCCTTAAATATTTGCTCCATGTCTATTTCTCCAGCCTCATTTACTGCTTATTTCTCCTTCTCTTTACCTACTTCTCCTATGTTATTCCTTTAAAAAAAAAAAGCTCTATTTATTTGAAAGGCAGAGTTACAGAGAGAGGGAGAGACAGAGATCTTCTACCCACTGATTCATGCCCGAAATGGCCACAATATCCAGGGCTAGGCCAGGCCAAAGCCAGGAACCTGGAACTTTATCTGGATGGCAAGCATTCAGGCCATCTCCCACTGTTTTCCCAAGCACATCAGCAAGGAGCTGGATCAGAAGTGGAACAGCTAGGACTGGAACTGGCGCCCATATGAGATGCTGGCATCACAGGCAGAGGCAACACAACGCAATCCCACCACTCCATGTTATTCTCTTCATATGGGATGCTGGCATTGCAGACAGCAGCTTCACCTGCTACATCATAATACCAGCTCCTAACATATTGTTTAAGATATTTATTTATTTATCTGAAAAAAATTCAGAGTTACAGAAAGGGGAGGGCAGAGAGAGAGATAGAGAAGAAGAGGAAGGGGGGGGGGGGTTTCCATTCACTAGTTCACTCTCCAGATGGCTACAACAGCCAGGACTGGGCCAGGAGCCAGGAGCTTCTTCCAGATCTCCCAGGTGGATAGCAGGGGCCTAAGAACTTCGGCTAACTTCTGCTGTATCTCTCTGGCCATCAGAAGTGAAGCAGCCAGGAGAAGAACTGATGCCTGCATAGGATGCAGGTACCTTTACCCACCGCACCAAGATGCCACTCCCCCCCGACACACACACACCATGTTATTTTAAATGATTTGCAGTCTCTCAATTCACCTGTATGCAGTAAGGCATCTTTGCCCACTATACAACTAACTCAAGTTGCCAATTTATTACTCATCCTCCAAATTTAACTCAGAAATTAACGAACTCTCTTTCCTCAGCCTTCCTAGGTTTTTTTTCTATGTAACTATTTCCTCTCCTAAGCTTCATTTATTTCATTCATGCTTATAGAATTTTTAAAAAAACTGAAAATTGCTTTTTAAAAAATTATTACTTACAACTTGTAAGGTAGAGAGACAAAGAGATCTTCTATGCACTGGTTCACTCCCCAAACGCCCACAACTGGAGTTGGAACAGGCTGAAGCCAGGATCCACAACCCAATCCAGGTCTTCCAATGGTGGCAGGAACCAAAGTATGTGAGCCATCCATCATCTGAAGCTTCCTAGGATGTGTATTAGCAGGAATCTGGCCTGGAAGCACAGCCTAGACTCAAACCTAGCATTCCAACATGGGATATAGGTACCACTAGTGGCGTCTTAACCACTGAGCCAAATGATCACTCCACAAATTGCTTTAAAAATTGTGAGGGAGACAGAGAGAAAGTATCCTATGTTCACTTCCCCAAATACTTGCAACAACCAGGGGCCAGACAGGTTGAAGTCAGAAGCCAGGAATGCAATCCCACTTGGGATGGCAGGAGACCAATTACTTGGGATTATCCCTGCTACTTCCCAGGGTTTGCATTAGCAAGAAGCTGCAACCAGGAGTCAGAGCCAGAACTCAAACCCAGGTACTTGGATATGGGACATAGGACACAGTATCTTAACTGTTAGGGTAATGCACATTGCCTACTTAAAGTATTTAAATAACATATTATGATCATGTATATTTCTTTCCTCTTTATTTGATGGTGAAGCCTTGAGGGATGCTCTATTCATCTTTAAATTCTCAGGCTCTAACACATTGCCTGACAGTAGCTTGCATCAGATACATGTTTATTGAGTTGAAAATATTTTTCACTTATTTATTCGCTTAAAAATATATCAGTATCACAAAAGGATTCAGACTTTATAAAACATAAATGTATCAAAGGGAAAAAGAAACCCTGAAACCTTTTAACTGAATTTTGTACAATGGCAGTTGCCCTGAAGGTCCCTGCTAGCATTTTGTGTTCCAGCTGGGTCTCTAGAAAGTTCATTACTTTCACATTACCATTATGGCAATTTACGAAGGAGCTCAGTGCAAGCATGACAAATTGAAATGACAGCTCTGGCAACCAACAATTCTTATTTATCAGTAGAGCTACACTTTCATCAGCACTGTCATGGATAAGCCTTTTATTTTTAAAAAAATATTTATTTATTTACTTGAAAGTCAGATTTAGGGAGGCAGAGGCAGAGAAAGAGAGACAGAGAGAAAATCTTCCATCCACTGGTTCACTCCCCAAATGGCTTCAATGGCCAGAGCTGAACTGATCTGAAGCCAGGGAACCAGGAACTTCTAGGTCTCCCACACTGGTGCGGGGGCCCAGGGATGCCGGCACAGCAGGTGGTGGCTTTACCTGCTACGCCACAGTCCTGGTCCTTCTTTACTGCAGAACAATTTTTATAGAGTATCTTCTAAAAGACATGCAAATACTGTGATTGGCATTAAGGGGAATCCAAAAAAGTAAGTGCTCATTATGATAGGCAAAGTATGTGTTCTTAAAAAATAACTCAAAACTGCAACAGTAGTGGACTCATTAAGTGGCACCAAGACTCTTTTAGCTTTTTCATCACGAAGGCAAACATTACAAGAATACCTATGAGGAGGAAACCAAGAGCATTACTAGGCATTCTGACAGAAGGAAACTCTTTAAAACTAAAGCCCTCACTGCTCCAAGGTTTGAAGGCTTCTTGGCACAAGAGCATTTCTACTCAAAATCTCCTGAGATCACGTAAAATGATAAGCTGTTAACATAAGTAAACTTTGTATAGCATAACTAGATGAAAATATTAATGGAGAGAGAGAGAGATGACAGGAAGCTTTACACTCACTACCTTTCACTGATGACGATAGTACCTTTATAGCATGTAAATCATTGCTTTCCTTTTTTCATGGCAACTATAACAAAGTACTCTGAACTGGATGGCTTAAAACAACAAAAATGTCTACTCTCACAGTTCTGGAGGCTAAAAGTCTGAAATCAAGGAGTTGACAGGGTCATGTTCTTTCTGAAGCCTTTAGGGGAAGATCTTTCCTTTGCCTCTTATGGTTTCTGGGAGCCCTAGAAAAGTAATTCAGATTTTGGTACTAACAGCAGAGTATTAGGGTTTTTATTGTTGTTTTGTTTTAATCCGAAAGGCAGAGTTACAGAGACAGAAAGAAGTAGAGAGACAGAGAGAAGGAGAGAGAGAGAGAGAGAGAGAGAGAGAGAGATATCTTCCATCTGCTGGTTCATTCCCCAAATAACCACACACATGGGGGTTGGGCCAGGCCAACGCCAGGAACCAGGAGCTTCCTCTGGGTCCCTCACATGGATACAGGGGCCCAAGTACTTGGGCCATCCTATGCTGCTTCCTCAGGCTGTTAGCAGGTAGCTGGATTGGAAGTGAAACAGCTGTGACACAAACTGACACCCATATGGGATGCCAGCATTGCAGGCCAGAGGCTTTACCTGCTACACCACAGTGAAGGATCAGGAGTGTTGCTTTAACAAATACCTCAAAATTTGTTTTGAAGTAGCTTTAGAACTGGGTAATAGGCTGGCGCCGCAGCTCAATAGGCTGATCCTCCACCTTGCGGCGCCGGCACACTGGGTTCTAGTCCCCGTCGGGGCGCCAGATTCTGTCCCGGTTGCCCCTCTTCCAGGCCAGCCCTCTGCTGTGGCCCGGGAGTGCAGTGGAGGATGGCCCAAGTGCTTGGGCCCTGCACCCCATGGGAGACCAGGAGAAGCACCTGGCTCCTGCCTTCGGATCAGCGCGGTGCGCCGGTCGCAGCAGCCATTGGAGGGTGAACCAACAGAAATGGAAGACCTTTCTCTCTGTCTCTCTCTCTCACTGTCCACTCTGCCTGTCAAAAAAAAAAAAAAAAAAAGAAAGAACTGGGTAATAAGTGCGTACTGAAGAATTTTCAGATGCCTACCAAAGCCTATTTCCTATGTTTTTGGTAGATACATATATACATATACATATACATATATATATATATATATATATATATATATATGTAATGTTTATATGGATTAAAAGGTAGTGGGGCCTTAGAAGGAAATAATGAACATGTAATAGGATATATGAGGAAAGGCAATCCTTATCATAATAAAGTGGCAAAAAACTTACCTGTTCAGCTGTGTTATTACTCAGAAGTGATACACTGGAATATTTAGCCAAGGTGATTTATAAAAAGTATTAAAATGCAGCCTGATTTCTTCTTGGTGCTTTCAGTAAAATATAAGTAGAAAGAGAGAAATTGAGGAATGAACTATGAAGCAAAAAAAAAAAAAAAGAATCAGCACTTGATGGTTTGGAAAGTCTCTGCTTACCCAGATAGTGTACTCAGAACCAGGCCATGGGTGTGGCTGGACAATCATTTGTGTCTGACTCATGGATCCAATGAACCAACTATGCAGAAGCCAGGAATAGAGATACTATTATACAGGGAAGACGTGTGAAGGAGCCTCTTATCAGACGGCTTGCATACCCAAGCATTGCAAAGACTGACAAGGATTTTGAGAATTTTATACCAGCAGAAGTACAGCCAGGGGCTGGTATTGTGGTGCAGGGATTAAACCACAGCTTGCTATGCTAGTGAGTCCCAGCTGTTCTGCTTCCAATTGAGTCAGAGTTATAGTTACAGAGGGAGGGAGAGACAAAGAGAAATCTTTGATCCACTGGTTCACTCCCCAGATGACCACAACAACCAGGAGTAGAGCGTCATCCAGTCTCCCACATGTGTGGCAGGGCCCCAACACTTGGGCCACCTTCTGCTGCTTTTCCCAGACCATTACGTAGAGAGCAGGATCGGAAGTGGAGCAGCCTGGACACAAACCAGTATCCATATGGGATGCCACCATTGTAGGTGATGGCTAATCACTACACCATAATGCCGGCCCCTACAGTGAGTGAATCTATTTCATACACGGGTAGGACAGGAATTTGGAAGGGCTCAAATTTTGAATTGTATTCTCCAAAGTATGTCCCCCTGATATATGTGAATATGCCTTATTTGGAAACAGGATCTTCACAGAAATCAACAAGATAAGACCATGAGGGTAGGCCCTAATTCAACATGACTTAATGTACTTAAAAAAGAAATTAAGTACCAGGTAAAGTCAGACACAGGGAGAACAACCTGTTCTGACAAAGGCTGAGACTGAAGGAATGCAACTCCAAGCCAAGGAACAACAAGGATCAACAGCCATCACTAGCATCTAGGAAGAGGCAGGAAAAAATTCTATAGTCTCAAAGAGCAAGGCCCAACTGATACTTTCAGTTTAGATTTCTGTCCTCCAGACTGACACAATACATCTATGTATTCCTAAACTACCCAATTTGTGATACTTTGTTACAACAGCCCAAAGAAACCAAACCACCCCTTAATACTAACTACTATATATTCATCAATTGCTGTGTACTTGGGTTGGTGTTAAGTACTTTATCAATGAATACATTTAAATCTCAGCACAACCCCATAGGGAAAATAATTAAATAATTTTCCACTAACCTACTCTTAACCACTATACCAAACTTTTTTTTTTTAATGCACTATGTGTTGTACAATACAGAACTGGGGGGAAGGGGCTCTCTTCAAAGTGCAGGTAACTGAGAAAGGCTTGGTGCTGCTGCAGGGAGTGGCATAAGATCTGGGCTTCCTAGGGCCCTGGGACCACATGTGGCTCTCTTGGTGCAGTAGGTTGAAGCCCCAGCCTGCAGTGCTGGCATCCATTTGGGTGTTGGTTCAAGTTCCAGCCGCTCTACTTCTGATCCCTGCTAGGTCTGGGAAAGCAGTGAAAGATGGTCCAAGTGTTTGGGCCCCTGCAACCATGTGGGAGACCTGAAAGAAGTGCCTGGCTCCTGGCTTCAGATTGGCCCAGCTCTGGCTGTTGTGGCGATTTGGGGATTGAACCAATGGATAGAAGATTTCCTTCTCTGTCTGTTTCTTTCTCTTTTTGGCCTAGGTTCCTAGCAACAATTTTTAAAACCCTCAAAATTTTCAAGTTTACACTGAGTTTCTGCTAACAAGATGGTTCAGAATGGTGCACTGGTTACCAGGACCCAACCATGTAATTAGAGGGTGGGGGCTTTGAGCTAGGCCCAACCTCTGGGGAACAAAGGGGCCTGGAGACTAAGTAAGCAATTATGCTCACATAATGAAACACCAATAAAAAATCCAGACATTGAAGCCCAGCACACGTTCCTAATTGGTGAAGAAACCGATGTACTAGGATGGTGATGTGACCTGATTCCATGGAAAAGAGGGCACAGACACTGTGTTTGAGATCCCCCAGACTTCACCCTCAGTGTCACTTCATTAGGCTGTTACTAATTTGTATTCTTTATAATAAACCTGTCATCACAAGTATAGAGTTTTTCTGAGTTTTGTGAGTTGTTCTAGTGAATTATAAAAACTGAGAAGGATCATGTGAACCACTGGGAACCCCAGTTGGTCAGGAGTCTGAGTGGTATAGAGAATCCTGCTTGAGGCTGACATCTAAAATGGGGGCAGTGTTGCTGGGGACCATACTCCCCTAAATTTTTGGAGTCTGACACTAACTCTGGGTGGTTTAGTGTCAGAACTAAATTACAATAAACCAGTTGGTGTCAGAATATCTGGGGTTAAAACAGAATAGAATAACTGAATTCTATGGTGGCTCAGTATAAACAGTAGCCAGTGAGAGTAAATAGAAAAATGTGCTATATAAAATATAAATCACTTAGTCTTTCATATATTTGATTTTCATAAAACTATTCTTTAATACATTGATACTAATCAAAACTCTCACACATTTTCTCACAGGCAGAATTGAACTTTGCATTGTTTACTCGTTTATTAGGAAGTAGTTTTGAGCGGATGTATGGTGACATGTCTATCAGAGAACACTTGGGAACTCTGTCAGGTATTGGGGATTGGGCTTACCTGCTCATGCAAGGAAAAGTCACAAACCCCAATTGGAGTTCAATGCCTGATCCAATCACTTTTTCACATACAAATCCAAAAATGGCAAGCACAAGTTGGGAGGTAGACAGCCAACAGTTGACTGAATTTTACAAGGCTATATGTGTGTGTTTTTAGAGGGTCTACCTCAAACTCCCTGACTCAAGCAATGATAGCTAATTTTCCCAAAAATTCTCTTATGTGAACTAGGCCCTATACATGACTGAAATGCAGTATCACATTTTAAAAAATTGAGTCATTTAATGTCAACATGTTTAGTACAATAACTGATTCAAACAGGAGTTGATTTTGCTGATCATGATTTGTTTTCTGTGTCATATCCAACAAGACTCTAAGGTGCTTGAAAGCAGGAACTATATTTGCAGTTATCTGTACCCCAGGAACCAGCTTACCTAGAGAGGAAAAGAGGGGCAGACTCAGAGCATCATATAATTTTAGTTAACACATGTCTTGGTGACTTTTAAATGTCAGACTGATGTCAGGAACGTAGAAATGAAAGATATAATCCTTGCTTTGATAAAAGCTTACAATCTAAAGGAAAATAAAATTTCACATCTTTTTAATAAGAAAATAAAGTTCATATCTTTTTACTGGAACTTTCTTTGTACTATTTTTTGAAACAACAAAGTAAACTGACAAGTAAGAGGACAAAGAAACTATTCAATACCTTCCCAATGCCATCTTGAGATGTGTTAAGAAACCAGACTATCACCTTTTGGTGTAATGGATGTAGCAAGAGCCTTTGTAAGAGAGAACAGAGATCAAATTATTCATCTGTTACTTCATATATCTATGACTTTGGATGAATTATTTATTTAGAGTTAAGACTTTATTTTAAAATTTCATCTAAAAGAAAGGCCTTAATGGCTTACTGATTATTTCAATGTCTTTTCCTTTTTTAAATTTTATTTTTTAAAATATATTTTTACTTCTAATTGACACCTACTAAGTGTACATATTTATGGGGTTACAGTGTGTGACATTTCAAGATCCGTATATAATGTATAATAACCAGATCAGGGTAACTGCCTTATCTAATACCTTAGACAGTTATCATTTTGTATTAGAACCAAAATCTTCTCTACTAGTTACTTTGAAATGTCCAATTAACATTGTCAAACATAGTTATCCTTCTGGGCTATAGAACACTGGATAAGTTATTCAATTTCTCAAGTTCCATTTCATACTTTGTCAAAGAAGGATGGGTAGTCATTTATAGACACAGATCAAGAAGACTTTTTAAAAATGTGCTTGGCAAAAATAAAACACTAAATAAATGGCAATCATTAAGATTATTATCATCATCAATACCTTATTTCAAAACTCAACAGTGCAAGCAGTCACAGAATGACAAATAGTGTTAAGATTCTTCTTATACGAGGTTCCTTGAGTAATCAAATCCAGAGGCAGAAAACACAGTAGTTGCCAAGATCTATGGGATGGAGATTAGGGATTATTATTTAGTGGGTACAGAGGTTCAGTGGGGGAAGAGAAAAAAGTTCTGGAAATGGATGGTAGTAACAGGAGCACAATGATATGAATGCACTAATGTCACAAAACTGTACACTTAAATATAGTTACAATGGCAAATTTTACATGTGTATTTTATACATTAAGATCATTACATTAAGATCATTACATTAAGATCAAGAGGAAATATATGAAGAATTTAAAGAGAAAAATATAGTAATTAGACTGAAAATGTTTCAAAAAGTAACCCTAGAAGCAACATAGAAAATAGATTAGAGGGACCAGCACTGTGGCGTAGTGGGTAAAGTTGCCACCTGTAGTGCTGGCATTCCATATGGGCACCAGTTCGAGTCCCGGCTGCTCTACTTCCGATCCGGCTCTCTGCGATGGCCTGGGAAAGCATAAGAGGCCCAAATCCTTGAGCCCCTGCATCCACATGGGAGACCAGGAAAAACCCCTGGCTCCTGGCTTCAGATCAGTGCAGTTCCGGCCATTGCGGCCAACAGGGGAGTGAACCAGCAGATGGAAGACCTCTCTCTCTCTCTGCCTCTCCTTCTGTCTGTATAACTCTGACTTTCAAATAAATAATTAAATCTTGAAAAAAAAAAGGATTAGAGGCAATTAGGGCAGTTGTCGGCAGAGTAGTTAATATGCAACTGTAGTAATTCAGGTGAGAGAGAGAGATGATAGAAACTTGAATCACAAAAGTTATCAGTGAAGATTCATTCATTCATTCATCCAACAACTATTTAATAAATGCCAGTAAATGACAAGTACTATGATATGCACTAGATATAAGAATAAAACTGCAAGAGCCCTGCCCTCATGGAACTTGTAAACAAATAAGCAAATAATTACATTTTGTGATTAAGGGCTAAAACAAGAGTAACTGTAACAGTGAAGTCAGAGAGGCCTCTAAAGAGAAGCGATCTTTAAACTGAAAAAGAACTAATCTAGAGTTAGGGAAAGGCCTTCTGGGTTTCCCATGTGGGTAGCAGGAGCCCATGTACTTTCCAACATGGGGATCCCAGATGGAGCTCCTGGCTCCTGGCTTCAGCCTGGCCCAGTCCTGTTCCTTACAGGCATTTGGGGAGTGAATCAGTAGACAGAATCTCTCCAGCTCCCACACCACTCAATCTGAACCTACTGGAAAGCAAAGGTCTTTTCTAAAGAAATTCAATCTGCCTACAACCTGTACAGGAACCTTGAAAACTCCACCCAGGGCCAAAAATAGTATAAGCACTAGAGAGAAAAGCAGGATCTACCACTTTGGGTATACCTGAGATTTCACAGGGTCCTCCTAGGCACCTTCTTGCCTGATAAAGCTAGATATAATCTAGAAGCAAGGTGCAGATTATTAACACTTGCTTTAGCCAGGCCCTACTACAATTAAGTAAGCCAACAAATTCCTTTTTGCCTCAATTCATTTAAGTTAGATTTCTGTCCTTTGCAATCAAAAAGTGCTATTACATTGCCAATATGTTTTTTTTTTTTTCCAAAAAGAATCATCAGAAGCAACATCCCAATCCTACTGAAACAGAACTCCCAGGTCAGGTATGTTTTTTGTTTTGTTTTATGTCTATGAATTTATTTTCATCTGTTTAACAGGGAGAGAGAGAAAAAGAGATCGTCCATCTACTGGTTCGCTCTCCAAATGGCATTAACAGGCAGGGATGGTCAGGCTGAAGCCAGGAGCCAGGAGCTCGAGTCTCCCATGTGGGTGGCAGGGGCCCAATCACTGAGCAATCATCTGCCTCCCAGGATGTATTAGCAGGATGCTGATTAGAAGCAGAGGAGCTGGGACTCCAACCAGCACTCCAAAATGGGATGTGGACATTCAAATAGTGGTTTAACCCACTTTGACACAACAACTACCCTGTCATTTCTTAGTAAGTGTTCTAGATGATCCCATATAATCAGGCAAGCTGGAGAAATACTAGCTTAGGCCAAAGTTTAACATTCAACACAAGTCTGGTGGTCTCCTCCCATTGTATATGAAATGGTAAGTCTCTTCCTTCCCAGTAATACTGAAAAATGACATTATAACAATAATATTTAGAGCATATACTATGTGCCCACTGCCACATCAAAAACCACCAAGGTATACAGTAAGCAAATACAAAGTTTAAAATGTACGTTTTCTTCAGGATCTTCTGCTCTTCAATTTGTAGAAAAGGCAAGACCTACAAATACAACAGGCACTACCCAACTGCCTGATTACTGGAATCATCTAAGGCTCTTTCAGATAGATTCAGAGTGGCAGATAACTCCATATCAGACAACAAAGCTATTTCCAATATACAGTCAGAATAAAATACAGAAAAGGAGCATGCTAATGAGCTATTAGGTAAAATGGAAATAGCCCATTAATGAAAATTTGGATTTAACATGTATTGAGCACTTACTATATAAGCATTTTCTCTATTTGGTACCCAAATAGAGGTTTTTACTAGTAACTAATTATCAGAAACACCAGCAAATGAGTAAATTCCCTGAATTTACATTTTTCCTTTCAGTCTAATGGTTTATTTAAAGTCTATCATTAAGGGATTTAACATATCAAAAGAAAATTTTGCGTTACAGCTAAATAAGCCAACAAAATCATATTCAACTAGCAGGTCTCAAGATAACAGCTGAGACACCTAGATGTCAGGTAAGTATCAAAAGCCCCTATTAACTGGTGTTGTCATTTATAGAATTCCACTCAAACAGCCAATCTTCGCTTACTTATCAAGTAAAGCTGCATTAAGTAACTAAGTTGGAAATGTTGTGGAAATCTGAGGGTTAAGAGGGAGTCTGGAGAGTGGTTTTCCAAGCAAGAAAAAAACAAAGACAATTACCAGCTTTACCGATATTTGTTCAGCAATATTTTCTAAGGTTTCTAGGTGAGGACCTCTGGGTCATTAAACAATTATTTACAGAACATGTCCTTGAGGATAGATTTCTGTGAATGGCTTTCTTTAAATATAGGTACAACTGTAACTGTTAATGCAGACATATTTTCTGAAAGAATTATAAACTCTTATTAAAGATTTCTCAAGAAATTTTTTTGATTCATTTATTTATTTTAAAGTGGATTAGAGAGAAGGAGAGAGAGACAGGGAGATCTTCAATCTGCTGATTCACTCCTCAGATGGTTGCAACAGTCAGGGCTGTGCCAGATCGAAGCCATGAGCCCGAAGCTTCTTCCAGGTCTCCAATATGGGTGGCAGGTGCCCAATTACTTGGTCCATCTTCTGCTGTTTTCTCAGGCCATTAGCAGGGAGCTGGATCAGAAGAGCAGCCAGGACTTGAACAGGCACCCACATGGGATACCAGCATTGCAGCAACCGCTTTACATAACACCAGCCCCTCAAAGCTTTTCTCTTAGAACTAAATTCAAGACTTCTAAATTTACATCACTCTTTATAAGTGTATGACAAAAATCATCATAATTTTACAAAACATTTGCAGGGAAAAAAACTATGCTACATATAAAGGGATAATAGCTCTCTATCTATCTATCTATTTATTGGCAGACACAGACAAACAATGAGAGCGAGCTCCCATCTGTCAGTTCATTCTCTAAATGCCTGAGCTGGGTAAAGCCCAAGTCAGAGGCTGTGAACTCAATTCAAGTCCCCCTTGTGGTGGCATGTGGGTAATGACCTGAGTCATCATCACTCAGTGATCTCCCAAGGTCTGCACTGGCAGAACCCACAATCTGACGTGAGATAGAAGTGTCTTAACCACTAGGCTAAATGCCCATCCCAAGCTTTTTTGAAGTGTTACACAAACAACTCACAGAATTATTTGTTCACAAGCCAACATGGACACTTCATAATTCTTCCAAATAATGGCACTGGGTTTTCAATTAACAGGCGATAGTATGTGGTAAAATTTTCTACATCTGTTTGAGTCTTCTCTGCTGACTAGCACTAGGTGCCCAACAGACTCTAGTTTGTCAGTCCCATCAAATGAGCAAACCAAATTGATTACTACTTTATGAAGACATGTGTTTTAATGAAATCCTAAAGAAATAACATCTAAAATTATTATGTTAAGATCAACTTTTTCTGCTAGCACAGAAAGATTAGATTTATATTCATAGATAGTTGATGTTTTAATTAATTAAATCAATTAAATCAATTATAATTATAGGTAAATTATAATTATAAGGTAAATAAGAACAAAATTGTCAATATTAATCCTAGTTAGCTAAGAAAAACTATGATTATATATTGCAGAGGATCAAAACTCTTTCAATCACATTGATTTATCAAGTACTTAAAAACAGAATTTATATGAATCCATCTTCCTCATAATTAAATGGATAGAATCACTTGGCCCATTCAGCTAGTAGACTAAATCACTAATATTCTGATATCTCTTATGGTATTTTAGACTTAGAGCAAAATGATTCATATATATGTGTTTAGATATATGTAAATATCCGTGAACACACCTACCTATCCATCGCTGGTCTCTTTTTTAGGTATTCCTATTTTATCTCCCTGGGGCCCTTATACACTGCTGACTACTGCCTTCTTTTTGAAACTTACTGCTGTTCCCTGGCTTCCAAAACACCACTTTCTCTTGATTTTGCAGACAGGACAAGCTTACTGACCAAGAGTACTGACTCTGGACTCATTATCAGAATTCAAATATTGTTTTCACTACTTGCTAGCCCTGTGACATTGGACAGATTAAATTATATGTGCCTATTTAGTAAATGCTACAGTTATATGTTTCTACTATTCTCTTTCACTGTGATTATTTGACTTCCATATATTTCACCTAATGGATTCCATTCATTTAAAGGGGTCTTTACCTCTATCTTGAAGACTTTTTTTCCTTCCTTTCCAACAATCGCCTTTCTCTCCAATGATCACCTTTCTCTTGCCTTGACAGTTGTTCCTGCTTTTCTCTTCCCATAGTACTTTGTATTTTATCCCCAGCACTTGTTATGTTAGATTGAATGAGACTGAAACTTTGAAACTGCCCACCCATAGGAGACTATTTTAGACCTATAACAACAAATATGGGGGCCGGCATTGTGGTGAAGCGGGTAAAGCCACATCCCATATGGGCGTCAGTTCAAGTCCCAGCTGCTCCACTTCCAATTCAGCTCTCTGCTATGGCCTGGGAAAGCAGAAGATGGCTCAAGTTCTTGGGCCCCTGTACCCACATGGGAGACCCTGAAGAAGCTCCTGGCTCCAGATTGGGCCAGCCCCAGCCATTGTGGCCATTTGGGGAGTGAACGAGCAGATGCAACACTTCTCTCCCTTCTCGCTCTGCCTCTCTGTAACTCTGCCTTTCAAATCAATCAACCAATCAATCTTTAAAAAACAATTTTATATGGTTTGTCCTAATAAGATATATCTCTTTATACTTATGCTATTCTCTCCCTCCCTGTATTACACTCATAACAAGGACTGTGTTTGCTACTGTTTTTTAAAATATATATATATATATAAACAGTTCAGATACATAAAAAGATATAAAAAAAATGAACACTCATAAGTTCAAAACTCAGTTAAAATACAATTTAAGACCATGTGTGCTCTTCCTGACACTGACATCCTTCCTGTTTTTTTCTTCCCAACCTACCATTCAGATACCTACTATTGGGGCTAGCATTGTGGCCTAGCAGGTTAAGCTGCAGTGTACAATACCAGCAGCCCATGTGGCCACTGGTCATGTCCCAGATGCTGTACTTTCAATCTGGCTCCCTACTAGTGTACCTGGGAATGCAGTGGAAGATGGCCCAAGTATTGTGACCCCTGCACCCACATGGGAGACCCAAAGGAAGCTCCTGCTTCAGTCTGATCCAGCCCTAGCTGTTGTTGCCATTTGGAGAGTGAACTAATAATAGATGAAAGCTCTCCCTCGCTCTGTAATTCTGCCTTTCAAATAAATAAATCCTCAAAAACATTTTAAAAACATATATACTCAATATTCTTTATTTGATAATTATCATTACCATGTATTTAAACATTTATTACATCTTAAAATACATGTATATTAAGCTTTATATAAATGCATTCTGCAATTTGCTTTATTCACTCAATCTTTTGATATTTACCTAAGATACTATAGAGATCTACTTCATTCATTTTCATTATCATATGGAATTCTATTAGGTAAATACACCATGATATTTTCATACTTTTATTGACATACATTTGAAATACTTCAATATTTGAAATACTTCAATTTTTTTTTTGCTATAAAGTTACATGAATACTGCTGCATATCTCATGTTGCACACAATGGAGAATTTCTAAAGGGTATATATCTAGGAGTGGAACTGTTGGATTGTAGCTTATACATATTTCAGTGTTAATAGATATTGTCAAACTGTTCTTCACTATGTTTGGGCAATGTCTATTCCCATTAATAGTGTCCAAGAGGTCTAGCACTGTGGTACAGTGGGTTAAGCGGTTGCCTGCGACACCAGCATTCCCATATGAGTCCCAGTTTGAGTCCCAGCTGGTGGACTTCTGGTCCAGCTCCTTGTTAATGCACCTAGGGAAGTAGTGAAAGATGGCTCGACTACTTGCGCCCCTGCAACCCACGTGTGGAAGACCTGGATAAAGATGGAGTTCTGGGTTTATGGCCTTGGCCTGGCTGGCTATTGCAGACATTTGGGGAGTGAACCAGTGGACAAAAGATCTCTCTTTTGTATTTCCCTCTCTCTCACTCTGCCTTTCAAATAAATAAATAAATCTTAACAAAACAGTAGGGGCCAGCATTGTGGTGTCGTGGGTTAAGCTGCTGCCTGAAATGCTGGGATCCCATGTGGCTGCTCCACTTCTGGTCCAGCTCCCTGCTAATACACCTGAAAAAGCAAAGATGGAACAAGTGTTGGGCCCCTGCACTTACATGGAAGATCTGGATGGAGTTCCAGGCTCCTGGCTTCAGCACCAGGCATTGTGGTCATTTGGGGAGTAAACAAGCAGATATCCCATCTCCCTCTCTTTCTGTCTCTCTCTCTCTCTCTAACTCTGCCACTCACATCAATTTTTTTTCTTTTTT
Organism: Sylvilagus floridanus; assembly: GCA_949820135.1. NCBI lineage: Eukaryota > Metazoa > Chordata > Mammalia > Lagomorpha > Leporidae > Sylvilagus > Sylvilagus floridanus. The sequence goes on from OX463225.1 coordinate 31,974,835, forward strand.
AAACTTTTATTTAATAAATATAAATTTCTAAAGTATAGCTTATGGATTACAATGGCTTTCCCCCCCATAACTTCCCTCCTACCTGCAACCCTCCCCTCTCCCGCTCCCTCTCCCATTCCATTCACACCAAGATTCATTTTCAATTCTCTTTATATACAAAATATCAATTTAGCATATATTAAGCGAAGATTTCAACCGTTTGCACCCACACCAAAACGCAAAGTGTAAAATACTGTTTGAGTACTAGTTATAGCATTAATTCACATTGGACAACACATTAAGGACAGAGATCCTACATGAGGAGTAAGTGCACAGAGATTCCTGTTGTTGACTTAACAATTTGACACTCTTGTTTATGGCGTCAGTAATCACCCTAGGCTCTTGTCATGAGTTGCCAAGGCTATGGAAGCCTTTTGAGTTCGCTGACTCTGATCTTAGTTAGACAAGGTCATAGTCAAAGTGGAAGTTCTCTCCTCCCTTCAGAGAAAGGTACCTCATTCTTAGATGGCCCATTCTTTCCACTGGGATCTCAGTTGCAGAGATCTTTCATTTAGGTGTTTGTTTTTGCCAGAGTGTCTTGGCTTTCCATGCCTAAAATACTCTCATGTGCTCTTGAGCCAGATCCGAATGCCTTAAGGGCTGATTCTGAGGCCAGAGTGCTACTTAGGACATCTGCCATTCTATGAGTCTGCTATGTATCCCGCTTCCCATGTTGGATCATTCTCTCCTTTTTAATTCTATCAGTTAGTATTAGCAGACATTAGTCTTGTTTATGTGATCCCTTTGACTCTTAGTCCTAACATTAAAATTAAAAAAAAAATTTTTAAGTGTCCAAGAGTTTCCTTATTTCCACATCTCCATCAATATTTGTCATTATCTGACTTCTTAACTGTTGCTAATTTGATAGGTGTGCCACGTATCTCATTAGAATTTTAATTTGCTTTTACTTAATTACTGGTAAACAGTTAATAAACACTTGAGTTGCTTTATGCCATATTATTTTTCTATTGATTTGTATCTTTCCAATCCATTTGTGGGAATCCTTTATTATTATAGATAGTAATATCTGGCTGTTAAATATACTACAAATATGTTCTTCAACTTTATGGTTTTTCTTTTTTAAATTATGGCACTCATCTTTGCCACAGTACATAGCACACAGTCTGACAATTAGTAGATATTAATGTTTGTTGAATGAATAAACAAATTAAAAAATGAATAAACACAAAGAAATTAGGTAGTATTTCTAAGCTCCACTAGACACTTAATTTGGAAGTGTAACTCTCTATGCCTATTAGGTTTTATAAATTTTGTATACTGTCAAATTCCTTTTTTTAAAGATTTATGTATTTATTTGAAAGTCAGTGTTAGAGGGAGGAGAGGCAGGGTGGGGGGGCTTCCATCCGATGGCTCGCTCCCCAGTTGGCTGCAATGGCCGGAGCTGCACTGATCCAAAGTCAGGAGCCAGGAGCTTCCTCTGGGTCTCCCACGAAGGTGCAGGGGCCCAAGGACTATCTTCTACTTCTTTCCCAGGCCATAGCAGAGAGCTGGATAGGAAGTGGAGCAGCTGGGTCTCGAACTGGCACCCATATGGGATGCCTGTGCTTAAGGCCAGGGTGTTAACCCACTGCGCCACAGCACCAGCCCCTCAAATTCCCTTTTTTTTTTTAAAATTTGATAGGTAGAGTTATAGACAGTGAGAGAGAGACAGAGAGAAAGGTCTTCCTTCCGTTGGTTCACTCCCCTAATGGCCATTACGGCTGGCACGCTGAGCCAATCCAAAGCCAGGAGACAGGTGCTTCCTCCTGGTCTCCCATGTGGGTGCAGGGCCCAAGGATTTGGGCCATCCTCCACTGCACTCCCGGGCCACAGCAGAGAGCTGGACTGGAATAGGAGCAACTGGGACAGAATCCGGAGCCCCAACTGGGACTAGAACCCGGGGTGCTGGCGCCGCAGACAGAGGATTAGCCAAGTGAGCCATGGCGCCGGCCCAAATTCCTTCTTAAAGAATAAATTTAATATGGCTTGGAGACTTCCTGGTAGACCCTAGAGGCAACTGGAGACCCAGCAGGGGACCACAAAAATCAGGATTGGAAGTCTAAAGTTCTAAATCATCTAATCAAATGGTTGTCTGTTCTCTCTTCTTAAACATTTTCAAAAATAAGTATGTTGGTTCTTATATTTTCTACTATATTTAACAGAACATAATGGCCAAAACAGCCTTATTCCCATCATGTTTGAATGCCCCCGGGGGGGGGAATCTATGTAAGCATGAATGTAAAGCAATTATAATAAATAGGAAAACACTTGGAAATGTGCCCATAAAAAGCCAATGAGCAACAGACATAGTGGTTATAATGAATATACAATAAGTATAAGCTTTAATTTAAAAACTATACAATTGTAATATATACAGTAAATACAGAAGGGAAAGATAATGCAGTAGCTTTTATACACTTCAAAAAACTTAAAAGTAATAAATGATCACTTGCAGCAGAACCAGCAAGAAGTTCAAACAGCACAAATATTTTTTTGAAAGGAGGTCAAAAGAAGCAATGAGTCATTCTGGACAAAGCACAAAATCTGTAGTTAGAAGACTGGTCTTGAGGAATCATTTTGATGTTTACTAGTTGTATACAATCTGATACATTACTTATTCCATCTGCACCTCAGATGGTGCTTTATCACAGTAATTAGGGTTTACAATGAATGATCTGGCATCCTGCCTTACAGTATTATTATGCATTTCAAATTAAATAGGAAATATACAGGTGACAACACCCCCTCAATACTCTCGAACTATGATTATCTACCCTTCCCCATGCTCTGTCTCCTCAATGCTACCTACACTGTTCCTGAAACTAGATATTAACTCCTCTGAAATGGATATTCCATTAGTTTGCTAGGGCTGCTGTAACAAATACCACAGGTTGGGTGGCTGAAACAGCAGAAATTCATCTCATTACAATTCTGAAGGCTGGAAGGCAAGATCAAAGTGTCGGCAGATTGAGTTTTGAGGCCTCTTTCCTTGGTTTATATATATCTTCCTCATCTTTTTTTTTTAAATTTTGTCTTGTTTTTCGTGTTTTTTTGTTTTTAATTTTTTATTTATAAAAAGAGAACAAACTTCATATATTTCATATACACAGCTTTAAGAGCATAATGATACTTCCCATGCTCCCTTACTCTCACACGTCCTCCTTTTCTTATTTTTCTTTTAATTTTTACAATGACACACTTTCAACTTTCTTTATAATTACAAGCTTAAACCTCCACTAAATAAAGACTTCAACAAGAAGTAAATAGAAAAACCACTCTCCTCATGAGTATAAACTGCTTGCCATGATTACAGTTATATATGTGTGTGTGTGTGTATCTCGAGGGTCCACTTATTCATATATTCTTTTTTCACTTTTAATTTTAATTAATTCAATATGATTTGTAGTATAAGAACATGATATTCTCTTCTTCCAAACCTCCCTCCCTCTCTTCCTCTGAATTCACACAGTCTTTCTGTGTGTCTGTGTCTTATTCTCATCTTTTAAGGACTTCAGTTATACTGAATTAGGGCCCACCCATATGACCTCATTTTACTCTAATTACCCCCTTTAAAGGCCCCATCTCCACATACAATCACATTCTGCGGTAATGGGGGTTAGAACCTCATCATATGATTTTTAGGGGGACACAATTCAGACGATAACAGATATGCAGATATTCTAACATACCACATCTATCATTACTCTAGTACATTCTACATTGAACATAATTCCCATTTTGTCTTCCTCAGTAGACTATACCGCTTGCACAGTGCTATTTCCTATTTATCTGACTTCTGTGTGTCTACTGCAAAGTTTATGCTCAACATAATGTTGCTCAACACAAAAACCTGCTGATAATAAGTTTATAATACTTTCAGCAAAGAAATAATTAGAATCTGTCTACCCCGTGGCCAGCCAGCACTGTGGCATAGCAGACACAGCCACTGTCTGCAACATCAGCATCTCTTATGGATGCTGGTTCATGCCCCTGCTGCTCTACTTCTGACCCAGCTTCCTCCAATGACCTGGGAAAGCAGTGAAAAATGGTCCAAGGGCTTGAGCCCCTGCACCCACGTGGGAGACCCAGAAGTTACTGGCTCAGATCAGCTCTGCTCTGGCCATTAGGGGAGTGAACCAGTGGATAGATGACCTCTGTCTCTATCTCTCTCTGTAACTCTGTCTTTCAAATAAAAGTAAAAATACATCTTAAAAAAGAAGAAGCAATTATCTAGAAATAGCTATCCTCACTTCTTTCCTTTGGGATTGGAGGGGTATAGAAGAATGAGCTGCATCCATTCAAGAGGACTACAGATCAAGAAATGTGCTCTCCATGGCTCAGCAAGGAGTCATAGCTTCCATTTTAGTCCAGGACACATAAAACACATCCAGTAGAATGGTTAACAGTGTAGGAAACAGGAATTTGAGAGAGCAAATGGAGGCTGAAAACACAAGTTGGAAGAGAAGAAGCAAAAGTGAGATCAGCACAAGAAGAACAATACAAAGACAGATGACTAGAGGCTGGGACAAAGGTGTTAAGACTTGGTGGGCTTATCTGGCCATAAAGTTACCAAAATAATTAGTTTCAATACTTCCCTGATGATTACAGATAGAAAAATTAGCACTAAAGCCTTAACAAAGGTGTCATTTACAGATGGCAATGGAGGGACTCAGCATTTGAGGCCTAGTGTGTGACCAACCTTACACATTCTACGTTAAACTTTACATCTTTATTTTGTAAATTAAGTGAGGCTCAGAAAGTAAAAGTGGCTAGAGCTGTACAATTAATATTTTGTTTCAGTGAAATTATTTTAAATTAGATATATTAAGCTCCCATATGCCCCATGTACAGTTAATTTTTAGTGACACTGGAGAACCCAGATTTCTTTTCAAATCTAAATCAGTTCAGTAGAAGGAAAAGGGCTTAATATGAAATTGATCATTTTCCGCCAGTGAGATCTTGTATGTTTTTCAACTTTACCATTCTTATCTACCAAAGACAGATATTGCAAAGATTAAAACTATAAAACAAATTTTAGTGATTAATCTTGTAACCTAAAATTGGCCCACAAAGGAACTCATTTTCAAATGTGGAATTTTTTACATGGTTTACGTCAAACAAGAATCTGAAGTTTATTAATTAATGTCTATAAATTAACTTACAGTAAACTGACATACAGAGAGAATATATAATCTATTGTTTTGTAGCACATCTAGAATCAGTTCCATACTGCACTTCTGAGTTTTTAGTACTATTGCCTTAGTCCATCTCTCTTGCCACATAAACCTCTACTGACTTACACAAATATGATACCCAAACCTATGACAGCTATTATTTTTTTTAATATTTATTTTATTTATTTGAAAGGCAGAGTTACAGAGAGAAGTAGAGACAGAGAGAGAAAGGTCTTCCATCCACGGGTTCACTCCCCAGATGGCTGCAATGGCCGGAGCTGTGCTGATACGAAGCCAGGAGCCAGGAGCTTCTTCCAGGTCTCCCACATGGGTGCAGGAACCCAAGGACTTGGGCCATCTTCTGCTGCTTTCCCAGACCATGGGAGAGAGCTGGATTGGAAGTGGAGTAGCTGGGACTAGAACCAGCACCCATATGGGACGCTGGCGCTTCAGGTTAGAGCTTCAACCCGCTGCTCCACAGCACCAACTCTGCACATATTAATTTTTAAAACACATACTCTATACTATCTCTACTTTGTATCTTAACTAAATTAGTACTTATTGAAATTTGTTCTCCAAGGCTCCCAAGGAACTCCTCCTGAATGTGAAGCCTAGCTTTGTCTCCAAACGTTGAGAAATGATGGTTCCCTCTCCTGAATTGCTGTTATCACTTTGTTTTTACCTCCCTTAGAGGTAATTTAAATCTCTTCAAGAAAGTTTCATTTCTGCTACCAGAACAAGACCCTTAAAGGAAGGTAGAAGAGAATTAATGTTTATTTTGCATCTGTAAAGTGCCATTTGTTTTTTCTAGTGATGGATATTATATGTAATACATATAGATGTAATACATATATATGTATATTTATCTATACATATAGAATGTAATCTCTGCAACACTCTATGAGGTAGGAAGTTTTTACAGATGGGATACTGAAATTTGCAGAAGCTGTTTGTATACAGTCATCATATTAGTAAGTGACAGAGTCTAAGCCCGACTTTTGGTCTAACTCCACAGCCTAGACTCTTTCTACTATACTCCGCCCAGAAATCATGAGTATATACTCACTGCTTTATCTAATTATTTCCTATCCTCCCACTAATCTCAAAGGAAAAAATATTGTTCACTACCTTTTATCATTAAGTATTAGCATAAAGGATTCAATATGAGGTATCTGGACTCCCACTTTCCAAGAATAACAAGACTCTTCAGAGCAAACAGAATAATTAATATAAGCCCTGAATGAAGATGAAGAGATGAGAACCCTGCTTCCAGGAAGGAAAACTCAAAAATCATTACTCTTCTATTCTCATGTTTAAACACCCCTCCTCCTCTGAGGTTTGCACCATCTGGCTCTATCACTCTCTAACCTACCTCCTCATCTGCCATCTATCACCGTCTTGATTAATCACCTATCTTTACTGCACCTGGGTCACAATCTTCCTCTTCCCCATATCCTATCATCCTAAATCATACACTATCCACACGGATGACTTATTCAATATACACTAGCCTCACATTTCCTTGTTATACTGAGCTTCAGGGACCTTCATCTCTGCTACCCACACATGAGACCTAGCTGTCATCCAGAACAGTTAATGTCACCGCTATCCCCCTAAACACCCAAGCCAAAAACCAGAGCATCACATCAGACTCCTTATTCTCTCACCTGTGCATCCAGTCATAAAGACTTATAGATTTCCTCAAATTCATTCTCTAGGTTTTTAAATGTTACTTCAATCATTTCTAATAGAAGTCTTTCAGTGATTTCTCAAAAATCATGCCTTAATTTCAATACACATACATCTTTATTGTCATATCCTTTGCAGTCCCAAACTGTTTGTAGTTCTCAGGGCAAGCAATTCCTTCTCTCACAATGATGCTTTTATTCAAATTGTTTTCTGTTTGAAGCACACTCCTGCTTATCTTTACCTAACTTACTCCTTAGAAGATTTGGATCGTAAAGATTAAAAGAAAGAATAAGAAAAGAAGGAGGCAGGAGGGTAGGGTGGGAATATCACTATGCTCCTAAATCTGTATATGTGAAACATGTTCACCTTATATAAATAAAAAACTAACAAAAGAAGATCTGGGTCAGGTATCATCTTCTCCTCGCAGCCTTGCCTTGCCTCTTCTAGTCTACAGCCTCAGTGTCAGGCAATCACAACATAACCAGCACAGCTTTTACCTTTTATTCCAAGAAGACCTATTCAAGCATCTAATTTACCAGCTCCACAATGTCAAGCACATTACACAGACAGTGACTAACACATAGTAGGCACATAAGTTTAAAAGTTAGAACATACAAAGTTTACATTTTCAGTGGAATATTCTCACCAGAGAGATTCCTATCTTTAATGCCAAGTATTTTGAAGGCAAGAACCAGAGGCTTTTCTACATCTGTACAGTTCTATCCAGAATAGTGCTACACAAATTTTCACCCAACTTACATAAATAGGAAAGAGCATTTGCACAAACATTAGAAATCAAAACTTGACATACAGTCTACAAACTTCAAAGCCACTGACCAATTTTTAAAATGGAGGCATGAGAAGAAAGATAAACCAATTCTGACTGCTGGTATGTGCTTGTCTACTTTATAAAAAACAGTGAGGCTTCCTTAGAATTTTAACAGGGTCCCACACACAAGAGTTTAGTAGCTTATCTACAAAGTATCACATCTCTACTGGGCTTAAAAAAGTAACCTGCAGGGTGGCTTAGGCAGGGGTTTAGGAATTAGGTAAAAGATCCTTTTTAAAACTTTACACTATCAAGGCTAAGTTTTTTTAAAAAATAAAATAAAAAATAACGCTGGTAAGTGAAGAATAGAAAGTATATACCTTTCAAGTTTGGCCTTGCACTAGCAGTTAGAAATACAGCAAAGCGTTCAATGTAATAAACCACTTCCCTTTCCAACCAAATATTAAATTGCCCAATTCTTTTCAGAGTAAAAATAATACGCTCCTCTGTTTACAGAGCACATGACACTTTAATACCCTTTGATACACGTTATTAATTCATTTAATAAGCTTCTTACTGATATTTTTGAAAAGAGAAAAACCAGATTTCCACAAATAGCACCTCTTTTAGTCTGCTTCAACAAACACGACACTTTTTTTTTTATTAGTTCAAAACACAGCACGGAGAGGAGGAAGAGAGTACTTTTCACCTAAGCAGGTCAGTCCTTATGGCCAGGCGCTACTAGGAGAAACTTACTAGGTATTGTTTCCCTGCTCTCCTTTAAAGGAGGTGCGGGCAAACCGCAGCTCCTCCAGAGAACAAATCGGAGAACCACAGCGCGAGAAACAAGGAGAAACAGCGGAAGGAGCAGGAATTGGCGACGGCGGGGTGGGAGTGCAGGGGTAATGGTCACTACCTTCCGAGATCGTCACAGCCGCTCGCTCGTAAGAGAGGACAACTAGGAAAGCCCTCTACAACCACATCGGTGCAGGCGCGGAATGGGGGCTCCTCGGGAAGCGATGTTTCCAGACGCGGGCTCGTCGCGTCATCAGGGCAGAACTGGGGCATTTTCAGACACTCCCGTACGGGACGGGAGGGACCCTACAAGACTTTCAGTTCCCTTCCGGTGGCGATGTTCTGGGGTTCACCCGACTCCTGGCCCACAGCTGTGCCCGCGTCCAGGCCACGGGCTGCTCCCACCCGCCCCTGAGGTTTGCAGCGGGCTCTCCTCGCCCGTTTCCAGCGGGGCTCGGGGCAGGTGGCACCTGAGTTGTCCCAGCGCAGCGCCCGCTGCTGACAGCTCCGCCCCGGCGCCCCAGACCCCTCGGTCCTCGCCCGCCCGGACCCGGGACCTGGGCTCCGGCTCACCTTTCGCTCTGGGTTGGCCCCGCTGACCGCGCGCGGACCCCACCACACCGAGCTGCCCCGGCCCACCGCGGCCGCGCCTGCCCGGACCGAGCGAACCCCCACGGGGCCCCCGGCGCGCCTGCCGCGTCAGGGCCGTGGCCGGGCGCTGGACCCCTCCGCCCCACGCCAACGCCGAGCAGGCCGCCGGGACTCGGGCCGGCTGACACTGCCGGGGAAGGGTGGCGAAGCGGCGGATCCCCCAAGAAGGCCAGCCGGCCCGACAGGCTGACAGCCCCGGCCGGGGGCGGGCGCCGCGGCAGCGCAGGTCCCGCCGCCGCCTCAGCCCCGGGCGGCCCCTCCAGGCGCGGGTGCCCCAGCGGGCGGCCGTGAGGCGCTTACCTGCGGCGGCGGCGGCGGCGGCGCGGGTCGCGGGGCGGTTCACTCCCTTCCCGCCGCCATGTTTCCGCGGCGCAGGGAGGGGGGGAGGCGAGGCGCGGGCGGGGGGCGGCGGACGGCCCCGGACGGCGGCGGGCTGCGGGCGGCTGGGGGCTCCACCGAGGCGGCGGCGGAGGCTGGGGCGGGGGGCGGGGGTAGCCCGGCCCCGCCCCGCCCCTCCCGCCGCGAGGTGGCGCGCGCCTCGGCCGCGGGGGCTCGCGCGCGGGGGCGGGGCTGGAGGCCGGCGAGCGGGGGGTGGAGCGGGGGTCTGCGACGGCCGGCCTGGGAGCGGCGCTGCGTCGGCGACCCCCGGCCCCCCGGCCCAGCCCCCTCAGCTGGCCGTGCGGCGACCTTGGGCGCCTGGCTTCGCACCTCCGCTCCGCGGCCTTCTGGTCTAACGCGGGGACACGGAAGCGGAAGGCTGGTGCGAAGCGATCCGCTAGTGCTTGCGGAACCGTCCAGCATCTGGTGGGTTCCAGACGGCGTCGGAGGCTCGGGCGGCGCGCCCCGTCAGCAGTGAGCCCCGGTGGGCCGGAAAGTACCGGTTCCTTCGGTGCCCCTCGGGCTCGTTGCTAACAGCCACGTCACGTTGGCAGTGACGAGCTGGTGGATGACCGCGTGGGGTTGCTGGCCCGCCTGGATGGCTGCAGCCGGTGCTCTGCCCGCAGGGAGAACTGACCCTGCCGGGGTGAGTCAGGGGAGGCACCTCCGAGCCATCCGGTCCGAATCGGTTCCCAAATCAGCCAGCCAGGCGCAGAGGGAGGGCTGGCCGGCTCCCGGGGCCGGGGCGGCAGGGTCGGGGAGACCGGACAGGGTGCCGGTGCTGCGCTAACTCTGGGAAGGAGTTATCCAGGAAAGAGGTCCTTGCTGTGGTTTCCACCGAGCGTGTCCCTGAGATCTGCTCAGGGACCAGTGAACTCAAGAGTATCTTTCTAGCAACGCTAATTTTTTTTTCACTCATTCTCTCATGAATATGCATGAGGTTTGCCATAGACGTGATCGCGGCCACAGAGTAAATGCAGAATCAGATTTTAGAATCCAGCTGTCTCCTGCTAAGCCAGACGTTCAAACAGATTTGCACAAATGTGAAAACACCACTCTTTAAATTTTTATTTAAAAAAATGTAGCTATTTTCCATTAAAAAATTATTTCCATGTAATAGGTTTGTTGGTGTAAGTTTTGGAGTGGAAAGGCGTCCCGATAGCAAAAGGTTTCTGGATGCTCGCTGTAAGTTCTGAGAAGCTTTTGAAGAGTTTTAAGTAGGGAAATGACTTAATCAGATTTGCACTTCAGAAAGAGTTTGCAAGGCCCAAGCTACGCCCTGAGGGTGAATTCACAGGCCCAGGGACAGACACTTGGAAGTGCAGGGCTGGTAAGGGGGCCCCAGACTACTGCCTTTTATTCCCATCCAGTGTCGCTTCGCCACCTGAGCAGCACCCGGGCAGGTGTCCTGTTCTGTTCCACTCTGCCCCGTGGAGCGAGGATTCTGCTGTAGCTTTTCTGGACGCTGTCGGTGGCTGTTTCTGACCCTCGGCAGGTTGTGACCCCTCCTCTGAGAAGCAGTCAAGTCGGGGAGGCTGATGGGAGGAGGGGGGCCAGTTACCAACATCTGCAAGGTGGTCCTGGGAGTCCTGCAGAGGGTGGGCCAAGGCCTTACATACTGTATTGAGGGAAGTGAGAAGACAGCCGTGGTATCAAAACCTCTTCTGGGCCAGCGCTGTGGCATAGTGGGTAAGGACGCTGCCTGCAGTACCCACATCCCATATGGGCGCCAGATCGAGTCCCAGCTGCTTCTCTTCCGATCCAGCTGTGACCTGGGAAAGCAGTGGAGGATGGCCCCAGTCCTTGGGCCCCTGCCCCCGTGTGGGAGACCCAGAAGAAGCTCCTGGCTCCTGGCTTCAGATTGGTGCAGTTCCGGGCGTTGCGGCCTTTTGGGGAGTGAACCAGCGGATGGAAAATCTCTCTCATTCTCTCTCTCTCTTTCTCTCTCTCTCTCTTTCTCTCTTTCTCTCGGCCTCTGTCTCTCTCTCCGTATAACTCTGACTTAAAAATAAATAACTCTTTAAAAAAAAAAAAAAAGAACATCTTTTGTCTGGAAAGCTTTCTTTGAAGATCTCCCAGAGCTGAGGTTTTGTTCCATTAAGATGGAACATATTAGTGTGGTGTAGTGGGTAAAGCCACTGCCTGCAGCGCTGGCATCCCACATGGAAGACTGTTCAAGTCCTGGCTGCTTCACTTCTTTTTTTGTTTTGTTTTAAAGACTTATTTATTTATTTGAAAGTCAGTGTTACACAGAGAGAGAGAGGGAGAGGCAGAGAGAAAGAGAGGTCTTCTATCCGCTGGTTCACTCCCCAATTGGCCGCAGCGGCTGGAGCCATGCCAATCCCAAGCCAGGAGCCATGAGCTTCTTCCAGGTCTCCCACATGGGTGCAGGGATCTGGATTGGAAGAGGAGCAGCCAGGACTTGAACCGGCGCCCATGTGGGATGCCAGCACTGCAGGTGTCTGCTTTTAACCACTATGACATAGTGCCAGCCCTGTGTCACTTCTGATCCAGCTCACTGCCATGGCAAGGGAAAGCATTAGAAGATGGCCGAAGACCTTGGGCCCCTGCACATGGGAGACTCAAAAGAAGCTCCTGACTCCTGGCTTCTGGCTTTGGATCAGCTGGGTTTTGGCCATCGAGGCTACTTGGACAGTGAACCGCAGATGGAAGACCTCTCTCTCTCTTTCTCTCTCTCTCTGTCTCCCTTCCTTCCTCCCTCCCTCTGCCTCTGCCTCTCTGTAACTAACTCTGCCTTTCAAATAAATAAATCTTTATAAAAAATATTTTATAGTATGCATAGCAGGTGAATAGATTTAGAATAAAATGTAGTATTTTTTAACTCATTATGCATATGAACCAGTAACAACCAGGCTTTCTTACTAAGGAATCCTCTTGGGCTATTGAGAAGGGAAGAGCTACCTGTATTCCACCTGTGTTTTTGGAGTTCTCGCGATGACTTCATGAAGTTTCTGCCGGCATTATGCCTGCCCCCTGCTTCCACATTGCTAACGCCAAGAAAGTAAAGAATGCAGGTTTAGTGGAATCCCATGGAGCAGCCTCCAAGTTAGGGTCTAAAGGACTGTCTCAAAGCGCTGAGAAGACTAGCTGCAGTTGATTATGAGCTGCGGGGTTGGCCTCCACTCCTCTGCTTTCAGGTTCTTCCTGGGGCTGAGCATAAGCTCCTGGAGCCATTGAGAGGACCCCCAGCATGTGGCCGGTATCGTCCGCCCTCTCTCTAGGCTTACTTGTTCTCAGCTCCACTTCCATTAGACAACTCCACGTGGAGGCCTCAGACTTCAAAGGTTAAAAATCAAAATCATGCCTTTCCATCCCAAACCCTCTCTATCTGTGCTCCCCGTTTCCGCTAATTGGGTCACACACTCCCAGTCACACAGACCAAAAGCTTTGGTAGTCCTTTTTGAAATGTCTCCCTGCCCTCCTCCACATCCAGTTTCCAAACCAAACAGCCTTTGGCCTCCTAAAGGTCACTTCCCAAACAGTGGGAGATGTAACCGAAACTCTTAACTCTTCCCTCCAGCCTCCCTCCCATGGCGGACAGATCCTGGAAGCATCATGTCTCCCGAGTCCTTACCTATAGGACAGAGTTCAAACTCCTTAGCCTTGGCCTTGCATTCAAAGCTTTCCATCAAGGCTTTCCATGGTTTGGCCACAACTGTTCTTCTTGAATGCATTCCTCTCTATTCTCCTTTACTTACCTTTTGATTCACTTGTAGTTTCCTGCGTTTGTCCTGTGCTGCTCTGAGCTTTTCCATATATGGTTCTCTTCATAGAATGCCTTCCTCTCCACTTCTGTATGTCTGACTCCTACTTTAAAAAAAAAAAAAAAACTGATTTAATGTGCCTTCATGAAGTCTCTCATGACATCCAGCTTGAATAATAAAAACTAACATGGATCTGAGCACGATGCTTGCTATGAACCACACATTCTTCTAGGTGCTCTATGTGTATTTTTCTTGTGACAATTTTCACAACAAACCTACCTAGGAGGTATTACTATGAACTGCATTTTACGCATAAGAAAACCCGGCACAGGAAGGTAAAGGGACTTGTCCAAAGTCACATAGCTGGGAAATGGTGGAAAAGGAGGAGGAACCCAAGGAGCCCAGCTCCAGAACCTACTTCCTCAACCACTGTGTCAGTGTGAAGGGAGAGCTCCTGCCCTGACTGCTGGGGACGCGTCACACGGTTCTCTCCTAGGGTCTTTATCACTTCCGCTGCATTATTGGCCAACATGTGTTCTCTTCCTACTCACCCAGTAAATTACTTAAAAGCAAGATCAGTGTCTGTTCTACAGCAGCACTTGATAGAAGCTTAGTAAATATTTTCTGAATGAATATGCATACAATATTATGTAACAACAAAAATGAATTAGCTGGAACAGTATTGACAGTGGCCCTTGGGCCAAATCTGTCCCCTCTTCTGTTTGTTTTTGGTCAAGGGGCTAAAATAATTTTATTTTCAATAGTTGAAAAAAAAACAGCAGTGTTTCATGGCATGGAAATTACATGACAAAGTTTTATTGTCAAACAGCCAGGCTTCCTGTGGCTGTCTTTGTGCTACAATGGACCTTATGTCCTGCAAAATCTAAAATATTTACTATCTGTTTGTTTCCAGAAAAATCTGCCAACCTCTAATCTCAAACTACATGTAATAACATGAAAAATATCTAGAAACAAGATTCAACAAAAAGGGATAAGCAGTATGGTGCCACTCACATACAGTGTCTTGTTTTAATTTTTAATTTTTATTTTACTTAAAAGAAAGAGAGACCAAGATATTCCATCCAACTTGTTCAGCCCCCAAATGCCCTCAACAGTTGAGATTGGGCCAGGCTGAGGCCAGGAACCCAGAACTCAATCTGTGTCTAATGGGTGGCAGGGGCCCAAGTACTTGAGTTATCACCTGTTCCTGCCAGGATACACCTTAGCAGAAGGCTAGATCTGAAGCAGAGTAGCCAAAACTTGAAAGAGCTACTCTGATGTGGGATGCAGATGTCCCAATGGGCAACTTAAGCTGCTGTGCCAAACACTGATGCCTTTTCTTAGTGAGAAATAAACAAGACCGGTGCCGTGGCTCAACAGGCTAATCCTCCGCCTTGCGGCGCCGGCACACCGGGTTCTAGTCCCGGTCGGGGCGCCGGATTCTGTCCCGGTTGCCCCTCTTCCAGGCCAGCCCTCTGCTGTGGCCCAGGAGTGCAGTGGAGGATGGCCCAGGTGCTTGGGCCCTGCACCCCATGGGGAGACCAGGAAAAGCACCTGGCTCCTGGCTGCTGCCATCGGACGAGCGCGGTGCGCCGACCGCGGCGGCCATTGGAGGGTGAACCAACGGCAAAAGGAAGACCTTTCTCTCTGTCTCTCTCTCTCACTGTCCACTCTGCCTGTAAAAAAAAAGAAATAAACAAGAGTATCAGTTTTATTGAGGAACTCATATGTAGTAAAAATACAAAGACATGCATGAAAACAGTATGCACCAAAGTCAGAGTAGTGGTTAACTCTAGGGTTTTGGGATTGGGAGTGCTATTAGGGAAGGGGATACAGGATTTTAACTATTTGTGGACAAAGTGGAACATACACGAAGTTCATTATGTTTCTTATTGTTTCATATTTTTAAAAATGCAAGATATCAACCGGCGCTGTGGCTCAATAGGCTAATCCTCTGCCTGCGGCACCGGCATCCCAGGTTCTAGTCCCAGTTGGGGCGCCGGATTCTGTCCCGGTTGCTCCTATCTCAGTCCAGCTCTCTGCTGTGGCCCCGGAGTGCAGTGGAGGATGGCCCAAGTCCTTGGGTCCTGCACCCACATGGGAGACCAGGAGAAGCACCTGGCTCCTGGCTTTGGATCAGCATGGTGCGTCAGCCACAGTGGCCATTGGGGGGATGAACCAACGGAAGGAAGACCTTTCTCTCTGTGTCTTTCTCTCACTGTCCACTCTGCCTGTTAAAAAAAATGCAAGATATGAGTATGAATTAATGAAGTTAAGATATTTTTACCTTCTCTTTTGGATGCTCAAAAATACTTATATTTGTCTTTCACCTACAGCTAAAGTTTTACAGTGAAGTGTAAGTCTTGAGACCCATGCTGGGCTGGGGTGGGGGGTGTGTGGGTATCCTTTAGAACATGGTGGCTCTTGGGTCACACAGGGTTTGTCCTGATTAACGATGTCTCTGACAGTGCTCCCTGGAAGAACATCCACCTATGCCAGCATCGGGGCAGTTGAGGCTGGGTTACCTGCTTTCCTCCCGAATAGACCTGGAAGTATTAGACTGAGGTGTTGCATCCTCGTGTCCAGTCCCTGGGCTCAGTGTCAGTCTGCCCATCTTTGGGAAAAGGAAACAGACAGAGTATACCCAAGTCCTGATCAGGTCCTTGTGTCTCATTTAAGCTTTCATTCAATGGAATTTTGGTGAATACTTGTGTTTTGCGTGTGTGTGTGTGTGTGTGTGTGTGTGTCTCCCCAAGGTTTCAAGGATCATTAGATGTAGCCTGAGTGTAAAGAACCCATAATTGGGAAAATTGTTACAACCATGAAAGCACAGTGTTATTAGTGCTTATATTTTTTCCTTTTTTTAAAAAGAAATATTAACTTACTAATTAAAAGGTCTTAACACATTAAAACTTAAAATTCTTGCTTATTTGAGAGACAGAGCAAGACAGATGTGGGGGGCAAGGAAAGAAAGAGAGAATGAGTGCTCTCATCTGCTGGTTCCCAAATGCCTACAAAGAATGAGACTGGGCAAGGACTGGGCTGGGAGCTGGGAATTCAATCCAGCTCTCACATGTTGGCAGCAAAAACCCAACTATTTGTTTGGCAGCAAAAACCCAACTATTTGAGCCATCACTGCTGCCTCAACTGGGTGTCAAACCGGTGAGGTACAGGGGTCTGCATCTGTGACTTAACTACTGGGCCAAATGTCTGTCCCCTTATATTGCTTTTCTATTACTGCTTAATAAATTACCACAAACTGAGCATCTTAAGAGAACATCTGTTGGCCTGCTCCGTTCCATTGGCCAGAAATCTTGCATGGTGTGGCTGAAATTAAGGTCTCTGGAGGCTTGATGAGGGAAATGTCTGCCCTAAGCTCTTTTAGGTTGTTGGCCGAATTCGTTTCCCTGTGGTGCAGGAGTGAGATCCCTATTGTCTTACAAGCTGTCACCTGGGGACCACTCTTGGGTCTTTGCCTTGTGCTCCGCTTACCAACAGAGAATCCCTCTCCTATCAAATCCTTCTCATTGTTTGGCTCTCTCTGATTTCCCTTCATCAACTAGTCAGAGAACAGTGAGTTTCTACAAGACTTATAATTAAGTCAGGCCCACTTGAACTTAAGTCTCCTTCCTTGAAAGTCAACTGTGCCACATGGTATAACCAACCTGAGAGGGTAAATTCATCATAGTCGCTGTTCAGAGACTCCACAGGAGCTGGACAACATGGGGCTGGAATCTTGGGGGCTATCTTAGACCTCTGCCTACTCTATGGTCAGTGAGAAATGTTCTCTTAAACATTTCTCTGCCAACTTCCTTGGTGATTTGTTCTGTAACTCTGTCCGTGGCATAATAGACTTTGTATTGCCATTATGGAGGTACACTTCTAAACTCCTTTCCTAGGCTGAAAGCTTCTTGAGTCATGAACCTGGTTCACACAGTGTCTCCACCACGGTCTGGTGGGAGGGAGAGTCTTGCAAG
Source organism: Sylvilagus floridanus (assembly GCA_949820135.1). Taxonomy (NCBI): domain Eukaryota; kingdom Metazoa; phylum Chordata; class Mammalia; order Lagomorpha; family Leporidae; genus Sylvilagus; species Sylvilagus floridanus. The sequence continues at coordinate 31,992,032 of OX463225.1, forward strand.
CTTGCTGCACATGATGTATGCATATCTGCTTCCTCTACTGCTCCCCATAAATATGTACATTTATGTGTCAAAGATTTAAAAATGAATCAAAAGGCAAATCAAATTAGAATGTATGTATTATTTTGAGGATTCCTGTTTCTTTTTTAGATCCAGCTCAAAGCTTCTCTGACATGGCTCAAGAAGAGTCGATTGCTCTCTTCCCAGCCAGGACCTGGTAAGCATCTCCGTATGATGAAAGATAAATCACAATTGTTGTATTTCAAGTTGAACTGTAGTTTCTTTGTATAGTTCACTTTTAGCTCATTTCATTTCACAGCTCTGGGAACAGCATTTCCTAGATATCATGAACTAAATTTTTAAAAAAGATCTGGAAAAATGTTAAAGACCAAGGGCCAGGGTGGGTATTTGGCATAGCAATTCAGACGCCACTGAGTATGGCTGCATCTCACATTGGAGTGCTTGGTGCCAGCTTTCTGCTGGTGCACACCTGGGGAGGCAGCAAGTGATTTCGCAAGCACCTGGGTCTCTGCCACTCACCTGGAAGACCCAGACTGAGTTCTGGACTCCTGGCTTCAGCCTGGCCCAAATCCAGTTATTGCAGGCATTTGGGGAACAAACCTTCAGATGTGAGATTTCTGTTTATCTGTCTCTCTGCCTTCCAAATAAATAAATAAAAATTAAGCAAAATTCACATGAAGAGAAGAATCAGATTTGGGGAAAGTCACAGATGGAGGAAAGCCAAGAAGTACAGAAGCCATGGAGAAGGAAGACGATAGGCAAATTAATCAGGATGTATGTTTTTAAGAAGGAATGCTAGAAACCTCCAGAGCTGCTGTTTCATATACTACATTATGGAATCAAACCTGGCAGAGCCTTGTATAAAAGATAGCAAAAAGGAGCGATTATTCTGTCACTGACAATAGAGGGAACAGCATTTTACTTTGACTGTGTTTTCGGTGACCCAGGATAAGCAGCTAGTGCAGGAAATAGAAGCAACGGCTTGTGGTGCTTTAAGAACGTGTGTGTGGTGGGGGCTGGGGCTGGGGGTACTAACACACATAAGTGCTCTCCGTGGCCAATGGATTTTGCTGTTTCCTCTCACACCTTCTTCTGGCTGTTGGCCAGTTTTTATTTTTTCAAGGCTGCCTGAGATCATTCAACCGGTGACTCAAACAGCTCTCACGTGAATACTAAATTTTAAATCAGCAGAAGAATTGGAAATGTTCCGATCTACTTCCCCAAGAACATGAATGTCATAGAGAGTCTGGATTCCTTGTCCCCTCCTCTGCAACTGGGGTGTTGAGTGGCAGAGATGATACAGCGGAGAAAGGGTCAGACTTGACTTTATGTTTTAGTTCTGCCACAAACCCTATGGCCCTCTTCGAACATATCCAGCTTTCTGAGCCCCTGAGCTCCCGCGAGTTTGCTCCTCCATAAAGTATGGGCAATGTGCCCACGTCACAGACTGATGTGTCTCGACCAAATGGTGGCTCTGTAATACTCTTCTCACCCACTGGGATGGGTTTCCTTTGAATCAATCATCTAGACTTACACCTGCTCCACACACTTCCTCTTCACCCCTAGCTTTGTTCTCAGGCTCCCATTCCTGACACAGTTAGGGAACAGAATTAGCTAATAGAGTCTTCTGTTAGCACCAGAGGTGGGCTTGACACCACCAAAACAAATGCCTGAGTTTAGCATGACGATGGCTGCAATAACCACAGGACACAGAGGATGATCCCAGCTTTCCTTAAGCAGTAGTCAGACTGCAAGTTCGTTGAGACTCTCTCCAACCGCTTTGCTCCCGGTGCATGTGTTTTCTGGGGAGATGGCACCTGCTCAGCTGCTGAGTGCTGCCAGGTGCGAGGCCCTGGGGAGGGAGCTCAGCGTGGCACAGCACTTTTCCTCAAGGAGCTGACAGTCTGGCGAGCACAGGTAATATAGTACAAGGCAGAGAACTCCAAGTGTCTACAAGAGAAATGCAATCCAAATGGTCTGGTGTTTGGAAGACATTCAGAAAGGGTTACATAGAGAAGATGCCATTTTATTTTATGTTTACCTTTTTGTTTATTGTATTATTTGAAAGAGAGAGAGAGCGAGAGAGAGAGAGAGAGCGCACGAGCGAGCTCGTCCATCCATTGGTTCACACCCCAAATACTCAATGGCCAAGGCTGGGCTAGCCCAAAGCCTTGAGCCTAGAACTCAGTCTGAGTCTCCTACATGAGTGGCAAGAACTCAAGTCATCAGCTGCTGCCTTCCAGGGTGTACATTAGCAGGAAGTGGATCAGAAGCAAAGGAGTCAGGACTCGAACCAAGTACTCTGATCTGGGATAGAGGTGTCCCAGGCAGCATCTTAACCGCTGTGCCAAACATGTGTCCCAAACAGATGGCATTTTAGAAGGGCCCTGAGAAATGGGTGGGCAAAGTTGATTGGCATATTATGGGAGTGGAGCACTGTCTTGAGAGGTATCAGGAGGGCCAGAAACCTGAGGACACGTATAAGAGATGGCAAGTGGCTTTGTGTGGATACAGCTGAACCAGGCAGAATCCCCACTGTCAGCAAAGAATCCTGAGTATAAGTAGGGGGAGCTGAGAATGTGCAGGGGTGGAGGGGAAAAATGGACAGGGGTTGACCTGTCCAGCTCTTTCTGCCTCCCTTGTGCAGAACACCCCCCCACACACACTCAGCCTTCCTTAACTCCTGTGCACCTGTGCCTGTCACAAGCGCCATCCCCTCCAGCTGGCTGTGATCTCTCCTGACTCTGAGCTCCCCCAGCTCACGATCATATCCTTTCCAATGGCATCCATCACAGCCCACCCTGCCAAATAGTCATTTCAGTCTGCATCTTGTCCAAATCCTGCACACATGATATGCTTGGTCAAAGTTTCTAAGTTTAGTAGAATCCTCTTGGATGCTTTGCCTGTCACTTGGATGCTTGATCATCCTCATAGCACTCCTGCAAACATGGTAGATAGGCTGCAGATCCCAATGCCTTTCTACTCAGTTTCATTAGAGGCAGAGATTAGAAGGTAGCTTAGAATTTATTGAGTCTTCAATTTGTTAGCGAGGTCCAGAGAGATGCGAAAACATGCTCAAAGTCACACAGTGAGTTGATGATCTGAAATAACGTATGCGAAGGGTTTATCACAGTGCCTGGCACACAGGAGGTGCTTAGTGATAATCCTGTTCATCTCCTCAGCCTCTTGTACTTGAATTGAAGACTACGCTGTTAGAATTCTTCCCACACCTTATGGGAACTTCATGCTAAGGTTCTGCCCTTAAGTAGAACTTCTTTTGTTTCTTGCTCCCTCCTTCGCCAGATTAACCCCTCCTTATGATTTATGGTTACCCTCCCTTGGAGGCAGGCATCTGGTACAGCAGTTAAGACACAACTTGGGATACTTGCATTTCATATCTAAGAACCAAGGTTCCACTCCCAGCTCCCCTTCTGATTCCAGCTTCCTGTTAATGCTCACCCTGGGAGGCCGCAGTGATGGCGTAAGCGCTTGGACCCCGCCACACACGTGAGAGGCACAGACTGAGCTCCTAGTTCTTGACTTCAACCCGGCCCAGCCCTGGTTGGTGCAAGCATTTGAGGAGTGAACTGGCAGATAGAAGATGTCTGTACATCTGTCTCTCTGCCTTTCAAATAAAGAAATAATTTTTTAAAAGATTACCTTTCCCTGGAACTTCTGATGCTTATCTTCCCTCCTCACCCCAGGAGGGGAGAGGTGCTCCCCTTCTTGTTCCTCCTAGCAGCCTGGGCCCAGACTTTGGTCACTGCACTAAGATGCTCACCTGTGTGCTCCTGTGCTTGTCTTGCCCTGTTATGTTCTCTAGAAGGCTGGAACGCTCTCTCTCTCCCTCTCTCCCTCTCTATTCTTCATTATATCCCCAGCCCCTCTCACCTTGCCTGGAACATGGCTGGCGCTCAGTCACTGTTTATGGAATGAGTGTGCACAGTGGGGCCCTCTCAGACCCAGGCCACAGACCAGCAGCAGCCTCCTTCTGGTCTGCCCTGGGACACAGGGCCCCACTGGCGACTCGTATGCTGTTGGTGCATGAGACATGCTGAGCCCAAGCCTCACTGTTTATCTAAGACACTCTGCTCTTGCTCCTCTTGTAAAATACCAAATAAAAATAGTTCCAGGAAGCTATGTAGCTGAGAAATTCCAGGCTCTGTCTGAGCTCCTAGATAAAGGTTGTTATTGTTGGGAAGTTGGTCATTAATCCAACATGCCTTTTCTCTGTGCTTTAGTTTCACACCCCACTAAAGGCTAAAAATTCTTTTTGTCCTCGGTTGCCCTTAAGCCTATCACTAGGTGGTAACAGGAAGCAATAATACTAACTTGACAGCAGTTGATATAAAAATGATCTAAAGGTACTAGCTGACCACAAGTTCACTTTGTGCTGTGGGCTTGTGGCTTTAAGTTAACTCGCTCTCAAGTGCCTTGCCACATGGCCGATATCATCATCTATGAAACAGGAGAAGTAACACCTACCTCATCAGATTCTTGAAGGTGGGAAGACGATAAGGTAGGCCCGGGCTCCTGGCACACAGTAAGGTTCCCTCTAAATCACAGATTGGAATTCTTTCTCTTTGTTCTGCTCTAGCCAGAGCTTGCTGGGTTATTAAGTTTTGTTCTTTAGAAGAGGAATATTGACAAATCATAACTCCAAAGCATATGAGCAGATAAGGTTTCTGGAAATCAGACTTGACAAGAAAGAGCTGGAAGAGTCAGGGTCCCCAGCTTAGAGAAGCAGCAACCAGGAATAGAATGCAGTAGGGCAAGGCCTTGGTGAGGCCCGCAAATCGTTAAAGGGCTACTATGGGGAAGGGTGAAGCCTCAGTTCTTTTCCCCCTCATATCCGTGGAACACCTACTATGTGCAAGGAACAGAGAATGCAAAGAAAAGTGAAATGCAATCCCTGTGTCCTGGAAACTCTTGAACCACACAGGACGTGACGATGCAAAGGAGTTCCTTCTGTCCAGAGAATCTGGGGACGCCTTCACCAAGGAGGTGCCACTTGGGTGGACCTTAAAGGAAGAGGGGAAGGCATGTAGCCAGCAAGGACAGCCAGTACAGAGACAGGCATCCTCGTGGAAAACCGAGGTGTATTGGAAGAGTAGGGGAAAGTGAGCCGGCAAATTCTGCCTGGAGCCAGATTGTCAAGGGTCTTGATTATTAAGCTAGAGAGTTTGGACTATTTACCTCGAGTGGCACTGAAGAGCCATCGAAGGCATTTAAGCTGGAGCTTTTTATTTTAAAAGGGAAACTTCAGGGCAGCATGCTCAAAAGGCTGTACTGAAGTGAGACAGGAAGCAGGGGGAGACGAGGCCACTGTGTGTTCCAGAGGGCCTGTGGACCGAATCTTTCACTGTCACAGGTGAACTTGGGTACATCATTGAAACTCTCTGAATGATTTGGTTTTCAGTCTATACATGGGGATTCAGGTTGAACATTCCTGATCTAAAAATCCAAAATCCAAAATGCTCCAAAGCCTGAGCATTTCACCGTGATTCCAGCAGTTTCCAGTTTAGGCGAATTTCAGATTTTGGATTTATTGGATTAGGGCCAACTCAACCAGTAAAGTCTACACGACTAGTCCTGAATACAAAAGCTCCAAAATCTAGAACACTGGATGAGGGACACTCAACCTGTAACCACAGTACATTAAAAGAGGCAAGTGAAATGATACTTGTGTATCCAAAGCCTTAACATGTGTGCGGTACCCGAATGGTGCTCACTAAGGGATCACCAGTGCCCACTTCTCTTTCTCCTAACAGACAGATTAGACAGGGAAACAGAGTTCTGCCTAATGAAACTCAGAGCTGTGGCCAAACGGGGCTTAGCTTCTCCTGGGAAAAAGGAGCAGCATGTCACAGGACATGTTCAAGAACAGGATTTCTCTGGTAGAAGGGGAACTGAACCAGGTAGACCTCTAAAAATCCCTTTCTTATTCTACTATTTAATCGCCATCAGGATGTTATTAAGGAGATGGTAAAGAACCTGAGGTGGGATATAATGATTTAGTGCTGATCTTTTTAAAAGCAACCATTTGAACCCAAAGGAAATGAATTTTCTTCAAAATGAACATCTACTACTAAAGTGTCCAATTGGAAAAGATCAAAGACCCTACCCTTAAATTATACCAGTCCTTCAGATGGAATATGTACACAAAAAAGAGCACAGGATTTGAAGGTCAGCACTCCATTGTCAGACATCTAAGACTTGGACATAAGGTCTTGGACAGGTCATTCCCTGTGTCTTGTCCTCCCCATCAGGGAGACGGGGACATGGGACCCCAGGTGGTCTTCTAGTTCTAGCCTTCTAGTAACTGAGGTTGTGAAATTATGGAAGTAAAAATGTATGGCGATTCCAAGTGTTCCCACAGCAACTATTTCACGCTCATGTACATATGTCTCAATTTTACAGCATCAAACTCCTTCTAAAATGTATTCAAAAATGTGTCACACACATCGGGGGTGAGATTTGTTTGACATTCTTCTTAGAATCAGAACTTTGGAATTCAATGCATTTCAGTTCTCAGCATTAATTTAGCTGCAAATTGGATTATTTCATATTTCTGGTTGAGAGAAAAGGGACTTTCTCCAGCACAGCAAAGAAATAAACATGTCAGTCCTCTGTGACAGAAGGAAGAGATCATTTTGTCTTTCCATTAACTTCAGGCCTCAAGACCACCTCATCTGGGAGCAGAGGTGTGGGAGAGCTTCCTGCTTCCCCTCTGATGGTCCCCTGGTCAATTCCTGCTCACTCTCTGTTGGAAGCTTTTCTTTCCTTCTATTTCTATTTGGTAGAACAAGTGCCTCCATTCACTGTGCTTTCTTGGCACGTTGCACCTGTTACAGCATCGATCATTATTGCCTGTGTTATTGGCGCTCCACAAATGGGTAAGTAGCATAGCACTGACATTTGTTGCCATGATGGAGCAGGTTTGTACATCATCTTATGTAATCCACATAGTGACCCTGACGGACTAGGTGTGCTCAGCCCCAGTTTGACTGAAGAGAGTGAGCTCAGAGAGTTAAAGAACTTGCTCAAGACCAAAGAGCCAGTAAGTAACTGGGTCTGGCTTTGAATCAGGCTCTTTGTTTGTTTATTTCAAAGTCCCTATGCTTTTGATTGTGCCTTTCCTTGTCTTTTTCCCTGTAACCTGAACTCTTAGGATAGGCCCAGTCTTTGGTATACATCAATATCCTTGTTAAATGATTATCCAGTGCTGTCTAATCCATCGGACTGATTTGCTGAATGGAGCAAAATGAGTTTGGGTGAGCTCTGAGTTTGGGTGAGCTATAAGGGAGAATATAATTGAGTGGGGATGGCTGGCACCATGGCTCACTAGGCTAATCCCCCGCCTGTGGCACTGGCACCCCGGGTTCTAGTCCCAGTTGGGGCGCCAGATTCTGTCCCGGTTGCTTCTCTTCAAGTCCAGCTCTCTGCTGTGGTCCAGGAGGGCAGCGGAGGATGGCCCAAGTGCTTGAGTCCCTGCACCTGCATGGGAGACTGGGAGGAAACACCTGGCTCCTGGCTTCAGATCAGTGCAGCGTTGGCAGTAGCGGCCATTAGGGCAGTGAACCAATGGAAGGAAGGCCTTTCTCTCTGTCTCTCTCTCACTGTCTATACCTCTACCTGTCAAATAAAAAAACATAATTGAGTGAGGATCAAGCCAGCCTTTCCTTGACTTTCAATGAGCTTCTAGAGACATCTGCTTGGAAATAAACACTTTCATTAGTCTTTTGGTGTCAGCTCAGTGGGAGGCCGTGGTAGCCTCTTGACAGGGCCAGCTGGCACAGCAGACTCGTTTAAGCCAAATTAGTTTCATGTCTTTCTAGTGTCATAGGAGAAACAGAATTCAAAAACAATTATCGTGTGTGTGACAGGGAGCACACAAGATTCTGAGAGCAGAATGGAGGGGGTGATTATTCCTGCCTGTAAAAATTGAGGGAGCTTTCTCAGAGAAGATGGCCTTTGAACTGGGACTCCAAGGATAAGTAATTATATTTATTTTTCTGTTTGTTGTGTTTGTTTTCTAGGCATAGGAAATGAAGAGCATTCCTGGTGGGGAATATGTGAAAGGAGACACTTCCACCAGGAAGTGTCAAGTAGATCTCCGTGATGGGACATTAGGAAGCAGGGGAAATGGCAAGAGGTGAGATGCAGAAAGCTTGGTAGGACCAGGTGGTCAAAGACCCTTGATTGTCATGATAAGGATTGGGATGTATTCTGTAGGTGTTCCAAGAAATTCCAATGTCCACTGAGCTGCAGTTCCAAAATGTGCCTAAATTTACCTCTTTTGGCTCCAAAATCCTGACAATAAGCAGAGAGAGAGGTAGTGGAGTGTGTTTGGACTTGGAAGTAAGAGTGTCTGGATTCCAGGCTGACTCCACTGTACACTCAGAGGTGCATCAGTCTCTCTGGACTTCTGCTTGCTCCCAGGAAAAGGGAAACAATGAGAGATGAGGCCCATACAGCAAAGAATGGCACATCTCTATGAGCTGAGTGTGGCCCCCAAATGAATAAAGTACCCAGTTTTTCTGACTTCAAGTTGGTCACACATTCCCTCTGTGTTAATAGATTCTCCTGGAACGTCTAGAAGGCAAACTCACCTAGAACTGTCTGGGAGGTGATAGCTGTGCTGATTGCAATGTCCATATGCCCACACTCTATCTACCATAGGTAAAGGTGGGAAAGAAGATGGAAGGCGCTGAGGGCGTGTCTGCACCTCCCACTCCCTCCCTGCCCAGGCAGTGCACAGTGGGCCACCCGGAAGGGAAGCTCTCAGTCCTCCAGCCACATAGAAGTGAATTCTGCCAGCAATCTGAGCAAGCAAGGAGGTGAATCCCTCCCCAGTCAGACTTCAGATGAGACTCCAGCCCCAGAAAACACCTTGATTGCAGTCTTGTGAGATCCTAGGCAAAAGATTCAGCTATGCTGGGCTCAGATTCCTGGCCCGTTTAACCTGTGACATAATAAACAGGTGTTGTTTCAAGTCTCTGAGTTTGTGCTGATGTGTTAGGCAGCAACAGACTCAACTCCTCACCCTAACACTTGACACTCTGACCCTAAGCTCTCCGTTTTCTCCATTTGCCATTATGACTAATCCCACTCCAGTAGCCGTGTGTGGGTGGCTTTGTCTGTCTGTGGGTCAGACATATTTGTGGTTTGCTCACTTTATGCACCAACTTGACCAGGCGGCAACGGGGAGAGAGGAGATGGGGGGCAGATAACTCCTTAAGCATTATTTCTAAGTACTTCTGGAAGAGATTGGCATTTTAATTGGTATACTAAGTGAAGCAGATGACCCTCCCATATTGGTAACCCACATCCAATCGATTGAGGATCCCAATAGGGCAAAAACAAAAGCCAGAGGAAGGTAGATTTTTGCCTTCTACCTGCTTGAGCTGGGAATTACTGACCTTAAGGTTCCTGGTTCTCTGGCCTTCAGACCTGAAATCTCCACCAACAGCTCTCTGGCTCTCAGGCCTTTGACTATACTCTGTGCTTTCCTTGGCATCCAGCTAACAGACAGCAGATTGTGGATTCTTACAGCTTTCAGATCATGTGAGGTATTATGTCCAGGTATCTGTGTACCTATCTACCTATCAGTAGATCCGACCTACATCTACCTACCTAACCTAGCTAGCTACTAATCTGTCCACTCACCCAGCCATATCTATCTACTTACCTACCTACTTTGTCTATCTGCCTATTTTATCTATCTACTTACCTACCTACCTTGTCTATATACCTTATCTATATATCTGTATCTGTCTATCTCCCTATGCATCCATCTACCTACCTACATCAATCAGTCCGTGTTGTTGTTGTTGTTCTTCTTCTTCTTTTTCATCATCTACCTATTGTCTCCTGTTGATTTTGTTCTCTGGAGGACTCTGATCAATACAATTAATATTCAATCACAGACCTTTAGGAAATCCATAATATGTGCCAGGGAAACACAGAGATGAGTAAGCCCAGGGCCTCACTGAACTGATCACCAGGCTGTGCTAGAGTTGAGGAGGGACCACTTACAAGGGTGAGATAGTTAAGGAACTGAATATGTATTCAGCACTGGGTAAATGAGTTTCCTTTCCCTGCGTTATCTCATGTGATTCTTACAAACCTGTAAGGTGGGTCCTATACAGAGGGAGCCACTGAGCCCAGAGAGGTTGAAAGACCTGTGTTAGATCACACGCTTCACGGGGATCAGGTCCGGGACTCCAATTCAGTTCTTCAGACTTCAGATCAGCCTGGCCCAGCCCTGGGTTGTTGCAGGCTTTTGGGGAGTGAATCACTGGATGGAAGATCTCTCTCTTTCTCTCTCTCTCTCTCTCTCTCTCTCTCTCTCTCTCACACACACACACACACACACACACACACACTCCTCTTATCTCTGACACTCTGCCTTTCTTTTCTGGCCATCAGAGTGGACAGCACAGATGCTGAACACTTGATCGTCTTTAGAAAGTTCTCCTGGACTGTGCTGCTCTGAGGCTGGGATTTTTGAGAGGCGGAGGAGGGATGAGTCCCATCTCACAGCAAGTTTAAGAGCAAGTCCCAAGGAGTAGGATGGAAAGGATTCCCCATTCCACTGCCCAGCGTTGCTTCCTGTCACACAGAGAGCCACATGAGAGGGCAGGGACCCGTTGTCCACTTGCTGGTACCACGCACACTCTCCTCTGACTTAGCACTGATATGGGGCTTCATAAATACTCAGCTGGTCCAGTCCCCCGCTTTACAAGTGAGGAAGCTGAGGCTGAGTGGCTTGGTTTAGGATCCAGGTCTCCAGATGTCCAGACTCCTTGAATGACGGAATTCAACATGCAGCAATGGCTTGGGATCTTGTTCTGTTTTAGAAATCCAGGTTTCCTTCGAGCTGTAACCCAGGTGATCCTACAAGGAATCTTGTGTGTCACACACATGACCTTCAATGTGGCCTTCCCTGTGGCTTCATGCGATGGCTGAGACCTGGAGCTTGCAGGAATTCACCGATGCTCAGCCCCATCTGTAATGCACAAGACTTTTCTGTGATCTGACTCCATGGTTTAACAAAAAGAATTGGGTAGGAGGTAGAATCAATATTAAAAAAAAATGAACACAAATCAGGGCTGGCCTTGTGGTTCAGTGGGTTAAGCTGCTGCCTACAATGCTGGCATCCCAGGTTCGTATCCTGGCTGCTCCATTTCCAATCCAGCTATCTGCTAATGGCTTGGAAGAAACAATGGAAGATGCTCTAAGGACTTGGGCCGCTGCCACCCACATGGGAGACCTGGAAGAAGCTCCTGGTCTCTGGCTTTGGCTTGCTCAACCCTGGTTGTTGCGGTTATCTGGGGAGTGAACCAGTGGAAGGAAGATATTCTTTTTCTCTCTCTCTCTCCCTCTCCCTCCCTCCCTCCCTCCTTCCCTCTCTCTCTCCATCTCTCTGTAACTCTGCTTTTCAAATAAATCTTTAAAAAATGAACACAAAAGTACCACCTATTGTGTATCAAGCAAAGTTATAAAATGAGTCTGATGGATAACTGAACAACCTTATGATGCAGGGAGGTGAGTCCCTTCATTATCCTTGCTCTACCCTCAAAGCAACGGACTTAGAGGGCTTGCCCCAGGTCCACGGGCTCAGAGGGCTTGCCCCAGATCCACGGGCTTAGAGGGCTTGCCCTAGGTCCGCAGCTGTTGAGGGGGCGAAGTGGGGGCTTGCCTGGCAGAGGCCTTAGAGCCCACCTTCTTGCCCCCATCAAGGGTCCTCTCAGCTCTGCAGCCATTGGACTTCCGGGTTTGAGGTGGGCTTTATGAGCCCCTAGTCCAGTTCCTTCCTGGTATTCACAGGGACATGGAAGGCTGCAGGGGCATTGAGCCACTTGTGGTTACCCAGACATGTTTATGAGGGCACTTGAACCTGACTGTTTCCTGTTCATGTTCTCTTGGCTCCCATGGTTTATAAGAGGCAGATAGATAAAATGACTGCACATCTCCCGGGTGCCCAGGTTGTGCCGGATGTTTCTGTGGGAAAAGCTTGCAGAGAGAAGCCCTGGAATTGAATCTTACTTTGCTTGTTTACCTAGTGGCTGTAAGGGGAGTCCTTTTCTGGGTCAAGGCCCCCATTTCTCCAGATAAAGAATAAGGACACATTTGCCTTAAGGATTAAGCCAGAATGCCTGGCACAAAGTAATTGCTCAAGAAAAAGGAGTGGATGCTGTAGCCACGGGTTTTGCCCTCTACACCTGGAGGGAGGCAAGTCTGCCATGCAGGGGAGGAGTGGGCACAGTGGGGGCTCTTGGCTTCATCTGGCAATGGAGTTTTTAACCCTGGGCTGATTTTAGGGTCAAGAAATCACCTGGGGAGTGGCAGGAGTTAGGTGTGGTGATTAAGACGCTGCTGTAACACACAGACACTGAACAACATGCTTCTGAATGAACAGTGGGTCATTGAAGAAATCGAAAGAGAAATAAAAACATTTCTGGAAATGAATGAGGATGGTCTGTACCCCTATGTTTATTGCAGCTCAATTCACAATAGCTAAGATACGGAATCCACCCAGATGCCCGTCAACCAAAGACTGGATAAAGAAATCATGGGATATGTGCACCATGGAATACCACACAATGGTAAAAAAAATGAAATTGACACTTTAAGATGCAATGAGTTTGAACAGTCCTTGTCTCGACTGTTAAGGAACAGGTTTTCTTTCATACTATTTGTTGAACTCTTTACTTAGAGTTAAATGTAGTTAATTGAGAATAGATCTTAGTAAAAACATAAGAATGGGAATAGGAGAGGGGGGAAGAAGAAAGGTGGGAGTGTGGGTGGGAGGGCGGGTATGGTGGGAAGAATCACTGTGTTCTTAAAGTTGTATATATGAAATGCATGAAGTTTGTAGTCCTTAAATAAAAGGTTTCTGGGGCAGAAAAGGATACTGCTTGGGGACACCAGCATCCCATATCAGAGTCTGTGTTGGAGTCCTGGCTCCACTTTCCATTTCAGCTTGCTCTGGAAGGCCATGTCCCTGTTACCCATGTGGGAGACCTGGATTGAGTTTTGTGCTCCTGGTTTAGGTCTGGTCCAGCCCCCGATGTTGCAGGCATTTGGGGAGTGATCCAGGAGATGGAATATCTCTGTCCAGTTCTGACTCTGTCTCTCTCTCTTTTTCTCTGACTTTCAAATAAATTATAAAAAGGAAAGCCAGCCAGCCAGCCGGCAGGAAGAAAGGAAATTATCCATGGAAAGACTGGCCTGCAGGAACCCAGACTAGACACCAGGTGGCGCTGATGCCCCATGTGGGAACTGGGGGAAGCTGGCGTGGGTCTGGGGAATGTGGTGACCAGCAGTTTCTTGCTGCTTGTAGGACTGAGACCTATACCAAGAGGAACTCTGGGGGCAGAGAGGGAGTGGGGTTTCACGTCCCTTGCCTCATTCTTCACAGCCACCCTTCTAGGTATTATCTCAATTTTATGCACCAGGCACTGTTGCAGAGACATTAATTAATTTCTCCAAGGGACATCATTGAGAAGAGGATCTGAGCCCACGGATGCCCAATTCCATGCTCTTTCCAGGAAAATGTGCCTCTCCCAGCCAGTGGGATCACTGTCAACCGAGGCCAGCCAGCCAGGTTGGGAGTGTGGCGGTGCCAGGGAACAGGGCGTGGAGCTCAACTACCCCCTCCCGTGAGCTCCCAGGCCAGCCCCCGCCTCTTCCCCAGGCCGCTGGAGGAGGCACTGGCTCAATCAGGTCTGTGCTCTGCTGCAGTCTGGCTGGGCCGGAGCCGCGCCCCTTCCTCCCTATTCAGAAGCTGCCTGCCCCCCTTGGCTTCCTGTTCCAATTAGAACAGGGTTGTCCCAATTTCTCCCAGCACCTGCAAGCGATGGCGGGCTGGAAACAGCTTGACAGCTGGCTCTCTGAGGCGGGGTTTGCTGTTTGTGGTGGCTGCGCTTGCCTTGGCGAATTCAAGCCTCCAAGGTGCCAGCAGAGCCCGCAGAGAACCAGTCGGAGTCAGCACCAGCACCCCGCTGCCCACCACTGCACACAGAGGCTCTGGCCCCGGGCCACTTCTCCAAACACCCTGCTCAGGGCGCTGGGTCGCTGGACTTGCAGCTTAAAGCACATTTGCGCCTCAGGGCCTTGGTCCTTGCTGCCTCTGTGGGATGCTTTCTTTGAGTCTATGTTGCCACATCACCTCGTTCAGGTCTCTGGCTTGGCTGGTACGAGGCCTTCACTGAAGGACTTGGCTAAGGTACACTCTCTCCCACCCTCCAGCAGCCTTGTATTTGCGTTTCTCTAAGGACCCGGTCCCTGCCTGAGAGTAGATGATGACTGTCCTTGTACCTCCTGCTCATCACCAGGTCACCACCGCACTAGCATCCCTAAAACAGGCCCAGCTCAGCGAAGGCACTGGATAGACGCGTGTCGGATTAGCACCTTCTGTCTGCACCAGCCTCTCGCGTGTCAGCCTCGGTATGCTGCAGCTCACCGCCAGGGGCCTGGGTGAGAGTTTACTTTTACTCTCCCTCCTTGGCATAGAACATGCATCTCCAAACAGAGGCGTCGTGTTTCTCCTTCTGGAAAACTCCTGGTTCTCGTTTCTTTCAGTTTGCTTCTTTTGCATCCCCTCTGTCTCCTGGACCTGCCCCACGGCCACTTGTCAGTCTCTGCTACCTGCCACTCAGCTGCTTTGGACAGAGAATGCCAGATTTTCCCAGGAGCTGTCCCCCCTTCTCCTTAGTAATGGAGTCTCTGACTTTTCGCTGGGCATACAGCCTCGTGGGTTAAAGACTACACTTTTGAGTCTTGCATTTAGCTGCCTATGGACATGTGACTGAGTTTTGGACAATAGTTATAAGCACAAGTCTTGTAGAATTTCCTTGAAATGTCTTTACAGCCAAGGAGTGTTTGACCTGTCTTTCTTCCAGTTATGTGGAAAATGCAAGAGATAGCTGGAGGTGGGGCAGCCATCCTGAGCCATAGAGTAGAAGCTAGCTAGAAGGAACTTGCCCTACGAGGTTATCCTACCAGCGGACAACTCCATGAGACAGAAATGGACTCGCATCTTGTTTGAGTCACAGTTTTATGTGTACGTGTGTGTGTAATATGTATATTTTGCATTTCCCAAAAGCAGACTCTGAGATGAGGATTTGGATGCAAGTAGTTTATGTGGGGGTGCTCCCAGGAAGCACAGTGAGGGGGTGGGGACATGAGACAGGGAAATAAAGGATCTGCTTAGCAAGCTACGCGGGGACCCGAGGCTGCGTCTGCTGAGAGACCCCGAGATCCCGCGGGAAGCAGGCCACATCGTTGTCCCACCGAGGGGAAGGGAAGCTGGAGTACTTGCCCATGTCCCCTGCTGGGGAGGGTCTTTCTGGGCTACTGCCGCAGTCCCCTGTCTGCCCCCTGTGCAAGCTGAGCACGCTCCTGTGGCCAGCAGAGGCCCCGAGAGAAGCACAGGAGGCAGGCGCCCAGAGCAGAGCTGTCCCCAGGCGGTGGCTGCGGGAATGTGGGCCACGTGCCGACCGTCTGCAACCTGCTACTCTGGAATGTTCTCTGACTCCTACATTGCTCTCCCCTGACGTCTCTCTTTGCCTCTGGTTGCATCCTGAGTGAAATCTTCAGTTCTGTTTTCTCAATGCTCACTCCTGTCTTACCCCACGTCAGATCTAGATTCATTCTGTCTTGTCAGTGGATTTCATTAATCCGTGCAATTCTACTGCTTCTCATTCCGGGTGTTTCCAGCTGGTTCTGTCGTGTGTCCGCCTGTTTTTAATGTACAATTTACTGTTCTTTTTTATGGACTGGTCTTATTCCTCAATTGATTCATAGAGCCTAAGCATATTTACTTGAAAGCTGTTTTCCCATAATTCCAGCATTTTGCTTTCGTTGACAGTGCGTTCACTCTGCAGATTACAATGGTCTCGGCCGCCAGTGCCGACTCCGTTTTCCTCCTGGGTTTTGGAGGGCTCATTTGCAGGCCTTTCAAAAGTGGGACTCATGTTTTTTGCACAGACTGCCCCCTGCCTGGTGGTTTGATGGTTTCTCCCTCCTGGGCCCCGACCACAGCTGCTGGCTCCAGCTCCCACCCGGTAATGGCGATGGACATGTCCCATGTCCTGGCACTGAGCCCTGGCCTCCTGCTTGGCTCCCCTGACACCCAGATGCCCGCTGCTGGAGCCAGACCCCCTGACTTCTACGGCGTGTAGCGCTTGGTGATTCCGTTGTATCCCTGGCCCACAGAGATGCTGATAGGGATTCTGAGTCCGGCTCTGCCTGTTCGCAGTTTCTCTATCTCCTTGCCTTGAGTTTCATGCAAGGCGGTGGGACTGAAGACATGAGCTCACAGTGCCTTCTCGACTGGAAGTTTCTGGACCCTTTGCATCTGCACGGGGGAGACACTCTCCGTGGACGGAATCGTTTCCATGTGCAGACACAGGAGAGCAAGGATCTGCTCTTAGGATGCTTCTGTCTCATTCCTCGAGAAGATGCAGGCCCGGAGGACCCTAAGAGCTGCTGCAGGTCATGCATCTGCACCTCTGGCCCCCCAGCCTCTGGGTCACTGAGCCCTGGCTCCCCCCAGTCACTCCGCCACGAGCCTCCCTGCCAACCCTCCACCCGGAGGTCCTCACGGACGTGGGCTTCAGGTGTTCAAGGCCATATTTGCATTGCAACAAGGGACTCATAACAATGTTTTCATCTTCAAAATGTACAGGAATGGAATTCAAATGGCAGAGTGACAGGCTGCGTGTGGGGTTGATTGGCTGGGTCAGAGACATCACACCTGGCTGGCGGGCAGAGCGAGCTGGCGACAGGAGCTGTCCAGCGAGGAGTGGGCTGCTGTCACTGGGGAGCTCAAGCGGTGGACAGGTGACCTTCCACGGGGCGCGCAGGCGGGGCCAGGAGAAGGGGGAGGCTTAAACCAGGAGGCAGAGGCAAAGGAAGCAGCTTCCCAGAAGCCCTGTGTACACGGAGAGGTGTCCCAGGAAGCCACGGTGATCCTCTGGGGGCCAACCCCGCTCTCCACACTGGTGGATGTCCGAAAGCCTGGTCCCAACGCCTGGGGCTCCCTGGGAATGAAAGGGTGGGACTCGTGCCCAGTGGTCTGAGTCTCCACTGGCAGAACCCAGCCTCCAGCCAGAGCAGAGCCTTGTGGCACACTGCTCCCTGGAACTCAGCCTCCTTGGCCCCCATCTGTGCGACCGCCTCCCAGCAGTGATAGGCACAAGGGGTGGGGAGGGGCATCACCTGCTTTGTCCTTTGTGGCTTCCAGTTACCTGGCAAGCGCATTCCCAATTTAAAATAGTAATGGAATGATTTTTTTTGTCTGTTTCTAGTTTTTTTTAAGATTTATTTTTATTTATTTGAAAGAGTTACAGAGAGAGGTAGAAACAGAGAGAGGTCTTCCATCCACTGGTTCACTCCCCAGATGGCTGCAAAGGCCGGAGCTGCACCCATCCTAAGCCAGGAGCCAAGAGCTTCTTTCGAGTCTTCCATGTGGGTGCAGGTACCCAAGAACTTGGGCCATTTTCTACAGCTTTTCCAGGCTGTAGCAGAGGGCTGAATTGGAAGAGGAGCAGCCAGGACTAGAACCGGCGCCCATATGGGATGCCAGAGCTTCAGGCCAGGGCTTTAGCCCGTGGCACCACAATGCCTGCCCCCTGTTTCTAGTATTTTTTTATTTTTTATTTTTGACAGGCAGAGTAGACAGTGAGAGAGAGAGACAGAGAGAAAGGTATTCCTTTTGCCATTGGTTCACCCTCCAATGGCCGCCGCGGCTGGCGCGGCCCAAGCACTTGGGCCATCCTTCACTGCACTCCCGGGCCACAGCAGAGAGCTGGCCTGGAAGAGGGGCAACCAGCACAGAATGCGGCTCCCTGACTGGGACTAGAACCCAGTGTGCCGGCACCGCAAGGCGGAGGATTAGCCTGTTGAGCCGCGGTGCCGGCCTGTTTCAGTATTTTTAATGACGGGTTTGAGAGGTGGCCGGCATCGTGGCATAGAGGGTAAAGCTGCTGCCTGCAATGCTAGTATCCCATATGGGTACCAATTTATGTCCCCACGGTTCTACTTCCGATCCAGCTCCCTGGTAATGTGCCTGGGAAAGCAGCAATGACGGCCCAAGCGCTTGGGCTCCTGCACCCACTTGGGAGACTTGGCTGAAGCTCCTGGCTCCTGGCTTTGGCCTGGCCCAGCCCTGGTCATTGCAGCTATTTGGGGAGTGAACCAGCGGATGAAAGACCTCTCTCTGCCTCTCCCTCTCTGTAACTTGGATTTTCAACAAATGAATACATTTAAAAAAATAAGTAAAGGGTTTGAGGGGAAAGGATTGTGGTGGTTCTTTGAAAGGTAGAGAGAGAGAGAGAGGAAAAGAGAGAGAAATCTCCCATCTGCTTGTTCACTTTCCAAATGCCGAAGCAGCTCGGGCTGGGCCAGGGTGAAGCTAGTGCTTGGCTCTCAGGGTCTCCCACGTGCGTGGCAGCAAGCCGAGCACTTCAGCCATCTCCTGCTGCCTCTCGGGGCACGCATCAGCAGGATGCTGGGTCAGAAGCAGCGTAGCCAGGACCCAAACCAGGCGCCCTGAGATGGGATGCAGGCATCCCAAGCAGGCTTCACCCTCTGTGCCACAACGCCCCTCCCTGTCCTGACTTAACTTTCATCCTTAACATTTTAGGGTAACCTTTCCGATAATAAAAATAGAATATGATGTGGTTTTGGTCACTACTTTTGGGTAACTTTTTGGCTTAGATCGTTACAGATGGATAGGGAAGTTACCACAATAGTGCAGGGATGTCCCCTGCACCATCATCCGGTATCTCCGATGGCACCCGGGAACTGACATCGCCACCGTGCGTGGGTTGTTCCGGGCTGTTGATCACATGGACAGATTCATGTAACCAGCATCACCACCCAGCTACAGGGACCCTTCTGTCACCATGGAGACCTCCCTCGTGCTACCCTTTAGAGTCACAGCCATCCCCTTCCCTAACCCCAGCAATCACTCATCCGCTACAGGTTGGTGGTTCCTGGGACGTCCTAGAGATGAAGCACTGGGGACTTTGGTCACTCTGCACTTTCGATACAGCCCATGTGCTGTGCGTGTCAACACTCTGTTCCTGCTCATCATGCAGTAGTATTCCATGGGTGATCAGGGTTTTAAAATACTTGGGAAACATAAAAAAAAATACAGAAAAATGCAGAAAAAGATGGCCACGCCTCCCAGGTTGGAGGTGGTCAGCCTGCTGGTTTCCTTGTTGTCCAAGCCAGGGTCGGGCCTCCCCCTGTGCCTTGCCGGGCTGCCCCTCTGCTGCCCCTGGTGCAGAGAGGAGAGCAGAGCCAGGGAGGGGACTACGCCCTTGCCCCAGGCCCCGCCTCCCATTCCTCTCCTCCTCCGGGGCCTCCATCTGGCTGCAGCTGATTCTCTCTTTGCATCTGCCTCCTTCCTTTTTCTCCTCTCTTTCTCCTCGCCCTGTGTGTCTCCATCTGTCTCTCTGAGTCAGTCTCTCTCCTTTTCCTCAAACCACAAAACATGGCTAAATGCAATTTCCATTGAGTGCGAAATCTCGTGTCTGCACTTCATTATTCTGTCTGGATCGGTACATGTTTTCAATTGCATAATTCTCCTCCTTCCTCATTTTCTCCCCGAGACTTTCTCCCACATAATATGAGCATTTGGGGGCCAGCTTTTGACGGTTCTGCTTTTGAATGCTATGAAAAGTAGAGCGAGTGCCTCTTTCAGGCCTGCACCACCGGGGAGGCTGGGCCGGCAAGTTCCCTGGGGCTTCTGCCTGGCTTTGTCCCTGAGGCCAGTCCTGGGGCCGGAAGGAGTATCCCTTTGCTGCAGCCTCTGCCTCTGGAGAGTTCAAAGAGCGTCTGATGACCAGATGAGGAGCTGCCGTCCCCATGGGGCCTGAACGTCCTCCTCTGGCTAAGCAGAGCCCTCTGCTGACCTTATCCTGTTCATGCATTCCTTCGTTCACCCCTAAACAAATGGGCAGTAGAGGGGCTGGCGCTGTGGTGCAGCGGGTCAACGTCCTGGCCTGAAGTGCCCTCATCCCATATGGGTACTGGTTTGAGAGCCGGCTGCTCCTCTTCCAATCCAGCTCTCTTCTGTGGCCTGGGAAAGCAGTAGAAGATGGCCCAAGTCCTTGGGCCCCTGCACCCGCATGGGAGACCCGGAGGAGGCTCCTGGCTTCAGATAGGTGCAGTTCTGGCTGCTGCGGCAATTGGGGAGTGAACCATCAGATGGAAGACCTCTCTCTCTCTCTCTCTCTGCCTATTCTCTCTCTGTGTAACTCTGACTTTCAATAAATAAATAAATCTTTATAAAAAAGGGCAGTGTAGCCTCTTGCTCTGAAGCCCTTGAAGTTTGGTAAAAAGGTTTGTAGAAAATCACCTCACTCTCCAACAAGAAGAGAATGGCCAAACGCACGGTGAGATGTCCTATGAGATGTCATGGCCAGCTATGGTTTGGAGAGGTCTCAGAACGGGGAGACAGCCGTGACCTCCAGGCAGAGCCCCCTTGACCTACAGGTAGAGCACACAGGTGTGGAAACAGGGCTCAGAGTACAGGCACTAAAGTGTTAAAAGTTCTCGTGTTGGGATGGTGGGATAATAGATGACTTTAAAAATTGTTCTTAATGTTTATAATAAGCATGTTTTATCTTTATAATCAGAAACAAATTCACATTATTAAAAAATAAATGAACTCCACTGGATTAAAAGTTGGATCTACAGCGCTCTGCTCAAGTGATGTTACACGGACCCAGCCTCTCTCCTCGCTCGGGGCAGACCACGGGGCGGTGGAGACCACAGCGGCGCCGCGGCTGGCGCAGGCGGGCAGCAAGCCCAGCCCTGCCCTGCAGCCGAGTGTGCCCTGTCCTCTTCCTGGCCAGGTTTTCCGGGGGTTTACAGAGTGGGCAGGGTCTGCTGGATCTGCCTGCGTTTTTGCATGGCATTGCTTTCTGTTTCTTTAAATTTATTTGTGCCTTTGCATTATTTGAGAGGGAGAAAGACAGAGACAGAGCGAGCTCTCCTCTGCTGGTTCACATGCCTGCCACAGCTGGGGACAGGCTGAAGCCAGGAGCCAGGAACTTCATCTGGCTCTCCCACGTGGGCGGCGGGGACCCAATTACCTGAGCCGTCACCTGCTGCCTCCCAGCCTGTGAGTTAGCAGGTGGCTGGATTGGGGGCAGAGGAGTTGGACTAGAACCAAGCCCTGAAATACAGGATGAGGGAATCCCAGTTGGTGTCCTCGACACCGCGCCACACGGCTGTCCCTTTGCAAGAGATTTCTGAAGGCAGGTGCCGCCCTACCCCCTCAGGCAGGATCCTTGGCCGGCCTCACCAGCCCCAAAATAGATCAGCTGATCCCATGCCCCTGGTGCTCCCAGGACACACAGCGTGCTGCGCTCTGACCCCTGCTGGGAGCTAGCAGGGACACTGGACGTCCTGGAGTCCAGCCCAGTGCAAGAGTTCCAGAACGCTCAGCTCTGCCTGAGAAAGCAGGGCCAGCCGCTCCACTTGCCATATAGAAAGTCCCAGAGAGCGTGAGGAGCCCCCCCCCCCCCCCCGTATTTTCCCCCACCAAGGGATTTCTGAGCCAGTTCTGAATGCATGCATCAGTCTGCAGTTTGGCCGTCTGGGTGGTGGTTTAGGGCGGGGCTCTGGAGCCGAGCTGCCTTACTTTGAATCCCACTCTACCACTCTGGGCAAGGTTCCACCCCTCTGTGCCTCAGCTTCCCCTTCTGAGAAACAGGGAAAATAACACGGCTGACCCGATAGGAGCATTGTGAGGACTGGGCGAGCTGGTTCATGGCAAGTCTCCAGAGCAGGGTCTGTCTGCCATGGTCCATGGGGAGTGTGAGCTGCTCTTCCCGCTATGCAAAGAGGCACTCGGGAGCGAGACACCAGGAGGGCTGACGCTGGGGCTCCCCTGGCAAAGCCCAGAGGCAAGTCACTGGGACAGATGCCAGTGGAAGGCCCTGCCTCAAGTCTGCCCCCAGGAGAGGCAAGATATAAAGAGTTGGGTGAGCATGGCCTGCAGCGAGGCTCAGAGGGGTGCCAGCAAGAGGCAGATAAAGACCAGGGCAATGGCTGTGAGCCGCCAGTGTGGAGCAGACTTCTTCAGGAATTGTGGGATTCCAGCTGGGACAGGGGTGCGTGGGGAGGGCTGGGACGAGGGATCTTTCTGACTCGCTATCTGTGAGGCCTGCTGCTTTATGCATGCTGTCTTCTCAATGTTAGCTCAGAATCAAGGGACAGATGGAGGCTCCAACCAGGCCACAGCTTGCTCGGGACTCTGCACCTGGGAGATTTGAATCCAGAGCCTAAGACCTTGGCTCCAGCCTTCCCCAGGGCCTTGGAAGCCTGTGTTTCAGGGCAGGCTTCCGAGGGCTGAGCCTCCGAGGATGAGGACAGGGCTGCCTGTCTGCAGCTGAGGAAGACCCAGCCCAGGTGTGCAAGAGGCCATTGGGGGAAAGAACAGAAAGTAGGTCAATCACAGAGGAGCTGGAGCATGAAATGAATGTGCACGGGGAGCCGGGGCAGTCACCACCCAGGAGGGCGCCAGGAGGGGACCCGTCCAGGGCGGGGGAAGGCAGGTGGGGGCAGGGTTGTTGGTGCGTTGTCTCCCAGCACAGGGAGACATAGGTGGCGGCAGGAGAGAGGAGAAGGGGGGAGTGTTAGGGGTGGGAGAGAGGAGGGGTCCTAGGCTATAAGCTCCATGAGGGCAGGGGTTTTGTTTGCGTTCTCGATGGCGACCGACCCTTGCTGCCTAGAACCAGGTCTGCACACACAGTGAGCACACGGGGTGAACCCGCAATTGGAGATGGCTCTGCAGTGCGCATCACTGTGTGACCTGTTCCTTCTTCGTACTGAGGGCCATCAGCTGAGTTCACTAGTGAGTGCCCAGCTCTCTCTACCCTGAGATACACAGACCCAGGCATGTGCTCGATACGGCCAGCCCTGCTCTTAGGAAGCTCACGGTCTGAGGGGAAGGCAGGTTGGCAGACTGCTGTCTCATCGTGTGCAAAGCCCAGAAATGGATGCTCAGTGGAGATGGAGAAGGGCGATGCGTGTGCTCAGGACAACACTGCCTCAAGGAAGTGATGGAACAGGGAGTTTGAAGACTGGGCAAAATTGCGAGTTTCTTTGATCCTAGCTAGACCTTTTGCCCCTGTGGGCACACACACACACAGACACACTCACACATGCAGTGTATTTGTGACTTCCTTGTTTGAAACACAAGTATGTTAACACTACAGGCTTAAACATTTTCTTTGACCTACCTAAAATTTCATTTTTCCCTTCTGATTTTTAGCATAAACATAAACATTTTCATGGACCCCTAAAAGTGTATGGGCTACCGGCCCTGTGGCATAGTGGGTAAAACTGCTGTCTGCAGTGCCGGCATCCCATATGGGTACTGGTTCGATTCCCAGCTGCTCTACTTCTGATCCAGCTCTCTGCTATGGCATGGCCTGGGAAAGCAGTGGAAGATGGCCCAAGTGCTTGGGCCCCTGCACCCATGTGGGAGACCCAGAGGAAGCTCCTGGTTCCTGGCTCTGGATCAGCCCAGCTTCAGCTGTTGTGGCCATTTGGGGAGTGAATCAGTGGATGAAAGACCTTTCTCTCTCTGTCTCTCTCTCTCTCTCTGCCTCTACCTCTCTGTAACTTTGCCTTTCAAATAAACAAACAAATCTTTTAAAAAAATGTGTGGGCCCAAGGCACTAGCCATCGTAAGGTGTCTGGTGGATAAAATGATTTAGGTGGAGAGGAGTTTCTAGGCCCGCAAGATGTTCCCCCGGGAGAGAGAGAGAGCAGCATGAACAAAGGCACGGAGGTGTGAGGTGCCAGAGTGTCCCGGGAGGTGCATGTAGTCCTGAGGGAGAACAGTGGGTGCTTGGCAGGACTGGGACAAGATGGAACAGGAGTGGCCAAGAGAGGCACATGGCCTCAGGTGCAGCCCTGGGGCTTAGCCATGGGTTTTAAGCCATATCAGAGGTTCTGGAATTAAGGGGTCAGAGGATGCTGGCCGAAAGGGCAGGTTCCTGGAGCCCGGCAGGACCAGTGAGGGATGTGTGCAGAGTCCCCCACTCCCAGGAGTCCTCCCACTGGTCAGGAGAAAGTGTGGATGGGCGCATGGAAAAGGGAGAGTTCCGACTGCCCGACTGGCTCCCCCGCCCCGCTCCCAAGGGAGCTTCTCTTGAGAGCTGGGGAGAGGGGCAGCAGGGTGCTGCAGGGGGAGGGTGGCGGGCTCAGCTCCCCAGCCGCATCTCCTTCCCCAGCCTCAGTTCCTCTTAGTGTAGCTGCTCCCTGCAGGGCTGTTATGGAGACTGGGGCAATTGTGAAAATGCTGGGACCGGGCCTCCGGAGAGGCAGCAGCGCACGTGATTGGCTCAGCCTGCAGGGGTGGGAAAGGGGCGCACCCGGGACCTGCCAGCACGGAGCCAGCCCTGCCCTCACGGGGCTGCTCTTTACCACGGGGCCATCTCCCAGGGTCGGGTAGGCAGGCGGGGCTGGCCAGCTGCCCCTCGGGCTGGGAGGTAAGCGGGGCTTCTCTGGGAAGCAGTCCTCTCCCGCCGGGCCCTGGAAATCAGAGTTCCCAGCTGGACTCCGCGGACGGGTCACCTTCGGCCGGGAGGCTCTGTGCACATCGCATCAGCTCTTCACACGTATTCACAGCCCTCAGGGATCCTGCTGGGTTTACAGGTGAGGAAGGGACGCCAAGCGACTCCCCGAGGGCACACAGAGGACCAGTGTGTGGAGCGCTAAGATCAGAATTCACCTGGGTCTGGTGCCAGGGCCCAGTGCCGCTTCTAAGAATGGGGAGGTGTGGGGCTGAGAGCAAAGATGACCGAGTCCCTTGCTCCTGGGGCTGCCCCTTGACCTTCAGCCCTGGGTGCATGCATCCGGCCAGTGAGGAAGACTGTGGGGCCTGCAGGTGAATTCAGGTGTTACCCACAGACTCCCAGAGCCCGGCAGAGGCTCCTTGGTCTGGCCTGCATCTGTCTACCTTGCGAATGTTTTTACAGGCATCATGGGGTGCTCTGGGGTGCAGGGAAGACTCTCCCCCTTCTTCTCCCTGGTCCCAGGGCTCACCAGCCATGGCAGGCTCCCCGACCTTGGCCCATGGACACTTCAGGCTGGGTAATTCTTGAGATCCCTGGAACCTACAGCATGTGGAGCAGCCTCTCCTGGGTGCCAGTAACAGGCCCCCGCATGTGACAGCCAAAGATGTTGCCAACACTGCCTGGTGCCCCCTGGGGGCCAAGTTCTGCCTGGCTTCGGGACGCCAGTATGGTGTGCAGAGGGAGTGCTGGGCTGGGGTACATCAGAGAGGGAGGTGAGGGTGACAATGAGGAGCCCTAGGACACTGGGTCCCCGTGCAGTTGGGATTCAATGCCAGGCTCCCTGAGCCTCAGCCCAGCACTTCCCTGTCGGACACCTGCTGCGCTCTGAGACTCTGAGCTGCCCTTGGCTCCCCCGGCACTGTGGCCTCCATCCTGCTTTGAGTAGCCTGGCTGGCTGCGCCCCATCTGGTCGCCTGGCCGTGCCAGAGAGCAGGGGCTCCATGAGTGTTCATGCCCGCTAGAAAGAGC
Source organism: Sylvilagus floridanus (assembly GCA_949820135.1). Taxonomy (NCBI): domain Eukaryota; kingdom Metazoa; phylum Chordata; class Mammalia; order Lagomorpha; family Leporidae; genus Sylvilagus; species Sylvilagus floridanus. The sequence goes on from OX463225.1 coordinate 32,017,633, forward strand.
TCTGCCCCTCCCCTGAGACAGCCCGCTGAAAGCTGACTGGGTGGCCACTTAAGTACTGTGCTTATTCTAAGAACAATACTTCAACCGAGTGCTTCAGCCTAAGTACTTCCAGGTCCCCACTCTGCAGGAGCCGCCGCGTGGGAAGGAGAAAGCTGTGCAGCAGCGCCAAGCCAGAGCCCAGAGCCTGAAGCCCGGAGCCTAGAGCCTGGGCTCTCCTGCCCTGCCCAGCTGCGTGACCCAGCCCCAAGCGCCCCAGCCCATCCGCACAGCCTCCCCCTCCATATCTACTGAGTGGGCACGTCCTCCCCTCCCCATCGCCTCTCAGCGTGGTGGCGGCTGCAGGGGCAACGCTGAAGAGGTCATAGGAAAGGAGTTTATAGATGGAAGCAGGCTGTACGTGTTGACTATTTTCTGGGTTTCCAGGTGGTGCTGGGGATTCGGGTTCTGGTTTTTTCCTTCTTTCAGAACTGATGATTTGAGCAGCCATCCATGCACTGAGCCAGCGTGTGCTGGGGCCTTTCTGTAGGCCAGGAACTCAGCCTGGGAGACAGATGCTAGCAAGAGAGGGTGTCAGGTGGCAACAGAGGCTCAAGGAGGAAGCAGCAATCTGGGGAAGGCGGGGTGGAGTTTTAGGAAGGGAAGATCTCTCCGGAAGGGGTAGGATCCCGGATGCAGAGAGGGAGCCCCAGACACCGCACACCTGCGGTATTTAGGAACAGGGAGAAAGCCAGGGGGGTGTGGGGAGGGAAGGGGATGAAGGCCAGGGAGGTGAGGGGAGGCAGTTTGCCAGGGCCCTCGAGGCTGACGGGGGAGGGATCGGGTGGCTCTGCTGCCGACTGCAGGCCAGGTGCGTGGGTCCCGCTGTGTCAGGTGTTTCACATACTTTGTTTTTAATCCTTCCAAGAATCTGGCAGGGAGTTTATTCTGCTCTGCACTAGCTCAGGGAGGGGCTTCCTCCTGGGGGGGGGGAGGCGCTGCACAGCCGAGGCCTCCACAGGGCCTGGACGTGGCCCTTGTCTGGCAGGCACCCTCCTCCAGACTGCCCACTCCAACTCACAGAGAAGCCTCTTGGTATCCTCAGGGTACTTCTGCCCCGCTGAGGAGCGATTGCCAAAGACTTATCCCTTCCTTGTCAACTGCCACGCCACAGAGCTCTGCCCCTGAAATAGGGGGAAAAAGAAAAAGCTTTCTGGGATCAGGAGTCCTGAACTTGACCTTCTCCGTTTCCCTGTCTTCAGGATCTTTTCTCAAGGTGCCAGTGAGGGTGGGAAAACAAATAAGGGTCAGGTGCAAGGTCTGATAGGAAAAGGGAGCCCTCGAATCTTCTCTTCCACTCTGCAGTGGAGACCAAGTGCCCCTAGGTGGCGCAGCTTTCCTAGGCTGAGCCCCCGACACCCGCTGCCAAAGGGGGTTGGCTGATTTGGGGGAGACTGAGGAGCAATGATGATGACGGAAATGAACAAAGTGGGAGTCTGTGGTAAACACGTGCGGCCAGTGAGCTCTGCTGTTCTTCCAAGGGGCAGTGTGGGAGGCAGTAGCTCAGGGCACCCCGGTAACTCTGGCCATCAGATCCTACGGCCGGACCCTGAGGGATGAAAAACTGGGGGTGCAAACAGTGCAATGTCCAGTCTCTCACAGATGAGGAAGGGAAGGCCAGGCAGGAGGGGTTTGCCTGGGAGCTAGGGACACAGCAGCCATCTAAGTGGCCTCCGCTGATGACATGCTCCTTGGCAGGACTCTGCTCCAAGCAGGGAGTGCCACCCCCTTGACTTTGGTCTGTCCCTTCTCATGGGGACCTGTCCTACTCCAGCACTTCTTCTTGGGCCTGCCTTTGCTCCCCCACCCCTGTGGCCCCAGGAAAGGCTGAGAGAGCAGCCAGTTACTCCTTACACACGGAGCTGGCTCTTGGGGCGGTAGATGTCTATGGGGCAAGGAGCAGGGGACTTGGCTGCTGTGTGGGCAGCTCTGCCACTTCTTTGGGCTCATGGCTCCTCTCTCCTTGGCCTTCCATTTCTGTATCTCTAAAGTGTGGTGGGCAAGGAAGTGAGGGCTGGGCTGGCTATCACCAAGGTCACTTTGGGACACTCTAAGTTGCACTGGAAGCATCTCTTCTGCCCATCAGGGGAGGGAACGGCTTCAGTGCCCTCATGTATAAAGCCTGGGGGAGTGGACGGGATGATGTGTCATTCTGGCTCTGACATCTGGCTTGGCAAGAATAAAAGGCAGTCACCCAGGCCAGGGCCACCCCTCGGAGCTGCTGATGCAGGACCACCGTGTCTGGTGTCCCAGGAGGTGCAGACCCCCTTCCACCCCCACTCTGCCTACTGGGAGCTGCCACCTCCCCTGGCCAGAGCTGGAGCCATCTGCACATCCAAAGGGAGAGCTCCCTGGGCTTGGTAACTGTCACCTCCCCGCTCAGAGGGGCCTCCCAGTGACCTTGGGTGCTTCCCAAAACCAAATCCTCCTTCAAGGGAAGTAGGAGATCAGCCACAACTGGAGGCAAGATGGGAAGGAGCAGGGAGTGGGGGGAAGCTCTCAATGTCAGCCAGCCGCGGGCGAGGACCCGTGGGTCCCCTTCCAGCGGAGTACCTCCTTCAATCCCATCATTCATGATTACAACCCCCAGTTTTCAGATGAAGAACCACTGAGGCCTTGAGCTGCTCTTCCCATGGTTGCACAGCTCGAGTGGTAGGGCTGGGGTTTGAACCAAGGCTCTGACTCTGCATATCACCCTAGTCCCACTCCAGTGCCCCATGGCAGCGAGGAGGGGGGAACGCAGTGGGGAGGCCAGGCCCCCGACCCCTACTTCTTCAGGTTGGCTACGTGGCAGCCACCGCTTGGCAGCATTTTAGTTTCAAGGTGATAACCATGCAGTATCTTCTTTGATTCTCAGATCAACCCATCCCACAGATGAGGAAACTGAGGCTCCCCCAGGTCAGTAGCTTGCCCAGTGGTGGCAACACAGCAGCTGGCTGGCTTTGAGCCAGGTGTTTTGAACCCGGAGTCTGTGCAGCTCACAAATGAAGCTGATTCTCTGACAAGTTAAGCCTCTCCTCGACTCCATGTTTCCAGTCTGGGAGAATAAAGGGTTGGATTAGACTTGTAGGCAATCACTCATTCTCAGGCCCTTTTATCTGAAGGGGAAAAAAAATCAGGGAGCCCCCAGAGTCTGGTGAGTCCTTAAACTTTTTTCAAGTAACAATATTATTTTTAAAGGGAACATTGTCTTCAAGAAGGCAGGAGGTGGTGATCACCATGCAGCGGTGGGTAGGGGACAGTGATGAGAGTACAAGTCCTCTTGGGGATGAGCTAAGCCCTGTGCAGCATCATACCTGGATGGGCCGTGTGCAGCATCACACCTGGATGGGCCGTGTGCAGCGTCACACCTTGGTGGGCCATGTGCAGCGTCACACCTGGGTGGGCCATGTGCAGCGTCACACCTGGGTGGGCCGTGTGCAGCGTCACACCTGGGTGGGCCATGTGCAGCGTCACACCTGGGTGGGCCATGTGCAGCGTCACACCTGGGTGAGCCATTGCCGTTGAACCAAGCAGCCTCTTGGGCCTGGCCGGAGTGAGGGAAGCAGAACTGCAAGAGACTGGATTTGCACCTGGGGCTGGGATGACTTGGGATGGGAAGAGGGGTGAGTAAAAGGAGGAGGAAGAGTGCAGACACAGATCTCCAGCCCAAGAAGCCATCATGGCAACGCAAGGGTAGGGCTTTGGCTGGGCCTTGTTGGGGCCCAGCAGACCGGCTACCCCACCAGCTCCATGACCCAGTAGCCAATGAGCACTCTGGATCCGGTTCTCTTCTCTGTGCAATGGCTACAAAGTTCCCTACCTGGGAGGTTGGTGGAAGGCATCTGTGGGCTTTACCCGAGGACGAGGATGCTCAAGCCCTCAGTGAACAGCTCCTTAGCTGCCTATTATTATGAACCACGGTTATTTGGATAGTCACAGTTTTACGTGGTGGCAAGCTTGCAGGAGGCCTTTGTCTGTTTTGTCTGGGGAGGGGCAGCTTTTGCTGCTGCGAAATCCTGTGCAGGATTAGGCAGGAGCATCCAGCCAGGGCGGGCAGGGCGGAAGCCCGGGGCTCCTCTTCCCCCATCTTAGCCCTGCCTGTTCTTTCCCACGTCTGAGAAGCGGCTCCCTTGGAAGTGACAGCATCTCCTTCCAGAGCTGAGCCTAGAGGGCAGGGCTCCCGCCAAGGACAGGCTGAGGGCGGGAAGAAGGGGGAGGGGAGGGGTCAGAGTGGATTTGAAGGGGAAGGGGAAGCACTCCCATGCCTTGACATTCACTGACGGAGGCCGAGGGAGCGGTGCATGTGTGCACGCGTGTTTGCACGCGCACGGGACTCTGATCACGCATGTGCATCAGGTAGCAGGTGCATGCGGCGTGGGCGTGTGGGTGTGACTGCGTATGAATGAGCGTGCGAACCTGTCACCGGATGAGCACATCAGTGCGTGACTCCGCATGTGAGCAGTGGGCTGTGTGTGTGTGTGTAAGAAGTTCCTGCGCACGTGTGCCTTGGGGAAGCTTGGGCGTGCTGGGCTGGAGTGTGGGGCTGACTGTGTGACTGAGTGACAGTGAAAGGAAGAGTGTGTCCTGAGAGAGTGTTGGAGCTACAAATGCCCCTGATGAGTGGGGTGTCTGGAAGAAGGACCCTCTGCAGCTTCCCTGGGGAGCCCCAACTACCCATCCACCCCCACCCCCACCCCCACCCCCACCAACAGGCTGGATCTCCCTCCCTGGTCGACCAGCACCACCACGGATGCTCCCGCCTGCTGCTGCTCTCTGCACTGGGGTGAGGGAGGATACGGGAGGGACGGGAGGAGGAGGGAGTGACCAGCCCCCAGCCCCAACCCTTGGTGCTGCCAGGGAAACGTCCTCCTCCCACCCCCACCCCCAATCACTGTGATTCCTGCTGTGAGGGAGAGAGGAACCCTCCGTTTCCATGGCAACAGAGCAGCCCTGCTTCTCAGCCTGAGCCCAGGCTCCTCTGAGCCATGCAAGGAGTGGGAAGAAAGCCCCTCCTCGGGCTTTTGAACCTGTCTCCCCCCCCCCCAAGTGCCCTCACCTCTACACTCCCCGCCCAGGTTACTCCTCAGGCCCCGCGGGGACGGGACTCCCGGCTCAGGAGCTGCGCCCGCCCACGCCCGAGGCTGCTCCCAGGGTCTGGAGACCTGTGTTGTCAGCGGGAGGAGCAGCTAGAGCAGGAGCCCGAGGGCGGCCGGCTGGGGCTGGATGCCAGTCTCCACCTGGGCCAGGGCACTGTTACTCCCGCCTGGGACTCCCGAAGGGCTCAGACTCCCCGGGGCTCCCGCCATGCTTTGTAACTTTCGGACTCGGGGGCCTGTGTGCTGCGGTTCTGACTCCACTTCTCCTTCTCTCCCTGGTAGAAACACACACGCCCTTTGTGGCAGGGTGTTCTGGAAGCGGCCCTAATGTCCCCCAACAGGGAGCTGGTGACATGCATCACGGCGCCACCACAGCCTGACAGCTGAGCAACAAAATTCAGAGGATCGTGCTACTAAGCTTTGATTTGAGCACGTGAGGGTGTGGGTGGGTAATGCATTGAAGGGATTGCCAGTGGTCAGTTGGCAGTGGACACTCTGCAGGGAATGGGATTGGAGCGGAGGCAGTGGAGGGGGTACTTCGTTATTTACCTATTTGAAAGACATTGAGAGAAAGAGAGAGAGAAAGAGAGCTGGTCAGAGATCTTCCATTTGCTGGTTCACTCCCCAGAAGCTCACAATGGCTTGGGCTGGGCCAGGCCAAAGCCAGAAGTCTGGAACTCAGTTTGGGTCTCTGAGGTGGGGGGCAGGGATCCAAGTCATGAGCCATCACCTGCTATCTCCAAGGGTGGGGATAGCAGGAAGCTGGAATCCAGAGCCAATTCAGGACTCCAACCTGGGTACTCAGTTATGGGATGCAGGCATTTCAAGTGACATGTCTCTCTTTAAAAAATTCATTTATTTGAAAGGCGGGGGACAGACAGAGATATCACCTACCCATTGATTTAGTTCCCAAATGGCCACACCAGCCTGGGTTGGGCCAGGCCAAAGCCAGGAGCCTGGAACTCTATCCAGGTGTCCCACATGGATTGCAGGGGCCAAGGACTTGGGCCATCACCTGTTGCTTTCTCAGGTGCATGAGCAGGAAGCTGGATCAGAAACAAGCAGCTGAGACTCCCAGAACTCCATTATGGGCTGCTGGTGTCACAAGTCACAGCTTAATCCAGCATGCCACAACGCTAGCCCCCAAGTGGCGTCTTAACGACTATCCCAAATTCCTGTCCCATGAAGGAGAGCTTTGGTTTTTTCCTCTGTATTCTGTGATGTTTGTCTCTAGCAATTTAAAGATGATGTGTCACTATCGTTATTGTTCACAGGAGGATCGCACAGGAGATGGAGAACAGGGCAAGAGCTAGAGGAACCCAACATCAGAGAGACATGGGAGAGAGATACCCAGGAGGACTTCCAGGAGGAGGAGGAAGGTGAGCTGGATCTCAGCATGTAAGTAGAAGAGAGAGACCTGAAGCAGAGGGAGGGCAACCCAAGCCCTGGTGCATGCTGGGAAGCAAGGAGGTGTGTGCCACAGGGCGAGAGAGCCTGGAGCAGGAGAGCTGCAGAGTGAGCTTCAGCTGCGTGGGGCTTGTTCCCACCTTGGTGGTCTCCTGAGGCCACGAGCTGGTGAATGTCTCCCAGCCCAGGCCCTGGGCTGTAAGGGACACGCCGGAAGGCGCCTCCCGTGATTGCTGTGCAGAGTGTGGCTGCGGCAGGGGAAGCTGCAGGATGTTACAGAGATGCCAGCCTACTGTCACCTTTTCCCAGGGGACACTGAGACACCAGACCTACCGTTGGGCCGGTTGCCAACCTTGGGCAAGCCCTGGTCGGACTGTGACCAGCCGGGCCGGGCTAAGGTCATACTCAAGATGCTCAGAGATACCAGGAGCAGTGTGGACTCTTTGTTTTCCCCTTAAGATTTATTTTATTTATTTAAAAGGCAGAGTTATACACAGAGAGAGGGAGACAGAGCGAGAGAGAGAGGTCTTCCATCTACTGGTTCACTCCCCAAATGGCCACAATGGCCAGAGCTGGGCCGGTCCAAAGCCAGAGCCAGGAGCTTCTTCCTGGTCTCCCACGTGGGTGCAGGGGCCCAAGGACTTGGGTCATCTTCTATTGCCCTCCCAGGCCATCAATAGGGAGTTGGATCAGAGCAGGAGCAGCCAGGACTCGAACCGGCACCCATGTGGGTCGTAGGTGGCAGTTTTACCGGCTGTGCCGCAGCACCGGCCCCAGCATGGACTCTTAAGCAAAGGAAGGAAAATAAGAACTAAAAATGACCGAACCCTTTATTTGGGGTCCACATAATGCCGATCACAAGCGAGGTATTTACCGCATGGGTTCTGTCCTCACAGGTTCACTACCAGAGTGGCGGGCTTGTTTTTACAGGTAAGGAAACAATTTCTACACATCTATTCATTCATTCAGCAAACACTGATAGAGCAACGACAATGGGAGGTCCCGTTCTAGCTGCTGAGTGATTGAAGTGTCCCTGCCCCCCAGAGCTCACAAGCTGGTAGGGGAGACAGGCAGGAAACACGATCAGCCCGTGATATAACAGCAGGTGACAGCCAGAGCCTCGGGAGGCCAGATGACAGGCCGCCCTGACTTTTTTTTTTTTAATATTTTATTTATTTATTTGAGAGGCAGAGTTACAGACAGACAGAGGGAGAGACAGAGAGAGAGAGAGAGGTCTTCCCTCCGCTGTTTCACTCCCCAAATGGCTGCAATGGCTGGAGTTGCGCCAATCTGAAGCCAGGAGCCAGGGGCTTCTTCCCGGTCTCCCACGTGGGTGCGGGAGCCCAAGCACTTGGACCATCTTCCACTGCTTTTCCAGGTGCATTGGCAGAAAGCTGGATCAGAAGAGGAGCAGCCAGGGCACAAACTGATACCCATTAGGGATGCCGGTGCCACAGCTGGAGGCTTAGCCTACTATGCCACAGTGCTGGCCCCTGCTCTGACTTTTAAGCAGAGGACTGAATGAAGCCATGATGTGACCATTCTGAGCAGAGGCCACAGCCCATGCAAAGGCCCTGAGGTGGGAGCAGGCTTGCTTTCACGAAGGGTAGCAGGAAGGTATGTGGGGCTGTGGTGCGGCAGGCTGGTGTGGGGAGAGCGGATGAAGCTGGAGAGCAGAGGGGGTTGGGGATGTAGACTGTGTGGGACTTTGGAGGTCAAGGCAAAGATGGGGTTTAGTTCTGCAGGTGTGGGGAAGCCGCTGGAAGGGTTTATAGCCAGGAGAGTGACATGAGCTCAGATTTAGGTTTTAAAAGGATCCCTCTGGTCTCAGAGTGCAGATCTGACTGTAGGGAGCAGTGGGGCCCTGGGGGTTAATTTTCAAATCCAAGCGAGAGGAGAAAGACAGTTTGGAGCACGGTGACAACCACGCAGGTGGGAAACAGCAGTCAGCTCCGAGATGGATGTCAACATAGAGCCAATGGGCATTCCCGTTGGGGCGAACGCGGGCCATGAGATCAAAGGTTATCTGTAGTCACAGACTTTGGGCTTGGATGGTGGGGTGGACGTCTCTGCCGCTTGCTGAGACAGGGTGGGGGGAGGAGCAGGCGCAGGCCCCGCAGCCACCCTGTAATTCTGAGATGGCTTTAGACGTGCAAGTGGCGGTGTCAGGCAGCAGCTGGATGGATGAGCCGAGAGTTCAGGGGAGCCGTCAGGACGGGGGATGAGCACCGGGAAGCTGTCAGCACAGGGATGCTGTCTACAGCCGCTGCCGTGGGTGACATCACCTAGAACCAGAGAGCAGAGGGAAGAGAAAAGAGGACCCTGGGGCGCAGGGGCACCTGCAGGCCCCGGGAGGAGGGGTCCTAGGTCTGGCCTCGCCCCAGCACTCTCTGTGTCATCCACAGAGGGAAGCGATGGATGGGAAAGCGATGGATCACCTGACCCACCCTAGGGAGGTCTGTGCGGGACCCAGGTGTGCTGTGGCCGTGGCTGGTGTGGAGACCACGCTGTGGCCACTGATGATCCCGGAGAAGGAAGGCTGGCAGCCCCAGTGCTGCCTCTGGAGCCAGGTGGAAGTGGTCTCAGGGCCAGGTTCTCCCACTGCTGGGGGGAGACGGGATCTGTCCCTGATTCTCAGTCTCTTCACCTGTACCCCGGGTACAACCACACTGATCACTCGGGGCTGGTATGCGGATTGAACCACAGAACACCTTTTCAGCTTCTAACATTGTAGCTGGACAGGCTGGGCTTCGGAAAATGTAACTGCCACCCCTGGGTGTGTGTGTTGGGGGGGGCATCAGGGCAGGCAGGAGGGAGCCGGGCCTCTGCCCACCTGGATGGCTCCAGTCTGGAATGAGGGAGAAGCAGCCGGGCAGACAGACACCTGCGTTCTGGAGCCTGACACCCGGTCCCCCGAGCAGCTAGCTACAGCATAGCCCCACGCCCAGGCTCCTGCCCTCCTCCCAGCACCCCGGGCTGCCACAGGGCCCTTCCGGCTCTGGCACATGGACAGCTCCTCTTGCCCCTAACTCCAGCGACCTGGGGTGGTTTCCCCTTCCCTCTCCTCCTCCTCCCCAGGCCTCCTCACTCAGCTCCCCCTGGTCTGGCAAGAGGCAGGTAGGACACAAGGGCCAGGGGCAGGGGCAAGCTGTCACCTCCATGGCCCAGCGAAATGGAGTGACGATTGGCTGGCGCCACGGCTCACTAGGCTAATCCTCCGCCTGCGGCGCCGGCATCCCAAGTTCTAGTCCTGGTCGGGGCACTGGATTCTGTCTCAGTTGCTCCTCTTTCAGTCCAGCTCTCTGCTGTGGCCCAGGTGCTTGGGCTCTGCACCTGCATGGGAGACCAGGAGGAAGCACCTAGCTCCTAGCTTCAGACTGGTGCTGTGCGCCAGCCGAAGTAGCCATTTGGGGGGTGAACCAAAGGAAAAAGGAAGACCTTTCTGTCTAACTCTGCCTGTCAAAGTGACGATACCACAACGTTAAGGCTGAATGGTGACGTGAGCAGAGGACAGTGGGAAAGCCCCGGGTTGAAGTCCTGGGCGACTTGTGCCCCTCTCTCTGCCTCCTTCTCTCCACTCTCATGCCAGGGGCCTCCCTCTTGGGGGATCTGGGGGCTGCAGAGCCCACACAGGCTGGATGCAGGAGAGCAGTGAGGAGGCTGCTTCCCCCTCCCCCCTGTTGCTATTTAATGCCGCTAACAATGGATTCATTAACTGGGATTAATCTCATATACCAGCTCTCTATCCCCTCGCCTATTAATCACTCACTTCATTAACAGGACAGCATTAGCCAACCTGGGAGCCAAGGCATGGCGCCCATACCAAGTACCTGGCGTCTGCCTCCTCGTCTCTCCCGCCGCCGGCCCCTCTTCTCTGGGCCTCTGCCTCTGGCCATCGGGCACACACATCCGGGTCTCCACTCTTTGCTGCCTTCCAGGTGTGTTTCCCTTCCGAGTCTCCTGAGCCCAGCACTCAGTAGGTTCTCGTTAGAGAGGGCGCTGAACAAAGCACCCGGAGATCCAAGCCAGGAGGAGCCTTTTTTACAATTGCCTTTTCTGCTTGCAAAGATAATATATGCTCACTGCACACAATCCAAACAGCACAAGGAGGAAAGGAGAAAAGACAAATCCTCTGGCCTCTCCCGTCTCCAGATAATACCCTTGAGCGTGGTGGTGAGCGTTCGCTCTGCTCTTGAGTGATATATATATAATTCTACCTAAATGGGATCGTACTATGCATGCTGTTTTGCAACCTGCTTTTCCACTCAACAATATGTTGTCGAAATCTTTCCATATCAGTGAATATAAATACACATCGCACTTTTTAATGGTTGCATAGCATTCTGTTTTGTGCAAGTAGCACCACTGAGCCAGTGGACATCCTATGGGTGAGCAGTGAGATGGTCCCCATGTTGTCATGGATGACACAGAGAGCGATGTGCTTGTGTGTGCAATTCAGTGCATTTGCCCAATTAACTCTTTCAGATTAACTCCCAGGAGTGAAATGTCTACCACAAAGGGTGTGCACAGTGAACGTTCTGGTGTAGAATAGCAGGGTAGAGCCAGAAGCCTGGGATCCAGTGCCAGTTTTGCCACTTCCTGAGCAAAGGGACTGTGGGCAAATATTATCCTCTCTGAGCGTCAGTTTCTTCATCTGTGAAATGGGTATAGCAGGATTTACTTCTCACTTTTGGACTACATAAGCTATCACCTGCTGAACACCGAGAACTCAGTGGGGGCTGTGTGTACAGCTAGTGCTGTGGGAAGAGGGCTCCGCTGGGTGCCAGAAATCTGGAGCCCGTTCACATGTCTCCCGCCTGCAGTGAGGGAGGGGCCGCCTTGCCTTCTACTGTGGCTAACGGGAAGTACCTCCGCCAGTTTTCACAGCGACTTTCGCCACACGAGAGACACCAGTGGAAACCTCTTGTCCATCCTGGATCACTATCAGACGGGAACACACGCACCCAGTTCTCGGTGGTCGTGTGTGTTTCAGCCGTTAGTTGTCTGGTCTTTGCCACGCGGGTGGAGGGGCCCACCTACTTAAGCCAGCACCTGCTGCCTGGCAGGGCAGGAAGCTCGACGTGGAGCCGGGCACAGGTGTCCTAACCGCGCCTTGCCTGCCGCGATTGCCCCGCCCCTCCGCTGGAGCGCCTGTCTTCTTACTGCGGGTGGTCTTCCGTGTCGCGGAGATGGCAGCCCTAATAACCTCCCACTTCCTCCTGACTCCCGACCTTATTGTTTGTCTTTCCTAAGTACGTGATCTTTGTAGTTAAGTCTACCAGGCTTTTTCCTTTTTGACTTCTGTATTTCCTGGTGTGCTTAGAGAGGCCTCTTTTCCTTTACACGGTACAAATACTTGCACTCTGCTCTAGTCCTTGTGCGGCTTCACTTTGTGTGCTGGCTGTTTTCATCCTTGTGAATGAATTTTACGTGAAGAGGGAAGCGTGACCCCAAGTTCACTGCTTCCCAAACAGCGGTCAGTTACCCCCACACAATACCGGGCTCTTTCTCCCAGCAGGGTCCAGGGAGGAAACAAGGCTGAGTAGACACTGTTCTAGAAGGGTGCCGACAGGCCGACAGAGCAGCTCTGGACAGGATTCCCCAGGATCTCTTCCCAGCTGGCCCCGGGAACTCCCTCTTCCCTGTGCTTCTGCTCGCCCTGAATGGGTAGAGGCAGGATATCGGGGGGCCTGTGCCAGACCTGGCTTTATTATCAAAGCCCTTTGCAGAAGGTTCTGCGTGTGCCTGACAGCCCGTTCCCAACTCTCCGCATGAAGGAGACAGGCTGTCCTCCTCCTTTTGGAGTCGGGAGCAAGTTGCCTCATGACTTTGGTTCTTTGTCCTCACCCTGGCCGCCACACAGATCCTGCTCTCTGCCACGTTAACTCGTGAGACCCATCCTGTCTGTTGTAGACACTGCTGCAGCTCTCCCAGGAGCACCGCCTGGGAACTGACCCTCTCGGGAAGACAGCCCCAGAGCCATGGAAGGCTGCGTGGACATGGGAGAGGGGAAGGGCAGGTGGCGCAATGGGAACTGGAGCTCCTGGCCTCTGGCCACCGGGTGCCTAGGCCCCACGTTCACACTGCTGGGATCCGCTTTGCCACCTTGCGAGGGGCAGATTGCATTTGAATGTGGTCAAGGCACAAGGAGAGGTGTGTTCTGGGGTCCCCTGGCCAGGTACTCAGCACAGGGCATCCTGGCAGATGGAGGGGCAGGGAGGAACTTTTGAGGTCCACCCTACAGCCTTGCCCTCCCTGGGTGACAGGCTCCTTTTGGGACTTCCCATGCCCACCGCCATCCTCAGTTCCTGGACACAGCCGGGCTCAGGGGCCAGAGGGACAGGTGCAGGCAAGCCGGGAGTCTGCGTGAGGCAAAATGCCAGGCTGAGCAGTCATCCTGTGGGCACGGACCGTGAGTTATGGCCCCAGGGCCCTGCAGAGAGCAGGCACAAATCACCGGGCCGTCAGGAACAGGGGAAAGGCAACGCCTGCCCTCCCCCGCCCAGCAGGATTGATGGACTCGGGTCCAGGGTCCGGGTTCAGGATGAGTGGACTTCATGATGTTTCATTTCCCCGGAGTGCTCCTGGAGAGAGCTTGCCACCCAGGCCTGCGTAGGTGTGAGAGTGTGCGCGGCCACGGTGTTGGGGCTGAGCTTCTGCATGGTTCTGGTTTGACTCTTGCGGGACTGGCCAGGCCTCTGAATTGTTCGTGGGCTTCTAAGGAGCGTGGGTTTTGGTGTGTGTGACTGCTGTGGCTGTGTACTGGGTGACGATCTTGTGGGGTGGTGGAATCGGAGGGATTTTTGTTTTTGTTGTTGTTGCTTTTCAAAAAGATTTATTTATTTATTTTGAAAGAGTTATAGAGAGAGGGAGAGAGGAAGAAAGAAGTCTTCTGTTCGCTCACGCCTCACATGGCTACAATCAGTGCTGGGCCAGGCCAAAGCCAGGAGCCTAGAGCTCTTTCCTGGTCTCCCATGTGGGTGCAGGGACCCAAGCACTTGGGCCACCCTCCACTGCTTTCCCAGGCCACAGCAGGCAGCCGGATCGGAAGTGGAGCAGCCAGGACTTGAACTGGTGCCCATATGGGATGCTGGTGTCACAGGCCATAGCTTTACCTGCTACTTGACAACAGCGGCCCTGGAATTTGAGTTTTGTGTGTGACTAGACAATAGTGTGTGTGTGTATGTGTGTGTTTAAGAATGAGGTGGGAGTCTTGAGTGGGTATGTCCAGGTGGCTAATGTGAGCCCTAAGCCAGAGCGGGGAAGAGCAGGGAGAGCAGGTGGAGGGAGGATGCATTTGCCAGCAGAGCTTCAAGGGAGACTTCTGGAAAAGTGGGACGGGAGCAGGCATGGTGGCGCTGTGGGTTAAGCCGCTGCTTTGGATATCCCACACGGGAGTGCTGGGTTGAGTCTCTGCGCCTCCACGTCAGATCCAGGTGCTGCCAGTGCATCCCGGGAGGCAGCAGATGATGGCACAAGTGCTCGCAACATCTGAACCCCTGGCTTAAGCCTGGCCCAGGCTTGGCTATTGCAGGCATTTGGGGAGTGAACTAGTGGATGGAAGATCTCTCTCTCTCTCTCTCTCGCTCGCTCTCTCTCTTGCTCTCTCTTTCTCCACTTTTTAAGTATCTGAAAATACATATATAAGCCTTTTTTAAAAAGTGGCACAGGGCTCCGGAGAGCAAAGGGCAGGAGGGCCAGATGAGCGTGCATTGGAGGGGTGGTGTGTGGCTGGCACGAAGCACACACACGCACACATGTCTCTGAAGGCCGAAGGCATACAGAGCTGCTGGGAGATGGCATTAGATGCACCCAGTGGAGAGAGTTCAGGAAAACTTCCTGGCAGAGGCGAACACTCGCAGAAATCATGGCAAAAGGCATGTTCTGGTCGTGGGAGCTGGGAAGGGACAGGTCCTGCTGCCCACAGCGCAGGCCCCACGCAGCAGGAGAGCACGATCAGCCTCCTGCTGGGAGTGAAGAGAAGACACTGGGTGGGCAGTGTGTTACCTCTGCCTCCCCGGCCCTTCCCCAGGGCTAGAGCACACGGAGAAGACAGCGCAAAGGGAGCTGTCAAGGCCACAGCTCCGCGTCAGAGACCAAGTCTGGTTCCAGCCGTTTGAGACGAGGCCCTGTCCCAGCAGAATTAGTAGGCAGGTGGAGCTACTAATGAAAAGCTCCTCATCACCATCTCTGTCGCAGCACCCCGCTTACCCACCTCAAAACCAAAACCCCTCGTAAGACCAGTGAAGTCCCACGTGATCTGAGCTCTGATCAAAGCTTCGCCTGGAGTTCTGTCCTCTTCTGGCAGATGAAGTGTTCCTCCCTGCCCCAGGGCCTTTGCACACGCAGCCCTTTCCTTCCCTCCCCTCCTTCATCTCACTCTTGGCACATCCCCATAGCCTCTGACAATCTCCTGGGTGCCCTTAGGGAACCTCCACTTGTTATCTATGTCCCCTGCTAGCTCTCAGGCTCCTTGAGGCCAAAGAAAGCCTATTGCCCACTATGCTCTTCTCCCTTAACAGTGCTGGGCACACAGTAGGCTTCTGGTAAACATTTGTTGGATTAACGAATGAATGAAACCCTGCACCCAGGGACAGGTTTGATCCAATGCTGTGGGCAGGCAGTAGGTAAAGCTTTGATGAAGAATCTGTCTGTCGGACATCCCTGATGGCTTCTGAGCACAGAAATGGCATGGGCCCAAGCGCAGGAAGGGCGCCGGTGTGCACAGGAGGGGTCGGGGGAGCCAGGAGCCTGTGTCCTCTCCAGGCATGGAGTCTCAGCCACAGAATCGGTGTCCAGCGCATCAGCACCAGCGCCATGAAGAGAGGAGGGCTGGAGCGCTGAGTGTTGTGGGCAACAGCTCTGGGTGGTGGTGCCGGAGACTTTCCTGTGGGTGATAGTGGCATCTACTTACAGGGGCATTAAGGAGAGTGAATGGGACAAGGTGTGTAAAGAACTTAATCTAATGCCAGTGGGGGCTCAGTGAATAATTAGGTCTTGGCTCTGCCTACACCAACTTCTTGTACAAACTGAGCCATTGCCCCGGGCCCTGTCCCCAGCCAGTCTGAGTTGGCCCCAGTTCTCTTTCTCACGCCTACAAGGACTCCCAGGGTGCAATGCTCCTTGCCAGCTTCTAATCGCTCCGGCCTCTGTTCCTTTTCCTGGTTAACTGGGAGCAGTGCTGCCCCCACCCCCTTCGCTGATACCGGGGTCCATTGAGATAATGTAGTTTGGGGCGCTTAAGAAATAGCAAAGGACTGTGAGTGTGTTGAGAATTACTGTTCTGATTATTTTGTTGGAGTTGGGCTCATTCCTGGGCCTGGCATCTGCTTTGACTTTCCCAGTTCCTGTTTCGTGCCAGTCTCCATTTGCTTGTAGCCACCCACGATTCTGGCACTGAGAGTGGAAGGGGGGAGTTTGAATGTAGAAGGAGAAAGAAGGAAGGCGACAGCAGCCGGCAGCCCTCCCTGCTGCTCTCAGACCCAGGAATGACCCCATCACCTCCCCAAGCCAGTGGACGTCACTCACGCTCTGCTCAGTTCTCGCTGCACCCCGAGCCACTCCAAAACATACTGGCTTAAAGTCATCCCCTGTGATCCCTCAGGGTCTCGACGGTTGAGCCCAACAGGCTGTTCCACCTGGGGGGCTCTGGAATGGTGGAAGTTGGAGGGTGGCTGGGCCAGAGACATCTGAGGGCATGACTGGACCACACGTTCAGGATGGCCTCCTGCACCCACGTGTCCAGAGCTTGGGTCAGAATGGCTGGAACAGCCCAGGGCTGGCTCTCCGTGCAGCCTCTCTCATGGCTCCCTTGGGCTCTCTTCTTGCACAGCACAGACAGGCTCTGCACGTGGCAGCCAGTTTCTGCAGAGTGAACCTTCTGTAGGCCCAAGGTGGACGCTTCATGGCTTCTTCCGACCTAACCTCAGAAGGCAAGAGATGTTACTTCCGTTGCACCTTCTTGGTTACAGGGAGGGAGGGTTTGTCTGCCCAGATCCTGCATGGCAGGGGACTGGATGAGCGCAGGAACATTGGGAGGCATGGCTCTTGGCAGCCATCTTTGGTGACTGTGTGGCCAGAGTCTCCTCTGGTGATGGGCGCCTCTTGGAGGTCAAGGCTTGGGAGGGGGACAGTGGTAAAGGACTGGAGCTCCCAGCCCCTGCGTTTATTCCATTTGTTGAGTACTGATTAGTTAGTATTTAATAATTGGGGGTTTTACAAAGAATTTAATGTAAATTAAGTCCTGAGGCTCATTTTGCTAAAGAAGAGATATGGATGGCAAAAAAGCATATGAAAATATGCTCAACAACATTAGTCACTGGGGACATGCAAAATAAAACCCCAGTGAAATATTCCCACATGCCTATTAGAATGGCTAAAGTAATCATAATTTAAAAATACTAATAATACCAGCTGCTGGCCAGAATGGGATAGCTGGGATCTGTGCACACTGCTGGCAGGAAGGCGAACGGGACAGCGACTTTGGAAAACAGTTCAGCAGCGTCTTATGAAGTGACGCACACAGCCACCCTAGAATCCAGCAGTCCCACTCTCAGATTTACTGTGGAAGTCTGAACAAAGGAAACACAGCCGCACGAAGCCTTGTGATCAAATGTCCCTTGCAGCTTTCTTTATATTCGTCCCAATTTGTAAAACACAAACTGACCCCCGCGCCCATCCACTGTGATGGAATAGGTGATCATGATGTGTCCGTGCAAGGCAGCACTACTCAGCGGACAGAGCAGACTCAGGTACCCACGTCTGCACAGACGCATCTCGAGACAGCGTGCGGAGGCAGGCGAAGCAGCCACAGGCCACCTACCTGTGAGCCCGAGGCGATCGTCTCCGGAAGAGATCAGCTTGCTGTCAGCGAGAGCACAGTCAGTGGGGCCAGAGGCTGGTGGCAGGAAGGGGGCTTGAGAACAGAGACACAGGGGAACTTTGGGGGGTGCTGGAAATGTGCTGTGTTGGGACTTGACTGTGCTGATGATTTCATGACTGTGCACTTTTTGTCAACAAGCGTCAAACTGCCTACCTTCAACATGAATTTTCCTGAATAGAAACCATATGGTCCCTAGGTTAATGCAGCTGGGCGTCCACAGAGTCCTGTCTGCTGAGGTCCCCTTTGTCAGCGTCCCAGTCCTTCCCGGGCCTGTTTCTGGCTTCCAGTGCACCTGCACACTGCACACCTGCTTCCCTCGCCTCCCTCCAGCCTGCACGAGGGCTGGGCTCTCCTCTCCTCATTGTGCCCGTCAGTCTTATTTATCCTTCCGGCTTCAGCTAGCTTGCGCCGCCCCACAGAGGATCTCGCCCCTCCAGTTTAAATTAGAAATCCCTTTCTATTCACAACAAACACGCTTGCTTTTCCACTTTAATGAAAGGCGTGCTCTGTGCAGGCCGGGACAATCTTTGGCACACGATCAGCACTCAGTTTGCTCACAAATTGATAAACATGGGAAAGATGCCCACATCTATACAGCTCTGCATCGCATGACTTTGTTTAGCCATAAGCAGGCACTACTTTTAATGTTCTCCTATTTTTAATTTCTTGTTCAGAGTGAAATAATTCAAAACTACATAGAGTAAAAGGTGAATCACACCGTTTTTTTTTTTTTTTTAAATAAAGTTTCTGCCTTTCCCTGTTCTTACATAGAAATCTCAATAATTCTTTTTAACGGCTGTGTAATGTTCCAGAGTATGGTTGTGTCATTTTAAACATTATTGAGTCGGCCGGCGCCATGGCTCAACAGGCTAATCCTCCGCCTTGCGGCGCCGGCACACCGGGTTCTAGTCCCGGTCAGGGCGCCAGATTCTGTCCCGGTTGCCCCTCTTCCAGGCCAGCCCTCTGCTGTGGCCCAGGTGCAGTGGAGGATGGCCCAAGTGCTTGGGCCCTGCACCCCATGGGAGACCAGGATAAGCACCTAGCACCTGGCTCCTGCCATCGGGTGAGCGCGGTGCGCCGGCCGCAGTGCGCCATCCGCGGCAGCCATTGGAGGGTGAACCAACGGCAAAAGGAAGACCTTTCTCTCTGTCTCTCTCTCTCACTGTCCACTCTGCCTGTCCAAAAAAAAAAAAAAGTTAAACATTATTGAGTCAATAATGGGAATTTTAGGATACTCCCCCCCCCAATGTTTCAAAGTTCCCCTATTTAAAATGCTGTGTTATATAATAGCACATTTTGTATAGATCTTGTGTGAAGAGTGGATTCACAGACAATTGAGCTGTTGGGTATAAGGGCTTTAGATGTAGAATGTATCTGCCCCATTCCAAAAAGGTGTGTACAAATACTTACACCTTTTGTCACTGCAGGGCACGAGAAAGCCTGTGCGTCTACAGCCTCACCACCTCACGCTCACCACTCAGGTTCAAATGCGCTCGTCATTTAAATTCACATCCACAGCAGTATTACTGTGACTGGGTGTGTATTTTTCACATGATCATTAGCTATTTGTATATCTTGTACTGTGAATTCTTGCAACCACAAATTCCAGAATCAGAATCCTATGCCCATTTATATAGAGACATATGTATATATAAAACATTTATTTTATTTATATGAAAGACAGAGTGACAGAGAGAGAGAGAAAAAGATAGAGAGACAGAGAGAGGACTCCCATCCACTGGTTCACTCCCCAAATGGCCACAATGGCCGGGGCTGGGCCAGGCCCAAGTTGGGAGCCAGGAACTCCATCTGGGTCTCTCACATGGATGCAGGGACCCAGGTACTTGGTCCATGTTCCACTGCTTCCCCAGGCTCACTAGCAGGGACCTGCATCTGAAGCAGAGTAGCCAGGACTTGAACCAGAGCTCTAATACGGGATGCTGCCATTGCAAGTAGTGGTTTAACCCATTGTGCCACAATGCTGCCCCTCCATTTTTATGTTTTTGCCTTATTGATGTGTAGAAACTTCTTAGGTATGTATGATATGGAAATGATCAGTTTGAAAATTATAAATAACTTTTAGGGGTGATGGATAAATTCATTCCTGACTGTGGTGATGATTTCACAGGTGTATACTTATGTCAAAACTCATCAGAGTGTACCCTTTAAATAAGTGCAGCTTATTGTGTGTCAATCATCCCTTAATAAAGCTGTTTAAAAACAGAGTTATATGATCTATCATAAATATTTTTCCTGTGTCTTTGCCCTTTTTCTTTATACTTTATTTACTTTTGGGGGGATCATGCAGAAATCGATATTTATACACCAATGATATTCTGTTCTGGAATTACCTTGGCTAGTGCCTGAGTCCCCTCTCTGTGCCTCAGTTTGCTATGGAACATGAAGACAAGAGTACCTATTGCATGGGGTTGCAAGAATTAAGTGAATTAATACACATTAAAACTTCTTAGAATGATAACCACCACAGGACAAAGTGCAAAAAATATGAACTATTGTCATTTTGGTCATCTCTTTTATACTTAAGAAAACATTCTCCATCCCAATATTATAAGGGTATTCTATTTTTTTAAAAATATTTTATTTATTTGAGAGGCAGAGTTACAGAGAAAAAGAAAGACTCAGAGAGAGGTCTTCCACCCACTGGTTCACTCCCCCAAATGACCACAACAGATGGAGCTGGGCCAGGCTGAAGCCAGGAGCCAGGAGCTTTCTTCCAGGACTCCCGCAGGGTGCAGGAGCCCAAGCACTTGGGTCATCTTCCACTGCTTTCCTAGGCCATAGCAGGGAGCTAAGTCGGAAGAGGAGCAGCTGGGACATGAACCAGCACCCATATGGGATGCCGGTGCTGCAGATGGAGGCTTAGCCTACTACGCCACAGCACCAGCCCCAGGGGTATTCTTTATTTTCTTCTTCTTCTTTTTTAAAGATTTATTTTTATTTATTTGAAAGACAGAATTACAGAGAGAGGTAGAGACAGAGAGAGATGTCTTCCACCCACTGGTTCACTCCCCAGATGGCCACAACGGCCGGAACTGCACTGACCCGAAGCCAGGAGCCAGGAACTTCCTCCAGGTCTCCCACATGGGTGCAGGAACCCGAAGATTTGGGCCATCTTCTATTGCTATCCCAGGCCATAGCAGAGAGCTGGATCAGAAGAAGAGCAGCCGGGACTAGAACTGGCGCCCATATGGGATGCCAGCGCTTCAGGCCAGGGCGTTAACCCGCTGTGCCACAGCCGCCGGCCTCCTTTATTTTCTTCTAGTGACTGTATAGTTTTCAATGTTTAGATCTCTTAGTCCATTTGAAAGTTACTCTTGTAGATGGCGTGAAGTGGGTGTGAAATTTTGCTGTTTTTTCAGTGGATATATAGTTGTCCCAGTACTGTTGATGGCATAACCCATTCTTTTCACACCAACTCAAAACAGCATCTTTCTTAAATATAGATTCTCATGTACAAATGAATGTGTTTTGCAACTCTAATTGGGTCTGTTGCTCTGTAGGTTTATTGCTCTACTAATACTTTCCACTGGTAAATTATAATAGCCTCTGGGGCTGGCGCCGTGACGCAGTAGGTTAATCCTCCGCCTGCAGCGCCGGCATCCCGTATGGGCGCTGGTTCTAGTCCTGGCTGCTTCACTACTGATCCAGCTCTCTGCTGTGACCTGGGAAAGCAGTGGAGGATGTCCCAAGTCCTTGGGCCCCTGCACCTGCATGGGAAACCTGGAAGAAGCTCCTGGCTCCTGGCTTTGGATTGGCGCAGCTTCAGCCGTTGCGGCCAATTGGGGAGTGAACCAACGGAAGGAAGACCTTTTTCTCGGTCTCTTCCTCTCACTGTCTGTAACTCTACCTCTCAAATAAATAAATAAATAAAATCTTTTTAAAAAATTATAATAGCCTCTCTCCTACTCTAATCTTGTCATACTTCTTGGTGATTTCAGCATTCAAATCAGTGATTTTCGCGCCGAGGCTCAATAGGCTAATCCTCAGCATGCGGCGCCAGCACACTGGGTTCTAGTCCCGGTCGGGGCACCGGATTCTGTCCCAGTTGCTCCTCTTCCAATCCAGCTCTCTGCTGTGGCCTGGGAAGGCAGTGGAGGATGGCCCAAGTGTTTGGGCCCTGCACCTGCATGGGAGACCGGGAGAAGCACCTGGCTCCTGGCTTCGGATCAGCGCAGTGTGCTAGCCGCAGTGCGCAGGCCGCAGCGGCCATTAGAGGGGGAACCAACGGCAAAGGAAGACCTTTCTCTCTGTCTCTCTCCCTCTCACCGTCCACTCTGCCTGTCAAAAAAAATAAATCAGTGATTTTTCTGAAATCTGAGTGTTCCCTGCAGATTTCATGGGTTGAACCCTAATCCCCAGTGTGGTAATGTTAGGAGGTAGGGCCTATAAGAGGTAACTGAGGGGCCAGCATTGCGGCCCCAATTTAACAACTGCCAGCAATGCCAGCATCCCACATGAGGGCTGGCTCAAGCCCCAGATGCTCCATCTTTAATGCAGTAGTGGAAGATGGTCAATGCTTGAGCCTCAGAAGCTCCTGGCTCCCAGCTTTGGTCTGATGGAACCCTGGCCATTGCAACCATTTGGGGAGTGGACCAGCAGATAGATGGAATCTCTCTCCCTCCCTCTCTCTCTCTCTCTCTCTCTCTGTTTTTAACTATGCCTTTCAAATAAGTAAATAAATCTTTAAAAAATAAAAATGGTAACTGAGCCACAAAGGTAGAGTCCTCATGAATGGATTCACGCCTA
Source organism: Sylvilagus floridanus (assembly GCA_949820135.1). Taxonomy (NCBI): domain Eukaryota; kingdom Metazoa; phylum Chordata; class Mammalia; order Lagomorpha; family Leporidae; genus Sylvilagus; species Sylvilagus floridanus. The sequence continues at coordinate 32,039,803 of OX463225.1, forward strand.
TTAAAAAGAAGGTCTCACACTTTTAGTTGATAACCTGATGCCAGTTACTTGATTTGAGTCTTGGCAGCCTTCAGAACTGTGACCCAATACATTCTTACCTGTTATAAATCGTCTAGCCTTAGGTATTCTGCTATAGTGACACAAAACGTGCAAAGACACCTGGTCCCTCGGTTCCTTGACTTCCTGTTACACTACAGTCTGGTTCTCCACCACATCTCACCCTGTTGGGCAGCTGTTACACCACAGACCTCACCATGACCAACAACCTGGACAGCTCTAGAACTTCGATTTGATTGCCACGCTCATATCTCCAGCTCATTCCTCTCGTTCTTCTTTCATGACCGTTTTTTAACTCACCAGGGCCTATGATCCAGTGACCCTCCGTACACTTTCCACCCTACCCAGCCGGTTAAGGTGCTGCATCCCATAGCAGGGTGCCACTTTGAGTCCTGGCTACTCCTCTTCCAGTCTAGCTCCCTGATGTGCTAATTAGCTCTGCAAATGAGCCTGGGAAGCAGTAGATGAGTTCTTGCTACTTATGTGAGAGACTCACATGCAGTTCCTGGCCTGGCTTTGTCTGGCCCGGTCCCAGTTGTTGTGGCCATTTGGGGAGTGAACCCAAAGATAGGAGGGTAGGAGATTCTCTCTCTCTCTCTCTCTCTCTCTCTCTCAGTCTTTCAGATAAATAAAAAATAAATAAATAAATCACGGTGAGCCACCATGACATACCCATTAGAGTAGCTAAATTTAAAATGGCCTGTGACTGTCCACGGGGATTTGGAACAATGGACTTGCACTGTTGGTGGGAGTACACGCTGGTACACCACTCGGGATTTGGTGATTTATCTACTAAGGGTGCAAATAGACTTAGCTTTTGATCAGCAATTCCTCTCCTGAGTCTGTATCAACGTGCACTGCATGCATTTGTTCACCAGAAGACATACTCAAACGTGTTCAGAGTCACATTAGAAGCCAGCACAAGCAGCAGTTGGGCTCATGCCCCTGCATGAAGAACAGAGCAGGTGGATTCATTGTGGAATAGCCGTGCAGGGTCTGGTTCCAGGTCAGAGACAAGGAGAGGACTGTCGCTGCTTCCGTCCCACAGACCCTGCAGAGTGAACAATCACGCTGTGTGGCTGCCTCACAGAAGTTTCAGAACCAAGCTAACTTCCGGGCAGGCTAGCGGTCACTCTCAAGGAGGAGAGAGCGGGCAATGGCCGAGCAGGGACAAGAGAGGGTCCACTGGTGCTGGCATTGTCCTCTCTTCTGTGACAGAGGGAGGGGCTCCACTGATTCATGAACTTGTGCAAAATGACTAGTTGTACACCCAGGATTTGTGTACGCTTGTCTAAATCCCTTACATTTGAACAGAAACGTCATCCGGTGCGCACTCAGGTGCGGATTAATGTTCCCCCTCTGACAGCACTTTCATTTCCAGCTGTTACACCGTTTCTTCCTTTACTTTACAAACTGAAAAATACAGTTCACGTTCACAATTCCCAAGGTTTTTTATCTTTGAAGATTTGTTTATTTATTTGAAAGGCAGAGCAACAGAGATGGAGAGAGAGAGAGAGAGAGAGAGAGAGAGAGAGAGAGAGAAAGCATCTGCTGGTTCACTCCCCAAATGGCTGCAACAGCCAGGGCTGGGCCAGGCTGCAGCCAGGAGCCAGGAGCGTCCCCTGGGTCTCCCACGTGGGTGCAGGGGCCCAAGATCATCTGTTGCCTTCTCTAGAGCGTTAGAATGCCCCGAGCTGGGTGGGCGGCGGAGTAGCCTGGACCCACCCGACACTCTGATATGGGATACCCGCCTTGCAACCAGCGACTTCCCCCACCATGCCACAGCACCTGCTCTCCTCTCCAAGCTTTTAAACCCTGACCATTCTCCTGAAATTGCTCTTGTTAATGATCTTCATACTGCTGAACCCCGTGGTCAGCCCAGGCTTCATTGCGCTCGAGCTGTCCGTAGAGCTCGGGACATGTGACTCTTCTCTTGGGCACACCCTCCTCCCCTGAGTGGCAGCGCCCCTGTGCTGATCCCTCGCTGGCTCCTGATCTCGGACACCGCTTTACTTCAGTTGGGGACTGTCTCTACTCCACTGGTGTCCAGTGACATTCGTCCACTCTCTACTGTACCTGGATGACTCCCACCTTCACATCTGCATCCCACATCTCTTCCCTGAGACGCCTCTTATCTCCCACTGCCAACTGGACATTGTCGCTGACTGTGTGACAGCAAACAAATGTCCTGGCTCCCCCTAGCTCCTCAAGTCAGCTCCTTCTCACCAAGGGACAACCCTGTGGCTCCCGGCATTCAGGCTGTGCCTTGCGGTCATTTCTTACTTCCCACGTCCAGTCTATAAGCGAGCGGGTCATTTGTCCTCTCACCTCCAAAGCCATTGCTTTAGGGCAGGCCACCTGCATTTCCCACCAGGTGCAAACAGTAGCCCCTGGCTCCCTGTTTCTGTCCTTATCTCTCTCTTTCCATCAAGATTCACCAAGGAGAACTGAAACGCTTCCTGAAAGCAAGGTGGCACAGGTGACAGCCAGACTGGGCATGGGGAGGGTGCACGGAGGCTGCCACCACCCCTGGGCTGTAGAGGTAACAGGACAAGGGGGTGTTGTCCCTCCCCGGGACAATGCAGTTACTGTGAAAGAAGCTGGGGGCCCGTGCCACGGCTCAATAGGCTAATCCTCTGCCTAGTGGCGCCGGCACACCGGGTTCTAGTCCCGGTCGGGACGCCAGATTCTGTCCCAGTTGCCCCTCTTCCAGGCCAGCTCTCTGCTGTGGCCAGGGAGTGCAGTGGAGGATGGCCCAGGTGCTTGGGCCCTGCACCCCATGGGAGACCAGGAGAAGCAACTGGCTCCTGCCATCAGATCAGCGTGGTGCGCCGGCTGCAGCGCACTGGCCACAGCAGCTATTGGAGTGTGAACCAACGGCAAAGAAAGACCTTTCTCTCTCTCTCTCTCTCTCTCTCACTGCCCACTCTGCCTGTCAAAAAAAAAAAAAAAAAAGAAAGAAAGAAAAAAAGAAAAAAGAAAAAGAAAGAAAGAAGCTTGGACCGGGGCAGCCTGTGTGGCAGGGGCTGGAGGCACCAGTGATGCCTCGTGAGCTGCAGCAAGGAGGGAGGAAACCAGCCGCCGCTTACTTCTAGCCCTGGAAACTGCCAGGCAGGCTTTCATGGGCCAGACCCCGTTAGAATGCAGCTGATGTGGGGCCCCTGGAAGCAGGCCACGGGGCGACTTCTCCACCACAGAGGTCAGTGCAGTGGAATGGAGAGAGATGGAGCCGGATGGAGTCACTTGGCTCTAGCGCGATCCCTCGCCCAGCATCTCTTCTTCCCCAGAACGGGTCGGGGCTGGGTGCCGAACATGGAATTTTGAGGACCTTCATTAAGCAAAAATTAAGAGATGAAAAATACTAACATTAGGTATGAAAGTCGATATTTATTTAGGATAACAAAGGAAATCACAGCAGAGTCCAGGTTTTTAGAAATATTTGACATAATTTGGCTATTTAATTTGTCGCCTGGCACATTGCTATATCACCTTTCTCCTGGTGCAGTCTGGCTCCGTCCGTGTTCTTCATCGTTTGCTCGTGTGACATGCTTTGTAACAGACTTTTTACACAGAAAGAGTACAAAGGTCTCCTCTATTCTGGTTGGTTAACATTTGTTTTTATTGTTCACTGCTAAAAAGCTTTTCTCCACCTTCACAACTTGCTGTTGGTGGAGCACATTTTCAGGATTGTCCAATCTGGGAAAGCTCGCTCAAGATCCTTTAACGGATGAGCTGTAAGATTTCTGGACTTCTCAAGTTTTCTTGTGAAGTGACTCATTCTAAGACTACCAGTGAGCTGACAACACTCAGCCAAAGCTGTCATGTCCGCGTCGTGGGTCAGCATCCTGGGTACGTTGGAGGAGGGGCAGCAGGAGGATCCCTGGGAGTCATGCTCGCTCCAGCACAGCTGAGGACAATTTCCAGTGTGTAACACACGCAAAGAACTGTGAAACACATGGAGAGGTCCTACGAAGCTCAGCCGAAGGCACCTTCAACTCGTCTCCCTAGCTGGATCTCCAGAATGCCTGTGGCTGCTCCAACACTGGTGGAAAATCAAGCAGGGGGTCAGCGATCTTAACTAATCATGATGAAAATATCTCGCTTTTGCAACTTCAACAAAATGCACGGTTAGGTCCTAGAGGGGCTTTGCAAAGGTGGAGGCCTGAGGTTGGAGCGTCACTGGCTTTATGGCCGCGTGGCCACTGGTCACCCACGGCAGACGGAAGTGTCATTCGAGCAGGACACTGCTCTGCTGTGGGCTCTCAGAAGGCTCTCCGTCCTCTGCAGAGGAAAAGCCACGCCCTTGCCATCCTCTCTGGGGGCCCCTGTCATGGCTTCGTCCCCACTGCTCCTGGATGATGTGGGTCCTGCTCCCTCCCGCTGGCTCCTGCTGCCCATCATTCACGGCCTTGCGGCTGTTCCTCAAGCACGCCCACCCCAGGGCCCTTGTTCTTGCTCTTGTTGCCCTCCGGACTCTATTCTCCCAGATACCTGCTCTCTTCCCTTGGTCCTTTCCCCAAAGATTCCCTTCAGTGTTGGTTTCCTCCTGTGGCTGCAACAGCTGAGCACACGTGTAGTGTCTTAAAACAACGCAGGTTCCTGATCTGACCCTCGCAGGGATCAGGCATCTGAAACGGAGGTCAGGGCCGCGTGCCTCCCAGTGGATCCTGGGGAGAAGCCACTTTCTTGCCTTCTCCGGTGTCCGGACGCTGCCTGCTTTCCTCGGCTCGTGGTCGCACCACCCGCCTCCTCCTCCACCCTCCTGCCTGCTTCTTTCCCTGGTAAGGACCCTCCAGTAGCCCGGGACGCTCTCTCCCAGTGCGATTCGTAATCACGGAGCAGAGTCCCATTTGGCACACAAGGAAGCAAAGCATACTCCTGGGTCCTGGGGATCAGGGTATGAGCATCCTGGAGAAGCGGGCTGCATCACTCTTCAGCTGGCTGTGTCTTCACAGTGCTATCCCCCTCCTCCTCTTTCACACGGTGGGCGGGGTGGGCACCTTGTCTTGTCCTTGCCTGAGGAGGAGCGTTTCCTGGGCTTCCCAGGTCTCTGTGAGCAGGTGTACAAGCTGCAGCTGACGAGCTGTACCAGTCAGGGTCCCCACAGAGAAGCAGAACGACCGAGAGATGGGTACTATGAGATTTACTGCATCGCTTTCGCTCCTGTGACTGTGCAGCCTGGCTGGGCACGGCTGCAAGCCATAGGGCAGGCTGCCAGCCCCGGCCTGAGCCGAAGCATAGTCCACGGGAGGGGTTTCTTCCCCTGGAAAGTCTCAGTTCTTCTGGATGATGGAGTCAGGCCTACCCAGATTATGTCGGATTATCATGGCTAAAAAATGCACCCACGGCAACAACTAGATTGATGTTTGATTGAATAACTGGGACTACAGCCTAGCAAGAGAGCGGCATGAGACTGCCCATCTCAGGGCCTCTTATCTGGTTAAGGAAGCTTATTATAAATTTTTTTTATCATCTATAGAGATGATAATTTAGTTTTTTCTTTAATGTTTCACAACAGTAAATTTTAAAAAATTGAATTAGTAGTACTAAATTCTATGCTGATTATTGGGATAAAAACGTATAGCCAGATGAACTTGACTACTGTTTCCTGTATGGGTCATAAGTACAATTAGGCTGTACGCTGGCATGTCTGTTACCTTTGTTCACCTTTGGTATGTACGGGCCACTGACCACAGTTGAACATGATCACCTTATGGGCAGGTGTTGTGGCCCTGGAGGCTAAGCCGCTGTCTGTGACACCAGCATCCCATATGGGCAGTGGTTCGAATCCTGGCTGTTCCACTTTCAATCCAGCTCCCTGCTGATGGCCTGGGAAAGCAGCAGACGATGGCCCAAGAGCTTGGACCCCTGCACCCATGTAGGAGACCCTGATGGAGTTCCTAGCTGCTGGCTTCCGCCTGGCTAGTCCCGGGCTGTTGTGGCCATTTGGGGAGTAGTGGAAGATCTCTCTCTCTCTCTCTCTCTCTCTCTCTCTCTCTCTTTCTCTCTCTCTCTGTAACTCTGACTTACAAATAAATAAATGTACAGAAAAATGAATCTCTAAAAAGAAGAAAGAAAGAAAATGACCACCTTAGCTCATTTAAACACGGGTTTGGTGAGCTGCAGGGCGTGGGGCGGGGCATCCTGGGGCATGGCTGCAGGCAGGGCTGAAGCACTGTCCTCCGCACGCCCTTCCTCTCCATTTGTGCTTCTGTTTTCCCCTTGTGTCAGCCTTGGTCTCAGACTCCACATGGCAGGCAAATGGCTGCTCCAGGATCTGCAGCCTTAGTCTGAAGAGCAGCTCCTCTCCAGAAGTCACTGAGGCCTCCTGTGTTTCATTGTCTTTGGCTGAATCCCATGCCCACCCCAGAATCATTCGCAGTAGTTGGAGAGAGGCAAAGCTTGATGAGGCTAGAGGTGGTGTCAGCCTCCCTCCCTGGGAGTATCAGACGTGGCGGGTGGAGAGAGCTCCTGAATGGGAAGAGCAGGTGTGGGCACTGCCAGCGAAAGTGACAGATGCCGGCTCTGGTCGCGCCAGCCCACACAGTGGACTGGGAGGCTTTCTGTCTTTCTGTCCCCTGACGATGGCGACAACAGAAGTCACTTGTTCTTTGAAGGTGTGGTGTAACTCGGCCTTCTACGCATCCTGGGCCAGATGCCATTTTCAGAAGTGGACCTTGGATGATCTGATTTCTTCTGCAGATATTAGCATTTCTACCTCTTGTTGAGCCATTAGGGAGTGAATAAATGAAAGAACTAGCATTTGGTCTTACTTTTCAAGTCTACATTTGCTTCCCATTTCATTAATTCCTACTTTTATCTCTATTAATTCCTTATTCTGCAGAGTTCATTTTTTCCCTTCTCGTTTTCTCTTTTCCAGTTACTTAGAGTCAATCTTCTTTCTTTTTTTCTAATAAATATTCAAGGCTATACATTTTTCTATAAATACTACATTGGACTTGACAGGTGGTTTCCTTATATGATGCTTTCAATGTCACTCACTTATTACATAATATGATTTAATTTTGAGTTACTCTTTAACCTGAGAGTCATACAAAATAGTATTTTTAAATTTATAAGTCACTGCCTTTTTTTGTCATATTATTTTACTATCCTATTAATTGGGATTCTAGGTTTTCATTGTAGTCATAAAATGTGGCTATGGGGTTTCTACTTCATGGAATTAAGATTTTATTTGTAGCCAGTTTTAATGAGTGGCCAAATTTTGTAAATGTGCTGGAAGTAAGAAAAAAGGAGATGTGAGTGTGTACCCTCCTCTCTGTGTTGCTAAAACAGAAAACCACGGACTGTGGACTGCATATTCTACAATGAACAGAGGCTTACTTGATTCCTGACTTGGGGGTTGGGAAGTGCAAGAACAAGGAGCTGCATCCGCTGAGGGTCTTCTTGCTGTGTAATAGAACGACATGAGCCATCTCACAGGGGAAAGAGAAGTGAGGAAAAGGGTATGAATTCATCCTCTTCTCAGGAAACCACGGCCCAGATAAGTATCCCATTTCCAAGATAACGGAAGCAATCCGAATCACTTTTTTAAAAAATTTATTTATTATACTTGAAAGTCAGAGTTACACCGAAAGGGGGGGGGGAGAGAGAGAGAGAGAGAGATCTTCCATCCACTGGTTTACTCCCCAATTGGCCGCAACGGCCGGAGCTGTGCTGATCCGAAGCCAGGAGCCAGGAGCTTCTTCTGGGTCTCCCATGTGGGTGCGGGGGCCCAAGGGCTTGGGTCATCTTCTACTGCTATCCCAGGCCATAGCAGAGAGCTGGATACTAAGTGGATCAGCTGGGACTCAAACTGGCACACATATGAGATGTCGGTACTGCAGGCAGTGGCTTTACCCGCTAAGCCACAGCACTGGCCCCCGAGTCAATTCTTAAAGTGAAGTCCCCTCTCAACACTATTGCAGAGGGGAGTAGGCTTTCAAACCAGGAATTTTGGACATATTCAAACCATGGCAGTAAATATACTTAGTTCAGGACTGGCATTGTGACATAGTGGATAAGGCCTCTGCCTGCAGCATCAGCATCTTGTATGGGTGCCCCTTTGAGTCTCGGCTGCTCCGCTTTCAGTCCAGCTCCCTGCTAATGCACCTGGGAAAACAGTGGAGAATAGCCCAAGCCTTTGTGCCCCTGCACCCACGTGAGAGACCCAGAAGAAGCTCCTGGCTTCGGATTGGCACATCTCTGGCCATTGCAGCCATTAGGGGAGTGAACCAGCATATGGAAGATCTCTTTCTCTCTCTCTGCATCTGCCTCATCTCTGTGACTCTGTCTTTCAAATAAATAAATCTTTAAAAAATATTTCCCTAGTTCAAGAAATTTTTTAAAGATTTATTTATTTATTTGAAAGGCAGAGTTACAAAGAGAGAAAGAGGGACACCCACCCACCCCACACACACAATCTTTCATCTGCTGGTTCACTCCCTAAATGGCCAGAATGGCCAGGACTGGACCAGGTGGAAGCAAGGAGGCTGGAACTCCATCTGGGTCACCGTGTGGGAGGGGGCCCAGGTATTTGGAACATCCTCCATTGCTTTCCCAGGTAAATTATCAGGGAGCAGGATCAGAAGCAGAACAACAAAGGGCTGCCATTATGGTGTAGTGAGTAATACCACTGCCTGTGACTCCAGCATCCCATATGGGAGGCCGTTCATCTCCTGGCTGCTCTACTTCCTACCCAGCTCCCTGCTAATGCAGAGATAGCCCAAGTACTTGGGCCCCTGCCACTCACGTGGAAGACCTGGGTGAAGGTCCTACTTCCTGGCTTTGGTCTCACCCAGTGCTGGCCCTTGCAGCCCTCAGTGGAGTGAACCAATGGATGGAAGACTTCTCTCTCTCTCTCTCTCTCTCTCTCTCTCTCTCTCTCTCTGACTTTCAATAAAATAAATAAATCTTAAAAAAAAAAAAAAACCTAGAGCAGCTGGAATTCAAACCAGTGCTCATACAGGATGCAGGCATTACACATGGAAACTTAACCTGCAGCACCAGAATGCAAACTCCTAGTTCAGAAACTTTTTAATATAAACCTCAAATCAAACTTCTAAATTATACTATTCAAATTCTACAGATTTTCTTATTTTTGTTTACTTGATAATTTTGGAGAGGCATATAAGAATCAATAATCTTTGTGAGTTTGACACTTTAATTTTGTAATTCTAAAATGACTCTTTTTCTGTATTTTAATAATCTGTTGCCTAAAAAAAAATTATTTCATCATCATATGTTCTTGGTGGATTGTACTCTTTTTTCTTATTTTTATTTTTTACAGGCAGCATTAGACAGTGAGAAAGAGAGAGAGAGAGAGAGAGAGAGAGAGAGAGAGAGAAAGGTCTTCCTTCTGTTTGTTCACCCCCCAAATGGCTGTTACGGCCAGCACACAGCACCAATCCGAAGCCAGGAGCCAGGTGCTTCCTCCTGGTCTCCCATGCGGTTTCAGGGCCCAAGCACTTGGGCCATCCTCCACTGCCTTCTTGGGCCACAGCAGAGAGCTGGACTGGAAGAGCAGCAACCGGGACAGAATCCAGTGCCCCAACCGGGACTAGAACCTAGGGTGCTGGCACCACAGGTGGAGGATTAGCCAAGTAAGCCGTGGTGCCGGACTGTACTTTTTGTAAAGTATCTGACTTTGTTCCACATGTGTTTTTATTTTGAAGTCTACTTAAACCATGACTAAGATTTGTATGCCTTCATTTTTTGGTTATATTGGCATATATTCATTTTCAATTCTTGTATTTTGAATCTTTCTTTATATTATATTGTTATATGTGACTGGTAAAAATAACTTCATTGTGTGGGAACATGAATATATACATGCCTGATTTCAGCCATTCTGGGAGTCTCTGTAATTTAATAGTAGAGTTTAACACATTCACATTTATTGTGATTCCTCGTTATGCTTAAAATTTTCTTCTGTTTTTTTCTTTTATTGGTAAAATTCTTTATTTCTATTCTTCAGCATTTTGGCAAGTTATATGTATTATTTTAATTTTTCTAATGCTTTAAATTTTAAATAAAGTTATATAAACACTTTTTTTCTTCCAGTAGTTTCTTAAACTGCCTCTTACATCTCATATATTGTTGCAATTTTAGTTTCAAATGTTATTATTTTACTTTATTGCTATACTTTTTAAAGAAATAATTTCTAAACAGTATGAAATTTCATATATTTATTTTCATTTAATATTCAGACTTTGAGATACTAATTTCTTTTTTTAAATGTATAATTCTATTTCATTCTCTTTCTTGAATTTCTTTTTTGGTTTTCTGTAGTCCTGAAGCAGTTAATAGGTAGTAAATTTTGTTTGTGATTTATTATCTCAAAGTATCTTGGATTTGCATCCTTGATGGCTTGGCTGATACAGAATTGTAGGTTCAAAATAAACCAGAAGCCATGAGAATTTTGTTTTTATTTTGTGATTTAGAAATGCCACCAGGATGGATGCCTTTTTAGTGTTTTCTGCTTAGCATTTGGTGGGTCTTTTTATAGTTTGAGAATTCAGATCTTTCTAGAGATTTGGAAAATATTTTAAAATTATATATGAATGATTTACCACCTCTAGTCTCTCTCTTACCTCAATATAGAACCTCTAGGAGGTAAATATTAGTTCTTATATTTTCTTATGTTGTGTATCTCTTTGTATTTTCACTCCACCTTTCAAGAAGTTTTCCTGAATTTATATTAAGATTTTTATTTAAGGATGATTTCTTCTTTGATGATTTCATCTTTATAGTAATCTCTTCCTATTTTATGAAAGCAAATTTCTTTTGGATCTCTCTGAAACTGCAACTGGAATTCTTTTTCATTTTTTAATTTTTAAGGATTTTATTTATTTTATTTATCTGAGGAACAGAGAGAAACAGAAGCAGAGAGAGACAGAGACACAGAGAGATCTCCTGTCTGCTGATTCACTCCCCAAAAGACTGCACTGACTAAGGCTAGGCCAGGCTGCAGCTGGGAGCTGAGGAACCCAGTCTAGGTCTCCCATGTTGCAGGCAGAGAGCCATCGCCTGCTGCCTCCCAGGGGCTGCACCTGCATGAAACTGGAATCGGGAGTGGAGCCAGGACTCCAGTCCAGGACGGAATGTGGGCATCCTAGACATCACCTTCCCGTCAGCCCAAATGTCCGCCTTGAATTCTTGTCTTTCTCCTGTCTCCTGCATTGCCTCTATTTCTTCTAAGATGCATAATTTTTTTTTCATCTTGTTCATTCTTTCTCTTCCTCTTCATTCGCCTCAAATTGGATGACCCATTTCAGATTTATAAAATAAAAATTAGGTTGATGAATCTGTTTAGGAGATGGGTATGTGCACCTGCTTCCAGTGTGGGCCTTCTCCTCCAACGGAGGCTGTTTGCAGCTCTGTGTGAGTGAGAGGGAGGAGCCTACTGGCGGGAGGTTTCCCTTTAAGAAGGAGAGGGGTCAGCACTCAGCAGGCCGGGCACCCTCGTGTTCAGCAGAGTAAAGAAACCTTTATTCCGAGTGTGAAGTCGCCAGCAGAACCGTCTCACTGTCTTTCTTCACCTGCCTTCCCCGTCCCTTGCAGAGACGTGCTTCTGCTCCGCCCCTCTGGCCTCCACTCCCACGAGGGGTGGGGATCGTCCAGCCCACGAGCTTGCAAAATCATTTGGTTTGGCCCTGCCAAGGGCACTGCAGGAAGGACTCAAAATTCAGCCAATCTCGAGCAGGCTGGTGTTTAAGTTGATCATTTTGTATGGCCCCATGGATGGTGTTACGAATATGCACATGGCCCTTGGCAGGAGAAAGGTCCTCCACCCCGCCAGGCCTCCCTCCCTCGTCAGCTTCCTGGTACCACAAATCAAAAAAGACAGCAGCGATCTCTCCTTCACCAGGGTTCTGTGGCTTTCTGTCCTTGGGTGTCTGCTCCACAGGGGGTGGACACCCATTGTGCTGCCCTCTCCCAGCAGCTCAGCAGCATGGGAGCTTCCGGAAGGCTTCACACTCTGGGGCCTTGGAGCTGGCAGATGCCAGAGCTCCTCGGTTCTCCAGCAGGGGGCCTCTTTCTCCACGAGGCTTTTTATCCTCCAGAGCTCTTTGGCCCAGAGGCCAGGGTGGACTCTTCCAGAAGACTGGCTGGGTTCCAAGAGCACGAGCCCCAACCTGTAAGTGCTTGCCCAGCCCCTTCTTGCACCATGCTTGCGAATGTCCCCTTGGCCAAAGCAGCTGTATCTCCCAGTGCAAGGTCAAGGTGCAGGGGACTCCACAAGGATGAGCATCCTCAGAGTTGCTGCTCACTGCCCACCTGCCACGGCTGACCACACCCCTCAAAGCAACGTTTCATGTTGTCTAAAGAGCAGTCCCACCAGGCTTCAGCTCGGGGACAAAAGCCATAGGCAGCCAGACTGTGTGGGAGAGGAAGGGGCTACCTGGCCCAGGGCTGTCTGGCCCATTTGTTTACTTGCCTCTTCTTTACCTGACGGTTGTGCCATGGCCTGCTCCCGGCTCCCTGTACCTGGTAGGTTCTATTGAAAAGAGCAGTTGATGTCGCCTTTGCCAATTTCTCCCATGCAGATTGAGCCACTCTCGTTTGCTCTGTCAATCTGATTCTATTTGCTCTTTATCATCTAGGAAGTTGTCAAATTTTTCTGATCGACTGGTACTGTGATTTCTCATTCTCTTGGGCTGCTATGGATGTGCTTTTGTTATATCTCTCTCTATTGTCTCCATGCAATTTATTTTGTAAAAAGGAAAAGAGAGCCGTGAGATCGTTGCCACCTGAGCAGGTACGCGTTCACACGCAGGGGGCGGTGGGTGGATGCGTCACTGCGTCACACTCGGGCTTTCTCTTGGTTCTGAGATGTTGCGAATGTCGGCGCTTTGGCCCTCTCTGCCTCGGGACACCAGGCTGATGGAGCCACACTGATTGTCCTGATTCACGCACCTGCTGGGAAACTTTGGCGCTAAGAGACGAGGCTCAGAGATGCAAACAAAGGTCACCCAGCAAACCAGTGTCAGAACTGGGCTTCACACAGGGGCCCTGGACTCCTGGCCCCGCGGTCTGTCCACACATGTTTCCCTGCGTCTTGCCCCTGTTTGCACCTCTGGGCGTCGCTCAGAGAAGCCCAAGCTCCTACCATCCTGAGTGGGCCCTGGCAGTCTCCACCCCACACTATCCAGAGATGAAGGATTTAGGGGCTAGAGTTGCCCCAAAATGAGACAGATGTCTGTCTGGCCCCTCCTCCCAAAAGGCGATTATTTGAGCGAGGCACGACAGCGGGTTTGGATCATAGATTATCTTTCTCCCTCCAGCGCCCTCTTTCTCCCACGGTTATCTAGTTACCTATCTATTTGCAGGAGCTACCCCCTCACCACACACACACACACACACACACACACACACGCACACGCACATGCACACGCACACAATGAATTACGTCTGCAAGGCAGTAAAATGTTATGTATTTGCAAGGCCCATAATCTTTAAAAGCCCAGTGATGCTGGCTCCAGACAGCAGCGAGCTCCCTCCAGTATGTTAATAGATAGTATTAGGGCAATAATGAAAACACTTGAGACAAGTAAGCTCCTATCAAAAGCTGAGTAATAGGGCTTCGCCGAGTGAATCACAATGCAGAAGAGATTAAGACGTCTGCCTTGCGCGGTGTCTATTCAGACGAACAGCTGCTCTGTTTCTGATTAAAATGGGGCTGGGGAGACCTTTCTGAGCAAGTCCCTTTTTTGTTCTGCACTGTCCTCGCCCTTCCCACCTCCACCTCCACCTCCACCTGCACACACAGGCACCTTCAACTGCACTTGGCCGCAGCCATTCATGCATGTATGTGCGCGTGCACACACACACACACACACACACACACACACACTAGTGAGGTTAAGCATTGCATCACACACACAGAGTCCTGACCCACACACAGCCACACTGACCCGTCCAAGCACACGCACATAGCCACTTCCTCACAGCACACACAGAGGCAGTCTCACACACTCAGTCTCAGCCAGTCTCTCACACACATTAAATTACAATCTGTCACAAGCATAGTCTCACATAGGCATTAAATTGCAATCTGTCACACATGCTCCTCACACGGAGTCACAACCACTCAGAGACAATCTAACCAGACTCACACACCCACATGTAGCTGGCTGGTCGTGTCCACGGACAGCCTCGGAGAGCCTTTGTGTGTGGAATCACGTTTGCACACTCACGCTTGTGATCACGTCTTGTCTGTCACAGACACACAGCTCTCAGCTGGGACACAGTCATGAGCTCTGCCACCCAGCCCCAGCCACGGTCACAAACGCACCGACCGCAGCCCTGGCAGGTCCACGGACACAGAGCAACACGCACACCTGCAAAGCCCCTGCCCCAGACATGCCCGTAGCACAAGCTGCCTCCCAGCACACACCCAGGCACAGACACTGCTCTGCACAGCTCTCCCGGGACTGACCCAAGATGTGAGATTTGACTTCATACCCTGAGAGGCAGCCCTGGGCTGGGGTCAGCGGCCTCAAAATCCTCAGGGGATCGAGGGCCCCACGTTCCAATCCCCGCAAGGCTGCAGCATGCAGGGGGCCTGGGATCGTGTCTGCGTTGCCTAGGAGCCTGGGGCTCTGGCCTGGAGTGGACTGCAGATTCAGGCCGACGAGAACTCAGAGCTGTCTGGAGGCAGTGCCTGCAGGCAGGACTGCTACTTGGCCAGGAGGAGTGAGGGAAGAAGGGGGCATCCTGCATGGTGCGGGGGTGACCTCAATGTCCTGAAGCCCTTCCTAGTCCTGACTCCATGTCCTGAGGGTCTGCGTGCCCTTTCTCCAACCCCCGTCCCACCCACGCATCCACTCCTGCAGCCCAGCTCTCTGGGCATCCCGCCCTGCTGCTTCTCTCCCTGTAGGGGGATTCTCTTCCAAGATTGTCTTGAAGCTGACGATTCCAATTTCTTTTCCTAAATCCCAGAGAAGCTGGCTCCAGGCTCGCGGAGAGATGCAGGCTGCAGTAGGCTGAGGTTGATTTGGAGACTCAGCCTCCATTTAACCCGTGGCACTTGGCAGGACCTTGGGAGATGGACTTGAGTGTCCCCTGGATGGAAGGGGATGGGCAGCGGGGAGGAGTCTGCTCAGCAGCTGCTCAGTTCTGTGGCCAGCAGGAGGAGTAGCAAGAGGTGGGGACTTACTGATTCCAGCCACCCTGAGCAAACTCCAGGCCATGGCTCATGGCTGCAACCCATGCCCTTCCAGCCTCCTCTCCCTGGGCACCAATCTCCACCCAGTGGGGCATCTCACTGCTTCTTCGCCAAGCAGATTCCTCCCTCCCATTTCCGGCTTTTGCCCAAGCACCCTGTCCTCCGGGTTGCCCTCCCCTCACCTCCATATCCACATTTGCACTCGCTCCTCCCCCACCCCGCCCAAATGCACCACGCTCGGGAAGCAGCCTCGGAGCTCCTGGGCTAGAACCCAGCCCCCTCCCTTCTGGGCTCCCACAGCCCTCGCTTTTCCTCATCCAGCACAGAGCCCATCTGTCTTCCACTCGAGGACCTGGTCCGCACCGTGGCCATGCGGCTTGAAGGTGCGGGCTGCTCCTTGTAGGGCAGATCCAAAGACATGACTAGGAATGAGCCTCAGATCCAACTACAGTGCGGATCTGGGGGCGGGGGCGGGGCTAGGGGTTGGCTGCAGGGCGTGCCTGGGCTGAGCTTGCCTGAGAGTCAGGGTCCTGGTTGGTGGCACACAACGGAAACAGGACTAGGCTGGGGCTACTGTGAGAGCAGCAATGGAAGGAGCCGGGGGCTCTGCTGGGGTTTCAGCTGCCCTTGAGGGCCTAGGGGGGACAAGAGAATTAAGAAGTGAGGACAGAAGTCAGAGACTCGAAACCTAGATGCCAGGAGAGCCCCTGGGAAGCCAGGTGATGTTCTTCTCATGGGGCCCGCCGGGATCTGGCCTCCCAGGATCTGGCCTCCCGGGGCTGCAGGAGGCTGCTACTCGCCACTGCCCCTCAAGTACGAAGGGTATCTGCCCACTTGGGTCTCTCCTCAAGTGTGCAGGGACTCCTTCCAGCAGACTGTGTTAACACCGCCTGTGGCTTCTCCTCTCAATGCCAGCCTGCACAATGCCTGGCACAGAAAGCTCAGTAGGCTCCTGCAGCATCTACGTTCTGCCTCTACCCCCGAATCTGTGCTCCGGACTTAACTTCCCGGCCCTCCGTGGCCTCTGCTGCCCACCTCCTCCCACAGCAGCCATTGCTCGGTTCATCTGTTGGGGTGGTCCCCTCCAGTTCCCGGGACCTGTCCTGCCTGACCTGAGGCAGGAGGCATCTAGGCACTCCAACCTGGACTTTGGACGTTTCGCCTCAAGGCTCCTTGGCTATTGGTGGACTGGGATTGATTCCCACCCATGAGACCCCGTCCTAGCTCAGAACCCGTCCAACGCCTTGGCTGTACTGATGGCACTTCATTTTATTCCTGTTTACTCTTTCAACAAAACACAAAGGTGACTTCAAAAAGCTCCTGGAAGTGGAATGAAAAGGTGATTTTCTTTTGGTGCAAAAAATTTGAAGTCTGTGCTTACGAGGGCTTTTCAAGAAGTTCATGAAAAATGTGTTTGATAAGAAAAACTATGCATAGAGTTCAATTTTTTTGCAGCAAAATAAACATATCATTTGATTCCATCTTCCATGAACATTTTTTAAAGATTTATTTATTTATTTATTTGAAAGTCAGAGTTACATAGAGAGAGACAGAGAGGCAGAGAGAGAGAGAGAGAGAGAGAGAGAAATCTTCCATCTGCTGGTCCACTCTCCAATTGGCTGCAACGGCCAGAGCTGCGCTGATCCAAAGCCAGGAGCCAGGAGCTTGTTCCGGGTCTCCCATGTGGGTGCAGGGGCCCAAGGACTTGGGCCATCGTCTACTGCTTTCCCAGGCCAGAGCAGAGCGCTGGATCGAAAAAGGAGCAGCCTGGCCGGCGCCATGGCTCAACAGGCTAATCCTCCGCCTTGCGGCGCCAGCACACCAGGTTCTAGTCCCGGTCGGGGCGCCGGATTCTGTCCCGGTTGCCCCTCTTCCAGGCCAGCCCTCTGCTGTGGCCCGGGAGTGCAGTGGAGGATGGCCCAGGTGCTTGGGCCCTGCACCCCATGGGGAGACCAGGAAAAGCACCTGGCTCCTGGCTCCTGCCATCGGACAAGCGCGGTGCGCCGGCCGCAGCGCGCCAGCCACGGCGGCCATTGGAGGGTGAACCAACGGCAAAAAGGAAGACCTTTCTCTCTGTCTCTCTCTCTCACTGTCCACTCTGCCTGTAAAAAAAAAAAAAAAGAAAGAAAGAAAAAGGAGCAGCCTGGACTCAAACCAGTGCCCATATGAGATGCAGGCACTGTAGGCGGAAGCTTTTACCTGCTACGCCACAGCACCGGTCCCTCCATGAACATTTTGAAGTAATCTTGTACTTCCTGCAAATCCCCATCAGCCAGTTCTCAGTCTTTGTGCCCCCAAGCTGTCTTTACCCTTAATGCAGACGGCCGTGTCCTCTGCCTTGAAGCACCTTCTTCTTCCTCAGTGGCCTCTCCTGTTTCTTCCCTTGCTGCCCTCCCTGGCTCAGCCTCTGTTATTGGCTCCTCCTCTTCCTCCCACCCTCTCAACGTTGCAGTCAGGACTCCGGGTTCTGACCTGGTTTCTCTTCTCCTTGCCTTTGCAAAGGTTCTCCTCCAAGTTCACGGTTTTAGGTGTTATCCATCTGTTGATGACTCTCAAGTGTCAAGTGCATCGTTGCGCACAAACCTTGCCCTGAACTCCTGAGGTGGGCATCTACCTCTTTGCTCAACATTTCCGCCTGCTTGTCATTGGGACCTCAAACGCTGGCTCTTGATTACCACTGACAGCCTTCTTCCCCCTCCCCGCCCAGGTCTGCTCAAACCTCATAAGCCATAGCTCCATAGGTGGCAGCTCTTCCGTCACTTGAACCAAAGACCTTGGAAGGCGTCATCCCTCAACTCTTCCTCAAATGCAGTTCAGGCCACTGTCATCTCTTGCCATGGCCACTGCAGTGGCTTCAGACTGGTCTCCCTGCTTCTGCCCTAGCCTCGTCACTCACTAGCATCAGTTTGGGGGCCCTGGCTGCTTGCCTGGTTCTGCCTACCCCTCCCCTGTCACACCAGCCCTACCCTGATGTCTGGACCTCAGTGCCTCTCCGCTCCCTGTCCCTATGAGTCAGGCTCCTGTTCCTTTCATATTGGATCCCCTGATGGTGCCGTCTTCTGAGAAGTGACATGGGTAAGTCGTCTGCCCATCTCTTCCATCTGCCCTCTGTCATTACAGCCCCAGCATTTTTGTGTCCACACTAAGAAACACCTGGCCTGAATCTGGGTCTTTAACTAATAACCTGGCTTCCAAGAGCCAAGGGCATGGCAATGGCCGAGAAGCTGAGACCTTCTTGTGTTAGGTCCTTATGTTCCTCATCTATTTTAATTTTCCCAGGAATCCCATGAGGCATGACTAATTCCCCTTCCTAGAGACAAGGGAAAGAGAGAAGAGGATGCAGCCACAGCTACACCGCTGGTCAGGATGTGAACTCAAGTCATCTGACCCAGGTGCCTGCATCTAGGCGCCTCTGTGAGCCTTAGAGGTCAAGGCAGGTTCTGCCCTCCCAGTCTCCCAATTCCTGGTCACAGAAGAGGGCACAAAAACCCAAGGATGGGACGTTTCTTCTCCAAGGTTACAGCTCGATGCAGTGACCAGAGGGGTCCCCAGGCATCCAGGGCAGGAGGCGCACACCCTCCCCCGCCACGGCCCAGCTCCTCCTCCCAGACTGAGGTGCTGAGCCCTAAATAGAACCAGCACCATCACCTCCCTGCTTGGGGAAGGGCAGGCAGCTGTGGCAGTTGCGACGGGCGGAGAGAAATTTCCCCTTTCTGTAGATTGGATCAGTCACTCTCAGAATTGATGGCAACGGCTTCATCACGAAGATCTAATGCTTTAATTATGTTGTGACATGACCTGACATGGGGGTGGCATTTGATGGATTCTCTGGTGTCATCAGCATGGCCCTGACATAGGAAGGTGGCAGAAGGCAGGGGTGGGGGAAGAGGAAGGGCTCTGGGTGGGAGATGTGTCCTCCCAGGACCCCCTCCACCACCCCCTGCTCCCCATCTTCCAGGGCAGTTCTGGCAGCCATGTGGACAAGGACAGGAGGCGGGGGGGGGCAGCTCCTGTGTGAGAGGCGGGGTGTGCCCTCCCGGGATGGATAGGCTCATGGGGCCAGGTCTGAGTGCACGTGTGTGTGTGTGTGTGTGTGTGTGTGTGCACACACGCGCACGCACACAGCAGGGTGCCCAGGGCCATGTCTGAGCAGGTTGGGTCCACAGCTGCACTGCTGTCTGCCCTTCTCCTTCCCAGAGAAGGGTAGGGGGGTGAGGGGCAGGGTTGGGGCCCCTGCTGAGCTGCAGGTCCTGAGGCTGTCAGGAGCAGACGGAGCAGATGCAGCCAGGCAGCTAGGCAGGGGAGGGCTGGGTCCAACACTGACGTCTCCGGGGAGCTGGCCTGGCTCCGCCTGCATGGTGGGGGCTGCCTGGCCATGGATGTGGCAGCTTCAGGACCTGGAGCAGAGAGCAAACTGTGCCTGGAGGGGGTTGCTGGGTGCTGCAGAGGGCATCCCCTCCCTGGGGAAGCTTTCTCGCTAATGATGGCCGGGGCTAAGACGCGTGCATCTGGGGGCGAATGGGTGTGAGTGATTCTCTCCTTCTGTTTCCCCCCAGTCCCACTGCCTGCTCAGAGACTTGGGGGAGCCTCTGCGTAGCGAGACTGAGAAGCAAGCTGTCCACCCTCCCCATCCCCTTCCTCTCCAAGCCTGGACCAGCTGGGTGCAGGCTGGAAGGGGCAGGCTGCAGAGATGCCTGTGGGCAGGGCTCCCCCTGGGCCAGGGGCCCTGCCAGTCCTTCTCATGCAGTGTCTCAATGACGCTCATGACCACCTGTAGCAGGGAATGCCTGGAAGCAGGAGGCTTCCCTGCGCTCCAGAGGCACAGTGGTGCCCATAGCTCTCCCCTCTGCTTTTGCCAGTGGTGTCCAGAGTCGGCAGCACAGAGTAGGGGAGGAGCCCCAGAACAGGTGTCCACCAGGCTGGGGTCTGGCTCCGGCTGCTTCCATCACTAGCCATGGTCCTTGGGAGAAGTGCAGCCTAAGAAGTCTGTGACTGGGAAGGGGAGGGAGTCTCTCAAGTTCTGTTCGATGCTCTCCTTATTCCACCCCCCCACCATGGTGTCAAAGGGGAAACTGAGGCCCAGAAGAAGAAACAGGGTGAGCGTGATGCAGGTTAGAGCAGCAACCAGGATTAAGGCCCTGGCAACTAACTCCTGGGCCACGGCAGGGCCAAGGCTGTCCCCATGGTCCAGTGCTGCCAGACTTGGTCATGAAAGATTCAGGGGAGCCTTGAGCACTTCTAGAAAGATGAGTCAGAAAAAGGCCAGCTGGAGAGGAAACTCAGACCTGGGAGGACTTTGACAGCTGGAGGAGACTCTGCCGGTGTTCCCAGCTCTAAACCCAGCCAATCCCAGCCTCGGGGAAGGCTTTAGGAAGCCTGATTGGCGAAGTCTGAGGTTGCTTGCAGCCTGGGCTGTGTCTCAGAGACAGCCAGGTCAGGAGAGGCCAGGGCCTAAGCCTTAGCTGTTCTCTACAATTGTCTTCAGGGTAGGTGCTCAGCAAGGGTGCTTGTGGCTGGATGAGAGAACAAGAAGGGGCCCACAGATGCAGGCGCTGTTGCAGGGTGTGCCGGGATGTGCCTAGAGGCCGGTGAGAGACCTGGGAACATGCTGTCCAGAGGTGGTGGCAAGACATTGTAGTAGCCCCATGGGTGTGGATTCAGCGGTCTGCATGGGTGAGGGTGTAAACAAGAGCTGGGCCTGAGAAGAGCACCTGTTCTCCCAGAAGGGGCTCTGTTGCATATGACTGGGTCTTCCAGTATGACTGTGGCATGTCCCTGTTGGGTGACCACCCCTTAGGGCTTAATTGTGGCCAGGTGCTTTTGGGTGGCCCTGGTTCAAACCATCTCAGGTGTAGCTATCCCTGGACAGGCTGGTGCGGACATCTGTTCCTGTTTGTGT
The DNA here is from genome assembly GCA_949820135.1 of Sylvilagus floridanus. Lineage (NCBI taxonomy): Eukaryota > Metazoa > Chordata > Mammalia > Lagomorpha > Leporidae > Sylvilagus > Sylvilagus floridanus. Next base: position 32,060,928 of record OX463225.1, read on the forward strand.
GTCCCATGGGTGTAGCTGTGCGTGCCAACCTGTGTGTACCTGGTCGTGGGCTGAGTTTTAGTGACTAAAGCTCTAGGCACAGCTGTGGCCCCCAACAGAGCTGTGAGCCCCAGTGTAGCAGCTTTGGGTGGAATTGTGTGGCCCTGTTTGAGACTGTCTCTGGGGTATCCTTGGCCCTGAGGCCTGGGCTCTGGGCTGCTGAGCTCTGTAACAGGTGGTCCCCATCACAAGGGGGCACTGTGCATCTTCCTAAACCATCATCGTCAGCAAGTTTCCCTTGTATGGGCAGGGGAGCCTGGGAACTGGCACCAGGACCCCTGGGCCAGGCCGGGGAACTTCTGTCTTGATCACTTGGCAGTTCCAGGTCTCCAGCCCGACTTCTTGCCCTGGGGAAGGGAGAAGATACCATTAAAGTCCTCCTGCCAGCCCCACGAAAGATGTCCCTAGGGCTACCTTCCCCAACTGCTTCATTGGCTGAATGGAGAAACCCAGGTTCAACTGGAAGTAATCAACCCAGATCCAAGCCCAGGATCACAGCCCAGCCCCAAGCTGCCGATGCCAGACGTGCAACCTGCGCTCTGCAGTTGCCAGCATGGACCTTAAAGTGCCCCATTTAACCATGGGTATTGAGAGTATATACTGGGGCCGCCCTAACTAGGGACTCCATCATTTACCTGACAGGTCACTCCTGAGTTGGTCACCTGTAAACTCAGAGAACTGTGTGCTCCTCAAGTTCCCCTTTCGCAACTTGGGCCTCTAGTTCCCAGGGTCAGAGGTCAGTGCATCTGCGTGCAATGATGCTTGTGTGCACCTGCTGGGTGATCATTACCCAGGACTTAGTCATGGCTGGAGATTAAGCATAGCTGGGAGAGGAGAGGTGGAGCCCGGCTGAGAAGGAAGCCAGGCCTCCTGCCCTCTCCCCAGAGCGCCTACCCCACCCCACCCCACCCCAGCAGTCACCCCACTCTTTCTCTGGGCCTACAGGTGTCAGTGCTGCATCGGTACAAGCCTCCCCGAATTCCACTTCCTGAATTCTCCCCAGTGTCCATGCCAGGCGTGTGCTGGGAGGGATGTCTCAGACTCCAGGGACACAGTTTATTGTGTTTATTGCTATGAAGAGTCCCAATTTAGAGATGAGGACATTGAGGCTCAGTGGAGTCAAGAAATAATACTGGCTACTATTTTTTTAAAACTTATTTATTTGAGAGAGAGAGAGAGAGAGAAAAAGATTCCATCTGACAGTGCAGTACCCAAATGCTCATAAGTGCAGGGCAGGCCAGGCCAAAGCTGGAAAGTCAAGAACTCAGTCCAGGTCTCCTGTGTACAGGACCCCAACTGCTGGAGCTCTCACCTGCTGCTCCCCGGCTGGAATCTGGGGCAAAGCTGAACTTGAACGCCAGGCACTCTGGTAAGGGCATCTCAAACAGCGTCTCAGCCATGTCACTGGCCTCTGCCCTCGGCCACTATTTTTGTTTTCCCTAACTGAATGCCAGGCCCTGTGCTGGACACTCGCTGAGCCGGGCTGAGGGTGACCAGCCCAGCCTCCACAATGTGCCCCCGAGAGTGCCCAGCCCTGCGCGGGATCTGGCAGCCTGATTTAGACGGCAATTTGCATACAATTTACCCAGAAAGCTGCACTGTGAAAAAATATAATTACTTTTTTAATATTCTCACTCTGATGTGAATGCTTACCGCCCGGTAATGAATTACTTGCTTAATGAAGATAAACCTGAATTGGAGATGTACTTCGGAGAGCTGCTGGGGCAGCCGGTTTGATGCCATCATTTGCAGCTGTTAATCTCTGAAATTGATGCCCTCTTAGGTGGGATCATAAATCGCGGGGAAAATCTCAGAGCTCCAGCACCTGAGGTTATTTCCTCTGAGGCATGAGTGGAGCCACTCAGCTGCTCTGTGCCTCAGTTTCCCCATCAGTCACAAGGGTTTTGGAGTAAGTTAGAAGTACAGAGATCTTCACGCAAGAGTGATAGGGTGTGGCCCATGCATCAGGTGAGAGCCTGAGAGGGGAAGTGATTTGTTGAAAGACACACGCCGCCCGGGGGGCTTCCAAACCAGAGCTGGCAGCAGCCGCTGCCCACCCAAGTGGTGCACCTGGATCCCTTCTCCTAACCACCTCCCAGCTGCCCACCAGCTGCTGGTGATGGCACAAGGAGCCTGGCCTGAGCCAGGCCTGAGTCAGACCCTGATAGCTGCAAAAACCCATGGACAGGTAAGTGGGACCGCCGGCAACCCTGCCCCCTCTTCTCCCTGATGCCGGCTATTCCTGGGAACCAAGCAGAGCAGAGTACACCCAGCTCAGGGCTGGGAACGGCCAGGGCTACTGGCCAACCCTTGCGTACAATAAGTGGTGCTTGCCGCCTGCTAGGGCTGTGTGTTTTAGACTCCAGGGACACAGCTGCAAGACCAACAGGATCCCTGCCTACCTGGACCTGAAATCCTGGAAGGTTTGTGGAACACACAGAGATAATAAGTGAGCGAAGTAAGAACAAAGGCAATGTCAGGAGGTGATAAATGGTCTGAAATTTTAAAAATGAGCAATGTGATGTAGAGCAATTGAGGGGAGTATCTGGACTTGTTGGTCAAAAAGAATTCCCCGAGGAGGTGACACCTGGGCTGAAAGCTAACTGACATCTGGAGTTAGCCTGTCACTATCAGGAAGGTGGCGCCGGGTGAGACAGGGAAGGCGCAGAAGCTGCGTCACCGAGGGCCTTGGACATGGTGGAGGGACTTGGATTTCAGTCAGAGCAAGGGCAAGCCAGTGGGGGTCTCCTTAAGAAGTGGTGTATCACTTATTGACATTTAAAAAGGTCATTCTATGTGGGAGAAAAATAGAAATTCTTGGTAGCTCTATATCTATTAGAGAAATTGAATTTGTAATATAAAAATTTCCCACCCATATGGTTTCACTGGTAAATTCTAGCAAATATTTAAGGAATAAATTTTACCCGTCTTACATAAACTCTCAGAAGATGGAGGGAAGATGCATATCCAAACTCATGCTTAAAAAAGATTTGTTGGCCGGCACCGTGGCTCAACAGGCTAATCCTCCGCCTTGCGGCGCCGGCACACCGGGTTCTAGTCCCGGTCGGGGCACCGGATTCTGTCCCGGTTGCCCCTCTTCCAGGCCAGCCCTCTGCTGTGGCCCGGAGTGCAGTGGAGGATGGCCCAAGTGCTTGGGCCCTGCACCCCATGGGAGACCAGGAAAAAGCACCTAGTACCTGGCTCCTGCCATCGGATCAGCGTGGTGCGCCGGCCGCAGCGCGCCATCCGCGGCAGCCATTGGAGGGTGAACCAATGGCAAAGGAAGACCTTTCTCTCTGTCTCTCTCTCTCACTGTCCACTCTGCCTGTCAAAAAAAAAATAATAAAAAAGATTTGTTTGCTTATTTGGAAGGAGGAGTGATAGAGAGGGATGGAGAGAGAGAGAAAGAACAAGAGAAAGATCACCCATCCTCTGGTTCACTCCTCAAATGCCCATACCAGGTAGGATTGGATCAGGCCGAAGCCAGGGGCCAGGAACTCCATCCCGGACACCCACATGGGTGGCAGGGGCCCAAGCACTTGGGCCATCATCTGTTGCTTTCCCAGACCATATCAGGAGGGAGCTGAACTGGAAATGGAGCAACCAGGGCTAGAACCAACTCCTGATATGAGATGCGAGCACCCCATGTGGCAGCTTCACCCCCTGTGTCACAACACAGGCCCCACTCCAGCTTGTCCAGCATGATGCTCCCGCTTGTTCATGAGGAGTCTTCAAAAGGTTTGTGAAAATTCAAATTATGAAAAATATTATGCGTGGATTTCAATTGTTTTGCATCACAGTAAATTTATCTTTTAATCCCATTTCCATGAACGTTTTGAAGTACCTTCGTATTTCTGTACAGCTCTCCTAAAAAGGAGTAGCCTAAAACAATCCTTTGTTATTGTACCTGCGACTGGGGGTCAGGAGTTGGACAGACCACAGTAGAGACGGTCCATCTACACTCCACGGGGTTAGTGGGGGTGGTGCCAGCGTTGGGGGCGGGTAACCCTTGGAGGCCGGCGGGCGTCATTCTCTCTTCTCTACTTGTCCTCTGGGTTAGCTTAGGTCCTCTCACGGCGTCAGTGCCCTCGGGAGCTGGATTTCATCCGTGGCAGCCAAGGGCTGTGTGCATGAGCATCCAGCAGGCCTCAGAGACAGCTGCTCTGGAAGCCCAGGTCCTCAAGGCAGCCCGGACTCAAGGAGAAAGGAACTCATTTCCCCTTCTCAGTAGGGGAAGAGCAAAGAATTTGCAGCCATTCTTATCACATGTCTGATACAAAACATTCTAAGAAAAGAGAGCCCGGTACCAAGATGCAAAACTCCTTGACAAAATATCACCAAACCACATCTATCAACACGTAAAATGATAATGCTTTATTACTAAGCAGTGACTAGGCAGGGAGTGCAAAGTGTAGTATATGAAAAGCCAGCTAATTGAATTCACCACATTCACAGAATAACGGAGAAAAACGGTAAGACCTTCTTGATAGAGGCAGAAAAAATCGTATTTGGCAAAACTCAACAGCCATTCATGATTTTAAAGATAAAACCATGGCAGACACCTCTCAGGGAAACAGCAGAAGCTTCCTCGGCCGCCTCAGAGGCGTCGGAAAAGCCACAGTCGGCCCCTACTCAGCGGTGAAGGACTTCAGCAACAACGCGGACGCTTGCTTTCCTCGCTGCTGCCCAACATGGCACCGGCAGTCCTGGACAGCGCAGTAAGGCAAGAAAAAGGAAATTAAAGGCAGAAAGGCTAGAAAGGAAAAAGCAAAACTGCTTTATTTGTAGACAAACTGATCTTGTTTTTTTTTTTACATAGAAAATCCACAGGGACCCTCAAACAACTACCAGAACTAATAAGGGCATTAAACATATTTGTGGGATACAAAGTTCATATAGAAAAAAAAATCAATGTATTTCTCTATACTTGCAGTAAGCAACTGGAAAAGTGAAACTGTGAACAGTTATTTATAATAGCATAAAAAACATTAAGAACTTAGAAACAGACTTAGAAAAACATACGCAAGCCTCCATACTGAAAATGATAAATTGTTGTTAAAATAAAGATCCAAGGGGCCGGCGCGGTGATGTACTGGGTAAAGCCGCTGCCTGCAGTGCTGGCATCCTGTATGGGCTCCTGTTAGAGTCCCAGCTGCTCCACTTCTGATCCAGCTCTCTGCTATGGCCTGGGAAGGCAGCAGAAGATGGCCCAAGTCCTTGGGCCCCTGCACCCACGTGGGAGACCTAGAAGAAGCTCCTGGCTCCTGGCTTCAGACTAGCACAGCTCCAGCCGTTATGGCCATTTGGGGAGTGAACCAGCAGATGGAAGACCTCTCTCTCTCTCTCTCTCTCTCTGCCTTTCCTTCTCTGTGTAAGTCTGATTTTCATATAAATAAATACACCTTTAAAAAAAAGAAATAAAGACCCAAATAAATGGATCAATAGGCCACGTTCACAGATTGGAACTCACGTGTGAAGACATGTGTTAGACCTCAGCTGGTCCGTAGACTGGGAGTAATCCCAAAACCCCAGCAAACCTCTGTGTTGGGAAAGTGGCAAACTCCTTCTACAATTCATGTGAACATGCACAGGTATTTAAAGGCCAAGACTGTTTTGAAGAAGAGCAAACCTGATTTAAAGGCGTCCTTTAACGGAGTAAAAGTGGGTGCAGAGAGACCACTTAGGATGCTCTCTCTGTGACCCAGATGAGAGCTGATGGGAACCCAGATGCTGGGGACAGTGACAGAGACGGAGAGAAAGCAAGGGCTTGAGTTGGGTCATGGAGACGGAGGCAGGAGAGTGGCCATGCTTGTAGGTGAAGGCTGAGACAGAGAGTGGGCAGTAACGGAGTGGCTACTAAGATGGGGAAATCAGCATAGGAATGGACTGAGGCGAGAGGAATCTGCTTTCTATGGGTGACTATTAAGTTAGGGAGACCGTGAGGCCACATGCGAGGTGTCCGGTAGGCAGCTGACTTTACAGGTTTGGGTTCTGGGAAGGGATCAGGACTGGAGATTTTCGGTTTGGAGTCCGTGTGTAGAAGATGTGAGGGCATGGGACTGGATGCATTCACCTGGCGAGGCAGAGCAGCAGGAAGAGAGGAGGGCATGCGCTGTTCCCTGGGCCACGGCCATGAGCACAGCAGCCTGGGAGAGAGGTGGGAGAGCCACCAGGAGGGTGAGGTGCAGGCACAGGCACAGGGACTGGGGAGAGGCTGACTCACTGACCACCCTGGGAAGGATGTGTCGCGGTCTTGCTTCCTGCACGATAAAGCAGATCCGATGGGGAGCTGACTTGTCTGAGTCACACGACTAAGATGTGGGCAGCCCCGATTGGCCGCCAGACCTGTCTGTAACTCTTTCCCCCACCCCTGCTGGTGGTGCAGGGGTGGGGAAGCCACTTCATGGGGTCTTGAGTGTCAAATGTTCACCTTTTAGGGTTCTGAAGATAAAATGGAGGACTCCGTGTTAGGCAACTGGCAGCACGTGACAGGGTGGGCCCTCGCACACCAACAGTGAAATGGCTGTATGTGCAGAAGGCACCAAGTGCTGTGGTCTGGGAGGCCACAGCTGGCTGGGGTGCAGTGCACCTGAGGGTGTGAGCATGTGAGTGGGGTAGGCTGCCTGGAGGAGGTGAGTGTGGGAGGATGACTCAGTGGTTGCAAACACTGATCCATGTGGCGCATGGAGCAAGATGAGAGAAAGGACAACGCAGAGGGTTTCACATGAAGCTAAGTGTGTTCACAGTGAACGGTTACCCTTTGTCCTGAGGTCATGTTCTTCCCACTTGGTTGGTATCAAAGCACCTTTTATTACAATGGTCATAGAGAGACGATGGTTAGTGGGTTTTAAACTCCTTTACTAACAGCATGAAAACATGGTACCTTCTGTCATCCCCAAACTTTCTTTTGAAGTTTTTGACTGGTCCAAACTATGGGCAGCTGGAGCAAGGAGGACTTTCTTGGTGGACACTGTGTGTGTAGACACAGGGAGGAGCAGAATGTTCTAGAACTGCAGGAGTGGGCCTGAAAGGCCCCAGGAGGCCACGGCCTGGAGTGGAGGTGGCCACGGGGGTGAAGACTGCTGTTCATGGGCTCTTGTTCTGTTTGTGAGACTCCCTGGTGATGGAAGAAGGCCTGCAAGGGAGAAGCATCAGGATTGATGGGGCCTGGCCACATATGTCTCAAGACACACACAGGGTGGAGTTAGCAGGAAAGGCCGTGGCAAGGAGAGGAAGGAGAAGCGAGGACTACGTGGGCGGAAGGGAGCAGTGGGGTCGCGTCCAGCACTGGACGGATGTGTGCTGAATGGTACATGGCTGGTTCGGGGCGCAGCAGGGTGCTCAGAGGGAGGGTCTGTGCTGGCCGTGCCGGGCTCTGGCTTGGCTGTGTGTCTTCTCATGGCGTCTCGGTGCTGTTGCTGTGAGCTTGATGCTGCTATTGTGTCTGCTGTGCACATGAGGCGTGTGCCGCGGTGGGAGGAGTCTACGGCCTGGGTTGACCTCTGCACTGTGTCTGCATTGTGGGAAATCGCTGTTGAGCTTGTGCTGTGAGTAGCGGGTGCCTGTGTGTGTGGGGTGTGAGGGGTTGGTCGGGGTGTGCTGGATGGAGCCCTCCCATCTCCTGCTCTCCAGCTTCCCCAGCTGGCATGGGTGTTTATATGGAAATCTCTGTGACCCTGACTCTGAGCCAGGATCAGGACTCTTGCGCACGGTCCCTGGGGGTGGAGATTGGGACAGGCAAAGTCCTTGGCCCCTCTCCTCTTGGCTTCCCTATTCTCTGTCAGTCTCTGGCTGCTCCAGATCTGGATTCTGGTTCTGAGCTTAGGTGGGAGAGGCCGGTGGTTTGGGGCGGTCCCTGCAGCCCCGGCTCCCAGCCTGTTCTGTTCCGGGGGCGGGGGTGCCCAGGGTGCCTCCCATCACTCTGTCGGCTCTGCCCTGCCCTTTCTGAAGGAGAGGCTTGCCTGAGGCTGTGGCCTTCTCACCCTGCGAGCAGGCGGTCAGGCCCCCACCTGCCCTCTGTACCCGCTCCTCTTCCTCAGCCAGCCTCAGGCCCTCTCCTCCGGCCTCTCCGGCTTCAGACCTCTGTGAGTGGCTGCCTCATGGGAGCGAGCGTCTTCCCACTGGCCTGTCTGCCCACCTGGCCTCTAGCTCCAGGCCCAGGAGCTGGTGGGGTAGGGGACAGCAGGGGGAGCTGTGCAGAGAGGCAAAATGAAGCAGGGGGTGGGTGTGGGGGTGTCTGATGCAAATGAGGGGCCTGGGCTGTGCGGCAGGGCTGTCTAGATCAGCCATTGCCCGCCTGTTCACACCACAGCAAGTATGTGTGCGAGTTAGCGGGTGAGAGGCGTGTCGGGGAGAGCGACACACTGTCCGAGCTGCTGGCAGTGCCAAAGCACGTGTGTGTGTGTGTGTGTGTGTAGCCCGGGGGTGGAGCCCGTGTGCTTGGCGGGGGGGTGGAGGCACAGTGGGTTCTCGTTTATCCAGTCCCCTCATTTACTGCATGTGACAGCACTGAGAGGGCGAGAGATGGGAGGAAAAGGGGTGTGGTCAGCAGGAAGCCCCAGCAGAGGGCTCCATCACCCCCACCCCCACCAGTGCCCCCAGCCTCAGGTTGGGGATATGGGGACAGGTGAGAGCAGGCTGTGCTCAGTCCCCAGGCATGGGCTCTCCTTTCCCAAGACAGTGGGCTGCCCGGTCTTGTCCTTTCTCCTAGGTGTGCTCCGTACAGCACCCAGCACGCAGTAGGTGCTTGGCCAGTCCCTAGCCCCTTCGCAGAGGCTAGGCAGACCCTAGGTCATGCCTGCAGTGGCTCAACCTGGTCCTTCCTCGGTAAAGCCCACATAGAAGGAGTAAGAAGCCTCGTGGCTTCTGCAGGCGAGCTGGGATTCCACTGGGGCCTCTCCTTCTTACTTACGGAGTGCAGCCTTCTAACTGGGTCCTCACCAGGTCTTTCCCCGTGCACTCCTACTCCCAGCACCGCCATGTGAGTCCAAGTTTTCTCTTTTTATAAGACAGCCTCATTTTAACTTACCCACCTCTTCAAAGGCCCTATCTCCAAATGCAGCCATAAGCAGAGGTACCACCAAGGGTCAGCTTCTTTGACTACATTGTAAGCTTTTTATATCTAAATTCTCTATGTTTTAGGAAAGCAGTGTCCTCAAAGTTCATCACTTTTGTAGCCTGTGTCAAGATTTCCCCCCCACTTTTTATGGCTGAGTAATATTCTGTTGTATGACTATACCATACTTTGCTTATCCATGTATTCACCAGTGGGTACTTGGGTTGTTTCCATGTTTTAACTATTGTGAATAATGCTGCTATCAACATGGGTGCACAAATATGAGGATGTTGCAAAAAGTTTGTGGAAAATCAGATTAAAAGTCAAGTTTGTTTGCATGCAAACAATATTTGGAATCCATGTATTTTTTTCCATCGTATGCATTTTTCATGCAATTTTTGAAGAGCCTGCACATCTTCTTGCACCAGCCCTATCACATTACAGCATCATACCAATGACCTCAAGTAACCTTTGTCACTGCCCACAGGCCCTTCCTCCAGACAGGAGAGACGCATTCCCAGGTCGTGGACAGGCACAGAGGAATCTAGGAAGGACATCTCCAGTCTACACAGTTAGTGAGACTGTGGAGGAACCGGAGCCCTAAGGCATTGCAGGTAGGAGTGGACGGTGGTGTAGTCGCCGTGGAAACTTTGGCAATGAAATGAATAACATGAATAAATATGAAATAAAATGAAAACATGTCCACATAAAAACCGTCCATTGATGCTCATGATACCGCTATTTGTAGTGGCAAAAAAAAAAAAATATACCCTAAATGTCATCAACTGATGAGTGGGCAAATGGGGTCTAGTCATATAATTGGAATATTATTCAGCAGTACAGAACAGCAAACTGCTGATTCATGCTACAACATCAGTGAACCTTGAAATCATTTAGCTAAAGAACCCAGTTACAAAAGGAGCATCTATTGTGTGATTCCATCTCTATAGAAAGTCCTGGAAAGGTGTATTTCTACAGAGAAAACCTAGATGAGTTTAACCCAGGGCTGGGGGAATTGGGAGGGATAAGAGTACTCTTTAAAAAAAAAGATTTATTTATTTATTTGAAAGGCAGAGTAACAGATAGGCAGAGGCAGGGAGAGAGAGGAAGAGAAAAAGAGAGGTCTTCCATCCGCTGGTTCATTCCCCAGATGGCCACAATGGCTGGAGCTGCACCGATCCGAAACCAGGAGCCAGGCGCTTCTTCTGGGTCCCCCATGTGGGTGCAGGGGCCCAAGCACTTGGACCATCTTCTACTGCTTTCCCAGGCCATAGCAGAGAGCTGGATCGGAAGTGGAGAAGCCAGGACTCAAACTGGCGCCCATCTGGGATGCCGGCACTGGAGGCAATGGTTTTGCCCTCTATGCCACAGCACCAGCCCAGAGAATGACTCTTAGGAGGTGTGGAATTTTTGTGGTAAAAGTCTGAGAACAGCTCTGAGAACAAACTAAAAGTCAAGAAAAACATACACTTTAAGTGGGTGAATTATGTAGTGTGGGAATTATATTTTCAAAAAGCTAAAAAAAAAAAAAAAACCCAAGAGTGCCTTCTAGGATAATAGGATAATTTTTCCAAATTTGGATGTTGGGTTAAAGCAAAAATGCACTTAATATTTTGATTAAAACTGACAAATTTGGCTCCATGGGGACTTTCACACTAACAATGCGTGAAAATACAAAGCAGGTGCTATTATCTGCTTTTTACTCATGAGGAAACTGAGGCACGAAGAATGGGAGACCTCACAGCTGATCACATCCTGGGTGTAACTGAAGTCATGCGGCCAGACTCCAAGTCTTGTATTCTGATACATTGTACACATTTGGCATTTTTCCAATAGTCATTTGATCTTAAAACACAGCTGGTGAATGAACTATTTTTTCTGTCTTCTATTTCATTTGTTTCTTTTTTTAAGTTATTAAGTTTTGTTTTATTTGAAAGGCAGAGAAACAGAGACAGATGGGGAACTCTTCAATCTGGTGGTTCACTCCACAAATGCCTGCAACAGCCAGGACTGAGCTGGGTTGAAGCCAAAACCCAGAACTCATTCCAGAACTCCCAGGTGATGGCAGGGATCCAACTACTTGAGCCATCACCTGCTGTCTCCCAGCACAAGCAGGAAGCTGGAGCCAGAAGTCTAGCCTGGACTTGAATCCAAGCACCCCAATATGGGATGTGGGCATCTTAACCCCTGGGCCAAATTCCCACCCCTATTTAACTGACTTCCCATCTGAGCTTCATTATTTCTTTTCTTCTTATGACTTGGGTTCAATTTACTCATATTTTCCTATTCCTTAGGGTAGAATCTGATAATACGATGTAAGACTGCCCTTCCTTTCTAAGACATGTATTTAGTTCTATAAATTTTCCCTCAAATATTGCTTTAGTGCATACTACAAATTCTGATGTGGTGCACTTTCCTTTTCATTAAGTTCAAAATACTTCTTAATGCCCCTTTTGGTTTCTTTCTTTTTTTTTTTTCAATTTGATATGAAGGGGGAGGGAAAAAGAGAGGGGGAGAAAGAGAAAGAGAGAAAGAGAGAGAGAGAGAGAGAGAGAGAGAGAGAGAGATGGATAGAGAGGACAGAGACAGCTCCCATCTGCTAATTCACTCTCTAATTTCCTGCAATGGCTGGAGCTGGGCTGGGCTGAAGCTGGGAACTGGGAACCTAGTCCAGTTCTCCCACTTGGGTAGCAGGGACCCAATTACTTGAGCTACCATCTGCTGCCTCCTAGGGTCTGCATTAGCAGAAAACTGGAATCAGGAGCTAGGACTTGATCCTAGGAACCCTAATATGGATACAGTAGTCTGAACTGACATCTTAATTGCTGGGTCAATGCCCACCCCTTTATTTCTTTTTGACCCATTGGTTATTTAGAAATATCTTATTTGGTTTCTATATATTTAGAAATTTTCTGGGTATCTTTTTGCTATTGATTTATAACTTAATTCCATTGTGGTTAGAGAACATACTTTCATATATATTAAATTTATTGAAACTTGTTTTATGGTCAGACTACGGCCTACCTTGGTAAACTGTTTACATATGCTTAAAAATGTGTGTTCTACTGTTGTTGGGTGAAGTGTTTAATGAATGTCAAGTGAAGTTGGTTGACAGTATTATTGAAGTTTACTGTATTCCTCGCTGACTCTTAGCCTGCTTGTTCTATCAATTATTGAGAGTGGGATACCAAAATATCTCCAACTACAGTTCTGATTTGGATATTTATTCTTATAATTCTACCAGTTTTCCCTTGACATATTTTTAAGCTCTTCTTAGATATAGAAATGTCTTTATCATTGTGAAATGACTTTATATCTAGTAATATCTTTTACTTGAAATCCATTTTTTTTTTTTTGACAGGCAGAGTGGACAGTGAGAGAGAGAGACAGAGAGAAAGGTCTTCCTTTTGCATTTGGTTCACCCTCCAATAGCTGCCATGGCTGGCGCACTGCGCTGATCCGATGGCAGGAGCCAGGTACTTATCCTGGTCTCCCATGGGGTGCAGAGCCCAAGCACTTGGGCCATCCTCCACTGCACTCCTGGGCCACAGCAGAGAGCGGCCTGGAAGAGGGACAACCGGGACAGAATCCGGTGCCCTGACCGGGACTGGAACCCGGTGTGCCGGCGCCACAAGGAGGAGGATTAGCCTGTTGAGCTGCGGCACTGGCCTACTTGAAATCTGTTTTGTCTTGTATTAAATAGCCATTTCAATTTTTTGTTCATTACTCATTATTTTATTCATTATTTTACTTTTGACCTATTTATTTTATTATATTTAAAGGTTTCTTGCAGGCAGTATACAGTTGGTCTTTCTCTCTGTAAGTGATCTGTCATGTTGGCCTTTGAATTGTGCAATTTAAACCATTTACATTCACTGTGATACTGACATGATTGAGAGTAAATTTACCTTCTTGCTACTTGGTTTCTGTTTTTCCTGTGTGTTATTCGCTGTCTTTTCCCTCTTTTCAGGATTATTTCTATAATTTCACTTTCTCCTTATTATTGATTAAAGTAGCATAACCTTTTTAGTGATTACTTTTGGGTTTGTAGTATGCATTTTAGCTTATCGTAATATGTCTTCAAGTAATATTACACCATATAAAATAACTTTACAACAGTATGCCTCCATTTCCTCCCTCCTGATCAGACATGTCCATGCCTTTATACTATTGTTGTTATAGTTTTACTCATATATATGTTATAAACCCGAAACACTTGTCATTATTTTTGTTTTAGTTAGCAAATTATTTAAAGTTTTTTTAAATGAAGAAAAAGTATTTGATATTTTCCCATGTGGTTACATTTCCAGAAGTCTTCACTGCTTAGTGAAGAAACCAGATTTCCACCTGGTACCATTTTTCCTTCTGTCTCCAAGACTTTAACATTTATTGCAAGCAGATCTGCTAGCGATGAATTCTTTTAACTTTTATTTTTGGAAAAAGTCTTCATTTCACACCTGCTTTAAATACATTTTCACTAAGTCTAGATTTCTAGGTTGACAAGTTTGTTTTTGTTTTTGTTTTTACATTCTGTATTTTAAATATGTTATTCCACTATCTCCTGGATTGACATATTTCCAGTGAGAAGTCAGCTGTCATTCTTTGTTCCTTTGTGTGCACTGTGCCTCTTTTCCTGTGCTGCTTTTCAGAGCTTTTCTTTATCACTAGTTTTAAGCAATTTTATTTCGATGTACCATGGTTGCATTTTACCTATGTTTCTTATGCTTAGTGTTCATTGAGATTTTTTAATCAACAATTTATAGTCTTACCAAAATTGGGAAATTTTAAATTAATGTTTCTTTAAGTATTTTCTTGTTCCTTTCCTCTTTTAGGAACTCTAATTATGCATATGTAGCACTTCTCAATGATCTGTTCTTTTTTAAAAATGCTTTTATCCTGTTTTATTTTGGATCATTTCTGTTGTTATGTCTTCAAATTTACTAATCCTTCTCTAGTGTTGTCAAATTTGCTGTTAATTGCATCCAACATCTCATTTTTCATCCCATACATTGTATTTTTTTTGTATCCTGAAGTTTGATTTGGATCTTGTTTCCCTTTCTATTTAACATGATTGATCTTCACTCTAGCTTCCTGAATATATGGACTATAGTTATCATAATTGTTTCAATGTCTTATGTACTAATTCTATCCTCGGTGTAATTTTTTTCAGTCTGTTTCTATTGATGACACTTTCTCCTAATTGTGAATTGTATTTTCTGTTTCTTTGTACATCTGGTGGATTTGGGATGGATGTGAGACTGTGTGTTTTCTCTTGTGCAGTGATCATCTTAGTATTTCTACAAAGATTCTTGAGCTTTCTTCTGGGATGCAGTTAAGTTACTTGAAAGGGTTTCATTCTTTTGAGGCCTGTTTTGCAGCTTTGTAGACAGGATCACCCCGCTGCCAACACACACACACACACACACACACACTCCTTCACATGCACTACTGAAGCAATGCCCTTCTAAAGAATCTACCCGATAGCCCATGATTTATGAGGTGTTCTGCTGTGCTTGGCATGGACACGAACCATTCCAGGTGTGCGTGAACTTTGGAAATTGTTTCCTCTGCTCCTCTGGGGTGCTCTCGCCTTAGCTTTGGGTGGTTTCCGCACATGTAAGTGCTGTTCAGTATTCAGCTGATGGCTTGCAGGGGACTCTCTACGGATCTTTGAAGCTCTCTGCCCAGTGAACTGCAGGAGCTTTGGCCTCCCAGCCTCCCTCTCTGTGTCCTCCACTCGGGGAGCATCTGGGACTCTGCTTCTTGAGCTGCAGCCTGGAAACTCTCCCCAGGTACAAGCTGGAGATGCTAGGGCTCACCTCATTAGTTTCTCCTCTCTCAGGGATTGCTGTTCAGTGCTGCCTGGTGTTCAATGTCTGAGAACTGTTGTCTCCCATATCTCTTCTAGGTTTTCAGTTGCTTTAGGATGGAGGATAAATCTACTCCCTATCAGTCCATCTTCCCAGGAGGCCTGTCACAACATTTTCACATGTAATTATGTTAGATATAGGTATGATTGTCCCCGTTTTACAGATGAGGAAATTGAGACTTAGAAAGCTATAGTAAGTATAGTAGAGTGGAGATGTGGATAAATACAAAAGATGACAAGATGGACTGTGTAGCCAAACAATCTGGGTAGGACTTTCAAATTCATCATGGATCAGTGGTGTCACCTTGGGCAAGTTACCAAACCTCTCCATGCCTCAGCTCCCTCATTGGAGTGGTAATGTAGAAATGACCTGTATAATATTGTAGAGGGAATTAAATAAGCTAATATACAGTTGGTGTATGACTACTATGTAACTATTAGTTGTTATTATCAGAGTAGTTAAAAATCTAGAGTTGGGTGACAGGTAGAACTATTTTAAATCCCAGCCCTGTTGCTATGATGTGTTTCAGTCAGCAGTCAATTAGAGAAACAAAACCACCAGGAGATACTAACCTGAAACAGGCAGGAAAGGGAATTCTGGGAGATGTTCAATGGAGCCTCGATGGTGCTTTACAAAACCACCACACCATACTACTGAGCTGTGCTGAGACCCATTTACTCATCTCATCAACCTGTCACTCAGTGGAGTAGGTGGGACAGAGTACATGAAGCATGTGGCACATTGTCTGGCACAGGGTCACATTCAGTAAGTGGTTTTTTGTCCTGATATTTTTATTTCTTTATTTGAGAGGTAAAGCTACAGACTAAGAGAGGGAGAGACAGACTGAAAGGTCTTCCATCTACTGGTTCACTCCTCAAATGGTCGCAGTGACCAGAGCTGGGCTGATCCAAAGCCAGGGGCCAGGAGCTTCTTCCAGGTCTCCCACATGGGTGCAGAGACCCAAGCACTTTGGCCAACTTCTGCTGCCTTCCCTGGCCACACATAGATAGCTGGATCAGAAGAGGAACAACTGGGACACAAATCGGTGCCCATATGGGATGCTGGCACTGCAGGTTCGTTCCGATAGCTGCCCAAGATCCCTCAGATAACAACGCTAGAGGAGTGCCCTGGGCCCACAGCTGCTGGCCCCAAAGCCTGCTGCACTTCCCACTGTACCACACTGCCTGTAGGTGTGGAATGAGTAGGACAGTCCTCGGCCTCCAGACCCTGCAGTCCAGTAGTGGGTACATAGGGGCATGCATAAATATAACATAGGTCAGGGGAGAGGAGGTGGTCACCACTATTGGGAGCCACCTAGAGAAGCCCAGAGCTGGCTTCTCCACGCAGTGCAGCGGGAGGGAGGGACCCACGGCTTACGTCTTAGATCTCCGTGCCAGACACTGCAGCAGGCGGTTTATATGGTGATCACACTCAGCCCCCACAGTTGAAGAATGAGCAAGGATAGTACTGTTGTCCCAGCAATACAGACAGGAACTGCGCGTCAGCGGGATCAAGTCGCTTTCCCTGCATCACAGTGACCGGAGGACAGGGCCCCCGCAGTCCCAGGAGGTGTCTGGACGGCCACGGAAGTGGCAGCTTGGGGTCCGCCCCGGGGTCACTTCTGGAGACGAGGATGCCCCTGCGCTCTGGAGGCTGGGCTGGCCCTGGCGTCCCCTCCGTGGCCTGCCGCTGCGCCTGGCTGTGCCCGTGGGTGGTGGGCGCCGTGGCAGCTGCGGGGCCTTCGTGGCGGTGGCGGCAGCAGGGAGGCAGTCACACCTCGCTGTTTTGTCAACTGTTTCTCACAGCTTGTTTGTTCCGGGTTAGGGCTGGAGCGGCACCGTATGGAAGTGTGACTCATTGTTTAATGTGGCAGCTCATTAGCAGGCTTGTTGCCGCCTCTGATTTCCCTGCTCTTGCTAATTGGAGAGCCCAGTGGGGCCCTGGCTTCCCGGGAAGAAGCGGCCCAGCTCCCCAGGGCTCTAGCTGGCCCTTGCCCTCCTGGTCCCCCCCCCCAGGAGGCCATGCCACGCCAGTGGACACTGGGATCCACTGGACCAGATTCCAATCCCGGTGCATCTTGGCTGTGTAATCTTGGACACGCCCTCTTCCTCTCTGAGCCTGCTTTTCCTTATCTGACTAGTGGGAGAGCTGAGGGCCCCCTTCTCAGGGTGGGTGAGAGCCCCCTGGGATTCAGTGACTGTGTTAGTAGTAGACTCAAATTGCATAGCCCCAGCCCAGAGATGCTCATGGTGCTCAAGTCCAGGGACATTTCCAGCTTCGGGAATCTAACAGTTCTTCCCTCCAGGCTTAACCCCTTCTGAGACAAGTCCACCCAGAAGCCCCAGGCTCCGTCCCCCCCCTCCCCCCGCCACTGCCCTGGCAGAGACTGTAGCCCCTTGATGGACAGCCCTGGGCTCCCGGCAGCGGCAGTGGGAGTCTGCTCCCACGGAGCTCGCCTGCAAGTCCCAGCTCGCCTCTTTGTGGCCAGGAGAAGCGTTTGCCCCCCGGTGGCACGTGACTGTCCTTTGCTATTTGTGGATGGTGATCACATCTCCTGTCCACGTCTTCTGTCCAGGTGGAACACGTCCAGTTTCTTCCACTGTCCCTCTGCTGACCCAGTTCCTGGGGTCACTGAACACAAGCCCTGGACCGTGATGTCAGCTGTGCCCTCGCAGTTGTGCAATGCAGTGGCCTCTGTCTGAGTGGCTGCCCCGCCCGCTTTGCTCTCTGGATGGCTCCTCTAGCAGCCTCCTGAAAGGTGCAGTCTGGGGTTCAAGTCAGTCTTCTGCGCATAGTAGGGCAGCCCCACCTCTCCTACATGGAGACTTGCTGGGCTGGCTGCTTCTCCTGACCACTGCAAATACTGTGGGGTGTGGCTCCTGGCCCGTGGACCCAATGTCATCCCCTTCCCTGTATGACTGCTACCCTAAGTAACAGGCAGGTGACAGGTGGTGGCAGGGTTTAGAAGTGTCTGCTCTGTCACTGCAGAGTTGGCGCCAGTGTCGGGGATACCGGCCCCCAGCCCCTCTATGTACCTGTGGCTGCTCCAGTGGGACCCTTGAGAGTAAATCCCCAGATGGTACGTTGCGCGAGGCTCCCCACCCCTCAACCCCCGCTGCAGCCCCCCATCTCCTACAGCTCAGCTGACTTCTCTCTGCTGACCACACACTCCTTCCAACCTAGCAGCCCCCGGAGGCGCTGTGGGCCAGTCACGTGCCTGGGCGGAATCTCAGCTTCCATGTCTGAGCCCAGGGAGCGTAAATCACGCCCTCCTCACAGGGAAGGCCATTGTCACGGAATCTACAAGTCAGTTTAAGACAACTGGGCTTTGCTTGTCTAAGCCCGGGCCTGGGCACGGGCTCCTGTGCCTGCTCTGCCAGCCTCTCTTCCCAGTGCCTGGATGTTTGGGTCTTTGTAGCCCGGCCGGCAGGCCCCTAGTGCTGTTGGTGGGGGGTGTCTGCACAAGACCACTTCCATCTAGGAAGAGACCCGGAATGACAGGGCCGGAGGGGAGCTTGGGGGTTCCGTGTGGGGTGCCCATCACAGAGACCAATCATCTTCAACAATAAGGCCACGTGCCTCCCAGTGTGAGTCTTTCTTAAGTGCGTTCCACCTTCCCTGTGTTTCCAAAAGCAGCGTTGCTGTGTGAGTCTAACGTTTTCTTGGAGCTGTGGGGTGGATGTTTGTGTGTTACAGTAACGACGGAGAGCAATAACCCTCTCTGGGATTGCCCACACTGAACTAGTGTCTCAAAAATGTCTCCATCGGAGCTGGCGCTGTGGTATAGTGGGTAAAACCACCACCTGCTGTGCCGGCATCCTGTATGAGTGTCGGTTCGAGTCCTGGCTGCTGGTCTTTCAATCTAGCTCCCTGCTAATACACCTGGGAAAGCAGCAGAAGATGGTCCAAGTACTATGTACCCACACAGGGGTTCTAGATGAAGCTCCTGGCCCCTGATTGTGGCCATCTGGGAAATGACCAGTGGGTAGACTCTTCTTTCTCTCCCCCCCCCTCCGCCTCTCTGTAACTCTACCTTTAAAATAATAAATAAATATATCTTAAAAAAAAAAAACAGAAAACTTCTCCATCTGATCCTTACATCACCCTAACAAGAGTTTGAAGAGGAGCCCCAGTTCACAGAGGGGGCCGCTGAGCCTTGGAGCTATGGTAAGACTTGCCCGGGGCTTCTGCAGAGGGGTCCGGCCCCTCTTCCCCTCCACATGGCCTCTGGAAGGTCTTCAGGCTCAGAGAGGCCCCAGCTGACAGCAGTTCTCATGTGCGCTCTCCTGGTGGGCCCAGCCCTTGCTGCCACTGCTCGTATGAGCCGGGGGCAGCTGCTGCTCTTTGGGCCAGCACGGCTCTAAGAAAGCACAGACTGTGACGCCTGCTTCAAGCCTTGGCTGTCCTGACCTGTCTGTTGTGTTTGCCTTATTCCCTAGTTCCCTCTTCTCTTGCCTTTCGTGCATTGCCCCTCTCCTACCTAGCTGCCCCTTCCACAGTCCTGTGCCGTCTGCCCACACTCTGCCCTTGCCCGATGAGCCAGTGTCCTCCGACACCCTCTTGCCCTTTGCTCTCCCCTCTCTGGCTCTCCCATCACCTTCAGAGTCTTAGCTTCCCACCATGGCTTCACACCTCTGTGCCCAGGACTCCCTGGCCACACCTCTTTCCAGAGCTCCAGTCTTGGTATTGCTGCCTGCAGCATGGATGCCTTTCCTGGCCGGCCCACTGGCATCTCACATCCCCAAACCAAATCCATCATCCTCCTCTGCAGCTTCGACCCCTTCCTCTGGGTTCTGCCTCAGTTGCCCCAAGGGCTCTCAAAGGGAAACATCCTGGCTAAAAGACTCCAGGGATCTCACTGATGCTTAACCCAGAGAAGGCAGCGTTGTTTGATTGCCATGCCCATTTCACAGATGAAATCAGGGCCACAGGAGTTCCTAGCACAAAGTAGGCCCTTGACAAGTGCTTATGCTGGGACCAAGCCAGAGTACTCGCAGCTGGTTCCACCCAGGATGGGCCAGTGGCAGGTGCGCAGCCTGCTCTGTGACTGTAGCTTGGCAAACCGACTGCCCAGACTGGCCCTCGTCCTGGGCTATGTCGGCCTTCGGTCTCCCCCTGTGGAACTCCAGACCCTGCCGCAGGGGCAGCTGCTGTCTGTGTACAGTCCCAAGCCTGCCTCTTTCTCGCTGTGACTGCTCCCTCAAGTGACAGGGGAGGACAGGCGACAGCAGGGTCTGAGGAGTGTTAGCAGGTGGTGGCGTGCTGCGAGGAGATGCTGCCACCTGCCCAGGTATGTGGCAAGTCTCACCAGAGCTGTCCCACCACCGTCGGTGGCTGTGAGCCAGGCCTCACCTCCTATTGTTCCTGAACTTGTCATCAGCATCCTCACACCCTGTGAAGTAGGGACCATCAATGCCGCCTTACAATTGAGAAAATTGGGGCTCCAAGAAATAAAGTGATTTGCCCAAGGCAATAGAGCTAAAGCCAGGATCTAAACCAGATTCCAAAAGAAAACCATTAAACAGACTTGTAAAGGGTGGACCACAAGGAAGGTGCACTGAAGACTGGCCCCTGAGGATGCCTTGGTACTCCCACCCACCTGTGAGCCAGGGTCTGTGAGGGATGGGAGGGGCTTCCCCTGTCCCTGAGATGGAAACAGAGATGGTGTCCAAGGGCAGTGATTTGGTCAGATTCCCACAGGTGACGGGTGATGGCCTGGGCTTGGAAGGCAAGCTTTTGAGACTCCAAGCCTGGTGCTCCTTCCCACTGTGAAATGAGTCCGGAACGAGGCACTGGGGAGGAAGAGGGAGGAAGCTGTAGGTGGCGTGGTGTCTGGAGTTTTGCTCTGCTGTGTTTTTGGAGAGCAGGAGCAGCACAAAACTCCATTCCTCTGGATGAGGGAGCTGGGGCTGAGCGCGGCGCAGTGGCTTGTTTGCAGCTGTCCAGCGGGAAAGCGGTGCTGCTGGGCTCCCTACACCACCCTACACTGCGCTTCTGCAAACAGCCCAGGTCCACTGGGAACGCGGCATCCTTTCTCTCAGGGGAGAGGACTGGAGCCCCTCTGCCTTACAACGCCTAGAAACGCCACGAATCATCCCAGGTAATCTACAGCGTGGCTTCGTTTCTTCCTCATACAAGCCTGCCAGGTAGAAGCCGCTATGAAGAGGCCCAGGCCTGGGGAGCTGGGACGTGCGTGTGGGACTGCCTGCAGATCCTTGCCCTAATGGTTGCTCTCTTGAGTCTTGTCTTGTTCCGGCTGACATGGTGTTGGGTGAGGGTTTCGTTCTCTGGGGAATACCCCGCCAGGAGCCCTAAAGACCAGAGGCCAAATCTCCACCTCCCCTGTCTCTCTCCACCAATTCCCACCCCTACTTAAAGACATCACTCACGCCCACCCAACACCATGCATCAAGTCCCCCTGCCAGGTGGGTTTTGTATCCAACCTGGGCACTGTTGTCTCCGTTTTCCCAAGGGTCTCACAGGGAGAGAGCAGATCTGTCACTCCTGCCCTCTTCACTCACCAGGCCCCTCCCTGCAGGGGCCACGAGGGAGTGGAAAACCCAGAACTTCCAAGCACCACACCTGGGTTCCGGCCAGCTCTGCCCGGCCCACGGGCCTCATACCTTTCCTGGGCCTCTGATCTGACAGCACCAGCTCCTGTCCCCATGAGTCCGGCTCAAGGCCCACAGAGAGAACGGGGCTGAGCCTCCAGGCTGGGTGTGAATGCTCGGGCAGCTCTGGCTGTGCCTGAGGCTCCGGAGGGCTCACAAGTCCCATCCAGCCCCAGTGGAGCCAATTCGCCTCACTCTGATCTCCCTGGGCCCCCGTGGCCTTCTCCAAGGTCCTGCCCATCCGCGTCCTCTACCCGCTGCCCTCACCAGGCCTGTGTGGGGGAGGAGACAGAGGGACCAGGCTCCAGGGTGGCCGTTCTCCCGCTCACCGGTTCACCTGCGGGAACCTACTCGGGGCATCATCCGCTCATTAAAGCATTTACCAGGGACAGGCATTCCAGAGAGTCTCTTCTTTTCCCTCTATTATTTGTAATGCTTTGTAACAGTATCCAACAACAGAGAGGCAGAGAGAGAGAGAGAGAGAGAGAGAGAGAGAGAGGCAGAGAGAGAGAGATGTTCCATCCGCTTGTTCACTCCCCAGATGGCCACAACGGCTGGAGCTGCGCTGATCTGAAGCCAGAAGCCAGGAGCCAGGAGCTTCTTCCATGTCTTCCTCGTAGGTGCAGAGGCCTAAGCACTTGGGCCATCTTCTACTGCTTTCCCAGGCCATAGCAGAGAGCTGGATCAGAAGTGAAGAAGTCGGGACTTGAACCGGCGCCCATAAGGGATGCCTGCACTGTAGGCAGCGGCTTTTCCTGCTACACCACAGCGCTGGCCCCTCTCGATATTTTTTTTTAAGATTAATTCTATTTATTTGAAAGGCAGAGTTAGAGAGAGAAGTAGAGACAAAGATTTTGCATGTACTGGTTCACTCCCAAAATGGCCGCTATGACCGGTGCTGGGCCACGCTGAAGCCCGGAGCCAGGAGCCTCTTCCAGGTCTCCCACGTGAATGTGGGGCCCAAGCACTTGGGCCATCTTCCTTTGGTTTCCCAGGCACATTAGCAGGGAGCTCGATTGGAAGTGGAGCAGCCGGGACTCAAACAGGTGCCCATATGGGATTCCACCCCTGCAGGTAGCAGCTCAACCTTCTATGCCGCAGTGCTGGTCCAGTTTGCCTTATCTTACTTCCGTTTGCCACTGAATGTGCTGAGCCCTTACAGAACGCACACCTGTCGTGTTTGCAGAAACAGAAGCAGGTGGCACGCAGCACAGGTAGGACACCATCGCTTCCTTCGTCACTAAGCGCTGCCTTGCGACCGACTTTCTGTGTCAGCACACGGGAGTTGACGACTGCTGAGAGCAGTGTCATGCTCCTCTCTCAGGTGACCCTCGGTGTTTTCCTTTACAACCTCGGCTGTCACTTGAGTGCTTGCTGTGTGCCTGTCACTGCAGGAAGCCCTTTATGCGCACGTCTGTATGGCTGTGTCATCCTCACTACTGGGGACCTTGTGCATTTGGTGTATGGCAGGTGCTCAGGAAACTGTGGGAAGATCCAGCAAACCCTGGACCTTTGTGAGCCCTCTCGTACTTCCCTTCCCCGTGCCCACCCCGGGCCCTGGGCTGGGCTTGAGAGAGAAATGAGCGAGGAAGAACCCTGTGCTAGGGGAGCTCCCAAACAGGTGAACAGGTGTGGCTGCAGGGAAGGCAGAGAGCAAGAGGCAAAGAAGCAGAGGGGGAGTGAGGGATCCACGTGTGATCGTGAATCTTGTGGGTTAACTCGCTGGGCCCAGGCTGCACCTTCTTTCCGGATGTGACGGCGAAGGTGCTCTTGCTGAGGTCGGCTTTTGAATCCGGGGACTCTGTAGAGGAGGTTGTCCTCATCTTCCGGTCCACGGCAGGCCTGCCTAGCACACATCCTGCAGGAAGACAGGGTTTGGCCCTGTCCTTCCACCTGCTGGAGAGGGGGAGCTGCTTCTCTCCTGCCCTCAGGCATCTCCCAGTGTCTCGGGCGTCGGAGCAGGGACTGCAGCTGCCTCTCTGGCTCTCCTGGGGCGCCTGCTTGCAGAGGGCACATTGTGGCACTGCTCACAGGTCCTCGTTGTGTATCACATATCTGTCTATCCGTCCATCTATCAGCCGCCTCTCACCTATCATCTGTCTACCATTGATCATCTATCATTATCTATAGCTACTGATCATCCATCGACCTACCTACCCATTCTCCTTCTCACTCCCTCCTATTAGTTCTGTGCCTCTGGAGAACCCAGGACAACCTCCAGAGTGCCCCAGGGAGGCCTCCTGGAGGAGGTGACAGCTCAGCTGGGTTTCCAGGGGTCTGAGGCACTCACGAGTCATGTGTGGGAGACACCTTGGTGCTGTCTTTTCCCTACGTGGGACTTACTCCCTGCACCTGGGCTTTTCTCCCTTATTCATCATTTGTGCCACGTCTGCTTCCAAAAAAAGGATTTGGAGTAGATTCTGCATTGTATAAAATGACACATTCAATAACAATAGGACCATTAAGTGAGGAAAAGGAGTAAGAGCTTTGTAATAAATGGGGGAAGAGAATGAGCCATAAACCTAAACGAGGATCATCACAGCGGTGAAAACAAGATTTTGCTCTCAGCCTCCCAGCAGGTAGGAAGGTGGCACCACTGTGTCTACTGTGCCTTAGGGAGCAAGGCTGCCCAGTGGCATCAGAAGAGCCCAGGCCCCCTCTCTGCTGACCCTCAGTTCGTTCACTGTGTTTGTGGCCCCCTTGTGTGCTGGGCGGGATAGTGTTTTGAGTTGATCAGTTTCATTTGGAGGTTTATTTACTGGGGCTGGCACTGTGGCTCAGTGGGTTAAAGCACCAGCCTGTGGCGCCAGCACCCCATATGGGCACCAGTTTGAGTCCCGGCTCCTCCACTTCTGATCCAGCTCCCTGCCGATGTGCCTGGGAAAGCAGAGGGGGATGACTCAAGGGCTTGGGTCCCTGCACCCACATGGGAAATGTGGAAGAGACTCCTGGCTCCTGGCTTTGGCCTGGCTCAGTCTTGGCTGTTACGGCCATCTGGGGAGTAAGCTGGCAGATGGAAGACCTCTCTCACCCCTCCCTACCTCCATCTCTCCTTCTCTCTCTGTAACTCTACCTTTCAAATAAATAAATCTTTAAAAAAAAATCAAAAAAGATCTTCCATCCACTGATTCACTCCCTAGATGGCTGCAATCACTGGGACTGGGCCAAGCCAAAGCCAGGATCCAGGAGCTTCTCCTGGGTCTCCCACATGGGTGCCAGGGCCCAAGAACTTGGGCCATCTTCTACTGCTTTCCCAGGCCATTAGCAGGGAGCTGAATCAGAAATGGGACAGCAGGGACTTGAATCAGTGCCCATGTGGGATACCAGCGCTGCTGGTGGCGGCTTTACCCACTATGCCAAAGTGCTGGCCCCTTGAACTTAATCTTTGATGTGAGGAAGCTGGAGGGAAAGGCTGTCGTGGGGTCAATAGTTTGGGAGTACCTACTGTGTGCCCCTCCAACGACCTTGCTCTGCAACATAAACCGAGAGGGACTGAGGCTTGTAAGAGTGAAGTCAAACATTGGCCACGTTGGCCAAGAGCCCACATCTCTTGACCCCAGAGAAGCATCTGCACAAGTTCAGCAGGGAGAGGTCTGAGCTGAGATGTCTCAGACCAAGGAAGTCGCCGGGGAGTCACCGGGGATCCACTTGCCCAGCTGGAGGCACAGAGGAAGCTGGACCACCCTGGTCCCACCCTGGATGGGAAATGCTGTACCCTGGCTTGGCTTAAGCGAAATTAATTCCTTTTTATTTTTAACAATTATTTGGGAAGGAGAAAGATATACACACACATAGACAGAGACAGACAGAGCTCCTTCTACTTGTTCACTCCCTAAATTCCTGCAACAGCTGGAGCTGGGCCAGGCTAAAGCCAACGACTGGAAACCCAACCCCATGTGGTAGTAGGACCCCAAGTACTTAAGCCATCACCTGTGCCTCCCAGAGTGCACAGTAGCAGGAATCCAGAGTCGGGAATAGAATGAGGACTTGAACCTAATATGGGATGTGGGCATCTAAACTGCTAGGCCAGACACCTGCCTCCAGCATAGTCGATTTAAATTCATTTAATTCAGACTGTTAAAAAACCAAAAGCCAGGGAAAGAACCAGCACTTGTCAACTGCCTGCTGCCTGCCCGAAGCTTCCATGACCCCATTTTCATCTGTGAAATGGGATGACAATAAACTAGCACCAACCTCGCCGGTCTGATTGAGGATCACGTGAGAGTCATGGACCCCCAGCGTCCAGCTGCCCTTTCCGAGTCCTTGTGAAATAATGTTATCATTGACGTCATCATTGTGCTCCTCTTCCCAACAGCCCTGTGTGTGGGCATCACCAATGCTGCCTTAGGCTGGGGGGATGGCACGCCCAAGGTCACCGAGTTAGAGCCAGGATTCTAACCCCAGCCTGCTGGGAGCAATTCCCGTGTTCTTTCCACATTAGTGGATGGGGGCCAGGAGACCAAAGCAAGGCCCAGGAGAAGCACACAGAGGTCAGCCAGGCCTGCGGTGACTGCGTGTGGTGTTGGGTCCCTCCGCTGGGTGAAGGGCCTCAGAATGGCAGCTGCAGAGAGGACTTGGACACACAGAGCTGGCCTGGGCCCTGCAGCTGGAGCCGTGGTCCTTGTGATGACGCCAGGCTCAGGCCATGCCCAGCACCCAGGAGAACAATAGGGAAATGGCAACAAAGCAAGTTGGGGCAAAACTTAGGACTTAGGACCCTGACCAGGCAGGGTCAGGCCGTCTTCCCAGCACTTGGGGGATGAGAGTTTAGGAGAGCAATGGTGTGGAACGTGTTCTTGGCTGCCTCACTCAGTCTAACCGAGTATTAAATTGCAATTGTGGTGTAATGGGTTAAGCCACCGCCTGCAGCCCTGGCATCCCCTACGGGCACTGGTTCTAGTCGCTGCTGCTCCACTTCCCAGCCAGCTCCCTGCTAATGCATCTGGGAAAGCAGCAGAGGACTGCCCAAGTGCTTAGACTCCTGCACCCACATGGGAGACCCAGAAGAAGCTCCTGGCTCCTGGAGCTTTTGCTTGGTCCAGCCCCGGCTGTTGAGGCCATTTGGGGAATGAACCAGTGGATAGAAGACTCTCTATCTCTCCCCCTCTCTGTCTCTAACTCTACTTTTCAAATAAATAATATTCTTTAAAAAAAAAAAAAAGAAAGCAGAACTTAAGAGTGTGGGGAGAAGCTGGCACGTCCCATCCCTGCCACCCTGTCAGCCAAGCTTGGCTGGACAGTCTGTCTCGCCTATACTTGGAGGCACGCACCTACACAGGTGAGAGAGAGCAGTGACAGTGGTGAAAATACAGCTTTGGGGTTGGAAAAGATCCCAGATCTCTGACCTAGGGTGTCGTTTCATGTCTGTGCACTTCAGCTGCCCCCTCTGAAACCATGCTGAGCTCTCGGGTTAAGGAGTGAGTGAGAGCTGCGGCGTCCTTGGCACAGAGGCTGCACTTAGTAAGTGCTTGATAAATGCGATTACTGTCTTTGTCTTGGTCCATTCCAGCTGCTATAGCAAATGCCACAATGTGGGTGGCTTTTAAAGGGCATAAAATGGTTTCCCATAGTCCCCAGGGTTGGGGAATCCAGGATCGAGGTGCAGGCAGATTTGGTGTCTGGGCTGCTTTCCAGTTCATAGACTTTTTAAAAAAGATTTGTTTGTTTGAAAGTCAGAGTGACGGGGGCAGGGAGGAGAAGGAAAGAGAGAGAGAGAAGGAGAGGGAGGGAGTTATCTTCCATCTGCTGGTTCATTCCGCAGATCCTGCATTAGCTAAAGCCTGAAGCCAGGAGCCAGCAACTCCATCTGGATCTCTCAAGAGGGTGGCAGGGGACAGTACATGAGCTATGCTCCACTGCCTTTCCGGGCGCTTTAGCAGGGAGCTGGATCAGAAGCAGAGTAGCCGGGACTCAAAATGGCTCTCTGATATGGGACCAACCTGCTGCAGCACACCAGCCCCCTGCTCTATAGGGCGGAAGGAGCGAACCATCTGGCTGGGGCCTCCTACATCAGGGCACTCTTGCTACTGAGGAGGGCTCTGTCCCCCTGGCTTTACCACCTCCCAGAGGCCCTACCTTCCACGGCCACCACCTTGGGGTGAGAGCTTCAGCCGTGAATATGGGGCTGACTCACACATCCAGGCCACAGGCATTCTCACAGCTGCTCCAATGTCTCCTCGTCTGACGCTGCCTCAGTTTCCCCATTTGCAAAGGGGTACGATTCTGATTACACTGGTGTGCCTTTCAGGACCAAAGGAGATTGAGGACACAGGGGGGTTCCCTTCTTCCTCCTCTCAGCCCCCCCACTGGGCTGGCCGCTCTGACCACCTGACTCAGCAGGTGCCTGCGGCCTTGCTGGCCGCTTCCTCATGCTGCAAGGTCCTGAGACCAAGTCAGGCTGAGCAGGTGGTGGAGTTTGCCACGCTCAGGGGACACAGGGCAAGCCATGCTGTTGGCCCGAGAGACACCCTCAGCTCCCTAAGTAGCAGAGCACCTGCTCTGCCACGCTACCTCCTCTCTCTCCTGCACCTGCTCCACATGCGTGGGTGCTGTGACCTCCACACGGCTGCTGGGGAAGCTGAGGTAAGTTGCCAGTCCAGGGGCACACACGGGCCCTTGGTGCAGCTGGCACTTGCTGCCTCCCTCCATGGCCACCTAGCGTCCAGTGCTGGATGTCCAGTGGCTGCCAAGGGGCGCTGCCAGTTCAAGGCACTGGGGGTGGACTCTGGGGGCTCCGCACTGGCTGGGGAGAGTCTGTAGCCTCTGCGGCTGGTGGACCTGGGTGCCTGAGAGGGGGCGGCTGGCAGAGGTGTCTGGGAAACCTCACTGCCTTTGCTGTGATGCCTCCTTACAGCGCCATCGCCTCTCTAAGGTTCCACACAACTTCAGTGTTTCGCAAGGTCACAGGGCTCTGAGAGCAACAGCCTTAAGTGGATGCCCCAAGTCTCTGCCTTGGGTCCCTTACCCACTTGACCCAGCCCCTGAGAGGAGACGGGACTTAGCCAAGGGCAGGGCCACATCTGACAGCATTACTGGACCAGGGAGGTGAGAGGCCTGGGGTCAGACCAGCCAGGGGACAGATCGCAGGAACAGGGCAGGCCAGGGAGGCCATGGAGAGAGACCAGTTTGTTTTCTGATGGGCACTGCTCCAAGTGTTCAAGACCCCTCTTGGTCTTTTCCTGTGGCCACCTGGGAGCTCAGTTCCATGGCAACTCTTGTGTGGGGTTCAGTAGTGTCCCACCCCTCCCTGCCCCCAGTTCACACCCTGCCTGGAACCTCAAAATATGACCCTACCTTGGAAATAAAATCTTTGCTCATGGAATTAGCTAAGTTAAATGAGGTCCCACTTCAATAGGGTGAGCCCTATATCCGACACAGCTGGTGTCATTCTAAGCAGAGGAGACAAAGGGGAGTTTGTGAAAACTTGGGCAGGGAGGGCACCTCATCAGGTGGGAGCAGAGTCCGGGGTGGAGGCAGGGAGATGGCCACAGGACAAAGAATGCCAAGGATGGCTGGTGCCCTGCAGGAGCTCAGGGTGGGGAAGGGCAGCTCTGCCCAGCTTCAGAGGGACAGGGTCCTACCAGCACCTGCTTCAGACTCCTCGTCTCCGGGTCGGGAGACAGGGAGTCCTGCTCTTGCAAGCTGACCAGCTGGTGTGACAGCAACCTTAGCAAAAGCCTATCCCCCTTCCCTGGGCACTGGAAGAGGACTGACGTACAGGCAGCATGGGGCCCAGGGGTGGTCCTGCTGAGATGCAGATCTCAGGGCACAGAAGGAAGATGACGGCCTCATACCTTTGTCTGACATCTTCTGGGCCCCTCACCTAGGAGAGACCTTGATCATTCCCTTCTCCCAGGGGAGCATAACCATGCCCATGATGAAACCGAGGCACTCAGTAAAGGGAAGCCATCTACCCCAAGTTCATTTTCCCCTTGCTCATAGGTGTGAAGCAAAGAGAAGACTCAGACTCCCAGGGAAGCAGCTTCTCCCCTCTCTTTCTCTGGGTCTCACTTTCTTAATCCAGAAAATGAGAATGAGAGTATCTTATAAGATACTCTTGCTAGGAGTTGTGAGAATGAAATGAGTTCATTTCTTCATTTAACAAATCTTCCTGAAGGTCTCCCTGCGCCGATGGGGCCCTAGGCCCTGGAGACACAGCAGGAAGACCTGCGGGTTCTTGCTCCCAGGGAGCCGATTCTACTGGGTCACCCCTGGCAGGTGCTCCGCAGGGACCGCACTTGGTAAGGGCTCCATGCAGCTTCCATGGGCCCATGTGCAGAGCAGCCTCGGCTCCCAGGAGGAGCTTGTTCTGGCACTAATGCTCTACTCCTGGGGTGGTGGTACAGCCCCCGGCCAAGGAAGACGCTAGGCCCCGGTCCTTGGGCACCCAGCTGCCTCGGGAAAGTCCTCCCACAGAACTCCACCTGGGGCATGGTGTGGGGAGGCTGCTGAAGGAGCCCTCCTTGCAGCCCTGGCCCCTCCACGCGGCCCCACCCACTTCCTGACACTGTCCCTGTCTGGGCCAGGCCTGAGCCTGCCCTGGAGGCGCTCCCAGCTGTCCTGATATCCCCTCTGGCTTCTGCAGACACTCCCCTTTCCGCCCGGGAGGCCTCTCTGGGCACCCAGCCCCACCCCCTCCCGCCAGAGGTGTCCCCAGACATCACCCCTGTGCTATTCTTTTTTTCCTGACAACTGTGGCATCAAATGTCAGCCAGGCTCTGCCCAGCACAGGCCGGCTGGGGGCTTCCGAGAGCCATGTCATTTGGGGAGGGGTCCTCCCCAACTCCCCACGCAGGGTGCGGTTCAGTAAGGGGGTCGCAGTCTGGCTGTGCTCCTAACGTGCCGTGCCACCTCCAGGGGACCTCTTGCTGCCCAGACCCTCTCTGTGCCCATGGAGGAGAGGCAGCCTCGACTGCTGTCATGGTGGGGGGAGGGGCATGAGGATCGGGGACACAGGCACATCGTGTGAGAGCAGCAGCCGCCAGTCCTGGGAGCTGTCTTCCAGATGGGCTCTGGAGGAAGCCTTTGGGGGTGCAATGCAGCTACAGCCGTCAGATCTCAGCGAGAGCCTGTGCTCCTGTCCTCACTTGCCCGGATTGAGCCTGCGAGCTGGCACCGAGCGCTGGGGAAGCGGGCACTGCGGGCCCAGACAGCTCAGCAGTGGCAGCGGCCGCAGTGGTGGCAGGGGTTATTCTGAGAGCTGGGAGGGGCTGGAGCTCAGCCTGGAGGAGGAAGCAGCAGGGAGGAGGCGGATCCCGCTTGCCCCGGGTAGGGGGTGTCTGCCCACAGCAGCATGCGTGGGTGGGAGGGGTGAGTGCTGTATGCTCACCCTTTTAGGATGTGTGTTTCCCCCACTCAGCTCCTCCTTGGATCCCAGAACTCCAATCCCGCACACACCTCAATGTCCCCGCTGGCCTTAGGGTGTGAGCAAGCGAGTGTGTGTGCACTGGAATGTGTGTCGGGTGCTCAGGACTGTGTGAGTGGAAGCAGTGTGGAGGGAGAAGGAATGAAAGTGTAAGCCAGGCGGGACCTGCTGAGCAGCGCGTGAATGTGGGAGTGGTGGGGAAGCTGCCTGGGAGCGGGGAGTAGGTAGTCAAGTAGGGAGGTGAGGGTCTGTGTACTTGGGACACGTGTGGAAGGCACAGGGCACTGTGTGTGCACCATGAGAACAGGCAGAGCCATGTGCACTGGAGGAAGGGGAGGTGTGTGTGTGCACAGACACACTGCAGAGGAGCAGCCAGTCTACCAGGCACTTATTCTCAGCCTGCTGCTGACTTTCAGAATCGGATTTCTTATTTTTCTAAAAAAAGATTTATTTATTTATTTGAAAGGCAGAGTTAAAGAGAGAGAGGGAAAGACAAAGAAGACAGAGAGAAAGATCTTCCACCTGCTGGTTCACTCCCCAAATGGCCACAACAGCTGGAGCTGGGCCAGTCCACGTGGGTCTTCTGGGTCGCCACATGGGTGCAGGGGACCAAGCACTTGAGCCATCTTCCTCTGCTTCCCCAGGCACATTAGCAGGGAGCTGGATGGGAAGTGGAGCAGCCAGGACTCCAATTGGCACCCATAGGAGATGCCGGCACTGCAGGTGGCAGCTTCACCTGCTATGCCATAGCACCAGCCCCGTATTTAATTCTTTAATCGTCCGCTGAAGGTGGCGTTATCCTGATACCCACTTGTAGAGTAGGAAACAGTGGCTTTGAGCAGGTGGGGAACTTGCCTCTGCTCCCAATCACTGTTATACTGCCTCGTAATGAATGTGTGAGCAGGGGCTGAGCCATGAGGGAAGAATGTCAGTGTGCACCAGGGAGTGTTTGAGTGTGTCTGTGTGTGTGTGTGGGCTGGGAGCGCCAGACATGGGCCCCACAGGAGAGTCCAGGCAGCAGCTGTGGATGCTGGGCGGGGCAGAGACCCGGGCAGAGCCTGAGTCAGCTTCTAGGACATCTCTGCCAACCTGGCTTCGCAGCCTCGCAGTGACAGCCTGTGCCAGGGCCCCCAGCACAGGATCCTCCCCGCTCGGGTGCGGCCGCCAGCAGGCCCGTCCCATAGCTCAGTGTGAGACCCGGGCTGATGCCTGCTGGGAGGTCCCTCGGGCTCCAGAGTACCTTAGGATGCAGCCCCCAGTGTGGCTGCCCCTGGCAGGAAGGGCCCAGGAAGGCTGTGGGAGGGGGTCGTGTGACTCTAAACAGAACCACCTGGAGGACGTGTATATGTGTGTAAGGGGAAGGGGTGCAGCCAACAGTTCCCGTGCCCACCCTTGCCTTCCGGATGTGAGTCAGGCAGACGCCACGCCAGGCATCTGTAAGCTGGGCCTGTTCCCACCCTGGGGGGCAGGCAAGGAGGGGGCCTCCGTGCCCCCACCCCTTTCCCCCCCTTGGCACCACTCCTCCGTCCTAGGCCAGAAGGCAAGCGTTGGCGAGAGAGGGGCTGTCTCCCACGCATTGGGCTGGGCCCTCCCCTCCCACCGCATCTCCAGCGGCTCTGCAGCCCCTCGACCGAACAAGGCACCAACTGGCAAGGGAGTCGGGAGCTGGGGATTCCAGGCCTGCCCACACCATCTGGGCAAGTCACCTTCCCACTCCAGACCTTGGCTGAAGATTGGCAAAACTGGCCAATGGGGCTCCAGCATGTGACATGCTGAGAACAGAGATGTGTGCTGGGGCCTGGGATTAGACAAGATGCCAGGGTTGGGTGCGCTGAGCTTGGAAGAAGGATTCTCTCCCACAAGAGCCTTGAGGAAGGGAAAGGGTGTTGTAGGCAGAGGCTTTACCCCAGGTCAAGGCTGGCAGGTGCAGTGGGGCTAGGGGACCCAGCCTAGCACGCTGTGGGCTCTCAGCTGGCCTCTGCCTCCTGAGGCCATGTGAGGATGTGAGTAGCCTGTGCGTGTGCGGCACGGACCTCATTTGTCTTAGTCGCGGCTCCTGCCATGTACCTGGACAGCGCCTGGCAGGTGCATCAAATGCGGTCAGCAACGACTGAGAAGCACTCTCCCAACACTGAACTTCGGGACCAGAGCTTGTTCCAACAGGAGAACCTCCCAAAGACTCTAAAGCAGTGCTTTGCGAAGTGTGCTCCCTGCAAAGTGTGCTCAGTGAGCTAGCTGGAAACGCGGCGGCGGCCCCGGCCCAGATCCACACGCAATGCTTCTAACAAGCTCTCCCGGGCTGTTCTGCTGCACGCTCCACTCTGAGAGCAGGGGCGCTCCAGCTATGTCCACGGCCACCATAAGAGCCCATGAAGACCCCACTTGCAGATGGAAAACCTAGAATCCTGGCAAAGTCCGGCCTAGAACCCAGGTATTCTTGCCCAGCTCCTTTTCCCTAGCTCAGCTTAGAGCACAGAGAGGAGTGCGTTCCTTCATCCCGTCCGTCCGTCCAGGAACCGAGATGCAGAAACATCAGGGGTCTAGAAGCGGAGGGCGGGGCAATCCTCCCGGGGTAGTGGGCGGGGCCAGCGATCAGAGCCCCGCCCCTCGCCGTTGCCCCGGGAAACCCCGGGTTGTAACAATAACCCGCTGACGCGCTCCGAGGAGGGGCCTCGGCAAGTCTGTGGGCGGGACAGTGCCGCCGCGGACCAATGGGAGCACGGAGGCCCCCCGCCCCCGCACCCCCCTCCCCGAGCGCCGAGCAGGGGGCGGGGTCCCGCCCTCCTCCCCTGCTCCGTAGGCGGCGCTGTTGCGTGCAGGGGCTGCGGCTGGCTTGCCCGGAGCTGGGAGCTCCGCGCACCCACCCCTCGCCCGCAGGCGGGGCACCCAGTCGGGCAGAGGACTCCGCGGCCGCCGGCGAGCACGCCCCGCCCCCTCCCGCGCGGGGCCCGCCCCCTCCGCGTCCCCCGCCCATCCCGAGGTGCAGCCGGCGCTGAGCGCGGCAGGCGCGGGAGCGGGCGCTGGAGCCGGAGCGGCGGCGGCATTCACGGGGCGGCGGCGGCGGCGCGGGCTCCGACACGGGCGCGGGCTCCGGCATGGTGCAATCCGGCCTCGTCCCGGGAGAGCGGGGCCCGCGCGCGGGGCCGGCGCCCGGGGAGCGGCGGCAGCGGAGGTGGCGGTGGTGGCTGCAGGCGCAGGCAGGCGGCAGGTGCTAGAAGCGGGGCTGGGCGAGGTGCGTGCCCGCTGGGCACCCGGGCCGCCGCCCCCTCACTGCCCGGGTCTTTCCCTCGCTTCGTGCTCGCCAGCGCGTCCAGCCCCCTGCCTCGGCGCCCCGGCCCATGGCGCCCCGCGGTTGAGCCGGCGCCGCCAGGGACCCCTCCCGCGGGCCTCCCCGGGGCGCGCAGATCCCGGAGCTGCCCGCCCACCCTCCGCGGAGCCTCCCTCCCTTCCTCGCCCGAGCCGGGCGGGACCATGGCTGCGAAGCTGCGAGCGCATCAGGTGGACGTGGATCCGGACTTCGCGCCGCAGAGCCGGCCGCGCTCGTGTACCTGGCCCCTGCCGCAGCCCGACTTGGCCGGCGACGAGGACGGAGCGCTGGGCGCAGGGTTGGCTGAGGGCGCCGAGGACTGCGGGCCGGAGCGCCGGGCGACGGCCCCGGCGATGGCCCCAGCGCCGCCGCTGGGCGCGGAGGTCGGACCGCTGCGGAAAGCGAAGAGCTCCCGGCGGAACGCGTGGGGGAACCTGTCCTATGCCGACCTCATCACCAAAGCCATCGAGAGCGCCCCGGACAAGCGGCTCACGCTCTCGCAGATCTACGACTGGATGGTCCGCTACGTGCCCTACTTCAAGGATAAAGGCGACAGCAACAGCTCGGCCGGCTGGAAGGTGGGGGCGTCCGGCTGCGGAGGGGGCCTGGGGACGCTGCTAGGCGCCCCCGGGCGCGGGGCAGACGGGCGGGAGGGGCGCCCTGGAGCGCCCTCGGGGGTCACGAAGTGCGCGCCTAGGGCGTGGGGCTGGCGCGGACAGGCGGGGGCGTGCTGGCAGTGGCTGGTGCGTGCCCCCTTGCGGGGAAGGATGCCGGCGGGAGCTCTGGTGGGGTGACTGGGCAGCCGCTGTGAGGTCCTGAGGAACATCCCGGTTCTTGGGACTAACAGAGGAACCCATTCCCAGGCTGTGGGGCACTGGGGAGCTAGCGGGGCCCCCGAGTTTGCTTCGGGTTCCCCGTGTTTTGCCCTCTGCACCCCGACACTCTCCTTAAAGAGCTGGCACAGTGACTTGGGGCCAGGCGCCGCTCTCCCTCCCAGATCTTCCTCACTGCCTGTTCTGGAGCTGGCCCCAGGGTGAGGAGTGCAGAGACCGCGGGCCCAGTTCTTCTGTGGGTGCCAGGAGTTCACTCTGAAGCACCCACCCACCTGGGTAGGAACTCGGGCAGGTGGTGCAAGTTCGGGTGGGCCAGCTGCCCAGCACCCTCTACCCTGGATCCGCATTGGGGGGGACCTGGTGATGACCCCTGTTGGCAAGAGACTAGGGTGCTGAGGGCTGGGGATCTGTCCCTGCTCATTCCAGGCTGCCTGTCTCCCACTTCTCTGGCTTCCTGAGCCCAGTTGCATTTAAGGGTTGGGGGAGGCGCAGGGGGACCTCTGGGACACTTCCCCGCCAGCCAGTGGAAGGTGGGGGAGCCATTTTGGGCAAGGACAGGGCCACAGGCCTGGGGACCCAGCTGCCCCTCTGGCGGTGTTGCTGGAGAGTGGGTGCAGCAGGTGCCTTTGGAGAGGGGGAGGTTGAGGGGTCTGTGGGAAATGGGGGGTCTCTGTGAGGGAGGCGGTGGGGGGCATGCCCAGTGGTGCCTGCAAGCCCAGCCTGGTCAGAGGAAGGAGGTGTGCCCCTGGGGGAGGGGGCCTTGTGCACACGGGCAGCTCTAGGAGCCCATGGCAGCCTCGTGGGGGTCGGGGGGCCCTGGCATTCTGCTCCCACCTCTTTCTCTGCACTCCATGCCCTGGCCTGCCTTGTACTCTTCACTGTAGAGGCACTCACTGTCCTAAAGGGTGCCAAATCAGATGCCTCCTCCAGGAAGCCTTCCTTAATCCTTTTAGCTTAGGACTTCCCCTTCTCTGGCCCGCTTCGTGCCTGTGGTGTGTCTAGTCGTCTGTGTCTTGTCTCATTTTTCCCTCCCTACTCTGTGCCCACAGAACAGCATAGCGCCTGGCACTGAGAAGCCACTGGTACAGGTCTGGTATGAGTGACTGGTGCTGGAGGTGTAAGGCCAGAATAGGCTAGGAGGGCGTCCGAGTTCCAGCTGGGCTTGGTGGATTAGGGAGGTTGGGGGCAGATGGGAGAAGGGCACTTGTGGCAAGAGACCCCAAGAGAAGTGGGGTTCCCTGAGGCTGTCTGGTTGAGCTCTGTGCTGGGCACCTCCCACGCATTTCATGTTCTCAGGGCCCAGGGCTGGGCTTTACAGAGAAGGGCAGAGGCCCAGAGTGGAGGCGTGACCTGCCGCAGGTCCCACCGTGGTGGACCCGGAGGCCTGGGGGATGTCCCCCCCCGCGGGGGGGCCAATGGAATCTCTGGAGCAGAGTCCAGCTGGCAGCTGCGGGCGCAGGGGGCGCTGACGGCCCGTGAACTGGGGCAGGCATGAAACCCACAGTGGCCGGGAGCGTGCTGGGGAATGATGGAGCGCCGCCGTGAGCTGGTTTCTCACGTGGAGAGACCAAGGCCCTTCTCAGGGCATCAGGGAGCCACGGGCCTTGGATGGGGCCCAGGTCTCCAAGCCTGCCCGGTGGATGCGGCTCCCACTGCACCACACTGCTGGGGACACGCTGGCTCTCCCTGTGCCTGTACTCCCAGCTTTGGGCAGAGGCATTCAAGACTCAGGGCAGGCTTGGGCTCCTGACCTAGTCCCTGCTGAGACCACCCAAGCACTGGCCGGCCTGTCTACCCCACCCCTCCGCCAGCTCCCCCAGAGAGCCTCCTTCCTCTCCTTCCTGGAGCTTCCTGCCCCTGGACCCCTCCCCCATCCCCAGGGAGTTCCTCCAGGGGTCTGGGGGAGGGGCCATCGGCAACTCCCAGCTAATCTGGAGGACCAGGGCTGCAGGACACCCCAGGTGCCAGGGCTGGCGCCATGTCCATTGTGCCTTCCCCCACCCCTCCCCCACAACAGTGTTGCACTTGAATCCCTGGGGTTTACCAAACCCCATGCTAAATAGGGTGGGGGAACTAGTAGGGGAAGGCATTGGACCCGCCTTCAGGGTTCAGCCAGTCCCCATCCCCAGGCCCTGTGGTTTGCAGACCAGAGAGGCTGGGCATGGGGGCATGGGTGCTGGGAAGGTGGGCTAGATGTCCTGGGGAGCTGGGGGCCTTCACAGAGGGGCTGGTGCTTGCTCTGAGCTGCCAGCTGCCTGCATCAGGGAGGTGTTGACTGCAGGCAGGGTGGAATTGTGCATGTTGGATCTGGGGGATGGTTTGGGTGTGCCAGGCTCCGAGGTGTGGCCGGGAGGTGGCTTGGGAAAGGTGGAGCGGGTCAGATCGGGGAAGGCAAGCGTGCCTGGCCTGTGCCCTGTGGTCTCATCTACCATGTGGTGAGGTAGTGCAGCCAGGCTGGTGACGGAGTGGAGGAGGCTCAAGACGCCTGGAGCAGGCTGCGGCCCAAAGAGAGGCTGGACTCAGTCCTGGGCAGCCCGTCAAAGGAACCGGCCTGTTGCCCTTGGGACAGAGGGTCTCCAGGCGGGGGCTCAGGGCTTGGACAGCGGGTTACCCTCCCTCTGCAGTGTCCCAAGAGCCTGGCTATCTGGGTGGAGCCTCCCACTTTCCCGAAGACGCTGCTGCCCCACGTCCCCCTGCCCTGGCCTCGGGGAAGCCGCCTGTGCCCTCCGTGTAGAGCCCCTGCAGTTGCTGTGCCGCTTTTGTGTTTCCTGGCTGCCAGCTCCATGGGGAGCTCCCAGGCCTGGCCCAGGTGACTCTGGTTCCTGTCCCCAGGCTGGGTGGGGAGGAGTGTGGTGTATGGGGACTTCCCTTCTCCCTCAAGCCCTGGAGCAGAAGGGGTGCAACCCCCATCTGGCCCAGTAAGTTCCGTGGGTGGGGGCCAGGTGGGAGGGCTGATGTGCAGGCCAGGCGCAGGGTCCCACTCCAGCCCCCCTCTCTCCAAAGCCACCCATACTGCTCCAGCAGGGCTCCATCCTCCTCCTTTGTCCTCCGGGGATCCCCAGCCCCAAGGGCTGGTGGGGGTGCGGGAGGAGGCGGTGTGAGCCCGGCTGGGGGGTGTCCTCACCCTCCTCACTGCACGAGCCGGGGGCTGGCAGCTGCCCGCCTCCTGGGCACGAGCCCGTGCCAGCCGCTCCTGGCACAGTTGCTGGCACGCCCGGCAGACTCCCACGGCCACCTGCTCACACCCACCCACGGGCGCTGGCGCGCTGTGGGCCCTTCCGGCTTCCTGGGCCTCCCGCGCCCCTCCCCCGCCGCCTGCCTCAGCGCCCCCTCCCCAGTCCTCCGCCCTGCGGACACCCCCGCCCCCCCCCCACGCTCCTCTGCTCCGCCTCACCGCCAGCAACTTGGGGCGCTGGGGGGTGGGGCTGCCGGGAGGGCCCCCGGACTGAGCGCTCTGCGCAGGGGAGGGGGGACCTGGAGGGAGGGCAGCCCACAGACCGACAGACAGACAGGCGGGGTGAGGCCCCGCCTGCCACCTGGCGCCGCTCCAGCGGGACGATGGCGGGCAGCGCCGTGCCAGGCGGTAATTGCAGACAGACTAATTTAAAGAGATGAGACGGTTATTTTTAACTCGCGTTAAGGTAATGAACGGCGCGGGGGGTTTGCGGGTTCGAAAGTTCAGCGCCCCCCACCCCCCTCTCTCTCTGGGTCAGGTCCCCGCTCCCCTCGCGCCCTGAAGGCGCCCCCCTCGGCACTGACTCTGGGGTGTGGGCTGAGGCACAGCAGGGGCCCTGCCAGAGGGACGCCGGGGGCTGAGAGCCGGGCCACACCAATCCTCCCTGGCTTCCAGGTGGCCAAGTGGCTCACCCGGAGGTCGGGAACCTAGGAGGTGACAGCCCTGGAAATTGAACCCCCACTAGCCCCCAGGCCCAGGCTTTCCTATGCCGCAGGGCTGGGTAGAGCTTGTGTGTGGACTTGGAGAAGGCTGGGGGCTTCTCCCTGCAGCCCACCTTCCCCTGCCTTTGAGAGGTAACTGGTGATGGCCACAGCTGGGGCTGTGTGCTGTCAGTGGAGGGGCGCCCTGGGCTGCAGGTGTGGAGGTGAGCCTTGCGGTTGTGGGTGCCTCCGCTGCAGCAGGGGTACCCTCCTCACCTGCCTTGCCAGCACCTCAGGCGTGGGTACCAGGGGGACAGAAGGGTGGGGCTGGGCATACCCCTGCCTACACATCCTCCCGCCTCCACATGGGCCTTTGGTTCTCCCAGGAGAGAGAGAGTCCGGGAGCGGAGCGCCCCTTCTGTGCCGCCTCCCCCAGTGTCAGCCCCCTCGGACACCTCCTGGTCACTGGCCACTCACCTCCTCTGGGAGTGCACACTGTGTGGCTAGACAAGCCCTAAGGCTGTTAGGGCTTACTTCCGTCTCCTGGACCCTCGCTTGGGGTGTCCTGGTTCAGCCCTTTGGGGCCACTTGAAGTCAGCTGTGGAGTCGGGGTGGTGAGAGACTGGACGGAGCACCTGTAGGGCAGCTCTGCCCATTCTATGCTCAGGAAGCTCACCTGGGTCCTAGGGGCTGGTTCTTTCAGTCTGTGACTTCCAAATCCGCAAGTTCTAGAACTATGAGGAGATCACTGTCCAGAGGGCACCCAGTACTAGGAGGACTTCTGGCAGGTGGACATGTGGGAGTGTAAGTGTGGATGGACTTGAACTTGGGACTTGAGACTTGCTTAGAGATGCCTACGGCGGTGTCCAGGTGGTAGACATTCTCTGGGCACAATGAAGGGAGTGTGCCTGGCAGCCCCAGCTGGCCCCGAGAGCAGGCAGATGGGGGCTTCAGAGTGCTGGGTGAGCGTTAGCTCAGGCTCTGGGCCCCGGCTAGGGTGCTCAGGGGGACAGCTGGATCTGGAGCGCCCCCCTTCTCCTGGCACCCTGGTTACCGTGGAAACCAACTCCTGTTTGGGAGGGTTTGGCTGTCGGCTGCCTCTCCCCACCCCCCAACCCATATGTGGAGGTGGGAGGGGGGCCAGGTGGTGTGTGGGGGAGGGGCCTCCCACACCCTCCCCCCAGGGCCTCCCTCTGCAGAGAGAAACCTTTCTGGTCTCTAGGGGGTGGGGATGCCTCTCACAGGAAGGGGAATGGGAAGGGACTTTGCATCTGAGTACCGGGCAGTCTCTTGAGCACCTCACATAGCATACGTTTTCGGGTTTCATCCTCCCTGGATCCTGACCACGACTCATTAATAGCCCCATTTTGCAGTTGAGGAAATGGAGGCCCAGAAAGATGAAGTCCCTTGGCCAAGGCAGCATAGCTAGGGTGAGGCAGAGCCTAGGCTGAGATGCAGGCAGGTCTGTTTCTACCGCATTTGTCTCTCTCAGTGCCAGGGCTGTCTGGGCCCCATGTACCGTGCAGCCAGCCCTCCTGTCGCTAGGTGCTCTCCTGCTCTAGCACCCTCTGGGGTTCCTCAGTTCTCCCGGAAGCCAGCCAAGCCTGGGCCCCTCCTCTGGCCTTGTCCAGGCCACTTGCTCGTCTGCCTCTGTTCTCAAGCCACCCTCTCACTGCCATCCTCGCACCTGCCACTGGCGTTCTCAACCCCACCCACTGCCATTGTCACCACTCACCACGGCAGCCTCGCCTGCTTGGCAGGTCCCTTGGGACACCCCTCAGAAACTGGGAGGGGTGCTTGGGTGGCTTGAACAGACACGTGCCTTCCCAGTGCTCCTGTAACCCAGCAATTCTCTTTCAGTCTCTGCCTTAGATCCTTACTTGTTAGAAATGGCTGAGAAAAAGCTAGAAGGGTTTTGTAGACGCTTTAGAAATGTTATTTATTTAATTTATTTGAAAGGCAGAGAGAGACAGACACAGAGAGAAGCATCTGCTGGTTCACTCCCCCCAAGAGGCCTCAACAGCCAGAGCTGGACCGGTCTGAAGCCAGGAGCCAGGAGCTCCATCCAGGTCTCCCACGTGGGTGGCAGGGACTGAAGTGCTTGAGCTATTACCTGCAACTAACAGGAAGCTGGACTCAGGAGCAGAGCTGGGACTCGAACCCAGGTACTCCAGCATAGGATGAAGGCAGCCCAAGTGGCATCTTAACTGCTTTACCAAGTGCCCATGCCAGCTGGAAGCTTTTTGACCACACATGGCCCCAGTTCCCGTCGCAGAGCCTGTATCGGGCTCACAGATGGGCTCTGGCTCTATTGTAACAGGTGTTTTTGGTGAGGGGTCCTTGTGCCTTAGATGGTGGCTTCCCTGCCTTCTGCCCCCCCCCCCCCCAGTATGGGCTAACTTCTTCATTCAGGCTGCCCAGGTTCACCCACTCCTCTCCTCATTCCTTTTGAGTCTCCCAGAGATTTTCTTTTTAAGATTTATTTTATTTATTTGAAAGACAAGAGTTAGAGAGAGAAGGGTGTGTGGGGGGAGGGAGAGCAGAGAGAAACAGGGATCTTTCATCCACTGGTTCACTTCCCAAATGGCTTCAAAGGCCAGGGCTGGGTCAGATCAAAGCCGGGAGCCAGGAACTTTATCTGGGTCCCCCACATGGGTGCAGGGGCCCAAGGACTTGGGCCATCTCCCACTGCTTTCCCAGGCCATTAGCAGGAAACTGGATAGGAAGTGGAGCAGCCAGGACTCAAACAGGTGGCCATATGGGATGCTGTCACTGCAGATAGTGGCTTCACCAGCTAGACCACAATGCCAGTCCCTCACCCAGAGATTTGAATCCCGTGCAGTCAGCTCCAGGGGCCGAGCACCAGCCCACGCGAGTATCCACCCTCGTCTCTTAGGAATCCCCTGTACTGGACTTGGAAGGAGAGAAGGGGCCATAGCCAGGCTGAGGTGCTCGCTGCGGGCCCTCTGGCTGCGGGAGGGAGGGGCCCTCGGTGAGAGTCCCCACAAGCCTGTCTGGAACTGGAGACACAGACAGTCACAGCCCTGCTCTCAGATGTCTCCCTGGCCAGCCACGGACACAGGAGCCTGTGCACAGCCCAGTGCCATTTGGTCCAGTCCTGGGGCTTTAGTGTGACACTTAAGAGCTGGCCACCTGCCCTGCCAAGCCCTATGGCCAGCCTCCTGTGCCCTGACCCTTGCTTTAGCCACACTGAGCTAGTCCATCTCAAGATTCACCTGCCGCTGCCCCCACGTGCATTCTCCCACGTGATCTTCACGTCGTGCTGTGGCAGTGGCGTTGTTCCTGTCCGATTCTACAGACAGGGAGGCTAATGAATGAGGAATCAAGAGGTGTGGACAGGACCCACCGTCAGCCACAGAAATAAAACTCCCGAGGCTGACTCCCCTGAGCCCAGTGTTCTGGCCAGGCCATTCCAGGGCCCTTTGCTCCTTTGATCCCCGTCTCTGCTGTCCCCTGAGGGTGTCTAGCCTGGGGAATGGCCCTGGGTCCTGGCCTTACTTTCTGACAGAGAGGTCCCTGAGGGCACAGGCAGACCCGCCTGATGTCCTGGCAGCGTCCTCCATTCACGAACAGGCAGAGCTGCTCAGAGGGAAGCTGGACCCTGACCTTGAGGTGCCCGAAGGTCCTGCTGCAGAGATAAGAGGTGGATAAAAACACTCAGGGCCAGGGTGGACAGCGCGATGATGAGCTGGGGGAGAGCAGGGCTTGGAGGAAAAGGAGGGGGACCACAAGGGCAAGCCCTTTGGGGCTCCGGGAGTTGAGGCTGGGGAGGCCCGAGGAGGGCAGGCTCAGGAGCTGGTGCTCCTAGCTGTGGGGCCTCAGTTTCCTCCTCCAGGAAATGGAATACGAATAGGATTATGCCCAGCCTTTGTTGTAGGGATTTCACTCGCTGGCCAAGTCCACAGGAAGTCGCCCTGGGAGAGGGCACCCCGACCCCCCAGAGACACTGAACTCGGTGTGTGTTGGGGGAGTGGGGGGAGGTCTTCCTGTCCCTGAGCCCCAGATGTCCACACTCAGGATGTCCCAGCTCCGTCCTGTCTGTGGGCTGACCTGCTGCTTTCTGGCCCCCGGGGCCTTCCCCATGGCCTCCGGTGGCAAACAACACAGCTTTTCTGATTCTCGCTTTCATATGGTTGAAAGAAGTGACTTGCTTGGTGACACCCTTGAATGCAGCCTCTTGGACGCCTGCTTCCCTGGCAGGTTGTGTGACCTTGGGCACGGCCCTTCCCTGTCTGGCTCCGAATTCCCCTCCCCCAGCCCTCTGGGAAGCTTTGAGGTCTCCTCCTCCTCCCTCCTGCCCCTCCCCCTGTCCTCAGCTGGCCTTGCCACCTCCTCCTCTTGTAACTTGAGCTGGGGCCTGGGGGAAGGGGCTTGCCCTCTGCCAGAGGCACCTGCCAGCTGAGCAGATGTGCGGGGCGGGAGGCCCCTGGCAGGGGATGGAGGTTCTCAGCCGGCCAGGCCTGGCTGGGGCAGCAGTGCTCAGCACGCCCGGTCGTGGCCTCTGGCTTGTGCCCCCCAGAGCTTGCCCTGGGTACTTGTTCACGTCTCAGTGGGCACTCATGGCTCCACACGTCCCCCAGGGATGACCTCTCAGCCTCTAGGAGAAGCCAGGTGGCGGAGGAGGGCTGGTGCCCTGGTCCGGGTAGGTTGCCCTGCACTCTTAGAGCCCCTTGGCATGGGGACAGAGGGCCAAGGGCGGCCACTGGGGGGGGGGCAAGGCCAGTGTCTGTGCTGGTGGCCGTGCCCCTGGGAGAGCAGATGGTTCTCTTGGCGGTGTGCCTGCTCCCCCCACCCCTCGCCCCAGGAGCCAGCCTGCGGGGCTGGGGCACAGCTGCTGGGCCCTCCCCAGAGCTGGGCTCAGGGCAGGGCTGGGTGAGGTCACTGCAGCTGCGCCCAGGGCCTGTGCAGGGGAGTAGGGAGGTGCTGCCGCAGGAGCAGGGAGGGGGTTCAGACTGAGAAGAGAGACTGCAGGGAGAGGCTGGAGTGGCTGTGATTCTAGGGGTTCTGTTTAATCCTGGGTGAGGGAGGGCGGGGTTTGTGGTGGGATGCTGAGCCAGTGTGGACAGTCCCCACCTCTACTCCAGTCCCACACTGGCCTTGACTTTCTCCCAGAGGCACCTTAGGGCCAGGGAGAGGGCAAAGGCTCTGGGTGCCAGTGCCTGCGCCTCCACTGACACTGCCTCACCTCGGGCAG
This sequence comes from Sylvilagus floridanus, assembly GCA_949820135.1. Classification (NCBI taxonomy): domain Eukaryota; kingdom Metazoa; phylum Chordata; class Mammalia; order Lagomorpha; family Leporidae; genus Sylvilagus; species Sylvilagus floridanus. The sequence continues at coordinate 32,105,098 of OX463225.1, forward strand.
ATTTATCTGCTGGAGCCTCAGCTTCTCATCTGTAGAATGGGGGCAGTAAAGGACCTCAGAGGACTACAGAGATTGAGAGAGAGGATGATGAGCACTGTGCCTGGCACATGATCAGTGTTCAGTGGATGGCAGCCCCTTCCCTCCTGGCTTTGCTAGATTCCTCCGTGGGACCAGCAAGTGCTGAGGAAAAGTGGGGAGGTGGCAGCGGCAGCAGGACTCCAGGGGACACTGAGAGGGAGGGGGCTCAGGCAGGACTCCAGGGAGCGAGGGCAGGGTCTGGAGCTCATGCTGAACCAGGCCGGTCTCCTGAGGGTCCGGCTGGGCCTAGGAAGTGCCACCCTGGGGCCATTTGTGGTGATGAAGGCTGCATCCAATCTGTGGACCGCTGTGAACCAAAGGATTGTCCTGCAAGTTCAAGGAGGGAAGCAGAGCTGTGCAGGGGCACTGAGGTGGGACAAGGACTTCTGGGGTTTAAGGAGGGGGCAGCGAGGGCAGCCAGCTGGCCTTGATGGGGGAGCAGGAAGTGGTGGAACAGAGAGAGGGACAAGGACAGAGGTACCAGGTGTGGGCGCCCAGGGTGGCTGGAGGCCCAGTGGGCCTTAGGGAATGGGGTGATGGGACTGGTGGGCATCAGGAGGCTCATCAGTGCCAGCCTGGAGGTGCGCTCATGGCCTCAGCTGACAAGGAGCCAGGAGCTCTAGAACTGGGGCGAGCTTCACCTTCTGATGCTGGGAGTGGGGCTCAGTTCTCCTTGGGGAAAATGCCATGGCCTGACCTTTGTCCTTGCTTTGGACATTTAGTTCCTCTTGGGCCCTGGCTGCCCTCTCTCTCCCTCCCCCTCACATGTGAGCACCTGTGGCCCTTTGGCCCTCTGTCCCGTCTACCCCTGCTCCACTGCATACCTTAATGCCAAGAATTGGCACATAACCTCAGGTCCTTGAGGTCTTCCAGGCCACCCCCTCTTCCACGAAGGCCTTCTGGAATGAGCACCCCAGTTTTACCCCAGGTGTCAGGGCAGGGAGCCTCTGGGGAGGCTGTGGCTCAGTCACAGGTGTGTCTTTCTGGGGTCAGAGTCGGATACAGGGCTACTCCTGCGGCTCTGAGATAGAAGGGGATGAAGTTCTTGACATTTGGGGTCTCATCCGGGCCCCGACTCTCCTTGTGGGTGTTAGGAGTATTACCCCCTTTACAGGGAAGCCTAGAATCACCTGGGTGGAGTTGAGATTGCAACACCTGCCCTTGGCTGCCTTCATACAGCAAGGGAAGGAAGGAGAGAGGAGATGGGAGTCAGAGGTCCCACTGCAGCCACACAGGTAATCTCTGTTCTGGGGGGTGGGTGGTAAAGACAGAAACTGAGCACCTCACCAGTGGGGAGGGCTGGTCTCCTGAGGGCCCGGCTGGGCTAAGGTTTGACTGTGATGGAAGCTGGAGAGGCATCCACACCTGGCCGTGGCCGTGGGCTTCGATAGCCAGGCACAAGACCCAGGACTGAACTGGCTTTGGAATTCAGCAGCCCTGTGAACCAAAGCTGGCTCCATCCCTTCCCCCTCTGAGCTTCCGTTTGCACCCACGGTTTCCTGCGTGCGGGATGGTTGTCGGGATTGAAAGAGCCTGGCCTGCCTCTGGCACGTAGTACGGTCTCCAGCTTCCCTGCTTGCACCGGCTCGCGGGAGCTGAGCACGCTCAAGCCTTCTCACTTCTGCACACAGTGAGGGCCTGCTGGCGGCTTCACGTTGGCAACGCCGGGGGCATCTGTGCCACAGAAGCCATCACAAATTATGCACCAAGTCAGCTGGATTCCTTTCCTCCTGGAGAGCTTGTTGTTAAACGTTTACCAGCACAGAGCTGCAGAAAGGCCAACCGTCCCTGCCCATGATTGTGGGCGCTCATGAGAATCCACACTTCAGAATCCAGCCTGTGGGGCTTCCTTAGCCCTAGTGGGGACAGAAGGGAGGTGGGAAAGCAGTGGAGCTCTGGCTAAGGCTGGGAGACCTGCAACTCCAGGTCTGTGCCCTCTGGGCCTGGGGAGACGGGATATGGTTGCAGCATCAGGCAGCCCAATGTAGGCAGAAGGCAGCAAGTGCCTTGGTCCTTAGGGACTTAGGTCCCTTCTCGCCACCCCTCGCCCTCATCCCCTGAGATCTGGAAGGCTCTGGCCAGAGAAGTCAGACTGGATGAGGTTGAGCTGTCAGCGAGTGAAGCTGTGCTGTGCAGAGAAATGAGCTGGTACCGGAAGACGCGCGAGGTTGCCCGGGGGGTGGGGGGGATGAGGTGGTGCTTGGCGGCGGCGTGGATAAATGAGGTCCTGCTGTCAGGTGGTGAAGTGCACGTGCAGGGGAGGTGACGTCCTGCCCGACCAGTCAGTGGCACGGGCAGGGAACACAGCCGTGCCACAGGAGGAAGGGGAGCGCCCGGCCTGGAGAATAAATGAGGGTGTCCTGCTGGATAAATGAGGGGCCCCGTCAGGTGAATGGAGTGCTGTTAGCAAATGAGCTTGTACTTGCGGGATAAATGGGGCGGGGGTGCTGGATGAATGGGGGCGTGCTGTCAGATGAATGCGTTACTGCTCGTGGGTGCGGGGTGTCCTGGGAATGGATGGCGGTGTCCCGCGGGATGGACGAGCTGCCGCTGCCACATGGATCAGGTCCAGGCCATGCTCGAGGCACCCCGTCAGCAAGGACCAGGCGATCCTGTTCTGCAGGCACCAGAATGGGCCCTGGGCTGCAAGAGAGAGGTTTCCCGGGGTGCAGGGTGGGCTCTGGGGCTCACCTACGGGCACTGCCCCACCTCTCAGTGACCCCCTGTCCTCCTGTGGTCCCTTCTGGGTGTGGCGGCATCACTCTTGACTCTCCTACCTCCACTGCTTGTTTCCCATCCTGTCCTGTTCCTGTGGCTCAGCCCTGTCTGGAACAGCACGTGTTGTGTGCCAGCCGCGCTACCCAGGCTCTTAGTGCTCCCCAAAGCACAATGTCACTCCCCTCCCCGCCTCATTCATCATTTAGGTGCCTAGTGTGGACCAAACACATGGGATACAGTAAGAAAAAAATGGACAAGTATCTGCCTCCACGAGGCTTACGTTCTAATAACATAAGGGTAGCCAGATAATAATTAAAACAAAGGATAAATAAATTGTATTAATTTAGAAAATAATAATTGCTTTGGAAAAATTTAGAACAGGGTAAAGGGGCCAACAAATGGTTTGAGAAGAGCAGTTTTTTTTTTTTTTAAAGATTTATTTATTTGAAAGGCAGTGTTATAGAGAGAGAAGAGGAGGAGGGAGACAGAGAGAGGTCTTCCATCCGCTGCAACAAATGGCTGCAAAAGCCGGGGCTGGGCCAGATCAAAGGCAGGAACCAGGAGTTTTTTCCTGTCTCTCATGTGGGTGCAGGGGCCCAAGTACTTGGGCCATCTTCCACTGCTTTCCCTGGTACACTAGCAGGGAGCTGGATCAAAAGTGGAGCAGCCAGGACTTGAACCAGTGCCCATGTGGGATGCTGGCGCTGCTGCCCTGAAGAGCAGTTTTTTGAGTAGTGGGCAGCAGAGGTCTTACTGTAAGAGGTGACACCTGAGCCAGGACCTGGTGGAGAGCAGAGAGTTCTGTGGGTACCTGAGGACAGGCGGGACCATGCCTGGTGAGCTGGGAGAACAGGAGGGAAACGGAGGCAGAATGGGGGCTATGGAGGGGCTCGGGATGAAGGCAAGGTCTTTGTTCATTACTCAGGGACATTCAGGGCATCAGAGGAGTCTGGGGAGGCCTGAACATGATCCCAGTTCTGTAAAGGGTCACTCTTGCTGCTCGAGTGGAAGCAGGGAGCTAAAGAAATGGGGCTTCAAAGAAAATTGCTGCAGGGTTGCACCATTCCTGGGTGTTGCGGCTGAAACTAGAATCCAGCTCGAACACCAGGGCCTATGCCATTTACCCTGCCCCAGCCTCTGTTCCCTGGGGAGTGAGGCCCCGGGGCGTTGGTCTCCTGGCCCATGATCTGATGGAGTGGGAACCTACCTCACTTTTCCCTTGACCCCCGGATGGCCTCCTTGGGGCCCTGAACCAGGGAGGTCCCATCTCCCCCAGGAACATGCTCCAACCCTGGTGGAGATGTGGGAGGCGTGAGGCCCCAGAAGCCAGGCCTGGCTGTGGGCACCAGGGGATCCTGGGCATGCCGGGGCCCAGACTGTGTGGTGGGTTGCTAGGCGACTCCAAGAGCGAGCCCTGGTTACTGCTGCCTGGCAGAGGCATCTCCCTCACCTCCTCCATGGCCTCTGGCCTCCCAGGAGGCCTTGCAGGGGAGTCGGAGTGGTGATGAACGCTTGCTACTGGGTCTTGGCGGGGAGCTCTAATGGGTTCTGAGCTGTAGGGCCTGGGCTTATCTTTTGCGGCACAGCCTTAGTGCACACCTGGTACAGAAACCAGCGTAGCAGTCTGACGCCTAGGCCCTCACCCAGCTCTGAGCTGCCTCCCTGGGCGGCCTTGAGCAAGGTGTGGCACCCCATAGGTCTCCACTGCCTCCATCACCGTGAGGGCGGGGGCCCATGGGCAGGGTTCTGGGTCCTCCCGCCTCCACCCGATGGCTTGGGAGTGTACGGTTAGGTTTTGCATACGGTTCCCTTTACAAAGAGTGCTACTTCCTGTGGAATGGGTGATTCTGGAGTTTTCAGGGTCAGATTGAAAAAGGTCTCATAGCACAACTGGCCCATCTCAGGAGGGGAAACTGAGGGCCAGGGAGGAGGAGGGACTTGGTCTGGGTCAAGTCTGATGGAGTGGAAGGAGCACCGGGCCGGGTCTTGCCCCCTTCTCTGCCGCCGGGCCCTGTGTGACCTTGCCCTAGTCCTTCCTTCTTCCCGTGTGGCCCAGCCACGATTTCAGGCCGGGGCTTGAGCTAGCACATCTTGGTGGTGATTTAAAACATCTTTGTAATTGTTTATAAAGGAAGTGCACATTGTTATGAAGTAGACACAGAAGCCCCTTGAATCCTTAAAAGGAAGTCCAGGACTTTGAGGAAGCTTTGACCTTGCAAGGTGCCCCAGTGCCTAAGGAGAGTGCACATGGGAAGCTGGAGGAGCCCTGGAGCAGTGGCTTCCCAGGATTCTTTGGGAATTCTAGGGCCCGTTTCCCTTTCCCGTGTGGAACCCATGCCCATAGAATCAGAGGAAGACCCACCTGTAGTCCAGGCCTGGCCCTGGGCCCAGCAAGCCGTGGGGCGACTCGATGTCCCTGAACCTCACTCTCCTCACCTGGGACAGGGGTCACAGTCCCTGACTCATGCGGAGTTTGCCAGAAGTAGTATGTGGGATAAAGCCTTAGCACCCCCAGGGCTGAAGACTGGTACCGACCAGGTGCTGGTCCCTGGTGCTGTCCCTTTCCCCGCCCCCAGCACTCTGATCTAGGGTGGCAGGTAATGACATTGATAAAGAGGAGCTGCCCACTGACTTCCACCTAGAGAAGGGGGTGGGGGAGGTGGAGCCTCTGAGAAACCAGACAGGCCTGGGGAGGAGAACGGAGGCCCCAAAGGACCCTGAACACAGGTGTGGGGGAGGGGCTGAGGAGCCAGGTGCAGGGGCGGGAACAGGGACGGGCGTACTACCTAGGGGAGCACCCATCCCTGGAGGTCAGCTCCCTTCTCTGGGTCCCAGGAGAAGGCAGGCAGGGCAAGGCTGGCAAGCGCCAGCTGTCACCTCTCACGGCTAGAAAGTGCCAGAGCTAGGGAGCCTGGCATGCTGAAGCCAGGTCAGGACCTGGAGCCAGGGGTGAGGGGCAGAGGGGCCCTGGACAGCCAGAAGGACCTCTCCTCCTGAGACTGGTGGGCAGAAGGCTAGAGAGAGCCCTCCCCAGGGCATGCAGCTGGGTGGATTAGCAGGTTAGGAGCAGGCTGAGGAGCTGGGCAGAGCTGCGTGTAGCTGGCATCGCTGCCTAGCCTTGGGACCGTGGGCAGATTACATCATGTCGAGGGCCTCGGTCCCCTGGGAGAGGAGACAGGCAAAGCCAGTTTCCCAGAGTTGTGGGTGCCGGGCACAGCCACACTCAAAACACAATGTTAAAGAGGTGCGGACAGAGCAGGTGTGCGCGGGGTGATCTGCGAGGTGAGGTCCGGGCAGAGTGGGGGCGTTCTCTCCATTTATGAGCACCTGGTGTGTTCCCTGCACACACTCTCCTGATGCCCTAGCGGCTTACGAGGTGCCTGCTAAGCCTGGCCCATTGTTTCTGTGTAGTCCACTGAGGCCCACAGGGCCTGATGAACAGCCCATGGTCACAGTTAGGTGGCCAAAGAGCCAGGCACCCTGCTCAGCCCTCTGGGGTGTTGCACAGCAATGCCTGAGCAGCAGGTGGAGGCCCCAGAGGTGAGAAGCAGGTCAGTGGAGCTGAGAGTGCCCCTGCCTTCCCGTGCCCACATCAGGCCATCGCAGGCAGTGGCACAGGGGCACACTGGAGGCTGGCGCGGAAACCAAGCAATACTGGGTGGCAAAAGAGGAGCTGATCAGCAGCAGAAAAAGCAGTGCTGTGTGGCCTTGAGCAAGCCACAGCACCTCTCTGAGCCTGGGTCTTGTTTGTTCATGGGGATAATGCTACCTACTTTGTGGCCCTTTGAGGGCAGTGACACGCAGGTGGCTCAGGAGAGGTTGGGCTGCACCCCAAGAGGTGAGCCGAAGTGGGGGCTTCCTGCAGGCAGGAACTGGGCAGGGCTGGGGTCTCCATGGCCAGAGGTTGTCTTTTGAGGGGCTTGGTGGGATCCAAGGCCTCTGTGGAGTTCACAAGCGCTTAAGGGAGTTGGGGGAACTCTCTGGAAATTCTTGGACCATATCCACCTTGGGGACCCCCCCCAGCCCTATTCGGCTTTCCCTGGCCAAGCCCTCCCAGCAAAGGGTTAACAGTCTTCTCTACCTGCAGTTGCATTTTAAAGACACAAAATTAAAGCAGGTAATTTATTCTCCCCACACACGAAAGAGCAATTAGTTCTAAACAGGGCTTAATCAGTCACCGCGAGATTGATTTCTGGAGCCCTGGGTTTTCGGGCTCCTGGCGCCGTGCCAGGCTGGGGAGGGAGGGGGCCGCCAAATGAGCCGCAGCGGTGTGAGCCCTTACATAATCTGCTGGGGGCCCTGGCAGCCCGGCTGGCCCCACGTGGGGCTTGGCTGGGCTGGGGAGAAGGGGGTCCTGCCCACAGCCCACATGTCCCTGCAGTCTCATGAGTAGCCACTGGCCAGGCCACCGCGCCAGCGCCACCCTCTGGGCGGCTGGGTGTGGGTGGGGTCGGCTGGGGTTGCGGTTCTAGGGTGGAGGAAGGAAGTTCAAAGGTTTATCCAACGTGTTACTTACACCTGCCCTTCTGTCCCTCCTCTGTTCCCCCCATGCACCCTTCCGACTTCCCCACGCCTCCACCCCCAACCTCTCCTCTTCTCCCCTCTGCCCCTCTCTCTGGCCACAGAACTCCATCCGGCACAACCTGTCTCTGCACACCCGTTTCATCCGCGTGCAGAACGAGGGCACCGGCAAGAGCTCGTGGTGGATGCTGAACCCCGAGGGCGGGAAGACAGGGAAGACCCCGCGGCGCAGGGCCGTGTCGATGGACAACGGAGCCAAGTTCCTGCGCATCAAGGGCAAGGCAAGCAAGAAGAAGCAGCTGCAGGCACCCGAGCGGAGCCCGGACCACAGCCCCCCGGGCGCGCCTGCCCCAGGGCCAGTGCCTGTGGCTGCCAAGTGGGCCGCCAGCCCAGCCTCGCACGCCAGCGACGACTATGAGGCGTGGGCTGAGTACCGCAGCGGCGGGAGACCTCTCCTCGGGGAGGCGGCCGAGCTGGAGGACGACGAGGCCCTGGAGGCCCTGGCGCCGTCGTCGCCGCTCATGTACCCCAGCCCCGCGAGCGCGCTGTCGCCGGCGCTGGGCGCGCGCTGCCCAGGGGAGCTGCCCCGCCTGGCCGAGCTGGGAGGCCCGCTGGGGCTGCACGGCGGCGGTGGCGGCACAGGGCTGCCGGAGGCCTTGCTAGACGGCGCGCAGGACGCGTACGGGCCGCGGGCCCGCGCCGGGACGCCCGCCTACTTCAGTGGCTGCAAGGGCGGCGCCTACGGCGGGGGCGGGGGCTTCGGGCCGCCGGCGCTGGGCGCGCTGCGCCGCCTGCCCATGCAGACCATCCAGGAGAACAAGCAGGCCAGCTTCGCGCCGGCCGCCGCGCCCTTCCGCCCGGGGGCGCTGCCCGCGCTGCTGCCGCCGCCGCCCCCAGCGCCCAGGCCGGGCCCGGTGCTGGGTGCGCCCGGGGAGCTGGCGCTGGCGGGCGCGGCCGCCACCTACCCCGGCAAGGGGGCCACCCCGTACGCGCCGCCCGCGCCCTCGCGCAGTGCCTTAGCCCACCCCATCAGCCTTATGACGCTGCCCGGCGAGGCGAGCGCCGCAGGCCTCGCGCCGCCCGGCCACGCCGGCGCCTTCGGGGGTCCGCCGGGCGGCCTCCTGGACACGCTGCCCGGGCCGTACGCAGCGGCCGCCGCCGGGCCGCTGGGTGCCGCGCCAGACCGCTTCCCGGCTGACCTGGACCTCGACATGTTCAGCGGGAGCCTCGAGTGCGACGTCGAGTCCATCATCCTCAACGACTTCATGGACAGCGACGAGATGGACTTCAACTTCGACTCGGCTCTGCCGCCGCCTCCGCCTGGCCTGGCAGGTGCCCCGCCGCCCAACCAGAGCTGGGTCCCGGGCTGAGGGCTGCCTCCCATGCCCCGGGTGCCCCCGGCCCGACCCCAAGGGGCCGCTGTCTTCCCATCCTGATCCCTGGATCCCTCACCCCCGACCCGGCTCCGCCGAGCACGCAAGAGGCAGCCCCCGCCCCTCAAGAGAAGACCCTCAGAAGTTGGCCGCTGAGGGGAGCGGGAGGGAGGTGCTGGGGCATCTCGATTTCTGCCCACCTCCCTCCCTGCCCCCTCCCCCAGGCTGCTCTCCGCCAGGGAGAGGAGGCCAAATTCCGGGATGGGTGCGGTGGGGAGGAGTGCGGGGGCCACCTGGGTGTCAATGCTGGTCAGGAAGCCAACTGGGAGACGGGGCAGGGGGCGTTCGGGAACCTTCAGTTTCGGGTGGGAGCATCACCCATCCCTGCTGCAGTCTGACTCCCAGCCTCACCCACCAGAAGCCGGCCACCCCCCAGCCCAGGAAAGCTCTTCCCCACCCTCTGACAACCCCCCCGCCCACAGTTCAGCCTCCTTGTCCCATCCTTGTTGGCCCTAGCCAGGTCCCCCACTGCTCTCCTCAGTACTGGTCTCAGCCCCTCCAGTGGGCCTCAGCTCCGGATACACTCCCAGCCTGACACCCCTTCCCCCACACCAGTCCCCGCCCCTCTCTCCCGTATTTATAAGTGTGCGGTCGGGGCGGGCGGTGGGCGCGGCGTCCCCGGCTCGTATCGTAGGCAGTGTACCGTGGCCGTGCCGTCAGCGTGTGCGTGTGCGTGTGTGCCGTGTCCAGGCCGTGTAGAGTGCATTGTACAGCATATTTTCATGAATAAAATTGTTTTAAATATTTCCTGCGCTTTGGGCCAGGGGTGGGGCAGGGTGGGGGAGGGACGTTGGAGGGTGATGGACCTGGACCAGCATCCTGGCCGCTTTGGGGGCCTGCTGTGGCTTTGTGTCTAGGTATGCCTCAGCATTCACTGGTGCGGCTCTGCTGGGGACACATAGTGCCAGAGTTCAGGATTGTGGTCTGGGGAGACCCTGCACCTGTTTCTGTGGTCAGGTGCAGGCGGAATGCTTATCTCCTGGGGGTAATTCTGGTGGGAATTTGCCTCAGAAATTGGTGGAGGGGGCACCGTGTTTCCTGTGAACCTGTTAGAGTCAGGCCCCATGTTGGGCATGATTTTCATACCCATTGTGCAGATGATAAAACTAAGTCAGGACCTTGAGAAGGTGGAGTGGGGATGGTGAAGAGAGAAGCCTTTGAAGCTGCAGACTTCCACTGGGGACCATCTCCGCCGCCTCCCAGCCGGGAGCCTTGTTTTCCTAGGCTAGACGATAGGGTGCGAGCACCCAGCTCCCAGCTGTCATGAGAAGAGGACTGTGAAGTACTCGGCACAAGTCCTGCATGTATGAATTCTTTTGTGGGGGGTTTAGTGAGCACCTGCTGTGTGCCCCTGCTGACTCCAAGAGAGCAACATAGGCACCGTCTCTGCCCTTGAGGTCCTCCCAGGTTGTGGGGCCTGAAGAGGAGCAAACAGGTGATTATGGAGCAGAGCTGTGATGAGTGCAGCAGCCGGGAGCAGTGGTGGGGTGAAGGGTGGGCGGAGCTCCTCCTGGATGAAGGTGCTCGGAGGACCCTGGGGAAGGAGAGGGACAGAGACAGAGGGAACTGGCCATTCAAAGGCCCAGGGGCCAGAGAGCGCATGGATTCCAGAGCCAGAAGAGCTGAGTGCATCTAAAGCTCAGATGGCATTAGACAAATGGGCCGGGGGCAGCGGCGGGCGGGAGAGCGGTAGTGGCCAGGCCAGGGGTGCTGGTAGTAGCTGGGAGGGGGCAGTGGGGTTGGAGGCTCAAGGGTGGCTTCCCTGGCATGCACATGTAGAGCTTGGCTGTGAACTGGGCATGGGCGATGAGGGAGGGACGCATCTAGTGCTGCCTGCTTTCTGTTGGGTTCCTGGGCAGAAAGGGCCGCTCCCTGAGATGGGGAGCACTGAGAGCAGCCTTGGGGGAGCTGTGGTAAGCCTGGGACAAGCTCGGTTTCAGTTACAGCCTATGGGATCCCTGGGATTCTGGGGAGAGGCTCAGGAGCATGCATCCAGGGTGGGTGGCGTCTCTGGCATCAGACAGCGTGTGGCCTGGTGATGCCCATCTGGATAGAGGCATGAGAGCCCAGGGAGGCATCCGGGCTGGAGAATCAGGACCCAGAGGTTGCCATGTGGTGTTGGGAGTGACCTGGGTACGGGTGGGGTTTGCAAAGTGGGAGGAGCCACGAGCCCGGATCTGGCACAAGAAGGAACCCCACTGGCTGAGAAGGGGCAACCGAGGGAGAGGAGAAGGAAAACCAGGACACTGTGGGTCCTAGAGTTTGTGTAAAGAACGGAGTCCTGGAAAGGCAGGCCCCAGACTTCCCTCCCAGAGCCTCCCCTTGTTGGCCTGGAAGCACCTGTCCTTGGGTTTGTCTAGAGGAGCAAGTGGGATTGGAGCTGTGGTCTGAGGTCGCTGGCTAGCAAGGGGTGGGGCCAGGGGTCCCGGCCCTACCCATGTACCGCTACTGCCATGGCTTTCCTGCGACCCTGCCCATAATGTGTGTGTGTGTGTGTGTGTGTGTGTGTGTGGTGGTGGTGGAAGAGCCAGAGAGGGCTGCCCAAAGCCAAGTAAAGGCACTTGCTCAGAGCCAGCAAGAACACCACAGGTTCTGGGCTCTGAGTGGGGGCTAAGCCCTCCCTGGAGGTGGCATGGCAGGTGTCCCCACTGGGTGGGGTGCACAGAGGCTGACGGGCCCTCCCCTAGGACAGATGTCCCAGCCCCACCCCACAGCCAGACTCAGGCAGCCCAGCTGTGTCTGGGCTCCATATGGGTTGCAAGGCCGCCCCCACCCTTGGTTGATGGAGGGTGGGCTGCTGGTGTGTGTGTGTGCAGGTATGCACGTGTCCGTGTAGGCCCCATGCCTGTGTGTGTGTGTGTGTGAGTGTGGCGGGAGGGGCGGGTCTCCCTCTCTGTGCACATGGCTGAGCGTGTGTGTGTGGTGGGGATGACAGTGTAGCCATCTCCGAGTGTGCCCATCTGTGTGTGCGGGCTGTGGGGACCGAGCCCACATGTGCACTCGCTGGGTGTGCCTGCCTGTCTTGGCATATCCCTCTCTCTCTCGGAAAGCACCCGCACTGGTGTTCCCCTGCCAGGAGTGGCTTTGGGGGAGGGGAGAGCAGAGCGACACTTCGGCCCCTGGGATCCAGCCCAGCTCTTGAGCCGAGAGCCAGGAGGCCACCTCGGAGCCATGACCGGGTGCTGTCCGGCTCGGACCAGCTGTAATTCCAGAGAAAGCTTCTGTCCTGCTGGGCCCCATCGGGAGAAGGGGGCAACAGCCCCTGCAGCTGGGGGTCTGCAACTGGCCCTTCCCCGCCAGCCGTGGAGCCCAGCAGACGCGCCCCCCTCCGTGCCCACTCCCTGGGAGGCGTCTGACACATGATTTATTCATAAAAAGCCATCATTTGTGCCAAAGAAGAACTGAGCCGCTCGCTTTTTAAGTGCGGATAATGCTCTCAGCCTCCTGCCTCCCCGCCCATCCTCTCACCTCCTTCCCCTCCCTTCTTCCTCTGTTCCTTCATTGTTCTCCCCACACCTCCCCTTCTCCCCCTTTCCCCATTCTCCTCTTCACTCACCCCACCCACATCCTCCCCACTTCCTCCTTATCATTAGTGGAGGGGCCAGGACCAATTGCCCCAGATTGGGGAAGGCCTGGAGCCCCATAGCCCCCAGCCCCCGGCCCTTCCCCGGGGAGGCTGTCCCAGTCAGCACCCCCATGTGCTGTGACTTCAGCCTCCCACTCTCAACACCAGTCCCCAGAATTACAAACGCTCCGTCTAACTCAAAGCAGTGTGCTTGCTGTGTGGAACATAGGGTCAAGGCAACACCCCCTCGTACCCACCCCCCTTCCACTGCCCCCTGAGCTCCCCACATAGCAGTTCTGGAGCCACTATTATTTGGGAGTGCCAGGAGAGGCTGGCGCCAGCGGAGGCCCCGGGGCCCCATCACAGAGACAGGTGCAGAAGAATGAGTGTGTCCACAGGTGGAAGCTTGGACACAGACCCACACAAGGCTCCTAGAAGCAGACATCAGAGATCTGTGTGTGTGTGTGTGTGTGTGTGTGTGTGTGCTCTCCTGCTTGCACACATAGAGGCATGTGCATAGCCACCCACTTCTGCAGATGGAAAGTCACTCCTCACCTCTTTTGAAATGTTCATCCCCTGAGCACCTGCGATGTGGGCTGCAAGTCGTTCCTCATTCAGACACCTGTTCATTCATTCATACATGCATTCATTCATTCACTCCATAAACCACTTTCCAACCTGCTCTGTGCCACTAGGGTGGCAGAAATGAACCTGACTGGCCCTTGGAAGGGGGCCTGGAGCAGAGGGGGCCCTCCCCTGCAGCCTTGGGCTAGGGGTTGGGGGCCCAGCAGGCGAGGGGTTAAGTCATTTGGCATCCAGAGCTGGAGCCATTAGGCCTCCTAATTATGAAATTATCGAGGTCCTCAGGTGACTGCTAATTTCACACACACTGTTCCTCTCACGGCTAATGAACGCCCGCAGAACCCACGCCTTGTCTTTCCTGCTGAACACTGACCTGCAGTTAATGAGCTCAGGAAGGCAGACAGGCCGCCGGCTGGGTGGGTGGGGCGCCAGGCCCGAGGAGGGGGCCGCCGCCCTCCTGCCCCTCCTGGCTCTCTTTCTGGCTGCCAGCCCTGATGACGGCTTCGGGGCAAAGCCCAGCCGTGAGTTCTGCAAGACAGGCTGGGCCTCCCCGGCTTCTGGGAGCAGGGGAGGGGTACAGATTTGGGGCTGGCATCAGCATGGGGTGGGCTGAGCATGGGGGGAGGCGAGAAAGGAAATGGAGACAGCGGAGGACCCTCTCGGCTGCATTCGGAGCTGTGTTGGAAATATTCACGAAGGGCTGGCCGGGGGGTGACGGGCTGAAGGGATGGCACGCGGAGATGCGGGAGATGGTGGTGACTTCGATGTGAGGAGGGGCTCCGATAGCAGTGGGAGTGTCAGCAGGGGGGGGGGGCTGCAAACATGGCTGCTGCTGTTTGTGATTTTAAAATTTTAATTGTTTAAATTTAAAAAGTGACAAAAATGACACTGCAAATATATATATATATATATATATATATATATATATATATATTTATAAAGTGATACTTCCTGGGTGTAGTCAAAGATGTGGCCAGTTTAAGAGCTCAATAGTGGGGACACACTGGCCCCACTGGCCCCTCTGGGCTGGCCAACAGGGGGCTCAAAGGCCCCACGACCTACCTGTGGGGAGAAGCCTGCCTCTAGCCATGACCCACCAGCAAGGACAGTATCAACTTAGTGACAGGGTGGCAGATGAGAGGCCAAGAGGGTGAGTGCCATCCAGGGCCTGTGGCAGCCTCTTCCTGCCCTGTGGTCTTGCCTCCTTTCCCAGGGGAGTAAATGAGCACCTTAGACCAGAGCTGTGTGTTCCAATCAGTGTCTACAGAGGTGCAGGGTGGGTCAAACGGCCTGAGAGGCAGGTACCCCAGGAAAAGGGGTATCCCCTCTGCTCCAGGCTCTGTGTGTGTGCCTGGGGGCACACGTGACCCTCTATGTGAAAGCCACCCCTCCCCCCTGGGAACCAGGGGCCGTGCTGACACCCCACCAGCCCCGCCTGTGCTGTGTGCTCTGCCGGCCAGTTCCCGCTCTGCCGCCTGCTCTCACTCACCGCTGTGCCTCTGTTCCCCTGGTAGGACATAGGTAATACACGAGTCCACTCCCTTTGGATGTGGCAAAGATCTCAGCAATCATTGCTGTTACTGTGTGACGTGTCCCACGATTCTGCCCCCAAGGCCTCCCCCCAAATGCCCACAGGGTCCTTCCAGGCCACTGGCTCCATGGACAGGTCCAGGGAAGGGATCTGCACCAGGGCAGAGCCAGGCCTCAGTCCCAAAGCCCATGGGCCCTTGACCATGCTGTAACACCCTTCCTCTGAGTGCCAGCCCCAAATGCCACATGTGTGCGTGCACCTCCACACAGCAAGCCGCTCATCCCCACATCCTACCTGCGTGCATCCAAAGCCGCACGCCCACAGGCACAGTCAGATGTGGATGCTGGCTGCATCAACATACTTGCAAAAATTCACATGCATGTAGACTACACACACACACACACAAACACCACGTACATGCATGCACACATACAAGTTCACAGTTCCATGTGATGCTCACATGTTAGGGTTCTCCCATGCACATGAGACTCAGGCATGTGGATCCCCTCATGTGAAACAGGCATGAACACACACACTTGTGCACACACATAGGGAAACACGGGTCTGGGCACCCTGGTGCAGCGAGGGTGAGCAGCTTCCTGGCCCCAGGGTGTGATGGATGGACCCCTGTCCTCAGCGACTATCCGAGTGTCAGCGTATGAGGTGCAAACACCAATTAGTGGGGCCTTTGAAAGCATCGGCTTGTTACAGGGGAAGCAGAAGAGGCTGCAATTGGCATGAAACACAGAGCTACTTAACTCTCCCGGGGCGGGGTGTGCACTGTGCAAAGGCCGGTGGGCAGAGCTCTCCCCTCCGTTCTGCACTTGTTACTGGAGAAGGACCCTCGCGAGGGGCCTTGGCAGGCAGCTTTGATGCTCCATGGAAGTGGGGGGTGGGGGGGACCTCCTGCCGGCGCTGGGCTGGCACCGAGCGAGCGGGGGCTGCGCCAACTGGCGATCAATTTCATGCACATCGTAAACCTAAGTGCTTTCTGGAGAGCCGGGCAGATTGCACATAAAGTCCCCCTTCTGTCCCTAGCACACGGGTGGGCGGGTGAGGCAGAGGCTCGCCCTGGCAGACAGACCTCCAACAGGCTGCAGGAGCCCTGAGAAACCTGCCCCCGTCCCCCCGTGGGGGGGGGCAGGAGGTAACCTTGGGGACATGACACCTTCTCCCAGGAGGGTAGGCACTTCTGGGGCAGCTGGAGATGGGCAGAACAGTGCCTGAGCCAGGCTCTGCTAGCTACTGGCTGAGTGGCCTGGGGCAGGCAGCTTCTCTGGTCCGCAGTTTCTTCATCTGTACGATGGGTTGATGGAAGAATTCCGTGAGCTCACGTCTTTGCGTGATGTGCTGCAGAGCTGAAGCTTACAGGAGCACAGTGAGGTCACATTTACAGTTATTGTTATGCTCAAACGGTCCAGCCTCTGAGCCTCGCATGCTTGCTGTGTGGCCTTGGGCTCCTCCTGACCCGGGACAGGCTCTGGGCCTGAGGATGGGGTGGGGCGCGCAAACCTGGCTTCTGTTGCAGTACACCCTTCTTCTGTCCTGCCCTTGTCCAGTCCATCTACCCAGATTTGCTGTTTGGAGAGGTCTCATCTCTCTCGCCATGAAATGCCAGGGCCAGGCTGGAGGGCTGTTCTCCACAGAGTTTCCAAGTCCCCTGCACTTGGGATGCCACAGCGATCCTGGGCCAAGGTGGCAAGGAGTGGGGAGGTGCAGGGGCTGTGTTCCTGCTCCGCTCTGGGCCTCTGGGAGCCATGCTTGCACCATCACTCACAGGCTCATAAAATCAGATTCTCAGCTTCTGCCCTTAGCCTAGCCCTGAGCCTAGCTCAATTCTGAGAGGGTGCTGGCTGGGAGGGACCCCACACCTGTTCTCACTTCAGGAACCAATACAGGGGAGGGGCTAAGAGCAATTCTGAAGCCACACTGCCCCGGTTCCGATCCTGGCTTTGCTGTTTGGGAACCTCATGGTGTTGGCTTATCCCTCAGGAGTAGGATGGGATGAAGGTATCTCGGGGGGGGGGGCAGTGTCGGAGCCAGAGCGGAGCGTATCTGAGCGATGCGCTAGAGCAGTATTGGCAGAGCAGCATGATACGGATGCTTCTGCCGTTCTAACCACTGCTTCTCTTTCTCCCTGTGCCCTTCTCTGATCCCCAGTTCATCCTCTTACAGAGACAAAACCAAAGGCTCCACTCTAATCATTTGATTCAAAACAGAACTGGGAATGGAAGTTAGAATGGGATTACTCTAATTCACAACTCTAGGGGGTGACGACCAATGACAATCTTTGTCCATGCTCAGAATTGTGCAGTGACCAACGTAAGCAGCTGAACATAGCCACCTCCTTTTCTCTCTGATGCACAGAGCCCTGCCTAGCCAGACCATCTCATAGTCAGGGACTTCACAACAAGCCTGCCACGCGGGAGGCACTCTGAAACCAAATGTTGGGCCTTCATAGAATTAATCTTCACAACCCAGCTTGGGAAGAGCAGGTGACTATCCTCAGACCACAGATGGATAAAGCAAAACTCAGAAAAGGGAGAGGCTGCGCTGTGGTGACCAGCAGCCCCCACATCTCAGAGGATGAACACCACAGAGGTTGACTGCTTGCTCTTGCAAAATCTGCTGCAGGTGAGACAACTCTGCCCGGCTGTGTCCCCCCTGGAATGACCTGGCCATGCGCCTTGGCCCTGAGGATCTGCCAGCTCAAAAGTCCTTTCCGTGGTTGCTGCAGCAGCTGGAAGCCATGCACCGGCTCTTCCGTGCTCTGGCTGGGAGGCCGCCATTTCACCTCTGCCTGCAGCTCATTGGCCAGGAGCAGTCACGTGGCCCATGTACCAACAAGGCACCTGGGAAACATAGGTGCATGGGCGTGCAGAATGAAGGTGGCTGTGACTGCTCCGTTCCCAGGCATGGACCAGAGAAGAAGGGCCCAGGAGTTTAGGGCAAGAGGAGAGGATTCTGGGGAGGGAGCTGGAGCTTGGCTTTGAAGAAGTGGGGACGAAGTGGGTTTGGAAAAGCAAAGAGGGGGAAGGGGGCATTCTTTGTGGGTGCAGAGGGTTCCTGGGTGAGGCAGCCTTGCGTTATGGTAGGGGAATGCTTCAGGCAGGCTGCTTATAAAGAAAAGAGGTTTCTTTTGGCTCATGGTTCAAAATTCAAACAGCCATGGCCCAATCTCTGATGAGGACACCCGACAATGAGGTGGGAGCACACAAGTCTGCCTCTCTCATTATGAAGTCCACGGATTCAACGCTGCGGCCCCATCCTGATGACCTGGTCTCATCTCCATCACTTCCCTAGGCTGACCTCTGAACCCTGTAATGACATCAAGTCCCCATTCCCTTCTAGAACCACTAACTTAGGATTCAGGGGTTTAAACTCCTGCATGAGTTTTCCTGGACAAGTGCTATTCAAGCCATAGCGACACCTACAGGTTCTCCACCTGCAGATGCTTACCGAGGTGAGCAGCTCTGTCCAGGGAGGACCGGGAAGATGAGAGCTGACTTTCAAAGGGGAAATGGGCCGCAGGGGGGCCTGCAGGCTTTCGTCCTCCCTCTGCAAGTGATGGGCCAAGGAGGCTTTGGTTTGCCTTCCAGACCCCGGGCTGGGTGTGAGCTTAGAGGGAAGTCTGAGTTTTAGGACTTATTTATTTATTTGAAAGGCAGAGTTGCAGGGAGACTTATTTATTTATTTGAAAGGCAGAGTTGCAGGGAGAGAGAAGGAGAGAGAAAGAGTCTTCCAGCCACTGGTTCACTCCACAAATGGCCACAATGGCCGGAGCTGAGCCGATCCAAAGCCAGGAGCCAGGAGCTTCTTCTGGGTCTTCCACATGGGTACAGGGGCCCAAGCACTTGGGCCATTTTCCGCTGCTTTTCCCAGGCCATTAGCAGAGAGCTGGACTGGAAGTGGAGCAGCTGGGACTTGAACTGGCCACTATGTGGGATGCTGGAGGTGCAGGTGGTGGCTTACACACTGCGACACAATGCCAGGCCCTCATGTAGGGTTTGAGAGAGGTGTAGGAGGGCCGGCGCCGTGGCTCAACAGGCTAATCCTCCACCTAGCGGCACTGGCACACCGGGTTCTAGTCCCGGTTGGGGTGCCGGATTCTCTGCTGTGGCCAGGAGTGCAGTGGAGGATGGCCTGTGCAGTGGAGGATGGCCCAAGTGCTGAGACCAGGAGAAGCACCTGGCTCCTGCCTTCGGATCAGCATGGTGCACTGGCCGCACCGCGCCGGCTGCGGCGGCCATTGGAGGGTGAACCAATGGCAAAGGAAGACCTTTCTCTCTGTCTCTCTCTCTCACTGTCCACTCTGCCTGTCAAAAATAAAAAAAAATAAAAAGGTGTAGGAGGGGAGAGAGAGTCACGTGTGCAACTTGGGAGCTGGAACAGGCACCATAGTGAGGTGGCCCAGGACGGAGCTCTGGAGATCAGCTCTGTGAATCCAGGCAGAAGTCAGCCAGGGCAGTGGGGACAAGGCCATGGGAGTGAGGGGGAGCCGAGAAGAAAGGGAAGGTGGGGCGTGCCAAAGGCATGACCGCGGGCTACACGAAATACAGCGACAAGGACATTGCCGGTGACCTTGGCAAGGACTGTGTCTAGGCTGGAAAGGGTGCAGAGGCCAGATTGGAGCCGGCCGAGTGCGGAGAGCAAGTGTGGACAACTACTCCAGAAGCTTCCTCCAGGGCAAGGACGAGCTGGCCATGGAAGGCAGGGGTCGGCCGGCAAGGGAGAGTTTCTAAAACCCGATCTTACTGTCATTAAGAGAGCAGAGCCCCGGATGGGAGCTGAGAAGGGGGATTGCACTCCTTAGAGCGGGTCAGCTGTGAGGACACTGATGAGGAGACCCAGGGGTTATAGACGAGCCACTGAGGCAGAGGGGCCCGGGAGAGACAGAGGCAGGGGTGCAGGTACCAGGCACTGGGGAAAGGAGAGGATCTGTGGGGAAGGGGGAGGAGAGCCTGGGAGGGGAGGAGGACCTGCACCCCTCTCCCGCCCCTCAGGAGCAGGCGTGTCCAAGGCCAGGAGACACTGTGGAAAGAATGGTTTTCACCGGAGACCTTGACCCAGTCCAGAGCTCA
The DNA here is from genome assembly GCA_949820135.1 of Sylvilagus floridanus. Classification (NCBI taxonomy): domain Eukaryota; kingdom Metazoa; phylum Chordata; class Mammalia; order Lagomorpha; family Leporidae; genus Sylvilagus; species Sylvilagus floridanus. The sequence goes on from OX463225.1 coordinate 32,124,607, forward strand.
GCTCCTCCTCTCCCAAGCCCAACTAGTGCCCAACCCAGGAGCTGAGGTGACTGCAGCCATGCAGGTGCCGGGGCCCCTGCTTCCTGGGGCCTGGGTTGGGAGTGACAGGAGGGGCCTGCCCAGCCCTTCTCCCACTGCAGGGGCAAAGCTGCACCCCTCACAGTAGGGTCGAGGCAGAGGGCAGCCTGGTTTACACTAGGATGTCCAGGCCTCTGGGCCCCAGCCCTTCCCTGAGTAGGGACAGGCCCAGAGGGAGGCCAGCACTGCAGCTGGGCCCCTGACCTCCGCCCCTCACTGCCCCAGCCCAGGCCCTGGCTGCCCTGTGGGGCCCATGCCACCCTGACATTCACCTAATTGTCTTCCCACTTTGATGAGTGGCTCCGCAGAGGCGCCGCCACGGATCAAATTAAATGTGAACCAAGCAGGCAGGCTGATGATGAGAAGGAAATACCACATTTACATAGCCTGGTTGCGGGGGCGGGGAGACCCAGGCCCGGAAACAGAGACCCAGGGACCAGAGGAGACAGAGGGGAGAGACAGACAGACACGTGTGGCAGGGTGGAGGGTGGGGCAGGCAGGCAAGGGTGTCTTGTGCGGGGACACCGTGGAGTGACTGGCAGGAGGCTCTCGCCACTTCCAGGCTGGTCACCTCCTCCCCACCCAGGGAGAGTGGGTGGCCCGGAGCCCAGCGTGCGGCTGAGTGCCCCTCCTGCCCCGACTCCCAGCTGGGTCTCCCCGCGGCTCCCCTCACCCTCCCCAGACCCCACAGCTGGGCTACAGCTGCCTCCTTCAGCACGCCCTGGTGGGTGCGGCCGTGAGCTTCCCCGTGGTTCACTCAGGGACATCCTGGCTGCCTCTCCTGGTGCTGCGGGACGGGCCTGGCCCCGGAAGGGGGTGTGTGTGAGCGTGTGAATGTGGGTGAATGTGACCGTGGGAGGGTCATGTGTGGCACCTGTCGGAGGCCTGTGCATGGGTGTTGGCCCTCAGGCCTTCCCTCCCCTCCAAGTGGAGTCAGGCCTGAAGGCCCCGGGGGGAGCCTGTGTGTAAGATCTGTGGGGCACTGGTCAGAGCCACTGTGCCCACAGCCCCTCGGCCCCAACAGCACTGTGACCAGAGACAAAGTGTTGTCATGGCCGCAAACCAGCTCCTGCCGGTAGCCCTGTCATTCTCCCCACTTAGCAGAGAGGAAAACCGAGGTTCAGCGAGGGGAAGGAAGCAGCCAACCTAGCTAGAGACGCCCCAGATGCAAAGCCAGGACCGCCCCGTCAGCTGGTCCTTCTCTGCTCATCTTCCGTCCGTCTGTCTGGGTGTCTGGTGAGCCTGCAGCACCCAGCACAGAGCCCCTTATGCTGGACAAGGACCAATGAGCACTTCCACATCTCTGCCTTCAGCCCCTAACCCTGTGTTGTCCAGAAAGGCCTGGGCTGGACACCGTGGCTAGACGTCTCACCATTCATGGCCATCACTGAACAAGCCCATGGGCCTGGCATAAGCCCCGCCCTCTACAGCTTCAGCCCTACCCCGTGGCACCATCAGGAGCCTCGTCTAACAGAGGCAGCACCCGGGTGCACGGGGGTACAGCACAAGCATTTTGCTGAGTTAGGCTCTGCGTTCAGCCCCTTTGCCCTGCAAGTCCCCTTCCTCTGCATGGAGATAGCGCTGGGCGTGCAGGGAGGCAGAGTGGGGTGGAAAGAGAGATGTCCCCATGCATGTGTGTGAGCTTGCACACCCACGCATGTGTGTGAGCGCGTGTGCCCCGCAGCAGGAGCCTGGGCCCGGGGACCCTGCCCTCTGCCAGTGTGTGTGAGCGGCTTTCGCCTCTCACTTCACTGACTCGCAGCCCAACCACCACTTTCGAGGTGGACAGACTGAAGGTCAAAACCGCAGGGGAGACAGCGCAGCGTCCAGGCTGGCCCTGGGCCCCGCGGCTGCCCTCTCCCCACCTCCGCATCCCCCTGAGGCTGCAGCTGGGGTAGCTCCTTCAGCCCTACCCTGGCCCCAGGGCAGCTCCCCCCATGAAAATGCTGGTGGGCTCCTCGGAAAAGCCCTTCCCCCTCACCCACAGGGTCCAGGGCGGCTTTTCCTGGGAAAATAATTAGAAATCTAATTCTTATTTCTCCCACTCCGCTAATTGTCTGTGGACAATTTGATTGTAACAGTCGTCACTGAAGCAGAAAAACCACCTTACTTCTGCCAGATAGCCTCTGTGCAGTGAACACCAGCACTGCCAGGTTCCCCTCTCACCTGCACAGGCTGGGGCCGCGGGGCCTCACCTCTGCCTCCCGCCCCAGCAGGGCGCACCTGGGGGCGGGCACTAGCAGCAGCGGCAGTGGGGGTCTGGAGACCTATAGGGTGAGGACAGAGAGCGAGCGAGAGAGAGGGAGGGAAAGAGAGGGAGAGATTATGAATATTTGAGCATTTGGGTAAAAGGCGGAGGGAGAAATGGAGACCCAGGCATGGGGCCTGATCCGAGGCAGAGAGAGCTGGAGGGGAGCAGGGGGCAAAGGAGGGAAGAAAGTGGCCCCTGGGGACCGGGCTGGGGAGGCAGGAGCCCGGCCCCCTGTCCAGACTGCCCCTCTGCCAAGGCAGGAGACACCTTCCCCTGCCTGGAGACAAAGCCAGACAGTGTGTTTAGGAGCCGGCTGCTGAGGGCTCCCCAGAGAGCACAGGCTCCCGTGGGACGTGGCTGATTAAGGATGAAAGGAGGGGAGGAGGGGGTGGGGCAGGAGGGGTCTGGGGGATGGGGAGGGTGCCAGATCCAGGGACAGGGCTGGCATGTGCAGACGGACAGCAGGAGCCACACCACCAGGGGGTGACCTGTTGATCGAAGCTGGGCAGGATCCATCCCTGCACCAGCCCTTCGCAGGCCCTGGAGCCGTGGTTACTCCAGTCTGTCCATGCAGCATCTCTTCCGAGACACCCCCACCCCCCACCCCCCACCTTGTCCTGGCAGGACTCTGGCGGGGGTGGGTGTGGGGGGAGCCCGGGCTCCACTGGGCTGAGCCGGTTCTGCTGGGATGCAGGCTGAGTGCACAGGGCCCCATAGCCGCACCCAAGCCTGGCACAGGGGGCTGCCTGCCTACTGCTGTCAGATGCCCAGCTCAGAGGCCCGTCCCAGGCAGGCGGGGATGCCATGGAGAGTGTGGCTTGGGCAGTCCAGTGTCACCTCCTGGGGACCTGAGCGGCCTCTGCCCACAGCCCAGAGCCACCGTGGTCAGGCAGGGAGCCCCAGTGCTCTCTCCCCCAGCCCAGGGCCTAGCAGGGAGAGTGAGGGGCCTGGGGCTGGTGGAGGGGTGGGAGAGAGAGCCAGGCAGAGAGGAGCTTCCTCCGGAGCCTCCTCCGCCTCTCCCCTCCGCTGGCTCTCAGCGCTTCCCGCCTCCCCCTCCCAGGCCTGTCAGGGGAGGCCCGGAGCCCGGGGCTCCTGTCAGTCTAGAGCTGGAGAGCTCCGCGGGCTTCATTAACATGCAAATTAGCAAGTTCTGACTGGCTGTGGCAGCCACGGGCAGCCGCCCCTCCCAGCCCCAAGAGTGAGCCAGTGTGTGTGCCCGCGCGCGTGTGTATGTGAGTGTGCGTGCGTTGGCTGCGGCAGGGTTGGAAGAGGGGGGAGCTGCTCTCTGCCCTGGACTCCACAGGCAGCCGCACGTGTGTGTCACACATGCATATGATGCACAGCCACTTCCAGCCACGTATCACAGTATTAGGAACACCCATGGACCCGCAACTGTCCCCACAGTGGTCACACTCTGAACTCTTTCAAACAGGCGTACCAAGCCCATTCTCCTTCCAGCTCACCCTAATTCACACGCTCACACACAGTCCCGCTGAGCATAGACCCACAAGCACCCCACGCCCCCCGTAGCCACCCACACACATACACCCGCAGCCTCAGTCACACCACAGCACACACAGGCACACAGCCCCGTACAAGGGAGGTGCTGGGCTCGCACGGGGATCACGGTGAACAGACAGCTGCCACCACCAGGGTGTCCTCCATGCCTGACCCTGCTCACGTCCCCTGTTCCCTCCACCGGAACTGACCAAGAGCAGCCTGTGTCTCTCCACCCCAACCCGTCAGCCCGCAAGGTTAAGCTTTTTGAACTGTCTGGCCTGGGCCCTGAACCTCCCTCCCAGGCTGCCTGCATCATCTTCCAGCTGTCACCTCCACCAGCTGCCTGCCCACTGCCCAGGGCCCTCTCTCTGGGGGTCTGTGCCCCTCCTGCAGCTGTACAGCCCTGGGCTTCCCTTGGGAGTGGCCCTGGTCACACAGTATTGCAAACGCCTGTGATGTGTCTGCCTCCACTGGGACAGGAGCTCGACGAGGCCAGGGAGGCGTCAGTCAGTCTTGTTTACGGCTCTGTCCCCTCGCTCAGCTCACTCTTGCTTGTCTGAACCATTTCCCCAGCAGGATGGAGCGGGAGCCAGCAGTGTTAATGACAGGACTGGTTAATGTTCACGTGGTGGTTGCTATGTGCCAGGCACTTCTGTGATGAGCAATTCTGTTACAGGTGAGGAAACTGAGGCATGGGGGGGCGGAGTCAGGTGCCCTGAGCAAGATCACCCAGCCAGAACTGGGGTCTGAACTCGGGTGCCCTTCCCAGAATGCCCTGCAGGGACTTGGGGGAAGGGGGAAAAGCAGCAGGGGAGCAGCCCAGGCCTGAGATGGTGGTGGAGGGGGTGTCTTTGCTTACTCACCACCTGTCATGGAGGCCCTGGACTGTGAGATCCTGGAGCCCCCCATTTTGAGAGGATCCCCACCTAAAACTTGCCTCCCTTGTCCCCAGTCTAAAGTGCGCTGGCCACCTTCATCTGGGTTATCGCTTTTCCCCTCCGAGGCAGCCCAGTGAGGCTGGCACTGTACAGGTGAGCGAAGGGAGGCCCACTGCATGTCCACAAGCCCTGGGTGGATGTGGTGGGGACCGCTGCAGTTCTGTTGTCCCAGAACCCCACTTCCCTGCCCTGCCCCCGCCCCTAGCCAACCCTGCCTTGGGAATAGGAGCTGCCACCTTTTATAGCCCCCACCCTCCTGGGCAGGGATGGACACATGATTCTACCTGGGCCAATCAGAGCCCTGGCTTGACAGTTTTTAACCTGGAGCCAAGGCAAGGCTCTGGAGTTGGAAGCGGCCCAGATCCCGCTGTGCAGTGGGAGCGGGCAACAGGCAGACAGGCTGACGGGAGGGAGGGCAGCCCTGCTCTCACCTGCCCACGCTGGGGGTGGCTCAGGGGGCTGCAGCACCCCCTCCACCTTGCCCGGGTCTCTCCTGCACCCTCTGCTCTGCTGGCCCAGGGTGCTTACAGTGAATGTTGCAGCTGTTGAAGAGGGAGTGGACGGGGCCTGTGCCCACCGGGTGGTCCGGGGATCACTGTGAACAGACAGCGATGGCAGAGCCATCCTCATCCTCTCCCTGCCAAGGCCAAGGTCCTTGCTTACTTGTTTCCTGTGCCCAGAACAGTGCCTAGCACACGGCACGCACTCCCTGGGTTGGGGCACAATGAGTGCATGGACGGACAGTCGGGTGAACTGACAGGCCCCGGCTGGGCCCCGGCTCACGCACGGGTGTGGACTGAGCATTGTCTTTGGGCACACGTGGTTCCCATGTGGCTCCCTGGCTCTGGAAACCACTGGACTGGTGGGTGGGGCTCGGCGTGTGGTCCTCCCTGCCGGCCCGCCCGCTTACCCCCTTCTCACCACCTCCTTCCCAGCCTGCAGAGCCCGTATCCAGCCTAGTGGTAGGGTGTGGATCTGAATGGATCTCGCACGGCTGCAGCCAACATTGTTTTGCCTTAACGTAGAAGAGCATCTTTCAAAAGTAAAAGGCCGAGAAGGCACGCTCTTGTTACTCTCAGGGGGACCCCAGTGTCACCGCATATGGGGGAGCCAGCTGCAACTCCTGACTGTCACGTGGTGGGCTCCAGACTGAAGTCCAGCTGTGGAGGCTGGGGAGACTCCTGGGGAACAAGATGTCTGGTGAGCGAGAGTGGGAGAGAGCACAGCCTCCCCTTACCTCCCCACGGGCTCAGGCTCAGGCCAGCTGTTGAGCTGGGTCTCTGGTGACCCTCAGGGCTCCCAGGCCCCACGGGCACCCCTCTGAGTGGCCCAGGCAGCATTCTTAGCATTGGCCGTGTGCTTCTGAAGTCAGGGTTGTCAGGGCTTACAGAATGGGGACCAGTGTGGTCTGCCCTGGCCCCTAGGTTCCTTCCTGGCACAGACCTGCGTGGGCTCCAGGTGGGGCTGGGCTGTGACGCACACCCAGCACTCCAATCTAAAGGCCATCATTAGGCCCATCCCCCTTTCAGCGCTTTTTGGGCCAGGAGAAGGCCCGGGTCTGTGGAGAGAGAAGGAAGGGCGAGGCCTGCCGGTGGGCCAGCAACCCCAAGTGTACCCTCGAGACTGCCCCTGGATTCCTCCCCGGAGGTGCTCACGTGCTGGCTGTGCTCCTCAGCTTGGCAGCTGCCCCCGGCATCTGGCCCAGACAGAGTCCAGGGACAGCTTCCAGCTCGGGGCGCCAGGGGCCAGGGCAGCCCTGCCCGGCCCTGGATGCAAAGGGTTAACAGGCTGGGAAGAAGGAGCAGCAGTCCTTTGGCTAAGGAGCCTTGTTAATTGATTCCCTCATTCCCATTTGCTCCCGCTAAAGAGAGACAGATGAGAGGGAGCCCGCCAGGCCCGTCTTGGCACCCGGCAGCTTGGCTGGGCACAGCTGTGCTCATGGCGCTGGTGTCTGTGGGGGAGGGGCTGGTGGCAGTGGAGGTGGGGCAGTGCCTTGTGGGCCCAGTGCCCTCTGCTCACCGTGGGTCCTGGCGGGGGTGATCTCAGAGCAGGTTGGAGAGGACACCTTGGGACACCCTAGGACACCCCTTAGATCTTGGAGGCCATGCTGAAGCTTGGTGGCAGACCCCACAGGCAGCTCCTGGGGCCCAGGCAAGGCTTCCTCCTAGGAGCGGTCAGCTGCGGCCTGTCCGGTGAGTTCTGTGCCTTTGCGAGGCAGGCTGAAGTCCTCTTCCAAACCTGGCAGCCTCGCCACGGCCACAGGCGCGGTCTGAATGCCCTGGCGTTGACCTGCCTCGTCGGTCTCTCCGCCCCGCTCGCTCGTGTCTGTCTCACAGCCCTGCCTTGCACTGTGCGAGACAAAGGCCCTGCCAGTTTCCCTTCAGAGAATGGAGTTCCAGTGTCACCAAGCAGTCAAGTGTGAGATCCCAGAGTTCAAATCCCGGCTCTGCCACTTACGAGTGGTGTGATCTGGACAAGACAGGCAGCCGCGCCAGCACCTCTCTGTGACAGGCGGCCAAAGTGGCCCCAGCTCCCACCCTCCCTGTGCATGCCCCATGGCTATGGACCTGCGGGTTCTTCCAGGGCCTGGGATGGCCTGGTGACTTACTTTGCCCAGCAAAGTGTGGAGGAGGTGACAGGGCTGGTTCCGAGGCCAAGTCTCAAGTGGCCTTGACCGCTTCCCTTGGGACCCTGCCCAGCTGCTGTGGGAACAAGCCGAGGCTCTGCTGCTGGATGAAGAGGGACACAGGGCCCCGTCACTGCCACCACTCAGATGCCAGCCAGCCACACACTGCAGGTGTTGCTGAGCTCAGCCAAGGCGGGAAGAACCCAGCGGAATTTGCCCCTAGGAGGCGCTGGTTGTTTTAGGCCCTCCATGTTGGAGTGACTTGTTACGCAGCACACACTAACTGCTACACTGTCTTGAGGAATGAACGAGCTACTGTAGTACAATGCCTCAGAGCACCTGGCACCGAGCCGGTGATTGGAAAGTAGGACTTCTATTATTGTTGCTCAGAGTGGAGACACTGACCTCAAATGAAAGCCTCCTGCATTTGACACTGGGTTCTCACCTGTGCTCAGAAGTTAAGCAAACTCTCCTTGAGCCAAGCCCGCTACAGCCTGTGTGGGCAGCAGTGATGGAGGTGACAGAAAACATCACCGAGCTCTTACAAGGTGAGAGCTGGGGCTCTGCAGCAGGTGTTTTCCACGCTGTATCCCACCCAGTCTGCACAGGCTTTATGAGAGAGGGGCTCCCATTTAGGCATTCTATCACATTCGCTTATTGAATCCGAGCAAACTGAGGCCTGGAGATGCCAGCGCTAACTTACCCAGGTCACACAGCCGATTAGCTTAGTATAGCGAGGCTTTGCAGCTCCCCAGGAAGCAGCGACTTCCCTCCGCTTTCGTTTGCTTTGCCAATTCCGCCCCAGTCTGCAAACCCTCCCCTGGAAAGTCCCCGCTTCGTCCTCCATGTCAGGTACTCAGAGTCAACTGCATCTGAAATATCAAACGGAAAAAATCCCAGAAAGACATTCCCGGGTTTTAAATCGCATGCTATCCTGAAAGTTTGAAATCTTGCAGCATCCTGCTCCAGCCCACCCAGGACTGGGATCCTTCCTTTTACCCAGTGTGTCCATGCTGTATACATTACCCACCGGTTAGTCACTATCAGATTCACTGCTGTGGCATCGATATCTCAGGGCTTGTGTTCAAGAAACCTTTATTTTACTTAATAGGGGGCCCAAGCCCAACAGTAGTGATGCTGGAAATGTTATTATATTTATTATGTTATATTATAATCTATTGCAGTGTATTATTCTGTTTATTATTAGTTGCTAATTTCTTACTGTGTCTGATTTATGAATTAAACTTTATCATATGTTTCTGTGTACAGGAACAAACATAGTCTATGGGGTGGTCCCCAGCGTCTACTGGGGGTCCAGGGCACATGGGGCTCCTGCAGAGGGTCTTCCTCAAGCTCCTCCCAGACCAGACAGTGGGTTCGGTTAGATCCCCCTGGCCTGGACGCTGCACTCCTCACCTCTCCGATGCTTCACTCCTCCACCAAGATAGTATCTTTGGTCTCCTTGCACAAGCTGCCTTGTGGGGCCACGCAATTTCCCTGGCTTCCACATGACCCTAACTCAGTTTTCGGAGCTTCGGCCACCTTTTCCTTGTCCTCCTGGTTCCTCTCCACCTTCCAGGTCATGCATTCGTCTGACCTTGGGATCCGTTTTCTGCTCAGCACCCTTCCCTTCTTTCGGGCGTCACTGCCCACACCTGGCGCCCCCGCAGCCCAGGGGCCACAGCGCAAGTGGCTGAGTTCTTCCAGGAGCCCCACCCCTACCTGTCCTGTATTGGTCCAAGCAGGCCACGTGATCGAAGCTGCACCAATCAGAGTTCTCCCAGTCCTGGCGCTGCAAAGAAGTCCATTTGTCTTGAAAGTTACTAAGAACTGAGAAAATGCTGTTAGGATTTTTTTTTCATGGTCTCTTTTTCCTGTTTCAAACTACCACCATTGCTTTTGAGTGTGAATAGTTTTTAGAACGGTAGATGGTATGTGCCCTTGGGGTAGACTTTGCCTCTTTACAAACTACTCATTAGCATTTTTCTTCATATTTTTAGACCAAAGGTGGCCAACACAGCCCTACTGAAGAGGAGAAAATTAAAAAATAAAATTTGATTCCGTGTGAACAACAAAATCCCAAAACTGTGGCGGGCTCGGAGGCAGCGTTTTCAGTGTCTTCTGTCTTGAGAAGAAGTGGCCCTGCAGTGGCCGGCCGTGTCTGCGTGGGGACCCAGCGCACAGCTGCCCCCTGGGAGTTTGCTCCTGGGGTTCTGTGGGCCGGGCAGTCCCTCCTCGTGCCCAGAGTTGTGTTTCTGCCTCGTGCAGACCAGGCTCGGTGCAAGGTCCCCTGCGTGTCCCCCCCCGTAGGTCCCTCCAGGGCTGCCTGACACACAGGCCGGGGAGAGGCCCTGCGGCGGTAAGTGGCAGACCCAGTCTCATCTTCGGGGATGATTCCGAGTCACTCAGGTTTTCTCCATCTTAGAAATAGGTGTCACTCGTGGCCCACAAACTCAAACCAGAACCCCAGCGTCACTCTCCCTCCCCCGGCCCTCGCCCTTCACTCTCAGCCATGAGTGACACCTGGCCGGTCCATCTCCTGGAATGAGACCACTTCTTGTCATCTTTGCCACCGCCCCCTCCCCCCAGCCAGGCTCCCACCATCCTCATGTCTGCTCTGGGCCTCCGTACCTGACTTCCACCTGGGCTGGCCTGGGCTTCGTTCTGCACTCTAGTCCCCCCCCCCCCCCCCCCGCATTGTTCTTTTCATAAAGAGACTTACCATTTCCCATTGCACCTGGAAGCAAACTGCCAGCTCACACGCACCTGTTCATCCTGCGCTGGCCACAGCACTCCCTTTAGTTACAGCACACCACCGATCCTTCCCTCCTCCCATGCTTGCCTGGAGTTCTCGCACACTCGCTCTCTCGTCCAGTGCCTTCTGTCCACCAGGCCTCAGCAGGGATGTCACCGTCCCACAGGGAAAGAGTAAAATAACCTCTCCCCCAGTGACTCTACATCTTGGTAGCTTGTTTGTGCTCATCACAGCACCGCTGAAACCTGAGTTATTCTGATTCTCTATGCACTTGGGTCCGTGCCTTCCTTCCGCTGGAATCTAGCTCAGTGCGGGGCAGGAAAGGAAAGGGGCTGACCTCACTCACTTTGTGTCCCTAGCATCTAGCACAGTGCTTGGTGCATTGTCAGGTGTGAAAAGTTTTTATGACACGAGGAAGTGAATAGTTGAATCCAGTGAGGGGGGCAGTATTACCCCCTTTCTACAGGACAGAAACTTAGGGCTGTCACGGGGCCGATGCATGGCAGAAAGAGGCTGAAGTCCAAGTGTGTGAGAAGACAGAGCCTCTGTGCGTCCCCACCTTAGTGGCTTGTTTGAATTCACAAAGCAAGCTCATGCCCAGTACTGTACTGACCCCCCTCCTCCTCCAGGCTGGTCTCTGTTTTACAAGCCAGGAAATGGGAGCTTGAAGAGAAAGGGCTCCTGGCTGCTCCAAGGGTCCCCACCTTCCGTAGGGACCTCGGGGTTCTCATGATTTTCCCAGGCCCCTAAACCTGGCACGCCTGGAGGGATTCAGTGTGAGCTGCGCCTGGCCAGGCTCCCTGCCGACAGGGGCATCACCTCCCTCCACCCCCGTGCAGGCCGCCCGCCTGTGTCTGTCACATCAAGTTCAAGTGATTCATGTGGCAGCGGCTCCTGGTCTGCCTGTCGGAACGTCAGCCAGTCCTGGTTGCCATGACAACAGGATGCAAGGCACCAGGGCATCAGTGGGCTGTGGCTCTCAGAGGGGCAGTGCCACGGCGAGGGAGGGGCTTGCTTTGCACTCCTGTGGGAAGCTTGGCAGGGGCTGGGGCCTGGGGCTCGGGCCCCTCCCCGCCTCCGAGCCTTGGCATTTCCTCCCTGCCATCTGTGCTGGGAGCCGGGGGAGGGGCTGGAGTGCCATCCCTGGTGGGAGGGGTCTGGGAGCAGATGGGGGGGTAAGAACAGCCCTTCCCATCCAAGCTATGCCCCACCCCCACTTCTGAAGTCTTCCAGGGCCCTCCCACACCACAGCCTCCCTCTCCTTGGCACCAATGGGAAGTTCAAGACCCAGCTCAGACAGAAAATTGGTCTCTAGGCTTGGCGCAGAGATGGGAAGGGAGGCGATCTTTGCGGGAGGGGTCCTGAGGGAAGAGATGCGCTTTGTGCCAACACTGGGCTGGGACCTCGTCTCCACCCCTCTCCCAGCAGCCCCGTGGGCTCGGCGTTTGCAGACCCATTTGCTAAGCCAAGCCGTGGTTCAGAAATGCATTCAGACCCCACCTATCTGGCTCCCACGCTGTCACTGCCAGGCCCTTGCTGTGTCTCCGAGGGGCAGGGGCAGGGCCCCCTCCCTGCTGTGGTCTCTCCTTCCAGCCGGTGCATCCCAGACAGGGAGATGAGAATCGGGGCACCAGGCTGCGTGTGGGCTGCCTGGGTTCAGGGCCCGGCTCCACAGCTGGCTGCAAGACCCTGGCCAGTTTGCCCCACTCCTGGCCACAGGCTCTTTGTCCAGAAACTTCAGGATGGCTGGAGGACAGGTGTTCCTCGCAGCTGACTTGAGACCACTGTGTCTTGTCCCTGCGGTGGGAGGGGGTTGGGCCTGGGCCAGGTGGCAGGGTGGGGGTATGGCCAAACAAGGTGTTCAGTTTAGCAGGGGTGCAAGGGTTCAAATGGGACATTGCTCTCTGGAATGGCTCCTGAGAGCCACTGGTGTCAAAGGCACCTGCTCCGAAAGTGAGCTGTCCATCTGGTTCGGGCTGTGCACGGTGAGTGACCCCCGGTCCTGTGGCCCTGCTCTCCACTTCCATGCGTCACTGGTGCCCGGAATCTGGTCCCTGTGGTTGGTGTCCCAAGGCCAGTGGTGATTTAACTTCATTCCAGGCCCCTCTTCCTCCTGCTCCCCTCCCCCTCCTGGACTGAACTTCTGGGAGGCATGGGGGAGGAGTGGTTGTCTCCCTGTGCATCACCCACCCTCCACAGGGCTCTGTTTTGCTCCCTTCCTGTTCCCCCAGTCTAATCCTTAATTCGGAGCCCTGTATCGGTTCTGGGACGGCCCTTTCTTCACCCTCTGCCCACCCTAAGGCTGATTTGGGCTTCCAGGAACTGAGTTCACCATTGGAGGTGGGGCAGGTTGGGTTCAGGATCCTCAAATGGATAAACATATGTATTGGTCCAATTTCCTGATATAGGTAGGAAAACTGAGGCCCGGAAAGCAAGGAAACTCACCAAGGCCATATGGTAACCCTTGGCAGAGTCAGGCTGGAGTCTGGGCCTTTAGCTCCCTGGTCCTGGGATTTCAGGGAGAGACAATGGGGCCAGGCCCAGGCCACACGCTCCTTATCACTCGTCCCCAGCTTCCAGAAACATCCTAGAGGACAGAGGGCTAGAAAGACCCCTTCCTGGAGGACCTGGGGCTCAATTCAATTGGCAAAGACACTTGGCAGCAGCCACCATCTCCTGTACCCAGCCCTGAGATTCGGTGGCCACTGAGACCCTGGGGAGCTGCCTGTAGTGCAGCTACACTACCACTGTAGTGGTACTACCACACCACTACACTGCCACTGTGGTGGTACTACCACACCACTACACTGCCACTGTGGTGGTACTACCACACCACTACACTGCCACTGTGGTGGTACTACCACACCACTACACTGCCACTGTGGTGGTACTACCACACCACTACACTGCCACCGTAGTGGTACTACCACACCACTACACTGCCGCCGTGGTGGTACTACCACACCACTACACTGCCACTGTGGTGGTACTACCACACCACTACACTGCCACTGTGGTGGTACTACCTCACCACTACACTGCCGCCGTAGTGGTACTACCACACCACTACACTGCCACCGTAGTGGTACTACCACACCACTACACTGCCGCCGTAGTGGTACTACCACACCACTACACTGCCACTGTGGTGGTACTACCTCACCACTACACTGCCACTGTGGTGGTACTACCTCACCACTACACTGCCACTGTGGTGGTACTACCTCACCACTACACTGCCACTGTGGTGGTACTACCACACCACTACACTGCTACCGTAGTGGTACTACCACACCACTACACTGCCGCCGTAGTGGTACTACCTCACCACTACACTGCCACTGTGGTGGTACTACCTCACCACTACACTGCCACTGTGGTGGTACTACCACACCACTACACTGCCACCGTGGTGGTACTACCACACTACTACACTGCCGCCGTAGTGGTACTACCACACCACTACACTGCCACTGTGGTGGTACTACCACACCACTACACTGCCACTGTAGTGCAGCTCTGTACAGGCCTCTGCCGTGTCTGCTGCTGGAGACTCCGCCCAGGCAGGGTTGAAAAAGTAGTTTTTGGAGTTAGAGCTGAGTTCAGGTCTTGTGTCTACTGGCAGGGCAGCCGAGAGCAGACTGTAGGCCGGCTCCTCCTTGCATTGCCACACACATCAGACAGAAAAGGCCCAGGGGTCCAGCGTGAGGCTGACGCTTACCTCGGCACCCCCAGAGGGCGCTGCTCACCCCGACTTTCCTTTGGAACAGGGTGCTGGTCCTGCACTTGCCCCCTGGTCACCTCATCTATTTTTAAACTTCTTTTCCTTCCTCCACCTCGCACCCTTTCCCCTCCCCCCTTTTCAGAAATGACATAATTAGAGGGGCTTAATGTTCTGCTGCTGAAATCTTCATTTTCTTGGGTAATTTCCACTATTTCATCAAGGAATAATTAATTGCATTGTCTTTAATCAATTGTTTTACAAATCCAGCAGCGGGAGGACTTCTCCCACCATCTCCGCAGCTGTTCTCCCCTCCTGGGTGAGGCGCCAGCTCCTGCCAACGACGGAGCTTGGCTGCCAGGACCAGGATGGGAGACTCTTCGGGGAGGGACCTGCAGCTGCCCCGGCCCCCGGGGAGGTGGGGCATGCGGGCGGCTGGGAACCCACCTGGCCACCGTCCAGGGAGCACTCACCTGCTGCCGGCATGCCCCCAAAACAGCCCGTGCCCGCTACTGAGCTCCGCTCCTGCTGGCCTAGCCACGCGGGCAGGGCTGGTCTCATCTAGTGGATGTGGAAGCTGAGGCTTGGAGAGGAAGACAAGACCCAGAACCGGCGAGGATGTCCCCAGACAGGTGGGGATGCGGCGGAATACAAGGGCAAGCTTCTTGGGGCTCAGGCCCTGCTCTGAACACGTTCTTGTCACAGTGTTCCTGGGGTCGGCATTCCTTTAAGTTTTATTATGTATTTGAAAGGCAAAATGGCAGAGAGAGAGATGGAGAGAAAGACACACACACACACACACACACACACACACAAAATCTTCCAGCTGCTGCTTCACTCCCCAAATGGCTGCAGTGGTCAGGGCTGGACCAGGCTGAAGCCAGGAGGCGGGAAGTCCATCCAGGTTTCCCACATGGGCGCAGGGGCCAAAGCACATGAGGCATCGTCTGCTGCTTTCCCAGGCCACAGCAGAGAGCTGGATGGGAAGTGGAGGCGGAGGTGGAACTCATCTCACGACATCCCACATGGCACCTAAACTCTGCACCAGGACACTCACCCCAATGGGTCTGCCTTCTTCTCCAACCAGATTAGCAGATGGATAAACTGAGGCTCACTGAGGTTAAGTGACTTGGCCAAGGTCATACAGTGAGGGAAGAATGAGGCCTTGGCCCCAGACAGTGTGGTACCAGGAACTGTGCATTTACCCACGAGAGACCCACAGCTACCCTGTGATAGCAGGGGAACCCGCCACTGCCAACTGTGCACCCTGGGATCCGTCTCACTCTCCTGCCCTCCCCCTGGCTCTCTGCTCCAGCCCATGGGCGTCCTTGCTGTCCACCTGCCCCAGGGCCTCTGCTCCTCCCTGCCTGCCCTTCCTACAGGACTGCTCCTTGCTCTCATCTCTGCTCCAACGTTCCCTTCTCTCTTATTTAAATAGGTGTTACCTGGCCCTGCCCCCACACTACTTCCTTTTCCTGTACTGTCCTTATCTGTGAGGTCATCCCCAATGGGCTTGAATGGGTTTCACCAGGTGTGCCCTCCCCTCTGCCTTCTGGCTGGGAGGAACTGCATGGCCACGTGACTTGCGGTGGAAAGCAGAATGGGACAGCAGCGTCCGTTATCACGTCCAGGGCTGGGACTCTGGGACCTGGCCTGGCCGCAGAAGCTGCAGGGGGAGCCTCCTTCAGCCTGGGTCTGCCAGTGAGGCCAAATCAGAGCAGGGCTCTTGGCAGGGACCCCCTTGCGTGGTATGAGTGAGAATTCTTCATGGCTTGAAGCCACGGATGGCAGCAGAACTGTGCCACTGTGACAGCTCCCTCCCTCCAAGGCTGATTCCTGCACACCCGCTTCCCTGCCTAGCGCATGAGCTGGCGAGAACAGCGGTCTGATCCCCGGATCCTAGAATGTTGCTGGCACATAGTAGGCGATCAGCAAGTATCGAATGAATGAATGTAGGTCATGTTCCCTTGTGCCGCACATCAGAACTTGCCGAATTTTTAATCCAAATGTAAGTTTTAGCTTCACCGCAGCACCGTGTTGTGGGAGCTGTCTCCTGTTTTGCAGATTCTAAAACTGACACCTAGAGGCGGCGGTTGAGCTGGGCCTTGATACTCGCTGGCCAAGAGGGAGCCGGGACCAGAATCCATGCCTGGGTTCGCTGCCCTTGCCCCTGGCCTCCAGACCTTTTGATTCCAGGATAAAGCGGCCCCTCCCCCAGCCTGCTTCCCCTCCATCCCTCACTCTGGGGGCTTCAGCTTCCTTAAGGGAAAGGTCAGGGGTCCAGAGTTCCTGACCTTCTCCACTGAGGCATGATGGGCCGGGGGTGGGTATCCTGCCTGCAGGCGGTCACAGGCCGTCTCACTCAGCTCGAGCTCCCCCAGCCCTCCTGCCTCTTTCTCTCCGAATCTGGTGCATGGCACAGGTTGGGGGACACCACCAAGAGCCCACATCCCACAGCCCCGGGGCATAGGTGCTGCCGGAGCGCAGCCTGGAGTTGTGGCTCTTCCTTGCCACATGGCTGCCGCCAGCTCTGCTGTCCAGTTTCCCTGCCTCCCATGGGTCCAGAGCGATTCACAGGGTGAGGCAGGGAGCAGGCACGGGAGCGCAGGAACTCGCGGCGGGCAGGATGATTATAAAAACACCCAAAAGCTTGCACGGCACAGCCACTGGGGCCATTTGGTGCAGGGGCGAGGCAAGGACAGCGGGGAGCATCACTGACCCGCAGCCCAGATGTCAGGGACAGTGCAGCCCGCAGGCGGCAGGCCCGAGGCCCCGCATCTACGGGGCTCCTTCTGAACAACTCTGCGTCTGTGTTGGTACCAATCACACCATCAAGGTGAAATCAGGTCTGTTTTTAAGAGGCAAGGGAGAGTACAATGCGTTTTAACAACGTACCAAAGTGAGTTTTTCAAAATTTCTTATTTATTTATTTCATTTTTATTTGAGAGAGACCTCCCATCCACTAGTTTACTTCCCAAATGCCTGTAACAGGCAGGACTGGGCCAGGCTGAAACCAGAAGCCTGGACCTCAGTGGAGGTCTCCCGTACGGGTTGCAAGGACCCACATACCTGAGCCATCCCCTGCTGTTCCAGAGTCTGCACCGACAGGAAGCTAAGACGTGAAAGGACCGGAAGGAATTCGAAGCAGGAACCCTGATGTGGGATGCACGTGTCCCAAGAGGGGTCTTAACTGCCGTGCCAATGCCTGTCCCCAGAATGGGTTTTATTTTTTAAAAAAATTATTGTATGTATTTGAAAGGCAGAGTTACAGAGAAAGGGGGAGACACAGAGAGAGATCTTTCATTCTCTGGCTCACTCCCTAAATGGCCTCGACAGCCAGGGCGGAGCCAGATGGAAGCCAGGAGCTTCCTGCAGGACCCCCCGTGTGGGTGCAGGGACCCAAGCACTTGGGCCGTCCTCTGCTGCCCGCTCAGGCACAGCGGCAGGGAGCTGGATCGGAAGTGGAGCAGCCAGGACTGGAACCAGCGGCTCCTACAAGGGATGCTCGCGCCGCAGGTGGCGTCGCCCACTCCGCTCTGCCACAATGCAGGCTCCAGAGCAGGTTTCAAATGTATGGACCGGGAAGGTTAGCCTAAGGGGGTCCTGGTTCAGGAACTTGTATGGACTTCATGTGCTGGCTCCTGAGCGAGGGACGGGGAGCAGAGATGAGAAAGACACGCCTGCTTTTGAGCTCATCTGTCTGGTGGCGCGTTAGATGTGCGAACTGACCCTGACCCTGACGACGAATGCAGCAGGGCTGAGAGAGAGCAGCGCTTCCCAGCGGCTCCGGGTGGCTGGATCTTGACGGATGGGTGGCAGTTTTCCAAGTAAAGAAAGGAGGGGAATCCAGGTAGAAAGGACAGCATGAGCAGAGGCCTGGAGGCATGAAATGCTGGAGCTCTGGGCTGGAGACAAAGGCTGTCTCAACAAGGGCAGGGCAGGTCATTACAGGCCTCATGTGCCAGTCCAAGGGGGTGTGGACTTTATTCAGTAGGCAACACGGAGCCATAGAAGGTTATGGAGCGGGAACAATGTGGTCGATCTGTGTTTTAGAAAGTCCCTCCCTCTGGATGCCTGGATCAAGACTGGAGAACGGATCAAGGGGCCAGGAGGCCAGGGAGATGCTGCTCCGGCAGGGACGGGGGTGTGCGGCGTGGCCAAGAGCAGGAGGACTCCAGGCATGCCGGGGATCACAGGGACCTAGCTTTGTCTGAGACGGGGTGCCGGCGATCAGAAAGGGGCTGAGGTGTACCCGTGTTTCTTTTTTCTTTTTTTTTAAGATTTAGTTATGTATTTGAAAAGTGGAATGACAGAGAAAGAGACAGACGGGGTGATGCATCCACTGGTTCACTCCCAGATGCCCACAACAGCTGGGGCTGGGCCAGGATGAAGCTTGGAGCTCCATCCGGGTCTTTCACATGGGTGGCAGGGACTCAAGTCCTTGAGCTGTCATCTGCTGCCACCCAGGCTCGTTAGCAGGGAGCTGGATCGGAAGCCAGGTAGCCGGGACTCATCCCAGGCACCCTGAGATGGGACCTGGCTTCACCGCACCAGCCCCACCCGGGTTCTGTCTGGTTCTGGAGGAAGCAGGTGATGGTTAGGGGCATAAATGGAGACTCAGGATAGGGGCTGATTGGTAGTGGAGACCTGGGCCTGGGCTTCTGAATGGGCAGAGGTGAGAGCATGGGGCAGGCAGCCGTAGGTGGGTTACGGGAGGGGCTGTCATTTTTTATTTCGGTGGAATAAGCCACCTGAAACCTTGTAGCTTAAAACAGCCAGGGCTTCCTGTCTCCCAGGGCCTGTGTGGGTGAGGAAGCTGGGATTGGCCCGGCTCAGAGGCTCTGGCTTGGGGTGTTCCACGCAGACAGGAGCACACCAGGGCGGCGGTGTCTGCAGGGTCATGAGGGGCTGAGGGAGCTGCTTCCGTGGTGGCCCACTAGTGCCAGGCTGTGGGTGGGCTGTGTGGTGCACCTCGCCTCTCCCAGAGGCTCCCCAGAGAAGCCTCGTTTCGTGATGCAGCCTGGAGGGGAGGCCATGCTATGTTTATAATATCCCGTTCTTGTCCATGCAGCTGAGACCCGTTCAGTGACCATGCACGGGTGTGTCTGCAGGAGGCCACAGCACTGGGGACCCTCTTTGGAATGTGGTTGCCACTGAAGAACCCCTCCTCTTCAATTCCCTTGTTTCGTGCATTTGACCCCCAGAGATGGGCAGGGGTTTGCCCAGGGCCACACAGCAGAGCATACACAAGCCTGGGGCACAGGGATCTCCCGCCCTGGAAGGCCCAGAAGGAGGCAGGGAGGCCCTGAGGAGGCCCAGGCTAGGTGCTCAGCCCCTGTAGGGGCTCAGGGTGGGGGTGAGGGACTGGCCAGGTCCTCTGGGCTTTGCTGGGGTGTGGAGCCTCCTCGCCAACCCCCCAATCCCAAGGCTGCCTCTGTCCCACACGGGCAAGGTCTTCCATCCACCACCTGGCCTCTTTCAATACAGATCTAAGAGGTGCAGCTCTTGTTCGTCTCTCCACCCTGCCTTTATTCAGCAGTTTTACCGGAACCTACTGTGCACTTGGCTCCTCCATGACCCATGCTGAATGTATGCAGATCCGCACACCCTCTGCATTGCACCTGGAGCTTGCCATCCGGGGGGTGGAGCAGGGTGAGCCAGGGGAAGACACGGGGCCTCGGAGAGGCTGATGTGGATGCCTGCAGATTGGGCCATCAAGGAGATTCTCAAGGCAGCTGCGTTAGGTCCAGGACTGTATGCAAGGAGGAGGGGGGTTCCAGGCACAGGCCTGGAAGCTGCAGAGCCGGCCAGAGCGGCACTTCCCTGGGACAGGGAGCAGGAGCAGGAAGCCCGTATGATGGGAGTGTGAGTGAGGAGGAGCAACGAGAAGGTGCAGCTCCGGAGAGGGCAGGGCCGCCAGGCAGGCAGGGCTGGCCTCAGCCAGACTGCTGGAGGGAGAACCAGTGAGCTGGCCTGGCTCTGGGAAGGCACGAGGAGGGGGCTGGGCAGTCACCACAGGGCCCTCACTGCCCCTGCAGACCCAAAGGAGAGACGAGACAGCTGCGGGGGTCTGGGGCCCCAGGAGCCCAGCAGAGCTCTGGCAGACAGGAGACCTCCAGGTTGTGGGCCTCTCAGGGGAGCTCCCCTGGGCTCCTCCTGCTCCCAGGGACCCCAAGTGTGGGAGCTGCTTGGGCAAAGCAGGCTCTGCTGCTGGCTGCTCTGCTGTGTGGCCTCGAGGGCACCCCTTTCCCTCTCTGAGCACTGGCGCCCTTCACTGTCAAATGTGTGTGAACATTGTCACCTGGCTGGAAACTGTCGGGCTCTGAATGATTGCAGGTGGCACAGGGCCTGGCTGGTCTGGAGTGCTTTCTTAATCCCCGCAAGCAGTAGGGGTTCATTGTCACTAACAAACCTGGGCAGCACTCCTCGGGAGCCTGTTATCCATAGGCCATGGTACCCACAGCTCAGCAGAGGGCTTGGACAGGGGCTGCTCCCTCCAGGGGCCCGTGGGGTCCAGGGGGAGTTAAGAGGATCAGAGACCTCCGGATAGGGGGGGAGAAGCATGGCCTGATGGCTGCCACCCACCCCTGCCACCAGCTGGGCTGCCTGGATTCCAGGAGCCGGCTGCTGGGCCTTGGAGCAGCAAGGGGGGTGAGGGCCAGAGGCTGAGGGGGAAGATGGAGAGAGAGGAAGGGAGGATCACAGGCAGGAGGCAGGATCTGCACGTGCACTCACGAGACTGCACACCTGGCTGGACAGAGGCATGCAGACAGCAGCAGGGCACACATGTGCACACGTACACACACACACACACATGCCTGCACATGCATGAGTGTGCACAGCACAGGCACGTGGATACAGGGCCACACACACTCGTGTGCACACTCAAGGGCGTGCACACACACACACACACACGCATGCACATGCACTTGGCCTTGGCGCGCCCTCTCCCAGTCTCACACACAGTCTGAGACCCCAGGCTCCTGCACCCCAGGCTGTAACTGTACTTCGTCTGTTCCTTCAGTGTTGTGTGGTGCCGGGGAGGGCCTGAGCCAGGTTTTGAGCTCCTTTAGGAGGATCTGCCTATATGGAGTGGGGAGACCAAGTAGGCAAAGGTGACCCCAAGAGTCCCCAAAGGGCCACACCTGGGGCGGTGGGGCCGAAGCTGGAAGAAAGAGGCCTCCCGCACCCAGTACAGAGCCCGGCAGAAAGGCTGCTGGGTGAGCCCGATGGCCCCACCCTCTTTCAGCTCCCTGGGGCTAGGAGGAAGAGAACCCAGACCAGGCTGGGTGGGTGCTCAGCACCCACATGTGGGATGGACAGGAGCTGGCACCTGTGGGTGGCCAAGGCTGCTTCTGAGCGCCCAGCACAATGCTGGCCATGTTCTTCTCGTGACATTTGCAAGTGAAAAGTCAAGGGGCTTTGGGGGGCCGTGGGGCCAAGGTGGGAGAGTGCTGGCCTTGCCCATGGCCTGGATTGGAAGGCACAGAGGTTGGAATGGCACTGGCACAATGGCCAGCAGCAGCCGCCACCCACAGGCCATCTATGTTGGCCCTGCAGGGTTCTGGGAGCCAGAAGGTGGACAGAGGCCCAGGGCAGACCCTTGGGCCCAGAGTATCCTGGGGCCGGGCCGCCAGCCCTTGCTGGGTCGGTTTGCAGGAGTGCCCACACCGCAGCCCCATGAGCTGTCTCGGGCCTGCAGAGACCTGGCCAGTGCTTCCGCAGGAGATTTACAGCGGCAGGGAGCACGCAGCCGGAGGGCCGCGTGGACAATCAATCAAGCTCCTGCCTGGCCCTGGTGGCCCTCCCGGCCTTCCAGGCCTCTCACCCGCCTTGTCCAGCCCAAGCCCAGGGTGGGGACAAGGACGGTGCGGGGGGAGGGGTGTCCTGACCCAGCCCTCTGCCCGCTTGCTGCCGTGTGTGTGTGTGTGTGTGTGTGTGTGTGTGTGTGTGTGTGTTGGGGGTGGGCAGGTTGGAGGTTAACAGTGGGGGCTCTCCAAGCAGCCAGTCTGGATCCGTAGCTGTTAGGGAGAGCCCGAGTTTAGGCATAGGCTGAACATCTATTTCTCTTATCTATAATATGGGGACGGTGGCCACCCCCTGCTGGCCCTGTGGGCCCTGGGGAGCGTGAGCTCACTGAGGTATTCCAAACAGGCCTGGAAGGTGAGCCGCTCTTACCCGAGCCCCCAGCAGCACATGGAGCCTGGGCGTGGCTTTGCCTGTGTCTTGGTGCCCAGAAGAGGGGTCAGCGCAGCCCCGGCCCCATCCCGGGAGGGGCAGGAGGTGCGCCCAGTGCAGAGACAAGGACAGGGCTAGAAGCCAGCCTCCCTGGGCCTCCCGCCACATGGAGCCTCTTCCGCACAGCCCCTGTGAGGGGTGCCTGCTCCTCATTTGAGGACAAGGATGTGCCCCAGGTCTTTCTGGGTGCACCCTCCCCCCTAAGCATGGGAGTGCAGCCTTTCTCAGGATTACCCTACCCCATGGCCTGGCCCAGGAGCAGGGGCCTGACCAGCATGGGGTTCACCCATATGAAGTTCTTCTGCCCTCACTACTCTTGGCTGCACGGAGTCCACAGGGTGCGGGGCAGAGGCCTGCCAGGGCTGAGTGGGATGGGAGCTGGGGGCCCCAGTCCCAGGGAAGCCCCCTTCGTGGGTCCCAAGCCCCGCCCTAGGAGACACTCAGGAGGCAGGTGGGGCCCTGGGCTGCATCTCCTAGCAACAGGGCCCCAAGGGGCTCTGCCTGTCTGCCTCAGGTGCCCAGGGAGCCAGATCCACTGCCATCCCCTGGAGGGGGTGTCTGGCCTGCAAGCCAGGCAGGGGTGGGGTGGGGTGGGGTGAGTGGGTGGGCAGAGTGCAACGGAGCTCCCAGGAGGGGGAGGGGCCTCCATCAACCCCTTGCCCTTTTGTACCTGTCTCCCTCCTCTCCCTCTCTCCTTCACCCAGTCACCCTCTCCCCTGCCTCTCCCGCCCACGCCCCTCTCTGTTTTCCCTGCATTTCTCTGCCTCTCACTCCCACTGTGCACCCCCAGCCTGAGGGTCTCCCTGCCGTCAGACTGGCTGCCTCCCCTGTCTCCCCTGAGCGAGGAGCATAGAGTAGCCTAGGTGCCGGCTCTCCAGCCTGGCAGGCGGCCACACCACAGGTCTTTGGTGGCGTGTGCTCATGTCCTGGAGCCTGCCTCCCTCTGTCTCAGACCTCAGTTTTCTCATCCAGCAAATGGATAGGTGCACCGCTGGATGGCCCCAGTGGGAAGGTGGAGGTGCCCAGTAGGCTACTGTTGGTCAGACTATGGATGAAATGGACGGATGGTAAGGTCGGTGGGGTGGGCCACCTTTTGGAGAGAGGGCTGCATGGGTAGCCTGGCCCCCACCCTGCTGCTCCCGGCTGGCTGGCCTCTGGTTGCACTTCCCTCCTCTCTTAGGAGGGGGTCTTCCCAGGTGGGCTGAGTCAGGAAGGCCCTGGCGCACCTGGGCAGCTTTGGCTGCATCCTGGCGCCCTCTGGTGGCATGAGGTAGACACTGCTGCCACAGCTCGCTCCACCTTCTGTTCACCGCGGGGACAGTGGGCGCTGGGAGTGCAAATAGGCACGTGCTGTGTGCAGAGCACTCTTCCTTCTGCTCCTTCATCCTCACCCTGTCCTACCATGATCTCCATCTTACAGGTGAGAAGGCTGAGAGCTGGGCTGTCAGCCCAGTCGGACACCACGCTCAGCAGTCTGCTTCTGGAACATCTACAGCAGGTGTCTGCCGTCCCCCTGTGAACAGTAGACATTTGTCTAACAGGTGTTCACATCTCCTGTGGGCAGTGCACTGCGGAAACACCGCGATTAAAGAGCCCACAGAATCTACCAAGCCCATCACTGGACAGGTGGGGAAACTGAGGCCCGGGAGGGCATGTGACCGCCCCAAGGTGCTTGTGCTCACATGTGGGTGCACGGCTCCAAGGCCAGCCAGCCACCAGGGAGCGAGGCCCTGTGGGGACAGACACAGGGCCATGTTTCACTCTGTCCTCACCCTCCCTTGCAGCCCCAGAAGGGGCAAGGCAGGCTTAGGGAGGCAGGGCTGGGGGCACCCCAAGAACACGTGATTCGAGGGTTCCAGGGGACAACAGTAGGAGCCAGAGGATACCCCTGGGGGTGGGCCCATGGCAGGCAAGAGTGGCTTGAGCAGGTGTGTGGGCCCAGTGTGGTGACGGAGCAGCATGCAGGGAGGACTCTAGGAGGGGCTGGGAGGCCTCGTGCCAGGCTAAGCAGCCTGGGCCCTGTCCTGGCAGCTCCTGGAGCAGGGGCCCCACCCCCAGGCTTTCCTGCAGCTGCCCGGGCCCAGCAGTGCCAGGGAACAGGACAGCCCCCGCTACCATCCCCAGGGAGCCTACAGCCTAGGGGGCCTGCGGAGCACGAAAGATCACCCCTGAAACAGGTCTCTCATGTGCAAGTCACGGTGACAGAAAGGGTGGGAGGGAGAAGCCAGGGTGAAGTCTCTCCTGGGAACACTCCCGGGTGAGGGGAGAATCCCCGCACTTACATGGGTGGGAGACACGTTGGCAGAAGGTGCTGGAAGCTGGCTCCAGGCAGGGGGTCTGGGGAGTCGATGGGGGAGGCTCAGGGGTCCCTGGCGCCGGGTCTCTGCAGGAGGAGGCAGTTAACTTCTGAGGGCCTGCAGCTTGCCAGCTTCCGGGCTCCTGAGTGGACAGCCTCACACGCGGCTGGGGAGACCCAGACCCTGTCGGGGGCAGGCCAGCGGAGGACCCCGCCCACCCTTGGCCTCTGTGGACGCAGACGACGAGACTTGGAATTGGAAAGCCTTCTCAGCACACGGCCCGCTGCCTCCTCCGGCTGCACATTAGCCGCGTCCCATACGGGGGGACGCACCGTGGCCATGGCCTTGCGGCTGAGCAGCAGCCAGAATGCGCAGGGGCTGCCAGGCCAGCTTCGCAGCCCCTTGCCTGGCTACGACTTGTACTGCTCAAGGAATTCCCAGCTGTCTGGAACCTTGGGGAGAAATGGGCGGGGCTGTGGGTGGGTGCTGGGAGCCAGCAGCTGTGGGTCGGTCCCACCCCCACTGCAGGTGCGCCAGGTCCCGGGGTTGGTTGGAGGCCACTTAAGGCTGTCAGCTGCTCCTGGGCTCGGCTTCCCTCTTGGCCCTGTGAAAACAGAGCCCCCGGGAGTGCACTTGGGAGCAGGGCAGGGTCGGGCCCTGGCTGAGCCTCTGCTGAGCCTCCCCAAGGCCCTGCCCGTGGCACCTCATTAGCATGCGGGTGGTGGCACAGGCTGAGCAGCAAGGTCACCGGAGAACAGAGGGAAGGTGAGGGCGCCCCCTGCCAGCCTGGCATGCCCCCCACCCCCCAAGGCCGTTGCCAGTCCTAGCCTCCCCTCCTCCTCGGCTCGGCCCATCAGCCCACAGCAGCCCCCCCCCCCCCGCCCTTGTCTCTCCTCCTCCTCTCTCAGCCTTCCTGCCATGCCCTTGGGGCTCTGGCCAGACTTGCTCCACTTCCAGCCGGATCCCTCTGGAGCCATGCAGATCTGGCTGGAGGCCCCAGCACCTGCTCCCCCTGCTCCCTAGGTCCGTGACCTTGGACAAGTTGCTAAACCTTGCCTTATCTGCATCGTGGGGGCCACAGATCCTTTCTCCTGAATGGACCGTCAGGATCCGGAGCGTCTCACCTGGGGCGAGCTCTTGCTGTGTGCCAGGCGTCACGCTGGTTTCCTGTGAGTTACCTTTTCACCTGTCACCTACCATCGTCACCCCCACTTTACAGATAGGTAAACTGAGGCTCAGAGAGAGTGCAGGCGTGACCCCTGGTTGCCTGGCTCTGAGCACAGCGCTGGGCTTTCTGGCTTCAAGATCTTTGTTCTTCTCCAGGCAAAGGCAAGGCCGTGACCTCAGCAGGCAGGGAGCGGGGCCGGGCTGGGGCTGGCTCACGTGCGTGTATGGGCGTTAAGGTCCTGGGTTTGGGAGTCAGGCTCAGTCTCCTCTTCCATAGAATGGGGAGAGTGGTACCCAGCCCGGGCTGATGCATGAAAGGAGCAGCAGCCGAGACAGAATCCAGCCTCCCGTCTCTCCCTGGCCTGAAGCGAGGACTTGGCTCTGGTGGAGCATGGCTCTGCCTGGGGAGGCAGCCACGCACGTGGCACGTGGTGACGAGGTCTGCCACGTTTCCTTGGCCACCACTGCCATACAGCCAGAGAGTGGTGCCCACGGGAGGAAAAGGCCCGCACGCACAACTTCAAGGACCGGAAATTACCCCCTCGGCGCGACCCCTCGTCACCCCACCATGGCTCAGGTGGAGCCTGAGTCACACAGCCCAGGGCTGGCCTCCCCCGTCGCCCCCCGCAGCCCGGCGTGGGGGGCAAGGCAGCTCTCCCGGGCCCTCCTTAGCCTGCCGAGGTGCACCGCCCGGTGGCTGGGCCCACTCACGCCCGTGGGTTCTAATTCACCCTAATCGGCCCCACAGGAACTTTTCCAAACTCCTGGGTCGCTACCGCTTCCTGGGGTTTTACTTGAGTTTTTGACAAATCATGTATTTATGCCAAACACGCCAGGTTATAAATCAATGCAGCTCCGACTGATAACGTGCAAACAGGCCCGTGTACCCAGTGAGTGGCTGGGGCCGTAACGTTCCCTGTTTTCCCCCATTACCAACAACCCATCTAGGAGATAAAGCAGCCAAAGCCGCCTTCCGGGAGCACTGGGCTGGGCTCAGGGAACTCGCCCGCACCCAGCTGCTGCTCATCCGTGAGTCTGGAATCTGGCTCGGCCAGGAACAGAAAACTCCCAGCACAACCAGTGAGCCCATTTTGGTGGTGGCACATTTGAGGTTCCTGTGGGATATCCAGGAGAGAGAGAGCGAGTGAGCTTGACTCTGAGCTAACTGCTGTTCCGCTCGGAGGAAACCGATCAACCTCTCTGTGCCTCAGTACCCCATCTGCAAAATGGGGATCAGAACAGGGGCCACCCCGCTGGGTTGTGGCCGACAGGCTGCTGTGCTTGGTCGGCGTCAGAAAGGCACAGGGTTTGCTGGGTTTGGCAATGAGGCCGTGAGTGACTCGGGAAGAAGGGTTTCCGTGGCACATGGGGCAGATCACAGGTGAGGAGGTGAGCCTGAGTGGAGACGGACCCTGGGGAGGAGTTCACCGAGGGAGAAGGAAGATGGGCAGTGGTTGGAGCTGGTTTTTAGAGACGGTTCCCGAGAGGTGAGCATGTTTGTGAGTGGAGGGGAAGGAGGGCGGGCGGGCAGCAGGGAGTCTGGGGCTGCTGGTTTGTCCTATGCTTGGGTGTTAAAGAATGTGGGAGACGAGAGTGTGGCTGCAGAGAGGCCCCTGGGCCAGGCTGGGTGTGGAGGAAGCGCCCCCAGGAGCAGGGGCAGGGAGGTGACAGGGACAGGATGTGGGGTGCAGACAGAGAGGCCCTCGCCCAGTGGGCAGGGAGTTCTGGCTGAGGTTCTGGGTGTGGCACGTGCGCAGGTAGTTGGGCAGGTGCAGCAGTGATGAGGGGTGTGGCTGGGGCACAGGGGGCTGGGGACCCCCTAGGGAGGGTAGAGTTGGATGCAGCAGGCAGAGCCAGGCCTCCAGGCCCAGGGAGTGGGGAGGTGGGAAGAAGGGGGGGGGCCCTGGCTAAAGGACAGGTGGGCCTTCGTGCCGCTGATGGCTTGTGTCAGGATCCTGAAATGGTGACGGAATTGGGTTATGGATTAGGGTTCTATTCCCACAGGAACAGGCACCGGTGCCCAGGACGTCACCTGCAGCCTTGCCTCTCTTCGCTCCGCCAGGAGGGCTGGGCCTGGCGCCTGGTGCCACTGCTCCCACAGAGCCACCAGGTGAGGGGCTGGTGCGTGGATGCTGCAGGGTGGGGCCAGGTCGGGAGGCTCCCCAGAGGCATAGCAGGGATCCTGGCGCCAGGCTGTGTGCCTGCTGAGTCCTGAGCGCCTGAGGCCCCGCCCGGCTCCGTAGGTCGGAGGAGACCCCTGCTTCCCAGCTGTGTGAGTGCCCTTCGCCTCCTTGTTAAGCCCTGCTACCCCACGGTGCTGTGGCAGGGGCTCCCAGAATGGGGCAGGACCAGGGTTTTGGCCCTGCTCTGAGTGCTTGGGCCCTGGTCACCACCACCCAGCACCTTCTCCAAAGCTCTGTGGCAGCCAGAACTGGGGGGGGGGGGGGGGATTAAGGCCATACAGATGTGACCTGGGCCGGTCCTGAAGCCCCTGAGCTGGGTGCTGACCTGTAACATACCTGACAGCAGTAATGCCTCCCTCCACGAGTTCATTCCCGTGCTTGTTCGGTCAACGCTTACGGCAGCCAGGTGAAGAGATCACGTGGATAAGGGCCCTGCCTGGGGACGCAGATCATCTCCCTGTCATCCCCTCCCAGGCCCTGGATCTCCCCGCCATCCAGTCCCAGGCCCTGGGTCCCACCTGGAGGCCGCAGGGCGTCGCCTCCCAGAGGGGTGAAGCTCAAGCGCCCTCTAGTGGCCAGAGCCCTCCTCACACCACCCCTAGCTGGGAGACCAGAATCCCCAAGGCTGAGTGCTCATTGCCAAGGGAGCTTTGGGACCCTGTGCCTGCCCCCACCCCTCAGTTATGCAGAGCCAACAGCTGAGGCCTTGAGAAGTCTTGTCCCAGACCACACTCCACATTGGGCATCCTCACCTTGGGGGGGTGACGTGCATGAAAGGTGGCGGATGGGAGGTGGATGCTGGGCCACGTCCCCTCTCCTCTTCTCTCCCCTCCACTCCCATGCCCTGCTCCTGGAGGCTGCCTCTTTCTGGCAGGATACGCCAGGGCCGCCTGGGCCCGGCTCGTGGGTAGGCCCTGGAAACTAACAGCTGGTGCAAGTGGGCGTTTGGCGGCACTGCCAGGCCCAGGCGCTCGCCAGCTGCCAGTTGGTGGCCTCCAGTCCTTGCAGCCCTGCAGACCGCTGCCCAGGTCCCCCCACAGGCCTGTGTCCCAGGACTGCTGTGTGCTGAGAGCAGAACGCTCGCACCCTGCCCGAGCCCCCAAACACAGTCCTGCTCTTTCTCCCGAGGCCCAGGGCTCGGTGGGGCGGGGCCACAGAGAGTGTGACAAGGGCCCTGAGTGAGGACGCCTGCCTTGGCATGTGAGATGGCACATGGGTGTGGACGTGTGTGGTGTGTAGGCACAAGTGCATGCATGTGTGTGCGTGCCCTTCACCCGCGACCGTGTGCTCACACATCTGTCCATCCTTTATGCCTTCACTCAGCACAAAACCAGCATTGCCCCAGGCACCTGGTGAGACACTCACAGATGGGGGTGGGGACAGAGCAGACGGCAGAATGCAGAGCAGGTGCTGGGGAGCCCAGAGGAGGGCCGGCGAAGGCTGTGGAGTCCTGGTGGGTGTTGAAAGGCAAGTGGGTGGGGTGGGGTGGGGTGGGGTGAGACCACGTGGAGCTGCACGGAGCTAGTCTCACCTGAGAACCTCATCAGTGTTGAGTGCATCTCCAGGCAGGGGGAGCTCGGGAGCTGCAGTGACTCAGCCAAGGTCGCCCAGCTGCCCACCCGGGACGCAGACCCCACTCAGGCTGATGCCCAACCCCTCCTGCTCACTCTGCTCCTTGGGCTGCCAGTGAGGCCAGCAGGCCGAGACCCGGTGGCCTCACAGGCTGGGCTGTGGAAGGCTGTGGGGATGGGCGACCTGGTCAGATTTGAGTTCTGGAAAGATCCCCTTGACAACCAGTGGGACATATGTGTGTGTACATGTGTGGGCATGCATGTGCATGTGTGTTCTCAAGGATACTTCATAAAGTTCATGGGAAATGGAATTAAAAGATAAAGTTTGTTTTGCTGCAAATCCATGTATTTGAATCGAGGTCTTTGGCCGGTGCCGCGGCTCACTAGGCTAATCCTCCACCTGCGGTGCCGGCACCCAGGGTTCTAGTCCCGGTTGCCCCTCTTCCAGTCCAGCTCTCTGCTGTGGCCCAGGAGTGCAGTGGAGGATGGCCCAAGTGCTTGGGCCCTGCACCCGCATGGGAGACCAGGAGGGAAGCACCTGGCTCCTGGCTTCAGATCGGTGCAGTGGCCATTTGGGGGGTGAACCAACGAAAGGAAGACCTTTCTCTCTGTCTCTCCCTCTGTCTAACTCTGCCTGTCAAAAAATAAATAAATTGAGGTCTTCAAAGATTATGAAAAATTCATATTATAAAAAATGCATGGATTTTACATGTGCGTCTGTATAAGGTTGTATGTACATGCACATGTATCTGCATGTGTTTGGGTAGGTGTGTATATACAAGTGTGTGTACATACATGTGAGTGCACGGATATGTGCATGCACACATGTGTTCATGGATGTATGTATCCATGGATGCGCATATACATGCATATGTGTGCATGGACAAATGTATGCACACGTGTGTGCATGGATATGTATATATGCATGTGGGTGTATGGAAGTGTGTATATATGCATGTGTGTGGATGAGTGTGTGTATACATGTGTGTTTGTGGATGTGTGTATACATGTGGGTGTATGGATGTGTGCATACATGAATGTGACTGTATGGACACATGTATACATGCATGTGCATGGGCGCATGTATACACGCACCTGTGTACACGGATGTGTATATACATGTATGTGCGTGGACATGTGTATCCATGTGTGTGCATGGGCATTGTATACATGTGTGTGTGGATGTGTGTATACATGCATGCGGGTGTGTGATAGCGGGGGTTGTGCAGATCAGGGACACTGACGACAAGAACTTCGCAGCAGTGCCGGGGTGATGGTGGCCGCTGAGTTTCCTGTGGAGAGTCAGAGGGGCTCGGGCAGGTCTGGGTGGGACTGGAGGTAGGGTGAGCAGGAGGAGGCCGCCGGCATGTGGCCTGGGAAGCCAGGTGGCTGGGGCCCCTTCTCCCAGGTGGGAGAGAGGAGCAGCAGGGAAGGCGGGGTGTTCATTCCCTACTCAGGGGGCAGACCTGCCACCGCTGGGTGCTGTGCGTCCTGCTCTGACGTGTGCACTCATGTATGTTCACACATGCATGCACACCCACCTCCCCAGGCTGCCCTGGCCAGAGAGAAGTGAGCTACAAAGGGTCTGGAGGTTGGGTCTGCGAATCCTCAGCCTGACGCCCACACGCCTACATCAGCCTCGGTCCTGTGCCACCCCTGGGCCTGGGCCCACAGTGCCCCCGGGGCGACACGGGGCCAGGGGGTCAGACTTCCTGACAGGAGCACCCAGCACTGACGTGGAGGCTGAGTCCCCGAGGGGACAGATACCAGCTCAGCGTTGGACCTCACACTTCAAGGTCGCGTCTTCACCAGTCGACTCCCAGCTCCGTGCCCGTGCTCAGAAGCCCCTCCTGACGGCAACTTGGGAGACTCCAGGGAGGTCAGGTTGCAAGCTGCAGACGCCTCGCTTCCTTTCCCCTGGGAGAAGGCCAAGGGGCCCCCAGCCAGCTGAGCTCTCTGCACCCCCAGGAGGCGCCCCTTTCTCTGCAGCCCCTGTAAGCGTCCCTCCCGTGTGCACAGGGCAGAGCGCAGCCCCTGGTGTCTGCTGGCTCACCCGTGGCCGCTCTGAGCCTCCGCGTCCTCATCTGTCCAGCGGGTGAGGCAGAGCCCTGGTGGGGAACGGAGGGGGAGTGTGTTCCTTGGGGGTTGGGGCGGGGCTTACCTGTTCTACCAGGCCTCTTCCTGCAGTGTGGGGGGTGGGGGGTGTGCGTCCTAGGGGGAGGCTCTGGGGCCCCTCCTCCGGGGCCCCTCCCTGGCAGGCTGCCAGCGGCTCTTCCTGGCTAATTAAGCTATTTTGAAGCAGACGTGGAGGGTGGATTAGTGAGCAATTGGCTGCGGAACTGTGATTGGTGCCAGCCCCCAGCTCCCCCTGGCACCAGGCAGCTCGGGAAATGCCAGTGAGCACGGGCCTCCCTCCCTAGCCCAAGCAGCAAGTGCAGGCTGGGGCAGCTCCTGGCCTGGGCACCTGCCGTGTGCCAGGGCAGGGGCTACTGTCCTGTCTCAGCCGTCTCATGTCCTGGAGCCCACTTCACAGCCCTCTGCCTTCCGGGCCAAAGGTGAAGGGCCAGTATTCAAGCAGGGACTGGAGGCCCCTCCCAGCTTACCCCAGCTCTTGGCTCCCTCCGGGACCTGCGGAGTTGATTTTCCAACATTGCCATGAATTTTATGAGAGCTCTGAGCCCTTGCTTGCCCTTCTGATTCTCATTCCCATTGAACAGATGAGAAGTGAGGTGGCTGGAGTCATACAGGGAGGCCGGGGCATCAGAGGGGGTCCAGGCACAGCCCTCCCACAATGCCCCTGCTGGCTGGCTTTGTCCTGGTTAGGGCCTGTGTGTGCCACACTGATGGGTGCCAGGGCCAGCACGGCACTGAGGAGTGGCTTTTGCCATCTCACCAGTCCTGATTCCGACAACGCCCCCTTGGAAGGGGACTGTGAGGGCTCGAGTGCCATGGCTGTCAGCAGGTGCCCCGAGAGCAGTGCAGCCCAGCAGGTTTCTCTGCAGGGTTCCTCACCCAGGGTCTCCCTACGGCCCTGGGTCGTGGGCTGGGGGACCTTGCCTGGCCACACTCACCACCTTGGTCCAACTCCAGTGAGCCAGTGGAGGCAGGGGCAGGCCTGCCGTGGCCAGGGCTGTGTGGGCTTGGCCATGCTTTTTGAGGGTTTTCGGGGCCGGTGGCTGTGTGGCAGGGCTGTTCTTGCTGGATCACTACTCCTGATGGGGGCAGGTCTGAGACCATGCAGAGCACTGGGGAAGGGACTCTCAGGGTCACACACCCACTCCTGGTCCCCAGCCCACCCCATCTTCACAGGCAGCACCACTGGCCCTGCCCTGCATTGTGCATACCCTGCCCCTTTGCCCCCCCCCCGCCACTGCGTGAGCAGGCCCCACCCCCAGCTCTGCTGTTCATGCGTCCACACCCATGCACCTACATGGCATTCCCCTGTCAATCTTGCACACCCATGCCTTCCCACCTCCACAGTGTTAGGAGGAAGATGCTGGGAGAGGCGTCCACTAGTTCTGGGCCACACAGCTGGGAAGTGGGCTGGCCCTGAGGGCACAGGCTCGAGGCGCCGAGAGTCCGGAGCCACAGGGCACGTGGCAGGGGTTCCGCCAGGGCTGCCCGCAGTGACCAGGGTGAGGGCTGATCTGTCAGGGTCAAAGGCAGCACACAGGAGAGGGGAGCCGTAGGGAGCTGGCCACCTGCCAGGGAGCACATGACCCCTGCCCCTCTCCCCGCCAGCCCAAGGGGAAGGTGCAGACTTGGGGGGGGTTAGGCTTGTTCGTGCCCCGCTCAGGCATCCTGGGCTCCACACCCCTCTCCCGGCTTCTGGCTGTGGTCCCTCCAAGTGCCCCACTGCCCTGCTCCGGAACACCCCTCAGTCTCCGACACATGGCCTCCAGGAGCAGGCGCGGGGTGACCTGGCCGTCGGCCATCACCCCTCCCATCCTCTTGCTCACCCAGCTCCTAGGCCTGGACCCAGACCACACGGCCCAATATGGCTGGAGCCTGGGTAAATCTAATTCCAATGGAATGAGGTTCAGATTCTATTTCCCAATCACACTGACTCCCTTCCAAGTGGCCGTGGGCTGCTGTGTGGGACAGAGCAGCTACAGACGCTCCACTGTCATGCTCGTCCCACTGCATGGCCCGTGGCAACCTGAGCTCGTGCCTCCCTCCCTGCCTGGATGTTGCGCTGTCTGAGTTCTTGTGCCCGCATCTTGTATACCTTCCGCCTGGCTTGGCCATCACCTGTGCCATGAGGCCTCTCCCTGACAGACCTCTTGCTCCCTCCCTCCTCTGCTTCCCTCACACCTTGTCTGTCCTGCCAGGTGGCCCAGAATCTTCACCCAGTTCCTGGGGCTTCCTCTCCACAGCAGACCCATCTCATCCACTCCAGCACCGAGCACAGCACTGGTCTCAGAGGCACCAAAACTGTCCACGGTCCACCAAGTGACAGAATGAATGAGCGTAACCCCAAGCTCCCTCCTGGCAGTTTGTTCCCCCTGCTTGCACGCCTCTGGCTAAGGGGAGCTCACTCCTTAGGAAGAACCTATTTCCTGCTGTATAGGGCTCTGGCTGTCCAGAAGTCTGGGCTGTCTGCAGCTGTCCCAGGAGCCACACAGAACAGACCTGCTCTCTACCCACAGTAGCCATTCGCTGAAGCTCCGTGCTCTGGCTGAGCCATAGAGATCTGGCACCACGGCCCATCCAGCTGGTTCTTCGGTGTTGCTCATATGCTTCATGCTCGATTCCCTGCACAGGGCTTTTGCACTGCCTGTCCTCCCCCTAAGTCCTCCCACAGCCGTCTCCTCCTTGGCTGAAGGCAGCGTCCCGCCCTCCTCTTCTCTTCCTTCCCTCGCCTCCCCGCCCCTCTCTCAGCTCTGGTCTTCACCTCCATCCCCTGCATCCAGAAGCCAGGAACTCCTCTCCAACCCTGGAGACTTCAGCAGCCCGGGGACCTGGGGCTCAGTGCCTGTGCGCAGGGCCACCTTCCCGGTCCTCATCACCTGCACTGCAGGCCCATGTGAACAGCCTCCCGGACAGAAGCAGGCAGGGCTGTGGAGGCCGACCCAAGGCAGCTCCAATGGAATCCCTGGCTTGCCCTGCCCCCAGCGGCGGGATGTCCATCCAGGACGCCCCAGCAGGATGTGCAGGGCAAGGGAGCCAGTGTGCTGGGACTCTTGCTGGCCAGCCCAGGATCAGAGCCCCGCTTGCCAGGTGAGGACCCCCAGGCTCCTCAGAGAGGCTGAGGCACTTGACCAAGGATGCGCAGCTGGGAAGAGGAATCTGGGGCTGGGCCTAGCGCTGCGGAACCCCAGGATCCTGGGATGGAATTGGAGGAGACCTGTGGAGGGAGGAGCCAGATTGTCCCGCAGAGCCAGAGGCAGACTCAGGCTGCCTGGAGGAAGAGGCTGTGTCCCCAACTCCCCCGCCCCAAGCTGGCCAAGGGTCTAATCAAAGGCAGTGGGGTTTCCCCTGGTGGGGGTGGAGCACCCACAACACGGCTGGCACCTGGCCCCAAGCCTCCTGCACCTTCCCGAGGGGCGCTCACAACTTCGCAGATGCATCCGCTTCCTGACATCTCTCGGAGGCAGGAATGAGCCCCACCTGCCCCTGAAGAAAATCAGACAAGTCAGGAGTGCCGGGACTGGAACCAGCACTCTAGTACTGTGATGCCGGAGTGGGTGTGCCGCTGAAGAAGCTGTCCCATGGTGCCCTGTGCTGAGTGCTCACGCCTCGTGTGAGTGTGGCCCCATCCCAGGGCCAAGGGGCACACTCATTGTCTCACTCAGGCTCACCAGCAACCTGGGGACGGTGGAAGCCTGAGTCTCTCCATCCTCCTGGTGAGGAAATGGGCTCAGAGAGCTCCAGTAACTTGCCCAAGGTCACACAGCGAAGCCATGTGGCTGACTGTGAGCCCCACGAAGTCTTCAGCTGATGGAGTTGCCCTTATTAATTAATTAATAGAAAGGTGGAGGCGAGGTCTCTTATTTGCTGTCTGCAACCGCCAGGCTAAAGCCAGGAGCCAGGGACTCAGTCCAGGTCTCCCACATGAGTGTTGGGGACCTGAGTACTTGAGCCATCACCTGCTGCCTCCCGGGTGCACTGGCAGGAAGTGGAATTGGGAGTGGAGCCAGGACTTGAACCCAGGTACTGTGACGTGGGATGCAGGTGTCCTAGGCAGCTTCTTAGCTTCTGTGCCAAAGGCCTGGCCTTGCTGCTCTTAGACGAAGCAAACACCAAGCTCTGTCTGCTGAGGACACAGTCTTCTCTCCAGAGCCTTGGGTGACACCCACGTCCTGTGAGCCTCTGCAGAGGAGAGCTCCCTGGGGGTGTCCTCTGGCCATCTCCAGGACAAAGGGTGGAGTGCATCCAGCTTGAGAGGCAGCCTCCTGTGAGCCGGCCCCGGCTCTCACAGGTGCAAGATTCATCCTTCAGAGGGCATCCTGGGGGCTAGGCCGGTGCTGTGGCGCAGTGGATTAAGCCCCCGCTTGCATCACAGACACCCAGTACTGGAGTGTCGGTTCCAGTCTCGGCTCTTCTGTTTCTGACCCAGCTCTCTGCTATGGCCTGGGATGCTTGGAAGATGGCCCAAATGCTTGGGCCCCTGCACCCATGTGGGAGACCTGGATGGAGATCTGGATGGAGTCTGGCTCCTGGCTTCAGCCTGGCCCAGCCCTAGATGTTGTGGCCATTTGGAGAGTGAACCAGCAGATGGAAGGTCTCTCTCTCCTCTCTCATTCTGCCTTTAAATGAGTAAATAAAATCTTACTTAAAAAAAAAAAAAGAGAGAGAGAATCAGGATCCTTGCATCCTCTTTTCTCTGACCCGCCATCCACTTCTGAACACCCCACCCCGAAGAACCAGATCAGACAGGGGAAAGCGCAGGTGTACGGGCAGCCACCGCTGCCTTGTGTAGAGTAGCAGAGAAGGGAACCAATCTGCAGCTTGGGAGCCGTGGAGCAGCCTCTTCATGGAGGAGGGGCATGGGATGCAGGGGGCACTTGCCACGTGGCACCATGTGTCAGATGGACCAGCGGGGCACAACAGAGGCCTCCCCAAGCATGGGGATCAAAGGAGCCAACATGAAGTACCCAGAATGGCCACAGGGAGGAGGGCACGTGGTTTCTCCTTTCTGTGCCTTTATGTTACTGTTGCGTTTTCCAAATGCCTTGAGACCAGTCCTGATATTGTGGTTGGGGGACAGAGGGAAGGTGCGGGCCAGAGCATCATTGCCTGCTGCCGGCGTGGCGTGCTAACGCAGAGGAGCGCGTGTGCCTCCCTGGCCAGGCGCAGGCGCCGCTGCCGCAACCCCCAGCATCAGTGGGATGCTTTGCTTCCCAGGGCTGCCCCATTGGAGGAGCACCAGGCAGTTCGGTTCACGGGGATGCAGCATGGTCACCAGTTCTTTCCAGAGCCCCTGCAGCCTCACCCCAGGCATACCTGCGGGGCTCCTGCTTGCTGTGTATAGAAGCTGTGTGATGTGTAGAGGCTGCGGGCGGGTAGAGATGGCCATGGGTATGGCGTCTTAGCTGGCGCATGTCCACATTCGCGGGCAGGGGAGCCCACTTCTCCAACGGGCTTGACCAGCGAGTTGAATGATATTTTGGAGTACCAGGGTTGGGGGTCTCTCCTAAGTCAGGCCAGGCCTCTAACGTTCTTGGTGCCCAGGGGAGTACCAGTGCAGGTGAGGGCAGCTCTGGCCACCGCTGCTGTGCACGAAGGCTCTGCTCCTGTGTCCCTGTGCCCCAGGATCCTGGTCTTCCCTCTCGGGGGTCAGTGTGCTCCAGGGGTATGTCGAGGAGGCCCTCATCAGGGAGGCATCCCAGCTGGGCCCCTGCAGGCCCAAGCCCAGGGGAAGTCCGCACCTCTCAGGAGCTGAAGGCCCCTCTGGCCCAGCCACTTCCACCCAGTTGTGGGGCTGACCCTGGGGGGCACACTGCACAGGAAGGCCAGAGGGTGGGGCTCAGTGTCGGCACAGGGAGATGTGAGAAGCAAGGAGGGGCAGGGGATGCCCAGTGTTGCATGGCTAATTCCTATGCCCATTATAAGGAGGGGGAAATTGAGGCTCGCTACAAAGAGACCTTCCCAAGATGACCCAGTCTGCAGCAGAGTCAGGACCATACCCTGGACATTAGGCCTCCCAAGGCTGGGGCCAGGCCCCCTGGGAAGGCTGCTCACCCCTGTGGCAGTATTTCTCAGGTTCCCCCATGGATCCAGATTGGCCCGTGTTGAGAAGGAATAATCAGTTTGCTGTGGTGCTGGGCGCACCAGGAAGAGTGCAGGCTCTGTTGTTGGAAGGACTGGTTTCTCCTGAGTGATGTTGGCTGAGTCACTCAACCTCTCTGAACCTCTCCTTTTCTATAGCTGGAGACCAACACCAACTTCGCAGGATTCGCTTGCCGCAGGAGGGCATCGTTTAGGACAGGAAAGAGAAATCACACGGCAAATCACCAAAATTGTTCCGTGTACACTCCTGGCAGGGCCATCTGACCCGCGAAGACCCTGAGGCCACAGGACACAGACGGCAAAGCCTGAACGTGAGCTTGAGTCTCGCTGGCTGCAGGCTCTCTGAGAGCAGGGGCCTCTGCCAGGGAGAGAGCAGCTCTGGGAGCCGGGCCAGCTCTGCCGCCCACCTGCTCCAAGACCTGCCCTCCAGGGGCCTTCACCTCACCTGCGGCACTAACGGAGCCTGGCACCAGGAGGCATTCAACCCGTGCTGAGCCAGGCCAGGTGGCTGAGTGGCCAATGAGAGGAGCCGCCTTCCTGGGACTGGAGGGAAGGGCAACGGTGCTTCCACCCCACGATCCCTGTGCCAGACACTGGGCCTGGCTGCCTGCAGGGGCTTGGTGAGCACTCCCTGAGCAAATGAAGGAAACCGGTCAGCGGCTAAGGTCCCCCCACCCCGCTCAGGTGCTCTCCCTGGGCCCCCACCCCAGCAGCCCTCCTCTTCCTGCAGCTAGCTGCCCCCTCCAGCCCTGAAGGCTCCACTCTGCCACATGCCAGGCACCTGCCCTGCACGTGAGGGCCAGGCGCCTGGGGACAGGGACGTGCACTGACCCGGTCCTGACGTCTGTGCTCTGGGTTTGTGAAGCCCATGCATGTGAAGCCTCAGTGCAGTGGGCGCACCCTGGCCGGTGTGGTGCCTCGCCCGCCTTAGCTCATTTTTGTTGCACGATGGCCCAGGGGGATGTGGGAGGAGCACCTTGGTTTCCCGGAGGTGGGGCCTGATGCCCAGATGGGACAGGATCTGCCCACTGGGGACTGCATTGTGTCCCCTAGTTCACGTTGAAGCCTGAAGCCCCAAGTGCCTGGCCCTGGGCAGAGGGGTCTCCAGGAGGAAGTGCAGGTTAGATGAGGTCATGAGGGTATGCTTGATCCCACAGCACACTTGCCTTATAGGAAGAGAAAGGCCACAGCCGCCTCTCCGCTACGTGAGTGCCCGGGGAGAAGGTGGCACCGTGCAAGCAGGAAGCAGCCCTCAGCCGCGACCAAGCCCGCAGGACCGCTCAGCCCCAGAAGCTGGCCCATCTCCCAGTCTGCGGGACTTTGTCAGGACAGCCTGGGAAGACCAGGTCTTGCCCATAGAGAATCGTGGCCAGGATTCAAGCTCAAGTCTGTCCAGTGCACTCTTTGGCCTATATTCTTGTTCAGGACACCACACTGGGTCTCTTGTGTGGGGGAAGTCGGGGTGTGGTGGGAGGGGGAGCATTGTACCTGCTCCAGGGTCAGGAAGCCTTGGTGACCCCCACGCCCATCCTAAGGCTAGGCAGCCTGAGTGCTGCCCATTGATAAGGGATTTCTGCTGCACTAGCGCCCCCTGCTGGTCCAGACTGCTTCTGCTAAGCCCCTGCTCCTGTGGGCCTCCCTCCCATAGGATCTGGCCCCTGAAGCCCTACTCAGACCCTGCTGTCCTTGGGGGTATGCAGGACACCAAGACTTGTGCACCGCTGGCTGGACCTCCCCACCCATCCCCAAGATCCTCAGGTTCACAGAACAGGGCTGCCCTCCCCCTCTTGGGCTTAACTACTGCAGGCTGGGGTCCAGCAGCCCTACTCTCCCATGGACCGTGTGATTCCTTTCCCTTCTCACCCAGCAGGGCTGCTGCCTGCTCCATCTTGGCTCTCTTGTTCAGGGCTGTTCTGAACAAAAGGACCAGTGGGTTCAGCTCTGGCCGGAGTGCCCAAATGAAACCTGGCAGTCAGAGAGCAGCACACAGCAGCCTGAGTGGGCGGGCAGGCAGAGGCGGCCAGGACTTGCTCATGCAGACCCTCGGCTGGCCTGGGAAGCTCTAGGAAACATCTTCAT
Source organism: Sylvilagus floridanus (assembly GCA_949820135.1). Lineage (NCBI taxonomy): Eukaryota > Metazoa > Chordata > Mammalia > Lagomorpha > Leporidae > Sylvilagus > Sylvilagus floridanus. The sequence goes on from OX463225.1 coordinate 32,164,243, forward strand.
TGACCCATGTCCCCTCCTGTCTTCTCTCTCCACTCCCATGCAGCCCTGGGCCTCGCGCTGGCTGCCCCACCAGCTGCTCCCTGAACGGCCCCCAGCACTTGCAGAGGGCGAGTGGGGTTCTGGAGCCAGGCACTCCTGGCTCGGCTTCTGCTCACGGCTGCTAGCTCGCCCTGGGACAGGGCACCTGCCTTGGGCGTGAAGCCTCAGTGCAGTGGGCGCTTTGCCCAGTCAGGTGGTCCGAGACCTGGGCTGTGCTCGTGTGCGAGCTGCTGCCTTCCTGCTGGCCTGTGCCTGGCAGGGATGGTTCCCAAGTGCCCAGCCCCATGTTAGGAGCTCCCCGCCTCCCTACCTGCATAAACAGCTCTTGGTCCATTTTCTCTCTGGGCTCAGGCTGGGGAGGCATTTGGGGGCAGCTTCGGGTGGGAAAGCGGAGTGTGGGCAGCAGGTTGAGTTCTAGGAGCCACCATGTCTTCACCATGGTCCCCAGGCAAACTGCTCCACCATCGCAGGCTCGGCTTCCTCTCCTGGAACGCGGAGCAGAGACACCTTCTGTGCTCTTCAAAGAACACCTCGGTGGGCGTGCCTGGCTGTGCCCACCTCACAGTCCCCGTCCCCCTGGGCGCCCAGGTCCTCTGCGCTGCAATATTTCACGTTCAGCCCATCTTCCCTACGCCCACGCCCCCCCCCCCCACAGTGCCCCATCCCAGCGGCTGCCCACCCCGCTCAGCAAACAGACCACAAACTGGGTGGGGCTTCCTCGACTCCTCCCTCTCCTCAACCCCTCCCCAGTCCCCGCCTCCCAGCTTGAGAAGAGTCCATCTCACTCACGCCCCCACCACCCTTGTCTCTTCCCTGGGCTGGCGCGGGAGCCCCTGGCAGGCCCTACCTGCACTTGGCTCCCCACTCACCTCCTGCTACCTGCACAGCTGGTGGCCTCTGCCAGACACACTCTACTCCTCCATGGTGTCCTGTAGGGCTGGGCACCAAACGCCTCCCTAGGAGGCCCTGTGACCTTCCTGCCGGACTTCAGGCCCCTCCCCGCACTCTGAGCCCCAGCCTAGACATCCTTCCCCTTGTCTAGAATGTTCTTCCCGCCCCACCTCTGCACCTGGTTGCTGCCCACCCTCTCTGCAGATCTCAGCCCCAAGGCCTGCCCGGGGCCCAGCTACAAGCTCCCACCTGTGGCCTCTCATTTTGGTTTATCATTGAACACACCTTCAGGTGATCCTGTGGGTCTCAGCCAGCTGTGTCCTCCCGCCTGCTTAGCCTTCATACCCACAATCCCAAGTGCTAACTCCAGCACAGAACAGATGCCCGATACACATGGTCCTGCCCTGCTCAAGCCCTGATGGCCCTCAGCCTCTGGTGGAAAGAGCCTTAGCCTGAGATTCAGAAGCCTTCGGTTCTGGTCCTGGTTCTGCTGTGTGACCCGGAGCAAGTCATGGTCCCTCTCTGTGTCTGTCTGTGTTGTGCAAGGCCAGAGCAGTCTGGGAAAACTTATTGGCTAAGACAGGGCCTGCGCAGGTCTCAAGGGCCGGGAAGGCTTGAGCGAGGTGGAATGGAATGGGAAAAGGAATCCGTGAGGGAGGAGCAGCCTGGGCGAGAGCAGGATGAGCATAGCCTGTGCACTGCTTGTGTGGCTGCAAGAGGGAGGGGGATGGGGCCTGGGAAAGGGTGGGGAGCAGGCAGGACCCCCCCCCTGCAAAGTCCTCAGTAGCCTGGGGTCCCAGTGCCTTCCCTGAGAACGGCTGGCCCGACCTGAAGGAGCCTTAATTGCAGGGCCCCGTAATTACCACCCCACCCGCACCTCCTGCCTCTGGCACGGTGGGTTAATTTCCGGCTCCCCAGAGCGGTCCTGTTAACAGCCTCACCCTCCTGCAACCGACAGCTCCCCATCAGATAGCGGTGAGAACCATCCTCTGGGGGAAGCGGAGACACCCGCCTGCCGCCCTCCGTCCCGGGAGCCGGCATCGCCGCCCAGGAGCGCCACGCCAGGCCCCCTCCTTGTTCCCAGCAGCTTATCTAGTCTGGAATCTGGCGTCTGGCTCTGCCATCTCCCGCCCTGGGCTGCCCCTGCCCCCCACAGCCCCGCACACTGTCCTCCACAGCTGGCTCCATGGGGACCCAAGGGCCATGAAGGTGTGTGTCCGGAACCCCTTTGGGCCAGGGCTGGAGCCCGGGCTGCCAGAAGTGAGGTTGGGGTGGGTGCTAAGGTCTTGGCTGGGGGAGGATGATGAGGCTAGGGTGCATGAGTGGGAGCCTGGAGGCTGAATGTGCAGAGCCAAGGCTGCAATGGGACCACGGTCCCCAAAATGGTGAGGGCAGAGGAGCAGGGAGCCGTGTCTCCATCCGACCACTTAGCCCTCGGAGGACGCAATCAGAGGTGAGAGACGGGAGTGACAGCAGCCAAGCTGTGTGTTTTGGGGGCTCTGAGTCACGGGATAAGGGCTGCTGGCATCCTCAACGTCACCCTGCAGCCTTCTCCTCTTCCACCTAGTCTCTGTTCTCCCATGATTCTGAGCTTGCTCCTGCCACAGGACCTTTGGACAAGCTCCTCCTGCTGCCTCTTACCCTCTGCTCTCTGACCCTTGCACAGCTGGCTTTTGTCATCTTTAGATCTCAGCTCGCACAGTATCGCTCAGAGAGCCCTCCCCGACAAATTCATTCCCAGGCGCTGGTTTCGTTTTCCATTTCACACACACCTACGAGAAATGACTGATTTCTCTCTCTCTCTCTCTCTCTCTCTCTCTCTCTCTCTCTCTCTTCCTTCCTTCCTTCCTTCCTTCCTTCCTTTCTTTCTCCTCCTCCTCCTTCAAGATTTTATCCATCTATTTGGGAGGTATACTTACAGACAGTAAGAGAGAGAAAGGTCTTCCATCTCCACTCCCCAAATGGCTGCAATGGCCAGAGCTGAGTCAATCCAAAGTCAGGAGCCAGGAGCCTCCTCCAGGTCTCCCACATGAGTGTAAGGGCCCAAGCGCCCAGGGCCTTCCTCCACTAATTTCCCAGACCATAGTAGAGAGCTGGATTGGAAGTGGAGCAGCCAGGACTAGAACCGGCACCCATATGAGATGCCATCGCTGCAGGCTGAGGATTAACCCACTATACCACAGCGCCGGCCCTTGTCTGTGTTTCTTATCTGCTACCCCTCCTCCCACAACTAAGTTCTGAATTCTATGAGAGCAAAATTTGTGTGCACCCTGTTTGCAGGCTCTGCTCACAGACCCTGGCCCAGGGCCTGGCACTTAGCTAGTGCTCAGTCAACAGAAGGTCCCCATGTTCTGGCTTTGAACTTGAAGGTGGCCGGCTTGGTTTCAACCACGTCAGGGTGTTGGCTGGCTCTGTGCCTTTGCATGTGCCGTTCCTCCTGCCGGGATGCCCTTCCCTCTGCTTTCCCTGGGCAACGGGCTCCCACACCCTGCTCAGACAGCCTGGAGACAAGGTGAAGCCAAGGGCTCTCCCGCCAGTCCCGCTGTGTAGTAAAGACAGCCCCCGGCCAGGGCTGAGCATCTTCCCACGGCCGCATTCAGCACGGTGGAGCTGGCCCACTCCGTTATTACACAACGGCCACTGGAAAGCGCCTCCTCCTCCCACCAGAGGCAGCTCCCATCCTGACCACCAGCTCCACAAGGTCACAGCCTCCCGGGGGAGAAGCCCGGTTTGTGCGGGAGGTCGGAGGTCGGTAATGGTGGCTGCTGTGGATGAGGAGGCCCAGCAGGGATACATTCCCTGCCCTGGGAGGGAGGCTCACTCTCCCAACCACCCCGTTCCCCGAGCCCTGCCCCCATGGTATCTCTGGGGAGAGGAAATGGCACCTGTCCATCCTCGTGGCCTTTCTCTGCTGGGCTCAAGAAATAAAACCGCGAGGGTTCTGCGGGGAACTTCAGTGCGCCCGCGTGGGGTCGGGCAGCTCCTCAGATGGGCTTCAGATACGCTCCTCTACCCGTCTCCCTCCCCTCTCTCTTCCAGGCCTCCATTCTTCCCCTCCTCTCTTCCCTGAGCACCTGCGGAGCCCTGGGCCTTGGCCACAGGTGCCACTCCAGCCCTAGCGCTTCAGAAGGGCTGGAGGGTGGGGCTGAGGCGGACTCCTCCTGACAGGACAAAGTCGGGCCTTGCTGAGACGCTGAGCAGGTGCAGGGACGTGGAGCCGCTGTGGCCGGAAGGCTGACAGGACGTTGACCACACAAAGGGTGGGGAGAGCAACAGCGGAGCGAGAGCCTCTGGCCAAGGCAGGCAAAGAGGGCAGAGGGCGTATTTCCCGTGCTAAGCAAACCCCTTTTGTCTGGATGTGCACAACACAGGGATTTGCTAAGACCGGCCGCGCTTCCCAGAGTGCTCATGGCATCCTCGGTGCTCTCTGTATCCCAGGTGATCCACTGTCAACATGCAGGTGTGGACACCGAGGCCCAGAGGCGGGAAAGGTGTGCCCAAGGTGACAGCCGTCAGGTGCGCTCCTGGGCTGCAGCACACTGCACACCACACACTGCACAGCGCACTACACACACTGCACACTATATGCACTGCACATTAGATACACTGCACGCTACACACCACACACTGCACACTGCACACCACACACTGCACATTATTCACTGCACACTACAGACTACGTATACACTACACACTACTCACTGTACACACTGCATGCTACACACTACACATTGCACACTGCATGCTGTGTACTACATACCGTGCACTGCACACCACACACTGCATACCACACTACATACTATACACACTGCACACCACACACCATGCACTGCACACCACACTACATGCTTTACACACTGCACACCACACTACACACTATACACACTGCACACCACACTACACACTTTACACACTGTACACCACATACCACACACTATGCACTGCACACCACACTACACACTACACACACTGCACACTACACTGAACACTGCACGCTACACCCCCTACACTACAGAGTGACAAGACTTCGCTAGTTTACCTGGGCACACACAGGGAACAGACCCTCAGAATCATCTTGGACCTGGGCCATGGGTGCTCGTGGCTCTAGGCTCTGTTGGAGGAGCTGAGGGAGATGTCTCAATGTGAGAACTCCAGAAGAAGTAAGTGTCCTGTTACCCCCAAACTCTGATGCCTAGGGGGGCCCAGATGTTCTTCCCCGACACAGGGCAGAATTATCATTGAGGAGGGGGAGCAGCAGCCTCTCAGAGAAGCCCTCCCATGCTGCTCTGTGCGTCAGGCAAGCTGGTGGGAGTGGCCGTCCCGGAGCGCAGCCCTAGTCTGAGTGGACACAGAAGGCGCCTGCTGGGTGAGTCCTGACACTTAAGGCCAGGAGGCAGGTGTTCGGCTTAAGTCAGCACTTGAGACGCCTGTGCCCCAAATCCAAGTCCTGGCTTCTCTGCTTCTTGTCCATCCTCCTGCTAATGAGCCTGGGAGGCAGCAGGTGATGGCTCAAGTACCTGGCCCCTGCCACCCATGTGGGAGACCCAGATGGAGTTCCAGGCTCCTGGCCTTGGCCCGGGCCTGCCCTGGCTGTTGCAGGCATTTGGGCAGTGAACCAGCAGACGAAAGATCTCTCTCTCTCTCTCTCTCTCTCTCTCTCTGCCTTTCAAATAAAATGAAAATATAATAAATAAAGGTTAGCAATTGCATGTTTGTGGTGACCATTACGATGCGCAGAGGCTGAAGGTGATCATCAGGAGTCAAACTGTGAGATTTTTGGAGGAAGTGGTTAATGATCAGGCAGTTAATGGATTTAAGGCCCAACGAGAAGGTGAGTCCATTAAGGTCCTCTACTGATTTACGGAATAAAAAAAACATGGGCAGCTCATGCATAGAAAATGACTCGAGCTATTACAATAAAAACTTCCTGACCCTCCTCCACTCAGTACACAGAGCTGGAGCCCCCGGATGAGGGGAGAGCAGGCACTCTGGGGGAAACACTGCAGTAACACTGCGATTTGATTTCTTGAAGCTTCTGGGATCCTCCCCAAAGGGACCCGAGGCCGTATGGCAGAGGACCAGAACCTGGCAAGGGTCCTGGATCTCATGGAAGTTCTGTGCAGACGCTATGTCCTGATGACCCAGATCGCCCCAGGGATTTCCCGGTTGGAATGGAGTTGGTGGGGACCAGAGGGCCCAGGAGTCGGCCCCGAGGCGGGCGGCAGAGCCCTCTGTGGTTGCTACCCCAGGTTCTCAGCTTAGGATTCGAGGAGCTCTCACCACAACGGCTCCCGGGCCCTGGGGCAAGGACCTGCCAGGGAGAGCCACCGCGGGCTCCTGGACCACAGAGGAAGCACAGAGACTAAAGCCACAGTCAAGACAGGCAGGGTGCTGAGGCCATTTGACGCTCCAGTTCAGCCATTGCATAAAATACATGGGTCTGGAAAGATGAAAATGGATTATTTTAAGTAATCAGACGGTGATTCCAATCCTAGTTCTACAATGTTCCAAATGTGGTCTCAAGACTGGAACAAAGTAATGCAGACACAGCACCCAGAGAGTGTGAGGGGACTCCGAAAGCGTGTGGAATTAAGAGATACATATTTGGCCAGCTCTGTGGCTCTTTTGGTTAATCCTCTGCCTGAAGCACTGGCATCCCATGTGGGCACCGGTTCTAGTTCCGGTTGCTCCTCTTCCAGTCCAGCTCTCTGCCTGGGAGGGCAGTGGAGGATGGCCCAAGTGCTTGGGCCCCTGCACCCACATGGGAGACCAGGAAGAAGCACCTGGCTCCTGGCTTCAGATTGGCACAGTGCTGGCCGTAGTGGTCATTAGGGGAGTGAACCAATGGAATGAAGACCTTTCTCTCTGTCTCTCTCTCTCACTGTCTAAAACGCAATCTGTCAAATAAATAAATAAATAAATAATGCAATTAAAAAAGAGATACATATTCATGCATAGTTTGTTCATAGTGAATATTTTCCATGTACTTATTGACGACCCCTTGTGTTTTCCCTCCCTCTATCCCTAGGCTATCATTGAGGCACAGGGGGTTAAGGCACTGCCTGCAGTGCCAGCTTCCCATGTAAATACAGGGTTGAGTCCCAGCTGCTCCACTTCCAATCCAGTTACCTGCTAATGTACTTGGGAAGGTAGCCAAAGAAGATGGCCCAAGTGTCCGGACCCCTGCCACCCACATGGGAGACCTGGATGGAGTTCCATGCTCCTGGGAAGAGAGAGAGAGAGAATCTTCCATCCCCTGATTGAGTCCACAAATGGTAGCAATGACTGGGGCTGGGCCAGGCCAAAGCCAGGAGCCTGGAACTCCATCCAGGTCTCCCACACGGGTGGCGGGGGGCCAAGCACTCAGGCCATCTTCTGCTACTTTCCCTGGTGCACTAACAGGGAGCTGGATGGGAAGCAGAACAGTTGGGACTTGAACTGGCGCTCCTTTCAGTTCCTGGTAACACAGGTGGCAGCTTAACCTGCTACACTGCAATGCCAGCCCCAGATCTCCACCTTTGTCTCTCTCTCTGGAACTGCCTCTCAGATAGATAAGTAAATCTTTAAGAAAAAGAACATCAGAAAGACTCTGCCTTCTCCTAGCAGAGAGAGAGGCGCCTTCCATCCTGCCTCTGAGTTAGGTCCACTTTCCGGCTCCATGCTAAGAGTTGGCCTGGGAGGGGCCTTGACCGTTTTGTCACTCCACAGGGTGTCACAGTGGTCTGGTCCTGTGTCATATCACATCCACAGGTCCCAGAGGTCACAAAGTGGCCTCGAAATACCTTGTGTTTCAATGGGAGGGTGGAATAGACCGAGCATTCAGAATGTCCCCCTGCGAAGTGCAGAAAGCGCTTTGCATCTCGGGCCACTGAAAAAGAGACACATCCCTTGGCAGGGCCACGTTAGATTTTCAGCGCAACATGTCCCACGTTCGCATCCACTGCTCCAGACCATTTTCTGAGTAATCAAAAAAGCTGGCTTTGAACAGGGCCAAAGCCGGCTAGGACTTCAAGCCAAGTTCCTAGGATGCGTTTGACTCGCTGACGCTGGAAGTGTGTGTGGCAGACTGCGGGACTGCACGGAGCCCCGGAGACCAGGCAGTCACAGTGGAGGCCCTTCCTCCCTGGCCCAGCCTTCTTTGGAACGTCGTGATGTGTCTTTTGAGAAACAGTTCCTGGCTTGCCTCTTGGCACCGTCAGAGACCGAACACCTGACCGTGGATGACGAGGTAATCATTTAATCCAAGAGAGCTGCCATGTTGTCCGACCCACCCAGCCTGAAATGAAGCATGGCCGGCAGCTCTCCTTCAGAAACGGCCGTGGCGTACGTGCGTGGGCCTGGAAGCACAAGAGCCGAAGTTGCATCAGCGGGTGGTTCACACTTCTGGCGTGCAGGATCCGCCTCGGCCAACACTTAACGCGCTCACAGGACTGCCCCATAGCGAGCTCACTGCAGAGAAAACACCGCGGGGCCTGGTTTACGAAGGGCTCTGCATGGTGTGCTGGCCTGAGCTGCAGGTGGGAGCTGGAAGCCCCCGCAGCGGGTAGCACGTTGTGCGGTGTAGCTCCTTGTCTAGCTCTGGAGGGGGAGGAGGCCTGCACTGGGCAGCCGTTCACGGCTGGGGGCTGACAGCTTGGCCAGGGGTGCAGGCACCTGGAAGAGGGGACAGGGACTTTTGACAGGGAAGCCTGTGGAAGAGGCTGTGGTTGGATTCTTACACGGAGCCAGCATCTCAGGTATCCCCATGGCCCAGAGAGCCTCACCAAAGCCCCTGAAGACTTCGCAAGGGCCTTAGGAAAAGGTAGACAAGATGACCTGCTCGGTGGACGCCCATGCGTCTTCTTCCCCAGGCACCTCAGTGCTTGTTCAACAGGCTTAATAAGCAGAGCGGCCATGCGGCTCACTGGGCGATGGACAGATGATATCGGGCTCCCCCTTCACGGTAGGGGCCAGTGGTCTGTCCTTGTGGCCACGGTTCTGGATTTGGAGTTGTGTTCCCTGTGGCCATAACCTGCAGTGACAGCGTCCTCCAGAGGGCGGCAGCTGTAGACTCCCTGAGCGCTCTCCACTGGACGGCACTGGCTTAGGCTGAGGATTCCTTACCCCGAGTGAAGGCAGTGCATGGGCGGCGGCCAGCTGGGCCCGTGGGACCTGCCACCTCCCCATTGCCCAGAAGCAGAGGGTCCAGTAGGACCCTCGTTCCAGAAGCAGATGGAAGGAACAAAAACCCACAGTAAGGTTCTGGTGCCGTCCTGAACCTTTAGTAAAGCCACACTGCAGGGCTGGGGGAGCAAGGGGCAAAGCAAGGGTGGTGCGTCTCCCCTCTCCCCAACCTTGGGACCTGCAGGGCTGGTCCCCAGGGGAGTGCTTCTGCCCGGGGACACAAGAATCTCTACAGTGAACCGGAAGTTGGCAACACCTGCTGGCTGTCTCAAACTCCTTATGGCGGTGAGTGAACCAACAGAGGAGGGGAGTCACTGGATTGGGACCATCAAGAGTCTCTGATTATCAGGGAAGCAGGGAGGGAGAGGGGCGGGAACTGTCACAGGCTGAGAACGCCGGAGGCACCAGAACCTCAGACGCACAGGTCCTCCTGGTCTGAGAGCCATGGGGTGATTGGAGGTGGCCTTCCTGGTACAGCATCCTGCCCGGGAGAGGGAAAATTAACCAACACCAGCCCCCTCCCCTGGCCAGTGGCAGAAGAGGGTCTGTCCATTTCTCCATGTCTTCCCTCTCCTCGGCAGGGGTGTGTTACTGCTTCTTCATCTCGGATGTGCATACAGTCAGACCCCCGGGGGTGTGGGGGTGGATCTCAAAACTCAGCTTCTGAGTCAGGGACCTGGGTGGGCACCTGAGATCCTGCATTTCCAAGCCACCCAAAGACCTCCGTCTATAAAGTGGTCCTCCCCAAGGAGGACTCTCTTCCCAATTACCCTGCCTTTCCCTGCTCGTGGCGGGGAGCCCTGAGATGATTCACTCATTGATCTAGCCACTCAGTATTGCCTGTCTCTTATGCTTTGTGTAAATTGCATGAGGAATGAGATCCTCACTTTCTTATTTCTCTCTGCGTCCCCACAACCTAGGGCCGCACGAGGCATGCAGAAGGTGCTTTATATGTATTGGTGGAACGACTGAGTGTATAAAACTTATGCAATCACCCATGCTTCCTGTGCACCCAGAAGCCCACACACATGTGAGGGCACGCACACAGGCATGTGTGAGATGTGTTCACACATCATCAGGAACCCCCGCAAAAATGCATAAATTAGCGAGAGATGTATGTACACACAGACACGCAAACTCACGCAAGCACACAGCTCCACACGTCTCAGGTTGGGTGCTTCCTTGCCACAGGCCCCTGGAGCTGGTCACGGTGCAAAAAGCGCTCGCAACGTGAACCCCTGCGCCTTGTCCCTCGCAGCTCCGAGCGGGGCCCCTGTGTGCGCCCGTGCCGCTCGACACAGAGCACCTCCACCCTCCCTGCTGTTTGGAAGGTGGCATCAATGGTGACGGTGGCGCCATCTGTCCAGTGCTGGCCCAGGACAGCACAGAGGCCCAGCAGGTTCTCAGACCGCAGACACTGAAACTCGGAGAGGAGTGGAGCACCGAGCCGCAGCCCCATGACTCAGGGCCCTGGTGCCTGCTCCTGCGTGCCCCACCCCGGCCCCCTCGTTACACACAGGGGTGGTGGTGCTGCCCAGGCCCCTGTCTATTTTGTTTGCAATTATCTGGCCGGGAAGCCAGGAAACTGCTCCGAGCAAGTTTTGGCAGACAGGCCCCTGTCTCTGCCCAAAGATCCCTGCTCCTGATAATCCCCCCCCGGAAATTCTGTAGCCTCCCCTCCTCCCCAGCCCCCTCCCCGGCTCTGCCCAGAGTTCCACAGCAACCCTCTCTCTCCTGCTGGGCCATCTCGGAACCTGCCTGGAGGCAGTGGTGGGCAGCCAGGGCACCAGAAGTCCCTCCTGACAAGGGCACTCCTGCTGTGGCACAGGGACTCCTCCTTTGGTTCCGTCTGCCCCAGGGCTGCCCTTCAAAATTTGGAGGGGACCTCCATCCTCCCTGAATTTCCTAGGCCCCCTTGGTACCACCTGCATGCCTGTCCATCCTATTTATTTATTATTCTGTTTTATTCAATTGTCACATCGTTCACTCCCCGGCGTTGGCTGGTTCCCTACTATGTGCTGATCCTGGGACCACAATGGTGAGCACACAGGAAAGAGCGCCTGCCTCCTGGCACCCACTGAGGCCATGCAAGGGGATTCTCAAAGCTGTGAATACAAACATTGCAAATGTGATCAGTTCTGAGGAGCAGCAAAGATTGTCCTGATGTATAGGAAATAACGGTGGATGCTGTGGCTCAGAGGCCTCTCGGGGGATGGCTGTGTTGGTGCTGTGACCTGAAGGGTAGGAAAGCCTCTGGGAGATGAGCAGCAGGGGGCACGGGGTTGGGGGACTGGGGGGTCTGGGGGTGTGGAGGGACAGGAGTCTTGGGCAGAGGGAACAGCATCTTTGAAAGCTCCAAGCAGGAGGGGGCCCCCCTCATTCCCATTTGTCTGCCTGACTCCCCCCCAGCCTGGTCTCCTACAGAGTAATCCTCCTCCTTGCTCCCCCTCTGTCCCAACTAGATGGACCCTGGGCCCTGCCTGGGGCTGCTGACCCCTACAGGGAGCTCACAGGGCAGTCGCTGGCCCAGCAGGTCAGCGCCTGGCAAATGAGAACCTTGCTGGACCTCAGGTTGTGGCCCTTTGCCCTCGAGCACCAAGTGGAGAACATTCCAGTCCTCCCCTGTGAACCCTCATCCCCTTCTGCCCTGTCGGATCCTCCACTTCCTCCCAAGCTGGGTAGGAGGAGACAGGCCAAGGGAGGGCTGTTGGGAGGAGCCGGTGATACAGTCAACACATCCACACTCAGGAGAGCTCAACCCGCTTGGGAATATTGGTCACAAACCTCTCAATTTTCCATTTAATTGCTCAAATACCTCCCTCTACACTTAGTGAGTGTCCAGTATCTTTTGACTGAGCTCATTGCCTGCTCTTATCTGAACAAACCCCAGAGACCACTCCGCTCACAGGGGAGAATCGGGTTTCCAGGGAGAGAAGCTATGGTTATCAGCCCATCAGTGTTACTGCGTCTGTTGCCTCAGCCACCACATGGGGGCGCTGTTGAAGACATGTTCTGCACAGCCTGGTAGACTCTTCTGTTGCAGCAGAGCCTGTATTCTGGGATCTCCACAACTTGGTCTCAAGGTCGCAGCTTCCTGAGCTTCACACCTACACACTTGGTCATTGACCCCAAGGCAAAACGACTATGCCAGCCACAACAGGCTTCTAGCCTTGGCCACCTGGGGAAGCCAGAACCAGCCCTGCTATCAGCATCCCAGCCCCTGTGGTGAGTCAGACTGTCACCTCAGACCCTCCCTTCATCCGTGGAGAGTGGGCAGGAACTCTGTCATTTCTGGACAACGGCCTGTCCCAACCTCAGAGAGACTGCACTGACCACTGTGCCTGTGTAGAGCTGCCCACCAGTGCGCAGAGGGCGAGCAGGTGCTTAGATGCCTTTGTCAGGCCACAGGAAGTCTGGTCACACCCTCTCCCAGGACCACAGAGGCCCCCTGGATTTGGGCTTGGAGAGCTAACAGGGACGTGCCACCCGCACCTGGCCCAGTGACCCTTGCCGGCGCAGGGAGGTCTGTTCCAAGAGGCATTTCTGTTGGTTCCGCACCAGAGAAGGAGCTGGCAGCCTCTGCCGGCACCTGCCAGCCCTCAGCGGAGCTCCTCCTTCCAGGCACTCTGGGACAGCTGTTGCTTCCTACTTGCTCCCCACAAGCCCCTGCAAAGAGGGGAGTGTCGGGAGGGTGGACCGGCCCAGTGCTTGGTTTCTGCCCAGAAGAGAGTGGCTGCTGATGCCGCTGTGGCTGCTGCCTCTGCATGCAGCTGGAGCTCTCCTTCGGCAGTGAGGACACGTCTTAGACCCCCTGCCTACAGCTGGCTTAGCACCTGCTTTCCTGGCTCTGTGCAGCTCCTGCTGCAGGTTGACGAAAGGGCAGACCACTTAGCATTTCTCTGATGCCCTGCTTTCCTGCCTCCCAGACCCCAGCGCTCACCCTGAGACCTCCAGAGGGAGCAGGCAGGTCTTTCCCAGTGCCTGGGAGAGGAAAGGCAGCGGCCAAGATGCATCTGGGGCGGAGAGGAAAGAAGGCACAGAGCCATGCTCTATCCGGGAGACAGGTGGGCAGGCGGAGCCCCTGGCCAGGCTGAGGAGCGGCTGGAGAGCCGAGCCCAGCTGGAGAAGAGAAAGCAGGCAGTGCCCTGCCTCCCTGGCACCAGAGTCCTCATCCCTGCAATGAGCCTAGCCACAGCCTGCTCTCCCCAGGTGGAAGGCATGCAGAGGCTGTGGTCCGTCCTGCAGCAGTGGCATTGTCCCCGGTCAGTGGCACCCTCCACTGGAGAGAACCTGTCCTGAGCACACAGTCCGAGTCTGAGCCCTTCAAACCAAGTCCAGGGGCCAAGTGGACAAATCCCTCTTGGTTCTCTGAAGAATGTCATTAGTGGCATGGGGTGGAGGGAGAAACCCCAATGACACCGTGCGGCTCAGCCAGCTGGGCCACCTCCTTGGCCTGCAGTGTCCTCCGTCCTAAGGCCTCTGTGGCTCAGACACTCAGTGGGACAGCAATAGCCGCGAGCGTGCTAAGTACTCAGCTGGTACAAATGTCATTCCCCTGCTACAGAAACTGCAGCTTGGAAGGGACAAGGACGCCGCCCAAGGTACCTGCTGACTGGTGATGAAGCCCGGATTCAAACCCAAGGCTCTCTGAGTGCTCATACAAACCCCGCTCTGTTGCCTGCCTGCTCCCACTCGTGCTGGTCCACAGCTGCCCTTCGGCTGACAGTTGGCCCGTCCCTTGATCTGGGTCTGTGTGCTGTGGCTTTAAGGCACCTTTCCTACCTTTCTGTTGTGTTTCCGAGCTGGCTGGGACCCGCCAGCCAGGAGAACTCGGTGCAGAGGCCCTTGCCCAAGAATGCAGATGTTGTGTGGAGGGAGGGGCCGGGAGCAGTTAGGGCAGCATGGCAGCATGTCCTGGGGCAGACGTTCGTCCTCTGGGAGAGATGGCAGCCCACCCGTCTACAGCGCCTCCTCCACTCTTTCCTGAGCTGGGCACCGGCACCGTGGGCGGCAGAGCAGTGTGGGAGCAGCACCCCCTGGTCTGGATGTCTCTGCTCTCCTTCCCCCAGCACCCCCATTCCCTGGAGCTCAAATCCTGTTAGGAGAGATAAGATTTACACATACAGAAAGTGAAGGAACAATGGGGTGATTTGTGCCAAGTGTGTGGTCTATTGGCTCATTAATACAGCATTTATAGTGCTTTCTGGGGACCAGACACTGGGCTGGAAAGGGGGATAGGGGGGTGCACAGGCCCATGAGGGGGAGGGGCGGGACCTTCAACAATGGGGGCTCTGGAGAAGAAAGAGCCCGAGGCTTCATGGTAGTGCAGAGCAGGTGCCCAAGCACGCAGGCGCCCAAGCACGGGGCTCAAGGCGTCTCCCGGATGTCCTGTTCCTCCTCTCCCAGCTGTGAGTGGCCACTGTGAGGCTTGGACAAGGTGGGGGCAGGGCGTGCATGAGTCCAGCAAACAGGGCTTTGAAGGCCAAGTCCTCCAGAGCCAGCCTCAGGAGAAGGCAGAACTCCATCCTGGGGTGCAGGTGGGCGGGGTGGGGGTCGAGGAGGCAGGATGGAGAGGCGTGTTTGGAGGATGATGTCATCAGTGGGGCAGGTGCCAGTCGTGGAGGGAGGGAGCTGCTGAGAGTGAGGTGGAACCGGACTCCTCCTGGGGCAGTGGGCGGAGTGAAGGGGGGGCAGGAGGTGCTCATCAGCCCAGAGGAAGATGATGGTGGTCAAGGGACAGAGCTGCCGTTGTTGCAAGGCTGGGCTCCAAGAAAGAGAGGAGGGGGAAGGGTGGGAGTGAAGGGGAGGAGGTGGGAGGACCCCAGCTGGATAGGAGTGGTATCCGAGGGGAGTGAGTCAGCGCCTGGAGCACTGGAGAGGTGGGAGGGCTCCAACCAGGAGCTCCTTGAATTCCAGAGTGTGTTCCTGGAGCAGGCAGCGCCATTCGTGTGCCCAAGGGGCTTGTCTGTTCAGGTGGGGCTCTGGGCTGTGATGTGCCAGGCCTGTGGCTGTGGCGAGAGCAAGACAGACATGGCCCCTGGCCGAATGGAATGTGCAGTGCAGGAGCCGAGACAGACATGAATCAGGCAACCGCAGCCACCATGGCAGCTGATGGAAAGCAAGCCAGGCACCCCGGGGACACACGGGCTGGTGGGAACCATGGGAGCGACCCTTGGTGGATGGGTGTCTCGGGATGGGGTGGGGTGGGGCGGGGCGAGCATTCCACGCAGAGAATGTAGCCAGAGGCAAGCCTCAGAGGCCCCAAGAAATGGGTGAGTTAAGATAGCAAGGGGAGACCAAGGCGCCAAAGACTCAGGGAGTTTGTTGGAGAGCAATTGAGAGGGTAGAGGTTTTTTTTTTTTTTATTATTATTTAATTGCTTTTAAATTTTTTACCAGGCATAGTTAGACAGTGAGAGAGAGAAAGAGACAGAAAGAGAGTTATAGACAGTGAGAGAGAGAGACAGAGAGAAAGGTCTTCCTTACCTTGGTTCACTCTCCTAATGGCCGATCCGAAGCCAGGAAGGAGTCAGGTGCTTCTTCCTGGTCTCCCATGAGGGTGCAGGGCCCAAGCACTTGGGCCATCCTCCACTGCACTCCCAGGCCACAGGAGAGAGCTGGATTGGAAGAGGAGCAACCGGGACTAGTACCTGGCGCCCCAACCAGGACTAGAACCCTGGGTGCTGGCGCCGCAGGCAGAGGATTAGCCAAGTGAGCCAAGGTAAAGCGTTTTAAACAGGGAAATAACACAAGAAGCTCTGTGTTCTAGAAAGATCTGCCTGGCAGCCATAAGGAGAATGGAACTTGGGGTGGCTGTGACTTTGAGAAGCCAGCTAGCAGGCTGCTGCAGACACCTAGGCGAGCGGTGGGGACCCTGGATGTCGGCCATGGTGGCGGAGTCAAGAGGCACAAGCAGATGGCACAGGTGTTTGGAATGTGGGCTTGGCAGGACTTGGGGACCAAGTAGGGCTGGGCCCCGTGACTTCTGGATCTTCAGCTTAAACACCAGGGTGGGTGATGGGGCTGTTTACAGAGGTGGGGGCCTGGAGGAGGAAGCAGGCTTTAGGGGAATCATGGGTTGGTCGTAGACACCATGATTTGAGGTTCTCGAGAGACCCAGGCAGGGGCTGTGTGGTGCCCAGGAGGTGGCTCTGGGCTGGAGGCATGGGTTCAAGGTCACTGGTGGAGATGGTGGACATCAGCTCACTGGGAAAAATCTTGGAGAGGCCAGAGGGCCCTGGCAGAACCCGGTGAGGGCAGGGTTCGTGGGAGGAGAGCAGGGGCAGAGCAGGGGGCTCGTGCCGGGGCATGGAAGGCCCTGGAAGGGGTGTCAGTGAGGAGATGGTACAGGGTGGTGGGCAGGTGGGACGCTCTAGAGGGCTCATTGGATTTAGCAAAAGGGAGGCGCTGGTGACCTAAGCAGGAGCACCTTGGGGGTGGGGTTTGGGGAAGGGGGGGAGGAGGGTGAAAGGAATGGAGGAGGGGGCACAGAGACAGCTTCCTGGCTTGGGGAGTGGGACCTGGGGGTGACTGTCACCACCAGGAAATGGGGTGGAGGAGGAGAGGCAGAACGGGCCAGCTCCAAGGACAGAAGATAGAAGGCTGGATGCGTTGGTTGGTTGGCTGGTGTGTTTAAGAAGTGGGCAGTGAGGGGGGGGGAGGGTAGATGGGAGGCTGTTCTCCACTCCCCAGTGCGCACATGGGGTACAAGCAAGAGGCTCTGGAGGGTCCCAGGGGAGGGCATTCTGGTTTCCGCTGAGTAGTGGAAAGCAAAGCAGAGCTGCCCTAGGGCTCCGCCAGGGAGGGCCAGAGAGAAGGCTCCCCTGGATGGAGAGGGCAGGGGCTGGGGGCAGAAAGAACAGTGGGGCCAGGAGCTTTGGGCAGAGGGAGCAGGGAGTGACCTCGGAAGGCACCCGGGGAGCTTGCAAGGGGAAAGTCTACGCTGCAAGGCTCTGGCTGCTGGCCTGGCTTGGTCAGTAGCTGACTCTGGGGCCCGGGGCCTCAGTTTGCCACATCGGGGTCAGGATGGAGGTGTTTCAGTGGACAGTGGAGGCCGGGCGACCTCCTGCTGGTGGCTCTGGCACTCAGGAAAGTGTGTGCCTCCCAGGACTGCCCAAGGTGACAGTGACACCGGTCAGGACAGGCAGAGCAAAAGGGCAGAGGTGCCAGCTTTGTGATGTGCACTGCACCAGGAGCTTTCAGTCCTGTGGAGGGATCAGCACCCCCATTTTACAGCTGAGAATACTGAGGCTCACTTCTGCACAGTCACACTGCCAGCAAGCAGCACAGCTGGGATTTCTTCTCCTCAGAGGCTGGGGCCACCACACAAGCCTGTGTCCCTCAGAGGAAGACACACTCTCTGGCTGGGCCTTGTCCTTTGGCCACAAGGCTTCACACAGGCCAGGACCAAACTGGGCTCAGCCAAGTCCAGGCTGGGACGAGCAGGTCAGGTGGGTCAGGTGTCCTGAGACTGAGGGCAGAAGGGGGAGCAGAGGGAACGGAAGCGAGAGACCCCATCATGCAGATGCTGAGCGCCAAGTTGAGAGGTGTGACGTGGACCGTGCGGACTTGGGAGGCTCGAGGCGAGGGTTGGCACACTGCTGCTAGGTTGCACACCAGGCAAGGAAGGTGTGCGAACAATCAGTCTCTAGGGAACTTGTTGATGAGTTTGCACGGGGGAGGAACAGTAGGACTGGCCTGAGGGAGGCCCCGCCTCTCCAAGTTCAAGCTTAGGCTGCCTACCTCCTTGGGAAGGGGTGGGATATCTGAGCAAGCCCGGCTCTGGGCCCATCCAAGGGGTGGGTTGGGACATGTCTGGGGGTGCTTGCCCGTGGGGTTTTGGTGTCTGTTTACTAACTGGTCTGTCTTTGGCTGCAGCTGGGAGCTTGCGAAAGCCCGGACCTGAAGCCGTCTCGGCCTCACCGCGTCTCCGCCTCACTGCGTCTCCCTGTCTCACCGCTGCTGGGCTAGTGCAGGGGACAATCTGGCCATGCCCTGGCTTCAAGGGCCCTCCCTGTCTCCAGGGCCCGGGGCCTCTTCGTCCTCGGAGGAGGCCTGTGCTCACATCAGCCTCCTCAGAGCCCCCAGGGCCACATCTGTGTGGCCCCTGCTGGCAGCCTCATCCACTGTGCCACACCGAGGTCCTGCTCACCCTCCATGCTCACACTGGTCTTTGTTTTTTGAAGATTTATTTACAGGGTCAGCACTGTATACGGGCTAAGCTGCCGTCTGTAGTGCCTGTATCCCATAAGGGCGCCAGTTGGAGTCCTGGCTGCTCCACTTCTGATCCAGCTCCCTGCTAATGCACCTGGGAAAGCAGCAGCAGATGGCCCAACTGCTTGGCGCTCTGCACCCATGGGGGAGACCTGGAAGAAGCTCCTGGTTCTTGGTTTGGGCCTGGCCCAGCTCCAGCTGTTATAGCCATTTGAGGAGTGAACGAGCAGAAGGAAGATATCTTTGTCTCTTCTCTCTGTCTCTGTCACTCTGCCTTATAAATAAATAAGTCAAGGCAGAGTGACTGGGGGGGGGGGGATCTTTTATCTGCTGGTTCACTTTTCAAATGCCTGCAGTAGCTAGGGCTGGGCCAGGCTGGAGCCAGGAGCTCAAGGAACGCCACTCCGGTCTCCCAGGTGGATGGCAAGCACTCAGACACTTGGGCCGTCACCTGCTGCCTCCCAGGTGCTTTAGCACGGGGCCGGAAGGGAAGTGGAGGCTGGACTTGACCTCAGGCAGTCAGGATATGGGGTGCAGGTGTCTCCAGCAGCGGCTTTGCCCTCGGCTCATGGTACCCACCCCACACTGGTTTTCTTTCTAGGTTCATTCCCATCTATTACCCAGAGTGAAGCCCCGGCCACCTGGCAAGATCAGATCCCCAAGCCCTCAGTCTAGGTGTGAGCGCTGTTGTAAGAGGCAGGGGCTCCTCCCGCCGGGCAGAGGCCGGGGACATTGGACTCCCAGGCCCACTCTGGCCCTGCCACTCCCTGTGGGTTCCCGCACAAGCCCCTCCTCCCTCTGGGAGGGGGCAGGGCCTGTTGGCTTTCCCTTCAGCTCCAAGATGGAGCCTGGGGCAATGCCTTGGTCCTGCTAGTGTGTGCTGGGGCAGGATGCCCAGGAAGGCAGGCCTGGGCCACTGGGCCCAGTCACCGGGCAGAGCGGCAGACCTGCAGCGGTCAGAAAGGGGCTTCACCTGTCAGCCGAAGGCCCTGGGAACTGTGATGGCAGCTGCCAAACCCTTCCTGGGGCCTCTTCCCCTACCCGCCCTGCCCCAAGTCTCTGCACCTCCACCGTCACCCTCACGTAAAACCGCACTCGTTCCCGCCAGCCTGGGCGTTTTCTCTCGGATGGTGACACTACTGCTGGCCAGCGTCAGAGCGCCGGCTCTGCGGCTGTAACAGAAAACCTGTCACCCAGACACCTGCCACTGGGCCCTGCCTCCTGACAACAGCGCAGGAATTCCGAGGGTCACACTCAGACCTCAGCCACCAGGCGCCCGTGTCACCCACCCAGCAGTCACCCGAGAAGCAGACATCACTGTCCTCACCTTACAGATGAGGACACAGGCTGAGGGACGAGAACTGACTCACCCAGTGCTTCTGGGTGTGCTGGCCATGTGGGGCAGTGGCTCCAGAGTGTGGAGTCCTGGTCAAGCCCCAGCTGCATGGCGGTGGGGGGAGGGGAGGGCCCTTGTCTTCTCTGAGTCTGACTTTCTCCTTATACAACGCAGCTCTCTGTTGTCACAGGCCCCAGGCCTGTCACCAGCTGTCCACCCTCAGTGGCCTCTCCCTGCTTCACAGGGCTGGAGTGCACACAGCAAGAGGGCTTGCGGCTCCGAGCCGGGGCCCGGCCAACTGCCTTCGCTGGAGGCTGCCTCATTTCGAAAGCGAGCAGGTCCCTGTGGCTGGGCACAGGGGTCACTCCGAGTGAGCTGTCATAAATACAGCTGCCGTGAACATCTTGTTTCCTCCCGATGAAGTCCTGGGGATCGCCTGTGGCACAGGTCAAGTGGCCTGGACTCCTAAGCAAGTTAGCAGCTGTCTGTCAGGAGCAGGGCTCTGGAGTTGGAGAGCCCTGGGTGTGCATCCTCGCTGGGCCATTTCCCAGCGTGTGGCCTCCAGCAGGTGACTCTCGCTCTACGAGCCCAGGTTTCTTATCCGTAAATCAAGGATAACGAGATTGCCTGTCTCCGGGGACTGCCGGCTCCCAGGAAGAGAGCACACATCGAGCCTCTTTTATACCGATGCTTCGAGCTGCTCTGATCGTGCACCCTCGGCTCCTCAATAGGGAAAGCGAGGCTGAGAGCGGCCAGGAGCTGCCTTCCTGCTCCCACGGGCTGTGTGCAGTTGGTGGCTCACTTACATTACAGGCCAATTTCAGCCTCTCTTCTGGGAGTCCCCCGCCCCACTCCTGACCCAAGCCAGGGCTGGAACTGCAATGGGGCAGGAGCCAGGGTCTCCTCCAGGTGGCGGAGGCTGGGGATAGGGCTGCTTCAGAGGTCCGGATGGCTCTCTGTGTCCTAAACGAGGCTGACCCCTGGCTCCTTCCTTTCCCACCTCCATGCTTTGCTCCTGCTGCTTGCCCCTAGAATGTTCTACCCAACCGCCCTGCCTTGACTTACATGACCTTCTTATCCACTGGACTGTGATGGGGCCAAGCCTCCTTCGCCTCTGTCTCCCCAGGGCACGGCGCTCCTTAAGGAATGTTGATTGAATGGAATGAACTGGAAGAATTTCAGAGCCGCCTGAACCAAGTCTGTGTTTTCTAATGGAAAAAATGGAAGCCCCAGAAGGGAGATGAACATTGCCCAGGGTCACCCCACTTCTCCAGTGCCTACCAGGTGTTGGATGTGGGCAAGGGGCTTGGCCTGGAGGAGCTGAGGTGTGGCAGGAGGAACACAGGCCTGGGGATCGGAGAGGTCAGATTCACTCTGACCTGGGACCTGGGACTTGGAAGGGCCCCCCTCGCCCCGAGCCTCAGTTCTCCCACCTGTAAAATGGAACTAATCAGCCCACCCACCTCTCCAGGCTGGTGTGAAGTGGAGCTGGAGGCAGCGCAGCCATGTTGCAAGTGTGATGGTCCCCGAAGGAGGGGGGTCCCTGGAGACAGAGCGCCGTGTCAGGTCTGGGACCCAAGTCCAGCTCCTCCACTTACCAGCTGGGTGACCTTGGTCGAGTCACCTGCCCGCTCTGAGTCTCCTCTCGGAACTGTCGCCTCTGAGTTTGTTGCCTCCTTTCCGGGGTCCCCAGTCTACCTCCTGGTGTTCCTGCGTCCCTCCCACAGCGCTGACCACAGCACTAACGCTACCTGGTTTATCCCTCTTTGTTCTCTCACCCCTGCTCCAGAATTAAACCTGGGCTTTGTGAGAGTGGGGATGTGTGTCTGTTTGGATCCCTGCTGATACTAGCTCAGCACATAGTAGGTACTCCATGATTGTTTGCTGAATGAGTGCATGCATGAGTATATCAGTAATTCCAAACATTCAGAGACTAGAGGAGACAGAAGTGGGAGTGGCCAGCCCCGCGCACGGTGGGTTCAGCCAATGAGGATGAAGCTACCGTGACCCTCCTGCAGACAAACTCTACAGCGGCCTCCCAGGAAGCTGCGCCAAGCTGGAGGGCAGCAGGGCTCGGCTGCTCTCACCGTGTGCCTTCCACTTCCTGCCTCTGGCTGGGTCTCTAATTGCTCCCGTCTCCTTGGCAGCCTCAGCAGTCGTCTAATGAGTTTGCACCCGGCTGGCCCTGGGCTTGGCCACACAGCCCCGGCCTGCCTGCCCATCTGCAGGCAGACAAAAGCCCTCTGTCCCTGGGCTCTGCTTCCTGCCCGCCCACTGTATCCCTGGCAGACAGAGATGCCCCACTGCCAAGCTACTGTTTGCAGTGAAGGAGCCCAAGCCCCCCACGTGGGCCAGGAGCACAGAACAGGGCAGAGAGGCACTGGCTCTGGAAGGTGGGGTCCTGGGTCCAAGTTCCCAGCTCTACCGCCACTGCCAGGTGCTGCAGAGCCGAGCCTGACCATCTGGCTTAGCATCCTGCCTCCACGCACCTCCTACCCGTGTGGCTGGAGCGCCACAGGCCCCTTCATTCTCAGTTCCCTCGCCCATAAAGCAAGGGCACACTACAAGAGCTAACAGGCGGGAAGCCCTCGGCACGGCTCCTGGCATGCCTGATCCTGGGCGCTCAGTCGGCATGTCTGCTGAGTCAGCACTATTGGCGTTTGGGGTTGGATATCTTTTTCTGTGTGTGTAGGGGAGCTGTCCTGTGCTTCGTGGGGTGTTCAGCAGCTCAGCCAACCTTTGAAAAAACAATTATTTATTTGAGAGGCAGTGACACAGATCGTGAGAGAGCTCCCATCTGCCGGTTTACTGAGTACCTGCAAAGCTGGCAGAGGGCCGGGGCTCCAGCTGGGAGCCTGGAACACAGTCTAGGACTCCCACGTGGGCGGCAGAAACCCAGCGACTGGCGCCATCGCTGCTGCCTCCCAGGGTCCGCAGTAGCAGGAAGCCAGAGTCAGGAATTGAACTCAGGTCCTGCGATCTGGGACATGGGTGTCTTGACTCTGGGCTGAGTGCTCACCCATGGCCCATGCCTTTAGGAGGTTTCCTGTCCACTCTGAAATTCCCAAATCCTCTGCCGTGCTCTGATTCCTTGCAAACAGCCCATGAGCATTCCACCTATAAGTGTCACATCCCCCCCCCACCTCCCACACAGCCCCCCCCTCCAGCCATATCACTCCCCCACCCCCTGCTCCACCCCTCCCAGGCCTCAGGCTGCTGGCAGAGAGTAGCAGCCTCTTCCTGGAGGGAAGCCAGCGTGAATGAGGAAACAGCTGTAGCGGGACCCGAGCGCCTTTCACTCCTCTCCACGCTCCCTGCAGCACCTCCTCCCCGCTGGAACACGAGGCGCCATCAGCCCTTCATCCCGGGCCGCACTCTGCTCCGTCCCCTGGTCCCCTGCTGCCGTGCCTGACCCAGACCCCACGAGTCCAGCCCCTCCACCGGGCCTTCCTGTCCCAGCTCCGCCTGCAGCCCGGCCCCTGCAGCTTCCTGGGAGCCGTTTGCCTTCCCAGTCCCAGTCCCACTGCCAGGGCCCTGCTTGCTGCCCCAGGGCCCTCTCTCCACCCTCTCCCTCCTTCCAGGCCACCTCGGGAGTTTGTCCTACTCCCTCCAGCAAACAGCTAGCTCTGCCCTGCCCCGGGCTCCTGAGCCAACCCTGAGCTCACCACTCCGCCGGAACACATGTCTGCCCAGCACGGCATCCAGTTTATTTATGAGGCTGTCTGTCTGCCCCCGTTCCCAGCAGCCCCGGGGCAGGGCCCCGTCTGATTCACGGCCCAGCATCACGGAGTGTGTGCTGAGCAGCCCTGATGGGAGCTGGCTCTGGGAGGAGGCCGCGTGGGGCCGGCTGGCAGGGAGCGCAGGCCCAGGGCTGTGGGGTGGTGGGGACGCACCGCTGCCAGCCCTTCTTCACTCCTGCTCTGCCTCCTCCGTCACTGACTCATTCACGCAGCCACGGCCTCCCGCACTCATTCATGTGTCTGCTTGCTCCTTCGCATCCCCATTCACTAACTGGGGAGCTCCTCCATTCACTCACCCTTCACTTCTTCACTCACTCCCCTGTTCACCCAGCCAGCATGCCCCGTGCCCAGTTCTGGCCTCGGCAGTAGTCCTGCTCCCCCAGCTCTGGAAGTCTCTTCAGGAGTGGTGGTGATGACGGGTGGAGGGTGCAGACGTAGAAACAAGGAACCACAGTCCTCAGAGTGAGGTGGGCTTTGGTCCAGGATTGTGCACTGTGGCTGCAGGTGTCAGAGAGGAGGTGACATCTGCAACTGAGTGAGAGGGGCCTTGGAGACAGAAATGCCAAGCGGGGCTGGCGCTGTGGCATAGCAGGCAAAGCTGCCGTCTGCAGCGCCAGCATCCCATATGGGCGCCGGTTCTATTCCCAGCTGCTCCACATCTGACCCAGCTCTCAGCCATGGCCTGGGAAAGCAGCGGAAGATGGCCCAGGTCCTTGGGCCCCTGCACCTGCATGGGAGACCCAGAGGAAGCTCCTGGCTCCTGGCGTCAGATCGGCTCAGCTCTGGCCGTTATGGCTGTCTGGGGAGTGAGCCAGCGGATGGAAGACCTCTCTCTGTCTCTCTCTGTGGCATATCAGAGCACCAATTCAAGTCTGGCTGCTCTGCTTCTGATCCAGCTCCCTGCTACTGTGCCTAGGAAGGCAACAGATGATGGCTCAACTGCTTGGGCCCCTTGCTACCCACATGGGAGACCTGGACAGAGTTTGGCTTCCACCTGGCCTAGCTCTGGCTGTTGTGGCCATTTGGAGAGTGAACCAGTGAATGGAGGACCCTCTCTCTTTCTGTCTCTGTGTGTATGTGTGTGTGCGTCATTATGTCTTTCAACTTAATTAATTAATTGAAAAATAAAAAAGAAATACCAAGCAAAGACTGAAGAGGCTGGACTTAGAGCTTGGGAATAAGATGATGTATTTGGAATGAGGTCATTTGTTTCCACAGGACTTAGGGACTAGTTTGGCTGGGTGACTGATGAAGGACATGGAGGGCCAAGAGTTATATTCAAACCCCAACTCCCTTCATCCAGAAATACTGCACCCCCAAATCTATACTCAGTGCCTGCTGTGTGCCAGGCTGTGTCCCACGGGCTGGGGATACAGGGACAAGACGAACAAAGCCCTGTCTTCAGAGAGCTGCCACCTACAAGCCAGGGAGGCAGACGATGGAGAAGAGATGGGAAGTCAGCCCGCAGGGGGGCGCTGCTCAGTGCACCGCAGAACCGCAGGACGGTATGCATGCGGGGGCTGTGTTTGTGAGCGGCGCCACATCTGCAGAGGGGTCCGCACAGTTCCTTGCTGGCAACACGGCCTGCTTGTCCCGGGCAGGGCCTGTCTCCGACTCATCATCACATCCACAGGCGGCAGCTGGCTGAGCACGCAGCAGCTGGGCCTCCACGGCGCCCCTGGCTGTGCCCTCCTCGGAGTCTCTGTCTACCAGTCTGCCAGGCTGCATGAGGACAAACACTGATGCTCAGCGCTGGCTGGGCATGTGTTGCCTCCCTGAGGACCAGGGTGGGCCTGTAGCCAGTTTCTGCCCCCAAGGCTGGTGTCAGTGTGGGATGAAAAGGTTCCTGGGGGGAAAGAGTGGTCCAGAGTATTCTGGGCATCACTGGTCTTCCGGTGCATCAACCCAGCCCTTTCCCTGGCGAGGTGAGTTTTGGGGTCACAAAGGGAAATAGCCCCAGCCTCTGGCCTCACCATCCCCTCCCAGGCAGGGGTCTTTCTCAGTGGCATTCTGGAGTAGGCCAGTGTGGTACCCCCTGGAGAAGGGCTCACTGAGACTTTTCTGCTCCTGGAACCAATGGTTCTGGAGAGGGCCCAAGTCCAGGGACCAAGCCTGACTTGCTTTAGGCCCAGGGCAGTAGAGGGCATGGGCAGAAGTTGGCAGGTGCTGCCCAGCCTGCATCTCCCCAGCACGTACATCTTGCCTCCTCTCCCTCCTCAAGGTCTGCACCCCGATCTCAGGCTCTCCAGCCCTTATCTGCAGGTGCGGGGTCAACCCCAGCTGGGGGCAGAGGCTCCTCCACCACCCTGGGGCTTGTGTGTCCATCCATCCTGGGGGTATGTCAGAGAGGACCTGCAGGGTGAGAAAAGGATCCAGAAACCTGGGCTGGGGGAAGCAGCCAGGACCCTGGGGCAAAGCAGAGTGTGTCAGGGGTCCTGGCTGTGGCATGTGGTCCCCAGGACCCTGGGTCCCTACAGAGATGCCCTGAGACCTTGGGGTAGGAGGGTGGGAAGAGCCGGGCCTTGGACTGTGAAGTTGTAGCCCCTCTCTGATCCCCAGGAGATGCCACAGTCTCAAGCCCCGTGTGACAATGCTTCCACTGAGCTCCTTGCATGGTGGGGGTGGGAGGGTGGGGGCGGGGACCTAGCTCTTTTGCACCAGCTGGGATGGGGCCTAGGGAAGCTGCTGAGGATTCATATTCAAATTTTATATTATTTCTTCTTGAGTCCTGTCTTTGTTTAGCACATAAACTTCCTGCAGAACAAGCACCTAGGGAACTCTGGATGTCTTGGATTACTTTTTAATTCTTGGTATTTTAAATTACAAGTGGGATTTGTGCTTGCTCTGAAGATGCACAGCCTGGAAGGGGGGCTCTGCTCCCCCAGATTCTCCTCCGCAGGGGTGACCACAGCTGACAGCTTAGAGCTTCTTCCCCAGACGTCTGCATGGAGCTTAGAGCGTGCAGATGCGTCCTCTGAGCCGGAACACAGTGTGCACATTTCCTCCCAGGCTGCTTGTGTGAGAGCAGCCTCCTCTCCAGCCAGAGGCATCCATTTGTCTTCCAGGGGATTTAAAATCCACAAAGAGAGGCAAAAAACAGTGTTGAGATGAACAGAGGACCCCACGTGGGATCTCCAAGCCTGCAACAGGACAAGAGTCTTGGAAGCTGGCTTTGTTGAGTGGCACACTGGTTGGGATGCTGTGGGCTCCAGGTGACAGCAAATTCAGCACAAACCCTCTTAAGCAATGAGACATACTGACTCAGTTACCAGACTCCAGAGAGAGAGCAGGCTTCAGGGAAGGTTAAATCCAGCAATGCTGGCCCATCTTGTAACAGTTCCCTTGGCTGGAGGTGAATGGGCACATCTGCTCCAGAGCGAGGAGACAGCTTTCCTGCAGCTGGCAGCCAGTGTCTCCTTGCATCTCTGTCCATTCCTGTGGCCAGAGGTGTGCCCTGTTGCTTGGGCCTGAATTTCTGGGCCAATGGCCCTCGCAGCGGTGTGTGCGGGGGGGGAGGGTATCCCATGACACTGTTTAGAGATGCCTTTGGGGTTGGAGTTGGGGTCACCTCCCTGGTAGCACATTGGTGGTGTGAATGTGTGTGTATGTTGGGGGGTCCCAGACAGAGAACAAGGCTGTTTCCCAGAAGACGATCAGGAAAAACAGGAACTAGATGGTGGCAGATGATCAACACCAAGGACTTCCCTGTTGAGAGCAGAGACAAACCTGAGGGGCCTTGCACCTGCACCACAGGTGGGGAGAATTTCAGGTGTGCTGTGGGGGGAGGGGGAGCCCCTCCACTCCTCAGAGGAGCACCATGGAACAACAGGGGTAGGTGGGCTGAGGTGAGATGAGGGTCCCTAAGGACCCCTGTGCCCCCACCTTCCCCTGAGCCCCCACCAAGGAGTGGTTGTAGAGGGACAGAAACCCCAGCTGGAGCCTGCGTCCCCCTCCAGACCCCTCAGCCCGTGCACACAGCAGAGCAGGAGGGGCAGATGGGGGGTGCCTCGGTGTCCTGGGGCTGCCATGACAACTGGTCCCTGCTGTGGTGATCCAAGACCCAGGCGTCGACAGGGCTGTGCCCGCCCCTCCAAGGCACCAGGGACAAGCCGTTCCCTGCTGTTGCTTGAGTTTGTGCCTGCCTTCAGAGATCTCCTCCGTTTGTGAGTAATGTTCTCTGTCCCCGGTCCCCTCTGACTTTCTCTAATGAGGGCACTTGTCATGGATTTAGGGCCCACCCAGATAATCCAGAGTGATTTCATCTTGAGATCCTTCACTTGGCTACACCTGCAAAGACCGCCTTTCCAAGTCACATTTGCAGGTTCTGGGTGTGAGGATGTGGGCGTTCCACCTCCTCCAGAGTGTCTAGCCTGAGAAAGGAGAGGGCTGGTGCCCCTGGGCACTCTCAATTACCCTGTGGCATGGGGCAGGTGCCCCCGTCCCCCAGTGTCTGCACAGTGAGAGCCATGCGGAGCTCTGGCGGACCCACTGACCGTCAGGACCCTGGACAGGGGCATGTGGATCCTGAAGCCCCAGCCAGACCCTGGGGATCCCACCCTTGCCCCATCTGGTCAGCCCCACTCCTCGGGGGCTTCTGCCAGTCCTGCCCAAGTCCAGATAGACCATGAGTTCCATCTGCTGCACTGACAATGACAGCAAGGACAAAGCAAGGTGGCAAGATGGACAGGGTGAGGCTCTGAACTCAAGGATGACACGAGAACTGGTGGGGAGGTCAGGACACTAAAGCTTCCAGCTTGTGGATGCCATCCTGGGGGGGGGGGCTCTGACATGGAACCTTCCTCCAGAGAATGAATGAGCTTAACTGAGCAGTTACTTTTCCTCCTTCCTTCTAGTACCCATGTCTAAGGGTATAAATGAGAATTATTCTGCAAATGATAGGACTACTAAGTTTTGCTTTTTTAAAAAATGAACATGCACGGGGCTAGTGTTGTGGTGTAGCAGGTAAACGCCACCACCTGTGATGCTGGCATCCCATATGGGAACCGGTTCAAGTCCCAGCTGCTCCACTTCTCATCCAGCTCCCTGCTAATGCACCTGGGAAAACAGCGGAAGATGGCCCAAGGGCTTGGGCCCTCGCTACCCATGTGGAAGACCCAGATGAAGCTCCCATCTACTGACTTCAGCCTAACCCAGCTCTGGCCATTGCAACCATTTGGGGAGTGAACCAGCAGATGGAAGACCTCTCTCTCTGTATCTCTCTCTCTCTCTCTCTCTCTCTCTCTCTCTCTAACTCTGCCTTTTAAATAGATTAAATAAATATTTTTAGAAAATGAACATGCACCACATGTACAAGAGGGCTTTAAAGAGTTCATAGAGGGGCTGAGGTTGTGGTACAGCAGGTTGGGCTGCCTCCTGCAGTGCCCGCATCCCGTATGAGTGACGGTTCCAGCTGCTCCACTTGTGATCCAGCTCCCTGCTAATACGCCTGGGAAAGCAGCGGAAGATGGTCCAAGTACTCTCACCCACATGGAGACCCAGGAGGAGTTCCAGGCTCCTGGCCTTGCCAGCTATCGTGGCCATTTGGGAAATGAACCAGCAGATGGAAGATCTCTGTCTCTCTCTCCCTGTCTCTCTCTTTCTGTAACACTGCCTGTCAAAGAAATCTTTTTTAAAAGTTCATAGAAAGTGCATATCATGAAAAACTACGTGTGGATTTCAAAATTGTTGGCAGTGAAATACACACCTTTTAATTCCGTTTTCCCACAAACCTTCTGAAGCATACCCATATTATTCTGCAAATTGCAGAACACGCTTTGTAAATCTCAGGCACATTTCTAGGAGCTGCCTCACTTTTTAAAAACTCTAGCCCAGACCCTGTGGATCTCCATTCAGGTTGTTTGCTGAATTCAATTGACTTAAGAAGTGAATTGGGGGCCAGCACTGTGGTGTAGAAGGTTAAGCCACCACCTGCATTGCCAGCATCCCATGTGGGTTAGGATTCAAGTCCTGGCTGCTCCACTTCTCATGCAGCTCCCTGCTAATCCACCAGGGAAAACAACGGAAGATGGCTCAAGGACTTGGGCCTCTGCCACCTATGCGGGAGACCCGGAAGAAGCTCCTGGCTTTGGCCGGGCCCCACCCCAGCTGTTGTGGCCATTGGGAAGTGAACCAGTGGATGAAAGATCTTTCTTTCTCTCAATCTCAAACAAAACAAAACAAAAACCAGAAGTGAATCAGTGGAACCCAGTCCAGCAAAGCCTATTGCAAAAATGCAGAATTTCTTTTCCTCTCTCTTGAGTCTACATAGTTTGGGCCCCACATTTCAGCAAGTGAAAAAGTAGTTAAAGGATCCCAGAACTGTGCGTCAGAAAAATGCATCAGAGCCCTGCCACCTCCCGAGAAGGCAGCTTGCCAGGCCCTGGCCCTCCCGGCGTGAGTAACATTCCGAACCTCTGAGCACAGGCTGCTGGCAGTGTTATCTCCGCCTGGCCTGGGCCCGTTGTCGCTTCTGGAAGAAGGGCGGCGGGGCATGGTCTTTGCCTCGTTACAACATTCCTGTCGCAACAGCCCTTTGACATGGAACTTGCTGCAGCCTCGGAGAGACTTCAGGACGTGAAGCTGCAGAGCAGGCTTGGCTGTGCTCTCCCCATTCTTCTCATCAGAGCCCTCTACACTGCATCAGCCATTAACACAGCAGGACTCGCGTCAGCCATTAACACAGCAGGACTCGCGCTGGCCCATGCGGAGGAGCCGTGGGAGGGGCCTCAGACCTGGCTGTGGCTGGCTGTTTAGTGGCTAGTACTAAGACTTCCTCTCTCTCCCCGCGGCGCCTGCCTGCCTTTGACTTATCTTTCTGGGCCTACTTTCCCCACCTCATGCCAGGTGCTCACCAGCTGTGGCCATTGCATTTTTGCAGCTCCCAATAGTCTCAGGGAAGGCTCTGATTGGCCTGGCTTGGGTCATGTGCTTATCCCAAAGCCAATGAATGTGCCCAAGGGCTGGGAGCCCTGGGTGGGCAGGCCTGGGATCGAGAGCCCCTCCTTGCCTGGTGGTAGGGTCCGAACGTCCCCTGCAAGACTCGCGTGGACATCTAATGGTCATTGTGACTGGACTGAGAAGGGAGGCCTTTCATGAGGGAGTTTCTGCTAGAAGGAAAGGCCAGTCCCACCCTCTGTCTTGGGAGTCTGCTTGCTCTTGACCTTCTGCTGTGGGGGGATGCAGCCCCCGAGGCCCGCGCCAGCTGTCACTGCCTGGCTCTTGCACTTCCCAGCTCCAGAACCACGAGACAAAGCTTCCTTTCCTCCGCAGCTCACCCAGGCAGTAGTGGTCTCCTGCAGCAACAGAAAAGGGATCAAGCTACCTGGGTGTATGGGGAGGCTGCCCCCGCTGAGCCGCAGGTGCCAGGCGTCAAGGTTAGGGGTCTCTGAGCCCACCTCTGTCGAGCTTGGTCAGGGCCCCGGCATTGTCTGCAGAGGTGCTGCGGGTTATTTGACTACACAGTTGGGCATGGCTTGGTGCCAAACCGATAACTATGCAGAGTAGTCAGACCCTGCACAGACCTGCCTCCAGTGTCCGCATCCAACCACCCCCAGGCCCCAGCGGTGGTGGTAGGCTGACCCGGCCTCCTCAGGCAGTGCGGACAGTCTCTCCTTTCCAATGCAAGACGGCCCTTGCGTGGGAGGAGCATGGACGGGCTGGAGGTGGGTGAGGGTGTGCAGTGAGGGGCCCCTTCTCAGCATCTCCGTATCCACCTAAGCTCAAGGTCCTTTGCAGTGGTGGTCAGCCCTGGACCCCAGGTCCCCATGCTGAGACCTCGCCTCTGCAGGAGTCCCCGCCTCTTCGTCCTTGAGGGTGGCCCAGGCTCAAGCCTGCCGGGGGAGGTCTCAGGGCGGGGGGTGCTGCCTGCTGGAGGCATTTCTGGATTTAGGGATGCTTGCTGTGGGGAGGGCTTGACTGAGGAGAGTCAGAGGACTGGGTGCACTGGAAGGCACCTTCTGGGCCGGCCTCAGGGACGCAGCACAGGTAGGTTTTGAGCCCCACAGGGCGGAGAGGTGTCTTCTTCGGAGCCTCCCTAGGGGCAACTTTCCCATCTAACCTTGGCTATGCGGTGTCTGCAGGCCCCACCTCTTTCTCATGCCCCCTTACCCCATGTCACCCCAGGCAGGACAGGGTGTGTCCTCCCTTTGGGCCTTTGTCCATGCTGTTCCCTGTGCTGGGCTGCGCCCGCCTGCCTGCTCAGTCAGTACCCTTTCACACCCAGCTCCAACTGCATGGCTGCTTCGGGATAGGCAGGATCTGACGGGGACAGTGTGAGCAGTGTGCATCCTCCAACGCCTGTGCCCATGGTGTGGAGCCTGGGGAGACAGTGCTGCCAAAGGGCTAGGGTGTTAACACCTCCCTGCAACACACACACACACCTACACATGTGTGTGCACACACATACACACACACATGTGCACACTCATGCGCACACATCCTGGGAGCCCCAGCCTGTGACCGACTGGGATACAAAAGAACTTCTGTCTTGCTCCTTGGTCAGGAAACTCCAAGGGGTGTGGTTTGCTCAGTTTCCTGGAGTCTCCTGTGGAGTTAAGAGTCAGATGCCCGAGATGGCGTCATGCTGGTGAACACGCCTCCTCCTTCCCCCAACTCCTTTCCTCGTGCCCCTCTAGGTTTTCCCAGCTTCACCTGCTGTTATGGACGGATTCGTGCCCCACCCCATCCATATGTTGAAGCCCTGATCTTCCACTGTGATGTTGTTGGGCAGAATCCCCTGCAGGGAGGTGATTAAGGTTAGGTGAGGCCACGGCCACAGGGGTAGGGCTAGGGAGGGAGCCACTAGGACCGATCCCCTTCTAGGAGGAAGAAGAGATGCCCAAGAGCCGGGAGAGGCCAAGTGAAGACAGAGACAGAAGCTGGACAGACCAAGAAGGGCAGCCCCAGCAGAAACTGAAGCCCCAGGGTCTTGAGCTGCGACTCCCAGCCTCCGCATCGTGAGAAGAGTTCTGCAGTGGAAGCCCCCTAGCATGCGGCTTTGTGAGGGCCGCCCGAGCAGGCGGAGGCACCTGGCAGGTAAACTGCTCATTCTCAGCTTCCCGCGTCAGGCTCTGTGCCTCTGGAACCCAAACTGTGCCAGGTGCTCGATTTCAGAAGGCATCAGGGAAATGCACACGCAAACCACGTGACTGCACTTCACATTCGTCCTAATGGCCAGAGGAAGTGGGACGAGGTCAGGGCTGGTGAGGATGGGAAGATATGAAGCTGTCATATGCAGTGGATGGAAATGTAAAATGGCAAAACACTTTCCAAATCTAGTACTCAGGGGCGGTGCTATGGCACAGTGGGTTAAAGCCATGGCCTGAAGAACCGGCATCCCATATGGGCACCAATTTGAGACCTGGCTGCTCTACTTCTGATCCAGCTCTGTGCTGTGGCCTGGGAAAGCAGCAGAAGATGGCCCAAGTCCTTGGGCCCCTGCACCCACGTGGGAGACCCGGAAGAAACTCCTGGCTCCTCGCTTCAGATCGGCGCAGCTCTGGCCATTGTGGCCAATTGGGGAATGAACCATCTAATGGCAGACCGCTCTCTCTCTCTCTCTCTGCCTCTCCTCTCTCTGTGTAACTCTGACTTTCAAATAAATAAATAAATAAATCTTTTAAAAAATCTAGTATTCAGTACCTGATAAAGTTGAACGTATGTAAACTCTATGACTTGGAAGTTTAACTCCTGGGTATACACGCAGCAGAAATACATACGCTTGTTCACCAAAAGACAGGTGGGAAATTGTCCAAAATGCATAAAAGAGGATACAGCAATAGGATACATAAAAAAGCAGTGGTATAATCAGGCCATGGAATACTATATAGCAATGAAAAAGAAACTTCTGTTATACACAGGTATATATACAACATTATTTTTTTTTTGGTGATAGGCAGAGTGGACAGTGAGAGAGAGAGACAGAGAGAAAGGTCTTCCTTTGCCGTTGGTTCACCCTCCAATGGCTGCCGTGGTTGGCGCGCTGCGGCCGGCGCACCGCGCTCATCCGATGGCAGGAGCCAGGTGCTAGGTGCTTTTTCCTGGTCTCCCATGGGGTGCAGGGCCCAAGCACTTGGGCCATCCTCCACTGCATTCCCGGGCCACAGCAGGGGGCTGGCCTGGAAGAGGGGCAACCGGGACAGAATCCGGCACCCCGACTGGGACTGGAACCCGATGTGCCGGCGCCGCAAGGCGGAGGATTAGCCTGTTGAGCCACGGCGCCGGCACAACATTATCAATCCCAAAAATACAATCTTGTTCAAAAGTTGCCAGCCACAAAATAGTGGAAAGTGCAAGACCCCACTTGTGTAAGGTTCAAAAGCGTGAGATTTATACAGGAGAATGCACAAACCATGAATGTACAGCTCAGCTGACTTTCATACATTGTAGTTTGCATCTAGAGCAAGAAATAGGACGTGACCCCCAGAAGTCCCTGCTGCCACCTGCCAGTCACTACTCCCCCAGGGGAAGCCCCGGCTTCACTTCCAACAGCATCAGTCAGTTCTGCCTGTGTTAAAACTGCGTACGTGGAGAACTCTGGCACGCGCGGTTTTGTTTTGTGTGTGCACTTTTCAGGTGTGAGACCATTTGCACACGTCTGTGCAGCTGAAGTTCAACCTCGGGCTTCTGCTCTGGCTGGTTCCCTGGGGAGCTCCCGCCTGGGGCTGTCACAGGCGGTGCTACTCCCAGCACACCAGGATGCACTGTTTCTGTGGCCATGCCAGCATTTCTTGCAGGTGTCGACTCAGAAGTGGGATCGCGGCTCCACTGTTGGCACGGTTCTATTTCTCACTGTCTCTCTCCCTTCCCACCACCACCCTGGCTGCTGTCCTGATCCTAACTTAAGGGAGCCAGGAGGCCCCTGGTTCCCCCTCCAGGTTGAAGTCAGTGGGCCTCAGTTTCCCTCTGTGGCTGGAGCACACTGGCTCCAAGAGCTTCTCAAAGGAACAGGATTAGACTGTGGTCCCTTTAAACTCTTGGCCCAGTAACCGGCATACCTGAGGCCAAAGGTATCGCAGAGTGGGGCTGAAACTGCCGCCCGGCCCCAGCTGGCCTGGTGTGGGAAGACAGCCAGCAGGTGAGCCTCGGGTCAGGGCCAGGCCAGGCAGAGGAAGGGCTGGACAGGACACGACCCTGACCGAAGGGTTCCCTGGGCAGGCGCCAGGCAGTCAACTCTGTGCCTTCCTGCGCAGGGCCTGGCTTCTTCCCAACCTGCCTGTTCCTCCTTGGCTCTCCACTGGCTCACCTGGAACCAGGAAGGCTGCATTGCTGGGCTGGGGGCCAGGAGGGATGGCAGATGCTGACCTGGGCCTCTGGGGCATGGCCAGTCCCTTCCATGGCCAAGGAAGCTAGATTCAGAGAGGTTAAGGGGCTCCTTGGAGTCACACAGGATTTGAACGCATGTCCACCTGGCTCTACAGACCGGTTTTTCCCACCTCAGCAGGCCAGCTGCCTCGGGGCCGAGCCGGGGTGACTTTGGCCAACTCTCCAAGTGAAGCCGTGCCTTTCACAACGTGTGGGCTGCCACCAGCAGCACCTGACTACTCTAGGGTAAGCCGTCCCTGCGCAGGGAGGCCTGCGGGGAGAAGGGGCCAGAGATGCCCATCTGCTCTGTGTGGCTGCTTGGCAGAGCCGCGGAGGGGCTGCCCAGATCCCTGCGCCCCCTTCCTCCGCGCTGTCCAGGCCTGCTGCCCCTTCACCCCGGGGGAGCCGCGATTCTCACCCAGGTCTACCCCAGAAGCCTCCGTGCTCTGCCCTGCGCAAAGCGGCCTGGGGTTTCCGGGCGCAGGTGTTTGGAGAGTGCTTCCCCATAGCAGGGAGGAGGCATGGGTGTGGACCCCTGGCTGAGATAAGCCCCACCGGGCAAGACCACGCTCACACCCACATCCTCTCTCCCTCAGTGCCCACCCTGGCCTGTTGCTGGGTGCATTGCAGGCAGCAGCACACCACCTCCCAGCCGCCTGTGCTCCCCAGGATTGCCCTGGACACCCACTAGGCTGCCTGTGACCTTGACCAAGGCCTGGATCCCCCCTGACTTGGGGTGGGGTTCAGCTACTGGGCATCTGCAGCTCCTCCCCCTGCCACCCCAGCCACTGCCTCTCAGTGGAGGTTGGGACTCACAGAGACCCAAACTAGGATGGAAGGGCAAGGAGTCTGAGTTGATCCCAGGAAGCCCCAGGGCATGTGGGAAGTGAGGCAGGGGAGGCAGCCAACCCAGGCAGGTTAGTGAGCAGCAGGTGGGCACCTGGGCCCAGCCTGCTCTGCACCTGGGAGAGACAGCGCAGGAAGGGCTCAGAGCTGCTGCTCTCTGAAGGAGGCGGCTGGGATATTTATCCACAGCCAGCCCCGTTTCCCCATCCTGAGGGCTGCTCGGAGGACATGAACCTTGAACTCTGGCACTTTCATTAGCTCTGGGGCAGACACCTGCCAAGGGCACGTGGGTGGGCAGAGAGAGCCTGGGGGTGGCCCTGGCACCCAGCGGCGCAGATCTGGCTCTGGGGCTGACTCATCTTCTCTAAGGGTCAATTCCTACAAAACGAGGGTGGAAGTACTGCTTGCTGCAGGTGCACAGGTGCGAGGTGAGGCTTGCACGAGATAAGGCTCAGCGTGCCTGGGGCGGGGCTGCGCTGGAGGAGGTTGGTCCCCTCTCTGGGGCAAGGATCGGGCTGACTCACCTGGTCTGGGGCTCCCAACAAACCTGCTGTGTGTGCCAAACACTGCCAGTCCCTGAGCCCTCCCCCGCCCCCTGCTGCCCTCTTTATCGCCCCGTATTGAAAATCAAACACTGACTGTTTTCTAAGCCATGTGAGGCAGGTCTGGGTAAGTAGGGGGAACCCAGGGATGCCATGAGCCTGTTCTTACCCTATGGAGTCCACAGTTCAGTTGGGAAGACAAACGGGTGGCCAGATAATGGCATGGTCATGGGCATTGACTGGTCACTAGAAGCCTGTAAGGGGCAAGGAGGCTGTGCAGGAGAGAGGGGCACAGATGGAGATCCCTCTGGGGGCAGCAGGAGAGGGCAGGTGGGCGCCAGAGCTGGCCCAGAACCCCAGGTGTTACATACGAGGCAGTGGCCTTGCCCAGTTGGTGTCGGGGTTTGCAGGTCCAGGCTCTGTACCCTCTCCCAACTCCAGCCCAAGCCAGACTGGGCAGGGCTGCAGCTCGGAGCCAGGCAGCCTTGGAAACTGAGGCAGGGGCTCTCTGCTCTCTCTCCTCCTCCCCTCCTTGTCTTAATCCCTGTAAGCACAGATCCAACCGGGGTTATCTCAGGCCCCCTGGGGCTGGGGCTGGGGCTGGGGCTGGGAAACCCTTCCCTTCATGACCTTTGTTCAAACCCCATCTGAATTTTTCATCTATGATATAGTCATGTTTGTTTTTAAAATAAATAACATTTCTAATGACTTGCTAATTACTAAAATAATTAATCTACATGTAAATAAAACAAGATGTTGAGAGTTTCCACGGTGATGGTGGTGTCCCTGGGTGTGTGCAGGAGGTGGAGGTCAGGCTCGGTGTGGCTGGGGGCTGGAGCACCCATGGGGTGGCCCGCCCTCGTATGCACGTGCTCTTGTAGAGAGCCACGGGGGCAGCATTTTGTGCACACCCCAAGCACATGCGCATGTGCATATGGTCAGGTGAGCCAGCTGAGGAAGGCCGGCCCTTCCCCCTCAAGGCCCCAGGGCAGGTCGGAGAGGCTGAGGGCTGATGCCCTTCCTGGAGGGACTGACCACTGGCTGTCAGCACCGGCGGGCACTGGAAAGACTTCTGTCTTAGGGGGAAGGAAGTGGAACTCCGGGGATCCCTGGGTCCCTCCCCTTCTTCAGGCAGAGCCTAACCAGCTGGGTCTCTTTCACACATCAGGGTCTGGGGCGGGCCCCACAACCTGTATCAGAGTCCCTGAGTTCGAGTCCTAGCCCCACTCCTGAGTTTCCAGCTAAGGGGCATCTGGGAAGCAGCAGGTGGTGACTCAAGGAGACCCAGATGGAGTCCCAGGCTCCTGGCTCTGGCCTGGCCCAGCTATGGCTGTTGGGGGCATTTGGAGAGTGAACCAGCAGATGGAAAATCATTCTCTAGCTCCGTCTCTCTGCCTTTCAAGCAAATAAAAAATAAGTGGATTTAAAAAATCACTTTCCCCTCCAGCTCCACCAACGAGAGTGGTAAATCCAGGGCCGCAGGGATTTGGGGAAATGTGCACTAGGCTCAGCCGCGGCAGGTGAGGGGGACATCCGGGTTCCGCCTGCCCTCTGACCCAGCGGCTCCCTCTCCTGTGTGGACAAAGATGCATGCACAGGTGTTGGCCACCCGGCACCAGCAGCAGATGGTCTACACCATGGGCTACTGCGGGCCTGCTGGCT
This sequence comes from Sylvilagus floridanus, assembly GCA_949820135.1. Classification (NCBI taxonomy): domain Eukaryota; kingdom Metazoa; phylum Chordata; class Mammalia; order Lagomorpha; family Leporidae; genus Sylvilagus; species Sylvilagus floridanus. Next base: position 32,201,975 of record OX463225.1, read on the forward strand.
AAAACAGAGGTGGAGCGGATCCATGTGCAATGAGTTGCAGCGAGGACCCCACTGTGGGGGAAACCTGGTCACAGGAGAGGGAACCCTACGTTTCCTTCTCTGTTCCCTTAAAAGTGAGATGCAAAATACATTCCTGAGCCCAGAGAGGCAGGCCTGAGCCCCACTTCCGTTCTAAATGAAGTCACAACTTTTACTCATGCTCTGTATTACCTCTGTCATGAAAGAGAAAGTGGAGGCCCCACGGAATGAGAGACATGTTCAAGGCCATGGTTGGGCAGCCGCACCCAAGGCTTCTCCCTCTGCTGCTCGGTGGCTGGGCTGTGGCTTCCAAGGTAGGGGGGCACTGAGGGGGCCCAGGCTGGGGCTGACGATGCTTAGTGAGGGCCACCCACCTGTGCCGAGACGGCACCGCTCCACCACCGTGTGTGGTGACGTCCCTGTCCTGCAGCCCTTGGCTGCACCACCCCCGGGAATGCTGCCGGGGGGCCACCTTTGCAGAGTGCCTGTTGGGTGTCTCCCCTAGCTCAGCCTGCCTGAGGCACTGACCCCCACTGCCCTACCTGACAGATGAGGCAGTGTGGTGCAGTGGGTAGGCCATGGTCTCCGGAGGTGGGCTTGTGGGGCAAGGTCCACTCCTGCTGCTCCCACCACCACTGCTCACCGGGAGGAGACCAAGGTGGGTTGCTTCATCTCTCTGGGCCTCAGTCTTTGTCTACACGATGGCGGTGATAGTGATGGGGTGACTGGGGGTTAAAACAAAGTCCCTAGGGGTGCCACCACTTGAGATGCCAGCATCCCACATCCAATACCTGTTCAAGTCCTGGCTACTCTGCTTCTAATCCAGCTCCCTGCTAAGGCACCTGGGAAGGCAGTGGAGGATGGCCCAGGCACTTGGATCCCTGCCACCCATGTGGGAGACACAGATGGAGTTCCTGGCTCCCGCTTTGGCTTGGCCCAGACCTGGCTGGTGCAGTCCTTTGGGGAGTGAACCAGTAGATGAAAGATCTCTCTCTCTCTCTCTCTTATCTGTCTTCTCTGTCACTCTGCTTTTCAAATAAATAAATCCTAAATAATAATAATAATAATAATAATAATTATAAGTCCCTAGACCCAAAGTAGAAGCAACCCAAATGTTTGCGGATGTCTGAACGCATAAGGGAAATGTGGCTCTCACTACAAGGGAATCTTATCCAGCTGTTAAAAGGAACGAAGCACATGTATGCTATAGTACAGATGGATCTGGGAAATATTTCATTAACTGAAAAAAGACACAAGGCCACATAGCATGTAATTTGCTTATGTTTAATTTACGTGGAATGACTAGAGCAGGCAAATCTGTGCACAGAGAAGTAGATTAGCGCTTGCCTAGGCCACACAGGAAGTGGCAGCTAATGGGCGAGGGGTTTCTTTTTGGGGGTGGGGTGGAGATGTTCTGGCATCGGACTGTGCTGACGACTGTGTGGCGTTACAAACATACTAGAAGCCACTGAATTGTGGACTGTAAAAGAGAATTTTTTTCCCAAAGAAACCTTTTGTTTGAGAAATACAGACTTTACGCATTTGCTAAGTACAACTTTAGAAATACAGTGATTCTTCCCACCGTACCCGCACTCCCACTCACTCTCTCACCCTCCTCCTCCCTCTCCCACTCCCAGTCCTATTCTTTACTAATATCTATTTTTAAAAGATTTGATTTATTTATTTGATAGGTAGAGTTATAGATAGTGAGAGAGAGACAGAGACAGAGAGAAAGGTCTTCCTTTTCTGTTGGTTCATCCCCCAAATGGCCACCACGGTAGGAACTATGCAGATCTGAAGCCAGGAGCCAGGTGCCTCCTCGTGGTCTCCCATGCAGGTGCAGGGCCCAAGCACTTGGGCCATCCTCCACTGCACTCCCGGGCCACAGCAGAGAGCTGGACTGGGAGAGGAGCAGCCGCGACTAGAACCCGGTGCCCATATGGGATGCTGGCGCCGAAGGTGGAGGATTAACCCAGTGAGCCGTGGAGCCAGCCCCTACTAATATCTATTTACAATTAACTTTATACGCAGAAGACCAACTCTGTGCTAGGTAAAGAGTTCAACACTTTGCACAAAAAACAAAAAAGCAAAAAAAAGTTCCTCAGCAGTTGAGACAAGGGCTGTACAAAGTCACTGCATCTTGACGTTAATTTCACTTTTTTTTGAGAAACTTAATTAACTTTAAAGAAACACCCAAGAATGATACATCTTTTGCAAGCACTTAGACATAACTATAACTTGTGAGACATAAGAATATCCTCCATTTAATACAATAGAAGAAAGTAAGTGCTTGAGAAGGAGTTCTATCATTAATTAAGGAGGCGCCTAAGAAAACAGGCAATGGAGCTGGACACTTAGGCGTAACTGAAACTTATGAGTCATATGACTTTCCTCCACTTAATACACTAAAGCGAAGCCGGTGCTGCGGCTCAATAAGCTAATCATCTGCCGACGGCGCCAGCACCCCGGGTTCTAGTCCTGGTCGGGGCGCCGGATTCTGTCCTGGTTGCACCCCTTCCAGGCCAGCTCTCTGCTGTGGCCCAGGAAGGCAGTGGAGGATGGCCCAGGTGCTTGGGCCCTGCACCTGCATAGGAAACCAGGAGGAAGCGCCTGGATCCTGGCTTTGGATTGGTGCAGCGCCAGTAGCAGCTATTAGGGGGGGTGAACCAACAGAAGGAGGACCTTTCTCTCTGTCTCTCTCTCTCACTGTCTAACTCTGTCTGTCCAAAAAAAAAAAAATGCAGTAAAGCGAAATAAATCTCTGAGAACAAGTTTTACTGTTAACTCTCATAATACAACTCTTCGAGGTCCTGCATGGGAAGTTAGTGCACAGTGACTCCAGCTGTTAATTTAACAATTAAGACTTAAAAGAGGGAATTTTATAGTGTGGGGGCAACATCTCAAAAAAGAATGCAGCAAAAATGAACTTGAAATGAATAGAAACAATTTTGTACAGTGTACCACACGGTGTTATTTTATTGGTGTCGTATGGAGGGAGAAAAATTCTTTCCTCCGCTCTTATGTTCTTACACAGGGACCTGCAAATTAAACTGACACATTAGCAGACCAGGCATCCAAATGTTATTGGATGTAAATAATCTGGCCCTGACCTGCAAGGAAGCCTTCTCTGAACGCAGCGAAGACCCAGAGCTTCTACCAGTCAGACCGCAGGGCTTTACAAACCTGGAAGGAGCTGCTTATGGTGGAAGAGGTTTGTTTTGGCCCACAGTTTGCAGGTTCAGAGTCCAGGATCCAGTGGCCCCAAGAGTGTGGCGTCTGATAAGGGTGGCGGAGGGAGTCCATCGTGAGCCAGGGAGCAGAGAGAGGCAGGCAGGGAGCCCAGCTTGCATAACCAGCCCTGGGGGAGGGCATGGAGAACCACCTTAGGTGGGCACGCCCCCTTGACCTAAGCACCTCCCACTACGCCCTCTCCCAGACACCATAACTGGAGCAGGCCTCCACCCTTAATTCATCAACCATTACCAGGAATCTACTAACCAGGAACGGAAGATGTGGTTTAAATGCCTGCTGGGGCTGGGGAGCCCATTCACCCCCAGAGCACCTTAACCAAGGGCAGTAAGCTCGCGGAGCCCCAACCCTCTGGGTGCCCACTTCCTGTTCCATGCTGAGCCTGCACTCTTCCCAAAGGGATCTGGGCGGGGAAGCACCTGCAGCAGGTGAAACCGGAGGCAACGGGAGGCAGGCCGGCTTTTAGGCAGGGAGGCGGGGCAGAGAGCGCTTCCCCCACGTGCTGCCCCTATTGCCTTTAGCTCATAACAGTCCTCAAGCCAAAGGGGTGTGTGTAGGTGTGTGTGCGTGTGTCTGTCCATCGTTCTCTTTCAGGGAACACGGACAAGCTTAACTATCTGCCCCTGGGCTCCCCAGTGCATTACGGTGCCACCTTGTCATGATGTATTACTACGTCACGAAGACAATCATGTTTTGGAAACCTTTTATAAGTAAGTAAAGTGCTCAGGATGACACGTGGCACTTCCTGAGGGTGCTTAGTGCCAGCTGTTATGGGCAAACCCCAGGACAAGTGCGCCAGGTTGAGCCTCACCCCCTTGTGGCCCATGGGGACACTGAGGCTCAGAGCTGGGCAGGACTGTGGCCGCGCTGCCCTGCTGCTCTGCCCACCCTGTCTCCGTGGCTCCCTGGTTGGAAGGCCGTGGCCAGCCCACCCTGGCATCTCTGGGGCCTTTGAGAGAGGGACGCAGGCCCCATGTGAGACTGAGCTGATTGATGGGGAGGGTCCAGGCAGCAGGACGGGACCCAGATGCGGGGACACCCTGGAGAGAGACAGGCTCACTGCCTGCAGCCCGGCTGTGTTGTGGGGGATAGCCCAGGGTGGGGGAACCCTGAGCCTGGGCCCAGGGATGTGTCCTTCCCACCCTACCGCCAGTTGGACAGGCAGCCACCTTCCTGGGCCTCGGTCTCCTGCGGGTTGTGATGAGCACACTCTTGGGGCCCAGGCCCCCAGACTCACATGCCAGCTTCCTTGCTTCTGTTTTCTGATCACATGACCCTGGGTGGGGGGGACGTTTGCCTCTCTGAGCCTCAGAGAGCCAAGGCCCGGGCCCTGGTGGGGACTAGACGGGAAGCGAACGCAGTGTATAGCAGGGCTGCCTGGCTGAGGCTGGTGCTCTCAGTGTGTGGGCCTGGCGGCCAGGGGCTGGTCCCTTGAGGGCCTGTCCCCCAGTTCCTGGCCCGCAGACCCTCTGGCTGCCTTCAGCACGGAGTGATGGACAGGCTGGGCTGGCGGCGTCCTGCCAGGCCTGTCCTGGCAGCTGCTCCCACAAGGCGAGGCCCTGTTAGCTCCGGAGAATTAATTAGGCTGCATTCCTCTTCCAGGGCTCTCTGCGGCCCGCGCACGGCCCCCTCCTGAGCTGCCGCGGGCTCTTGGCTCAGCTCCCTGGCAGGCCGAGGCGAGGCCTGCGCTCCGCTCGTGCTGCGAGGGGCTGGGAGGACTCTCGCGGACTGGAAGCACCAGCCGAGGGGGCCAGAAGGAAGCCAGCGGCCAAGGCCAGCTCCTGTCCTGGCCCTGCCTTGCTTAGTGGCATTCACTGGCTCCCCATCACTCAAGGTCAAATCCTTGGCATTGGATGCTGCTCCCAGCTGGGCCCCTGGCTGTCCCATGCTCCCGCCAGACAGGCCTCATGCCAGTGGCCCCACAGTGTAGTCCTTCGCCTGTCCCCTACACCCACCACCTCCTCCCCTGTGCTTAGCCCTCCTCTGTCTTCCCAGCCAGCCCGTAAGAGCCTGGAGGGCAGCAGAGTGGTGGCCAGGGGCAAGGGGCACTATCGGCGGGTGTCCCAGGCAGGGAGGGCTTCTTGCAGGAGCCATGTCTGAGGCTGGAGGTGGGAGGCTGGGGAGTGACAGGTGCTGTGGGGTTCCCTTGCACAGAGCAGCCCTGCCTCCAAAGCCGGCTGCTCAGGGCTCCACGTGCTCTCGGGGGAGCCCTGCCCACCAGCTTTCCCCAGGGCCTCCTCCCTGTGAAGATGGGAGCCATCACCTCCGCGATTCCCTATGCCTGGAACCCTCTTCTCCACCCTCCTCCTTCACTTGATTGACTCCATGGGAGCTGGGCCTACACGTTACCTCCTCCAGGAAGCCACCTGGGCTCCCCCTCCCTAGAAGCTGCATCAAAGGGTGGATGTTCCCCTATCAGAGAGCTCAGGATAGAGTTTGGAGCCCAGTGTTTAAATCCCAGCTCAGCCACATCCTAGCTGTGCGACTTTGAGCAAGTTACATAGCCTCTCTGAGCTTCTGCCTCTACTAAGTTTTTTTTTTTTTTTTTTTTAAGATTGATGATCAATATATCGGAAAGGCAGAGAGACTGCAAGAGAGGAGACACACAGAAAGAGACAGAGATCTTCCGTCCACTGGTTCACTCCCCAGATAGCCTCAACAGCCAGGTCCAGGCCAGGCAAAAGCCAGGAGCCAGGAACTCCATCGGGGTCTCCCGTGTAGGTACAGGGGCTGAAGCACTTGGGCCACTTTCCACTGCCTTCCTGGGCCATCAGCAGGGAGCTGGATGGGAAGTGGAGCAGCTGGGCCTGGAACCCCTGCCCTAACAGCGGATGCTGGGGTCTCTGCACCATAACGCAGGCCCCTCCTTCGCCTCTTCTGACAAATGGGAACGATGCGGAGAGAGCTCGCTGCATACGGTTTCCAGAAGGAACCATGGCGCTATCTGTGCAAAGCACTTAGTAAGTGCTCAATAAAGTTAGTTATTAATTTTCTCTGAATGGTGAACAATGCCTTCCTAGTGGCTGTCAGCTGGCCTGAGCAGGCAGGAGCAGTGTCTGTCCAGCCCCAGAGCTTCCGCCGAGGGGATTATTCATCACTGTGGAATGACTGGTGGCCACATTCCAATCGCTGATTGCTCTGATAGGCAAATGACTGTTCCGCACTGGAACTCAGCACCCTGGACTCTATTTTCAAAGACTGGGAGGGAGAGGAGACTCCCAGTGCTCTTTCCAGGGTAGGGTGGGGCAGGGTGGGGCGGGCTGGCCGAGGACCCACCTGCCGCCTCCCTGTGTCTGCCAGGGCTTCGGGCTGCAGAGCCCCAATGGGGCCCCATCCCCACTGCACCTGCACTCCGCTGGTGCCTGTATCCCCAGCACACTTGGGTCAGCCCGTGCCCCATGCTGGCCTAGGTTCCAGTCACAAGGACCACAGATTTGACTCAAGAAGCCTTAGGGGAAAAAAAAAAAAACCCTGTTAGGAATTTACTGAAAAGCAAGGACAGGGGAGGTTTCTGTCCTGTGGACCCCAAACTCCCCACCCGCCAGACCCTCTGCATCCCTGGTTCCTCCTGGCAGCTGCATCCCACACTTCCTTCTCGGCATCTTCCCAAGCCTGGATTGTGGCCCAGGAGGGAACATAGACATAGGGCGGCCACAATCGTTTGGGGCTGGACGAGGGCCAGAGCAGGGCCCCCTAAGGTGCCCAGGACAGAGGCTTGCATTTCTCGGGATGAAGGATCTGAGGGGACACAGTGTCACCCTGGCCTGTACCTGCCTCCTGGGCCGCCTCTCTTCCCTTTAATCATTGCACAATCATTTGGGTCACTGATCTCTGAACCCGGGCCAGGGCCCTGGGGCCTGTGCCAAGGGCAGTGGGTGCCTGCCACCCTGGGCGTCCCACAACCTCAACCAGGACCCGCCAGGCCCTGCCAAGCCTCCATGGCAGCTGTGGGCAGCAGGGGGCCTGGGCGGAACTTGGCTTTAGAAAGGTTACCCAGGGAGGACTGGTCAGGGCCGAGGGCGAGTGAGGAGGCAGGTGGCCAGGAAGCGAAGTCACCTGCAGCTCTCAAGGGGCCACAGTGCATCCTGGCTGGGGCCGACCCAGCCCAGCCTGGAGACAGCACTTTGCCTCTCTCCCACTGCAGCTGAGCCTGATGCTGGGGGAAATGCTCTCCCCAGCAACCCCTTCTGAATGGCCCACCCCTTGGAAAGTCCAAAGCAACAGCTAATGTCAAGAGGGGAAGTGGGTGGGGCAGCCCCAGGGCCACCGTAGCAATGAGGCTTGAGAAAGGCGTGAAGGAGCCCCACGCCTGGGCTGCTCAACTCAGCCTTCAAGGCCTCCCTGCCTTCACCCCCCTGCCAGGCTCCACTCATGGTGTGGGCGCGGGGCAGGGGAGGGGCCTCCTGATTGTCTTTCTGTTTCCTCCTGCCTCATCCTGAGGTTTCAGGAGAATGGGTGCAGGGGCACCCAGCCCAACCCAGCCGGCCCCAGGCTCTCCCTCCCTGCAGGCCCTTTGCCTTGGTCCCTGGCCCCTGCACTGCCGCATGACCGCTGACGGCTAGAGGAAGCCACCCTACCTCCTGCGAGGCCCTGGGCTGAGCCCAGCCCCATGATCGCAGAGTTAGTGCTGCCCACGGGAGCTGGGAGCAGTGTTTGCCATTTCTCCAGCTCAGATGAAGAGTCTGGGGCTCAGAAAGAGAGCGAGCGTGGTGGACGGTGCTCCAGGAAGTCCGCACTCACCTCCATCCTGGGCATCCGTGCTCCAGCTGTCTGATCCAGGATGCTCCCCTGCCTTCTCTGGCTCAGTTCTCTCATCGAAGAATGAAGAATGATCCAAGGCCCCGCCGCAGACGATGGAGTGAGCAGATCCGGGTCAAGTGTGCGGTACGGCAGTATGCAGCAGGAGCTCAATGCATGTCAACCTGATGGGCTTCCATGAGGGGCTCAGGGTTGTTTCATGGACAAAGTGGGGCAGGTGCAGCATAGTTGTTGCTCCGTCCATCCGTTCTCCCTGAGAGCTGGCTCAGCCACAGCCTGCAAGGTTCACCCGCAAAGCAGTTTGCTGGGTGCATGCAGCGACCTGCAGGAGTACCCCTGGCAGCAGGCTGTCCCTAGGATCCTGATGAGCCGCCTCTTGGGCTTGGCAGAATTGGCAAACAGTGTGACAGCCCTGGGCTTCTTATACCAAAGAAGTGTGGGATCCCATTGTGGCAGGGCCCTGCCAAAGGGCCCTCGGGGCCCTGGAGCCTCGCACTCAACCCCTGTGCAGGCTGGAGCAGGAGGCGCTCTCCACACCCTCATGGTCCTGGCTCCTTCTAAATGTGCCCTTGGCAAAGAAGGCCTGGCCTTGGACTACTGGCCTGCAGGTGCCACTGAGGAGCAGGGCTGACAAGAGCCCAGAGAGGCCAGGTCGCACGCAGAGATGCCCAGTTTTGGCCACCTGCTCCTGGCCCCTTCCTCCACTTCCTGAGTCCCCCTAACTTCCTTGCAGCCCCTTCCAGGAGGAGCCCACTTCCCCTGGTCAGCCAATTCAGACTATCCGAGCTCCATTTCATCATTTATTACAAACATAAGTTGCAAGGCAAATAATTGGGGGGGTGTCTAAAAATACATTAAAATAAATAATTGGGGTTCTCAAAGTTCTCGGAGCAAAAATATATGTACAGACAGGTGAGGCACAGCAGCAAGGGTGTCTCACCAGGAGCGCACCAAGGGTACGCTCCCACAAGGACTCTGGGCAGGACGAGCCAGGGAGGGCGAATGGAGGTCCTTTTGGGGGACCCGGCCAGCCTCCAGGACCAGCTTAGGCATGAGTGTCCACTGCTGCATGGTCGCTCCTGGCTGGTGGCCCAATACGCAGGTCTTGGCGTCCAGGTTCACGTGTTCCCCATGCAGGTCCCTCCAGCAAGACTGTGCACCCACAGCCAATATGGGGAGGCTGCTCTGCATTCTGGTGGTTCACGGCTTTCCTAGGCAGCACGAGGGCCCGGAGTTGCCTCAAGGGAGGCTCCTCACCATGGCGGGGAGGCCAGGTTTGTGCCAACCCCGGGCAGAGGGGTCCAGCCGGCTGGGCCCAAGGCCTTGGCGCTGGGTCTCCTGCAAGCTCTGGGCAGCCCCTCTCCTGTGTCCACATGGTTTTCTTCTTGGCATTCCCTGTGGCAGTGCTATCTCTTCCTGTGCCTGGAGTGTGTGGTCCTGGGCTCCCTCGTCGCCTCCTGCTGTCGCTTGGCAAAGTGAGTCTTGGCTGCAGAAATGTCCCTGGGAATTGAGAGGGGGATCAGGTGAGCACCTCGGGAGATAGGGACTGTCCCAAAGCTTCCCACGCTGGCCACTGGCAGGGGCCTGCGTCGTGGCTGGCCGGGCGTCAGAGGGTGGCCACAGCCTGGAAGCAAGGTCTGTACTTCAAGACCAGGCCAGACCAGGCCAGACCAGGCCAGACCAGGCCAGACAAGGCCAGACCAGGCCAGGAAGCTTCTCTGCCTCCAGGGGCTTCGACAAAGCTGGTGTGCAACATCCCCACGTTAAAAAGCGCAGATGGCCAAGTGCGACACGGGGATTTCGCGTGAGCTGCCATCCCGTCTGCATACCTATGCCTGGCCTTTTCCCAAAGATGGGAAATCCTGGGGGCCCGCGTGGGCCCAGCCCCATCTAGCTCCAAGGAGCTCTGAGTGTGAGGCAGGACCCACAGCTGCAGGGCACCCTCGCGTCTGTGCTGGGCCCTACTGGGCCTCACAACGCCCCGGTGCAGTGCACAGTTCTTGCTCCTTGTTTCATACGCAGAAGCCTGCCCCAGAGAAGCTGAGTGATGAGCCCAAGGTCACCAAGCTTATTTGTGGCAAGGCCAGGGGCCCAATCAGGCCGTCTCGGCTCAGTGGCCGCCCCCAGATAGATTTCTGTTCGCAAGTCAGTGCGGCCAGGCAACCCACTGGGTACCCAGCCTTGAGCCGGGTCCCACGGCCATGTGCAGGGAGACCCCCTTGTCGGCGAGGGCAAGGAGGTAGGCTGGGCAGGCAGCCCATGTGGCCCCCAGCATGTGGGAAATGCCTGATTCAGACTCAGATGGAAGGAACACTGGGGGGGTCTTCCCAGCCACGTGCTCTCAAACCTCTACCAGGGGAGTGGTCAAGAGCAGACTCTGGAGTCAGCCAGGTGCAGAGTGCTGTGTGACCATGAGCAAGTGGCTTCACCTCTCTGGACCTCAGTTCCCTTGGATGCCCAGCCTTGCCTTGGCGAAGAGCAAGGGAAAGGCACAGGGCGAATGGGGGGTGCTCGGGATGCAGGTGCTCCTACCTGAGTGTCCGCAGGAGCTCGCCTGGAGTGGCCCAGGTCCTGCCAGCCTGGAACGCGTCTGCAGAGGACTGGCTGCCTGGGACCCCCACGGCGTCAGCCCTGCAGGGACAGCAATGGGGCCCAGGTGAGGGGCTGTCCTTGGCCCTGAAGCCTCCTGGCTATGGGCCCAGCCCAGCCCCCACCCCACGCACTGCCCTCAGGAGCAGATCCATTTCCAGTCCTGTGCACCTGGCTCCCTTCCTTTCGCAGGCGGGGTGGGAGCCGAGGAAAACTGAGCTGACGGGAATGCGTTCCTGGCCTCAGAAAGAGGCCTTCCCAGAATCTGGCCACCTGCGGCTGCAGGGGAAACTGAGGCAGGGAGGAGCCCCAGCCTGAGCTCCCAAGGAGGAGTTTCTGGTAAACCACCATGGGAACTGGAGTCTGGAAGCCAGCTCCTGCTTTCCCAAATGGTCCACCTGCAGGAGGGAAGGGGTACGAGCTCCCGCCCCTTTTACAGATGGGAAAATGGAGACCAAGGGAAGTAGGAGACTTGGCAAAGTGCCCCCCGCACCGCGCCCAGAAACACAGGGACAACCCTGGGATGGTGCCATAGTTCCCCAGCTCCAGCTGCAACTCGGGAAGCTCTGAGTTCGGTGTAAGTCGAGGAGGGGTGGGCCTGATGGGACAGATCCAGCCCTCCAGACCGCTGTGGTGACAAGCCCTGCACCCTCTCTGGCTGGCACCGCCCCACTCATCACCTGGGGAGAATCCCTCCCACCCGGGAGTGAGGCCCCAGAGCCAGGCAGCTGGAGGCTCTCAGGGCTGGCTGGGTCTAGGCAGGAAGGGATGCTGCTCACAAACCCCGGGCAGCCGGGGGTCCTTGTTAGCTACTCTGTTCCCTGGGGCAGGTCTAGGCTAGCGGCTGCCACTACCCTTGCAAGCCAGGTGCCCACTTACCGGGATCTTTGGTGGCAGAAGGTGGCACAGGCGGGGTCCCTGGCGCTGGAGCACTCACAGCGCCCCGGTAGGGAGCGGCGCCGGCGTCTTGGCGGGTTTCCCAGGCCGTAAGGAGCTGTCTGTCTGTGGGCAGGCAGCCAGCAAGGTGGTGGTACGGGGCGGGGAGAGAGTGAGAGCGAGAGAGCGAGAGAGCAAGAGAGAGAGAGAGAGAGAGCGCGCATTAGATAAGCGGCCGCCATTGGGGCACAGGGACGATCCACACCGCCTCCAGGCCACCAGGGCAAAACTGACCAGTCCTTGACCTCAAGAAGTCCCACCACTGAAGCCACCGGCTTCTCTGTGTGCCCAGGGAGCCCTGGCAAGAATCCTGTGTGGCCTGGGCCTCTGTGCTGGGCTGGGCTTTCCCAAGCTAGGGCAGGAGGGGCCCTCCCAGCCCTCCCTTCCTCCCTCCTAGACAGGAACCTGGCTGCCCCCCCCCCCCGCCCCAAAAAAGGCTCTCAGCTAGCCCTGGAGGAAGGGCGGACCCTCCCTCTCACAGAAGTAAACACCCAGCCTCCCAGCTCCACTGCCCCCACCTGGGCACCTCTTGCCTGGAGGGGTGACCAGTTGTGCCTTAGAGCTTGGACTGAAAAACAGGTGTGTGTGTGTGTGTGTGTGTGTGTATTCAGGTGGGATTGATTTCAGATTAAGAGTCTCACCAAGGCAGGGCAGGGGCAGGGCCAGGGCTCTGTGCCGGTTGGACCAGCACCTCTGGGTGACAGAGCTAATTTTAGACGCTGCGGCTGGAGCTGTAGCGACTGCAGGTAGACCAGCAGGCAGGGACTGGCAAGGTTCCCACCCCGAGAGTGCTTGCATGAGGATTAGCTCCACACACGCTTACGTGCAGGGCTTCTGCTGCCTTTTGCAATTTGGGGAAGGTAAAAAAAAAAAAAAAACAACACAAACACACACAGGAACTCCAACCTGAGGTATGCACTGGCCTGGAGGCAGCGCGGGTGCAGGCAGAGCAGACGGCGCTGGCTCCCTCCCACCCCTCTTTGCTGCGTATCACAGGACAGATTTCTCGCCTGTCACTCGGGGACAACACCGGGACCTGCCTCGTGGGGAGGACGGGGGCTCATGGGATGCTACTGCATGTGCAGGGCTGGCAGAGGGCCCGGCCCAGCCAGGACACCGTGCTGTCAATAATGGTATTTTTCTTGGAAGCCCGTGCAGAAGCAGCCTGGCGGGGCAGGTGCATGCTCTGGCACCCCCTAACCCCGGGGTGCAGCCTGCCAAGCACTCCTTCCTGTGCGATCGTCAGAAACGCACCTCACCTCCCTGAGCCTCACGACTCTGCTCTTGGAAACGTGGAGCCAACGCTTTGCACTAGCTGCTGAGAACAGCCCTCCACGTGGCTGGGGAACTATTGCGATCAGCTCCCTGCCCCCTTCTGGGGGCCCAGGGAGGGCCCGGCTGTGCCAGAGCCTCCTCAACATGCTGGCAGCCCCCATCCAGGCCCCCAGCCCGAGCAGCCCCCGCCTAGACCCCTCCGATGCTCACCCGGGAGTGTTCACCCAGATGATGTCCAGGTGGCAGAAGTAGACGCACTCTTTGTCGAGCCAGGAGCTGCAGGAGCAACGGCGGAGCCGCAGGTGGGCGCCACGGGCACGGGGTGAGGATGCCGGCTGCTCCAAGGTGGCGGCAGCCTGGTCCTTCCCTGCATGCACAGGAGGAGAAAGAAGCGGAGGGGTGTTCAAGGTGCCTGGCACAGCCTGGGATGGGGGGCCCGCTTGGCCCCTCCTCTTGCACAATCGAGGAAGTTGGCACTCTCCCTGCTCAGGAGCACCGGGCCAGCCCAGGGAAGCCCCAGCAGCTGCCCCATGCCTGCAGCAGCTGCCCTGGGCCTGCAGCCCTTCTGCCCCTCGCCGTGCCTGCAGCATCCTGCCCCTGATTGCCCTCTGCTGGCCTGGGGGGCACTGCAGCCCCAGTGGGGAGACATCCACAGGGACAGAGCGCAGGAGCTGCGGTAGCAGGTGAGGCCAGGGCAGGGCAGCTCACCTTCGTGCAGGGCCACGAGCAGGGCTAGAGCGACGGAGCACCAGGCGGTGGGCACAGACACCATCGCAGCGGCGGGGTGCACGGCTGGACCGGAGCAGGGAGCGCCTGTTGCCAGCGTCCTGCAGCTCAGCTGAGCAGACAGCTCATTGCCTCGGTGCCCTGCCCTGCTCCTTCTTATAACAGCAGGCACTGCGCCCCGCCCCGGCTGGTCCAGCCCTGCCCCGCTGCACCGGCGGGCAGCCAGCCAGGGACACCGCCTCCTCCCCGGGGCGCCCGGCCCGCCCTGGCCTCCGTGGGGCCAGGGGAGGGAGGGGGGAGTCTCTGCTCCTCCCTCCGCACCTCTGCAAGTCCCCGGGCTCTCCCTGTAGGCCCCTAGGGGCCCCTCCAAGTCCCTCCAGACTTGCTCAAGTCACCCCCACAGAGCTCCAACCCCCCCCCCCACTTACTTGTAGCTGCCCCACGGTCTTGCCCAGAGCTGAGAGGGTTTTTTTTTTTTTTTGGAGGATACCCTGCCGTGCGCCCTGCTTACCCAGTGCCGAGCAGGCTGAGGACACCCCTGTTCTGTGGGGGAAAGCAGAAGGCCTGCTCAAGGCTGTGTGGCCCAGGGCAAGCCAGAGCCCTCTCTGGGCCTGCCCCTCTTGGTGAAGGTTACGCTCACCTCTGACCTCTGCCCAGCCCGGAGCTGCCTCGTCCTATCTCGCCAGGGAGTGCCCTCTGCCTCTATCTGCTGCCCCTGCCCCCAGATCCCTTCCAGAGGCGGTTTAGCTGTGCAGCCCTGGCCAAGGACAGCCCTCCCCGCCTCAGTTTCCTTGTCTGCAAGGAGCTGCTGGTTCCCTTGGGACTGAAAAGCTGGCTTTGGGGCTACTTCCTGAAAGATGGCTGCCTGGGCACACGCAGTGCCCCTGGAGTCGACCGGGTGGTGTGTCCTGGCCCACCTCAGTGCCACTGATGTCTGAAAGGCAAGGTAGGAGATGGGCTCCCTGGTGCTGACCCTCGGCCCCTGGTAGCTCTGCAGCCTTGAAGGCAGGGACGCCCCGGTGCTGAGCTCAGCGGCTTGTGGGACTCAGCGCTTGGGAACTGGGGGTCGCCCCTGTCCCTACCCCGGCCTGGCTCAGAGTCTACTTCCTGCAGCATCTCTCCAGGGACTGGGGCTCTAGGCTCCCCAGGAGAGGCCCGCTCATTTCTGGGAATTCCCAGGCCTGTGCTGCTGTGCCTGCCTGACTCATGGCACTGGGCTTATCTCCCCAGCCATCTTGAGGGCTGGAGCTCCCGAGAAGGCTGCCCCGCACGTGGCGTGGCAGGAGCCCTGTGAGTCTCTCTCAGGGGAATGCGGTCCCACGTGCCTGGCTTTGGACTCCGGGTCCCAGGCTGCCCACTCTCTGGTTCTTGAATTCAGCATTTCCCTTGCCACTCCCCCACATGAAGGAGAGCGACCACAAAGCACAGCGATATGGCTTCTTCCTGGGGCACGTGGGTGTGGGCCTGGATCCTGGGGAAGCTGGGCAGAACCGACAGAGGGCAAGGCCTTCTTTCTCCGAGGCTGCAGGAGGTGAGAATGAGCATTCCTGAGCACCTACTGTGTGCTCTGAGCACTCGTGACTCCTCCTCGCCCAGCAGGCTGCTGTGACCACCAGGGTGTAAGAGCCATGACTGCCCACGAGGAGGCTCAGAGAGGAGCAAGGCCCTGCTGAGGCCACACAGCCGGCAGCCGGCAGAGCCAGCGCTCAAAGCCCTGGTGAGGTCTCTCAAGCAAACTGCAAGTGACTCCATGTGCGGGGTTCATGGTGGCCCCAACATAGTGCCTCTCTAAGAGTCCAGAGTACTTCCGGAAGGAGGTGAGCAATCCCCACGGTCATGTCTGCTGCCTCCCAGAGCAAATAGGTACATGTAAATAGGAAATAAAGCAGGGTTGGGGGGGCGGGTGGAAGATTCAAACCACTGGACTGTGAAGGGAGGTCTGTGGGGAGGTGGGGGGTGAGGGTGGCCAGGAAAACAAACAGGGGGGAGTGCAGAGAAAGACAGGTAGGGAGAGTGCAGGGGAACAAGGAAGCTGCTTGGGAGTGAGAAAGAAAGGGCTTGGATTTGAGAAAGCAAAAGAGAAAGACCCTGGGAGTCCAGGGAAGGCGCTAATGTGTCTAATCTCTACACAAATGCAAAGCGCCTGCCCGGGACAATAGCGGCCCAGAGGCTCCAGGCTGGGAAACATAATAGAAGCATTAAATGAACCTGGAGAAGGGAGCCCTCGCTGGCGTGAAAAGCGGATGACGACAGGGCAGGGGCCACTGCCCAGGCTGCTCCGGGTCAGCACGGGAGGCGCGACCTGTGCCCAGCTCCAGTTTCTCTCCGTCCCTGCCCCTGGCTCCAGCTGGGCCGGCGGGGCTCCTCTGTGAAATGGAGAGCCCAGCTCTCAAGGGTGAGGCCGTTCCCGGAATGGGGCTGCCTCACCGACGAGACTCCATTTCCAGCTAGAGGAGAGCGAGCTGAGCTCAAAATAGCCAGCCCCTGCCCCTGGGTCTCTGAGCTCGGGCCTGACGCCACCTCTGCCCCTGCCGGCTGGCCCCACTGTACACTCTGGCCCCAGCCAACACCCCAGACGGCAGCCCTGCAGCATCCCCGGGGCAACCCGGCCCTGCTGCCTTCCCCAGGTTTGTAAGGGCTGCTGCGAGAGGTGCACCTGTCCCACTCTGGGTGGAATTTTCTGTGTCCAGAGAGATCCTGTCACCAGCCCCATCTGAGAGGGCTCGGTGGGGAGGGCCTTCAAGGTGTGTTTCTAGGTAGGACACCGTGCTAGACATCTCCGCCTGTAAATCCTGTCCAGACTCCACTCCCGCGTGGCAGATAGGACAACGGGGCTCCGAGAGGAAGAGCAACTTGCTCCAGACACTGGTGAGGCTGGGCTGCTCCCTCAGCTCCTAGCCCAGCCCTGCCCTTCCCCTGTACACCCAGGGGTCCAAGCTGAGCCCAAGGTTCTGGGTCCCTTTGGGAATGGCGTCAGATGAGGAAGGTCAGGGCACTGGGGTGAGGCTAGGCCGTCTCCCTGTGCTCCCCAAGCTTCCCTCTCAACCCCCGCACCAAGAGTACCCAGGGCCCCTGAGGGCAGCGGTCCAGCAGCCATGGACACAGAGCGAGGATTTGATCCCCGGGTGGCAAGCTCCCATGCAGCATGGATGGGCTGGAGCAGGTGCCTGGCGGTGCAGTCTAGGCTCTGCACCGGGAACTCTGGACTTCCTGCCTTGCGGCCTAGGCCTTGGCCTGGCCCTTCCCTAGCCTCAGTGGCCTTGCCGCCTCCTTGAGGGGGGGAGGTGCTCTCAGCTCTATTGCCTGTGGCTGAGCCGAGTTCAGAACTCCACAGGTGGACAGGTGGACTCCGTGGCTGCATCTCTGGGAAACTAGGAACATCCCCCCATCACATGGCCACACCGGGTTTCCGGAAGTTCTGCTTGTAGTACCGTTGAGGAGGTGCGTGGCCACAGGCACCTAAACAGAGAGGGCAGCTGGGAGGAGGAGCTAGCCTGGGCTGCGGGCTGTAGCACGGACACTCCCATCCCTCCTTGCCCCCAAAGCTGCAAGCAGCCTGCCTCCCCCTGGGGCCTGTGGCCGCTCAGCCTCAGGGCCTCCTTCGGGTGGGTGGTCTGGGCCGCCTGCCATGGCCCCGGCTCTCCCTGAGCCAGCAGGACCTGCTACCACCCACGCCCTCGTGCCCACACTGGGTGTCCACAGTTGGGCCTGTGGGACCCAGCCCCTGGTTTCCATGGCTTCACTCAGAGGACACCCCAGTTCCTCCTCCTCCTCTCTCCACCTCGGCCTGTTTGGGAAGATTTATATCTGCACATAGGCTGTACTTTTATAGGAATAATTCCTGGGCCCTGCTTGTTATTAATCCAGGCCAATCCAGAACAGGGTCATCCAGGCCCACGGAACTGCTGGAATTTCAGCCGAAAGTAGATACTGTGCAGTCGAAGCACCCTGGGCAGGCGGCCGCGTGCGTTCTGCCGGACTCGTTGGAAGAAGAAAGCCGAGCCAGGGACGCGGTGTCTAGGACGGAGGTCTCTGCACTCGGTGCTTTTGAGCTACCTCCATGGAGCCGTGGGCCCCGGGCCACTCAGCCTCCGGGGGTGGAGGGCGGGCACTTGCTATGTCCCCAGCCCTGTGCTAAGTGATTGACACACGCGCGCTCCGGGGACTGTCACGATGTACCATGGGGCACCGTGGCTGGTCCCTGCTTCACTAGTGAGGAGACTGAAGCTGAGAGGGGCCGAGACTAGCCCGATGTCAGATGGCGAGGAAGCGGTGGTGTCCCAGAGAGAGAAGGCCTGGGAAGCACCGGAGCTCCAGCTCTGAGCCCCGTGTGCCCACACGGCGCTTCTGCAGCCTCCCAGCCCTGGGGAGCCCCCTGCAGCAGCTCTTCTCCAGGGGGACAACTCCCTGCTCTTCCAGGCAGCCAGCCCTAGGCAGGCTCAGAGAGTGGGGGGCCCAGGAGCACAGGCAGCCCTCTCCCGTGTCCCAAAATGCAGCACAGGGCCCCTGCCTGAGATGCCAGTGGCTGAGGTCTGGCCACAGCCCTTAGCTTGGCGTGAGGGCTCATTCTTATTTTGCTAGATTCCCAAAACTGGCCTGGGAGACAGGCCAGGTTCATGATTCTCACTGCAGGTGCAGTCTCAGTGGAAGTGACTCACTCAGGGCAACACACCGAGCAAGGAGCAGAGCTTTCCCCCTTAAATGCATCTGCGATGGGACCAGTAGCCTACAGCACATCTATCCAGCGATCTCTCATCTGCCCACCTATCCATCCTTCCATCCATTCACCTGTCTCTGCATCCATCTACACTGTCCAATCTCCCATGTAGCCACCGATCCTCTATCCATCAATCATCCGTTCACCTGTCTATCACCCATCTATACAACATCCCACATATCCACCCATCCATCCATCCAAGCTCCATGGATCCAACTATACATCCACCTATGTCCAACCTCCGATGTAACCATCTATCCCCTACCCATCAGCCACCTGTGCCTCCATGCATCCATCTGTCCATCCAGCCACCCATCTGTACGATATCCCACAAATCCATCCACCCACCCATCCTTCATCCATGTGTCTGTCCATCCAAACTGCCTGGTATTCATAAATCCATCCATCTACCAACTATCTAACCCTTCCATACATACAGTCTCCCACGTATCTGTTCTCCGCCATGAGAGATGAGGTTGGAAAGATTAGAAGGGTCATAGCCAGGAGCACTTTGGGTGGATTATTATGCATTTCCTGGAAACATCATTTGGCTATTTCCTAGGGAGAGGTCGATGAGGTCACTGAGACTTGGTCCTCTCTGGAATCCTCACCCCAGAGCCTAGCACAGGCCTGGGCACATGGGCCGTGCAAATGCTGGGTTGCAACAAAAAGCAACAAGATAGCCTTGTCTCACCAAACGAAGCTTGTGTCCTCATGAGGGGGTCTGGGCCCCTTTGCCTATCGGATACCACCTTCCAAAGGTTCCAGTGATGAAGACTTGAGACAGCCTACCAGAAGAACCATCAGGCAGCCAGCCAGAGGCGGAAGGGCCCTTGACCTCTGCACGGACGAGGAAACCCAGGGTCAGGGAGGAGCGGCTCATCAGAGGAGTCCCTGCCAGGCCTGGAACCCAGAAACTTGGATGTCTGTGCTCTTGTCTCTCTCTGACACCCAGGCCCCTGCACTCAGAGGGGCTGGAGCCACAGCCTTCTCCCCCATCCCACCAGCACCACCAGCCGAGACATGCAGCCGGCACTTCTTCAGCGGCACACCCACCCTGTTGCCTGGAACCCATGTTTTCCAAGGCACACCCAGGGCCCCACCAGGAGGCCGCCTTTCCCCTCTGGGAAAGGGTGAGCCAGCGGGAGGCTGGGCTGTGCAGAGGTAAAGGCCTTCACTCTAGCATTAAACTTCTGCTAAAAATAAGTGCCTGGTGCCCACATCATCAGGATACCCGTGCCCGGCAGGCAGACAGAGCTGGGGTTCCCGCTGTGACTTCAGGCCCACATTCCTGGGCACAGGTGTGCCTGGGACCCTCCTTGCCTGGAGGCCTTGGCCTTCTTGCCCAGCCACTGGGAATCCTGAGCTGTGAGTGACCTGGGAGGGGCACAGCTGGGCTCTGGCAGGCAGGAGGGCCGTCAGGAGCTGAGACCACTGCCTGGGACGGGCTCAGGGTGTGGGGCTGAGTCAGGGGCCACCCACCTCTGGAACCTCTGAGACTTGGCGGGTCCAGGTGCCAGCTTCAAAGCCCAGTGACTCAAACTCAAACTGCCCTATCCTGCCATGGACAAGTGCCCAGCACAAGGCCAGGCTAGAGGTAGCGTGCAGCAGGGGTCAGCCAGGCAGAGACCAAGGACACACCACGGTTTAACTGTCTCTTCCAAGGGTATCTAAGAAGAGCAGCCCCACCTTGAGCAAAGCCAGTGTAGCTGCAGTTTGGTTTCCTGGTGCAGGGGGCACTGTCGGCCATCTGCATCCTCCTTCCGCCTTTGAGTTGCAGAGTGTGTGTGGGCCTTGTGGTGCGGACACACTCCTGGAGGGAAGTGGGGTGTATGTGTGTGTGTGTCTGTCTGTCTGTCTGTCTGTCTAGGGTGCTACTAGACTTGTGCCACTTTCGCGTCACAGATGCCCACAGGTGGCCTCTCCAGTGCCCTGGGCCACGTAGTCCTTCCATGGCAAGCCGCCGCTTGGTGGTCTCCATTCACCCCCACTGCTTGGGTACCACACGGAGGGCCGCCTGGACAGGAAGTGTGTTGAGACACGAAGGCTTCCTACAGAAAGAAAGCAGCGACTTCCGGGGGCAGCCTGCAGGCAGGAGCATCAGGCCTCTTGGGGCCTGACCCTGAGCCATCTCTCTGGCCTCATCAGCTCCCTTCGCATACACTCCCAGTGCTGATCCAGGTGCCTGGGGCTGCAGTGCACCCTGGGGGCTGGACACCCAGCTGACTTCCCTGCCAATGTGCCGCTTGTCGCCGGGGGCCTCTCACCTCCTTGCCACGCCTGCCCGCCTGATTGTGCTCACCCCTCGAGAAGCCGTGAACACGTTACCTGCCCCAGGACACCAGATGCAACCCTCACCCAGCCACCTACCACACTGTCACCCACACCACCGCCGGCTGGGCTTTCCCTTGTCTTTGGCTGGTGCTGGTGGCTCAGGGCCCAGCTTTCGGTGCCAGGCTGGGCTGGTTTTGGGTCCATGGCCGGCCTGTGGTTCAGGTGCCCTTTTCCATTTCTTTGAGCCTCAGGGTTCTCATCTGCAAGTTGGGTGCGGTCACAGTAACAGCGTGGTGAGGACAAATGAGAAAGAGACAAGCCGCTGGGGACTGTTACTATACACGAGCGCCTGATGACAGGATGCACCTGCTGTCGTGGTGTCGCTCACTCCTTTTTTTTTTTTTTTAACAGGCAGAGTTAGACAATGAGAGAGAGAGAGAGACAAAGAGAAAGGTCTTCCTTTTTCTGTTAGTTCACCCCCCAAGTGGCTGCTACGGCTGGCATGCTGCACGGATCCAAAGCCAGGAGCTAGGTGCTTCCTCCTGGTCTCCCATGTGGGTGCAGGGCCCAAGCACTTGGGCCATCCTCCACTGCACTCCCGGGCCACAGCAGAGAGCTGGACTGGAAGAGGAGCAACCGGGACAGAATCCGGCGCCCCAACCGGGACTAGAACCCCGGGGTGCCGGCGCCGCAGGTGGAGGATTAGCCTAGTGAGCCACTCCTGATGGAAACACCCTCTGAGGTCTATCAGGGCCTCCGTTTCCAGACACAACTTTGGACTTGGAGAGGTTGGGATTCAGAGCCAGGTCCGTCTGGGCGCAGGGTTGGTATTAAGCCCCCTTCACCAGCGTGGCTGCCCTCACCCTCTCTCCCTTCTTCCAAGCCACGTGCTCAGCAAACACGGATCGAATTGACAATGAGGAAGGCAGTGAGGTTCACTCTGCTTCAGCTGTCCCCAGCCCGGGGCCCCTGGGTCTCCTCGGATCTGGGAGCCCCATGGGACCAGGTCAGGAGTGAGGCATTCCTCCATGGGATGCTGCTGCCAGGTGAGTTTGGGAAGCTGGGGTTCCCAGGCTGCTGTGGGGGGGTGAGCCTTGTGAGGTGTCCACAGGAAGCTCTCTGAGGCTGGAGGTGAGGCTGTCCAGGCAGCCTGGACAGGGCAGGTTACAGGAGGCAGACATGGAGCTGCAGGCGTGGGCTCTGCTTCCAGCCAGGGGCTGCCAGCAGGTCTCTCCTCCAGCTCAGTCTCAGCTCTGTTCTCTGGGAAATGAGGTGCCTGCATAGGTGCCTTGGAGACCAAAGCAGGAGGCCAGCTGCCACCCAGACAGACCCGGAGAGCCTTCGACAGCCGCCTGAGCAAGTTTCACCCTTGGCCTGCAGAGGGTGCTCTGGAGCCCTTCCTGGACTCAACTCCATTAGCCTCAGAAGAACTGACCCTCTACCTTCCTCTCCCCCTCATTCATTCAAATCAACTGGCACTTTAACAGCTAATCATAGGTGGCCAGCACTGTGGCACTACAGTGCTGGCCTGCTGCACCAACATCCCATATGGGCTCCAGTTGGAGTCCTGGCTGCTTCACTTCTGATCCAGCTCCCTGCTAATGTACCTGGGAAAGCAG
The DNA here is from genome assembly GCA_949820135.1 of Sylvilagus floridanus. Classification (NCBI taxonomy): domain Eukaryota; kingdom Metazoa; phylum Chordata; class Mammalia; order Lagomorpha; family Leporidae; genus Sylvilagus; species Sylvilagus floridanus. The sequence continues at coordinate 32,224,136 of OX463225.1, forward strand.
CAGAAGATGATGATCCACGTCCTTGGGCCCCTGCATCCACGTGGGAGACCTGGAAGAAGCTCCTGGCTCCTGGCTTCAGTCTGGCTCAGCTCCAGCTGTTGCAGCCCCTGGGGGAGTGAACAAGCAGATGGAAGATCTTTCTCTTCTCTTTAGATCATATAGCCAATTGAACCGAGGTGTGCTTGCTCCACAGCCTGCCTACCCTGGCATATATAAGCTCACAAAGAGTCTTCACGGGCCGCAGCTTCTTAGCATAACCTTTATTTTTCAGATGGCGTAATGGAGTTATCTTGTTCAGTATCAGCTCTCTACTGGGAGAGAAGCTGGGATTTGAACACAGAGCAGTTGCCCTGAGCTCTCAACCTCCATTTGGATTTTCCTATGAGAGCCAGAGAGTCTGCAAAGGTAGGTGCTGGGACTGACCTCAGAGAGGAGTATGGGTACAGCAGGAAAGCACCCCCCCCCCACTCCCTCAGCTTGGCTCCTGGGCCTTTAGCAGCGGGAACTCTGGGTCTCTGGGAACTCAGGCAAGAGGAGACAGCTGTTTGCTCCGGGTGCTAGGTGGTGAGGTGAGCTGTGACTCAGAATGGGAGGCCCTGAGCCCGCAGGGGAGGCTGCCCCGGCCAGGCCATCGCCAGGGTCCCCCAGGAAGAGGAGGTTTGGGTAAGGCCGGGTTGAGTCACAGCAGCGAGATGAGACAGGGAGCTGGGATGGCCCAATGACCTCACACTTTGATCTGTGCCTGGCAAGGTGCCGCCAGCCCAGGCGGGCCCGGTGGGTCCAGCTTGGTAGGGCAGGCACACCCCCTTCTTGGTATCCACAGCCAGGGGCCTTTGGGAGGCCAGAGGGTCTCCCTTCAAGCTCACCTGAGGCCTTATATCCCTGTACCCCCAAACCCTGCCTGCCTGGGGAGGCAGCTGGTGAGGGGACAGAGTGCAGGAACAGACTCTTGCTCTCATCCCTATCCTGGGTGACCTGTGACAAGCAAGTGCAGCTCTGGGCATCAGCTTGCTTCCCCGGCCTGTGGAGTCATGGGAGGCCCTCCTGAGCTGATGAAGCTCGCATGCACCCCGGCACACAGCCGGGACAGACAGTAACCATAAACCCCGGCTCTGGGGATCAGGTAGAGGACTGGGTGGCAGGGCCCCGAGGGCTCCCCTACCGCCGTGATCCAGACACTGGGCAGGAAGACAGCGGATTCACGCTGCCAGGGCCCCGATGCGGTGGGCGAGCTCCCACCAGGCCCACCTGGAAGATGTGCCCAGGAGCCTCGGGAGCCACCGGAGCCACTGTCTGCCCCCAGTCCAGCGCTCCCTGAAGCCAAGGTCCCACAGCACCAGCTGAATGGGGCTCCCACCCGAGGGGAGGGGGCCATTATCTCCCCAGATAAGGGGCCTTGAAAGGGCTGGGAAGGCCTCGTGGCCTCGGGTTCAGGGTGGGCAGGGGAGGGCAGAGCCTGGCTGGCTCCAGCTGGCTCCTGTGCTCCCTTGACTGAGTCAGCCAGGGGCTGCGGCCGCCTCTGAGTTCATCGCCTGCCTGCCCAGCCTTGGAACCCAGGCCTCGGGCACAGGGGAGGTCCTCAGGGATGACCTGGCGATAATGACAGCCGTGTGGGCAGCCGGGCCCATGTGCCAAGGACGCTCCCTGCCGCCATCCATTTGCTTCTCGAAGCAGCCCTGGGAAGTGAGCAAGGCAGGGCCTGGGAGTGAGGCTCAGAGAGGCAGTTCAAGGACCTGAAGTCACACAGCCAGGAGCAGAGGGGGCGAGTCTTCAGGCCCTGAGCATGGGCTCCTGCCATAGTGCTCAGTGTCAGACCTGAGGGTCAAACCTGCAGGGTTTGTCAAAAGGGACCCCCAACGGCATTGGGGAGGAAGGCTGGTGCCTATGGCCCAGTGTGTGGACTGTGCCTGGCTCTGTGTAGGCAGAGAAGGAGCTGCAGGTCCCTGCTGCCCGAGGCCTGGCTCTTGGGCCAGAGCAATGCCCAGGAGCTGAGCTCTTCCTGAGGTCCCAGTGAACTAGAAGGAAAAGGTGGGGGTGGGGCAGGGCCTTCTATCTGTGTGGTCCCAAGTGCATCCTGGCTGGAGGACAGGGCCACTTCCTTCTAGGGCATTCCCTGGACTCTCGGGAGAGCCCGGGGTGGGTGCGCTCAGTCTATCTCGGCACCTGAGAGCGAGGCCGCCTCTCTCCTGCAAACTCTGGGCAAAAGGGCCTCGGGCTGCGACACCCAGAGCTCCCAGAGCGCCATGTTCTCCAAAACCTGCTGCAGTGGGGAAGAGGCCGGGCTGGGAGAGGGTCCAGGGGCAGGGACCTCCCCACTGCCTCGTTTCCCAGCTCTGACCAGAGTGTGCTCTGGCTGCCCCAAGGAGGTCCGGCCCAGCATGACCCTGCACTGCTGGAGGCCCCTCTCTGTATTTCGAGGCTGCACTGAAGCCAAGGAACCAAGGTTTCTAGGACTCAATCCTCCCTTTTCCTCTTTGTCCCCCACTGCTTAACTGCATCCTCCTTGTCATCTCCCTAGCAGCCTCTGGAGGGCGCACCACTCACTTCAGGACGAGGCCCCAAAGCTCAGAACTGAGAACCAAAGGGCACATGGCGAGGCTCCGTGCAGGTGCCAGCCACCCCGGGCAGGGAGTATGGAGGGCACCGCTGCGTGCTGCAGGCTGTGCTCACAAACCCACAGATTCTGACACGTCACACCCGGGGTTCAGCTTCCGGCTCTGCAGCTCACTACTCCCCAGTCTCAAGAGGTCAGGGTGGGTGCCTCAGTTTCCCCTTTCTGTAATCTCCGCAGCCTCAGTTTACCACTTTGTAAAATGGTGACCGTCACTCCTAGCAAGTCCTTACACCTGGGCCCAGCACACTCCCACCTTACAAATGCTGAAAGCCGGCAGGGGCTCCCCCCTAGCCCACCGTGGCCTCCACCCTCTCTCCCCTTCTCATGCCTGTTTTGGTTAGTCCACGTCCCCGGGGTCGATGGAGAAGCAGCGGCGCTGAGCACGAGTGCAAACGCGCAGCCTAGGAGTGGGCGGCGGCCCCGCCGCGCTGGGCCCGCCCTCGCCTCGCAACCAATTTTGGGCAAAGCGGTGGCGGCGGTGGAGCGCTCTACGTGCGGGCCGTGAGTCAGCGCGCAGGAATGCGCGGGACGCTTTGTTCCGCGCTGTGGCCGCCAGACGAACGAACGTGCCGGCCCCGGGGCGCGGCGGGCCTGACATCACCGCGGCCGCGCGGCCACGTGCGCCCGCGCCCCTTGGGGACTCCAGGAGCCCTGGGAGAGCCAAGCCTCCGCGCATCGGGCGCTCCTCGTGCCGGCGGCCCAAGCCCCACGTCGCAGGGAGACAGCTGGAGGGGGGGGGGGCGGGGGATGCCGGGCTCCCAGGGGAGGAAGAGGCAGCGCTGGGGGTGGGGGGACAGTGAGAGAAATGAGACCTCCGGTGGCCACAGCGAGAGCCCGAAACTGCCCTGGGGAGGCCCCTTGGCGCCAGTGGCCGAGGAAGGGGGACGGGTCCTCCTCCAATCCCTGCCTGCAGCCTGCGGTTTCCCTCAGGTCACTCCTGCTGTCCCACTGCCCATCGGGCTGGCATGGGCCGTTTGCAGGGCCCCACGGAGCTGGGCTGGGGAGCGAGGTCTGCCGCCTACGGGGCTTTGGAAAGGAGGGTAGGCAGATCTTCCATGTTCCAGGCTGTGTGAGCAGGCTAGCCGCGAAGGGAAATGGAAGTCGAGGCTCAGAGACATGACGTCATTTGTCACAGGCCACCAGGCCGCTGGGGGAGCAGTTAGGAATGATGAACACGTGGATGGGGCTGGCCTGCGTGCCCCATGGCGCCCGCTGCCGTGGTCAGGCCTGGCAGGTGCAGCATGAAGTCCTGAGGCTCTGCATGAGCCCCTCCGAGAAGGAGCAGTGGCCAGGGGGGACAGAACCCCTCCTGTGTGGCCTGGGCACGTCACTTGCCCCCTGGGTCTTTCCATAATTGCACTGTGGGTCCTCCGGGGAATTCCATTGTCATCCCTCCCCCGTGGTGGACGGGAACTGAGTGCATGATTGGGACCTGCAGGGCCGTCGGCTGCAGGGACTGTTGAGTGTGCGCTCCTTCCACCAGGGCCCTTGCCCCCCCAGTCCCACGCGGCAAGCAGGGCTGGGCCATGGCTGGTTAGCCTGGCTTTTGCAGGAGGCGACCTCGGTCAGCACAGGCCTCAAGGACTCTGCAATTGAGCAGGTCCTTGTGCCCCCCTCCTCCCCCAGTGGCTCAGCGTGTTCTGGAACTCTCGGTCTTCCATCTCTTGCAGGTCCTCCGGAGGAGGCCGGAGGAGGGGTTCAGCTCTCCTTACCCTGCTCCTGCAGTAGCTTTGTCCCACCTCAGTGGCTGGCCTCTTGGTCACTCAGCGGCACCTAGGGTGTGCTGGTGCTGCAGGAGCCCAGGGAGGATTCTCCTGCCCAGGGCCAGAGGTCCCTGCACTTGGGGTGGTGCCTTTCTTTCTGCCAGCCACTCACTTGCAAGCCACCAGAGTGTGAAATGTGCACAAAGGAAGAGACCATGTGGCAGGGCTCTGGGGCTTCTCTGCACCCTAGACTGCACAGCCGTGGATGGGAACAGGCTCCCTTTCTTTCTTTTTTTCTTTTTAAGATTTTATTTATTTGACAGGTAGAGTTACAGACAGTGAGAGAGAGAGAGAGACAGAGAGAGAGACAGAGAGAGAGGTCTTCCTTCCACTGGTTCATCCCACAAATGGCTGCCACAGCTGGTGCTGTGCTGAAGTCAGGAGCCAGGTGCTTCCTCCTGGTCTCCCATGCGGGTGCAGGTGCCCAAGCACTTGGGCGATCCTCTACTGCCTTCCTGGGCCACAGCAGAGAGCTGGACTGGAAGAGGAGCAACCGGGACTAGAACCTGGTGCTCATATGGGATGTTGGTGCTGCAGGCGGAGGATTAACCAAGTGAGCCACAGCGCCGGCCCTGGCACAGGCTCCCTTTTGTGCTCATCTAGGAAGCTAGTAAACGCACACGGTGGCTGCTGGGCCAGCATGAGCCCCGCGCCCGCCTGCACCCAGAGCCCACATCATGGCCTTCATCTTCTCCTCTGACTTGAGTCAGTAGCAGCCATGCTCTTCCCACTGATCTGTGATCATAGAGGAAGGCTATGCAGGCCCCTCGCAGGTCAGATGTGGCCAGTGAAGCAGAGAGAGAGAGAGAGAGAGCCAGCTCTCTGCAGGTGCAGGGCACAGAGGGGCAGGGACATCCTGCATTTGGCTGCAGGTGGAGGCTGATGGTTTCTGAGCCCCTTTGTCCTCCAAGTCCCAGCAGCTCCGAGGACATGGGTGATGGGGGAGATCGGAGCGAGCGAGCGTCTGCACGTGCCCCTGACCCTGCACAGTTCCTGGCACCCGAGGGCCCCGCCCCAGCCTGGCACGCCTGCCCGGATTCCTGCCGTGTGGTTTCCCCGTGGCCTCGCCCTCACGTCCCTGGCAGAGCATCCCCAGCTGTCTGCATTCCTCTGCCATGAGGATGGCCACCGCGGGGCTAGGGCACCCCTGAGAGCGGATGTGTGCGTGCAGCCGAGGATGTGCGGGGCACACCTGCCTCTTTGTCCCCGTGTGTCCGTGTGTGCATTCGTGTGTGTGCACTGGCAGGTTTGCATCCTGGAGGCGTGGCCATCCCTGTGGACACCTGTGACTGTGATGCAGGGGGGTTGTTGTGCCAGAGGGACATCTTGAGCCCCAGGGTCCCTGGGGATCTGTAGGCAAGGGTTTGCACTTATGTATGATGTGTGAGGGGGATGCATGTTCCCCGTAGCTGAGGGCCCTTATGTGTGTGTGAAGGTCAAGGACCCAGGTGTAGCCTCTCTCAGGCCAAGCTCACAGCCTCTGGAAGGGGCTGGGAAAATCGAGAGAAAGAGGCCAGGATGAGATCAGTTGTGAAGATCATTTGCCCAGCTAAGCTGATGCTCCCCACCTGTTCCCCTATTTAATTCTTACACCTGTCCAGAGAGAGAGAGAGAGAGAGAGAGAGAGAGAGAGAGAGAAAGCAAGGAGGAATGCTCTCCCCATATGAGGCTCAGAGAGGGTCAACCATTTGCCCCAGCTCACACAGCCTGTAAGTGGTGGGGCCAGCATGGGGATTTGTGTCTGCTTTACTCCCAAGGCCAGGGAGCTGCCTCCAGGGCCACAGAACAGCAGGGACTGTGCACCGTGCAGCCCAAGACCTGGCCGTTACCTCGGACGGTGAGAGCATCCGCCAATGAGCGTGGTGGGGCAGCTGCTTTGTGCCAGGCCATGGTATGAGCGCTGTGCACGTAATGACTCACGCGATCCTCTTAAGAGCCCTTGGGGGGGGCTCATTAAGCTATTATTCTTAATTATTCTTATACCATGTAATATTTATATTGTATAATGTGCAATAGTTATAATTATTAACAAGCTCTTATTCACATTTTGGGATAGGTTGAGCAGCTTGCCTGAAGTCCCACAGCTGAATGATGGCACAGAGGGGATTTCAGCCCGTGCCGCCTGGCTCCAGGGTCCCAGGGCACAAGTCTCATGTGCGCTGCTCCTACTGGCACCTTCTTGTGCGTGGGACCCTGACCTCATCCTCTTCCTGCCGGGGGAGGGGGTGCTTCCAGCTCCACCTCCATGCAGGCTCCAGGAAACAGGGTGTGTGCATCCGTCCCCCACACGCATACGAGGACATCGCGGCTGCACTGGCATAGCACCTGTGTGTGAATAGGTGACTCCTCCTGCCCGGTGTGGCCCTGGCTTTGCCAGCAGCTGCCTCGCCATGGGGCTTGAGACACGTGCCTGCCTCCTCTGGGCTGCAGTGTCTGTCCTGTCCCCCGAGAGAGCCGGTCGGAAGGGCTGTCCCCAGTTTCCAGGTGGGAAGTCCTGGGAGGAGGCGGGGCAGGCCTGGCAGCCGGCACTGTGTGGGCAGGAGGTGAAGGTGAGGCTGGGCCAGGGCTGAAGTCGAGGCGCAGGAGCCGGTTTTCCCAGGCTGCCTCTGAGTAATCCTGTGTCTATATTTATCTCCTTCTTTCTTGGGTGAGCAAACAGAGCCCGCTGCCAGCTGGGCCTGCCACCCCCCGTGCCGGCACGTTCCCTTCACCTGTCGGGCGGCCCTGAAGAGCTCAGCTTGGCCCATGTGGGACACACGGGGATGCCCAAACCCGGCAGCTCCCATGACAAATCCAGTTGTCCATGGTGGCCAGGAAACCCCCGTGTCGTGTCGCTGCACATGGGAGCAGTTGTGGCTGGGCTGTGCTGGGGCATGGTGGGGGTGGGGCTGGAAAGGACCCCCACCGCCTTTCAGCAACAACTTACCTAGGCCAGTGCTTTTCTTGCACCCTGTGGTGTTGACATCAGCTCCTTTGCCCTCCAAGACCAGAGAGTCCCAGGAGGAAGCTGCGCGGTGCAGCCTGGGCTCCACCGTCCGATGATTCTGGACCTGTGTCTTGGCACTCTGGCCTCAGCCAGATAAGCTCGCTGTGACTCGGAGTCCTTGCTGGCCAAATGGGGCCAATGCTTCCTCCCTCGCAGGGGTCAAAGCGTGCAGTTAAAGACGTCGTGAGCCGACACATGGGGTGGGTTCCTCTGGCGGAGGCTTCCTGTTGGCACCCTCAGCCACCAACCAGGGGCTCAGGCAGATCCGCAAGGGGACGCACATCCGTGGCTCTCACAGCGTGTGCACACTGACGGACACCCCTAACTCTGAGAGGTGTGTGAAGCCGTAGACCCACAATGAGTTAAATGGGTCGGTGCTCAGACCTTGGGAAGATGCTGGAAGATACAGCAGCCAGCATACTAACTTTGCTGAGACCCTTCCCGGTGCCAGCGCGGGCAGGACAGGCAGCCAGTAGCGGGTGATGGAAACAGAGCAGTGAGAGATGAGGCCGCCTGGCCCAAGCCCGGGCTCCACCACCCTGATATCCAGGCTCTTGCTCTGACTCTCTGCCCCAGCAGTGCCATCTCCCTTGACCCTGCGGAGCCCTGGGCCTGGTGCACGTGCCCTGCAGCCTTGCCTGCTCCCAGTCTGGATTAGGCAGAGGCCGGGGACGTGCCGGGCTGGCAGGCTCAGGGGCGGGGTTGCTGCTGGCGCTGGGGCTGCCCTATGCCGGCTCGGGACTGGGCTGCGGCAAGGCCTTGTATGGCTCTGGCAGAGCAGCTCGGCGGCGGCACCCATTGGCTGGACTGGCACTCCCAGCCGGTGCTGCCTGGGCCCCAAGCCACAGGTAACTGGAGCCATGGGGAGCTGGTGGATTAGTGCGCCCGCCTGCCCGCCTGCCCGCCCGCCTGCCACTGGCTGCTCTTCTTTCCTAAAAAGGCAGAGCTGCAGGGACGGGCAGTTGAACTCAGACCTGCAGAGAGGGCAGCAGGTGGGGTGGTGCAGGTGACTCCGTGGAGGGTTCGGGAATCCCACCCCTGGCTCTGGGCCAGGCTCTTCCCGGCTCCGGACTTCAGTTTCTCATCGGAAAGGGAAATGGTTGGCAGCTGGGTCTCCCTGGAGTGGATGAGACCTGGGTAAGATGGGAGTGGGTGTGGGTGTGCTGGGGTCCCTCAGCCCCAGGTTCCCGGGCTGCTCAGTGACAAACAGGCCCAGATTCTTGTCCTGTAGGAAGCTGGCCGTTTCCTGACTGTGGACACCTGCGTTCACATCCTGGTCCTGCCACTCACCACGCTGGCCTGGCAGGAGCAGCGTCACCACTCTGAGTCCAGTCTTCTTGCTCTGTGAAATGTGCCGTGGTGCTCAGCCCCCTCCTCCCAGGGCTCAGCACCGGCGCCCACCATGAGCCCTGTGTCAGCAGCCCCCCAGGGCCCCCAGCTCACTCTGACTCTCCCTGCCTCTACTGCAGCTCTCCACGCATGCCAACCTCAGGCTGGCCCGGCCTGCTCTGCCCGTCCTGCCTGCAGCAGCCCTGGCACCCGGAGTCTCAGGACAGAGCCGCCTCTCCAGGTTCCGGACCCAAAGAGGGCCCAGGTCTGGGGGCGAAGGCAGGATCTCTGAGTGCCATCCTGGCGTGGACCCGGGCAAAGCTTGGCCAAGGCCTCGGCTGCGGCCTACGTAGCCAGCATCCTCCCGAGACTCTGGGTGTGGCGGGATGCGTTCGTGGCCCCGCTGCTGCCTGGGGGACATCTTGGGTTCTACCTTCCATCTGTGAAATGGGCACGTGCCCTGTCCTGTTCCTTTCTGAAAGGGACCGTGCTTTATGGACTCTAGAGGGCAGCCCAGGAAAGCCGGTGGCCAGCGACGTGGCCATGATGGATGGACGTGGGGCCCAGTGGCAGGGGGTGGAGAGGAGGCAGCTGATCTCTCAGAGAGTGCACACGCTCTGTGTTCATGCCCTCAAAAACTGGAGACCCAGGCTGCAGCCCACAGGGCCTTCTTTGCACCTGCAGCTGCAGGCACGGGCCCCAGTGTGGCTCACAGGGGACCTTGCTGACAAGGGCGTCTGGGGAGGAAGTGCAGGGGTGGGGTAGCAGCTGCTGGGCAGTCTGAGACCCAGGGCGCCCCTGGGGCCGTGGTGGGTGGGGGCAGATGCGGGAGGAAGCTGGGCATCTGAGGGCTCTTGTCCTAATGTTCCCTCTCACTGCCGTGCCCTTCCTCAAATGTGGACAATCATGTGCGTCTTGCTGGATGCTGGACACAGAGTCTGGCCCTCCGTCTTCTGGGGCTGGTCTGGGCACCTCTTTCCCGCTGTCCTGGGCTGAGACGAGGTGTTCCCTGCACGTGTGCAGGCTCCTACTTCCCAGCTCCCGGTCCCACACCCCGTGACTATGATGTCTGGTGCTGGCTGTGCTCCCTGGAGCCTCCCCCGGGCCAGTCTTCCCTTTTTGAAAAAACAAACACGCACACACACACACACACACACACGCCTGTAAAACCCCAGCGTCTTTGAGGATGTCACCATCAGGCTCTGTCGCTGTCTGCAGCGCTGGCATCTGCCCTGCATCAGGGTTCAACCCTGAGAAGGTTTAACCAAGATATTGTCCATGGATTATTTCCATAGTCCTGCTGACCCTTGACCTTCCTCCACAGCGGCCACGAACGCTTGCTTCCTCCCCAGCCCTGGGCCTCGGGGGCCCATACTCCCCTGTTCACGTGCCCGTACTTGCAGCCCTGGAATCCCACTGCGCCTCTGCTCGAGGGCCTGCAGTGGGAGCAGCTCTGGCTGCCACCAGGCGCCCTCCGTGTTCGCCAGCGTGCTCTCTCTGTCCCCTCAAGGCTCTCCAGCCTTCTCTCCCTGTGCCTTCCCCAGGTGGCTCCACTCTTTCTCAAACACCCACCCGCAGGGCACCCTCAGTCCCCAAGCAGACTCAGTGTGTGCACCTGCCCCTTCCCAGGTCATCAGAAGATGCAATTTCCATTTCCTCCTGCTCCAGCCAGGCTGCAGCCACACCAGCCCTTCAGACACACTCAAGTCTTCCTTCGCTGGCCCCGTGCCCCTGCAGCTGCTGCCCCAGCTCGCCTCTGCCCCACCCCAGGCCGGGGTGGAAAAGTGTCTGCCCCCGGAGTCTGCACTCCCCACCTTCTCACCCTGTAAGCTTCTCCAGCATCACCAGTTATCCAGCTCAGCAGAGTCCACACAAGGTCTGGTACCCCAGGACCGGGATTAGGCCAGCTTTCCCCAGAGTCAGCGAGGAGCCTGTTAATAGGACATGCAGACCCTCCAGGCTCTGTGGCCCGCACCGAGGACCCCTGCTGACCGACCACCAGCCCCTCTGCTCTCTCCTGGGCTTCCTCTCCTTCTCCTGGCCTTACGGAGGTTCCTAGGGAAGGTTCCCTGGGCAGGTCAGACTCACTCCGGGCTCGAGTTCTGGTTCTCTTGCATCCGCTGGATTGTGGCCCCTGTGGCTGCGTCATCGTGGCCTACTCTCCCTATAGACAAAGCTCTACCCCAGCAGGGCCGTGCCTGTCTTGCTCACTGCCATGGTGTCAGCCCTTGGCTGGTGCTTACCAAACCAATGCCCATGTCTCTCACCCTTGGGAAGTTGGCCTCCTGCTTGGAAGCCATCTGGTGATGTTTGGGGTGCTCCAGGCTCCAGTGGCCACCCCGTGTGCCCCACCGCCTCTAACCCCCACGGTGCCCTGGCCATGACCCTCCACTTCACGGACGGGGGAGCAGAGGCACAGAAAGGTGACTTGCCCAAAGGTCCACCAGCGGTGGGCGCCGTGCCAGGATCTGAATTCAGGGCTCATCCTGCGGTGAGCTGAATGCCAGCCTCCAAAGCCAAGGGCACGGCCTGACCTCCGGAATCTGTGAGTGACTTGGGTCGGAGTGAGGGCCTTCGTCCACGTGACTGCGTTGGTGACCTCCAGGTGGGAGCCTCCTGGGTCCGGAGAAGAGCGGAGACGCCTAGACGGCGTGAAGCCAAGGCGGGGCTGGGATCCGGACACCCAGGAAGGCCGAGGCCGGCCTGAGCTGCCAGAAGCCAGCAGACAGCGGGGAGCGGACCCCACTGAGAGCCTCCAGGAGGAGCCCCCTCGGCCCACAGCTGGGAGCAGGCAAGAGCATCTGTTCCGCTGTTTAAAGCCATGTGCGACGGCAGAGCTAAGGAACTCGCTCAGGGCTCAGGCCACGTGGCTGTGGCGTCAGAGCTTGCCAGCCAGGCGGGGACGTGAGGTTCCTGAGAGTCCTGGGCTGTGTGACGGTGGCCCAGTGGCTCCCCCTTTCTGGGCCCAAGTGCTTTGTGCTAAAATGAGCACTAGGGAGGGACAGACACCAGGCGTCTCCCTCCATCTCGGACATGCGCCACTCTCAAGACAAACCATGAGCCGGCAAGCAGGGCTATGTTGGGGTTTTCAAATTTATTCCAACGTGCTTTTTCTTTCTTTTTTTTTTTTTTTGTAAAAAATATCCTCAGGCAGAACACTCAGCCCGAGCTGTAATAAAGGCAATTATTAGACTTGTAAAAACGTCTCATTCACAGTACAGATGTCATTTACAACAGAGGTCACACACAGCGAGACTGAGCACTCGGTCCCTTCTGGAAGCTGGACTCTGTGCTTTGGACCTGCGTGGACTGGACTTTTTTTTGTTATTGAGTATTTTTTTTTTCTTTTGCACTGATATATACCATACCGACATTGCAAGATGCAAGTGTAGAAACGGGAGTTTAAATAAAATTACAGGCAAAACCTTTCTCATCCCAGTGCAGCTACTGTACATACGTACAGTACGATTTTTGGAATGTATTGCCATTGAAGAACATAGAAACTCTCTAAGGACAATTTCACACACAGAATACATACACCTTTTAGAAAAAAAAGGCAAATATTTATCTTACAGACAGTGCGTATCTTACATTTGCCTACTTGTTTCTCTTTGCTTTTTTGTTTTGTTTTTTAAAACATTTGATTTAGTAAAGTGATCGTGAGTGCTGAAGTAATTTTCTAGTGGGAAGCAGACTGGATTCACGACACGGAAGCAGAATTTGGGGAACAGGCCTTCCGGGCACTTTCTCCCCTGGTCAATGTGGCAGGGAGGCCCCCCAAGGACAGCTGCTCAGCCAAGACTTTTGCTTTAAGAAGGATTTGTCTGGAAAATGTACTAGAAAGAGAGATTCAGCTCAGATAAGGGCTTGCTCTGGTGCCCAAGGACCCGGTTGAGGAGTATGGAAGCTAATCCTTGCCTACTTTTCCCAACAGAGGGCGCCAGAGAGACTTCTGGGTCTGGAGGTTGGAGGCTCTGGAGTATGAGGGGGGTGGCCCACCGCTAGCCGGCTCCCGGAGGGTCTCAGTGGCTGGGGGAAGGAGGGGTCAGGCCTGCAGTGCGAAAAGGCCAGGTAGTACTCAGAAGGACCCTGAGATGGCAGAGGGCGAACGGCTTCCTGGCAGGCAGACCGGGGGTGCGGAACCCACCATAGATGGTGCAGTTCGGATCTGAAACCTTCACAAACGCTGAGCCTCCTGCTCCCGAGAGCCCAGAACCAGAGCTCCTGTGCACCAGGGGGTGGCCATGCCGCCAGCTTCACAGGGGCCCAGGCGCCTGTGCAGTCCGTCAGTGCCACGTTCCAAGGCCTGGGGCTGGTGGCGTGGAAGGGGAGGTGTGTATGTGGGGGGCTGTGCACCTGTGCCCTGGGGAGCTGGGGTGGAGTCTGTGCCCAGTGACAGGAGCCCCAGGCTGGTGGCATTGGTTCTGTCCCTCTGGGCACCTGTGTGGGGCAGTAGCCCTTTGGTCAAATTTCATTTGTGCATATGTCCCCATCATTTGGGAAGGAGTCTCCATGACTCCTGGCCCGCTGTGCCCCCTCGCCCCTGCCGGCCGTACCACCCAGCCCTCAGCTCCCCAGAACAGCTAAGGGCACATCGAGGGGTGGAGGGGTGTGACCGCCCCCAAGATGAGCACCCAGTGTGGGGCAGGAAGGTTTTGCCCTGGGAGGTTTCCAGCCCCCGCCAAGGCAATGCCCCCAGTCTCCCCTCCTAAAGTCCCCAGGAGTTGAGACTTAAAGATGATGGTGAGGAAGACCCTGATGCCAGCCTGGGCTGTGACTGGGGCCAGGGCCCTGTCCACTTCCTGTCAAGCCTAAACAGTCCAGGCTGGGCTCACTGGTCTCTCCCAGAGTGGGCGACACCCCCAGGCTCTGAACCTGGCAGCCAAGGTTACTGGCTGACCACGACTCCCCAGTGTCCAGGAGCGCAGGGGCCCCGGGCACGCTCTGTCCTCCTGTCCCCTGTCCCCTGTGTGTGAAGCAAAGGAGAAAGAACCAGGGGGCCCAGCTGGAGGATGGACCAGTGGTTGGGCCACGCATCCAGTAGGGGCGACTGCCATAGCTCAGGGCCCCTGGCCGGGCCCTGGCTTCAGACAGAAGAAAAGGCCCGGCTCTGAGTGAGGTCACCTCTGCGCCCGGCCTGGGTGGGCGGCCACCACGGACCTTGCTGTGGAAGGCACTCGCCTCTCCCGGGCGGAGATGGAACCGAGCCCGCCCGCCTGCCCCAGGAGCGCCTGTTTCCACATTTAGTGACACTGGGTAAACAGGCTCAAGGTCAAGTTCCACATTTCAACTTGGGATTTAAATTTGGGGGGAGGGGGAGAGATGTAGTTATTTTTCTTACCAAAGCAGGCGTCTGTCCCTGGAAATGCAGGGTGACCTCTTAGAGGTGGCCTCAGGCAGGGATACGGAAGAGGCACTGGCTAGTCCACCTTGCTTTGGAGAAGACTTGAAGTGACACAGGGACATTCTGGGCAGGAGACTGTGAGGCGGCTGGGGGAAGACCCAGCGCCTTCCTCTTTACGTGCGGGTGTATTTACATCTGCATGTACGTGTGCACACACGACCACACACTCGAGGACTGGAGAACATTCATGGGAAACTAAGCTTATTTTGATGCAAGTTTTTGAGCCCCGTGGTTTTCATCATACCCATTGCCCATGCACTTTCTGAAGCCTCCGGATTCACAAGGGTTTCAAAATGCTTGCATTGAAATAAGCTGATCTTTTCATGTCTTCGATGAACTTTCGGAAGTACATACCCTCGTGTGTATGTGTGCGTCTCTGCATGTCTGTATTTAGAGGTCGAAACTGACAATAGGCCCGGGCAGCCCCCAGTTGTCATTTTGGGGGTATTTCTGTGGGGGAGCGAAGGCCTCAGAATGTGGGGTGGGCACCAAGGAGTCCCCATGGACCTCCAGCGCCAGGCACTGGGAGAGCTTAGCCAGCGAAGGGAGTGGGGCCCCTGTCCCTCGGGATCAGGTGAAGTAGGACCCACACTCCATGTCCCTGGGCCTTGTGCCTTGCTTTGAGCTTTGTGGGTGATTTTTTTTTAGGATGGAGAAGGAGCCTACGACCAGGGCCCTGAGGGCAAGGCCTAGGCCAGGTGCCCAGGGACCAGGCAGTCAGTCAAGACTCCTTTCCCAGCCCAGGGAGCAGAGGGCCAGAAGCCAAGGCTGGGGTGGTTCGTGTGCCTGTCACATGCCAGGATGGACTCTGGCTCAGACTACCCGGGTAGCTGGGCGCCTGGGAGAACCAGCTCCTACCTCCTACCTGTTCCTATGCACTCGTGTTGAATCCTAGCATAGATAACATTTTTTCCTCTTTCAGGCAAAGAAATAAATTTAAAAAGGAAAAAATGGGTTTTCCAGGCCTGCTTGCGGAGTGCGGGGGGGGGGGGGGGGGCGGGGACAGAGCGGCAGTGAACAGGACCAGGAACGTCTGCACACAGCAGTGCTTGCTTCTGCATTTAATCACGCATTTTTAAAGTTTCCTTTTCCTCCTCTCCCTCGGGGCACCCCCTTGCCTTCAGCAGGGTCTGCGCCTGGCCAGCTCGGGCGAGGGGCAGGGGTCAGGAGGCGCCTCCCGGTACAGCACAAATCCTTCTCGGCCCCGGACGCCTTGTGGGTGGGTGGGTGGGGTTTATGCACGTGTGTGATTGGTTTTGTTTCCTTTCAAGCAACAAAAGGTGTAGAAAAGGCACAGGTAACTGCAGACATGGGAAGGTAGGACAGACGGGCTCGTGGGCAGAAGCAGCACGGACGGATGGACGGATGGATGGACAGTCAGGGCAGAGGGACGGTGGGCGCCGTGAGTCGAGGGGCTGGCTGCAGAGATCCGCTGCCTGCGCTGGGAGCCGCACGCTGGGGCGGCCACACACAGACTAAGGGCTCGGCGGGCCCCTGTCCTCCGGCTGTGGTGGAGGCGCCCTGGGCTCCCCACTTCCTGAGGGCTCGGGGGAGCCCTGCCTGGTCCTGGGTTCCCCGGAGAGGTTCCTCCTCCTCCGGGCTGGGAAGCGAGCGGAGGCCTCGGCCAGGCAGCCCACAGAGCTGCTGCGGTCCAGTGGCGGGGTGGCTGGGTCCTCGGGCTTGGCCGGTGTGCGTGGTGACTCCAAGCGGGGGCTCCGGGACAGTGCTGCCCAGTGGCCCTGGGGTGGCCGGGATGAAGCCTCGGGTGGGGTGTGGGAGCTGTGCCTGGGCGTGGGCTCTGGGGGCGCCTCTGCCCCCTGGGGCTCCCAGTCTGGAGGTCTGCCCAGGCCCCCACCTGTCCGTTCTCTCTCCCTCTCCCTGGGGTCCTCCCTGCCCTCCAGCTCCGAGGAGAGGGTGAACTTGGAGACCTTAGCCACGGGGGACACAGAGGCCGGTGAGCTCTCGGTGGGACTCCAGCGGCTTCGCTCCTGGGCCTCCCGGGCCCCTGTCAGGTCGCTGCCACCCCCTGAGAAGCCGCTGACCCAGGCCACCGTGGGCCCCGGCCGGGCCTGCACCATCTGGATCCCCCCGATGGGGATCAAGGGGCACGGGGCACGGGTCAGGTGCTGGGAGTGCAGCGGCAGGTGGCTGAAGATGTTCTCCTCTGTCCGGGCTGGAACGTGGCCGTGGAAGTCGTGGGAGGCAGAGAAGGGTCGGGAACAGAAGGGATGAGCTGGGCCAGGTGAGCAGGACGGACTTCGGTGCTCGGCCTTCTGTTGGGGTCAGAAAACAAGACAGGGTGAGCCAGGAGGGTGTGCTGAGCGTGGCAGGCGGGGGGCGGGGCTGCACCAGGATCTAGGTGCTGAGCGGGACCGGAACCCGCATTCCTGACTGCCTGCCTGGGACACCATCCAGTGGGCCATTCCCAGCTGTCCGGCAACTGGGGGCGTCCTCTGACCTGTGGTCTCAGACCTTGGGGCAACACATCTGTCTTTGTGGGAGGGGTTTCTTAGACAAGTCCCTCCCTCCCCCCCCTCCCCCCCGCTCTCACCCTGGTCCGTCCTTTCCGTTCCTCCAATGGCCCTGCCCCAACTTTGCCTTTGGCTGTCTTCCCACCCAAGGCTCCCAACCTTCTCCCACCAGCAGGAATTGTAATGGGAACCCACACTGACAACCAAGGCTCGGTTCCCACATCAGTGCCCCTCCAGGAGTGATGGTGCCCTATTCCCGGGAAAAGGGGTCAGGGCTAGGGAAGCTGGCTGCAGGGTGGTGAGGATGTGGTAGCACTGGTGAGGCTGGTGGGTGGGGCCACAGCGATGGCAAGAGGTAGTGTGGAGATGCCTGTGGGGTCACTGGGGGCATGGGGACAGCAGTGCTGGGCCTGGGGTGACTTTGGGGACACTCTGCTCTGTGCTCGCAGACTGTGCGTGGGGGGCAGGGGCTGTAGAAGCATTTATACTTGCGGCCAGGCCGCAGGTAGAGACCCCCAGAGCCCATGATCTCCGGGAGGCTACAGGGAAGGTGAACTGACCAGTAGGTCATGGCACCCGGTGGGACGCTGGGCCCAGTCGGTGCCCAGAGCTGTCTGCCGAACCCCACGGAATGCCTGGACGGCTGCAGCGGTGTGGTTCCCGGGGGACAGCTCAGAACACACCAACCCCCCAGCCACCGGGAGGGGGAGGCGGGCTGGGACTCACCCAGGTGGAGGCGCAGGTCTCGGGGCTTCTGCCCAGGAGCTTGTGAGGTAGAGGCGCGGGCGGAAGGAGAACCCGCGGGGCCGACCTTGAGCCTGGGCCACGCTCACCCGCCGAGGGGCTGCCCGGCCCAGCCAAGGCCCACTCCCCTGGCAGCACCGGCCGTGGCGGGGACGCTGCCTGGCCCGGAGACCATCTCCTGGTGGGTGAGTGTCGGAGGGGGCCCGGGCCTGGGGTGCCCTCAAGTTCGGGGGGCAGGTGTGCACGAGGGGTTGGTTCTCTTCCCAGGGGATGGAAGGTGAGAGGAGACAGCTGGAGTCGTGGAGACCCACAGGGGAGGGGGCCCGTGTCTCTTCGCGGGCCTGTCTGGAGGCCGGGTGGGCTTGAGGCCGGGGCCAGGGCCTCCCGGGCCGGTGACCATCGCTGCGGAGACGAGTTGTTTTTGGTTAGTGAGTGTTTGCGGGCCAGCGGTGGGCGGCTGCCTGGTTCTTGGCTTGGGGACCACGGCCGTCGGGGCGATGCAGCCTTGGAGCTCGGGGCGGGGCCTGCGTCCTTCTCCACGGGGCCTGTGGGGGCCGGTCCCGGCGGGGGGAGGCACAGGGTGCTCTGACTGCAGGAGCAGCAGGTCCTGGCTGTCGGGCACTCGGCTTCCGAGACGGAGCCGCCTGGCGCGGCCTGCAGCTCGGCGCTGGCACCTGAGGGCTGAGGGCTGGGGAGCGGGGAGGAGTCTGGCCGGCTGGGCGGGGCAGCCTCTGCGGATGGCCGGGGCGTCTCGTCCTGGCTCTCCTCCTCGTCCTCGTCTTCCTCATCGTCCAGGTCCGAGTCGGAATCCGAGCCCTCCAGGTCTGAAAACTGATGTTCCTCCACCGCCTCTGAGCCCTGGCGCCCTTCCGGGTCCTGGAACAGGTCGTCACTGGTTCCTGAGGGGAGGACACGGGACAGGAGGTCACGGTCAGGCCAAGGCCACACTGGCCCTGCGGCTGCTCCTCCCTAAACACCAGGGTCCTCCATGGTTGGCTGGGCAGAAGAGCCTCGGCTGGGGTTGACCAGGCATCAGAACAGATACCGGCTGCGCTGTGACCATAGTGAGCAGCACCAACCCGGGGTCTGCGGGCCGCAAGGCTCATTCTGTAGGCTTTGGGGCTGTGAATTCGTGTGGTCCTCAAGGAACCCCGGGCAGTTGGCCTATTCTTCTCCGCGTGTTACAGATGGGAAAATTGAGCTAAGCGATTAAGTAACTGGCCCAAGTTAGGGAGTAGTGGGGCTGGCACTGAACCCCAGTGAAACGCCACCACCAACTCCGTTAGCATCTCCGTGTTGGCTGCCCATTCCCCAGGCCCCTCGTCCACGCTGTATTATTGCGCTGTGCCTCGGTCTCTCCCTTTGTCAAACGAATGGGATGGCGTTCTCTCATGGCTTCTCTAGAGGCGAATGCAGGCCTAGCACACAGCAAGTGCCCAACTAACCACAGCCAGTGTGAGCACTTAGATGACGCACTCCATGCCTCAAGGACAGAGCGGCCATCCTGGCCAAACTGGTGGCACAGGGCCACGGCGGGTTTAAACGCACATCTGCCACTGTGACCAGGCCACGGCATCTGGCAGTGGCAGACTCTGGCCTCCGTGGGTGGCTGGGCTAAGTCAGTCTCAGGCTGCAGGGCAGGGCCCACCCCACCCCAGCTGTACTCCCGACCAGAGGGAACACTGCTCCCAGCTGGGGGTGAAAGGTTGTCTCCAAAATACTAGCTTTCTCGCAGGATAGACCCGACTGGCCAGGGGAGCTCTCACGTGTCAGGAGTCCAGTTTGGGCATCTCCAGAATGGGCACCATGCTGGATGCCAGGGACCATTTTGCTGGCTGGCCCATGGCTGGGCTGTTGTGGCCTGGTGTCTACCACTTGCAGAGTGAGGGCTGAGCCTCACACAGGCCAGCGTTGCACCATTGTGGGCCAGGGGTGCTGGACAGAGATGCTCATCCAGCTCTCTGGCACACCCAGCTGCCTCGGGGCCAGAAAGTCCGGCAACGCCCGGGCAGCCATCAGATTCTGGATGTGGACAAAAGTGGGCGATCAGTAGGACAGCAGTCAAAAGCTGTGGTCCCACCCACCAGAGACTGGCAGGCAGGCAGAGGGCCTCGAGGCAGGGACTCTGGGAGGCTGGAAGCTGAAGACAGACCTGAAGGGGACGGGGGCTGGGCCGGGAGTAAGAATGGGCATGCACAAACGTGCGATTTTGCCCCAGCCGCTGGCCTCCCTTGCCCGGGACACTGGTGGGCGCCTCCCTCAGTCCCAGGAGTTCCTGAGCTGTGGGGACCACTGACTGGTGGTGAAACCCAGGCACAGGAGGGTCATCCAGCCAGCTCCTGGCAGGGCCAGAGCCAAAGTTTACAGTCTGCACTGTCACACTGACAGTTAATAAAACGGCTTCATGCATGGAGAAGCAGCGGTAGCCAGGGGTTGAAGCCCGGCTGTGCCACCTCCCTGCTGGGTGACGGTGGGTAACTTCTCCTCCCTGTGTCCTGGCCTCTTCTGTGACACGGGGTAACAGTACGAAGGTGACTTCCGGAAACTGCTGTGACCAGGAGGGTCTGGCTCGTGGGGAGCACCATGGCCCCCACCCTACTCACAGCAGGTGACTGGGGCCAGGCTTGGGGATGCAGGTCAGAGGTGGGGGGCTGCTAGGGAGGGGCGGTGGGACCAGCAGCTCCTGTTGCCCAGCAGGGAGGCTCTGGGACGTCTTCCCTGGTGAGGAAGCTGAGCTCCACCCTGGGCACGCAGCACAAGAGTGGTGGAGGTCAGAGGTCCCCAGCTCAGGGCAGCTTTGCCAAGCCTTCCACTTCCAGTTTCCTGCAGGGCCCCAGAGGGCTCCTCTGGCTAGGCGACCCATTCCCAGCGCCCCTCCTGCGGCTGCCGGGCCCCTGCTGCGACCCAGGCCTGCTCTCAGCAAGGCTGCGATGGGTTCCGGGGAAGGCGGGGGAAGCACGAGGCTGGACGCAGCCTCCCGGGAGCGCCACAAGGGGGCGCTGGCGCCCAAGCTCTTCGCCTCCAGGCGGGAGGCGGCCGGTCCTCCAGCCGTCCCTGCCTTCTGGCCCCTTGGAGTTCTACAGACGCCAAGTCCTGATGCCCCTCCTCGCATCTACCTTCTCTCCCTCCTCGCTTCCCCCAGCGTATGAATTGGCGAAGCCCGCGGCTCTGACTCTAGTCGGTGGGCTCCGTGCCTCTGCGGGCTCGGCCGGGACCGCTGTCTCCCGTGCGCCCCCTGCCGGCCGTTACCCCGCATACTGTGACCTGCAGGGCCCTCGTTCTCTCTGATCTGTTCCGTGGGCTCCAGCCACCTGCCTGCTGCCTCGCTCAGGTTCGCTGCTCAGACCACTCGCTGTCTGACACCAGCCCTCCCCTGGCTCTTTGGGCTACTGTTCTCCCTCTCTCTGGCTCCACGGTCCCTGCCCTGGTTCCTCACTGGTCCGCCGCCTGGCTCCCCTTCAGACTGGCTGATGGGGCTGAGTTGGATTCCCTGCGGAATCTCCAGCACAGAACAGAGCGGTGGCCCAGTGAGTGGGGCTGCCTCCCCCATGAATATGTGTATATGTGAATATGTGTATTTCTGGGTGCCCACGACCTTGCTGGCTTGTCCTGCTGGGAGAGGGACTCCAAGGGAGGGCTCCGGGCTGGCCAGGGTGTGGTGTGGAGCCAGTGTCTTCCTGCAGCCTTGGGGGACTGTTTGCCTGTCTAATCTTCCCTTTCCTCGACTGAAAATGGGCCACACAGGTTCCTCGCCCTGTGCACGCCTGAGACGCCTTGCCCCCTCCCCCAACCATGGTCTGGCTTTGGAGAGAACAGCCAAGTTCATAGAGAGCTGATTTCTTCCACCTAAAAGGAGGTGTGTATCTCTTTTGCAAGACTGCAGATGTATCCGCACGCGAGACAATGCCAGCACATGGCGCACACACTGCTCTCTGTCACTCAAAGCTCCAAGACTGATCTCAGGGACTCTGTGGTCCAAGCAGTGGCTCCAACCTCGCCTGTTGGAGGGGCTGCCCATGCACCTGCCGAAGCCCCTCTGGCTCCTGCCGGGATGCTGACTCCCCTGTGCCCTCTCCTCAGAGGTTGGCTCTAACGTGCTCCCTAGCAATGAAGGGCCAGGGCCCAGGTGTGAGTGACATGGGCTGGGCGGCAGCAAGGGGCTACCAGGTCGGGCTGTGGCTTTCTGGAATACTCCAGCTCCGAAAGGCCTACAGATCAGGCCTGTGGCAGAGTTGGCGCGTGGGCGTGGAGCTGCTGAGTAAGTCCCCCACGGCATCAGTGGGAGGATTGGGGGGGTCTAACCCAGGGCACGTGGTTACGACAGAACAGGAGCTCTACCACGTGGACAGGGGTGATTCACGTGAGCCCGTGTTCAGTAAGCATTCACTGAGCTCCTTGGGGTGCAGGTGTTGCACCTGTAGGGTGGACGGCAACGCATGCCAGCCATGCACAGCAGCTACGATGCATGCGTGCGGAGTGGGCTGATCTTTCTGGGATCTAACCTTTGTCTCCCAGGAGCTGGGAAAACTGGAGTTGAGGGCATGGGTTGGAGGGCACAGGAGGGAGGGAGGCACAGAAAGGGAGGGGGCTGGGGGGAGATGGGAGAGGAGACGGTGGGGAGGGGGAGGGCCGGGGTCGACCCATTGTCACCTTCTTCGGCTTCCAGCTCCTCCAGCACCCCTGTCTCTTGGCACTTTTTGCTGTGGGCTTTCGACTTCATGTGCTTAGTCAGATTCCCTGGAAAGAAACGAGAACAGACTCAGGCTCAGCTGCAGGCCAGGGCTCACGGAGGCGGGCCATGGCTTCTCAGACCAGTCGAGGCCCTGCCGCCTGCAGACACTGGGCCGGGGCCCGGCAGCCTCTGCTGGTGCTCGGCCAGGATACGTGGCCGCAGCTGCTGCTCAGAGTGGAACCCAGGAGCTGGGGAGGGGTGGATGTGGGGCTGAGAGTGATGAGAAGGTGAGATCTTGTTCAGTGATGAACCAAAAAGAAATGAAAAGAACACTCAAGTGCGGTGCGGTTTTCCTGTGTCTGATTTAAATCTGGGCCTGGGGGGTTGATGACACCCCTCATACCAGGTTATCGGCCCTTAAAGATGCTGGGATGGCGCTCACAGGGGTGCCGTGCCGGCTTGGCCCTCCGGCCGCTGCGCCTTCTGTGCAGCCGCAGGGCAGAGGCTAAGGGTCTGGGATAAGGAATGGAGACAGGGCAGAGGGCGAGCGTGCAGGAATCAATGGGCCAGGGGCCAGGAGCCACAGGGCTGGCGGCTGAGCCTGGCTTCCTCGGGGAAGTCCCCTTTCTGGGCCTTTGTCACTCCAGGCCAGTGTGCAGACGCAGCGGCGCAGCGGTCGAGAGATGGCCCAGGCGAGGCTCTGCCTTGTCTTGTGCCTGTGAAGCCCTCAAAAGGGAGGCTGGCTCTGCCTCTCTTGCAAGTTTTGGGTCCGGAGGAACGGGCACAGCTCTGTGGAATCGGGGTAACCGTGATGACCCCAAGGCGCCCCGCCCCAGTGCACAGCCTCTCATTGGCACAGCTCTCTGCAGATAGCAGTGTTCTGGAGAGGAGAGCAGAGCAGCGCAGCCCGCCCTGGGGCACGCTCCCAAGCTGGGGTGTGCTCACGATGGTCTGAGAACCGTCCTCTCTCCAGAGGGCTGTTCACACAATTGATGCTGAGTTCCCCAGCAGGTACTCAGCCTCAGTCATCTTACTGGTTGGTAAGTTGGAATGGGTGGATGGAGACTGGGGGGTGGATGGCTGGATAATTGGACAGGAAATACGGAGTGAGGAGGGAACAGGAAGGGGATAGACAGAGGGGGCACTGGAGAGCAGATAGGAGGTAGACCCGGGGGACAGATGGGTTCATGAGGAAAACGCAGGCAAAGATGGATGGGAAGTGGGCCCACGGGATGGTGGAGAGTTGTCCAGGAGGGTGGAGATGTTGACAGGCCGCTGGCCCTGGCACCTATACATGCTCCAGGCAGACGGAGGGTAGCAGAGCTGGATGGAAGGTCGGGAGTGGGAGGCAGAGTGGACAAACGGGAGGATCGGCTAGGGTGAGAAGATCCACAGGGGCTGAGTGAGTAGGAGAGTCACCATGGGCTGAGGGGCTGGAGGAGAGGGATTAATGGGGGACAGATGCTGGCTGGGTGGATGAACAGAGCGAGGCCAGGGAGGACACAAAAGCTGCATCCGAGTCATTCTGAGAATTTTAAGGGAGCTTTGGGGTTTTGCTGAGGTTACTGGGGAACCTTAAGCTGGGATTCCCTGGCACGTGCAAGCCGAGGGCTTCTAGTCCATTCTGTGACTTTATCCTTCCCAGTGAGGGTGGGGAGAGGCAGCTGGGGTCTTGCCTGGATCCGAGACACCAACTGTCCAGAGCAGGAGCGGGGCACATCTCGGGCCAGGCCCTGTGAGGCCTGCGAAGTCCTCTGGTCCTGCCAGAGGCAGGTGGGACTTGAGGTTCAGTGCAGGCTGCGTTTTAAGTGGGTCATTGCGTAGGGCCCGTGAATGACGTCATGGATAGCCACAAGGCCCTTGGCAGCACAAAGGTTCCCCAGCCCTGGTGGAGAGGTCTGGCGCCAGCACCGCCCCCGCCCCACTACCCCAGGCCACGGAGGACTATGAACGCTGCTCCTGCTGCCTATCAGAGCTCTGATTACACACATTCTGCCCGGAATGGGTAGGGCCCTGTCCCAGCAAGCCAGATGCTGGGCACATACACAGAGGGTGTGCGATAGCCACGGGGCGGGGGGGGGGGGGTGTCTTTCTCATGACGAAGCAAAGTGCTGGGAGGAATCTCACAGCCCATGAAAGTTGCCCACCCCCCACCTCTCCCAAGGTCAAGGCCTTCTCCGGCAGGAGATCGGACTCCAGGCCCAGGTGCTGATGACATCATTAGGCAAGGTTGCTGGCTATCCCAGGTGAGGCAGGGCTCCCATTAACCAACACAGCGAGGCAACTGACCCAGTGCAGAGCACCACCCAGACCCAGGCCCCGGGACTCAGGGGGCTGTGCTCTCTCCGGGTGGCAGTGGACAGAAGCGGATGGATCAGGAGTATGGAGCCTGGGCTCTGCCACGTGCTAGCTGTGTGATCTTTCTGCAACTGCAAAGCTGTACCTACCTGTGGGGGCACCAGGAGGGCTCGATAAGATAATGGAGGCCAGGCGGCAGAGTGCGCCCAGCAGAGAGCAGACCCCTGCCCCAGTGACAGTCCCAGGGACACTGCCACATACCACGCTGGGTGTGGAGGAGACAGACCCTAGAACGATGATGCTCACAGAGCTATGATCCATCCTCCATTCAGACTGGGCCCTGTGGGCTCTTAGAAGGTATCAGGGAGTGGCTCCCACCCCTGGGGGTGCAGGAAGGAGCCGGGGAGCCTGGAGTGACTGTGGTTAGCAGCCCTGAGTATTGTCTCAACTCTAAGACCACTCCTCTGTGGCCTGCCCCAGGCTGTGCACAAAGATATACCAGATGGCTCCTGCAGCTTCTCACAGTCAACACAGCCCCTGTCGAAATCCCCACAGCCCTGGCAGGAAGGATGGACAGCGCTGGGTGTCTGGAAGAGGCGGAGCCTCCCCTAGGAGCATCAGCAGATGACCCCGTCTGCCTCTTCCGGTTGTGACCAACGTCCACCCCCACCCCGCTTGCCTGCTGGACATGAGGCCTACCCACAGCTGCCATCTCTGTCCCCTACGGCGGTCGGCGCCAAGGGCCTGCACACAGCAGGCACAGCCTCCCCCTGGCCTCTGGCATCCATCTGAGGAGGGGAACTGGGACCCCAACCTCCACAGAGCATCCTGGGAGCCTCCCGTGGCCCCGCCCGCTGCCCAATGGCACCCTCCTCAGGTAGCTCCCAGAGGCCTGAGCTGCCGCCACGAGACGTCTGACACAGAGACGAGACACAGACAGGCAGACAGAGACAGACAGGGAGGGTTTCCCAGGCACAGGTGCAGCCCCATGATGTCGGGAAGACGTGGGGATCTGGTGGGGGGGCCTGGTCCAAAGCCACTGGGCCCAGCCTCCGCTTGCATCAGGCTCGGCGGCCAGAGGGGAGGGAGGTGGGTGGCCATGGCCTGAACAAGGCAGATAGCCTTGGGGCGGGGGAGGGCTTGTGTTTTGGGAGGTGATAGCTGACAGGGCCCAGGGAGCAGGGCCCCAGGGAGACATGAGGGCAGTGCCCTGGCTGCATCCACTCCGCATCTCGCAGAGAGCCAGGGACTTCTGCTGAGTCACTCTGTTGCCACCCCACAGGCTCCCTCTCTGCTGGCAGTCCTGACTGGCACCCTGCTTGGCTCTGGAAGGTGCCTGGCTGGTGGCCCTGGGAATGCTTGAGGTCCACCTGCTCCCTGGCCACTGGCTGGGCACAGCACCCCCAGGGTCCAGACTTCCAGGCGAAAGGGGGCAGCCTTCCCTTGGGGGCTCTGCAGCCCCTCTGCTGGGCACTGCAGATGCGCTGGCCTGGCACAGAGACCCAGCTCACGGACTTGGCGTGGCTCTTGAGGAAGGCTGGGCTGTGGGCTTCCTGCCAGGCACCCAAGCCCCTCTCAGACCTGGAGTAGTGGGTGTGGCCCCTGGGGGAGGCCGCCTGTGCTGGGGACCCAGCCGGAGCATGTGCTGTGGTCTCACGGGGGGCACAGTGTCTGGACTGTGGGCTCTCGGCTTCCTGCTGGGAGGGCAGGACAGTGGATACGGACTGGGATGGGGCCAGCAGCTGCAACCTCTCAGGAGGCCACCAACTGCAGCTTTGTGCAGAGCAGAGAGGAAGATGATGGAGTGATGCCCACAGGGGAGGGCCTGGGGCTCCAGTTAGAGGCCAGCACCGACAGCCACGTCTGTTCTTCCGGCCTCACTCTCGGCCTTCACTGGAGCTCGGATGAGTTTTTGGCTTTCAGAGGCAAAGACTGACATTGACACTCTACTCCATCACTGCCACCTCTCTCTGACTTGAAAGCCCAACTGACTGCCAAGGACTGGAGGGACCCCGTGGGAGCAGAGCTGAGGCCAGGCTGAGCTGGGCCGCCCTGGATATGGCAGGCTCCGGGGCTGGTGGGGGGGTGTCTTGGCTGCACCCTGGGGCAGGGTGGGGGCTCCAGGCCCACCGGCCCTCCCTGGGCACTGTGGGGGCATTGTTTGTGAGATCCTAAGAGAGCAAAGGAGCAGGAGAGGGGTGTGGGCGGGGGGCACCTCCAGCCAAAGCAAAACCTTGCCGGGAAATTCTGAGCTCAGCTTGAGGATGACGCAGTGGGCCAAGGGGTCAGAGAGGAGGCTGCTGGCCAGGGCATGTGGTGGACAGGCCCTGACCTTGCAGCGAGAGAACAAACAGGCCAGGCCGGGAGCAGATGGAGGAAGTGGGGACGGTGGGGAACCCCGCTGGGGCCCTCCTCAGAGCAGCCGCCCCATCTCCATCCCTGGCAGCAGCATTTCCAGCAGAAGCAGGTCACCAAGAGGCCAAACCCAAGTCTGCCCTGGAGTGCTGTCTTCTGAGAACCCGCACGGCCCCTGTGGGACCCCATGGAGGCCCCAGCCACGTCCAGTCCCTGACCCAAGAATCTGCAAAGCACGGGAGAACGAAGCTACGGTGCCTCTTCTGAGGCGCCTGGGTCTGCTCAGCCACGGAGAGGCAGTGAGCAGTGAGCAAGCAGCAGGGCCTCCCGCCCGGGCTGCAGGAGTAGCTGGGTCCTGGAGTTGCATGAGCTCAGCCCCTTTGTCCACCCAGGATCTTGGAGGCTGTAGCTGGCCAGGCGGCCACTGTCACCCGCCACACCTCTCTGGGTACGCATGCTCTCAGTGACTGGTCCTTCCTTTCACTGGTGACTGCCAGAGCCTGTCCTGACCCTCTGGTGGAGTGTGGCTTGGGGGACAGGAGTGACCCGGCTGCCAGTCCAGGATGGGGAGAGCCGGGGCCTGTGTTGAGCGGCTGAGAGCCCGCGGACATGGTGGGAGTGGGAGGCAGGGGCGGGCTGTGGGCATGAGAAGGGGGCATGCGAGCGTGTTAGGTGGCTCTGAGTGGAATGGATTTCCAAATGCAAGAGTGGTGGTGACGAGTGCGGATGCTGGAGTCGGTCAGGTCAGCGGAGACACGGCTACGGAGACATGCAGAAGGCAGGGGCAATGGGGTGAAGACGCACTCCGGAGCCGTGTGCCCGAGCGCCGCCGCACAGGTGGAGGGGCTGGGGGCAGCCCTGGGGCGCCACTGCCTGGTCTGGAGCTGGCTGCTCTGCCAGGGGGTGCCACGTGGGGGTGGGATCCCAGGTAAAGAGGTCTGGGCCCCTGAGCTCTGTGCTGGGGCTCCCAGAGGGGAGTGCCCCGCGGTGGGCGGCCAGGGCAGCGCCCCGGCTGACTGTCTCTTACCTTTGGTTTTAAAAGCAAAGTGACAGTGCTTGCACACATAGGGCCGGACGTCAGTGTGGGTACGGATGTGTTTCTTCAGCATGCTGGGCTTCTTGCAGCGAATTCCACACTCCTCACAAACATACTTCCCTCGGCCGCGGCCTCGCACATACACATACTCTTCGTTTGATTTGTACCTATGAGCGACAGGCGGCATGGTAAAGGGCAAAAACAAGGAGGACAGGAGGCAGGGCCCCACCGCCGAGGCTGCACGCGCTACCCACGGACCGCAGGGACCGAGTCGCCCTGGGGATCCGCCATGGACCCCTGGCCACTGCTCCCTGTCTGTCCCCAGAGGCAGGGAGCTTCCTGCTGGGGAGAAGCGAAGCCGCAGGTTCCCTCTTGCTCCCTTGCCAGACCTGCCTACCAAGAACAGCCTCCGTGGGCCAGCAGAGTGACAGAGTGTTTAACTAGCCACGGCAGCAACGGGACTCATGCCAATCACAGCAGCAGCTCCAGGGGCTGCCGACCACCAGGTGCTCGCCGGTCAGCCCCGGATTCCATCACAGTCGCCTCGAAAGGAAGGGCCCTCGAGACGCAGGGGCTCAGAGAGGGTGGGGGACCCATCGAGATCCCCCAGCCTGAAGGCGGCCTAAGCAGCTCTGCCCAGGCTAGTCTACCTCCACGGGGTGTCGGCATACACACACACACACGCAGTCTTCCAGGAAGGCAGCCACACACACACACACGCGTGTGATGGGAGCTGGGGGGACCCTGTCCTCTCCCCGGCCTCAGCGTTTGGAACCCTGGCCTCTGAGTGTGCTTTCTCCCTGTCCCCAGCTCTGCGGGACCCAGGTTCCCGCAGCCTGTCCTCATCGCGAGGGTTCCAGCAGGAGGCACTGCCAGCTTCCATGGATCCCCCCCGGCTGCTGCCCTCCCTGCTGGGTCACAGATGCCTATGAGACCCAAAGGACACCCATGAGTCCCACGGCTCACCAGCCTCACTACCAGGCCACATTGCTGGTCTGATGCTGTTAGGTGTGCGAGTCCCCACATGGGGACCGAGAGAGGCCTCCCTGGCAGGCATCCAGGAGAAAAATGCTTTTGGCTCAAGCCTTAGGGTCCCTGGCAGGTGCGGTGTCGGGAAGGGAGGCGCAGAGCTGGTCTTCCCCACACCTACGGCATAGCCCTGCCAAGTGGGGTTGGCATCTATGCCTCGGGGGCCACCAGCTCACAGCAGAGAGGTGGGATGTTTTGGGGGGGGGGCTTGGAACTACCACCCCAACCCCATTCACACTCACATACACGTGCTCACAAACCCTGTCACAATCGCACCCCTGCAACAGCCATGCACGGGGACTGCTGTCCACTGGTACAGGGGGACCCTGCCTTTGGTCACCTTAGATTTGGCTGAAGGAGGTTTTCACATACTCTGAGTCCACCCTTTCTTTCCCGCAGCAGGCGCTGACTAGCAAGGGTCCGGCAGCTCCTCCCTGATGTAGGCAAGCGCCACCTTGTGTTCAAGGGCAGGAACTAGAGGCCATGGGGGCCGCGGGAGAATGAGCCCTCGCTGTTCTTGGGAAGAGCGCCCTGGGGCTCGGCCATGCCCACCGCTGGCCAGACAGTGGCTGCCGCTCCTGCAGCAGCCACATGCAGGTTTTCACACCCACGCCTGCCGTGCACCCCGGGATGCGGTCCTCGGGACAGCAGGTGGAGGCAGGGCACACTACCCCAGCTAGGAGAAGACACAGTGGGAATGGCTTGTTCTCTTGCTACTGTAGGCTCTGTGGCCCTGGTACTAACCCTTACCCACCTTGCCCAGAGAGTCCACGTCGTGGGCTCCCTGTCAGAGCCAGCCTTCCCTGCACCCTGCTGCTCACACACAGGCCCTCGGCCACCTTGGCCTTGACCTTGACGGCACTGGGCTGCCCTCTGTGCTCAAGCCCCCTGGGCCACAGGTCCCGGAGCATTCTTAAACTCCCGTTTTTCTTTCTCCATAGGAAACTTAAACAGCGCCTATGCATCCCATCTGGGGACGGCCCTCAAGGGCAGTGCCTGGATGTGGGGGAGGCATAGGTAGACCCCTGTACACTTGTCCCTCAACCCTGGGGAGCACCAGGGAGGAGTCTGGGAGACAGAAGTGGGAGGGCAGCTCCCTTGCAGGGAACCTGGAGTGCTGAAAGGCCAGATGGGTTCCATGGAGAGAGATGAGGCTGGACGGGGGAACACCAATGGTCTTGAATGCCACACTAAGGTTGGGCTTGATCAAAGTTGTCTTAAAGTCTCCAAGAGTTTAGGACCAGCGTTATGGTATAGGGGGTAAGGCTGCCACCTGCAGTGCCAGCATCCCATATGGGTGCCAGTTCAACTCCTGTCTGCTCCACTTCTGATTTGGCTCTCTGCTATGGCCTGGGAAAGCAGTGGAAGATGGCCCGGGTCCTTGGCCCCTGCACTGGCGTGGGAGACCCTGAGGAGGTTCCTGGCTATGAATCAGCACAGCTCTCACCATTGTGGCCATTTGGGGAGTGAACCAGTGGAGAAGACCTTTCTCTCTATATATCTGCCTCTCTCTCTCTCTGTAACTCTGCCTTTTAAATAAAAAAAAAATCTTAAAAAATAAAGTCTCCAAGAGGCTCCTTCCCTGGTGCTGTGGGGATGGTTGGGGGTGGGAGGAAGGAGAAGAAGGAGGGGACGAGGGGGAAGGGGAGGGGGAAGAAGAGGAGACACCATATCTGGACTCCAGCCTCAGCATGGGGCAGGGCTCAGAATGAGGGAGGAACGAAGGTCTAGAGGCATCGGCCTGGCAGTTCGAGGGCTCCGTGTGCAGACTCACACGTCTCACCACTCAGGGGAAGGACATGAAGAGGTGTCCAGGGCACGGCGGTGTGCCCACGGAGGACCTGCAGATTTCTGGGGAGGAAGATGGCCATACGTAGAGAATGAAAAGTGAGATGATAACGGAGCCAGGGATCATTGCAAGCCAACTGCGCCCCTCCCTGCCCCCAGCACCTCGCCTTGCTGCCGACACGGGGCCAGCCACCCCCAAAGCCGCCCTGGAGCCCAGGCCCTCTCCAGCCCTGCTCCCTCTGCTTCCCTGTACTGCCCAGCATGGAGAGGGCTGTCCACATGCCCTCACCATCCACACTTCCCAGCCTGCTGTGACCCAGCTCTGCCCACTGACTGTCCTTGCTGAGGTCACAGGTCGCTAAATGCAAAGGATACCGCTGTGTCCTCTCTGCCTTCTTGCCCGCTCCCCAGAGGCACCAGTTGGCTGCAGCAACTCCCCCCACCACAAGCTCTTTTTTGCACACCCTTCCCTGTGATGCTACCGCCCAGGCTCCAACCTGAGTCTTCCCCTCACACCTTCCCTGGCGTCCAAACCTGTGTGTGGACGGCTTCTTCTCCCCTCTGCAGCTAGGGCCGATTTGCTGGACTTCACTGCCTGGAGTGGGAGCCTTCACGCACCTGGCACCTCACAGCCCTGCCCCACCCCTGTGTGTCATGGTCACAGCCAAGCCAACAGGCTGGGTTTTATGCTGGGGGCTCCACTTTATTCACTCTTCACGTTCAGTCCCTCACCAACTCTCAGTGTTGCATCCAACCTGTGCCCCAAGGATGCCACCTCTCTGCCCCCAAGGGACCAGGCCGCCGTCCTGTCCCACATCACTGCATCTTTCTCACGAGACACCAGGGGAGCATCCCCAAATACACCCAGTGCTGTCCCCTCCCAGAGCCTCTTCCCCACTCCTCCCTGCTCGCACCCACCAGTTCTCACTGACCCTGAGCCTGCTGCCTCCCCTCCAACCAAACTTAAAGCCCTTGACCTCTGTTTCCACCTGCCTCTCCTGTCTGACCAGCTCCTCGGCTCCCTAGGGTGCCTTCCTCCAGGAGGCCTCCCGCCCCCTCCTCTGGCTGGAGGGTTGGGTCTCACCTGTACCCACCAAGCTGTGGGGACAGCAGTGGTCTTTCCACAAGTCCAGTCCCCCTGGTCTCCAGTCCCCCTGGTCTCCAGTCCCCAGTGCCCAGCAAGGGCTCGGTGAATACCTGCTGGCGGTGCACCCGAGAGCAGAGGCAAGGTCTTCTTGCCTGGGCTGCTACCTTCAGACTCTCAGCCTGGCCTTTCCCACCCCACAGTCCATGAGCGGCTGTGGGCGCCTGCACATTTCCTGCTTGTCAAAGGGCAGAGCTCAGCGGGGGACCTGGGTCTGGGTTCTGCTTCCGGAAGGAAGTTACTGTGTGGCCTCGGGCAGGTCATGTCCCTCCTGGAAACAATCGCTCCTCACCGTCCTCAGGCGGACCAGAGCCCCGACACAAGTCTGGCAACGCTCGGTCTCCCCATCAACTCTTACCCTTGTCCTTGTTTTACACAAAAGGGAGTCAAGGTTCAGAGTTCAAGGGCCATGGCCAAAGTCACGCAGCCGGCCATCTTCCCACTGAGCAGCACCCCGTCCCTGCACAGACACCTTTACAACTGACCAAGGTTTCCTTAGCAACTTCCCAGGGACTGGTAACACTGCAGACAAACCAGGGTGGCCTTGGTCTCCACCCAGCCCTTCCTGCGAGGCCGCCAGCCCCGGGGTGGAACCTCCGGGTGTTGACAGCTGCAGAGGAGGCCCAGTAAAGATCCAGGGCCAGAAACTGGACAACCACGGTGGGGTCCGAGGGCCCCTGGTCCTGCCTCCCAGGTCCTGGCCACCCTCCTAAGCCACAGGCTGCTGTTTACCCAGGAGGACAAGTGGCTGAGCCCCAGTCTGCCTCAAGGCTGCAAGACAGCTCCTGGCTGATGGGCCTGGTGCGCGCAGACAGGGAGCAATTTCTCCTCTCCCCCTGCTCTGCTTGCAGCCCTGGTGTTAGGGAAGGCATCAGGCAGCCCGGAACACAGCCTTGGGTTTTGTTCTCAAAAGAAAAAGAGCTGTTTTCATGGATTTCTAATGCCTCAGCGGGAGGGACACCGACCTGGTAGCCCCACTGCCTGAGGTTCAAGGCTGAGACTGCCAGAGGCTGCCCAGCAGGGGGCTCTGCAGCCCTGGGGCCCCCCAACCCCTGCCGGGAAGCTGGAGGCTGCTAGGGGGGCTCTGGGGCTGCCAGACTTCCTGGATGACTCTGATCTCAGCTCAAAGGAAAAGACCCTCAAACAACCCGCTGATCAGGAGGGGTGTCTTATCCTCATCTAACAGAGGAGACCCAGGGAGCAGTCTTCCGTCTTTGAAGCTGGGGCCCGACCCCTGCTCTCAAATGCCACACGGCAGGCAGGACCTCCTTTGGGGTCTGCTTCCTGTCTGGCAGCTGGTGATGCGGAGCTGCCTGGCTGGGAACAACCAGCACGGGGTGCCTTGGGTTGTGCCTTTCCCAAATCTGCAACAGGAACTCGGCCCTGCACCCCAACACGAGACGGCCCAAGGTTCCAGAAGCGGGGGTGGTGCTGGGAATTAAGTGACACCAGCTGGCAGGTGAGGCTGCTGTTCCTGGACTGTGCGTATGACAGACTCGGCGACAGAGCTACGCAGAAAGGGAGTGAGCTCCCAGTCAGTAGCCCTGCTCACCTGGAGGCCAGACGGACAGGCGGGGAGACAGGCAGGGGGAAGGGAAGTGAGCGCTACAGGTGCCCAAGCCATGCCCAGCACAGTGGCAGAAGGGGCTTCAGGCGGAGTAGCTGGCCACCCTCGTCGCAGCGCTGCAGAATGGACATATGTAGTTCATGAAATGCTCTACATTGATTCTAATAAACAGGAACAGATGGATGTGTTCCTAAGACCCAATGCAGCTCCACCAAGCTAAGCAGAGGATACCTGTGGTGGGGTGCAGTGGGGACTGTGATGAACCGAGAGGCAGGGACACCCCCTCTGCACAGAGACAGTGGCTACTCCCATCCAGCCCAGCGTTCCAAGAAAGCCACAAACCCAGACTTTTAAAAAGACTAAAAACCTCAGCAGATCTGCCCTGGCTCTCACTGGGAGCTGAGCTCTACTTTACATGCATTACCTCATTAAAATTGCAGGACGGGGCCATACTCTGGGGCCGGAACCATTCTCATTTACCCAAGAGCAAAGTCACGGAGAGGTTAAGTAACCTTCCCAAGGTCACACAGTTAGTTAGCAGAGCTAGAATTTGAACCCAGGTCTCCTGGGTACGAAGTGCAGGTGTTTAACTGCTGTGCAATTCTGTCTTTAAACCACTGTGTAAATCAATAAAATATGAGCAGTAGTTGCAGTCTGGAGCCGAGCTGGCTCCCGGTCCGTTCCCCAAGGTCACACGGCTGTGAGCGAAGGGCACGTCCGACCTTCAGGCCCCATCACGCTGCATCATTCTCTGAACTGAGGGCACGAAGGCAAAGGCCTCCGAGCTGCCTTCTTGAGCAGATTCTACGAGGCTCTTCTGCGTTTAGATTATTGACTGGTTTTCTTCTATTATTAATATTTAATGGTAAAACTCTTGCCTCTTCTCCAAGACATTCTGGAGGTGTGCCAGTTTTCTAATTTTATTACCATCTCTGAGCAGATCTGCTCCTTGGGGCTAATCACACTGAGCAGCCGAGCGCAAGCTGCCCCATTTGGGACCCGCTCTTGTGAGCAGCCTGCCTCCGGTGCACTGAGCTGAAGGCCCACTTCCAGTGGCCGCTGTGGCCTGGGGAGGTCCAGCCAAGGTGAGCCAGCTGGTTCATCCCCAGTGACCCACTGTGCCCACTGTGAAACCCACAGAGGGAGGGATGGCTGCGGCGCAGCCTGCTGAGCAGTGCACCTGCTGAAGATGCTCAGGTGTCAAAAGGAGAGGGACACAAGTTACAGATGAGCTGGGGTCACTGAGCTGGAGGTCATGGAGGAAGTTCTCCAAGGATTCCGAGCACACCCCGGATTCTCCTTTGGTCAGAAATTACACTGTGGCACAACATCCAGGGTGGGGGGCTCTGACGCCCCCTCCAGGCACGGGAGTGACACACACACACAGGCGCCAGCCCACTACGGGCCCTTGGCTCTCTGCAGCACATGAGCTGCGAGCAGCATTCTGCCTGTTTACTCAACCGTACTTACTTGGGCCTGGCCTGGGCCTGGGGCTGGGGCTGGGGCTGGGGCTGGGCCAGAAACATAAAGCAAAAGAAGACTCTGACCTTGGTCTCCAGTGTGACTATGGGGCCCTTCAAAGATCATAAAACAAAGAGATAGAGTAACGCAGACACCAGGCGAAGGCCTGTGGACGGCAGGGGAAGGCCGCAGTGGGTTTGGTCTCAAGGTTTGGCCGTTGCCATTCATCCAGGCCCTGGTGCATCTGCAGGGGCTGAGTTGCGAGACTCTGATGTCATGGCAAGGTGGGGAGCACGTGGTGTGGGCAGGGAGGCCTGGAGGCCAGGGGAGAGGCTGTTGTAGCAGAGACAAGGGCAGGAGGAGAAAGGACACAGAGTCTAGAGAGTTCAATGGCAGTGGACAGAGACAAATGGAGAGGGCGGCTCAGGGATGCCTGCTTGGCGTGCCTTCCAGGACGCCCACAGCCACGGCAAGTGCTTGTCCATTTGGTAGGCTTCCTGCCTGGAAGTGACCTCTGTCCCACTGTTGGGATTTTTCCTATAAGGAAAACAGCAGCTCCCAGGCTCAGCGACTGAGATGGCAGCAGCCGCCAGGGTGACACCCAGTCCAGCTCTCACAGCAGCAGGTGCCTTTATTCCAGGGAGCTGGTGGTGACAGGTGCACAGGCTGGGGGTGGCCAAGTGCAGGTGCCTGATCCCCAGCAGGCCTGGGATGATGGGGCTCGGGCCCACACAGGCTAGCACCCTGTTGCCGAGCAGACGGTGGGTGAGGGGCAGGCAGGAAGCCAGGAGCCGGGCCCCTGTTTAGACTCCAGGGCGTGGAGTGGCGTGCTGCGGCTTCCAGCCACCGGGGCCTGCAGGCCCTAGAACGGTGCCTTTCAAAGCGCACTCCGGGTTTCTGGGGAGAGGGTGGGGGCAGAGCTCTGCAGAGAGCTGCTTCTCGGGGTGGATTTCTATGTCAGCTCTAAACTGCGCAAAAGAGCCCTGTGAATTCAGAACCAACGTGAGGATGACTGGGGAGGACATTCACGCTCGGACGTGCCTGAAACCCTCAGACACACAGGAGCCCCGCTCACCCTCCGATTGGGCCCCTCTTATGCGGACCCTGTGTCTGTCTTCCCACGCACACGCACACCTGCAGCACCTGGGGACCCCCAGTCAGCTCCCGCAGCCCCCGGGCAGCTCTCCCACTGTGAAGCTGAGGCTGTTGGCCTGCGAGCCCAGCTCCCCTTTCACGGGACAGTCTCCACCAGTGCCCACATTTTCACGTCCTCAAACAATCCCACGTGTGTGGATGGCACCTCGGGCTGTCCACTCTCTGCTGGACCCTTCTGGGTTGTCCTTAAGGTAGAGTGGTCTAGAGCGGCCAGAGGCTGTCAGCGGGGGCTGGATCCAGCCAAGCCTGAAGCAGACACACAGTCTCCTCTCTCCAATGTTCTTCCAGACTTACTCTTTTGTTTCCCAGAAGGGAAACAATCCCAGAACAGGGAGGTGAGCAGGCCCTGGAGAGGCCTCCTGCCTGGCCAGAGCTTGGTGGCTGGGTCTCTACACTACAACTGGAGGGCCGAGTCATAGGCGCCAGGTACTGCCATGTGCCAAGTTTGTGGGAGATCTCGTTTCTGCTTTATTTACCTTTACAACTACATATCGCATGTTATACTAAAAAGCATTAGAAAAATGTCAGCTAGGGTCAGAAGTGCACCCTGTCATCCTGGAGAGAAATCACTATCATTTGCTCGTCCCATGGCAGCCGCTTTTTCTAGGAGCGATAGCATCGGAGCCTCGGCGCAATTCTCTATCACAGCTCTGGGTACAAACGGCAGGAAGTGAGGCTGGAAGGTCAAGTTTTGGCACAGGTGCCCGGCTGACAGTGGAGGTCGGAGCAGGTGCCCGGCAGAGAGGGGTGGACCTGCGGAGCTGCAATCCATAGGTCCCTTTTTGAGGCCGGGAGGCGCAGCTGCCGGAAAGGAAGGCTGACCAGGTGTCTACGGCAGCACTGACAAAGTCCGCATATGCACTGGGGCCTGCTGGGACCTCCGTGTCCCAGGCTGCACAGACAGATGCAGTTACGCCCTGAGACGCACAGGTGGGAAGAGGCTCCTGGCTGCACTTGGAGCACACGGGCGGCTGCATGCTCAGGCCCCAGACTCAGACTCCCATCCTGCAGGGGGAAGGAGCAGGAGGGCACTTGGATTAACCACGCCCCCACCCCACCCCCACCCCCACCCCAGGGCTGCCAGCCTCTTGCTCTGTGCTTGCGGCCGACTCAGCTGACAGGCAGAACCCGGACGAGGAGGTAGGTGCTGGCTCATTTTAAGGCAGAACCTCCCCACCCCCAGAGCTGCGCAGGTGGGGAGAGGCTGGCCCAAGTGGCAGGGAGCTGCCGTGCCGGGCACACGAGTGCTCAAACACAGGTTGAATGGCCTTGCAGGCTTGGGGAGAAAGAGATTCCCACGTGGGGGTGGGGCTGTACCCGAGGGCCAGGGACACGGGGGCCACACAGTGCTCCGGCCACAGCAGCCCACGGCGGAGGGGCGGGGAAGGGGATTGAAGCTCACGGCAGTGAGTGACCCACACGCTGCAGAGTGCGGTGGTTAGGCTCGGGGAGTCTGCTGGGGCGCACTGCAGAGCTGCAATCCTGCTTTGCTCGCGCTGGCTGTGGGCCCCGGCCAGTGCCTGCCCAGGCGGGGTTCTGATGGCTACCTCGGCAGCTCGCTGGTGCCCGTGGCTGTGGCGTGGGTTTCAGCTATTATACTAGGGCTCTGCTCCTGTAACCCTCGCCACGGCTATGAGTTTCCCGCTTCAAAGCAGGGTCTCGATGCCAGGCTCCTTAGGAGTGGCTGCCCTGAGCCACCGCGAGACGGGTGACCGCGAGCTGCTGCCCCGTCGGTGTTTGCACTCATTCCTTCCTCCTGAACCCCTCAAATGTGCTCCAGGGGACAGGGCCCCTCAGCTCAGCCTGCCTGGGCTGTGCTTCTTGAATTCAGACCCAACCCTCCCTCAGAGCTCGATCCAAGCCCAGGCCCTCAGAAGCTTTCCCTGGCTTTGAGATGGGCCACGGCCTCCAGTTACAGCTTTCTTAGGGACATCACAGTGCAGTAGAAGAGAGAGTCAGGGGGCCGGCGCTCTGGTGTAGTGGGTAAAACCGCCACCTGCTGTGCCGGCATCCTGTATGGGTGCCGGTTCGAGTCCTGGCTGCTCTACTTCCAATCCAGCTCTCTGCTGTGGCCTGGGAAAGCAGCAGAAGATGGCCCAAGTCCTTGGGCCCCTGCACCCGTGTAGGAGACCCAGAAGAAGCTCCTGGCTCCTGGCTTCAGATCAGCCCAGGTCCTATTGTTGCGGTCATTTTTGGGGAGTGAACAAGTGGATGGAAGACCTCTCTCCCTCTCTCCCTCTCTCTCATTCACTCTCTGCCTTTCAAATAAATAAATCTTTAAAGAAAACAGAAGAGAATGAGGTGTAGGAGCCAGAACCCCCAAGGCACTGGAACCAGGCTCTGTCCTTTCCTGGTTGTGTGACCTTGGACAGGTGGCTTAACCTCTCTGTGCCTCCGTTTTTCATCATGTGCAAAATGTGGATCAGATCCCGGTCCTTGCCCTGGGGGTACGTGGGCCTGGTTCTCTCTAATAATCCCAGGAGCTGCATACTCATGACTTGCGTTGCCTTTGTACGTATGTTACGCGTCACTGAGAAATCATGAAGGACAACAGTAGAAAAGAGCACACCCTGAAAGGGTCATTGTGCTTTCGCAGTTAACACGGTCACGTGGTCAGCAGGGCACCTGGCATGCAGCGGGGCTCAGTTGGTTCTGCTCTCTCCGCACTCTGCCTCGAGAGCTCCCATCACTGTCAGATTTATTCTCCAACAATGGCAGGGAAATCAAGTGGCCCCAGTTTTGTAAGGCTGAGCAGCCTGGCCACATCCCTCTCACTCCCCCCAAGAGTGAAGCCAACAGTTTAACGCTAAGAGGCTGCTGCAACTGTCTAGCCCTGCTACGTGGGACCCAGCTGCTGCAGTACAAAGCCAGGTCAAAGCCACTGCACCAGCTCTGCCTCTTCCTCCCCAGCCTGGCCTGGTTTGCACAGGGATCGCAAACATGCTAACAGACCGCAGAAGCCTTCTGGAGCCTGCCAAGATCACGGCCAAGGGGACCAAGAACTTCTCCGGACCCCCATCCACCGATGAGAAAGATGAGCCAGCCCAGGTCAGGGTCTGGGCCACGGAGGAGGAGGTTGCTCACAAGGAAGAATCTCTGTGCCCGTCTCTCCGGATGGGAGTCCTGTCCCTGGGATGGTCAGTGTCCTGAGGAAGCCGTAGGAGGAGAGCGGCGTGAAGACGGGGAAGATGACGGGGAGGATGAGGATGGAGAAGGAAAGGACGAGGCTGAGAAAGATCGAACCCTGGGAAGGGTGAATTCCAGCGAGGAGGATGGAACTGCCCATGGACTGGGAGCATTTCAGCACGCAGACTGACACTGCACACCGTGTGGAAAGACAGCGCCTGGCTCTGCTACGCCTCGGATCCACAGGACATGGGGTGCGCACCCCTCTGAGACTTCTGAGTGGAGATGGGTAGGAAGAAGGGCCAAGGTCTGGATGAAGAACGGGCGGGACAGGCAGTAAAGGCCTCAGGGGAGCAGACCTCCCTGGTGGATTTAGACTGAGATGAGTGAGGTGCAGAACGCATATGGAAGAAGTTCCGAGCTGAAGAACCAAAGGGTTTGGTGATTTGAGATTTGACAAACGTGAGGCAGGACGGCCCTGGCATGCTGGCAGCGTGCACCAGGCAGGCGTTAAGTGTGCAGTGGCTCTTCACCAACCCATCTATCACCTGAGCCATCTGGCTGCTCAGAGCAGGGGCCACGTCCATGTCCTCGCCGGCAGACCGTGGGGTTGAGGGTCATGGGGCAGCTCCCAGCTGGGATGATCCGTGGGTGCCCTGAGCTCCTGCTTGCTGGGCCTGTCCATTCTTCCCTTCAGTGGCGAGCGCTTCAGCTGGGTGGCTGTTTCATGCAGTGGCTGAAACACACCATTTGGATGGTCCAAGCGCCGTATCGCAGCTCCTGGGTTTGATGCTTGGCTTCAGCCCCCGATTCCAGCGTCCTTCTGATGCAAATGCTAGGAGGCAGCAACAGTGGCTCAAACGCTGGGCTCCTGTTGCCAATGTGGGAGACCTGGATTACTGTCCCATCCCCTGACTTTGGTGCCCTGGCCACTGTGGTCATTTGGGAAGTGAGCCAGTGCATGGGGAGTGCTCTCTCTCTCTCTCGTGCTCTTCTCTCTCTCTCTCTGCCTCTGAAATAAATAAATGCAATTGTAAAAGTGTTCCATGCTTTGGGCAGCTCTTTGTAGGACAGAAGGGCTGCCTGGTTCCTGCAGAGGGAGGCAGGGTGAAAAACGCGGCTGTGAGAAGCCCCTAAAACGTGTCCCCGGGTGTCAGACGGGAGAGTTGTCACCACTCCTTGGCCACCCCAGCAATGCCATTTCTAGGACATCTTGTCAAGATGCGGTGAGCAGTTAGCAGAGAACATTCCTGGGTTCCCAGTCTCGGTGAATGCCACCGTGACCCAGATGCCAGTGTGGGAGGGCAGACGCTGGACATGCCCATGAGCTGGCGGCTGCACCATGACTCTCGTGGCGTCCTCACGTGCAGGGAAGGCAGGCACAGAGCCTCCCTCACCGCGCCCAGGAGAGCCCTCAGCGGCTGGGGCGGCTGCTCACCCAGTGGCGCATCTCCTGCCCCGTCTTTGCCACACCGTATCCTCCTGCGCTGCCCTCTCGGTCCCCATCTCTTCTGGCCAGCTCCCCGGCTCTTGTTGATTCCAGTCCCGCGTGCTTGCTACAAAGCCCAAAAAGATCTTGGAGTTCCTGATGCAGCCACTGCAGGGCTCTCTGTCCAGTCAGAAGCTGGGGCCCCGCGTGGTGGACGTGAGCTCGGGCTGCCTCCGCCATCAAGGTGAAGAGGAGGGACTTGAGCCAGCAGTGGTGCTGACGGTGCCTTGGCCTCATGGCTCACGGGGACTCCACGCCACCGCTGAGCCGCTCTCTGCAGCAACAGGAACGCCACCTGGACGTCGTGACGCTGCTGCATTTCCGAAGACCCATTTTCCTTTCTAGAAGGTGGGTGCCGTCATGCCCCTTCCCGGATGCGGAGAGTGTAAAGCTACTTTCCTCGGGGCGCAGTCAGGGAGCAAGCCGCAGAGGCAGGGCGGCCATGCAGCTGGCGCAGGAATGTTCCAGAGCGTGGACAGTAACCAGGAAGGGAAGGGAGCCTCCCTGGCAACTCTGGCCCTCTTCATGGGCGGCAGGGAAGCTGCACCCCTGCCCCTCAGCATTCCCTGGTCACAGGCAGGGGCAGGAACTGGATCCCGCCATGCACGTGCCCGCTGGTCGGAGGACACAGGCAGTGGGGTGTCCCAGCTGGGGGCAGTGGCGGGAAGAATGCAGGCTCTGGAGCCAACCGCGCCGAGCCCTGGTGCCAGCCCTGCTCCTGAGTGCCTGCAGGAGCACAGGCGAGTCCCGTGGCCTCTGTGGGGTCACTGCTTCAGGAGAGCAAGGGCACTGTTCTCAACAGCAGGCGCGGACGGAGGAGGGCGCCAGAGACAGGAGGGTCGGCAGCCAGGCCACGCTCAGCCCCAGAAACCAGGACACTTGGCAGAGTCAACGAAGCGGCTGACGGCCAGAGGGTGCGAGGCCTTGCTCAAGGTCACGCAGCCACCAGCAGCAGGGCCAGGACCACGGCCTATGGCTCCTGCCTCCCTAGGGGGCGCTGCTGTGATTGGACATGGTCCCACTGCAGGGGGACCTCTCGCTCCCCACCCGCTCCCCTGTGCCGGCCTGGTGCCGTGCAAGGAACGGAGTCAACACAGATGGCTCTGAAAGCCCACAGCGGCTGTCCGGCAAACCCCAAGAGGGGGCCCTTGTGATGGCTACTTACTGCAGAGCCACCACAGCAAGAAGGCGACCCTGCGGGCAGAGTTAGGTCCCGATGAGGGCCAGGGTCACTTCGAGATGGCTGGAAGAGAGCCAATGCTGCCAGCGCGCAAGCACTGCAGAGCACCTGGGTGCTCGCTGAGGGTGGCCGACGCCCGAGCGTCCTCCACGCTCCTGGCTTCTCCCACAGCCCCGAGAGTGGAGCGCACTGTCCATATCCCAGTGCCAGGGAAACCGAGCTCAGAGAGGCACAGCAACTTGCTGTCAGTCACACAGCTAGCAAGTGATACCAAATCAGGCCAGAGATCACTGGGACCAGGCCCGCTTGTCTACGTGTTAAAACTTCCAGATTCTGCACCGTCTGTGGATTTTATCAAGCACATATTCCGTGCCCCTGGGCTCCAAAGCTGGCCAACACCCACATGTCTGCACCAAGCAGAAGAGAACGAAGTCAGGGCAGGGTGAAAACCACAGGTCCTGTGGGCTGGTCGGCAGAGATGAGTGCCGCAGCGGGGCAGGGAGGAGGGCAAGGCTCCATGGGATGGGACATTGGATCCTGCAGACAGCACAAACAAAGGCATGGGGACAGGGGAGTGTGGGGTCTGCAGAGAGAACAGCCGGGCTGGGGCACAGAGAGGAACCTGCAGAGGTGGTCCAGGGCTTGATGAGACCCAGGGAACAGCCAAGGCACTTGCTGCTCAGGGCCAGCCCGGGGGAGGGGTCACAGAAATGTGGGGTGGTGGGGTTTTAGAAACAGCCGACAATGCATGCAGTCTTTCTCGTGTACGACAACTTCCATTTCTTCAGTGCCATTCCCTCTCCATGCAAACGAGGTGAATGATAGGGCCTCCTCCACTCCGTGGAAGACAGTGGTCCCATTCTCTCCCCCACTGACACCGCCTTCCCTCCCTGCGCCAGCCACCGCCAGTCACCTATCGCTTCCTTCCCCAGCATGCCTTTCCTTGGGGCGCTAACACGGCTAGCCTAACACGACTAGCCTAACACGACTAGCCTAACACGACTAGCCTCCGGCCTCTGCTCCCGGACAGCCCCTTCTCTCCGCCCCGTCCCGTGCCTTTGCTGGCTGCCCCAGGCGCACAGCCCAGAGGAGCTCCTGAGCCTTCTGCCCTCCTGTTCAACGGCCTCAGGTCCAGAGCTGTCTGGTTCACGCCAGAGCTGGGGCTGCAGGACTCAGGCAGCTGGCGTGTCTGGAGCACGGATGTGAACCTAGCACCACGCAGCTCTCGGCACAGCCCTGTGGTCACCATGGCACTGCACTGGCTGACGAGAAGAGGAGGCACGGAGGGGTGATCTGACTTGCCCAAGGTCACACACTCAGCAGGAGAGGAAAGACTCAAGGCCAGGTCCTGAGCCCCAGCCTTGACCCTGTCCCGCCAGCCTCAGCCACTCGGCTTCGGCTCCTTGTCAGTGTGGTTCCAGGCTGCTCGGCGGTGCATTCAATGCTGTTGTCTTCAGTAGTCCTGGGCTCAGCCCTGAAGGCAGCACTGTGCCCATCACCCTCCAGAGCAGCAGTGAGCTGTGGACTGGCCAAGTAGCTTGCCTTGCATCTCACAGCCCACAAGGGTAGCGTCAAGGCCACAGCCAGGTCTCTGGGCCTCTGGACACGGCAATCTTCCCCACGACTATAGAGAGCCCAGCCCCCAGCCAC
Source organism: Sylvilagus floridanus (assembly GCA_949820135.1). Classification (NCBI taxonomy): domain Eukaryota; kingdom Metazoa; phylum Chordata; class Mammalia; order Lagomorpha; family Leporidae; genus Sylvilagus; species Sylvilagus floridanus. Next base: position 32,267,397 of record OX463225.1, read on the forward strand.
CGGCTGCCTCCTTCAGATCAGCAGGGAGTGATCCTCCCAGGAACTGCACAAAGCCCACCCCTGGGCCCGTACCTTGCTGCTCCAGGAGTGTGAGTGGGCGACGCCTGGAGACAGGGGTCAGAGACAAGCCCGCCAGAGCAGGTGCCGTGTTTCCATCTCCCCCGCTACATCGTGTGGACTTCCCAATCATGAAATCATGGGTTCACGTTTGCATCTTTCCTACACACATTAAAATAAAACCTGACAATGGAAACAGAGAATATCTGTCCCGGTGCCACCCAAATTCAGCCCACAGCTTTCATCCCAGCCCTGGGGGAGGCGCTCGCTCAGGCAGCTGCCAACACCCAGGACCTGCCATGCAGCAAGGCCAGCAGGAGCCAAGTGCCCAGGAGTCCAGAGAGGAAACGAGACTTGGGACCAAGTCCTGGAAAGACGGAGCCAATATTCTAGAAAGTGTATTTTATTTAGGCAAGGAATGGGGACCAGGTGCAGGAAGAAGGGGGAAGAGGGGTTTGTGTGAGCTGCCTTCTCTTAGCATTAGCCTTGGAGGTCAAAGTCAAACGGGGTCAAAGAGGAAGATGAGACAGACTCTCAGAAAGGGTGAGACCCCCTGGAGCCCAGGCCCAGCGGAGGGAGGTGAGAGGGCTGTAGGGGGGAGGCAGTGGGTTTGGCAAACGTGGAGGAGCCCCTGGCTTCCCCCCTCCCTGCTTCGGTACACTAGCTGTGTCTTAACACCCAAACACACACGTTTATGCATGTCACCCACGAGACATCCAGGCTCTCGTGGCCAGGCATCTACTGTGCACCTGCACCAAGCTTAGAACAACCCTGGGAGGCAGGTGTCATCTTCTCCAACTCATAGACAAGATGACGGGGCCCAGAGGACATAGGCCATCCGACCAGAGCATGCAGGCAGGAAGTGCAGGGCCAGGACAGAAGGACATGCGCCAGGGCCGCCCTGGGTTCCCTGTGCCCACAGGGACTGGCAAGTGCTGAGCCAGGAGGCAGGGGCGGCTCCGGCAGGAGGTACACCGAGGGTCCTTCGTGTGGCTGGATCACATTTGTCATCTGTTTATCCACTGATGGACACTCGAGTCGCTTCTACCTTCTGACTGTTGCGAATAGTGCCACTATGAATCTGGGCATATGCCCATGGAACTGGAATGGCTGGATTCTATGCCAATTATATGTCTATTTTTTAAGAGCCACCATAGTGTTTTCCACAGTGGCTGCACCATTGTACCTGCCTGCCAGCGGGCAGAGTCCAGTTACTTCGCATCCTTGCAGTACCTGCTATTTTCTAAGTCTTCCACAGCCTGAGGGTGGGAAGTGGTATCTCCCATGGTTTTGACTTATACTTCCCTAGCGACTAGTGATGGTGAGTGTCTTTTCATGTGCTGATTGGCTGTTCACAGATCTTGTTTGGAGAAATAGTTACTCAAGTCCTTTGCCCATTTTTGAATTCTGTTGTTGCTGTGGCTCTTGTTGAGTTACAGTTTTTTACATCTGTGCACGTCTATCTCTTGTCAAATACATGGTTTGCTAATCTTTTCTCTCATTCCCTGGCTTTTCCTTCTGCTCTACGGATAATGTCTTTTGATGAACCAAAGTTTTAAATTTTGATAAATTCCAAATTTACCTAATTTTTCTTTTGCTGTCTGTGTCTTATACAAAAAAAATCATTGCCAGATCCAGTCCCATGAACTTTCCCCCTTACATTTTCTTCTAGCAGTTTTATAGTTTTAGGACTAACTTTAGCTCTTTGGTCTATTTTGAGTGAACTTTTGAATATGGTATAAGATAAGGGCCCCATTTTCCCAACACTATTTGTTGAAAAGACTTCCTTTTCCTGTTGAAAGATCTGTGTACCCTCGTTGGAAATCATTTGATCGTACACGTGAGGGTTTGCTTCTGGGCTGTCTGTTATCTTCCTTTAATGTACACATCTATCTTTATGCCAATACCATACTGTTTTGATCATTGTAGTTTTGCAGTAGGTTTTGAAATCAGGAAGTGTGACACCTGCCACTTTGTTGTTCTTTTGAAAGACTGGCTACAACAGTTGACACCCAACACATATTTGATAAATGAAAAAATACTCCCTCTATTGCACCTGTGTCATATATTAGGTGTTGGGGACCAAGACCCGATCAGGTTAGGTCTCTGCTGTTAGAGGAGTGACAGCCTGGGAGGAGGAAACTGGACAAACTGGCAAACAGCAGCACCTTTGGGGCAGAAGGCACACGGGCTCAGAGGGGATGTGGAAGTGGGTAGGTGGGGTCTGGTGGGTGTTGGTGTGGAGAGAGATCAGAGTGGCTTCCCACAGGAGGGGGAAGCTGTGCTGGGCTTTGAATGTCCCACCAGGTGGAGAATGGGCACAGGCCTGGCAAGCAGAAGGCCCCGCGGAGTGAAGGGCAGGTGCTGGCAGCCATTGTCCTGGGGTGGCTAAGGCTGGGGAGGTGGGTGGTGATGCTGCACATCCGGCCTCATGGGTCTCCAGTGCAGAGGGGCAGCCCCCAGTGCCTGATTCCTCTGTCAGTTGCAGAAGGCACCCGACGAAAGGAAATGACAAAAGGATCTTTATAAATGGGAGCTCCAGGGTCTGGCTTTGCCACTGGGGGAAGATCTGGAGCAAGAGCGTGGCAAGGCACAGTGAGAGGTAACCCAAGCCAGGGCCCTCCACTTTCCACTGCACATCACTCGGTAGGCACCGTTACTGGTTCTGAACTGCAGAAGCCATAGCCGCGTGACACTAAGGTGCAGGGGCTCGTGCAGGAAGCAGTGAGCACAGAGCGGGGGCTGAACCTAGGCAGGCTGGCAACGGAGGCCCTGGTGCCTGTTCTCCTGGGCTTCCACTTCTTCCTAAGTGAAAGGGGAGTGCTGGCCTATCAGGTCCCTGACTCCCACTCATAATTCCTCAGGAGGAAGGGGCTGGTGCGCCATGACTGGGGAGTGGGTGGGATGCTGTGAGCAAGCCCAGGCCTGTGCTGGATGGCCAGCCTCATCTGAGGATCCTGCTGGGACCCCAGCCACCACCTCACCCCTGGCCCTCCTGCATCCAGGGCCTCCCTCCCATCCAGGTGTCTCACACTGCCCTGGAGAGAAGAGTGAGAGGCTGGTCCCACTGCTTCTGCTGGCCCTGGCCCAATGCCAGGGAGCCTGGGGCAGAGGGAGTGGCCTGCTGCTTTCAGTGCACTGTCCCTGGCTCTGGGGAGGACAGAGGCCCCAGTCCACCACAGGACAGTGAGCAGGCCAAAGCCACACTGGCCCCAGGAAGGGGAATGAGGAGAGTCAGGGCTTCTACACATCCCTACTCTGCTCTACCCTGCAGCAGCCACACCCAGCCAGGACCCTGCAGAAGCCCTGGCCCGGTGGGGGCCACAGCTGGGCTGATCCATGTCATTGCTGCCTCCTGCCAGCCCTAGGGGGAGCTCCCGGATCCCTGCTCAGACCATGGCCAGCTGCTCCTCAGGGGAGGCTTTATCTCTGGTCCAGACCCATTCGAGTCATCACTTTCCCTCTACCCCACTCTTAACTCACGCACGTCCCCTGCTGCCCTCCTCACTGCAGGGGTCACCTCGGTGGGTGGACAAACCGGAGCCCAGAACGCACCACTCTGCACAAACTGCAACTTCAGGAGAACCACGGCTCTTACTGTCTGGTCCTGAGCTCGCCAGCTGGGCGGCCCCAGACACCTCCGAGGGGACCTTGGGGAGACAGGGATACGCGTGCCTCTGCCACAGGATCTGCTGACAATCTGCAGCTCCAGGAAGCTGCTTCCTCCCTCCCCGCTGTGCTAGCCTGTGCTGGTCCTGGCTCCCTCTGCCTCTCCCTACCCCTGCCGATGCTGTCCCCCCGGCCCCTAAAGATTCTGCCCTGAACTTGGAGCTGACAGCCTCAGCACTGCAGACAAGCCTCCCTCTCCCTCCAGGCCCTTGCCAGCTGCCTCCTCTCCTTGCCACCTTCCCTGGGGAAGCGAGGGAGGTGGCCTGCCCGCCCTTGGCGCTGGTCTCTGGAAACCCTGCCCGGCCCCCTGGCTGGCCGCCTCTGGTCAGTCTGCCAGCTGCACTCACCAGAGGGTCATAGGGCCGTGCTCACGCCTGGCTTCTCTCTGACTGCCTGAGGCTCACTTTGGCTCTTGGGTCTGTCCCTGTCGGCTGTCACCATGTTCCTGGGAAACTGCCTGCCGGCACGCCTGTCCCAGGTTGGCCCACTCCAAGCCCCGTCTGTCTCCTGCTGGCTGCAGTGCCCGGCACACACCTCTCTCTCCCAACCTCCTGCCAGCTGGGCCTGTCCATCTTGGGTCTGTGAGCCACCCATGGTGACAGGTGACACCCGTCCACAGCACAGATCCAAATTTCTGCCTGCAGTTCGGGCCTCACTTCCTCCTTTGGCCTCTGCTGACCATTTGCCCAGAAATCCGCCTGACAGGCTCCTGCCAGCCTCGGTTCTTTTGTAACAATTCTTCTCTCAGTTCCTGGCTTCCCTCCTTCCCTTTCTTCTAAGGCATTCTGATGATCTGTCATTGTCAAGTTTTTATTTTGTAACAAGCACAAATATGCAGAAAAGCTGGAAGCAGAAGTAGGCAGTCTTCCTTTCTGAACCGGGTGAGAGCAGCTACCCCCGGCTGCCCCATCGCCCCGACTCCTCCAGTGTGTTTCGGACAGCCAAGTCCACCTGGGCCTCCCCCTCCCACACCGGCTCAGGCTCTAACTTCCCACGCGTAGTCCTGTCCTGCACAGGGGCCTTCTTCAACCTGACTGGGTCATGAAGCCCCTGACGACCCCCCCCCCCCAGGTTATGTCTCTGCTGTGGCTGACCACAGCACTTTCAGTTTTCCCACTGGAGGCCCCCACCATGCTGCCTCCCTGCTATAATGCAGCCAGATAGCACGTGAAACACGCATTCCTTCCTTCCTTCTTCCTGTCAAGGGGGCCCAGAGGCTGACTGCCATCTTCACCCTGCTGTGTTGATGCCTCCCCAGGCCACGGTTCCCTGACTGGCAGAATGACAGTGTCTGGGGACCCCATCAGGACAGCGACAGCGGCCGACTCTCAGGGTGCACCTGCTACGTGCCAAGCACAGCAGAGGTGCTCCGTCCTCACACACCCCCTCTGAGCGTAAGTCCTGGTGTCTCCGTATTAGAGATGAAGAAGCTGATACCTAAATTACTGCAGGCCAGCTGGCCACCCTGAGCCATGCAGGATGCCCACACGGCAGGTCTGGCTCAGCGTTCACACTCTGCTCTACGTGTGTGTAAAAGCAGGGAGACAGCGGAACTGAGTCTTCACTCAAAGAGGGCAATCAAGTCAGTATACACGGATCATCCGTGGTGGGCTAAGAGGTCAGCCAACACGCACTACGCACGGCACACACTGACGTCGGCTCCTGTAATCCCCAACAGCAGAGACGCGGGTGCCATTATTACTCCTCTTTTCCGAATGAAAAGACCAAACTACCGAGGGGTTAAGGGCTTTCTAATCAATGGCAGAGCCGGGATTTGAACCCAGGTCTGGCTGATGCCAAAGCCATTCCCGTGTCACCTCCTGCCACACTGTGACAATGAGACACAGCCGTGCAGGCAGAGAGGATGGGGTGAGTGAACAGCCTCTGGGCGTGTGATCGCCCTCCCTCCCTCCTTCCCTCATTCCTTCCCTTCCTCCTCCCTTTCTCCCACTTCCGTCCCCTCCTGCCTCCTCTTTTTTAATTTTTTTTTGTTGTTGTTGTATAATAAACTCACAAGGAAGAGGAGAGTGGGAAAGGAGACAGACAATACACTCTCGGAAGCTGCAAGAGATGAATGGGGGCGAGGTTTCACTGGCCCGAGACAGGCAGTCCCATTGGGCAGGAGGGGGAGCTGACAGACAGCCACGGCCAGAGCGCGATTGGGCTGATTGGCGGGAAGTCTCGTCAGAAGTGGGCAGACCCCCACTCGCTTCTCAACTCCAGTGGCCCAGGGGCTCACCCCTCCCCGACCCCAGAGTGGGTGTGTAGTCTCCTCTCTGCTAAGGGGGAAGCTGAGGGTACCTGAGGAGAGTGTCCGGCATGGCGGGGGGCAGGGCAGGGGCGCCTTAAAGGATGAGGGGGAGGAAGAGGACACGCACAGCCCTCCTGCCTCCTCCTGTCCCTCTCCGGGCTTCCCAGAGTGGGAGAAGGGAGACTGGCTGCTTGCCCCATGGGAGAGAGGCGGGATGAGGCCAGCGTCCTCCCAGGAGCCCAGCCGGATGCCCCGGGTCAGGAGCACAGGCCAGCACTCAGCTGGACCCTGTCCTGGCCCCGAGGAGGCTGTGGCTGTCCCTGCTGCAGCCAGAGCTCTCAGGGGACCACATGTTGCCCCAGACCCTCTCCCCAGGAACCAAAGGCGGGGCCTGCACTGGAAACAGATCCCCCTTTAAGTAAAGCTCAGCAGGTTGCCAGGAGGTGCTCCTGGCTCTGGCCCCAGCATGCTCAGACGCTGCTCGGAGTGCTGACCACCAGTATGGCCTTTCCCTTTCCATTCCCGGCCCCTGCTCCCCTTCCATGGCTTGGGTCTCGCAGCCGGGTCTGCAGTGGGCGTACCCGGAAGTTCCTGGGGGAGTCAGGAGGAAGCTGGCCAGTATGGAGAGCATTCCTGGCTGGGCTGCACCTGACATCTTACCTAGGGAGAATCTATGCAAAGCAGTAACGCCCCCCAGAACCTCAGTGGTTTCCTGAGAAGAGAAATTCCTCCCGCAGCTTTCAAAACAGGCATTCACAAGTCTCTCGGTGGCGGATGACTGAGTCCACGGGTGCCTGGCTCGCTAAAATGAGGCGTGGGCTGAGGTTGAGAGACCCCGCCCTGCTTCCCACCCCCAACCATGGACTCTGCTGGCATCATAATGGCACCTTCCTCTCCTCCCATCCCCTTCTCATCAGTGCACCTGTCCTACATCTCTGCTCCCACACTCGGCCCCTCCCTCCCCAGCATCATCGCCTATCCCTGGCTAGAAGTCATTCCTCGCAGTGCGCACGCATGCACAGAGCTCTCTTGGTTCAAACACAACCTGCTCAGCCTCACAGCCCCTCCTGAGACCCCCTCCCCCTTTTTCCTCTGCAGCTGAGGTTTACAGGAGCTGCCAGCACTCCTCATTCCAGTCTGTGCCATGCAGATTCTGTTGTCATGGAAACAGCTGCCAGCAAGGTCACCGGTGACCCCCCCCCCCCAGAGGGGGTGCTCTCTCACTGTCCTGGGCTGCGCTCCCTCCTTGCACACGCGCTGTTCTTGGCTCTTCTAGGACTTTAGCCTTGGCTGAGGCTCCTCCTCCCGCTGCTCCGGTCATTTTTGCTAACCTGTTTGCAGCTCTCCACGTGACCCCATCTAGTCCCGGAGCCCTGGATCACATCTCTGTACTGACAGCTCCTGAACATGTGTCTCTTCCTCCAGCCTGGCCTCTGGGTGCTGGGCCCGTACTATCCAGTTGCCAAATGCCTCCCTGAGCATGTCCACTTGGAGGTATGCCTGGCATCTCACAACGAGCACACCCACCAAGTTGGACCTCCCTTTGCCCTCATGTGTCTCCCACTTCCCTCCACCCCATCCCCATCTCAGTAAACAGCACCACCAGCCAGCAGCCGTTACTGAGGCCAGAAACTTGGAGTCATCTTGATTCACGCTTCTCTGCCCCACCTTCATACTCAACTCAGAGTCCCTAGCTCCGCTCCCAGGCTTTACCGCCACCCCAAGGTCCCCGGGCCTGGAATGCCCAATACTAGCGCTGTGTAGGACCACCTGGCCATGACCTTCTCACCTGCATCCTCACTGTCTCCCTCTCACTCTTGATCACCGCCACCTTCCAAATGTCAGGGTCGTGCTCCCTAGCAGAGATGGAGCAACAAGATTTGGGGGCACAGAACAGAAGAGGATAAAGTCCATGTGGGCCGGTGACTTTATAAACTGTATAAAGTTTACAAACTTTATTTAAAAAACATAATAAACTTATTTTATAAACTTTATAAAGTCACTCCAGCCTGCTCTATACTTCCCGGGAGAAAAAGAGACCAGGGCATGGGGGATCAAGAAGAAGGCAGGGCCCTGAGGTCTGGACTCACCAGGGAGAAGAGCAAACGTCCACCCAGAGCTGGGAGCCCAGGGCCAATCTTACAGCAGAAAGGGCTTTGCTCAGAGCTGGCAATGGCCTGGGTGCTGGCAGCCCAGAGCCAGCGCTTTCTGCCATCACAGGTTCGGTTTCCATCTTTAACACCTGCAGGGCAGAACAGTCAGCAGGCAAGCACCCTTGGCTCCCAGTGGAGGTGCCTGCCCTGCAGCAGAGGTCACCTGACTTCCTGTCCCAGACCAAGCCTCAGTCCAGGCTGACGGATGAGTGCTGTCTAGATGGCTTAGTGTGACCCTGACCATGTTCTTGCTCCTGCCTGAGACTGGAACCTCTCTCCTGCCCCTAGATTCTAAGAGCTACCGAGTCCAGTGACCTGGCCCACCTGCAAGGTCTCAGCCAGTCTTGACCCCATGGGAGGATTCCTTCCTGTAATGAATACTCTCCAGCGCCACCTATGGGCCAGGCACAACTCAGCACTGAGGATACAACTGAAATGCAAGTCCGGCCCTCTCACAGGGCTCCCACCCTAGTGGAGAAAACGGAATCGCACTTGTAAATGCAAGAAGAAAGGAAAGGGAAGGGAAGGGGACAGGAGACGCCAGGGGAGGGTGCAAGTTCATGCTGGTGCCCCTGGGAGGGCCTTGGGCCTCTCTGGAAAAAGTGCTCCAGGCAGAGGGCGCAGCCGATGCCGAGGCCCCGAGGCAGAAGCAGAGAGATGGCGGGAGCACAGGCCGCACGGCAGAGCGGTGCGCAGAGGCCAGGGGGCAGCTGGGTCAGCACACGCCCCAGGCCAGGAGGGCTGAGGACACACTCAGTGGGAGGGGAAGCAGGAGACGACAGGAGGACACGACTCCGATGCTCCAGGTGACAGCTGGTGGTGGCTTCACCCAGGAGGTGGGGAGAGACAGGCAGATTCTGGATACGGATTCAAGGTCAAGCTGACAGTTTGCAAACGGATGTGAGACAGAGTGGTCCTGGGCCTGAGCATCAGGAAACAGAATTTCATCTTGCTTACATGAAGGAGAAATTTTGCTTTTCTCCTTCAAAAGATCTCTGCCCCACCCCCGCCTGCAACGTACAGGACCCCTAAAGAGACATTTAGAGAATGCGATAAGGGACACTCTCCATCCGCTTGTGTGATCCATTTCACAACCCCTACAGCACCAACCCAGCAGGAGTAAGGAGCTCCTGTTTACCTGAGCAGTTTATTCTTTGCACCTACAAAGGCTCTGGCTGGTCACTACTGACCGAGTTCAGAGTTTAATCAACGTGCTCCCAATAAATACCAAGAGGACACATATTCCCAAAGACAAAAATTCAGCCTCCTCCTGAGTCTGGAGTTCACAGTCAGATGGGAGGAGGCAAAGCAGACGTTCTGACTGAAGCATATGCTATACCTCAGTGCGCCAAAGTTCTAAAAGATAGGGCACGGGAAAAGTCACTTGGAAAAGGAAATGATCGGGGCCGGCGCTGTGGCTCACTTGGTTAATCCTCCACCTGAGGCGCTGGCATCCCATATGGGTGCTGGGTTCTAGTCCCGGTTGCTCCTCTCCCAGTCCAGCTCTCTGCTGTGGCCTGGGAGGGCAGTGGAGGATGGCCCGAGTGCTTGGGCACCTCCATGGGAGACCAGGAGAAGCACCTGGCTTCTGGCTTCAGATCGGCGCGCGCCAACCATAGCAGCCATTTTGGGGGTGAACCAATGGAAGGAAGACTTTTCTCTATGTCTGTCTCTCTCACTGTCTAACTCTGCCTGTCTAATAAGAAAAAAAGGAAATTATCTTTCAGGGGCTGGTGTTGTGGTGCAGCAGGTGAAGCAGCCACTTGCGGTGCCAGCATTCCACATTGGAAGACCAGTTTGAGTCCCAGCTGCTCCTCTTCTGACCCAGCTCTCTGCCAATGTGCTTGGGAAAGCAGCAGGGGATGGTCCAAGTGCTTGGGACCCTGATGCTCATATGGGCTACCTGGATGGAGCTCCAGGCTCCCGCTGTTAACCTGGACCAGCTCTGGCCGTTGCAGACACTTGGGGAAGTGAACTAGCAAATGGAAGATTCCTCCTCTCTCTCTCTTTCTCTGCCTTTCAAAGTAAATAAATAAATCTTTAAAAAGGAAAATGATCTTTCAGATTAAAAAATTAGATTCTCTTCAAGCTACTCTTCGATGGAATGCACATGTGCACCCCATGTATACATGCACACTCACTCACACACACACACACACACACACACACATGCTTGAAGTACACACATCACGAAGCAGGCTGTAGGGGCTACTCTGCACGGGCTCTGAAGCCCTGAGTAACAGCAAAGTGAGCTCAGAGGAGTGAAAACATGTGTGATGGCATCGTGTGGCTGATCAAAGTGTAACCCTTCAGGGTGGACCATGTTGAATCAGGAGGACTTGGAAAGTAATTTCTTTAACGACCGTCAGGACTTGTGGGCCACAGTGGTTCTCCTGTCCCTGTTGCGCTATGCACCAAGCGTGGCCCATCTCGTGTTCAGGGGGACTCCCAAGATATGGGGCTCAGGGGAAGTGCTCATGCAGACTGGCCTCTGGGGGTTGGCATCAGCCTGTGGCTGGTGGCCAGGTCACCTGGCCAGTGAGTTTTAGAGGCACAGAAGGGGCTCCGGGCTGAGCTCTGCAGGGCCCTGATGGCTCGCGATCAGGAGGTGATGAGAAAGTGGGGTCAGGTGAGGACAAGGACAGACAATATCCTGGAAACCACAGGCCGAGGTGCTGTGGGGTGGGCATGGGGCGTCAGCTATGACAAATGCTGCCGGCTGGTCAGAATGTAGGCAAGTGAGGGCTGACCACTGATTTCTGTGAGGCCAAGTCACTGCTGACCTCGGTAAGGGCAGCTTCAGAGACTCGAGGAGCTCAAAGGCCTGCAGGGGTGGCTCGGGGAGAGGGAGGGGGGAGGCGGGAGGAGAGCAGCAGAGGCACCTGTCATGCCGCTTTCCCTTAAAGGCATCAGAAAATCCTGGTGCGAGGGGGCTAGTGTTTTTCAGGTGGGCACCGTCAGTTCTGGTGTTTGTGTGCTGGCCCGGTGGCCCAGGAGACCCGCTGAGGCTGTGGCGGAGGCACCGGGAAGGTGAGGAGGGGTGGGACCCCATGCCCTCCCTTTGGGGCATCGATGGCTCCCCTCGGTGCAGCACCTGCAGGGTCTGGCAGACTCCTCCTGCCGAGGGGCCGGATGGCTGGGTGGAGGGGTCAGTTCCATGCCCATGAGTCACCCCATGCCACCCTTCCTACCCCGGCCAACACCCAGCTTCTGTTCCATGGCCAGGCACTACAGCTTCAAGTAGAGGCTGGAGTTCTCTAAGCCTGAGCCCCGCTGCCCCCTGCCCGTGGCCACCTTTCTGAGCACCCCCACCCCAGATGGATCTGGCCTCCCTAGGCCTCACCCCCTGAGCCCCTTCAGACCTGAGCTCTTGGGAGCAGGCAGCTCCCCTCGGGCTCCATCCATCTCTCCCACAACAGCCTGCTGGGCTGGGGCTGCGGCTCTCCTTGCAGGAAGTGAGCTTTCTCATCAGGCCAGCGTGGTCCTGACTCTCAGGGAACAGCGTAACTCTGCAGGGGTGAGGACCCATTGCTCCATGGGACAGCCCTTCTGCCCAGCCACAGCGGATGCACGGGTGTGGGGTGAGCCAGCCCACGCCGGGTCCACGCCTGATGGAAACTCCCAGGAGGCTGCTGGGAAACAGGCTGGGATCTGGTATGGATGTGAAGGGGACGAAGACGGGGCCGTGTGCTGGGAAATCAACACAACCAACAGCGGTGGCTGGGTAGCGCGTACAACGCATCGGGCTAGGACGAAAGTCAACAAGGGACTGAGGGGTCTGGTGGGGGCACAGGAGGGGACTTTCGTTTTAGCATCAGTCAGGACAGAGCAGGGAGGGATCTGGGAGGCTCAGCAGAGGAGAGGGCTGAGTGCTGGCTTTCGCAGCTGGGAACGACTGGAAACGGGCAGGGCAGGGCCAGGCAGGCAGAGGCACGTGAGGGACAACAGGAGTGGTCACATGCTGGAGCCAGCGGTGTCAGGACTCTCAACCGGACCCTGTAGGCAGGGCAGCCACAGCAGGCCGTGCAAAGGCACAGCACGGGGAGAAGCTGAACAGTGCTCTGGCTGGGACCACACTGAGTCAGGGACTACTTGCTGCAGACGGCAGGGTTCAGGGACAAGCAGAAGAAGGAGAGAAGGTGTCTACAGGAATCCTCGGGCTCTGAGTGCCAACACTGGCTGGGGCACCATCTGAGGCCTGGCTGTGGGAGGAGGTGCTGTGGGTGGGAAGTGGCGGGCACGGCCGGCACGTGCTGAGTTGGAGGTGCTGTTGGGCCTCCCAGGAGGCATCAAAAGCAAGGCTCTGCCGCTCAGGAACAAGGACCTGGCTGGAGACCCAGGTGTCCGGTCCCTGGGCTGTGACGGGGATTGATGGCCAGGAGATGGATGGTGTCAGCAAGGCAGGGTGCTCACAGCAAGAAGAAATGGGTCGCACGGTTCAGGCGCACGAGTTACCATCACGCTGACATGGCTGGCCACTGTCCTCTCCTCTCCACCTGTCCAGGTCTCACCCGCCCTTCCAGGCCTGGCCTGGCCCGCTCCGGGCAGCCCTCCCTGCTGTGAGCGTCTCAGCCTGGTCATCCACCTCAGCACCGAGCCCTGTGTTGCAGCCTCGGCACAGACCGCACGCTCCTCTCAAGGCAGGGTGGCGGTTTGCCCTGCTTTGCGTCACTGTATCTCCTGGCACTAAGAAGCTCAGAAGGCCCTGATTCAATGGATTCTCCTTGATGAGCTGATTAGCTCATGGCTCCATGGCTGTAACAGAAGTCAGGAAAAAGTCCAAGGAGAGCTTCACTGGTGAGAAACAGGCTCCGTGGTGTTGGCCCCACACGGCACGTCCTTACTGATGATCACAGTGAACCAGCTCTGTGTGTGCAACACCGCGGGCCACGACTATCAGTGTTACCCCTACCGGAGCAGCCACCATCACGGCTTCTACCAATGACCCGGAGTTCTCCTGAGCACGAGGGAGGATTGCACTCCCCACTCCCATGGGGACAGGTGAGGCCGGGGACTTGCTCTGGCCAATGAGATTTGAGCAGAAGCTTCAGGGTGGAGGGTGTAAGTAACAAGGCACAATGGGCTACTTCTCCTTCTGTCCCTCTTGGCCAAACTGGCTGGGATTCTCAGGGGCTCCAGTGGACAGAGCCACATTGCAGAACCTTCTCAAACACGTATGGAGGTGAAAGATGGATGTGTGTCATGTCAATAAAAGGAAACAAGAAGAACTGAGTCTAAGGCAAAACCCTGCAGTGATGTCAGCTGGTGGCATTGGGGGCTGCCTTGGTGACTTTGAGGTGGGACAAGTGCTCAGATAACTGGTCAGGTATCCCTAGACTCATGCAAGAAATTTGAGGTACCCTCAGGTAGATGACAACTCAAGACACCCTCCCCTCCCCTCCACATTTCCAAATACTCCTGGGGGCAAGGGGTGATACCAGACCCAAGAGAGCCAGGAAGCAGAGGGACCACAGATGTGAGAGTGGGGGCCTCAGATGGGACAGCTGGTCCCTGCAGCATAGACCCCAACATGCTGAAGGGGATGCAGTAAGGTGAGGGTGTGAGGAGGCTATGCCCAAGGCGGCGGGTCAGAGCGCAAGTCTCCCAGGTGGAGACCATGGAGACAATGGGCTGGGCTTGCTGGCGACAAACTGCACCCAGGTGCGTCTGCTCTGCAGGTGAACCACAGCCTTCCCACGGGGTCCCCCAGGCTGCTCTGACAACCCTGCAGGTGTTATTGCCCCCTTTCACAGAGAGGACACAGAGCTGGCAGTGGGGGCTGGGCTAAGGTGGAACGGAGGAGGTGGGGACAAGGCAGGAGGGAGCGGGGTGGCTGTGTGGCTGCGGGGAGAGGACAATGGCACTTGGGGCTGCCTCGGGGAGCAGGTCTCCAGACTGGAGGCCCCTCCTCTTCTCGCACACGTGGCACACGAGGCCGAGGGGCCAGCTCCCCACCCACAGTCCACCAGCCAACACCCTGCAAGCTCCAGGACGGAGGCCGTCCCTGAGACAGGAGGCAAGCGGGGGAAGGAGCAATCCTGGGTCTGGATCCAAAGGACCAACGGAATGAGAGCACAGAGACACACGAGGGCGCTGTAGGCACACAGCAAGAGCAGACAGGGTCGTCCCCAAGGGAGAGAGGCGAGCATTCTCAAAACCAGAGCCCAGCGTCGCCTGGCAAACAGGCCGCTTGTGGGTATTTTGGGCAGTGCATGCCTGGGGCATTTGCCACCCCGGCCCCCTTCCCATCATCACAACGACCCTCCTCCCCACTCTCCCACCCCTCGCTGGTCAGTGGTACAGGCTGGATGCCTGACAATCTTTGCTCACCCCCAACCTTACGGAGGCCTCTGGCGCCACCCACCCTGACAGCTTCCAGTGGCCACTCTCATGGGGACCCAGGGTGCGTTTTCCTCCACGCCATTCTCCCTCAGGACTGTGGGACTGGAGCCACCCTGATCACACCGGGCACACAGACACAGGGACCCTGAGACAGACACCCCAGTCCCAGGGGCAAACACGTGGCTACACAGAACACGGCTGGCACAGACCTGCCCCCAAGCACGTCTGAAAGAGGGCACCCTGCCAGAGCCCAGAGGGCCCCCAAGGGTTCCCGAGCTACTAAGCATATTGGGCTGCCAAAGACAGGCATCAAAGGCAGATAACCAGGAACGATACAAAAAATACTCACCAACCAATGAGGCCCGGGCCCCGGCCGGCCAGCCGGGGAGCAGTGGGAACGCTGGCCCACGTAGCCCTGCAAATGGTCTCATCAGCAGAGCCCGAGTCCCCATGAGAAGCCAGGTGTGACAAGGCGGCTGCTCAGGCAGTTCAGAGGCGACCAAGGGAATGGCAGCACGGATGAGACCTTGGAGACTTGCTATTACTCCAGGCGTAAGGGACCTGGCCAGGAGCCAGGGAAGTCCAGGGCTGGAGGAAGACCCAGACCCCCACAGATCCTCCACAAACACCTGGCATCTCCCATCCCCAGCACGGCGCCCCTCGGAGTTCCTAAACAGAGGTGTTCTGCCAGTGCCACGAAGGCGGTGTCTGCTCCTGGCACCACTGGAGCCGCGTGGCGGCAGCAGCTGCAGGCACAGCGCTGCCCACGGTGCGGGCGCCCGCGAGCTCTTACTGTGAAACCCGGATGTGTCTCTTACCCTCCTTCGAAGATTTTGATCCTCGCCGGCTCCCCTCTCTTGGAGGCTGGAGCGTCCTTCTCCGGCTTCCCTCGCGTCTCGTCTTCCTTCTCCACTCTAGCTATATCTTTCTGGCCTTCCGGGGACACCAGTGACGGGAGGTGAACCTGGCCCGCCGTGGGAACGACAAAATCATTGCGTGTTAAAGCTGCCATTTTCGGTCAGGAATGTCACGACGGTAACCTGCCGTCACGACAGTGTGGTGCGTGATACCGCCCCCGCGCACGGGCTGCCTCACTGCATCCTCACCCGCCTTGGGGGAGACGAAGGGAGTTAACTGACCCCCAGAGGGTGAGGTCTCTCACGCAAGGCCGAGCTGGGGGCTGGTGTCAGAGCCAGGAGGCTGACCAGCACTTTGGAGTTAGCCTTGCTCCCTGAGCCTGGGAGCCCCTGGGGGTGTGTCCTCACCTTGGTCTCCTTGGTCACCCCACGCCCCCAAACAGGGGCTGTTTCAGAAAGATCCTTGAAGAATATTGGATGAATACATGAAGATTCTGCCTTTGGAGATGAATTGGTTCAGAGAGTCAAGGTTACCCAGCAAGTTAAGGGCGGAACTGGAAACAAGAGCACAGCTCTTCTGCTTCCAGGGCCCCCCTTAGCTAGTGCCAAAGACCTGGAGCCAGGCCAACGGTCCTGACCTACATGACCCCAGGGATCCAGGCACAGAGAGGCTGTGCATGCTGGGGCAAAAACCTGTTCTCTTTACAGAGCGATGGGGTCTCAAGATGAGAGCTGGCTCAGTTGGGGAGGGATGGCTGTGACCTTGAGCTTTCCGGACCTCTTCCATCCTAAAGACAGGTCCTCTGATCTCTCCAGTGGCAGCATGTGGGGGTGCAGCCTCGTGGAGGGAGCAGTGATATTGTGCCAGGGGCCAGGGGCCAGGGCCAGCAGCGCCTGGAGTGAGAGTCTCATGCTACTTGGCCTCACTGTCATTAAGGTTTTGAGAGACCACATGGTTTCCAGTCACTGGGAACAGCAACCACATTCTCTGGTGCTGGGACAATCTAAGAACCGCCACCACCACCCCCCCCACGCCAGCTGCCACATCGGTGCCCACGGAGAGAGGGTGGGGCCGAGCAGGAGGGCACCTGGCTGGGAATGGGGATCTGGACGCAGCTCCAGACGGCCACTGCAGAGTGGCAGCGGTGGGAGACAGGGAGTTGTGTGCTACTTCACCTCTCTGGCCTCCGACTCTCAGGGGCGTTAGGTGACCTTGAATAGCCATTCCAGGACCCCTTTCTACTCAGTGGTCCCTGATTAAGCTCTTCAGAATTGGAGGCAGGGAGTGGAACCAAGCAAGAATCTAGACTGCTGCCTGAGCCGGCGGTCCTGGGCACACCCTTTCTGCTGGGATCCAGGGCTCTGACCCAGACTGCCCATGGAGTGACCAAGGGCACCCTACAGGCTGGCGGACAGCTATTCACAATCAGCTGCGAGGTCTGGGCCCTAACCAGAGGGGTGTGGTGTGGGTAGCAATGCACCACCCTACCAGGAAACACAGTATCGGAATTGAGTGTGAGCCCAAGGGTGCATTCTGGCTTTTAATGATACCAATATGAACAGGCAGAGCTAAACACATTTCCTGAGTGTCAATGTGCCAAGCACAGTAGCAAGTGTACTTTGCATATTTTAACTCATTTCATTAACCCCATAGAGTTAATACATGTTATTGTTATCCCAATTCTACAGACGAAGAACCCAGGGCACAGAGAGGCTGGGTAACTGGCCCGAAGCCAGAGAGAGTAGGGGAGGTAGTGCATTCCAACTTGGGCAACGTGGCACCTGAGTCCTTGCTCCTCATCTCTTTGTGGTGACAGTGCTGTGTGGTTGTCAAAGTGACCCCCAAGAAGAGTCAAGGAAGGAGCAGCCAGGGGCAAGGAATGTGGGTTCTCACAGAAGAAGCCAGAGGCAGAGTGGATTCCCACAGAAACTTGGCTCTCTCCAGGACTTCCACAAGGGAAAAAAGGTAGGGTCAAACCCGAACCTGGCATGCTGGCCTAGACGCGCAGGGCGGCTGTCAGGGAGCTTCGCCACGCGAGGACCTTTCCAGAGTGACCAACACAGAAGGGAAGCGACAAGATGACAAACGGCAGCCCAGGGTGCTAAGGAACTTTCTTGAGGCAGTGTCCAAAGACAGACTGCATGGGAGATGGCGAGCTCCCACTGCCGGACGCACGGGAGCAGAGGCCGGGCAGAGAGGCGGAACTGGAGAAAAGCCTCACGCCACAGGCCACGCAGTTACACGAATGCACCACGTCTGGCAAGAAACGTGCCAGTGGACCAAAGAGAATATTCCTAGAAAACTTTTTCAGCTTTCAGCTCGATCTAGGAAAGCAGCATCATAGATGCATGGTGGTCAGATTCAATGGATCCAAATCACCACTTCCCTTTTCTTAAACGTCCTGTGCAATTTTCAGTCCTTAGAAAATGGAGGAAGCCTGGATCATCTGAGGGGCTTTGGAGATCTAGGCTTATATCCAGCCTCTGCCACTAACTGCTGTGTGGCCTAGAGCAAGCTACTTAACCCCTCTGTGCCCTTGCGTCCTCTCTAAAAAGGTGATTTACACCCTGACTTTAAAAGTGGTTGTGAGCATATTAGTTCTACATAACACTTGGCACAAAACAGGTGTCCCCAGAGTTGTAAGTAAAAACATAATTACAATAGCATGTTGGGAGTAGCCACAGCTGGTAAGATGCTGGAGAGTAGATCAGTGTGACATTTGTGGCAAAAGTGGGAATCATAGGGAGTAAATGTGGACCGCCATCCTGCAATGGCTGAGCAGCCTAGCTAAGGACAACACAACACAAAATGCACCCAGTGACACAACAATGAAGCTATGAATGTAGCGAAAGTTACGGGACCCAGCCTTGCTCACTCATCTACAACATACGTTTAATTTTGGGGATTTATGCATGATAGGGTCAAATCATCTGGTCTGAAGACACACTAATAACTTCTTTAATTCTGAAAGCATCTTTGAAGGTTTTCTTTCCCCAAATAATTCAAGAGAATAAAAATAGACTCCTTGGAGTCAGACAGGTGTGGGTTCAAATTCTTGGCTTTCCAAACTTTTGCCATGTGACCTTGACCTCTCACCCTTGACTCCCTCACCTGCAGAGTGGAGGCGGTCATGCCACCTCACAGCTCCGGGTGAGCACTGCCCGGATTGCAGGACCCAGCACAGTGAAGTTGCTCAACAAGCAGGACCAGCTGTTATTCCACACATGCCAGTCATGTGACACACGTGGCCTGAATCCTCAGGCTAGAGTCTGAAGCAAATTTGGAATTACTGAAGCTCAAACTTGCAGGGGACTAGTTCATATTTTGGCTCCTACTGTGAACCAAAGTGAGAGGCAATAGAAGAGTAAATGTGAGTTCTTAGTGAGGGCCTAGCGGTCAGCATAGATGGGTCCAACTGTAAGAGGTATTGCCTCCTGGCTGGTGCAGAGGGATACTACAGATCAGCTCTGTTTGCTATCCTACTCACAGACAAGAAAGGAGGAACATTTCAGGAGTTGTTAATGTCAAATTTAGAACTCCGAAAATGGGAGTATTTCTAGTGGTCCTAGAGAACAGGAACAGCAGATATAGAGAGTAAGAAGGCAGGAGAAGTTGGATAAGATAAGGGAAAGTCATTTGAATCAGGAATAGTATAAAGTTTTAAAATGTCTATAGGCACTTCCATTGGCAAAGTTTTCCAACTCAGTCTTTTAGAGAATTGCTTTTGCCTTGTTGATATCCTATCTTTGATTTTACAGTAGAGGCTCATGGAAAAACATTATTGCTTTATAACTAACTTATCAAAAAGCATCTATTCCAATGATTCGAGGGACACACTGACAAAGCCAATAAACATGTTTCCTTTAAGATGAGCAGTAACAAATGCTACAGAGAAAATCTTCCCACTCAGTTGGTTCTAGTTCTGCAAATGGAACCAGAGGACAATGTGGCTTTAAAAGCTCACCAAGGGCTTTTTAAGCTCAGCGGTGAGAAGAAAAACAAGACTGAACTTACCTCTGTCATGCGGGGCTTGCGGGAGCTGGATGGCACAAGCCTTCCTGCCTCAGGATGCGGAGCTGTGGCCATGGTGTATGTCTCTTTGCTCACCTTCTGCTTAGACCTCAGGAGGGACAAAGCAGCTTTAGTGGAAACCCCCGGAAGGTTGGGGTTGTACAAACTTATGCACCAACCAGCGTAAACAGAGGACCTCCTATCTGCATGCTGGATGTGATTTGGCTTAATGTAGTTTAAATAGCACCAACTGACATTAGTGGTCGTGTGGAGGCTGGGGAACTGCAGTACCTTCTTTGAGTCCATACCTTCTTGCGGCTTGGCTGGTCTGGGGGGCGTTTCTGACAGAGGCAGAGAGCTGGGAAGTGCTAAGGGAGGGAGGTCAGGTTGTTCCTTGGGGTCTTCTTTCTTCACGCTCAGGGGGGGTAGCCCTCTTCGGTGAGGTCTGCCAGATGGCTGGGCACATTCCCTCAGAGCTTCAGAGCCTGGGTCTGTCCCGGGAGGCAACGTGGGGTGGGGCAGAGGAGGAACTTCCTTTGGGTGAGACGGGTCTGAGGACAGGCTGGACACTGTTTCCAGCTCTCTCCTGCTCTGGCCCTGACTGCCTACGTGGGGTTTCTCTGGCCTCTTTCCATCCTCGGGGCTGGGAAGCGCCACGCTGCATGGTCTCACCAACTCCAGTTTTTCGTCTGCCTTGGAAGCCTCCTCCTCCTTCACCCTTTTTTGCTGCTGGGTTTCCATGGT
Source organism: Sylvilagus floridanus (assembly GCA_949820135.1). Classification (NCBI taxonomy): domain Eukaryota; kingdom Metazoa; phylum Chordata; class Mammalia; order Lagomorpha; family Leporidae; genus Sylvilagus; species Sylvilagus floridanus. Next base: position 32,287,482 of record OX463225.1, read on the forward strand.
GAGTTCAAGGCTGCCAGCTGGGGAAAGGACACGTTTGCTTCCCCCTGGGGTGGATGAGCTCCCCTCCAGGCTCAAGACACTCTCTGATGACAGGGCGGGGCCTTTCCTTTCGGGCAACGTCACAGGCACTCTCAGGTATGGAGTCGGGAAACCTCTGCTCTGCTCGTCACTTAACCCAGACGGTCCCGGCTCCACCTCATAAACCTCCGCCCCACGTGCAGCTGTCCCTGTAGACAGGGGCTCCTCAAACTTGGCAAGAGATGCTGTGGCTGTGCTGCCTGGGGACTGGGTGACCAAGATCTGGGAGAGGGTGGTGTACATTGCGCTCCCATAGGATGGCATGTTGGTCTGAATGCGGACGGGGACAACCAGGGACACCATGGCATCCGGACAGGTGGGCAGGGCCAGCGGAGGGGCCGATGTGGGTGCCGAGGAGCTGGCTGGGGGAGCCCCGGAGGGCAGCTGGACGTCGCTGCTGTACGCTGTGCTGGAGGAGGGGCCGGCGGTTCCTGTGGCCAGCGGGGCCAGGCTGGTTTTGATCAGGGGCAGGTGGCTCTCCACATCGCCAGGGAGCTGAAGCGCAAACTGGGATTGCAGCGGCAGGAAGAACCCCGGGGAGAGTGCTGATGAGGAGGGGTATGGCATGGGGAGATACGAAGGGGGCTGCCGGAAGGGGATGCTGGCGGGGTGAGGCATGAGCTGCGGGAGGTGGAGCTGGCCTGGGTGCAGAACTGTAGGTTGGAGAGGAAGCGGCGGGGCTGGAAACAGAGAGGGAGGAAGCGGGGGCACGGAGTATGGCGAGGAGAGGAGGCTGGACATGGCCTGGGTGGAGAAGAACTCTGGAGACTGTCCGGGCTCGTGCTGCAGGAGGTGCTGGAAGGAGAAGAGGGAGACGGGCGGGGGCAGGTACGGTTTATCCAGCAGGGGGAGCTGTGCCACGGGGTGGTGCAGCACCTGCAGTGCCTCTGTGTAGGGTGGAGGAGAGCCCCTTGGGGGCCGGTCCTGCACCTGGCCCTTGCCTCCGGAGTGCCCGCTGTGCGAGGGGCCCGCCGAGGAGATCTGGGGCAGCGAGCTTTTGGTGGGAGGTTTGCTGGGCGAGGACTGTGCTTCCTCACTCTCCTGTCTCCCTTTGGGGGCGGCCTCGGCCTCGGCTTCTGGAGGTCTGCTCAGAGAGGCCTGTCTCACCAGGAAACATTTCCTTCTCTCCGGAGGAGCTGCTGGGGCTGGGGGCCCGGCGGGGCCCGGCGCGGGAGGGCCTGCGGAGGACAAGCTGCCATAGTCGAACGATTTGCTGCGTGTTTCGGTCATGTGCGCAGAGTGGGACACGTTGGGGCTCTGCTCCGAGGCTGATCTGCGCATCTCTCGGGCATGTGGGTGGTGGCTGGGGACAGTCAACATGTGGGTGCCCAAGGGCTTGGGGCGTGTGTCAGAGGAGGGTCCAGGGGCCTCTGCTTTCCCGTGCTCATCCCTCTCGAAGGAGGCCGAGCGGCTGGACCCGCTCAGTGAGACGCCGCTCTCCTGGCTGGGGCTACGAGACAGAGGCACGGGCGACTCGAAGCTGGACTCACCCGACGACTGGGCCATCTCTGCCAGGCGCAGCCTCTTCTTCTTGGGCGGCAGCTTCTCGGCGGGGAGCTGGGCGAGTGTCTGGCTGCGCTGGGGCCACTGGAACTCCTCTGTCTTCTCGGGCTCCTTCAGGGGCGGCTCGGGCTCCGTGTCGGGCCGGTCAGGCTCCTCGGTCACCAGGATCTCGGGAACTTGAATGTTGGGCTGGCGGACCAACCTGTGCTGCAGTGAGTGCGGCGGGCGTGTGTGGGCCGAGGCGGCGGGGGGCAAGGAGAACGGGGCTGGAGGCTTCTCTTCCCCCTCCGGGCCCCCAGGCTGCTCCAGGGAGTCGGACTTCTCGAAGGAGCTGGTGTGCTGGATGACGGAAATCTCTTTGGACGTTGTCCTCCTCTCCTTTCCTGACTCCGCACTGGGCCCTGGTTTGGGAGTCCTTGGCTGGAAGCCCAGGGGTGCCTCCGAGGGGGGGCCTGATTTACTAGGTTCTGCTGGTGACTTGGTGGCCTCCAGGGGTAGGTTCCGAGCGGCCTCGGACGACGGCCCGGCGCTGCCCAACTGACTTTTTGTCAACTCGAAGGCAGGTGGCTCTTCCTCGTCCCCAAGGCTCTTCTCTTTCCTCCTCTTCCTCAGGGGCGTGAGCTCCAGGGTGGTCCCCAGTTTATAATGCATCATCTGGGACCACGGCTCGTGCTCTGCCTGGCCCTTGTCGGCCTCGGGGGGCGGGTGAGCACCCACAGAGCTGGGCTTGGTGATCTGCAGCTCTGAGCAGTAGTATTTCTTGTGGGCTTCGTAGTTGTCCCTCTTTTTGTAGCGAGCACCACATATGTTACATTCATAGACGGCCCCTTTCGTCTTCAGCCCTTTCTTGGTCTTTTTGCTGAGTTCGCTCTCCTTGGGCTCCGGTTCCTCCGAGGGTTTGGAGGCTGCCTCTTTGCTGCTTGGGCCGGCCTCCTCGGAACTGTACTCGCCTCCCAAAGGTAGTTCGATGGCCGGCTGGCGCTTCAGCATCCGGGGGTGGGAGGTAAACACTTGACTGCTGCGGCTCAGGGTGTCGGAGTTGGTGACGTGGTCATCGAAGGAGTAGCTACCTCGGATGGTGGGGTGGGGGGTGCTGATAGTGCAGGCGGCCGAAGGCATTGAGTGGCTTCTCAGGAGAGGCACAGGGGGGGTGGTGCTGGGCGGGTGCTGGAGGCTCAGCAGCGATTGCTTCTCGCCATGGGGCAGCAGGGGCTCCCGGTAGAGGCTGGACTTGGGGGACTCCATGCTGCTGCGCCTCGAGAGAGAGCTCCTCCTGGGCTTCACGCTGTCGATCTCGCTCGTGTCCACCACGGCCTCGTTGATGGTGATGAGCTTCGTGATGTGCTCAATCACCTGCGTCCGGGGCACAGACAGCGGTACCAGGCTGGGCTTGTCTTCGGTGGACAGGGGCAGGAGGGGCTGGGTGGAGGTGGCCGTCAGCATGGCGGTCCTCTGCCCGATGCGCCCGCACTTACCGAAGATGATCTCAGCGTAGGACTTGGCGTTGGTGTTGGGGGGGCTGGCCTGCTGCTCGGCGCTCTCGGAACGGGAGAAGTAGCCCGACTCGGTACTGCCTTTGCTGCCCGGGCTCAGGAAGGCCTGCTCGTCGATCACCTTCTTCCTCTCGCTTAGGCGGAGGGCCAGCTTCTGCTTAATCGTGTGGGTGTCTTCAGGTTTGTGGCTCTGGGGGTGCTCGGAGGAAGGTTCCGCAAACGCAGAGGGGTCCTCGAGCGACGGCGCCGAGCTGGACTGGGACAAGGAACTGCGTTCGTGGCCAGAGCCGTGGCTCCCGGAGCCGTACACACCGCTGGAGAGCAGCGGGTGCTTGGGCCTGGGGGAGAGCTCGGCTGCATGACTGGCCGCGGTGCCCGTCTCCTCTTCGGAGTCTGTGCTTTCTCCCTCGGTGGGCTCCTCGAACTCCTCCCCGGGGAGCCTCTCCATCTCCAGCCCCGGCGGGTACACCTCGCCGCCCATGCCCGAGGCCAGGCCGGCTTTGATGCGGTGGGCATGGGACTTCCTGTGCTTGTAGAGGTTGCTCTTGGTCTTGAAGGAGAAGCCGCAGGGGCCGCAGGGGTAGGGCCTCTCGCCCGTGTGCGAGCGAATGTGCTTCTGGAGCACGCTGGGCTTGGCGCAGGGCCGGCTGCAGTACTGGCAGATGTACTTGCCTGGCTTCTGGGGTTTCCTCTCCTTCTTGGGTGCCTCTTCCGTGGGCTTCAAGGTGACCTGGGAGGGCCGGGGCACAAAGACCTTGGGGATGCCAGGCAGGTCCTCGGCGGGGATGATGGAAGCGTGAGGAGGCAGGAGCTGGCCCTGAGGGTGGAGCCCAGGGGCCACAAAGGAGCCTGAAGGTCCGGGTCTCATGGGGTCGACCAGCTGCCAGGTGGACCCCTCCAGGAGGTGCTCGGGTTTGCCGGGCGACATGAATGCTGGTGTCAGAGGGTGCTGCGGAAGCTGTGAGATGTGGACTGTGGCCTCAGCGGACGGCCTCTTGGGGGGCTTCTGCTGCTGGCCCGTTTTCTCCTGAGAGCCTTCCCGGAGGACCGAGGAGGGGCCCGGGAAGGGCTGCGGGGCTAGGAGCTCCTGGGGCGTGCTCTCCTGGGGGGCAGCGGTGCCGCTGCCTGGGTATGGGACGCCGGAAGTGACGCTGGGCTGCACGGCCTCTCCTTTGGTCAGCCGCTTCCGGGGACTTCCCTCCGCCTTCTTGGTGCCCTTAGCACTTTGTTCAGGATCCATGACCTTCGGAGAGATTTCAGAGGCTATTCAGGGAGGGTCCGGGCAGGCTGCATTTACAAGCAATCCGGGTGTCCCAGAGGGAGGTGTCCAGCTTTGGCCGAGAGCTGTGGAAGTCAAACCCCAGACGGCTTTGGAAATTTATTTTTTTTTTGCAAGTGTCACTGACTGCAAGTGACCTCAGGGCAGGTCATACTGGTGAGGCATGGCCCTCTACTTCACAGACAGGAAACGCGCCGGCACTTCCTGCCTGCATGTCTGCCTGGAACACGCCATGTGGGATGTCAGTATTGCCATCGTGTGGTTGCAGTGGGCAGTGGCAAGTGGTCCCTAAGAGTCCCCCGTGTGCTATGCGAACAGCTGAAGGTGGGCGATGTCTGTGTCCATGGCCCAGTCATCCCTGGTCCTGGCACGAGAGATGCCACGCTGGATGCTGGGGGCGGCTCCCTTCCGGCCTCTTCTCTCCTGTGGTCCCGTGCTGGGGATCAACAGTCTTGGATGAGAAGTGACGCTCTTCTGCTTGACAAAAGTACACACACACACAAAAGAGAAGAGACGGTTACTGTCACTTGTCCATGGCCTGGGCAGCAGCTGGGACTCGGGGTCAGACCTGCCTGAGACCCCTGGAAGGTTAAGTTCAACTGGAACCGCAGACCCCAACTCCGTGTACCCGAGCACCACCCAGCCTTCCCTCACCCGCTTCGCCTGGGGGGCAGGTGGCTCCGGTGCCAAGGTGTTTCTGGGTTCTGAGGCCCCAGGGGGCACTGGGGGCAGGAGGCAAGTATTCTCTGGCACCTGCAGGGCAGCGAGGGACAGGGGCTTGGGCTCTGCCATCCACTCAGGTTGGGTGTGAGTGCGTTCAGCCTCAGTTGCCTCATCTCTATGATGGGAAACAGTGGCCGCTCCACTGCACACCCAGGCTGCAGGCGGCTCTGACCAGACAGGGTCAGCACATCACAGTCAACAGAGTGGACACTTGTGAGAGTGAGAAGGGCACCACTACTCATCACAGAGGAGCAACAGGAACAAAGCAGGACTGTCCCAGGCAAACCCTTACGGCCAGCTCAATGGAGACCCGACACATGGGTCAAGCATGTCTGGGTGTCTGCTCCTTAGATCTCTGCTGTCCTAGGGACTGCAATCCCACCACAGTCCCCTGATGGATTCTCAAGGGACTGTCGCGTCTGACCCCCTCGCTTGACAGATGAGGAGGCTGAGGGCTACATGCATGATGTGACTTCCCCAGAAAACCATGCAGGAGAGCAACAGAACCGGGCCACCCTATGCCTCCAGGGCCCCGGCCAGCTTCGCCTCCCACCTCGATGAACAACGTCCTCTGAGGCCCCTGTGGCACAGCGGGTACCAGCATGACCCAGGGCACCACAGCAGGAGCATCAGGAGCCATCTGGGATCTGAACAGGGGGGCCGGCTTCTCCATATATGACCTGGACTCACTGTGGCTGCTGCAGGTGGCGGGGGGATTGGCTGGGGTCGGGGAGCCAGTCCCGACAGCGCCAGCCCAGGCCTGGCCTGCCTAAGCTTGGGTGGGCAGAAGCACTGAGGCGTGCTGGTCAGACAAGACAGATGTCATCTGCAGACAGAGCACTGTTCTCTGAGCTGAGCGGGGCCTGCCAGGCTGGCTGTACCTGTCTCAGGGGAGGCCCGTGGGGTGCCATGGATAGCTAATAAAGGGAGACTATACTTACTATTTCTACTGACCCCTTCCTACCCGGACCTCAGAGCATCCAGAACGCTAGCTAGTGATAAGCTTTTCTTCGTATGATGGACCGACGGGTGGCTCCTGTGGCATGGGTGGGCGGTGATGAGTCTGAGTAGGGGTCAGAGGGCCAAGGCGGCCCCTGCATGATCTGGGCCTGTGGTGGTGGTCCCTGCCCTGAGCCACAGGTCTCTGCAGGGGCGGGAGGGGGAAGTGTCCAGGGGCTGGGGTTTGGTGTAACTCCCAGGGCCAGGTGGGAGGGGCAGGGGCTGAGAGAGAGATGGTCAGGTGACTGTTACGTCATCAGGTGACTCACTGGGCCAGGACCACCTGCCTGAGGTCTGTGTGTGGACGACACCTGTGAGTGGGGCCTGGTGCCCCTCCGGGGAAGGGTCTCCTGCCTGCACCCACCAAGGGAAGAACAACCAGGCCACCCAGCGTGCAGCCAGGGGGCCTTCATTTCACACGGAGGGGCAAGTGAGCCACAGTGGGGACCACCCGCCCAGGATTCTGGCACCAGTGCTCTCTGCCACCTGGCTCTTCTGTGTCCCGACAGGGCCGAGGGGCAGCGAGAGAGGTAGCTGGGACTGCAAGTGCAGGAGAACCTGGTAGAGCGCGAAGGAAGGCAGCTCTGGAAGTGCGCCTGTTGAGACATGGCATAATCAGTGTCTCGCTGAGGCCCCGAATCCTTCAGAAGGGTTGCTCTCTTCACTGTGACCAAGAGACGGCAAGGAAATGACCCTGGGGTTCTGAGGGTATGCGCGAGGCTTTAGCATGAGCTCGGAGTGCCAGAGGAGAAAGGTCACTTCTCCAGGAACCGGAGTGGGCACCTGTGAAAGTCACCAGAGAAACGGGCTCAGAGCTTCCCTGACAGCGCCCAGGGGCCGGGCCAACAGGGGCCCGAGCTGGGGAAAGAGGAAAAACATCATCTGCTGGAGGTGGAAGAATGGCCACGGGGTCCACACTGCTGGCCACTGAGGCCACGACCCCCGGAGCTCTGGCTTAGACACTGAATCACCAAGGTAACCTGGCTTCAATTGGCTAACACAGCAACTTAGCTCCTACTTCTAGAAGCTTCCATAGATATGGCAATTAGAAACGCCCAACAGGGAAGAAGCAGAGCTTGAGGGGGCTGGAGCCACAGGAGCCTCAGGGGAGGAGGGAGGGATGGAGGAGCCAGCAAGGCCAAGGCGAGGCAGCCTGAGGCTGGCACCTGAACTGAGAGGTACTGCCTGCTTCCCAGGCACTGGGACCCCATGGCCACAGCTCAGATGGACGTGCGGGGGCTCCACCAGAGAGGGAGATGGGAGGTGGGCTAACTGGGTGGACAGCTTGCAGGATGCCAGCCTGAATGTGCCTCAGGCTCTGACTGAGGAGCCTGGGCCCCAAGCCAAGGTAGATAAGGTGGAGGTGAGAAAGGGGCGGGGCCTGCTGCCCTAGGAGCTGTGAGGCAAACCTGACCCCAGACCTGTGAATTGAAGAAAGATCTTTGCTTGTAATTTACTTAAACACACACACACAGACACACACACACAGAGAGACACACAGAGACACAGACACACACACACCCAGACACACACACATACACACACACACCCCAAACACACACACAGACACACACACACACACAGACACACCCAGACACACACACACAGACACACACACACACACCCCAAACACACTCTTCAATATAACAAAATCGAGCCACAAATTTTACTGACAGTAGTAAAACATGAATCTCAAGATACCAATAAAGCAAACCTTCCACTTAACTTGCATAGGTGGGGACTTGGTACAAGACCACAGGCTGGACACGAGGCAGGCACTCTTATTTAATAATCCCACAACAGAACCACTGTCCTCCCTTGGGATTCTTTGTGTGCAAGGCTCATGCACGTGTGTGCATTTTCATGTATGTGTGCAAGACACAGCATGATTCTTTCCCTGCAAAGAAGTGTAAAAGTGGCTGTGGGCTCGGTGGTGACAAGATGGGCCCGCCATGAGAACACAGGTTGAGAGACTAATGGGGGGACCCGGCAGAGAGCCACAGAAGGAGGTCTGGACAAAGAGGGTGCCCAACACCAAGGCCAAGGATGGGCTCTGGCTGGGAATGAGAGAGGCGGCAGAGACCATGCGTTTCTCCTACCAGCCATTTCCTTTAGTATTCGAAGGCCCCTGAGCTTTAGCTGGCTCACGGCCACCCAGGGAGACCCGGTGTCTCCCAGGCTTCCTTGCAGCTGTAGCTACAGCACCTACATCATAGCTGGAAGGGAAAGTGGGCGCCTTCACTTGCCCATTTTCTCAGGAAGGGGCAAGGAAGTGGTGGTGGTGACACAGCCCTAACTTCATGGACAAGAACAGTACCCAAGGAACAGCAGGGCCAGAAGACAGCGCCATGCTGTGAAGCAGAGACACCTGTCTCCGAGAGAGAAAAACACAGCTCTGTCTGGCTGAAGCCACAGTGACTTGGTTCCTTTCAGAGCAGTTGAATAAACACACTAATGTGTATGGTGCTCCTTGGGGAACAGGGAAGGACCTGCCGGAACCTCTGCCACCCTTCAGAGTTGGCCAGCGTCCCTTAGCTCCAGCCCCTTGCATCCTCCAGGCTACACCTTCTCACCCCGAGCCCTTCCAACATTGACTCCCCTCTTACTTGCGAGGACTCTGGGGATTTCTTGGGTCCATCCAGATAAACCAGGACCATCTCCCCACGCTGAGAGCCTCAGCCACAGTCACAAAATCATATTTGCCATGACAGAAGGCATCTTCACAGGTGCTGGGGACCATCATCTTCCCTACCAAAATGGTATCTTTTTTTAAGATTTATTTACTTATTTGAGAGGCAGCATTCCAGAGAGAGGATGAGACAGAGAGCGAGTTTCCATCTGCTGGTTCACTTTCCAAATGGCCATAACAGCCAGGATCCAGGAGCGTCATCTGGGTCTTCCACATGGGTGCAGAGGCCCAAGGTCTTGGGTCATCTTCCATTGCTTTCCCAGGACACAGCAAAGAGATGGATTCGAAGAGGAGCTGCCAGGACTCCAACAGCACCTGGGATGCTGGAGCCACAGGTGGAGGCTTAACCTACTACAGCACAGCACCAGAGCCAGCCCCTATGACATCTTATTTTAAAAAATACTTATTTCTTGATATCTTAGCCAGGCTTAACATTTTTGCATAAATTTATTACCCAGTTATTTCACCCAGGGGATTACTTTTCATATCCTTTGCTTATGTTTCTAATGGATTATATTTTCCTTACTGGTTTATAGCAGTTCCATTGGTACTGGGGATGATTCTTTATACACAGGCTGCAAATAGCTCCTCCTATTTATAACTGGCCTTGAACTTGACTCTATAGACAAATGTTTGATTGTATGTGGTCAAATGTATCATCAGTTTTCCTCTTAGGACTTTTGGGTTTCATGTCTGAAATGGTTTTATAGAAAATCAATTTTCTATATAGTTCCTGTCTGACTTATCTCTCCCTTCCCTCCTGCCCCAGCTCCCTCCCTGCCTGTCCACTGCCATCCTGGCTCTGTCTGACATGTATCTGGGGATAAGGAATGGGGCTGTCCAGGTGCCCTAACACCAGGATTGAATGGCCCCTCCCCCTCTCTAAATGTCCTGGGCATCGGGTCCTCACCCCGAGACAGACCACGGAAACAGGCTCTCAGGAGAAAGGGCCCTGGCACCTGTGTGAAATCCTCCAGGTCAGTCTGACACACAGCTTTCTTTTCTGTAGACTGAGTTCCTCTAACTGCCTCTCTAAGGCGTCCCCGGCTTAGAGCTCTCCCTCCCAGCCCCACTGCACCCCGTGATGACTGTGGAAAGGGAAATCTCTTCACCTGCCACCCCCCATCAAGAACCCTCAACAGCTCCACTGCAGAGGGATAAGGTTCAGTCTATGGTGTTTGGGTCCAGACTTCCCGGGGCCCTCCACTCTTCCCAGTCGCCTGTGGCTCCAGCCAGCACACTCTGAACTCCCTGCCTCCACCCATTGCTCCCTGGGGATCAGGGGGAGAAAGGAGACAAAGGAAAATGTTAATGATAGAAGGAGGCGTGGCCAGGAGGGAGGTGCAGCCCAGGCAAAGCGCAGGGCAGGCCATGCCAGGCTCTGTGGCTCTGGGGCCCAGAACACCCAGTGCAGACCCTCCAGGCTCCACACTGCCTCGGGGTGGGTTCTGGGTATGTGGCCCTCTGGGCTCAGCAGTGATGACAGCAACTCCAAACTGAAGGCTCTGGTGTGCCAGGCACATCCTACAGAGCTGTCTGTGGTCAGAAAGCTGGGGGAAGCATGACCCTGTGCTGATGGCGTGGGGTGGGCAAAGGCATGCTGCTGGTCCGGAGCAGGCTTTCAGAGACCCCTGCCCCTTACACCCTCCGGCCTGGAGTCATTCATGGAAAACTGGCATGGCCTAGGTTCCCAAGGACGGCCAGCGTTGGCAGGAAGACGTCCTCTGCTAATCCAGCAGGTGCAACAGCGCTGCTTCCCTGAGAAGCCGTCACCTGGGGTCAGGCCTGGGGCATAACCTGTTTTCCTGGTGAACTTGTCTCCCCTTGGACTGGGCCCTACTCATCTTACTATTTCCAGTGGGCACTGAGTAATATAGGAAACATATTTTTAAAGTAGTTGACTGAGTACCTACTGTGTGCCTCAAATATGCCAAACATCAAAAAATGAGCTCTCCCAGGTGTCTTCTGTGTGCAGAGGAAGACCGTAGGTAATTGCTCCAGACCACACGAGAAGGGGCAGAGGCAGGATCTGAATGCCTAGTGCAGTCCAATGCCTCGGTGACCCCCGAGGGCCCTGAACTTGGCCAGGGCAGCCCAGGTGGACCCTACCTTCTTTCCCAGTGTCCCAGCTCCTCCAGGAAGTCATCCCTGGGTAACGACCGCCCCGCACCTGGACCAAAGCCCACCCCACGGGCAGCTCACTGCCTGACGCTGCTCACCTTAGGGCTGAGTTTCTGGATAAATGCTTTTCCTGCAACAATGAGTGGCACATTATTCATTCTCTCAAAGGCTCTTTCCCCTTGGGTGGCTGTGGCCTTTGTGTTCTTACTTTTCCTCTTTCTCCCAACACCACGACCTAGACAGAGCTTGGCAAATTCCGTTCATAGCAAGGAGAAACCTGGGCAATCCTAGGTGAGCTGGATCTGGCTAGTGCTTGTCTTCCTGTTGGAGCCCAGGGACCAGGCTGAAACCGACGTCTCTGGGGAGGATGCAGTCCCAGGGACAGCCCCGTGGAAAGCAGGAACGTATGTCACGGTCAAGAACCGCCCTGGGCCGGGTCTGCCCAGGTCCAGACTCAGCCCTGGTCCCCTGTGGCTGAGGGTGAGTGTCTACACTGAAAACAACGAACGCTTTCTGTGGGTCGGGGCTGCTCTTGGGGTTTTGCACAAATCAGCACATGTGTTCCTCACGAGAACCCCAGCCAGCAGGTGGCACTGTTTCCCATTTGACAGATGAGGAAACTAAGGCACAAAGTCCCAAAGGCGCTAAGAGCCAGAACCTGGACTCAGAATATCCGGTACCTTCTGCAGCGCAGACCCTCCAGGCAGCCGGGGCCGCGCCAGCCCCCCACTCTCCACCCCCGAGTTGAATCACCACACACTGCTCCAGCACCTTCCAGCCAGCCTGGCCTCGTTAAAAGCCTCCCTTTGTCTTTCACCTGGAAAGGTATCTACAGTGTTTAATGAAGCCTTGCTCCCACTGAGACAGGAATTGCTGCCGGCTCCCAGCAAGGGCCTGGTGAAGGTCATGTGCTTGTGGGTAATTAACCTAAGTTACCCTTCCATACCCAGTTATCTACCTGTCCACCTATCTCATCAGTTATTTATATCTGCTTTTCCCTGTAGGGATTAAAAGAGGCTCCCGGACACCTGTGCGGACTCCATGTGCACTGTGAACTTGACCTGACCTCTTTATCTCCAGTGGTCCAGGAAGCGCTGTGGGTGAAAGAGCTTCAGGAAGAACAAAGGCTGAGCTGGGAGCCGCGAGTTGGGCAGCTCCGGAAGCCCTGACGTCTGGCCTTGTGCCGGTGTCCATCAGCGCCGCCCAGACACACCTGTAGCCCATGCGGGCTGCCACGGCCTCTCTCTCATCAGTTTACCACAGGTTGCTAGCTGCTCTCTTGATGGCATCTTGTTTAGAATCAAGTGACTGTGTTACAAAAGGCACACTTGCCGACCAGCTCTTTCGGGGGTTCAGAGCCTTCTGTCGACCATGAAGGGAAATAGAGAACACCCTAGATTACAGCCGCATGATAGAAGGGCAGATGGCCAGGAGACTGGGGGGCACAGACAGTGTGTTCTGCCAGGGGTGTAGGGACTCCCTGTGGTCTCTGTCACTCCTGGCCACACAGCGAGATGGGTTTAACTCCTGGGCCATAGCAGAGAGCTGGCCTGGAAGAGGGGCAACCGGGACAGAATCCGGCGCCCCGACTGGGACTAGAACCCGGGGTGCCGGCGCTGCAAAGCGGAGGATTAGCCTATGAGCCGTGGCGCTGGCCCAATTGGGGATTGAACCAGCATATGGAAGACCTCTCTCTCTTTGCCTCTGCTTCTCTTTCTCTCTCTGTGTAACTCCTTCAAATAAATAAATAAATCTTCTTTTTTAAAGTCTGCACAAAAATATATACAAGGGTGTTCAGAGCAGCATTATTCTTTTAGTTAAATTGGAAATTGCCTAGAAAATTAATCAATTTTTTTAAAAAAATATATCATGTAGGATCTCTGTCCTTAATGTGCTATACATTGTGAATTAATACTATAACTAGTACTCCAACAGTATTTTTCACTTTGTGTTGCTATGTGAGTGCAAACTGTTGAAATCTTTACTTAATATATAGTAAACTGATCTTCTGTATATAAAGAGAATTGAAAATGAATCTTGATGTGAAGCAAGGGGAGAGGGAGTGGGAAAGGGGAGGGTTGCGGGTGGGGGGGAAGTTTTGGGGGGGGAAGCCATTGTAATCTATAAGCTGTATTTTGGAAATTTATATTCTTTAAATAAAAGCGTTATAATAAAAAAAATATTTATTTATTTGAAAGACAGAGTTGGAGAGAGACAGAGACAGAGAGAGAGGTTCCATTGCTGGTTCACCCCCCAAATGGCAGCAATGGCTGGCGCTGCACGGATCCTAAGCCAGGAGCCAGGTGCTTCTCCTGGTCTCCCATGGGATGCAGGGCCCAAGGACTTGGGCCATCCTCCACTGCACTCCCAGGCCACAGCAGAGAGCTGGACTGGAAGAGGGGCAACAGGGACAGAATCTAGCACCCCGACTAGAACTTGGTTGGGACTAGAACCCAGTGTGCCGGCGCTGCAGGCGGAGGATTAGTCTAGTGAGCCGCGGCGTCGGCCACGAAGATTTCTTACACAACTGACCAAAGCATAGTCACACACAATCGTAAAGGGAAAGACTCATGATGAATTGTGCTTCACGACAATTTAACTTCTGTTCACCAAGAGACACTAATAATAGAGTAAAAAATAGAGTAAAAAAAAAAACGACAAGCCACAGACTGGGAAAGGATATTTGTAATACATACTCAACAAAGGACTCGTATCCAGAACATAAAAAGAATTACAAAAATGAACAAGAAAAAGGAGACAACCCAAAATCAAATGGCAAAAGCTAACTCAAAATGAATCAAGGACCTGCACATGAGAGCTAGAAAACACTTAGAAGAAAACACATGGAGAAAGCTTCACAATCCTGAGCTTGGCAATGGCTTCACAGATGTGACACCAACAGCAGAGGCAACAAGAGAGCAAAACATAGATAAATTGAACTACATCAAAATTCAAAACTGTGCACCAGAGGACAAAATCAACAGTGAAAAAAACAACCTATCAGGTGCGGGTGTTGTGGCGTAGTAGGTGAAGTCTCTCTGCCTACAGCACCGGCACCTCATGTGGGCCCCTGTTGGAGTTCTGGCTGCTCCATTTCCAATCCAGCTTCCTGCTGATGTGCCTTGGAAGGCAGTGGAAGATGGCCCAAGTGCTTGGGCCCCTGAACCAATGTGGAAGACCGGGAAGAAGCTTCTGGCTCCTGGCTTCGTATCAGCTCAGCTCAGCTAATGTGGCCATGTGGGGAGTGAATCAGCAGATAGAAGATCTCGATCTCTCTCTCTCTCTCTCTCTCTCTGTCTCTCCCTCTCTTTGTAAGCCTCTTAAATAAATAACTAAATCTTAAAAAAACAGCCTATCGAATGAGAGAAAAAACTTACAAATCTTATATCTGAAAAGGGATTGATACCTAGAATATATTAAAAATTACTACAACTCAATAACAAAAGAACAGCCCAACTGCAAATGAGCAAAGGACTTGAGTAAACATCCCTCCTAAGAAGTTCTGCACATGGTCAACAAGGACGTGAAAAGATGCTCAAAATCATTAGGGAAATGGAAATCAAAACCATAAGGAGAGAGCAACTCACACAACTTGGGATGGCTACCTTCAAGAAAAGAAAGGAAGAAAGTGTTGGCGAAAATGTGCAGAACTGGAGCCCTGTGCTCTGCTGGTGGCAGGCTTATGGTGCAGCCTGGTGCAGGCATCTAACACAGTGGCTAAGATGCTGCCTGAGGGGCGGGCCCGGGGCACTGCGGTGAAGCCCTCGTTTGTGATACGTACATCCTGTGTTGCAGTGCCCCATTCGAGTCCTGATTACCAAGCTTCTGATCCAGCTTCCTGCTGAGGCACAGCCTGGGAGGCAGCAGGTGATGCTGATGTACCTGGGTCCCTGTCACACCCATGTGGGAGACCTGGATTGAGTTCTGGACACCTGGCTTCAGCCTGACCCAGCTCTGGGCATTGTGGGCATTTGGGGAGTGAACCAGCAGATGGAGGACCTCTCTCTCTTGCTTTTTAATATAAATGAATGAATGAATGTAAACTTTAAAAAGAGTAATGTTTCTGTGAAAAACAGAAAGCTGGATGCTCAAAAAATTGAAAATAAAATTATGACTGAGCAGTTCCAGTTCCGGGTGCAGAGTTAAAAGAATTGAAAGCAAGGTCTCAGAGATAGTCGTACACCTATGTTCACAGCAGCATCATTCACACAAGCCAAGAGAGAGAAGCGATCCCTTGGGGCTGGCGCTGTGGCGTAGTGTGTGAAGCTGCCACCCGCAGTGCTGGCATTCCCATATGGGCGCTGGTTTGGGTCCCGGCTGCTTCACTTCCTATCCAGCTCTCTGCTATGGCCTGGGAAAGCAGTGGAAGATGGCTCAAGTCCTTGGGCCCCTGCACCCGCGTGGGAGACCCCGAAGAAACTCCTGACTCCTGGCTTCAGATCAGGTCAGCTCCAGCCATTGTGGCCAACTGGGGAGTGAACCAGTGGATGGAGGACCTCTCTCTCTCTCTCTGCCTCTCCTTCTCTCTCTGTGTAACTCTGACTTTCAAATAAATAAATAATTTTTTTTTAAAGTGAGAAGAAATCTCCATTGTCTGCTGATGGAGAATGAGTAAACAAAAGGGAAGTTTATTTTCAATGGATAATAATGTAATGGAATACTATTTAGCCTTAAGAAGGAAGGAATTCTGACACACGCTACACCAGGGTTGACTCGTGAGGATATTATGCTGGTGAGAGAAGACAGTCGCAGAAGGGCAAATACCAATCATGAGATACCTCGAGTAGTCCAAGTCCTAGACAGAACAGGAATGGCAGTTGCCATGGGAGGTGGGGAAAGGAGAAGGGGCGTGGCTGTTCACTGCATATAAATCTCCAGCTTTGCAAAATGAAAGGAGTTCTCATGATTGGTTCTACAACAATGTGAATGAAATAAATATTCGTAACCTTAAAATGGTTAAGATGACCGATTTTGTTATGTGTATTTTATCCTAATTTTTTAAATGCAAAAGAGTTTAGTAGGCACTTCCAGAAAGAGGTTATTTAGCTGGTCAATAGGCATATCTCATGAAGATTTCACCCTGTTTTCTTCTGAAAATTTTACAGTGCCAGGTTTTATGTTTAAATCTTAAATCCATTTTGAGTTGATGGATAAGGAGCTTCTTTCTTTCTTTTGCATATGGATCTCCAACTTTTCCAGCGTTTGTTGAAGTCTATCTTTTCTCTGTTGTGTATTCTTGGCACTCTCAGAAACAGATCAGTGGGCCACAAGTGTGTGGATTCATTTCTGGGCTTTCTATTTGTGCCAGTACCATGCTTTTTTTTTTTTTTTAAGATTTTATTTATTTATTTGAGAGGCTGAGTAACAGACAGTGAGAAGGACAGACAGAGAAGTTTTCCATCTGCTGGTTCACTCCTAAATGGCTGTGATGGCTGGAGCTGAGCTGATCTGAATCCAGGAGCCAGGAGCTTCTTCCAGGTCTCCCATGCAGGTACAGGGGCCCAAGGACTTGGGCCTTCTTCTACTGCTTTCCCAGGCCATAGCAGAGAGCTGGATCAGAAGAGGAGAAGCCAGGACTAGAACTGGTGCCCATAAGGGATGCTGTTGCCACAGGCGGAGGGTTAACCTACTGTACCACAGTGCTGGCCCCGATACTGTTTTGATTACTATAGCTTTGTATTACCTTTTGAAGTCTGGAAACGTGACGCCTTTGTTTCCCACGACTGACTTGGCTATTCGTGTTTTATTTTGTGATTCCATTTGAATTGAATAGTTATTTTTCTTCTATTTCTGTTTAAAAACACCATTGAGATTTTTACAGGGATTGCATTGAATGGATAGACTGCTTTGGGTAGTATGGACATTTTAACAATATTAATTCTTCTAACCCATGCTCGCAGGTTATCTTCCCATTTGTCTGTGTCTTAATTCTTTTCTCAATGTTTCACGATTTTCAGTACATCAGTCCTTTACCTCCTTAGTTTATTTTGAAGCGTCTTAATCTTTTTGGTACTACTGTAAATAGGATTGTTTTCCTAATTTATTTTTCAGATAGTTCAATGTTGGTATAGAAATGCTACTTATTTTTGTTGATTGATCTTGTGACCTGTAATTTGACTAAATTTGGTTGTTCTAATTTTTTAATGGAGTCTTTAGAAAGTTTCATATGCATAAGATAATGTCTGCAAAGAGAGACAACTTTTATTATTTCTAATGCTTTTAATTTTTTTTTTTTTTGCCTAATTGCTTTAGCAGATTTCCAGTGCTAAGTTGAATAGAAATGGTGAGAGTAGGCATCCTTGTCCTGTTCCTGATCTTAGAGAAAAAACTTTCAGTTGTTCCGCATTGGGTACAACATGAGCTGTGAGCTTGTCAGATGTGGCTTTTATTATGTTTAAGTAGTTTCTTTCTACTCATAGTTTATTGTTTGTTGAGCATTTCATTTATTTATTTATTTTCCTTTTCTGTCACGGTGGGTTGGGGAGAGCGAGAGAATCTTCTATCCCCTGTTCACTCCCGAAATGGCCGAAGCCAGAGCTGGGCCAGATTGAAACCAGGAGCCAGGAGCTTCTTCTGGTCTCCCACATGGGTGCAGGGGCCCAAGCACTTGGGTCATCTTCCACTGCTTTCCCAGGTGCATTAGCAGGCAGCTGGATCGGAAGTAGAGCAGCTGGATCTCGAACTGGCACCTATATGGGAGGTTGGCATCACAGGCAGTGGCTTAACCTGGTAGCCATAACACCGGCCCTGTTGAGCATTTTTATTATGAAAGGCTGTTGAATTTTGTCAGAGAATTTTCCTGTATTTTTGAGATGACCATGAGACTTTTAGCCTGTCTTCTTTTAAGGTGGTATATCATATGAACTGATTTTCTTATACTGAACTAACTTTGCATTCCAGGGAAGTATCTCACTTGGTCATGGTGTATGATACCTTTAAGGTACTGTTGTATTTGATTGCTAGCTTTTTTTGAGTATTTTTGTATTTGTGTTTATCAGGTATATTGGCCTATCATTTTCTTGTGTTATCTTTGCCTGGTTTTGGAATCTGAGTTATGCTGACTTCATATAGTATGCCTGAAAATATTCCCTCTTCTTTGACTTCTTGGAAGAGTTCCAGAATTATTATCATTAATGTTCAAATGTTTTCTAGAATTCACCAATGCAGCTACCTGGTTCTGGGTTTTCTTAATTGGGAGGGTTTTGGTCACTGATTTGGTCTCCTTACTAGTTCTAGTTCTATTCAAACTTTGTTTTCCCTTTTTTTTCCTTAAAGATTTAATTATTTGGAATTTAGAGTTACAGAGAGAGAGAGAGAGAGAGAGAGAGAGAGAGAGAGAGAGAGAGATCTTCTATCTACTGGTTCACTTTCCAGTGGCTGCAACAGCTGGGGCTGGGGCTGAGGCTGGGGCTGGGCCAGGCTAAAACCAGGAGCCAGAAGTTTCACCTGGGTCTCCCACATAGATGGAAGGGGCCCAGGTACTTGGATCATCTTCTGCTGCTTTTTCCAGGCCATTAGGAGGTAGCTGGATTGAAAGTGGAGCAGAGAGGGCATGAACCAGTGTCCATATGGGAGATGTTATGCCACCATATCAGCACCTATTCAAACTTATTTCTTTGTGATTTAATTTTGGTAGGTAGGTTGTATTTTTCTAGGAATTTGTCTTTTTTTTTTTCTAGGATGTCTGGTTTGTTGGCATATATAAGCATACCTTAAAATGTTCATAGAATATAAAATTAGGAGACAAAATCCATGCATATGAGAGATTGTCTAAAAGTTCATGAAAATGTATATTATGAAAAAACTATGCAGGGAAGTCAAAAATTTTTGTGCCAAAATAAGCTTAGTTTTAATTCCATTTTCCACAACCTTATTAAAGTGCCCTTGTGATTGTTTATAGTGGTCTATAATGATGCTTTTTCTTTCTGTAGCATCAGTTGAAATGTCTCTTTTAAAATTTCTGATTTTGTTTCTTTGAATCTTCCCTTTTTTTTTAGTCTAGCTAAGAGTCTCTCAAATTTGTTTATCTTTTCAAAAAACAACTCTTTTTTAAAAAAGATTTATTTGTTTACTTTAAAGGCAGAGTTACAGAGAGGCAGAGGCAGAGAGAGAAGTCTTCTATCTGTTGGTTCACTCCCCAAATGGCTGCAATGGCCAGAACTGAGCAGATCTGAAGCCAGGAGCCAGGAGCTTCTTCCAGGTCTCCCATGTGGGTGCAGGGGCCCAAGGACTTGTGCTTTCCCAGGCACATTAGCAGGGAGCTGGAGCATCTGGACTCGAACCGGCACCTGTATTGGATGCCGACACTGTAGGCAGTGGCTTTACCTGCTATGCCATAGTGCTGCCCCCCAAAGAACAACTCCTTTTTTCACTTTTTTCTATCATCTATTTTGTTTATTTCTTCTCTAATCCTCATGATTTCCTTCCTTCTGTTCTTCTTGGTCTTGGTTGTTCTTCTTTGAACTTCTTGAAGTATAAAGTGAGGTTGTTGATTTGAGACCTTTTTTTTTGACAGGCAGAGTAGACAGTGAGAGAGACAGACAGAGAGAAAGGTCTTCCTTTGCTGTTGGTTCACCCTCCAATGGCTGCCGCGGCCAGCGCACTGCAGCCGGCGCACCGCACTGATCCGAAGCCAGGAGCCAGGTGCTTCTCCTGGTCTCCCATGGGGTGCAGGGCCCAAGCAGTTGGGCCATCCTCCTCTGCACTCCCAGGCCACAGCAGAGGGCTGGCCTGGAAGAGGGCAACCGGGACTGAATCCGGTGCCCTGACCGGGACTAGAACCTGGTGGGCCGGCACCGCAAGGCAGAGGATTAGCCTATTGAGCCTCGGCGCTGGTCTGATTTGAGATCTTTTTAAAATCCAGGTGTTTACTGCTATGAATTTCACTTTCAGTACAGCTTTGCTGACTCACGTAAGTTCTGGTATATTGTGTTTTCATTTTCATTTGCCCTTAGGCATTTTCTAATTCCCTTTTTTGATTTGTTTTTGATCCAATGATCATGCGTAGCATTCTAATTTCCAACATTTTGTGAATTGTCCAGTTTTTTGTTTCTATTACTGATTTCTAATTTCATCTCATTCTGGTCAGGATTGTCTTCACTCATTGAAAACTCGTTTTGGGAGTGATCCATCCTGGAGAAAGGCGCATGTGCACTTGAACCGAGTGGGCCATTCTGCTGCTGTTTGGGGGAAGGCTTTGTGCAGCTTCTGTTAGGTCCATTTGGTCCGTGGTGTTGTTCAAACCACCTGTGTCTTTATTTATAGAATTTTAATTTATGTATTTATTTTATTTGAAAGGCAGAGATCAAAAACAGAGAAGGAGAAAGAGAAAATGAGAGAAGCAAAGAGAGAATCTACCCTCCACTGGTTCACTCTCCAAATGCCTGCAACGGTTGGGACTGGGCCAACCCAAAGCTTGAGATTCAACCCAGGTCTCCCATATGAGTGGCAGGGACCCAAGTCCTTGAGCCATCATTGCTATATGTCAGGTGCACAGTAACAGGAAGTCAGAATCGGGAGTGCAACCAGGATTCAAACCCAGGCAGCCCAAGCACTGTCCTAACCAATGGGCCAAATGTTCATTCCTGTTGCTTGGTTGATCTTCTGCCTGGATATCCTATCTAGTCTTGAAAATAGGGTATTAAAGTATATGCTAAAGCATACATAAAGCATCACTTGTCGGGGAACTAGCAACTGAACCTGCCACACATTCACCAGAACGGCAAGAACCGGGACCACTGGAGCAGCTCTTGTGCACTGTGCCTGGGAGAGCACACAGACACAACAACGCAGCTCACCGAGCGGCAGAATCTAACACCAAACACACACATACTCTCTGGTCCAGAAAACCCACTCGCAAGAATACATCTCACAGAGACACAGATGTTTGTCCCCACCCCACCCTACCAAACACAAACCGAAGGTTCACAGCATCTTCGTTCAAAATAGTGAAGGATCTGGAAACAGCCTAAATGCCAACAGCAGGTAAACGGATGAACACACCATACCTAGTTACACCAGAATTATCACGCAGCGGAAGAAAGAACAAAGGACTGCTGCAGGCAAAACCATGGGTCCTGCAGACGTTATGATCCTGTGGTAAGCAGAGGCGCCCAGGCACTGCAGAGCATTTACTGTGCTGCGACTTGTGTGTGCCGTCCAACACGCAGGAGCTGCAAACGTGCCAGTGTGACCTCGGGACCGGGACGTGGCGCTGGACGGAATGAGTCTGTCTCCTTGCCCTTCCACCTCTGCCATGTAAGCGTGCACTAAGACACGGAGCCTGGGTCTTGGACCATCAGAACAACTTTTCTGCTCTCTATAAACGACCTCAGGTACTCTGTAATGGCACAACGTGGACTAAGACACGTTGTATGATTCCACTTGACTGGAGTTGATAAGAAAAGGCAAAATCCATTTTTAGGCTATTTTTATCCTGGGGGTTTACAGGAAGGCATGTGAAGTGACTTTCTGGGGTGACAGAAATGCTCTGCATCTTAACATGGTTACACGTTAGTATTTACACACACGCACACATGCACACGCATACACAGTATACACGGAAAAACGAAGTTGTACTCGTCTGATCTGTGTACATAATTGCTCGGATGTGATACCTCAATTTAAAATACACACACACACACACACACACACACACAAACACAGACACACACATGATTTTGCAGCTGGAAAACACAAAGCCTTTAAGGAGAAAGCTCTGAACACACACTGATCCTAAGGTGAGGCAGGTGTTGTGATAGGAACGGGTCCTTTGTACCGGCTGGGGAGGGTGAGCTCCCTGGGGTGGGCTGGGTACACATGGGCACGGGGCTCTGGGGGAGGAGGTATCTAGATTGCACCAAGCAGAAGAGGGGACCTATGTGGGAAGAACAGGGAGATGTTTCGGGGAGCCCTAGGTGCGTGGGAGGGCGGCAGGCGGGGTGTGTGGAGCACAGTACCGGGAGGTGAGGCTGAGGATACGAATCCAAGCGGATTCGCAGGTCTGTGTACTTCTGTGAGCTCTCCATAACTGTGTGTAGAGTGAATGAATGAGGCTTCTCAGTCATGCTACATCTGCTGTCTGGAATGGGGATGGATGAGTTGGGGCGGTGGCAGGCTGGTGTGGTCACGGAGTGTGTTTCTTGAGAGCTGTTGATGGCCCCAGCGTCTGCCGCCTTCCATGGTGCGGGGTGTATTGGGGGGGGGGGACAAGCCCTGCTCACGGGATTACTGCCCTGTGTTCCAGCCTCGGGGATGGTTTGCATTTAGGATCTCCTCCAGCATCCTTCCACCCCCTCGAACAACCACTGACGGCTATCTGCTCATAGCCTTGGTGGTCTGGCCTCTCCCGATAACCAACACTCATCCTTGGGCACCCTGGATCGGCTCCCTTCCCCAAACACCAAAATCCTCAGCTAGCGCAGTCCCTTATAGATGTCCTAGTATCCGTATGTACCCCATGAGGTTCTCCCACACGCTTTCAGTCTCTCTAGTTTCCTTATAGAGCAAGGCAAACGCCGAGTGAACAGCTGTGGGTATGCATTGGGCCGGGAATAAGGACAAGAAAGAAATGCCTGGGTAAGTGGAGGACAGACGCCAGTGCCGCAGGCCTAGCTCCATGGAACCCATCTGCAACAACACAGCTGGGAAAGACCCCATTTCAGAAAGGCAGATACAGAGCTCCCCCTGTCCCAGAGCTGCTGCTGCCTGGTGTGAGAGCTTGACACACATTCAGCTCCTGGTAGGAGCAACGCGGTCCGTGCGCCTCGCTTTCCTCCTTTCCACCCCTGGGCTTCTGCCCACCTTCATTTTTTTTTTATAGTTACAGGATCATCATATATACAGGATCATCATATATAGTTACAGGATCATCATATATAGTTACAGGATCATCAAAAAGTTCGTGGAAAATATGTATTATGAAAAAGCCATGTATGTACTTCAAGCATCTTTAGCACCAAAGTAAACTTAACTTTTAATTCCACCTTCCGTGAACTTTTTTGAAGTACTCTCCTCTATTACCACTTCCACATTCTCAAGTTTCATAACATTCACATTCTCTCCTGTATTATCATTATGTCAGGTCTACAGGTTAATTCTTTTCTTAAGAGCTATTTATTATTTTTCAAATTTGTATTTGAAAGGCAGGGAGAGAGAGACACAGAGGGAGATATCTCTCATTTGCTGGTTCATTCTCCAAATACCTGTAACAGCCAGAGCTGGGCTAAAGCCAGGAGCTAGGAACTCAATCTGTATCTCCCTCATAGTGGCACAAATCCATCACCCACTGTCTCCCAGAGTGCACGTTAGTGGGAAGCCGGACTCAGGGGCAGAGCTGGGACTCAAACCCAGGCACTCTGCTCTGGGATGCAGGCATCCTGGGCAGTGTCCTAACTCCTGCACCAAATGCCTGTCCTTTAGGCTAACTGGTAAAAGTGAATCTCATAAACGATTCGAAGATTTCTGCTGTGCAACCAGATAGGAATGAATGGATCCGACAGAACGAAGTAAAACTCCACATTACTAAGCCTTTGTCACAAGAAAAAAATGTTTAACTTCCCTCCCTCCTTTTTCAATCCCATTGAATCATTTTTTTCTCATTGATAGAAATAACCCCAGGAGGGCTTTTTCCCCCCCTTCCAGGAAACACAGGTGACTAAGTGATAAGCTCTCTGAACTCTCACAGAGAAAAAAAATCTTTATTTCAAAGTGACTGGCTAGGGTTCTCAGCTCCAAGTCATTCTTCTCCCGGTTCTGGAAAGCACGGCTTTACTGTACGTAAGCACTTGTGTCGTGATGTAGTTTTGATTATTTCTAGGAGTTTTTGTTTCTTATTCTTGACA
Organism: Sylvilagus floridanus; assembly: GCA_949820135.1. Lineage (NCBI taxonomy): Eukaryota > Metazoa > Chordata > Mammalia > Lagomorpha > Leporidae > Sylvilagus > Sylvilagus floridanus. The sequence continues at coordinate 32,311,209 of OX463225.1, forward strand.
CTCTGCAGCTTCACCAGGCGGGGTCTGAATGTCCATTTCTAAGCAGCTCTTGTCCTGTGTGGTCAGTGTGCTCTTTCTATTTAAAGTCTCCATGTGCTCTTTCATCTCAGAGAATATTTCTTTTATTTTTTAAAGATTTATTTATTTATTTGAAAGGCAGAATTACAGAGAGAGGCAGAAGCAGAGAGAGAGAGAGGTCTTCCATCCGCTGGTTCACTCCTCAAATGGCCACAACGGCCAGAGCTGGCCTATCCAAAGCCAGGAGCCAGGAACTTCATCCGGGTCTCCTATGAGGGTGCAAGGACTCAAGCACTTCAGTCATCTTACGCTGCTTTCCCAGGCACATTAGCAGGGAGCTGGATTGCAAGTGGAGCAGTTGGGAATCAAACCAGCACCCACAGGAGATTCCGGTGCCACAGACGGCAGCTTTACCTGCTACACCAGAGAATATTTCTGTGGTTAAGTCTTTGACTGTTTCTACTTGTCCCCACCACTGTGTGTGGTCCCTACTTCTATCTCCCATCTGATAGACCCTGAATCTCCTCTATCTGTCCAGCCTGGTCCTTAATTCTTTTCTCATCGACATTTTGCTCTACTCTCTTGGGAGATTTTCTTGGTTTTAACGTCCAGATCTCCATCTGTATCTTTTGTGTTCTTCAGTTTACCCACTACATGGAATCATACTTCAGATTCAACAATTATTTCCTTTTCTCTGGTTGGCCCATCTTCATAACAACCTGTTCCTTGCTGGCAAATGAAACAGTCGCTCAACCATCGCTAAGCTTGCTCATGACAATTGCAGGTTCTTTGCGGCTTCCTTTGGAATGAGCTCTTCTTTTTTCTTTCCCATTTTAGGCCTTCTTTCCACACTATGGACTTTCTCCCTGTGTTTGGTGATCTTGGTTATCCACACATATTTATGATCGCAGGCTCATGCTGTGGACTTGTGCTTGTGTTAGGATCCAGGTTACAGCTTCTTTAACAAGGACTGCACTGTAAGAGAGGCTTAGACAGCACGTAAGCTTATTTCTGTCTCATGTGACAGTCGGGTGGAAGTGGCCATGGCTGGCACAGTGGCTTCACAGTGTGGCTGCTATGGTTTGAATGGGGTTTGTCCCTCACGGGTCCACATGTTAGAGGCTTGGTCCCCAGTGTGGCTCTGTTGAGGTGAAGGTGCCTTTAAGAGGGAGAGCGAAGCCTAGTGGTAGGTGCTCAGGCCACGGGGCCACTGCTCTTGGAAGGGACAAAGTAAAAATTCTCGTGGGATCCCTGTCAGTTCTCATGACAGTGAATTATAATTCCCGCCTCTTCCTCCCTGCGGCTTCCTGTCTTACCTCCCGATCACACATCTCCCTCCAAGATGCCATCTGTCACATGGTATCCCAGGCGGGGGCCCTCGCCAGGGGCTGCCTGATCTTGGATTTGGGGCCATCAGCACTGTAAGGCGAATGAACCTCTTCTCTTTATAAATTACCCGGCCTCAACATTTCATCACAGTGATGGGAAGGGCTGAATACAGGGGCCATCTCTGCTCATGCTTTTCCACCATCCCCAGCACGTCCACACCTTGGTCAGTGGGAACAAGAAAGGGGAGGGCAGAATGAGGAGATGTGCCTGCCACTTCAGTTCACCCCAGTACATGGCACCCCAGCTGCTAGGGAGTCCAGGAGGTAGAGCCTTCGGCTGGGGGCCGCGAGCCCTGTGCAAATTCCTATCTCTACAAAGAAGAGGAAAAGGTTGCTGGTACAACAGCTAAATATACAGGGCTCCCTGGGGGGTGTTGGTTCTAGGCTGTGACAGGTACACCCTGGAATGTGACGGCAGAGGCCAGGAGAGGTGAAGCAGCCGTGCCGACTGAGGCTGGGAAGCCGGCCAGGGAACTCTCGCAATTGCCCAAAGAAGGACGGCTCTCCATGGGGAGCCCACTGGGGCCCTCACCCTGCCAGAGCTGCCAGCACTTCCCCACGCAGAGACGGCAGACACGTCGTCTGGAAGGCACTCGCTCAGCTCCTCTCTCACACTTGGGCCCTGAGACTCCTTAGAGAGCATTTCTGGGAACGCGGCCTGCCCTGGCCGCCTGCCTCTCCACGTGGAAAGTGGGGAGGGATCGAACGCTACTTGGGTTCGTCAGGGGACCACGCCGGTGCCATTCCTGTGCTTGACTTTGCTGCTCTAAGCAGGAGCTGTGCTTGGCTCGTCTGGGATCAACATCACGCAGACTTCCGGGGCCGGGAGCTGCACTTCCTGCTCTCTCTGTCTCTGCCTCTGCAACCCCACGGGCTTCCCATCTTCCCAGGGTTCAGAGCCACGGCTCTTGTGGCGAGGCCATTGGGGTCATCTTTTGAACACTGCTTTTCTCCGTCATCATGACGCTCCCCAGGGAAGAAGGCAAGGTGGACACTTGTGCCTGGGCAGACACAACACCAGCGTGTCCATGACTGGCTGGCTGGGTGGCCAAGGCCCCTTGCAGGACACCGAGGCCAGGAGGGAAGATCGGGCCTCCTGTCTGAGGGCAGCACCTTGGGACCACACAGTGCCTGCCCTTCGGAGAGCACACTCAGTGCTCCCGAGCCAGGGCCCCACCAAGGTAGCAGTGCCCACCCAGTTCCACCGAGGCCAGGAGCAACTGGCCCAGGCTGCCCATGAATAGCATCCATCTGGTAGGCACCTGGCAGCCTGGGGCTGCCCTCCCTCTGCCCCTGGGAAGAGCCTTGGAGGATCAGCCACCAAGAATGGAAGCTCCCATCTGCTAGCAGCCGCAGGAGCTGAGAGCTGAGAGCCAGCAAGGGGTCTACACTGAGTGTGCTGGGAGAAAGGGGCCCCGTGCCATCTGCAATGACTCCCCTTCTTTTTTTTTGATAAGGATTTATGTATTTATTTGAAAGTCAGAATTAGAGAGAGATACATAGAGAGAGGTCTTCTACCCACTCGTTCCCTCCCCAAATGACTACAATGGCCAGGACTGGGCCAGGCCAAAGCCAGGAGCCAGGAGCTTCATCTGGGTCTCCCACGTGGGTGAAAGGGTCCAAGCACCCGGACTGTCTTCTGCAGGTGCATTAGCAGAGAGCTGGATCAGCAGTGGAGCACTGCTGGGATGCCGGCACTGCAGAGGGTGGCTTAATCAGATGTGCCACAGCACCGGTTCTGAGTCTTTCTGAAGACCTGCGGCTTGTCACATAGTCTAGGACCCAAGAAGTGGTCCAGGGTGTGTCCAGTGGGCTCCTGCCTGCATCTCCAGCAGTGCCTCTCCCCTCCCCCCTCCCTGGCTCTGGGAGCTGTAGAATTTTCCAAACACGGTCGTGTCGTATCTGTGGCCGGAAATGCCCTTTCTGTCCTGGGATGCGGCATGTTCCTCCACATGATGGTTAGTCCCACCTGTCAACTTGGCTACGCCACCACCGGCCAGACCTATGGTCAAGCCCACAACCTTCCCCTAACATGGTGGGCCTTGTTCGATCAGGGGACAGTCTCAAGTAGAAGAGGCTGGCCTCTGAGAAGAGGAGGGAATTCCACTAGCAGAAGCCTTCAGACTGCAGCCCCTGCTGGGTCTCCAGCCGGCTGGCCCCCCCTGCACCCTGCACCCTGAACCTGCACCTGCACCTGCAGGCTTCGGCCTTGCCAAGCCTCCCCACCCCTCACTGTGCGAGTGACTCCTTCACCGGGGCCCTCCCTCCCTCTCGTCAGATTGTCTTGAGTGTGTGTTTTCCATGCTGCGCGCCGGGCCTGGCCCGTGGTCAGCACTCCCTGGCGTCAGTGTCTCTGGTTATTCTCTGAGCTGCTCTGCACTTCATCTCTGTGTCACTAGCCCTGCTCCTTCTTTCTCAGCCGCCAGTCCCTGCGCACATGGACAGCTGTCACATTGCTGGACCTAAAAGTGTGTCTGTCTCGTGCTGGTTCTGGCTCCCTGGGGAGCCCTCACACGCCCCTACTGGCATCGCAGCCCACAGTGGGCGTCCTGGGACCCCTGGCATTCAGTCCAGCTCCTCCGTGTCCCAGACGCGCTGCTCCCAGCACCCGCGTCACCATCTGTTTGTTTACAGACCTTGCTCCTCCCCAGGGACAGAGCTCCTTCAGGCTGGGGAGCATGTCCCCTTCATCACTGCATGCCCAGCCCTGAGCCCAGGGGCGCGGGTGGTGCTCAGGGACGTAGCATGTGTCCAAGGGTGGCTGAGCTTGTGAGAACAAGAGAAGGCCTGGGCTGGAGACCTCTGGGCATCTTCCTGGGTGGCTGGGTGGGCGGGGAGAGGAGGGTTCAGGGCAAACTTCTTGAAGGCGATCCTGTGAGATGGGATAACAAGTGCCTGCAGGCCAGGCTCTCTGCACAGCCCCTAAGTGCAGGTTAGCAGCCAGGACTCAGCCCCGTGTCGCCTGCTGCCCCCAGTGGGCTGTCCCGCAGAGGTCCCCGTGGGCCAGCGAACCATCTGTGCAGCTCCTTGCGCCCCCTCCCTCTAGGGGGCCCACAGACGCTCACGGAATTCTAGCTCCAGTTTCCTGTTAGGGATTGCCACCTCGAGCCCCGAGCTGCGCCTTCCTTTTCGGACACTGGAGCTCACAAAGCCTTTGGGGACGTGCTGTTGGGGGAAGGCTCGTGTCCTCCAGGGGAGACTTCCATAGCCTTCTCCCAGCCACTTCCCAACCCCCAAGTGCTCTCTCTGTTCCCAGAGCAAGGAGACATCAAGAACAATTTTCCAAGGCGAGAAACTACGCTCCTGCAACTTGCACGTGCTCTGGTCCATTAAAGCCGGCGAGAAGCCCAGGCCTGGGGGTATGGGCAGAGACCCGCCCTTTGAGAGCTACTGCGGAGTTTCCCAGAGTTCCAGGCACAGGTGGTCGGTTGCCCAGTGCATTATAAACAAATGGATGAGTGACTGGATGAATAGACAGATGCTAAGTCAAGTGGGTTCTAACGTCACCCACCCAAGCCAAGTGTATTTAATTCAGGAGAAAGGAGAACCGATCAGCTGTGCCTGGCCCAAGATTGGTGGTTTCAGGAAGATTAACCACATCTTGTGACAAGGAGACACAGTGTACAGCAACCGGGACGGTTGCAACCATTGAGTGCTGGCTGTGTGCAGGGACAGTCACGTAGGGCTGGCATCACTGAGCGTTGACTGCTGGGCCTCTGCTAGGCATCCGCAACACACCAAATCCTCGAAACAACCCTGCCAACTCGGTTGTGTTTCTTAAGCCCATTTCACAGATGAGGAAGCTAAGGCACAGGTCACAGAACTGGCTCAGGGCACACATTCAGCAAAGCATAGAGCTGGGAGTCCAGGCCAGCAGGTGGCTCTGGAAGGAGTGCTCCTGTTCCACCTCCCCACAGAACCTCCTGGGCACTCCCAGCAGCAAGCAATCAGGGAGATGAGCTAAACTTCAGATTCGGTCCAGGCCTGGAGACCTACAGACGCAGCGTTGCCCCATCTCACTGGGCGGCCCAGGCAACTCCTCCTGCAGCCTGTGCTGGAAGACAGCAGTGACAATGGCTGGGCTCTGGGGACCTTACCTGCCCTAAATGTGTGCTCGCTGCTTCTTACCACTAGCCTGGGTCTTCGGTGGGCCGAGCCTGCTCAGCCCATAGGGCCTGACTCTGGCCCCTACTGAGTCCCTGGGCTAAGCCTGCGGCTATGTGGCCTCCCCCTTCTCGGCAGTTGTGGGTTTTCTCTGCCGGCCCTGGCCACCCTGCCTCCCCGCCTGGCTGTCTGGGTATTCTGTTCTGTACCCCATGCCCCGACTCCTCCAGCTCCTCACTGTCCTCCCAGCCTGTGCCTTCCCTCAGCCCCACTGTCCCGGCTTCCTTCCCCTCTCTGGCCAGCCCCATCCTCCTCATCACCACTGCCAGCTTCTCCCCGGGGCCTCCTCTGTTGTGGACGGAACCAATGCCTTCTTCCCCTGGAATGCTTCCATCTCCAAACCAGATCACAATGAAATAAGAATAATACCAAGGATGCCAGCTTACACTAGGGCCGGGCCTGTGGCTCCTCAGAGGCCCCATGGTCACCATCTCATTCTCCTGCCCAGCTCCCTCCCAGCACACAGAGCCTATTGGTTACAGCCCCTTCCACCCTCCTAGACGGCAAATCCGCTGTCTGGGCGCCACCACACAGCTCAGGAATCCCACTGCCCCACCCCTCATCAGCTGAGCTCCAGGTGAGGAAACGGGGTTCAGCGAGGTGGAAAGTGGCCAGGCTGGGTCCACACCCCGGCCGCTCATCATCACTCTCATCTGATTTTTCTCAAGGGTGTCTTGCCCAGACTCTGACTCATGTCTGTATTCCCGTCTCTTCCTCAGCCTGGACAGATAGGGTGTCCCAAACTCAGTGTGGGCAGGAGGAGGGTTTGTTGATGTGAAAAAGTGAATCCACCAAGGCCTCTCAGCATGACCATCCTAGGGGCCACCCTTCAGAGTGCTGGGATGCCGGCCCCTGAGCCCCAGGGCCTTCTGCCCTCCCCCAGGACCTCGGAGACACAGCCATGTTTCTCCCTGGTTGTGCAGAACCCAGGCAGCTTCTGCCACTGCTGTCCCAGCCCGGCCTGGCAGGGTTACTGTAGCAGTGGCTCCTCCCAGGATGTGGCCCAGAGAGAGGAGAAAAGGGGGCACCCTGGGGAGGAGACATGGAGGGAACAGGAGTGCTGGGTGCTGAGTCAGCGGGGGTGGGGGGAGCAGCGCTCACTGGCGCCGCCTCCAGGGTGCCCAGCCCCACGCACCAGCTGTGGGGATCCCCACTGCCTTCCCAGGAACTCCGATCTTCCCAACAGGCGGAGCTCCCCTCCGAATGGGATTCCCCATAGGTTTTGGCCCGAGGACAGGGCTTGTCTTTCCCACACAGGATCACAGCCCCGCCTTCCTGCCCACGCACAGCTCTGCTCGCAGCAAGGACAGCTGCCACTTCTTCTTTTTGTCTTTAGTTCTTAAAATTTATTTTATTTGGAAGGCAGAGAGAGAGAGAGAGAGCGCTCCTATTGGCTAGTTCACTGTTTACTCCCCAAATGCCTGCAATGGCTGGGCCAGGGCTGAAGTGGGGAGCTAGGAACTCAAACCAGGTCTCCCCCAGGGGTAACAGAGACCCAAGTACTCGAGCCCTCACCACTGCCTCCCAGGCTCTGCATTAGCGGGAAGCTGGAGTCAGGAATTGAACCTGGATACTCCAATGTGGGATGTAGGCAACTTGACTACTGGGCAAAATGCCTGCCCCTATTTCGGCTTGAGCTGATGCATAATAACTGCACACATCGGCAGGGCAGTGTGGTGCTCTGACACGTGTATACACGGCTCAGTGATGAGGCCAGAGCACTTAGCACACCTGTCACTGCAAACATGCTGCATTTGTTCCTGGTGACAGCGTTCAGAATTCTCTCTGCTCACTGTCTCAAAGCTCACGAAATTATGACCGCAGCCACTCTGCTGTGCCACACAACCCAGAATACACCCTGGTACCCACGTGCAACCCCTCGCCTGCTGACTGGTCTCCCCCTTCCCCGCTCCCACTGCCAGCCTCTGGTAACCACTGCTCTACCCTGCACCTCTGTGAGGTCAACTGTTGTAGACCCGGCTTGTGTGCAAGTGGCCTCTTCCCACCTCCTGTGCGACCCTGGCGGCTGGGCTCACGCAGTCTGTGTCGTAGCCCCCCACTGCACCGATGCTTTTCCCGTGCCCACCTCTCAGCTAGGACTCTGCTGAGCACGTGCTGTGCTTCCACCACATGCTTGTTTGTGCCTGTCACAGAGTAGATGCTCGAGGGTGTTTGTGAAGGAAGGCGGGAGGGAAGGAGGGATGGGAGGAAGGAAGGGAGGATGGAGGGAGGGAAGGGAGGAATAATTGTGGAAAATCTCCATTAATGGACAGCTCACGTCAATTCCTGTCTGTATAAAGGGGGGATGTTAATTTCTGAAATTAGAGAGTATATCAATTAGTAGAATTTCCTAAATTATAAGTGCTTCATTCTTAGTTGATGAGAAGTCATTTGCTTTTTCAAAAAACGATACATAATTCACATGCTATAAAATACTTCAGGATACAATTAAGTGGTTTTTAATACAGTCTCAAGGTTGTGCAACTATCACTGATTCCAGAACCTTTTTATCACTCCAAAAAGAAACCCTGTAGCCCTTAGCGGTCACTCCACATTCCCCACCCAACACCTGCACCCCAGGCCCCTGGCAGCTCTGAATTCATCTATTTTCTGTCTCTGTGAATTTTCCTTCTGTGGACATTTCACATAAAGGCATCATCCAATCTGTGGCCCTTTGCGTCTGGCTTCTTTCGCTTAGTGTAATGTTTTCAGCCATCTGCCGTACGACATCCGCATTGCCGGGGTTTCTCAGAGCGCCCTGACCCTGGGCTTCTGAGGTCTTCGTGCCTGTGACATCATGGCTGCTGTGGGCCACAGGGGCAGTACGGGGTCTGGCAGCGGATGTATGGGACTGGGCAGTGGAGGGAGTCAGAGAGGAGGGCGTTGTCACAGCATGCGACCCAGAGTGCTTAGAACCCGATGACACATGGGACTGCACTCAGGATGTTCCCCAAGGAAAAGCTGCCTGCCACTCTGCATCTGAAGGGAAGCTTCACATGGGGTGCCACGGTCCTCAGCGCTTGGCTGGTTCAGATCTGGGGGCACAAAGCAGGCAATGGCCACCCCAACTGCTTGCCACCCTGGCTGATTAACCCAGGCGTCCTTTCAGCAGGGAAGCAACTCCTAGCAGCAAACCCCAGAGCCAAGGATGCAGTGGACACGCACAGTCTGTGCATGCTTTGATTGATCGATGATTTGGTTCATCCCCCTCGTTTTGGCTTTTTGCATTTTCAGCATGGCTTATCCCAAGGAGCATCTGAGGGAGTTTACCAAAACAAAAGAGGAGCACAAACCTAGACTGCAAATTTAACCCAGGGCAAACGGAAGACATAGCAAGATCTAGGTCAGAAGGAAGGTGTTGCCGTGACCGAGGTCCGCCTGTAGCCCCGCGCCTGCAAGCTGGCTGGACCGGAGGCTCAGCTCGGCACTCCAGCCTGGGGTTTGGGTATGGGTGACTGGGAAGTGCCAGTGGCCTCACTGGGGCCTGGTAACTTACAGAATTAAAACCAATTTGGTTGCTGCTCTTTTATCCAAGCTATGGCCATTTAAAGACCAAGACATTGGAGTTTTACCCTGGGGAAATCTTTGGGAGAGTATTTCATAAGTTGCAAACATGCGAGTCCCTAGACTGAGCAAAGGGTTTGACTGGTGTGGTAGACACTGGTAGAAGCATTACCCCCCTTAATTTGAAGAGTCTCAGATGGACCCTACTAGTGAGAAATCAAGATGGCAGCCAAGTGAACTCGCAGATTGAAGAGAGTGGGTTAATACAAGGGAGCTCTGAAAATGTACAACCAAGGCAGGGTTCTTGGATCATGGGTTCCAGACAATAAAGGAAGCCTTCGGTTTCTCACCACCCAATCCAAACGGACAGTGGGTTTGACTTTCTGAAGATGTTTTGTATCATCGCAACCACATTTGCAAGTTCTAGAGAGGAAAGGCGGACGTGAACACAGATGACAGCTTGTCTGCCTGGGATGGCTTACAATTTGATTTGGAAGAGTATGACCTCATGGAATGGCAACTTTAATAGAATTGCTAACATTTAAAAAAACAAGATCTCGACCGGAAGGGCTAGAAGATGAATTAGTCACTGGGAAAGGCCCACATGGTGGCTCTGCGTGAGCCGTGGAGTCACTGTCCAGCTTCCTGCCAGTGGAAGGAAGGAAGCCCACACGGTCAGATGACAAACAGACCAGCTCCCCAGAAAAGCAAAGCTCTTCGTGGCGCTCAGCTCTGTCCTGTTGTGTGAGTCATCACCCGGCGCTTCCTGGGATCTGACGGGCCTGCCCTGGGCTGGCACGTGGCGCTCAGGACATCCGAGAATGCCAGGCAGGCCGGCACTTTAGGTCTTTAGCTCCTATTTGGAAAACACTGTGCCACCTAGTGACCACCATAGCACGGAAATCCATACCACTGTCTCACGCTACTATTTACGTTATACTCTAACTGACATTGACTGGAACTTGACTTGTCTGAACACAGCCTCATCGTAAGCAATGGAGTTCGCAGGGGTAAGTGCAGAGTCTGTCTGTATTGGGTTAAATGAATTTCTATCAAGATGTCTTCCTAAAACCTAAAACCAACCAATGTGCTACCGGTGGTTTACATGGTACTCCTGGGAAATCAGCCCCCGCCCCTTTTATTTTATGGGAGGTTTTAGGGAAGGCACAGGGCCACCGTGCCCCAGAGGAGGGCTGTGCTCATCTCCTGCCCCTGGGCAAGCCCAGGTCAGGCTTCCCCGTGACACCACAGCCCTGGCGTGGGAAGGCCCCTTAAGCAGCGGCCAGTTAAAGGCCCACGTTCGACAGATGAAGACACTGTGCATCAGGGAAGGCAACGACCTGGGCCAGAACACAGGCTAGTGACAAGGCAAGCGTCAGGACTCCCAGTTTCAGCCTTCACTTCCCTGATGGATGAGTGGATGTCTAGATGAGACCCGAGCCCGGGACTCACCGAAGTAGACCAGTCAGGAAAGCAGCACTGGCAGAGAGGAGCGAGGTGTCACCCACCTTCACGGTGGCCCTTTGAGAGCAGGAAAAGCCAGGTCTGGGTGCTGAGCCTGGCGCAGAGCAGGTACTCAGGAATCAGCCCCAGGGTCGTAATGTCAGGAAGGAGAGAGGCACCTGTGACTGACTGTGGAGGGCTATGCAGGGGCTTCCACTGTATTGCTAAGGCTTTTTGAAAGCCTGGGTGGTTTGTCATATTATTATCTATTCTGTTGATGGTGATGGCAAAACTCTTTTGAAAATTGTATGTTTGTTAACTCCAGGAACGCTTTAATACGTGTGCTTTCTCTCTGCTGAGATAAGGGGGCCCAGAGACCCCACATCTAGTGGCTATGACCTAAGTGGGAGGGGTGACTGCTTTCCATGACAGCCACCCCAAGCTGGGGTCTCCATAGCCAATTAGCCACCCCTGTGTTCCCAGAGCCCGTGGTGCTCATTGGGTGGATCAGCTCATGGCTGTGGCTAACTCAAACAGAGTGCATCTCAAAGGGGTTGTGGCATCCTTGTTGACGTGGCTCGCACCCACGGAGCCCGGGCTGGGAGGACACTTGGAGAACTCCAACTGGGACCATGTGGGTGCCACCAATGGATGCCACAGCAGAACAGTGGGCGCTTCTGTAAAACCAAACCACCAACCAATGTCTTTGTTCCTCCCTTGCGAAAGGAACAAGCCTTGGCCTGCAAGTTCTGTAAACAATCGACTTTTCCAGGCAGTCAAACGGCGGGGTGGGAGGCGCTCTGAGACTACCCGATGGGACCACAGAGGCTGAGACTCAGGGTCACGGGGTCCTGCGAGGGCACTGGCCCAACTCTCATACCCGGAGCCTGCTCCCAGAGTCCACTCAGCTCCTGGGCTGGCAGCAACGGCTTTTCTCTGGTGTGCAGGTTTTGGAAGGAGACGGAGAGGCGTTTTTTGGCTTGCTTTATTTTGGAAAAATAGTGCCACCCCGGGTACCTTTCCCTGCACGTTATTTTTCTTATGGACAGTCTTTCTAGGTCAAAGGCCAACCGTTCCGAGCCATTAATACATCCCAAGCATATTAGAAATCCCTCACCTGTGTCAACTCGGTTATTCCTAACAAGCCGATAAGGTGGATTCATGTATGACCCTGTCTCCAGGAGAGCAGACTGATGGTCAGAGACCAGTCTGTGAGCCATGGGATCTGGCCTGGACCCTGCCAGTCTATCCCCCTAACCACTGGGTCACGTCTTTCTGAATAGGACAGGCTCTGGCTCGTTCTTGCTCACAGCCGACGGATGGGCCACAGCTTGGCGAAAACGCCGCTGAACTTCCCTATTTTCATATTTTTACAAGCCTCCTTTTTTTTTTGGTCTCTAGGATCTTGCAACAAGCATCCTCTGTACAAACAGGAGCTATTGTTCCTTAAGCCGGATTCCCAGCAGGGGCAGCGCAGGTCAAAGGGTATGTGTGTTCTGGGTCAAGACAGCTCTGGCACCTATTGTGTGGGGTGCCTTCCTAATAACGAGTGTGTGGTTTTCATGCATTGTTTTGGATTCTGTCCCAAGGACCACACAGAGCACCTCTGACCTAGGTTCCCCAGGACAACCCCTGGGCTGGCTGAGGACATGGGCTCTGCCTCTCAGAAGTCTCTTCCCGGCTTCCTCAAACATTCCTCGCGGGCGGTGTTCCCTGGGGCTGGCCCGGACTCCTCTCCCGGCGCAGCTGGCGTGAGCCAGCCCACGCCCCTTCCTCCCTGCCAAGGGACGCATGGAGCCGGTGCAGTGGGACAGATGCAAGCAGGTGGGACCCAGTGTTCTGGTCTCCAGCCCCCCACCCTCGCAGGCACACAGGCACCTTCCCACTTGACACTCTAAAGGCCAGACACATTCTGCCCCACAGCATGAGAGAACGGAGCCCATTCTTCCTGTTGGAGGAGGCCAATGATTTCAGAGCTGGATGGGCCTTCGAGAATCTTCTAGCTCAGTGTCTTATTTTATGAAGAGCTCTGGCAGGCCATGAGCACACTGGGTGAGTGGCAGCATCCCCCTGGGGCTGGCAGCAGGGTCACCAGGGGGTGCATTTCTCCAGCTCTCTCTGCCTGCTGGTTCCTAGGAACCGTCTTACTAGAAAGGCGTAGTGTAAATATTTTGCTAAGCAGCCAAGAGAGGAAACTTACCCAGGCTGGGCTGCCCGGTGCTGGGTGCCGGCCACGGATACAATGCTCAATGAGGGCCATTATCTGGGAAGGGAGGGCTGTTTGTTCCGCTGCGGGATGGTGCCAGAGCCAGAGCCATCAGGCTGGGCACCCTGGCGGCCACACAGAAGAGCCTCCTTGCGTTCAGCAGTCTCTGCGGCTGTGCCACATGGGCCAGGAGGCTAGCTCTCCCAGCCAGGCACCAGGCCTCACTCCTTCCTGCAAGTGAGGGCCTCTGTGTCTGCAAAATATGCCGGGCCCCTGACCCTCCTGGTTTGTGGGCATCATGTGGGGGAGACGGGATGCCCATTGAGGCAGCTCCTGGTCCCTTCCACGAGACCCTGTATTCCAGCTGCAGCTTCCGAGTGCTGCTGTCTGGCTGCCCCCACCCTCCCACCGCTTGGCCAGTTGTGTGTGGCCTCAGTCCTTTCCTAGCCCACCCCCACCTTCCTCCAAACCTTCCCTGACCACCGCAGCCCCCCAGTGACCTGAGCTGAAACAATGACTTTGAAGCCAAACACAATCTTGTACGGTCTTGATCTGCTGGCCCTCTTCTCCAGATGGGCACAGTGAGGCTTGGGGCTTGACAGGCCAGAGGAGGAGGGTCTTGCAGGGCCCTCCTCCCAGAGGGCGTTCTCTCTGCCTCACAGAAGCAGCCCGGTGTGAAGGGCCTCCCTGTGGCTGCCTCTGTGACTTCCCCTCCTGGGACAGCTCTGCTGGGTTGCTGTAGGCACAGAGGCAGACAATGGCCCCTCTGCCTCAGACTGTAGCCACTCCCACTGCCGCCACCCGGCCTGCAACGCAGTTACCTCCCGATGCCAGCACCAGCCTCCTCCACAGCCCCCGAGTGGCTCCCTCACCAGGCAGGCCTCCAGGATGGGCCCAAGAGCACAGGTCAGAGCAGGCTATTCCTGCTCAGACTTCCTACGGTTTCTCAACATCTGCCCACCTCCCCTCCTGTGCCCCCACCCCACCTGGCTAACTCTGGTCCCTTTGCTGCTCGCACTAGACACGGTCCTGCCTCCACCCAGAATGCTCAGCCGGGACACCTGCCACGCTCGCCCCTCGCCTCCTTCCAGCCCATCCTGACCACCTGGTTCAAAAATCACAGCGCTTGGCATGTACTTAAAGGAAAAGACAGCACCTTTCTATTTTACATATATTCATCATCTTTAACAGCTCATAGAAAATATAGCACACACACGCATATACACATGCACACACAGTGACACCATGTCTCTATTCCTTAGAGAACACAGACCTAAGAGGCAGGCAATTTTATGTTTGAGACCTGGGAGGGTTCCTGGCAGCATGTGTCTCAACAGGGCTGAATGAAGAATGACCTGGCTCTTTGGGGATGGCTGAGGGTGGTGACGGTGGCTGTGGCGGCCCCGTGACTGCTGTGCACGTTAGAGTGGGAGGGGGGCTGGCTGACACTGATGGCACCTGTCGGGTCAGTGGAGGGAGAGAAACGGAAAGCTCCAGTAGTCAGTGAGGAGGTGCCCGGATGTTGTATTTTTAGTCTTCTGGAGGAAACACCCAAACACCTGGGCCTCAGAGCTGCTCCAGGAGAGCAGAGTCACAGAGGCAGCCCCAGGGGATGGCTTAGCGTGGGCTGCTGGGAGAACCCAGGCTTGGGCAGCAAGCCCCTGCTTTTAGGTCCCTTGAATTTGCCAGGGCAGGACCCTGTTCTAGGTCTCCATATTGAGAGCCCTGTGGTGAGGTAGTCAGAGGCCCTGCGGGGTTTGGGGAACTCAGCTGTGTCCTCTTGAACAAGTTTTGTTGCCAACGACAAATTCCTGTCCAAAGAAAAAGGTGCAATAGGAGAGGGCCCTGTGCTAAGACAGACACAAGGGAGGAGCGGGAGGGCTCTGTAGCTCCAGAGCCACAGACAGAGCGTGCCCCGACAGGCAGGTCAGGCAGGGCCGGCTCTCATGGCGCTTGCACACCTGAAGCTGCATTGGGAGCACAGATCGCAAGCGAATGGAAACTCGTGATTTCAGTTTTATTTTGATTGCCATTTTAATTTATCCATGGCACAATTTCTTTAGGCTAGCTGGCTTTCTTCTGACGAAGGGCCAACACTATCGGTCACCTGGGTGGGCAGCTGTTCCAAGGTCCCTTTCCTGGCTCCCCCACCCTACCTTGTCCTGCCCTCCCCTCTCTGAACATGTCTTGGGCACTTAACTTCCCCTCCTGGTCTCCATCTCTGCATTTCTCAGCTTGTCTTCATGGGGCATCCCCAGTGCTGCCTTTCCAATGTAATATGCTTAGCACCAAACTCACCTTGCCTGCTCTCTACCTTGGGTTCCAGCACACTCCTAAGCCTCAGGCTTGCAATGCCAGAGCTGTCCCTGAATCTGGCTCTCCTTGGACCCCTGTAAGTTATCCATCCATCCATCCATCCATCCACCCATTCATCCATCAATTTATCCTCTCACCCATCCATCTACCCATTCATCCATCCTCCCATGCACCTACCCATCTACCCACCCCACCCATCTACCCATCCATCCAACTATCTATCCAACCATCCATCCACTCAATCCACTCAGCCAGCCAGCCAGCCAGCCAGTCAGCCATCCACCCATGAATCCATCCATCCGCTCATCTACCCATCCATCCCTCCATCCACTTGGCTTTCACTGCACTTTTCCCTCATCTATTCACCTGGTTCAAAAATCACAGCAGTTGGTATGTACTTAAAGGAAAAGATAGCACCTATTTTACATATATTCATCATCTTGCCATAGCCTGGTTCTTCTCCCTCTGTGGTACCTCTAGGATCATTCCAGGCCCTGACACCGGGCATGAGAGAAGCCTGTTCCAGAACTGATTGGTCACAAACATGTAAGTAACTGACACCGTCACCACCCTGGGCAAGCTGTGTGCTACATTTGAGCTCAGTGTCCTCATCTGTTCTTTGAGAGGATTACTTATTTATTTTTAAAATGTATTTTCATTTATTTGAAAGGCAGACACACATACATACAAACATACAGAGAAAGACAGACACAGAGCGTATAAGAGATCTTCCATGAGTCCATCACTGGTTCACTCCCCAGATGCCCACAAGAGCTGAGGCAGGGCCAGGCCGAACTCAGAACCTGGAACTCAATCAGGGCCTCCCAAGTGAGTGGCAGGGACCCAGGGACTTGGGCCATCACCTGCTGCCTCCTAGGGTAAGTGTTATCAGGAAGCTGGAATTGGGAGTGGTGCCAGGACTCGAACCCAGGCGCTCTGAGATGGGATGTGGGTGTCCCAGGAGGCATCTTAACCGCTGCAGCAAATGCTGTCCTGAGGGGATTACACCCCTGCCCCACCGTCCACAGGGAAGCTGGAGAGTCCACCGCCATGCTTTCTCCAGGTGACGCCAATCTGAATGACACCTGTGATGATCACCCGCAGCCATGTGCAGCCTTGTTCCTCTCCCGGCCTCCAGCCTGGGGCAGGGCCCTGGGGCCTGCATTTTAAAGCAGTACCCTAGCTAATTCTGCTGCAGCACTGTGTGGACTGGGGTTGGAGATATGGCTCATGGAAGAAAGTCCCCACGCCCTCATGGGCCCCTCTTCTCTGCTGAGACCCTAGCCCCACTCCAGTCCACTTGCCCGCCTCATTCTGGCTCCCACGGGAGAGCCTGAGCTACCCTGCCTGCTCACCACCTGGAGCCCAGAGTTGGTTGAGCTCCTCTCTCCTCACTTCCCCCGCTTGGAGAGCCTTCCTGCCTTCCCTCTCCCCGGAAAGGCGCCCTCCTGCCTCCACAGAGCTTGGAACACCTCTGCTCAGGGCCCCGCCTACAGAACACACGCTGGCTGTCTGTTCACCAGCTCACGTCCTGGCTTCCTACCCAGGCTGGGAGCTCGCAGAGGGCAGGCGTCCGGTCCGCAGATCTTTGTGTTCAGTAACAAGGGCTTACTGAGAACCCCAGTGGGTATGCAGAGCAGGAAGGCAGGGGGCCAGCAGGGAGCCCGTGGGGGGTACAGCCAGCAGTTCTTGTCTATTTGATCAGGGGAGCCGTGGGGGAGGGGCCCACGAGGGCAGGGCAGGGCAGGGCAGGGCAATCCACAGAGAGGGAACAGCATGTGCCAAGGATTGAAGGAGTTCCCCTCCGGAGCAGGGGAGGGGGAGGAAGAGGGCTGGAGGTGACCACGGCCACGGGAAGGGGCCAGGTCAGGAGTGCTGAGCTAGGAGTCTGGACGCATCCTGTGGGTCAGGGGTTGGCAGATCCAGCCGCTGCCTGTGTTGGTGTCAGGTTTTGCTGGAGTGCAGCCAGATTGCTCCCTGTGTGTCGTCTACAGCTGGTTTCCCCGTGGGGCGGCTGAGTTGCCAGAGAGACCTTGTTGCTTGCAAAGCTGCAGCGTGGACCACCTATCTGCTGAAAGGAAAAGCCTGGAGGTCCTTCTTGCGGGCTGTGGGGATGGCAAGGTCACATCTGTCCTCCCCTTTCTGTCTCTCTGGGATGACATGGGGAAGGGCTGGTGCAGCAACCTGGTAGTGAGGGGGAGTGGCTGGGAGGGTGGTGCTATGGGCCAGGGTGGGGGACAGAGAGTGACAACAGTGTTGTACAGGAAGAGCTGCTGTGTGCCCACGCTGGGCTAAGCCCTCCACAGATTCCTTCATTCAGTTTTGTGCAGTGACTACTTGTCACCCCTACCCTACAGATGCAGCACAGAGAGGCAAAGCCCAAGGTCACACAGCTAGGATGTGGCAGAGCTAGGATGTAAACCCCGTGGCCCAGACCCGGGCTGGGGCCCTCCCAGCCATGCTCAGGCCTCCAGCGTCTGCCAGCCTGCCCGTGCACGCACACAACACATGTCTTCTAAAGATGACGACCCGCCCGGGGCCGAGGCGGGCAGGAAGTGGGAGGCAGCACGGGGCTATTTCGGAGAAGCCACACGAAAAACCGCGAAACTTCCTACCTGTCCTGTTTTGCTCCCATCTGTACTCGGAAACAAGGCTGCCCCTCTCTGAGATGAAAAAGGTGTTTCTCCCCACACAGCGGTGCTGCCACGGGCGGTGGGAGAGAGCCCGCTAAGCTTAGCACACGCTGGCTATTTTTGAAGGGCTATGTAAACAAACAGGGCTCTGTAAATAAGAAAAAAAGTGAGGTCACCCTTTTAAAACATCTAAAAATGTCCTTTCTCGCTGGGGTGAGCAGCAAACCCTCAGGGAGGGCTGGGGCTTTGAATCCCACAGGGCCCCTGCCAGCCCACAGCCCTCCCAGACCCTGGCCTGGCCCTCCCTACTCCACACCCATTGTGGCCCAGGGGGTCGGGACTCCTGGGCTTTATTCCTGGCTCTGTGAGCTTTGCCTCGAATGCTTCAAGCCACCGTCCCATCCCAGCCACCACCGCCTCGGGGCTCTGACGCCCACACTCATCCTGGCGCCTCCTGTGCCCAGCCTGGCTCAGTTGCTCACTCAGCAGGGCCCTCCTCTCTCCCTTTGCCTCTCCTCTGTCCTACACTTGGATTGGCTGAGGGGCCATGAAGACCCCAGCAGGCCCATGGGGAGTGAGTCCTCCACTAGCCTGTGCCCCCATTCCCTGCGCACCATGCCTGCTCTCCCCACACTGCTCTGCCTGTCTGCCCAGCCGAGGGCAGGAAGTCATTAAGGCAGCCTGGCAAAGCTCTGCCTGCAGCGCTGGGCATCATGGTACAGTGCCCGCCTCCTCTCCTGGGGAATGCCTGCTTCACGTTCCAGCTGCTCAGCTTCCCAGCCAGCTCCTTGCTAATGCACCTGGGAAGACATGGAAGACGGCCCAAGTGCTCGGGCCCCTGCACGCACGTGGGAGACCTGGATGGAGTTCCAGGCTTCTGGCTTCAGCCTGGCCCAGCCCTAGCCAGTTTGAATCCTGGTGGCTCCACTGCCAATCTAACTCTCTACTATGGCCTGGGAAAGCAGTAGAGGATGGCTCAAGTCCTTGGGCCCCTGCACCCATGTGGGAGACCACAGCTCCAGCCCTTGCAGCCATCTGGGGAGTGAACCAGTAGATAGAAGACCTCTCTCTCTCTCTCTCTCTCTCTTTCTCTCTCTGCCTCTGCCTTTCAGATAAATAAATAATCCTTTAAAAAAAAAAAAGATCTCTCTCTCTTTCTCCCTGCCCTTCAAGTAAATGAGAAATAAGGCCACACCTCAGGCGTCAGCAGCAGCTCCTGGGTCTCTCCTGTTCCGCCCCCTCCCACCAGCGTCGACGTGGGTGTGGACGGCATTGCCCCACTTCTCCCATCACCCTTCCGCCCGACATCCTCCTCTGCCACCCCGCTGCGGCTCTCGGCGGCCTTGGTCCCTCTGAGTCCTTTAGCGCAGAGATGAGAACCAGTGGAAGGGTGTTTTTTTTTTTCTTTTTTTCTTTTTTTCTTTTTTCTTCTTCTTCTTCTTTTTTTGACAGGCCCAGTGGACAGTGAGAGAGAGAGACAGAAAGAAATGTCTTCCTTTTCCATTGCTTCACCCCCCAATGGACACTCCGGCGTGCGCGCGGCTGGCGCACCGCACTGATCCGAAACCAGGAGCCAGGTGCTTCTCCTGGTCTCCCATGCGGGTGCAGGGTCCCAAGCACTTGGGACATCCTCCCCTGCACTCCCGGGCCACAGCAGAGAGCTGGCCTGGAAGAGGAGCAACTGGGACAGAATCCAGCGCCCCGACCGGGACTAGAACCCGGGGTGCCGGCGCTGGCGCCGCAGGTGGAGGATTAGCCTATTGAGTCGCGGTGCCAGCCAAGGGGTGGTTTTCAAACTGTGTTCCGCAGAGGCTTTGTGGGGGCCTTCGAGCTCCATATCAGAGTTCTAGTCTAGAAACACGGTGTCCTCCTGTGAAACTTGTAACAGAAAATGAGCTGCACAGATGTGTAGCCACGGAGATGCACGTAGTCCGGCCAGGTGCTGCCGCTGTGCTGGCCTCGTGCAGGCCTTGCAGTAGGTCTGGGCACATCTGGACCTTCAGTGTTGAAATGCGTCTTCCACCGGGAAGACTGGAGCCTGCAGACATTTACGTAAAACGGCGCGGGTAAGTGCACTCTGGAGCTTTCTATGGTAAGGGGCGGAGCTACGTGGATGATCATGAGACGATCATAAACCATGGCTGGGCGCCCTCTCTGACTTGTGCTTTGTAGGAAGAAGGGAGTCAAGTAGCTGCTTAGTGCTGTCTGTGATGCAAACCCAAATTGCTTTCTCCTCCCCGAATGCCCAGGCCTTCCTGAGCTGAAGACCATGCGTGGCTCCAAGGCAAGCTGCGCAAACCCTGCCTCCATGCACATCCCCGTACGGGTGTAAGGTGGGCGTCCTTATGCCACACAGCAGGGCAAACCAAGGAGGGAGGCAAAAGGAACATGGGGGAACTGGGTATTTAGTCTGCTGTGTAAGATGCCTGTGTCTCGGGGGCCGGTGCTGTGGCATAGCACTTAAACCGTAGATTGCAGTGCGGGCATCCCATATGGGTGCCGGTTCAAGTCCTGGCTGCTCCACTTCCAAAAATCCAGCTCTCTGCTATGGCCTGGGAAAGCAGTAGAAGATGGCCCAAGTCCTTAGACCCCTGCACCCATGTGGGAGACCCGGAAGAAGCTCCCGGCTCCTGGCTTTGGATCAGCGCAGCTCCAGCTGTTGCGGCCAATTGGGGAGTGAACCAGCAAATGGAAGACCTCTCTCTCTTTCTCTCTCTCTCTCCCCCTCCCTCCCTCCCTTTCTCTTTTCTTCTCTCTTTCTCTCTCTCTCTCTGTCTGCCTCTCCTCTCTCTCTGTGTAACTCTGACTTTCAAATAAAATAAATAATTCTTTTTAAAAAAATGCCTGCATCTCACATACGAGTGTCTGGGTTTCATTCCTGGCTCCGGCTCCTCACTCCAGCTTCTGGGAGACAGTGGTGATGACTCAAATGATCTGGGTTCTTGACACATGTGTGGAAAACCTGGATGGAGTCGCTGGCTCCCAGCAAGCCAATCAGAAACCTGAGGAGTACACCAGTGGATGGGGACTCTTTCTCTCTGTTTCTCTTTCTGCTCTCTCTCTCTCCCCTCCTTCTCCTTACCTTGTCTATAGGTCTCTGTCTCTGCCTCTCCAATAAATGTGTTGTTAGAAAAGGGATGTTGGATGCTGCAGTTGATATAGCAACACAATGATGGTCCAGGACAGAGGTCAGTGAAGTTTCCCGGTGAAGGACCAGACACTAGACAGTTGGGATTTGCATGACAGATGGCCTTAAGCAGCCATAGCTAATGTGTAAACAAATGTCCCAATAAAACTTTATTTATAAAAATCAGGCAACAGCTAAGATTGGGTTGTAGCTTACGAATCCCTGATCTAGAATTTCAAATTTTAATGTTTTTGTACATCAAAGTAGAGTTTTTGCTCTGTTGACAGACGCTCACAATACGCAGATGTTAGGAATGTGAATTTCAAAAACAAATGCGTAAGCCATCAACTGGGAGCTCAGCCTGTGAGACAACGGCATTCCACGTGAGATGCAACTTTGCAAAAGGGCACCTGGGAAGATGTCACAGTTTAAAAACTACTTGGTGGAGGGCTTTGCTGCTACAAAATGCCCCCACAGCCTGTTTCAAATTCGATTTGTTCTCTGTGTCCCTCATTTAGAAGCCACAGTTGCTCCCAGTGAGCCCTGGTTCAGCCCCTCCTGAACACACACATTGGTTGCACATGACCTTGTCCTCCCATGGCCCTGTGGGGAGCACACTCACAGCAGCCTCAGCTGCGCCCACGCCTCTCCCCACCTCCCTGGCACAGGGGAGTCTGCCATGCACACACCTGCGGCCCAGGGGCTGTGCCCTCTGCCTCGGGGCTGGCACTATGGTGCAGTGGCTTCAGCTGCCATCCGCAATGCTGGCACCCCATATTGGAGCATTGCTCCGCTTCTGATCCAGCTCCCTACTGATGCGCCTGGGAAGGCAGTGGGTGATAGTCCAAGTATGTGGGTCCCTGCCACCCACATGGGAGACCCAGATGGAGTTGCTGGCTCCTGGCTTCAGCTTGGCCCCGCCCTGCCCACTGTGGCAAATTGAGGAGTGAACCAGCAGATGGAAGATCACTTTCTCTCCTTTCTCTGTAGTTGCCTTTCAAATACATAAATAAATTTTAAGGAAAAGAAGAAACCTAACATAATGTCAGCTTGCCTGGGAGAGGTCGTGCCAGCCACAGCCATGATCCTGGAAACCCCAGCATGCCATGAGTCCCCAGGGAGAGCCCAGTGATTTCCTGCCAGAGCTGACCGCTCACTCCCCGCTGGGCAAGGCCCCTGCTCTGTGGCCAACAGAGCCCACGCGAACAAAAAGAGTTTGGGGATGAACTCGGGGAGGGCGAGTGCCAGGTCAGGAGGCTCCTCCGCCTGCCTGCCCGAGGATGGGTCCCCGGAACTCTCCCTGCACCCCTTGGAGGGTCCTGTTTCTGCACCAGTTCAAGTGCATGTTGCACAGACCCTGCCCTGAGAACTATGTGACTTGCTCAGAAAGAAAGAAACAGTAACTCGAGGGGCCAGGAGCTGTCCCAGGAGGCCCAAGAAGGGGACCATCCTTGGTGGCTCTGATTTCTATCATGGTGTGGGTACCCCGGGGAGGGCTCAGCTGCCTTTCCTCAGAAGCACACGCACACATACACACACACACACATGCACACACACAGATACACAGATACGCACACATGCACACACACGCACATATGCACACACAGACACACACACGCAGAGACACAGACACACATGCACACACATGCACAGACACACATGCACACACACATGCACACATGCACAGACACAGATACGCACACATGCACAGACACACACATGCAGACACACAGACACGCACACATGCACATACACAGACACACACATGCACGCACACACGCAGACACACACAGACAGACACACCCTAAGTGCTAGGTATTTTGCAGCCAGGGGCTCTACTCCTTACCAGCTGTGTGACTGCCTTTAATTTGTTGCCCCTCTCTGTGCTATTTCCTAATCTGTACAAAAGAGGCCCTGGGGTCCGCCTCCCTGGGATCTGCAGCGCTGGCATTTGTCTGTAGAGTGCCAGGCCCCCGTGCAGCAGCCAGGGCTGGTTCCTTTGCTTCCTCCTGCTCCTGGGAGCTCAGAGCTGGGACTACATGGCAGAGTGTGACTTCAGCGGGCTGCACCTGGGTGCTGGGTATCTGGCGATGTTCTAGGGGCCTTCACAGCACCCCTGTTGTCTCTGATGAGCGAGAAGCCGAGGCAGAGAGGCGGGTAACCTGCTCCACACCCCGGCACACGCCTCACAAACCCGGCTCAAGTCGGAGATGGGATCAGGACCAGCCCACATCAAGCAACACATCTTCCCTTGGAATGAGACCCAAATGCCAACTTCTGCCCTGGAGTCCAGAGAATGATCCCTCCATCTCCTGGGAGGGTCCCGGGCAAGGCCAGGGTCTGGCAGGCCCAGGTGGTGCTGCTGAGCTGTGGGCAGTCCAGGCAGCTCCAAGAACACCACCTCTGAGGGGGCGCTTGGCGTCCCTCTCTCTGCACAGCGAGGAAACACCTGCTCACCAGGAACGGGGTAAGTGACTGCTCACAGACCCCCAGGCTGGGGAGTTCCCCCTTGGAAGTCATAGCCGAGCCTCCCCCCCCCACATGCAGGGCACGATGGATGTTTCGACTCTAAGTCTCAGCTGTGTCATTATCAAGATTCGTATTCTTGGGCCTTTACCCCTGAGGCTGACTCAAGGGCACAGGTGGGCCAAGGAATCACCATTGCTGTTGCTATTGTTTCAAAGCAGGCGCTCCCTGGTTGCCTCCACCCCTCCAGCTCCCGCCGTGACGGGATGCACGTGGCACCAGACGAAATGCCAAGCATGGAGTCCTGATCCGACTGGAGCTCCTCCCACCACACCCCTCACCTGCACTGCAGCCCAAACATGAAGCTGAAGCCACCACACACCCCAAGAGCTAGGTGGGTACAGAAGTACACCCCGCTGCTGGGCCCCGGTCCTCCTGGGACTTCCTGAAACTCCCCAGGTGATTTGAACTCGCGGCCGGGGTTCGCAGCCGCTGCCCTGACCCAGTGTCCCTTCTACTCCTCACATCGGGGAAGGGGACCCTGGGTGGCTGTGGCTCTGCTGGAGCAGCTGCTATGCTGTCCTGGCAGGCAGTGGGAGTGGGCAGGGGGCTTCAGATAAGAACTGTCATGGTGGGGAGGCAAGGGGGGAGGAGAGAGGACAGCAGAGCTCTGCAAAGCAGAGCCGTGCTGGACCGGAGCCTGGGGAGGCTGGGTCCCTGCACAGGCATCGCTCTGTCCTTTGCTGGGGACAGAATGGAAACTGAAGAAGTGGGGCAGCGGGGCCCAGCATTACAGGAGACCTAGCATGGGGAGCAGTGACAGAGCGCTGCCACTCAAGGATTCTGCTCCTGACCGAGGCTGCCCCCAGGACTTCCAGGACAGCTTCCACAGAGGCTCGAGGAAAGCAACCATCACCATCACCATCACCATCACCACCATAATCATTACCATCACCATCACCACCATCACCACCACCATCACCATCACCACCATCATCACCATCACCATCACCACCATCATCACCACCACCATCATCACTGCAATAATGCTTTTTCAACATAAGAAGCAAACTCAGGCAGGCGTGCTCAGACAGCCCGCTTCTTACCTGTGCTGCAGGCACCACTTCCGGTGACCAAAACTAAAACGCTGTTCTCTCTGGAAACCAGCGTTCATGTCCACTCCTGCTGCAGCCGCCGTCCGCTTCCACGCCGCTCTTCCCCCTGGAGGGGACGGCTTGCCTGGCTGGGAGCTCTGGAGGCTCCTCCATGGACTAGTTCAAGGCCGCTGGGTCTGTGGCACGAATCCTGCAGGGGATGGTGAAAAGCTGTGGTCACAGATCTTTCCTAGCCAACTCCTTCCGAGGCACAACAATGTTGGCTTGGTCCCAGGAGGCCCATACCCCCTGGTGCTCCCCGGTGGAGGGCCCTGGTACCACCACCACGTTCTACCTTGCGCCCACCATTGAACTCCTTTGAACCTGTTTCTGCACCAGCGTAGGGGCCGGTTTCTCAGAGGGCCCCCAGCTCTCCTGCTGCCCTGGTGTACAGGTCCCGGTGATCCCTAGGACTGCGAGCACTGGGGAAGACGAGCTGACGCTGGAAGGCCTAGTGGAGCAGGTCCACTAGGTCTAGGCCGGGCCTAACCATGAAGGCCCTTTAAGAGCAGAGCAGTCTCTGGCTGGTTCCAGGAGAGGAAGTCGGGGAGATGAGAGCCCAGAAGGGCCTTGGCGTGCTCTGGCTGGCTTGAAGGAGGAGGCGGCCGTATGGAAGGGACTGGGGCAGCCATGAGAAGCAGGCAACCCCGCAGCAGACAAGCAGTGAGGGGCCCGGCCCTCAGCACAGCAGCTGTAGGGTACTGACCATGCCAAGGATGTGACTGAGCCGGGCAGGGCGGCACTTCCGCAGGGCCCCCACGGGAGAAGGCAGCCCGTGGACACTGGGCAAGGCAGCCGGCCCCTCCAGAACCAACGCCTGCCTTCTAGAACTCTGCGCTAACAAATGGGCCTTGTCTTGAGTACCGAATTTGAAGTAATCTGCCACACAGCAAGAGAAAACGGCTGCGACCTGTAAAAGCGACTCACACTCAGAAATACTATTGCACATTCAAGGCTCACCGGGGTCCCCAAGGCACCAACCGCGGAGCCCCTGGGGCCGAGGGCAGCCTGGGCACACGGTGGGACCGCGGCAGCCGAGACTCAGAGGCTGGATGCGTGCGTCACAGGGTTTTTATTTTTGAAAGTCACATATTAACATTTTTATCTAAAGACACATCTCCATATACAGACAAACATAAGGACTTCAGGGTTTTTAGCAATTCTCCCCAAACCAGGAACAGGTAGGGGCCGGAGTTCTGGCTTAGCTGGTTAACCCACCACCTGCAACACCAGCATCCCATACGGGAGCCAGTTCAAGTCTCCGCTGTTCCACTTCCGATCCAGCTCCCTGCTAATGCACCTGGAAAAGCAACTGAAGATGGCCCAAGTGCTTGGGCTCCTGCCACCCACATGGGCAATCCAGATGTAGCTCCTAGCTCCTGGCTTCAGCCTGGCCCAGCCCTGGCCATAGCAGCCATTTGTGGAGTGAACCGGTAGATGGAAGATCTCTCTCTTTCTCCCTCTCTCTCTGTAACTCTGCATTTCAAGTAAATTTTTTAAAAGTGAAAAAAGGACAGGTAAATATTTAGTACTTAAAAGAAATAACCAGTTAGGACTCAAAATGTTTGACAAACGAGTCCCCACTGAAAAACCTACCAGGTGGCATGTTTTATAGAAATGACACTTGTATTTTCACTAAAAATAAAGTTTGCTGTTGAATCTGTTTTAATTTTTAAAAACATGTAATGATTCTGCATATTTAGGGGCACAGGGCTTTGCTGTAGGACACACACACAGAGCTTTACCATCAGGGCAGGGTGACCGGCACATCCACCTTCCCAGACCCTTCCCATTTTCCCCTGTTGGGAGCATTCAAAATGCTCTTTTTAAGAAAAAAATTTAAAGATTTATTTATTTATTATTTAAAAGGCAAAGTTACAAAGAGGCAGAGGCAGAGAAAGAGAGGTCTTCCACCCACTGGTTCACTTCCCAAATGGATGCAATGGCCGAAGCTGGGACATCCGAAGCCGGGAGCCAGGAGCTTCTTCCAGGTCTCCCACATAGGTTCAGGGACCCAAGGACCTGGGCCATCTCCTACTGCCTTCACAGGTCATAGCAGAGAGCTGGATTGGAAGTGGAGGAGCTGGGACTCAAACCGGCACCCATTCGGCATGCAGCGGCTTTACCCGCTACACCACAGCAGCCCCCAAGACGCCCTGGAGTGTGGGTGTTTCATCACTGACTTGCCAGGCTACTGTAAGGATGCGATAAGAAAATCACAGAGGAAAGCGCTTCACCAGGCAGGAAGCCGAACTTTTAGCCCAGTCTTGCATGGCACGTCACACCCACATGCCATGGCTGGCCTGCACCAGGCCGTGTGGTGCAGTGGTGCAGTGGCTGAGAGTGTGGCTGCTAGGGTCAGGATACCTGGGTGCAAGTCCTGCTACTCGTGACCTCTGTGGCTTTGCAGAGTTCCCACACCTGGAAAAGGGATCTTAGACTGGCAAGGGCCTCCCAGGGTTTGAACGAGTCAGCGCCTGGGGCAGTGCCTGGCCTGGGGGCGACCTGCATAGTGGCCATGGCTGTCACCCCGGGGTGGAACTCAATAACCTGGTCTGGAGCAACTGCGCCCAGGCCTGGGGCAATGTCGCACTTCTCTTCCTGGGCTTCGTGCTTCCCACTGCACACCCGTGCAATAGCCAGTGCTTGGCAACCACATGGTGCTGCTGATTCCTACAGAGCAGACAGGCTGTCACCTCCTGAATCCAGCCAGCCCCACGGCCACCACACAGTGGTCTATCCTTCCTGACTCAGCTGTCCAGTCCACCCGAATGGTCCCTGGTCCCCAGTCTCCCATCACCCCCGGGGCTGATTTTCTGCCTTCCAGGGGATGTCAGCTGTTGATAGGCATGGTGGGGCTGATTTTTCACAACACGTACTCTACGAACTCAGTCCGCTCTGAGCGTTTGCTGTGCCTCTCTTAAGACTCAAGCCAGTGCCAGCCGTGCGCAGAGATGTTGTGAACTGCAAAGCCTTCTGGAATGCACGCAGCTCGGGCTGGGTCAGCCTGACTCCCCCATCCATCCACAGTGGGTGTAGAACCTGCTCTGACTCACTCACTTCACAGGTGTGAACTCAGTGCCCAGTGGGGCCAGACACCCACCACCCACAATCAAAGGTGGCCAATCAAAGTGGCCAAGCTTGCTCTTTGCCTTCAAGAGACTCGCAGTGGGCAGTCAATTCCAATGGTGTCTGAATGTAGTGGGGGAGGAATGAGAGTGGATATTTCCAATAATAGGAGTAGGGTAAGAAAAGACGGAACCTCCCCCCACCCCAAAGTGGCTGAAATATTCAAGAACTGCATTGGGTAGTGGGAGGAGCGGGCAGGAACAAGCACGTGAAAGTTTGTGAGAGGTGGGAGCCCATGCCAGCAGCGGTCAGGGGGAGCAGACGGGCTCCATGCAGCGGCCGCAGGTGCGAGGCTGGCATCACCTGAGCGCTACAGACTCTGGGTGCCCTGAGTGACAGGTGAGAGGGCTGCCCCACCACACCTGCATCCCGGTCACCCGAGAATGCCACACACACACACACACACACACACCTGAGCTCCGACATGGCAAACTGAGCCCCTTGGTTTACCTCTTCTCCCCCAAACGTCGCTGAAATAAAGATAGAAGTCACGAATAAGAACAGATGCCAGGTAGCCCCAGCTGGCCAGAACGCCTGGAGAAATACAGGTGGGTGGGAGAGACAGCGCATCTAACCAGAGTTACGCTGACCTCATCACACCCGGGCAGGTAGGGCCCACCTGCTGAACGCCTGGAAACCCTTGGGCCAGGGCAGGCTGGGAGCAATTCCTCAAATCCAAGAAAAAAGTGTGAATGCTCACAGCCTTCAAAGAGGCCAGGCTGGGGTGGTGGGAGGTACTAGGACCCCCACCTCTGATGGTCTTCCACTGTATGACTTTCCTGTTCCAGCAGACTCAAGCCCTGGGAACCAGCTTGCTTGCTCCTTTCAGAAACTTCCTGAACTCCTCAATCAACAGTTGGTGTCCCAAGACTCTCAGCATCTGCCTGGCCTCCAAATCCCTCCTTTTGCTGCTTCTGCCAGTCCTGGGCTAAGGTATTATGTTCCTTGCACCAGCCCCAAGCCCCACATTGATGAGATGCAAAGGAAACTTCCAGTCCCCAGCAAAACCTTGTCCCCTGCTCCCGGTGCTCTGTGGAGGTGGCTCTCTCCCTGCCCAGGGGAGCAGAAAATCTCCTTGCCTTACGGACAAACTGTGTTGATGCCACCGGGAGCTGTGTTGGACAGGCAGTCTCTGCACACACGTGCAGAATCAAACCGACAGTGGACTTGACACCTGCATGGTTAACTGCTGGAGGGCCGCAGGGCTCTGAACACAAAGAGTTAAACCCCTGGGATCCGTTACTCAGCCAAGTTGCAGAGCCAAAGAGAGAAGTATGAAAATAGCAGCCGCCTACTTATCTCTTCCTAAAAAAATTACTCAAGGGATTACTCCAACAAAATAAAAATGGCACCAAATAAGCAACCCGAGAAAGGGCAAGACAGGATACACCAGAAACAGTGAGGAGTAAGCAGAGGAGAAAAGGGTACAGGGAAAGCTAAGCAAATGTCCAAAATTCTCGCCTCGTAGGGAAATAGGCACCACTGGATTCTTGCTAGTAGCGGGGGACAGACACATATAAATTCCAGGATAACCTTTTCCAAGAGGAAAATACAACGCAGATCCTTTGAACCAATGTGTGGGGGGAAGGAGGTTATGAAAGAAGGGGAGGTTAACCCAAGATGGGAAAGGAAGTAATAGGTAGGAAAGAAAAGCAGGCAAGGCAACAAGACGTAGAACAAGACGACCGAAGTAAGACCCAAAGTACTCATGACTACAATACTGTGAATAAATTAAATCGCCTATTTTATGTGAAGAGATCAGGCTGGATCAGAGGAAGGAGTTCAGTCACGTGCTGTGGGGGAGTAAAACTTAAAACAAAGGTGGAAATCAAAGAAATGAAAATCAATGACAAAGGTCATGTGGGAAGTCACTCTTCGTCTCCGGCAAAAGGCGAACATGTTAAATAGAAGAGGGGCCTTTGTGCCGTTGGGGGGTCTGTGCCTGTAAGGAGACACAAAGTCACGGCCCTTCACTCTGGTGCTGGATGGCAGAGCCGCAGAACGACCAAAGTGAGGAGAGAAGGGGGAGGAACGGCAAGTATCGCGAGACCACCGCTCAACTGAGGGCCCGGTCGCTCCCAGGGAAGAGCACAGATGATCTGGAGGTCAGTTTCCGAGCCTGGCTTCGTCTACATGCCAGAGAAGACAACTTCTCCTCAAATGTCCCCTGAACTGGACCATAGAGCTCTTAAAGAAAAGTTTAACAAATCTGACTACATAAGAATATTAAGCACTAGAGATAACAAAAGACCCCACCAATAGTTAAAAAGGAAAATGACAGACTGGTTAAAAATATTTGCAACATATTAAAAGGGGCCAATAATTATTGTGTGTGTGTGTGTGTGTGTGTGCCACTCACTTTTATTTATTTGCAAGGCAGAGAGCTCCCATCCCCTGGTCCACTGCCCCAGTGCCACCCCAGCCAGGGCTGGGCCAGGCGGAAGCCAGAGCCCAGGAGCCCAGGACCCGATGCTGGACTCCCAGGTGGTCCCCAGGGTGTGCATCAGCCAGGTGCTGAGGGTGGAGCTGCCACTTGCATCCGCACCCTGTGTGGGGCACCGGCCTCCCGAGCAGCACCCTAACCACTGGGCCAAACAGCCATCCTGACTGCTCTGCTTCTCAGCCAGTTCCCTGCTAATGCACTTAGGAAGGCAGCAGAGGACGGTCATGTGGGAGATCAGGATGGAGCTCCTGGCTTCAGGCTTCAGCCTGGCCCAGCACTGGCTATTGTGGGCATTTGCAGGGTGAATCAGCAGATGGAACATCTCTCTCTCACTTGCTCACTTGCTCTCTCTCTCTCTCTCTCTCTCTCACACACACACACACAGCCTTTCAAATGAATAAGTAAGTCTTTCAAAAATGCCTAATAAAGGCATACAAAATTGCTGGGTTCATTAACAATTAAAAGATTCACGTTAAAAGTCAGTATCCGCTTTCCCTAGTTGGTCAGCAAGGAAGACAATGATCCCCACCCTCAAGTGCAGGAGAGGAGAGGCCAAGGCCACTCTCCAGCCCCTGCTGAGGGTGCAGGTTGGTGGAATCTTTTAACCAAAGAGAACTGACCTGGCAGGTTTTTTTAAAGATTTATTTATGTGACAATCAGAGCAACAGTGAGAGAAAGGGACACACACACAAACACACACACAGAGAGAGAGGGAGAGAGAGAGAGAGAGAGAGAGAGAGAGAGAGAGAGAGAGATCTTCCATCCACTGTTTCATTCCTCAAATGCCTGCAACAGGTTGGGGCCAGGAGCCCAGAATTCCATCCGGGTCTTGCACATGGATGGCAAAGACCCAGGTCGTTGGGCCATCTCCTGCTGCTTTCCCAGGCACATTAGCAGGGAGCTGGATTAGAAGCAGAGCAGCTGGGACTCTAACTAGCACTCTCATGTGAGAGGCCAGCGTTGCAAGCAGCTAACCCACTGTGCTGCAACACAAGCCCTGACCCAGCAACTTTGCAAGAAGACACACACATCATCATATACAATGGATGTGTATGGATGATCGAAGTAGTAGTTTTTATTTTTTAAAAACATTTTTGTTTATTTATTTGAGGCAGAGTTATAGACAGAGAGAGGGAAAGACAGAGAAAGGTCTTCCATCCACTGGTTCACTCTCCAAATAACTACAATGGCCGGGGCTGGGCCAATCCAAAGCCAGGAGCCAAGAGCTTCTTCTGGGTTTTCCCAGGTGGCTGCAGGGGCCCCAGCACTTGGGCCACCTTTCATTTCTTTCCAGGCTGTAAGCAGAGCTGGATTGGAAGAGGAAAAACTGGGACACAAACTGGCACCCATATGGGATGCCTGCGCCACA
Source organism: Sylvilagus floridanus (assembly GCA_949820135.1). NCBI lineage: Eukaryota > Metazoa > Chordata > Mammalia > Lagomorpha > Leporidae > Sylvilagus > Sylvilagus floridanus. Next base: position 32,342,569 of record OX463225.1, read on the forward strand.
GGTGGAGGCTTAGCTCACTACACCACAGTGCCATCCCCACTGTTTTTATTTTTTTAAATATTTACTTGAAAGGAAGAGATACACAGAGGGAAATAAACAGAGATAGATATTCTGTCTGCTGGTTCACTCCCCAGATGCCTGCACTGGGCTGGTCCATGCCAAAGCCAGAACCCCGAAACTCCATGTGAGTCTCCCACAGGGGTGCAGGGGCCCAAGGACTTGGGCCATCTTCTGCTGCTTTCCCAGGCCAAAGCAGAGAGCTGGATCAGAAGTGGAGCAGCCGGGACTCATACTGGGATGCCAGCATCGCAGGGTGGCTTTACCGTTGCACCACAACAGCACCCCCAAGTATCACCTTCATCATTTACAACCGATATCAAAGTATGCAGACAGAAAGCACAATGCTGGTTGTCTGGAGCTGGGACAGGGAGCGGTGAGCCCTGGCTGAAGATGCGGGGCTCCCCTTGACAAGGTGAAAGGGCTGCAGAGATGACAATGGTGATGGCGATGGGCGCACAAGCTTATGAATGTGTATAGAACTGTACACATCAATATGGTGAAGATGCTACAAGAGGGTTTCCCACCGGCGCCGTGGCTCACTAGGCTAATCCTCCACCTGCGGCCCTGGCACCCTGGGTTCTAGTCCGGATGGGGCACCGGATTCTGTCCCCCTTGCTCCTCTTCCAGTCCAGCTCTCTGCTGTGGCCCGGGAGTGCAGTGGAGGATGGCCCAAGTGCTTGGGCCCTGCACCTGCATGGGAGACCAGGAGGAAGCACCTGGCTCCTGGGTTCTGATTGGCGCAGCGCGCTGCTGCAGTGTGCCAGCCGTAGCGGCCATTTGGGGGGTGAACCAATGGAAGGAAGACCTCTCTCTCTCTCTCTCTCTCTCTCTCTCTCTCTCGCTGTCTAACTCTGCCTGTCAAAAAAAAAAAAAAAAAAAAAAGAGGTTTCCCTTTTAGAAAATGCTCGAATGGGGAAGGGCCACAAGGTGGGCAGGTAGGACCCCGGGCCAAGATCCCCGAGGTGGAGGGAAGCTTGCGGCTGGCTGCCGCCCTCCGCAGGAGGAAAAGCACTGGCAGGTGGAATGTGCCTCCCTCGTGCCCCGGGCCCTGGAGCTGCATCCATGCAGCTGATGGAGGGTTAAAGAGCCCATAGGCCTAGCAGGTGCCGGCCTTGCCGCATCACGGCCCAGCTGCTCTCCAAGAGCTGGTGAGGAGGTAGGGGCTTGGGGCTGAGATCCCAGAGAAGGTGGGGGAAGGCCAGGGCCCACGTCCTGCCTCTCCACTTGGCCACGACCCAGAGAGCTGAGTCTGATCAGCTGGGGGCAGGGCACTGCAGGACGAATCTTTCTGTTTTCATTTTTAGTTCTGCTACTGTGGTCTGTGAATCAATAAGGAAACACGAGGGCCCAAGTCCCCGGAATACCCAAGGCAGAATTGCTTAGAATAATCCCAGAGGATCCTGGCCATTGGAAGAGAAAACAGGAAGTAGCATGGGACAGTACCGAGTCAGCCCTGATATCAACAAGAAGGACCTGGGTCCAGATCCTGCTTTCATCTCTGAATGGCTGTGTGACGTCAGCTGAATTACCTAACCTCTCTGAGCCCCACTTTCCCCTGAGTCAGAAGTACAGAGCTTCACTGCTCCCTGGATCTGCCAGGTGGATCAGATGAGACAAAGTAGGCGCAAGCTCAGCAGCGAGACAGCACACTGGAGGCACTCAGTGAATGGTTGAGCCCTTCAGTAACCGTGTGAGACCACCTGTGTCCCCCTCTCTCCCTGCCCCGTCAGTCTCTTCTGACTGGTGTTCTGGGGCTGGGGTCAGCCCTGGGAAGCCCTGAGGTCAGGCTTCGGGCTGGTCCTTCCCCACGGGAGTGCCCCGTGGCTGCTCTGTTCTTCCCGCTGAGAACCGTACCAGGCGTCCGGCCGCCCAGGGCTGTTTGGAGCTGTCCCGGTCCTGGGCATGCTCACCAGACAACAGGCCTCTCAGCTCACATGGCGGCTGACTCACGGATCAGGGAGGTGTCCCCGACCGGGAGATGGAGCCGCGAGAGGTGAGGGTGCTCGGGGCTTTTGACGCAGACGAAACAGGCTTTGCAAATCCCTCGGAAGCCTCCCAGGACAGACAGGGGTTTAAAAATAGCAGACGGTGCCACATTTCCGTTTGTGCTGGGGATAGAGAGGGAGGAACTACACGAGCAAGGTGACAGATCTCTTTTGGTGACAGCCAGGGATGCCCTGCCCAGAAACTCTAGCCTGGGACCGGGCAGAAGCAGCTGTGCTGATTTCCAGGCAGTGGAAGGGACAGGAGGTGCTGGTGGAGCCGGGGCCCCCAGGTGTGAGTCTAGGGGGACAGCAGAGGGGCAGGGCGGCAGCAGGCGACAGCTGAGTGGCTGTGCTTTAAGCAACAGGTGCTGAGGGCTCCCCGCGCTCAGACAAGGAGCTGGGAGGGCACTTCCAGCCAACCAGGTCACATCTCATGGTGGTCCTCTCCCACCCCAAGTCCCCTGGAACTGGGCATGCACCACAGGGCAAGCAGGAGAGACACCTTCTGCCCTTACTGAGTACGGCAGAAAGCCCAGCTATGTACAGCATGGGAACCTCAGCTGGCCCCGGGGAGCTCCAGGGTGCAGGCAAGGAGGCTTGATCTTGTCACAGAGAGTGGGAGACAGGAAAGCCAGCCAGTGATTGCTGCCCCTGTCCTCCCAAGGACCCCCAAGCACCAGCTGCTACCCCCCCCCCCCAAAGGTCTCACACCCGCCCCCAGCTTGGCTGAAGCCAGGGGCGTGGAAGGAAGGCAGCACTAGCCGAACGTCCACCAGGTGTCAACACTGTCCCTACCCCATCTTGGTGTCAGGCGCCACCACCCCTCCTGCTGGCTGAGGCATGCGGGCAGCCTGGGGTGGCAGGAGGAGAGGCCAAGGCTCTGGCATCACGTAACACTGGATGCCCCGGCCTGGTGACTGTGTGGCCTTGGCCCCGTGGTCAAATCCCTGGGAGTCCCGGCTTCCCCACTCTACAACAGGAGCAATGGCGCACACGTGGCGTCAGATCAGCTGCCCCGACAATGCCTCCTTCTCCCTCGGCTCCTTTGGTTATTTCTACCCTTTGAGCCTTGCTTATATGTCACGGTCATTTTGTCTTCTCAGACAAGGAGATACCAGAGGTCCCGACCAGATTCCTGCAACCGATTCACAGAGGGACACAAACAAGCAAAAGAAGCCCCACTCTGGGAGACTTCAGAACTGGGAACCTCAGCCAGGGGCCCGCAGGGCAGGGGGAGTAACATCTGCCCCCCACCCCCGCCCAGGAGACCACAAAAGGGAGGTGCGCCCACAACAGCCGCCCCTGGCTGAGAGGGGAAGTTGGGAGACCCAGAGCCCCCCACCCCGGGGAGGACATCGGTAAGCTGCAGGTCTTTGGTTCCAACCGGCCCCCTCTCCCACGCCACGCCGCCCCCGCCAGTTCATGGCGTGGGAGCAGAGAAAAGGCCACGCGAAGGAAACGGTTTCCACGGCACCCGCCTCCCGCTCTTCCTCTTTCTGGACTCTGTCACCGAGCGGGCACCTTTTTTCCACAGACAGTTTCCATTGCATCAGTCACTGCCATGGTCGCCGCCCTGTATGCAGGTCGGGGTTTCGAACCAGTGAAGCGGAGCGGGCAGGTGGGGCCCCACACCACGCCCAGGAGGTGTGAGGAGCCCGTCCCCAGAGTCCTGCCCTCAGAGCTGTCCCACGGCCGCCAGGGCCTCTCTATCCAAGAGCATTTAAGAGGCCGAGCTCCAGGTTCTAGTTCTGCCTGTCCCAGCTTCCTGGCTGTGCAGCCCTTGGCAGCCTATTTGCCCAGCATCTCTGGACCTCTGTGCACTAATGTGCAAAGTGAGACTAATAGCAGCACTAACACGGCTGGATCCGGGGGAGGACTCGACCCGGTAATCCACACACAGTACTTACATGTGTGCCTGGCCCAGAGCCTCAACACACATCCAACACAGGGACTGAGACTTCTTCCACCAGCCTGGCTCCAAGCCCGGGGCCTGTCCCCCACCCAGAACAGTACCCAGCAGTGGCTGGCCTATCCACGTAGCCACAGGCTGTCCCTGACCCCCAGCACCTGAGCAGAGTCTAGACTTGGGTACCCCTCCGGGAAGACGCCGGGCCACCTCTGGCATCAACACTGTCTGTCTCCCTCTGGTGGGGACGTTTCCCTTTCACCATGGCCAAAGCAACCCACGTCAGCGAGGCCAACTCCTCCAGGAAGCCGTCCATGGCTCGATGCTCTTTGGTCAGCAAGGCGCTCTCATTAATGCGCACCTGGCCTCTCTACTGGGGTATCTCCCCTCGCTACCCCATGTGCATGGAGTGTAACATGAGCAGACGCTTGATGGCTTCCCAGCCCCGCCGCACCTACTCCAAGGATGACATTGGGATGGGAGCAGCCATCTTGGTGTGGCTTGCAGAGCCTTGACCAGCACTGACGGGAGAGCCACGAGGGAACAGACACAGAGCGCTCTCCACTGACTTCCCCTGGGCGAAGGGGAAAATATTTGTGGGCGAGGATGAGTCAGGGGCTTGACGGCACCCACACCCTCTTCCCGCTGACTGGGGTGTTGGCTTGGGGGGCCAGGTCCCCAGAGGCTCATAGCCCCACCCTGGCTTGGGCTCCACTGCTGAGCCCACACCCGGGGCCCCAGGACACCTGGCCAGGGTCACACTGCAGATCTCAGCCCAGAGCTGGAAGTGACCGGAGGCAGCTCTGGCCCACCTCCTGCTCCGCCTCATCTCCGCCTTCCAGGTCACCGGGCGCTCGGGGACCGGACTCCCTGAGTCTCATGAACCCATCCGCCCCACCACCTCCTCCGCTGTCTTGGCCCAGGGTTCAGCAGCTGCTGCGCCTCCCTACATGACCCCGCCGCTCCCCTGGGCAGAGCGTCACGCTGCCTGGAGGACATTGCTGTATCCCAGCTGATTCAGCCACGGCACCCCTCAGCCCCATCTGATGCTTGATGAGCACCACCCTGCGCCCTGCGCAGGTGCGGGAGGCCCCTTCTCCTGCGGTCCTGACCCCCCACCCCCAGCCACGCTCTGCTGGGACATGACCTCACCAAGCGCTGAGACTAACCCTCTTGTGTGTCCATCCAGTGCTTCAACGTGGCAGCAAAGGCGTGCTGTGTGCAGAGTGTGCCGCGCCATGCCTGGTGTGCAGTGGGCCCTCGGTGAATGAGTGACCATGAAGCACAGCCTGCCTTCCTGGCTGGTGACCTCACTTTCCAGGCCCAAGCAATGGGTGCGTTTGCTAAGCTGGCAGATGCACCGTCTGTGCAGACCAAAGAGTTTTCCCAGGGTTTTTTCCCCTGTGTCTGCACTGCAGGTCCTGGAGCCCAAAGGGTTTGGAGTCAGCAGAGCCGGTGCCTGCCTTTGTGTGGGCTGCGTGGCCTGGGAACCTGCGAGGCAGCTGAGGCGAGGCTCTGGGGCAGATCCAGAGGAGGGGGATGAGGGGGCATGCAGGGTGTGCCTGCTCTAGCCGCTCTGCTCGGAGACCTCCGATGCGGCTGCATCCGCCCCAGGTTGTGCCCACCTTCCCACCGGCTTTTCTATCCACGCCCACGGCTCCCTGCCTGTGTGTCTCCAGCTACAGCTACGCTCACCGGGTCAGGACTGGGAGGCAGACTGGCGGGGCCTGGGGGCTGCCCGGCGACCCAGGACCAGTGAGGGTTTCCCCGGGGCCACACCGACCTCCTCTTCAAACCAAACACGTGGACGAGCCCATCCTTCAGGCCCCCTCCTGGTCTAGCTCCCTGCCAAAGGTTGATGTCTTTATCCGCCGGAACAACCCTTCTCAATGAGAGAAAGAAAAACACAAAGAGCTAGACACGCGTCCTTCTTCCCAAAGCCAGGACTATAAATCAGACCCCTTTAGGTCCCTGGAAGAATGTCCCCAGACAGTGGCAATTTCTGAGTTCCTGTGAGCCAGCAGGATCGGACACACACACCCCTCCCTCTGGTTTTTGACTTTTAACAGCTGGGTGAGAGGGGCCTCTCCAACTCCCACATTCCAGACGCGGAGCTCAAGATGCCGGCAGGCAGCGTTGTGGCGCAGTGATCTGAGCTGCGACCTGCGATGCCGGCTTCCCACAGGAGCGCGGGTTCAAATCCCAGCTGCTCTGCTTCCGATCCAGCTTCCTGTTAATGCTCCTGGGAAGGTGATGGCTCAAGAGCTTGGGCCCCTGCCACCCACATCAGAGACCCAGATGGAGTTACAGTCTCCTGGCTTCAGCCTGGCCCAGCCCTGGCTATTGCGGCCATTTGGGGAGTGAACCAGTGGAAGAAAGATCTCTCTCTCCCTTTCAAATAAATAAGTAAATCTTGAAACAAAGAAAGAGGGAGAAGCTGGAGGGCTTGTGTAAAGTCTTCCCATAGCAAGAGCGGTGGAAAGGTGGGAGCTGTCTCAGGGGACCGTGCCACAGCTGCTCAGGGCTCGGCCTCAGCCAGCGGCAGGCAGGCAGGCGGGATGCCTTCTGGAGCCTCGGCACCCATCACCAGGTCTTTTCCCATGTGCTCCATGCCCATGTGCAGAGACACGCAGAGCTATGGGGGCATGCAGGCTCACAGCGAGCCAGCGGACGCCCCGTTCCCAGGAGCCAGGCACCGTCCAGGCCTGGCACTCGGAGCTCAGCTACACGGAGGATGGAGGGCTTGGCCAGGTGGAGAGCCCTTTACTGCCCAAGACTCCGCCTCCTCCTGCCACCACAGCCTTGGAGTCCCACCCCAAGGAACAGGGTCTCTGTGCCACAAGATGGGGCAAAGCTTTGCTGCCCTGGCCTCCTATGCCCTGCAGGCTGCACGGTTCCTTCTGTGAGGTTCCTCTGACCACCAGCGAGAGAGACAGATCCTGTGTTCCAAACTAGACTGCGAGCTCCCACACAGGGGCCCTAGGGTAGAAACTCCACATGCCCATGGGCAGTGCACGACCTGCACAACCATTCATGACCCACGGCTTCTGGTCATGTACTGCACAGTGTTTATCACCCCTGGCATGAAGTGACCAATTACATAATGACTTGTTCCCACCTAACAGAATGTAACTTCCCAGGGGAGCACCGGACCCTGGCCCAAGATGCAGCCCAGCCTTTAGCAGAATCCCAACAGGCAACAGGCACTCAGTGAACACAGGTTGCGTCAATGCATGCAGGCTCGCGCGTTGAACTGAAGATGCGAAGGCTCGCCTGGCCCCGCACGTGTCCTCGAGCGAGCTGTTTCCACTCTCTGCACTCAGTCTCCTCCTGTGTGAAATGGGGCGTGAAGCGGACTTTCCGTGCCGTATTTGCATGAGCCTCCTGCAATCTGGCATCCTGGCGCCCCCGTGCCTCCCCCGTGACCGACCCTGCTTCTCCAGGTTCTGCCCCGGCCCAGGCACAAAGGAAGTGCTCATTTAAAACCAGGAGAGAGGGGCTTCCAGGCCTGTTGGGGAGAGGAGGGCTTATTATGCCCCCGGTATCTCTGAGGGAGAAAAATAAACCCCTGGGATGGCAAGTGCCGGCCTTGGTTACCTGTGGCTTGCGGAGGAGGAGAGAGAGAGAGGGGCTTGTCCAAGATCACAGCCGGTCAGTCACCAGGCGCCAAGTGAGGCCCAAACCCCAGGTGTCCCAGGCTCCAGGCTAGACTCGTTCAGCCTGCAGAGCCGAGTGTAGCTCCCACCGGTGCATGGCCAAGTGGTCTCTACAGGCAGTGGCTTGCACGAGACATTGGAGGAAGGAGAAGTGACTTGGATGGGACAGGATGGGGGCCTCAGAGAGCCGGGGGTGGGGGGTTTTCAGGATGCTGGGGGTGGCATTCCTGGCTGGAGAGGCAGAGTCGGCAGGGACCCCCACCCTGGCTCTGAGCCATGGTCACCTCCCTGCTCGCTGAGCACACTGGACACCGGCACCTGTGCCAGAGAGGGAGGTGTGAAGTAAAACCCAGACCCACTTTCCTCGGAGGAAGGCCCCTCCCCATTCCTGGCCCAGTGCCCCACCCACTGTGCCACACCCCTACCCCCCTCCCCACATGACTTCGGCAAGGCAGCTGGGACAGGTGACCGCCACATGTAACGGCTTCAACAACATGAATGTCGCATCTGAGGGTCCCGAGATCACATGTCCGAACCAGGTCTCGCTGGACAGAAAGCACGTGTCCCGGGGGCCTCGCTTCTTTCCCGGGGCTCCAGGGCAGAACCTGTTTCCTTCCCCTTGCCAGCTTTTAGGGGCTGCGCTCAGCCCATGGCTCAGGGCCCCCCCCCAAGCCATGAGTGGTCTGTGCACTCTTGCCACACCGCCTCCCCCGACCCTGGCTCTCTGGCCCCTCTGCCACGATGAAGTTCTGGTGGCCACTGTGGGCCTGGGGGAATCATCTGTTTACATCCTGTGTTCCATTTGCTGCCTTTGTAGCTTCACACAGCCACAGGATCCAGGAATGGGTGGCACCCCTGTGTGGAGGGGGGCGATTATTCTGCCGCCACTGTGCAAGCAACACGTCTCCCCCAAATACAGCCTCAGGAGGAGTGTGGCCCCGAATGGCAGAAAGGCAGGCAGGCTGGGTGGCTGGGGCAGGCAGGGAGGGGGCAGACACCCCCCCCCCACTAGTGGCAGCTCCCTCTCTTGGTCCCCATTACCCCTGTTAGACCTCATCATGTTTCCACACAGACCCGGGTGCAGGCAGTTTCCACAGTGACTGCTGGAGCAGAGCTGGAAATAACCCCGTGGAAATGCAAAACGTCTCCACTCACTCGCTCCCCCCACTCCGCTCTCCTGGCCACACACAGCAGCGGGGGCTCAGCGGGCTCTAAGCAGGAGGTTCCAGGACTCGCTGAGGACTCAGGAGTGCTTGGCCTGCAGCCTGGCTCCAGGTGGGGAACACAGGGGTGGGATTTGCCCCGGGGGGGATCTGCCTGTGGGGCTGGCTGGGCACCCTCCATTGGTACCACCTGTGAGTCTGTCTCGTCCTCCTCCTTGCTCTAGCCCCTGACCTGTGTGCCACCCAGGGTCTCATAGCTCCCCCCCTTGCCGCCCCTCCGCAGACCCTGGGATCCGTGGGACACTGTTTCTTGGGCCAGGTCCCATGATGCTCTGAACTTGCCCACGTCTTGGGCCTCTGGGATGTGGCTAGGTCCCGGCTGGATGGTGCCCAGGGGCCAGAAGCCCATCCTGGAAGCCCAGCAGGTGCCCAGCCTTGCTCTTGCTCCCGGTGTGTCCTGCCCACCTGCCCCACCTTCCTGTCCACCCCCGAAGCTTGGCTCAAGCCCTCTCCCCGACAGGACAAGCTTTTGCTCACTGCAGTGTGTGAACAAGCAGTGGAACTGTGTGGACTCCCCCCACCCCAACCAGATGTCCAGGCCTCGCCATCCACACCGTCACTCACATGGCCTCGTGCCCCTATGGCCGAGGGAAGCCTCCGCCATGACAGTCCTCCGTCCAAAGAAAGCCCGGGTTCACGTGCCCCCTATGGCCCAGGCTCCAGGCACTGGCCTCCTGGATCATCAATCACCTCACTCTATTGTCAACCCGCTTCAGAGAGAAGCAATGGAGACCCAGAGGAGGGAACCACAGCCCCGGAGCTCACAGCCAGCACGTGGCAGAATCCAGATGGGCAGCCAGGCAGCCGCCGTGTCCTACCTTGGGGCCTGGGTAGGAGACATGCAGACATCAATGCCAAAAGCAAAGCGCATGGTTTCCAAGTCGCCCCCAGAAACCCTGGGCAGCTCGAGAAGTCTGCAGCTTCGACTGTTCGGATACACTGGGAACTTGCTGTTAAGATTCGATTTGGGTTTAAAAGGAAGGATGGGGGGCCCCGTTATTTAAAGTTTGGAGATCAGACTGCAGCCGACCCCACTGTCATCCCCGTGATAAGCCCAAAGCTTGGACACGGAAGTGATGTGCCAAAGGTGGGGCCTCTGCCGCTGAAGCTGGGGGCCGCCTCGTCCCCTGCCCACTCACACTTCCACTGGAAGCATCAATGCTCCAAGTCTCCGTGTGCTTGTCTGGACAGCAGCAGGGACACCTGTGTCCAGGAGCTTGAGACGGCGCAGATGGGCTCGGCACCAGTCTCGGATAAGAGTTCTGGGCCCCAAGCTGCCACAAGGGGGAGATGGCAAGTACTCTAAATTTAGCATCAAAAGCCTCAAGTAGAGTCCTGGCTCTGATGCGCGCTGCTTTGTGGCCTGGTGCCCGCACCTGATTTTCCGACTCTGGGAGAGACTAAGGCCTTCTGTCAGGGGTTGGGGTGGGGGCACAGGAACCCTCTGGGGTGCAGAATCCTGGGCTCCCTGTGGTCCCTGTGCCTGACAGTCCAGCCAGGTGGACTGGCCCCACATTCCTTCCTCCCTACCTACCCATGAGTCTATCGCGGGTCGCCCGCCGACCACACTTGCGGAGATCCCTGTGGATAGGGCTCAGCAGGTGTCTGCTTGGTAGCTGAAGAGCCTGGAACATCTGCTGAGCTGCACATGGCTGCTGGGAGACACGCTGGAGGAGATAGGTAATTTTCCCCAAATACATGAAGTCCAGATGGCGGGGTAGGGTGGACCAGGTTGGGGCTTCCAGGACTGGGAGGGAGAGGCAAGGATGGTCCCATTCTCTTCCCCTTAGGTGGGGAGAGGCCTGGCTGGAGGGCGGCACCCAGGGGCTCAGGGTCAGATGCAAGGGAGGGAGCCCCTGGGGAGGGAGTCCCCTGGGGCTCAGTTCCAGTCCTGCTCTCTCCTCATGAAGACAGGAAAGAAAGAACTGGAAATATGCTCATTAAATCTGCATCTGGCACCCCGTTTGGCAGGGTTGCCAAAATTCTGTAAAACTAGAATTAAATTAGCAAATTGGAAGGAAAGCAGTTTTAAGCAGGCATGGTGGAATTCATCGGGGCCAGGTGGGAGCGGGGCGGGGGGTTGGGGGAAGGGAGTCGGGAAAGCCCCCGGGTGGGGAAGCCTGGCCGGAATGGCAAGGGGAGAGGCACAGATGGGTGAGCAGAGGTGACCTGGAGGACCAAGCTCCACCCTCGGGGCACGGAGGTGCTGGAGAGGGTGCCTTGCCCCTCCCAGGACCGCGGCCCTTCACAAGGGGGCCAAAGAGGCAGGGCTCAGCGGGTGGCTGGGGGCGGGGAGAGACAGGGTGGGCTGTCCAGACTGGTGGCCCCTGAGGGCGAGCACTGGGATGGTGAGCTGGCATCGGGATGGCTGACACTGCTGTCATCACCCTGGCATGCTTACAGAGCTCATCAACCGGGAAAATCCCGGGGAGAGACATGGTGGGGCCAGGGTGGTGCGGGCTCCATGGAGGAAGGAGGGAGAAGCTGGATGCACTCAGGAGGCACCTGCCAAGTGCCCAGCACTACGCCAGATGCTGTCAAACACGACCGTCTCAGTCTTCACAGTGACCCTGGACGACCCAGCTCGGTCTTCTCCCTTCGCATCTTCAGCCTTTCAAAACATTGTTTTACTGAAGATACAGAAGTATTGAAAGTACACAGTGGCCAAGCCCCCTTCTGCCTGGCAAATCCACTCTGCAAGCGAAACGGCTGCGCCCTGCTCACCGTGTCTGTCCCCAGGCTCTTTCCGGGGGGCACAGAAACCCATCGGCATGGCACAAGCACTGTCAATGGTTTAACTTTCCCATGCAAAGAAGGGGTTGTACTAAGCGCACCTCACAGATCCGTTCCCGCAGGAAAGAACACGTGGTGATACCTTCCCATGTCAGAGCCCGGGGGCTCACGGGCCTTCCTCACAGCCACGAGGTATCCATGGCACACACGCTGTAGGCATCGCCACTGCTGGCCACTGAGGTCACCCCAGTTCCCGTCTACTACAAGCAATGCGGCAAGGGAGTGTCCTTGTGCAGATAGTCTTATGCACAGAGGTTTTCCTACGGCTGAGATTCGCTGGCTCGGCACAGGTCTGTGTGCCCTGCTACTTGACCAGAGAGCCAATGTGGGCGTCCCAGCACCCTTGCCTCTGGACAGCACAAACTCTTCGTCGCTTCTGATCTTCCACTTTGCTGCCTGCAGAGAAAACCCTCTCGTTTTCATCTAGAAGCCTTGTGTGTCAGCAGCCAGGGCCACCGGACGTTCACGGACTGGTTTTTCCCACCATTTATATCTTCTGTACGCTTTTGAAAACTTGGCTAACTTCTTAGTTGGTGGATGGACTTCTCATAAACAATGATGATTGCCATGGAACGTTCTACGTGCCAGGCACCGTTCTAGGCTCCCCTGCAAACTTGGCGACGGCAGGAGTCCTTGTCGGCAGCCAAGCCAGGGAGGCCCAGAGACTCCGCGTCGCTTGTCTGAGGTCGCACAGCCAGCGAGGGCAGACCAGAGCCTCAGGGACCAACTGAACAACTGCTTCACCCTCAAACAAGCTGGCCTGCTTAGCCCCTGTCACCCAAGCCACAGAGAGAGAACGCCCCCTACCCGGTCCCTTCCTGTCCTTGATTTGCTGAGTCTTTAAGGAAATGTGGTTCCCATCAGATGTCAGGTGAGGAATCGCTAGTTCAGTCCTGATGACAGGAGAGGCAGCCATGAAGTGACATAGCTGGGGCGGGGTGCTTGGGGGCAAGGCCGGAGGAGTGAGGGGCAGAGGTTACACAGGGCCGCAAGGGCCAGGGAGAGGGAGGCCATGGTGGGGCCCTGGCCCAGGAAGGCAGAAAGGAGCAGGCCAGGCAGTTTGCAGGGCTCTGCGCTGAGCAATGGCAGGAGCCAAAGGTGGCGACCAGCGAGTGTGGTGAGGATGCCTGCTCTTCCATGAACAAACCCCTCTGTCATTTTTTAAAAATGTGTTTATTTATTTAAAAGGTAGAGTGATCGAAAGAAAGGGAGAGACACACAGCGAGATACATCTTCCATCCACTGTTTCATTCTCCAATGCCCTCAACAGCCAGGGCTGGGCTAGGTGGAAGCCAGGATTTGGGAACTCCTTCCGGGTCTCCCACAGGGCTGCAGGGGCCCACGCACTTGGGCCATCATCTGCTGTCTCTCAAATGCATAGGCAGAAGCTGGACTGGAAGCAGAGGAGCTGGGACTCGAACCAGGCACTGTGATATGGGACGCTGGTGTCACAAGTGGTAGCTTAGGCCTCTGTGCCCCAGCAGCTGCCCCTTGAGTGGCATCTTTAAATGAGATTCTTTTTCAGCTTCTGAAACACCAGTGTCACAGGTAGGTTTCTGGGCTGCAGACCCACAGCTGGTCTATCACAGGAGCCTGGCACCCTTGTCTCAACAGACACATGAACACAGTATCTCTGCCTCCTGTGAGCATCACGTGTGCATACGTGTATGTGGGGGGGGGTCATTAGCATGCCACTTGCCATTTCTCTGCTGTGGAAAGAAGAATTGAAATGAACAAAACTGGGAAAATGCGAGAAGCTGCCAGGCAGACACGAGTTGTAGAGTCACTGTGCCTTCACTTTGTTTTCTTCTGCTTTGACCTCAGATAACTTCATTGTGCACCAAAACCCTTCTTCATGGGACTCTCCTCTAACCCTTTTATCTGCATGCACACGCATGAGTATAGATACATACGTGTGTTTTAAATACGTTCTTTGACCAACACCAGAAAGCTGCTCATGAAACCCACTTCTACGTACGCACTCTCATTCACAATATCCATGCACACTTCTGTACAGTTTTCCAATGCACTTTTGCATCGAAGCTCTGAGAAGTCCTGTGGCAGAAGGCCTTTAACTGATCCCAGATATACTCGGTTACAGGACTGTCACTTTCTCAGTAACGCACCTTTACTGCCCCTGGCACTTGTCTTTATTCCACAGGATCAGAACCTGCTTGAAGGACACCCTGCCCTTGGCAACACGAAAAGCTAGCTTCTAACAGGCCTGGGCTGCGGGTTTCCTGCCCACCCAAGCCTCCTGGATCTCCTGCATTTCAGGAAGTCGCCAAAGGCCCGCGCGCCAGGGACAAGGACGTGTGGAGTAGCCACAAGCTCCCAGAAACCATCAGGTGACCGGGTCACCACACGGGCTGAGCTGCGTTTCTCCCAGTTGCAGGGCGAGCCTGGACGAGTCACGGTGCTGGGCTCAGTGGTTTTCAGCCAAGGGATCCCCAGAGACTCCCCTAAGCCAAGGTACTTGTTTTCTGAACAGGGAGTCTGGCACCAGCTGCAGAATCCCTGGGCCCCTTGTGACTTTCCTGCGTTCAGAGAGACATCCTCTCTGCACAAGCGGACCAGGTTCCCAGTTCTCGGGCTCTGTCCTCACCCCTTGCACCTCCTCCTTCCCATCCACGACGAGCCCTAGGGTCACAGGGTAGAGCTCGGCCAATGAAACGAAGCTTCCAGTTCTCTGTTGCAGCATCGAGTTAACATGAGTTGGGAGAACTTTCACCAAATGTAAAACGTATACAAGGGAAGACTTCAAGAAGTTCATGGAGAAATGAAATCACAAGTCCAAGCTTATTTTGGTGCAGTTCAAGGTCATGCACTTGGGGGGAGCAGCAGGCGCAGGGGTTCAATCACCCTGTGACCCGTTACGGCTTCCCTACGTAACCCCAAGCTGGTAGGAGCATATGTAGAAGTGTTGACCTGTTTGTGCACAAAGTGTTCACTGTGGACTAATTTCAGGCATACAGAAAAGTAGCAGCGAGCCAACAGAGTCCCTGTAGACCCTCTACTCTGCCATGGGACCCGACAAGGCATATCAGTCACAAGCAAGAGACTGCTCTCGCTCATCGCTCAGAACGGAACTACAGACCCCCCCGGTGCCTCACCGGCTTTTCCTCCGCTGTCTGTCCTCCGTTCCGGGACCCCGTGGAGAAGCCCAGCTGGCGCTCAGCCATCACTTCTCCTTAGTCTGTGGCTTTCATGTTGTTTCCCGGAGAAAGGCATCACCCCATGTGGTAGGCCAGGGGGTGCGTTGGCCGCCGTGGGGGGGCCCAGCTGTCCCACAGGGAGCAGGTGTGCACTGTGCAGTGAGTCTGGCTCTGAAGGCCTGCACTGCCCCTGGCTTGCGGTGGGGTCCTGGGTCTGTCACCCCCACACACAGCTCGCAGAGTCCTCCTGCCCCCTGGAGCCGATGCCTCCTGCCCGATTGGGGGGTTGACTGAGAGGGGCACGTGTGGGCTTACAGCCCTACCAGTCCCAGCTCACTACTACTATTCCCGCGACAGTGGTCATGAAGTAGACTCAGCGACCTGTTTGCGAGGCAGGGCAGACCAGAGT
The DNA here is from genome assembly GCA_949820135.1 of Sylvilagus floridanus. Lineage (NCBI taxonomy): Eukaryota > Metazoa > Chordata > Mammalia > Lagomorpha > Leporidae > Sylvilagus > Sylvilagus floridanus. Next base: position 32,357,756 of record OX463225.1, read on the forward strand.
CGTCTCGCTGACCTGACTGCTGCTGTTTCCATGGACCTCCGTAGTCCCCACGAAGAAAGAATGTTCTTAAATCAGTCAGTCCAGACCCATATCCCTTCAAGGCCGTGCTCACGTGCCACCTCCTCCGGGATGCCTTCCCAGACCATCTTATATAAAAGAGCCCAGACCTCTACCTCCCTGGCATTCTCTAAATCGCCCCCCCCCCACTCCCACTCTGCTTCCTTCCCCTCCAGGGAAGCCCCTGTGACACAGGTCACCTTCCACGCTCCTCCGTTCCTGGTCTACCTCCCTGCGCTGGTTTGGAAGCTCCATGAGAGCACTGGTTGTCATGTCTCGGTCAGTGTGGCTCCCAGGGCCTAGCACTGTGCCTGACACCTGGTGAGGGCCTGGCAGACAGCGTCTGGTGGATGAACGGCTGGATGGTCAGCTCCACTCTGCAACCTCCAGCCTCCATCCTGGCAGTCTGAAAACAGCCCTTCACACGCAAGCACCCTGCTGAATTCAAATAAGAGCCATCTATCTGGGAGACCGGGAGCCCAGAGCCTTCTGGGTCTTCTTTAAGGGGAAAAAAAAGGGTAATGCCTTTCTTTTAATTTAATTTAGTGCCGCTAATGTCCCTTCCTCTGCCTCCTCTCCCAAGAGCAGCTCTGCCAATTAGAAACCACAGTCTCTTCCTTGCCCAGAGCCCGTCTGCTGGCCTGGCCACACAATCGATTGCAGTGGAACCCAGGCCAGGAAGAGCTGGTGAAATCCCCACTCAGCACCTGCACATCAGAGGCCCGCAGACTTCTCAGAGCAGCAGAGACCCAGGGGATCCCAGAGGCCGGGCTGCAGAGGAAGACGCTGAGGTTCAGAAGGGGGAGGAGCTGGCAGATGCCACATGGGGCTTGGTTGCAGGTCCAGTAACAGAAGCCATGACCCCCGGCTCTGCCTCCAGGCCCCATTCGCCACATCTGCGGGTCCCCTGCATGCATGTGCCTCCTCCAGCCAAACACCAGTCTGCCTGCCTGCCTGCCTGTACCTGCCCATTCCTGGTGACTTGAACCCGGGGCAGCAATGGCTTGCATTGATTCTCCAAAGGCAGCAATCTGCAAGCGAGCAGAGCTGCACACCAGACAGAAAGGAAACGGGAGGAGCACTGGCTGCAAGCCAGGGACTTTAGCTCGGCTCAGCTAACCCTCACGGTGTCCTGCGATGGAGGTGTTAGAACCGCATTTTATAAGAGAGGAAGAGGAAACACAGACACGTGTGGCCAATCGCACAGCGAGCGGCAGTCAGCACGAGCCGAGTTCCGGCTAGCAACGGAGCCTGTTCTCTCTGCCCAACCACAGCATCTAGAATCCTAGACAGCTCTCCAGAAAGGGCTGGATCCCTAAGAGAGCTGTATGTTCCTCTGGTGAAGTGGCCAGAATGAGCCCATTCTACAGATGAGGAAGCTGAGAGCTGGAGAGGACATGCAACTGGCCCAAGGCCGTGTGCGCATGGGTGGTTGGATCTGTCAGACCCTGGGCTGCTGGAGAACACAGCCCCTCTCCCAGCGCTTAGCCCAGAGCAGAGCCCAGGGAAGAGCTCCATGCACTGTGAAATATGTGAATGAACGACACAGCGAGATGAGACGCTCCACCTCCTGGGACTCCCACAAAGCAGGTGTTTACCTCCCAGATGCCCACACGTCATCCTCAAGAGTGGGAGACCGGGGGGCACCAGCCTGAACTCAACACGGGCCTCCAAGCATTACATCTCTCTCCGAGCCCACTGGGCTGTCCATGTGGGCAGGGATGGTCCTGGTCCCCCGTAAGCCCTCAGCCCCCCCCCCCCCCATAGCTAGAGCTATGCAGTAGGAAGATGGTGGCACTGGGAATCCTGTGGCCCAAGGGACGTTTATGACAAGGAATATAGCCTCTTTCCAGAGGCTGGCATTGGGGGCAAATCTGCCCACTATATAGATCCTGTTGGTGGCAGTCAATTCACAATTGTAACAGTTTTTATCACTACCATTCATTCTTCACAATAACAACGGAAGCAGCTTCGTTCTTACTGTCCCAGGTGTGGGTATGGAATAACATATCTGACCGTATTCCACACGGTCTCCCTAAAGGTCGGTGAGAGCACTCCCACTGGCAGGAGAGGACACTGAGGTTTTGCCAAGCTACCAGACTTTGGAGACACACACACAGATCTGTGGAATTCCACAGCTCTCGTTCCCCGGGGGGCAGCTGCTGCTGGCCCAGGGCAAGCCACGGCTCAGGACAGACAGCAAGGCCCGCCTGACTTCCTGGCACCACCAGGTGGGCTGCTTGTCCCCAGGTGCTACGTCTAGCACCTGGACACTCTTTTCCTAAATCACACATAACCTCTTCTGTCAACCCCTTGGGCGACAGCCACAGCCTCCCAGGGCTCACAACCGCTGCTCACAGGAGACCATTTTTCTGTATCTCTCACCCTCTTCTGGAAGGTTCCAAGGTGTTTCTTAAGACATTCCTCTGGGCTGGCACCGCGGCTCAATAGACTAATCCTCCACCTTGTGGCGCTGGCACACCAGGTTCTAGTCCCAGTCGGGGTGCCGGATTCTGTCCCGGTTGCCCCTCTTCCAGGCCAGCTCTCTGCTGTGGCCCAGGAGTGCAGTGGAGGATGGCCCAAGTGCTTGGGCCCTGCACCCCATGGGAGACCAGGAGAAGCACCTGGCTCCTGCCTTTGGATCAGCGCGGTGAACCAATGGCAAAGGAAGACCTTTCTCTCTGTCTCTCTCTCTCACTGTCCGCTCTGCCTGTTAAAAAAAAAAAAGGCATTCTTCTGTCGCTTTACAAAGAAAATCAGACTCAGACTCCCTGAGAGTTCCAGGATTCTCCACAAATCGGTAGTAATTCTGAGCACCCGCAGATGGGATGCAGGAATTGTCTTTGTCCATCACAGCGTTCTCTCCCGGCAGTGCAACACCAGGCATGCCTGGAGTCTCCTTGGAGCACAGCGCTGAGGCCCACAGTGGCCAAGCTGGAGCCCAGCATCCTGGGTTTAAGCCCTAGCTCTGCCCTTTGTTAGCTGTGCAACCTTGGGCAAACCAACTCCACACAACAGCTAGTAAAAGCCTACTACTATGTGCCCAGAGCCCCAGGCTGGGAAGACCGGGGAGACAGAAGTGGACAAAAAAGTCGCAACCATACTTAGCTGTGAGTCTCCCGTCTGTAACCTGGGAGGTGACAGTTACTAGCTGCCTATTCCACGCCCGGCCCTTCGCATGCAGGTTCTCACTGCACCCTACCAAGAGCCTCAGGCAGTAACGGTCCCAAGGACCCAACGACAGTAGTGGGGCTATGGTGTGAGTGTGTGCCCCCCTAGGGTTCAAGTATTGGATGCTTGGTTCTTGATGTGGCTGTGTTGAGGTAGTGGGACCTTTAAGAGGTGGAGCCTAATGGGAGGTGCTTAGGTCACCGGGGGCACTGCCCTTGGACAGGATTTAGGAGGTTCTGGTGGTCCATCCCCAGGTTCTCATGGCTGCCTGTCTTGGGATGCAGTCTCTCGCTCCCACTCGCACTCCTGCCCCTGGGGTGCCACTTACGAGGACGCACATGAGGGGGCCCTGCCAGGGCCATCACTGGGCTCGCTGAACTTCCAGCCTCTACAGCTGTGAGCTCAGCAGATCCCCCCGGCTGACAACATTGCCCGGCCTCAGATACTTCGTTGTCATAGCAGAAAATAGACGCTCGCACCAGCTCAGCCGCTGATGAAGCAGGGGTCGGGGTGGTGAGGTGGCCTGGGTGAGCCTGCAGCAGCGTGTGACAGCGTCCGCCCTCCCCCCACCACTTGGCAGATGAGCCCACAGAGTGAAGGGGATAATAGGGGAGAGTGCTTTGCCGCTGATCAAGAATCACACAGATGCATGACATCATGGTTATTAATAATGGAAGCAGCACAACGAATTCCCGGTCTCTCCAGATGGACCACCTGGACTGTCTTGAGCCTCCTGTGAACGGAGCATTGAACTGCTTAATGGCAGAGCGCGGGGGCCCTAGGAGCACAACCCTCTCTTTACTCACAGGGGTGGGGTAGGGCAGTCCGGTCTGGTAAAGTGCAGCATACAGCAAGTTTGGACTTACTGGTTGAACCAGGATGATGGTCAGGCCCCAGGTCCAACACCAGCAGGTGCCCCTCCAACGAGTGGCAAGGGAATTGGCACACACTCAAGTGTGGCCTCTGCACAGTCCCTTAGTCCCGCTCACTGCTGCTGCAGGGCCTTTGCACCTGCTCTTCTGCCTGGCGTGTTCCTCTTCTGAAGCTTCCCAGAGTGGTCACTTTCTGGTGATTCAGCTCTCAGGATAAGAGACCTCCCTGGTCCCTGGCTTAGCCTCCCCATTCCTCCTGGACCTTCTTCCAGGCCTAGTTTGAGCTTCTTCATAATGAGCATCACTATTTAGCTGTGTCTTGTCCATTGTTATTCAATATGTCTCTTCCCATTGGAATGCAAAAGCCCTAGGCCACTGCCTGAGCCCAGCAGGTACTCTGCAAGCTGCTCAGTGGCGCCCCCTGTGCTGACCTGGGTGGCAGCCATCCTGCAGCCAGCAGCCTCTCCTTTCCTGAAGACTTCCCAAACCTGACCTTGGTGCCAGGCATCCTGCACGGTGCGGGGGCCATGCCTTCACAACTCGCTGACAACTGATTAAAACAGTCCAGTAGCAGCTGGAGCTGCAGCTGTCCCATCGTGTGCAGCCAAACAACAGTGGAGCAGTATCAGCAAACATGGCAGCAGGTGGAAGGAACTGGGAGACATTGAGGGAATGAAGCATCAGATTGGCCATTTGAGGGTCGCCCACCCGCCCAGTACTCACTTTGGGAAGTTACTGCTCTGAGGACCTGGGGACAGGAGCACATGCCCATTGCCATGAGTGCTTCTTGTCTGTAGCCTAGCACACAGGAGGGATGTGTGTGTGTGCCCGTGTAGGAGCAGCAGTGTGTGAACAAGTTTACAGGACCGAGTGTATAAGCTTGTGCAGGAATGGATTAGTGCATGTGTAGGAATGGATGGGTGCAGGAGTTTGTGCAGGAGCAGGCGTGTGTGTGTGTGTGTGTGTGTGTGAGTGTATAGGATTGAGTGTGTGAGCCTGCATGAAAGTTTGCAGGAGTTGCAGTGTGCATGTGTGGAAGCAGATGTGTGTGTAGGGATGCGCATGTGCACAGGTGTGTGAATGGGTGCATAGAGTTAAGTGTGTTGGCCCGTGTGACACTGTGAAGGAGTAAGTGTGTGATCTGCACGTAGAAGTGGGTGGCTTAGTGTTTAGGAGTGCACACATGTGTGTGTGATGGCTGTGGTACCATTACTGAGCTCTTTCCCGGAGAGTTACACATGTGATTAGACTTTGCGTGCTGAAGTTTCAGGAACAAATGATACACAGGAGGCATACAACCACCACTTCATTCATTCAGTAATCCATCATTAAATCTGCTTTTCAAATACACCTGCAGGGAAGCCACTGAAGCAGCCAGGCTGGCTCTAGAGGAGAATACTCAGCCCCTGGATGGAACTCAAGGAGCCGGGAGCACTGGATGTGGAGTCTGGGACCTGGCTCCTTATTGTGTCACTTAGCACCAGCTGGTCTTGGGCCACTGCTTAGTGTGTGAGCTGCTCTGGCCTTCTGCTTTCCCTCCACTGAAAGAAGGCGACTAGAAGTTGGCTCTCGGAGTCTGGCTGCTACCGTGCAGCGCCGCATGGTGACTCTCTGGGTAACCCCTAAAGCACTGTTTCCTGTGTGACTTCACAAGGGCCCCACAGCTCACCAGACAGACGCTGGGTTTCACAAAGGTGAACAGGGTCCTTCATTGCAGGACTTCTCAGAGCCTTTAACCTGCCAGCATGGATTGTGATTGGCCAACAGGGAAATACAAGAGCCTGCAGAATTTGCCAGACTTTGTTGAACAGGGAAACCCTCACCGTGGGGCAGCTTTGAGGAAGCTGCTAGCAGTCCCATGGGACATTCTTTAATGCCGTTTTGGGGTGTGTGTATGTGTGTGTGCATGTGTGAGTGTGTGTGTGTGGGGGGGTGCATGGGAAGATAATGGAACCAAAATGGTGTTCTAAGTCACACGACGGAGCCATGAGAACTACCAGCCCAGAAAGCATCCACACTGCAGGAACTGGCACCTGTGCGGGGTGTTGACATTTACAAAATCGGATCTCAATCTCCCCAACAGCAGCCCTCGAGGACACCCCACTTGAACCAGATTAAGGAGTCTGCCTGGAGCCACTAAGCGATGGACCCAAAACTTGGCTCTGTCAGTTCCCCCACATCCTTGATCAAACAGTCAACAAACAGTAAGTCTGTACGGGCAAACAATTGCAGCCACTGCGCAGACCCCTGGAGGACGCCCAGGCTGTTGCCACCTGCACCTGATTGGCAGCCATCACCACTCCTGCAGGGAGCCGGAGCACCTGCACTGCTTTAGAAGGGGAGGGTTGGGAAGGGTGATCCCAGATAAGCTCAAGGAAGCCTCCAGAGACACCCAGGCTGGGAGGCCAGCTGCCACACCCTCGGGGCGATGGCAGGGACGGCCCCCCTGAGGCTGTGCCCTCAGGGCCAGGTGCCTCCCTGCAAGGGGAAGGGGGTGGGAGAGCCAGAGCAATGCCCTTCGAACTCGGTGCGCCCAGGCGCCTGTGGCAGGTCGCGGCTGACAGTCGGAGACTGCCGTGGCCATCGGTGTGGGGGGAAGAGAAGCTGGGGCTGCAGAACCCACCCTGTGGTTCCTACCCCGAGTGTGGGTCCCACCGGGGAGAGAGCGAGAGGCGAGAGACAGGATCCTGTGAGGTTCTGCGCTGGAGGCGAACGGGGTAGTGCCCGGCGGGAGTGTGCGAGAGAAGTGTGTGAACGCGGGAACGCCTGTGTCACCCTACGGTGGTGTCAGAAGTAGTGCCGAGGAAGCGCTAACAGAGAGGGTGTGCACCGGGCAACCCCAGCCTTCCGAGGGGCCCGGGCCCAGGCACCCAGGGTCCCGGGAGTTGGCACCGACGCGCTCCTGCACACGCGTCCGCGCCCAGCCCTCTCCACCAGCCCGGCTCCCGCCAGTCCCTCAGCCGCTCGCGCGCTCCGCGGTGCCCGGCTCCAGGGCTGCCAGGCCGCGGCAGGGCGCGGCGCGAGGGGCGCTCCCTGCTTACCTGCGGGCGGCCGCCGCTCCGCTGCTCCGGGCAGGGCTGCGCCTCGCCGGGCTGCGCTGGGCTCGGCTGCGCCGCGCTGGACTGGGCTGCACTGGGCTGCGCGCCCGGCCTCCGCGCGGCAGCGCCCGCGCGCTCGGCTCCGCCCGGCTCGGCTCCGCCCGGCGGTGCCCCGGGCGCTTGCTGGCGGCCCACGCGGCGCGGGGTGGGCGCGGGGCGGGCGCCGGCGGCGGGCGCGGCTCCGGGCCGCCCCGCGGCCGCTTGGAAGCTCCTTATTTGGGCAGTGATGTCAGGGGAAGTCGCAGGGGCCGGACCACCCACTTCTTTCCATTCACTCCCCGGAGTTTCCTGTCGCCGAGCCTGGGGACCCCGCCGCCCGCCCGGGGAGCCGCTCCGGCCCTCTCGGCCTCGCTGCTCCAGGCCTAGCTTCCCGCTGCCCTGGGATGCCCCGGCTGCCGGGTCACGGTGGGGCCGGGGCGCGACCGGCGACTGCCGGGGGAGGGTCCCTGGGTCTGGGGAATCCCGGCTCCCGGCTCCCGGCGGCCGCGGGCAGGGTCTGCGCGGCGGCCTCCGCGGTGACAGGCCGTGTCACTCCGGGCGCCGCCCCGGCTCCCGCGCTGTCATTTCCTCCCGGGCCCTCCGGGGAGGGCAGTCAGGGAAGCCCTTGTCGCCGCCGCCGGTGCCCTGCCGCGCGGCGCCACGCCTGGGCCTCACCCGGGCCCAGCTGGCGTCCATCTCTGTTCCCCAAGTGCTCGCTCCCCGCCGCCTTCCTCCCAGGTGCCAGCCCCGCTCCGGGAAGCCCGCTCCTCCCCAGGCGGGAATCCACTTTAATGAGCGCTGGGCGGGGCGGGCCTGCCCGGGCCTCCCCGGTTCCGGCCTGGGCTGGGCTGGGGGGCACCCCGGGACTTCCCGAGGTCCTGACAGCCAGAGGCCGGGGGATCCCAAGACTTTGGGCCTGAGCCAAGAGCCAGGCTGGTGCCCCCTCCAGAGAGAGCAACCTGAGGCACAGCCACCGCTGTTCTTTGAACCAGGGCTGAACCTAAGTTTGGCTGATTCGAGCCTGGCCTGTCTGTCCTGGAGGTCATGGAGCTGGGGGTGGAGGGGCGCTTAAACTGGGACTGGAGTGAGATCTCTGTGCCTTCATCCAGCCTCACCCTCCCTCCATTGCCACTGCAAACAGGCCCCTCCTACACTGCCAGCTCTGGTGGGCCCTTGTCAAGTCCCAGCTTCCTAAGGGGTGCCACACTCCTGGGGGCTGGGGTTACAGGGAGCAAAGGCAGTTGTGACTGCAGCTGGGCACAGGCCTGCATCCCACTGACCAGTTCCGGGGGTCAGCCGCACCCCAGTCTCCTCCAATGTCCACCAGCTCCCAGGGCCCAACCCCGGCTCTCCCGGGGTGATCCTCCCTTTGACGAATTCCCAAAGGGAAGGCCACACACTCCCTGGGCTGGCAGGGCCCTGTCAAGGCCTGTGCACCAACTTCATTTCCTGCAGCCTACTATGTGCTCTGCCCAGCTACGCCCTGCGCACGCGCACTACCCCCAACTCACACACGTGTCTCCGCTCCTTGAGCCTCTGAGTCTTTCACAGGCTTCATGTGAGATGTCCTCTCCGCCCCTCCTGCTGCCCTTCATACAGGTCCTCTCACTTCTCTCCTGCCACCACCCCCAGAGTTTTGGCTGGAAGTAGCCAAAACTGGAGTTCCAGACAGAGTAAGAGGGCTCATTTTTATGATTTGTATGTCCTCAGGAGTGACTTTTTGTCACTCTCACAAAGGCTCAGATGACAGCCTTGCTGTTGCCCAGGGTGGGGATCCCCTCGCCTTTGAGGTGGCTCTGCCCCACTGGACTCCTGTGCTGCCACAGGCAACCCCAAGTCCCTACCTCCACAGATGCGCCCCTATCCCAAAATGCCCTGCCTGATTGGTCACTGTGGGGAAATTTACATATTTTTAAAGATTTATTTATGTATTTGAAAGGCAGAGTTGAGAGAGATAACAAGATTTTCCATCCATTGGTTCACTTCCCAAAAGGCCGCAATAGCAGGACAGAGCTGGTCCACAGCCAGGAGCCAGGAGTTTCTTCCGAGTCTCCCGCATGGATGCAGGGGCCCAAGGACTTGAGCCATGTTCCTCTGCTTACCCGGGGCCATTAGCAGGGAGTTGTATCGGAATTGGAGCAACCAGAACTCAAACCAGCACCCATATGGGATGCCGGTCCTGCAGGCAGAAGCTTTACCCTCTATACCCCAAAATTTGCAACTTGATTTTTCTCTCTTCTCAGAACTAAGTTAAAAGTAAAGGGGCCAGGCCTGCACCGTGGCTAAATAGGCTAACCCTCTGCCTGTGGCACCGGCACACCGGGTTCTAGTCCCAGTCTGGGTGCTGGATTCTGTCCCGGTTGCTCCTCTTCCAGTCCAGCTCTCTGCTGTGGCCCAGGAGTGCAGCGGAGGATGGCCCAAGTGATTGGACCCTGCACCTGCATGAGAGACCAGGAGAAGCACCTAGCTCCTGGCTTCAGATCAGTTCAGTGTGTTGGCTGCAGCGGCCATTGGGGGGTGAAGCAATGGAAAAGGAAGACCTTTCTCTCTGTCTCTCTCTCTCACTGTCCCCTCGGCCTGTCAAAAAAAAAAAAAAAAAAAAGTAAAGGGGCCAGCACTGTGGCATAGCAGGTAAAGCTACATGGGTGCAAGTTCTAGCCTGGCTGCTGCACTTCTGATCCAGCTCTCTGCTATGGCCTGGGAAAGCAGTGGAGGAGGGCCCAAGTCCTTGGGCCCCTGCACCCACGTGGGAGACCCAGGAGAAGCTCCTGCTCCTGGCTTCGGATCAACCCGGTTCCTGCTATCGGCATAGCCCTTGCAGCTATCTGGGTGTGAACCAGAAAATGAAAGACCTTTCTCTCTGTGTCTCTACCTCTCTGTGACTCTGGATTTCAAATACATAAATCTTAAAAAAAAAAATACGAATGAACCTGGGGCCAGAGTTATGGTTCAGCAGGTTAAGCCTAAGTGCAGGTTCAAGTCCTGGCTGCTCCATTTCCAATTCAGTCCCCTGTTAATGCCCTGGGAAAGCAGCAGAAGATGGCCTAAGAGCTGAGGCCCCTTGCCACCCATATAGGAGACCCAGCTGGAGTTCCAGGTTCTGAGCCTGGGCAGGTGCAGTCATCTGGGGAGTGAACCAGTGAATGGAAGATCTCTCACTGTCTTTCCCTGTCTCTGTTGCTCTACCTTTCAAATAAATAAAACAAATCTTAAGTGAATGATCCCAGGGCAGGGGATTGTGGAGGCAGGTAAGCTTGAGACACCAGCACCTCATAAGTCCTGCTGCTCTACTTCCTGCTAATGAGTTTGGGAAGGCAGGAGATGATGGTCCAAGTACTTGGGCCCCCGCCATCCATGTGGGAGGTCTGGATGGAGTTCCTGGCTCCTGGCTTCAGCCTGACCCAGGCCCATTTCGGGAGTGAATTAGTGGATGGAAGATTTCTCTCTCTTCCCCCACCCCCTTTGCCTCTGCCTTTCTCTGTTGCTCTGCCTTTCAAATAAACAATTTTTATAAGTGAATGATCCTGGCAAGGTGGGGTGGGGTGGTGAATTAAAGACAAACTAACCACCGAGGAGCAGGGTGATCCATGCCACCCCTGTGGCTGAGGCTGGGACTTCTTGGCTAGGCTGGACTGGGTGCCCTTCCTGGAAGGGCTTCTCGGGCAACGTTCTCTCCTTGGATTTCTCAGCTGTCCTGACTTCCTATGGTCTGGGATTTGTCTCCCTCCTCCCTTCTCTCAGCAAACTCCTCCGCAGCCCCCAGGCAGCCTGGGACACCTCCACGCCACCCCAGACAGAGTCTACAGAGCCACAGCCAGGTGGAAGAGAGGGATGGAGAGGCCTTGCCTGTACTGGACACACTCACACTGGATTTCCTTGAACACGCCAAGCCATGCAGGCCACAGCAGCAGTAGCCATGGCCCAGGCTAGGAGTGTCAGCCACGGACCCCCTCCCAGTTCCTCACCCCAATTCTGGTGCCAGGATACTGGCTTCAGGGTGGGAGAGGTAGCCCTGCTTGGAAGCCAGAGCCTGAACCCGACTCTGCTGTGATGCCACCACCCTACCCTGGCACTCAGGGCAGCCCTCACCTGGATGGGACCCAGGTTAGAAGGTAGCAGGTGCCAGGTGCCAGCTCCTTCCTATCAGCCACATCCCCTAGAGGCACCTGAGCCAGGTCTTGATCAAGTCCCAGCCCTTGGCCCTGGGGGACTGCCCACATTCCTCCATTCCTCAGATGTGACTCAGGCACCGTTCCCGTGCTGGGGACATGCTACACGCAGGCCTGGGTTCTGGAAGCTTCATCCAAGGATGGAGACTGACAGGTAGACGACTCTCTCAAGGGACCTTGCTAAATACTGCATTGCCAGGCACAGGATGGGGAACAGGAGGGCGTACAAGATGGGAGCTCAGACTCCCTCCCCTTCCAGGGCTACAATCCAGAAGACTGTGGTCCAGGTGTCCCAGGCTAGAACACTCCTTGCTTGTCTCCATGGGAACGCCACACACACACACACACACACACACACACACGTGTGCACACACTGGGTGGGTTCTGCTGCAGAGCCAGCATCACGCACTAGAGATTGGAGCCGATGGCAGGGCTGGCATCTAATCTGCCATCTAGGAGGCTGCCACTGGGTGGAATTTTGTTTGCAGCTCCTGACAACCAAAATTACAACAGACTTTTGGAACTCACTGTCGTTCCTGAGGATCTTGGGAGCACTCTTGGGGTGGGCGGGCTGCCGAGCAACTGCATCCCCTCCCGCTTAGTCATGTTTAGGGCTTCTACTGACCACCACACCTTCTTCACTGCTGGCCCCCCGTGGCTAAGATTGCCTGGACTCGCTTGTTGTGGGTTGTTTCCTGTGTGTGTGTGTGTGTGTGTGTGTTGCCCTCTTTGTAGATCCATTGTGCACATAAACCCCTCTTCCCAGACAGAGACCTTCATGGATATAACCCTAGGGTCCCCCTGGTCTCAGCCCCACCCCTCTCTTGCCAGCCTGAGAGCCATATTTCCAGCTTCCTGACCAGGGACAGAAGCACAAGCCATGGAGCCACAAATACATAGTGGACCCAGACTCTGCCCTGCATTGACCGTGTCACAGCGGTGCCCAGGGAGGGGAGAAGGGGGGGACTGTATTTGACATTGACATTAGGGGGGATGGGGGGATTGTACTTGATATTGACATGGGAGGAATGGGGGTATTGTACTTGACATTGACATGGGGGGGATAGGGGGATTGTACTTGACACTGACATTGGCTTCTTCATCCCAAGTGCTGCTGTGAAGTTTTAACCTGCTCCTGCAACTGGGCCCCAGCACCTGGCAGGTGTTCCCTAGACAGTGGCAGGTGTCACTTTGTACCCACCTTGTGACCCACAAGCACCCCCTGTAGGGTGCATCCTCCTTCATGGTGGCATCCAGCATCCCAAGCCTGAAGCTCAAAGTGCTTCTCGAACCTGAGCTGCCCCAGCTCAGGCCGCCATCATCAACGAGTGACAGTGGCCTTCTCCCTTGTGCTCTGCCTACCCAGCTCCTTCCATTTATTCCCCACACAGCTCGGACTCTCTCAGACAAATTCAAGTGTGTTCCTGGTCCTTGTCCAGCCAAACCACTCAGTCTGTCAGTGCCTTTAATAACAGAGCCTCAGTGTACCTGCCCAAGCTTCCCTCCCTCTCTGGGCTCCACATTCCCACCACAGAGAACCTTGCATCGTGTCGGAGCCCGACAAGAACATTTTGCACACGCAGTGCCCTACACTGTTCCCCTCACCCACATCCGCTGGGCCAGCTCTGCTCAGTTGTCCAGGCCAGCTCAGAGGCCACCTGCCTCATGATAGCGTCCCTGGCCCACAGGTGACCAGGGCTTGTCCTAGCTTGTGCCCTGCTGCGTGGAGTCCCTTGTGTCTGTCGCCATTTTGGATTCTGTTTTTCTGTGCATCCCAGCTCCAGGACTGTCACAGGGAGCCAAACAGGCTAAAAAGACACCTTCCAGCCCCTCAGGCCATTCCATCCAGTGACCAGCAGCTCGAAGAGGCCGGCTGACCCCATGCTCACCAACTGCTCCACCCCCCCCACCGCCCGTGACAACCTCTGGCTTTGTACCAGCAGTCCTGGGGACTCTCACAGGGCCTAGTGAGCTCTAGGTGGAAAAGGCGGGGCCTTTGGTTCTGGGAAGTCAGAAGATTAGTTCAGCCAGGCTCCCCTGGTGACGGCGAGAACAGGTTTTCCTCAAGCCAAGGACTTGCTGGATCAGCATCAACAACAAACATTTGCTCTGCACACGGCCTGGGGCTTGGGGAGCGCAGGTGTGGCAGTAGCGCATCAATCTTCAAGGCCTTTGTGCCAGCCCGGGCCTGGGTGCGGGTGCTGGCTTTGGTCCTGACCAGCTATAGCTAGTCTTCACTCCCCTACAACTCAGTTCGCCCAGCCACAAAATGGGGAGGATGACACAGCTCAGCGAAGAGACTGGAGAACTAAACAAGAGCTGATGATGTTAAGGAAAAAAATGCATCTCCAGTGTCAGGAACTGAAGCTGGCATGTAATAGTTGCTCAATGAAGCAAGCCCCCACGCCCTTGCCTCAAGCTCTGTAGCTCTCATTCTGTGATGAATGAGACTTAATCCTGGCCAACAGCCATACAGTGAAGGAAGGGAAAGGAAATGAGACCCCATAAACGCGAACACCAGGTAAAGAGTAGTGAGGATGACGAGAGACGGAGTTTGAGGAGGAGCAAGAGGGACAGGGTAATCCTGGGCTGGCTTCAAAGCCTTCTCCCCTGGTGTGATTCACATCCAACAGTGATTGACACCTGCCACGTGTGGCCAGCCTAGGGCAAAGGGCTGAGAGTGAGCACGGGCTGGGCAGGAAGGAGTCCCAGGCACGAGGTTGTCCTGGATCAGACAGCCAGAGAGGACCTGCACGTGATGAAGATAACCATGGCAACAGTGAGGAAAAGCAGCGAACGATGCAGAACACACGGGAAGGAGAGAGCACTGCGGAGGGGTGGGGCCTGGCTCCAAGGCTTCTTTTAGGAGCCTCAATCCACTAACAACAAAGGCACGTGGGCTTGCTCGGGCTCTGCCCCTACTGCCGCTGCCCTGGCCTTTGTGGCCAGGAGAAGGAACCCAAGCGTTCAGCCTGCAGCCGTGGAGTCCTTCCACTTGGGTGTGTGGCCAGGGAAGGGCCGGCCTGGGCAGGATGGCTCTCCAGTCCCCAAGCAAGATGTGGACGTCCTCCTCCCAGGCACACCCTTCCTTCCCTCCTACCCCGACCCTCCCTTCCCTTCAGCGCCCCTGCTAATTCTTCGTGACTATTTCATGAACTCCCCATGAGGCTGCCTTCAAATGCCCTGCTCTCCTCATTTCTTTTCGTGAGCCGTTCCCACCATCAGCTTCACCGTGAGTCCCCTTCTCAATGTTCCTGTGACTTGTTATACCGCCCCAGCACTCACGGTTTGGCAGGATCGGTGTCTGAGGGCCCCCACCAGGTTGGGGGGAGCCTTGAGGGTCTCTGCCTGGCCCCCAGCTAGGGCTCAGCCACATGCACCCAGAGCTGCTTGGCCTGCGGTGTGGATGAGGCCTCCATCGCCCCCCCCCCCCCCGAACTCCAGGCTCTTGCTCAGTCGCCCCCGTCTGCACCTTCCAGCTGCAAGAGCAGCCCATTCAGTGCCAGCTTCCCCGGGCCTTCCCGCTGACGTGCCTGCGACCTGCCCCTCCAACCCACCCTGAGCCTGACTTGCTGGGATGAGCATCCCAGCAAGTGTCCTGGGCCACCTGGCTGCGTCCCATTCCCAGAGGGCCGGCTCAGGGGCACTTGAGAGCACAGCATGTCCCCAAGGGCGGCAGGGCTGGAAGGGGCCCGGGGAGACCAGGAAGGGGGCGTTAGACCATGGCACAGGAGGCAGAGGACCGGGAGCAGTCTGGCTGGGGAGGAGCGTGTAGAGGCTTGTCCCATCTGCACTGGGGTGGGGGAGGGGACCAGGCGTTTGGGGGAGTGCTATTCTGGGTGTGTGTGAGGGTGCTTGGCCGCAAGCAGTGGCCAGGGGCAGCAGGGTGCCGTCGCTAGCTGAAGAGCCGAGGGACACAGCCCGAGCGCGGGTGCAGCCCCACCCACACGCCAGAGCCGGGGCGCAGGTGTCTTCAGTCTAGGAAGTCTCCTCTCAGGTCTCCAGCCTGCGGGCCCTCAGCCCGGAACTCCCGCCGCGGCCTCCTGGGCATGGGCACGCAGCTTTGGGACTGCAGGCCCTGGGGCTTCTCGGGCTCCTGAGCCCGCTGACGAGCCGCTTCCTGACAACGGCTCTCTCTGTTCTGTTTCTGTGGAGGCCACTGAGCAGCACAGATGGCCAGGGTGTGGATTCCCAGGGCGCCCATAGGACCCATCCTCCCCTCCCAGAGCCCCATTTCTCCAACAACGCCCTGAAACGTCTGGCCACGTTCCACCTCCTCATATCCAGAGCTAGCCCACTCCCCTGGGAGGGTGTCTGCAGAGGGGCCCACGCCATCAGCCCCCATGGGCTCCTAGCACTCAGCCTGGGGCCCAACATGCAGGGGTACACAGTGATCCCAAGGGAACAAATGCAGAGCTCACACCTGCAGATCCGGGTGGCCTTCCATAGCACTGGGCACCATCACACCCAGACCCTCAGGTCAGCCCTGGGCCTCTGTGAGAGGCAGGACAGGGAGCACCAGCCCCAGTTGTCAGGTGGGCAAATAGAGGCCTGGCGAGGACCTAGAGGGAGTCCTGGCAGAGGACCCCTGTCCCTGTTCTCTGGGGGCATCAGTCAGGGTTTAGCAAAGACAAGATGCTGTCCTGGGCCCTGGTGCCTCTGTCTCCCAGGAACTCATAGGCTTGGTAATACACGGGCCCTGTTCTGGGGTCTTGGAGATCATCAGGGGACAAGCTGGACAAAACTCCCTGCCTCCACGGACTGTCTATTCTAGAGGAAAGAGACAGACCATCAAGAAGACCAGAATAAATAAGCAAATTATATAACACGTTAGCCGGACACAGTCCTAGGGAAGCAAGGTAGGATAGGGACGGGACTCGGGAGGGCAGGGGTGAGGGGTGGTCAGAGTCTCATCAGGACAGCTCGGGCGCGTCTCACAGGAAACTGGCCTTTGGGCAGCCACGCCGAGCAGTGAAGAAGTGAGGACAGTGGTTGCTGGGGAGGAGCCAGTGCAAAGACTCTGAAGTGGAAGTGTGCCAGGTATCCACAGGGCCTTGCAGCCCATTGTGAGAACGGTGACTATTTTTTAAAAAAAATGCATATTTATTTATTTTCATCAGCTGGAAAGGCAGAACGAGAGAGAGGGAGAAGGAGAGAGATGAGCGCTTTTTTTCCCCCATTTGCTGGTCTGTTCCCTAAATGCCCACTATAGCTGGGACTTGGCGAGGCCAAAGCCAAGAAGCAGGAGCTTCATCTGGGTCTCCCACATGAGCGGCAGGGGCCCAAGCACTCGAGCCATCACCTGCTGCTTTCTCAGGTGCGTCAGCTGGAAGTGTGATGGGAAGTGGAGCAGCTGGGACTTGAACTGGGACTCCAATATGAGATGCGGGAGTCCCAAGTGAGGGTCTAACTGTGTGGCGACAGCTGCCCTGAGAGCGTTGCAGGCTCCCACACAGGCTTCTGGGGGGCTACTCTTCCCAGAGAGTCAGGGGGTGTGGGACGAGGCGGGGACCGCAAACAAAGAAGACAATGTAAAAATCCCATTTCCATCCCCTTGGCTTTAGCCGGACGTACCCAGGCTCCCGCCTAAGTCTCTCCCTTGCACCTGTTTTCTCACTATGTCTGTTGGGCATAGCTCTGACCCTCACCGCCGGGATTACACTGCACAGGTCCATGCTGAAGTCAGACGGGGGCAGCTCTGGGGTAGGGGAGGGGAGTGGAGGATGGAGGACCAGGCAGGGGGAGGGGCAGGCCCTTTCCCAGCCTACAGCTCTCAGGGGGCTTGTGAGGAGCTGACGAGGTCAAGGTTGGGAAAGCCCCCTTGACTGTCCCCAAGGCAGGGGCCCTGTGCTTCTTCCATGACACACGACACATGACACACGACACACGACAGATGTAAGGCACCGATCCCTGCCGAAGCCTGGATGAAGTGGCAGGCAGCAGCCTAATTTTAGCCTGAGCATCTGCTCTTCCGCCCCAGAGCGGCAGCGCTGGTGGGGACGCGCTCCTTCTCAAATCGCCAGGGAAACGAGCCTGATCCAGGGATACAGACGCTGCTTGTGTCCAGGTCAGCGGTGGCCAAGAGGTCCCTGGCGTGCGGACGCCCCCAGCGGCTGGGCCACACCCGGACATCCCCATTCTCCTTCCTGTCCCCATCTCACACTGGAAAGCCGGGGTGGCCTGCGGCTGCCATCTGTGGCGCCTGCTCTGCCTTCCCAGGAAGCCGCTGGGACAAACAGGCAGTGCTTCAGTCAGGGCTGGGGTGCCTTTCGCTCACCCCGCAACCCTAGGTCCCAGATCAGAAAAGCAGAGGAAGGGCCATTTGTCTCCAACACTTCCCAGAAAGGCTTCTTGGAGGAGGTGACCTCTGAGTCTGGTTTTGAAGAGGAGGTAGGAGTTCATCAGTGGGAGAGCCAGGAAGGGCCAACAAGACAGAGGACAGTGAGAAAGCAGCAGATTTAAAGAGGAAGTATGTCTGGGAGGAAGAATGGCCTGAGGGAGGGAGGGAAACAGGGGAGGGGGAAGCAGATTGAGGGCAGCCAGGAATGAGGCTGGCGGGAACGGGGCTGGCGGCTGCAGGTGGGAGAGCTTGTGGGGGCCCAAGGGCAGGTGCTCTGGCAGAGGGGTGGGAAACTCAGTCCCATGTCCCTCCTCTCTGCCTCCTCCCGCCTCTCCTTCCTCTGTGGTCTGTGCGGTCCTTGAAGGCTCTCCCCCATCTTTTGGGCACAGGTAGCTCAGGCCCCAAGTGCAGCACAGGCTGGGGGTACTCACTTCCCCCAGACCCTACCCGAGGCCTGGCCTGTGTGGTTCCTGACATCAGGGCCAGCCCCGCCCGCCCTCCTGGCCATTGGGATCCCTGCCTGGTCCTGACCTCAAGCCCCAGTTCCTGTGGGCAGTGTCCCCTCCATGTCTCTGGACTGACTCAGTTTCTCTACCTGGTGCTGTGGACTCAAGGAAGGCTCCCAACAGCCCTGGGAGGTGGCTTTTTAAAGAGGCTTATTTATGTATTTGGAAGAGAAAGAGAGAGCGAGCGAGTGAGCGAGCTTCCATTGGCTGGTTCACTCCCCAGATACTGGCAACAGCTGACTGAAGCCAGAAACTCCATCTGGGTCTCTCACCTGGGTGCAGGGACCCAAGTAATGGGCCATGACTCACTGCTTTCCTAGGCACATTAGCAGGGAGCTGGATCAGAAGTGGAGCAGCCAGGACTCGAACCAGAGCTCCGATATAGGATGCGGGCGTGTCAAGTGGCAGCTTAACCAGCTGAGGAAAAGGATCGATCCTGTGACCCCTGTGGGTCTAGTCTTCCTCCACGCCTCTCCCCATGGCATCCCCCAGCCTTGAGGGTGAGCCTTAGTGGCAGGCAGGTGGGGAGTGAGGAGGGTACAGAGGAGGCAGCCTCACCCAGAGCCCCTTCCTGGATACCCTGGGGAAAGAGTGAGTGATGGGGCTGGTGCTGTGGCAGCATCCCATATGGGCGCCGGTTCGCATCTCAGCTGCTCCACTTCCCATCCAGCTCTCTGCTATGGCCTGGGAAAGCAGTGGAAGATGACCCAAGTCCTTGGGCCCCTGCACCCACGTGGGAGACCTGGAAGAAGCTCCTGGCTCCAGGCTTTGGATCAGCGCAGCTCTGGCAGTGCGGCCATCTGGGGAGTGAACCATCGGATGAAAGACTCTCTCTTTCTCTCTCTTTCTGCTTCTGCCTCTCTGCTTTTCAAATAAAATAAATAAATCTTAAAAAAAAAAGTGAGTGAAACACTTATGTAAAGAGATGCACAGATAAAGCCTGCAGAACAACGTTCAGATGATTTATGTGTTAAGGAATCAGAACCATATGGATTGAGGCTCCCTGATGTTACAAATGGTTTTAAAATTTGGGAGGAAATGTACTGGGAACACACACACACACACACACACACACACATGCAGAAACGATGAGGCCAGACCACATCTTCAGTTTTGTGGACAGAGTTACTGGGAAGATAGGACCCAGCGTTTGCCCAACTGCTCCCAGGCTGGCCGACCCCCGGTGCTCTGCCCAAGCCATGTGCTGTCTCCAGTGGGGCTCACACCCCTCCCCAGGCGGCCAGCTAAGAAAGACTTCCCGGGCTGAATGCGACAGCCACAAGGGACCGTCAGAGCCACACAGGTGTGGCAGAGCAGCTGGGGTCTCCTGAGGCCAGATGGGGGTGGGGGATCTCAGGGGAGATCCCAGGGCCAGCATTTTCCCTTCACCAGTGCTTCCGCCCCTCACCTAATGCTCCCAGCCCCACAGAGGAAAAGCGTCATTATCCCCATTCCACAGGAGGGGAAGTCGAGGCCCGATTTCCCACACACACACCCAGTGCTTCTTCCACAGAACCTCACTGCTCGAAGCCAGCCAAGCACGGCCCACTGAGTCCTGCTTTCCTGCTCGTGTTCCCTCTCCAAGGCGAAGCTTTACCCGCCAGGGCGCTTTGGAGGGTCCTCTGGATTTGAGGAAATGGGGTTTGGTGGTGAGCCTCAGAGTCATGTGGCCTTAGGCTGGGGGACAGGGGCTGTGAGGCTCAGTCTGCGAGGAACCCACTGGAGCCCGGGGAGGAGGGCGAGGAGGAGAGCCCTGAACTGCCACGTGCTAGGAGCGCACGCACGGTGCCTCTTGTCCCAGGCCTGCAGCAGCCGAGGAGGGAGCCCTGCGGAGTGGAAACAGCGCAGAGAGCGAGGCACGGTTTCATCTCCAACCTGGGCCCCTCGGACAGCAGGGCCGAGACGTGTCCCTGAGCCTGGCGGGCTGGGGTGGGCCTTTCCCTAGCTGAGGCGTTGTCAGAGGCAGGTTTGGTGGGAGGATTAAATGCCTCAAGCACATCAGCCCAGCCCCGTGCCAGGAGCCATGGCGGTGAGGGTGTCTCCTTGCACTGCCCGGCCCCCAGTGTCTAGGCCAGAGCTGGGTGTTTGCTAAGTGACCCTTAAACAACCATTAAATCAACGGACCAGTTAATCGGGCGTTAACTCGGAGATCATCAATCAACAGGAGGAAGAGGCCTCAGGGCGCCTGCCTTGCTCCCTGTCTGCCCTCGGCCTGCCTTCACCCTGACAGCTCAAAGGATTCTGGCGTGGTCAATGGGACCCCCGGCTGCAGCCTGTCCAGAGTCCTCCGGGGCTGATCTGGGCCTGGGTGTTTTCAGGACGTGGACTTCTCAGGGCGGGAGCCAGGTGGACGGAGAAGGCGACGGACTCTGGTGCGCCCTCCCTGCCACGCAGCAGATCTGACCACGGATGTGTGTCTTACGATGGCCTCGTCCCAGGCATCAAGCCCCTTTGGGTAGTGCCTGCGCCGTGGCCTTGGCCGGAGCAGATCCACGGGGAAAGCCCTGCCTGTTTCCGGTTTGTTCAGGGGTCCCCGCAGCGCGCGATGGGCGGAACACTCCGAGGGGCCCCTCAGGAGAGCACGTGCCGCTGCCCCAACCCTCCCAAATGCAACAGGGGCCCGCCTTCCCCCTCGCAGGCCCAGGCCTCCGCACCTGGGCTCATGGAATTGTCATGATGCTGCACACGCAGCCAAGGCGACCCCTGTGGGGCCTTCTGCCGGCTTCTTGTTCACAGAACCCGCCCTCTCCTGAGGGTGTCCCTGTCCCCGTGCAAGTGCCCCCAAATGTCCTCTGCTCCAGATTTGAACCCAGACTCCAGCCAGCCTCAGGCCGTCCTGCTTAATCCTCGCCCAGGCCTCCTGCTGGAGACAAACGCCAGTCTCTTTCCCGTGTCCCCTCCTGCCTCACTTTCCTCTCCCTCAGCTTCTTTTTGCCACAGGGCCTTTGCACGTGCTCCTCTCCTGGCACGGTCTGCCTGTAGATCTCTTCCTCAGCCAGCTGACTCTTCTCCAACCTTACACATCACCTGTTGGGGAGGCCGCCCTGACCCCCAGGGAAGTGTCAGGTTCCGCCCCAGCCTGCCAGGTATCAACATTTGTAACCTTGCTTTATCTGTGGGCTCTCTTGCCTGGTGACCTGCTCCCTGATTAAGGTGCAATGAATGCTTTGCTCAACCGTGGACACCCAGAAGTGGCCCCAGTGGCTGCTGGCCCAGCTGGATTTCCTCCCAGCACCCAGCCCAGGGGGCAGAGCACTGATCGTCTACACTGATGGCACTGAGATGCCATCTCTGCTCGAAACCTGCTGAGCCCTGGCAAGACAGGGGGCACGTCCTCACCTACAGACCCTCCCTGCCTGCTGCGGTTCTCAGTGCCAGCCTGGAGGGAGCTCAAGGTTGCAGCGGGGTGGGTGAGCCAGTGGGGAGCCGAGCCCCTGCTGATGACTGTGGCTCCAGGCTGGGACCACATGGCCCAGCTGGGACACAGCTAACGTGCAGATGAAGTGACACCGAGTCTGGGGGCCTGGGGACAGGCCGATGGGCAAGCAGCCCTCATGCCACACATACCTCCCCTCCTTCCCCCGCTGCCCAGCCCTGTCTATCTCTCATTCTCCGAGAGGCCTGGGGTGCTGGGGTGAGGGGCCCTCCCAAGCAGGGGAATGGGGGACAACAGGGACTCGCACGACCTGGGGGATCTCAGAAATTCACCTCGAGCCGTGACAGGGGCACACAGGGCTTCGGGAGCCCAGGTTTACTTATCTGTAGGAAGACAGGCTGGCAGGCTGGGCCAATGGCAAATGACCTCCATTTTCATATCACACCTTGGCTGTTTCATTCCCCCCAGGGTAAGCAGCAGCCTCGCTTTCTGTCTGCCCAGCACCCTCTTCCCTTCCATCTGGCTAACATACCTCAGGAACTCGGCCTACTCATGATTCCTGAGGGACTTCCCTCCTTGGGACCCCAAGATCCTGCCCACAGCGGTGAGCAGGCCACTTGTCTCACAGACACTGCACCCCATGGGGCCCATGGTGGCAGTCACATGACCCACACCAGCAGCCCCCTAGGATCCTCTGGAAGGCAAGGAGTCCCAGGTGGGATG
The DNA here is from genome assembly GCA_949820135.1 of Sylvilagus floridanus. Classification (NCBI taxonomy): domain Eukaryota; kingdom Metazoa; phylum Chordata; class Mammalia; order Lagomorpha; family Leporidae; genus Sylvilagus; species Sylvilagus floridanus. The sequence goes on from OX463225.1 coordinate 32,380,047, forward strand.
TGAGGTAGGGAGTCAGCCGGGGCCCTGGCCCTGCTGCACCTGCTGATAGCCGATGTGTTGTGCTGTGTGGAGATGAAGCCCAAGGGCAGCAGATGAGACTGAGGTCATCACAAAAGGGAGTGAAGGATGAGGCCGGCGCTGTGGCAGAGTGAGTAAAGCCGCCGCCTGCACTGCCAGCATCCACATGGGCGCCGGTTCGAGACCCAGTGGTTCCACTTCCGAATCCAGCTCTCTGCTATGGCCTGGGAAAGCAGTAGAAGATGGCCCAAGTCCTTGGGCCCCTGTACCCATGTGGGAGACCAGGAGGAAGCTCCTGGCTCCTGGCGTCAGATTGGCGCAGCTCTGGCCATTGTGGCCAATTAGGAAATGAACCAGTGGATGGAAGACCTCTCTCTCTCTCTCTCTCTCTCTCTCTCTGCCTCTCCTTCTCTCCTTCTCTCCTTCTTTCTCTGTGTAACTCTTGACTTTCAAACAAATAAATAAATCTTTTTTTTTTTAAAGAGAGTGAAGGTGAAGAGTGTGGGCACAATAAGTCTGCCAACCTGGTGACACATTTCAGCTGCCAGATCGAGCCATGCCTGTGGCCCAGCTGCATGTCCATCCCAGCAAAAATGAGATGAGACAAAACTCAGGTTCTCTCCTCCCACCCTCAGTCTCCCTCTTCCCAGTCTCTGGGAGGCCAGGAGTAGTGAAAATGAGCATGCATTGGGACAGCTCAGTTACTAACACAGTTCATGCACACCATCCTGTCTAGTCCTCATGGCAAGGACACCCGTGGTACTGGAGACAAGCAGCAGTATAAAAGAAGGGATGCTGGAATTAGATATTAAAGACCTGAGCTCTAATCTTGGCTCTGCTGTGTGACGTTGAGCCAGTTTCTTAACTTCTCTGGGCTCAGCTTTCCTTCTCCATAAAGGGGGTTAGTGATACCTACCTCAAAGTCTACCACAAGGAGTGATGAGACAAAACAAGGGAGAGAGCCCAGCACAGTGCCTGGCCAGCAGAGCTTTAGCAGAGGCCGTGTGTCTGTGAAACTGGAAGTCCCAGTTCTGTTTGCCTTGTTTCTAAGAATGAGTGTTGCTCATGGGTAACAGAAGAGAACGTGGGAAGAACTTCTCAGCTGAAGGTCAAGGCCGAGTGAATGTCCAGTACTGTCCAGTGACCATCAGATCTCCCGGGCCAGGAGGTTGGCTTCGGAGTCTGCTCACCCACCCACAAGGCATCCAGGTGAAGGCTTAGGGCGGTAGCTCCAGGGAGGGGTGACCAAGGCAAGGGGCGCCTTAATGGTTTCCACAGGGGCCTTGGCAGCGTCGCCTCCCCTGGACAGTGCTGAAAGGCTGGGCCGGGGCTCCCCAGAGCCCACAGGGACCCTGAGTCCGCTCCCTGGAGCGGGGGCAGGGTGCGCGTTCCATGCCGGCTGTCTGGAGAAGGAGGGCAGTTGGTGGCCCCTTCCAAAGAGCGATGCTGCAACTGCTGCTCTCAGAACGTGTTTTGGCTCCCTCTCGCCATGAGGCCGTCGGGGAGACCGCCACGGAGCGCGGGCTGCAAGGCGATTCCCCTGCGGATTCCTCCCAGGGAGCCCCACAGCCTGTTCCTGGCAGGCATCTGTGCCCGCTGCACTCCTGCACCGCTGGGACCCGGATGCTCCGCTCCAGAGAGAGGCCGAGCTGCAGCCCCTGGGTCGGAAGCCTGATTGTGCTGATGCATTAGGCAGCTGGTCACCAGGCCCACAGAGCCCCCCACTCCCCAGCTCAGCCTGGCCTGCCATAGCCAGGCTTGGCCAAGGCTGTTGCTCCTAGGAGCCCCACACCCACCAAGGGCCGGGTGGTAGTGTGTGTGTCTGTGTGTGTGTGTCTGTAATTATGGGAGCTGCTCCAGGCCAGGGCTGGGAATTCCTGCGGGCCTAGAGAGGCAGTGGGAGTTGTGTCCTCCCCCCAGGGCTAGCCTCCTGCTCGGGCTCCTCTCCACTACTCGTCTCTTCCCTGGAATCACAAGGGCCCAGCAGCGGGCCCTGTCCAGTCTGAGCAGGACTCCTGTCTCCCACCCATCCCCTACCCACCTCCATGCAGCTAAGCACATGGTGCCTCTTGCTTACAGCAACAGTGCCGACTGTCCTACCCCCAGGGGCTGGGTTCCCAGGGCTGCCAGGGCTCAGCCCATCCTGCTCCGCGTCTGCGCAGATTATGACAGCCCTGTCGTCAGGAGCTCAAGCCTCTTCCCAAAGAGAAGGCGGTGAGAGGTGGGAGTCAAGCACGTTCCAAGCCAGCCATCAAGAGTCCACTCTGGGCTGCTGTGGCCCGATTTCCAGGGAGAGATGGATCCGGGGGTCAGGGTCTGACAGTCACATCAGACAGACGGCGGAGGGGGAGGCTGCCATTCCCAGGCACGGGGAGAAGATGTGCTGGGGTGGGCGGTGGGGTCCCTGAGGACAAGAAAGAGGAGCCCATCTCACAGCTGGGTTTGGGATGAGCGACCGTGGTGGTGTGGCAGAGGTGGGCAGACCTGCGCTTTCTCCCTTTGTTGTCTCTTCAAAGCCGCTCCCCTGCTCTGCTTGACTCACCCCCAAGTCTGGCGCTGTCTGGTGGTCCCTGGGTTTCCGTGATGCGGGCCTTCTGGGATGCCGAAGCCCTCAGAGACCAGGGGCCGCAGAGCTTGGCCTGGGCATCTTTTGTGAGAAGCCAAGTCTGTTGCAGCCTCTGACCCTGGGCAGGACGCAGCCCACGCCCCAGCAGGGAGCCTGGGACTCATTTTCACCTGCACCCGCAGCAGAAGCTGGAGGGCCCCTCTCCCATCCCTCAGTGGTCCAGCGCCCACAGCATGCATTTGAGCAGGGCCGGAAGCACTGTGTTGGGATAGAGGGAAACAGGCCAGCCCAGAGCTCCAATGCCCAGGTGGGTCCCCACTGGCTCCAAGCAGAATGGAGATGCCACTCCTTTCCCCCAATCTTTGCTCAGCTCCAGATTCTCGGCTTAGCACCCCTGCCCATCATGAATGCGTCCTGCCCCTCCCCCCACTTCACCCCCAGCCTGGGAGGCAAGTGGAAAACCCAGTTCCATTTAAGCGAGAACATTCTCTCCCCCCAAGCCACATGCCCTGTTCCTCCCCTGAGCTTACTTCTGCTCCCCTGCCATGGTCAGGGGCAAGGCACCAACCTAGGAGTCTGACTGGAGCTCGGTCCTGCTGTGTGAATCGGAACTTCAAGTTCAGCTCACTTCACTAAGGGCCTGGCACTTGCCTGGCCCCTACCTATACCCCAAGGACTGTACCCTGTGTCGCATGCTCATGGCACGAAGCGGAGAGGGGCCCAAACCACCGAGCCCCTTCCAAGAGATACTGCTGTCACACCCAAAGCATCCAGTGGCCCTGGGATACCTGTGCAGGCCCCACAGCCAACGAGGTGACACCATCCCTCTGCAGGCCGGCTTGGGGGCCAGGCCTGGGCTGGCTGAGCATCTGAGACCCCAGGCTACCTGGGGGTAAGCACGTCCAAGTTGACCATGGCCTCACTCTGGCCCAAGGCCTCAAACGTCCCAGTCTCCAGCAGGATGTCCTCGGAGTGCTAGACAAGTGCCGGGGCACTGAGCTATGCCCAGGAGTGGGGTCCACAGGTTCCTGGCTTGCTCAGGCAGTGCAGCTTGGCCTGGACCATCTTGTAGACCCAGGGCTGCATCCCCAGCTTCTGCCTGAACCAACTGAGGGTTCGTGCTGCAGGCCCCGCTCCCACTGCTGCCTGGGATCTGCTCTGGGCCACCTGATCCTTAGTGGCCTCCCCTGGGGCCCCAAGCATCCCAGGTCTTTGAAAACAGGATGCGGGGAACTGATCAGCGGGCACAAAATTTCAGTTAAGCAAGATGAAGGAGCGTTAAGATCCGCTGCACCTATGACTGTGACAAAAGTGTGCTGCACACTTAAAAATCTGTGGAGAACGTAGCTCTCAAGGGTTCTTACTGCAGTAAAATGAAATTTAAAAAGCAGCATGTGGTGTATAAAGCCAAAAGGGCAAACCCTGTGTCAAGGCTGCCTTTTGTGGACATAAGCACCGCTACGGCTTCTGGAGGGGCTCTGGGCTGAGCATCCCACGTCTATTTAATCCTCCCAATAGGAATCCTGGGAGGGAGCACAGTACTCTGCCCACTTCCCAGATGAGGAAACTGAGGCTCCAGGTGGGTCTTACTCCAAAGCGCTCATCCTTCCCCAGAAGCTGAGAGCTGGCCTGTGTGTTTTATCAACGGGCTTTAAGAGGTTCCTTCGGGGTCCCAGGGCAGCTGACACTTGAAGCAGAGCAAGGTGCACCCTCCCTGCTGCAAGAGTGCACAAGCTGGGACGGCCTCGGCATCAGGATGCCTCCCGCAGAGCCCCAGGCTTGGACTCCAGAACACAGAAGACAAGGCGCCCCTGCACTGCACTTTGCCAGGACACAGGTGGCCCCCAGCACGTGTCCTGTTACAGATCTGGCCTGTCCCCATCCGTTCCGCACCCCTGCCCCCATTCCCCAGAGCTCCGCCTGGCTGGTGGGCCCCAAGGGAGGGAGGGGCCCAGGGAGAGGCCGTGGGTCATTGTGAACCACCACCTTGCCCGGCGTGTCCACCACTTCTGGCTTCGAGGTTCTTTCCGACAGCCTGCAAAGCTCATTCACTCTGCGATCCGCTGCCCAGCTCAGACACAGCACCTCCCACTGACATTCACTCGGTTATTATGCAATCGAGGGCCCAGCCCCCACCCCCAGGCCTTCTGTGGGGAAGTTCTTGTGCCAGCCTGGCTCTCCTGCCTGTCTCACATGCACGCCCGGGCACACGTCTTTACACACCCAGTGCCCTGGGGCGGCTGAGGCCGCATCTTCCGTCCACACCCAGCCACACCCAGGGCTCACATGCTTTGTGCTGTGACCTCTGTGCCTGGAGTCTTTCAGGCCCTCCCCCAGCCTCTCTATGTGGGGATCTGCGGTGACAGCCACCGTGGACTGGCTCAGAGCCGACCGCCTCAGGGCTCCCATGGCCCTCGGTGCTCCCGGTGCTCCCGGCAGCACTGCTGTCTCCCTGACCAGGCTGTGAGCCCCTCGAGGGCAGGCAGCAAGTCGGAGTCCTCCCTGTTGGATTTCTCCAAAGCACTGGCCTGGTCTTGCGTGGGCCCTGGCAGCCTTGATGGACGGGTCAGTGAATTAAAGGAAGAAAGTCACCAACGCCCTGTGGCCAGCCTCTCGGGTGGCCATGCAAAAACACCACAGATGCCAGCTAAGAAATGACCCCACTGTTCAGAGGGGGATGGGAGCCCAGCAGGGGCGAGGGGGTGCAGGAGGGGGCGCACCCTCGTGGCAGCGGGGCTCTCACAAGGACTCGCCCCCAGTGCCCCAAGCTCCCTCCAGAAACTCAAGGGCTCTTGTGCAGGCACGGGCTTGTGAGCTAACGCACGGTCCTGGTGCGCCTCCTCCCAGCTTCTAGCAGTGGCCGTGTCCAGGGAGGCGGGGCTGCTCCACCTGGGGCCGCCCCAGGGAGTTCACTTCCCTTCTTTCCCGCAGGCACCTGGGCAGCCTCCACCAAGCGTCCAGCCCTGCCCAGCCTGGGACGCAGTCCTGGTGGGTGAGGAGCCGTACAGGTGTGTGCCCAGGGAGCTCGCAGTGCAGTGAAAGGGAAGTTACAGGAGTTTGTGCGGAGGGGCAGGGGAGGCTGGGGGAGGTGTCGTGGTAGCAGTGACCTCCAAACGGGGTCTTGAATGAGAGTTTACGGTTGGGAGGGCAAGGAAGCGGCAGGTCCAGTTCAAGAGCAACGTGCAAAGAGGCAGAAACAGACAGGGTACATCAAGCCTGGAGCTGCCAGGAACAGCGGGGGAGGCAGCAGCCCCCAAGACAGGAGGGATCCAGGGCGTGGAGGCTGAGACAGGGACAAAGTTGCATCAAAGAGGACTTGAAAGCCACGTGAAGCCAGCTTGACCCTGGCTTGCAGGAAAGAGCCTTCCACGGAGGGAGGAGTGCATGTGCCCGCGAGCCCCCTGGGGCGTAGGAGGCACAGACAGGTGCCCAACCCCGCTCTGACGTCATCACTGCCCAGCCATCCTTCCAGCCCTGGAAGAAACTCCTCTGGACTCACAGGAGCCCCTCGTAGCCATATACGGCCCTGCACGGAGCTGACGCTGTAAAATGATGGAGAAACGCACAGCCCAGGGTTCACACTGCCCACAGCCCAGGGTTCGCACTGCCCAAGATGCAGGCCTTGGCGGGAAGTTTCCTAAAAGGCTGGGAACTTGGCGCAGCCCCCAAAGCTTCCCTTAGGTTTGAGCAAAGGCAAAGGTCATTGCCTGGCCTGGGGCTGGACGTGGCCGCTGCGGGCAGCTAGGAGAAGGCCCACGCCAGCTGTGTGCTTCCCCACAGGAGGGTGCCTGCACAGGAGTCTGGCAACCCCTACTCCGACCTTCTCCAGGGCCCGGGACTCAGTAATAGCGAATGCATGCGTGGTCAAAGCGGCGGGTAGAGGGTGCAGCCAAGCCAGAGGAGGCTTAGGACCTGCAGGTGGCCCTTCGTGGTGGCTGCCCCGGGGGCCATCGCCATTCCAGAGCTTGGAGGCTCTGCCCTCTGCCAGTCTCCTGGTCCCACCACCTGCTGGAAACAGTCCCGATGCACAGAAGAACTCAGCAAGTCGAGAAGGGGCCCAGATGACTGTTGGGTCCCTAACAGGTTACCAGCCGAGGGCCCTCTTGTCCTAAATGGCTCCCAGAAAGCAGTGCCCCCTTCGAGCCCTCTGGGGTCTCCGAGAAGGAGCCCCTGGCAGGCTGCTCGCTTCACAGATGTGCAAACTGAGCGCCAGGCGGGGGAAGTGGTCGGCCTGGGGTCACGAGGTGAGGCGGGGACAGGGGCGCGGGAGGACCTGGGTCTCCTCCTCCCTGCTCACCACGCCGACTTCCTGCAGGTGACTCAGCAGCAGTCGGCACAGGAAGGAAGTGGGAGAGGGAAGCCCAGCCCGCTGGATTCCAGGTCACCACTGTGTGAGTCCAAAGCCACTAACCACCTTGGCCATGCAGCTCTGCCCCGGCGCCCATGACCTTCTAGCCCTTCCTTCCCAAGACCACGGCCGCTGACTGTTTCCTCCAAGGTCAGGCTCCCTTGTCCTTTCCAGGACCTCCCTGCTGTCCGGTCCCCGGCGTTTTCCTCCTGTTGGGGTCAGAGATCACCTCCATAGACTTGGCGAGGAGCCAAGCCTGCGCTGACCGCAACTGTTACAGCCTCATGCTGGCACTGGGGCTGCAGGCACTCTGATGATGTCCCCACACTCAATTTCTCTCATCTGTAGAATGGGGGTTGTGGCGTCTGCTTTTCAGATGGCTTGGCCAGCCAGAGGATAGAACAGCCTGCCCCAGACTAGGCATGGATCCCACTGGTTCTTGGCACGGACTGCCTGGCTGGGTGAGCTGACACCTATGCATCATCTCATCGAGTTCTCACCACAGCTGTGCCAAGTAGAGAGCGTTATTCTCACTCGGGTGGTGAGGAACTGGAAGCCCAGGGAGGTGAGGGCACACGGCTCTCGGCTGCCGGGGGCTGGGCTGGACCCTGGTTCAGTCTGATTCTGGAGGCCGCCAGCGGCAGAGACCCCTCTTGCAGCACCATGGTGGTGGGCCGGCCTCTGCCCTTCCAATGCATGCTCGTGTGGGCGGGGCCTCTGTCCCTTCTCTCTGCCAATCCCCAGGCTGAGACCTGGTGTCTCTGCACCTCCACAGCTCCCAGTCATGCCCTGGAAGGCCAGCCCTCACCGGCCTCCTTCCCAGAGTGACACGTGCCAGGACGGCCGCGCAGGCTGGGCCTTGCCGTTGGGGTGCCAGGTGTTTGTGGTCTGCTCCGCAGAACTGTGGGGCCCACCATGGGGACAGCCTGAAATCAGGGACGCTGCAGGACCCCGGCCTTCAGGAGCATAGGCCTTGCCAGCACAGGAAGCGCTGCGGGCCCCTGCAGGCTGGGGCTTTCCACACGCCAAGTGCAGGCCTCTGAGCACGAGGCGGCAGGGGTGCGGGGAGCGGGTGCGTCTTGGTTCCCTTGCCTGTTTCCTCCGCTGTACCAGAAAGTCCTCGTGGGGGTGGGGCAGCTCCCAACACAGCCCTGGACTGGAGAGCCATCTGCCCACACTCTAGCCACTCGAGCCCCTGCCACCTCTCCCAGTGGCCACACTGTTCCTCCCTTAGGCGCAGTTCAGCCACCCTCCCCTGTGAGCCCAGGTCACCACCCCTGTAGCACTTACGATATCCCCATCCCAAAGGCCCCCGGGAGCCCTTTAGGCACAGGGTAAGGAATGAACAAGGCCCTGGGACCTGCCAGTTCTCTGTTGCCCTGATGGTCATGAGCTCCCTCCAGGCGCATTCTGGGCAGGGTTCACCACGGTAATCTTCAGTAGCCAGTGCTGGGCACCTCCAGGGGTTTGTGGCATGGCTCCCTCTGCATTCTGCATCACTGTCTTGGCCACTGAGGGTGACGGCAGTTGTGGGAGAGAGCGGGCGGGTGCCCATGGATGCTATTGTAAGCCAATGGACTGGGTCACATAGTGACTTTCTTGCTGCATTCGAGGTGTCCTTTGGGGTTCTAGACTGTTTCCAAAGCCTGAAGTCACAGTTTACGTAATCTTGTCCAGAAATGGAGCTGACGTGCAACATGGTGGGGTGGGGCGTGGGAACCATCAGGTCCCATGCCACAGTGTTCTCGGCTCCCTCGGCCCCTCGTGGGACAAGCAGGACCTGGACACAGCAGGATGGTAACTACCGTGTCAAGTGCAGCCTCTTGTCTGGCTCAGGGCATCCTGGTGAAGGCAGAGTCAACGCCTTCCAGAGGTTCTGACAGCCCCAGGACCCAGGAAGTGGCTCCAGCTGCTGGGAGTCTCTGCCTCTCAAGTGAGAAGAGGGAGAATACAACCCATCCTGTGGGGTTCCTACAGGATCGACGCGAGAGCATGGGGTGTGACGGAAGCAATGTAGGAAAACTGCAGCGTGATCAGAATGGGTTCATTCATGCCACAGATGTGCATTTAGCTTCTTCTCTGGGCTGGGCACTGTTCCAGGTACTGGGCACAATACAGACACACAGGCGTGTTAGGTGTGGGTGAGGGCTGCCCCGCAAACAAAGCAGAGGGAGGGCAGAGGAAACAGGTCGGGGCACTAGGAGCTGCTGCCGTTTCAATTAGGGGACCAAAGAGAGTTTCTCAGAGAAGGATAAAGTTAAGCAAAAACCCAAAGGAAGTAAGGGATTGAACCATGTGCTAAGGAGGTCCATGGGAATTAGCAAGTGCAAAGGCCCTGAGGCCTTGGGATACCACCTGCAAGAAACAAGAAATCACTGGTAGTCACAATGCTGGGGCTGTGGAAGCATTTACGGCACTCCTGGCTCCCTGCAGGCTTTGCAGTGGGGGGTGAGGGGGACACAGCCTGACTTAAAGTCTAAAGAGCTGCTCAACAAACGTTGGCTGCCCAGGCTCTTCAGAGCCTTGTTCAGTGCCTAGACCACTCTCCTGTGTCAGACCCCTCCCAGCTTTCTGTATCCGTGCACGCCAGGCAGGGCACACCTCATCTGCTGCGTGTGGGCCTCGCAGAGACACGGTGCTTGTGCTGGGGAAGAGAGCAACGCAGAGCAATCTCGGGTCAAGGCTCTCACTCCGCGTCCCCTGGCACTCAGAGGCCCCCAGGCCAGCTCGGCTGGGTGCTGGGGGCCACCTCATCCTCTGTTGTAAAATAAAACAATTCCCATCTCTAGCAGAGTGTTTTAACCTTTTAGTGGGGGTGACCTGTCCCTTGGAGACTCCGGCGGAAGCGAAGAGCTCTCTCCAGAAACGGACACGGAAGCGGCCCTGCTTCCCCTGTAGTGGCAGGGGTGTCACAGATCCTTGAGGTGCAGGGCAGAAGCCGTTACCTAAGCCCACGATTTCCCAGCTGTGGCTCCGGCGGAATGAGCGAGTGGATGAATGGAGGAACTAAGGGAGGAGAGACAGGATGTGTGGGAGGAGGCCTGGGGTGGTGAGAACAAAAGTGGGGCCGCTTCTGGGGGCTGGGATTCTTGTGGATGGTTCTCAAAGCCATCAGGGAAGTCAGCCCAGAAGCCCTGTGTGGTCAGGCCTTGGCCGCCAAGTGGGCAGGAGATGGACAGACTTTGCTCCTCTGCTCCACCTGTGCCCTGGCCCGGCCTCTCTGCGCCCCTGCCTTCCTCAGAGGGGTCAGAACAGCCTTTCCTGCTTCCCTTGAGGTGTCTCCAACCAAATCCAGCTCTTCCCTGGGTAACTGTGGGGCAGCGCAAGGGATACACACTCAGAGAAAGGGGGCACCCTCTCTTCCTTGTCCCACGGCAGAGCCAGCTGAGACCCACAGCCTTTATCCCCTAGGCCACTGTGTGCATTTTGGTTTCGAGGGACTTCTCCTGAGAAGGTGGAAGGGACCTTTAACTCATTCTTAACCCCGCCCCCTGCGCCCCTCCCACCCCGCCTGGCCGCTAAGCTCAGATTCCTCCAGGCACTCTTCCTCCTTATGACACAGGGTGAAGCTCTGAGGCCCCCCCCCGGGGGGGGGGAAGCTGCCCAAATGCATCAATGGCCCCAAAGAGCTCCTCTGCCAGCAGACCCCCCGGGGCCTCCTGAGCCTGCCTCTGACCATTCTGTCTCCTCCTCCAGCCACCCTTGGCTCTTTGCACCTGCTGTGCTTACCCCGGGGGCCACCACCTGCATGGCACACAGGAAAAGCTCTGATCTCTGCTCGAACCTCTTTTCCCAACCTCCGCAGACAGATGGCTTCCTTCCCTTGGGAACCCTGCCGTGGACCTCAGCCCCGGCCCTGGTCCTCACAGCGCTGCCTGCCCGATCCCAGCACTCATGACACTGTAATTCTAGCTTATACCTTTCTAAAAGTGTGTGTGTGTGTGTGTGTGTGTGTGTGTGTTTAAAAGATTTATTTATTTGAAAGTCAGAGTTACAGAGAGAGAGAGAGAGAGAGAGAGAGAGAGAGAGAGAGAGAGAAGAGAGATCTTCTATTTGCTGGTACATTCCCCAAATGGCCGTGAGGGCCAGGGCAGGGCCAGGCTGAAGCCAGGAGCCACATGCTTGTTCTGGGTTTTCCACATGGGTGCAGGGGCCCAAGGACTTGGACCATCTTCTACTGCTTTCCCAGTAGAGAACTGAATCGGAAGTGGCACAGCCGGAACTTGAACCGACATCCATGGGGATGCCAGGTCGACTGTGGTGGCATTACCTGCTGTGCCACAGCACTGGCTCCCAAACACTGTATTTCTTTCTTTCTTTTTTTTTTTTTTTTGCCAGGCAGAGTTAGACAGTGAGAGAGAGACACACACAGAGAGAGTTATAGACAATGAGAGAGAGACAGAGAGAAAGGTCTTCCTTCCGTTGGTTTACTCCCCTAATGGCCGCTACGGCCGGCTCCCTGCACCGATCCAAACCCAGGAGACTGGTGCTTCTCCTGGTCTCCCATGCGGGTGCAGGGACCCAAGCACTTGGGCCATCCTCCACTGCCCTCCTGGGCCATAGCAGAGAGCTGGACTGGAAAAGGAGCAACCAGGACTAGTACCCAGAGCCCCAAACAGGACTAGAACCCGGGGTGCCGGCGCCGCAGGTGGAGGATTAGCCAAGTGAGCCATGGAGCCAGCCCACAACACTGTATCCTAACTCCAGCATTTACTACATTGCGTTTCCAACTTCTTTGGAATCTTTTCTTGTAGTGAGGGGAAACAACGTCAGAGCTTAGACACACTTGCGCGAATGTGTTCAGGGGCTCGCTGAAGGACCGCGTTTTCTTTACCTTGGCCTCCCCAGCAAGCAATGCGGCGCTCACACTGGTGGTGCCCCACATGTCTGCTCATTTAGGAGTTGTTTTCAGGCTACCCATGAGCTGGGGTCGCCCCTGGGAGCCCCTCCCCCACCCCCAGCCTTTCCCTCCCTCCCAGCCTCCACTGCCAAGCTGCTGGGAGCCTGTTAGCATTGAGTGCCAGCAGTGAGAAAGCAGGCACCGAGACGTCCTGACTCACGGGCATGGGGATTGTGTCTCCCGTTAGGGCTGCCCCACTGCATCTGTGCTGTGATCCGAGCGGGTACGGCCACTCAGATGGGGAACATCCTCCAGCGAGTTGTCATAGTAACCTTGACTTTCAGTTTCATGTAGGAGAGTCCCCGAGAGGAGAAACATAGCAGGGGTGGAGGAGGGGTGGTGCGGAGCCATCGCAGCCTCCTGAGGCTGTCCTGCTCCCTCTTCCTGGCTGCTGGCTGGTTCACACGCTCAAGGTAGATGCCATTGTGTGTGGGCAGCTGAGTAGAAGCAGCTTAAAATAGCCCCCGCCCCAGCTATTTCAGGGAGCCGTTGAATATGCATGAAGCTATTTTAGAAAAGATGTCCCTGGCCTGGCCAATCCAAACCCCCATCCTTTGCTTGGAAGTGCCGAGAGAAGCTGAATGGGGCCTTTCTTGGTCTTTCCCACTGGGTGGGGGTTTTGTAGAAGCCACAGAGACTACACCCTGGCCAGAGTGGGTCTCGCAGCCCTGACAGCTCTGCCTCCTGATCCTGTGGCCACGGAGGCTCCAGGCCAGGCAGCCCAGCCCTCCCCAGTCCTATGGAGCCTTGGACAACTACTTTGTTATGAGCCAGGTTGACCTGCTCTGTGGCAGGGGGCATGTCTCAGAAGCTTAGGCATCACCATTGCTTTGTCCATTTAGTCCTCCGTCACCCTTTTATTGATAGAAAAGACACCTGAGGACTGTGCTAAATGCTGACGATACAGAGATTTCCAACGTGAGCTCCTGGGTGGGACAGATGAGCAGTGAGATAATGGCCATCAAGCCCCAAGGCAGAAGGGGGACTGGAGGGTTGGGAGGTCAGGGAAGGAGCCCTTAGCTCTGCTGGATGGGGAGAAGCCTCTGAGGAGGAGGGGGAGGTCCAGGAAGCAAGAGAAGGCAAGCCAGGCTCAAGGGCAAGGGGCTGGCTGGGTGTGGCTAGGGCTGGTAGGAGGGTGCACCTGTGAGGAGGGGAGAAGGGAGAGGGAGTGAGACTGCGGGAGACATTGTATGCTGGGCCGGCAGTGCCTTCTCTGAGGGCCTGACAGGGGGCCTCCTGGTGCAGGCACCTGAAGTGCCTGGTGCTGTCCCCATCTACGCGAAAGGACATGTGGGCAAGGCCTGGCTACAGTCCCCAAGCAGGTATGCACAGATGCTGGCTGAAAGCACCGATTCTGGAGTCTGCCCCTTACTGGCTGTGACTTTGGTGAGTTATCTGACCTCTTTGCCTCAGTTTTCTTACCCATTAAATGGGATTACAACAGAACCTACCTCCCCAGGCATTTTGGTGGGGAGAAGTATGTGAGTTAGCAGACATACAAGGCTTAGAAGTCTGTGATGCATAGGAAGCAATATTCTTGTATGAAAGGGGAAACTTTATCATTCTCTTGAGTTGGGCCTTTTCTCTTGACAACGGAGTTGCATCAAAGAGAAATTTGTTTCAAAGTAAAAATAGCTTTATTGCTTTGATTGACAATATCATATGTATCCACTATCAAAAGTTAAAGCATGGAAAGTACCAAGTAGGAAGGAAAACATCACCTTTAATCTTAACTCTGACAACTGCCATTGCCATGACCGCCTGCTGTGGGCTAAATGCTGATGTCCCTCAAGGTGACAGCTTCAGGAAGTGGCGTCTTTGGGAGATGATGACAGGTCCTGGTGGCAGAACCTTCCCGAAGGGGATCAGTGTCTTTCTCAGAGCTGAAGGAGGCCTCTCCCCCTTCCACGTGCGGGGGACGTAGTGCACAGGTGCATCTATGAGCCAGACACTAGAACCTCTTCTACCCTGAGTCCGCCTTGACCTTGGCCTTCCCAGCCTCCAGAACTGCAACAAACATCTGTTGTTTCAGGACTGCCAGGCTCAGGGACTTGGTGGTAGCGGCACAGGTGGTCTAAGGTGTCACCATCTCAGATAGAGTCGATCTTCGTTACTCACGGACTCCACATTTGCAAACTGATCCAGTCAATTATATTTATTTGTCATCTCCCAAATCAATGCTTGCTTTTGCAGAGTGGCAAAAAAAAAAAAAAAAAAAAAAAAAAAAAAACCTCTGAGTCACCGATGGCCATGTACCCAGATGAGGACAAATAAGGGGCCGCCATGTCTTCTTCCTTCTGTTCCTGTCCTGTGGACAAATGTCCTTTTGGCAGACTTGTTAGGGCCGTGTTTGTTGCATTTTTGTGCTATTTGTTGGGTGATTTTACTGTTTTCCAATGGCTCCCACATGCAGTGCTGAGTGCTGTCCCATGTTCCTGAGTGGCCACATGCCTGACGGAGCTGTGTGCTCCATGAGCTTTGTTCACACATGAGTGTGAAAACACTGGCCCTGAGTTCTATGTGAATGAAATCGGTAATCTATGTTAAACGAGTTGTCTTCAAATGGCAACACTCGCAAAACACGGCTATGTGTTGGTCGCAGAGGCTCATGGGAGTGTAATGCTGCAGCTCCCCCACGAGCAAGGTTCACTAATTTAGTGCTGGCGGGGACTCAAGGGAACATAACCATGGTGACTAGCAAGAAGCAACTGTCCCTTCTCTAGATCCTCAGACAAATGTACCTTCCTGACACTTTAAGAAAATCATACACTGGAGTGGGTAACGCCTCTGCCTGCAGCACCAGCATCCCATGTGGGCACCGGTTCGTGTTCTGGTTGCTCTGCTTCCAATCCAGCTCTCTGCCTGGGAAAAGCAGTGGAAGATGGCCCAAGTGCTTGGGAACCCTGCCACCCAAGTGTGGGACCTGGATGAAGCTGCTGGCTCCTGGCTTCAGCCTGGCTCAGCCCTGGCTGCTGTGGCCACTTGAGAAGTGAGCCACCAGGTGGAAGACCTCTCTCATGTCTCTCCCTCTCACTCTCTGTAACTCTGCCTTTCAAATAAATAAAATAAAACCTAAAAACCAAAAATCCCATTCACTGACATATCTCATGCACCTGTTCATGTCCAAGAGTGCACATCCTCAGGTGACTGCATCACTGGGCCCATTCCTCCCACCAGTAGCCCCTGGCGCTCCATGCACAGTCAATTTGGCTGTTTCTTGTTAACTGTTCCAACCAATACTAGGATGAGCTAACATGGACTCAGAACTGTCTATGGCCCAGCCCTGTGCTAGGAATTTCCAAGCCTCAACAGCAAGCCTATGAGGTCGCATCATCACCATCACCATCATTATTGTCACTGTCACCGTCACTGTCACCATCACCACCATCACCATCGTCACTCACCATCACTATTGTCACCGTCACTGCCACCATCACCACCATCACCATCACCATCATCATGCCCACTTTCCAGATGAGGCCTCAGATGCTCTGAGGTGTTAGGCACCTTAGCCAGGGTCATGCAGCTTGCAAGTAGGTTCCTCTGACTCCAGGTTCCACACCTTCCACCAGCGTGTCCTGCTGCCTCCTTCCAGACCCCGTCCTGGGCACTGATTGCCAATTCCCTTAGCACATCTGTTTGGAAGTAGACCCCAGGTTAAAGATGGAGGTCTGAAAATGCTGGTGACAACCCACCAAAAGGGCTCCAGGGGCCGGATCCCCCCATCCTCATGTCCCCAGCTGTTCTCACGCTTGGAAACAGACCAACAGCACGATGTGGCTCTCGCTCCTGGGTGCTTCCCACGCCCTGCACGGCGCTCGCCTCCTGTGAGCTGCCCCTTCCCACTCTCGGCCTGTCTTCCCGCAGGCGCGCTGTCCCTCATCTCAAAGAGCGCTCAGCGCCTGAGTGTTCAGACCCCTTTCACCCATCAGGCACGTGGGGAAACAATGTCTCTTAGTTTGGCCTTAATTACTAGGATTTTGTCTTCTGTCCATGGCTGTTTAATTCTTTTCTTTTACAGTTTCTGGATTTGGTTTGCAATGTCAGGGAGCATCCTCTATCCCAACATGACACAAGGCTCTCTCTAGCTCTCTTTTTTTTAAAAGCCCCTTTATGGTTTTCTGCATTTTGACTACTTTGGCATTATTTGGGAGCAAGGACTGGGGGAAGGAGCCGTCTTGCTCCTCCCCACCTCCCCCACAGCACCTTTCTGACATGCTAGGCATCAGCTGTCTTCCTGTCGCTAATGCCCAGTGCTACGCTTCCATGTGCTGAAATTCCCTGCACACTGATAGCTACTCCTGGCCTCCCTGGGCCAGGCCGTGAGCCCCTGGCCTATCCCTTCACCAACAATGCACTTTCTAGGCCACTCCTCCTTGTTCATTTTTCCGTATGTACCTTGTAATCATTTTATGGAAATTTTCATTGTGGTTTTGATTGAGATTCCACGTTCAGGTCACGTGATAATGTCTTCTTAGGTCTCTTCTTGGGTGTTTCATGCTTTTCAGTCTTTGGAGAATGGGTTGGACTTTCCCACCTCGGATCTGAGTACTGCTTAAAGGCAAGATCCCTGCACCTGCTACTATGGCTCGCAGTCAGGCAAAGCACTAGAGATATTTGTAGGATAAATGAACGAATGAACAAATGTGTGAGAGACAGTCTCCTGGAAGCTGACTGTTCAGTGAACGTGTTACAGAAACCCACTTTCTCACGGCTGGAAGTGAATGTTCAGACTCACAAGAGGCTACTGAGAGACCGGGGTGTCACAGGCAGCCTGCCCCATGCCGGCCAGAGGCTGTCACCCCACACGCAACCGGGCCATTTCTCAGCAAGGCTCTAAGGACATCTGAGGAAGGACCACAGACAGGTGTTCTCTGTGTGCTGGCTGCTGTGTGGATGCTGTGAAAAGCATTTTCCCAGGAGATGCAGCACCCTCATACGTTAGGGTCACTGGTCCCATTCTGCAGAAGTGGAAACTGAGGCAGAGAGATGGAGCCCCTAGCTAGCAAGTGGTAGGACTGGCTGGAGCTGAGGCTGTGGGACTGTAAAGGCTGTGCCCCCCCCCCACTAGCACCTTGAACCGCAGCACCTGGGAGGCTGAGGCGCTGTGGCCCAGATCGGAGTGAGGGTCCAGCCCTCGCTAAGCTCACACCGTGCCCTGGAAAACTCTGTCCTCCCACCCCGCCGTGGGAGGAGCTTGTGATGCCGCTCCTAGGAATTGTTCCTGGAGAGCACCAGACTTGGGTCAAAGGGCCGCTGTCACAGGAGGGGACGTGCTACACAGGCCGTACTGTGGCTCTGGGCCTGGGGATGCGGGAGTGGAGGCTGGGGGTGGGGAGGGCATCTGTACTGTGGTTAAGACGCCCGGCCCCACAGCAGACTGCTTGGGTTCAACTCGCATTTCCTGCTAATGCAGATCCCGGAGGCAGCAGGTGATGGCTCAAGTAGTTGGGGTCCTTGCCACCCACATGGGAGACCTGGACTGAGTTCCTAGCTTCTGATTTCTGCCCAGCCCAGTCCCAGCTGTTATTTGGAGAGTGAGCCAGCAGACTGGAATGCACTCTCTCTTTCTTTCTCTCTCTCTTCCCTCCTCCTCCTTTCTCTCTGCTTCTCAAATAGTAAATTAAAAATTAAAAGACCCAGCTTTGCATGGGGGTGGAGGTTGTCATTCAGCACACATCTGGGACACCCCTCGGGGTTCCTGGGCCTGGCCTGCATGGGGTCGGGGCCTTGTGACTTGGCCCTGTGTTTGCCTCTGGGAGGACAGCCAGGCAGCCACTTCCTTGTGGGGCTAGCAGCTGCCAAGCAGGCCTCGGCTCACTTCCACGGCTGGATGAGAGCTCAGTTGTCCTGGGAAGGACACTGGGTGGGAGCCAGTCCATCCCCTGGGCCTGACTCAGTGTGGCCCCGAGCAGATCCCTGGCACTTGGAGATGAGCATGCTGCAGGTCTCCCCCCCCAGGGAGCCCCTTTCTAGTCCCAAGGTGGATCCTAAGGAAACTTTGGTGGTATTGAACTCCATGTTGGAGACACCCAGTGCCATGGAGCCCAACTTTGGGGGGGTGGCAGGGATGGGCAGCAGGCAGGGAGCAGAGGTTGGCCTTTAGCTCACAGCTGGTAGGTTTCATCTCGTGCGCAAGGGGAGGGTCCAGAGATGCTGAGCGCTGTGCTTTTGAAACAGGCCACGTAAGTATTTTCGTTTTCAATAAACACATCTTGTTTTCAGGTGAGAAGGAAAGTATTTCCGTTTTGGATAAACAATACCACACGAAGGAGACACGGAGCAGGTGGAGACAGGCCCGGTTGGCCCGCTTACCCATGCAGTGCCGATGAGCGGGGAGAGCCTGGCCTTGGCGTTCAGAGACCCAAACGCATGTCCCTGCTGTGTGACCACAAGCAAATCACTTCCCCACCTCAACCTCAGTTCCCTCGTCTGCAAAATGGGCACATTGTCACCTCACACACAGGGCTGACATCAGGACAAACCGGATGTCAGGTGATGTCGTCCATCTGCAGGTCCTTGGCAAAGGTATGGCATTATGCAGAGGCCCCAGAAGGCCCGGCGCAACTGCAGGAGGACCTGCTGCAACCCCTCCACCCCAGCAGTTTCTCGGGATGTCTCAGCTGCGCCAACTCCAGGCAAAGCCTGTGCTGTAGGAACCCCACCCTGCAAGTGTGTGCTGGGCCACCTGCCCCCGGGCGCAGCCTGCGGGGCTGTGAGCACCAGCGCCGGCCCCTTCCTGGTGGGAGAAGGAACAGGGAGCAGGCCTGTTCTCCGACAGCGGAGGGAGCTTTAAGGTGGGACGCTCCTTCACACGCCGTTGGTAGCTGTCTACATAAGGCGTCCATTATGTGCGGGCCTGAGGGGCCAAGCTAAAAATAGCATCAAGTGTGCACCCGCCAGAGATGCAGAACACCCGAAGGTCAAATGCCGAGGGCGAGACGGGCACCACACAGCTGCTGCCACCGGTTCCTCTGGGGCACGGCCACAGCCAGCCCTGCCTGGCAGCCTGGCTCGGGAACCTGGCTTGAGTTAAAAAATAGAACATGGAGTATAACCCCAAATGCATACGTATATTTTTAAAAATCTGTGTATAACCATAAAAAGAAGGCGAGAGAGGAATTCACTAAATCTCTCAGTCCTGAGTGAGTTTTTCCTTTTCCTATATTTTCCAAACTGTTCTCAATGAATACACATTGCTTTTTGTAATCAGAAGAAAACCCAGGAGAAGATGCTATGAATTGCTTTAACATAAGATACATAGGATGATCAAATTGCTCTTTCCTCTGCCTCCCTGCCTCAACTCTGGGCCCAAATTCATCCACGTATTTGTGCTTTCCTGTTAGTGAGTGCATTTTTACTGAGTGCCTACTATGTGCAAGCAAACCAGACACAGCTCTGACCCTGTGGGTGCCTCTCCGACTTGGAGAGAAGCTCCCAGGGTCATTTGAGCACAGTCTCACTGGGCTCAACCTGGCTGTGCTGCTTCCTAGCTGTGTGTGCTGGGGCAGCTGTGCGGCCTCTCTGTGCTCTGTGACCCTGAGTTCCTGCAGTTCCTCTGATGGTTACCACAAGGTGGTGGCCACTCGCTCTGGCCCTCCGGCTGCTCTCTCGTCTGCTTTCCCATAGCACTTCGAACACTGCCACCAGGCATCAGTGGCCACACGGAGCCAGCGTCCGAGGGCCTGTCCGCCTCCCTCTCTGTATCTGGGCAGGGGCCCAGTGTTACTGATGTCTCTGCCAGCCCCAGCGCGAACACAGCGCCGTCTCCAGGACTGCTACAGAGGCAGCAGGTCATCTGTGCCCCAGCCAGCACAAGTGGTAGAGCCCCCCCACCCCCCGCCACCGCCATGGCTTTACAGCTTGCACACGTGACCTCATGGTGGCCTCTCAGACCGTGGGGCCTGTCCCTGGATGTGACTCTCCCAATGGCATCTATGCCAACAGCAGGGCGTGGTGCTTGGCATTCGGGAACGCCCCAGCACGCTGTGACTCCCATGCCACGCCCTTGCTCACCCGCCCCTGTGCCTGGGATGCCACCTGGCTCTTCCTGCAGTCCTGCTGATCTGAGCCCTCCATGCCAGTGCAGGTGCCCCTCTCTTCCCTGGGACCTCCCCTGATTCACAGCCTCCCAGGACGGAGCCCTGACTCTCCCTGCCCTAGGCTGTGGCTGTGGCTTCCAGGGACCCTGTGGCATCTGGTGCTCAAGGGACACTTTATCCTTTGTGACATCCCCATTCTGGGGAAGGGGCCACCCTCCTCACTGGGGACCCCACAGCCCACCAGTGCCGGGAACAGAGTGGGGGGGTGGTCAGGGAAGTTCATTTGAACAAACTTTCTGAGGGGAAAGTCAAGTACACTTGGCTTCACTTGCTGTTAAGGCAGCTATGCTAACTGCTTCTACCAGCTTCTTTTTAAACATTTATTTATTTATTCAATCAAGAGTCAAGGAGCCAGAGCCAGACACAGAGAGAGCTCTCACCCGCTGGCTCACTCCCCCAATGCCTGCAACGGCCAAGGCTGGGCTGAGGCTGAAGCTGGGAGCTGGGAACTCAGTCTAGGTTTCCCACTTGGGTGTCAGTGACCTAGTCACTTGGACAGGAAACTGGAATCAGGAGCTGGGGGCAGGATTTGAACTCAGACCCTCTAGGCTAAGTGCCTGCTCCTTTTATGACACCTTTGGAACCCAGAACTCACAGGTGTCTCTAGGCCATCACTGCCCATCAGTAGCCACTTGCTCCATGGCAGCGGCACGAGCTGGCTGAAGGACACAGAATGTGGGTGTGGCCACTGCTCAGGCCCTGTGCCCGCCTCCCACTCAGCTGCTGCCTTTGCTTCTGGAACCACCCTAGGAGGCAGGTGTGGGTCCATGGGGGCTTTGAGGACTCCAGGGAGGACAGAGATGGAGTGCAGCTCCCTTCGGCACCAAAGCCTGCTCTGTACACATGCCCAAGACACAACAGACATGCTCGTGCTTTGAGCCCTTCCAAGAGAGGAAATGGTGAGAGTATAACGCTGGGAGGTGGTGCCCACGCCCCAGAGGCCAGGCAGGAGCTGTTCTGCCACAGTCCAGGAGAGAGAGGCCGATGGGGTGGGTGTGCGCCACATCCAGTCCCTGAGGGGTCACGGCTCTAGGGAGGCGGCCGGCTACGCTCCAGGAACAGAGGAGACCGGGAGAGCTAGCATCCCTGGGAAGCAGGGAAGCCAGGCCATGCAGGGGCTGAAGCGGCTCCCAGCGCAGCAGGAGCCCCCGAGCCCGTGA
This sequence comes from Sylvilagus floridanus, assembly GCA_949820135.1. Classification (NCBI taxonomy): domain Eukaryota; kingdom Metazoa; phylum Chordata; class Mammalia; order Lagomorpha; family Leporidae; genus Sylvilagus; species Sylvilagus floridanus. Next base: position 32,401,141 of record OX463225.1, read on the forward strand.
GTCCGGGCCACGGACACTGCAGCAAGGGACATCCTGCCCTGGGCCCTCCCACCGTGAGCCCCTGCTCTCAGCTCTCAGCCTCTCCCCAGCCCAGATGCCTCTCCCAGACACTCACCCCCCACCCTGAGGGACTTGCACCCCTCCTCCAGCCCCTGAGCCCACCCCGGCTCCTTGGCAGGGCACTCAGAGCCTGCGTTCTCTCAGCCTCACTTCCAGCCACCCCTCCTCTTGGCCCTCCATCCCTTCAGCCCTTCTTCCCTTTGGTACCTGCCAAACTTCTGCTCATCCTTCAAAGCCCAGCAAAGGGTCCCCTGCACATCATTTTCCTGGAACCAGCCGAGAAGCAAACCCATTTTGGAAAGGAGTCCCGCTGCCCTCACCAGTGTGTGCTGTGCTGGGGCTACCTGCACGTCCACCTCCTCCACTGGACTGGGAGCCCCTTGGGGCCAATGTCATGACTGGTTCATGTCTGGGTCTCAGCGCCAGCACAGAGGATAAGGCACAGCTGGCAGTGAAAGATGTTCAGATGACTGGGCCATGAGAGGGCTGCTGTGTGGCTGGTGGCACTCTATGGCTGAGTGTGACCTCAAGTAGAGTTTGATAGAAAGCATGCGTGCCCTTCCCCCAAACACGTGTAAGTACACACACACACAGAGCACACACAACCCAGAGCAGGCTCTCAAGGGATGTGAGGTCCACAGAGCAGTCAAAAGGAGACAGAGTCCCCGGGGAAGTAGCACACAGCTGCGGTGCTGACCCCACTGTCGTTCCCCATTCCATGGCCTTGGCTGGAGCCTGGAATGGATGGCGGAGGTTTGTCTGGTCTGCTCAATTTCATGTCCTCACTTTGCAAGCAAGGAAGCAGGGATATGGAGAGGAAAGTGCCTGCTTGAGATTTTCCTGTGCGTAAAGGCAATGCTGAAGCCAGAGCCACTTCCCTGGCTCCTGGCTCAGGACCGAGTCTCATCACCGCGCGCTGCCGCTGGCAGAAACAGCAGCTGCAGGACCAGAGACCTTTGCGTCGCTTCTCCCTGGAGACTCAGTAGGTTGGGGGGCTCCATTTTCCTGGTCAAGGCAGAGGCAGTCCCCGCCCACCACCTGGCCACAACACATGGCCTTTGGACTTCCCTGTGACGTGTGGAGCAGTGGGGAGGGGATGTGGGGGAGAACTTACCTGTCAAAAGCCAGCTGCGTTCTCATGGTCAAGATGTGTGAGAGAGTTCTCAGAGCTTGGAGGGCTGTGTTGGAGGAGGCCTGTGGGAAGTAGAGAAAGTGAGAATATTATGCCGCTGCCATCTGTCAGCTTTCATTTGAGTTAAAAAAAATGCAGCCAGAACTGGTGAGCACAGGCTCGCGGAGAGCAAAGCTCAGCTGCCTCCCCTGCTCCCGCCGCTCCAGCCCGGTCACCCGAGGGTCACAGGCAGGTCCCCCGGGAGGGAACCTCAGTCTCGTCACCCCGCTCTCGGTCACCTGCCCCAGCAGGCCCCTCAGGCACTGCAGGCCCGAGGACTCACTTCCTTAGGGAAAACGTCCTTCACGGGCTCCTTGAGCGCCGCTCATCATCATTCATTCATTCATTCTTTCTTTCATTAGTCATTCACTCATGCATGCATTCAATAGCCAGTTGGGAAAGCTGTGAGGTGCTGGCATCGGATCTGATGGAGACGAAGTGACTGAGAGTGACAGCTCAGGGCCACAAAGGCACATGTGGACCTGGGACATGTGCCCCGAGCTCCCCCACCCCAGTCTGGAAGGTGGCCTCCCTCCTCCCAGCGACCTCTGTGCCAGCCACTGGGCAAAGCCTGGAAGGGGGGCAGCACGTTTCCACCATTTTCAGCACATGGATCCATTTTTGTATGAAAGTAGTTCTCAAAACGCCTCCTGGTGCTGCCTGTACATTTAGCATCTTCTCACTGAGAAACACAATGCAAAAGCTACAATGAACATTCTTTACAATTACCTGGAAAGCATGGCGACACACACATCAATTCGGAACATCACTTATATCTCTTGGGTTTAAGACTACAAGCCTCAGAGACCCACTCATTCCACTTGCATTATATTTATGGAGCATCCTTGAGATGCCCAGCCTGATGGCCCACAGGTGAGGGGTCCTGGGACAGGGAGTTGCAGCTGCTTAGTAGTAAGGCACGCTTAAGCTCACATCCAGCCTAAACCCGATGTCCTTGGACAGGCCACCTGGCTTTTCTCTAGCTCAGAGCCACGTGAGTGAAATGGAGCTGATAATCCTGACACTGGAAAGTTGTTATGAGGATTAAGTGAGCGAGTGGAAAGCACCAGGCCAAGGCATGGCACCAAGAGAAGCTCAACCACAGGGCCCTAGAGGATCGTCTTTACACCATCATCACCACCATCCTTCCCACCATCACCATCACTGTTACTGTCATCACCACCATCTTCACCATCACTCTCATCACTATCATCACTAACATCACCACTATCACTTTCACCATGATCTTCACTGTCATCAACCACCATTAGTATCATCATCATCATCACCACCATCACCACCATCAAGATCATCACCACCGTGACCACTATATCACCCTCAGAACTACCATCAGCCATCAGAGTTATCATCATCACACCATCAACAACACCACCATCACCACCATCATCATCACCACCATCTTCTCCATCACAATCATCATCATTATTACTATCATCAACCATCTCTACCATCATCATCACCACTACCATCATCATTACCGCCATCATCACCATTATTACTATCATCAACCATCACCACACTCACCACCATCACCACCATCTTCATCATAACCATTACCACCATCATCACCACTACCATCATCATTACCGCCATCATCATCATCACCACCATCACCATTATTACTATCATCAACCATCACCACACTCACCACCATCACTATTATCACAACCATCATCACCATCTTCATCATCACCATCACCACATCTTCCCCATCACCATCATCATCATTATTACTATCATCAACCATAACCACTATCATCATCACCACTACCATCATCATCATCACCACCATCACCATTTTACTATCATCACCCATCACCATACTCACCACCATCACTATTATCACCACCATCACCACCATCTTCATCACTATCATCATCACCATCATCACCACCATCTTCTCCTTCACTATCATCACCATCATTACTATCACCATCACCACATCACTATTACTTTCATCACCATAATCATTGTCATCAGCCATCACACTACCATCACCAGTGTCTTCCTTCTTTTTCTGAACCTGAAGGCCTATCCTTGCCTCACCACCACCACCACCACCACCACCATCATCCTCATCAGTACCATCACTAGCATCATCATCACCACCCTCGTCATCACTACTACTATCATCATTCTTGCCTCTATTCTTTGTCTGAACCCAAGAGGCCTGCCCTTGCCCCTCTAATAAGATACATGATCATTTCTACCCTATTATAGAGTTCTTTGTATCCACACCTTTCCCAGGTTCATGCTCAAATCTGTAACGTCAGAGTTGAATGAACTTGGGCAAGTTACTTAAACTGTCGAAATCCATTTCCCCTTGTGTAAAAAATGGGGATAACAGTTTTAGTAATTCTTGGAACTGTTGTAATGATTAAATGAAATAGTGTACATGAATCCTCAAGACAACACCTGACACGTGGTAAATGCTTGGTATCGTTTACAATACTGGTTTACTAACATTATTATTGTCACCACTTCTCCTAGTCTGTTTCCCCCTGAGGTTAGAGATCATAGGAAATTCATCTCTGTCTCCCCACAGTCTAGCACAGGACCCGTCTCCCAGAAGACATTAATAAATGATGGCTAATACAGCCCTGCAGACTCACACAAAATCCAATGCAAACCAATTCCCGGTACGGGGCATGGGGTATGGCTAAGGATAAAGCGTGCTGCTGGTACCCTGAGAAACCCAACCTATCTGCCACAGAGGGCATTTGTCACCCAGGGAACCAAGCTGCAGGGCTGCTGGAACCACTCATTCACTAATTCATTCATTTATTCATCACACTGACATCAAATTTTCACTTCGGTCCAATAACAAACTCTTGTCCAGTGTATTTTTTTTTTTTTTTGAAATCTTGTTGCCATCTGTCACCTCATTTAGTTTCCATAGAAAGGCTTGAAGGCAGACAGAATCGGTACTGACAGTCTATTTTTTAAATAAAGAAATGGAGGCTCACAGAGGTGCCAAGATTGCCGAAGGACCCGGCAGTCAAGGCCAAAGTAGATCACGGGCCAAGCTTCCACCCTGACCTTGACACTTTCCTTCTGACCCCACGATGCCAGGCACTTCACAAACCCAGGACTGTTCAGTCTCTCTGCCTAGTTTGATTCTCAGCAAATAAAATGGAAATAAATTATTTTAAAGATTTATTTATTTGAAAGAGCATCAAAGAGGCAGGGAGGCAGGGGTGGGGAGAGAGAGATCATCAGTCCTCTGGTTCACTCCCCAAACGGCTACAACAGCCAAGGTTAGGCCAGCCCTAAGCCAAGTTCCAGGGTCTTCCACATGAGTAGCAGGGGCCCAAACACTTGGCCATCTTCTGCTGCTTTTCCCAGGCCATCAGCAGGGAGGGGGATTTGAAGTGAGCAGCCGGGACTCCAACAGGTGCTCTAGCAAGGGATGTTGGTGTCCAAAATGGTGGCTTAACTTGCTGTGCCACAAGAGTAGCACTGCTTGGGGCTATTTTAACATGTCCTTTGGGAAAAACTCTGAATTCAAGGACTGCAGAGATTGTGAGAGCCGAAACAGTGTGGGGTAGATAAATGTGACAACTCTGATCCCAGCCTGCCTGGGTTCAAATCCTGGCTCTGACACTTAACAGCACCAGGGCCCTGGGTTAGTTACTTAACCTCTCTGTGCCCTAGTCTCTTCATCTATAAAGAAAAGCTAATAATAATTAGGTACCTGTGGGGCTGTTGTGAGGAGTAAATGGTCTTGTCTACAAATAGAACTTAGAACAGATCCCGGCACAGAGTAAGGGTTCACTGTAATTATCGTGGTTGCACCTAGCACAAGGCCCAACATACAAAAGAGCCCTAATGAACACTTAGCAAGTGGTGGGACGGGTGCCAAGCTCTCCGGCAGAGGGAAATACCCATGTGTGCTTTAAGTATTGATGGGCAGGGCAAAGAGTAGCCCCAAGGAATCTCGGGTCCCTGGCTCCTTGCTCAGTCACATCCAGGCAGGAGGAGAGTCCAGCCCTAAGTCCTTTCTGCTTTTGCAAGCTGCCTCGTGTCTGCCAACCAGCAGCAGATGTGACTAGTGGCTGAGAACACAGGTTCTAGAGCCATGAACTCCAAGTCCTACCCTGCCGTGCTGTCACTCACTCCTTGTGTATTTACCTCTCTCTTCTTCCTTCCGTTTCCTCATCTATAAAATGGGGGTGTTCACACCCACCTTGAAGGGATGCTAGCTAGATGAAATGTCATATGGGGGAAGTATAGCTTCCCCCCGCCCCCCCCCCCACCCTAATCCACAGCAACAGCGACAATGAACTTAACAAGATCAACCCGTGCTCACCCGATGGAGCTCACCCTTGGGGCCGGTTCCTCCTGTGCCAAGTGCTGCTTCTCATGGGTCTCCCTAGCACAAACACACCAGTTAGGGGAGCCCAGACTCCACCCTCTAGGCCAAATGGTGCAATGGAAAAGCAGATTCTCTCCTTGGCCGCAGCTGAGATCAGGCTCCTTGGGGGTGAGACAGCTGCTTGAGAAATGGCCTCCTGGGAAGGGTGGTCCCCAGAGGATCCACAAGGAGAGCTCCTCCCACGTAGCAGTGCCAGCAACTAACAGTCGGGCGCAGCTGCCTCGGAATCCGCCCTAGTCCCCGCGCCAGCTGAGCCGCTGCCTGTACTCAGATTCCCCACCAAGGCACTGAGGCTGCCAGACCTTTCTGCTTACGGAAGATAGGAACACTCCCTAAGCCAGACGCTTCGGTTCCTTATCTAATTGGATCCTCCCGGGGAGCCTGCAGGTGCACACCCTGATCTCGCCATGCCCCAGCCCGGAGACGCTGGGCACACTCCTTGGCTGCCCATGTCTCACATTCCCCGTTCAGGAGCACCTGTCAGCATCCTTGCTCATTAGACCAATTTGCAGAGAAGGAAGGGGGCTCACAGAAAGGCAAGTGCATTGCCCAGGATCACACAGCTAACTGATGACAAGACTGGAGCTGCCTCACTTCAAAGCTCCATTCATTCGCTCACTCGTTCATCCATTAATTATTTTTCTGAGGGTCCACCATGTGGTAGGCACCGGACCCATACTCTCTCTTTTCAAAAACATCCATTTATTGATTTCCTGTCACTCCCAAGAGCCCAGCATTCAAGTCAATTCTACTTAACAAAGACACACGAAGTCCCTCTATGTGCCAGGCACTGTATGAGGTTCTGGTGTCAAACATGTTTCTGGTTTGGGAGGTTGGTTAGAAGCACAGCAGGCAATTATTTTGCTTTATTGCAGTTATCTCTATTTTTTAATTCTTAAAAATTACACAAGTATTGTATAATTGGGGAAAATACACGTTTTATTTTATTTTATTTTGAGAGGCAGAGTGGATAGTGAGAGAGAGAGACAGAGAGAAAAGTCTTCCTTTGCCGTTGGTTCACCCCCCAATGGCCACTGCGGCCAGCACGCCATGGCCTGCACACCACTCTGATCTGAAGCCAGGAGCCAGGTGCTTCTCCTGGTCTCCCATACGGTGAAGGGTCCAAGCACTTGGGCCATCCTCCACTGCAAACCCGGGCCACAGCAGAGAGCTGGACTGGAAGAGGAGCAACCGGGACAGATTCTGGCACCCCGACTGGGACTAGAACCCAGTGTGCCGGCGCCACAGGCGGAGGATTAGCCTAGTCAGCCACGGCGCTGGCCGAAAATACACGTTTTAAAAAGAGAGATTCCTGGGCTGGCACTGTGGCATAGCAGGTAAACCTGCTGCGTCACAGTGCCAGCATCCCCTATGGGCACCAGTCGAGTCCCGGCTGCTCCACTTCTGATCCAGCTCTCTGCTACGGCCTGGGAAAGCAGTGGAAAATGACCCAAGTTCTTGGGCCCCTGCATTCACATGGTAGACTTTACCTTAGCAGTGGGCATCCTAGTAGCCAAGGCAAAGAGTAAAACAAGATGGGTTCTGTTGTCTGACAGTAGGAAGAAATTCGGGAATGAGGAAAGTGAAGTTCTCCTGGCCCAGCTCCCCCCACACCCTTTTTTTAGAGACAGAGTGAAATAGACAGAAGAGAATTCCGCTCCAGTGGTTCAGCCCCCAAATGTCCCCAATACCCGGAGCTGGGTCAGGCTAAGGCTAGGAGCTGGGAACTCAGTCCAGGTGTCCATGAGTATGATAGGGACCCACGTCCTCAAGCCATCCCTGCTGGCTCCCAGGGTCTGTGTTAGCAGGACACTGGAACAGAGGGCCAAAGCTGGCTGTACACACTGGTACTCTGATACAGGACTTGGGCATCTTAACTGGTGCCTCAGCCACTCAGCCATACACCCACCCCCTTTTTACTTTTTAAAAGTTTAATGGACATAATAATTGTACATATGTACGGAGTCCAGTGCAATAATTCAATACATCTGAGGAATGGGTAATGATTGAGCCTGAATCATTAGCATTTCTTTGTGTTGGGAATCTTTTACTTCCTTTCTTCTTGTCATTTAGAGATCGGTGATAAATCCTTGTAAACCACCATCGTTGTAAGTGCTGCAGAAAGCTAGCGCTGGCCTGGGCCTTGTTTGGAGGGTACTGAGCGGCATGATGGACAGCTCCGTGCTTGGCAACATGCTAAGGTGACACCCTCGGCTCCTCCTGGTGACTGGCCCCTGGGTCCTGACAAGTCGGGAACAGCGCGCTCCGGCTCTACAACAGCCATTCTCAGAGTGGCCAGGGTGAGGTAGGAGATCAGTAGAAAAAAAAGTATCAGTGTATCCAGCGGACCAGTGAACTTTAGTCAGAGAATCTTCTTAGAAAATAAAATTCACATTAAAGGCCAGTGTGTAACACAGAGAAAGGTGGGATGTTCTGCAGAGTTGCAGCTCAGGTCCTCCGGGAAGTCCCCTCCCCGATGGCCCCTAGAAGGGGCGTGCGGGACCTCCGGGGGTTGTTGAAGTCCGGCTGGCAAGCTCCTGTGTCAGGCCACTGCCCTGGGCACCTGCAGAGCCCCCAGTCATCATCAGGGTGAGGGCACCAGCGGCAGCAGCAGATGCTCTGATGCCCATGGAGGGCAGAGCCCTGGCTTCTAGAAGCCAGGACGACGAGGGCAAAGACAAAGTTTCATTGTGAAAATCAAAACACACTCCTTGAGCTTCTGCTTCCCTGGGGGGCCCTGCGAGGGGACCCGGAAGGACTTCCTGGCCATTCTGGAGCAGTCTATAGGCTCCGACAGGCGCAAACCTGGAGCCCACGTCCCTGCACGGGGTGGGGGGACACTCTCTGAAGCCTAGAGGACATGGAATCCCAGGCCCGTCCCTGCTCCCAGCAGGAAGAGCCAGGGTGCCACAGTCCAGGGAGACCACGAGAAGTGGGCTCTGGGATCGGATTTCAGTGCTGTTCTGCTACGAATCAGCGGAGCTAGCTAGTGCCTCTCTCTACACCTCAGGTTCCTCATCTGTGGAAGAGGAAAACACAGCTGAGGGCCAGCTGCTGGGAGAATAAAGAGGCGCTGAGCACCCGCCCCGCCAGCAGTGGGTGTCCAATCCCAGTCTGCAGTCTGCTCTTTGCAGGAGACCAGGCCAGGCCGGAACCCTGCCCTTCCATTCAAGGGGTCGTGAAGGAAGACACAGGGTGTTCTGGGGCTAGCAGCGGTTTCCTGTAACTGGGGAAACAGACTTGCTGATGAATTTCTAGAGCAACTGGGAGAAGCCAGGAGGGGTCATCCCCCAGAGAGGCGCAAGGAGCCTCTAGAAGGTTCTAGATGGATTTGGCAGACTCCTTATCAGTGTGACATGCGGGGAGGGAGGGGTGCCTTTGTGAGAACCTCACAGCGGGTGCTCATGAGTCTCCTGCTCCGAGCAGCCATCCCTGAAAAGCTGAGCATCTCTGGCCTCGACGTGGGGAGCGTGGCCGTTCCATCTCAGCCGTGGCATTGGGGCAAGGATCACGTGCCACCTTGCCATTTTTGGCCCCTCCGCACCCCTGCTCCCTCCTTCTGCTCAGGTTTCGTGTGCGTCGGAGGGAGCTGCTCTCCTGCTCCCAGGGGACAGCCAAGCCAAGCCTCTGTTTTCCTGCAGCCAGCTCCGGGCCCGAGCCTGAGCCAGGCACGTCAAATGTTGAGTCTGGAACCTCATTCTCCCATCTCTGTGGCCATGATGAGCCTGCCGCTGATTAGCTCCTGTTTTCTGTTGCTGGATCCGTTCCTGAGCCGAGTTCTCCAGCCTCCTTGTCAGTTCTGCGAGGTTCTCATCACCGCTCCAGTAGACTCCCTTTTTGCTTAAGCTAGCTCAAGTCAGATTTTGCTGAGAACACCAAAAAGCCCTAATGGATTCAGAGAGAAAGGGGTCAAGGGGCTTCCTGAAGCACAGAGGGCCCTGGACCAGGAACTCTGGCGCCAAACGTACACTGGACAAGTTCAAGTTTAACATCAGGAGCTCCCTTGCAGCTCTTTATTCCAGTCCTCTCGCTGAAGGAAGCCTGTTCCTACTGGGCTGAGCCCCTCCTCAGGCCCAGGGAGGAAATGCCAAGGGCATGGCAGTGGCAGTCCGTTTTGTGATGGACTCAAGGGACCCAACTCTGGCCAATGGGATCTTTTATTTATTTATTTTTTAGAAGATTTATTTATTTGAGAGACAGAGTTACAAAGAGGGAGAGACAGAGAGAGGTCTTCCATTTGCTGGTTCACCCCACAAATGGAAGCAATGGCCAGAGCTGGGCCAATCCAAAGCCAGGAGCCAGGAGCTCCTCCAGGTCTCCCATGTGGGTGCAGGGACCCAAAGACTTGAGCCATCTTTTGCTGCTTTTCCAGGTGCATCAGCAAGGAGCTGGATCAGAAGTGGAGCAGCAGGGACTTGAACCGGTACCCATAAGGGATGCTGGTGCTGCAGCCAGTGGCTTAGCCTACTATGCTACAGTGCTGGCCCCTAATGGGATCTATTACCCCCCTTTTCAGAGCAAAGGAAAATCTTCAAGGACCCTGGGAGGGGGCTTCACTGATAGTAAAAAGAATTAGGGGATTTTTTCCCAAGATTTATTTTTTTCAAAGGCAAAGATACAAAGAGAGAAGGAGAGACAGAGAGATCTTCCATTTGCTGGTTTACTCCCCAGATGGCAGCAACAGTAGAGGTTGGGCCATGCCAAAGCCAGGAGCCAGGAACCAGCAGCTAGGAGTTAGGAGCTTCTTCTGGGACTCCTACATGGGTACAGGGGTCTAAGCACTTGGGCCATCCTCTGCTGCTTTCCCAGGTGCATTAGCACGGAGCTGGATTGGAAGTGCAGCAGCTGGGACACAAACTGGCACCCATATGGAATGCTAGTACCGCAGGCAGAAGCCCTCTACGCCACAGTGCTGCCCCCCACGTTCCTCTTTTGTATCACGCACTGTCACTCACCCAGCGTCATGTCTGCATTTGCCCCCTGGACTGCTTCAGTCCTATCTTTTCAAAAAAGTTTTATTTATTTTCATTTTATTTGGAAGGCACAGAGAGAGAGAGAGAGACAGTTCAAAGGGGTAGCAGCCCGTCCAACACTCGGGCCTCAGTCCCATTCTTCAGCCACCAGCAGGGGGATGGGCACCTCCTCCAGCTGCTTCCCTCCTCCCACACGCCCCTCCCTATCACTGAACAAACCCCACGAGTGGGCCCCAGGGGCCATCTTCAAGGTGGAAAGATCCTATGCGGTCAATGAGTGTGCCGCCATCATGTGCCCAACGGGGAAACGGCTGAGCTGGCAACCTGCTGGGGGACCAAGGCACCTCTGCGGCACCAGCTTGGACAGCCCTGGAAGGCCAGACCCGACGAAGGGGTCCTTGGGGCCACCCACACCCCGAGTGAGCGTCTCACTCTCCTCTCCTTCACAGCTCCCCTCCCGCCAGCTGTCCGCGTGCCCGCCTCCAAGCTCAGTCCTGCCCTGGCTCTCAGACCATCCTCCCTCCTACAGCGAGGGGCAACTCAACAGAACTGGCTCAGACTCTCCTGCCCTTATGTTGGGACCTGAGTATAGAAAGAGTGCCCAGCTTAGCACCCAGCGCTGACCCAGAGCCTGCTGCAGCCTCCCTCCCCCAAAGTGTGGCTCCCCAGGCCCCAGAACTGTGCAGCCATGGCCGTGACAATGATGGGGACTGACACGAGCTCACTCAGCACCTGCTTCCTGCCAGGGGCTTGGCTAAGAATTTTACGGGGATTTATTGAATCCCCACAGAGAAAATCTTTACTCCCATTTTACAGATAAGGAAGCTGAAGCCCAAAGAAACCCACCAGCTTGCCAAAAGTCACATGGCTGGGAGGTGGCAGTGCTTAGACGATGTCCCCGACGGCCCAGGCAGCCCTTGTCTCTGGGCTCTGCTCTGCCTGCATTCCATGCCCCCATTGCCACCTTGGTCTGGCCCTCCAGTGTCCAGCCCATCTCAGACTCAGCTTCTCTCAACCCAGTGCATCCTCAGCTTCTCTCCTTCAGAGAGGAGGGGAGATGTGACAGGACCCCAAAGGACAGGCGAGGCCAGCAGAGGCAGAAATCAAGGCTGAACCCGGCCACAGCCTCTGGGAAGCTGCTTCCCTCTCTCGCACACTTGCTGGCAGCGGCTGAGCTAAAGCGAGTGCCCAGGTGACACCAAATGCACGGTGACGGTGAAATGACTTGGGCTCTGGAGCCAGACAGTCCCACAGCCAGAGGCCGGTTCTGTGCCTTGGAAACTCTGTGACCTTGGGGAAGTTCCACGGGAAGGTGACCTCTGAGCCTCAGGCTCCTCGGCTTTAAAATGGGGACATTGCCACTGATCTGGCGTGGCCTCTGTGAGGACACGGGAAATGCGCCCATTACCCTGCTCATGCCTTTCGCTCTTCAGCTCTGCTGCCCCTGGAGCTGGCTGTCTCCCCAGGCCAGAGATGGCCTCTCGGAGCCAAGTGTCCTGAGCTGTTCCAATGATGGCCACCACGTGGCTGGCAGGGACCCGAGCACACTCGGCGCACTGGAGATAAATACCGGGTCCAGGCACCTGATTCTAAACAATGGGCTATTCTGGGGTTTGAACTGCTCATCAAGGGGAAAGTAGGCTCTGGGCAGGGAACAACCTTGTGCCGCACAAGCATGGGGGCTGCAAGTGGTGCGGCAAACACACCAAGCGCAGGTGCAGACACGCCAGCCAGCAGGTCACGGGGCCCTCCCAGAACGCCTCCGAGTAAGGGAGTGGAATGAGCATCCAGGGCGACCCCCGCCCCTCAGTGCACACACAGGGAAACTGAGGCCCAGGAGAGGCCACCTTGCATCACTGCTTCACCAAGCATTCACCATCACCCCCACCCCCCGGCTGGGCTCTGCTCTGCCACAGGGGGCTCACGGTGTCTGCGGTCGGGGGAGACAGATTCAAGGCATGCAACTACAGTGGCCAAGGACGAGCGCCAGGACAGGGGCAGGCGGGGCCACCGGAGCAGGAAGGTAGCACGTCACCCAGGGCTTGTGTGTGTCAGGTGCTGCTCGGGTGCTGGAGACACTGAGTCCCACGCTGGCCCTTGTGGAAATGACCACCTCACGGCAGAGAATGGCCTTGGCAGACAGACAAGCGCAGAGGCACGGGGTCCCCCGGCAGCGTGTGCAAGTGCCAGGAAGGAACAGAAAGCAGGGTAAGGGGGCAGAGAGAGCCTGCAGCCGGCTGAGGCTTTAGGTAGATGGTCAGGGTCCATGCCAGTGATGACAGATCCATTTCTGCACATGAAATAGGACAACGGATGTTGTGCCCTTCTGAGAAGACAGGAAACCATGGCAGGTTGTGTGCTGACCTGCCTCTGGGGTCACAGAGACCTAGGGAAAGACTCGGAGCTGTCCTGGGTCTGTCCTCTCCCAGGCCAGAGCTGCTGTCCTGTAATGGCAGGGCAGCCTCTCCCGCCACAGCCGCTGTCTCTCCCTACATCCTGCCCCAGGTGGGTGGAGGGCGAAGTACCAGGCAGCTCTGCTGGGCTGGGGGCCAGAACCAGGCCCCTCTGGCCATCACAGCCTGGCTGGCCCGTGCTGGCCACCCAGATGCAGCAGGGCAGGCTCACCTCTCCCTCCGCCGCCTCCTGTGGGGGGTAGAACTCCAGGCGTCAGGCCCACGTGGTCCCTCCGCTTCTGCCTGTGTGACCTTGCCAAGTTCAGCAGAGCATCCGGCAGACCTGGACACAGCACTGTTCTGGCAGAGCCGCTGGGAGTATGAAGTGCAGTGGAGGCATGAAAGGCCCACAGGCGCCTGGGGCCGTGGCAGCCTGAGGCCTGCAGACACCTTCCCCTCTCGCCTTGGCTCCTCCCACCCCAATCCCACCCTGTCTCCGGAGCCTCTCTCTCTGGGCTCACGGTATGCACGCTCTTGGGTGCATTTTTCTCTTTCCGGGTCTTCTGTTGGCCCCTGAACGTGGCCACCACCTCCCAGACATCAGCTCTGACTTCCTCAGGTCCCCGAGCCACTCAGTCGCTGCTCAAGAAACGTCCTTCCACGAAGGTCCTTGAACAGTGGGGCGTGGAGACCCTGCTTCCTAGTTAGCTCTTCTGTCAGCTAAATGACTCCGGGCAAGCTAATGGTTGTGGGTTCTATTTTTTGAAATCAGGGTAATATTTGGTGTTCAAAGTTCTGCGAAATCATACAGCAAATTCAATATTACCATCTCCACTATAGACTCCTAGGTGGGGACAAGGGTTTCCTCGATCTGTAACCTCGGGTTACAACCCTGCCCAGCACATCCTGCCCTCTGGGGTGATCTGCCTGGAATCCAGACAGGGAGCTCACCACCTGCTGGGCAGCCCATGCTCCATTTTGATGGTCTCTGAGCATTAGAAACGTGCTGTTGTATACAGGCATGCCACGCAGAGCTCCGGAATGCAGAGAAATGAGTGGGTGATGAGAACAGGGCTGGGGCAGGGACTGGGGAGCTGCAGGATGAGGGCTTGGGCGGGGGGTGTTGGGGAGCTGAGAGCAACTGGAAGCCCAATGCAGAGTGTTCCCTGACACGGCCCTTGACACGGCCCTGCGCGGGAGGCAGCTTCCCTTCCCAGACAAGCTCTCAGTGCAGGGCCGCCTCTGCTTGCCCTGGCCTGGCCGCCTCTTGCCCAGGGCCCTGCAGCCGCTGGAGCGCAGGGGCCAGGGTCCTGGAGCCGAGATGCATGATTGATGACCGCGATGAGCTCACCGGCTCGGGGAGGGCGTGCGAGCCGAGGGGAGCCTGCAAGCAGGCTGGTTATGGATTTTAACCCTCTGATGTGACTGGCTGGGAATTTATCATCAATAATTCACAGTGCAGGGGAGGAGGGGAGGAGAAAAAGGCAAAAGAGGGAGGAAGGGGGGGGAAGGAAGCAAGGGCGTGGAGGAGGGGAGGAAGAGACGAAAGCAGGCCCGGTCGTGTGCTGGGGGCGGCTCGCGTGTCCCATGTAGCCATGGGTCCCTGGCCTGTTTGGCCTCATGAGAATCTGTGAAGCCAACAATGTTGGCCCCAGTGACCCAAAGCTGAGGCTGAGGCTCCGGGAGGAAACACGAAGGCTTCCGGGCTGGGGGCTGGGCCCGGGTCTGCTGAGCCCACACCCAGGTGCTTCCTGCAGCGCCCTGACTGCGGAGCGCGGCCAGGCCGGGGAACTCGGAGGGTCCCTGCACAGGGCCGCTGCGGGGCCTGTGGGCTTGGAGGCCTCTGCCCCTGCCTTCTGGACGGCACCAGAACTTTGTTGCCGGAGCTGAAAAAATTAACTGCTATATTTAAAAAAAAGCATTGTTCAGTTGCTATGACAACAGAAGGGCTAAGAATAATATAAAACGAAGATGATATGCCAGGTTGTCACTGGCAACCCAATTTTAAGGGTGTGTTGTGTGTGTTTTGAAAGGAGTTGAATGGGGGGCAGGGAGGAGGCTCCGGCTGACTTCCCCACCCCCTCCGCGTCCCAGGCGCAGCCAGGCCTGGCACCTCCTGCGTCTGCCCCCACTGGGGGACAGCAGCACACCCTGGCTGGCCCCGAGCCTCAGGTCAAGGTGACTCTCACTTCCCTGACTGCCCATCCCTCCTGGCAGTTACCCTGTCCTCCACCCCCCATGGCTGGGCTGCTCCCCTGGGCTGCCGAGTCCCGGCCAGAGGCACCTCCCAAACAGATGGCCTCATACAGCCTCTTCTCTCTGGCCTGGGAGTGCTCAGCTGGCCTGCTCGACTCCCTGGGGACCACGGGGGAAAACAGGCAGGCAGGAGAGCAGAGCAGGAGGTGGAGCTATTGATCTGCAGCCTGGATGGCAGGCGGCGGGGCAGACCCCTGGCATGGGCAGCCCTGAGCCCTGGAGAGAAGCCCTAGGTCTGGAGGTGGCCTGGAGGGTGGGACAGTGCAGGGGCCCCGAGCCTCCTGGTACAGCCCCAGCTGCTTATCAGGGCAGAGACGGCAGCACCGGAGGCCGACTTGGGAAGAAGGAGGCGGCAAGGAGAAAGGGGACGGACCCCGGGGCGGTGGTGCTTGGGAAGGGGCCTGGATTCTCGCTTCTGCGCATCTCGGAGGGAAGCGTTCCAGGCGGCCAGACCGGGTGCTCGGGCCGTCCCCGTCACGTGCTGCCACGAGGACCGCAAGGTCCCAGCATCTCGGCCCTGATGCCACCACAGGAAGCATGACAGTGACCCTCAGGACCTCAAGACACTGCAGTTTCTACAGTGCCCGGCCAGGCATCCAGAATACGTTCCATGGACAGCACGGCCCGCCCCGCGAAGCCTTCCCGGCAGCACTGCCGATGCTGTGGTCAAGGTGAAGGCCACTGGGGCACTGCCCAAAGAAAGGAGGAGTGAGAGCCAGTGAGAGAGCGGCCCTGGCTTTCCTGGAGTGGGCCCAGGGGACTCTGGGGAAGAGGGAACCCTGGGGGCTCCACAAGGGTGGGGCCTGGAAGGAGGCAGTGGCCTGAGCAAAGGCTGGGGGCTGGGGGCAGGGGAAGCCCAAGGAGGGGGAGGGATCGCTGGAGAAGGAAATGGCTTCGTCCTGGGCTTCGTGGGCTGAGGACTCTGGGGACGGGGAGGTTCCCCCGGGGAGGCTGGGGCAAGAGGCCAGGGCAGACAGAAGGGCTTTGGGCTAAGCAGCACAGTGCTTGTCAGTTGACAAGGCATCATGTCCCTTAGCTCCTGTGGTCATCGCAGGAGGGACACTGGGCACTGTCTCCGCAGCCCTGCCCTCTGGGTTTTCCACAGGTTGCGGGCACCCCCAGCGTGCCGAAGTAGCTACATGGTGACTCCCAAGCAGCCCTGGAAGCTGGAGGGGCCTGGCTGGGCAAGAGGGCTCCTGGGCGGGTGTGGTCAGAGGGCTTCCTGGAGGAAGAAAGGAAGTGTGGGGAGCGGAATGGGGCAAAGCAGCTTTAGGGAGCCAGGCTGGGTCAGGTGCCAGTGCCTCCCTGCCCCTCCTTGCTCCCGGCCACGTGAGTGTTGGTAATTGCCAGCAGGCCTTGGGCAGCATCAGGGAAAGTGGAGGTGCCAGCTCAGCGGCCAACCTGCCTCAGCTGGACACAGCCACCGGCCTCTGCGGCTCTCAGGATGCCCGATTCCATCTGATTCCATGCTGGAGGCCCGGGAATCCTGCCCAGGGTGGGCTGGGCTGGGCTGGGCTGGGGGTGTTCTGGGTCTCTCGGGGGTTCAGGCTGAGTCGGCAGAGAGCTGTCCTGGGGGGGCTCAGCCTCCAGGGACCAGATGCTGGGATTTTGTGCCCCCTCCCTCCTTCAATTGAGTACCTACTCTGTGTCAGCGGAGCTGTTCTAGGCACTGAATCAGGCAAACAAAATTCCTGCCCTCCTGGAACTTAAATTCTAATTGGGGAAAGAGACAATGATATTGTCAGGTCATGATGGGTACTAGGACAAAAAACAGAAACAGCTGAGGCAGGGACAAACAAGTGATCCGGGAAGGCTTCCTGGAGGAGGTAAAGTGCTAGGAGGCCTCTGAGCAGAGGCGTAAGTGAAGTGAGGGAGCAGCCACAAGAGCATTTCGGGCAGAGGCAATGATAAATTCAAAGTGCCACACCCTCCCCCCAGGCACAAGGGAGCTTGTGTGTTCTTCAGACTCCTTGTCTAGTGCTCCTGGCTCAGGACAGGTTAGGAGGCTGCCTTGGGGTCATTGCTAATCGGTGGGTATGTAGATTCTGCCTGTCAACCCAGGGCTCCTCAGCACAGCACGGGCAACTAGATGCATCTCAGGGCCTGGCTCCTGAGAGAGGGTGGGCACCGGCTGCAGGGGCAGGCAGAACTGAGAGGGAGTCGTTCATTCAGTCAACAAACACTGCCATGGCCAGGGTCTGGCTGTGCTGGATCCTGGTACACAGTGGAGCACCCATGGACATGAGCTGACGTCCTCTTTGTGCCTACTTTCAAGTGAAGATCAGAATAAACAAGGATGATAGGGCTCCAGGACCCTCGGGACTGCAGCAGGACTCTGGGGACCCCGGATGGAAATGGTGGCATTTTAGCATCAGAGGCTTCTGAACCGCCCAGCACAGGTGGCCAGCAGAGCTGGCAGCAGCAGCCGGTCCACAGTGAAGAGCGAGAAACTGAGGCCCGGTACACTGCAGGTTCCGGCTCGGCGGCCAGTGGCACAGCCTTGACCTTCAGCCCAGGAGCCCGTTGCTCGTGTGGGCCTGGGGGCCGGACAGAGGCTGTGAGCTGCACCCCACGCTCGCCAGGCCACAGGGTCCTTCCAAACCTCAGTTTCCTCATCTGTAAAAGGGGTCTAAATGGCGTCTACCTCAAAAGGCTCTTGCAAGGCTTCAGATGAGATCTGCGAGCACTTAGCACGGTGCCCGGCCCAAATGCTTGCTGCTGCCGCGGTCACCATGCTGGAAGCTGTGAGGATACCGGGCTCTCTCTGGGGTGGGGACAGACATCGGGCCCTGCAGGGATGTGACCAGTGGCTCAGCACCTACAGCAGGGCACAAACACGGTGGGCATGGCCTGGCAAGAGTCCTCTCCTCTCTCCTCTCTCCTCCCCTCTGTGTGTGTGTGTGTGTGCGTGCACGCGCGTGTGTCTCAGACTCATGCACACTTGTGCTGCAGTAAAACCTTGACCTAGCCAAGGGAAGTGGGAGCTGAGGCCCAAGGGAAGCAGAGAAGGTTCCGGTGGGTTTTGGCCAGGGAGCCTGGTCCGTGTTGAATCCTCCCTCTTAGCCAGGCCACCTTCAGTCCTGATGGTCAAGGCCATGAGGGCAAGAGCCCGTGGGCAGGCTGCGTGGGGGGAAACCTACTGACAGTACAGTGAGAGCCCATGGCCGGACGGCTGGAGGGCTGGGCCCAGAGCTTGCTGAGAGGGCTACAGACCGGAGCTGTACAAACAAAGGGCCACCCGATGCCCCAGAGGACTTCCTGGAGGAGGAGGAGGAGGAGGAGGAGGAGGAGGAGGAGGAGGAGGAGGAGTAGGAGGAGGAGCTTTGAAGGGTAAGGGGAGGGGGAGGCTTTAGCCAAGGAGACGCTGCTGCTGGGGAGCAGCAGTTCAGAAGCAAGTGCAAAGGCACTGAGGCTGGAGGACAGCATGGGGCTCCCTCCACAGGTCGGGCTGTCTAAGCTGGCGGTCAGACAGGGCAGGCAGCTGGGGCGAGAAGACCTTTTGCTTTGCAGTATTCACCTGTACCTTGAACCAACAGCCATTTCTTCATCCAGATGAATAACTCACCTATCCCCAAAGGCACTGAGGCAGCCTAAGCAAACCACTGTGTTTTCCCACGGCTCTCTCTCTCCATCCCTCAGGGCAGTGGCCCTGACATGACAGCAAGACGTCTCAAGAGTCCATGTCTCAAGGGATGGTCATTAGCAGCTGGGCAGGGTCAGGGATGTCCCTGTCCCCACCAGGAAGTCTTTGGCTCATTGGAAAGCCATGGGCTTTCCAGGGCAGAGCCAAGAGCACAGGGGATGAGGGGGTGGCCAGGCTCGGGAGGGAGACAGGCAGAACCCTCTGTCTGCACCCGCCCGTCTCACAGCGGCCCTGTGAGATCTGCAGCTGCTTGTAACTGCCACTGCCACCCCCCTCCACGCTCTTCTCTGTAGTGTACCAGGGGATCTTTCTAGAACACAAGTCCGGTCCCATCATCCTCCACATAAGGTCCTTTACCAGGGCCTGGAGGCCTCCGGGATTAAAAGGCTAACTTCTGTGGGAGCCACCTGCAAGACGCCCACAGGGTCTTCTCCGCTCCTTCCTCTCTCCCTCTCCAGCCCCACAGTGTGAGGCAGCTCCCAAGCCTCTGCAGATGTGGCTCCCTCAGCCCACAGAGCTCTTGGCCTAACCTCCCTTCTCCTGGCGTGTGCACACACACTCCTACTCTGCATTCAGTTCTCAGTTTAGATGCCATGTCCAGGAAGCCTTCCTTGACTGCCCTCCACACTTATGCCTGTAGATCCAGCTGCTGCAAACAATGAGCATGGAATGAATGCTTCCTGAGAGTGGACGGAGAGAAGGAAGACCGGGCAGGGGGTGGAGGGAAGCATGAACGCGCCGGGCTCATTTGGCCCAGCTCCCTGTCCAGCCAGGGCCAGCCTGGCATCTGTGGGAAACTCATGGCAGCTCCACCCCAGGCCTGAGTCAAGAATGGCAGCTCCCAGAGGTGAAGGGGCAGGGGGTGCTGGGGGAACAAGGACTCTGCCCTGGTGGAGGTGGAGCAAGGCGCGGGGAGCCCAGCCTGGCTGGGTCCTTCTGCAAAGTGTGCACGCACGCACACACATGCACACAAGCACACACACACATGCATGCATACACACATGGCCCCCAGGAGCTCATAGCAGGGAGGACGAGAACCCCTGGCTGGGGACAAGGTGGGCCCCAAGCCCCCCATTCTTCCCATCTCGTGTCCACTCTTCATGGTTGAGAGTCCAGGGCAGGCCCCTCCCCTCAGGAAAAGCCCTGTGCTCCCCTCCCCCACCCTCCCAGGAAGGCCCTCTCATATGCTTCCCAATGAATGTGACGCAAGGGTCTGCTTGGGGCCATGGCCGTGTGTCCCGCGGCCCAGCAGAACGCGAGGCGGGGTGCCCTGACTCTGCTCGCAGGCCAGCTCTGTTTCCTGGGCAGCAGAGTGGCTGTGCCGAGTTTTTCGACCTCTCATTGCCTCAGTTTCCTCCCTGAGAGACCACAGGTGGTAACGGTGCTCCCGCCGTGGCATCGGCGCCAGTGGTGGAGGAGTCACTGCAGCTGAAACCACCCAAGTGGACGTGGCACTGGCGCGGACCATCTAAGAATTCGCCAGCAGCGCTGTTCATCAGCCCGCACACCGCCTACTCTGACCCTAGCTTGTGAGGTTGTCACAAGATCGCCACGAGAAAGCCGGGCCTGAGATCCACCCTCTCTGAGTTCTCGCGTACGACCCGGTGGTGTGAGCGGCCAGGCCTAGAACGCACGCAGCTCGCTTCACTGGTGATGCACACCGCGGAATAGCAGCTCGCCACTTCCCACCGCGCCCAGCCCCTGGCAGCCACCGCTTCTCTCTCTATTCTCCGAGCTTGGCTGTTTCCAAGCCCTCAGCCGACTGGCATCAGGTAGTGTCTGTCCTCCTGTGCCTGGCTGCTCTCCCCTCCCCAGAATGCTCCCCAGGTTCACCGATGTGGCCGCCGATGGCAGGAGATTTCCTCCCTCGTAGGCCTGCATAAGACCCCATGGGTATCTGAGTTCCGGCTGCTCCACTTCTGA
The DNA here is from genome assembly GCA_949820135.1 of Sylvilagus floridanus. NCBI lineage: Eukaryota > Metazoa > Chordata > Mammalia > Lagomorpha > Leporidae > Sylvilagus > Sylvilagus floridanus. The sequence continues at coordinate 32,421,956 of OX463225.1, forward strand.
TCCAGCTCTCTGCTATGGCCTGGGAAAGCAGTGGAAGATGGCCCAAGTGCTTGGGCCCCTGCACCTGCATGGGAGACTGGGAGGAAGCTCCTCACACCTGGCTCCTGGCTTTGGATCAGTGCAGCTCCAGCTGTTGTGGCCGCTTGGGGAATGAACCAGTGGGTGGAAGACCTCTCTCTCTCTCTCTCTCTCTCTCTCTGCCTCTCCTTCTTTCTCTGTGTAACTCTTTCAAGTAAATAAATCTTAAAAAAAAAAAAAAGATATCCACATCTCGCATCTGCTCTAGCCAGACACCCGCCCCGATGCCTGGGCTGTCTCCACGTCTCAGCTGTTGTAAATAACACAGGTTGAGCACGGGACTGAAGATAGCCTGTTTCCCGTTCTTTAGGATCCATACCAGGAGCCGACTGCAGATCATAGGGTAGTTCTGTTTGTACATCTGCGAGGAGCCTCCCTGGTGTTTTGCACTGTGGCTGTACCACTCGGCATGCCCAAGAGCTACACCACAGCCCCAGCTTCTCTGCTTATGACCTCCGTGACATCAGAACCAGCTCAGGTCCCACTTGTCATTCCCTCGGTTGCTCACGCACGACCCTGAGAGGCTCCTCTGAAGGGTAGAACGATAGCATAGGATAGTCACTGCTGCCAGTGGGTGAGCCAGGGCTGGATGGACACGCTTCATTCGAGACAGACCCACCTGGACTCAACCTGTGAAGGGGACAGCCTCAGTGGACCAAGCTACAGCATCTCCCTTCTTCTTTAGCTCCTTTAAGTGTGCCTTCTGGGGCCCAGAAGCAGCCCTGGGGGCCTGCTCAGTGGTGGTGTCGCCAGTTGGTTGGGCTCAGAGTGGTGATTTTGGAGTTCCCTGGCTGCCCTGCTGACTTTTCAGCCTCTGGGTCATGGGCGGAGGGAGGCCCAGGACAGAGCAGGTGTAGGAGGGGCTCAGTGGCTTGGAAGAGCCCCCTTGGCTAGAACCCAAACCAGAGGGTGCTGTCTTGGGGGCTCTGCAGAAGGCTGTGTGGCCAAGTGAAGAAGACATCGCCGTTCTTGGCACGTGCGACTTCATGCAAAAAGTCAGTCGCCTGGCCCAGTGGAAAGGCATGGGGGCCAGGAGTCTCACAGTCCTGGGTTCAAATCCTGGCACGACACCAAACCTTGCCAAGGCGTGCTGGGTCCCCCTGGGGGTGGAGCTGACACAGCCACGGTGAGAGTTCCCATTGGCAGCTGGAGCAGGAAGAAGGGATATGTGGGGCAGACCTGGTGCGGGCGGCCCTGTTGCCTTGGACCACGGAAGGCTGTCAGAGGTGAGGCCTCAGACTGTGAATGCCAGCCCTTCCTAGGGCCCCCTCTCCCGTCTGCCACCATCCTCATCCTCATCCTCATCCTCATCCTCATCCCGCCGCTGCTACTGGAAATCACAGAATTCTTGGGGGAACTCCATGGAACACTAAGCTTCTGGCTCCACTCCAGCACTTGGGAGCAATCTCACTATTAGAAAGCTGGCCCCGCCCACAGACTCATGATCCACCCCCCCCCCATCCGTCATGAAAATCATGCCACAGAACTCCGCCGAACCGGCTAGTTCTCACACTTCTCATGAATATCTGTTTGCTGCTTGTATATTTCATTGCATTGCCCGTGAGCTCTCATTAGCAATCAAGCAGGTGCCAAGAGCTTCAGAAAAACCAATGGGAGAAAAAGATAAAATTGGGATAATTAGAAGCAGTGATTTTGGTCTCCATTGCCAACTGGGAAGCAATGGAGTGTCAGCACAGTGTTTTTAAATTTTTTTAAAAGAGTTATTCATTTATTTATAAAGTCAGAGTTACAGAGAGAGAAGAGACAGAGATTTTCCATCTGCTGGTTCACTCCCCAGGTGGCTGCAATGGCCAGTGCTGGGTAGGGCTGAAACAAGGGACCAGGAGTTTCTCCCAGGTCTCCCACGTGGATAGTGGGGGCCCAAGGACTTGGGCCATCCTCCCCTGGTCTCCCAGGCCTTTAGCAGGGAGCTCGAGCGGAAGTGGAGCAGCTGGGACTTGAACCAGGACCCACATGGGATGCCGACATCCCAGGTGGTGGCTTTACCCGATACTCCACAGTACTGGCCCTTCAGCACAGTTTTTAGAACTAGGACGAGGTTCGGGCTAGAGCTAGGGTTAGTGTACAACAGGTTTCTCCGGGCAAGGCTGGAAAGCAGCCTGCTAAGAAATGAATTATCAGCATTATACCCTGACTCCTGCTGAGGGTCCCAGCAGCTCGGCTTAGCGATGGGGAGAAAGCGGGCTCCTCCAGCTTCCTTCAGAAGCCATCAGCTGCCTGCAGCCAGCGCGCTGCACACCCTGAACACAGCCCGTAGCTTCTCCTGGCACCTGCAGAGCCCCTGGGGCAGCCCAACTGTGCATCTTCCTCTCCAGCTCTGCAGGGGTAGCTGGGAGTGCCCTGGCACAGGCCCTGGCTTCCCCCTCCATCTTCCAGCTGACAAATCCACAGAGTGTGCTCCCTCTGTGAGTGCAGCTTCCAGACAAGTCTCCCATGTGGCCCACCCCGCCAGAGTGCTGTCCTCACGCTGCTTCTCAGAGAACAGCCAGTGAGGCTGGCTCCCCTGGGGGCAGGGGCCTGGCATGCATGCAGAATCCTAGCACTGGCCCCATGGTCAGATGGACTTTTCTGGAGAGACTCATGCTGCCTGCTACAGGACGCCATTCCACAGACGGGAAAACTGAGCAGTGGAGAGCAGGGACTTGCCCCGGTTCTCACACTCAGGAGGCTCCTGCACCTGCGGCCACACATACCTGGAGACTGCAGGCTTCCTGCTCAGAGCTGATGTGACAGTCTGGGAGCAGGGAGTGGGTGAGGGGCGCGGGCCCAGAGCAAGATGTGATCGGTAAGGTGTCTGCAGCCAGGTGAGGAACGAGGAGGTCTGAGCCCTGTCCATCCCCTCCTTACCCACCCCCAGGCCTCGCATCTGGTCTGCACCAAGGCTGCCCACGGAACCTTGTCTGAGGCCTTGATCTTCAGCCCAGGTGGGGTAGTTGTGTCCCTTCCCTAGGCCGGCCCCCAGGCCTGGACTAGGCTGCAGTGGGGGCCAGGCTGGGCTCCCAAGAAGCAGGAGGATGACTCTAGGTGATCTCAGAGGCGAGGCCGGAGTCTCCCGCCGGCCGTGTCATGACCCCGGTCTCCTGAGCCTTCCCCAGACACAATCCCACACCACCCCAGGGAGGCTGGGCTGCCTGTTTGTCTCCCTGGTTTACCGAGGAGGAAACTGAGGTTCAGGGTAGTCCAGTGCACTACCCAAGGTCTCACAGCAAGTGAATGAGAAAGGCAGAACTGAAACCCAGGACTCAACACTTCGTACCACTGTGCGAGCACCAGGCCACCCCAAGCAGGATGGGGACAAACAATGCTCCTCTCCGGCTGTGCGCAGTGGCCCCAGACACAGCATGCCTCACTGGGCTGGCACCACCCCTCCAGGCCATGTCTCCCCAGCCCAGGCCGTTACACCTACAAGGGGACAATGGCCCCTCGCCAGGGGCAAGAGGCAGGGACCTCTCTTCCTTCTGACCTGCACTGCAGCCTAGATGTCTCGGGCACGTGTGGACCTGTGGGGGGCAGCCGCAAGGGGATAAGTGACAATTTCCCAGAACCTCCAAAGTCCAGAGTGTCATCTGCTTTGTACAGAACCTGTTCCCTCCAAGAGGGAGGCACACGGGCTGATAAATAAAGCTGACCGGCCAGTTGTTCAGCGCCTGTACGGGACCTGCATGGGAAGGGGTGCCCACAGTCCTCTGGCCCTTCTATCAGTGGCTTCCAGAAGACAGGTAGGCACACTGACCACAGCTCCAGGCAAGGCGCAGCAGCCCTGCAAAGCAGGTAGGCTACCCCCATCTTGCAGATGGACATGCAGGGACCCAGGGTCTTGAGGTGATACGTCCTGGGGCCATACAATTACTTTGTGTGTATTTGAAAGGCAGAGGCACAGACAGCAATTCTCCATTCTCTGTTTCACTCTTCAAATGCCCTCAACAGCCAAGCCCAGGCCAGGCTGAAGCCAGGAGCCTGCAACTCAGTCCAGCTCTCCCACATAGTTGGCAGGGACCCAAGCACTAGAGCCGTCACCGGCTGTCTCCCAGGGTATGCGTTAACAGGAAGCTGCAATTGGAAGCTAAGCTGGGACTCCAGTTCAGGCACTCCTATTATAGGATGCTGGCGTCCCAAGCACCATCTTGACTACCGTGCCAAACACTGCCCGCTGGAGCCATTTTAAGATCTGGGTGCTGTAGCTTTGGGAGGTCTCTCCCACATTATATAAAACACATCCCTTGTTGGAAGTATTCTTTTGCTAGTAAAACTGTCCCTTTGAAAAACGATCTTTGGGGCCGGCACTGCTGCTCTATAGGCTAATCCTCCGCCTTGTGGCGCCAGCACCCCAGGTTCTAGTCCCGGTCGGGGCACTGGTCCTCTCCCGGTTGCCCCTCTTCCAGGCCAGCTCTCTGCTGTGGCCCAGCAGTGCGGTGGAGGATGGCCCAAGTGCTTGGGCCCTGCACCCCATTGGAGACCAGGATAAGCATCTGGCTCCTGCCATTGGATCAATGTGGGGCGCCAGCCACAGTGCGCCAGCTGCGCGGCCATTGGAGGGTGAACCAAAGGCAAAGGAAGACCTTCTTCTCTGTCTCTCTCTTTCTCACTGTCCACTCTGCCTATCAAAATAAAATAAAATAAAATAAAATAAAATAAAAATGATCTTTGTTTTTGACCGATCGGCTCTGATTAGGCACCTTGGCAGGTGGAGGCATGCTAACTCCCAGAGGGATGGCTGGTCCTAAAAGGACCAAGGCCGACAAGTAATCATGCTTGAATACATTAAAAAGACATTCATTCTGATGAGTGCTTCTCATATTTGAAACGAAAATTGTTTCTTTTCGCATCTCAAATGTTTTTGTAAGCCCATGAGAAGCTCGGAGGCTGTGGTGGACATGAACACAGGTCTGACTTCAAAACCAGGGCTCCTCTCTCAATGCCCATGGCCTCCTGGGGTCCAGGCACCTTCTGAAGGCTGCAGCCAAGGCGTGGCCAGAGAGAGCCCAGCAGACAGCATGGGCGGGGTCTGGAGAGAAGTTGAAGAATCTGTGAATGTCTCACTTTTTTTTTAAAAAAAAAGATTTATTTATTTGAAGGCAGAATTACAGAGAGGGACAGAGCGAGAGATCTTCCATCTGCTGGTTCACTCCCCAAATGGCAGCATTCACTAGGACTGGACCAGGCTGAAGCAGGAGCCAGAAGCTTCTTTTGGGTCTCCCACGTGGGTGCAGGGGCCCAAGCACTGGGGCCATCTTCTACTGCTTTCCCAGGTAATTTGCAGGGAGCAGTGGGGACACAAACTGGGGCCCATATGGGATGCTGGCACCACGGGCAGTAGCTTTACCCACTGTGCCATGGCACTGGCCCTGGGTGTTTGGTCTTAAACAACATCACAGTGGATGACACTTGGCAGATGCTCACGGCAGGCTGGCATGGGAGACACCCCCTAGTGCTTGGGACATGGGGCAAGCAGCCACACTGGGCTTGGAACTGAGAGAATTGGGTCTGCAGCCTCAGATCTTCCCCACTCGCCAACTCTGCCTCTCTGGCTGCAGCGGACGCTTTCGGGGCAAGTCTGGAGAGGCTCCAGTGCACTCAAGCGTCTGGAACAGGAAGGGGTGGGAGCGAGAGACAGGTCCCCTTGGGGACAGCTATAGGCAGAGGGTGGAAGTGCAGGCAGGCGGGTCACAGCGCAAGAGAAGGAAGAACTTTCTAGCAAGCAGAGCTGCCCAACAGCAGTGGGCTGCCCAGCAATGCTGCCCTCTTGGTCACTGGCAGTCCTCTGGGAAAAGCGGAGGCCTCTGAGCTGGCCGTCGGGGAGGGATTCTCACTCTGGTCCAGGGCTGGGCCCGTTCCCAAGGACATCAGGATAACACTCTCTTCCCTTCCTTGTGTAGGAGGCATGGGGTGGCCCGGTGTGGGGCCCGGAGGGGACGGCCTGGGGAGGAGACCAGTACAGGAGCCTGAATGCAGAGCAGGGCCTGGGGCCCCCCAGGCTGGTGCTCACGATTTCCGCTAAGTCCCAGCCATCAGAGCTTCACGGGTGTCCTCCAGTCCTCCCTCTCCCAGTCTGCGAGGGGCACGCGGCCCAGGGAGGCCGTGCAAGGGCCCCTGAGAGCAGCCTCGGCTTTCCCACCATGAAGGAAGGGGCTGGGAGGCAGCCCCTTCCTGGCCCTGACCCCTGCCCCAGCTGGGGAACTTGACCCAGCCGGGCGGGGTCACTGGGGATCCCAAGGCCGGGGGAGGGAAGTGGGGGCTGAGCAGAGGGACGAGTGTGGGGGTGGGCTGGGGGAGACACGGACAGGCGGAAATGAAAGTGGCCTTGAGAAAAAGGAACGAGGGAGGAAAAGCAGAAACTACCACCAGTGACAGAGAAAACGAGAGTGGCCGGAGGAAGTGGCCGAGGGGCGCGGTGCCGCCGGAGGAATCCCCCTCAGGCTGGTGTTTCCTCTCTTCTCAGAGCCAAAAGGGGGCCGGAGCGGCCCCAGTGGCTTTGTCAAGGACGGCCTGGGCCAGCCAGCCCTGGGAGATGCACCGGACACAGAGCCCGGGCCTCTGCCTGCAGCCTTAGCTGGGGCCTTTATGAGCTTTGCTTTTCTCTCTGTAAAATGGGTATAAATGCCCTGAGCCCACAGCATAACTGCGAGGGCTTCCAGAGCCAAAGACCTTGCTGGAGCCAGATGGGGGCACACCGGCATATGGGAAGGTTGGGCCCAGGCCTGCCGCATGACCCATTCTGGGATTCCAGATGGGGGGCACCCATTGTCTCATTGCTTGAACGCTTGTCCTACACTCACAGGTCCTTGATCGCCGTCTGCTCTGTTGGCCCTGGGAATAAAGGGTGAGGAACAGCCAGTCCTAATCCCAAGGCCAGACTCAGCACACACACTCCCAATTCCCTATCCTGGCTGTTCTACTTGGTGGCTGTGTGACCTTAGGCAAGGGACTTGACCTCTCTGAGCACCCTTCTGCATCGGTGAAGTTGGAATCATCAGCACACCCGCCTTCTGGGCTGTGAGGATGGATGGCTGAGCCGGCCCCAGACCCATCAGTGTTAGCCTAGGTGGGAGCTGGCACCATCAGGGGCACGAGCAGGGCACCCAGTGCTGGGTGCCTCTGCCAGGGGAAGGGTCCAGCAGGAGCAGCTGGGCAGAGCAGGTGAAGGGTGCCGAGGGCAGACTCGCTGTAAAACCAAGGCCACTCGGAGGCTCAGCGCACAGGCCCGGCGGGCTGGCGGGCTGGCTGGCTTCCGAGGCCAGACTCCTGCCGGGGCTGTAATGGTCCCCAGACACATCGGGTATTCCCCCAGTGGTGGGCACGGCTCTGGCGAGCTGCTCTGCCTGGCTCCCTGGGTCCTGGGGAGGGGCTGCTACTGGAGGGGACAGCGTCACAGGCTGGGGTCCCAGGGATGCTTGGGAGGGGCTGCTGCCTGCTCTCAGTCACGGCCCCCCGTGGTTACCTGTGGCCACTCACCTCGCCCACTGCCATCAGGAGCAAGCAGACATCCGCCCTCTGGCTCCAGCGCCCTCAGGGCTGCCATTCTCTTGCCCAAACCCCTATGTCTCCCTCGGTGAAACAGAGACAGCAGCTGTCCCTTCTGCCTAGGACTGCAGTGGGAATGCATGAGATAGGGGCGGGGCAGGAGCTCAGGCGCACCCCTGCTGAACCACCTCATCCCCTCACCGCGCCTCCGGGTACCCGTGTGTCCCTGCTCTCCAGACTCACCAAAGCTGCTGTTGGAGAGGGACCCAGGATTAGACACTGACCCTTGGGTCTGAATGAGCCGCCAAGGACTTCAAACCTGGAATGTTCTCACAGGAATTCTAATCTTCCCAGCCTTCTACCCATTTCAAAGAAGGGGAAAGTGAGGAGAAGAGTGGGGAAGGAGAAGGGCCCTAACTGAAGCCATCGGCTTATAAGTAGCAGGCTGGGCTCAGACGGGGCCTCCTGAAAGATATGGTCCCTTGGGGCCTCTCAGTTTTCTCCCCATTGCTCCAGTTTTCTCAGTTTCAGCATAGCTCACCCAGCCCCATCTGATTCTGCATTGTAAAGTGCAGGGTGCTGGAGACAGGGACAGAGGCGTGCTCCTGCTCCTAACAGTTAACATGATGAGAGTGTCCCAATCCCGTCCCCATCCCCCCATCCACCACCACTCCTGAGTGTCACCTCAGCCCAGGGAGGCAGAGAGGCAGGGCAGGGGTTACTGCACCCACTTTCCAGCTGAGGACACAAAGGCCAGGAGAGGCAAAGGCACTCGGCCAAGGTCCTGAAGGCACGCGCTGAGCACGTTTGACCTGAGGCCGTGCACCTGCAGAGTAAGCGACTTCCATCTTCAGAGGAGCCATCAGCTCTTCCTCATGAGGCTTCCCAGGAGACCAGGGAGACACCCCGCCCCCGGCTCCGTGCAGAACTGCCTGAGCTGCTGGAGAGGCCTTGCCACGTTCAGTTCAAGTCAGGTCAGTGCTGGGGGAGCCAGGAGCTCCTCCCCGTGACCTTGGACACGCTGCGCGCTCCTCGCTCCTCGGTCTCCCCCTCTGTGGAGATCCTCCATCCTGCTGCCCTCCTCGACCTGGATGGGCCAGGGGTCTGCTTCAGGCTGTGCCCTGCTCCAGGTGCCAGTGCCGGGACAGCCAGTGCTGGGGCAGGCCCAGGGTGGCGCGAGGTGGGGCAAGCAGCGGGGGTGGGGGGCAACATCAGGCTGCAGGGGGTGGGGTATGCTACAAAGGCTTTGGGCCAATGCCCCGGGGATGCCAGAGGGAAATGCATCTGAGCGGTGCTTGCCTGCTCTCTGCCCATTAATAATGCATGGGCAGGCGGCGCGGGGCCAGCACAGGCCCGAGGTCAGGTGGTGTTAGAAGGCCTCTAATGGTCCCCGCTATCCGGGGAAGGCTCCCACGTGGGATGTGGGCAGCATGGCGGGAAGCCAGGATTCCGGGCACTTAACCCCACAGGTGGGAGTCTGGGGGCAGGGCAAGAGAACAGCTTCCATAGGCCAGAACCCCCTTCAGGGTCTCAAATGGGGTGAGCTGTGGCCTTTGGCAGGGGGCTGAGCCTGTCTGTGTAGACAGAAGGGCCGTCTCCTCGCAGGCAAGTCACAAAGAGAGTGGGGGGTGTTGGATACTCAGGGCTGGTGGAGTCCTGGCAAAGTCTCCCCTGTGTGCATCTCTGACCGGTGGCTCTGCAGCGAGGGCTGCTCATTTAGGCCAGGGCACATGCTACCTCCTCCAGCCACACACGGTCCTTCTTCACACAGGCGTGGCTGCTGGGAGACAGGTGCAGTCGTATATGGAGGTCACAAAAGCAGGTGTCACTGATTGCAGGTGCATCAGGAGAGCAGGATAAAGGGGCTGGGAGAGATAGGTTCTGGGCGTGGCATTCAGCATGGCCAGCTTTGCCATGCTACCATTGTGGCAGGACCCCTGAGCCCATCCGGCAGCCCCCACGGCTCTGTGGGAGCCTGGGAACCTTGTATCTCTGCACCCAGCCCTTAGAAGTCAACTGATCCGTGGTAGGTGCTGGGGGCAGCCAGACTCCAAGATGCCTCCCAGGGAGTCTCATTTGCACAGGTTCAGGCTGAATGGGGCTGATTTGTGCTAACTCCCAGTGTATCGTGGGAAGGACAGGTATGGCTTCCGAGGCTGGGCCACAAAAGGACACTGTGGCTTCCACCTTGCCCTTCTCCAGGACACCCCCCTACATGGGGGGCTCACTGCCAGGACATGGGGACACTTGAGCAGCCAGACACCCACGGGAGGGACCCTGCGCAGAGCAGATCCTCCAGCCTCAATGGAGCCTCCGTCTGACCACAGGCCTGGCCAGCTCCTTGGTGGAAGCCTCAGGAGAGACTGCAGCGAGAGCCACCTGCTCAGCTGCCTCTGAATAACTTGATCCACGGAGGCGCTGAGCGTTTTGAGCTGCTAAGGTGACAAACGCTGGCTGGGTAACCGAACAGTTCCACTGTTTCTTCCCGGAAGGGCCCCGCCTGGAACGAGGCACTCTGGGGACCATGGAGGGTCGGGAAGGAAGGGAAGATGTGGCCTTGGCGTGCAGGCGGTCTGCGGCGGCACGTGGCAGCCCCTACAGCCGCGGGCAGCAGGGTTGTGGCGGGGAGCAGGGGTGGCAGGCTGCTTTTCCAGCACCGGCTCCCCGCCAGCCAGGCGCGAGACAAGTGTGCCTGCGGAACCTGCAGCCCTGTGACCCGCATGCCCTGGGTCACAACACTGGGAAAGGAAGGCCCTGGGATTTGCAGGGAGAAAACCAGGGAGCAGAATCTGGCAGAGGGCAGCATTGACGAGGCTGGAGGAGACCAACTCCCCAGCCATGACACCGAGGGGCAGAGGGAGCCACGGAAGTGTGGGGAGGAAGGCCCTGCTGGGAGTTGGGAGCTACATGGCTTTGTGTCCAGCCCACCCTCACCCCAGCCAGAGCCCCACTTCTCTGCTAGGATGCCCGCCGAAGGTGCCGTGAGCTTCCCGCCTGAGCTGGCCAGTCCCCTCCCACAGCTCTGCCTACTGCTCATGGTAGCTTCCCCTGGAGGGGCCTCTGCTGCTCAGGCCTGCTGGCCCCTTGGCAGAATCCCCAAGCACCCCAAGTTACATTGTCTAGCACCTTCTCTTCTCCAGAGGGTCCTGCTGAGGTTAGATGTGGTCTGGGGCAAGCAGGAAGGTGAAGCACTCCCCGGTTTCCAGCCTTCACAGCAGGCAAGAGCCCCACCCCCACCCCCATCCCAACCCCAGGCCTGCTACCCAGCAGGTACTCACTTTGTGTTCACAGAAGCAAAGCCCCATCCTGCAAATGCAAAGGAATGCACAGCAGGCTGGGGGATCATGGACAGGAAACGCCATGGCCATGAACTTTCACGCCGGTCTCTTGTGTCTGCTGCCGTGGTCCTGGCTGCTCTGAGCAACAAGCCATACAGGACTGCGCGGAGACCAAGCCAGGGGGTAGGGAGAGCAAAGGCGAGCCAAGCGCTGAGATGTCCTGGGAGGCTGGCAGCCGGGTGCCAGCTCCCAGGTACTGAGCGTAATGAGTGGCAAGAGCCAGGAGCCTGTCAGTGGAGGGTGGAGACTCCAGCCAAGGCCTCACTGACCTGGCCCCTGGCCCTTAGCATATTATAGGCCCTCCCTCAGTGGCCATCTGGCCCCTCTCTATGTCCAAGAGGAGCCTGAGGCCCTACCAGGAGCAGAGACTCCCAGAGGTCGTCAAGATGGTGCAGTGAGACCTGGCAGGCAGAGCAGCCGTCTCCGAGTCAGCCGATCAGTAAACAAGGACTGAGCTGGGCACTGGGGACACTGCCCAGGAGACTGGGCAGTGCAGGTGTGTTACACAGGAGGGCTTGGCTGTGCCCGTAGAATGGGCTCAGGACGAGGGATGGGGGGGTGGCTTCTCTACCCTGAGCTGCCCAGGGTGGGTCAGGCAGGGCAGCACCAGGCAGGGAGGTGGCAACTTGGCACTTGTGACAGAGGATCCAGGACCCACAGGTGATGAAGGGCCAGGGCAGCCTCCCAGTTCCCTGCCTCTCTGTCTCTCAGCACCCCACACCAGCTGTGGACCACTCCTCAATCCCAGGGTCTGTCCCCTCCAGTTGCCCTACCCCATCTGGATCCTTGGAATTCACCCTCCTGCCCCTGATCCACCGCCTCCACTTGCTGGCCCTTGCTCCTTCCTGTCCTGCAGCTGCTGATAGGGCATTCAGGGTGCAGTGTTGCCTGTGGGGTATGGTGTCTGTGTCACCAAGTGCACCCCTGACACTGAGCACCAATGCACTGTAACAAGGGTGGCACCCAAATTTCAGCATGTTCGGGCTCCCTCACACTTCAATCTCCAACAACTTTTGGCAGAAAGCACCACTATTCTCACACCCATTTTACAGATGAGAAAGTTGAGGCTCAAAAAGTAAAGTCATCTTGGCCAACAAGTTACCCACAAAGAAGACAGTGGGGCAGTTGCTGATCACTTCTGTGGAGCCACTGCTGTGTGGGAAGTGCTCTCCTAGTCACAGGGCCCGGCACCCAGTACAAACGACAAATCATCAAGGGCTCTCGGACAGTGTCCGACGATGACAATGGTGACGATGGTGACCAAGATGGGGATAAGGATCCCCTTCTCCAGTTTTATTTCAGGTGATTGTCAGTGTTAGGAGAAAGAGGTTCGTGTCATTTAGCTATCGGGCGGGAGTTTGTGGCAGACTGGGGAGCTGAGCCGGCCTCATCCAGACAAGCACCCAGGTCCTCCCCTCAAATTACCGACTTCCGTATCCCTCTGCCCTTTTTCCCCACAGGGCTGGTGTGCAGGGGTTTTGTCGCCAGCCCCGTAATGTGGAACCAAGGCACTGCAGGAGAGTTCAACCCATCTCTCGCTCTCCGCCAACACAAGCGAGTTGGTGACAGGCGCGTGCAGGAAGTCTGTGCACTCCCCAGCCACCCACGTGCCAGCTAAATTCACCACCAGACAAAGCCGGCTCTTTGTCTTGGCGCCTCCCACCCTCCCTGCCATTCATGCACGCGGAGATCTCCTTTCCAGTAAGTGGAGGCTGCAGAGAGAAGCAAGCAGGCAGGAGAGGGCGGAAAGGAAGGCAGAGGGGAGGAGGGAAAAAAAAAGGCAACAGCACCGAGTCAGGCCCAAGACGCAGGCTCTGCTGTCAAAGTGACGACTCTTTCACAAAAAATGGATGCGCGGGCTGTGCCGGGAGACTCCGCCTGCCGAGAGCCACCTCTCCGCGTTTAGAGACAGCATCTGCAGCCGGGGCCTGCCCAGGCTGTCTGAGAGCCATGGCTGTCACCACAGCTGGTCCCGCCCCCACTGATGAGGCCCTCTGGAGAGTTTCCAAATTCTGGCCCCTCCTGGACTGGAAGCTAGGAATGTTCAGGCTTCACAGCCCCCTGGCAGCTGTGGTGGGGAGACGGACAAGGGGCCTGGATCCCGCTTCTAGCTGGGACCCCCACGGTGCTGCAGAGCCCAGGCAGGTGCATCGCCGTCCATAAGGTAACCAGCCAGGAGACCCCCCCCCCACCTGGCAACCTGCAGATGCCCAGCTCCCTGGGACGGGGACAGCACGGTGCTGGGAATGGCAAGGCTACAGGGAGGTGGGTCTGCCGCCAGTGTGGGCCTTCTCCCTTGGGGACGAGAGTGGCACTCCTCCTTCAGATGTTCTCTAAGCAGGAGTCTCAAGAAATTAGCCTCTCTGGGCCTTTGCGTTCCTATCCATGAGCTGAGATGACCCCTTCTGTGCCCACACTGAGCACTCAGGGCTCCAGGCGGAGGCAGGGCAGGGCAAGAAGGCACACACTGATGGCTCCTTTGGGTCAGCAATTCCTGCCCTTGGCCTGGATGCCAGGCCCCACGAGGGCCCTGGGGCAGCTCACTCTGAAGGAAGACGCCAATGCAGAGGCCCCAGGATGATCAGGGCACCGCAAGGGCCCCGGGGAGGGATGTGGCCCTGAGGGGAGTGCTGAAGGACCAGGAGTTCTGGCTCTTCCTCCACACAGAGAGGCCGACGCAGTTGGCCAGACCCTGGAGCCTCCAACCCCCTTCTCAGCCTCAGTATCACTCAGGCTCCAGGCACAAAGCAAGTCCTTCTCTATCCTTTCCAGCACCCACCGCGAGATGAGGCCCAGGCCCCCAGCTCTCCAGTGGGGGTGTCCAGGTAAGAGCCCACACTTTGGGGTCCCACTGGCCCGTGTGAGGCCCTGCTGAGCCACTTAGAAGCCTCTGGCCTCAGGCACACTGCTTCGTGTGCCTCAGCCTGGCCTTCTCTCTGCAGAGTGGAGCAAGCAGTAACCGGGTGGGGAAGGGCTTGTCTGGGAGCATGAAGATGCCCTGTCCGCCTAGCACGGTGCCTCGGCCTGTGCTCCCGCTGGCCTCTCTGCCTTCAGGGCTTCCCCATGGACCCCTGCAGCCCTGTGTTTTGCGGCTGACTCCTGCCTTCCTTCCTATCTTAAGTGAGATCCCTATTCCTGTCAGGAAGGGTTCCTGACTCTCCCAGACTGGGGTAGATGCAGCTACACGTCCCCAAGGGCCGGAGGCACACCTTGTCGTTGGACCAGAGTCCCGGGCTACAATGGCCCATTGAGACCTCTGTTGTCCCTCTTGCCTCTGAACCCCCTCAAAGGAGTCTTGTTTACAGCAGCTCATTTGCTCCTTCTCCTCTGGGTTCACAGATAAACACAGGGAAGATGAATGCCTGGCCAAGGCCACGTGGCTAATTAAACGGAGGGTTGGGTGTGGCGTGGAGCTCGGCCCCAGCTTTTTGGTGTAACGGCTGCAACTTAATAAGGATCGGCGATGCTTTTACCCAAGGCTTTCGTGACCACGAGGACCTCAGGTTTGTGATGAAACTGTGGGGCGGGATATTTTGGGGAAAGAGGGCTTTTTAATGGGAACGTGGAGTAAAGATGATTTGAGAGGCTCTGTGGTCCGTCCCAGCAGGTGTCGTTACCCTGGCCAGGAGCACTGGGGCACATTCCACATCCCAGACCCCGAGCCGGGACTGCTCCTCCCCCCACCCTCTTCTCTGTCCCCGGAATCCTGCGACGGGGGATCCACGCCTATGCCCAGATCTGCAGAAGACCAGGGTGCTCAGTCACGGAGTTTGCCCAAGGACAGTGCCAGCAACCTCAAACCTCGATTTCAGCATCGGCAGGGCGGGATCTCCGTCCAGCCTGCTCTGAGGCCAGGGAAGGGGTGTTCTCTGTGGAGCAGGTCGGTCCAGGCCTTTGTCCCCAGGAAGGATGGACCTGGGAGAGCAAAGCTGCAGGGGGTCTGAGAGCAGAGAAGGCGGTGCAACATTGTCACTGTCCCCAACCCCCACCCCGTGACACAGGGACACGTGGCCCGGGCCTCACAGATCGGGCAAGCCTTCAGATTGCACAGAAATCTCAGGCACTTCTGCTGACCTGGTGTTCAGGAACCTTCCGAGTCTCAGGTTTCTCGACCTGGGGGGTAGGGATGCATTTCCTGGGCTTTGTGCTGGGAGGAGTAGGAAGTGACTCTTCTACTTGGAGATGTAGGGGATAAAAAGTGTTAAAAGAAACCCCGATATGTTATGAAGAGGAATGCAGAACACCTAACAATGTTCAAAGGCAAAAACACAAAACCCGACAAAAAGGCATCTACTTTTGTCTGTGGGCAGGTTTAAGTGGTGCTGAGTCGGTCCAACCCTCTCACTAGAGCAAGAAGCTGGGGATCCCAGCTCAGGCAGTTGGCTCAAGGTCCCCCAGCCCTCTGCTCCCAGCCTGGCCTGGGTTCTGGTACCTGCGTGCCCAGGCTGACAGGGACCCTGGGGTCCAGCTTGGGCTCTGCCGCTCACCAAGCGCACTGCTCTCGGGGGTCAGTTCTTTCCCTTGTGCCTCAGTTTCCTTATTAGTCAAAGGGAGGGACAGCCTTAGCAGAAGGGAGCGAGTGCTGCCAGGGTTCACAGGCCAACCTCCCTGCCTGTCCCATACACAGGACACTCCCATGGCAGCATCAGATCCCAATGGGATGACTTCTAGCATCTTCTCTCCGTTAGCAATGACCCACGGCGCCGTCAGGCTGTGACGTGGCATGCGGTTCTCCAAGACAACATCCATGTGACAGTGCTGCGCTTGGAGTCCTCTCACAGCCCTGGGAAGGCTGCATTCCCTCGGCTACCCACTGCTTCTCGTAGGGAAACAGAATCTGAAAGTGGAATCCGAATCGATGCCCCTGACTTGCACCCGCAAAGTGTGGCATTATCCGAGGGGCCCACCCCATCCCTGCCCTGCCTGGCCTCGGCAGCTGGGGGGTTTCCGGGCAGCCTGCAGTAGGATTTCGACACTGTGAGTGGGAGATCACATGTGCAGGGCAGCTGGTGGTGCCTGGGGAACTCCAGGAGGCCAGGCTGCTGCAGAGAGGCGGGAGGTGGGGGTCAGGCACAGGCAGGAGCCGGGTGAGGGTGGTGAGGCTCAGACAGGCAGTGGCGGCAAGTCCAGATGGGGAGGTGTGGTCTTGGAGGACTACCCTTCCAGAGGCGGAGGCGACAGGGAGCTCGTGCTGTCCTGGTGACTGCCCACTGAGTACGGGGCCCTGGTAACTCTCCATTCAGATGACAGCTCTGAGGCTCCGAGAGGGTGGCTAAGGTGCCCTCTGCAGCTCCACGCTCATCAGGCAAAGAGTCAGGGTCAGCCTGTCCTGGAAGCAAGGCCAGGCTTCTTCAGGTCCTCTGTCCACCCCACCCACTGCACCTCAACCCACCTAACATTCGCCACACACTTCCCAAGCCCCAGACTCCCACAGTTACCTGTATGCTTACAGGTGGCCCTGGAAGACAGACAAGGCGATCACGCCCACTTTACAGATGAGAAAAACTCAGGCTCAGAGACCATGTGACTTGCTGGCAGCCCAGGCTCAAGTCTAGATGGTCTAGTCCACCTCCCCAGGTGGCTTCAGAAGAGAGAGCTGCACCATAGTAATAGCAGTGGCCATGAGGCCTTGTTCTCCCATAACAGCAACTCAGGGTATCCCAAGCATTTTCATGGTCACCCTTCGTGCAGCACGGACAGCCCTGCCCCCAACCACAACCACTGTGTCTGTGCTGGTTTTAGAGAGGACAAAGTGGGATCAGAGAGGTGATGTGACCTGCCTGGAGCTGCACAGCTACACATGGCGGCTCCAGGGCTCACCTATGCGCTCAGTTCCCCTTCCCTCTGGCCAGCAGTCAGGGTGAGGACACGGGCACTGGTGATGGTGTGGCTGCTGTCCCCATGCTCAGGACCCCACGGCCTGGAGCCTCTTTCCTCTCATGACCACTCTGTGGCCGTGGCCATACCCACAACAGCGTAGTGCGGAGGACTGGAGGGTGGGCAGCTGGGGAGTGACAGAGAACCTCACCTCTGCCCATACACTGCTGCCCCCATGGACCTGGAGTGGCTGGACAGGTGGGAATGGCCCTGGGAAGCTCAGCACGAGTCTGGAACAGCACTTCCCACTTCTCTCTCCAGCCTAAGTTGGGGGAGCCCTTGGAGGCATTTCTGGGTGCGAGCAGTGGGGAGGAGGCTGGGAAGGAGCCTGTGCAGTGAGGCCAGCTGTGCACAGGCATCGCTCTGCAGATGCTAACTATAGACCCATGGCACACAGGCTCTGGCTGGGTGCGCTCGTGCAGCCTGGTTCTGACAACCACTCCTTGGGGACCCCGTTCTGCGCTCAGCACGCGGCAGCAGCAGAGGTGGAGGAGAAAGGCAGGCAGGTGAGCTCAGGACCAGGGAACTGCACAAGGAGTCCACAGACTTGAGTGTTAGCCCTCGGCTATGAGTTCATCCCCAGCCGTGTGCGTCAGGCAAGGGCCCCTGCTGGGCCTCAGTGTCCCCATCTCTAAAGCTCTGGAGGGCCCGCCCTGCCTCTGTGTCCATAACCCATGGTCCCTGGCCCGGGGTGGGTGGGCCGAGGCATAACTGGGGAGGCAGCAAGGGGGAGTGAGGGTTCAGGCCCCAGTGTCCACTATCCCGACTACCAGAGAGGGTTGGTGGGGAGGCAAGGGCCTGGATGCCCTGGCCAAGCACTTTCACACATGCTATCCTGTCTCATTTCTTTTATAGTTTATTGATTTATTAATTTATTTGTTTGAGAGGCAGAAAGACCAAGAGAAAGAGAGAGCTCTTATCAAAAGGCTTGTAATGACACTGCTGAGCTGGGGTTGGTGCCGGAAGTCGGGAACACAATCCAGTTCTCTTGCATAGATGACAGGAACCCAGTTATTTGTGCCATCACCACTGACTCCCATGGTCTCTGTTAGTAGGAAGCTGGAGTCAGGAGCCAGAGCTGGGACTGGAATCCAGGCACTCTGATGGGATATCCTGGCATCTTAACTAATAGGCTGGAGTCAGGAGCCAGAGCTGGGACTGGAATGCAGGCACTCTGACGGGATATCCCGGCATCTTAACTAATAGGCTGGAGTCGGGAGCCAGAGCTGGGACTGGAATGCAGGCACTCTGACGGGATATCCCGGCATCTTAACTAATAGGCTGGAGTCAGGAGCCAGAGCTGGGACTGGAATCCAGGCACCCTGACGGGACATCCCGGCATCTTAACTAATAGGCCAAACATCTGCCCTGCACCTTGTCTAATGTCTGAATCAGCCAATGAGGCCAATCCTAAGGCTCAGAGAAGGAAAGTCACTTGTCCCTAATCACACAGCTGGGATGTGGAGAAGCTGAGCCCGAAGCGCAGGTCTCTGCCTTCAAAGAAAGCAAGGCGCCCCCTGCCCTTTGGGCTCCACACCCTCCTCCTCCCTGGAATGAGAAGTGGGAGACAGAAGCAGAGCAGCAAGGAGAGGACAGCTGGGAGGAGGAACCCGCCATTCCCCACCTGCCACGCTCCCACTGGGCCCCACCCCGGGCTGCCTTTCCAGGGTGGGAGTTTGCTCCATCCCACAGGCCTGACCCACTCCCACACCCCCTCCCTCCCACCCTGGGGGCTCTGTGACTCATAGCCTTGTTGCTGAGTCAGCTGTCCTTGCTGGGCTCCGCCCCCTTTCCTCCCCAGCCCTGTGTCCTCAGCCTGGGCCTCTCACCAGGCTCTGTGGTGCACAGAGAGGAAACCTATACTGCAGGTGAGTCACACCGAGGCTGAAGGCTGAAGCCGCGTGGGTCTGTGACCCAGAGAAATGGTGCCCCACTGACCTGCTTTCCTGAGGGGGAGCCGGGGATGAGACGGGGGTGTGGGGATGGGTAGCAGGGGTTTTCACCCCCAGGCCACCACAGCGGAAGCACCCTGTGCCTGCTGTGTCACCCATGTGAATGGCTGAGATGCCCTGGGTCTCCCAGGCAGGGCTACTTCGCAAACAGAAGCCATGGAAGCCACAGGACGCCATGCGTGTAGCAGGTGCTCCTAAGTCTCAGGCTCCCTTTCCATTGTCCGGGCCGCGCGGACAGGACTGGGGCCAGGCCTTTTGTTTACTTTGCTCAGCCAACAGAGATGACAGGAAACGGTTTCCTGTTCTTGATTTGATTTGTGGGATGATAAACAAATGCTCTTCAGGATTGATCTTGACTTGTAATTTCGCTCTTAATTCTATACCACTGTGCATTGGATACGAAATAGATGCAGCTTCTGCAATCATAAATTCCACGTGGGGCTGACACCGGCCCTCACCTCAATCTATCCATTCATTTGTCCTCCCTCCTCCCTCCCTCCTTCCCTCCATCCCTCCACCTCTTTATCCTCCCAGCTGCCCATCACTCAACAGTGGAATCCCAGCTTTAGGCCAGACACAGTGCAGGTACCAAACAAAGAGCCGCGTGCACCCCTCCCGTGGAGCCCACTGCTGTGGGCCCAGGCCCACGCCGCAGCAGCCGGCACTTCCTTCTACACTGGCTGCATTCGGAGGGAGGGAGGGGGTCGCTCCTGGCCTTGCATCTGGCTTGCTGGGTGTGGCCTTCCCTCGGTTCCACCTCCCATGTGCAGGTCTCCTGGGGAGTGACTTCCTGGTGCAGAATGATTCCTCAATGAGCAGGGCTGAGGCTTTGTCAAGTGCCTGTCACTGCGTGTGGCGCACACACGTGCCCTCCCAGTCACAGCTGGAATGGCGTGTCCACCACGGCGGTGCAGCGTACGTGCATTGACTGACTGCACTCACTCCCACCTCCTCACAAGCCAGGCTGCTGCTTCACTCTTGGGAAACGTTTCCCCTTCAGCCTCTCTCCCTCTGTTGCACCATTTGATTTAGTTCCAGCAGAGCATCCTGGATGTCTAGAACTTCCGGTTTCTGAGTTTGCTGGAGAGGCAGCGGCTGGAGAGTAGTGAGGCCCTGTCTCTGGAGCCAGTCTGTCTCCAGTCTCTGGAGCCAGGCTCCACCTGTAAGGTTTCAAACAAGATGCTCGATTGTGCCCCGGTTTTACTGTCTGGAAAATAGGCATCAGTCCCAGTCAATCCCACAGAGTGTGGCCAGGACTGAATGAGGTCGCTTTTTCTCCTGCGGACAGGCCCGTGATCTGCAGGCACATTTTTAACCGGAAGTGGGTATGGGGGGAGGTTCTGTTGATGGGGGTGGGGCACGGGGAAGGGTGCAAC
Source organism: Sylvilagus floridanus (assembly GCA_949820135.1). Taxonomy (NCBI): domain Eukaryota; kingdom Metazoa; phylum Chordata; class Mammalia; order Lagomorpha; family Leporidae; genus Sylvilagus; species Sylvilagus floridanus. The sequence continues at coordinate 32,442,059 of OX463225.1, forward strand.
TGAAAGAAGGGGGCAGGAGCTCGATCTTATAACATGCCACATGTCTTTCCCAACACAGAGCTGCCCCTCAAAACCCACTGCACCCCGCACTGGGAGACTGTATGAGAAGCCCTGCAATAGGGCCCTGGCCTATGGCGGATGCCCACCGACCACGAGCTGCCCTCTCTGCCACCGCCAAGGCCCTGTAAGAGCAGGAAAGGCCCTCATTTGTCTTGCTCTCTGCTGCCAGAGCCCAGGACCAGGGACAGGGTAGGGCATATGGCAGACGTTGGATGAATGAATGTACCAAGGAACCAAGGATGAACGGATGAATGAACGCGCTCGATCCATGACTGCCGAGTGGCTGACGGTGAAGCACTTTGATTCCCCTCACTCTGAGGGTCTGGGTTGCAGGACAGGGACACGCTGGAGGAGCGGCTGGCCCTCTCTGAACAGCCCGTGCTAGCCTTCCCTCGAGGCCTGTGCCTACAGGGATGCCACTTAGGGCCTGTCACTCGGCCATTGCTGGTGACTCCTGCACGATTCTCTTCTCCAGCAGGAGGTGGGGTCGGATCTGCCTCTCGCTTCACTCTTGTTCCTGGGTACAGGGGACCTGGCCTTCGGCAAGGCTCAGCACATAGCTGGGCAGCAGGCAGGCACCTCCATGTCAACATGGGCAAATCTGGAGGCAGGTGTCTGGCACAGCGGTTAAGCTGCTGCACCCCAGAACCTCTGCCAAGCGCCCACTGCGTGCACAAGAAGAGCTCAAGCCAACGGGGTGCCCTGATGTTGGAGGTGACAGCCATGATGGGGGGTGCCGGTGGGACAGGAGGATGGAGGGGGCTGAGTTCCTCGCACTCCCTGGCCGCTATGTGTGGGGATAAATGCTTCTTGAATGCTTCTGACTCGGCTGGGTTTTGCTTTCCTGCGCAGCGCAGGGCGACCCAGCGCAGTATGGCTTTGCAGGTGTGCTCATCCTGGAAGGGACAAGACGGTTCCTGTTCTCAGGGTCCTCCGCTCCAACATGGACATATCTGACCCTCACTGGGTGCTGGGGAGCAACCAAGCCTTGTTTGGTGGTGGCACGGTGGAGGCAGGGTTGTCCTAGGAAGGTGCCCGTGGTCAGGAGCCATGGGAGCAGAGGCTGCGGAAGCACCAGGGTTAGCAGCGGAGACCTCGGAAGAGCTCCAGCCTCAGCCAGCACTCTGGGCGTTGCGATTCTGAGAGGTGCTGAGCTCTGACCAAAATCTGGGAACCCCAGGACCACCAAGGAAGGGGGGAGACGGCTCCATTCCCTCAATGTCTCCACTCTGTGGACTTACAGCTCAAATGACTCAGAGACGGCGATTTTTCTTCTCACCACCCACATGGCCAAGAGCATCTCCCGGAGGCTAACCGGAGTCTGGCACCTGCCCATTTAGCCTCTTTCTCTACCTCACCCCACTGAGGAACCCAGGAGGTTGCCCCCACCTGCAGAGCACTGCTGTGCAGTTCTCAGTTTTCCACCAAGACAGTCCCCCATAAGGACCACATGCTGCAGGTCCAGTGACATCATGGAAACAGTCTCCACAGCCCAAAAAAGCCCGAGTCCCATGTTGCAGCTTTAAAATCCACGTATGCATATAATCCTACTTCACGACCAGTGCATGCGTCTACCAAGGGATCAAATAGACAGTATTCAACTCTTCACTGAGAGATGGGCCAGGTCTACACCACATTCCTGCCAATCTCTGGCACTCTGCCATGTACCCCTGGGGGCCTGGGCACCTACACAGGCGCAGCTCTAGGCAGAGGAGGCCCCCGGAATGGGATTCCTGCCATGACTTCTGATGGATGCACTGGCTCTCTTTTCTTGAGCAAAGGATAGGGCCCTGGGGACTCCTGGTCCCACCTTCTCAGGTGGTTCATGTGTCTGAAGACCTCCATGGAGGACGCACATGAGCTTGGACTGGAAATGTACTGCTGGAAGGATCCAGCATGTTCTGGCCCGCTGAGGCTTTCCCCTCCACGGGAGTGACTACAACCCCGCCCCGCAGAGGAAGAGTGCATGGCCGCGGCTCACGGGCCTCCTAGCCAACACCTCTAGAGCTTCCAGTAGCTTCCAGAGATACAGCAACTAGCACAGTGCTTGGTTCATCACAGTCCTCTGTCAGTGTTTGTTGAATGAATAAATCAGTGAGCGAACAAGCAGCTAACTCCCAAAGAATTAGCTGGTGGCCCCTGGCCTAAATGATTCTAAGGGCCCTTCTGGTCCTCAACTGCACATGTGAGCTGGCTACACTGCTCTCTGTCCCCACTCTTAATGACATACCTTGAGGTGCTGCTGCAGGCCCCATGGCTGCCCTGTGCAGCGAATGCAGCAGCAAAAGCCTAGATTGTAAAGTACTAATCATATTCAGACCGAGAAAAAGACTCTCCCATATATGTGACAGTGATAATAGGCAGCAAATGCCTGGGCCTCTACTGATCACCCCACGTTCATTATCCACTTACTTCCCATGCCAGCTGTCTATCAACCCTGTGTGCAGAGTGGGATGCGTGTGCTGAAGCCCTGGCTCAGACTCCCCGCCCTTTCCCCTCTGCTGGGCTGCTGGGGATTTGCCTCCCTCCTGCTTCAGCCTCCTGGCCATGTTCCTTCTGATAAGAAGTGGCTAAGGCATTGAGGGCACAGCGCTCTGGCTAGGGAGGCTGAGTGTGGAAGTGGTGGTTCTGGACTGGGCTGCGGTGGCTCCTGACCCAGGGCATCTGTCCCTAAACTGCCACCATCTATCAGTGGTCTGCTGCCAGGGGCTGGTGGTGGGACTCGTGGCTGGCACTCTGCCCCATTCTGGCTGCTGGACTGTCCCTTGCTGACCTGTGTGTACGTAAGGCCGGAAGTGCCTGGGGATCAATGCTTTGCCCACCCAGGTAGTTCTCACCTAACTGATGCATGCAGGGCACAAAGACACACAGAGGAGGGGACGAGAAGGTGAGGTGGGGGCAGCTTGTGACCTGGTACCATAGTGGAACTCCCCAGCCTGGGGACAGGGATGGGGGCCATGGGCCAGGGAGTGCACTGAGCACAAGACACTAAACAGCCCCTCTACCCTACAAAGTGGGCCTGCTGAGTCCCATTTTGCAGGTGAAGACACTGAGGACTCTAGCCTGTGAGAAGCAGAAACAGGACAGGAGCTCCAGTCTGTCTGATTGAAAGGCCAAACACTTGCTGGGGAGACAGGAAGAGGAGCGGGGAGGATAAGGTAAACGTAGACCTCAGAAGCAGGCAGATGGCAGGAGTGGAGGGAATGGAGAGGGCGAAAAGAGAGGATGCTCCTGTACAGTCAGCTCTGCAAAGAAGGGGCGGGCCCGGGGCCAGCTTAGCTATTTGGTCCCGAGGACACACTGGGCCGGCCTGTCAGGATGGCACCCGGCTCTCAGACCCCATCCTGCCAGCACCCACCTTGGCACCTGCTACCCAGGACTCAGTCTGGCAGCTACCCACCTCCTAGGCTACTGGCAACTCCTGCCCACGTTTCTGGCAAGGGGATGAGGAGAGGGGAAGGAGCTGATGGCTTTTTTCTGATTATAGACACAGCGCATGCTGTGCAAGTTTCTGAAATTATAAAAACCCGACTTAGAATCCCACCCAAGAGACGGCCACTGTTCAGAGCCAAGGTGTGAGGCATGCAGGCAGTTTTGTGGGTCACATCTGCTAGACGAGCTGCTTCTTCATTTGTTACAGTGGTGTCCAGTGTCGCCCCATGTCACCGCCTTCCCTTGCCACACATCCCTGGACCATGCCATCAGAGCCAATTTACTTTATGTAAATTACCCCTACCGACTGAGGGTCTTCCAGACCATCTTTCTGGATTAAACATCTTTAAAACTGTGTCTTTCTGGGGGCTGGTTAAGAACATGGCTCTAAAGGTTTAAAACGGTGCCAACCCCTTTGCCCTAGTGATCCCAGGAAGTGATCAGACCGAGCAAGGTCACAGGCGTGCGGGACGCTGAGCACCTGGAGAACCGGGTACACCATCAGCATGGTGGCCAAGGCAGCAATGCATGGACTCGCCATGCCTGAGGTCACTCAGGGCATGCACGCGGCTGGTGTCCGAATATCGTTTGTCCTGTGTCCCGAGTGCCTGGCGGGGGCGAGGCATTGAGAAAATGCTGGGTGACAATTGTGCTGAAGTGCAAGTGGGAGCCCAACAGAGGCTGGACTGATGCTACGACCCCAGACTCCTGGCTTTAGGTTCCTGTGAGAGAGGCCACTGAGCCTTCAGCCCCAGGGAGAGAAAATGAAGGGGCCAGGGACTGGGCAGGTGACCAGATGTCATGGTTTCAAGGAAAAATGACACATCAAAGGCAGATGCACCTCTGCTTGGTCCCTGACCATGGAGAAGCCATTTCCCCTCTCTGACCCACTTCTTTTAAGTGCTGGAGGGGGCTGGGGAACCCCACCTGCAGGAAGCAGCACTGGGAACAGACTGTAGAGTAACCTCACATCATCATCTTCATCATCATCATCACCATCCAGCCACAATCAGGGCAGTCACCTTCACTGAGCATTGGTAATCTGCCAGTACTTTCTCCCTCATACTTGAGTTGTAATCTTCCTGCTGTCTCCATGGTGTTGATATTACCATAATCACCAGTGTCTGGGTCATTCTATTCATCAGAATGCCACACCCCTGTGGCCAACTGCCAGCTGGGTCCCTGGGGCTGCTTGTTGATGAGACTTGAACTTCCTTATCTGTGAAATGGGGATCCACTATTCCTCCTCCCAGGCTTTGAGGAATCTCAATGGACTGAAGGCCGCAGGAGGACATGGCCCTCACCTGCAAAATGCAGGAGGTGGACTGTGTGGGTGGCTTCCAGCCTGTGCTCGGTGGAGTCCCAGAGGGCACGGGGGGTCAGGGGAGCGTGGCAGCCTTAGGGGTGGAGTGCACTGTCTGGGGCCTGGGTGGAACACATGAGTAAGTGGCTCCTGGCCTGACACCAAAATGTGCACCAACCCCTGGCACGGCTGATCACTCTGCTCTTCCTGGCTCGTGAGGTCTGAGCGCTGCCTGGGGCCAAGCTGTCCCTGGTCCTTCCTTGACCCTCAGAGGAAGTGGCGCTGCCTGGTGAAGAGCCAGACACCTGGATGGGATCCTGGCTCCATATGCTGTGTGACTTTGACCGTGAGCCTGGGCTCTCTGGCCATCGCCTGCTTCTGCCGACTGCACATGCCTGCCTCGTGCCTCAGTGGGGATGGGACAAATGAATAAGCCTACAGTACAATGTCTCGCCAGGCACACAGCAAGGCTTGCCAGTCTCAGTGGCTATTTTCTATCCTGCTTTGAGCGCAACACTGCAAACATGGGACTGAGTCCACACGTGGCCAAGGCATGAAGGAAGGATCGGAGGGATGAGTTTCCGGAGTCTCAGATTCCGTTAACTGAGTCGTTAAGTGAGCCCACTGGAAGCGTTAGGCAGTACTTCTGAAGCCACGATGTATCCGGGAATCACTGGGGACCTTGTTGAAACTTGGAGCCTGACCGGGCGGGTGCGGGGTGGGCTGGGCCTGGCATTGCTAAGTTTCCTAGGTGAGGCCCAGGCTGCTGCTGGGTGGACAGCAAGGCTCTGGCCCATGACCGGTCATCTTGAGCTGCCTGGCTTTCTGCCAGCAGCTCGCAAACTGCTCAGGCCCCTTAAAGTCGCCCATAGACTGGGGGCCCTTTACCAGCTACCAGGGTACCAAGGCCAGAGCCCTGGCTGTCAGAGGGGAAACCCTGAGGTTCCATCCAGGCTCTGCTGCACAAGGGGTGGGCAAGTCCTTCGGCCTCTCTTGGACCTTGAGTCTTCGTCTGTGAAGTAAGATCCCGGCACCCTCCGTACCCAGCTCCTGGAACTTCTGGGAGGGGAGAGAGGGATCATGGATGGGACCAGGTTGGGGCTCCATTTCAACGCTCCCCTCTTCACCCCTTGAACCGGCCCCCAGGGAAACTGACGCGGGCTGTGTTTGCATAATGGCATGCCAGGGGAGAGGAGAGGAAGTGTGCCTGCTAAATTTAGCTAACGCTGACGCCCCCTCACCCGGGGCTCGGCCCACGCATTTCACCCCAGAAGGTGCCTTTCTATATTTAGCTCTGCCTGCACCTTCCCCTTGAGCTCTGACACTGAAAGCCCCAGGAGGATGTGGTGACAAGGGAAGGGAAGTTCACAGAATGTGAGCAGGGGCTGACATCACACGGGGCCCCGTCCGCAGCTTCAGGTGTGTGCTCTTCCTGGAAGGTACTAGAAAGTTCTCCAGCTTCTCCCCCTTGATGCCCCTTGTGGCTTGAGACTCTCTTGGTCAGAGTAGAATCAGAGTCCATGGTGCTCTGTAGGATGATGACACCAAGTCTGCGGGCCCAAGGGGGGATGTCCAGCAGAAATCATGGCGAGGCAGGGCAGTCTCACCTGCCATTCACACATGTGGTCACGTGCAATCCACTCAAAGGCATCATAGGGTTGGTGTCGTCCTCAGGCTTCAGGTGGGCAGGTCGAGGCCCGTGACGGGTGGAGAAGCCAGGCCTGTTCCCCACGTCTGCACTCTAGCCATGTAGCGCTCATCTTCCCCCTCCGCCTCCTCTACTGAGGGCTGTCATCACCGGCGTCACCATGCTGGGCTGTGACTTGGAGTCACTTCTCCCCTTCTCTGGGTTTCAAGCTCCTCACCAACTGGGCCAACCCTCTGCTTGCTAGCTTGCTTTCAAGATTTATTTGAAAGGCAGTGTTATAGCGAGAGGGAGACCTTCCATTCACTCCTCAAATAGATGAAATGGCAGGGCTGGGGCTGGGGCTGGGTCAGGCAGAAGCCAAGAACCAGGAGCCAGGGGCTTCATCCAGGTCTCCCACAAGGGTGCAGGAGCCCAAGCACTTGAGCCATCTTCTGCTGGCATAAGTGCATAAGTGCATAATCAGGGAGCTGGGTCGGAAGTGGAGCTGCCAGGACTCAAACCAGCATTCCTATGGAAGGGATGCGAGTGCAGCAGGCAGAGGCTTAACCCGCTGTGTCACAACACCCCCTCTCTGCTTCATTTCTTACGGCTTCTTGATGCCACCAAGCATCTGAGGGTCAGAGGAGGTGAGAGTGACCTGGGGATTGACTCTCTGACTCTCTAACCCCAGGGTCCCCTCTGCCCTGTGCTTCTCTGCTGCTCAGTGCACGAGCTGGCTCCGTGGCCATCACCAGTGGAGACTTAGGGCTGCTCCTCATCTCTCCAAGCCCCTGCGCTGCACAGTTCACTAGGCTCTGGAGGGTCCACTTCCACTCAGGGAAGGGAGATCCGGGAACAGACTGCATCGTGTGTTGTGCTCGGTGCAGCAAAGGAGATCCCATGGGACACAGAGCCCGGTGCCTAACCCGGCCTGCAGGGGCTCGGAGAAAGAACCAGAGGGAAAGGGCACCCCTGCTGCTGGCCAGCACTTCTCCAAGCATGGCTCCTGCACCTGCAGCTGCAGCAGCTAGGAGCTTGTTCAAAAGACAACTCTTTGGGCCTGTCCCCGACCTGCAGACCCTGTGAAGACGACAAGGCTTTGAACCGTCAGATCACCAGGTCCTATTCTGAGCTGGATGTGGAAGAGTAACAATGCAAGAGCGGGATCTCAAAAATACCCTCTCCATTCGCTCTACTGGACGTCCCGAGTATTCCCTTACACTTGCTGGCCTCCCACAAAGCTCCTTGTCTGGCCACCCGGCCCAGACTCCACTGCTTTCCTCTCTAGCTCTGCCCTTGAGTTTCAGGCGGCTTGGCAGTAGCTCCTGCAAAATGGTTACTTTCTACCCACTTACACCAAGCTCCTTCTATGAAGACTCACAGGAGGAGGGAGCGGCCGGGGACGATCTTGCAAGGCCTTTCTAAGAGTGAAGGCCCCAGGGCTGGTGAGTGAGCATGAAGTGGGGAAAGACACACTCGCCCATCCCCAGTAGTCACGGGCAGCGACACCGCCCTGCTGGAGAAACAGTTGTCAGTTCCACCGTAGAAATTAATCCCAAGCACTTCACCTCGAGGATGTTCACGGTAGTATTGCTTACTACAAAACTGGAAATAATCTCAACGTCTACAATAAGGGGATGGTGACTAGGCGGCCATGATCCCACACCTCCCTGCATCAGCTCTGTTGAGAGCAGTGATGTAGATGCCAGTGAACGAGCGGCAAGCCCTTCTGGGAAGACAGACAGTCAGGTAGCCCATGAGCAAGGGCACAGCCGGCGTGTGTCACCTGCTGCTGGGAGCTATGAGGAGTCAGCGGCCAAGGGAGTGCTGAGCCGAGTATGGGCTCTGGCAGGGCCCAGTGAGAAGGTGAGGAAGGACCCCACGCAGACAGCTGAGCAAGACATTCCAGACAGACGGGACCGTCTGACAGACAGATGAAGACAGCAAAGCAGACCAAGAATGCACAGCATTAGGGGTGTGTTGATGAACAGCAAGGACACCACAGTGGCTTAGGCAGGGAGGCTGAGCAGGGAGCGTGGGGACGTTGGTACCAAGGTCACGCAGGGCCTCGTGGGCCATCCAGGAGCCTTGGCTGAAACTCTGGGCAGGGAGGGAGTGTTTTGAGCAGAGCAGGGCCACTGACTTGTACTTGGGCCACAACCCTCTGCATTTGGGTTGAGAAGAGGTCCCAGGGAACACACGTGGGAGCCAGACACTGGCAGACGGCAGTGGCAGTGACGATCATTCCGTGGGACCAGAGTGAAGCTGGGCAATGACAACCATGGAGGTGAGACGCGGGGAACTCTGAATGCGTCCTGAAGGCACACCTGGGCTCTGCTGCAGAGGGTCGCCTGCCTGGGGTGCATGTGGCTGCCTGGGCAGCTGGTTCAGTTTCTAGAAGCTGAGAATAAGCAAGAAAGAGGGTGTGCGATGCTTTCAGACAGGAAGAGGGGCCAGCGTGGATGTCACCCAACCTGCCTGCCACCTCTGTTGGACTTTTCTGCAACCTTAAACATGAGACTTCAAGTCACCAGAGCAGCAGCCTTCTATACTCTACATCTAATGGCTCTGGCTGGCTGCTTAGCTTCAAAGACAACCAGAGAAATGCAGTTTAGAATGAGGATGTGATAGAACTCTTCAGTTATCAGATAGGCGGAGACTTAAATAGAACAAGAGCGGCCAGGGGCTGTGTGGGTGTATGGAAACAGCACTCCCCTCTACCACGGGTGGCCGTTTCAACGAGTACCGGCTTTTAGGAGCCACTTGGGAATCTGTTATCTGCATGCCAAAGGAACCAGGACATCCGGCACATGTTTGAGAAAGCAAATAAGGTGAGAGGAATCACTGCACCTGACTTGCAGATGGATCATATGATTAGAGCAATCAAGACTGTGTGGGAGCAGCCGGGCAGACACACAGTCACTGGAGCAAGACCTCAGCCCGGGCTTCACACCACTGGAACCGGCTGAGTTTTCACAAATGCAATTCAGTGGAGGAAGAAAAGTCTTCCTTTATTTTTTTAAAAAATTATTTATTTGAAAGGAGGAGAGAGAGAGAGAGAGAGAGAGAGAGAGAGAGAGAGAGAGAGAGAGAGAGATTGGTTTTAATCTTCCATCTACTGCTTCACTCCCCAGAAGCCCACAGTAGCTGGGGCCTGGCCAGGCTGAAGCCAGGATTTAGAAACTCCTATCCAGATCTTCCCTGTGAACAGCAGGGACTCAAAGTACTTGAGCCTCCTGGGAGGCAGCAGTAGAAAGCTGGATCATAAGCTCAGAGTAGCCTGGACTTAACCAGACCCTGCAATATGGGTTGCAGGCATCCCAAGCTGTAGCTTACCCCTCTGTGCCACGGTACCTGCCCAAGGATGGTCTTTTCAATAAATGGTGTCAGTACAACTAGCTATTTATAAGCAAAACAACGGAATGCAATACGAACCTTACAATTAATGCAAAATTTAACCCAACATAGATTATAACTTCAACACAAAATGTAAAACTTTGACTTAACACAGGAGAAAATCTTCATGACCCATAGCTCACTGGAGAGTTCTTAGACATAAAGTGAAAAGAATGATCTATAAAAGAAAAAAATCAATATATTGTACTTCATCAACATTTAAAACTCCTGCTCTGCAAAAATGACCCTATTAAGAGGATGAAAGACAAGCCACGGACAAGGAGAAAATATTTGACAAACACAAATCTGACAAGCAACTCATAGCTTGAATGGATAAAGGACTCTCAAAACTCAACAGTAAAAAGCAAGCAAAACTCAAGTTAATTGGAAAATGGGCAAAAGACACAAACAAACATTTTGTCAAAAAAGATACACAGATGGCAAATAAGCACATGAAAAATTGTTCAACGTCATTAGCCTTGGGAAATGCAAATTAAAACCACAATGAAATATCACTGCTTAGCTATCAAAACGGCTAAAAATAAAAATAATGACAATACCACATGCTGGTGAGGACTCAGAGAAACTGAATGTCATATGAAGTTTCTTCAAAAAGTTCATGGAAAATGTGCATATCTTTTAGTACCATTTTCCATGAAGTTTTTGAAGTATTCCATTGCTGTGGGAATGTAAATTTGTCCAGCCACATTGAAGAATGGTTTGGCCATTTCTCAAAAAAGCTAAACAATCACTTAGCATGCAACCCAGCAGGAGAACTCCTGAGTATTTATCTCAGAGAGATGAAACTTTAGCCCACATCACCTGCACAAAAATGCACACAGCAGTCTTCATTGTAAAAGTCAACATCTGTCCTATGATAAGTGGCTAAGTAAACAAACTATGGTGCATCCATACCATGGCATACTCTTCAACAATAACAAGGAACAGATGGCTGAGACATATAACAACTTGGATGGATATTAAGGACAATATGCTGAGTCGAAGAAAGCCAATCTCGAAAGGTCACAGGAAAGGAAGTATCATTATATTCTTAGAATTGTATCTATGAACTACATTACATCTGTTCTTTGCATATTAATGTAAAGATATAAATAAAAAATAAAGCCAAAAGAGAAAATATTGAAAATACAACTTTCGAAAATAAGACTTCAACCTTTTTTTCTCTAAAATCATGGAGAAGGAATCAGTCTTGCCCAATAAACAGGAAAGTTTTAAAGAATTTGTGAAAGAGCAATGGATGTAGCACAGTATGGAGTCATGACAAACGAACTCCTCAAAGTTACAAATGAAAGGGTCCTTTAAAATCTAAAAAAAGAAACAACAAGAAAGGTCATAAACCATGTGAGTCAGTTTAGATCACACTCTGGAAATGCCCGACATCAAGATGGAGAGGAGCTGTTAGCAGTGGTTGGTGGGAGAAGTGTGCTCATGACTGACGACGGGGCGGGGGTGGGGGGAGAGGTGTTTAGGGGATGGAATTCTTCCGTATCTTGATTTTGGTGCTATTGATTTGACTCTCCACATGTGATAAAACGACATCAAACACAGGCACATGTGGCACCAACGTTGATGCCTGCTTCTGATACTGTACTGCAGTTACACAAAATGAAACCAGGGGAGAAAGCTGCGTGACGTGTACATAGGACTCTGCTACCTTTGCAAGTCGATTTCCTGTGAATCTGTAATTATTTCAAAACTAAAAGTCATCCGAAGGAAAAGAACAATCATGAAAACAGGCCCTTCCTCCCCCGAATTCCACTTTAACAAATTTAGCCCAAGGTGGTCTCAAAAAGGCATCAAAGATCACTCGAGAAAGCTGATCATTTCAAAGTTGCTTATGACAGTGAAGAATTAGGACAAATCTGTCTCCAATAGATGAGCTAATGATATGTACAGACAAATAAATACTATATACTCATTAAGGCAGCAGTGTGGATCTACACGCATCAACACGGGACGACAGTCCCCATATCCTGCTAAGTGGGAAAGACTGTTAAAGGCATTGCACTACTGCTCATTGCTGCTGTCTTTTCAATTTATACAGGTGAGTAGATTGCAAGCTCCATGAGGGCAGAGGTTTTGATCTATATCATTTGTTTTAAAGACTTTTTTTTTTTGACAGGCAGAGTGGACAGTGAGAGAGAGAGACAGAGAGAAAGGTCTTCCTTTGCCGTTGGTTCACCCTCCAATGGCCGCCACGGCCAGCACACTGTGGCTGGCGCACCGCACTGATCCAATGGTAGGAGCCAGGTGCTTCTCCTGGTCTCCCATGGGGTGCAGGGCCCAAGCACTTGGGCCATCCTCCACTGCACTCCTGGGCCATAGCAGAGAGCTCGCCTGGAAGAGGGGCAACCAGGACAGGACTGGCGCCCTGACCGGGACTAGAACCTGGGGTGCCGGCGCCACAAGGTGGAGGATTAGCCTATTGAGCTGCGGTGCTGGCCTGTTTTAAAGATTTTTTTAAAAAATTTTATTTGAAAGGCAGAGTTACAGAGAGAGAAAGAGACACAAAGAAAGAGAGAGGTATCTTCCATTCAATGCTTCACTCCCTAAATGGCCACAGTGGCTAGGCCTGGGTCAGGAGCTTCTTCCAGGTCTCTCACATGGGTACAGGGGCCCAAGGACTCAGACCACCCTCTGTTACATTCCCAGGCACGTTGGCAGGGAGCTGGATCCCAAGTGGAGCAGTGGGTCTCGCACTGGCATGCACATGGGATGCTGGAGTCGCAGGAGGAGGCTTAACGACACCGGCCTCTTGGTCTACATCATATACCCCAGTATTCCCAGCTCCCAGTGAAGTGCCTAACACAGAGTCGGCGTGCAAGGAATATTGGTTGAATGAATAAACAATGCACATGCACACACAGGCACACACTCACACATTTGCAAAGGAAAAAATCCAGAGAGTTAAACAATAAAATAGTAACCATCACTATCCCAGAGTAGAAGAATTTTGGCTGATTAATTACACCCCCTTCACTTTCTATTTCCTTTTCTCTAAAAATAACCACATGTCATTTTTGAAACAGACTTTTTAAATGTAAACAAGCACAAAAAGTGGAGAAGTCTCTTGGGGCCCTCCGGCCTGAACTGGGCAGAGCTGGGTTTGGCCACAGCTGGACCATACCACCCATGCGCCTGCCCCTGGGGACCGACAAGCTCTGTGGGGGCCAAGGACCATTCCCAAGGGTTGAGTTTCCAGGACTCTGGTCCGGGGGACACCAAGTTTGAGGTGAAACCTTCCCGGGAGATCTGGACAATAGAGAGGATCCCAAGGGACCAGATAATGGGACAGGACAGGATAGCAGCGACCCTGGTCGGAGTTTCTGCTGGAGAGGGTGGAGGGAGGGCATGGGATGCAAAGCCCACTGATGTGTACCTGGCACAGCCTCCCACACCACGGAGGCCACGACCGGGACTCCCAAAAGCCCTGTGTGCAGACCGGCTGTGGCGCTGCGTCACAGCTCCCAGGAAGATTTGGAAGCCACAGCTTCCTGGCTTTGGCCCTTGCTTGCTGAACTCAAATATCTGGGCCTGAGGCCCTGGAGCCTGTCATTTCACAGAGCTCGCGGGTGTCTGAGGCACACTGGGGTCTGCCAACCTCCATGGGGGTGCGGCTGGGCATACATCAGAAACAGTGCTGGAGCCGGCATGGAGGCACAGTGGGTTAATACACTGCTTGTGATGACCTATCCCGTATCAGAGCCCGGCTGCTCCAGGTCCCATCCAGCTTCCTGCCAATGCAAGCACCTGGGAAAGCAGTAGAAGACGGCTCAAGTCCTTGGGCCCCTGCCCCTCACATGGGAGACCCAGATGCATTTCCTGACTCTTGGCTTTGGCCTGACCCAGCCATGGCTACTCTAGCTAGCAGAGGAAAATGCTCTCTCTCTCTCTCTCTCTCTCCCCGCCTCTCTCTTTGTCACTCTGCCTTTCACATACATAAATAAGCCTTAAACTATAAATGAAAATAGTATTTGGCTGGACAGACACATTGGTAGCTGTTACGCCACTTGTGATGCAGTCATAAGCGACCTAACGATGACTGATTCCCAAGACTTCCTCAGAAGAACTCAGAAAGTGTTACAGATGTTCCCTGAGTCTCAGAGGCTGCCCGTTCAGGAGAACCAGGGCACCGTTCCCACTGCTCCCCCTTAGAGCACCCAGTCCCTGGCTTTCTCAGGAAGAACCTCATGCTGAGTCCTGAGGACTTCCTCACTCAATCCTTTTTTTTTTTTAATATTTATTTATTTATTTATTTTTGACAGGCAGAGGGGACAGTGAGAGAGAGAGAGACAGAGAGAAAGGTCTTCCTTTGCCGTTGGTTCACCCTCCAATGGCTGCCGCGGCCAGCACACTGCGGCTGGCGCACCGCACTGATCCAATGGCAGGAGCCAGGTGCTTCTCCTGGTCTCCCATGGGGTGCAGGGCCCAAGCACTCTCCGCTGCACTCCCGGGCCACAGCAAAGAGCTGGCCTGGAAGAGGGGCAACCGGGACAGAATCTGGCGCCCTGACCGGTACTAGAACCCGGTGTGCTGGCGCCACAAGGCGGAGGATTAGCCTATTGAGCCACAGCGCTGGCCTCAATCCTTTCTTATTGTGATAAAATACACATAAGATAAAATGCACCATTTTAACCACTAAAGTATAAGGTCTCAGGGCACTCACTGCACGCATGTGCACAACCACCAGCACTGTCCTCTAGGTTTAGCGCTTCCTGGTCACCTGGAAATCCTGTCACCACGAGCAGTCATCCTCCATTTGCCCTCCCCTAGGGCTTGTCAATCATCAATCCGATTCCTGGCTGTTTCCAATCAATGGAATCTAAGGATAGATCACCTTTGCGGTCTGGCTTCTTCCACTCAGCCTAAGTTTTCATGGTTCATCCATGTGTCGAATGTACCAGAATTCCATCCCCTCGGGGGTTGAGTAACACTCCCTGTGTGGCTAGACCTCGTCTTGTTCATGCCGGCCTCTGCTGATGGGTATTGGGTTACTCCCACCTTTCACCTTTTGGTGTTGTGAATGGCGCCACTGTCAGTACTCAGGTACGAGGTTTTGTTTGAACACCTGCTTGCAAATCTTTGGGGCAGAGACCTAGGAGGGGGCTGGATGGTAAACTCCCTTTAACTGACTCGGAGACCTCCACACTGCACCACTGTGCCCTCCCCTCCTTTGCTCATATCGGACGCCTGACGCTGCTGCCTGTGCCCTGGCATCTCGGCACTGTAGCTGAGTACAACGGTCTGGGGGGTGTGGAGCCCCAGGTGGAGGTTGGCCAGTGACCCTGACAGCTGTGAGGCTGTGGCTTGCTCATTTCACTTCTCAGCACCTCGGTTCCCCCACAATATCCCACAGGTGCTCTATGACGTCAGCTCATCATGCGGTTATGGAGAGGAGAGGAGCTGCGTTGAGCGGTGGGGGCCGGGGTCTCTGCCTGGCCCTCTCACTCCATGATGGCAAAACCTTGGTCAAGCAGCTTCTCGGCACCTCCAGCTCATCATCTATGAATGGGGTGCATAAGAGGCCCGCCCCAGGACTCCGGTATTAGCAAGTCAGGGCCTGGAAAGCCGCACTGTCAGGCCACGCCGTAGCACTGTAGCCACCGGCTAGCAGCGCTGGTGGTGAGGGGTGAGTGCACCTGGGTGCAGCCTCCCCTCCTCCTCTTCTCCTCTCCCCCTCCTGGTTTCCCTGCTGGGACCCTTCCCTCTCCCACGAACAGGCTGCGATGTGAACTGGCCCCTGACTCACGCTTCCTCCACACCCTCCGTCCTTCAGTGTAGGCTGTGCCGAGTCCCACTGAGGGCAGACTCTGGTTGCTCTTTTAAGTGACTCTTCCCTAGACACCATCTACAGGAGGTGCTCATTTAATGCTTGTTGATTGAATACATGAAAGAATGAATTTCCTTTCAGGTAGGGCGTTGGCTGGTGGGGCCAATGGTACCATGGGAACCTGGGGCTTGGGGATCCTCTCACACCCCTGGGCCAGGAGTATCCCCAAACACTCCTGTACTGCCTTTCCCAGCTCCACAGCAAACGGCATAGGAAGAGGTCAGTTGAGGACCCAGGTGAAGCAGAGCAGGCACAAGGCCTGGCCACCTGTTCTGCCAGCCGTCCACAGCTCTCTGGCCCAGAGCGGAGTGACAGACAGGTATGGGTCTCTCCTCCCATGGTCCTCCACCCTGTCTCCCCGATTATACTGTGGGCCACACACAGCTTCTTTGTGTGTGTTGGAAGTGAAAGATGTTCTGGGAAGAAGTGCACAGGGCCAGGCCTGGAGACAGATGCCTGTGAATGCAGGGACATCTGCAAAGAGCATTCTGGGAAGGGGCCCTGACTCAGAGAGGTCGGCTTGCTGGTGTGCATGCGTGTGCATGCACCATGTGGTGTGAGTGTGCATGTGAGTATGACAGCATGGAGTGTGTGTGTGTGTGTGTCTACATGCATGTGTATCTGTGTGTTGGGGGGCTGAGGACATGGGTAGAAGCTGCCCCTCTTTCCTGGATCCCCACCAGCTCAGCGGTGCTTGTGTGGGCCCTGTCGGGTGGTGATGGGAGTATGCCTCAGGGTGAGAAGCCTAATGCACAAGCCAGATGCCAAGGGTGAGAGGGTTCACATGTCTGAGTGTCACGGTCACCTTGGGCAAGTCCCTTCCCTGGAGCTTTGGTTTCCTATCTGTCAAATCACACGGGAGCTGGGGACTTTTTCTTTCACATCGTATTAGTGTCTCTGCTGAGAGCTGCCACTGCCCAGGACGGCTTCCTGCTGATGGCCTAACCCACTCCCTGAGGCTCTGCTCGCTGGAGACAGGGACGGGCATCTGAAAGAGCCTGGCATCCTGGGGCAGCCACTGTGCCCATGTGCCAGTCTTCCTGTCCCCCGAATCTCCCTGACGGCCACTCCTGCTCTGGCTTGCTCTGCCCCTTCCTGGAGCCAGTGGGCAAGAGCAGCCTTCCGGGGGGCTCCTTTCCTCCCAGACCAGCCTGACTCTCACACCTGCGTCCATTCACAGCTGCACATCCCCACCCCCACGAACAGCCTGAGCACCCTCCATTCACTGGACCAGTAGTCTCCAAAGTGTGGTACACACAGTCCCTCGGGCCTAGGAAGGAAACACCGAGGCTTCTATTTCCACTTAATTTAATTAATCACATCTTTCTGCAGATTCCTAATGGTATGCATATGTTTTATATGTACGAAGTATGTAAGTACAATCATTCAATTTATAAATTAATAAAATATGCATGTGTTGGCATACATTCTCTAAAATACTTTTGCTAGAGGATATGGAATCAATAAGGTTTGGGGACCCTTTCAGGGGAGGTGAGAGACAATCGGGGTAACTGTCACTTGGTGTTTGGTGCGAACATCACAGGAGAGGTGAAGGCTAAATGCCAGGGAGCTTTGGGAAAGGAGGTGAGTGCCGCCAGCAGAAATGTGGGAGGAGAGCCAGGGTAGTCTCCACACAGGGGGTGGCTTCGGGGCTGAGTTTGTTGTTGCTTTTAGATTTATTTATTTGAAATGTAGAGTTGCAGAGAGAGAAAAGGAGAAACACAGAGAGAGATCTTCCATCTGCTGGTTCACTCCCCAAATGGCCACAATGGCCAGCAATGGGCCAAGTAGAAGCCAGGAGTCAGGAGCTTCTTCTAGGTCGTCCACATGGATGCAGGGCCCCAGGGACTTGAGCCATTTTCCACTGCTTTCCCAGGGGCATTAGCAGGGAGCTGAATCGGAAGTGGAGCCCATATGGGATGCTGGCACTGTAGGCTCAAGCTTAACCCACTGAGCCAGAGTGCTGGCCCCTGGTGCTGAGTTTTAAAGAGGACGTGGCCATGTGGCCATGTGGCCACGGAAGGGAAGACCTTGGCAGAGGACAGTGCATGAGCAAATGCACAGGGGCTGGCGAGCACAGAGTGGACTGGGGCCCAGAGCCTGAGGGTCTAGGTCAGATATGGGAAAAGCAGGAGACGAGATGGAAAGTGTGGACTGGAGACAAGGGACAGAGAAGAAGCTCTGAAAATGTGAGGGCTATGCAGGAAAAAATACATGCAATGGGGACGGCCAAGGGCAGGTTTCTTCAGAAGGAAGAGACGTGGCCCACTTCTTCTTCTTCTTCTTTTTTTTTTTTTTTTTTTTGCCAGGCAGAGTTAGACAGTAAGAGAGACAGACAGAGAGAGATAGTTATAGACAGTGTGAGAGAGAGAGACAGAGAGAAAGGTCTTCTTCTGTTGGTTCACTCCTCTAATGGCTGCTACGACCGGCACTGCGCCGATCTGAAGCCAGGAGTGGGTACTTCCTCCCTGTCTCCCATGTGGGTGCAGGGACCCACACTTGGGCCATCCTCCACTGCCTTCCCAGTCCACAGCAGAGAGCTGGACTGGAAAAGGAGCAGCCGGGACTAGTACCCAGTGCCCCAACCAGGACTAGAACCCCGGGGTGCCGGCGCCACAGGCAGAGGATTAGCCAAGTGAGCCACAGCACCAGCCAACATGGCCCACGTCTGTCTGGGGGTTTTGATCAAGGTGGGGTCTGCAAGAGAGGCTGGAGGGGACAGATAATCAGCAGGAAGACGGAAGGTGTCTTCACAGCCCGGCAAACAGGTCTGAATCAAATCAGGACACAAGGAAGGGAAGGGAGGAGCAAGTGGGAGAAACCCCATGGAAGCTGATGTAACTGAAGGCCATGGGTGGGACAAGCTGGGGGAAAGGGAGGGCAGAGGAGCCGAAGACGCCTCGACCTTCGTGCCCAAGGGCCAGCCGGACAGCACCGAGGGACCCCTGGAGGATGCAGTTCGGGTGCAGAAATCTGCTCTGTTGCCTGGAGGGTTGGAGGGTCTGGCGACCAGTTGGTGTGTATTTTAGATTTTATTTATTTTATTTGATAGGCAGAGTTACAGACACTCCCCAAATGGCCACAATGGCCAGAGCTATGCTGATCCGAAGCCAGGAGCCAGCCAGGTGCCTCCTCCTGATCTCCGACATGGGTGCAGGGGCCCAAGGACTTGGACCATCCTCCACTGCCCTCCCGGGCCACAGCAGAGAGCTGGACTGGAAGAGAAGCAACCAGGACTAGAACCAAGTGCCTATATGGGATGCTGGCCCGCAGGTGGAGAATTAACCAAGTGAGCCACGGCGCTAGCCCCTAGTTGGTTGTATATTAAAGATGAATTCTCCAAGGGCTAAACCTTTATGAACCCCAAAATTTTATTTAATGTTATTTTGTTTGAAAGGTGAGAGACATTCAAAGAGAGCTCTTCCATCCACTGGTTTATTCCCCAAATGCCCACAACAATCAGGGCTGAGCCAGGCCAAAGCCAGGATCCCCCAAAGTCCATCGAGGTCTCCCTTGTGGGTGACAGGGACACAAGTACTGGGGCCATCACCTGCTGCCTCCCAGGGTGCACATTAGCAGGAAACTGGAATCAGAAGCGGAGCCTGGGCTTGAACCCAGACACTCTGATGTGGGAGGCTGGTGTCCTTAGAGAGACAGGAGCTAGGAATGCTGTTCCTGCCTGCAGGCGTGTGCCCCAGTCTGGTGGGGAGAGCACTACACAAAGAAGTGACTGACCACCTGTCTGTCAGCTGAGGGCACGACCCCGAGGCCCAAGGCAGGTCCAGGGCTGCGGCTTTACCCATGTCCCCTCGGGCAGACAACAGGATCCTTTGAGGACGCTACAAACCTTTCCTCGTGACTCAGGGTCATCACAGGTGTAGGTGCCATGTGACAGTGGCATGGGCACTTTGCATTCTGTGTGAAAACCATGATGTCAGCTACGCCACTCTTTGCCAAGCAAGCCAGCCTCAGAGAGCACAGCACATGGCGCTCGATTTTGTGACCTCCTCCCCATCTGCATCTCTGAGCTCCTCTGAGCTCCCTTTGTCTATTTCTGGGTTTAGGGAGCTCCCCGGAACTCGGCAGAGAGGAAAGTTCTAGGCTTGGGAGTGCTGCAAAAGCACTGCTGAGCAGGTGGGCTTATTTTAATTAATTAACACCTCCCTCCCTCCCAGGCCCCGCCGGCTTGTTCCCATTTCAGCCTTGCTCGTCTCCCCAGCTATTTATAAAGCTCTTCCCTCAGTTGGCGGCTTTCCTCCTTGCTCGCTCTTGAAGCTGCCTGCTGGAAGGTCTCCCCGGAGACGGAGGTCCCCATTGCCCATGGGGCTCATCTGAGGTTTAACCCTGACATGTCCTGAAACTTGGTGAGGTGGACCCAGCACTCGAAAGCCACACATCTGAGCACATGTGCTCCCCCGCCTGCTGGCTGAAGGTCTCTGGTGAGTCTCTGGGCCTCACAGCCCCTAAGAACAGTGTGGGTTTGCCATCATGTGCTCTGTTTGGAGGTTAACTGTTAGTGTGGATTCGTTTTGAACTTGTCTCAAATACTATAAAAGGGTACTTCAAAAAGCTCATGGAAAGTGGAATTAAAGGAGTTTATTTTGGTGTAATTTTGAAAATTCACAGGTTTTTTTTTTTTTTTTTTGGTAATACACATTTTCCCTGAATTTTAAAATTTTTATTTGAAACGCAGAGAGACCGCCACACAGAGAGAGACAGAGATGGGCAGATGGATCACCTACCCATTGGGTTCACTCCCCAAATGCCTGCAACAGCTGGGACTAGGTTAGGCCAAAGCCAGGAGCTAAGAATTCAATGTGGGTTTCCTATGTGGGTGGCAGAGATACAACTACTTGAGCCATCACATGCTGTAGTTCAGGATGGACATTAGCGGGAAGCTGGAGCTGGGAGCAGAGCCAGGACTTGAACCCAGGCACTTTAATATGGGATGAGGCATCCCATGCGGCTTCTTAGCCATAGCACCAAATGTCCACCTTGTTATCATGAATTTTTGAAGACACCTTGAATTGATACATCTAAGGCAAGAAGCAAACTGAAATGGGACTTTGGGCCTTAGTCTTTTCAGCAAGGGCATACGATTGCAGAGCCGACCCTCTCTGTATAACCACAACCCCACCCCTTCCTCATCCCTCCTCCTCACTTTCTCAGTGTGATCGCCACCATCCCACAGCCTGGCCCTCACACTCATTTTCTTCTGTGCATTGTCAGTCTCCGGCAGCACAGGGCAAGCTCCAGGAGGGAGGTTTGCTGTGTCCTCAGCGCCTTCAACAGCTCCTTCTGCATAATGGACACTTGGTAGACATTTACTCCCTGGTAATACATAAATGGGTGAGACACCATTCATGGTGTGCCCGGAACAACGCCTGGCACAGAGAGGGTGCTCAAACATGCCATTTCCTTCCCCCACCCCCATTTGATGGCTTTCATGGGATCTGGATGTCACCAGATGTGGCACATGGGCTGTAGGGATCTTGTGGTATGGCCTCTTTTCGGGGGATGTGCCCTTGTCTGGGGGGGGGTGCTTCCTCCTCTTTCTCCTCCTCTGTCTGGTTCTACGCTGGCTCATGCCAGCTGACACACACTTGCCGCTCTTTCTGTCCCTGCCCCCGCCCCCAAGCTGAGCTCAGCTGCTTGTGGAGGGTCTGCCTCATCTCCCCTGCTGGGTTCCTCGACCAGGTCCAGGTGGGCCCAGGGCCTGAGAACTATGAAGCAGGTGTGGTCTGTACTCACCAGCTGCAGCCCCACCAGGAAAATACTCACTGTCTGAAGACGAGCAGCTGGCAGGTCTGGAGTTAGGCTCCTGGTTCTCATCTACTCCCAGGGAAGATCTGGCAATATCCAGAGACACTTCGTGTGCGTGTGTGCATGTGGGTTGGGGGGGTGGCTACTGGGACCTAATGGGTAGAGGCTGGGAAGCTGCTAAACTTCCTGCAATACACAGGTCAGACCCCTCCTCAGCATCAAAGAATTACATGGCCCAAACTGCCCACAATGCAATTTGAGAAGCCTAGGAGGATACAGTGAAAAATAACGAGATCTGCCACTGACGAAGTACTTGCTGAGGGCCAGGGCTGGGCTAAGCACTTCATATGCTCCTTCTTCCTGAATCCTAAGCACCACCATCAGAGACGGTGTTGTTTTTCCATCATCCAGGGGAGGAAACAGAGACAGTGCAGACCAAGTAGCTCGTACAACCATGCACAGCAGTAAACAGTGGAGTCAGTATCCACCTGGAGCATTGGCAACATGGTGGTCCTAACCAATGCCTTCTTCCTTATGTTGGCTCCGCTCTATGTACAGGGTACCAGCAATGGTTTTTGTACCCAACTCTCTGCTCCCTGCTAGTCCATGCAGATCTACTCAGGGCACCCTCAGAGTGCCTTAAATGCCCCCAGCTAATCTCTCTCTCTTTAAAATTGTATTTATTCATTTGAAAGTCAGAGTTACAGGGGCTGGAGCTGTGGTGTAGTGGATAAAGCTGCTGTCTGTGGTGCCGGCATCCCATATGGGCACTGATTCAAGTCCTGGCTGCTCCACTTCTGATCTAGCTCCCTGCTATTGCCTAGGAAAGCTGTAGAAGATGGCACAAGTCCTTGGGCCCCCGCACCCACATGGAGACCCAGAAGAAGCTCCTGGCTTCAGATAGGCACAGTTCTATCTGTTGTGGCCAATTGGGGAGTGAACCAGCGGATAGAAGTCCTCCCCCTCCCACCTCTCCTTTCTGTAACTCTGACTTTCAAATAAATAAATAAATAAATATTTAAAAAAAGAAAGCATTACAGAGAGAGAGAGGAAGAGACAGAGACAGACACAGAGAGAGAGAGAGAGATCTTCCATCTGTTGGGGTCACTCCACAATGGCTGCAATGGCCAGGACTGGGCCAGGCTGAAGCTAGGAGACAGGAGCCCCATCTGGGTGCCCCATCTGGGTATCCCATGTAGGTGCAGAGCCCCAAACACATAGGTCATCTTCTATTGCTTTCCTAGGCCATTAGCAGAGATCTGGATTGGAAGTGGAACAGCCAGGATTGAATCGGCACCCACATGAGATGCTGGCACTGCAGGCTGTGGCCTTACCCACTGCACCACAGTGCTGGCCCCATCCCAGCCAGTCTCTAGGAAGTATCACAGAGCACCCCATCTGACCTTGAGCTGGGCTATCCCTGGCCTCCCTCCACTGATTCCAGCTCCCACACTAGAGGAATCCAGTTCTTGTGGAGCCCTGCACATGGCTCTTCTCCTCGCCTTGAACCCTGTGTGCCCGCTGTTCCCCGGCTCTGTCCCAGCACTCGTGGAATCTCTGTGGGCACCTCTGCCATGCTCCCCAGGGCTGACGGAATCTCCTTTCCCAATTCGCTGGACCTGGCACACAGCCTGACCTGCCCCTCCCTTGGCTCACTGTATCCACATCACTGCCCTGAGCGTCTGCTGTGTGTCAGGAACCCCAAAGCAGCAAGAGCCCCAGACTGCCTGAGCTGGCAGGACGTCAGACGATCTGAGCCCAAATGCATCCATCTTCAGTGCAGTCTCTTTCCACGAGACTGCATTTGTCAGGAGAAGAGCAGGGAGCCTCAGGCTGAGTTTGCTCAGGGTTCATGATCGCCTCATTCTTCCCAGCCCAGCGGACGTTTCTTGTAACAACAGTTCATCTTTAGGAAGGCATCTGAAGTCAAGTGGGCAATCATCATTCACTCTGCTTTACAGATGCAAAACCTGCCTCCCACTCCCCCACCCCCCCGCCAGCTCTGAGCCAAGCCACTCTCTCCCTCCTCCAGTGACCCCCTGTACCGTCAGTGTCCTGCAGAGCTCTGCTGGCACTTCCAGCGATCTGTGAATCTGTAGACCCACCAAGCACCTGCGCTGGGACTTAGCAGCTGCGGCACCCAGGCTCTCCCTGCCTAGCCCCTGGCTAACCACCTTTCCTTGTGGGAGTGTGAAAGCCCCCTCTTGGGGTTGAGAAGAGCCCCTCATGGGAGCCAGGAGGAAACCCCAGTCCACAAAAGGAGCCATCTTTGCAGCCTCTAAGTGGAGGAGTTGCTGCTTGCTAGGCATTCAGAGAGGAAGCTGCCTTTATTTTTCCCTCTGTGATTTCAAATTTAATTTAAATATTTCATTAGAAGGGTAACACCCACACTGTGGGCTTTGCTGGGCCTACTCAGAAACATTCCACTGCAATATGACCTCTGAACTCAGGGGTTTTCCTCCAGGCCTTGGGGCAGCAGTGTGGCCCAGCCCCCAGCTGCTCTCCCTGTAGGCCTCCTGTCCCACCCCTCACAGGAAAGGGCGGCCTTGCTATGAAGATGGCTGGTGTCACCCCCTGCTTGCTGCTGGAGCACCTGGCCAGGGGTTGCAATGCAAGCCCTTTCTGATCAGCGTCTCTCTGCATTGTGACTGCCGAGGGCTGAGAATCAGCAGTTTCCTTGTGCGGCAAGGATCACTGCATCTATTTCTTGAGTTTCAGGGGTGCCGGGCCCTGAGACCACAGAAACTTCAAAGCTGGCCACAGGAAGCAGCTCTTGCAGGGACAGAGTGCTGTCCGTTTTCCCCGGCATGCGGGAACCCCTCAGCCTGCTGGCAACCCTGTGAGGGGCTAGGGACCTGGGTGACGGTCAGATGCGTGGGGCACAATGAAGAAGTAGCTCCATCCCCACCTCCCGGTCCCACTCAATGTGTCCGGAAAAGCTAGTCATTCTCTGCCCTTTGGCAGAAATCTAGGGCCTCTCACATGACTTTCCTGGTTATTCTGGGGAGATTAAAAGTTGGGGGGGGGCTGGCGCTGTAGTGCCATAGGTTAATCCTCTACCTGTGGCACCGGCATCCCATATGGGCGCTGATTCTAGTCCCGGCTGCTCCACTTCTGATCCAGCTCTCGGCTATGGCCTGGGAAGGCAGTGGAAGATGGCCCAAGTCCTTGGGCCCCTGCACCCATGTGGGAGACCGGGAGGAAGCTCCTGGCTCCTGGCTTCAGATTGGCGCAGCTCTGGCCATTGCAGCCATTTGGGGAATGAACCAATGGAGGGAAGACCTTTCTCTCTCTCTCTCCCTCTCATTGCCTGTAACTCTACCTCTCAAATAAAATAAATAAAATCTTAAAAGTCTTTTTGGGAACTAGGTTTCTTGATAAAAAGCCTGAGGCATAGGAAGAACAAGCTGGGCCTGGACCATCTTGTAATGCCAAGAAGCTCTATAGAAATGAAGTGAGGGAGGGAGCCAAACAGATAGAGGAGCCGGCTCCAAAAAGCTTCCAGTGACCACAGGTGGAACAACCCAAGTGACACAATAAACAAGAGCAACTCATTATAACCCCCAAAACAAAATCATGTGTGTCCATGCCGATATAAATAATGTATTGAATATGTAAGTAAACGGGGAAATGGGAGGAATGGCTAACTCTCACTGAAGAAGTCTAGATACTAAATGCGGAAAGCAGACAAGGCTGTCGGAGAATGGCAGCAGTAGCTGCTGCAGGCAACATGCGCGGAGGAGTGCTAAAATTAGCGGATGAACTTTAAGGAGAAACAGGATATCTGTGTGGTGTCAATGTATCTCCCCCAAATAGTTGTTAATTACTGCGATGGTTTTCACATATGTTCACACATTATTCGATATTCTTCCCTCCGGGGCACAGAGCTGAATTCTCTTCCCCTTGAGTGTGGGCTGGAGGTACTGAGTGACTTCTAATTAATAGAGTATGGAAGGGGAAAAAGAGTAACTTCATGAGGAACCTGGCATACCCCTTCTCAATGAAGCAATGAGCTTGAACGCAGGGAGTAGCAAATTACGTCTGTGCCCCGATACCATGCAATGAGGCGGGGATACCGCCTCCTTCCCCAAAGTCCATGGCCTCAGTGTGATCACAGGAGAACAGTAGACAAGCCCGGGCGGAAGAACATTCTACAAATTCCAGATCAGTGTCCTTTGGTGTCAAGATCATGGAGGACAGGAAGACTGCGGGAAACTGTGATGACCCAATGCCGTGTGGGATCCCAGACCGGATCCTGCGAGGGGAGGAAGGACACGAGTGGGAGAAATCGGAAGGCAGTCTGGTGCTCAGCTCATGGTATTGTGCCAGTGTGAGTTTCTTGACTTTGGCCAACTCTCCACAGTAGTTACATAAGATTCTGCTAATGTGAGGGAAGGGCGGCTGATGAGCGTGCGGAACTCTCCAGAGCATGCATTGTCCGTGGAGATGAGTCTGCTCCCAACAGGTGCCACTGGTACCTTCCACCTTGCAATTACAGGGGACCCTGAGATGGGCTGGGGATTGTTGGGCCGTGAGCTGGCTCTATTTCCTGATGCAGGACAGGGGACGTTTCCACATTGGCCACACCTACTAGGGAGGGGCTTTCTGCTACTACAGCTGGATATGCCCTGGCTCTCCAAGCCAACCTGGTGATGTACAGGAAGGCAGAGGGAAAAGAACAAGTGAAGAACCATACAAAAGAACAGAGAAGGTGGAAGAAGGGAGACACAGCAAATGACAGGCAAGGGAGGGCAGAAGCAAGGACAAGGTGTCTCAGAGCACAATACAGAGTGGTGGCAGCAGTGAAAAAAAGTGGGGTTCACTTGCGTGTTTACCAGCTACTGGCACTGCTGTGAACATGTTACAGGCATCACTTATGAGTCCCCAAGTTGGATCCATTTTTATGGAGTCTCCAAGAAACAGAGAATCATGGGATTAGTGAATGGCAGAGCTGGGATCCAAACTCAGGTCACCGTACAATCAGGTTCATGTGCAGATTCAGTAAACACCTCGTGAGTGAGCCCGACACAGTGGTGGGAAATTCACTCACACCAACTTCACCTGCATGCCAGCTTCCCATGGTGGGGACTGTGGCCTGCCTTCTACAGGCAGAAAAATGGGGGTCCTCTCGAGTGACTGGTAGCACAAGACCTAGAACTTGAGTCTTGTCACTCCTAGCTTAACATTCTCTAAGCTTGGCAACCTCTCTCTCTCCATCGTGTTCTTGGATTATGGGCAAAAGTGACACATGGGGCTGCCAATCAGCCAGGGCACATGAAAAGGAATGTTCTCATTGCTGAATTGTGGACACACCTCTGCACCCGTTGGATACAGCCCCTGCTCTGAGCAGCCTCAAATGCTGCCCTGGATCCTTCTGCCCAGATGCCTCCCACAATCCAGCATCTTAACTTATGCCGTGGCCTGCATCAACCTTGACCAATTGTTCAATACTTTGAGAGAAGACTGTCTTTGGCACTTCATCTGCTCTTAAACACTGCCATTGCCATTCCTCCTCTGATGTACACAGACGAGAAAGCTGAGGCCAGAGGAGGTCAGGGCTGCCCAGATTGTGCAGCTGGTTAAGGGCTGAGCCATGCTTAAGCCTAAGGCCTTTAACTTCCAGTCTAGTGTTTTCTCCACTGTGTACCCGTTTCATTTCACACACATAGAGAACTTATAGTAAAGAATTTTCAAATAGGGGCTGGAGCTATGGCGTAGCAGGTTAAGCCGCCAACTTCAGTGCTGGCATCCCATATGGGCTTCGGTTCAAGTCCCAGCTGCTCCACTTCCGATCCAGCTCCCTGCTATGGCCTGGGAAAGCAGCAGAGAATGGCCCAATGGCTTGGGCCCTAGCACCCATGTGGGAGACCCAGATGAAGCTTCTGGCTTCATCTGTCTGGACCAGTCCTGGCCATTGTAGCCATTTGGGGAGTGAACCAGCAATTGGAAGACTTCTCTCCACCTTGGCCTCTCCCTCTCTGTAACTCTGCCTTTCAAATAAATAAATAAATCTTTTTTAAAATAGAATTTTAAAATAGATTAAATTACAAAGCATCACAGATCAGGGATGAGTCTTTGTGAAAGAGATTTGCTGGTTAAAGACAAAATCCATGCTATTGGCAAAGATTCTGCAGGCTTGAGACTTAACCAAAAGGCCAAGAGCTCATTGCATGGAAAGGTGGATGTGATGGGTTGATTGATGGCTCCAACTCTTTTTTATTTAAGATTTATTTATTTGAAATGCAGAGTTATAAAGAAAGAGAGGGAGTGACAGGACAGAGAGAGATTCCATCCACTGGTTCATTCCTCCAAATGGCTGCAACCATCAGGGCTGTGCCAGACAGAGGTCAGGATCCTGGAACTCCTTCCAGGTTGCCTATGTGGGTAGTAGGGACCCAGGGACCATTGTCTGCTGCTTTCCCCAGGTGCATCAGCAGGAGCTGGATCAGAAGTAGAGCAGCCAGGACTAGAATTGGTGTTCATATGGGATGTTGGCACTCCAGGCCCCACCCCATCCCTGCCTTGTTGGCTTCAGAATCTAAAGACAGTTATCAAGTTGCCCTAAAATAACCTTGTATTCTTTCAGATCACCCCAAGACTCAGGGCATAGAAAGGGAGGTTTTGATCCTTGAGCTTCTAACCAGGGGGTTCCACAATTTTTATGGGTCTACTGTGTGGCCCAAAAGCCACATTGCTCCTGCTATCACACTGCCAGAATGACAAATGTCTTACTCTGCAGGCTATCGGGGAGATCCCTGGATCTGATCAGGAGTTACACATGGACACAGTTATGTGCAGTTCACCCCAGCTTCTACATATCAGCTGTGAGTGATGGACAGATCACAGAAGGTCCAGGGCAAGGGGCAAGGTCTGAGCTTCCTGTAGTTGGAGTAGCAGTAGTAATAAAAGAATGAGCCCTGTGGCATTTAAACAAATCCCCATGAGGGCCACAAAAGGAAATGCAATGGATCCAGAGTTTAAAGGCAAGAAGCCCATTCTTGACATTGATGGCTGGGGCCCGGAACTCACACACCTGTGCCATGGCCAAGAAGGAAAACGAGAGGCCGCTCTTGATTCAGGCTGTGAATTCAGCCGCTGCCCCCTATAGGAGACCCCACCACACCTGTCTACACAGAGCTAGTGCGGAGGCAATGGTGTGTGTGCACCTGCTCCAGGGGACAGCGTAGGCTGTCCTTATGCCGTGAAGAAGTGATGCATCTCAGGTAGGGGTCAGCTTCAGTGCTGTGCCCTCTTCACTCGGCTCAGGTCACTGCCATTGGCTGCATTTTCCTGAGTCTGACTCTTGATGACCCACAAGAGCTCTGAAGAGGGGAGTTCTGAGAACGGGCATGCACTGGCCACCTTCCCGGAAACCCCCTGAGCGGCTTTAAAATACTTGGGGAGCACCTGCCGTTCCTCCCTGTCTCTGTCTTCCTGAAGGTCTTTATTGTGTGTGTCCTAGACAGCAGATTGGGAATGGAGTCTTTCTCTGAACTCCCCTAACAGCTCCGTGAGGGTCCCAGAGAGGAGGGGAGTGGCCTGCCCATGACCACACAGACACCGACAGTGGCACTGGACCCTAGCCAGGACACAAGGCTCCTGGTTTGGGTCTTTTTTCCCTGGGCCATTCTGTGAGTGGGCAGAGGGCTGTGGAAGCAGAGCCCTGGCCCAGCCAGGCAGCCCGGGTGCTGGGTGCCTGCCAGCCCCGCGCAGAGGCCCGTCTGGGGCTCTCCCGGTGGCTCTCCTTGGCTGGCAAGCAGGAAGCTCCGGATCCTGGGCTGCGGCCCAGAGGCAGAGGAAAGGGGCTTCTCTATGCCTCTGATTGTCCCCATGACCGCCCTGGAACAAAGCAGGGACTCACGCCGCCTCCTGCCACCAGCCTCCGCCCAGCTGTTCTGGCCACGCAGCCCCATCTCCCCGGCCTGTCTGCGGAACACTGGGTGTTTGTCAGCCTTCAGAATCACGCTGTGTGCCCAGGGCTCTTGGGCCCTCCCGCTCCAGGTCCTAGCGGTCGGGCGGGCAGAGCCACAGGCCCTCTTTCAAATCCCCAACTTCATCACTCAGTGAGGCCAAACCCGGGTCTGTGATATTTAACTATTTCATAGCCTAACACCCTACTTGGGGGCCTACCCCCTTCACTGACAAGGAAGTCAAGAGGGCAGATCAGGGTTCCAGTGTCTTCCCTCAAGGTGTGTGCGCAGGAAAGGGCTCTTATTATTTTTATTAGACCTCACCACGCCTCAGTGTCAATGACCTGTCAAATTGGAAGAGTAGCAGCTAATCCCAAGAGCTAATCCTCAATGACCTATTAATATCAAGCCTCAATGTCATCACCTGTCAAATGGGAGCAGTAGCAGCTCATCCTAAGAGCTAACATTTGCCTAAGGTTCCTCCACACAGGCATGTCCAATGCTCCTCCCCTCTGCCATCACATGTCACTCATCTCATCCTCACCACAAGGCCCCTGCCCAGCTCCCACTCTCTGTGCAGACGCAGGATTCGATGTGTGCAGTCACAGTAAAACGTAAAACATGGCCCCAGAGCAGCAGTGCACTGCACACAGGTCATGCTGGAGCCTGCGACATCTCATGCATGACAGGTGCATCCCTCCGGGGGGGGGGGGGGGGGCGACGGGCAGTGACCGTGTGAATCGCTGCGCACATGGGGCCCACACTCCCGTGCACGCAGCAAAAGTCTAAAGGCAGCAGGTGATGCTGCTGTGCTCACTTCGTTGATGGAAAAGTTGATTATTTCATCATCTTCAGGAATGAGTTTAGGACACAGGACAAGCCAAGGGGTGCTTGAGTGGTGTTTACGCTCAGCACATCTCAGCAGCAGAGTGGTGGCAGTGCCCACGCTGGAGCCAGACTGCCTGGCTCTGAATCTCAGCTCTGTCATTCTCTAGGGAAATGACCCTTTGCGATTTGGTTTCCTTGACTGGAAACAGGGTACGATGGTGCCCTTCACGTGAGTTACACGTGCAGCACACATATGGGACTGTGTTCAGCAAATCTCAGTGACGAAATATAAAGGCAACAGAGACCCTTCTCCTACCCTTCTCGCCAGGGAGAGGAATCCAGAGACAGGTGCTTGATGCATGGGGAGAAGGCATAAGGGCACAGGGCTGCAGTCAGGTGGATCCAGATTTGAGCCCCAGCTGGGTACTCAGGGCAAAGGACTCAACCCCTCTAAACCTCAACGTAACCATTTTATCGTGACAGTAACAGCCCATCCCTCACAGGGTTTGGCCCAGGATGAGCAGTTTCTGACGGGTATAGAACACGTCACCTGGTGGCAAATGGCGTAACAACAGGGTAAGGGAATGGAACGTGACAGGGGTGCTAATCCCCCAGATGGGAGTAGATCTGATCGGGAGAGGCAGCTTCAGCAGGGGTCAGGGACGATCGGGACGGAGAGAACTGGACTGGGATGCAAAAGATACAGAGTCCTGTCTGTCCCTCAGACAACAAAGAAGCAGAGTCACGAGGGGGGACAATGGGAGGGGACAGGCAGCTCGCCCTGTACCAGGCCACTGCTCTGGGAAGAAAGCTGCCCAGTCCCAGGACCTGGAGTGGCATGTGGATGGGGCTGGTCCAGGTCAGTGTGGCTAGGGGTGGGGGATGGGATTGGGGAGGGCATGGTGCTGAAAGGCAGTGCCATGGGGAGTGGGGGGTCACCAGAAGCACTAAGAAGAAGAGTTAAGGCATGGCTGGCATGATCCAAGCAAGGCTAAGCTGTGCCAGGAGGAACAGGGCAGGGGCGTGGGCAGTGGCTGAGGCTGGGCCCATTCCTCGTTGCTTCTGAGGTCATTCATGTCCATCTTTAGCTGGTCCTGGGCAGAGGCCACCTCCTAATTCCTTCCGATCGGGCCAGGCTCCCTGACACCCGTACATCACCTCTGACCCGAACTGAGCGTGGGAGCCCATGCAGGAGGGAACAGGAGGTTCACCTGACTTGAGGCAGGTTGAGCTGATTCTATTGGGGGCTTGGGAATCTGAGCAGCCCAGATCGGCAACCAGGTCAGTCCCACAAACACACACCTCCTTGCATGTTTGCAAGGAGGAGCTGTGCTAAGCCAAGCAAGAAGGGTAGCATGGGGCTGATCCCTGAGACAACAGGGGCACTCCCCCAGGGGCCACAGCAGAGCGACGCTGGCAGACTTAGCCCCACTGGCATCTGAATGAAGAGCAGGAGACGCGGAAACTGAATTTCAATGACAAGTTCCTGCTTCCCCATGGCTCACGATTTTGTTAACATCCCTGGATCTCCCAGCGGTGACTGGCAACAGAAAGTGTTGAAACAAAAGGAGGGTTTCCTGGTAGGGGAGGAGTGTCTTCAGGCTTTCCAGCTGGCCGGAGGGACTGGCTGTGTGTGACTGGGGATGATCAGGCCTCTCTCTGAGCATCTCTTCCCCTTGCTGTGAGATCAGGGCTTGGACCAGACCAGGCCGACGGGGTGGCTGACATCCTGTGAGTCCACACAAGTGGGCAGGGAGCGTTGTCATTGGGATCAGGCACCACCCTGTCCAGGTTGGAATGCTCAGAGTCACTGCCACCACCCCCTCCTGCACACTCCACTGTCAATACCCATTCTTCATGAGATCCTCATCCACTGGGATCACGGCTGCTGAAATGGAAGGGATCCAGCACATGCAAAGGGCTCCGGGGCTCTGTCCCTGCACCTTCTAAGAGCTCCTGAGGAGGCTGCACGGTCCCTGTTCCACTGCCTTGGTTTGGACTGTTTCTCACAAGGCTAGGCCATGACCCCTGCACGCTCCTAGCTGGTGTCTTTCTCACTTGGCCACAGACTGAGCTCTTCCACCTCTTACAGGCACCTTAAAACTCTTCAGTCAATGGGATAAGGAATGGTTTTCTGGCCTTACCGTAACCCACCCACTCATCTACCCAGTGTCCACTGCTCCCAACACGTCTCCCTGCCTGAAGCCAGGCCCAGCAACTTGCAAGTTGGGGGGAGAGCGAGATCTTGCCTCTGGGCCCTGGTACAGATGCTGTTCCTTTGGCTGGAATGTCCTCTGTCACTTGTCATCCTTCAAACCTCAGCTCCGATGTCCCTTCCTGCTGTTGTCATACATTCTGTTGTGGCATTTCAGCGTAGAGCGAAGCTCCTTGGCTCTGCTTTTGTGATTACCCCTAGGACAAACTCTGTGCTGTAAGGAGTCAGTGTCCCCCCTTTAGATCAGAAACCCTTTACGGGCAAAGAATGTTCTAGGCATCTGTAAATGTCCATTATTGAGAACAGAGTGATACAAGAGTCAACGGGTGAAAACAGCCCAAGTATCCACTGACAGACGAGCAGATAAGCCAAAAACACACACTGGACTATGACTCAGCCTGGAAAGGAAGTGAGCTCCATGCACGCTACAACACGGAGAAACGTGAGGACATCATGCTAAGCGGCACGAGCCAGGCACAAGTGATAAATAAGGAGTGAATCCACTTACATGAGGTACCCAGAACAGTCAAATTCACAGACAGAAAGTAGAACAGAGGGTGCCAGGGGCTGGCAGTGGGGGCAGGGACAGTGAGTGTCTCTTGGGCACAGAGTTCCAGTCTGGGAAGAGGAAAAAGTTACGACACTGGAGGGTGGCGATGGTGGTGTGGTTGTGAATATACTTAAGGCCACCAAATTGCATGCTTACAAATGGCTGAAGTGGTAAACTTGGTGTCCTGAATATTTTAACACAATTAGCAACAAAGAATGGCATGAATGTGCAGAGGAACCCTTCCCTGAATGAATGAACTGGGAGGTAAGCAAGGGAAGTCCCTGGAGGGAACTTAGGAGATTACATAACCAGACAAGAACCCCTGGAGCTGGGGTGGGCCCAGGGTGGCCCGGTGCCACTGCTGTCACCCACCTTGGCCCAGCAGGAGACCAGCTGAGGGCCCGGGCTGGGGTTGACCTGGAACCTTGGCGCTGCAGCTCACTCAGAGCAGGTGCTTGTCCTCGGGCGCCTTGCCAAGGTCTCCTGGGAACCCTGCAGGGAGTCACCAAGCGGACAGAATCGCAGGAGGGAAGCTGTAAGCCTGCAGGCTGAGGCTGCCATGGGCTAGTTTTTGGTGGGGTGTGGGCGTGAGTCAGGAAGAACGGCGCGAGGCTGGAGGAGGAAGGCTGGCCAAGGCACCTGCCCCACACCCGCTCACTGGGTGAGCCCCACGCTGCGGAAGTATTGCATTAGGGATGAATCACAGCCTGAGTCAGAGCGAGGGGCTGTGGGGCTGCAGCTCAGGGACACGGCACTCACTTGTTGGAATGTGCAATAAGGCACATCTCCCTGGGCCACTTAACAAGGGGGGAGGGCAGGCCACGCAGGCTGAGGGCTCACAGAGCAACAGGGCCGGGGTGGGGGTGCAGCCACCAGGGCCCTCTCGGGACATCCTCCTGTCACTGGAAGCCGTCCTCCGTGTTCCCTAA
This sequence comes from Sylvilagus floridanus, assembly GCA_949820135.1. Lineage (NCBI taxonomy): Eukaryota > Metazoa > Chordata > Mammalia > Lagomorpha > Leporidae > Sylvilagus > Sylvilagus floridanus. The sequence continues at coordinate 32,475,923 of OX463225.1, forward strand.
CAGGAATGTGTACGTGCACACACATACACACAGAGTTCGTCCTTCCCCCAGACTTCCTGAGAGCCCTGGGTCATGAGCCGGGCAGCACGAGGCCAGCTAGGCCACGTGACCTGTAAGGTCATGTACTTCAGCTCTGCCTTAGAAAGCAAAGAAGTGCCTAGCTGGAGATGACATTTATGGGTGTTTCTTCCTCAGAAAAAAAAGGGGCCGAAAATTACCCAGGCATCACTCCCTGTAGAGATGGGGGAACAAGGCTGAGAATCTGTGGGGTTGGCTGTCATGGCCACAGTCAGGTCAGGGCCAGTGGCCACGCCCAGCATCATAGAAGGACGCTCCTCCAGCAGGGCTGCAGGGAAGAGCAGGATCCAGTGTCCATGACCGGGGGGTTGGGAGGGGGAAGGGTAGGATTTGGAATTAGACAATGGGTCTCCAGGGTTTACAAGTAAAAGCTGCCCAGCTCTGCAGGGAACAGGCCAAGGCAGGATGGGATTCTGGTCTGCAGAGGGGCAGACAGCACAGGGCTGTGACCCAGGCAGGCCCAGTTGCCCCTGGCAACCTGCAGCAGAGAAGGTCCCTGGGGAAGCTGAGGCTCTGCCTCCCCGCCCGAGGGCTGTGTGACCCACATGGATGCCACCAGCCGCCTGTGACAAGGGAGTCATCTCGGTTGGTTCCACTGAGATCTGCTGGAGGACAAGGCACACCCTGGACTTTGAATGGTAGCATGGGAAAAAATGCAAAATCCACTATTTTTTTATATTTGAGTACATGTTGAAATGATAAAGTATTAAAATCAGTTGCAACTGTTTCTTTTTGTTCCTTTTTATATGGCTACTAAAAAATCTGACATCATACATGTGGTTCACACTCGTGGCTCCCATTCATCTCTCTGGAATGGTGCTGTTCTGGGGGGACCCAGGGGCCCAGTGCAGGGAGGGCAATGTCACTGAGTTCTGGCTCCTCTGCCAGGTGGGTGGCAGCTCACCCTTCTGCACTCTGAGCATGTACTGGGGTACAGCAGCAGCCCCCCAAACCATGAGGGCCAGGCAAGCTGGTGATACAGCAGTGGGACTGAAGCCCCAGACTTTCAGTGACTTTGCTCAAGCAAATCCATGACAAGGGCCTGGCCAAGAACCAAGCCTCATCAGAAAGGCCAGCCGCAGCTTTGTCCCACCACATCCTAGTTCGCATAGCCAATGCTCTTCTGCTCCTGATCAGAGTGTGAGTTTTTACATTTTTTTAAAAATTTCCTGGCAGGTGATTTAATTATCTATGAAAACCTTGTGGCCCCAATAAAACCGGATCTAAATGTTTGTCTCGGTGTGAAGATACACCTGGAAGAGACACGAGGCTGGTTCCCCAAAGTGTTGGAAAACACTGAGAATTCTGGTGGAGGTCTCCCAGGAAGGCGGCAGAGGGAAACTACCTTGCCTAGCCAGGGCAGAGCGAGCCTCCAGGCGTGGTCTCTCTTTTGCAGGTGCAGCTCCATGGAGCACCTGGATAAGCCACTCCGGCCCTCCTTCAATCCACAGGGACGACTTCCTTCTTCAGATCCCTGCTCCTCCCTGGCACGTTCCCCGGGGACCCCCTTTCCCTCTGGGATCTGGTCTACTCTTTGGAGACCTCCAGGTACCTTCTGTAGAAGCATCAGTTCAACTTCTCTGCAGCTTTCAGCTCCCTCTGCCTGTTCAGCCCCCAGAGGCCCTAAAACCACTGAGTAGAAGGAAACTGGGGTGCGAGGGTCACGCTCTGAATTGTGCACACTTGGCACAGTTTTAATAAGGTGTGATAGACGAGCTGGTGGGCACTGGTCTAGTGTACGAATCTACACTAGACCAACAGAGCAACACACACACCAAAGCTTTATGTACAAGATGCTTATTATATTATTATTTATAGTGGCAAAAAAACAGAAACAATCTAAACATCCAACAAGGAGTAGTGGTTCCATAAATTCCGACACCTCTGAAAACTGGAGGACTGAGAAGACACTGAAATGTCTGCCTTTGAAAATAGGTATTGGTGAGAGCGCCGAATCCTAACCACTAGACCACCAGGGAATTAAAAATGAAAAAAAAAATCTTGGTGTTAAATTGGAAATTGCATAGAAAATTAATCAATTTAAAAAAAAAATATCATGTAGGATCTCTGTTCTTAATGTGCTGTACATTGTGAATTAATACTATAACTAGTACTCCAACAGTATTTTTCACTTTGTGTTGCTATGTGAGGGCAAACTGTTGAAATCTTTACTTAATATATACTGAACTGATCTTCTGTATATAAAGAGAATTGAAAATGAATCTTGATGTGAATGCAAGGGGAGAGGGAGTGGGAAAGGGGAGGGTTGCGGGTGGGAGGGAACTTATGGGGGGAAGCCATTGTAATCTATAAGCTGTATTTTGGAAATTTATATTCTTTAAATAAACGCGTTAAAAAAAACTCAAAAAAAAAAAGAAAATAGGTATTGGTGCAGGAAACAACCCACGGGGATGTTACAAGCAGAACGTAAAGCTGCCTACAGGTCACGATAGCAGCATTCTTTCAACTCAGACACAGGCACGGGAAATGAGACAAGGTGGTGTGGACCCCAGGAGCCCAGCCTAGCCCCCAATTCCCAGGATCCCCAGGCATCCAGGAGGAGCGGGGAGGGCATCCGTCCCTGTGTGAAGATCATCGCCTGGGTCACAAGTGCCACGATGCACTGCCCAGAGCACGGCAGGCACAGGGCTCAGCAGGCAACAGCCAGAGGAGAGACTTTGAGGGCGGTCACTGGGGACCAGGAGCAGCCTCAGGTGCCAGAAGCAAGACTCAGGCATGTTCTCATCCTGGCTAAGTCCCCAGTGTTCATGAAACAGACTCACCGACCCCACCTCCTGCAGGTGCAGTGGGGGAAGCGGCACCCATGACGGGCAGCGCAGCATGCGTGCCCTCGGCCGAGCTGCCTGGCTGTGGATCATGGTCCACCCTCACACGTGCCCTCTGAGTACCTCATTCCCCTCATTTAGAGAACAGGCGCAATAAGGATATTCGTGTCCTCCCTACAGGTTGGGTGAAGGGTGTACAGGAACCAAGACAAGCAAAACAGGGTGAGAAGCACCTAGCACACACTCAGCACCTGGAACGGGTGAGCTTCGCCGGTCCTTTGAGTTCCCTGGAGGCCCCTTTGACCCCAGCCCCTGCTCAGCGCCCTGCCTCCTCAGCCTAGCTTCAAGGCAGCTTATTAATCCTATCGGTTCCCACGTTGCCCCTCACGCTCCATTCCTGGCTGACCACCCTCATGCTGGATGGACAGGCAGTCTGCAAACCGCAGCCCATGGGCCCAATCCAACCTGCCACCTGTATTTGTAAATAAAGTTTTATTGGGATACAGCTGCACTCAATCATTCATGCTCTGCCATGGCAGAGCTGCGTGAGCATGACTGGGGCTCAAAAGCTGTAAATATTTCCTACCCATTACCTTCTTGCAAGAAAAGCTTGCCAACCCCCACCAACACTGCCCAAGAAATATGTAATAGATACCACATAGGTCATTTCAGAGAAGCATGTTAAGAGAAAGAAATGGATGAAATTAATTTTAGAAATACATTTTATTTAATATCCAAAATTTCACTGAATCATGAACATTAAAAAAAACAACACTATTAATGAGATACCAGTTACTGTGTGTGTCTGCATCTGACACACGCACTACAATACAACATCTTATAGGATGCGAAGGTTAAAGATTACTTCCAAAACAATGATGTTGTGTTTAATGAAAAAAACATTCTATACTAGTTTAGTTTTTAAATCAAAATGCGAATAAACAGCCCAGCTCCTTGTCAGCATCAGTTCCATTGGGAGTGACCATGTGCATCCTGACTCACTCAGGGGCCTAGCCAGGTGCACCTGACGCCGGGAAGCACAGGTAGGTCACGCGGCCTCCTAGGATGTGAGCCAGGTGATTAGAGCCCTGAGCACCCGGCTTTCCCGACACTCTAGCTCATCCAGAAAGCTGGGAACGGTGTAAATCACTTTCCTAGAAAACCCCCAATCAAGGACTATAAACTTGCCCACAGCAGGGAGGGCGAAGTGGCCACTGCTCCTTCCTCTTGGTCAATGTGCTGTCTTCCCACTGAAGTGGAAGTGCACAGTCCCTTCCAACCCCAGGTCTTTTCCTAGTCCCTCCCAGCTCCAGGGAACCCTGCTGGGGAGAACCCTGGGAGCCCCCTCGGAACCCCACTCCCCGGCACACCCTGTCCCTCCAGGGACCCTGTGCAACATTTTTATCACCTGCTCCTGGGGTGCTCCCTGGGCACCAGTGCCTCCCCTGCCCGAGGTCAAGGTTGATCTGCTCTCTCACAACTTATGGGGCCACACATGCTGCTTCAGAATTCGCCACAGGCTCGGCACTTTGAGTAGAGTCACGGCGGGGACCACCCAGCACCAGTGGATTGCAAGGTTATTAGCCGCATGATCTCAGTGCTTGGTACTTACATAGTTGCCCTGTGCTTTGTTTTCCTCATCTGTGAAATGGGAGAACAAAGTACCTGGCCCATAAAGTTATTGGGAAGGCTGCACGACCTCATGTATGTACCATGTGTTACTGTCAGGAAGACACATGTCAGCAGTTTTTATAGTTATGAGTTTGCTTTAATGTGACACAGAGAAAAATCACATCAAACCAAACCCATGATTTTGTCATTTGGGTCAAGGCTAATAAGTAAAAACATTTGACTAAATAAATATAAACTAACAGTGCAGGGTGTTATAGTAGCAATGGTGAAGGTGGAAGACAGACTGCTTGGGAAATACTTAGGAGGAAATTCTAAACAGGAAGTATGGTGCTGACACCTTGTCACCAGGACAGCCGCTGGCTGGGCTGCGACCACACAGCAGCCATGCCCGTCCTCTGCCTCAGTCTGAGGTTCTTTGGGGCCTCCCTGGAATGAGGGCGTGCATAAGCAGCCCCTGAATGCCAGCTTTTCACCAGACAGGCAGGCACATGGCAGGCAGCTCAAATTGTATGCCATGTACACCACGCGGCCCCATGGCCGTCACCGCATGGAGTGAGAGCCACGTGGCTATGACACAGGCCAGGTGCTACTTTCTGACTCCCGGGCAGGGGCAGCTAGGGGAACTGGCTTCTCTGGCTCTGCCTCTCCCTAACAGTGCGACCTTGGACAGGGTGCTGTAACCTCTGTGCTTTTGTTTCCAGATCTGCACGATGAGGTAAGAGGTGGCAGACCTGGTGCGCAGCAGGTGAGTGGGACAAGTGAGTTTCTTGTTTTCCTGGCTCTGACTGCAAAAGCAAGCGCCCCCTGGCAAAGAGGAAAGAACACCCAGGCAGGAAACCCTTTCTCTGTCTTGGACCACAAAGCCTGCAGGGGCTCCCTGCTTGTCAGCATTGCCCGTCTCCAGGCCTCAGCTACATGGCCCCATCCCACCACGCTGGCTTTGTTGCCCTGGTTCCCAACACCCGCGCTTGCACAGCACATGTGCCCTCCTGGCCCCCAGAACAAGACACCCCGTCCTGAGTCCTGATTCCATTCTCCTCCCTCCTGTTTTCAAAAACCCAGATCTGGTCAACCTATCCCCGAGAGCCTCTGTGTAATTCCCCCACCCTGTAGAGCTAAGTCCACACTTCCAGGAGGGCAATAGTGTTCGCTTGTCAACCAGCATTCTCCTCCTTCTCGGTAGGCAGCTGAACCCTGTCCCCATTCTCTCTGTCCCTCTGTCTGTCTGTCTCTCTCTCTCTCTCTCTCTCCCTCTCTCTCGCTCACACACACACACACACACACACACACGCACGCAGAGTCTGCACCCCAGCTGATCACCTCTAGTCACTGTCCTCCCCACCGACAGCCCGGGCTCCTTCACTCCCACACACCTGTGCACCTGCTGCTCTTTCCTCTGGAACTCCCCATTCCCTTTCTGTGCTGGACAAATCCCTCCTGCCCCTTCAGCACCTTGCTGAAACAGCAGTCTGTTCCCATCGCCCCTCATTCTCTGCAGCTGGGTGACTAAGTCCTTGCCAACAAGGTGTAAACACAGGCCACGGTGTGGAACTACCAGGAAGTCTCTTTGGAAGGAGCTTGGATGGCTGCATGGCCCTTCCACCTTTCTCCAGTCCCTTTATTACAAAAGGATGTGATGGCTGGCATTCCAGTAGCCACCTTAGAACATGAGGTGACCTTCAAGATGGACACCACGCCCTGTAGATGGAGGGGCTAAAAGATACAAGAAGTCTAGGATACTGAAAATATAATGGAGTCACCATCAGCCAAGCCTAGGCTGGCTCCCGTTGGTTCTTGTGTGTGTTCAAGCCGCTGTTATTTTGGTTTGCGGTTATGTGCAGAAAATCTAATTCTATCTTCTGTAACAGGCATACAAGCCATTTCCTGATTTGGTTCCTACTCTTACCTCCCGTCACACGTTTTCCTCTCCCTATTATCATACCCCATGCTCCAAACCTACTCATTTATTTTTAGATTACTCAGTGCATCATGCCTCTCTCAGGCATCACACCCTCTACCTTCTCCAGGGACCATGGGAATATCTGCTTGACTTTCCAGATTCTGCTCAAAAGACACCTCCTCCATGAAGCCCTTCCAGATACACTCTCTGCACCTCCCCTCAGACAGAAGTGCTGCTCTTCCTGCCCTCCAGGCCCACTGATATCTACCATGGCACCCACAATGTGTCACCATCCACTCACGCCTCGCACATCCTGGGCTGCTTGAGGCGGGAGCTAAGTCATTCACTTTTGCCTCCGGCATCTAGCCCGGGACCTGGAATTGTTGAGCATGAATCAGGCTGCTCAGGAAACAGGTCCCTAACACAGGCTTCATCTTCTTAGGCCTGGGAGACTGTGTGTTGCAGGAGGTAGGGCTGTGCCACTGGAACAGGACGGGGCTCGTGCAGGGTGACAAGGCCCGCTCTAGGGAACACTGTATCCCAGGAGGCCCCGGGACAGCTCTGGTGGATGAATACGACTGCAGCTCGGAGCAGATGCTGTGGTGTAGTCAGTTAAGCTGTGGCCTGTGTCTCTGGCATCCCACATGGGCACCAATTTGAGTCCTGGCTGCTCCACTTCTGATCTAGCTCCCAGCTAATGCACCTGGGAAAGCAACAGAACACAGCCCAAATACTCAGGCTCCTGCATCCATGTGGGAGATCTAGATGGAGGTCCAGGCTCCTGGTTTTGGCCTGGCCCTGTCCTAGTCATTGTGGCCATTTTGGGAGTAAACCAATAGACGGAAAAACTTTCTTTCTCTCTATCACTCTACCTTTCAAATAAATAAAATAAATCTTTTTTTAGAATGTGCAGCTCAAGCTCCCTCCCTCTTCTCTCCCTAGTCTCTCTCTCTCTCTTCCGCCAGCCAAGGCCCCGCCTGTCCTCATCTCCCCGCCTCCAGCCCTCTATCTCCGCCACATTGAGCAGACACAGCGGGAGGCAGGAGGCTTGTGAAGCAAAGGGAAGAGTGTGCAAGTGGCGCCATCTTCAATCTGATCCTGCCAGCAGCCACAGGAGCATGGAGACAGCTGCTGGGGCGACCAGTGAACAGGAGAGGATGGGGCAGCCATGCATGCAGAGGCTGTCTTGGCTAGGGCCTCCCCTCCAGCCATGACCTTGACTTAAAGAAAGGACACCTTCCCTGCTGACTCAAAACTCCACGTGGCAGTTCCCCTGGGGCTTCGTGGCATGCCCTGGACAGACAACAGAGAACAATGGGGACAAGGGCCGGAATGCAGAGAGATTTGAAGAAGCAGCACTGGGATCCAGGGCCTCTCCCCTGGCCCTGCAGGGCTGGAAGATGGAAAGTGGGGAGAGGAGAAGGTGCAGCGGGCCTGCGTTCTCCTATGGGTGGCAGGAGGACCGGCCCAAGCCCCCAGGGGCTGCTGATCACAGGATTCAGGAAGGAGGACTATGGAAGGCCTTCTCAGCACCAGAATCGGTCCCGACAGAGCCCTGGGCCCTGGGAACCGGGGCCTGCTCCCCTCCAGGCTGCCCAGGGTGGACGCGCAGTCTGGCCCCCGGACACCGAGTGCTCTGGCTCCGTGGGCTTCCTCTGCCTCCCTGGGGAGTTCTGTCCACAGCGCAGCCCTGCCAGCAGCTCCAGACTGCTCTGAAGGTCCTTCTCGTAACCCATTCAGCTCACTCCTCTGCCCACACCTTGGCCCTCAGCAGCCCATGACCTGCGCCATAACAGTTTGCGTGGTCCCCCCCACCCCACCCACACACACATACATGGGCAGAGGAGCTGACCTGCAGGTGGCAGGGCACCACAGGGGGCAAAGGCTGGACCAGCTCCCAGCATTCAGTCCGTCATCCACACGGCACTGACTATGCCAGGCCCCATGCTTGGCCTAAAACAAGGGAAATAAAGGACCCAGTGTGACAGAATAAATCCAGAGAAAACTGAGCTTACTAGAGGAGAAAGGTGTCTATGCTGCAGGGGCTGGGACTTGGACTCTGCCAGCAACGGGCTTGGGGGCTCGCCCAGGGCCTCTCGAGCGAGAAGCCTCACAGCGGAAAAGCAGAAAAATACAGAAACGCACAAAGAAAGCAAACCCTGTGGGGAGTCCCACGACTCTGGGAGTACTCTTACAAACAGTCTTCTCCCTCATATCACACCTTTCTGTCCATGTGTTACACCGTATCCTAGGACTCTCTGCTTATTTGCTACACAGCATGGCACTGTGGAGACTGCGGGAACTTGGAGAAGCAACGCCCACATTCTCCCGGGTCTGCTTCCTTTCCAGTCCTACACAGCTGCAGGCGGGGCTGTGAAGAGCAGCTGTCTGGGTAGCCCCATGCACGCCCACGGTGACGTTACTCATGTGCCTTCCTGCAAGGGGAGCGTCTGGAAAAAGGACAACTCTTGCACACGGGATCTCTGAGGCAGTCCTGCTGTCATCAGCAGTTGTTTGGAGTACTGGGCCCTTCAGCCTACACAACACTCAAAATATTAGGGTTTTTTTTTTAAAGATTTATTTATTTGAAATGCAGAGAGAGAGAGAGAGAGAGAGAGAGAGAGAGAGAGAGAGGAGAGAGATCGTTCATCCTCTGGTTCACTTCCCAAATGGCCACAATAGCCAAGGATGGGCCAGGCTAAAGCAAGGAGCCAGGAACTCCATCCGGGTCTCCCATGTGGATGGCAGGGGCCTAAGCACTCAAGCCATCCTCCTCTGCCTTCCCAGGTGCATTAGCAAGGAGCTGGATCAGAAGTGGAGCAGCTGGGGTTTGAACCAGCACTCATGGTATGCTGGCATTGCAGGTGGCAGCTAAACCCACTGTGAATGACACAAATTTCATGACACAAATGACAAAAAATTCACAGGTAAAAGTGATATCCCATTATTGTTGCTTGCCTTTTAAAATTATTAGGCAAACTGAGATTTTTCACGTTTTGGGCTTCTCTCTCCCCGTCTCTCTTTCTGTCTTTAATTTCTTTTGTGCATTTCTGGGGGACATTGTGTTCAACTTTTACTTCTGGACTGGTCTTGGCAGTCCAGGAAACTCACTGAGACACTTGCCCCTCCCCCAGCTGCCTCCGAGAGAACTCTGTGGATATCGTAGTTTCTCCGTGGGAGTCCCTTTCTCTGTTTGGTATCCACCTAGGATCCTATAATGCTTTGTCACACCCCCATCCTCCCTCTGATCGCTGACGGCTTCCCAGTTGGCCCTTGTTTGTCATGATCATGCTGTTTCTATGGGGCACCGGTCCAGTATTTTGCAGAATGTCCCTCGGTTTGCGTTCGCCTGATGTCTCCTTGTGATCGGCCAGCGGTGGTGGGCTCTGGGCAGGAGGTGAAGTGCCTGTCTCCTCCCCTCCTTTCTAGGGTCACATGGCATGGACAGGACTTAAAACCAGTGACCGTGGCCTTGATCCTTTTGTAACGGTGGCGTCCAGCTGGCTCATCAGCCTGAGGTGACACTTCCTTCCTGCACTCTAAGCTGTGGGAGTGTGCCCCTAAGTCTAGCCCCCACGAAGAGGAGAATCCATTAAGCTGCAATTGAAGGAAGGGGAACAGTACATGTGCTATCTGGAAATCTTCTGTAAAGACGTCTACCTTCTTCCCTGTTGATTTATGTGTTCAATGGTTTATAATCACAAATAATATTAAGTTGAAAATAATGTAAATGAATCATGGGTTCTATGGGTTGCAATTCAACATTCCCATGATTCGTTTCATCGCTGAAATTGTTCCATCTTCGGCAACTGACAGATCTTTCTGGTTGGCTCCTGTCCTTCAGACATCATATTTCTTGTCCTGTCTTGTTTCTAAACACTTCACCACTATCTGGAATTACAAGATGTTTCAGGCTCATGTTGTATTTTCCCTGCGCAGGCCTGGAATCCGTCATTTCTCCCAGGAGCTCTGGGTCCTTCTGTTGGAGAATGGTATTTGGAAACTAAGGCCTGGGGGAGTGGGTGTGCTCATTTCTACTGCAGTGTTACTGGTACCAGGCCCTGTCACTGGGTGGAAGTGGGAAATAGCATGTGTGTGAAGTGCCACACGCATCAACACACATCTGTGTTTATTCCTGCATCTACATATTTGTGCTCATATAAACATACACGAGGGGCTGCTGTTTGCCTAGGAATTAAGGCACCAGCTAAGAAGCAAGTGTTCCAGCCCCTGACTCTCACTTCCTGTTAATGTAGACCCTGAGTGGCAGCAGTGAGGGCTCAAGGGTCCCTGTCACCCATTTGGGAGACCTGGATTGAGCTCCTGGCTCCAAGCTTCTGCCTGGCCCGGGCCCAGCCATTGCAGGCATTTGGGGGGTGAGCCAGCAGATGGAAGCTCTCTCTTTCTGTCTCTCTGTATCTCTAATACTAAATAAATAAATAAATAAATATTGTTGACTCTAGCCCAGCACCGCAGGGCTCATTCAAACCTTCTTGGAGCTGTGGGCGGTGGGTGATAGACCCCCAAGAGAGCAAGGCAATCTTCCCAGGCGATCAGATTCCAACCCTGTCACTAACTATGCCCCCTGACAAATCCCTTTTCTGTGCATCTAGGGGTGAAATTCTGTGACTGTGGGAAGCGCTTGACCATGTGGGCTGAAGGCGTGAGTGGGAGAGGAGTCTGCACATGCCTGGGCCTCTCCCTGGTTCAAGTTCACGCTATGTCACTGCCTGGGTCAGGTGGTGTACTCTCACTGGGCATCAGCATGTCTTATTGTCACCTTGGTACTTCTCCCCATTTTCCAAATGTTCAAAATAAATATGTTATTTTATAATTCATAAAAAACAATTAAGTATTTTAAAATTTTAATGTTTATTTATTTTTATTTTTCATTTCTTGAAAAGGCAGAGTGACAGTGGGAGAGATCTTCCATCTGCTGATTCATTCCCCAAATGCCACCCACAACAGCCAGGGCTGAGCCAGGCTGAAGCCAGGAGCCCAGAATTCCATCCAGGTCTCCCACATGGGTGGTAGGGACCCAAGCACTCAAGTCATTATCTGCTGCCTCCCAGGGATGTTAGCAGGAAGCTGGGTTGGAGGCAGAGCACCCAGGACTCCAAGCAGGCACTCTAATATGGGATATGTGGGTGTCCCAAAAGGTGGCTCAACCCTCTGTGCACAATGCCTGCCCCTGGGTACATTTTTAAAAAAGATCTATTTATTTACAGAGAGGCAGAGGCAGAGAGAAAGTGAAATCTTCCATCGGCTAGTTCACTCTCCAAATGGCTACAATGGCTGGAGCTGGGCCAGTCCGAAGCCAGGAGCCAGGAGCCAGGAGCTTCTTCCAGGCCCGCAACATGAATGCAGGGACCAAGGACTTGGGCCATCTTCTGCTGCTTTCCCAGGCACATTAACGGAACTGGATGGGGAGTGGAGCAGCCGAGACTTGAACCGGTGCCTATATGGGACGCTGGCACTGCAGGTGGAAGCTTCACCCACTACGCCACAGTGCCGGCTCCCTACCCTGGTATATTTTTAAAAGGAAACAGCAGTCTGCACTCCCCTTCCCCCAGGCTTGCACCAAGGAGGGATGCACTTGTGTGGATGCAAACATGTGGGGGTTGAGGTCCTGGTACACAGTTGGTGCTCAACAGGTGTTACTTTCTATTCTTTTTATTTTATCTCTCCTGCCGATCCTTCTAGAAGCCGTGTGGTGAAACTGACCCCCCCCCCCAAAAAAAAGTTATTTTCTCCTATTTTTTCCTAGTGTGTGCAGGGACAGCCATGGCACAAAAGTCACTAACAAATGAGCCCCTCCCTTTCCCTCCTTCTCTGAGGAATATTCTGGAGGTCCATGGGGTGTCCACACTGAGACCTGCACCTGGGCCAATGCGTCTCCCAGACCAGCACGAGGCCAAGGAGCTCGGGCTCCAGGCAACTCTTGCTCATTTTGAACCAGGGCCCAGCTGTGGTGGCTCCCTGGAGCCCTCATTATCTGCACTGAAAACCCCCAGGTCGTGGTGTTTGCACCTCGCAGCGACAGCGAGTGGAGCAGAGCATGGAGCCCGAGCCCCCGGCTCCGACCCCGGCTCTGCACATCCACTGCAGTCCTCCCCCTGCCCAGGGCGAATGCCTCTGGGAAATGTTTTCCCTTCGCTTCTTTTTGATAGAACGGATGAAGGGGATGTTTTAATTGTATGCTTCTTTTTGTTCTAAAAGTCAAAGACAGCTTCTAATAGGAGGAGGAGAAAGATGAACATTTTGCACTTCTAGGACCATGAATACAGAGGGCCAGGTATTTAACTGCTGGTTAGGGCAGCCACGTCCCACATCCGGATGCTTGGGCTGGTACTCGGCTCCAGCTCCTGACTCCAGCTCCCTACAGATGCAGACCTTGGGAGGCAGTGGCTCTGGCTCCAGAGGTTGCATTCCTACCACTGTGTGGGAGACATGGTTTGGGTTCTCAGCTCTTTGGCCCATCCCTGGCTTTTGTGGGCATTTGGGGAGTGAACCAGTAGATTCTTTCTCTCTGTAATAAATAAGCTCTTAATTTTTTTAGAAGAAAGGAAGAATAGAGGTGGGGCATTTGGTGTAGCAGTTAACACTCACATCTCATATTGGATTGCCTGGGTTCAAGTTCAGATTCCACTTCCAATTCCAGCTCCCTGCTGAAGTGCAATCTGCGAGACAGCAGGTGATGACTCGAGTACTTGGGCTCCTGCCACTCACATGGGAGACTCGGATTGGGTTCCAGGCTCCTGGCTTCTGCCTGGACCAGCTCCTGCTGTTGCAGCTATTTGGGGAGTGAAGCAGTGGGTAGATGATCTGTCTGTCTGTATCTGTCTCTCTGCCTTCCAAATAAATACAGTTAGATTTTTAAAAGAAGAAACAAAATGAGGTATTTAATTGTGGCAGCCACAGTTGCATGTGTGGGAAAATCCAGCATCTCCAGCAGAAGCCAAGAGAGACAACGGCTGCTTAGGAAAACGCACTGAGATGCTTGGGCCGGTTTTAACACGAGCATCTTTGTTAGAGAGCTCACGTTCCATGGGAGCCAGCTTCCTTTCTGGACTTACAACCAAGCCCCCTCGCCTGCCCTGCTCGCTCCCAAAGACCCCAAGTGCCTCATCTGGTAACATCATCAGCACCTCCCCGCAAGACAGCACAGCTTCCTCCTCCCATGGCTCTCCTCCTCATCCTCGCGTTCTCTCAGCAGCACTTCTCAGAGCCTGGACGTCTGACACTCTCCCAGGAGGGCAGTATGTTATCACCCCATTTCCCAAGCCTACTGGGTCATGGAGTCCTTTCTTTTCTTCCTTTTTTTTTTTTAAAGATTTATTTATTTATGTGAAAGTCAGTTACAGACAGAGAGGAGACACAGAGAAGAAAGATCTTCCATCTGCTGGTTCCCTCCCATTCCCACTCCCACCCCCTACCCCCCACCTCCCTTAGATGGCTACAACACTAAGGCTGGTCATAGCAAGAGTCTCAGGTGATTGCTGACGTCATAAATAAGAGTGCCAATTGTTAAATCAACAACGGGAGTCACTGGGTACATGCTCCCCACGTAGGATCTCTGTCCTTAATGTGTTTTACTATGAAACTTAAAAACAACACTACTAGTTGAACAATACCCTATACCTTGTGCGGTTGTGTGAGTGCAGCCTGTTGAAATCCTTGCTTAGTATGTACTAAGTTGATCTTCAGTATATGAAGGTAATTGAAAATGAAACTCCATGAAGGGCGGGACGAGAGAGGGAGTGGGAGAGGGGAGGGCCGCGGGAGGGAGGGAGGTTGGGGGGAGGAAGCTACAACAATACAAAAGTTGCACTTTGTAAATTCACATTTATTAAATAAAAAAAACTATATAACAAACAAAAAGAACTTAATACTTTACCCTTTTAGTATTTTTTTATGTTCTACTTAAAACTATTGGTTGAACTCTGTAATTAATACACAATTATTCTTAGGTGTTTAAATTTAACCGAAAAGTGATCTCTGTTAAATCAACAACAGGAGTTACTGTGCTCTTACTCCTCATGTATGATCTCTGTCCTTAATGTGTTGTACATTGTGAAATAATGCTATAACTAGTACTCAAATAGTATTTTACACTTTGTGTATCTGTGTGGGTGCAAACTGTTGAAGTCTTTACTTAATATATGCTAAATTGATCTTCTGTATATAAAGATAATTGAAAATTAATCTTGATGTGAATGGAAGGGGAAAGGGAATGGAAGAGGGGAGTGTTGTGGGTGGGAGGGAAGTTATGGGGGGGCGGAAGCTATTGTAATCCGTAAGCTGTACTTTGGAAATTTATGCTCATTAAATAAAATAATAAAAAAAAAAACACTAAGGCTGGGCCTGGCTGAAGCCAGGAGTCAGGAGCTTCTTCCGGGTCTCCCACGTAGGTGCAGGGGCCCAAGGACTTGGGCCATCCTCTACTGTTTTCCCAGGCATGTTAACAGGGAACTGGATCCGAAGTAGAGCAGCTGAGACTCAAATCAGCACCCACATAGGTTGCAGGCATTGGAGGCAGCGACTTTACCCATACGCCACAGCGCCGACCCTGGAGTCCTTTCTTCAAGAGGTGTCTGTAAACCTCTCCTGGCCCAATAGGATTCCAGGAATCCAGTTTGGAAAACCCTGGCTTGCAGGACACAACCCTGGCTCCATGATGGGCACTGAGGGCTCTCCGTTTTCTGGTGTCTACCTCCCTCTCCTCGCAGGGACCATCTTCTACCTCTGCCATATTTCTCCTGACACACCTGAGCTGTCTGTGGGTCCCCACACAGACCGTCATATTTTAAACCTCAGTGCCTTTGCATGTGCTATTCCACCAGTCAGGAAAGCCTTTTCCTGTTGTCTGAGGTGAACGTGGCCAACTGTGTGAAATGTCCCCAGCTCCTGGGGCTGACAAAGCCACAGCAGCCTCGGGGCTCCTGCAGCACCTGGCCTGTGCCTGCTCAGTGCTTCTTCCATGCATAGACCTGTGTTCCTGTCCAGTGGGCTCCTGGTTTGCATCCCTGCTCTCTCCTGGCCCCATGTTTCGGCCTCTCACCATTTCCAAGAGACCACAAGGTATCCAGGTCTCTTTGCGAGAGCCCCAGAAGGACACCAGCGTGGTGTGAGCTGTCCCGGAGATGCACGCAGCCAGGCCTGGATGCACTGAAGGTCCTCCATGGCATGTGGCTACCAGGTCCCTGGGAAGCGGCCTTCGCTGGCTCTCTGAAGCTGCTCCCCACTGAAGCTGTGGGTGATGCAGGAGCCAGAACTGCGGCCCCTGAACTTTGTGACCACGGCAGGTTCAGAGCGCGTCCTTAGGCATGGTGTCACAAAGGTGTCCCCAAGAATCACTGTTTGCGACAGGAAACAGCATGCCATGGTCCCAGACCCTTTGCAGTCTGACCTCGCCACGCCCTCACCAAGGGGTGGGGCTTCTCTGCCCTCCTCTTGAACCTGCCCGGCCTTTATTTTTGTTGTAGCCCAGAGACTGTGGCAGAAGTAATCCTGACCTAATTCTCTTTTTTTTTTTTTAAAGATTTTTAAATTTATTTGAGAGGTAGAGTTATAGACACAGAGAGGGAGAGTCAGAGGTAGAAAGAGAGAGAGAGAGGCCCTCCATCCACTGGTTCACTCCCCAAGCAACTTGTGGCTGGAGCTGGACCAATCAGAAGCCAGAAGCCAGGAGCTTCCCCTGGGTCTCCCACGTGGGTGCAGGGGCCCAAGCACTTGGGCCATCTTCCACTTCTTTCCCAGGCTACAAGCAAAGAGCTGGATCAGAAGTGGAGCAGCTGGGATCACAAGCGGAGGCCCAGCCTATTACGCCCCAGCGCCGCCTGCCCTAATTCCGACCTCAACCACAGATGCCTGGCAGTTTTGCCTTCTTGCTCTAGGAACCCTAAGACTTCCAGGCTGTGGGGAAGCGGGGTCTGGCCCCACCAGAGGACAAAGGCCACATAGAGGAGAACCTGGGTGCCTGCATGTGAGGCTCCGGGGTGCCTCCCAGCCCTGCCCAGCCCCACAAGGAGGGCAGCTGCAGATGCAAGCCCTCCAAATCCAGTGTGGAACTCCCAGCCAGAACTGTAAGAAATCATAAAGCACCGTTTCGAGCTGCTAAGTTCTGGAGTAGTTTGTCATGCAGCAAGAGCTAGGAAAACAGAAGAGGAGGCTCGGAAGCCAGCAGGTAGCTCACGCTGTCCAGCCACAGGGGGCTGGGGGAGAAGACAGGAAAGTGGCGCAGGTGCCTCTTTCACTCAGTGTGCCAAGTACCAGGGGATCGGCCATGAGCAAGTGATGAGACACCCCCTGGATATAGCGGTGATGGGCCGGAGGTGAGAGGGCAGGTGACGGAGGTGTGTCCCTCCCCACCTCTCCCATCGTGTTCCAGCCAGGGCCAGCCCTGAGACCAAGGAGGAACCAGCTAGTGACCCCCTAACTTGCCTCCCTTCTGTTTATCTACAAACCATGTAGCACAGCTGTGGGGAGAATCAAGCATAATTAATGTACACCCAAGGAGTGACAATTACTCAGGGGATTTAATAAAGTTGTGAGGCCAGGGAGGGCAGGTGAGAAGAGAGGCGCTGCACCTGGGCTTGAGAGGGCTCCAAGGGCAGAGGCCAGGCCAGGCCGGACTCCCTGGTGGAGGCCTCCACACCAAACTTGGCCAGAGGGGATGTGGAGAGGCCACTGTCCAAGGCAGAGGGAGAGGCAGGGCAGAGATCATCACTCCTTTGCCAGGAGCTGAGTGTATTTCCCCATCTCCCAAATCCACCCCACCTTGCTTTTTGCTTTAGCCTGAAGGACGTGGTGACCTCAGCCAGAAAAAGGCAAACTCCACCTCCACCTCCAGGTGAGTCTTCCCCTCGGGCCTCCCTCCTTCTACTCTCCAAGGCACCTCCAGAGGATGCCACCAGGATGCATCCAGCCCTGGACTGGATTAATCTGGAAAACAGAATCACCTGGGAAGAGCTAGGAGGCCCTGGTCACGCTCCCCCAGTGGGGCTTCAGCTTTGGGAATTTCAGGACTCTTGCAAGAAATGAGTGATCCTTTTAGTACCTGCCCATTAACCCATTAACAAAATTTCCATGTGCAATGGATTTCAGGGGCCCAGAGCAGGTGGAAAACTTCCAAGAACCACGGATGAAAGGGAATGGCCAGCCTGTCAAAGAGGGCTACAATTTGTAAAAAAAAAAACAAAAAAACAAAAAAAAAACCACTTTAATTAATTAATTTTATTTAAAAGGGAGAGAGAGACAGTTCCCATCTTCTGGTTCACTCCCCAAATGCCTGCAACAGCCAGGGCTGGGCCAGGCCAAAGTCGGGAGCTGGGAACTCCATCCAGGTCCCCCACATGAGTGGCAGGGACCCAGCGACTTGAGCCATCACTGCTGCCTCCAAAGAGTGCACATTTGCAGGAAGCTGGAATCAGGATTGGAGTGAGGACTTAAACCCAGGCACTCCATTATGGGACATTAAGATCCCAACTGGCATCTAAATCACTATGCAAAACCCCTATCCCAAGACCTACACTTCTTTTAGAAGAAGCCGCATTGTTTTGTTTTTTCCTGTTTTTAGAAAATATTTAGGTATGTATTAATTTATTTGAAAGGCAGAGAGACAGAGAGAGAGAGAGAGAGAGAGAGCGCACTTCTATTGGCTGATTCACTCCCCAAATGGCCACAACTGCAGGGGCTGGGCCAGGCTGAAGCCAACAGCCTGGAACTTCCTCCAGGTCTCCCATGTGGGTGGCAGGGGTCCAGGAGTTGGGCCATCTTCTGTTGCTTTCCTAGATGCATTAACAGGTAGTGGGACAGGAACTGGAGTAGCTGGGACTCGAACTGGCACCCATGTGAGATACCGGTGTCCCAGGTGCCGGCTTAACTAGCAGTACCACAATGCTGGCCCCAGCCCTTCATTTGTTCTAGCCCCAAACACCAGTGGCAGAATTGCAGGGTCTGGAATGGGCATGGAGGAGGGCAGATCCCCACGGCCGGGGACATCACCTCTGACCGCTCTGAGAGCAAGGCTAGGTTTGCAGATGTAAACCCCACGGCTGCCAGCTGGGGACATCTCCCTGTGAGATCAAACTCCACCCCATGCCAGAATGGCACCATTTCTCCGCCTGCTCAGAAAGCTTCTAGAGCCTTGGAAGCAGGAGACTAGAAACCACTAATCACGTCACCTTCTCATTCTGCCACTAACTAGCTGTGTGCGTCTGTGCAAGCTGCTGTGCCTCCCGGAGCGTCAATAAAGGTGGTGGAGCGTGGGGGGAGGAGAGGGCCTGCTCTGCAACACGCTGACAGCCTGAGCTTGGGACTCGAGTCCACTCCGCTGGAAGACGGGAACAGTCAACAACAAATGAATAAGGTGTCAGCGGCACAAGTGGCAGCCACACTGCAAGCCCCGATGCACACGACCTCCCCCTCCTTCCTTCCCCCTCCCACGGCCAGCTCCATCTTCCAAGTCTGACCTCACTCCCTTCCTGAGCCTCTAAGCTGTGCAATGTCCCTGGTGCTCCCGGAGAGAGGCCCTACCATGTGAGTGCGGTGACTGCAAACACATGTGGGTGCCCTGAGGAGCGGCAGGCAGGGCGCCCCTCTCCCTGGTCCCCGGCAGTCCTGGGTTCCGCTCTGTCCCTTGCACAGAAGGGAACAGGCCCAGGGTAGAACGATGGGCCCCAGCTGGTGAGGCCACCTCCCTGCAGGCCAGGCCCAAGCTGGGGCAGGCACAGACAGCGACAACCACCCATTTTGCAACAAACAGGAAACCAGTTTACCATTCTCAAAAATAGAACAGACAAAACCCCCAAAATAGGAGGCTCTGACAGTGGGGCAGCTCAGGTTTCTACAGTGCTTCCTGACAGGCTGCAGAGCATGTGTTGTCGGTGTTTTTAATTTCACAGGAGACAAAGCCTCGCAATGTCTTTAGAGAGGCCACCAGACCAGGAGGCAGCCCAGCTCATCGGCTCCCTGCCCTGCAGTGGCCCCGCCTTCTCAGTCTCCCGCCCAGCTACCAATGGTTCCAACCACAAGGACCACAGAAGCCCTGACCTTCGCCCTGACTCTGAACAGCGCCAGCCCCAGCATGTCGCAAAGCGGGTCTCCCACACTCAGCACCACCTTTCCCGGCAATGCCATTCACCCCAACTGCTTCTACAGGTGCCTAGAGACCCTCACCGGGTGACAACACCCAAGAGCTCTGCTGAGCACAGGCCTGTACACACGCCTTCCGCCGACCCCTGAAAAAGGCACGGAGCTGGGTTCCTGCTGTTCCCGCTGCCTGGCACACTGTTCCCGGCCACACACACCCTCTTCAGACTCATAAGCGATCGTGCTGGAATGACTTGCCTGGCACAACAATGGTTCTGAGGACAGCGTCACACAGGATCCCCCTGTGGAGGGGTCCTGGGGAAGACGAGTCTCAGGCCGCAGCCGGGGAACGCTGCACACATCCCGGTGCCTGCTGTTTTCATGCTGTGGACATGATGACTAGGAACCGCCGTGTTCGTATTCCTTGTCTGGTTTTGTTGCTAAGAAGCTTGGCTCCAAGTTCATTAATCACTTCCAGCGGCTTTCTGTCCTAACCTGCCCCATGGCTTTTTTTGAGTCTCTCCCCTTATTCCCTCTCTGCCTGATTTCCACGTTAACCTCATTATCTTACCTTCATGGATGATGCATGCCATTTTAAATCTGAGTTTGGAATAAAGGTGGACAGAAATAAAGGAGTGAATAACTCCTACTGACTCTGTAAAACCCCCACGTTCAATGTCTCTGCCTCTGAATTCTCCCCAGCCACTCCACAGAGGTGAGCGTCCCTGCCCGGGCGGGCACTCAACCACAGTTACATGCTTTAGCCTCTCTGGTGCCTCTGCCTGCCTTCGACTAGAAAAGTCCTCAGCGAAAGCTGCGGGTCCACCTCTGCCCAGACCTGTAGCTGTCGCTGCACACACACTGGCTTGTTGGATCCCCAGCCTGAACCACCTGCCAGGCCAGGGTGACTGTGCCCACGTCACAGCTGAAGAACCTGAAGTCGCACAACAGGAGGTGCTTACACAATGCCCCATGCTTCAGGGTGGCAGAAGAGCCACACAAACCCAGTGGCCCAACCTCGCCTGGCGTTCACCTCCTCAAGTTCACCCAGCA
This sequence comes from Sylvilagus floridanus, assembly GCA_949820135.1. Lineage (NCBI taxonomy): Eukaryota > Metazoa > Chordata > Mammalia > Lagomorpha > Leporidae > Sylvilagus > Sylvilagus floridanus. Next base: position 32,496,464 of record OX463225.1, read on the forward strand.
GGAGTTTCACGGGAATGAGGGGAGCAAGTCAGATGCCCCAAGAGGACCAGCTCCTCTGCACCACTTGAGGCATTTAACACAGCTGGAGCTGTAAGAGTCCGCTCCCTGCACCCGCCTGGAAAATGGGTGTTGAATTGAGTCACTCCAACGGTCACATTCCAACAGGCCGGTTAGAGCACACAGATCAGGAAATTCAACCAATCGCATCCTTGATTGCTATTTTAGTTCTTATTTTACTTTTACTTATGTGAAACACAGAGAGCTAGAGTCAGAAAGAGAGAGAGAGAGAGAGAGAGAGAGAGAGAGAGACAGATAGACAGATGGAGGGAGATCTGGTTTACTCCCCAAAAGCCCACAACAGCCCAGGCTGGGCAGGAGCCAGGAACTCAATCTGGGCTTCTCATGTTGGTGGCAGGGACCCAGCTGCCTGAGCTGTCACCACAGCCCCCCAGGGTGTGCACTAGCAGGAAGCTGGAATCAGAAGTGGAGCCTGGGAGGCAGAGTTGAGGGGGGGGGGGGGGCGTTGTGGTACAGCAGGTTAAGCCACATTGACACTGTGACATTGACACTGGCATCTCCTATCAGGTGCTGGTCTAAGTCCCAGCTGCCCTGCTTCTGATCCAGCTTCCTGTTGATTCACCTGGGAAGGCAGAGGAGGATGGCCCAAACATGTGGGCCCCTGCCACCCATGTGGGAGACCTGCATGGAATTTCAGGCTCCCTGTTTCTTCTTGGCCCAGACCAGGCTGTTGTGACCATTTGGTGAGTGAACCAGTAGATGGAAGATCTTTCTCTCTCTCCATTACCCTGCCTTTCAAATAAATAAATTTAAGACAAAACAAGCAAAAAAACAGTGGAACCAAAACTCAAACCCAGGTTGTCCAACGTAAGTGCAGGCATCTCAAGCAATGTCGTAACTGCCAATTGCCCCACCCCTGCTTGCCTGAATCAGAGAACCCCTGTTCCCTCCCCCCTCTCACACACACACACACACACACACACACACACACACACACACACCTTTTTAAATTCTGGGAATTGGTTACAGCTTAAAATATAATCAGAAGACAAGTGCTAATTCTGGGTGAAGCGTCCAGAAGAAAACGAGGCTGACTGTCTTGGTAGGCAAGGGCCAGTGAACCATGCGGCCGATCATTCCTCCAGCCCTATCGTGCTCAATGAAACACATGAGAGGATTTTAAATATTTCATGTTCCAGCTGGAAACCTCACTGGGCTGCCGCCTTTGCGTTAACATGCCCACTGCACAGCACTCACCTGGGAGGCAAGGTCAAGGCTGCCTGGGGCTGGGTTCAAGGACGGTGGGTAAGTCTCGAACTGTGTCTCTAGACCTCCCCGAGACACCTGCACCTGGGGTGACAAGAGCACCCCCTCCTGGGGCTGGTACAGGGGAACTCTTCACTGACTCTCTGTCCCAGCCAAGAGGGCACACAAGCGAAAGCTGGGGTTCTCTTCCCAGACTGCATGCCTGCTCATTTTAAAAAGGAGAGCCAGAGCTGGGGAGATGAGAGCACAGGGCACACTGTGGGCAAGGGAGGGAGGGGAAAGGCTGCTGTGCCCCTCTTCACAGAGCAGCCCCAGTCCCCCCACGCAGTGGAGGGGGTGTCTGGCGGTCTCAGCCCACTTCACACCCCCTGTCCTCCGTGTGTGTGTGTGCCTGTGTGTAGGTGTGCACACACCCAGGTGCTGAGGCTAACTCAGTCTGGCACCCCAGTGTCCAGCACCCCAGCGCCTGGCTGGGATCTGTAAGTATAGCCTTGGTGAACCCCAAGGGTGACAGTGACCGAGCACACAGCCGGCATGACTAGGTGCCAGTTCTCGGCCCTTCCTGAAGCTAAGCTGCCCTTCCTGAAGGTTGCACAGCTCAGCTGCTCCTCTCTGTTCTCCAAACAAACACTCTCACCCCCAGCTCTGGGCTTAGCCTAGCTGCCGTCACCCAGACCTACCTGTCTCCCTCTTCTCTTCTCATTGAAAGCCTTGGGTGCCCACACCTGGGGACACCCAGCAGGGGGTCCCCCATGGCCACAGGAGGTGGGCTGGGGGGGCACAGGTGACCTGGAGGTTTCCCATATCACCCTCTGCCCCTCTCAGAGGGGACGTTGTGGGCTTGACTGCTCTGGGGGCCCACACGCCATGGCACGTGTGCTCTTTGGGGCCCTGAGCACATCCCTTTCCCTCCATGAGCCTCAGTTTCCCCCTGTTCAAGGTGGGGAAGGGGGAAGCTCTGAGGCAGGTCCACTGCCTCTGAGGGTTGTGATGAGACAAGGAAGCTGTGTCCCCACAGGGCAGTGGCCAGGGCCAGGGAGTGTGCAATCTCACAGCACTGATAAGAGTGAGAGCCGAGCAGGAAGGGTGCCTCTGGGCTTTCCCTCCGTGCTTTCAGTGGGGGGCGGGGCTTGCTGGGCAGAGGTCCAGCCAACAGGGCCACGCAGGTCTGCCTCTGACACTGGAAGGCAGGGCTGTCCCAGGAGGCCTCTGTGGGCCAGCTCCAGCTCCACAGAGGGGTCAGCCTGACAGGCCCCGGTGTGTGCTGGGCTCCACACCCCAGCTGCACCCGTGCATACCCTACATCTATCAGGAGAGCAGGAGGAGGCACCCCTGGGTCACTGGGTCACCAAGTGAGCAGCTAGGATTTGGCTCCTCTTGATGTCTGACACATCCAGTTTGCAGCTCTTTCCCCATTCCCTGCCTACCATTGCGCCTGAGCTCCGATGTGGGGAGGAACAGTGGGCTTCCACTATGGAGGAGACATCCCAAGACCCTCAGCAGATGCCTGAGGCCAGGGTGCTCCCGAGCCCCACTTGCTGTGGTTCTCCCCCTATGCCCACAGCACCACAGTTCTGCCCTTCCACGTCTCGTGCCCTGGTGCCTGCTTCGCCTCACCACGCTGATGCTGTGGGCCCTTAGTAAGTAAAATAAGGACTGCTTCAGGAGCTGGCACTGTGGCCCAATGCGTTAAGCTGTCCTCTGAGATGCCAGCATCCCATATGAGCACAGGTTCAAGTCCCAGCTGCTCCACTTCTGAGCTAGCTCCCTGCTAATGCTCCTAGGACGGCAGCAGCAGATTGCCCAATTACTTGGGCTCTGCCACTCATATGGGAGTCCTGGATGGAGTTCCAGGCTCCTGGTTTTGGCCTGACTCAGCTACAGCCATTTTGACCACTTGGAGGGTGAACCAGTGGATGATGATCTCACTTTCTCTCTCTTACCCACTCTGTCTCTCTGCCTTTCAAATAAATAATCTTTTTTTCAGGGGTTACTTGAAGGCAAAGGACTGCAATGCCACAGCAGCTGACCTGATAAATAAGACAGCTAGGACGTGAGTAATGAGTGGGTGACATATACAGCATGGATACGCTGGACACAGGGATGACACCCCCTGGGTGAGACGCATGGTGTAAGACTTCATCATACTGCTCAGGAGGAAGCATGACTTAAAATGGATGAGTTGTTTATTTCTGGAATCTTCCATTGAATATTTTTGTGATCACAGGTAACTGAAACCATAGAAAGTGAAACCATGGATGAAGGGACATTAAACTGCCCAAGGACATGTTTCAAAATTGAAGTAGAGCACATTTAGCTCACTCCTGTGGCTGAGCCAGCAGCTCCTGGCGCCCCCTACTGTGCTGCATGGAGTGTGTCAGCCTGGGAGGGAGGAAAAAACCCTGAAATGAGGGCAGAGGAAGAAGAGCCAAGCAAACACCCAGGGCCCCAGCACGCGCCAGGCCTTGGGGGAGATCCTCAGAACCCAAAGGTCAAGGGAGAGCAATGGAAATCACAAAGGAGCATGTTTAACCCCTACAGGGCCAGGTCCCAGGCCAGGCACAGGAGACAGAGGTGGAAAGAGAAGGAAGGGGAGCCAGTGATTTCCATGGGGACTCACTCGCTGACTCTGTTACAAGTAGCTGCTCCTGGGTGTCACGATGAGAGGTGGGGGCAGAGACGGGAGGCAATTTTCCCAAGGTCTCACCTCAAGCAGATGTGAGGCAGGGCACACCTCTGGGCTGCCTCTCTGATGAAAGGGACATGCGAGGAAACAAGTCTGCATGGGATGGGATGGGAAGGGCTCACCTGTCAGGTGGACCATGTTTCACAAGGCCAAGAGGAAGCTGAGCAGCACTGTGTGGGGAAAGAGGCACCAGGAAGGGATTGAGGGGTGTGGGCCTGGTCTGAAGGGTGTGTGCAGGGGAATAGATCAGGGGTGAGGAGCAGGAGCAAAGGCACTGGGGTGTGTAGCAGTGGGGGCAGGGGCAGCAATCAGGAGGCCCTCATCTGGAGCGAGGCTGTGGAGGAGGCACCAAGTGGCCTCTGCTGTCTTCCCTTAGAGCCCAGAGCCTGGGAGTCACGGATGCTCCCAGACAAATGTGTGGGCATTAATATCCCTCACATAACATTGCATAGAGCACTTTAAGAAGTCATTAGGGCCGGTGCCGAGGCTCACTAGGCTAATCCTTTGCCTGTGGCGCCAGCACCTTGGGTTCTAGTCCCAGTCGGGGCACCAGATTCTGTCCCGGTTGCTCCTCTTCCAGTCCAGTTCTCTGCTGTGGCCCAGGAAGGCAGTGGAGGATGACCTGAGTGCCTGGGCTCTGCACCCGCATGAGAGACCAGGAGAAGCACCTGGCTCCTCGCTTCAGATCGGCACAGTGCACCAGCCACAACGTGCTGGCTGTGGCAGCCACTTGAGGGGTGAACCAATGGAAAAAGAAAGACCTTTCTCTCTGTCTCTCTCTCTCACTGTCTAACTCTGCCTGTCAAAAAAATTGAATAAAAAAAAGAAGTCATTGGAAATGGAATTAAAAGATTTTTTTTGGTGCAAAATTTTTGAAATCCATGCATACATGTGATCTTCAAAATGTCTGTGGAAAATGTGTATTATGAAAAATTATGCATGAATATCAACATTTTTTGCCACAAGATAAACTTGTCTTTTATTTCATTTTTCCAAAAATTGTTTTGATTTGAAAGTTAGAGTGTGTGTGTGTGTGTGTGTGTGTGTGTGTGTGTGTTTGGTGAGAGAGAGAGAGAGAGGCCTCCTATCTGTTGGTTCACTTCCCAAATTCCTACAACAGTCAGGACTGGGCCAGGCAGAAGCCAGGAGCCAGGAGACCCACCCAGGTCTCCCACGTGGGTGGCAGGGACCTAAGTACTTGAGCCATCATCTACTGCTTCCCAGAGTGTGCGCCAGCAAGCAGCTGGATCAGAAATGAGAATGGGACTCAATCTAAGGCACTATGTTATGGGTTGTGGTTGTTCTAAGGGGTGGCTCAACCCACTGCACCAAAGCACCCAGCCCTGGGTCTTGGTGATGACCCTGTATAACTCACACACATTCTTGTGTACACACTAAATCATCTCTAAAGTACCTACAATGCTTAACACAATGTAAATGCTATGTAAATTGTCACTGCACTGTATTGTTTCGGAAATAAAGACAAAGAAAAAGGTCCGTAAGTGTTTAGTACAGGTGCACTGTTTTAGCTGGAATATTTTCCATTCCTGGTTGGTAAAATTGTGGATGCAGAGCCCATGGCTGTGGGGGCCAACTGAGCTGTTATTAGCCCCATTTTCTACATAAGGAAGTGAGGTCCAGAGAGTTAGGTCACCTGCACCAGGCACATAGCACCCTGAGTGGAGGAGGCTGGACTGGAGCTTAGGCAGGCAGGCCTCAAAGGGCTTGTGCTCCTGACTGCTGGACCCCGCTGCCTCCACATCCAGACTCCTATCCTGCTCCCTCTCCGCCCTCCCCACCAGGCTGCAGGTGCCTGTAGCACTGGGACACTTCCCCTGCTCTGTGCCACCCTCCCCCTCCCCACCCCCACTCCTGAAGCCTGGCCTTTGTGAAGGAACTTGATGGCCACATCATGACTGCTTTCAGGCGGGAGAAAGCCCAGTTCAGCGTTCAGGTCGGGATGGGAACCAACAATTTGTTGACTTAATCAGGCAGGTGCAGAAAGGTGCTGTCACGGCGGCGAGGTTTCTATTCCAGGCGGCCAGGCCGTAATTAAATGTCCTGACCTGCATACCGCCAATTACTGCACAAGAGCTGCTTCTTGGGCCTGTTAACTAGCAATTACAGAAGCTTCCACTGAAATTCCAAATCACTTAGAAAGGTCACTTCCTTTACTTATTTTTCAGAATTGGGGGTAGAAGTGGGACGGGATTTTTGCCCAAATTCCAAGTGGCATTATTTAAAACAGGGCATTTCTTCCTATACCCATCTGCAAGTGATGCAGTCCACAGTCCAGACGTGCTGCCGCTCTCAGGGCTCCCAGCTCCGGGGCACCTACGACGTGCCAAGCACCATGCCAGATGCTTTAAATGTGGCGCATGACTTAATTCTCACAGTCAACCTGAGAAGTCGGCACCATTGATTTCATTTTAGGGAAGACTAAGCTGAGGTCCAGTGAAGTTAAGTGACCTTCCCAGGGTCACACAGCTGCACCTGGAGGATGCAGGATTCACAAGGTGTGCCTGCCTCTGAACACCAGCTCTTCTTGCTGAACCAGGTGGTCTGCAGCGAGGAAGCCCAGCTGGGGTTCTGAACAGAGCTGGGGATGTGCTGTGCCGGGAGCGATGAGACAGCACTGTGAGAGCATTCCCTTCCCCAGCCCGTCTCCGAGGGCTCAGATGAGACACAGCCCCCTGCAGCCTGTGGGACAGCAACCAGGTCTGGGCCACAGGCCTTCTCCATGGATGGTGCAGACAGTTAGGCACAGTGACAAGGGACACCTGAGCCCCTTGAGGACAGCAGGTCCTTGGAACAGAAATGGCTAGAGCCAAAGACCATCCACTTGCCACCATTTACCACGTGGCACACAAGACAGACATCACTAATCGGTAGTGACATCGGGCTCTATCTCAAGACAGGCAACTCCTCTTGTGGACTAAGCCAGCCTAACAGTTGCAAATCATCTGCTCTCTTAGATACACAGTAACCATGTTTCCTGATATGTGGTTTGACTAAAGATTATTTTCCTGATTTATGAATTTATTTATGTGTTACAAAAACATAAAATCAAATCACATTCAATCCTACATTTTAAAAGATTCATTGAAGGATGCTCCTATAATCAGAATTGTCCCTGAGAATCTAGGACGAGGGTCGTAACAGGTGGCCATAGGTGCACACCCCTGGGCCTCAGCAGACACAGGGGGAACAAGCAGATGGGAAGGACAAGGGGAGGTACAGGGGCCGTGAGGATACACTGTGCCAACTTCACCATCTCACCAGCATCTACACCTGGCTGGGGACGTCCCTGGACCTATAAATGATCTTTAAATGCTCTATACCAGAAGAGACCTATCCAAGCACAATGCCCAACCAATGGGACAGAAAGAGTATATACACACACAAGACGCATGTGGGTGCCTCTCCCCAAACTACAGCTTGGCTCAAGCAGGCTCCACTGTTCAGGACCAAATGCCAACCACAGACATTTCAAATCCAGGCCCCACCTCATGTCTCACAGCCCCCCAGCCCTCCATGAGCACTGGATCGACGGGGCCATTGTGGAAACCCACATATCCCTGCACTGAAACAGCAGCAAGTGCTACTGCGCTTGTCCCAGGCTGTGGTTCTGCCTGTGGGCAGCGACAACCCTTTGGATTTCTTCTCCCAAGCAATTCAGTTACCTCTACCACTAGAGAAGAGTGACCAGTTGAAAGAAAGCCAAATTCCCTCCTAGTGGCAGGGCTCCTGGTTAACTCCAGGATGGGTGCAGTAATCTCCCCTGGGTACTAAAAGACCCCATCCAGAGCCAGGGCAGACACCAATTGTCCAGCCTTTGCAAGCAATGCCCACGCAGGTAGGGCTGGCACCAGCTAGCCCAAAGCGGTCTTCCTTCTGCTGCTGAATTAGTGGCGTGTCTGCCTCAGGGCTTTGGAACCCCTGTGGAGCTCTCCAAGGTACTGACACTCGTGCCTGGCTGTGCCCCTAAGAACAGTCAAGGGGAGCAGTGGTTATTGTGTGTGTGTGTGTGTGTGTGTGTGTGTAGGTATATGTATGTGTGTACATGTGTGTACATGTATGTGTGTGTAGTTACAATGTGGCTTCATCATTGAACTATTTGTGTTATAGAAGAAAGATATGTTCTTATCACATCAAGAAAGAGCTTTCTAACTTTCCACCCCTATTCACAGTGGGGGTCTTTTGGAGACACCAGGGGGCCCAAGTGACATGTGGGTCATGCATTTGGTCCTGAAGCCTTTGATGTCACCGAGTCCTCACTCCTTGGGATCTTGCCTGTCCTACACGTTGGCCTTGGACACTTCCCAATGCTCCCCTCCTCCCATCAGCTCAGGACTTCTAGGCTGATCCTTTTCAGCCCTGGCAGGGCACTGTGATTGTTGATTTTCCTCCCACTGGCCTGAGTCCTTCTGCACCTGCTGCAGGTTCTGGCCTTCTGGGGTCTTCAGGAAATGTGTGCTGTGAAGCAGACAGAGAATGAACAACCTCCTGGCTCTGGCCCCATCTCTTTAGCCCTCGGCTCTTCTTACTCTATGAGGGCCACTCTGCTGGCCATTCAGCAGAGCTGTCCTCCTAATGGTGGGAACCGTGGTCTGTGCTGGCCCCCTATTCAGAACATATATCCCTGGAAACTTTGGGATTGTGTCTCTGCTTGCTTGTTTGTTCTGTTTCCTGAAGGAAAAGAATTCTGGGTTAAATTAGAGTATTTACAAACATTTGTGGAAATTAGAATTAAGAGATGTTTATTTTGGGGCAAAATAATTATTCATGCCAGAGCTGTGGCATAGTGGGTAAAGCCACCTCCTACAACACTGTCATCCCATATAGGTGCAAGTTCATGACCTGGTACTCTACTTTCAATCTAATTCCCAGCTAATGGCCTGGGAAAAGCAGAAGATGGCCCACATTCTTGGACTCCTGCACCCACGTGGGAGAACTGGATAAAGCTTCCAGCTCTTGGCTTCAGCCTAGCTCAGTGCTGGCCATTACAGCCAAATTGAGGAGTGAACCAGTGGATGGAAGATCTCTCTCTCCCTCCCTCCCTCCCTCCTTCTCTGTAAATGCCTTTCAAATAAATAAATTACTCTTTAAAAATAATTCTTGGTACATACGCCTAATTTTCTTATAATGTATGTTCTCCACAAACTTTGTTGAAGACCCTTTGTATGCATGGATTTCAAAACAATTTTTGCATCAAAATAAACTTATGTTTTCATTGAATATTCTGTGAACTTTTAAGACATTTTAAAATTATTTTATTAGAGAGAGAGAAAAAAAAAGAGAGAATTCTCATCTGCTGGTTCACTCATTAGATGCCCAGAAGCCAGGAGCCAAGAGTCAGGAATCCAACCAAGTCTACCACCTGGATGGCAGGGACCCAACTACTTGAGCCATCACCGCTGCCTCCCAAGGTGCACCTTAGTAGGAAGTTGGAAAGGAAGAGGGGCTGGGTATCAAACCCAGGCATCCCACGCAGCCTCTCACCCACTGCACCAAACACTCACGCCTCTGTGAACTTCTGGAAGTAGTCTCATACTTGCCACCTCAGCTCATAAAAATGCAATAGCCATGAGTGGTTCTTTTGAACCTTGTCTTAACTGCTTTACAGGCAGATGCAGAGAGGTTGCGGACCCACCCAAGGTGGTCAGCTGGTCAGTGATGGGCCTGGAGTGCACACCCACACTGGGTCTGCACCATGGGGCCAGGCTGCTTCCACTGAGCACCTTGGGCTGTGGGATGGGGCATGACATCAGGAGAGGTGAGAAATGCGCACCTGGAGGCACACAGTGAGGAGGTGGGTCAGTTCTTCCTTTTCAGGGCTACAATGACTTCCCCAAAGAGGGACCAACTCATAAAAATAGCAGCTATTGTAGTTGTAAAGACGGGTCCTGACCTAACTCCTAGAGAGCCACATAGTTAGAGTTGGAAAAATTGGCTTCTTTTCAAGATGAGCGGGTGGAGGCTGAGAGATGCCCCCAGTGCCAGGGATACAAAGAAGAGAGCCCGAGGCACCGGCAGAAGACAGAACGACTCAGTCAAGTCGCAGACAGCAGAATAAAGAACCCCAAGGTGATGCTTTAATAAGTGGAACAACCCCGTCACAAAACCATCTGCTGGCCGCCTTGACACCCAAGCAGCTCCGAGGGCACCTGAGGCCACCACACCTGCTCCAGCCTCTCTGCAGAGGGACTCAGGGGCAGCCCTGGCCTCTGTAAGGCCCTCCTCACCCAACCCAGACACCAGGTACACACACACACGTCCTCCTGGGCTCAAAAACCACAGGTGTTCAATACAGTGCTGTGGCTCTGGAGTGCTTGGAGGGTCTGGCCAGCAGGAGAGGCGGCCAGATCCTAGCTAAGACTTGACACACTTCCTGCGCTTCTCTGTAATTCAGAGACCACTTCTGAGTTGGGCTTCTCTCTGCATACCTCACTTTAAGGACAAGAGCAACACATTTGCCCAGGAAGGGAAATTAGCAAATTAGCAGATTCAGGACCAGTGGGATGGGGCAGGGTGGGGTTGGGGTTGGGGGTAAGATAAGACCTGGTACTGCTGGTCCAGGTAAGACTGGCTGCTGGGCAAGGAACCTGCCACTCAAGGTGTCCTCCAGCTATGAAACAAACACATCCCCTCCCTTGGGGGCTTCGTCCCGAAGACAGGCGCCCAGGAGCAGCTTAGTGGAAGGAGGCAGGGGCCCAAGCCTCTTTGCAGTACTCAGCACCAAGCAGCTTTCTGACCCTGAGTAGAACCAGTCTTGTCCCCAGGTGCTCTTGGGACCCCTAGGACAAGAAGGACCTTGACTGTCTCCAGGTTCTAGCCCTACGCCTTCACTTAGAGATAAGGACCACGAGGCTCAGGGCCCGTGGGAAATAAAGTGGGACTGGAATCTGGCCAATCCAGTCTCTGCTCCAGCACTTTTCCACGTGACCAGCAGGGGGCGCCACTCTTCATCATCCTTGTCCTGTCTTTCTGGTCAGTGTCTTAGAAGCAGTACTGACCAGACAGCTGGAAAACGGTGACTCACACACCTGCCAGGCAATTTCCACCAGCCAGACACACCCAGTGGTGTAGACCAGATGACACAGAGGGAGCCCAACAGACCTTGAACCCTCGGGCTTGATCTCTAGCCATTAACAGAGGCGCCACTGCCCTCTCCAGGACCACAGTGAACAGAAGCTGCTGTGGGAGTGTCCTGTGGGCAGCTAGCCATGAGGACTGTGCCTTCTGGGCCAAAAGCAGAAGCCTCAGGGTCACAGAGCCAACAAACAAGAAGGGGTACCACAAGTCACGGGCCCTGAGATGACTTCGTATGGGAGACCATCAAGGCAGGAGGGCTGAGAAGCCCCACCCCCTCCCCGGGCCACGGAATACTTGCTCCTAATTCCAGGCCAAAGTACTGGGGTCTGAACACTGGGTCTTCGCAGCTAGCTCTGACAAGAGACACCTACAGAAAGGACCCAGGCCTGGCTGTCCCAAGGGCCCAGCACAGCACCGCTGGGTGGGGCAGTAGTTCCCCTTCCAATCGCTGAGCATGGCAGGTGAGGCCTCCTGCCCTAAGCAACATCTGGGGCTCCCTGCCTTCTCGCAGCAGCCATGCCCCGGCCCTTTCCAAAGCCTCAGCCCTGTCCCACCCCTTCTCAGCCCAGCCTCCAGAAGTAGGGCTCCGTTCCCTCGAGTTCTTGACCTTGGGCACCCTTAAGGCTGCTGCCTAAGGGAAATCCCCAAGACGCTGAAGCATGAGAGCCGGGAAGACGGAGCTCTTTTTGGCTGTGGGTGAAATTCAAGCTCGCATACGTCATGTCTGTGAGGCTGTGGACAGCTGGCTTCTGACCACAGCGCTGGGAGCAGAGAGAACATCTTAGCCAGCACTCAGCACACAGTGAGCGGGCATGACCTCTGCGCTCACACGGCCAGGGCTGGAGTCCCCACCCGTCTGGCCAGCCTCACAACCGCCTTGGCGCCCCGTAGGTTCCCATTTCACAGACGAGGACATGCAGGCCCATGGAGTCACACAGCTAAGAGGATGCACACCGGAACTTGAACTATAGCCTGGATCCCACCCAACGCCAGCCAGGAAGCCTCCGGAGCCCGGTGAGGCACTGTGTCAAACTCCATTTGTAAGTGACAGTTGGCTGAAAACACACTAGGCCCAGTCCCTGGGGCCGCCTACAACATTCGGATCTTGTAATTAGTACTCATTTATCTCTGTGCATTCCCAGCCGAAAGGATTTTTCTACATCAGTACGTTTCAGTTCCACAAATGTTTACACTTTCATTCCACAAGTATTAGTAGAAACCAGAGCAGTAATTTTCTCCACGTAAAATGGAGAGCTGCTTCTTCTTCCTCAAAGTCTGTGTGTCAGTGGACCATTTATTCAGTTACTCATTGGTTCAAAACCACTTACTGATTCAAAAACCCCTGCTGGGCACAGTGCCACTCCTGGGCTACAGCAGTGACCAGGACATGGAAGGTCTCTGCTAAGAGATGACGCGTGTTCCTGCAGGGGATGCAGATGGCAGACTGGGGAGTAAGAAAGTTCTAGGTAGAAGCACTACGTGCAGGCTGTGGTGGGAATGGGCTCAGCCGTGGCCAGCGTCAGCAGGACTCAGAGCTCAGAGGAAAGCAGCGGAGCTGACCAAGGCTGGCACGCACGAGGCTGCATGGGCTGAGGGAGGGGTTTCGATTCTACTCTAGTCCCACGTGGAGTGCCTTCAGAGGCAGGCCACGGCAGCCCACACACCAGTGATGGAACCGCTCTCTGAGTGAGCACTGCCAAGAGCTGTGGAGCAGCCCTCGCTGACCACGGTGGCCTTGGAGGCAGGGCGACAATGAGAGCACAGAGAGTGGCAGTGCAGCCGACTCCACACCCAGAGTCTTTCTGCATGTGTAAGTGACAGCCTGCGTGTCCCACGGCATGCTAAGATGACAAGGACAGACGTTAACACCAGCACTGAACAGACAGCAGTCCTCTGTGACCTTTTGCTTGTGGACAGTTGAAGTGGGGACGTGGAGTGGGCCACCTGAATTCATGAGACCAGCAGCTCAAGGCTTTCTCCTTTGCCTGATGGAACCCAGAAGGCAAACTTTTATACAATTACAACTGCAGCATCCACACCCATAAGCAATCCACAGTAGGCATACTCATGTGTGGTTCTCTCCGGGAATTAAAAGAAAGATGGGGCAGAAGCTCATGCTCCTCCCAACAGCAATCAGCTTTATCCCACCATGCTTTGCCCTTGGCAAGCATCATCTGCGTGTAAAATTCACCCCTGCCTTTCCAGATCTGGCTTAAGCATCAGCTCCTCTAAGACCATCTGACAACCCTTCCTGACCATCTGCAGCCCCTGGGAGGCCACGTCCATCACCCGGAAGCAATCTCTTTGGCCACAGTCATCACACTGTGGGTATCTGATGGCTTCCACATCTGCCCCTACTAATGGTGAGCCAGTGCAGGGCAGAGTGTCAGCCTGCTGCTGAACCCATGGCTGGCAGAGACAGGGTTTCTTGCCACTGCTGATGAATGGCAAAGCTGAGACCCACATGCAAGCCTCAGACCACGTGTTTAGTCATGAGGAAAGACCACACGAAGGCAGCAAGGTCAGGACATCAGAGATGGAAACATCAGAGGGACAGCCACTGGGGTGAAGGGAAGTGGTGCTGCGGAGAGAAGGCTGGCTCAGAGGCCGCGGAGCCTGACACTGCAGGGAGAGGGGGACAGGGAGGACAGGTCAGGTCGGCAGAAACCAGGGTGACTCGAAGCTGAATTAGCTGAGCCTCTGAATGTGGCATGCAGGGGAGTGAGGCCACTGCCCGCTGGGTGACAAGGCTGAGCAGGGCATACTGGAGGCTCTGCATACTCAGCCTGGGTTGTTAGTGCAGTCCCGAGTCCCCCAGAGACCCTGTGGTTCCATGTTCCATTTAGACGCATGCCCAGTACCTGACTGTTACCAGCAGGAAGGAGACGAGGCAGGCAAGAGGGATGAGGGCTCTCAGCTGCCCCAGAAAAGGCCCTCCAGAAATCACAAGTCCCTCCCCTTGAGCATCCATGTGGCTTCTACAGCCCCAGTGGGATGCAACTTGTGCAATTTCTGGGGAGCACAATGGCCTTCCTTGCCAAGTGCCCAAATGCTGCCTCTCGCAATGGGTGGGAGCTCTCTCTTTGGAGAAAATGGGGTGGGGGGAGTGGAGAACACTGTGGAAAGAGCATTGACTTTGAAGGAAGGTTGATCTGGGTTTCAATCCTGATTCTGCCCTCATCAGCTGAGTGACCAGGGGCCAGCTGTGCTGTCCGGTGAAAGACAGGTACCTGAACACGGTGGGAGAGTACCTGTGACGTCTAAACAAGATCCATCTCTCCAATAAACAAGGAACTCCTGAGAACCAGAGAAAGAACTGGAGATTCAACAGAAAAACAACAAAGCGTGTGAATAGGAAGGGGAAATCCAAATGGGTAACACTATATTAAGGAACTCCCCAAGTTACTTGTAACTAGAAGTATGTCAAAATAAACACAATGAGGGTCTATTAGGCTCCCACGACAGTGAATATTGACGATGCCTGTGTGCGTGAGTGTGTAGGAAAGCAGAAGTCTTTGCACCTGCTGCTGGCAGTACCGCTGGGTGCTGTGATCCTGGGAAACTGTGGCCGTGCTTGGGTGGAAACAGTGCCCATCTTCTTTGTAAGTTCACTCCAGGGAAATGCTCTCAGGCTTCTTTCAAGGGGCCACTCCTGGAGAAATCCCTAGGTGTGGCTTTCGCAGCTAGGAGTAGACGGCACCCTAAGGAGCTGAGCCAGGGAGGGCAAAGGTGGGAAAGGTTGTGGGGGGTATCTGACATGCCCCTGGGACACCATGCCTTTGTGAGAAGCAATGAAATATGTCTGCCAGGGCCTGCAGACATGTGATCCCTAATGAAACTGAATACAATCAGAGGCAGATGACATGGGAGCCAAGAGGTTCCGCATCTAGCACAGTGGGGACCTGTAAATACAGCTTCTCCTTTCCTCTGCATTCCCAGCTCTTCCCCTCCTCCACGTCCACCTATGCCCCTGCAATCCTTCCACTCCCCCACAGGTTCAGTCCTAAGGTCTCCCAAGCAGTTTGATTTCAAAACTTTTAAAAATTACTTGTTTGAGAGACAGACTTCTCATTCACTGGTTCATCCCCAGTGCCCCCAAAGGCTGAGACTGAGCTAGGCCAAAGCTGGGAACTCAACCCAGGTCTCCCACATGAGTGGCAGGGACCCAACTTCTTGAGCCATCTTTGCTGCCTCCCAGGGTCTGCATTAGCAGGAAGCGGAGTCAGGAGCCCGAGCCAGGTATCTAACCCAGGTATCTAACCCAGGCACCCCAAAGCAAGACACAGGCACCCTAACTAGCACCTTCACCACAAAACCAAATGCCTGCCCCTCCAGGGCAGCTGAACTAGTCCTGCTGAGAAGGGAGGGACAGGTGCTAATGACTAAGGGGCAAGCTTAACTCTAGACAAAGAGTTTTACAAACCAAAGTCAAGGGGCTGGCACTGGGGTGCAACAGGTTAATGCCTTGGCCTGAAGTGCCGGCATTCCATATGGGCACAAGTTCAAGTCCCGGCTTCTCCACTTCTGATCCAGCTCTCTGCTATGGCTTGGGAAAGCAGTGGAGGATGGTCCAAGTCCTTGGGCCCCTGCACACCCATGGGAGACCTGAAAGAAGCTCCTGGCTCCTGGCTCGGATCAGCTCAGCTCTGGCCATTGAGGTCATTTGGGGAGTGAACCAGTGGATGGACGACCTCTCTCTCGCTTGCTCTCTTTCTCTCTGGCTCTACCTCTCTCTCTAATTCTGACTTTCAAATAAATAAAATAAATCTTTAAAAAAATGAAAGCTGGTCCTGAATTCCCAGTGCCTCAGGAAGAAGCGTGTGCAGCTGATGGGGTGGAAGCTCTTAGCATCCCCACTTTCCAGAACAGCACAGAAACAGAGGAGAATGGAAGACACTTGTCCTCCAGCACTCACTAATAGAACTGGTATTACAACTCGGGCAGCTCACATTCAGAGCCCATCCTCTGAAGGTATGTGTATGCATGTGTGTGTTGAAGGCATTCAAACATACAGCACTGTACAGAGAGGAGTAACAAGACACTGTGCCCCCACCCAGCTCTAGCCAGTCCCTTGCCATCATCTCACAGAGCAGCCACCTTCCCAGTCTTTCCCATTGGCACTCCTGCATTGCCTATCTTCTCCCCTTGGCCTGTGCTGTAGAGGACTCTTTATCTTTTGCCTTCTGATTTGGTTGCTCTTGTCTGTTGTCTTGTGTGTGTGTGTGTGTGCGTGTGTGTGATATTGGGGCTTTTTTGTCATTACAGATATATAACATTTGGATTTTTAAATTAGTTGGTATTTCCCACATGATACATTTTTATAAATGTCCACAGATACTTGAAAAGAGCATGTGCCCTTTTTAATTGTCAGAGGCAGGGCTTTGTGTAAATGCTTCAGATCAGAGGTTAGCACATATCCTATAAAAAGCCAGTTATAAATATCCCAGCTTTTCAGGCCATATGTCCTCCCTCACAGCTATTCAATGCTGTCACTGTAGCCCAACAATAGCCTTTGTCAATAAGTAAATAAATGAATGTGGCTGTGTTCCAATAAAACTTTATTTACAAAACTACGTGGTGAGCTGGAATTGGCTCACAGACTGTAATTTGCCCCTTCCTTCTTTAGAGCAAGCTTGTTAGTTGTGTGGTTAAACTATCCTGTATCCTGTCTGCTTATTAGTTGTAGAGTTCTGTTTAAGCCTCCTTTCATGATTACGGATCTGTCCATTTCCCCTTGTCACTCTGTCAGCCTAGGCAGTGTGTAACGACAAGTTCAGGGTCATAATGGATTCGTGGACTGGAGGATCGCCCCACAGTGACCTTCTTTCTCCCCGTGGCTGTGGGTCCCAGTTTGCCTGACACAGTCCTGGTGAACACACATTGCTCTCACAGGTCTTATTAATAGCACCTCTGATATAAATACAGGTTGTCCTCATAGATAGTATTAATAGCACCTCGGTGAACTATGAGAAGAGTTCCTATTGAACAACAGATCATGTGGTCACTGTTTTTATCCTTACCGTTCTCTGTGTACAGGCTGCACTCTGGTGAGAATGTGGTTACGCCAGCTTTCTTTTGCTAGTGTATGTCTGATGAATAACCATCCATTAAAATTCAAATGTGTAAAATAATTGTTTAATATTTATGTGAACCCTGAATTTTCTGCTCTTTTAGGTAATACTCCTGTGGTCACCCTAGGTCACAAGATAAAGCATCAATTTTTAAATGCCTACTGCTCAAGATGCCAGTAAGGATGCCTGCCTCCCACATCAGAGTGCCTGGCTTTGGCTCCCAGCTCTGGCTTCTGACTCCGGCTTCCTGCTGGCACGGACTTTTGGAGGCAGCAGTGATGGCTCAAGTGGCTGCATTGAATTTCGTGTCCCTGGTTCTGGCTTAGGCCCAGACCTGGCTGCTACAAGTATCTTTGGAGTGAACCAGTGCATTGGAGCTCTGTGCCTATCTGTCTCTTTCTCTGTATCTCTGCCTCTCAAAGACAAAGGAAACAAACTGAGGCAGGTGCTGTGGCATAGCAGGTAAAGCCGCCTGCAGTGCCGGCATTCAATACGGATGCTGGTTCAATTCCCAGCTTCTCCACTTCTGATCCAGCTCTCTGCTATGCCTAGGAAAGCAGTAGAAGATGGCCCATACATGTGGGAGTCCCGGAGGAGGCTCCTGGCTTTGGATAAGCACAGCTCTAGCCACTGTGGCCCTCTGGGGACTGAACCAGCAGATGAAATCTCTCTCTCTCTCTCTCTCTCTCTCTCTCTGCCTGTCTGTATCTCTGCCTTTCAAATAAATTTAAAAAAAATTTTTTAAAAAAAGGAAATAAATGAAAAAAAATTCCTAGTCTTAGATGTGAATCTATTAAACTGTGAGCTCCCTGGAGGAACACATTTCTGCGTGCTTTGCTCACTTCTAAATCGCCAGTGTCAATCATGGCCTGACACAGAGGAGGCACTCACACGATTCTTCATTTCAAGGTAAGACATCTCCTATGGTTGAAGAGGCAGGATGTAGGGAGGAACCTGGGGTCAGGGAGAGCAGTGAGGTGGGCATACCTTCCCTTTCACCCTCTTGGTCTCAGTTCTCTGGACCCTGAACCACACTTGTATAGAGCAGTCTCTAAGAAGTTTTGCCAAGAACAAAGAAATGGACTGACATTTAAACCTGAGAGACTACCTGATATTCTACCTGAGAGACTGAGTTTTAAGCGTGGATGCAATCAAATTAATTGCTTGCTAAAATAAACAAGAAAAATCAATACATTGTTTGGAAGACTATGAAAGGTTCCAGAGTCTTTACCACTACATCATTAACAGTGTCTTGGATTCTTGACGTGTTTGTCTCAAATTACTTGATATATGAAGAAAGAAAAATGTGATCCAAGGGGAAAACAACAGAGGCCAACATCAAGATAACCCAGATATTGCAATTAGCAGCCAGGAATTCTAAGGCAGCTGTTACAACTACTCAATGACATAACAAGAAGCAAACCCACAGTCCGTGAGAAAATGGGAAATGTCAGCAGAGAAACAGAGTTTAAACGAGGAACCAAATGGGAAATCTAGAACAGTGAAGGACGTTAGCTGCAATGCAAACTCACCGAGTAAGCACAATGGAGACCACAGAGAGAATGGGACATTGATGGCAAAAGACAGACCAATAGAAACGACCCAGCCTTAAACATAGTTTAAAAAAGAAGCAGTCTCATGAGTGGGGAAAACATCAAAAGAGCTAGCATCCACATCTGTGAAGTATAGGAAGGAGAAAAGAACAAAAATGGAAGTAGAAAAGACATGTGAAGAAATATCACCTGAAAATCTCCCACATTTTGTAAAAGATTTTAATTACAGGTTCAGGATTATCAGTGAGCTCTAGGAAGATAAACATGAAGAAGACTATACCTTAGATACATCATAAAAACTGATGAAATCCAAAGATTAAGAGAAAATATGGACTATAACCAGAGGATGAGGGCACAACACACGGAGGAACACATTGAAATGACCACCCATCCAAAACACTGACAGCCGGAGGACAATGGAACAACATCCTTAAACGGCTGACAAGAAAAACAAAAAGTAAATCCAGAGCTTTCCACAGATGAAAACATGGCCCACATATAAAGGTAGCTCCAAAACATTTAGCTAAATAAAATAAGGCAGACATGAGACTACATATTTTATGGGCCCATTTCACCAACATATCCCCAAATGGCAAATTTATGAAGGCAGAAAGGAGATCAGCACTTGGCTGGAATGGGATAAGAACAAAGATCCCATGTAAATGGGCATCAAGGATGGAGATGTAGCCAGATAACCTTCAGCTCCCCCCCGTCATGTGTCCATTTCTGTAACACTCAGGCATCCTTTTCATGAAGACAGGTCCTACTGCCAAGTCACTTTTCTTGGTATCCTAGGTCCCTAGCATAGTACCTGAATACAAAGCTGGAGCTTAAAAAATACTTGTTGAACTGAATTGAATTTCTCATTTTCCTCTGAATTGATGATCCCTTCTTTTTATGTGTATTTTCCCATAACACAAGTTTTAATAATTCTCTTCCATTTGTACCACTGTCTATTTGGAGATCACCAACCACCATACAATGTATCCCCTTGGTCTCTATCATTATTAACTTTGTTCACATCATTCTATACTTTCCCCTTTCACTTTGTACTCTATGTAGTCTCTAAGCCTTCTCACCATGTCACTAATTTTTCTCAGCAATTGCTTTATGCCTGGATATATCCAATGGGCTCTAGGTCCTGTAGTAGTACCATTATCATCAGTTTTTTGCTCTAACTGCCAGTTCCATTTATCTCACTGTTTATTATTTCTCCTTTCTTCTCTTGTATAAAGTCCATCTTCCCATGATTTCCTTGATACTAAAAAAAAAAAAAAGCAGTTGACTAAGAAAATTACGTTCTGTATATTGGATAAAATGTTTTCCAAACAGGCTCGCTTTTTGTTTCTGGTTTTCTTCTGTGTTCTTGTCCTTCTCTCTGGGGAAACAACTGTGGGAAGCAGCGCTCTGTCCCAGGTCTCTGTCCTACTCCATGTGTGCTGCTAAAACAAAATTAGACAAAGGAATTGATAAATGACAAAAATGTATGTCTCAGAGCTCTAGAGGCTGTGGTAGATGAAGGTGCCAGAAGACTTGGGGTCTGGCGAGGGCCTGCTCCCCTCAGATGGCACCTGCCCTCTGTCCTCACACAGCAGCAGGGAGCCTCTCTAGGCCTCTCTTACAAGGGCACTAGGTGGCCAGTGCCATGGCTTACTAGGCTATATTTCCTCTTAATCTTTGGATTTCCTCTGCTTGTGGCGCCGGTACTCTGGGTTCTAGTCCTGGTTGGGGTGCCGGTTCTGTCCTGGTTGCTCCTCTTCCAGTCCAGCTCTCTGCTGTGGCCCAGGAAGGCAGTGGAGGATGGCCCAAGTGCTTGGGCCCTGCACCTGCATGGGAGACCAGGAGGAAGCACCTGGCTCCTGGCTTCAGATCGGCGCAGCACGATGGCCATAGCAGCCATTTGGGGGATGAACCAACGGAAGGAAGACCTTTCTCTGTGTGTGTCTCTCTCTCACTAACTCTGCCTGTCAAAAACAAACAAAAAACAAGGGTACTAGGCCTGTGGCCTAATTTATCCTAAAGGCCCTATCTCTTAATCCTGTTGCATCGGAGATCAGGCTATATGAATTTTGATGGACATAATCATTGAGATCAATTCAACCTGGGCTCGTTATTCCCCTAAACAATACAGATAGAGTTTCTTTAGGTTGCAGCCTCCCCATTTCCTAGGCACTGTTTGAATCCTTTACTTAGAACAGGAACCAGTGAGAGGGTGTGCACGAGCTGTCCAGTCCTTTGACTGCCTGAGCAAGAGAAGAAAGGGAATAGGGCAGAGCCACGGGCAGCCTCCATCCACAGCTTAGTCTGTAGGTGCTCACTCTCTTTGTTCATTCTCTGCACAGGGCCATTCCAATGGGTTAGGGACATGCAGGCTATGTGGGGTGCTGGCTGCAGGGTAGAGGGTCTGTTGATGTGAAGCTCTCCCTGTATTAATTTACTGCTGCCCAACAAACCACTCCAGAATACAGTGCCTTAAACTAAGGACCAGTTCCTTGCTCCCAGTTTAGTGGTTAGCAGTTCATGCAGGGCTCGGTGGGGACATCTGGTCCCTGCTCCTTACAGCATGACTGGGGCAGCCTAACAGGGGCTGGAGGGTCCAGGACAGCCTTGCCCATAGATTGTCAGCTGGGCACCGAGGACCGTTCTGTGGCCTCTCTCTCGTCATATGCAGTCTCCCACCTCCAAGGCCTCTTTTGCTTGCTTTCTCTCTCTCCAGCAGGTCAGCCTGCATTTCTTTATATCTCAGTTGGATTCAGAGAGAACAAAAGAGGAAACTGCCAAGTATCAAAAGGTCTAGGCCCAGAGCTGGCACAGTGCCACTCTCTACCACATGCTATGGGCAGAGCAAGTCTCAAGGCCAGTCCAGGTTCAAGGGGCCCTTTGTTTGTGGCTTCTCTTCCTTTCTAACTCCCCAGAGATTACTTCCCATGCTTTTCATCGAAACAAAGAAGCAACAGCAGTGTGGTCCACAGTTCTGGTCCAGGCTCTAGGATGCTCTAGCATTTGTCATGGGAGGAGCTCCACAAAGGTTCTTCTGTGTTTTCCCCCCAGTCCAGCTATATCACCAGAGTCCCCAAACTAGGGAGACAGCAGTGGCGTGTCTCAGTGTTTCCTACACTTGCTTTGCATCACTCAAACCTGCCTTGTCTGGAAGAGGGAGCTCTCTGTCAACCCCAAGCCTCTCGCTGCCAGCAGCTCCACACCACTCTTATTTGGAAGATGGTTGTTCATGTTCACAGGATGTCGCCGGGATCCAGGCCTGGGTTAAGCATTCGTGTTCTGTTCTCTGCTGGTTCTACCTCCCTTTGATGATTTTGTCCAGTTCCAATTTGCCCAACACTTCATATGGACTTATGTCTGCCTCCAGTTCAAGAGCTGAAGCCCAGACCCCCAGTTTGACTGTCTGCGGCCAGGGTCGCTACAGGTAAGTAAGGTTCAAGGGGGTCATGAGCACGGTACTCTCACCTAATAGGATGGCAGCTTTATAAGGAGAGGAAGAGAGAGGGACCTTGCTCTCACCACCAAGTGAGGACTCAGCAAGAGGCAGCCATCCACATGCCAAGCAGTCAGCCTCCGCCAGCCCCAGCCCCAGCCCACTGCCACCTGACCTTGCAGGTGTAGTCTCCTGAACTGTGGGAAACGAAATGTCTGCTCTTTAAGTCAATGGCCTGTGATGTCCTGTGACGACACCCGACAGTCAGACTGATGCATCTGAAGACAGCAGATCCATTTTAACCTTATAAAAATTCCCAGGAGCAGGTGTAACGGTCCCCATTTCCCAGATGAAGAAAATGAAACTCAGACTTGATTGGAAGAACTTGACTGAGGTGGCACAGTGGGTGACATATTGGCACCCGGGTCACTTGGCTCCAAGGCTGTGCCCTGCAAGACATGGTAAGGGGCCTCCTGGTCAACCTGCAGTTTGGGAAGGGAGGCAGAGGCCCTGGCTTCCTCCTGGCTGCTGGTGGCGTGTGCCTGGCACTGCCCTTGGGCACATCCTATCCCAGAGTGGTGACTCTGGGAAGGGGAGGGGATGGGGAGGAATTCCGCCTGAGCTGCACATTCCTTCCAGCCTCTGGGAAAGGCAACAAAGAAGCCCAATTAGCCCTGAGTGTGGAGGTGGTGGGAGACAGTGGCTTTTGTGCTTCCTCCTGGCGGGGCTGGGCAGCACGCACAGCTGGTTCCTACACCCGTGTAGTTCCAGGAGGGCGCTAGGACACCAGCAAACACATGCTACTCACAAGAGCCAGTGAGGCCACATACTTTAAAAATCCCCTTATTTTTGTCTTAGTATGCAGTCTGGTGACTTGCTATTCCCCAGCAGGCCACAGGAGCAAAGGAGCTGGTTTGTGGACTCTCATCGCAGACCTAAGCTGCAGTGGAAACGACTGTGGGACCTATCTGTGCAGAGCGCGTCTGTTCCCATCTGTGTTACCTTCACATCAGAAGTCAGCAGGCTGAGGGGCCAGCGCGGGGACTCTGGCATCCCATTGAGTCCTGGCTGCTCCACTTCCAATCCAGCTCCCTGCTAATCTGCCTGGGAAAGCAGTGATCCAAGTACTTGGGGCCCTGCCACTGATGTGGGAGATCTGATGGAGTTCCAGGCTCCTGGCTTGGGTCTGGCCCAGCTGATAGGGTCATTTGGGGAGTGAATCAGTAGATGGAAGATCTCTCTGTCTCTGTCACTCTGCTTGTCAAATAAATAACGTTTTTTTTTAAAAAAGCAATCTGAAAGGCATATATTTGGTTTTCGCTTCCTCGTTTTATGGATGAGGAAATGAAGACACAGAGATTGTGAGAAACCAGCCCAGGAGGCACGAAGACTCCATGCAGTCTTCTTATTCCACATGCCACTATCTTTTTATGCCAGAAGGTTCCGTAACCTGGGGAGAGCAGCATCTCTTCCCTCACTGTTCCAATTACTTGTGTCCATAATTTACTTTGTTACTGATCCCGCTCCTGCCTTATCAAAACTCCTATGTACCACTGGGTAACTTGATGTAACCAGGTATAGCAGGAAAGGTGACAGTTCCTCTCCAGCTTAGCACAGGACCACACAGTGACAGTTACAAGTGCCCTTGCTCTGGAATGTCTCATGATCCACACAACCCACCTATCAACTCACAACCTTAACATTAAAAATCGCCATTAAAAAAAAAAAAAAAACCTCAGACACCCAGCCTTAGAACAACTAGAAAAGGCATTTCTGAGACTGATCCACCTCCTCTGCTTCTCGTGGACATGAGGAACATGAGCTCACATCCGTAGGAACCGGAGTCAGAACACTGGGCTCTGCTCGAGGCGCTCTACACGTATGCATTCCCTTAATTACCCCCACTTCGATCTCACCTCCAGAGACCCCTTGGTCCCACGAGCAGCCTCGAGAAATGGGGGTTATGGCATGAAGATGCCCCCAAAGCTGTGAGGGCACCACCTGTCCACTGGGACTCTGCGGCTGCCACCCTCTGGCTCCAACACTTCTCTCCCACGGGTGGGGCCGCCTCCCTTCTCCTCCAGAATCTGTGAGCCATCTGCATGTCTGTCACCCACCAGCTCACATGTCGTGCGAGACTTGTTTCTCTTGTGTTCAGTTGCCTCCCTCCATCACTGTCATGGGGGCGGGGCCGAGCACGGTCTGCCACTCAGGAGGCTTAGGGCCTCCAGGAAGCAGGGCTGGTTTGGGGTTGGCAGCCACACTCTTTCAGGGCTTCAAGTGTGGGTCTCAGGAAGCTGTAATTACAATGGGGCTCACCAGAAGACAGGGCGAGCATTAGAGCAGATGCAGGGAGAAGAGCACCAGGCGCTGGCTCAGGGACCTGACTCCTCCCGTACCCAGACCCAGTAAGTGCCGAGGGCGACACTGTCAAGGTCAGACCATCACGGAGACAGAAATGTGATCTTAAGATTCTCTTGTCTTTCAAAAATCCAGTTCAGGGATATAAACGGGGATGTAAGCTTTCGGTTTGGCCATAAATATAAGAAGCCCAAGCCTCCCTCTGTCCCAATAGTAGACCTCTGAAAATGTGTTCAAATGGCAAAGCAGGGATGGGCTCCCAAGTATGTAGAGGACTGTTCCCTGCAACATGGATAACTGCTCTTATTATTTGTTAAGATTTTTTGTATTTATTTGTATTTATTTTCATTTTTATTTGAAAGGCAGAGAGGGGAAGGAAAATGGAGGGTTGAAGGAGAAGGAGAGAGAGAAAGAGAGATCTCCCATCAGCTAGTTCACTCCCTAAATGCCCACAATAGCCAAGGCTGGGCCGTGCTGAAGCCAGGGGCCTAGGATTCAATCTAGTCACCAGCGTGGGTGGCAGAGACCCAAGCACCTGAGCCATCACCTGCTGCCCCTCAGAGTGTGCATTCGTAAGAACCTGGAATTGGGGGTAGAGGCAGATCTCAAACCCAGACCTCTGATATGGGGTGCACACATCCCAAGTGATGTCTTAACCGCTGTGTCAAACACCTGCTCTTGGTCTTCTGACCACGATAGCAGCAAGAAATAAGGAACATCCTAAATGACCAATTGAGGGTGTGGCTAAGTAAACGACAGTAGGTCCAAATAACAGAACATTATGTGGCCACTAATAATTATGTCTTCAAAACAACTGTAACTGACACAGACAAATGTTCATGTTTTGTTAAAGGTAAGACAATATAAAATTGCATACATAGTAAAAATCATTGATCAGTATATATGTATATATGAGAGCTCTTCAAAAAGCTCATGGATAATGAATATTATGAAAAAACTACGCATAGATTTCAAAACTTTTTGTGCCCAAGTAAACTTATCTTCTAATTCCACTTCTCCATGGACTTTTTGAAGAATGCTTGTACACACAGAAAAAAGACTGAAAGGAAATAAACCAAAACACCCACAGTGGCTGCCGGGAGTGTGACAGTGGGTGATTTGTTTTTGTTTTTCTTTTTGATGCACATATCTTTTCCAAATAGTCTAAAATGGACATGCAGTTCTTTAATAAAATCAGGGAGAAATGTTACCGATGGCAAAACCTGCTCAGGCAACACAAGAAGGAGTTAAGAGTGGCGGGGCCATGAACTTGGCCCCATCCCCCATTAAATAAAGTTCAGAGAGGCATGGCTTCCTCCCCAGGCCACACGGGAGACACATGGGTCTGTTTGACTCCCAAGTCCCAACCTCTTTCTCTGCCTGAAGCTCTTTCCCACCTCTACCGTAAATGGCAGGATCAGCACCCAAGGAAGGTGGCACCCAGACTGCCCCAGAGCTCAGGGAGGCTGACAGCAAAATGGAGGTTTCTTCCTGAAACAGCTAAGACACATGAGCCTGGACGATGGAGAGGCGCTTTCTGTCCTGCCGCGAATCTACATGCAAATCACCACTTCCATCGTCTCCAAGAGTGCTTTACTGAATAGCTGCCCTGTGGACACCTAAAACCTAACACTTAGAAATGGCCTGACGTGGGTTTGCTCTTCCTCAATCATGGCTTCCATTCCTCATCTGTTGGCTGGCTCGGTGACCCCTCTTTCCTGCTGTTGTTTGCCAGCTTCACCAGTTTATATCACCTGAGAAAGAATGCCTAATTCTAAGGTGGTTGGTTTCTCACGATCTAGGTTCCAGATAAGATGCTCAAGGCACTGCTGGGGGTGAGTGGCCTGGCACACAGTGAGGAATGGGCTGGGTCATGCCCATCCCAACCGGAGCCACCGTTTCCATCATGAGGTGAAGACCTGTTGGGCTTTGTATGGAGAAGGGATCCAAGGCAGTAGACTTAGAGGCCACAGATCTAGATCATTAATAAGTATATCGGATATTCCAGTAATTAAATCGCAGTGTAGAATACATCTTTATGTTCTTAATTTAAGACTCAAGAGTTGTGAAATTTCTCTTAGGATTCCCTCGTCTGTGAAGAGGAATAACAACAATGCAAGTCTTGCAGAGGTGCCAGGAGGCTGCAATGAGTTAATTCATGTGCAGTTTTCAGAACAATGCCTGGCCCACGGGCTCAACAAGTATTGGCTGTTTTTATTAGTATTTGGGTGTGCAGGATAATTTGTCTCTCCCTCCATGCCTTTCTTTTCCCTAAAGAAGCTGACCTGGTGGAGTCATCAAACTCCATGACCTCTGCCTAGTAAGTAAAGGGGACCATATTTAGGGGTGACACTTCAGCTCAAGCGTGCACTGACCCCATGGATTTGAATGCTGAAGGGATCACAGTATCTTTGCACAGTTCACTGTCTGGAAGAGCTACACAGCAATGCCTGTTTGAGTGTCTCTCTGTTGCACTTGTGTAACTGTCTCTCTCTCTCCCCAAAGGCTTGTAAACTCCACGATGGGAAATTTGCCTCATCTACTTCTGCCTCTTAAGTGTCCAGCCCATTATCTGGGTTCAGTAAACATCAACAATTATGTGGATGAGGACTGAGATGAGGCAAAAACCCATCAAGATAAAGATACTCTTCTTTCCTTCAGCGGGGTGGCCCTGCCTTCAGCAGGTGGCTGTGGTGGGTGCTGTGGGGCCACCCAGAGTGTGGGCAGCCCGGAGGCTCTCTCACCTCCAGCCGCAGGGACTATTGCCAGTTGCCAGCTCACACTCGAGTCCCGCCCCAGGAACTTATCCCACCGAAGGGAGCTGCGTTACCTAAGGCCACTTGCCCTTCCCAAGAGCAGCCTATGTCCAGTGACTGATGAACTGCATGGGGACAAAGCCTTGGCCCCTTTGCCTGAATGTGGACCAGCTCCAAAGAGCCATGTTGGCCCCAGAACTCCACAGGCTGGACTAAGACCTCTGCTCCAAGTGCATCACTGCCCAGTTCTGCCCGCCACCCAGGCCTGCTGCCCTCCCCACCAATAATCCCCTGCACATGGATCAATCTCCATCTTGGAGTCTGCTTGTGGGAGGCCCAATCGGAGACAACTGGCACCAGGAGAAGAGCCAGAACAGAGCAGGTTGGCTCTTTCCTGCAAGCTTGTTACCCCATACTTGCCTGACCCACTCCCTCACTGTTTTCATGGCTCATCTCAAAGGCACCATCTCGGAGAGTACTTTCTCTGGCAGCCCTGTCCTGTGGTTCCCAGCACAAATCAATCGCCAGCACTTACCCTGCCACCTTCTGTGTGGCCACTGACATCTGCCATAGTCTTTATTTATTTATTTGTCTTTATTCCTTGTGCACTTTTTCCTGCCCTCCCACCAGGATGTAAGCTCCAAAGCACAGCCACCTTTCCATGTGCTGACTCCTGCAGCCCCAGTTTCTAAATAGCACCCAGCACAATGTAAGCTCTTGGGAAATATTTGCTGAGTAAGTGAATGAGAAGCCC
Organism: Sylvilagus floridanus; assembly: GCA_949820135.1. Classification (NCBI taxonomy): domain Eukaryota; kingdom Metazoa; phylum Chordata; class Mammalia; order Lagomorpha; family Leporidae; genus Sylvilagus; species Sylvilagus floridanus. Next base: position 32,524,457 of record OX463225.1, read on the forward strand.
CCCACCACACCCACACCCACACCCACACCCACAGCGGAAGCATGGGGGTGAGAGTGAACAGCCCTCGCTTTTGGCCCTTTGTCTGCATTATCCAGCGGGGTGAGCCTGGGCTAGCCATTTGACCTCTCTGAGCCTCGGTTTTTTCATCTGCAGAATGTGACGATGGCTAGGAATGAACATCAGGCACGGTGGCAACTCTCGTCTCCCAGGATTCTGCCTGGCTACTCAGCTCAGAATTGCTCTGTCTAGACGCCTCCTAGCCATAGGCCTTTCCAGCTGTGAAGGAGCTTCACAAGGCATTTCAACAATAGCACAGTCAGTCATTGCTGGCTTTACGATGCCAAATTCATGTTGATATCAAAGCTAGAAAAATGTCCACATGAAACCCTGCACCTGAGGACACAGTCAGTGTGCGGGTCACTGAAGCTTTAGGGTACCATGGAATAACCACTCTCCTTTTTGCATAAGACTCACAAAAAGAGTAAAGTGTCTTTCTCACGTCATGTGATACAATAAGGCGATCACTGACTGGTGAGGGCTGTCTGAACCTCTGCTGTCTGCCCAGAGAGCATCACCTGGGCTGGGCAAGCCTTCCAGGAATGCGGACTCTGAGGGAGCCCCTCATGTAATCTGATCAACAGTCAGTTTGGGGTGGGCACTCTGATCAGCCGCCATGGACATAAGGACACCCACCGCAATGTGGAGATGACTCAGCCCGCCCAATGTCACATAACTATAAGTGATGGAGCCAGGTCTGGACTTGGACAGTTGGGGAAGGCAGCTTTCTATTCAGCCCCTGCACAGCACTGACAGCCAGTGGAGTCACAGTCTCCCTTTTGAAGATGGGAATTCTGGCTCAGGGGCAGGTCGCCAACCCCTCTGCTCTCAACCATAGCAGGTGGTGGGTTCCAAGGCCAATCTCTCCCAACTGCAACACACAGATAACTCACCTGAGCCACCTTCCTAAAACTCACACTCTGAATCAAGAGGTCTGGGGTCAGGTCTGTGGTCTGCAATTTGAAAGAGAGAGAGAGAGAGAGATATTCTATCCTCTGGTTCACTCCCCACATGGCAACAGCAGCTGGGGCTGGGCCAGGCTGAAGCTAGGAGTCTAGAACTCCAACCAGTTCTCCCACCTGCGTGGTAGGAGCCCAAGTATTTGGGCCATCATCTGCTGCCTCCCAGGCACATTGGCAAGGAACAGGAGTGGAAGCACAGAGTAGCTAGAACTTGAACAGGAACTCTGATATGGGACATGAGTGTCCCAAGCTGCAGCCTAATGGACGGTGCCACAACAGCCATCCCTAGGTCTGCATTTCTGTGTCTGGGTGATGGTGATGCTCTCAAGCGCAGAAGAAGTAACTCCTGCTAGAAGTTTGAGACCAGCCTCTAGTCCAGCCCTGGTAAATGTGGCCTTCTAGCTAGGATGGTTGTGATGATCAAATCATTGTGTGTGTGTGTGTGTGTGTGTGTGAGAGAGAGAGAGAGAGAGAGAGAGAGAGAGAGAGAAAGAAAGAAAGAAAGAAAGAAAGAAAGAAAGAGAGAAAGAGAGAAAGAGAGAAAGAGAGAGAGAGAGAGAAAATGGCACTATAAACTGGAAAACCCCTAAGCCAGGGGCCAGGAATGTGTTGCCAGCTGGTCCACTTCTGTCTATCATGAGTCTGTGAGAGCACAGTGCCTGGCCCAGAGTAAGCCATCAGCAAGTGTTCAATCAACGGGCCAAGCACTTCACGTGTCACGTGACTTAATCTTCACAGCTCTCTCTCTCACTTCATATAGGGAAACTGGGACATCATCCAGCATGCCCTGCACCCCCTGGGCAGCAACTGCTGGGGCCTGGATCCTCACCGAGATTGATCTGGCTCCAGAACTGAGGCTGCTGTTACCCTCCCCTCCAGCTGAGAAGCCTGGCTGAGCTCCACCATGACCCAGATTCTGCTTCTGCACCTGTCACCTAGCAGCTGGGAGTGCAACCCCTCCTTAGAATGATTGAGGGCCTTGAGCTGTGGGCTCCAGTCCAGGGACAGATCCTACAACTTCAAGTGCAGGCTCTTAATTTTCAGGGTGGGAGGAGGTAGAGAAACATGAACTCTTCAAGTGTTGTGCAAGAAGCAAAGTCAAGGGCTTCCTACTCTTAGGGCCCCTAGAGCCAATGGCCTGCACACGTGTGCTCAGCAAGTCAGAAGAAGTAAATAAGTGGGGTCCTTCAGGATGACAACATTGTGTTCTGGACACCAATTTACGGTGCCGGCATTGGCAGGGAACTTAGAAGTTGGGGAGTCCAACTTCCCACACAAGACAAAGTCACGTGGGAAGGCTTCATTTTGAGGTCTCGAGTCACTGACTGACTCTATTGGAGGCCCACAGCTCAAAGAAAAAAGAAGAAAGGAAGACACTAAAAGGAGAGGATAGCATTGTCCCCATCTTAAAGACAAGGAACAATGCTTGGAGCACCTAAGAAATTAGTCCAAACCTCAAAGGCATGAATGGAAGGGGAAAGACTTGAACTCAAAGCCTGCTAGTTCCCAAAACTATGTCTCTCCTCCTTTTTAAAAATTTTATTTATTTGAAAGGCAGAGAGAGAGAGAGAAAGAGAGAGAGAGAGAGAGAGATATCTTCCATCTGCTGGCTCTCTTCTCAAATGGCCACTACAGCTAGGGCTGGGCCAGGCTGAAGCCAGGAGCCCGAAACCCCTCTAGGTCTCCCATGAGGCCATCATCCACTGTTTTCCCAGGCACATTAGAAGAAAGCTGGGTCAGAAGTGGAGCAGCTAGGACTTGAATTGGTGCCCATAGGGGATTCTGATGTCACTGTGACAGCTTAACCCACTGTGCCACAGCATTGGCCCCAAAGCCTGGACCCTGTTCTCCGCTTCCTCAGTACTTGGAGACACCATGTCCAAAAGGGCAACAGGACCCACAGCTCAGGAAAAGGAGCTGGGTGTGGCTCTAGAACCTGCCCCGCCCTCTGTGGGCTTCAAACATGCAGGTGAGCATAGCCCCTCACCTGGCCCACAGTGGTGAGCTGCACCTGTGCAGCTAGGGGTGCCCAGCTCCTCTGGTCAGCTACTGAACACCAGCTGGCCATGGGGAGGAGTCCAGGAGCTGATAACCATGCAAAGGGGAGCCCTTCAGAGAAGGCACCGCCGAGTGTGAGAGCCCCCAGCTTCTGACAGGCTGGGAGAGACACCGGGACACAGAATCGACCACTGCCCAGTGCCCGGTGCAGGCTGGCAAGGACCCCGCTCCTCTGGAGCTGCTTTGCTGTCTGTAAGGGGCATGGCCAGGAAGCCCCCAGTAGTCGCTGAATAGGAAAGGTCAAGAGGTTGCAAAAGGCCTCTGGAGGCCGGCACTGCGGCTCAATAGGCTAATCCTCCGCCTTGCGGCGCCGGCACAAGAGAGAGACAGACAGAGAGAAAGGTCTTCCTTTTCCGTCGGTTCACTCCCCAATGGCTGCTGCGGTCGGTGCACCACACTGATCCGAAAGCAGTTGCCAGGTACTTCTCCTGGTCTCCCATGGGGTGCAGGGCCCAAGCACTTGGGCCATCCTCCACTGCACTCCCGGGCCACAGCAGAGAGCTGGCCTGGAAGATGGGCAACGGGAACAGAATCTGGTGCCCCGACCGGAACTAGAACCTGGTGTGCCAGCACTGTAGGCGGAGGATTAGTCTATTGAGCCGTGGTGCTGGCCCCGCATATTCTGACACAGCACCTGTTTGGTAAACACTGGCCAGCCCTGAGACAAGTGACAGACAAGACAAAGCCCTAACACAGAATTAAGTAGTGATAGATGCTCTGAAAACAATTTGGAAAAGAGGGTGAGAGGATAACTAGAGTGAGGCAGTGCTGTTGGGGATGAGGCAGCAAGCAGAAGAAACAGCGAGTGCAAAGCCCTGAGGTGGAGATGTGCTGGGAGGCCAGAGAGTAGTGAGCAGGAATGAGGAGTCGGGAAGTGAAGTGGGTACAAAGGAGAGGGACTGGGCCAACAGGTCACGGAAAGGCTCTGGGTTTTATTTACAAACTCCACACAAAGCCACTTGAGGGTTCTCAGTGTGGCGGTGATGCCATCTGACTATGAGAACCATGACCACAGAAGTACTGGGCCCCAGCTCACTGAAGAAACCCCAGTAAGTGCATACAAGGTGACTTGTTTGAAAAGAACATTGTCTTCATCTGCTCAGGCTACCCCACAAAATGCCATAGCCTGGCTACATAAACAAAACTGCTTTCTCATAGTCCTGGACAAGGCTAAGGAGTCCAAGACCAAGGATCTGGTCAATGGTGGTTTCTGATGAGTGCGCTCTGGCTGGCTGCACATAGCCACCTTGTCACCAAGCCTCACGAAGCCCTGCCTCTGCTTGCGCACACCCAAGGAGCGAGAGTTCTCTGCCCTCCCCCCACGCCTCTTGAAGATTTTATTTATTTATTTGAGAGGTAGAGTTACAGACAGTGAGAAGGAGACAGAGAGAAAGGTCTTCCTTCTGTTGGTTCACTCCCCAAATGGCCACAATGGCCGGAGCTGCACTGATCCAAAGCCAGGAGCCAGGTGCCTCTTCCTGATCTCGCATGTGGGTGCAGGGCCCCAGGCACCTGGGCCATCTTCTACTGCTTTCCCAGGCCATAGCCGAAAGCTGGATTTTCGAAAGTGGAGCAGCCAGGACCTGAACTGGCACCTATATGGGATGCCAGAGCCGCAGGCACAGGATTAACCAACTGCACAACAGCGCTGGCCAAGGACATCAATCCTGCCAACGGCACCCACGACCACATTGAACTTCAGCTACTTCCAACGGCCCTATTTCCAATTACTCCCACCTTGGGGTTAGGGCTTCAGCATACGGATTCCCAGACAGCGCAGCCCAGCCCACAGCAACCGCACCACCACAGGGCTCAGTGGAGGAAATTCCTTCCCTCTCCCCCAAGGCGGACTTCAGAGGAACTCAACAGTAAATCCAGAGTCAACTGTCGCAGAGACAGGGGAAGCAGATGACGCCAGGAACCCCCAGGCCAGGGCTCTCCACCCCGGGGGGTGACTGGTTCAGCAGCACTAGGGTGGCGCCCGGGGAAAGTGCAGTTGAACATGAGACTTTGTGATGGATGAAGGACAAACGCAGTGCTCCCTGGGCCACACCGAGAAGAGGCACCAAAGATAAAGTTAGGCCCAAGTCACCAGAGTATTAGGCAAGTCAGACGGCTCTCTGTGGTCCTCCCACTTTCACCTAAAGACGCCAGCAGCCTAACCAGCCACGTAAGCACCTGCTCGTCCCTGTGACATCTGTCTTTCTGGATGCTGTGACTTTCATGCCTATGAACCTGCTGTCAGCCTATACACTGGACATCACAGTCAGCCCTTGGCACCAGGACTGCCGCCCACAATTTGTATTCTCTGATCCTTGACCCATGGCTAGGCCAAGACTATGTGCACAAGATCAAGAGAACGACCTTTGGGAGAGATGTCAAGAACCCCCAGCTGGGGAACCCAGGCCTGAGACCTCTGCCCTGCGGCCACCACCTGTGGTGGACCAGCCAGTCCACGCAGGGTCTCCCTGCCGAGCAGCCAGAAGGTGAGACGCACACAGCAAGGACAGAGGCAGGCGTGGCACAGAAGCTGATAGCTTAGACACACAGGGGTGGGGACCAGGGGAAGTGGTCACCTGGGGAGTGTCACCTGCCTCCATCCCACTCTGGGCATTCTGGCCATCCGTGTGGCTCCCGTTGCTTCTCCCTCAGCAGTGCTCCCAGGGTTGTAGGGCGCCAGGCTAAGCCTACACACGTTTAGAACTGGCATCTGAATGCGTTGTTGTGGAAGACCAAGTTTGGGCTCTACTATGTATACTAAACTTATGGAGACTGTAGATTCAGAGACGCATAATAAATAGTGCAGAGGGGGCCCACGTACACTTTGCCCCACCAATAACATCCTGCAAAACTACAGTTAAGTGCACAACCCAGACCATGCCGTGGCTACAGGCGAGACCCAGAGCACCTCCACTACACATGGAGCCCTGGTGCTGCCCTCTGGACCTCTAAGCCATTGGTCTTCCTGCCCTTTCCCTGCCTGCTTCCTTACTGCACACACTCTCAGACCCCACACACCGCTGCTAGGACTCTCGCCTGACTCAGCTCTGTCCACACTGCCCCACCCCTCCTAAGCCATGTGGTCTGACCTTTGTCTTAATTTTTGGAGCCCCCTCTTTCTAGTGCACTCAGAGTACTTCACATGGATCCCCATCCTCTCGGGAGACAGCATCGGGCTGTGCAGAGAAACGGACTCGAACCCTGCTCTCCACTTCTCTGAGCATCTGTTTCCTCATCTGGATAAGGCCAGCAATGCCAGCGTGGGAGATGAAATGACAGTGAGAAGAAGGGCTCTGCCCAGGGAGGCAGCTGGGAGGGGAAATCCAGGATCGACTATAATTCCTAGGCAGCCCACAGAACAAAGTCAGCAACTAGACCAACACGCTTCCCAGCGGCACGAAAGTCAGGGATGGCATCTGATTCCAGAGCAGAGGCCTCAGAGCATCTTCATGGCAGCCGACAGCCAGACTGCCATTGCTCCCGCAGAGGGTGTCAGGGACCTGCTTATCAACAACGAGCATTAAGCAAGTTGCTGTGTGACCTTGTCAAGTTCCTCGACCTCTCTGAGCCTGCATGTCTGGCCACCTCCCTCCCCCAGCCCCCTGATCCAAAGAAGCCCCCCACCTCTGTCATTGGTTCTGGATACCAAGTAGTCAGATGACTTCTTCCCTTTGCAGAAGAGGCTCCAGTGGTTTAGGTACTTTCTAGACCACTGTTCAGATGACGGCTGAGTTCTGCCCTGCTCCAAAGCATGCTCGGCTTACTGAACACAGCCAGGGCTCTGGCGGCAGCTCTTCCTCCAGGAAGCTCTCTCTGGCCCTGGAGATGAAGGCATCTCCTTTCCCAGTCACCCACAGGGGGACCCCAGGGGAAGGGACTTACCAGTCTCTGGGCCCAGAGCATGGGTGCCCTGGAAGCCAGGTGTGGGAACGTGGTGTGAACGCCTCAGAGCGAGGCCTGACTCACAGCCCATGTGCAGAACCTGGGGTTGAGAGGACCCAGAGGGAAATGCACGCAGCTGGCGCTGTGGCACAGAGGATTCCGTGTGATGTCAGGGAGGGCCAGAGCTACAGCCTACCTGCCTCCACTGCTCAGGATGCAAATGGCCCTCCTCCTCTTCTGCCATTCTCCAAGGGTCTAGCTCCAGTAGCCCCCAGTGCCAGGTGGCAAGTCGCGTCATTAAACAGAATGAGAGCCAGCTCTACGCTCATGCTCGCCACGTGCATGTGGTACGGCTGCAGCACATTGCCCTCATTGCACAAAGCAGGCCTGCACGGTGCTGCCTGGCTCTGCTATGAAGCCACAGCCCAGCTCTCTCCACCTCCATCTATGACTCGCTCGCCACAGTCCCCGTTCCTTCCTCCTTCTTCCTCAGGGACTTGGGCTAAACGGAAAGGGGCCCTCAACAGTCGTGTCCACACAGAACATCAGTATTGGCCTCATTTGGAAAGAGAGTCCCTGCAGAGCCACTCTGCAGCTAATCAGAAGGGGAGACACACACGCATGCATGCACACACAGAGGTCGTGCGACGACAGGCAGAGCTCACAGGGATGGGTCCACAAGGCGGGGCCACCAGGCACTGGCAGCCACCCCCAGAAGCTAGAAGAGGCACGGGGCAGGTAGGGGGAGGTCCTTCCCTAGAGCCTTAGGTGGGAGCGTGCTCCTCCACCCTTGGACTTCTACTTCCAGCCTCCAGAATAGGGACAGAACAAATTCCTGCTGCTTTGAGTTATGCAGTTTTTGGGAATTTGTTGGGCAGAAGCCCCAGGAAACAAATACAGGCCCCATCCCGAGACCACCTCCTCACCCCCACATGAGTCTCTCCCTCAAAGCCATCTTGAACTGTGGGATCCTTCAAATATGAGCCTCTAGGCAGTGGCACCTACACAGCCAGCCATGCCCTGTACGCTAGCCAGTGGAAGACGCACCAGGAAAGACGCCCCTCACTGGACAGGGGGTAGCACTGCATGCTGGGCCAACGGGCTCCAGGAAGGAGCCCGGAAACTCAAGGAGAGCTTGCAAACTGCACCACTTTCTCTCCCTGGGATCCCAAAGTGCTCTCAGGTGGGTCCCCAGAAAGTACCAAGCCCCAGGCTGTCCAGCCCCTGACTGCACAGTGAAGCCCACACTCACTTAATCCCTGTGCTCAATCAAAGGGCTGCTCAAGCCTGCAGCCGCCCATCAACAGCAGGAAGGAGCTGAATCAGCCACCTGTTAGCGGAGGTGTTGGCTCACCTGAGGATGTGGCCGGCAGGGCCCAGGCCGGACAACAAAGCCACCTCAGATCCTGCCACTTCCTCTGCCTACCACGCTGCCCACATCACACACCTGTCCCACATACCTGCCTTCAGGGGAAGGTCGCATCAGAACCTGCTTGAGACAGCTTCCTTTTAAAAAGACTCCTAGAAATTTCCCTCTCACATGCACCCCTTCCAACTTTTCCAGGACTCCACCATGAACTCAAACAAAAAGAAAGCAAGTGTCCCCGAATCCGAGTTCATTCCATCAATTCTCCAAGGCAGCAGCCCACTCCCGGTCTTAGGATGCAGCATAAACTGGAGCAGGGCCCTGCCGCCAGGTACTGCACAGCGCTGGCAAGCCTGGCCCTGGGCCAGCCGCACCCTCTGACCTCACAGAGCCAGGAGTCGTCCCCTCCATGTCCCCTCACCCCACCTTGTTCTGTTCCTCCAGCTAGTTCCTGGGCACTGTGTCCTGCTGCTCTAGCAGGGGAAAGAGGATAGAGGCAGGGTCCTGAATCCCCCCTCCCCCCGCTGCCTCTCTTCCTGCAGCTCACTTGTGGAGCCACCTGGAGCAGACCACCCAAATGCTCCCCGCCCCTGTTTCCTTGCAGGTAGCTGACAGAACCAAAGGAAGCTTTCTTCTGGGACCAAGAGAGGCGAGGATCTGAGTGCTGAGGAGTCTGACACATCACGAACACTTGATTAATGTGAATGGGTAATAGCTGTGATGAACAATGTGCCTGGCATACAGCAAGCCCTCAATACATGAAAAGGAGTGTTAGGATTCCTAAAGTCCCCTCTCACAAAACCAGGCCCCAACTGCCGCAAAACCTTGTCATCACAGGTGCAACTCCACGACCATGCACATCACAGCCCTCAGAACATTCCAAGGATATCCAGGAAAGCCCGAATTTAAGTCCCCTGTTACGGTTAAGAGCAAGACCCCACAGGGCCAGTGCTGTGGCACAGCAGGTTAAGCTGCCACCTGGAATGCCAGCACCTCATATGGGCACCAGTTCAAGTCCCAGCTGCTCCACTTCTGATCCAGCTTCCTGCTAATGAGCCTGAACAAGCAGCAGCAGAAGGCCCAAGCTAGGGACCCTGCTACCCATGTGGGAGATCTGGATGGAGCACCTGGCTCTCTTTCTCTCTCTTTCCTTCTCTCTCTCTCTCTCTCTCTCTCTCTCTCTCCATCCCCTCCCCGTCTCTGAAACTCTGACTTTCAAATAAATAAATAAATAAATCCCCCCAAAAAAGAAAAAGCGAGACCCACAAAGGTTCCACAAAGTCACATGGAGCCCGGATGGGCGATTCATGCCCACTAACCTGCTAGGGGCCCTCCTGAGGCCGCCTGCCTTACTAGTGCAGTGGCACTGAACTCTCTGCCAGAGCCCTCGTTCCATCACGCTCCATCTCTCCAGCCTCCTTTGCAGGCAGCCTCTGGGGCTCCATCTATTTCCATCAGGAAGTGTGGGTGGGGCTGCTCCACTTGTCCCTGCAGTAACACAGTCCCCACCTCCTCAGGCTCAGACCCGCTGAGAATCTGCGGAAGGAGCCCACTATGAGCCTATCCTCCTGCCCAAGAAGAAAGAAGGCACAGAGAAAGCTACAGAGACACATTCATTCCTGTCATCTCCTGAGATGCTGAAGTGCCTTTTCATTGGCTTCTGAGGTCTGCCAATCAGGCATCAAGTTTAGCCCCACCCTCCCTGCCAGAGTGCCAGGAAGGCATTAAAGCCAGACGTTTCTTCTTCATCTTCGATGAGACCTGGAGTGAGAGACTGTGCACCTGACGCTGACCTGGGCTGACCTCAGAGCACACCTGTGGTCTTTCCAGAGTGGGGCTTTGGGGTGGGAAAGGTTTTTGTTTCACATTAAGGTTTTTCTTACACTCAGAAGCAATTCATGCTGGAAATCATTGCTATGCGGCCAGGGATGCAGGACACAGGCCTCCATTCTGCCCTCTACGGCACCTGGACGTCCTCCCAGAGCAGGGATCTGATGAAACGCCGAGAGCGGGCACACACAGTCCCCAGCAAATCCCCCAGCTCCGCGGCATATGTGCCCTTCCAGATGACAGCATGGATCCACTCCCTAACACATTGTTAAAGTGATAATTAGCGACAGACTCGTGATGAATATTCCGAATAAAATCTCTCCCACGACAGTTGCTGGAGACAAAGGGCATCACGTGAAATGTGAGAGGCAAGGCGGGGATGAGGCTCGGACACTGGGATGGAGCCCGGGGGATGCAGCCACCATCACGGATCGATTTCAACAGATCAGTCCTCCCAGGACCTGCTCCCGCCACACGGGGCTAGGGCGAGTGCATTGCCTCTACAGAGCTTCAGGCACACGGACTTGAAGAAGAGGTGAGGTGCCTGGTTTGCGAGATCACTCTGTCACCCTGGTTAACACCAGCCAAGAATGCTAGCGATGAGTAGTGTAAGAAAAACCCAGAGGAAACTCCAAGGAATAAGCCAGAATGTCACGGCGAGCAAGGAGACTCACCCTGTCTGGGGGGAAGAGAAAAGGCGCCTGTTCCTGTTTGTTTCCCCCTCAAATGAAGCTTTCTGCAGGCCTCAGCTCTGCCCCTGCAAGCGATTCTGCTCCCCATGGAACGAGGGCGCTGCTGGGGAACACTCCCTGTGTCCCCTCCACTCCGCCAGGGCACAGGAAAGACTCCAGGTGGCCAAACACAGCAAAGAGGGGAGGGGGCCTCTGAGGGCCACGGGAACAAAAGGCAGGACCTGGCCCCGCCACAGCCACCTCTGCTGCTGGTGGAGAATCAGCACAGGGAAAGCCAGCCCTCGTGGGACTTAAAGGGAACGGTGCATGGGAAGGAACGCCATGCACAGCGTCTCCGTCTCTCCTGCTGACGTCAGGGATGTTGGACTCAGTCCAGTGGCGTCTTCTATTTTCAGGATGGGGCTGAGCTCTCCCAGTCCAAGAAGGACAGCAGCACATACGTGTCCTGTCACATACAGAGAGTGCCTTGCCGACAGGACCCTGTGCAGAGGTCAGCCAGTGCCACTGCCCACTTGAATGGCTCACACTGCCACAGTGGTGGGGACAGTGCGAGGTCTCTAAGACACGCTCTTGGCATTCTCAGTGAGGACACTGAGGGCCAGAGAGGTCCAGAGGCCTGTGAACAGGCAGCAGGACTGGTTTCACATCTGAGACACCCCTGCCCCCACCACCGCAAGTCTCAGTCTTGGTCTACCTACAGCCATAGTGCTGCCCCTCCTCTCCTCATTTGGACCAAACTAACATCCAAGCCACAGGATTACCATGGAAGGAGTAAAGCTGAACACCAAGATCACATGTTAGAGAAAGGAGAAACCAACAGCTAGTACAACCTCAGCACTATACAGAACATTCTCATCCAATGCACAATCCTTTGGGACCCGAGGGAGGCTGGCGATGGTGCAGAGGTCACCAGGAGCAGTTTGGGGCAGGAGTAGAAGGCTTCTGGTAACCTCCTTCACTCATATCTCTACCACAGGGCCTTTGCACTACTTCTCCGCTTTGGAGTGCTCCTTCCTTGGCTAGCTACAGACCTCCTTCAGCTGCCTCAAGTCAATGCTCATAAACCTCATTCTCAGTGAACCTGCCTGCTCTTCAGTTTGTCCCCTGACACTCCCTATCCCCTGCACTCGACTTAGCTTTTTGACAGCACTTGTCCCATTCTAATAGGCCATGTAGTTGACTTATTGTTTACTGTCTCCCATCTTCTGGTTTTAAATAATATCTACAAGGAAGGTGTTTGGGTTCCCTCCTATATCCGCTGAGTCTAGAATAGTGCCTAACATAGTGGATACTCCACAAATAAACACCAGTTGGATGAGTGAACGCACAACTGCTCTTCCTCTCACTCTCTTCCTCAACAACTGGCAGCTACACAGCACACGCGCGTGCACACACACACACACACACACACACACACTCCTCTGCCCCTTCTCTCTCTCATCTCCACCTGTACTCCAAGCCCACGTCAAGGATCAACAAGAATAGTTCAGGCTAACACTTTTCAGTCAGCAATACTATTGCCAAGCCCTCCATTAAAACTCAGATTCTGTAGTCGTAAATGATTTTCTATGCACAAACGTGCATATACAAGAAACTGATACCCCCGGCCGGCTCCAGGGAATTAGATGGCTAGGCACAGAGACTGCCCACTCTGTGTGCTTGTTCTGTAGGGATTCTGAACCATGTAAATGTAAGTGGCTATCAAAGCTTGGGGGAGGAGGGGAAAGATTCACAACACTCACATACCCCTGAGCTCTTGCTCTCAGCACCGTCTTAACACACATCTGTCAGGACACAGGTCATTAGGAAATTACTAGCCCTGGCACAGGCTGGTGAGAGAGGGTGGCAGCTCTCCATTTCTCTTGGTGCCCACATTTTCTGAAATGTGTTACATTTATCATGAAATATCTGAAAAAAGTTTCCACCAGGCAGACGCTAGGAACACATGCAAATTCCTTGGCATACATAAAACATGGAGGCTTTGTTTCAACTCACGAGTCCCCTTACCTTTCATTTTGCTTCCTCCCATTTGGAGTTTACACTGAACAGATTTCAGGATAAGCTGCCCAAGCTGGCGCCAGGTTGCTGGCAGTGCAGGCAAAGGCCAGGGGCAACGCCTCTGAGACGCTGCATGAGTGAGGATGCCCATAGGCCAGGCAGCTGCACGGCAACAAGGACACGCACAAGGGTGGTGGGCACGAGGCAGGGACCTGCGCTTGCAGGACTTTCCTACCTTTCCTTTGGGATTTCCAGATTGTTTCAAATTTCCTGCCATGAGACATGGATACAAAGCTCTATGTTTCCTCCCACTGCCCGCTGGAGCCAGTGTGTGTTACTGGTCACTGGCTTCTTCAGGCAATGGCCTTCCTAACTTTGTCTTCTCATCCTCCAGCCTGACACCTGGAGCAGTGCTCCTCCATAAATGAGCAATGACCGAACAAGTGACTGCTTCTCAGCATCTCTGGAGGAATGGCGAGATGCCCCTGAACACCAAAGCTAGACCCCCAACACCACTCCCGACCCCGGCCACCCCTCATGGCCACTGTCTGGGGCAGGGAAAAGGTGCACATCAAAAGGCTTTCCATGACAGGCACGTGTGGCCTTCCCAGCAGCCCAGCCTCTCATGCATTTGGGTTCTGAGAGGATAATGCTGGCTCCACACGCAGGGGTCATTGTAACCTTTGCTAATTGTCCTTAAGGCAATAACTGTTAGCAAGATGCAATAAAAACCAGGTCCATTGATGTGACTTAAAATAGGGCAAAGGGGCAGGTGTTTGGCCTAGCAGTTAAAACACTACTTGGTACACCTGCATCCCATACCTGAGGGCCTGCGTTCGAGCTCTGGCTGCGCTTTCTACTCTAGCTTCTGCTGATGCACACCCTGGGAGGCAGCAGTGATGGCTCAAATACTGGATCCTGCCCCCCGTAGGAGACCCAGATTGAGTTCTTGGCTCCTGGCTTCAGCCTTGTCAGGCCTCAGCAAATGTAGACATTAGGGATTGAACTAGTAAATAGGAGATCTCTCTCTCTCTCTCCCTCCCTCTCTCTCTCTCTCTCTCTCTCTCTCTCTCTCTCTCTCTCTCACTTGCTGTCTTTCTAATACATAAATAAAAAATTTAAAGAAAAATAAAGTTGGAAAACGACCTAAACATCAAACTGTAACAGACTAGGTAAATAAATGATGGTCTACTGGGGCCAGCACTGTGACGCCTGTGGTGCTGGCGTGCTGTGTGGGCACTAATTTGTGTCCTGGCTGCTCCACTTACTGTCAAGCTCTCTGCTGGGCCCTGAAGATGGCCCAGGTCCTTGGGCCCCTGCAACCATGTGGGAGACTGGGAGGAGGCTCCTGGCTCCTGGTTTTGGATCAGCTCAGCTCCAGCCCTTGCAGCTACCTGGGGAGTAAAACAGTGGATGGAAGACTCTCTCTCTCTGCTTCTGCCTCTGCCTCTATGTAACTCTGCCTTTCAAATAAAAAAATAAATAAATCTTTTAAAAAATAAATGATGATCTATGTAATTGAGTACTTTCACATTAAACTCTGAAGAAATGAATTTGTTGCTATAGAAAGCCATTTATGATATTACATGACAACACGTGTTACCAAAGAACATAAATGCTTTCGTAACATTACTGCTACTAAAATATATAAATACCCACACTACAGGTGATAGGTACTATGTGACTACAAACATATAGATACACACACTACAGGTGATACCACGTGACTATCTGACCCCATGGTTGTCTTGTCTTTGGGGTGAGCAAGATTTGGAGATAATTTTCTCTTCTTTTTATGTGTCTGTATTTCTGATGTTCTTATAATAAGCATGTGCTGTTTTGCAACAATGAAAAATAACAACCAAAGTTACATTTAATGAAGAAAAGAAAGGCACAGCTCTCCTGGATTGGAACAGAGACTAAGAAGGCGAGAGTCTGAGTTATGTGAGTACAGCCAGGTGCACCACTGAGGCGAGCGCTGGCCTCCCTTCCAGCTACTTTCCACCAGGGACAATGCTCTGCTCCAGCTGCCTCCAAATTTACAAAGATGTCAGTCTCAACCCCTCACACACACTTCCTCCCCCATGTGCAACCCAGGCACAGGGAGCCAAATGAAGTCACCACTGTGCAGGTCTCACCTGGGATGGGGCAGTGGAGGGAGGAAGCCAAGGAGCTGACCAGAGACACTGACCAGCCAGGTGGCCTCTGTCAGAAATGGACCCCTCTGTGCACCAAGGAAACAGGTGTGACATGAACTTGGCAACTTCTGAGAAGCAGCAATGTCTAAAGGACTTGCTAACCCACAGAGATCCAGTTTGGGGTAAGAGAGTGTAATCCAGAACTCCAGCTGGGGGCAGGGAAGTGGACGCGTTCCCATAGGGAAGGTTGACCAGAATCCCCACAGCTGGAACAGGCATCGCATGCTTAAGGGTGGCTGTGGGCTGGTTGGAGTCCCAGCAGGTACGATGGACTCCAACGGGGGAGGGAAGCTCTCCTTTCAGGGGTCTGTTGGCAACACTGGTCGGCATCCCAAAGCCAGTTCCTCAGGGCTCCTCTGAAAGCTTCAGGACTCCTGCTGCTTCGTCGGCTTCTCTGGCCCTGGTTCCAGCTTTTATGGTGGCAGAGCGACAAAGACCCCACGGCAGCATCCTCTGTCCAGCGGGTCCTGGATGCACTGCTCGGGGGCTGATGGGGATGGCTCTTGCTCGGTGCTGGCATCTGCGAACAGGGAGAGTGCTTATCACACTGGTCTCTCCGTTCTCCTGTGTCCATCCTGCCAAATGGACAGAAACGAGATAAGGAGGATGGCGCGGGGAGTGGGCAGCACACGAGAGGCGCTTGGGGAAGCAAGACGCGCGGGAGATTAGCAGGGCTGGAAGGGTCGAGAACGGCAGACGGGAGGAAGGACCCCAGGATGGCACGGCACCATCAGAGATGGAACACAGAGAGAGGGCAGAAGGTGTGAGCAGGGAGGCAGGGCCAGCTTGCCATGGCCTCCTTACCTCCTGCTCTGCCCATCTGCCTCCCATGCTTTGCCTTCTGGCCCAGTGGGGACTGTCCCAGCCCCACCTCCCAACTCATACCTACAATGGGCCCTCCTCTGTGCCCCGCCAGAGAAATCAACTTACTTCACCCCTTCTTGGGCCTGCGCGCCTCCTGCTGCTGCTGCCGGGTGCGCCATCCCTCCAGGGGCCGCCTCCTGGGCTTCGGGCACAGCCTTGTAATCTGGGCTTTCAGAACCTCCTTTCTTCCCGATCTTCAGGAAGGTGTCTGGATGTTCTGTCCCTCGACTGGACAAGATCCAGCAGCAGTGAGCAACGCAGGACCAAATCCATGCCACCAGACTGAGAGGGACAGGAAGGGGAAACACGGGGCAGCCCTGGGTGATCTGGACCATCTGGTCACCTTATCCAGGTTCATGAATGGGCACGTAGACGAAGGAGACCAAACTGGATCAGAACTCCAAGCTCGGGTGCAGCAGGGTCACCAGGTTTCTTTTTCTTTGGGGACTGATCTTGCTGATACATGTGTGATCGCTTTGCAGCCTTTGGGCTAAGATCAAGTGTATTAATACACACGTGAACTGATCTAGCCACCCAAGTCTTACAAACCCAGGACAGCCTTGCGCTTTACAAACACGTGGAAACTAAGCATCAGCAGCAAATTGCACTCCTTCACCCATGTCCGTGGAAGCACATCCCGCGGCTCTTCCTGCCAGGCTGCTGGGGTGAACCTGCCCCTAACACACTCACCTGAGTAGTGGGTGGGACATGACACCATACGGGAGCACTCAGGCCCAACCCTGGCACAAGTCAGGAGCTTTCCTCTGTACCACAACCCCAGGACCGTTGGCTAAGCCAGGCTGGGTAAATATCTTAGAGACAGAGCCAGCACTGGGAGCCCCCTCTCTCAGAGCACACACTCTGCATCAGCAGTGTGCATCTGAATCATTCGAAAGCCTTTGGTTATAGCTCTAGGGTATCTGGTTCAGTTGGAATGTTGGGGGAGGAGAGTCTGACAACCTGCATTTCTAATAAGCTCTGAGGAGCTGTCATTACACCGCAAGAACCACTGGTCTACGCCCATCTTATATTGAAGGAACTACT
This sequence comes from Sylvilagus floridanus, assembly GCA_949820135.1. Lineage (NCBI taxonomy): Eukaryota > Metazoa > Chordata > Mammalia > Lagomorpha > Leporidae > Sylvilagus > Sylvilagus floridanus. The sequence goes on from OX463225.1 coordinate 32,541,408, forward strand.
CATGACTCACTTTCCCTTAGCACCCGATCCTCACCAAAAGAAGAGGCACTGGAAAGGCTGCCACCAAAAACTGTTACTAAAAACATTGACTTTAAGGTAAAGGAGTCAGAGCCACAGAGTTCATGCACTCTAACCACCTAATTTCATATGACATTAATTAAGTCTGGAGAGGGGAAGTAACTTGTCCCAAGAAACAGTGAAACAGCCAGCAGCAGAGCTCAGCTAGAAACCCCAGCAGCATTGTTCTCAAAATCATAAATAGGGACTGTTAGAGAAGCCCCTGGCGTGAGTGTTTGGCCTCATGATTATGACTCTGGTTAAGAGGCCTGCACCCATGTGGGAGACCCAGATGAAGCTCCTGGCTCCTGGCTTCAGTGTGGCCGACGGGGAAGTGAACCAGCAGAGGGAAGACCTCCTCTCCCCCGCCCCCTCATAACTGACTTTCAAAATAAATAAATAAATCAGAAAAAAATTTTAAAAAGACATCTGTATCACATGTCAGAGTGGCTTGGTTTCATTGACTACTATAACCGAGCACCCAGAGCAGTGCGGAGCCAAGGCAGAACTCCCTGCAGGACTCCAGAGTCACAGACGAAGGTGCAGAAGCCACCGGGAGCCTCTCCTTCCAATGTTGTCCCCAAAGCTCAGGACTTTTCTTCCTGTGCTGTTTTCAGTGGTATGAGGGAGCTTCAAAAGGTCCACAGAGACTGGAAGTAAAAGGCAAGCTTATTTTGGTGCAAAGATTCTGAAATCCATGTTAACTTTTCATAATGACACATTTTCCATGAACTTTCTGGCATGGATTTCACGTGTCTGCACCAATCTCTTAATTCCATTTCCTGGACATGCTGAAGTGCCCTCACAGGTGTTCTCAATGCAAGCAGAGAGCAGACAGGAAGTGCCAGGGATCGGGGGAGGGGGTTGCTGAATCACTTCCCAGCTCTGGTGCCCTTTCACCTAGAAAGGATACCGGAGACAGGGTCTCTCTGGATATAGGTGTTGGGGGGGCACAAAGTGGAGGCCACAGAGTGGAATGATGAGATGTTTTAGAGTCAAAAGATTTGGGCTCAGACCCTAGTCACTTAAATGTCTTTGAACCTCAGCTTCCTCATCTATAAAATGGGACAGCTGAAAACACCCAAGGCATAGGGTAACTGTGAGGATCAACCAGAAAAGACCATGATTCGCTGCTAAATGGTTATTGATGATAAGACCTTGTGGTCTTGGCAGAGATACAAATAGGTGACATTCCTCAGGTGTGCGTCCCCTGCAGCCCTGCTCTGCCACCTCTCCTTGTCCTACCCAGGCCCTAGACCAGCAGCAGCAGCTCTGGGGTGCCAGCATTGGCCATACACAGCTTTGTGGGGCTGCCAGGAGGAGCCCCATGGGAAGCTGTGGAGAAGCACAGGAAGGCCTGTGGAAGTGAACCTGGGGTGAGAGGGTGAGAGGCAGAAGACTCCACCCTGCTGGACCATATTCTCTGCAAAGCCCAGAGCCCCAGAGGACAGGCCCCTTTGAAAAGCCAGTCCAGGAGTTTTTTTTTTTTTTTTTTTTTTTTTTTTTTTTTTTTGACAGGCAGAGTGGACAGTCAGAGAGAGAGACAGAGAGAAAGGTCTTCCTTTTTTTTTGCCGTTGGTTCACCCTCCAATGGCCACCGCGGCTGGCGCGCTGTGGCCAGCACACCGCGCTGATCCAATGGCAGGAGCCAGGTGCTTATCCTGGTCTCCCATGGGGTGCAGGGCCCAAGCACTTGGGCCATCCTCCACTGCACTCCTGGGCCACAGCAGAGAGCTGGCCTGGAAGAGGGGCAATTGGGACAGAATCCGGTGCTCCGACTGGGACTAGAATCCGGTGTGCCGGCGCCACAAGGCAGAGGATTAGCCTGTTGAGCCACGGTGCCGAGGAGTTTCTTGTCCGTGGTGCCCACAAGTTGCACATGTCACCTCCTCCAACCCCGGCACTCCCAGGCAGAGTGACAGAGAGAGGGAGACACAGAGAGAAAGAGATCTTTCATCTGTTGATTCACTCCCCAAATAGCTGCAATGGCCAGGACCAGGTCAAGCTGAAACCAGGACTAAACCAAGAGCTAGGAACTCCATCCAGATCTCCCATCCAGGTGGCAGAGACTCAAGTACTCAGGCCATCTTCTGCTGCTTTCTCGGGCACATTAGCAAGGAGCTGGATTGGAAGTGAAATAGCCAGGACTCAAAACTGGCACTCTGATTGTGGATGCTGGCACTGCAGGCAGTGGCTTTAACAACATGAAGCCAGGTCCCCTTCACTCTTCCTAAAGTGGTAACACTGATAACACACCTCCCTTCTACCAAGACACAGTCACTCCTATCCACATCCGGCTAAGTGCAGCTGTTATACAGAGCCACACCACATCCTCGCCAGTCCCTGCCATGGTGCAGCCTACAACCTACTTGGGGACAGAGGATTCTGGTGCCACCACCAAACTGTTGGGTTTCAGAGGTCACAGAAGAAACATGGGAGGAGGGCTAGACGGGGCCAGCCCCCTGCAGTAGCTGAGTTCTTTTTTGGCATTGAAATGCTGTGTTTATCAGTGTCTGGATCAGGGGGCAGTTTTCTGGTTTCTGGCAATGTTACTGTGGTATCCCCAGTTCTAGCAGTTGCTTGGATCATGAAAGCATTGGGAGGCATCAGCCATGGAGAGGCTCGATGAATGGGAGGATTGAAACATGCAGAAAGGGAGAGGAGGGAGTTTGAGTCTGATGGTGTTGGGTGAGGACAAGAAAGAGAGAGCGATGCACCCTGAAGTGAGATGTGGACGGGGAGCCACAGCCTAGTTCAGTGGGGTTTGAGGTACCTGTGGTGTACACCTGCCACCTCTCAGTGGCTCAGATAACTCACATGGACCCCTGGCTCTTGAGGATGAACAGAACCATGCCAGAGAGGCGGGGGAGGGCCAAGACCCAGAACCCCCTATTGCCCTCTGAGGATGGAGGCAGGCCTGCCTTGTCATCTTCCTCTGTGCTTCTCTGTGGCTCTCTCTCTCTCCCAACCCCCACCTTTGGTTATGGGCTGAGGCAGAGAAGAATAGCAGGATTCTGTTACTGTAGGCAAATCTTGGCAGCTGTGGCTAGGATCTATTTGTAGGGCCCCTAACAGGTGCCAAGAAGGGGCATCTACTAAGGGGCTGACTGCAGAGCCAGGCTCTGGTCTGAAGGGTCCAGGACTTGTGGTTTCCAATAAGGCAGAGATGGCCACAAAACATGCCACAGGAGAAGGCCTCACTCCCACCTCTGCTCACATTCACTTTCGCCTATCCCATGGGACTGCTCTGCTCACTTGCTGTGTTGAGCCTCTGCCCATATTCATCTGTCCATGGTGCCCCTCCCAGCCTCATCCTGGCACCTTCTCACTGCACTTTGAAGATCTGGTTCCCAATTCAGCTTCTTCAGGAAGTCCCTGACTCTTTATGCCCACAATCAATCCATAGCTCCCAGCCCCTGCTTCAGGGCACCCTGTGCTCAAAGTACTCTTCACACGGCAAAGGACCTCTGGCTTCAGCTCCCCCACTGAACCACACAACTCCTCAGATCAGGGGCTGCATCCAAGGCCACAAATTCAGAGGCTCACAGGGCCAGGCAGCTGGCGTCACTAAGTGGAGCAGCTTGTTTATGGGACAGGGATGAGGGCAATTGTCTTGGTGTTGGCCAGTCCAGTGGATGTGGTGAGTCAGAGGGGGCTGGCCTTATCTAAAGTGGGTGGCGGCCCCTGCAGAGAATGCTGCCCCTGGGAACATGGCTGGCGCCATCAGAGCCTCGGGTTTCAGACGCGGCAGATATCTGCATTCTTATGTGGCATCACCCGTCTTACATGTCAGAGGCAAATTCAGATTGAAGACATCGTGTTGTGAGCCAAAGCAAATGCATGTGCAGCCAGAACTAGCTCACGTGCCACCCGGTTGCAGCCTCTAGATTATACTGTTGCTTTCTGCACTGCCAGTGCCTGGCACAGTGTAGACACTCAATAAAAGCTTGTTGATTGAAAAGCAAACGGATGAATGAATAGACAAGAAGGAGCAGATGGGTGCGAGAGAGGAAACAGGATGGATGCCCATGTGTCAAGACGCCAAGGGGTGGGCTGGGCACGCTCAAGGTGACCCCGTTGCCAAGCTGTCAGTGTGAACAGTAGTGTGGACCTGCTTGTTGGCTAAGGGGAGGGGTGAAAGACTGCCTGGGGGACTCAAAAGTCAGCAACCAGCTTCGCTGAAGGCATTACAACCGGAAGTTCTGGTTGTAGCCAAAACACAGACGACAAGGAGTGGGCAAGGGAAACCTCCGCATGCCACAGACTCCACATACCTCCTCCTACCCCATCCCCCAACAACGCCCACCTGAGGCCTTGCGTTAGGGAGGTTAGGAGGTGCAATCTAGTGATGCCGAGGGTGGGGTGGGGGTGGGTGCAGAGGGACAGAAAGGGGGTCAGCCAGGCAGAGGACTCCCTGCCTGACCGCTCTGAAGCTCCAGGGAGGGTATGAGCCAGTCCAGCCGGGTGTGGGGCCACCCTGCAGTCTCCAGGAATACTACGGGGAGGGGCGTGGCATATGAGTAGCCCCTGGGGAATGCCTGAGGTTGCAGAAGAAAAGTTATTTCAGGTTCAACTGAGTTATAATTTATTTTTCTAACTGATCATTACTGCTGCCGGCTCTATAAATAACCACCAAGGGAGGCTGCTTTTCTGCTCCCAAATCCTCCCAGAGCCCTGCCAGGTTCTCTGTGGTTGCCGGCCTGCCAAGCACACAGCACATTTCTTCTCTGTGCAGCCCTTCAGGGAATCCTTCTGTGGTGCCTGCCAAGGAATCTGCTGAGTTCTGCCCAGTTCAGCCCTCCCCTTGCTGATCTGATCCCTCTCCAGCAAACTGGCTACCCAGCCCTCCTCTCCCACTCACCAACTCCCCCAGGCCTCAAGAGGCCCTGCTGCACGCTTGCACATGGTTCCCAAGCCAAGGTCCCGGCTTCCCTGTGTTTACTCTGCTTCCACCCAACTGCAACCCTCCCTGCTCAAGACAAGAGTGGTTTGTACTATGGAATCCAGCTGAGCATCATTTGAAGTCCAGGCTGGGAAGGAGAGGGTTGTCCTGATGGTTTCAATGGTAAAACCCCTGGGGGCGACACAGCCCCAGGGAAGGGTGCCTGTGGTTTATGTGAAAAAAAATCTGAAGAGTTCAAATAAGGCTGCGTTCATTGGTGATTCAGTTGCATCAAGTCTCCCTCCACCACCCAGAGAAGCATGTTCTTGAGGGTGTTTTGGAACTTGAGGGCACCGATCTTCAGAAAGCCCACCAGGTGCCAGCACGGCTGTTCTCATCACTACGTGATGTCTATGAGGCAGGCATCCTGATGCCCGTCTTACAGATATGACCTGAGGAAAGGGACTCACTTGAAGTCAGGCAGACAGAGGCAGCCAAGTTCTTTCCACTGCAACTCCCCAAAGAATTAAGCTGTCTTTCTATTTCTCAGATGCATTCTGTTGTTCAGAAAGCAAGGACAACCTGAATATTTAACCACAGTTCAGTAACAGCCACATCTGAGGTCTGTAGATTTTAGCTCTCCAATTGGTTAACCATGTACATTTCATCACTCTCTCTTTCATAAGGGCTATGGTCACTTGAGTTGTCACAAAATGCAGGCTTACATATTTCTGCAAGGTTTTAAAAACTACCCCAAACTGGGGCTGGCTCCATGGCACAGTAGGTTAATCCTCTCCCTGTAGCACCGGCATCCCATATGGGTGCCAGTTCTAGTCCTGGCTATTTCTCTTCCAATTCAGTTCTCTGCTATGGCCTGGGAAAGCAGTAGAGGATAGCCTAAGTCCTTGGGCCCCTGTACCCACGTGGGAGACCAGGAAGAAGTGCCTGGTTCCTGGCTTCAGATCAGTGCAGCTCTGGCCGTCGCCACCATTTGGGGAGTGAACCAATGGAAGGAAGACCTTTCTGTCTCTCCCTCTCATTGTCTATAATTCTAACTCCCAAATAAAATAAGTAAAATCTTAAAAAAAAAAACTACCCCAACGTTATGTTAAAACTAATGAAACAGGGGCCAGTGCTGTGGTGTAGTGGGTAAAGCAGCCATCTGCAGTGCTGGCATCCTACATGGGTGCTGGTTTGAATCCCGGTTGCTCTACTTCCAATCCAGCTCTCTACTATGGCCTGGGAAAGCAGTAGTCGATGGCCCAAGTCCTTGGGGTTCTGCTCCCTTGTGGGAGACCTGGAGGAAGCTCCTGGCTCCTGGCTTTGGATCAGCACAGCTCCAGCCATTGAGGCCATCTGGGGAGTGAACCAGAAGGTGGAAGACCTCCTTCTCTCTCTCTCTCTCTGCCTCTTTAACTCTGCCTTTCAAATAAAATAAATCTTAAAAAAAAACTAAATTAAACCAAATTATGAAAATGGTAAGATTTCACAGTGATTCAACCCTCTGTGCCTCCAGGGCCTCCACTGCCTAGCAAGCCACACTTGGTGCACCAGAATGCAAGGTTCTGGATCTTCCACTGCCTCTTCTAGGCCAGTGAGCCCCCAGAGGATTTTGGTCACATCTCTTCGCAGAAAACAGTTGAGTATACCTGCCTCTGTGTGTGTTTATTTATCTATCATACCATGTCATCCCAACAGCAGAAGCAGCAGAAGTAAAGGATGATGTGGATGTGTGTCCACCTACCTGTGGCTCTGTCTGGCTCCTTATCAGTCACACAATAGACGGTCTCACCTTCCCTGCACATCCTACTTTGGACACTACCCCTCCAGGCTATGGGTTCTGCATCCCCCACTTATTACCTCCCCCCATCTCCAGTAGCATCTGCTCTGTCCTGTGCACTGTGCTGGGGACATTCAGTAGACAAGATGGACAAGGAACTCTTTTCTGGGAAGCTTACAACCCAGGGTGTGAGACAATGTCAGACAGTGGTATGGCCACAAAGGCAATAAGGTGACAGGACAGAAAGTGATGGCTAACCACGTAGGGATGCAAGTCACACTGGACTAGGAGACCCCTGAAGGACAAGCAGGAGGGCTTCTGGGCAACAGAGAGAACTCCCAGAGCCAAAGTCCTGAGGCAGAAAAGCAGGCCAGGGTGGCTGCATGACACTATGTTGGTGGGAGGAGTATCAGGAGAAGCTAGGGGCTCAGGCTGAGACACCCCTTGGGGATGAGCCGTGTCTCCATTGTTAATGGGTTGGGTGATCTTGGGAACCAATGCCCCTGCAGCCAGGGCTATTGAAGGGCTAAAAGTCACATGTGTGAAACATCAACATCAGTGAGAATAGTGCCCAGGTCATGGCCAGTATCAATAAATGCAAGCCCTTGATGTCTGGTTCTGTGTCTGCTGTTGGCCTCCAAGATGGCATGGTTGCTCACACAAGCAGGGCCTCCATCACGCTCAAAAATCTGGTAAACAAATGAGTTTGAAAATGAGTAATGACTACAGAAAATCAGAGTTTGGCTACATACATATGATAGGTTTTTTAAACTACTGTTTTCTAATTACAAAAGATATATATTTTTATTCTTGGAGTGGTTGCTATTTTGAAAAAATGGGATCATAGTCTACATACCACTTAACACTACATTTTCCACCTCACGTGTCTATCATGAAAGGCAGGAGAGCTTCAGGGATAAGAGCATGGACTTTGGCAAGAGCCCACCTGTGTCCACATCATGCCTCTGCTATGGCCACCCGCTGTGCCATCTCACTGGAGTTAGCTCTCGTGGCCAGCTCATGCAATCTGCAAAACTGTCAAAAGAACAGGCCTTCCTGTTAGCAATATTATGAGGATTAAGTGAGTCAGTTTATATAAAATGCCTAAGAAATGCTTAGGATGTGGTATGCTTGACTTAACTGAGCCCCTATTGTTAGAGACTTGGCTATTTTTCATGTTTTTATTATGATCAGCACTAGAACAGCCTTATGGCTAAGCTCTCCTCAACACAAACACGATTATTTCCTTAAGATAAAGCACTAGACATGGCATTCCAAAACCAAAGGGTATATGAATTTTTAAGGTTTTTAACACATTTCCAAACAGTCCTTCAAAAATATGTGTGAACCCATTTCCTCAAACCTTGGTATACACTGAGTACTAGCCTTTTAGACAACCCTTGCCAATTTGTTAGGAGAATGAACATCTCATTGCTTTAATTTGCCTTCTTTAATTACCAGGGATGTCAAACAGGTTTTCATTCATCTTACTTCTCTTGTAAATTGCCCGTTAGTGTTTAAAAAGCAAGTCCAGGAAGAGGTGGTTAGTCTAGTGGTTAAGACACCTGCATCCCCCATCGGAGTGTCTCGGCTTGATTCCTGGCCCCAGTTCCTGACTCTAGCTTCCTACTAATGCAGACCCTGGGATGCAGTGGTGATGGTCCAAGTAATTGGGTCCCTGACACACAGATACACAGACATACACAAGAGACCTAGATCGAGTTTCTGGATCCCAACTTCAGCCATGGCCCAGCCCCCTGTGAGTGATCCAATGGATGGGAGCTCTCATCTCCCACTCTTCTTTCTCTCTGCTTCCCACTCTCTCTGCTTCTCAAATTAAAAAAAAAAAAAACTTCCTAAAAAATAAATAAAAAGGAAATCCATTTTCATAATTAGGGCCAGCAGGATTGGTGCTCTTGAAGTACATTCCCCACCGCGGGAAGGGCCAAGCAGGACCAGGTGGTCACATACCCAGGAAGTGGGCATCTCTTTGTCTTGAGGAAAGGTAAACTGATGACATCTGACATTCTGTCTTACACTGAGGTTGCTGGACTCTGGTTCAGAGCAGCAAAGATAGCCAGCAAACCTCACGAAGACAATCCTGCAAATAGATCAACAGCCGGACTCATCCTGACATGGGCACCATCAGGCTTTCAACACATGTTCCAAGCAGTCCTCCCAACGTGGGAGTGAGGCTATTTCCTCCAGCCTCTGTCTTCACAGAGCATCCCATTGCTTTAATTTGCCTTTCTGTAATCACCAGGGATGCTGAGCAGTTTGTCCCCATGTTTGCCCAAAAGACATCTGATGCCTACACATCTCATAATCCCGGGCATAAGGAGCCCTGAGTTCCATCAGAAGGAAAAAGCCAAACTGATATGGCTGTGCCTCTGGTCCACAGAACATGCTACAGCAGGGAATCCCTGAAATCTCTCCCTCGATAACATGGGAAGCCTCTGGAGGCCACAGACCAAATCCCATTACAACAAGCACCTTCACAGTCAAGGTCAGTGTAGCACAGAAAGTTCCAAGGCGTGGCCAGTGGCTTGTTCAATCTGAGCTATGCCTGTACAACTCTGCTTTGCCTTTGCCTTTGGCACAATCATTTGACACCTAACAGCCTTCTCACTGCCACTACTCCACGAGTACTTTCACAACGATTTTCTCTTGAGCTGGTCAAAACCCTGCTAGTACCTAGAGAACTCCAGTGTTGGCAGCGAGCAGACCCCTGGGTCCAGACATACAGGTGTGTGCTCTCAGCAGACGGACCGTACATGGATTGGAAACCGGTCTGAATTGCATCTGACCGCCCTCCTCCAGGAGGACAAATGCAATGCAGAAGCTCAGAGGACCTTCTATGTTCTCATGAAGGGGGGGTCTTTTTCCTTTTAAGCTTTCCCGTTTTGGCAGCTGCAGTTGGAGTTTCCTGCTGGGTTTGGCCCCCATCAGCATAATGCCAGTTGGAAACAGCATGCTCGCATTTTTTAAATCACTCCTCTAAGGAAGAAGTCACATGTGGGGTGAAAACGCTGGCTCATTTTCCAACAGGCACACCTTACACAAACAAACCTGAGAGCAGCAGAGCAGTGAAACTGGCAGCCCAAATAAAGCACAAAGGAGAATGTCTTCCAGGAGGGAGGCGACGCCAGGGCTCGGTTCTTGGCAACACGAGTGAGACTCAGAAGGAGTAGAGGCCTTGTGGCAGGCCCTTTAGTACACTCTTCAAAGAGCAACATCATGGGCAAGCAGACTAACGACTGCCGAGAACACACGCACCGTGCTCAGTCTGGCAACCATGTTGGAGGGTGTATGCAAGGCCACTGGGTAACATACTTGGGCAGTCCATTTCAATGCCTCAAAGAGAACTCAGGGAGGCCTATGATACTGCACAGGACCAAGCACTGGGGTCAGTACTAAAAGAAATGTAAGACCTAGTGGCTCTGCACTAAGGGCTGAGGAACTGATAGGCACAATGGTAGCTGGCAATACAATGAGTCAAGAGTCAGCAGGAGGGTCCAGCAGTGACTGCCACCACAGCTCAAGAGGGCAATTGGCCTATTCAGAAGTGGGTGAGCCAGCCTGTGTGGGGCCATGGATTGAGTTTAACCTTGAAGGGGTGGGTGCGGGGAGAATGTCGGCAGGTGGCTAGGAAGAGAGCTGGCATCTGGGGAGCCTGTGAGAGCAGCATGAGAAAGGCTAGGGTCCAGCACATGCTGCCTGCATTCCTGGCCCAGGAGGGAGGAGGAGCTGTGCTGGGGAGGCAGAGCATTTGCTTGGGAGGAAGGAGGCCAGGATTCAGAGGGGTCTGAATCCCACACAGAGACGTTTGGGCTGCAGCCAGTAAGCAGCAGGGAGCAGTTGGAGACTTGTGAACAGCAGATTAACATAATTAAAGCAAAATCATGAAGACTTTAGCTTTTGGTGGGCATGCAGACTAGCCTGAGAAGCGATGAGAACTAGAAAGCATTGACAACAACACAGACTGGCGGGGTGAGGGGCGGGACCAAGGTGTCGGTGACCAGAGAGAAATAAACAGACCTGGATGATGCTACCAAGCACCCATCTATGGGGCTTAGAGGTAAATTTGGCAGAGAGGATTAAGGATGGATCTGAGGCCATTCAGACTCTGGAGACGTGGTGACTGCGAGGTGGAGGTGGCATTGCCAGATGTAAACACATTACCAACAAGGTCAGAGGGAACCAGTTCAGAGCCAGACAGTGAGAGCATTTTCTAAGAGCCTTCAAAGGCCAAAACATCCAAGACATGTGTCATTGGAAGTGGGAGACCACAGATGATAATTTCTAATTTTAGTGCAAAAGGAAATTAGCAACTTAGTTGAGGGTTTCTCAAATACCAATGTAGTCTGGAGGCAGGTATTTGGCTCAGCCATTAAAGACACTGCTTAGGACACCCAATATTGGAGTGCCTGGCTCCACTTCCAATTCCAGTTTCCTGCTAACATGTTCCCTGGGACACAAAAGCTGATGGCTCAAGTAGATGGGCCACTGCCACTCATTTGGAAGACATAGATGGAGTTACAGCCTCCTGGCTTCAGCCTGGACCAGCCCCAGCTGTTGGGAGTATTTGGGGAGTAAACTAGATGATGAAACATCTCTCTCTCTCAGTGCATGTGTGTGTGTGTGTGTGTGTGTGTGTGTGTGCATTTCAAATAAAATGAAAATGAATAAATAAAAATTTTGTGAAAAGAAACAGCTGCCTGTCCAGACGAAGAGCCAATTAATGTGGCTCTGTACTCCCCTCCCACCTCCTTCATACTGGAAACTCCTCTAGCCGTTCACCAGGCCATGAGTGCAGGAAACTCATGGAGAACAGGACAGGAAGACACAGAAATCCAGGATTCTCATCCTGCTGCTGCTACAACCCTGCAGGGTTTAATTATGGTCCCACTTAAGCACACACTTAGGGTTCGGCATGAGAGGACAACATCGCTTCTCTCTTCCCTCCCTTCTCCCACCCCCCTCCCAGAGCCCCTCCTCCACTCCAGTAACCAAATGTCCTGGCAGGCATCTTTCTCCATCCTGCTTCCCATTCCTGTCGAGCTTGTCTCTGATTTCGCTAGAAATGCTGACAGTCTAGGAGACAAACTACAGACTGAACGACTGCAGATTTCAACCAAAGCAGGCAGCTTGTTGTCAAAGAGCCTTGAAGGGCAAATCAGGAGCCTTAGATTTTTGGAGTCAGGCCAGGGAATCAGCTAGAGATCCGTGGAGACAAGGGAATCTCATCACTCCCCAGTTCTGCCCACGTGGAGACAAGTTCTCTTACTCTGCAGATACAGGCGGGAGACAAGCCGGCTCCCTCTCCCAGCGCCAACCCCAAGTGCAGTGCTCACAGCTGCAGTTACTCCAAACGACAGTGCAAGCGAAGGAAGCAACGGACGCAAAAAGACAAAAAGAAAGCAACGCTGAAGGTTGAAGGGACATGAGCGGTCTGAAATGCACACCTCCCCCAGTTCCTGGAAAACAGGATGAGTCAAACACAAGTGGAATTTCACAAGCGCCCCTCCTCCGCTGGCCACACGCGTTCCCAGACACAGCATCATCTGTGCGCATGTCGCTCAGCGCCCACAGCCACCAGCTAATGCCTCTCCAAGTGAAGCTGGGAGTCCCATCTGCTTCTGCTGGGGGCTGGAAGTAAATGGGGCAATGGAACACAAGCCCCGTGACCTGGACGCAGGTGAGCAGAGGGGAAAAGGCAGAGAAGGCTAGTGAATGGGTGGCAGGAGTTACCATGGCTCTGAAGAGAGGTGCCAGGGACCAGGTCACCTGTACAGCCTGGGGTTTGCCCTTATTTCTGGTTTCCTAGACAACACTGCCTTAGCTAGGGAGAAATCTTAATTTGAATAATACAGGTTCTGGCAATGGGACAAAAGAGAGATAGACAAAAAGCAGTGACTCTGTGCCACGTCAGGGAATGTGGATGAGCAGGGAAGGGAAGGCTCGCCAAATGGAAGCTGACATCCCATCAGGCTCTATGCTTTCCCTACTTCTGCATCCTGTCCTCTCCCAAGTTCCTCCACTGGAGATCCCCCAACAGCCTCAAGACTGGGCCAGCAGTTTTCTTCCTTTCTGCTCAAACTCGCTTTGGGTTTGTGGCAACTTGGCCAGGTGGCAGGAGGGGAGATGGAAATGGGGGAAGCACGTCACACCTGGGTACTTGCAGAGGGAGCAGGATGGGCACAACATTAAGAGCAGGGGAGAGGAATGTCTGGCCCGCAGGCCTTAGGAGGCTCCTGAAATCATATGGTCCGGCCCTGCCAAGTCAACCACACGCAGGACTTGAAATCCAAGAATCTATAGCAGGCTAATTTTGAAGTTGATAATTCTGTATGGCCTGCAAATGATGTTAACAAATATCCAAATGGCCCTTGGCAGAAGAAAGGTTCCCTACCCCTGGCTCAGAGGATGTCCAAATCAGTCATTTCCCCACTCCACTGCTCATGTGTAAGAAAGGAAGATCCAGAAAACTTCTGTGGCTTCTCCCATAAGGAGAAACCCACGGAGCAGCTGGCAGCCGGCTCCAGGCTGGTCTTCTCCCACACAGTGGCTCCTGCTTGCTCCATGAACAGGTGTCAGAGAGAGGGGCTGGCTCGCCCCTAAACGGGCACTGCGTGGTGTGCAGGTGAGCTCACTGGATCGCCTGTGTCTCTTCTCAGAGGGGCACTGACACAGCAAAAGCAGCAATGGCTCCTGTCAGGATGGAAAGGACTTCACAGAGGACGTCCCAGGAGCAGCTGCCCAATGATGCGGCTGAGGGGCAGCTGGCCTGTGGGACAACTCCGGGTGGGAGAGGCTCTCAAAGGAGCATCAGCTCCAGATTGCAAATTGCTTTAGCAGCTGGAACAGGCAAGAAGCCAGACGAGTGGCTCTGATCCAAGGGGTTTGTGCCTCGGTGCTGGCTGGCTGCCTCTCCCCCTAGCCACCCCTTCATCAGTATTCCGATAAGCGGATCCCTTCACAGAACTACTTAATCTGGGGCCCTACAAGTCTGCAGAGATTAAGGAGAGCACAGTGCTTCCTGCCAGTTTTTGAGGCAGGGTCAGTAAAGTACTAAAAGGGAAAGGACTTGTCATGAAATGCACAAACTAGCCCATCACTGGACTTGACCCAGTAAGGGTTAATTCAAGCATCTTTTCCATGTAGATACTTGGAATTTTATTTTTTAAATCTTCTGTCTCCCTGGTATCCAGCGAAATTAAACCCTTGTTCAAATCCTCCTTGAAGCCATTCAGTCGGAGCAATAATAGCAGCTGAGACTGAGCAAAGATTAGGACAATAATGGGTCAGAATTAGGGGGACAGAGAGGAGACCCAGCACTATGAAGGGGCACCCCCCACAAAGTAACCCCACCCTGCAGCCCTCCCAGCCAGTGCCAGCTCTGGTGGTGGTAGGAGGGGAAGCCAGGGCTAGGCCTCTGAAGCCTCACCTCTCACAGAAGTGCAGCCATGGCCTGTCTCCCAGCCCTGCCCTCAGAAGATGCCCTAGGGAACTGTTACATGCCAAACTGCAGCAGCAATAAGGAAACACAGAGCTCGCTGGGCTTGGTCTTATCACCGTCTCCTTCAGGCACAGCGGGTGGGGGTAGAGGGGTCCCCGGGGAGAAGTGACCAGGGATATTGTCTGAGTTGGACTCTGCAGACAGGAGAGTCACTTTACAACAGAGTAAGAAATGATCAGGGAGCTCTAGAGGTAAACCAGTTTGTGAGTTGCCACATAGGAATTGAATTGGGTTTAACTAGCTTGCAAGGCCTGACATTCTCTGTGTTGTGAGAAAAAGTCTTAAGAATCAAGATTTCAGGGGCTGGTGCCGTGGCACAGTAGGTTAATCCTCTGCCTGCAGCACCGGCATTCCATATGGGTGCTGGTTCGAGACTCGGCTGCTCCTCTTCCAATCCAGCTCTCTGCTGTGGCCTGGGAAAGCAGTGGAAAATGGCCCAGGTCTTTGGGCCCCTGCACTCTCATGGGAGACCCGGAGGAGGCAACTGCCTCTGGCTTCGGTTTGGCGCAGCTCCAGCCGTTGCGGCCATTTGTGGAGTGAACCAATGGACAGAGGACCTTTCTCTCTGTCTCTCCCTCTAATTGTCTGTAACTCTACATCTCAAATAAATAAATAAAATATTTTTTAAAAAGAATCAAGATTTACAGCCCTAGCAAGAATGGAGGGTGAGCGGCAGCTTTAACTAGTTACCAACTAGTACCAAGTTTAACATCATTTGTCTGCTATACACAGCTTCAGGATTAGGGGAAAAAAACCCTAACATGGAGTTTTGGGCTCAAATAAACCCAAAAGAGTTGACATGAAAACTATCCAGACTTTTACAGTGGACAAGAGCATAAGAAGGTGAGCCCCCCGATGCCTCCCTTCCCCCTCACTCAGCCCTCGTGCTGTAGACAGAGAACTGGAGTGCCATCTGGCTGGGTCCCACAGCCCCACACTGGCTCTAGGAATCTTCAATGCCATTGGCGAGAGTAGAAGTGACCACATCTGCAGAGCAGGGCCAGGCCCCAGCCCCTCTGCACAGGCTGCTCCCCTCGGCAGCTGGCCCTTCAACATGAATGCCCAGACCCTCTCTTCCCCAGCCAGCACTGGAAGCCAAAACGGTTGGCTGACCTGCAGCTCAGGGGTCAAGTCCAGACCAGGTCACTGCTTGGACAGACTCCCAGGGAATGCTTCTCAGGGCCCTGCTCTCTATGACTGGACCTTTGCCAAGGGTTCACAGTGGACTTGGCCACTCCCTAGGGGACTTACTGGTCTGGCTTGTCTGGAGTAGAAGGTCAAGTGGGTTCAAAAAGGTAACTCCTGTGCCTTAAAATTCACTCCCCATTTTTCTCCTCTGCTTCCTTCTCTTCTCCTGGCTCAGTTTCTCGCTGACCCCAGCTGACCACTGGTGTGCTGGGTGTTTGCCCCAAGGAGCACATGTGGCCCTCAGGCTTCCGAGGAGCTGAGGCTAATCTCTTCCCCGCAAGAAATCAGCCCACACGGTCAGCAGCTTTTAGCATAAGGAGTTCCTGATGTGCTAGAGGTCACTGCTGACCCCAGGGAAAGCCAGGACTCCAGCATTCGGGCTCCTCACACATGGCCTGCCTGAGGCTGGGGCTGCTTCTCAAGAGCGCTTAATGTCAGGACACTCATGACAGGAGGAGCAACTCTTGAGCACTTCAGGCACAATGAGCAAAACTTCTGTGTTTTGAAAGTTTAGGAAGCTTGTTGGCTCCCTCAGCGTCCCCACGCCCCACTGTGGGGGAGCACCAGAGTAGGGTTGTCCCATCGGTCCATCTCTAAATGACTATTGGCCCTCTGCCTCTTACAGATGGGGTGCTCCAACAAGGACTCAGGGGAGAAAGCCAATCTGCAGGAGGTATTTCTGAACCAGGGCCAGCCTGTGCCACCTGGCGGTGAGCACAATCTTCTAGCAGTGGCATGAGCAGGGTAGGTGGGGCTTGCTATTCTGGCCTTGGATTTTCTCCCAGTCATCGCAGGTCTACAGCAGGGGTCAGCAAGCATTATCTGAGAAGGGCCAGGGGGCAGATATTTTTGGCTTGGCAGGCACACATACAGTATGTGTTGTGTGTTCTGTTACCTGGGGGGAGGGGAGTGGGAGAGGGACAACCTTTGGAAAACTGAAGGGCCCTTCTTAGCTTGAGGGGCTACATGAGAACAGGGGGCAGGTGAGTCTATCTCACAGGTGGGCCACAGTTTGGAGATCTCTGGCCTACAGGAAGAAGCTACAACAACTGAGTTGGTCCCCACAAAGAATCCCCTCACTGCCTTCCCTCCCTGACCTGACTCCTCAAACCACTCCTACCTGCCCCCTTGCCTGAGGACTGCTCACTTTGCACCTGTGCTGGCCCCAGCATGGGACTGCATGCATTTCATGGACATCAGGAATTGTGTGGATCATGAGCTTTCCTGTCTCCCTTGGGCTTAACCTTGAGATGCGCAAAGCTCAGCTGGCCCCACTCTGCACCATGAGGCCTTACCCAGCCTTACTTATGCCACCTCATTCACCACCTCCCTGCCACGGAGGTGTTCATGGTAAATGGCTTACCCTGGATTATTTCTCTTCTGTCCCCCGGGCGGCTGGGTCAAGAGCAGAGTAAATCTCATGAGTTCCTTCTCCAGGCAGAGCCAGGGTTCAGTCACTTCCCCCCTCCCAGACTGCTGTCACCAAGCCACACCTCTTCTCCCCTGGATGGCAGCCACAGCCTCTTACTTGAGCCCCCAGCTTTTATCTCTGCTCTTCCCCACCCTTACCAAACACACTGGAGACTTCCCATCTCAATCAGAGGGGAAGCCACTGGCTCTGAGCAGTGGAAAGAATCCGTCACTGTCATGCAGATCCTTCCACTGGTCCATGGAGTACCACCCGCCCACACTGGCCACTGTATGGCATCCCTGCCACCTCCTCCCCCAGCAAACACAAACTCCATCCACATTGGGCTCTTTCCTTACCCTGCTGTTTCTTCTTAGCACTGAGTACCACCAATAGTTACTGTAATGTTTGTGGATTATTTTTATTGTTGCCTTTCTGTTTTTTTCTCCCTTGATTCTAAGTAGCGTCAGAAGCTTTGACATGGCTAATGTTGTACCCAGAGCACAGTGCTGGACAACACACACAGGCTGTGTCAGGACACATCCTCAATCAATGATGTGCCACACATAGGACGATGGTCCCACAGAGGACAGCGCAAGTGATGTAGCCATCGTATTTTCTGGAAGTATCCTCTGTGAGTATGCACAACAGCAGAACCACCCAGTGCTTCCTTTCTCAGCATGGATCCTTGATGCGAGGACTGCATGTGGGGAATGCACAGGCTTAGGGTACCCAGCGGAGGGGGGAGACAGGGCAGCGTTGCCATGACACTGGGTATTCATTTGCACTGGGATTTCTTGATGCAAAGAAGTGTCTTGCTCCAAATCCCCGAGTAGCCAGATGGACTGATAGAACAGTGAAAACAGAGAAACCCTAGAGAGAGCGAATCAAGATTTGTGTGCTTATTTTCAACCTAAAAGTGGCAACTCAGATTCCAGCTGAACAAATCAGTTGTCTGAGAGAAAGAACAACAAATGTTGCTTGAAGGCTTTTAGAGGAACCTGTGCAGAGCCTTCCTGAGCTCACATGGACCACTCGGGCAAGCGCAGGGCAAGGAAGGGGAAATCAGGGGCTGGAGAGGCAAAAGCCTGGCCAGCTAATCACAGTGCCACCATTTACCCATGGCCTGATTCTGGACTTGGTACCAATCACTCCGGGCCTCATCTTTCTCATCTGCTGAATGGGGACACTAATGCTTATCTCATTGTCGTGAGGCTGAAGTGAACAACAGAAAAAAAAAAAGAGAGAGAAACAAAGCACAAATAGACAGCTCCCAGCATAAGGATAGTGGACAATAAATGTTTAATAAGCAGTAATCCCACCTCCCTGTTGTGAATGAAGGCTAATGTTCAGAATGTCAATGATTCATCTGAGGTCAGAGGGCTCGTTGCA
This sequence comes from Sylvilagus floridanus, assembly GCA_949820135.1. Taxonomy (NCBI): domain Eukaryota; kingdom Metazoa; phylum Chordata; class Mammalia; order Lagomorpha; family Leporidae; genus Sylvilagus; species Sylvilagus floridanus. The sequence goes on from OX463225.1 coordinate 32,559,634, forward strand.
CAGCCAAGTTGAGATTCAGGCTAACGGCTTTTTGCTGTACTTTTCCCCAGTGCCCAGCCTCCCTCCTGTTCATTTTCTGCTCCTTATTCACTACTTGGTCGGAGGAATAAAAAATAAAGCAAGTGCAGGTCTCCAATCAGCTTGCTTGTTGAGAACTTGGGGCTGGGGCCATTCCAGACTTAATCAAAGATAACACACTGTTGAGAAACCCAAGCGTCACAAGCGAGGGATCAATAAGCTAACAGAATTTACTTGACTTGTTGCCAATCGTCCTGAGGGACACCAACTGTGGATGACAGCCACAGAGGCTCAGCCTAATAAAGCCAGGTAGAGATCAGATGCTGAGGACACAGCAGACTGATGAAGCCACACCCAAGTGCAAACCCACCTTCATCCAGGATACTTCTATACAATGGGTTGTTCTTTCCATATACAAGTAGTTTTTTTCTTTATGGCACACATACATTCAAATGTCTTAACAGTAAAGGAAATGTTTGAAAAAAAACAAAGCGACACAAGGAAACTCTAAGAGGCAATGTGTATATGTTTATGTGACACACAGTATATTTGTGAATATGTATATGCCCAAACAACTAAATTGTACACATTAAATTACTATGGTTTTTGTGTATCAGTTTCATATAGTGAGAAGGCTGCATCCATTAGTTTTCTCTGTGAGTTTGCAAATGTGTTCTCCCTACTGAAGAAACATCAGCCTGAGACATTACAAACATGCAAATTATAAGGGACAAAGCTTTTAGGTAACACAGTTAGAGGACAAACAAGGGGCGGGGTGGGGGGATAGCTAAAAGAGCGTCCCATCAGATGTAGAACAAAGCAGGTGAGTGTGCAAGACTTCAAGAGGGGAAAAGTTTTCTCAGGGCCTTAGTCCAGAGACAAGGACTGGGATTGTGGACATTCCAAGTGTAGCATCCCTGGGGCTCTAGGAAGGGAGGGGGCTGTGATCAAGATGGTCACTCCCTGTCCCTCCACCCTCCCCTGGCTGACCCTGCTCATGCCTTAGACCTCAGATGAACTTCCTTTCTCCAAAGAAGCTTTGAAGTAATGCTTTTCTTCATTCATTAATTGTCTCGGTCACTCAACAAGTGACTACTGAGCTCACACCGTGGATCAGATTCTGCATATTACTCTCTTTTCTACTTTATAATTAAATTATTATGCACACAAAACTCTGACCTATTGTCTGCCTTCTCATTAGATTGGTCATCCCATAGGAGAGAGATTAGGGTGGGCATTGTGGCACAGGCTAAGCTTCTACTTGGGATGCTCACTCACAAATCAGAGTGCTGGTTCAAGTCCTGGCTACTCCAACTTTCTGCTAATGCACCTAGAGAGGTGGTGGAAGATGGCTCAAGTATTTGGGCCCTTGCCACCCATGTAGGAGACCTGGATTGTGTTCCCGGCTCCTGGCTTCAGCCTGGCCCAGTTCTGGCTATTGTAGCCATTTGGGAAGGAACTAGCAGATGGAAGATTGATCGATCTCTCTCTCTCTCTCTTTCTCTCCCCCCATCTCCCTGTCACTCTGCTTTCAAATAAATAAATAAGTAAGTAAATAAATCTTTTGTTACAAAAGGCAATCAGATCTGATTTGCTTGTCATTTCATTTCTAGCACCTGACAGACACAGTGTCTGAACAAAGTATGCATTCTATAAATATTTGTTGAATAAATGTATAAATTAAAGAATCAAAGCATCAAAAGCCCATTAGTATTATAAAATTCCCAAATGCACCCCGTTGTCCACCTTCTACACCTATAATTAATGTCACAATCAACAGGACTTTTAAATTCAATAAAATGCATTTATTAATTAATTAACAAACTAACAAATGTGAAGTGATGGGCAGAAAGCTACTTTCTCGGCAGGCCAGCCCCACGATGCAGACCAGAGGGCACAGCCTGCAGGCATTATCCTGTTATCACAGCGGCAGTCTAAAGTGCTAGGGAAGGGGAGCATGGTTTAGCCCTTGACCCCACCACTGACCAGATTTGTGACTCAGCAAACTCCTTAACCTCTCTGTCCTCTGATGTCCAAACCTATACATTAGAAATCATTAAGAATTCATTAACAGTTGAATGAGTTAGTGCATATGAATTTAGAACAGTGCCTGGCACATGCTAAATACTAAATGTTCGTTGTGGGATTTTTTTTATCCAGGAAGAATGAGAACAAGATTGGTTAAAATCAAGGAGTTGATGTCTATGTTCACTAATTACTCAGACCAAATCTCCAAGATTTCCTGTTCCTGAAGCTAAGAAGCTAAGTAACTCCAAGGCGGGTGGGTGAATGGATTGTCTGCTGCACCTCTCCAGCGTCAGAGACCCTTTACTTGCAAAGGGGATGATGCCTCACCCACCTGAAATGAAGAACTGGGCCAAAGGGACCCTCCTGCTTTGTCAGGTCAGGTCTGGAATCCAGGTTTGGATTTCACACATTCCACAGTACCCAGCACAATGACCAGCAGGCATGTAAAGCTTAGAAAAGGCTCACTGAATTCATTTATTTTTTTTTAAAGAAGATTTATTTATTTTTTTGAAAGAGTTACACAGAGAGAGGGATAGACAGAGAGAGAAAGCTCTTCCATCCACTAGTTTACTCCCCAGATGGCTGTCTAGGCCAGGCTTAAGCCAAGAGCCAGAAATTTCTGGGTATCCCACATGGGTGGCAGGGACCCAAACACTTGGGTCATCTTTCTCTGATTTTCCCAGGCCATTAGCAAGGAGCTGGATTGGAAGTGGAGGAACTGGGACTGAAACTGGTGCCCATATAGAATACCAGCATCTCAGGCAGCAGCTTAACCAATACTCCACAACCCTGGTCCCCACTGGATTCACTGATGAATGCTTTTTAAGCTGAAAAGAGCCTTGTGGCACAGTGGGCTAAGCTGCTGCTTGTGACAGTGGCCTTCCACATGGATTTGAGCCTCAGCTGCTCTGCTTCTGATCCAGCTCCCTGCTAATACAGCTGGGAAGGCAACAAAGGATGACTCAAGTACTTGGGCCCCCTGCCACCCCTTGGGGAGATCAGGACCTAGTTCCTGGCTCCTGGCTCCTGGCTTCAGCCTGGTCCAGCCCTGGCTGCTGTGGTCATTTGGGAAGTGAATGACTGGATGGGGATCTGTGTGTGTGTGTGTGTTTATGTGTGTGTCTCCGTCTCCCTTTCTTCCTCTCTCCGATGCTCTGCCTTTCAAATAAAAAAAATCTTAAAGACAAAACATAAAGAAAACAAAGCAAAGCTAACAAGGCTATATGGATTCCAAAGCCCACACGTCTTGCTGTCCGGTATGTACTGATGCCCAGAAGACACAAATGCCCTAGTGAAAAAGTGCTGCTTAATGAAAGTGCAATTAATGGCACACAGCTACCTCTGAGGTGCTGTGCGGATAGGGGAGAAGTGGGTGCAGGATTACAAGCAGTCAGTTTCTACCGGGACTCGTCTGAAATAACCAGATGGTGGGAGAACTTCACTCCCCACATGAAAGGCTGTTCTGGGATCTTGGCATTCTTTGACAACTAAGTCGATGCAAGTAACAGTCTTACTGACGACTTCCTGGAATAGCTCTCAGTGACTTCACAGGAGGAGTCGGCGGGTGGAGGACTCTGCAGGAAGCCCCAAGACCTCCACTGCTGGCAGCATGCCTCCGTCAGACCCACGAGCCAAGACTGTCAACAGACACATCCATTCCTATTGAGTAATTTTTTTCAACAAAACTTTTACACTTGTTAATTTCTCTTTAAAAAATCAACTTATTGGGGTACAATTTATATACCATAAAATGCAGACATTTCAAGTGAACAGTGGGGTATCCTTTGACAAATGCTTGCAGCTGGGTAATCAGTACCCCAATGAAGGTTCAGAAATTCCCATAATTCCAGAAAGTGCCCTTGTACTGTCTCCTGGCTAATCATTGCACCCACCTCCCCTCACTCCACCCCAGGGCAACCACTGCTCTGATTCCCCATCCCTCTCCCTCCACTGAAATTGTGGTGCCTATTCTCAGATTTCATGTAAGTGGAAGAATACAGCATCTCATCTCTGGCTTCTTTCAGCATAATACTCTGGAAATTCACGCATGTTGCTGGATGTGTCAGTAATCTGCTGTTTCTCACTACTGGGTGTCATGTTATATCGGGGAGAACTATGAGTTCTTTCTTCATTCCCAGCTGATGGGCATTTGAGTTGCTTCTAGTTTGGGACTACAATGAATAAAGCTGGGATGAACATCTATGTACAACGCAAGCCTTTTTGTCAACATGTATGCTTGTTTCTCTTGGGTAAATACTTAGGGCTAAAAATTCTGGGCCATGTGCTGCATATGTTGGACTTTTTAAGAAAATGCCAGGGACAGGTGTTTGGCACCACAGTTAAGATGGCACTTGAGATGTCTGCACCCCACATGAGACAGAGTAGCTGGGTCTGACTTCAGGCTCTGCTTCCCATTCCACTTTCTTGCTAATGTGTACCCTGGGACATAGCAGGTGATGACACAAAGTAGTTGGGTCCCTGGTACCCCATGTGAGAGATCTAGATTGAGTTCCAGGCAGGTTTTATCCTGGTCCAATGCTGGCTATTGCATGCATTTAGGGAATGAACCAGCAATTGGAAGATCTCTGTCCATCTGTCTGCCAGTCTCTGCCTCTCTGTTTTCCTTTCCAATAATTAAAAATAAATAATTATTTTAAAAATAAGTAAAAGATTTATTAAAACAAGAAAAGAAAATGCAGAATTTACCCCAAGTAACAGAAATCATCGATTGATTCCCTCTTAAGACACTTACTAGATTGTAAAAATAAGAGCAAATCTTAGTGGGAAAAGAAAGGAAATTAATCCTACCCAGAAAGCCCCATCAGTGCTGCCTTGCTCAAGGGGCTGCCAAGGCCCCCTCTCAGGGCTGGCTCCACCCACCTTTGTCTGACCTTCAGCAGGTGCGCGGCCCCCAGCATGGTCCTCCCCTGGCCCTGCCTGCAGGGGTGATCCTGGCCGTCCTGTCCCAGGCAGGCTTTCCCAAGGGTCAGGACTTGCAGGTACCATCAGGCACAGAGAATATACACCCCACTGGGCCAGGAACTGCTAAGCTGGTGCTCCCCTTTAGATCCAAATATCCGTGGTCCTGAGCTTTGGGCCACAGTCAAGGCCAGGACAGCCTCCCATGATATTGCCCTGCACAAATATGATCGCAGCTACACACACCTCTGTGTCACAGAACAACCACCCAGCTACCACCTTATTTCAGAAGTGTTCGTTTTTAAATACAAGATAGCTTCCCAAGACACTCTGTTGACATGAAGATAAATTTAGATTTTCTATCTGCTCACTGACCTATGTTTTCATATAGCCTTTACCTTGGTTTGTTTAAAATCTCTAAAGTCTTCTTTAGAATCTTTCTAGAACTCTCCACTGCCTTCAGAAAGAATGAAGAGAGAAGAGAAGGACAAAGAGAGGTGGGGAATACATGCCTCAAAGGCAGGGGACCTCAGCACCTCGAGGCTTTACAGGAAACTGAGGAATCAGGATCCTAAGCAAGGGAAGAAAGAAATCAAACCACAGGGTCCAAAGGAAATGAGGGCCCCCTCAGAGCCATGGGCCCCAGCAGCCTCACACCTGCCTCACGCTGGAGTCAGACACTAGCCGAGGATCCTTCTCCCACATCGGCCCTTCTCCCGATCGGCCACCAACTCTGTTCCAGGAAACACTGTCAGGAGCCTTCCGGGGAAGGGCAGTGGCCTCGATGGCAGCCCTGCTTACATCGGCCTGGCGGCACGCAGCCATCTGCCTCCCACCTGATTTCGAGTCCTGAATATGGCAGATTTTTTTTTTCTGGCTTCTCTGAACCCATTTTCTTGCCTTCAAGGTGATCAGGAATACTGTATAGTTAATGTGCCTTCAGGTTCCCTTATCACTGAAATGAACGGATGACAGGAGCAGCTGTTTTCATGTTTAATTCTCTTTTTTTTTTAAAGAAAAAAAAAGGATTTATTTATCTATTTGAAAGGTGGAGTTACAGAGAGGGAGAGTCAGAGGCAGAGAGAGAGAGAGAGAGAGGAGGGAGAGGGAGAGGGAGAGAGATTGTCCATTTCTGGTTCACCCCCTAAATGGCCGCAATGGCCAGGGCTGGGCCAGGCTGAAGCCAGGAACCAGGAGCTTCATTAGGGTCTCCCACATGGGTGCCAGGACCAGATACTCCCTTATGGGTGCCAGAACCCAAGCGCTTGGGCCATCTTCCACTGCTTTCCCAGGAGCATTGGCAGGGAGCTGGATCAGAACTAGAGCAGCCAGGACACAAACCGATGCCCATGTGGGAAGCCGGCACTGTAGATGGCAGCTTAATCCTCTACAGCACAGCAGTGGCCCCTCTGTGTTTAATTCTTATTCACTGGGTGTTTAAAGGAGCCAAGAGGAGGGAGCAAGAACACATGTACATGCTGAGACTTCTGGGGTGTTCCTGGCAGTCTTGGAGGCAACATAATCATGAGGATTGCCCACTACTTCCTTCGTTTTGGGGGATTCAGCTTGTGTTAGGCTTGGCTGGCTGGAATATGAAGCTACACAGGAAAATTTCTTTCTTGTCCTTGGCCTGGTGGATCCACAACTGGGGGCCTCTGAGACCCATGTTCTAGAGAAGGACCGACGTGCCCAGGACCGCCACCAGACTCAGGCCTCGCCGGCTTCTGCTAGAACATGCGTCTCCGGGTCCCCAGGGGGCAGATCTGCCAGCCTGAGGAAGAGGGAAATCTCTTTCCTGCATGCAGGGAAAACCCAACCTAGACCCATAACACCCCTGTCTACACAGCCTCTGTGTCCCAGGAGGTGGGCAGTGGGGAGGAGGACTAGAATCCAGAGGTGAGGACAGAGGCCATGGCACTGCCTTGCAGATGGTACCTTCTGATTCAACTGCATTCATGACTGCTGTTTCCTGGGATAAGCACTGACTCCCTCATGACTCTCCCCTCCAGGTTCCCATCCACCCAAGCCCAGTCCTGGCCTCTCTGTCTGCAGCAGCCTCCCGCCTGGGCTCCTTTCCATCACTGTCTCCACAGCTATCCACTGAGCTACCCAGGAATGCAAATGAGATCATGTCACCCTCTGGCTCCAGCCTCTCAGGGCCCTCTCCTTGCACCTCCGGCAAAATCAGGACTTCCACCCTTCCCCCAGCCCCTGCCCCTACTCCCATCCAGGGCTGCTTTCTGCAGCCTCCTCTTGGGTCCTGAGCCTCCCAACACCCCAGCTGGCAGGGACTCCTTTCCCGCCTCCTGCCCCTGGCTCTTCCCTGCCTCTGTGGTCACACATGGTACCTGGCATTGGCCCCACCTCGCCGCAGCTGTCTTCTGACCCCCTGTGAGAGCCTGGTCTCAGCAGTGCACATCCCTATCCTGAGGCTGGGCACTTAGGAAATCTGTAATTATGTGATTTTTTAGTTGACTTTGTAAAGGACTGCCTGGCCCACTGGAATGTGAGTTCCACACGGGAAGCAACGAGGTCCGTCTGGCGCTCCCCTGAAGGCACACTGGCTAAATGAGCAGCCGGGGACCCGGCCCCGGGCTCCAGTGAGGCAGACAGCTGCCTTTCTGGGGAAGGGCTGCTCCTTCATCTGCCACTGCAGTCTTCTTGCTTTGTTGAGGTCCAGGGTACTGAGATGCTAGGTTCTGTTATGAATTGATACTTAGAGTGAACAGTGACAGACTTTTAAATGGCAACTTTGTTCTCCCAAACAACCTTGAAATGTCAATGAGTCTACGACATCCCAGATGAAAAAATGTTTCAAGGGTCCCAGAGCAATGGAGGGAGGTGGGCTCTGCAGCCAGACCCCAGAACCTGGGTGTGAGAACCAGCTCTGCCGCTTGTTGGCTGTCAAACTCCAAGCAAGTCACTTAACCTCTCTGTGCCTCAGTTTTCTCATCTGCCAAATGAGAGTAACAATAGGAGTTGCTGCAGAGGATGGTGTAAGAAGTAGGTGGATTACTACGCCTGCGACGTAGATGATGCTTGGCAAACATTAGTGCCATTTTGATTTATTTATTGTTAGGAAACCTAGGTTTCTTACATTGCCAGACAGCAATCTTTTCTCTGTCAAAGATTATCTTGCAGTGTTATCTCTTTAAATGGTAACAGGCCATCCCTGAATATCAGTCCCAAATTCAGCACTTGAAAAACTATCCCATTGGAGGCAATCAGGTTTTCTGGAAAACTAAGCATGAGCCCTGACAAAATGTATCTGTGACTCTGAACTCTGCCGTGCCTTTTGCTGCATTTTAGCCAGTTTTGATGAGATGAGCATTACCACCGATGTGTATGGAAACCTGGAGGAGACGGAGGGGACACTCAGCTGTGTGAGGCTCCGCAGACCAGGTTCGAGCCTCAGCTCCCACCTCCTCCCGCCCGGCATCACACTCCTCCCAGCTTTGGTCTCCTTATGGGCAAGGTGGAAGGTCATGAGCACCCAGAGGTGCTAGTGGTCCTACTGAGTCAAGCGAACACACACGGCTAGCTCCTAAATCTTTTCTTTCTTTCTGGGTAAATAATACTACAATTCACCAATGAGAATGCTCTAATTTAGGTCTCCAGGCAGAATTCTCCCTTCCCTAAACTCTGCCAAATCCCTCCCCAAAGAGAGTCAGGTGAGCCTTGGGAAGCAGGGGAAACCCCTTCCTGGCAGGGATCACTTGAGGGTCCACGGGGAAAGTCACCCCAGGGCTCTTCAGCAGGAGGCTGGACAGTCTTTTGAAGCTGTGATATTTCTGAGTTTGTGCTCTGCTGGGACAAAGACACCATTCTTCTTCATAGCCTTTCACACCCTGGCTCAAGCAATTTTAAGTGCATTCTGTTTCCCTTCAACAGAAAGCTATTTGAAGACACAGAACCATATTTGTGAATGAATCCTAGTGTTCTATTTGCAGAGGCCTTGCCTCTGAACTTCACAATGCATACCAGGTATACTTCGACCTGCCAGGGCTCCGACCCTACAGTATCATTCACTCACACCCCTGATACGCAGATTCTAGATCAGCTGTGAAAGTCTACAGTAAGATTTATACGGGTTATGGAGTCAACGCCTCATGTTCACAGGGACCCATATTAAATAGTATTATTAGGGGCAAACTAAGAAGGCTAAGAAGAAAAGGTGGAGAAACAAAGGAGACTCTTTCTTTACCTTTCTGATGCTGCTCATTATCTAAAACCTAGAAACCAAATCGATGTATTTTCTGACCATAGAGTCCACAAAATCATCTGATTTCTATTATCTAATTTCTAATAAACCGATTTCTAAATTACCTGGACTGTAGGGACTGTATGAGAATTCTTCACAAAGTGTGTAGAAAATGGAATTAGAATATACTTAACTGGCACAAATTTGAAATTCATGCAACAAGGAGTCTTCAAAAGGTTCACAAAATGTGCATTATTGAAAAAAAAATGCATTGACTTCAAAACATTTTTGTGCCAAAAGAAAGTTTTCTTTTAATTTCATTTTCTATGAACTTTTTGAAATGTCCTTGTACTTACAAATACAATGCACTGATATAGGAAAAGGATGAAAACCTACACAGAACACAGAAAGCATAGGATTCTGAAATATTCTTGCATTTGAGATTTAAAGGAGCATATCTACATGTACACTGTCAAAACTCCCACAATGCTGAATTTCATGTGTAAAATACACCAGGGGTTCCTAGCAAGTTTCTGTGGTGCCTTGCAAACAAGAATGCTTTTTAATTAATTGCACATCTAGCAATCCTCAAATAGGAATTAAGCACCGTGAGCTAGCACCGTGGAGCATTTAGGTCTGTACCCCTGCAGAGCAAGCAATTTACAAAACTTTGCTCTGAGATACATGAAAACCACAGCCCTAGCCGCCAATTTTAAGGATGCTCTATTGTTAAGGGGACCAGCTCCATCCTCTCCAAATATATATCAGGGTCCTGCTGTGTGTAATGGAAACAACCCCCCACCACCACCAAGGTTCAGAAAGAAATTTCACAGGGAAAAACGGCAAGATGATCTCTGAACAATCACTTCATTAGCATAAATCTGAACAGTGAGTCACAACATGCAGATTCCAACTTGCCACTCCAAGTGACACCTCGGGCTAGCTGCTTTCCTGCCACCTTCCTTTCTGCTCTTCGTGAGAATACTCTAAATGTCCTTTTTTTTTTTTTTTTTTTGGACAGGTAGAATTACAGACAGTGAGATAGAGAGACAGAAAAGTCTTCCTTCTGTTGGTTCACTCCCCAAATGGCCGCTATGGCCGGTGCTGCGACAATCCGAACCAGGTGCTTCTTCCTGGTCTTCCATGTGGGCGCAGGGCCCAAGCACTTGGGCCATCCTCCACTGCCCTCCTGGGCCACAGCAGAGAGCTGGACTGAAAGAGAAGCAACCGGGACTAGAACCTGGCGCCCATATGGGATGCTGGTGCCATAGGAGGAGGATTAACCAAGTGAGCCACAGCGCCGGCCCCCCCTAAATGTCTTGATTGAAGTTAACTCATATCCAGTCTTTAACATATTCTGGAGCCCTTCCTAGTATGCTTCACTTCCTGGTCTAGTGCCACTGTCTCTCAAGCAAGCCGCCCTTCATCCCCAGTCTCCCCTTCTCTGCCTGCCCATCCACTTCCACCTTTTCTGACTCCGGCTTCCCCCACCTAGAACAATGCACCTGATGGATATTACAGTCTCCAGACTGAGGAGCGCCACCCCAGGAGCTTTCTGCTTCTACTTCCTCTTCCAACTCTACTATCTGAACAATATCCAAGCTTTTTACTCATTTTCAGAATAACTAGACTAGTTAATAGCCCAAGTAATTGCCAGGAGAAAAAACAAATTGTTTTCTTTTTAATAGAAAACTTTTATTTAATAAATATAAATTTCAAAAGTACAATTTTTAGATTATAGCAGTTCTTCCTCTCATAACCACCCTCCCATCCACAAACCATCCCATCCCCTACTCCCTCTCCCATCCCATTCTTCATTAAGATTCATTATTAATTATCTTTATATACAGAAGATTAACTCTATACTGAGTAAAGATTTCAACAGTTTGTACCCACACAGACACACAAAGTATAAAGTATTGTTTGAAGACTAGTTTTACCATCAATTCTTATAGTACAACACGTTAAGGACAGAGGTCCTACATGGGGAACAAGTGCACAGTGGATCCTGTTGCTGATTTAACAATTGAAACTCTTATTTATGACATCAGTGATCACCCGAGGCTCTTGCATAAGCTGTCAAGGCTATGGAAGCCTCTTGAGTTCACAAACTCTGACCTTATGTATACAAGGCCATAATCAAAGTGGCAGTTCTCTCCTCTCTTCAGAGAAAGATACCTCCTTCTTTGATGACCCCTTCTTTCCACTGGGATCTCACTCACAGAGATCTTTCATTTAGGTCACTTTTTTGCCACAATATCTTGGCTTTCCATGCCTGAGATACTTTCATGGGCTTTTTAGCCAGATCTGAGTGCCTTAAGGGCTGATTCTGAGGCCAGAATGCTATTTAGGGCATTTGTCATTCTATGAGTCTGCTGTGTATCCTGCTTCCTATGTTGGATTGTTCTCTCCTTTTAAATTCTATCAATTATTATTAGCAGACACTGGTCTTATTTATGTGATTCCTTTGACACTTGATTATATCTTTATGATCAGTTATGAACTTAAACTGATCACTTTAACTAGTAAGATGGCATTGGTACCTGCCAACTTAATGGGATTTGGAGTCTCATGGCAAGAGATAAAACAAATCGATAGCAAATTTGCAAACAGCCCTGACGACATACCCAACACTGTTCTAAGGGCTTTACCCAGGGGTCTTTGCAAAGTTCATGGCAAATGTGTGTGATGGAAAAACTGCATGGATTTCAAAAACTTTTTGCAAAAAAAAAAAAAAAAAACTCATCTTCTAATTCTATATTTCCAGTAACATTTACAAGTACCCTTGCATCAACTAACCTGAAACTTTACCACATCCCTGTGATCCCCATGTTACAGATCATGAAAATGAGGCCCTAGTTGAATAAATTGCTGGCCTAGAGTCATATCATCAATGAGGGACAGGGATTCGAACCTATAGCGTTGGATGTGGGAGGGGAACACCGTCAGCACCACGGCACTCAGCGCTAACCCCATGCCCATGCTGCCAGCACACCACATAAACTGCATCTGCACATATTTACAAAGGCCCCTTCACATGTCACCTGGAGGAAGATTAGGCTTTACTTGGGTGAAAAGAAAGGAGATGAGAACGCTGCCCACCACTGACCTGAGGGAGCCCTGGATTTCAAGTTCAGTTCTGAAGGTCTCCAGACCTGCAGCAGTTGGGTGAAAAGGGAAATGGAACTGAGGAGTCCGACCTCTGAGTGGCTCCTCGCTCTCCTGGCCCTGCCTGCGGACCCCGTGAGCAGGTGGAGAGCAGCATCTGAGACGCCAGGGTCTGCGGACTCTCCAGTTCCCAATTCCTAGAGGTTTGTTTGACAAAGATTTAAAAAGTCTGACAAAACACAGTGTTCACAGCAAAACGGATCTACGTGGACATCTCTTTTTTTTTTTTTATTTTAGCTCCCACGTATAAGGGGGAATGTGCAGTATTTGCCTTTCTTCTCTGGCTTATTTCACTCAGCATGATGTCTGCCAATCCCAATCATTTTGCTGCAAATGATAGAATTTCATTCTTTTTTATAGTTGAATAATATTCCTTTCTATATATATTATCACATTTTCTTTGTTGTATACTTCTGTAGTTTTAATGATTTTGTGACTATTTTAAAATTTACTTTATTTGAGTGAAGTTGAACATTTTTTCATTTGGCTATTGTTTATATACCTTGCCTATTTTTCTACTGCAATATGGTCTTTTGACTTCCTATTTTTTGAACTACTTATTTAGTAAAGCCATTAAGTCTTTGACTATAAAATAAATTAAAAATACATATCTCAAAAAATATTAAGTTAAATTCCAATCAGCTTTGTTCACAATGGAAGCAGAGGATGCCACATTCTCTGGTGCTAAGACAACAGCATCAATCTAGACATACTGACAACCAAACTAAGGCATAGAAAATTAACTATTTCTAGAAGTTTTACTCTGAAACTGCAGAACTCGTCTTGCTATTCTGTCTGAGAAACACTGAACACACACCCTACAGGGCAAGGTCCTCCCACTCAAGGCTCAGTGGAGAAAGAGACCAGCTATAGCAAAGAACTTGTTACGATCTTTATGAGGGTGAGGGTGAGGATGAGGACAATGACCACACCAGAGCAAGCATCTGTGCACATCTGATAGGCACAGGGATGAGCACTTTCATGCCAGTGCTTTGCAGGTGGTGTCATCTTTAATCTTCACTGCAGTGAGAGGAAGTAGGCATCATCACAACCCCCACTTCACAGCTGAGCAATCAGATGCACTGGCCATGCATCTGGGACTAGCTGCTATCGCTGGGGCTACAACAGACCCTGGGCCCATCTGACTTATAATTTCACTTTCTTACCCAATGCTCGACCATCTCTCCTTTCAAGAAACTTTATGACAGAAAGTTCTGGAAACAGGGTATGCTGATTATTCAAATTTTCTGGTAACTACATATGCAATCAGTTCCAAATATTCATTTGAAAAAAAAATTCTAAAATGCTCATGGCCCCTTCCCTGCCTTAGTAAATATAGGATCCTAAATATAAATCTAGTTCTGCTCTATTGATAGATACATTTGGGACTGTCTCCTAGCTCCTTGCCTTTGCCGTCAGTTCTTATTACAGAATATTTCATGTGGATGTGGGCATAGGAGCTAAGGATGACCAAACGCTAAGTTCAGGGCACGCTCTGAAATGGGAGTATTGAAAATTAAAGTCTAATGCAAGTAAAGTTTGTTTCATTATTTTTCCTATTTCTTGTAAACCTTCAGTTGAAATTATTGAGGTCAATGAATAAAAATTTCACTGTAGTCAACTCTCCCAGTAGCTGCCCATGAAAATAGGAAAGGAAGCAAACAAAACCCTGAAAACACAAAACCCAGCATAAAACCCAACATGTCCAGTCCCCTAATGCTCAGGGAAGTCCACTTTCTCATGGAGGCCAATGTATTTTTATCTTGTGGCTTGATGTTTTTGCAGACACATTAAATCATAAAAATCCAAGAAACCCTATCTCACCCCCAAACCACACAATGTATTTTAAGGACTACATCCCTTTTCTAAGAAACTGCTTGATTTTCAGGAAGTGGCAAAGTGGCAGGTGTGTTCCCATGATCAGCCAAAGAAACCAAATAAACGTTCCACCGGGCAAACCTGTTTCTCCCAGATAAACAGCTGCACACTGCCTTAGCGGGGAGGAGGGACCAGAGGACTGGCCCAGTGTCTGCCTGGCTCTTGTGCTTTTCTTTAGGAATTAGAAAGGAAGATGGCAGCCCACAGCTATGCAGATCCTACCCATGGCTAGTCCGAGCCGAGCCCCTGCATGGGACAGGGGAGTGAAAATCCCAGCTCTAGAAGGAAGCCTTGGGACTTCTCTGAATAGGTGTGGAAATGAAAGGCCAAACTAGGAATTGCAGGAAAAGCCAATTTCACATGCAAAAGATATCAGTACTTTATTAATAGTGAGGCTGGGGGAGAGAGGGCAAGGAATGCCCTCAAGGCAGCACAGACCTTCTCTCTCACCCTTCTAGAAACAAGCATCTGCCTGTCTGTATTCCCAGGAGACTGTGAACTCCTGGAATCCACTCTGGGCACTCAAGCACCCAGTATATCATAGCTACTGTTGCAACACTGTGTGCTCAACTACCTGCTGAGTGCATGGACTGCAAGAAGGAGGGAACAGACGATTTCCCACTTGCAAAGTCTCTCATTAAATGCTTGCAGCAGTTGGGATAGGATTCACTACACTGCAGCTTTGGTTTGTTGGGCTGGGAGCAGGGTTAGAGCAAATTATTAACAAAACTGAAACGGGGCTTGGAGGTTATGGCAAAGTCCTAATGAAGAGGCTTAAGGGACATGGCTCCAAGGGGCCTCCTGGAAACACAGACAATAGCAGGGAGGATATTCATACTGCCTGGGAGCTCTGAGGACTCCTGCAGACCAACTGACCCAGAGAGGCAGCTGTCAGAAGTCCTGCCAGTAAGTACACCCCAGAAAACTGAGCCCTGCAGCAAAGGAGCTGTGTGGCCATGATGGTAGCAGGCACTGGGGCTGCAGTGCCAAATCTCAGCTCCTCCCCACACCTCCACTCAAAGCTAAGGTCTGTCCTGCTGCTCTTCTCCCTAGCACCCAAAGAGCCAGAAGGGTGTTGAATGGAGCAGCATGTTCTCTGAGGTCTGTGAGGTGGGTGACACCATTCACAGCGTACTGAGGCTGGCTGAGAACTGTAAGCCACCTATGGTTGCACAACTGGGGAGCAGCAGAACAAAAGCTACCATTTGGGGCCTCCTTCTCCGGAGCCAAAGCAGTTGGTACCTGTCCTCTCACACCTGGTGGAGGCAGCCTGGTGGGCAGAGGCCCTGGAAGCAAGCTGCAGTTGGCACAGTTGCACAGAGTCTGAGCATCCCATCTCGGGGGCTCTTCTGGCCACATAGACTGTCACAGAGGGAGGAGCCAGACCGCCCGGGAGCCCAGAGAACGCCACAGGTATTCTTACCACTGTCCGGCCAGCTTCCCCTGCCTGACCCAGAGGCACGATCTCGTGGGAGTCTCAGCATTCCCACCCGCCCTGAGCTCCATCTCTTCTGACAGCCCGAAGACAGACCCCAGGACCACAGCTTCCCAAAGGACAGAGCGGTGACAGTAAAGAGGCAGATTCCTGGCCCCACCCCAGACCCACTGAGTCGGATTCTTTGGGAGTGGGACCCAAGAACTTTCAATTTTAACAAATTCCCTGCATGACTCTTACTCTAGCTAATGGGAGATTTTCCTCGCGTCTCCCAGGCCCACCCCCACTCAGAGGAAAACCTTCCACCCATGCCCCAACCTAAAATGCAATCATACACAGTTAAAATGGAAAACTAGGGGGAACAAAAAGAAGTAAGAAAAAAGTTTAAGTGACCTCATATCATACCATATGTAGAGAAACATGGTTAACATTTGGGATGGTTCCTCCCGGTATTTTCTTATGTATATAGACACAGATATGGTTTGACTATTTTAAAATAAACAGCTTTATACCAGACTTCCTCTGCCGAGCTCTAACCTGTGCGGACCTGCTGCCTGAAAGGATGCCTGGGCTCCCTGCAGCATCACCTGCGAGGAGCACCGTGGCTGCTGGGGATTGCAGCAAGGGTGGCCACTGCACTCTGGAATCAGGATGTGCGGGGCTGCACACTCCTGCTTCTGCTGACATTGCCCATGCAGTCATCCTCAACACACTCCTTGTAAATGAGGAGACTAGAATCGAGATTTTGCTTCTGCTGGATTCCCACAGGGTCTTCCCACCAGGCCCAGGCTCTTCTGGGTCTACTGCCTATGCCCGGTTCACAACCCCCAAACCCCACAGTCTGCCAAGCTCAGTAGAGGGCAGCAACCAGATTAAGGTAGGCCTAGGTAGTGATGGGCTGGGGGGATCAGTGTCTTCGGACTCACCTTTCAAGTTTAAAGAACTTCTCATGACCATCACCTTAATGCTTGGCCCATAATTAGTTTTTGTATCCAGAGGTACTGAAGTCTGGCTGTGGACTTTTGCTGGGGAGTGCCCCAAATGCAGCTCGTCAGATTCCAAAGGTATCAGGTGCCCACATGCCCAGCAGAGCAATCCCTTATGACACAGGCTTGCCATCAGCAGGGTCCACGCTGCAGTCTCATATTCCTCAAGAACTTTCCCTGGCCCTTGTGTAAGTCAAGCATGATCTCTCTGAGCCATAGCATGTGGGAACGACATGATCTGTGAGCCTTGGTTGAAGAAAAACTGCCAAGTTCTGCCCACTCAAAAATTCCCTAGGGTGCTCCCACCCATTTGGTTTCAGGTCCTGGTCCTCCACCCACTTTTCTGGTTTGGGTTAGGGCTCCCCTAGGACTGCTCCGTGGTCTGGAGGATACCATGTATTCGAAGCATGCCTCAGTACTTGACATGGATGGCTAGCACACATGGAACGTCCTCCCTCCCTCCCTCACTCCCTCCCTCCTTTCCTTCTTCTGAGCATCGCTTTCTCAGCCACCATGTTTTACGGACTTTCAAATACAGCTCACAGAATACCCATGACAACCCTATGAAGTGGGCCCTATTCTTCCCATTTTAAAGATGGAGGCCGTGAGTCTCAGGACAGTGAATGCTGCAAATGAAGAAAGCTATAGGTCCCGCTGGGGTTCCTTTCATGCCCCTGGCAATGTAGTCCAAGAATCTATAGGAGTTGTTGTTTTTTTTCTTTTAATTTGCAAAAGTAAGACATTTTAGCTGCGTTTAGTGAAGAACATGTCTCTTCCCACACTAACGTCTCCTGTTACATTCCACTCTCGTTCATGGCAAGTGGTGCTACAGAGCTGCGGGCTCCAGCTCAGCGGAAGCTGGATCTGGGAATAATCTGGTTTGTGTGTAGTGGGATTTCTGTCTGTGGTTCACAGTCACTTTAATGTAGAGCTAGGTTATTGTTAGTTGTCCCCACAGTCTTCCAAAGATATGCCTACCACCAACTCAATGGCACTGAGACTCAGAGCAGCAGCACCTGGCACCTTGGGTATGTGAGTAGTAGAGGAAAAACAGGATTGAAATAGAGACAGAAGCTAAACCTTGGAAGTTTTTCCAGTTCCCAGACATGTAGAATTGTAGGAGGAAAACTTAGCGTTCAGTGATGCCTACTCAAAAAGAATTTTCTTCTGTCAGGAATATATTTGGTAACACAATGAATCCAGTAATGGAGACATAAAACATTTTTCCTTTTCTGGGAGGGAATTATATAAAAGAGGTTTTACCAAAATTCCTGCATTACAGAACTCAAACCTATAGCAGGACAACAACAAAGTGAACATCTGTGTCTGAAGTCAGGTTTTATGCACTGTAACTACCAACAATAAAACAAAAATTATCAACCATGCTAGAAGAAAAACTAAATTATCCTTTTAGCCTCTCTTTATAAAAATTACAAAATCGGCCGGCGCCGTGGCTCAACAGGCTAATCCTCCGCCTTGCAGCACCGGCACACCGGGTTCTAGTCCCGGTCAGGGCGCCGGATTCTGTCCCGGTTGCCCCTCTTCCAGGCCAGCCCTCTGCTGTGGCCCAGGAGTGCAGTGGAGGATGGCCCCAGTGCTTGGGCCCTGCACCCCATGGGAGACCAGGAAAAAGCACCTAGCACCTGGCTCCTGCCATTGGATGAGCGCGGTGCGCCGGCAGCAGCGCGCCAACCGCGGCAGCCATTGGAGGGTGAACCAACGGCAAAGGAAGACCTTTCTCTCTGTCTCTCTCTCTCACTGTCCACTCTGCCTGTCAAAAAATAATAAAAAATAAATAAATAAATAATTAAAAAAATTACAAAATCATTTCATATAAAGGGGTGATCAATGCTGTATCAGCCAAAAGACATTAAAGGGAAAAAGGACTCTAAGAGTTTGATAGGCAAACAATAAAAAATATTTTGTGTCTTTTTTGTATTTTATAAAGTCAATGATAAACATCAAGTTTTTTAAACTTGCACTTTCTTTTTTTATTCTAAATAAATATTTGCTATAGTACCTAGTTTTGTATTTGGAACTCTATATTCTTTTTCTTAAAAAGATCTCCTAAATTACATAACCTTCAAGGCTGACAAACTCTCAATCCATCCCAAAGGTGCAAGAACTTCCCTAACCAGGAAGCAACAAGCCAAGGACAGGAAGACTTGGTCCCCTGAGTTGCCATCCCCTGGACCTCACACAAAG
This sequence comes from Sylvilagus floridanus, assembly GCA_949820135.1. Classification (NCBI taxonomy): domain Eukaryota; kingdom Metazoa; phylum Chordata; class Mammalia; order Lagomorpha; family Leporidae; genus Sylvilagus; species Sylvilagus floridanus. Next base: position 32,578,472 of record OX463225.1, read on the forward strand.
GTAACTGGTCATCCCCAAGTCAGCCCATCCATGGTCTCCTCAGGGCAGGGTGAAGGTCAAAGTCAGGGGTATCAAATTAGCCAATGAGGCTGCCACCACTGTAGCCAACACATCTGGCTTCTTCTTTACTTGAGTAGGCAAGAGGCTTTGAAGACCTGAGGGAATGACGTGACCCAACCTGACCATTAGCATCTCCCAGTACCTGGATTAAGGATAAATCATCCCAAAGCCCCAGACAACATAGCTGAATCTGATTTGATTCTTCCAGATGCTAAGTTTCCTAGACTTGCACTGCTCAAAGGGTAGCTATGAACCAGCTGTGCCTATGAAATTGAAATGGATTAAAATGAAATAAAATGATCAATGCAGCTCTTGTCATGCCAGCCACATCTCAATAACTGCATGTGGCTGGTTGCTCCTGTCTTGGAAGCACAGGTGTACCATGCTTCCATCGTCTCCCAGGTACAACGCATCAGCTCAGCTGTGTTTAAATGCTCACTACCAAGGCACATGGAAGCCCTTCTCCTCAAGCAGGGGGCTGTTCAGGTGAGTGTGGCACATGTGTGAGGAGAGCAGGAGAGGTAGGGAGAAAGAAACACGTGTGCAGAGAGATAAGCATGCACACATGCACACACTGCATACTCACACTCACATGCACACTGTGCATCACACTCACATGTACACACATCGTATGCTCACAGTAGATATATTCACACATGCATACTCACAGTACACTTGTACTCACATGCATACACACTACTCATGCATACACTGTACATACACTGTACATTCACATGTACACATGTACACTCACACCCACATGTACATTGTATGCTCACACACACTATCTATACTTACACATGCTTACAGTCCACTTGCACTCACATATACACACACACTGAACAAGCAGACCCACATGTCCCCAACATGCCAGTGGGGATGGATGGAGAAGGCAGGATGTCCTGAGGAGAATGAGGGCAACACGTTGTCTACTTTGGAGCAGCTCCCGACAGGAATAATGAACCTTGATTACTGGGGACACTGCTAAGGCAATGGCTCCCACATGGGAAGGGCCTTAGAGTTTTTACACTCATCACTCACATTTTATCCTCAAAGAACCCCAACCCCAACTCTAATAAGACAACAGGCCTAGTGAAGATAAGCAACTTTCCTAGCTAGTAATAGTTAACTAATAATAATTAACAGCTAATAGTAATTCAACAATAATAATATTGCCTAGTACATGTACCATCAAGCAAACAACTTTTTTTAAGTTTAAGGATTTTAAAAATTTATTTATTTTCATTTTAGTTGAAAGGCAGAGAGAGAGATATCTTCCATATGCTGGTACTCCTCAAATGCTGGCAACAGCCAAGGCTGGGCAGGGCAGAAACAATGAGCCTGGGACTCCACCTGATTCTTCCACATGGGTGGCAGGGATCCAGGCAAGTGAGCTTCCCAGCGTGTTTGTTGTGTGAAGTAGCCAGGACTCACACCAGGAACTCCAATACAGGATGCAGGCATCCAAGGGCAACTTAACCCAGTGTACCAAACGCCCAACCCCCAAAAACAACTCTTAAAGGACAGCTTGCAGACGGGGCAAGAGTACAGACTCTGGTGTAGACTTCCTGGGGTTCCATTCTGGCTCTGTCAATTACTAGCTGTGTGCCACAGGGCATGTGATTCAACCACTCTGTGCCTCAGTTTCCCTGTCTGTGAAGTGTAGTAATGAGAGTAGTGCCAACCTCATGGTGACTGTGTGGAAGTACTTACACCTGGGCCTGGAAGGCGGGAGGGTACTCCATCAGGGTTAGTTGCCATGTTCCAGGCACTGGGTGCACAAGGACATCCAAATACAGTCCCTGCCCTTGGGCGCTTGTAGCTCAGTGGGCGAAAAGAAAATATGACCAGTGCTGAGCAGATAAGATGCTCAGGGCACAAAGGAGAGACCTGAAAGCCAGACAGGATCTAATTCCTGGGCCAGCCAACACTTGGTTGAATGTTGAAGGCTCATGACGCAGGCCTTGGTGCTCACTGGCTCCTTGGCCCACTTCACAAAGAAGGCACAGAGACACATAGGGGCCTTTTTACGGTCACCCACTGATGGGCTGTGGTGCTGGGACTCTGGCCCACACCTGCCTGATGCCAGAATCCTGAGTGGGGCCTGGGTGAGGTGTGGGCCATGCAGGCAGCTGCCTGGCAGACGAGTCTCTATACCACCTAGTCAGGGAGGATGAGAGAAGGGGGGTCCGTGAACTCTGGTGGCTGGGCAGGGCTTCTCGCCCACAGGGCCAGTTGTCCGCCCTCCACTCGTGCCCCATGCCATCCCTCACTAACCAGTGATGGGACAAGTGGCAGGGAGAGGTCTGAGCAGCCAGCTTGTTTCAGGATGGCCCTGCCCTCCCCACGTGGGAGACCTGAAATACGCAGGCTGGCTGGAGAGGGGGCTGGTACCTACCTGCTCCTCACCCACAGCCAATGCTGTCTGACCCCAGAAGGACTGCTCTTAGGCCTGACCTTGTCCTTTTCCAGGAAACTTATCTGGAACATGATTCATGTCCCCAAACTCTCTAGCCTTCCCCTCCAGCCCTGACTCACAGGAACAAGAATTCCAGTCAACGTGCAAGAGCACAGAGAAAACAAGGAGAAGGCAGGCAGGCCTTCCACTAAAAATCCAGACCTAACCCCAAGGCCAGCATTCACAGCTATTCCTACTCACAAAAGACAGTCTGTATCCAAATAGGGAGATTGGGGCTTTAATTAACCTTTGTCAAAACATAAAACTTGGGGTGGTGCTTGGCACACCAGTTAAGATGCCCCTTAAGACACACATATCTCCTATCACAGAACCTGGGTTCAAGTTCAATTCCAGCCTTCTGCTCACATATACCATGGAAGGCAGCAGTGAGGCCCAAACACTTGGGTCCCTGCTACCTACCTGGCAGACCTGGACTGAGTTCCTGGCTCTCGGCTTTGGCCTGGCCCAGCCTTGGCTGCTGCAGGCATCAGGGGAGTGAACCAGCAGATGGGAGATCTCTGTCTGTCTCTCTTTTAAATAGATGAAAAATAAAATGAATTTTTAAAAAATACAAAACTCAGTCCCTTTACTGTGTTTCTCAACCATGGAATGGTGGTTTCATGGTGCAATGGGAATCACACACGTGTTGCCAGGCCAAGAGCCCAGGCTCTGCAGCAGGCTGCCCCTCCTGATGTGGATATCAAGTGTGCTTGAGTCCACTAGGCCAGAAGCTCCTGCAGGCTGTCATCAGCTTGTCCCCAGCACAGCAAACATGAGCTGAATGAGCAGGGCTCCCGTGGGTAGGCACGAACCCCTGCTCACGGCCCTGTCCAGTAATCCTTGGCAGTTCCCGTTCCCTCTGCCGGGAACATCTGCTGGCGCTGGCTGAGCGCACGAGCTCACTGCAGAGGCAGCCCTCCAGAGAGCAGGGGTTAATTGTGTTTACTGATGAGCTGTCTTCTCCTACAATGCACCCCACAGTCACGTCTTCCCGTCCCAATTTCACCACTGGTGAAAGGAGACAGGAAAAAGGAAGGAGTCAAATTCACAAGAAGAGAGTGTCTGTGGGGGATTTTAAGACGCACGGCACATCTGGTGGTGTCAGCAGCACTCAGCTGCCTGTTCCCAGCCGCACTCAATACAAGGGGGACCATCACCTTCCCACCGAATCAGAACAGCAACACAGCATACCAGGAAAACAGCTTGCCTGGAGACCAGGGGAAAGCAGGATCGAAATGAGAATGCAACATTTTGGACACTCAAGCTGTGAATGCTGATTTAAAATTGCTAACCTACAAAAGCCAGTTTTCCATAAGACTCAGCACAGTTTTCTTTAAATGGGCTCAACACTATGGCTCCCCACAGGCTGCTAACTCTGAGGTTTCTAAGAATCTTGCCAGAGATCCCAATGGCCGATGGGCAAATTCTTACAAAGGGGGCTTGGAGGGCGGGACAGTGTCTGGGCAGCAAGGACACAGCAGCTCTGCTCACCCCCACACCAGCCTTCCGGCTCTGCACCCCTGCCCGTCACTGCATTCACTGCCCAGTGGTCAAGTCCTAAAGGCTGAGAGCAAGGGGAAGGGAAGACAGTTGAGAGGAAGTCCAAGATGCAAGCAAACGGGGAAAAGTGCTGAGATGGAGGGGCAGTGTCATGCCAAGGCGAGGGCAAACCAGGGGTGCCAGCTCTCATCAGCTTGGTTGACCCCTTTCCCCTCTGCTCTGGGGAACCTTCACACTCCCAGTGACGCCAACAGCTGTGCTTGGTCCCAAGCAAAGCAGCCTGGATCCATCAGGGTGGAGGGCAGGGAAGCTGCTACACCTCACACAGTGCACAGGACAGCTCCCCAGCCAGAAGCTACCTGGCCCAACATGTCAGTGATGCCAAGGGTGAGAAGACTCGCACTACAGCCAGGGAGCCATGGGTTCAAATGCTGCTCCACTGCCAACAAGCTCAGGGAGCTTCATGCAAGTCACCTCACCTCTCAGAGACCCAGCTTCCTTCTATATATTTAAGGAAACTTACGTAGAAGTTTTGAAGTGCCAGGCATTCTCCTAAGCAGTCTATACATATTAACTCATTTAAATTCACATTAAACTGTATGTACTAAAGGTATCATGCTTGGCTTGTTTCCCATTTTACAGATGAGGAAACTGAGGTGCAGAGAAGTCCCAAGATTACTCAGCTGGTTGGAGGAAGAAGCAGGATTTCCATCCAGCAGTCTGGAGCCACAGCCCCCTTCTTACATTCCTCATTCTTAGGGTTGCCTTAGAGATGAAAGCTTACAATTGTTATCTGCCTTATGTCCCTCACATAAATGTGTGCAGCAAATGTGCCTTCTTGTCCTCATTCTGCATTAACCCCACATCGTCTGCAGTAATCTTCCCTCAATACGGAGACCAGTGGTGACACGGCTTCATTTTCCATCTCCATTCCACCACTCAGAGAGGCAAACACGTCTACTTTCAAACACTTAGCAACATCAAAATGTTTACTCAGGAATTCAAAATGAACTCTGGATGAGCAGCCATTTGGCCTAGTGGCTAAGGTGGCAGCAGCATCAGAGACCTGGGTTCAATTCCTGGCTCCAGCTCCTGACTCCAGCTCCTTGCTAACCCAGACCCTGGGATGCAGTGGTGGTGACTCAAATAGTTGGATCCCTGCCACTCACATGGGCGAAATGGACTGAGTTCCTGGCTCTCATCTTCAGCCTTGTCCAGTCCCTGCTGTTGCTAACCTACAAAAGCAAGTTTTCCACATTTCCCACAGGCATTTGCAGAGTAAACCAGGAATGGGAGCTGTGTGTGTGTATCCGCATACACGTGTGTGTGTGTGTGTCTCACTTGCTCTTTGTCTCTCTCCCAAATAAACATGTATTTTAAAATTTTTACATGAGCTCTAGAAAGGCTGGCATTCACACACTCTAACATTTGCAAGCAACAAAGCTTGAAGACAATGACCAGTGACAGGGTCCCTGACAGTAACACCCTAGGCCCACTCTCTGTTATAACCCAGCACAAAAAGCCAGCCTGGTTTTCCGCATGTCAGCTTTGAAAGTTCCCAAAGGAAGGGAAGTTCTATTTGGAAATAACTTATGAAATGCTGTCTATATTTAACAGATACCCAGGCCTTGCTACGCAATCTGACAAGCATGCCCTTAGGAAACTCCCATGGGAGATTCCTCACTGGCCACTTTGCAGAAGCAGAAATTAACCTCGCAACAGCAAGTCTGGACAAAAAAGAAAACCTGCAACAAGTTTAGGTATGGTGGCGCCTGTGAGCACAAGTGAGGAAGTGACTACAAGGAAGCAATGGAGAATGCGGCGTTTGGATGAGTGGCAGACAGTCAGCACTCTCAGCTGCAAAGCAGCCTGAGTACTGACAGGCTGTGGCAGCCGAAGCCTGGCAGGCACCTGGGCACATTCCTTCCACAGCTCTCCTGCCCTCCCCACCCAAGTCCCCAAGTCAGCGTGGGGTCCCAGGGGGAGCCGATGCCTTTCTGCTCCAGCCCCAAACTCTGCCCATCTGTCCCTTGGCCTCCCTGCGCGCAACTTCTTCACCCCAACATACCCAGTGCAGTCTGGTCCTAATCTTAGTTCTGCCCACTCAGATAGAATGTTCCCCCAGTGGGCTACTCAGGTGAGAGTGACTATTTCCCAGGGCCCGAAACTGACCCGAGGTGAAGGACGGAGGTGAGCCACAAAGCCAGGCCAGCCTGTTGGCTGTTGGGAGCACCAATGTAGGCTAGCTGAGGCCAGACACAAGTGCTGAATGGCAGAAGGGCACATTGCTAAGTAAAAGAAAATATTTTTCAAGAATTACGGTGTGCTTAGAAATGTAACCCCGTGCAAACTTTCTGCCCCAGCACAGAGAAAGGGAGAGAACAAAGCCAGTCCTGGGGCTTCCACCCCTTCCCACCACAGACCAGTGAGTCTATCCCAGGAGCCACGTCCATGGACCCAGCCAGCTTGTTTCAAGTGCCATCCTGTGGCCCTGGGAGGAGGAAATGGCCTCAAGCCATGGCCATCTGAAGTAGAGGAGTGGAGGAGAAGACTGAGGAGGACCCTCGGGTTGGAGAGTCAGACAGTGGGAGAGGGCGAGGCTGACATACACCAGGGACTCGCCAGGTGACTGACACTTCCTGCTTTGTGTTAGGGAAATCTGAAAGTGGCCCATAGAAAAGCAGAAATGCTGCGAGTGAGGCAGAGGCCTTCACACAGGAAGACTGTGTTTGGACAAAGTGGGAAAGACAGGCAAGAAAGACCTAGCAAGGACTTGTGCTCAGGAGCAGATCCTTAGAAAACTGCCCCAACTCTGGAATGATCTGTCCAGAAGCCAAGGGGAGCAACGAAGTTCCAAATGAAAGACCCCTCATTGGTTAAAACATACCCTGAGTTATTAATCTATGGCCACCACCAGTCACAGCCCTACCCCAGTGAATATCCATCAATCATTATGTACATCAAGTGAGTAACAGCCACTTCTAATGCATACTAATGTCATTTACCATTTTCATCAATGTGGTGTGGAATAAGGGGGCTTGTTCCAGAGCCAGGCTTCCTGGGCACAGATCCCAGCTCTGCCACTCACTAGCTCTGCGACATCTGGCAAATCACTGAGCCTTTCTATGCCGCAGTTTTCCTCACTGTAAAATGGGGACAAAACAATGTCTACCTCCACATAAAAACTCTTAATGAGTGCTTGCTTCTGTTTTACAAAGAGCCTCAGAAGTAAAACAGATGAGCAGAGGCCTGGAGTCTCCGTCGGTTTATGAGCATTGCTCTGCTTCAGAAGTTAGAGCTGATTTCCCTTGTCCTTAATCTCTTAGAGCCTGGGCTAGGTCCAGAGTCACAGCCATTCCTGTCTAAGCGGACAGCAGCAGCTGCCCTGGGAGCCTGGGCTCCTGTTTCTCTGACCTCTGTTCTGCAGGAGCAGAAGCTCCACTCGAGCTTGAGAGGCCCATGTCATTTCAGGGCCCCCGGATCCCTGCTCACTGAGTCGTGCCTGTCATTCACTCCAGTGCTCCTGTCTCCATGGGGCCAACATGAGCTGCAGGAAGAGGAGTCACTGCCCGCCCCCTCACCCTGCCCACGTCAGGGCATCCTGACAGCTGTCATGGAGGGCCTGTAAAAGAGGAAGCATTTGGTGACACACTTTGCTCAGGGGATCACCACGAGATGTATGGGGACCGCTGCAGGGGGGGTTTGCAGTGGGAGACAGAGATTGGGCTCTACTTCAAATATAACATGGAAACGTGGGAATTCATAGCCAATAGGCAAGGTAGAAGGTCAATGGAAGGGACATGACTAAGAGGAACCATCAAGAACAGGGGAGGCCTTTGCCTATGGTGACCCCACGGAATTCTTGCTGCAGTCAGGCTAGAGTGAACTGAAATCACCATTTGTGTATGGGAACGTAAGCCCCAGTGTGACAGTAAGAGGAGACATGGCCTGTAGGGGGTGGTGAGGTAATAAGGGCCCCACCCTCTTGCATGAGATCAGAACCCTTCCAAAAAGGTTGAAGGGAATGGCCCTGTGCCTTCACCATGGGAGGACACACAGAGGGTGCCAACTATGAGGACAGGTCCCCAGACACGGAACCTGCAGACACTGTGATTGGAGAATTCCCAGCCTCCAGAGCTGTGGGCAGTGAATTCCTGTGACAAACCGACTAAGATAGGTAAGACAGGTAAGGAAACTGAGCAGGTACCAAGCATGATCAGATATTGAAGATGGAGGGTCCTGGCCGAAATGAATTCTTGCGAAAAGTGAACAACACAGGGGCAAACACCAAAGATCCAAAGTCAAGGCCTAACTGAAAAACATCTCAGAGGAGCTGGACTCAAGCTGATTCACAGAGAGTCTCTGCCAGGCCCAACCTTGAGGACAACATGCCACAGGTGGCTGCCACAGTCCCATGGGGAGCAGATTGAATGACTGGTTTACTCTGTGCCAGGAGAATGAGGACCTCGGGGTGGGGGAGGAGGTAGGAAAGGACAGGAAGAGTGGGGGAGGAGCTTGGGGAAGGACAGAGCCCAGGAGCTTGCCTTACACTCCATACAACACAGGCTACTCAGCATCCCTGGGACAGGAAACTGCAGTTTTATCTGTTTCCGTTGTATTTGCTTCAGTCTTGGTGCACCTTGACATCAAAGTTCTTACTGTATGGACACAGAACTAATTCAGGCTCTTTTGATCCAACATCAGAAAGAAAGTTTGGGCTGTGTAAAGCTGCTGTGGATCAACGCGAAACCTTGCCTTCCTCCCCATCTTTCTCTGAGGTTAGATGGGCGGAGGAGGGAAGGATGTGACCCCAAGCCAACGCCAGATCCTGCTGACAACTCCATCACCAGAAAGCATCATCCTCACCGGTTCCACTCGGTGCTTTCCCAAGCCTGGGATAAATGCTCCAATTGTCATCCAACTGGGCTTCCACTGCTCTCTGCCACAACCCTGTCCTGACTCAGGTAAGGACCCTCAGAGGTGAGCTGTTTTGCAGGTCTTCCTCATTAACGTGTTGTAAGAATTGGTTGTTTTGGAAAAATAACAAAATCGAAGAGTTCTAAAGTTTCCCAGCTGGCTCACTGATGAGATTCATTCATTCAGCAAGCATTAAAAATTCACTGACTGGGAGCAGGTGTCCAGTTAGCACCTGCATCCTGCATCCTGGTACCTGGGTTTTAATATGTGGCTCTGCTCCTGACCCTAGTTTCCTGCTAATGCAGATCCTGGAAGCAACACTGATGGCTAAATAACTGGGGTCTTACCACCTATGTGGGAGACCTAGCTTGAATTCTCAGATCCTAGCTTCAGCCTGGCCCACCCTCAGTCACTGGGAATATTTGGGGAGTAAACCAGTAGATGGGAGACCTCACTCTCCCCGCCTGTCTCTCTAATAATTTTTTAAAAATCCACTATTTAAATAATACACCTGCTGCCCCCGCTTTGCAAAGAGGAAGAGCAGTACAATCACATGGGCTGACACCCTTGCCAAAGCCAGTACAAGATGTCGAAGGTGAACACAAAGCTACCGCCATTTTGGGAGCCTCCTGGTAGTGTCAGTGAGGTGATCAAAATAAAAACCTCTGCTACAATACCCTGAATTATACCAACAAGTTCCTTTCCAAACAAGGTGCTGTGTTCAGAGAACCCATCCATCTACCTATTGTACCTGAAGAGAGGCCTTCTCTCCATTAGGAAATTGCTTTAACCAGAAATTCCAGTTGTCATCCGATGCAGTTTTCTCATCTCCAGGCATTCTCAGTGACCCCCGTCTGCTTCATAGGCCACCCTGAAAAGTCATGTTGACACTCTCCTGATGCTTTTTAGTGGAAGGAAACAAATATTTGTCACATGCCTACTACATGCCATTTAATTTGCCATGACTTCACAAGACTTATAGAGACTAATATTCAATCAGCAAACTAACAGAGGCTCCACTTAACTGTCCCAATAGCTCCGTGAAGTAGGCACTATCCCCCGTTGACAGAGGGGGAAATTGACACCCTGAGAATAAACCACCTGAGGTTCAATTAGCAGCAGGCCTAGAATTCAAATCCAGCCACAATCTCTCTTCACATTTGTGTTCTTGTCCCTGCACCACAATGTTTTCAGGCCATGGTCTTCTCCTTGCCACCAGAACCCAGCCATTCTAGCATAGAGCATTTCCGGGTTAGGTTTTTTTTTTTTTTTTTTTTTTTTATAAAGCTTTTATTTAAAGAATATAAATTTCCAAAGAACAGCTCATGGACCACAATGGCTCCCCCCCCACACAACTTCCCTCCCTCCCCCCACCCTCCCCTTTCCCGCTCCCTCTCCCCTTCTGTTCACATCAAGATTCATTTTCAATTCTCTTTATACACAGAAGATCAATTTAGTACATATTACGTAAAGATTTCAACAGTTCGCCCTCGCATAGAGACACAAAATGATAATACTGTTGGAGTACTAGTTATAGTATTAATTCACAATGTACAGCACATTAAGGACAGAGATCCTACATGATTTTTTTTTTTAAAAATTGATTAATTGTCTATGCAATTTCCAGTTTAACACCAAGATTTTTTAATCATTTGCAATTATCTTTATATAAAGAAGATCGATTCAATATATACTATATAAGGATTTCATCAGTTTGCACCCACTCAGAAACACAAAGTGTAAAAATACTGTTTCAGTACTAGTAATAGCATCACTTCACATTGGATAACACATTAAGGACAGATCCCTCATGAGACGTAAGTACACAGTGACTCCTGATGTTGATTTAACAATTTGACACTCTTGTTTATGGCGTCAGTAATCTCCCTAGGCTCTGGTCATGAGTTGCCGAGGCTATGGAAGCCTTTAGGGTTCGCCGACTTCGATCTTATTCCCACAGGGCCATAGTCAAAGTGGAAGTTCCCTCCTCCCTTCAGAGAAAGGTACCTCCTTATTTGATGGCCCCGTTCTTTCCACTGGGATCTCACTCGCAGAGATCTTTCATTTAGGTCTTCTTTTTTTTCCAGAGTGTCTTAGCTTTCCATGCCTAAAATATTCTCATGGGCTCTTGAGCCAGATCCGAATGCCTTAAGGGCTGATTCTGAGGCCAGAGTGCTATTTAGGACATCTGCCATTCTATGAGTCTGCTGTGTATCCTGCTTCCCATGTTGGATCATTCTCTCCCTTTTTCATTCTATCAGTTAGTATTAGCAGACACTAGTCTTGTTTGTGTGATCCCTTTGACTCTTAGACCTATCAGTGTGATCAATTGTGAGCTGAAATTGATCACTTGGACTAATGAGATGGCCTTGGTACATGCCACCTTGATGGGATTGTATTGGAAACCCCTGGCACAATTCTAACTCCATCATTTGGGGCCGTTCCGATTGAGCATGTCCCAAATTTTACATCTCCTCCCTCTCTTATTCCCACTCTTATATTTCACAGAGATCACTTTTCAGTTAAAATTTAAACACCTAAGAATAATTGTGTGTTAATTACAGAGTTCAACCACTAGTACTAGGATAAAGAAAAAAAAAAATACTACCATGGATAAAGTATTACATTGTACAACAACAGTCAGCACAAGAGCTGATCGAGTCACTGTTTCTCATAGTGTCCATTTCACTTCTACAGGTTTCCCCTTTGGTGCTCAGTTAGTCATCGCCAATCAAGGGAAACAAATGATATTTGTCTCTTTGGGACTGACTTAATTCACTCAGCATGATGTTTTCCAGATTCCTCCATTTTGTTGCAAGTGACCGGATTTCATTGTTTTTGACTGCTGTATAGTATTCTGTAGAGTACATGTCCCATAATTTCCTAATCCAGTCTACTGTTGAAGGGCATTTGGGTTGGTTCCAAGTCTTAGCTATTGTGAATTGAGCCGCAATAAACATTGCTGTGCAGACGGCTTTTTGGTTTGCCAATTTAATTTCCTTTGGGTAAATTCCAAGGAGTGGGATGGCTGGGTTGAATGGTAGGGTTATATTCAGGTTTCTGAGGAATCTCCAGACTGACTTCCATAGTGGCTTCACCAGTTTGCATTCCCACCAACAGTGGATTAGTGTCCCTTTTTCCCCACATCCTCTCCAGCATCTATTGTTGGTGGATTTCTGAATGTGAGCCATTCTCACCGGGGTGAGGTGAAACCTCATTGTGGTTTTGATTTGCATTTCCCTGATTGCTAAGGATCTTGAACATTTTTTCATGTGTCTGTTGGCCATTTGGATTTCCTCTTTGGAAAAATGTCTGTTGAGGTCCTTGGCCCATCTCTTAAGTGGGTTGTTTGTTTTGATGTTGTGGAGTTTCTTAATTTCTTTGTAGATTCTGGTTATCAACCCTTTATCTGTTGCATAGTTTGCAAATATATTTTCCCATTCTGTCGGTTTCCTATTCACTTTCCTGATTGTTTCTTTTGCAGTACAGAAGCTTTTCAATTTGATGCAATCCCAGTAGTTAATTTTGGTTTTCAGTGCCTGTGCTTCTGGGGTCTTTTCCAAGAAGTCTTTGCCAGTACCTATGTCTTGCAGGGTTTCTCCTATGCTCTCCAGTAATTTGATGGTGTCGGGTCATAGGTTTAAATTTTTAATCCATGTTGAATGAATTTTTGTGTAAGGTGAAAGGTAGGGGTCTTGCTTCATGGTTCTGCACGTGGAAATCCAGTTTTCCCAGCACCATTTATTAAACAGACTGACCTTACTCCAGGGACTGGTTTTGGATCGTTGATCAAATATAAGTTGGCTGTAGGTGTTTGGATTGATTTCTGGAGTTTCTATTCTGTTCCATTGGTCTATCCATCTGTTTCTGTACCAGTACCATGCTGTTTTGATAACAACTGCCCTGTAGTATGTCCTGAAATCTGGTATTGTGATGCCTCCGGCTTTGTTTTTGTTGTACAAGATTGCTTTAGCTATTCGAGGTCTCCTGTGTCTCCATATGAATTTCACCATCATTTTTTCCAGATCTGAGAAGAATGTCCTCGGTATCTTGATTGGTATTGCGTTGAATCTGTAAATTGCTTTTGGGAGAATGGACATTTTGATGATATTGATTCTTCCAATCCATGAGCATGGGAGATTTCTCCATTTTTTGGTATCCTCTTCTATTTCTTTCTTTAAGGTTTTGTAATTTTCATTGTAGAGATCTTTAGTGTCCTTAGTTAAATTTATTCCAAGGTATTTGATTGTTTTTGTAGCTATTGTGAATGGGATTGATCTTAGCAGTTCTTCCTCAGCCGTGGCATTGTCTGTGTATACAAAGGCTGTTGATTTTTGTGCATTGATTTTATATCCTGCTACTTTGCCAAACTCTTCTATGAGTTCCAATAGTCTCTTAGTAGAGTTCTTTGGATCCCCTAAATAAAGAATCATGTCGTCTGCAAAGAGGGATAGTTTGAGTTCTTCCTTCCCAACTTGTATCCCTTTAATTTCTTTTTCTTGCCTAATAGCTCTGGCTAAGACTTCCAGCACTATATTGAATAGCAGTGGTGAGAGTGGGCATCCCTGTCTGGTACCAGATCTCAGTGGAAATGCTTCCAACTTTTCCCCATTCAATAGGATATTGGCCGTGGGTTTTTCATAAATTGCTTTGATTGTATTGAGGAATGTGCCTTCTATACCCAGTTTGCTTAGGGTTTTCATCATGAAAGGGTGTTGAATTTTATCGAATGCTTTCTCTGCGTCTAGTGAGATAATCATATGGTTTTTCTTCTGCAGTCTGTTAATGTGGTGTATCACGTTGATTGTTTTGCGAATATTGAACCATCCCTGCATACCAGGGATGAATCCCACTTGGTCTGGGTGGATGATCTTTCTGATGTGTTGTTGCAGTCTATTGGCCAGAATTTTGTTGAGGATTTTTGCATCTATGTTCATGAGGGATATTGGTCTGTAATTCTCTTTCAATGCTGCATCTTTTTCTGGCTTAGGAATTAAGGTGATGCTGGCTTCATAGAAGGAATTTGGCAGAATTCCCTCTTTTTCGATTGTTCTGAATAGTTTGAGAAGAATTGGGGTTAGTTCTTCTTTAAATGTCTGGTAGAATTCAGCAGTGAATCCATCTGGTCCTGGGCTTTTCTTTGTTGGGAGGGCCTTTATTACTGATTCAATTTCTGACTCACTTATGGGTCTGTTTAGGTTTTCTATGTCTTCCTGGTTCAATTTAGGTAGGTTGCATGTGTCCAGGAATCTATCCATTTCTGATAGGTTTCCCTGTTTGCTGGCATACAAGTCCTTGTAGTAATTTCTGATGATTCTTTTGATTTCTGTGGTGTCTGTTGTTATATTTCCTTTTTCATCTCTGATTTTACTGATTTGGGTCTTTTCTCTTCTTTTTTTAGTTAGTTGGGCCAATGGGGTGTCAATCTTGTTTATTTTTTCAAAAAACCAGCTCCTCGTTTGGCTGATTTTTTGTAATGTTTTTTTGGATTCAATCCTGTTGATTTCTTCTCTGATTTTGATTATTTCTCTTTTTCTACTAGATTTGGGTCTAGTTTGCTGCAAATTTTCTAGATCCTTGAGATGCATTGAAAGCTCATCTATTTGGTGCCTTTCCAGTTTCTTGATGTAGGCACCTATTGATATAAACTTTCCTCTTAACACTGCTTTTGCTGTATCCCATAAGTTTTGGTATGTTGTGCTGTTATCCTCATTTACTTCCAGAAAATTTTTGATTTCTCTTTTGATTTCTTCAGTGACCCATTGTTCATTCAGGAGCATGTTGTTCAATCTCCATGTGTTTGCATATGCTCTAGAGATTCCTGAGTTGCTAATTTCCAACTTCACTCCCTCATGGTCTGAGAAGTTGCATGGTATGATTCTAATTCTTTTGAATTTGCTGAGACTTGTTTTATGGCCTAATATGTGATCAATCCTAGAGTAGGTTCCATGTACTGCTGAGAAGAATGTGAATGCATTACTTGTAGGATGAAAAGTTCTGTAGATATCTGTTAGATCCATTTGGGCTATAGTGTTGTTTAAATCTAATGTCTCCTTGTTGATCTTCTGTCCTGTCGATCTGTCAATATCTGTGAGTGAAGTATTGAAGTCCCCCAGTACTATTGTGTTGGGGTCTAAGTCTCCCTTTAAGTTTCTTAACAAATTTTTTAAATAAACCTGTGGCCTGTAATTAGGTGCATATACATTGAGAATTGTTATATCTTCCTGTAGTATTGATCCCTTAATCATTATATAGTGCCCCTCTTTGTCTCTCTTAACAGTTTTTGTGTTAAAGTTTATGTAGTCCGATATTAAGATGGTTACACCCGCTCTTTTTTCATTTCTGTTGGCGTGGTATATCTTGTTCCATCCTTTTATTTTCAGTCTGTATGGATCTTCGTTGGAAAGATGTGTTTCTTGTAGGCAGCAAATAGATGGTTTTTGTTCCTTAACCCAATCAGCCAATCTCTGTCTTTTAACAGGACAGTTTAGACCTTTAACGTTCAATGTGACTATTGATAAGTGGTAAGTTTGCCCTGCCATTTGCCAGATATTTTCTAATGTATGCTTTGAATTCCCTGTGATCTTTTGCCGTGAGGTTCCCTTCGTTTACCTTCTTTCATGTTGATGGTCGTGTTTCTGTGTTTCTGTGTGTAACACGTCTTTAAGTATCTTTTGCAGGGCTGGACGAGTGGCAACAAATTCTTTCAATTTTTGTTTGTTATGAAAGGTCTTTATTTCACCTTCATTCACAAATGAGAGCTTTGCAGGGTATAATATTCTGGGCTGGCAGTTTTTCTCTCTAAGTACCTGGGCTATGTCTCGCCATTCCCTTCTAGCTTGTAGGGTTTCTGTTGAGAAGTCAGCTGTAAGTCTAATTGGAGATCCTCTGAGAGTAATCTGACGTTTCTCTCTTGCACATTTTAGGATCTTTTCTTTTTGCTTCACTGTGGTGAGTTTAATTACAATATGTCGTGCAGAGGATCTCTTTTGGTCATGTTTATTAGGGGTTCTATGAGCTTCCTGGATTAGGATTTCTCTGTCTTTCTCCAAGCCTGGAAAGTTTTCTGCTAGTATCTCCCTAAAAAGGCCTTCTAATCCTTTCTCCCTCTCCATACCTTCAGGAACACCTAGAACCCGAATGTTGGGTTTTTTAATAGTATCCTGTAAATTCCCGACGATATCTTTTAGTTTTCTAATTTCCTCTTCTTGTCTTTGGTTTGACTGTTTCCTCTCCTGTTCTCTGTCTTCTAGGTCCGATATTCTCTCTTCTGCTTCACCCATTCTGGTTTTAAGGCCCTCAAGATTGCTTGTCACTTGATCTATTGAATTCTTCAATTCATTAAGATTTTTTGTCACTATCGTAGCTTCTTGTTCTACTAGTTGTTTCATTTCGTTTTGATTTCTCCGTAGTACTTCATTCTCGCGAGAGAGATTTTCTATCTTATCCATTAAGGATTTCTGTAGTTCAAGAATTTGTTTTTGAGAACTTCTTAATGTTCTTATCAATTCTTTGAGATCTGCTTCTTGCATTTCTTCTATCTCATTATCTTCATAATCCTGACTTGGGGTGTCTTTTCCGTTTGGGGTCATCATAGCGTCTTCCTTGATCTTGCTCCCTCGGAATCTGTTTTTATTTGGCATTTTTTTTCCCCACACTCTTTCTCTGGGTTGTCAAGGTAACGGAGTTTGTGTGCGCGGTGTGTTCCCAGTTTTTGGATCCCCTTCAGGTTTCTACAGCCTCGGGTTTTTGGTTCCGTCTGCCTCAGTGATGGGCGGGCGGGCGGGCGCGCCTTGTCCCACTGCGTTTAATCTAGCTCGAATTAGCAGGGTGGGTGACGAGAGAGGCTAGTGTCCGTGCAGGCTCGCCTCAATTGTGCTGTTTCCCCCGTGGGGGGTCTGCTTCCCCCCACCAGTGTCTCGGGATCCCTGTATCGGCACCCTTTCAAGCGCTCAGTTCCAATGGCGACTGTGTTCCGCCCGGCTTCCGGTTCAGCCGGCGGGCGCGCGCCGTCCCACTGCGTTCAGTCCAGCTAGAATTAGCAGGGTGGGCAACGAAAGAGGCTAGTGTCCGTGTGGGCTCGCCTCAATTGTGCTGTTTCCCCCGTGGCGTCTGCTTCCCCCCGCCAGTGTCTCAGGATCCCTGTATCGGCTCCCGTTTAAGCGCTCGAATCCAATGGCGACTGTGTTCCGTCCGGTTCCCGTCCCTCCCGGCAGCTCCCGTGCCACTAAGGCACGATTTGCCGTTCGCAAACTTACTTTCCCCTAGGTCCTCTGCGTCTCATTCACTGGGTCCGGAAGAATTTCCACTGCATTTGTTTCCGTGAGATTTTTCCTGAGGCTACAGTAACTCTGTTTTTATTAAACTATCTTTTTGCGGACTGCTAGTGCGCGTCCTCACTATTCCGCCATCTTGGCTCCGCCTCCGGGTTAGGTTTTTTAAAAGGTAAGCCCTTCTCTAAACTTCTTGGGAGTATGGGCCTGGTGAGGGCTACAGGGCAGAGCTGGGGGGACCAGACAAGCCTGCTGTGCCAGGCCAGACACAGGTACCTGACTCCAGAGCAATCCCCGTGGGCAGGGCTTCCCTACCAACCATTCCACATGTGCTAATGCCAACTGCACCTCTTGGGTCCTGGGCTCCTCACCTTCGGAGAGGGTGCATAAATGCATCTTATAATGCTGCTGCATGGCAATACTGTGTCAAGAATCCTGGTACACCTGACAAAGTGCCTGGCATGGGGACAGTGAATGACAGCTGCTGCCACTGTTCCTTGGTGGTTTCCCAGGTTCAGCTGAGGGAAGTAGTCCCTCCCTCTGGGAAGAGTATTTTATCATCACTGAGTGTTCGAATTCCTGTGGCACAGTGAGTATCAAAATCAAACAGACTGAGGGATGGGCACTGAGGCGTAGCGGGTAAAGCCAACGCCTGCAGTGTTGGTACCCTATGTGGGCACCAGTTCGACTCTCAGCTGCTCCACTTCTGATTCATTTCTCTGCTATGGCCTGGGAAAGCAGTAGAAGATGGCCAAAAGTCCTTGGGCCCCTGCACCCATGTGGGAGACCTGGAAGAAGCTCCTGGCTCCTGGCTTCAGACCAGCCCAGCTCCAGCTATTACAGCCATTTGGGGAATGAACCAGCAGATGGAAGATCTCTCTTTCTCTCTCTCTCTCTCTCTCTCTCTCTCTCTCTCTCTCCTTTTTTGTAACTCTGACTTTCAAATAAATAAATATTTTTTAAAAATCAAACTATTAGTTGGTTATATGAACATTGCTTTTAAATACACTACCTTCACTGAGCCCCCTTATTGCCTGTTCTTGGCCCTTCCCACTCTCTATCTTCCCTGCTCCTCATGGCTCTGTCTTGATCTCTTCCAAATTTCCCATAGAGAGAGGGTAGGGAGCCAGTGGTGGCTTCTCCCATTCCATACTCCCATGATGACCACAGCACTCCAGGGTAAAAGCAAGCTCTGGACCAAGCTGCCTAGGGCCTCAATGAAAACCTTCCAGGGAAAACAAGGTATGTGTGGACAGGCACAAGTTGACAAAGAACCTGTGGTGCAAAGAGGCTGAAGAAGGGGTAGGGCAGGGCTAGCGATGAGGCTGGGGCCATCCTCTAGGGCCTGACAGGGCTTCTGAAGAGTTTTCAATTCAGCAAGTCAAGGATATGACCAGGCTCATGCAAAGAACAGCCTGGAAAAAGGACAAGGCAGGGTGTCAGGGATCAGTTTAGAAACTTTCAGCAGACACTCAAGGGAGATGTCAGACAGACAAGTAGAAGGATTCAACCCTGGTGCCCAGGAAAAGGGATGGATTGGATATACTGATAGAGGAGGTGTGGCAGGTGGATGAAGGTTGAAGATCTATTTTCTAAGATGGGGTCTGTTTGATGAGGAGATGCAAAGGCTGAGGGCAGGAGTGGGGTCTGGTGCTGCTGTGTGTTGGGGTGTGGGAAGACGTGGAGCTGAGCTATGCAGGTGTTGAGTCACCCATGTGGAGATGTGAGAAGGCAGCAGCATCTATACTCAATTGTTTCCAAGAGTGGTCAGAGCCAAGTGCAGGCAAACTGAAACCAGGGTAGGTGAGGTCTGCAACAGGGACAGAGTCCACAGGAAGGAGACAAATCCTCAGAGCAGGATCTCTGGAATGCTGCTCCTCAAAGACCAAGCAGAGGGGGCAGTGGAGTCCACACAGGGAGTGCAAAGAGAACCAGGACAGGGTGGCAGCTCCCCAGGGAAGGATGCAAGATTCCATGTTTCAATGAAACTGAATAAAATGCTGCCTTCTGGGCAAGAAACAAAAAGATGGGACAATGCCACTTGCACTGATCCACATGCGGGTCAGTGGTGTCCTGTTAGGCCATGAGAGAGTAGAAATACTAGAGGGAAGTGAGACTCGCATTCAGCTCAGGTTGCTGGTCCACACTCATCTCTGCCACATCCCTCAGCTTAACCCCTCTGTAGCCATGGTCTTCTCCTATGAAAGCCTGCTTCCCTCTGTGTCTGCTTGTTCACTAGCAATGCCAGAGCTGGGAGCAAGCTCTCTGTCTCTTCTGTTCACAGCTAGAGCTCCAGCGCCTAGGAGAATGCATGGCCTTGAATGGGAACTCAAGAGGGACCTGTTGACTGGTGGCTGAGTGAAACAGAAACTGAAAGGAGACACAATTTTGGTTAAGAAGTAAAGATGGAGCTGGGAAGTGGGTGGGCTGTAAGCAGAAACTGCTGTAGGGGAGGAGCCAGTGGTCCAGGGAAAAGAGATGGGTTAATGCCCAAGACCGTGGAGCCCCAGCCCACATGGAACGTGAAGGCAGAATTCAAGACATGAACATGAAAGCTTAAAAGAGAGAATGAGAAGTATTTCTGGTCTAAATGACATTCAATCCACATGCCCTGGTCTTAGGTCCTGCCCCCACATGTCCCCCAAAGAGAACCTTGACACAGGGATTCATAGTTTAGTGATTCAATGAAGAAATGGTCCCAGGGAAGTCTATAGTGAGTGAAGAGAGCAAGACAGAGAAAGAGAGAAGCCAGGCCAGGTGTGACCACAGGAGAAGTCTCAGCCCAAGCCCAGGGAGACATTTGCAGGTAAAATGCACCCTCTGAGTCTGTCCCTTTAGCACCAAAGGGCCACAGCTGAGGTTAAGGTTGGAGACTGCCAGTCTTCAAAGGGCACCTGCTCCCAAGTGTGCCAGCTCTCTTGGCCAGAGGGCTGTCCCTTGAGAAGATGGCAGCAGTAAGGCTTTGGATGCAGAAGCCGACGGATAGACATACAGAACTGATCAGAGTGAACCAAGAGCATCTGGTCATAGCACCAACACTGTTTGCTACTAAATTGGGCTAAGAGGTCCGTGTGGATTAGCCTAGAAGGGCCCACCTAACAAATGGCTCCAGCCCACCAGGTTGGACAGCATAGGGACAGGTACATTTGGAACTTCTGCTTCTGTTATGGAAGATAACCCTTCTAAGGGACCTATTCGAGGTTACTAAAGTGCATGGAAGTGCTCTGCTGGGACAACAAGAAGAGTGTGAAGTTAGTACAGCTACTAAAACTGAAGGTGGTATGGAACTATTAAAAGAATACTTAGAGAATTTAGAAACACTTAAAAGCCAGGAAATAGAGAGTTGGATAGCCTGTGTTGTGTTTATTATCATCACAGTACTGGGAGATTGTGGAATTCTCAGAAACAAAATCAATTGAAATAAAATAAATCAACCAACTAATATTTACAGAACACCCGCTTGGAGCCCTGCTCTGCCCCAGCAATGGTAAAAGGGAGAAATATCTCCCAGGCTATGCGTTCATCATCAGGGAAGGGACCCGACAATGCTCCCAGGACAACCAGAGAACAAAGCAACAACACAGGAACCACAGGAGGCTGGGAGTATAATGGTCTACAGCTAAGCCTCACAGTGGTACTGCCTAGAACTGACTCTCAGTTCTGCCATTCCTCAGTTTCCCCATCTGAGAAACAGAGCTACTAACAGTGCTTCCTTCACAAGCTTCCTGTGAGAACAAGCCGTGGTCATTTGTATCAGGTCCTTAGTGCAGTTTCCATGCACACAGGAAGCGCTCAGCACCACGTCACTGCTGCAGTTAACCACTGGAGAAAAGCACGGAAAAGACTACCGCACCCCTCACCTGTCCCAACATCAAGAAGGACTGAGCATTTATGCCTGGCTGGGGTGTTGGGGGGGAGGGTCACACTAGAAGAGAAATCAAGAAACATGCATCCTTGTTTTCCTGGAGCCAGATGCCACCAAGCAAGGACAAGAGCAGAAGGGCGGATGGCGGCTTCTCTGCCGAGCTGGCCAGGGGCCGAGGCTGGCGGCTTTGTGTCCTGGGAGCCTGTTGGACACAGAGCAAGCATGTGCTCTGACTCTTAGAGAGAGCTGGGTCAGCAAGCAAGCGCTGGAAAGCCATCAGCATCTTGGTGTCCCTACTGACTGTCTCCTGCCTGGCACCCGGGAGCCAGTGTCAGTAGTGGGGCACTGATCAGCACGCAAAACAGAACCGGGCACGCAGGTCCCTGTGCAGCAGCCACACAGGCTCATGCTCCAGACACACCCTCCAAGCACAGCTAAGTGACCTTGGCGCAATGACCTTGACCTCTGAAGCCTCAATTCTCTTGTCTGTGAAACAGTTCCTGATCCTTGAGGCGTTAGGATCACTGATCAAAAGTTCAAATGCCCTGGCCTCATCCCAGACCAAAGAAGTCAGGATCCACTGGCGCATCCCTTGCTGTAAGGAGAGGGGATCACTCTCACAGGAATAGAATGAAGGGAGATTATCCATGGAAGATGGTGGACAGAGTGTTTTCCACAGAGTACTCCATGGAAGAAGGCCATCATCCTGTCCCTGTCAGAGTTCCCTGGACACACCCTGTGGAAGACTGTACCCAAGAAGTTCTCTTATGTCCATAGGGAACTTGACCATGGGGGCCTCGCTTGGGCAAATATCCAAGGTCAATCCTGCATTTCTATTTCTCTAGCTCTTGATTATCCTGGTCCTAAAATATCTTATTCTTAAAAAGAGAAAAGGGTCAGACTCAGAAAGCATTTCTCTCTCTGAATTAAAGGTATGAGGCTAAATCTTTGTCTCAAGTTTGCACTCAATGTGCCTCACAATCCCCATCCTAATAAGAGAGTCACTGTCCACAGGGAGCTTGCAGAGGTGGTACTATCCAGAGATGCATAGCCAAAAATGGGGCTGCTGCTATCGGGACACTCACAACCTTGGAAGAGTTGGAGGACAAATACCTCTGGGCCTGTGGTCCCCTGCCATGTCTCCAGTCAATATGGGCCTTCCAGCCCAGTGAAACATGAAGATTCGTGAGAGCCAATGGATCATATTTTAGGGTGCGGATGGGGCTTTTCCAGACCTTTCTTCCTGCATGGTAGGTGTGCTGGACCCAGAACCAAGAGAAAGCACAGGGACAAGAAGACAGACAAGACAGATAGGATTCCCTATAATTATGTTTTCCAAAGAATAATAAACAGGATAGGCATCTGGCCTGGTGGTTAAGATGTTGCTTGGGATCCCCACATCCCGTATCAGAGCACCTGGGTTCAAGTTCCGGCTCCACTCCCAATTCCACTTTCTTGCTAATGGGCACCCTCAGAAGGAGCAGTAATGGCTCAAGTGGTTGGGTCCTTGTTACCCACCAAGGAGTCCCAGATTGAGCTCCTGCCCTTGGCTCCTGGCTTAGCCCTGGTTGTTGCAGACACTTGGGGAATGAACCAGCAGAAGGGAACCCTCTCTATCCATCTCTTTCAGATAAATAAGATATATAATTTTTTTAAAAAAAATAACAGAACTTCAACTCCAGTAGTAACAGGAGACAGCTAGTAATCCAGCTGGAAAGGACAAGGAATGCTGCATCCAGTGTGAAAGCAGTGTTGTCGAATGGGAGCTCAGATGCCAGAGTGCCAGGGAGCATAGCAGTTGATGGAGACTGTTCTAGTCCCAGCATGTGCTGCTAAAAGGAGGTCCAACATGTGCATTTCAGACTCACATACCCCTTCCTGTGGATCATTCAGCAACCCAATATCCATGATGGCTCAAGCATATCCTCATCTATATCTACCTACCATCTTTCTATCATCAAGCTATCTATCTATTTCCCTAATTTCACAAACTCATGAGATAATTGTTTTATAATCCCCATTTTGCAGGCAGGGCAACTGAGGTACACTGAGATGAAGTAATCTGTCCGAAGTCATACGGCTAACATAACATAGAATTTGGATGTGAACCCTAGCGGTCTGGCTCTAATGCCTGTGCTCTTTATTTCTGTGTGAAATTGTTTCTAGTCTAAAAAGGGGGTCAAACAGGTTGACAGATAATAATAATACAGTGTCTAAGTAAGTTCTGGGGACTAACACACAAGGTGGTATGCAGAATCCCATTATTATCTGAAGCTCACTCAGAGGTAGGAAATAGAAAGGACAACCTGGTGACTGATAGGCACAAAGACAAAATGGGTATTCCAAAAGATCTTCACAAAGTATCTATCTAAAATAAGTGAAAAGATATGAACACTCAAAAACTTGTGTATGTGAATGGTCATGGAAGCTTTATTTGAAATAGCCAAAAATTTAAATTCCCCAATTTCTATCAACAGGTTAATGGATTTTTTTTAATGTGGTACAGGTTGAATATCCCTTACCTGAAAAGTCTGGGACCAGCAGTGTTTCAGATTTCAGAGTTTTTTGGATCTTGGAATATTTACATAAGCATAATGAGGTATCTTGGGAGTAGGGACCAAATGTAAATACAAAATCTATTTTTGTATGCACATATAGCCTGAAGGCAATTTTGTACAATATGTGTAGTGTGTATGATCTTAATTTTTTAAGAGTTGGTTATTATTTATTTGAAAGGTAGAGTGATAGAGAGGGGGAGAGACAGAGAGGGAGATCGTCCATCTACTGGTTCATTCCCCAAATGGCCACAACAGCCTGCTCTGGGCCAGGCCTGAGCCAAGTGCCCAGAACTCTATCTTCATTTGCTACTTGGGTGGAAGGGACCCAAGGATGCAGATCATCATCTGCTGCCTTCCCAAGCACAACAGCAGGGAATTGGATTCGAAGTAGATTAGCCAGGATTTGAACTGGTGTTCCAATATGAGATGCCAGCATGGTAAGCAGCAGTTTAATACATCCATGCCTGTGTTTTGACTATGACCTGTCACATGAGGTCAGACGTGGAATTTTCCACTCATGGCATCATGTTGACACTCAGAGAGTCTCAGAGTTTGGAGCATTTTAGGTTGTGGATTTTCATCTTAGAGATGCCCAATCTATATATCCACACAATAGAATGCTATTCAGAATGCAAAGGATGAACTGCTGGGTACACAACGTGGACCAATCTCAAAAGCATTCACAAGGTGGGGAATTTTTATTCTGCCAAGGGATCTCTGAATATTTACAAAATCACTCATGGGCCACACAGCATAATCAAACTTAAAAATAAGCCTGCTATAGATGTATTGAATTTCAAGCCCCACCTGTGGTTGCCTTGGCAGGCCAGACCAAATGATTTTGTGGGCCTTATAGAACCCATGGGCCAGACATTCCCTACCTGTGAATTAACAAAGCCAGAAACAAAGACAGTCGTGATTTTATGACTCTGTCTATATGGAATTCCAGGAAAAGCAAAGCTCTAGATTTGAAAACAGATCAGTGGTTGCCAAAAGGATGGAGGAGGAGAGATTAAGTACAATGGAGCATGTGGGCACTTCCAGAGGTTGACAGACAAGCTCTGTATTTTGATTATGGTGGTGGCAACACAGCTGCAGACATTTGTCAAAACTCATTGAATTGTACACTTAGAGAGATGAATTCTATAAGATATAAATCATGTTCAATTAAAAGAAAATATTTTGAAGAGATTTGAGGTCTTACAGCCCCAGCTGAGATTTCAGAGTTAGGCCAAGAGTCAGAGTTGGGAATACTCTCCTTCCTTTAATTCATTCATTCATTCTCTCTCTCTCTCCCTCTCTCCCTCCCTTCCTCATTCTTTCCTTTCTTCCCTGTGTCTTCCTTTTCTTCCTCCTTTCCTTTCTTTTGTTTTAATGTTTATTGAGGTCTGGCATTGTGGCACAGTGGGTTAAATCACTGCGTGTGATACCAGCATCCCATGTCAGAGCACCAGTCGAAGTCTCAATCCCTCCACTTCTGTTCATGTGGCTGGGAAAGCAGTGGAAGATGGCGCCTGCCACTCACGTGGGAGACCCAGATGGAGCTTACTGACTTAGCTTTATTTATTTGAAAGGGAGAGAGAGAGAGAGAGAGAGAAAGAAACTGAGATCTACCATCTGCTGGTTCACTTCTCAAATGCCTGCAACAGCCAGGACTAAGCCAGACATCAGTCTTGAGCCTGGAACTAGCAGGAAGCTGGAATCAGAAGCAGACATAAGACTTCAACATAGGCACTCCGATATAGAATGCAGATGTCCCAAGAAGCAGCATAACCTGCTGCACCACAACACCTACCTATACTCTTGCATTTCTTCCTATGCTTCCTTCCTTCTTCTCTTTCTTGCTCCTCAATGCCTACCATCTCCTTTGCCAAGCCAAGGCAAGGTGACAGGCCCCTGAGCTGCAAACATGTCCAGCCCTGCCACTACACATTAGTGGGCATGATCAGACTTGTGCTCAGCCTACTTTAGGAGGGCAGCTGTTTGGCAAAACTGGCCAGACACCCACAGAGGAGGCTGGCAACCCTATTCGGCTCTCGCTGGGCCCCTCTGTGACTTCTGCCTCTCAGGCAGAAAGCATGCACGTATTAGGACAAAAAGAAATAAGAAGAGGAAGCGCCTTTCTAAGAATTATTTGGTCTTGGAAGGGAGGGAGGTCACTGGTCTCTTCCCAAAGGGGAAAAAAAATGTTCCCTCTCTACAATCCTAGAAATGCTCTTTCCAAGACATTTGGGGATAGAAGGAAGGAGTGGGGTGGAGAGGGAGGTAGAGAGAGCAAGGAAAGCAAGTCAGTGACTCTGAGGTCACAGCAAGGTCAGCTCTAACCATATTCAACCCTGGGAAGGAGGGAGGGAAAGAGGGTAAAAAGAAACTTTCACCCAACCAGTGCCTGAACGGACTCACATCAGGTACTTCTCTACCCTTTCTGGATAAGAAGTGAACAGAGACGTTAACAGGGCAAAGAAGCAGCAGGGCAGAACATGAGACTGGCACAGTTCCTTCCCTGAGCCTGCAGGAGGCCATGGCAGCCAGGATGTCCATCTGTTGTGCCCCATCATTAGGAGGCTCATAGGAAGGGAAGGGGACAATGCTGACCCAATGGCCCCTTGCTCAGAAGTTATACCTGGAAGTGAGCCACAGGATCCTCCTACCTGGGAATAAACCACATGAAAGTCATCAGTCGGGGCCTCCTTAGACAAAGGGAACTATAAAGTCTCTTGCCAAGACACAGAGGTACGAGAGTTGAGTTCAATCGAGTGCAACCCAGACACATGGGCACTAGAGGTGATGGGGGCAGGGAATGCCAGCTGCCATCCCAGTCCTGTTTGCTGGAAGTTGAAAGAGACAGTTTTGGAGAACCGGATGCTTTCACATTTTCCAGAAAAGAGTTGGTCCCCAGGTAGCAAAGCCTGTAATTTGTGACAAAGACTGAAGGGTAGTGTGAATGTAGAGCTTTGTCCCCACATGGGGAAAGAGGAATGACAGCAGCTCTAACCCTGACCCACTCTATTCTGGATTTGGGGAAAAGTTGCGCAGTTGTACCCAGGAGGAACATTCTGCCCAAGCAGGACAGCCAAGTCATGGGACTAAAAACCAGCCAAGGAGCCATCAGCTCTTCCACATCAACAAGAAAAAAGAATTCATTCTCTAGTAGATCGTGTACTCTTTTTTTTTATAAAAGATTTATTTTATTTATTTGAAATACAGAGTTACAGAGAGAGGTAGAGCCAAAGAGAGAGAGAGAGAGAGCCAGAGAGAGGTCGTCCATCTGCTAGTTCACTCCCCAAATGGCCACAATGGCTAGAACTGAGCTGATTTAAAGCAAGGAGCCAGGAGCCTCTTCTGAGTCTCCCACATGGGTGCAGGGGCCCAAGGACTTGGGTCATCCTCTACTACTTTTCCAGACCATAGCAGAGAGCATCCAGGACCCAAACTGGTGCCCATATGGGATGCCAGTGCTGCAGGCCAAGGCTTTAATCTGCTGTGCCACAGTGCCCTAGCTCAATGTACTTCTTCATATAAAGGTTAAACTGTTATCTATTCAATTCACTCACCAAGAGTCTGTAAGGCTCTTATTGGCAGGTTTAAAATACTCATACTCCACCCACCAGTACCCCCTATTCTTCAGTTCACAATTGATCACACTGATAGGTTTAAGAGTCAAAGGGATCACATAAACAAGACTAGTGTCTGCAAATACTAACTGATAGAATCAAAAAGGGAGAAAACGATCCAACATGGGAAGCAGGATACACAGCAGACTCATAGAATGGCAGATGTCCTAAACAGCACTCTGGCCTCAGAATCAGCCCTTAAGGCATTCAGATCTGGCTCAAGAGCCCATGAGAGTATTTTAGGCATGGAAAGCCAAGATACTCTGGAAAAAAAAAAAAAAGAAGTAGAAGACCTAAATGAAAGATCTCTGCGAGTGAGATCCCAGTGGAAAGAACGGGGCCATCAAAGAAGGAGGTACCTTTCTCTGAAGGGAGGAGAGAACTTCCATTTTGACTATGACCTTGTCAGAATAAGATCAAAGCTGGCAAACTCAAAAGGCTTCCATAGCCTTGGCAACTCATGACTAAAGCCTAGGGAGATTACCAACACCATAAACAAGAGTGTCAAATTGTTAAGTCAACAACAGGAGTCACTATGCACTTACTTCTCATGTGGGATCTGTCCTTACTGTGTTGTCCAATGTGAAGTAATGCTATAACTAGTACTGAAACAGTATTTTACACTTTGTGTTTCTGTGTGGGTGCAAACTGATGAAATCTTTACTTAATATATACTAAACAAATCTTCTGTATATAAAGAGAATTGAAAATGAATCTTGATGTTAATGGAATGGGAGAGGGAGTGGGAGATGGGAGGGGTTCGAGTGGGAGGGAAGTTATGGGGGGGGAGCCATTGTAAGCCATAAACTGTACTTTGGAAATTTATATTTACTAAATAAAAGTTAAAAAAAAAATGTCTACCAGGGACCAAACCAATGGGGCTACCAAGTCTTAGACTGGGAATCTCCACAACTGTGAACCAAAATAAATCCTTCCTCCTTGTAAAGTGAAAAAAAAAAATTGTGAAAAATACTAATTATAAGCAGATACTTAAAACACTGAAAATAGTCTCAAACATATATTAAGAGCTTCTACAAATAAATAAGAACAATATAAACTAGTCACTTTTTAAACAAAAGACTTGAAGAGGCACTTCACAAAAAAAGAAAAATGGAAATACATAAAGAAACCTCAAAGCCAATAGCATATTAAAAGATGCTTAACCTCTAAAGTAATCACATATATGTATATACTTTAAAACCGGATATAATACTATTCCACTCCCAGGAACTGGCAGAAAATTTCTGATACTGTCCTACAAAACAAAAAGGGTTAACAAGGATCCGGAGCAATGGGAACAACTATACACTGCGGCTGGGTATATAAATTTGTTAAACACATTGGAAATAAATGTTTCATTGCAGTAAAATTCACATTACCTAATGAAAATGGATTTTGAACTATTCTAGGAGCATTGAAAATGCTCATAGTCTGTGATCACTAATTCTACTACTATGCACATTCCTCAAGTAAACTTACACACTTGCTCAGCAGGGAACTTGAACAAAAATGTTTGCAGCAGCACTATTGCTAATAGTAAAAAACTGGAAATAAGCTAAATGTTCGTTAATAATAGAACAGGTATATAAGCAGCAATATATTCATTCAATGGACTCCTAGAATTCAGCATAATGGAAAAATTCAGCTATATTCAACAACATGAACAAGTCCAGCAGTGAAACAACTAAAATTCAGTTGGTCAGGGACCGTTTGGTCAGTGAGGATCCCAGGCATGGTGCCAGAGTTGGGGCCCAGGACCCTCAGCTGTGCCGGGTGTAATCCTTTTAGGAGTGTAGAAGAAAGACCTGGAGAGGTACCCTCAGGAAGCATCAGAGGCCCAGCAACTTATGAGCTGATGGGCAACTATTTCAATTTTTCCTCAACCAGTGCAGCCTTATTGGTGTGCATGGACTAATGTGAGTGTAAGAACAAGAGAACACAAACAGCATGAATCTGTTTATATGAGGCTCACAAACTTGCACAACTCAACAAGACAGAATTTAAGGCTACAGATACAAGAGAGGAAGACAATAAGGAAGAGCTTGGGGAAAAGGCCTGCAAATGGCTAGGAAATGGTCATCTCTGAGAAGGCAGGGATGGGATGGATGGAAGGCAGGTACACAGGGCACTGCAAAGGTAAGAAGAGCATCCTTGTCTCCAATTAACTGGTTAGGTTCTTGAATGCTGGCCCTCCCATTACTCTTTAGGCCTTTACATACAGTTTTTCAGAGGGTCTACTTACACCTTTTACAGTGTATTTGTTGCATCTAGTGGCTATTTTCATTACGGTCGTTAAAAGAGGGTCAGAAAGAAACATTTAATAAGAAACTCTCATGTCAACTTGCTGTGGCTCTGACGGTATCTTTTCTAGTCGCTGGGCAAAGAGGACCTCCTCAGCTGAAACTGCTGCTGCCCTTCAGCCCACTTAAAATTCTGAGCTTCTCCCCGAACCACTCCACGACCATTCTGGCAGGAACCTCTCCAGTGAGGCACAGCAAAGTCCAGCCTCCAGAGTACATTGTGCTCTGGTTCCTTCCTTTAATACAATCATAATCATAGTGGCAGGCACTTTTTTTTTAATCTCCTAGTATCTTCTCATATTTTGAAATCTATAAAATGAGGGCATAGAGCAAATGACTATATTCTGTTTCTCTCACTTGGATTTTCAATAGCGATGCTCTCATTTTAAGTTCCTCACCACACGCTTCAGCTGTGCAATGCCCGATTTCCCCTCATCAAGATTTGCTGACAGTCAGGGGAAGTTCTGAACGGTGCTTTAAGTATATATTGAGGAGCAGGGAGTTGGGGGAGGTTGGAAGACTGCACACACGTGCAGTTTGTTTTTTTTTTAGCAACTCCAGCAGATGTTTGGCATTTGTAGATTCAATGTTCACTTTTTCAGTTATTTGTGAACAACCCCCAGTAGCTGTGTCACGGGAATCACTTGGTTAGAAAGGGAGTCTTCTCTAAGGTCCAGTATCCCCATCCCAAGACACTACCAAGGCACCAGAAACTCTGGACATGAGAGAAACTTTATTTCCTTGAGTGCAAGTTGAAAAGGCAAGTAATTGGTGTCCTGTGAATCATCACAGGAACCACTCCTCTCTGGGTTGAAACCTGATTCAGAAGGAAGTCAAGAGCCTGTGCACAGAGTTCTGCATTTGCAAATTTGGGGACTTAGCAAGGGCTAGAGGTGTATTCATGGAGAATGTCAAGGGTCTACTGGATTAAATCTTGATTGAGGAGGTCTTCAAAATCCTTCTGTTGAAATTAAGTCTTCATTTTTATTAGAGCTCTGCTGATCTTCAAACAGCTTCAGCATCAAATGCCTAGCTTGGGAGTCCATTGAATGACTCAATAGACTGAAACTGGGGACAATGATTCTGTAGAGCCTATTGTGTATTGATAGTGCTGTGTTTAGTTTTTCCAACTTTTTCTATCATTCATCAGTTTTTCTCTGGATCCCAGATAAGCATACATGACTCATTTTTTTAAAATTGATCCTGAACCCTGCTTCAAGGATTCATAGATATTCTGAGGAGTCCTAAAATTCCTAAATCTAACTTCCTTATGCTACTCCATGGCATTGCTCTCTAAATCCAGGCACATTCTCAGACCACCCCAACTGTGCTTTTAGATGTACAATAAAGCTCCCCCCTTCTTCTTTCCCTGCCCCCAAATGCCAGCTGCACCTGCCATTTCATGATGCATGGGAATGAGGAGAGGAGTCACTCATGCACTCCTGGTTCTCATCAGAACAACTCACCCTCACTGTCCTGCCTCCCAAGCACATGTTTCAGCTCTGACACTCAACAGGGCAGCCCTCTAGACAGTGCTCAGTCACTTCCCACCTCCTCTGCCCTCCAAGCTCCCAACTTATTACAACATACCACACTACCCCCTTGCTTATATATGTGGAATCTTTGGAAAGTTCTGAGCTATTTCCAACTAGGTGCAATGACTTGCTTCTGATTAGATGCAATGACCTGTTATAGACAGTTTCTCTTAGCAAGTTTAAGAATTTCTTCAAATATGTTCCCCAAACAATGAAGTTGCACGCATGTAGAAACAAGCATTACTGTTCTGTTACTTTTAATTAGGTCTTCACATTTTCCACATATGTACTGAATTTTTTAAAATAGCCTTTCAAAAGCGTCAGTCTTCATTTTCCTCTACTTTTGTGTTCCCCATTGTCTTTGTTTGAGAGCAAATTGTAACCGAGCAAACCGGCAAAGGGTCAAGCCAAGCTGAGCATTGCTCATGTAACTCAGACGTTCTCCCACGGACAAGCACAACGACTGAACTGAGAAAATACCACCTCCTAGCAAGAGGATGTGGGCAGAACATCTTGAATTCATTTTTTTGGACAGAACAACACAGTGGTAGTGGTAAGTCCATATTCCCTATGCAGACTTAAGAAACAGATGCCACTAGGACCCAGCTCTCCTATTTGGTCTTCTCTACCATCAGGCCTCTTCCAACCCCAGTGTTAAAGTCATCGAGTTGGAGCACATGTCCCCTAGTCACATAGGACAGGCTGAGCATCACACACTCCCTTCTTAGTATTTCAGTAGCAGTAACTGTTAGAACATAATTGCTATTAATAACAGCATAATGAGGCCTTGCTAAATTTCAGCAAAGATGAGAAAGTTCCCCATTCATTTCAACATGAGGGCATTACAGTTGTATTATAGTTTTGATATGTACAAGGGGGTCTTTAAATAGTCCATGGAAAACAGGTATTAGGAAAAAGTTTGCAGAGTTCATTCTTTTTTGCACCAAGATAAACTTACTTTTTAATTTTATTCTTCCATGAACTTTCTGAATTATTCACTTAAGCTCCTGGTTGTTCAGAAACAACGAGGGTTCTGCCATCCTGGACAGCTGTGACTTTTCCTCTAAACATTATGTTAAATTTGGGATGACACTTGTAGGCCTTCATAAATTGGACACACATATGTCATTTAAACTGGTCTTTTAAATTAAAACATTTATTTTAAGTTAATTATAGATTCAAAAGAAGTTGCAACAGTAGTACAGAGAGGTCCCATGTACCCATTTCCCAGCCTTCTCAAATAGTGGCATCTTATATTACTCTAGTGCATTATCAAAACCAGGACATTACTCTTGGGACAATATACTTAACTAGTCTACAGATCTCACTTGGATTTTATATTTTCCATATATATATTTTTGGTTCATCTTTGTTAACCATGCTTATTATATCTCCTTAGTGTATTTTAAACATCCTCTGTCTTTTGTTTTTAAACTGTTCTGATATACATGTGTTATAAGCTTGGTTACCAGGTTACAAAACAGAGTCCTCAAGACCCATCAAAATATATGCTATTTCACTGAACTGCTTATACTGAATAGCTACATTAAATAGTTTTTGGAATCCCATGCTCTGAATTCTTATGCCTTTTAAATTTTATTTTAATTTTCTTTGATTTTCCTCTTTTTCACATTACTATTACTTCTTACTGATGCTTAATAAAAGAACGTACAGAACCCTTTATAGCACTTTGTCGATCTCTTCCAATTTGCAAAGTGCATTTGGCTAAGCAACAACCAAGCCTCTTAGAATTCTAGGTAAATGTGGAGTCCTGAAAAGAGGCTCTGAAACCCCTCCAGTGATGAATATAGCTCATGGCCCTAGGGCCTCTGTTGGTTTCCCATTTAGATCTCAATATCTTAAGTGAAATTGTTCAAGTGTTCGTTTTAGGTTAACGTCCTGTCTCCTTACACACAACAGCTATAGAGCACGTGTGACTTTTGAACCTATCACATTGTCTTCTCAAGATATTGTACTCTATCAATGAAGAGTAAAACCCAGTCAAGGTTTTGGTCAAGTCTGGCCTGGAATGCCACTGTTGCCCATTCCTACAGCCCATTTTCCACATTCTGCCTGCCCAGTACATGTTAATATGTTGTGACTCCCCAGGAAGTGCAAGGAACAGCAGCCTTTTCAGGGCCTCCTTGATAGGCAGCATGGAAGGTGGAAAAGAATTTGAGACACCAGGGAACTCAGAGCGCAGGAAATGAGAGACAAGTTGAAAGCTATCCAGTTGTCACATAGCTTTCTTAACGTTATCTTCCATCAAGTCAGGTCCTGGAACCTGCCAGGACTTCAGACTAAATGCATCTTCTCCTCGCCTGTCCCTTTCACACACTAAATGCTTCGATAGCTCACTTGGCAAGGATTCCTAGGCAGCACACACTCTTCCACTCCAAAGAGGGCAGCTGCCGCTGAGACACAATGGGCAGAGACAGCGCCACAATAGTACCAGTCAGCCGAGCACGTCTTGATCCACCTCCACAGAGTACGCTTTAGCAGTGAGCCCTTAAAACAAATGCACCAGGATATTCAGGGCTAAAAGACTGCAGCCCTGAGGGGCCGGACTTTGTCACCAAGTCAACAACAACCTAGGCTGAGACACTAAGGGTGTGACAGGTGGCCTGGTGTTAGCAATTTGGTGTCCTGTGGGAGCCTTAACTAGACAGAGTGGAGAGGAAGGACAAACAGAGTAATCACACATTGCCTCTCCTCCTGCCTGCCATCTCAGTGGGACAGCTGGTCTCATTCCTTGCAAAAATGAAAAAAAAAAAAAAAAACCACACACAGGTTTTTTAATCCAAGGATGTATAGAGCTACTGGCCTATGCAAGTCTTCACAGCTTTAAAGAGCAGATGTCAAAAGCTCGGCCAGCATCTCAGTCTGCTCTTCAGTCCCACAGGAGAGCCTGAGCCCAGAGCGATCCTGACACCCTGATGGGACAGGGACTTCACACTGGCCGCTGGGCAGGAAGCAAGAGAACAGCTGGGACCCAGGCAGCCCTCCTGGACTTGGGATTCATTTTCTGCATTCAGCTAGGAAACTGGAAGATCTTGCAAGGGGGGTTCTAACCTTCTCCAAGTTCCCAGAGGAACCAGATCACCAAATTCAAGTTCAGACAAGCAATCACTGCTGAGAGAGAGGTGCAGGGTCTTCAGATCCACTGCTAGCCTCAGTGGGACACACAATCTTGGCCCTTGAATCTGAACAACACCCAAGGTGTCCAATTGATCCTCCCTGTCCTCACCGTCTCCTGCATCCAGCGCACACATGATTACAGAAAAGCATCTTAAACAACGGTAGCAGAGCAGGCTGTTGCTGGGCCAGGGGCTGATGGATGGTTAGTGGTGTTACATAACCACACAAACATGGTCAGGCCAATGATTCCACCAACATTCATTCAGCTCACGCTTCATGCCCCTCCACCACGAGCATAAGCCATACTAGCCCAAGCTGCAGATGCACCTGTTGGGCACATGGTGCTCCACCTGCACAGCCAAGGGCTACTGACCAGACCCACAGACCCTCTGCCTGCCACCACTGTCCCCAAAGTTCAAGACAGGACCAAGCCACAGTAGCCCTGATCAGCAAGGTAAACCAAGCTCACCACCTCAGAGGAAATCAGAGTCTCTCTACATGGCCCCTCTGTGCAACCCACCCAGGTTGGGCTTGTCCGCCACACACAAGTCCTCAGGCAGCCTGGACAGCCGCATCAGGGGCTGTGGGCACTCTCAGTGTTTCCGTTTTAAAACACAGTAAAGTGTGGGGCAGAACCTGGAAGGGGGTGGGCACCCTCACCAGGTAAAAAGCCCCAACAGAATTGGAGTTTGTGTTGCATTAGGGCTTGGGGGTAGGTTTTGCTTTAGGAACGTATTAAGGGTCCCCAGATGCAGTGGAAGAGAGAGCTGTCCCTTCTGCCTTAGCACCCAGCATCCTCTGAATCCCATTCTCAACCAAGCAGGCCACGCAGACCCCTCGACCTGGCCACAACCATCCAGGAGCAGCAGCCAGGGCAACAGGAGCCCAGGAGCCGAGGCAGGTGCTGCAGGGGACGAACACCTGTCCTCCCCCCTCCCCCGCGCCTTGGGAGCTCTGGAGCCCAGTGGCCAGAGAGTGGCTATTGCCGCCGCCACCGCTGCCAAACCCAGCCCAGCAGATCAGCTAATGAGCACGAGAGAGCGCAGGAGCGAGCACAGGAGGAGCGCAGGGGAGCGCGGCGCGCACAGGGTTACAGCCCCGCTGCTGCTGCCGCTGCCACTGCCGCTGCTGCTGCTGCTGCTGCTGCTGCCAGTGATTGACGCGCGGGGGTCACTCAAGGCTCACGCTGCTCCCCCAGCACCAGGCCGGGCCGCGCGCTCAGCCCACCGAGCGCCCTAGCCGCCCACCCGGCCGGCCCCTGCCCGCGGCCTCCGGACACCTGACCTAAGAAATGCAGTGACAAAATGGAATCGCAGCTTGTCCTTCCACTTCCTAGTGGCAGCCGCGGGCAAAAACACAAGCGGTAAAACCAAGCACGAGGCATCCATCCGCCGCCGAATAGAAACTCAGAGTCCCCTACCTTCGGCCTTGGGGTGGCACACTGGTCCTGTGTTCTCTGACCCACGGATCCAGCCCCTTCTTCATGAGTTATTCCGGTCAGTCGGGATTTTGTGCATTTTGTTCATGAACACCTGTTTCGAGTAAGGGGTAAAGAGCTTATTGAGAGGACTGTCCTTAAAAAATAACCCGTGTATA
Organism: Sylvilagus floridanus; assembly: GCA_949820135.1. NCBI lineage: Eukaryota > Metazoa > Chordata > Mammalia > Lagomorpha > Leporidae > Sylvilagus > Sylvilagus floridanus. Next base: position 32,614,286 of record OX463225.1, read on the forward strand.
CGTGTGTCCATCCAGGCATGCATGCGTATTTGTGTACACACAGATGCACACGGACTAGCCATGGACGTGGAAGCACCGAACTAGGCAGTTGGATAATGGGAGCGTCGGCTGGTTGTGAGCATGCTCGCGCCGGGAACAGATCCACCTCTGTTATTCCTCTGAATAAATATAAATCACGATCAGAAACCCAAACAGAAGCATCCCTCTTGAATTCCTGCTGCTGAAAAACATGGAATAAATTCCGCCCGCAGACACAGAATCTAATCAGCAGCTGTTTTCCGAATCCGGAGCCAACCCATGCCTCCTTGTCTTTTCCACTAGGAGTCCGGACCCTTTTTGAAAAGGGGTTTTAACCTTTTAAAGACACAGTACACCAATTATCACTTTTGGAGAGCTGTCACCCCCAGCTCAGGCAGCCAGTCCCTTGCCCAAAGCCACACATTTATTGGTGCCTCTAAAACATTGCAGATATGTGTATTATATACACAGAGAGAGAGAGACTATATATATATATGTGTGTATATGTATATGTGTGTGTGTGTGTGTGTGTGTGTATATATATATATATATATATATATGGAGAAAGAGAAAAGCAAGCAGAAAGCATTAAACCAAGCATGCATATTTACTGCAGTGAAGAGCTTCCCAGTGATGAATCGGCATGTTATGTAAACACAGTGATCCTCGGCTTCCAAACACACATGTTCAGGGGTCAGACCATGCAGGACTCTGGTCAGTATGGGTGTCATCCCCGCCAGCCCCCACCTGCTGATAAAGAGCCAGGAAGCCTGCAATAGCAGCTGAAGGAAGCAGGGGCCTGTGCCACCCAGAGCTCACTACAGGACGCTCCTCACCCTGCCCTGCAGTTCAGGGTCTGTGCTCACCCAGAAGATGGATCTGGCATACTTCTGAAAAGGACCAGATCCTGTTCCAAGGCATCATGTCTTCCTACCAGAATCTGGAATCAAAACTACCACTTGAACCATAAAGTTTTGAGATTCAGACTTAGACCCTTCTTCAGGGTTTTGTTCATGAGTTTCTGTGGTTGTTAGTTTTGCTTTTTATGTGTTTTTAAAGGCGAGGTTGAGCATGGAAGTAGAAAAACAGGATAGGGGATAAATAGCCCCAGCCTAAATTAAAAAAAAAAAAAAAACTGATTTGCCAAGCACTTCTGCCACTCAGCTGGTGTTAATCCAGTTTTGTTTTGACTTCTAAAGAGGTAGCACTGAAAAGAAACAAAACTCCTGACTGTACTCATGTTTGAGAGGCAGGCAAATGCCTTTTGCAGTTTCTTTTCCAGCTCAGAGCTTCAGAATGGTGCTGCCTACTTCCTCCCGCCCCTGCCAGGTAGCAGGCCACCAGACAGGGCTCACCTCAGGCCACCAGGTTGTCCCTATGGTCACTCCCTGGGCCTCAGTGCCCCCTGCTTCCCTTGCCCAGTGCTGCCAGGCAAACCCCTGAAGCCACTGCACTGCCTCCCTCACCTCACATCTTCACAGGCCACCTCGAAGCCACACACACTCCCTTCCTCCCCCCTCCCAGGGCTCTTTAGCAGAAAATTCTCATATTTCATGTGTCATTGCCCCAGCTAGCTAGACTTGTCACTGATTGGCTAGGCACTGGCAGCTGGAAATGTCACCAGCCACACAGTGTGGAGCTGGCTCTCCTAAAGCCACCACAGACCTGAGCCCAGGAGGCTTGGTGACAAGGCAAGCAGATGTGCCACAGGGAGCTTGTCACTGCTCTCCAGGTCTGCCCCACCCCCACCCCCACCCTCAGTGCTGGGGCAGGGGACTTGGTGGGGAGCTAGAGGGCATCTCAGCAACTGACCACAGGGAGGGAGCTGCTGACATCCCCATTCTGTCCAGCGTGTTTGGGAAGAACTGTACAGATCTCCATTCAGGCTCATACATCTGGAGAAAATGTTCCTGAGAAAAGCAGTCTCTCTTCCCATTAAAAACAGAAAGGGAGGGAGGGAGGGAGGAAGGCAGGCATTGATAAGACTGGGTGAAAACAAGAACACCCCACCCATGGGAGTTCATCTGCTGAGTTTTCTGAAATCTCATGCACCATAGTAGGATCATAGCACCGCCAGGCTATCAGGGAATCCAGGGTGACTCGGGTCCAGTCCACCCTCTCAGCTTCAAAGAGAAGAGCTCTTAGCCCTCTGGAAGAAGGCTCTGCAGTGTGTTTTGCTGCCACACAACTTTGGATATCTTAAATCACTTGCACCTGCTGTGTCTTCCGCAGGTTCAACATGACTCACCATTGACGTCTCACCTCATTCTGTTTTTCTAACTCAACTAAGCCCTCACTCTCAGGCGTTATTTATAAAAGACACTTCTCATTAGACTTTAAAGAAAAGCCTCCCAGAGTCAGATGCGGCTGGAAGGCCATCTGGGTCCAGCCATCCACTGACGCGTCAATTCCCTCCACTATTTCCACGCTGGAGCTTTCAGTTTGGAGTCTGGAGAATACTTAGGTGGGTTTGTACATTTACTCTTTCATTTCTCCTCTAAAAACCATTTTCATGACCAAAACATCAGTGACAATGCTGGAACCAAAGAAAGATGCCACTATAAGGTGGATATTTTGAAGACTACAGAGACACAAAGTGGACGGGGCATGGGTGGGGAAAAGCTGATTAGTGCCCCTAAGACAATGATTCTGCACAGAACTCCTAAGAAGTAAGTGCATACGCTTCCAGAAAGGGCCCCTGGAAAACCCCAAGCTCACATGATCAGGATGGGACCAAGGTCATTCTACCACTTGTTTGGAAAATGGGAGGTTTGTTCTTAATGTGACTGGAAGGCAGGGGTTTCTAGAATCTGGAATGACTCTTTGAAAAAACAATAATAAGTGATACTTTGTAAAATTTCACAAACAGAAGAAAAGGAGATTTAAATAACCTGATAAAACATAGGGTAACAGAGATTCCAGCATCCAGGACTAGCCCAGCATTAGTCCAGCAAGTGTTCCAGGTAGAGACAGCATCCGTAGTGAAGGGGAAACTTAATAATCAGGAAAGTGATAGAGAGTTTTTCAGAGCTCGAGATCGACCCTAGACCTTAGATGATCTCCCTTGCCAGGCAGCTGGATGACTGAGAAAACGCAAGCTTCTAGAAGGAAGACAAACAATTAGACTTCCTAGTAAGGGAGAGAAAACAAGATTCTAAAAGGAAAGAAAATCAGACTGCCCTCACTCTTCTCATCTGCAACACTGTGCTCAAAGACACTGGCACTGGTGTTCAAGAATTTTAATGGAATCTTAACAGCCGCCAAACTGTAATCTCTCCCTTATGCAATGACAAAACAAAGAGATGGTCAAGGGCAAAGTAATTATGTCATTCAAATGCCCTTTATGTTTAAAAAGATTTTTTTAAGATTTATTTTATATATTTGAAGGACATCATTAAAGAGAGAGAATCTTCCATCAGCTGGTTTACTACCTGACTGGCCACAACGGCCAGGGCTGGGCCAGGCTGAAGCCGGGAACCAGGAGCTTCATCTGGGTTTCCCACTTGGGTACAGAGGCCCAAGGATTTAGGCCATCTTCCGCTGCTTTCCCAGGTGCATTATCATGGCGCTGGATCAGAAGTGGAGCAATAAGGACTCAAACCAGTGCCCATATGGGATTCGAGTATTGCAGGTGGCAGCTTAAACCCATTGCGCCACAGCACTGGCCCCAAAATAACTGTTTTAAGATTCTTTGAAGATCTCTTCTAGCCAAGGGAAAAAAATAAGCCAGAACAATGAATTCAAGAAGGAAGATACTTATATAAGAAAATGTAGTGAGGAATGAATCCAATAAAACACATGATAAAAATAATCAATAACGTGGAACAGGCGTTTGGCCTACCAGTTAAGATGCCTGTATCCCATATCAGCCCGCCTGGGTTCAATATCTGACTCCAGATCCTGACTGTAGCTTCCTGAGAGGCAGCAGGTGATGGCCAAGTAATTGAGTTCCTGCCGCCTGTCTGGGAAACCTGTACTGAGTTCCTGCCTGCCAGTTTCCATCCAGTCCAGTCCTAGCTATTATAGGCATTTGGAGAGTGAACCTGTAGAGGGGAGCTCTCTCTCTCGCTCTCGCTCTCGCTCTCTCTCTCTCTCTCTCTGCCACTCAAGTAAATAAATTAAAAAGAAAAAAGTGGATATGGATAATATAGTTATGCTTTCACTTAGTTGTTACAATTGCTGAGATAAGAATACATGTGTGTATGTACACCAAGTGTGCACACACAGTAGTCCCCTCATTCTGCAGTTTCATTTCTTGTAGTTTCAGTTACCCAGGGTCCACAAGGAAAAGGCTATTGTGAGCGGGAAAGGCGACACCCACATAACTTTCATCACAGTATATTATTGTAACTCTTCTATTTTATTATTGTTGGTAACCTCTTACTGTGCCTAGTTTATAAATTAAATTTTACCATAGGTATGTGCAAATATGCATAGGACAAAAACAGTAAATATAGGATTCTGTACCGAAATGGTTTCAGGCATCTACTGGGGATCTTGGAATAGAGCTCCCTCGCAGGAGCTGTATATCTGTATCATCTATATCTATCTTCCAGAAACGTATAGATGGAATTAAACTTCTATGTGATTTGAACAAAAAAATAGAAATCACAATGGAAACAAGACACAGGTGAGTAAAATCACAATTAAAAAAGAAAGGGGATAGTAGGGAGAGAGGGGGCCACTACTGCAGGCAGACAACAGCATCTGTTCCCTCTTCTTCCCAAGACCATGTTAAATTTCTATGAAGGATTTTTTTAAGTTGAAATGCACAATGACAAAGAAAACAGTAGAAGAGCAGTTGGCCCAAAAACTGAACAAGAAGAATGGAGGAGAACTTAATTTACTGGCTAGAAATATATACTTTCATACTACAGAAAATAAAACCGCAGAGCACAATTGCAGTAACCTACAAAATGGATTGACAGAACTAAATGAAATTGAGAAACAAATTCATAAAAGCTGAATTTCACATCAGTGGGGAAGAGAATGTATTATTCAATAAATAGTGTCAGACTATGGCTATCTTTTTCAAAATTTAAGTTTTGCTTCTAATTCATACCTTGTTCAAAATATATTCTATTTTACTAAAACATATACACACACACAAAGATGTTATGATTGACCAATAAATTATAGAATACTACAAGGCTTTTTAACTAACAGCAAAAAGAAAAAAAGTACATGGTCAGCAGTCTATGCGTAAATATAGGCTAGGGCTAGCACTGAGGCATAGCAGGTTAAGCTGCTGCCTGCAGCACTGGCATCCCATATGAGTATAGGTTCAATTCCTCGATGCTCTATTTCCAACCTAGCTCCCTGCCAATGACCTGGGAAAGCTGCGGAGGGCCACCCACTTGGGCCTCTGCACCCACGTGGAAGACCAGGAAGAAGCTCCTGGTTCCTGGCTTCACCCAGGCCCAGCCCCAGCTGTTGCAAACATTTGGGGAGTGAACAAGCAGATGGAAGATATCTCTTTCTTTTTGTAACTCTGCCCTTCACAGAAGTAAAATAAACTTTAAAAAATACATAAATATAGGCTAGATTATGGTCATCCAAGATATCTACTTCCTAATTCCTGCAAACTGTGAATATCACCTTACATGACACAAAAAGATAGGATTAAGTTAATGGTCTTGACATGGAGAGATTATCCCGTATTAGCCTCAAAGGCCCTGAGTGTAATCACAGGCTTCCTTAAAAGAGGTGAGCACAAAACAGAAAAGACCAGAAGACCATGGAGGCTAACACTGAAGAGATGCAACCACAAGCCAAGGACTGCTGGAGGCACCAGAAGCTGTCAGAAGCAAGGAATGGACTCTTTCCTGAAGTCTCTGGAGGGAACCTGGTCCTGCTAACACCTTGATCTCAGCCCAATGAAAATAATTCCAGATTTCTGAATCTAGAGATGTTGATATAAGCCACCAAGGTTGTAGTCATTTATTGTAGCAGCTATGAAAAACTAAGACAAACCACCATGATGAGGAACATAGTATTTCCTAGGATTTATAATTATTATTATTACTACAGCAAATACTGACTATGTGCCTGGCACTGCCAAATTATTTACATATATCATTTGACTTCCATAGAAGAAGGCAGTAGAGAGCTGGGCTTGTCAGGGCTCCACTACTTAGTAATACTTTGTGTCCTTAGGCATGCCTTATAATCTCCCTATGCTGCTGTTTCTCATATGAAGAGGCAAAAATTATAGCCCCCTGATGGGGTTGTTGGGAATAAAATAAGACCATTATGTAAAGTGCTTAGAATGGTGCCTGCCAATAGATTTCTATAAATGATGAGTAATCATGAAAAGTCCATCCTTATGCATTACCATGGTCTGTCTTCCAGAGCTTTCTCTCACTGATTCCTATTCTTCCCTTTGGACACATACAGAACAGGGAACTCTCCTAACCACTGGAATGTCCTTCAGACATCTGCAGAGAGTGATCACATCTTCAGTAGTTTGAGCTTCTCCAGGCTAAAATGCCTTCAGTCACTGCTCTCAGGAATTCATCCGGAGTCCCTTCCCCATCATGGTCACCACTCCTGAACACATTCCTGTACAAGACGCTATCATCATGCTTGTTCTACAGCAGGAGTCTGCAAACTACAGCCATTGGTGAGACCTAATTTGTATAGCCTGTGAGCTCAGAATGGATTTCCCATATTTAAAGTATTTTAAACAGAAACAAGGAAGAATTTGTGATAGAGACCATATGTGGCATGCAAAGTCTAAACTATTTACTATTTTGCCCTCCTTTTTTTTGGAAAAAGTTTGTCAACTTCTGTTCTAGAAGATACTAGTCTTCTATCAGGGCAGTATAATATTGCTCAACACCTTCTGGCAACCCCATTTGATTGTGATTGTTATACATACTTACTTACCTGTAAGGCTCTTAATTGTTCCATCAGTTTCCATTCTCTCTCTTCTTTTTTACATAGTAATGAAATTCATGGCCACCCAACTAGAAACTACATTTTCCAGTCTCCTTTGTAGGAAAGTGTGGCCAGGAGGCTAGCTGCTAGCCAGCGGGACATGAGCAGACGGGAAGTTTGTAATTCCCCATATTTTTCAAAGGCAGGATCATACTTTCCCTTTCTTGTTCCCCTTCCCATTGGCTAGAAGGTGGACCTGCCAGTCCTGTGGAAGATGAGCAACAAGAAAGGAGGATCATGGGTTCCTGGTGCTGCTGTTTCACCCCTGTGCTGCTTTTTCTAAATCTGGGAGACACTTACAAACTTTGAGCTTCTTTAACCCATTGTTCTTTTAGGTCACGGTTAGAGAGCAACTGATTCCATGCTCCACACAATACAATTATCACCTTCAACTCCCAAATACTTTTTATATTTGGGGCTACCAAACCGCACACCTCACCTGACCTGTACTCAAGCAGTAAATTTCTTTGATCCCACGACAAAACCTTACACTTAGCCCTATTGTATTCTACATTGTTAGGATCTGCCCAACATCTTGCCTTGATATCTGAGACCTAATTCCGTTACCCAAAGTAGCTTCTATCTTAATTTCCTGTCAGGCTTTAAAAAGCACTTTAGTTGTAGCACTTAAACACCATGCTCATCAGAACACCTGATCAATAAGAAGTATAATGCAGGTGGAGAGGCCTATGACATCAGTCTGTGGGGGAGGGAAATAACAGATCAAGCTAAGATCCAAGGAGGAGAGAGAAGAGGAAGCAAGTGCTTACTATACTCCAGTATCTGTGCTGGAAACTTTCTGCTGTCTCATTGACTAAGAATTTCATCCTTTCATTCATTTTAAAAGCAGTAATTTTATAGTGACCTTAAACATTTCCTTTAAGGGTAGAAACCATTATCCATAAATACTTATAAAAATACCACCAAGATTTTTTCATTTTTAATTATCTATATACAGAAGATTGATTCAGTATATACTAAGTAAAGATTTCATCAGTTTGCACCCACACAGAAACACAAAGTGTAAAATACTGTTTCAGTGCTAGTTATAGCATTACTTCACATTGGACAACACATTGAGGACAGATCCCACATGAGACGTAAGTACACAGTGACTCCTTAAGTTGATTTAACAATTTGACACTCTTGTTTATGGCATCAGTAATCTCCCTAGGCTCTAGTCATGAGTTGCCAAGGCTATGGAAGCCTTTAGGGTTCGCTGACTTCAATCTTATTCCGACAGGGTCATAGTCAAAGTGGAGGTTCTCTCCTCCCTTCAGAGAAAGGTACCTCCTTCTTTGATGGCCCCATTCGTTCCACTGGGATCTCACTCACAGAGATCTTTCATTTGGGTCTTCTTTTTTTTCCAGAGTGTCTTGGCTTTCCATGCCTAGAATATTCTCATGGGCTCTTGAGCCAGATCTGAATGCCTTAAGGGCTGATCTGAGGCCAGAGTGCTATTTAGGACATCTGCCATTCTATGAGTCTGCTGTGTATCTCGCTTCCCATGTTGGATCATTCTCTCCCTTTTTGATTCTATCAGTTGGTATTAGCAGACACTAGTCTTGTTTGTGTGATCCCTTTGACTCTTAGACCTATCAGTGTGATCAATTGTGAACTGAAATTGATCACTTGGACTAGTGAGATGGCCTTGGTACATGCCACCTTGATGGGATTGTATTGGAATTCCCTGGCACAATTCTAACTCCATCATTTGGGGCAGTTCCGATTGAGCATGTCCCAAATTGTACATCTCCTCCCTCTCTTATTCCCACTCTCTTATTTCATAGGGATCACTTTTCAGTTAAAAATACAGTTATAAATTTCAGTTATAAAAATACAACCTGTACAAATCTCTCTTTGCTTAAGTTCTTGCACACTCCCATCCCCTCTCTTTGAACATATGAGTAATGTGTTGCCAGTATTTCTTGCAAGGCTTAATGCAAAAAATTAAAAACATTCCAAGAGTATAATCCAAAAACTGAAATAGAGGCAGGTATTTAGTGTGGTAGTTTTAGACACTTGCATTCCTCATTGGACTACCTGAGTGTAATTCCCAGCTCCAGACCCCCACTTCAGTTTCCTAACTCAGATCCTGGGAAGCAGCAGTGATAGCTCAAGTACTTGGGTTCCTTCCACATACCTGTGAGACTTTAGTTGAGTTCTCAGCTCGCAGCTTTGGGCCCTGGCAGTCATAGGCATTTGGAAAGTGAACCAGTGGATGGGAGTATACTCACCTTCTTTCTCCCTCTCAAATAAATACATTTAAAAATTTTTTAATAAAATAATCATGTGTAGGACATTGGACAATGTTTGTAGAAATCTCTAAGCTGGGCCATGGTGAGACAGAAGTGAGAAGAACATGTTTTGTCCTCTGTAGAGCTACATGGTAGAAGGAATGAGTAAACAGCTCTAAGCAGTACCAGACCATCTGTGTTCAAATATAAGAGTGGGAATAAGAGAGGGAGGAGATGTACAATTTGGGACATGCTCAATTGGACTTGCCCCAAATGGTGGAGTTAGAAATGTGCCAGGGGATTCCAATACAATCCCATCAGGGTGGCATGTACCAATGCCATCTCACTAGTCCAAGTGATCAATTTCAGTTCACAATTGATCATACTGATAGGTCTAAGAGTCAAAGGGATCACATAAACAAGAATAGTGTCTGTGAATACTAACTGATAGAATCAAAAAGGGAGAGAACGATCCAACATGGGAAGCAGGATACACAGCAGACTCATAGAATGGCAGATGTCCTAAACAGCACTCTGGCCTCAGAATCAGCCCTTAAGGCATTCAGATATGGCTGAAGAGCCCATGAGAGTATTTTAGGCATGGAAAGCCAAGATACTCCGGAAAAAAAAAAAAGAAGAAGAAGAAGACCTAAATGAAAGATCTCTGCGAATGATATCCCAGTGGAAAGAATGGGGCCATCAAAGAAGGAGGTACCTTTCTCTGAAGGGAGGAGAAAATTTCCACTTTGACTATGACCTTGTTTAAATATGATCAGAGTCAGCGAACTCAAAAGGCTTCCATAGCCTTGGCAACTCATGACTAGAGCCTAGGGAGATTACTGACGCCATAAACAAGAGTGTCAAATTGTTAAGTCAACAACAGGAGTCACTATGCACTTACTCCTCACGTAGGATCTCTGTCCTTAATGTGTTGTTCAATTTGAATTAATGCTATAACTAGTACTCAAACAGTATTTTACACTTTATGTTCTGTGTGGGTGCAAACTGTTGAAATCTTTACTTAATATATACTAAACTGATCTTCTGTATATAAAGAGAATTGAAAATGAATCTTGATGTTAATGGAATGGGAGTGGGAGCGGGAGATGGGAGGGGTATGGGTGGGAGGGACGTTATTGGGGGGAAAAGCCATTGTAACCCATAAATTGTACTTTGGAAATTTATATTTACTAAATAAAAGTTAAAATAAAAACAAATCCTGTAGGACTATGTCAGTTGCTTATCAGTCCCTCCCTCAGTTCCCTTATCTGTAAAGTGGGGATATTATCTTCACTGCAACTCTTCTAGACATACTTCCCTCCCCCCACCTTGCAGATGATGAGAATGAGGCTTAGTTCCCGTCCCAGGCAAACCACTGGGCACACATCAGCATGAGGGCTCAGCCTTAGGTCCATCTGACTCCCAACCTTGTGCTCTCAATTCTTCCAAAGAGAGAGAAGGAAAATACTACTGTTAAGGTAGGAATAAGTTACCAAATCACCAGAGGTAAGGTGACAATTGGGATGAAGCCAGTGAGGTCCATGGTGTCTGTCTTCTACCTTCCAGGAGAAGCTTTCACTGGGTAGGGGAGAACAACACCCTAGAACTGTGTTTAGAAAACAAAGAGCTGCTTCAAGTGCCAGTCCCTCCTTAAAATCACCCAGCCTGCTTGTATACCTTGGTCAGTCGCTTCTAATGGGAAAAAAAAAAGCCTCCAGCCATCACCCTTTTTGCCTTTGACTATCTGAAAATAAACAGTTTGGGGTATAAAGTCACATACACAAAATCAGAGCATTATTCTTTTTTTTAAAAGATTTATTTATTTATTTGAAAGTTACACAGAGAAAGGAGGAGAGGCAGAGAGAAAGAAAGAAGTCGTCCATCCACTGGTTCACTCCCCAGTTGGCTGCAACGGCTGGAGCCGCACCAATCCAAAGTCAGAAGCCAGGAGGTTCCTTCAGGTCTCCCATGTGGGTGTAGGGGCCCAAGGACTTTGCCATCTTCTATTGTTTTCCCAGGCCATAACAGAGAATTGGGTCAAAATTGGAGCAGCCAGGACAGGAACTGGAAACCATAAGGGATGCTGCACTGCAGGAGGTGGCTTTACCCGCTATGCCACAGCGCCAGCCCCAGCCCCTAGAGCATTATTCTTAACCTTTCTTACACTCCTACATGCCTAGGATAAGAGGAGGCACATCATGGAACACAGCTCTGCCTGATAGGTAGGGAATATCAGCAGGAGTATCTATGTGACAGCAAAGCCCCCGATCTATTTAGAACCAATGTCTCAAGTAAAATGATGATAGATTTATGAACAGAAAGAAAAGAAATACTAAGAGAAATTAAGAAAATATGTGAACTAAACTCCCTTGCATCCTGGGGATCCTATATGATATTGTACATCAAAATCCCTATAGAACTTCAGAAAATACATAGGAGTTTCCAAGTTTCTACAGGAGGTCTTGGCAATATGTACATCTGTGAAAGTCCGTGAGTCATCTCTAGAATCCTAGTGAAGACCCAGGGAGAGTGAGCGTTAGAAAGCTATGCTCCTCTACAGTTTTACCAAGTCCAGACACCAAACAGATGTGAGAGATTTTGATTTTAGCAGATGAAGGAATCTAACAGTCATATCCACAGATTCAGTCTGTTAAAAACAGAGCATATGCAAAATTTGCTAAACTTAGAACAAGAAAAGGAGCCAAAAGGCACAGGGCCAGGGGCCTCCCAGTGCACCAGGAAGTTGGAGGTAGAGATTCTAATCAGCACCTGAACCCTAGAGTCTGGCTCTGCTCCTTCTCCCAGGTGAGGATGTGGCCTTGTGCTGAGTTTGGGTTTAAGAACCTGCAAAGGCTGATGTTGGAAGGTCTCCTGCTAAGGAAGCATTAAGCCAAGTGAGTGAGATATTTCAGATGGAAGCTTTCAGTGTAAAAGGAGTGGGGTGTGGCATGACGAGCCTCTCAGATTTGATAAGATCCTACACTGGGAAGCCTGGGACATGGATAGGTACTCTCGGGCATCACTCCATCCTGAGCTGACAAACAATGGCTTCTGGTCAATCTACGCATCCTTCCTATACAAACTCTGTGTCCTGGGTGGGAGTGGCAACCCACAGCCCACCTAATATGCTGCAAAGACAAATGAGGCAAAAGCATAGAAAGCAAATCCAAGGTTGCGACTCCAAAGAGGAACTGTAGGAGCAGGATTAGAAGCTTTGTCCAAACTGGAAAGGAGCCATGGTTAGAAGAGATCACGAATAAACACCACAAATCATAGACAAATTATTACATTCACCTGGGATTCGAAACCCACATGCCTTCAGGTGTCAAGCAAACAGCATAAGTGGGTGAAGCAGCTTGGTAGAAGCAAAAGAGAACGGCAATGATCATGCCTCTTACTACCAAAGGAAGTCAGGGAGGGAAGACAGACAGCTGAAAGCTGTGTTAGCTGGGAAGGGGGCTGGAATCAGAAGGTGGACTCCCAGTCTGCATACCCACTCCCCAGCGATAACAGTCAGTAAAAGAAAAAGGGAGAAAAATCATCCCTCTAATGGAAGGAAAACTAGCTTTTCAAAAAGTGGGTTGGGCATTTGGCCCAGAGGTTAGGATGCCCATGTAGCACTTCAGAGTACCTGGGTTCTATCCCTGGGTTGGGCTCTTGATTCCAGCTTCTCATTAATGTACACCTTGGGAGGCAGCAGAAATGGCTCAAGTGACTGAGTCCCTGCCTCTCTTGTCTCATGTGAGACATGGATTGAGTTCCCAGCTCCTGACTTTGGTTCCCCAGCCACTGCAGGCATTTGGGAAATGAACCAGTGGGTAGGAGCTCACTCTCTCTGTTTCTCTGTGCCTCTTGAAATACATTTTAAAAATACTGTTTGTGGGGCTGGTGCTATGGCGCAGTGGGTTATTGCCCTGGCCTGAAGCACCAGCACCCCATATGGGCACTGGTTCGAGACCTGGCTGCTCCACTTCCCATCCAGTTCTCTGCTATGACCTGGGAAAGCAGTAGAAGATGGTCCAAGTCCTTGGGCCCCTGCACCCACATGGGAGACCCAGAAGAAGCTCCTGGCTCCTGGCTTTGGGTCGGCGCAGCTCTGGCCATTGCAGCCAATTGGGGAGTGAACCATTGGATGGAAGACCTCTCTCTCTCTCTCTCTCTCTCTCTCTCTCTCTCTGCCTCCCTCTGTGTAACTCTGACTTTCAAATAAATAAATAAATCTTTAAAAATATTGTTTGTAACAGCACATAGTGCCTTCTCAAGCAACTTAAGAAAAAGTAGAATAACACATCTAAAATAGGGTGTCTTCAAATAAGTTGGTTCAGACAATCCTATCATAGTAATCCTCAAACTCCAGTCCAAAGAGCACAGGGGGTCCCAGGGGTGCAAGATGTTCTACAAGTGCCATTCATGGTTGAAAGGTGTCCACAGTATTCCCTTATAGCACAAAGGATTCTTTGCTTATTTCCTTCAGGGCTGTTCAACAACAAAACCACATGTAACTCTCCCTATTTTTTTTCCTTTTATATTTTAAAATAATTTTAGACTTAGAGAAGAGTTGGAAAGATCGTAGAGACCCCATATGCCTTCACCCATCTTACATAACCACAGCATTATCATCAAAACCAGGAAAATGATATTGGTACAACACTATTAACTGGGCTACAGATTCTTCTCTGAAGTTGTGGTTTCTCCTTGGTCTCCTCTGATCTCTGACTATTCCTCACCCTTTCCTTACCTTTCCTGTCCTGACACCTCTAAAGAATTCTGTCAGGTATTTCCTATATGGTCCCTCAATTTAGGTTTATCTGAGGTTTTCTTGTGATTACACTGGGAAAATGGGGTTTTAGAAAGAATAGCACAGCAATGATGTACCCTTCTCAGAGTATTACATTGCAGAAAGGGGAGATAAAAGTCACTATTTCTTATTACTCGTAATGCTTAACCCTGTCCCTTGCTTAAGGTAATGTTTACCACATTTCTCCACTGTAAAGGTCCTATTTTTCCCTTTGTAGTTGACTAATATTAGGGAGTATCAAATACTTTGAGACTACACTAATGTCTAATTTCTCAAGTTTTCACCCACTGATTTCAGTAACCTGTCTACAGCAAGCCTGGATGTAGTTTTCTAATGGTGATTTTCTACTTCCCTCAGTCTCTTATTTATTCAGTTTATTCTCCCTCATCAAATAGCCCATTTCTTCAACATTTTTCAAACAAAATGGGCTTGTGGATATTTATTTTGTTCTTTGAGTTATAACCCAACATATTTTAATTTATTTTGGACTCAAATCTCCAGCTTTGGCCATGGAGAGCTCTTCCAGGCTTATAGGCTGGCTCCTGTATTCCACACATTCCCATTGTTGGTGATGGTTAGCACTTTCTTATTTTCAGGAGCCACAAGATACCCCAGGTTCATTTTCCCTACCCAATCCTGGAGTCTCCTTTTCCGTGGAATCCTGGTTCCTTTTACAGGATAATGACATTTAGAAATCAAGATCTTAGCACTCGTTGTGTTCATTGCTACTGGGATGTCACTGTTTCTAGGAAATACATGTGTATGTACTTAGCCATGTATACACATCTGGACTTCTATCAGTGTGTATGTGAGTAAATATTGATACCTCAGATTCTAATCAAGCACCATAGGATTCATTCTCACACTTTTGCTTATTAGTAACTGCTTTCTCAGTTATAAACCTGAATCTCATTATTTATAATAATTGGAGTACAATATATTTATAAATAAAAATTTAGGGAAACTGACATGTTACTTACATCTTACCAACAGCTCATGAATACAGTATATATTTCCATTTATTTTGGTCTACTTTGATTTCTTTCATCAAGATTTTCTAGTTTGCAGGATATATATCTTGCATATTACTTTGCTAGATATATATCTAAGAATGAAAAAATTTTGGTGCATTATATTAAGGCATTGTTCTCTAAATTTCAACGTCCAAATATTCATTCTTAATATACAGAAATGCAATTGATTTTGTACCATGAACCCTTACTAAAATTCTCTAGTCTTAGGAGCTTTTTATATAGATTCTTTAAGATTCTCTATGTGGACAATCAAGTTACATGTGAATAGATGTCATTTTAATGCTTTCTTGCTCATCCTCATGATGTCATTTCCTTTTCTTGCTTTACTGTACTGTCTAGAACTTCCAATATAATGTTTAGTAAGAATCTTAAGAGAGAACAACTTGCTGTGTTCTTGATATTAGGGGAAAAGTGTTTAGTGTTAACCATTAAGTTGTAAGTTTTTGTAGATGCCTTCTATAAAGTTAAGGAAGTTCTTTTTATTCTCAGTTTGCTCTCAGTTTTAATGAATGGATATTAAATTTTTCAAGAGCATTTTCTAAATCTATTGAGATAATCATACTGTTTTTATTCCTTGATTCTATAAATACAATGAATTATATTGATTGATTTTCCAGTGTTAAACTAGCCTTGCATTCCAGAGATGAGCCACACTTAATTGTGATGTATTAAATATAGCATACACATACATATATACTCCTAGATTTGATTTACTAATATTTTAATGGGGAGTTGAAGAGGCTACCGACAGAATGGGAGAAATTGTTTGCAAACTATGCAACTGATAAGGGATTAATAACCAGAATATATACAGAGATCAAGAAACTCAACAACAAAACAAACAACCCAGCTAAGAAATGGGCAAAGGACTTAAATAGGTGTTTCAAAAGAAGAAATTCAAATGGTCAACAGACACATGAAAAGTGCTCAGGAACACTAGTCATCAGGGAAATGCAAATCAAAACCACAATGAGGTTTCACCTCATCCCCGTGAAGGAATGTCTTTCATATAGAATGGCTTTCATACAGAAACCAACAAACAACAAATTCTGCCAAGGATGTGGGAGACAGGTACTCTAATCCACTGTGCTAGTGGGAATGTAAACTGGTACAGCCACTGTGGAAGACAGTATGGAGATACCTCAGAAATCTGAAAATAGACCTACCATATAACTCAGCCATCCCACTCCTGGGAATTTACTCAAGGAAAATAAAATCAACATATGAAAGAGTTACCTGTACCCCCATGTTTATTGCAGCTCAATTCACAGTTAGCTGTTCACAATAGCTAAGATATGGAATCAACCCAAATGCCTGTCACCTGAAGACTAGATAAAGAAATTATGGGATATATACACCATGGAATACTAAAAGGTAGTTAAAAAATGAAATCCTGTTGTTTGCAACAAAATGGATGAAACTGGAAAACCTCATACTTAGTGAAATAAGCCAGTTCCAAAAGGACAAATATCAAATGTTCTTCACTGATCTGTGAAAACTAATAGAGCACCCAAAAGGTAATCTATAGTAGTAAAATTAACACTTCAAGATGCAATGACTTTGAACAGTCCTTGTTTCAATGTTGAGGAACAGGCTTTTATTTTTTTTTTTCATACAATTTGTTGAACTCTTACTTAGTATAGAGTTAATCTTATGTGTATAAAGTTAATTGAAAATAGATCTTAGTAAAAAATAACAATGGGAATAGGAGAGGGAGGAGGAAGAGGGGTGGGGAGGGTGAGTGTGGTGGGAAGAATCACTATACTCCTAAAGTTGTATTTATGAAAAGTATGAAGTTCATATTATTCAAATAAAAGGTTTCTGGGGAAAAAATAAATTCTAGATTAATCATGAAAAAAATTGGGGACCCATAAATAAATAAATTCTAGATTAATCAAAAAATAAAGCATTTGGGACCCATTAAAAACTTTAAAAAATTAAAAAACAAAAAATAGCATACACATATACTTCTAGATTTGATTTACTAATATTTTAATGAGGATCTTTGCAAGAACTGTTCTTGTAATATCTTTGCCAGATTTGATTATTAGGGAAATGTTGGCATCATTAAATACATTGGAAAGTGTTGCTTTCTCTTTCACTTTTTTGAAGACATGCTATAGAATTAGTATTCAAATATTTGATAGAATTTGGCACTGAAACCATCTAGTCCCTGAGTTTTCATTTTTTGGAAGATTTTTAACAACAAATTCAATTTCCCCAGGGAATATACTTTGAATGAGTTATGGTGTTCGTGTCCTTCAAGAAATTGGTCTACTTCACCCAAGCTTTCACCCAAGTCAAATTTTGTGTCATTGAGGTTTTTGAAATATTTTGTGAACTCATCTATTTCACTTTTCAACTCTATCAACTTTTGCATTATGTATTTTGAAGCTCTGTTATTATGTCTTCTTGGCAAAGTGAGCCTTAAATAATCATTTAATGTCCCTCTTTATCCCTGATAATAATCCTTATTCTAAATCTATATCAAAAACCTGATATTAACCTAAAGACTTAAGCTTCATTTGAATTAATGTTTGCACAACCTATCTTTTCCTGTCCTAATACTTTTAATCTATCTGTCTTTGCATTTAAAGTGGGTTTCTTGGGGTTGGTGTTGTGACATAGCAGGTTAAGCTGCCTCCTGCAACGCCAGCATCCCATATGGGTGCTGGTTGGAGTCCCGGCTGTTCCACTTTTGATCCAGCTCCCTGCTAATTATCCTGTTAAAGCAGCAGAAGATGGTCCACATACCTGAGCCACTGCTACCTATGTGGGAGACCCAGAAGAAGCTCCTAGCTTTGGCCTGGCCCAGTATTGGTTATTGTGGTCAGGTAGGCAGTGAACCAGTACACAGATCTCTCTTTCTGTGTCTCTCTGTCTCTCTCTCTCTGTAATGCTGCCTTTCAAAAAAAAAACATAAACATTTAAAAAATAAAGTGGGTTTCTTATAGATAGTGTATATACAGTTGGATCTTGCTCTTTTTCCAATTTGGCAATCTCTATCTTCTAATGGGCATGTTTGAACCAATCACATTTAATGGGATTAGATACGACTGAATTAAAGCCTGTTGTCTTGCTAGCTGTTTAATGTGTTCCATCTGTTCTTTCATTTTTTAAGATTTATTCTATTTTTTATATATTTGAAATGCAGAGTGAGAGAGAGAGAGAGTTAGAGAGAGAGATCTTTCATCTGCTGGTTCATTCCCCAAAATGGCCACAACAGCCTGGGGTGGGCCAGGCCAAAGCCAGGAGCCAGGAGCTTCCTCCACATCTCTCACATGGGTGCAGGGGCCCAAGCACTTGAGCCATCCCCCACTGCTTTCCTAGGCACATTAGCAGGTGGCTGGATCAGAAATGGAGCAGCTGGGACTTGAACTAGCACCCATTTGGGATGCCAGCATTTCAGGCAGCAGCTTAATCTGCTATGTCACAATGCCCCTCTTTCGCCATCTTTTTCTGTCTTCTCTTGCTAGCCTAGTTTGAGGTAGGGGAGGAAATGTTCTCTGTTGTTCTGATTAAGTGTTAATCTTAGGCAAGCACTGCATATCACCAAATCTCAAAGCTGATCCCATTTCTCCTCTAAGTTACTTCTGAATCCAGAAAGTTATATCTTCCCTTCCTCCAGGGCTGTTCCTTACCTCAGCTCAGTAATGGCATTTCACCAATAGCCTAACAGTGACAGTGTTTTTCCCCTTCTACATGCATGCCACATTAATTAATATGTTCAGTCATCAGAGATACAGGGAGAAGGGTCCACATGGAGTTTCTCGCCTGACAGAGAGCAGCTTCTGTTCTTTTCCTCTAGCAGTTCACCACACAGGAGACTTTCTCAAATATTTCTTTGAACTACAGTAGGGCTCATAGAGAAATGTTTGTGAGAGGGTGTGGACCCCACTCCTGCTATTTATAGCCCCTAGGGATCTGACCCAGTGTGCACTCAGCCAAACGTCATCTATTGCAATCCTAGCTGAATTCTTACTGGTATCTGATGGTTTCCTGCCCAGATAAGTCAGTGCTCATGGCCCATTTCACCCTGCAGTCTGCTATCTTCCTATGCTGGATCTGCTCTTAGGAACTTCAAGCTCAAGGAAAGTTGTGAACTTGCTATTTGTTGAGTTTTTTTTAATAATTTGAGAACATTGTTTCCAATTCTTTACATAATTTGAGTAGAAATAAGAATCTTGTTTCTTTTAGGATTTATGCATCTTTTTTGCAAAAGCAAGCAGGAGAAAGATTGGCATTGGTCAGAATACTCATTGTCCTCTTGGAAACTTCCTTAAGGGAAACATGTCTATCTGTTCTTTTTTGAGAAACGTTGGATATAGAGGGAAAATTCCATAGGAGTTAAGTAAAATACAAATAATGTAAGTAGAAGGCAGACCCTGTAAAGTGATGAGTCAGCTATAATCCAGGGCAATCATCTTGCTGGAAGTATTTACTAGTCTGGAATAATCTCCCAAAGAAAATGATGCTACACAGTAAACACCTTGGATTTCTTTTTTTTTCTTTTTTTTTTTTTTAATTTTTTTTTTTTGACAGGCAGAGTGGACAGTGAGAGAGAGAGACAGAGAGAAAGGTCTTCCTTTGCCGTTGGTTCACCCTCCAATGGCTGCCGCGGTCGGCGCGCTGCGGCCGGCGCACCGCGCTCATCCGATGGCAGGAGCCAGGTGCTAGGTGCTTATCCTGGTCTCCCATGGGGTGCAGGGCCCAAGCACTTGGGCCATCCTCCACTGCACTCCTGGGCCACAGCAGAGGGCTGGCCTGGAAGAGGGGTGACCGGGACAGAATCCGGCGCCCTGACCGGGACTAGAACCCGGTGTGCCGGCGCCGCAAGGCGGAGGATTAGCCTGTTGAGCCACGGCGCCGGCCAACACCTTGGATTTCTAAAAACAAAATAGCTCTAGAGGGTCCCCACTTTAGAATCTTTCATATATGTCATAATTTAATGAGAAATATGTTGGGTAACTAATTACTAAAAATTAAGCCACTGACAAAAATACCATTTTTATTGTTTATCACATTTTCCCCAAATATAAATATTGCCACTCAACATTAACTACCTCCATGATATTATTATTAATAGTAATGATAAAAAAATCACCATTTAGTATTCATTTACTATAAGCTAGAGACTATGTTTAGTTAATTATATACATTCTCTCATTTCATCCTCACCAAAACTTAGTGAAAGAATGGGGGCTCACAGGGATTAGGGAATTTGTCCAATGCATCCTAGAACCAAAATCCTAGTGCATCCTAAAACCAGAACTCAATCCCAGGTTCATTATATCTGAAGTCCTTACTTTTTAAACTTCTAAGCCATACTGCTCCAAGTATGATATTAAGATTCTGTATGAACCAGGAATGTTCCCCACTGTCATTTATAATGATGGAAAAGGATCCCCTGTGCATAATAACATGAAAGCCTCAGAAATGCCTTATAGGCTGAGACCAGTTGTCCAACAGAAGGACATGGGGTTTCAGAATGGCAACAAGGATTCATTTGTTGAGCAAGCATGATCACTGGCCTTGCAGAGGTTGACTTTTAAAGAGGGTGTAACTGTTCTCCATGTTTTCTGAATCTCTGTCTTCTGTTTTTTTCCTCTCCAAATATATATAACATATAAAAGTATGACATTCTTTTCTTCCCTGTAATATTGCATTACAACAAATCATCTAGTAATTTATTTAATCTTCTTCAAATTACATAAATACACACACACACACACACACACACACATATATATATATATATATATATATATATATATATATATTTAAGCCATAACTAGCTCTTGAAATAGAAGAGTTCTGTTTAAGATATCTACATCTCTAATGGGAAGGCCTAACTTTACACTCTAGGGTTATCTGACGCATATGGAGTGTAGCAGCAACACAGAAACAAGCTTAGAAGACAATAATGCGGCCGGTATTGTGGCTCACTTGTCTAATCCTCCACCTGCAGCGCCGGCACCCTAGGTTCTAGTCCCAGTCGGGGTGCTGGATTCTGTCCCAGTTGCCCCAATTCCAGGCCAGCTCTCTGCTATGGCCCAGGAGTGCAGTGGAGGATGGCCCAAGTGCTTGGGCCCTGCACCCCATGGGAGACCAGGAGAAGCACCTGGCTCCTGGCTTCAGATCAGTGCAGCGTGCCAGCTGTAACAGCCATTGGGGGGGGGGGGGTTGAACCAACGGAAAAGGAAGAGCTTTCTCTGTTTCTCTCTCTTTCACTGTCTAACTGCCTGTCAAGAAAAAAAAAGACAATAATGCAAGAAGCTGCAACCCAATCATCAGCTAGGAGAGGCAAGCTCTGCTCAAGCACATTTCACGGGACCTACCAAACCTAAAAGCAGACTCAGCAGGGAAGACAGTGGCAAGCACCTGCAATGGCAGCAGAGTCAACAGGAAGAGTGCAGCAAAGAGGGCGAACCAGCTGCTCCGTCTGGAGACAGCCAGTACCAACCTAAGTCCCTCTGTAACCCGGAGGACCACCCCGGCGACCCTGCCAAAATCTCGGAATTATAACACCCAACAACACAGAGTACTTCCTGGCCTTTCACAAGTCAAAATGCACCTAGAAAACAAAATCTATTTAGATGACACAAGAGGGAAACAGCCAGTGCCAACTGATGGCTACCCAGTCCCTGCCTGGCTTCCCTGAGAGGGGGAGATGTGGAGGGATCACATTTCCACACCCCTGTAATCCATGCACAACACACAAGTGAGCCTCTGTCCACCAGCAGGATGCCCTGCAATGACTTGTGTCAGCAACATGTAGTTCAACTATGTTTGTCCTCCTCTACCTGGCAAGTCTGGGAAATACACAGCATAACAGAGTAATACTTTCATCGAAAGTGCTTAAATGTTAAAATGTTTTGATGCTTAAAGGGCAAGCTTCAGTTAGAAAAATTAACTCCTGGAATACCTCAGTCCTCGTGGATTCAGAATTACAAGCTGTGACTACTCTCTTTTATTGCACTTCAAGGTATTTCTATCAAATAATTCTATTGTCTCAAGATATTTCTAAAGTCTGAATTAACCGTGTCAGTACTTATCATGCATTTAAAATGTTACAGTGGCTGACCATCTGCTCCAAAGATGGTGCCGTTTGGAGATGAAAGAGTTTCTCTTAATAATTACAGTGTAAAACTGGTATAAGCTAGGACTATCCAAGGAACACCAACCATTTGGTCTGCCTAATATTAAATCATTACCCCTTTTGACCTTAGTCTTTTTAGAACAAATAAGGCTAAGTTTTATCTTCTTCATTAAAAAGAAAAATAAAGTAAAAGAGTACACGCTACTCACAAGAAACAAAAAAATGAAATATGTAAAACAGAAAAGTGATACCCATATAACCTTTGGAATCATACTTTCCTGTGATATCATCCACTGATATTTCTGCTTTCTAGTCCTCTTCCATGTAGGGAGGACAAAGTCCCCAAACATTATCACTTGAGGCCAGACAAATGGATACCAGGTGATCAAAGCAATACATGCCTATTCCATACACAGAGCTCAGGTGGAGCCTAACCCTCTCCTGCACTGCCAGGGTACAACTTGTGGTTTGCGGTAAACTATTGGGGGCATTACTTACTTCCTGGTCATAATGTTTGTTCAAGATGGCCATGTGGCTGTGTTGAGGTTTCTAAGAACACAGCCTAGATCATTCTCACACGTACTGAAATAGAGATGATCTAACCCTTTTGCTGCACTGTCCAAAATGGCAGCCACTGAGAACTTGACATATGAATACTACAAATTGATATGTGACACAGACAAAAAAGCACATGGAACTTCAAAGACTTAGTATGAAAAAGAAATGCAAAGTCTCTCACTAGTAATTTTCTTTTTTTAAAAAAGATTTTATTTATTTATTTGAGAGGTAGAGTTACAGACAGTAAGAGGGAGAGAAAGGTCTTCTTCCATTGGGTCACTCCCCAGATGGTCGCAACAGAAAGAGCTGCACCGATCCGAAGCCAGGAGCTAGGTGCTTCTTCCTGGTCTCCCATGTGGGTGCAGGGGCCCAAGCACTTTGGCCATCTTCTACTGCTTTCCCAGGCAGAGAGCTGGATTGGAAGAGGGGCAGCGGAAACTAGAACCGGTGCCCATATGGGATGCGAGTGCTGCAGGCGGAGGATTAACCTACTGCACCACGGTGCCAGCCCTCACTAATAATTTTCATACTGAATACATGTTGATGTGATGAGACACATGGGTCACATGATCTCTGTTGGACAGTGCTGACCTAGAACATTTCTATCCCTGATGAAGCTAGGCCAGATGGTGGCTTTGCTCATGGACTTTTCAGTTATGTGAACTAACAAATATTTGTTTTGCTTAGGCATATTCTGGGCTTTCTAGAACTCACAACTGAAAGTCCAGAGTGATACATTGTACATAAAGAATCATGCATTCAGGATAGATTCTTCATTGACTAAGTGATCGTGGGCATTTGTCCATTCCAGTTCCTTAATAGCAGCATGTGGAAGTGTGCACAAAGAACTCCATCTTCAGACAACTCTACCTTTTTTTTCTGTTAATGCCATTGTATGTGTCCAGGGGGTGGCACTGCTTTCTTTCAAGTCCCCAGTGCCAACATTATTTCTTGTCTCAGCCCTCGCACTTCTTTACCTTCTGCCTAGAACACTCTTTCCTCTCTTTTTACTTGCCTGACTCCCTCTCACTCCTCAGGTTGTGTTTCCTCACCATATTATGGCATGCATTAGTGCAGGAGCAATGTATATATGTTTCACCCTTTTATCCCTAACATCTGGAGCCTGACACAAAGTAGGTGCTCAGGAAATATCGCTGAATGCCAGGATGAATGCAGCAGGAGGAGGAGAGTCAGGGGAAATTGAAGTAGTGAGATAAGGGAATCTGGATACTTCATGACAACCAAGGATGAGAGCTGACAGCTGAACAGCAGTTCTGAAATGAAAGGATCTTAGTGACTCACCAGAGTTTCCTCCAAAAATAAAAGTAAATGATCAGAGGGGCCAGCATTGTGGCTTAGTGGGTAAAGCCACTGCCTGCAATGCCAGCATCCCATATGGGCACCTATTCATGTCCTGGCTGCTCCACTTCAGATCCAGCTCCATGCTGGTGGCTGGGCTCAGAATTTACTAATTATGTGGATCTCATTCTTTTTAAAAAATTTAAATGAATGGTGAGTGTTTGGCCTAATGATTGAGAAACCAGGTTGGGATGCTTCCATTCTGTATCACAGTGTCTGGCCTTAGAGAAGCTTAGAGTTTAGATTGTGGTGCTGTCCACCAGGCAGGTGCTGACGAGTCTCAGGAGAGATGGGAAAACCACCATCTCTAGAAAAAGAGGAGAGCGCTTAGCCCTTTCTCTCCTCTGTCTTTTTTTACTCTCTTTCTATTTCCTCTTTATTTAAACTGCCATACCTCCACTCTCTGCTGGAAGGAACAGGGAGGTCCACCCACAGAGGAAGCAGGTTCAGAGTTCTCCAATCCAATCCCCTTCCTTTTCTAACAGATGGTTTCCATCTGTATTTCCATCAAGTATTTCTCTGGACAGAATGAAGTGAGGCCAGTGCGGTGCAGCAGGTTAAGCCACCATCTGTGACTCCAGCAACACATATGGAACACCAGTTTGAGTCCTGGATGCTCCTTTTCCAATCCAGCTTGCTGTTAATGTACCTGGGAAAGCAGCAGAAGGTGACCCAACTGCTTGGGCTCCTGCCACCCATGTGGGAGTTCCACATAGAGTTCCAGGCTCCTGGCTTTGGCCTGGTCCGACTTAGCCCTGCCCTGGCCAATGCGACCATTTGGGGAGTAAACAACCAGATAGAAGATCTCTCTTCGTCTCTCTGTAACTGACTTTAAAATAGTTCACTCCCTAATTGGTTCACTCCCCAATGACCGCAACAGCCGCAACTGCACGGATCCAAAGCCAGGAGCCTGGAGCTTCTTCCGGGTCTCCCACATGGGTGCAGTGGCCCAAGCAACTGGGCCATCTTCTACTGCTTTCTCAGGCCAAAGCAGAGAGCTGGATCGGAAGTGGAGCAGCCAGGACTCAAACCGGTGCCCATATGGGATGCTGTCACTACAGGTGGCAGCTTTACCACTACGCCACGGCCCTGGCCCCAATAAATAAATCTTTTTTAAAAAATCAACTTTCCCCAGTAAAAAAAGTATCAGGATCATAGAACTAGCATATGTTGCTTTATTAAAGAAACCCAGGCACTCTATAATTGGAGAAGGTCTTAGAAGTATGTAAACCCAACTCCTTGGTTTAGAGTTAAGAAAAGCAAAGCATAGGACCTGCCTATGGTCATTCAGCAAAATGCATATCTTCAGTCTCCATATCACTGTTTCTATGTTTCATTATTCAATTACTACTACTGATACATTTTCATTATTAATACTCTAATCACATAATCAGTTATTTTACTTTCATCTAAGGCACTTGGCCTTATCTAAAGTTATCAGTACTTTCATTTAGCATTATTAACAAAAAATGACCTTTGAGCCATACAAAAGAGAAGAAGATATATACTCATGTAAATGCAAAAATATTTTATTTTATTCATAACAACATTTATGTTATCAACCAAAAGTCACTAAATATTCTATCTACTTTTCTGATAGCCTTTCTGTGCCCTTGTATTATTTCTACTTATTATTTTTGCTTTTAAGATTTTTATTTTTATTTATTTGAGAGGTAGAGTTATAGACAGAGAGAGGGAGAGACAGAGAGAAAGGTGTTCCATCTGCTGGTTCACTCCCCAAATGGCCACAAAGGCTAGAGCTGGGCTGATCCAAAGCCAAGATCCAGGTCTCCTCTAGGTTTCCCATGCAGGGGCAGGGGCCCAAGCACTTGGGCCATTTTCTACTGCTTTCTCAGGCCATAGCAGAGAGCTGGATCAAAAGAGGAGCAGCTGAGATATAAACTGGTGGCCATAAGGGATGCTGGCCCCATAGGCAGAAACCCAGCCTACTACACCAAAGCACTGGCCCCTATTTCTACTTCTAGTAAAATATATCATTAGCCTTAATCTATTAAAATATAGATATTTCATCATAAAAATAATTAAATAGCATGATAGTCGTTAAGTTCTTCGCCATGTCAGGAATCTATGAATTGCCACTATTAGTCAACCAAAAATTCCAATTGCAACAACCCCACATTTTCCTTACTCATGGAAGGACAAACATGTTTTCAGCTTTAGGTTTTCAAAAATCCTTGTGTTTGAGTGTGTGTATTTGTTTTCTTATTTATTATATTCAATAAATTCTACTTCTGTTATTCCCAAGGTACTTATGTCAGGCACTGTTGGGAATAAATGGAACCAATTCTTAAACAGCATATTGTCAAGACAGAGAGGAAAATGTTTTCATAAATAACTACAAGACAGGATCTAAGAGAGTGATCATAAATAAATGCCCAGAGCAATTATGCAGACAATGCAAATGCGCAAAACAAGTTGAGGATAGGCAACAGGGAAAGAGAACTTTAAATTCAATGTTCCATCTAAAAGAACTTTATTTGTTTTAAGGGAAAGAATGGAGAAAGAAAACAGAGATTTGAGACGAAGGGGTGTGAGAAAGAGAGTACAAGAGAGGAGACCATGAGGAGAGAGGTGGTAACAATTGAACAAAGACAAAGAGGGAACAGCAGGAAATGACAGAGGTAGAAATGAAGATAAAAGAAAGTGATTGGAAAGAAAAGAATAAAAATAAGGGCGGCAATGGGGAGGGGAGAGGAGGAGAGAAGGGAGCAGAGGTGAGGTGAGGAGAGGGGTACAAAATAAGAGAAGAGCACAAATAGGGACTGAGCCTTGAGGAACTGTAGAACATCGACACTGAGAAGTCACATAGAGGAGGCAGATGGAGACCAATGCTGTAGGAGAAAACTCAGCAAACCATGGTCCCTTCCCCAAACCACAGAGTGAATATCTGAAGATGGAGAAGATGGTCCACTATGTTGAAGCATCCATTGGATTTGAGATCACTGGTGGCATTGGTAACACTGAGATCACTGGTAACCTTATCAAGAGCAGATCAGCAGTGTGAGGACCTTGGGGATCAGGCTGAAGTGCATTCAAAAGTGGGTAGAAGACATAAACAGAGACATACCATGAAGGCCACTTTCTCAAGAAGCAAAAAGGTGGGACAGAGGTTACAGTGAGGCATTCAGGAAGAGGTGATTTTTAAAAAGACAGTTGGTATCAGATCATTCTGTCTACTTTTGAGAATGATCCAGAAAAGAGGGAGCCATTGAAGGCATTGGAAGGAAACGGCCAAAGAAGCCATGCCATAGAGAAGAGGACTAGAGTGGCCCTGGATCTAAGTTGGGGTGAGTACACTTTTCCAATCACATTATAGAGAAAGAAGAGGCATGGAGATAAACCTGGTAGTGGGAGAATGAAGCAGCTGTCCTCTGACAGCTCCTATTTGCAGGATTTGCAGGATAAAATGGGGAAGTAGCAGGCAGTTAAGACACTTGAGCCTCACATTTGAGTACCTGGGTCCAATTCCTAGCTCTGATCCTGAATCCAACTTCCTGCCAATGCTGACCAAGGGAGGCCATGGTAATTGGGTCCCTGCCACCAATGAGTGGGTACTGGTGAGTGAAGCAGCAAATGGGGAATCTCTGCCTTTCAAATTAATATTTTTAAAATACTATTTATTTATTTGAGAGGTAGAGTTACAGGGAGAGGGAGAGACAGAGAGAAAAGTCTTCCACCACTGGTTCACTCCCCAAATGGCAGCAATGGCCAGAGTTGGGCCAATCTGAAGCCAGGAGCCAGGAACTAGGAGCTTCTTCCAGGACTCTCATGCAGGTGCAGGGGCCCAAGCATTTGGGCCATCTTCTACTGCTTTCCCAGGCCATAGCAGAGAGCTGGATCAGAAGTAGAGCAGCTGGGACTAGAACCAGCACCCATATGGGATGCCAGCACTGCAGGCAGAGGCCTAGCCACAGCGTTGACCCAGATATTATTTTTTTTAAGGTGTACTTATTTACTTGAAAGGCAGAGAGTGGCAGAGACAGAGGGAGGGACACAAAGAGATCTTATATCTGTGGATTCACTCCCCAAATGCCCACAACAGCAAGGTCTGGGCCAGAACATGGCCAAGAGCCTGGAACTCCATCCAGGCATACCACATGGGTGGCAGGAACCCAAGCACTAAGACCATCATCCTTTCCCTTCCAGGTACATTAGCAGAAAACTGGATACGAAGAGGGGGACTCAAACCAGGGACTCCTATATGGGATATGGGAGTTCCAAGGGGTAATTTAACCCATTGTGCTACAATGCCAATCCATTTAAGTAAAATTTTATAAACAGAAGTGGACATTGATGAGTAGCAAGATGAGTGAGAGATTTGCAGAAGGGGAAAGCATGAAATAATCCCCTTAGGGATTGTGAGAGCAATCCCTCTAGAGAAACGTGGCAGGAAGTACACAGCATCCAGCCAGGATGTGGGATTACAAGTATAAGGCACAGCCAGTCAATTGGTTTTTGATTTTGTCCAGTAAAGCCCAGCTGTTCAAAGGGCTGTGGAGAGCCCATGAATTACCTGTGGATCCTGGAAAAAGGAAAGTTCTAAGTCATAGTCTGGGGTGGGCCTGAACCTCAGCTTTTTTCTTTTTTTTTTCTTTTTTTTTGACAGGCAGAGTAGACAGTGAGAGAGAGAGAGAAAGAGACAGAGAGGTCTTTCTTTTCCGTTGGTTCACCCCCCATTGGCCACTCCAGCAGCACGCTGCGGCTGGCGCACCGCGCCAATCCAAAGCCAGGAGCCACGTGCTTCTGCTGGTCTCCCATGCGGGTGCAGGGCCCAAGCACTTGGGCAATCCTCCACTGCCTTCCCGGGCCACAGCAGAGAGCTGGCCTGGAAGAGGAGCAACTGGGACAGAATCCGGCACCCCGACCGGGACTAGAACCCGGGGTGCCAGCGCCACAGGCAGAGAATTAGCCTGCTGAGCCACAGTGCTGGCTAGCCTCAGCGTTCCTAACAACTCACAGGTGATGCCCCTGGTACTGAAAGACTTGACAACACTTTGAGTGACAGAGGGTCAGGACTGTTTTCCTTTGTCATTCTCTGTTGAAATACTTCAGGATAGAAGACAGCAAGTCTGTCACCTCTGAGTCTGAAAATAATATTAAAAGTGAAATTTTCAGTAACTAAGAAAGGGAGCAGAGAGGAGGCAAAGGATGACCTGTTTTATCCAATCATACTGAATTAGAAATAAATTTTCTTGCCCCTCCTCTCATCTTGGCAACCTCATATGATCTCACAGCTTCTCCTACCATCTTCATGTGCACCTCTGTGTGGACGTCCATGAGTAACTCAAACAATAAATTGTCACCTATATTTGCTTCTCCCTGGTCTTTTATTCCACTTCTCATTCTTATCAGCTTCTCCATTTAATACCTTATTAAAGTCCACTGATTTTTCTCTAAAATACGAGTATTAGTAGCTTCGGTGAATCACTTCTCGACCCTTTGACTAAGACCAAGTGTAGTAGCTTCTGTGAATATAATTTAAAACCAAATCAAGACACTATTTCCCCTTACCAGATAGGCTTGCATCCAAGTTGACAACATATTCCTCTGACATTACTGCGAAGAAACAAAAATTGGCATACACTGCAAACAAGAATACAAAATGGCATAACCCTATGGAGTATATTTTTGTAATACATAGCAAAATTTCTTATGCCTTGATCCTGTGATCTAGAAATCTATCCCAAAGACACACTAGCAACATAGCAAATGATACATGCACGAGGCTAGTCACTGAGCACAATTTATAATAGGAAGTGACTGACAACAACCCTCAAATGTTCACCAATGGGGGACTGGTTTAATAAATTATGATACAGAGTATCATAATGCTAGAGTATTATACAGACAAAGAAAGAAATCAGGGAAATGTCTCCATAATGATATGAATTTAACTGAAAATGAAGATGCAGAGGGTGCACATAATGTGTTACTTTTGAATAATAAAAGGAAAATATGAATATATACTTGCTTATATTTTGGAAAACATGAAATGGAAGGAAAAAACAAAAATGGATTACCTATATGAGAAGGGAAAAAACATGGGGAGGACATTTGGATGAAATCTAGGTGTCTGCATGTACCATATTTCAGAGTTTTAACTTTGTAAGCATGTCTACATTTTACATAATTATAAAATAAATAAAAACTAATCCAGAAATATATTAAAATCCAGTCTTCAGTGGATTCCCACCACCTACCCATTAAATCCAAACTCAATCTAAATTTAGTTCTTCTTTAAATCTTTAAAAAAAATCTTATTTATTTTTAGTTGAAAGCAGAGAAATAGAGATAGACAAAAAGAGCTCCTCCATTCACTGGTTCACAATCCAGTGCCCACAACAGCTGGGGCTGGGCCAAGCTGAACTAGGTACCTAGATCTCAATTCAGGTCTCCCACATGGGTGGCAGGGATCCAAGTACTTGGGCCATCACCTGCTGCCTCCCAGAGTGTGCATTAGCAGAACGATAAAAATGGAAATAGAACTCTTTAGTCTGCCATCTTATGTCCTGATGCCCCCTCTCTCATCTACTGTATTCACCAAAAATTAATATTACTTGAGTATTCAGCTTATTTCACCACTGAAGCATACATCTGTGGGTATGAAATCTATCTCTGATTCATTCTGTAAGCCTGCAATCTCTAGCAACCACAATATAAATTGAGTGAGAAATTTGGCACCTCCAACTTATTGGCTGAAAATCTTATATTTATTGCAAAGAAATCAAGGAAGCCAGAGTGCCTTGATGATAGATGAAATATCTGGCTAGACAGTAACTTTCTAATTCTAAAGCAAAGGCATTAATTTAAGCAGCCCAGTGCCCTCAAGCAGGTGAATGAATGGTTAAAGAAAATGTGGAATATATACAATGTCTTAAGAAGTTTTAAAAAGGAAGGGGATTTGGATTTTTGCCACAACATGGATGGATCCTGAAGACATCATGCTAAGCAAAATAAGTCAATCATGAAAGGACACATAGTGTATGATTCCACCTGTATGTATGAGGTTCCCAGGAAAGCCAAATTCATACAGACAAAATGTAGAATGGTGGTTACCAGGGACTGAGATAAAAAGAGAATGGAGAGCTATTATTTAATAGGTCCCTATTCTCGATTTTACAAGATGGAAAATGTTCTGGAGATGGATGGTGGTAGCAGTTCCATAACAGTGTGAATGCACTTAATGTCGCTAAACCTTACACCCAAAATTGGTTAAGGTGGCAAATTGTGTATCATGTATGTTTCACCACTATTTTAAAAAAAAAACTTTTCAACAAGGAAAATGACCTATCTGGGAGTACCATTTAAAGCTGTTTTTACTAATGTGACAAAGCACATTAGCCAAGGCTACTCTCTCCAGAGCCATTAAGGATAACCAAGGAAGAGACTCGGCTTTTGCTTGGAACTTGATGTCACATTCTCCCGGCCAAGGGTACTCCCACAGAAACGTTCTGCCCTGGGGTGTCTCTGCACTCTGGGTGTTGGATATCCTGGAGATTATACACGTCTGATTAATTTTGAAAACGTCACTGAGATCTGATGCTTGCTCCTAATCACAGTTGTGTATGGACACAGATGAGTGTGGGGAATGCTCTGGCCCATCCATGTCTTCCCCTCCATCCCCACAGGGAAAAAACCACTAAACTGTGAGCTACTGCTGAGGCTGAGAAGCCCTTGGGAAGAAGTCACCATTGACTCAGTTTCAAAACTGCATCTGTACCACACTAATATGAGATGTAAATAATAAGGGAAACTCTGTGAGCAAGAGAAGGGGCATGTGAGGACTCAGTACTTTCAGGTCAGGTTTTTTTTTTTCTTCAAATCTAAAACTACTCTAAAAATAAAGTCTATTAATTCACAAACTTAAACTCTGCATCTTAAATTCTTTGAATATAACAAGTGTCTTATTGGTTCATATAAGTAAAAATAACGCTTTCTTAACAAGGAAATGTTCTCATTTAAACATGTAATATAGCTGGCCAGAAATTGAAAGAATATTGTGCTAACCTGCCACCCTTCTGACCATATTTGCACATTAAGGGAAGAAAAAATGAAAAAATGGAGCCCAATTCCCTGGGTGTGCCCCTGACTGCACTGGAAAGCCCCACATTTCTAACACAGGGCTTTGCTCCCTCACCACTTAGGGAGGGGAGAGAGACACATGGAAATCCTTGATCAAAAAGGCAATACTGGAAGAATTAAATACTGAAAGGAGGAAGTCTGTTGAAATGTCCTTCTAAGAATTATTCTAAATGTGGGTAAAGGCTTACACTTCCAGTTATGATGGAGCAGCTGGTATCAGACTAGCACTCCTGCTAAGAACATCTACTAAAGGTAGACAAAATCCCACGTACACACACATACATTCTTTTTCCCCTCCCACACACACATTCTCCTCGCCTCTGTCTCTCTCTCCTTCTCTCTCTCACACACACACTCACATTCTCCTCATCTCTCTCTGTCTCTCTCTGTCTCTCTCTCTGTCTCTCTCTCTGTCTCTCTCTCTCTCTCTCTCTCTCTCTCTCTCTCTCACACACACACACACACACACACACAGAAAGTTGCCAGAAGACCGTGGAGAACAACCAAAAAAGTAAACATTTGAGGATACATGACCCCAAAGAGCAGCAATGCTCCCTGAAACAAATGTAGTTCTGGCCAGAGCTACGTTTTCCCCTCAGGACATTGGATAATATAGAAGTAAAAATTAGAAAGGTCAAATGGAAATCAGCAGCCTGGAGATTGTGGCAGTCTCAGTGGGCTGGAGAAACAAAAAATTGGGATTCAGAAACCACAGACAAGGAGGGACTTGTTAAACAGCAGGCTTTCCATTTAGTCTCTGAAAGAGCCATGACCTGTGATTAAGAGTCAACCCTAATGGACCAACCTCAACTGGATCAGGGTGATCTCCTTCATACTTTCTCTGGGAAAATTAAATTCTCTCTGTGGCAAGATAACATCATCCAGAAGACCAACAGTACTTCATACATAATAATATCCAGCATTCAATAAAAATTACCAAACATTCCTGGAAACAGAATCAAACCATTGAAAGTCAAGAGAAAGACTTGAAAGGTGATCTATACACTGGAGTTATTAAGCACAGACTTTCAACTAACTGACAAAATACTCAGACCAACACTTTACAAGAAAAAGAGAACAGCTAAATGTCCAAATAAATTCAGCATCATCAGTCATTAGGAAGTACAAACTAAGACCACAACAAGGTATTACTTTAAGCCTTTCAGAACAGTTGGAAAAATGAAAACAGTAAGTGTTGATGAAGACATGGAAAAACTGGAACTGCATGTACCTCTGCTATAAACGTAAGTTGGTGTAATCTCTTTGGAAAGTTGCTAGATGGCAATTACAAAGGCTACACACACACATACTCGAGGTATAATAATTCCAATCCTTAGTATATACCTGATGAAAACAGGTATCCATGTCTTCCAAAAGACAATAATTCAAAGAGTATTTATAAAAGCTGTGTAGCCCCAAATCGTAAACTATTTGAATGTCCACCAACAGTAAGGGGTGTATTCCACTCTAACTTGCTTACCCAACTCAGTGAAGAACAAACTTCATTCATGAAACCCACGATGATACAGTTCATAGACACAGCATTGAGGGGGGAAAGGCCACACAAAAAGAGAACACACTGTCAGACTCCACCGAGAAACAGTGAAACCAGGCCAAACTGTCCAGGGTGAGAAAAACAAGAAGAGGCTGTTTGTGCAACTTGGGCACATAGAGCTGAGATGCTCTAGGAGGATGCCTGGTACTGAGTCATGTTCTATTCTTATTCTGGGTGATCAAAGAAGCGTGCTCATTCTGTGAAAATTCTGCAAACGATACACCTAAGGTGATTTGTGCACTTGGTGTGCATATGATATATGACACACCTTCATTTATGATAGCATTATGTCCTGAGGAACCCAGAATAATTTGAAAATATCATAAGCTAAGAACACAGTGAACCCACCTAACCTGCCACACATCCTAGCTTTGCAACACAGCATTCCATACAGCCTCAGTGCTCCCCTCACGACGGTGTGGCTGACTGCTTAGCAGCATACTGTATGTCACTAGCCCAGGGAAACAGCAAAATTCAAAAATTTGAATGTGTCTAATTTTCAAACAAGTGTAAAGTTGAATTGACATTAAGTCAAACAGCCATAAATTGTAGACATCTGTACCTCAATAAAAAGCACCAAAAGGTGGGTGCTGTGCTCAGTGGGTTAAGCTACTGCTTTGGACATCACATCTATATCAAAGTGCTGGTTCAGGTCCCAGCTGTTCTGCTTCCAATCGAGCTTCCTGCTAATGCACCTGGGAAGCAGCAGATGATGACTCAAGTGTTCGGGCCTCTCCCACCCACATTTGAGACCCTGCTGGAGTTCTGGGTTCCTGGCTTCAGCCTTGCCCAAACCTGGCTATTATGGGCATTTGGGGAGTAAACCAGGAGAATCAGTCTCCCTCTCCCATCTCCCGTCTCCCCTCTCCCTTCTCCCTCTATGAAAATAGTCATAATATTAAAAAGTCTTTGGTGGTTGGGAATATGACTGATAGGATCTTTTCCAGTTTTTATTCTTTCATATTTTTCCCAATTTTCTTTAGTAAGTTTATCTTGCTTATTTATTTTTTTAAAATTTTATTTAGCAAATATAAATTTCCAAAGTACAGCTTATGGATTACAATGGCTCCCCCCCCCCCATAACTTCCCTCCCGCCTGCAACCCTCCCCTCTCCCGCTCCCTCTCCCATTTCATTCACATCAAGATTCATTTTCAATTATCTATATATACAGAAGATCAATTAGTATATATTAAGTAAAGATTTCAACAGTTTGCACCCACACAGAACATAAAGTGTAAAATACTGTTTCAGTGCCATCTTCCGCTGCTTTCCCAGGCCACAGCAGAGAGCTGATTGGAAGAGGAGCAGCTAGGACTAGAACCGGTGCCAATATGGGATGCCAGTGCTGCAGCGGAGGATTAATCTACTGCGCCATGGCGCTGGCCCCTCCTTATTTATTTATTTATTTATTTTGACAGGCAGAGTTAGTGAAAGAGAGAGAGAAACAGAGAGAAGGTCTTCCTTCCATTGGTTCACCCCCAAATGGCTGCTACAGCCGGTGCACTGTGTCAATCCAAAGCCAGGAGCCAGGTGCTTCCTCCTGGTCTCCCATGAGGGTGCAGGCCCAAGGACTTGGGCCATCCTCCACTGCCTTCCCGGGCCACAGCAGAGAGCTGGACTGGAAGAGGAGCAACTGGGACATAACCAGCGCCCCAACCTGGAATAGGACTTGGAGTGGGGGCACCGCAGGCAGAGGATTAGCCTAGTGAGCTGTGGTGCCAGACCCTCCTTATTTATTTTTAAATGATTATTATCTTCTCAGCATACGAGTCTGATCATTCCCCTTTTCTTCTTAGGAAGTGTCTGGTTACCCCACTGCTGCAGGACAAAGCTCCTCGTGAGCACTCAGTCTAAGGCCCTTCACAGTCCAGGCCCAGTGGTTTTCCTGGGTGGTCTTTGGTCACCTTGCCCAGCTCCAACCTCAGCACTCCGGCTCTCAATGTACACTGCTGGTCACGGGCCATGCAGGCTGGGTCTTTGACACCTCTGGCTCTGCTCATACCAACTCCTATGCCTACAACGTTCTTCAATCACTTCTCAACTCAGAATATTCCCACATACCTTTCAAGGTCAGGTTCAAGCCTCTACTAGACCCTACTAATATGTTACTTGTCCCAACGTGCTATAATTAAACGAGAGGCAACAGACCTGTTAATAACCCTGACTCTGGGTTCGTGTCAGATCTGTGATGTGCTTGCTGTGTGACTTTGGGACAATCATTTCATCATTTTTGTCTCAGCCTCATATCTAAGAGAATAAAATGCCAGATTCCTTTCAAAGTATGTCTGTGAGTATTAAATGAGATGATCTGGTTAAAGTGAAATAGCGCAATGCCAGACACAAGAGAGGTGCTTGGAATGTGCTACCCGTGAGCACTGCCAGCTGCGTGTCTCCTCCCCTGCACTCTGCACATCCCGCAGGAAGGACTTCTTCCTTTCTTTGCATCCCTACCCCATGCTATTCAGAGTAAATGCTTGGTAAGTATTTGAGGAATGAGGGCCTAAATGAGTGAACGAACGATCTGCCAAATATTCTTGATGTATTCTCTTGCAACTCACACTTTCATAGTAAAACGG
The DNA here is from genome assembly GCA_949820135.1 of Sylvilagus floridanus. Lineage (NCBI taxonomy): Eukaryota > Metazoa > Chordata > Mammalia > Lagomorpha > Leporidae > Sylvilagus > Sylvilagus floridanus. The sequence goes on from OX463225.1 coordinate 32,650,563, forward strand.
AAAAAGAGAGAGAGAGAGAAGATGGGGAGGTGGAGGGAAAGAATAACAGCAATGAAAGAGTAGGAGAAGGAGAATTTGGAAGATGAAAAAAGAAGGAAAAAGAGTAAGAAGAGACATATGCACATGGGTCACCAGGGTGTTCATCTGTGTGCACAAAACCCAGGCATCCATCACAGGACCCCAGGCTACAGTGCACCTCCCGCTGCTAACTCTTTGGAATCCAGGAATATCTTGACCTTTAAACTGGGTATAAAGCCCAATGTTCCTTTCTGGCCTCTGGGACAACTGAGTTAAGGACCCAGAGAGGGGACCATCCAGTGGTGAACTCCATGGGTCTGCCCAGTGGTGCCAGAGTATGTGGAATGAAGGCCTTGCACCAGGCATCCTGCACGACCTCTGCTCATCCTCAGGTTCTGTGGGACAGGCGTGGCACAGGGCACATGGGACACCTGAAGTCGCTGCAGCTGAAGAAACTCAGCCCTCATCCCTGACTCCAAACACACTACCTCCACCTCTGTTCTAGAGCCTGGCATAAACCCCTGCGAACTCATTGGCAGTTTCTAGCACCATAGGTGTACAGAATGCCTTTGTTTTGCTGATTAGGGGGGCTACATATACTTTCAACTTGATTATTAAGAAATAAATGCCAACCTTTCAGGAAATTCCACTTCTCTCTGTCTCTGACTGCAAACCAAGGAGGCCTTGAGAGAGTGTGTGGCGGCACAGGCCAGGTGGTATCACCCTAGCCCCAGGGGCAGCCCTGGTTTGCCATCTGTTTGCAAGGGCAGCTTACTTCTCATCAGAGGCCCCAATCCTATGAGCAGGCAGTCAGGGCCCTTATGAGTCAAAACCCACACACACAGAACACTTGCTTGCATACTTCCACAAAGCCATAGACTTGGAAGTCGGTGAGACCTAGGTTTGAACTTCCAGCTCTACCTCCTACTATCTCTGCAGCCCAGGGCAAGTTGCTTCATCTCTAAGTCTGTTTGCCCATCTGTGAAATGGGGATAATAATAGGATCTATCCTTCAGGGCTGTGCCAAGGATTAAACAGATAATGCACAGGAAAGATTCAACATAGCACTTGGGACACAAGTCGCGCTCGGGGAATGACATCTACTGTTACTGATATTTAGCAACCATTTCTCAGCTTCCAGGCTTCCTCCCAACCCCAGTGTTTCTATAAGAGAGAAAAATCAAAACTGAACTCCAGAGGCCAAATAGGAAATTATTAGAGTTCACCTTTTGGAGCACTGAAAATGTTCCAGGCGCTGTGTAGGTGGCGTTTACACATTTTATCTCTGCAAATCCTTGCAAAGACAGACCAATCAGCTACTTCCATGAGCCCTATTTGATAAAAGGGGAGCTAAGGCTGAGAGAAGTAACTTAACCTTAGGGAAAGTGGGAAGAAGGAAAGAAAGAATGTGGCAGGTTATGTGGGGGTGGGAATGATTTGGGAAAATTGTGGTGGGAGAGAGAGGATATTAAGAATTATCTCCGTGGGCTGTGAATTGGTTCCTTTTAATGTTCTTTTGGAGAGGCAAGTTAAGATTCCTTTTTAATTAGTAGCTCCCTCGTTGTTGTGGGACCACCTAAGTTCAGAGGGCACAGTTAAGTAGGAGGGAAGCACTTTCACCAGAATTGCAAGCTGGTGTCCTATGACAGCAAAAAGTCCTATTAAAACCAACCACGGGAATGATCTCAGTGTGTTAAGTGTGGTGTCCTGCAATGCAGCGTGCATCCTCAAAGGGGACAGAGGCCAGGAAGGCCTCCAGGTCCTCAGCTTCGCTTAACCACAGCAATCCACCCCCAGCTTTCTCCCAGGGCACAGCTCCTTTCTGTTCTTTCATTTCTGTCCTCTCTTTAATAATGAACGTGTGACTCAGAGGTTTAATGAGTTACCAGGAGAAGTTAACCAGAAGGGAAGCCCATTGAGTAAACTCATCATTAAAACTGCGAATGGAGAGAGGAGTACAAGCACTGTGGGAGACTAGGAGCCACAGGAATGACTCAGGGCTTGGGCTGCTTAGAAAAGGGCCTCCGGGACTGAAATTATTTCTGGTGAGGATTTCGAAGTTGAAGAAAACTTCTGGAACCTTTCAACTGTCCAAAGAGACAGGCCAGGCCACTTGGGACCTCTTCTTTCCCCCTGAACTGATCTAAACTGGGAGCCAGGGGTCACTTCCAGAAGAAGCTGGACAAAGCAAAGGCCAAATACTCCAGGGGAGTCACCACCCTGTTGGTGCTCACACCAGAAGGTCTTGACGGTGGTTTAGAGACCCTCCCTGCAGGAAATGGTAGCATTTAGGACAAAGTGCAAAGATAGCGTCACACTGGATTTTCACTCTTCAGCCCAAACATGGAACTATTCACACCTGTCGAGACCTGGACAGGAAAGAGATGAAGGAAGACTGACACATACTCACTTCCTTTAGGGAAGGGCAGACAGGCCATGGAGGTGAACAGTCTGCGTGCCAACCTGCAGCCCATGAGCTATGTTGTATACAGTCAGGATTAAAATGAAACAGGCTGGTCTGGCTGTGAGTTCATAGGATCCAGGCAGGCTCCTATGTCAAGAATACTACATAAGACAGTCAGAGAGCACAGCCTGCCTACGAGCTTGTTCTGGAAGCTTCTGTAACTGAAGCCACTGCAGGTGAGCCAGGCCCATGAAACATCTGCATAAGTTAATCTCAAACATCAGAATGGCCCGAGTATTAGGATTTATTGCCTTCTGTCCAGACAAGTATGCTTGATTCCCAAAGAGGGCCAAGACTAGCCTCTCTTTCCTCTCAAAATCCAGAAGCCATCACTTTGACAACGTGGAGCAGCAGGTACAACACACAGGGATTTCCACTAATGGAAATAAAGAGAGATATGAGCCCAAGAGTTATATGTGGAGCTTGAAATTCATTTTTATTGGTTTGTTTGAGTGTGAACTTATCCAGTTTTACATAGCATGGGCAGCAAATTACTGGAGCTACAACATTAATCATGAAGAATAAGGAATCAGAAGCTGCTGCCACTGTTGGATCTGGTATGTTCACATAAATCCTCCAAACTGGGGCCTTTGCTATGGTGTAGTAGGCTAAGCCTTTGTCTGTGATGTCAGCATCCTATATGGGCGCTGGTTTGTGTCCCAGCTGCTCCAATTCTGATCCAATTCCCTGCTAATGTACCTGGGAAAGTAGTGGAAGGTGACCCAAATGCTTGGGCCCCTGCACTCACATGGGAGACCTGGGGGAAGCTCCTATCTCCTGGCTTCAGATGGGTCTAGCTCCAACTGTTGGAACCAGTGGATAAAAGAAATAGCTCTGTTTCTTTCCTTCTCTCCCTCTCTCCTTCTCTCCCTCTCTTTTTCTCTTCCCCTTTCTCTCTTTCTCCTTCTATCTGTAACTCTGCTTCTCAAATAAAAAAAAAATTAAAATCCTCCAAACTCCTTTCTCTATACTCGGGCAGACAAGGAGTGATCACCTGGGGGGGTCAGAAAGGCCTTCCTAGCATGGGGAATGAGGCTGGCATTTTCTTTTAGCTAAAACTGTACGTTTATTTTGTAAAATATATATGTATATATTTGGAAATGAAATTAATATACAAAATGAAGTACATTAGCAAGAAAGGACTCATGGTTTATTTTTCCTTTACTCAATAGCATCAGAACAGTTATTTCTATTTTTACCTTTTTTTCTAAAAATCTACCTCCCACTAGTCTGTAAGCCACTATAAACGAGAGTTAGAAGCACTGATCTAAGTCCCAAGAAAACTTAGTTTTGCCAGAGTAATCTTTACACAAAGAATTGAAAGCTCCTTCTATCAAATAAAACAAAAACCAAAACTATTACTATATTCATCCTCATCCAACTCCTAGTTACTAATTCCCTAAAACATGTTAAACAAGTAGGTGTTTTGTTTCTCATTGATCACAACAATAAATACAAAACATACTTAGCAAGGCCCTGGTGTGACACGTGGGGTCAAGTCCTGGATCCTGCATAAATAGCTTAGGCAGCTGAATTAACCTGTGTCAAACACGTGCTGACTGTGCCGGCCAATCCCACCTGTCTTGGAGAACTCCGTCATCCAAGGACACACAGGACAGAAGAGAGAGAAAAGGAAAGTGCATAATGCAATGATCCCTCTTATCTAGATTGGCTACAGAAAGAAAACTCAGGACTCTAGTGGAAGGTGATTTCAGATGGATTTGTTCACAGTCTAGTTCTATTCTTAGCCAAGGAATAAGATGAATAACTTAAAAGGTTATAACGCAATCTAAAAATCCTCCCAGATTTAGCCAACTCTCTGAATCACTCACTGAGTAAGGGCAGAACATGGCATTAGTTTCTGTCTTGGAACAACAGTTACCTGAGTCATAGCCTAAATTTTGAAAAGCTAAAACTTATCTACATCTGGCACTTCCAGGCAAGCCAATTCACCCAAATGCAATCAACCACAGGTGAGATTTTCTTCTATTCATAGATACTCTGGAAATAGGTCTAAACGCATAGAAGAGGCAACATGGTGCAGCGGAAATGGCAGAGACTCTCGAACCACCACTTACCAGCTCGGAGAGCTTGAAAAGTACTCCACCTCTCTGAGCATATTTTTCATCTACAAAATGAGTGGCACAGCCCACGTTGGAGACTCAGATGAAGCTACTGGTTCCTGGCTTCAGCCTGGCACAGCTCTGGCTGCTGTAGCCACCTGGGGAGTGAACCAGCAGATGGAAGAGCTCTCTGTCTCGACCTCTCTCTCCATAACTCTGATTTTCAAATAAAAAATAACTCTTTTTAAAGAAATGAGTGGCACAGAAGATGGCCTGTTTTAAATGGGACCCAGAGCAAGCAAATACTGCAACAGGTCCAGCCTGTAACACAAACAGCCCTCCCATTTGGGCCACTTGACCAGGCATAGCCCAAGACACTAAGGTGGCTATAATAGATAAAGTGTTGTGAGGTACCTTGGCACACTCCAGTAGAAGTTCAGTGCAGAGCTCTAGGGTGCTGGATGAAGGGCAAGCCATGTTCAGTAGAGTGCCATATATTGCTCTAAAAATAGCTCCTGTTATTATTAGGCCTGCTGGAAACTGACCATCTGACCATGGAACAGCAAGTAACCATATGGGCAGAGCTGCAAATCTTGATCTAAGTACTATCAGACCCGGAAAGTCACAGGTCAAGAGGGCCCAGCCACAACCTATCATAACACAGATGTGGTACAGCCCAAGCTTCCCATGAACAAGGCACAAGGAAGCTGCGGGAACAAAAGGCCAGCCCATCTACAGCATGACACTCACTGCTGCAGTAACCTCTCTCCCTAGATCACAGCTGTGACCCCAGGACTGGCTGATAGAGGAGGACCAGCCCTGAGCTTCACTCATGTGAGTGAAGAATGGACCCCCTGGAAGTGATGAGGGGGAGCCCTCACAATGGCAAGGTTTCAGGAGCATGGCTGACCTGGCACTCCAGGTGAACAGAAAAGTGGCCTGAATTAAGGAAACATCACACACACACACACTCAGGTTCATAAGCAGAGTAAAGGCCTTGGCTGGTGGGCCAGGGCTTGGGCCTGGGTGGAATAAAACTAAAAGACTAGGGACAAGGAGCCTGCAAAAGGACACATGGATAGACCTGGGGTGGCGGGCACGAAGTATGAGGAGCTCTGTGTTGGATGTGAATGCCCTCCCATGAGCACTGTCTACAAAAGAGGGACTAAATAACCAATTGGACGGGAGGCCTCAGCCAACCTCTTTGCTTGGCTCATGCAAAGGGCTCATGAATAGAGCAGCCATGACGTCAGGGATGGAGGCTACACACAGGCCCAGCAGCACAGGCTTCCAGCCTCTAAGGCTGAGCAGGCTGTTGCTGCTTGCTATGCTTAATGTTCAATGGGCCAGCAAAGGCCAACGCTGAGCCCTTGAGGCAGTACCATCCTTAGAGAAGATCAACTGGCTTGGTGACAACTTGATTTACTTTTACCCTGCAAAGGGCAATATTTCATCGTGATTAGAATTGACAAATATTTCAGATATGAATTTATCTGACCTGCCTATGGGCCTCAAACACCATTACTATCCAAGGACTTCAAGTGACTGCTACAGCTGAAAGTCTGATTCTGCACAAATTCAGAAATGCACTTGACAGCAAAGAAGGTGCCCGTGAGCCCGAGACCATGTGATCCACTGACCCTGCTCCTTACCATACCACGGTGATGCTGCAGCTCGGGAGAGCATTGGGACTACCTTTTCAGAGCATTGCTGAGGTGCAAGCTGGGACAGGACGCCCCATGCAGGTGAGGCACTGTCCTGCAAGAGGTAGTACATACATCACATCAACATCTCTATGCTGCTGATTCCCAGTAAATAGGTCTGGAAATCAAGGTTGGTGGGGGAGTACAGGTGGCTCTACTCATTTCCTAAGTGACTGCCAGAGTCATTTAGAAAACGTGTTTCTCTCCTAAATGCAGCACTTTAGGCATTGGGGGTCTAAAGATGCTTCCTTCGTGGAACCCAGTGTTTGCTAAAATTAAAGCCATAGCTGTTGCATGCCTGTTACTTGAGGCTCCTCACGCCAACAGTAGGCAAAGAAACTAAGCTGTCTTACTGGACAAGAGTTTGGCCGTGGTCACGGTGAGGAAATAGATACCACTACATACTGGGGGTGGGAGGCACACATATGGATGTGATCCAAATGAAAGGTGATCTACTGGGGCTCCTCCAAGGACCTCAATACCCAGTTTTAACTGTAAACTGGCACATACGACCACCACCATGCCTGATCAGGGCATGGCAACCAGGAGCTCAGACCTCTCAAGATGCAAGTCTGGGTCACCCCCCAACACCGGCTACTTTGATGAGCAGAAGTGCCAGTGGAGATGGGGATCGTAGAATGGGTAGCAGACAAGGAATATGAAATGTATTTCTTAAGGACTAATGGCAACAATGGGGACTGCAGTGTGCCCCACTACAAAAATTGTGACCAACAAGGATCTTGGAAAAGTATTGAGAAGATGGAGTCAGTTCACAATGAGAAACAGGTGGCTCTGAGAGACACAAGGAGTGGACTTTAGTAGATGCCACTGGTGTCCCACTTACACACTATCCCCAGCAGGTGTAGTCCTTCTCCTGCGCCTCAGGCATTAGCTGCAAGGTGCCCTTCTCTTGGGGTAGCCCCCTTACCTGATGAGAGCTGCCTTACCCAGAGACATCTGCAGATTATGTGCTTCCCCACTTACCCAGCTGACACCTGTGACTAGCTGATACAGGAGACAAAAGTTCAACCTCTTTCCTGGCTTCCAGGCAGGACAAGCTTTGTGGTATAATTCACACTCAACCTCTCTCTGGGAGCAGGCTGAAGCCATACGTCTCCTAAAACCACACTGTTTTCTAGTGTCTCTCCTGTCCTACCTGCTTCTGTCCCTCCATTAGGGGTTTTGCATAACAGCAACCCCTCAACAAATACCTTTCACAGGATTCCCATCTGGGCCATGTTTCTTGGCATCCAACCCAACACAGTTATCCAATATATACTTGGTGCCTCCATGCTATTTACAGCTTGATATTAAGGTATATGATAGTTCAAGGTACTACCTAGCAAATGTCTTACTCCAGCAGCAGAGTGTAGTTTCCAAAGCTGGCTTCAACACCATCTTCCATTCCTCATGTACTTTTACAATATGGCCTTCAAGTCCATCCTGCGAAAGCTGGGATACCTGCCTCTTCTCCTTAAAAGTGACTGTTTCAACCAAGAGTGGTGATAGAAGTGATGCCATTAGATTTCAATTGCACTGGAGTTCTAACCTGCCTCCTAAGTGGTCTGACAATTCTGAAGCCCCCCAAGCTGAAAGGAACCCAAAGGGTTCCATATCCACCCAGAGGGTGAATGGAGCAGCCTGAGACAACAACAAGTAAGAAAAATGCATGGTCAGCCCCATGTTATGCCAGCTCCAGCCGACATCTGCCTGCAACTGCACGGGACACCCTGAACCGGCTCACCCAGCTGAGCCTTTCCTGAATTTCTGGCTCACAAAAAATGTGAGAAACCATAATATGATTGTAATTGTTTTAAACCACTAAGTTCTGGGGAAACTTTTTCCATAGCAGTAGTAACCAGGAAACTCATTGAGGTTGAGCTTTGCCACATCATTTGATTTGGACCAATGGAGTTTTCATCTCATATTTCTGGGATCACCATGAAAAAAAGTGTGTCTTGGGCACAAGATTGCCACTAGAACAAGAAAATTGAGAGGTATGTGCAGCAGACCTGAACAAAACCTGTATCCCAGGGCTAGCCCAGGCCAGATCAGCCAACACTTAGCCAGCCAACTTGCAGATGCATGAGTGAGAAATGCCCAAAAAAGCTTACAGTTGCATGCTACTGTGATTGTGTGTGATTGTTTTCAGTTAGGCAGCATTGTGGTGGGAACTAATATAAGGGGAAATACGAAAAGCATGAAAAACTATTCCTTATCTCCATTGTCTATAATTAAGGGAGCTATATATCATTTTCATAAAAAATGAAAATAGCAACATTTCCCAATAATTCTTCTATCCTGAAACATAATACCTTCCTTTTTATTTTCAATTAAACCCAATTAATAATGCTGGTCCCTTTCTGAGGCCCTAAAGTCATATGGCAAATGACCTTGCATGCTTTCCTTAATTACCCTGTATAGAATTAAATGTTGCCAAGTATTTTGGGTACCCCAAAAAGAAGACTATAAGTAGAAAGAAAATAGTCCCAGCAATCCTTAGCTAGTATTAAAGGCTCCCTACATCAATAACTAATTTAAGAGATCAGGGGATTCCAACAAAAAGAGCAGGGTATAGGTCCATCCAAGGAAGATATTAGGGTTATCAGTGAAAAATCACCAAATAGACTTAGGCCAGGTGTATTGAAACTAAACTTCAGTCCCAAAGAGGAAAGGACAATAATATTTACCAACGGACACCCAGCATTTACCAACGGATTCCACATTGGTGAGGAATCACACAAGACAGAGCTAGAGCCAGGGCTGGTTCTGTAGCTCAAACACAGCCTCGACCAGACCTCATCCAGGGTAGGCTTGGCAAAAAGGGCTTTTGGCCTTTCACTGACCCAGTGGATTAAAAACCACTCATAACATATAAAGAATAATCATTACACAATGCCTTCTTAAATGGAATATAAGCTAACTGGAAAAAGGAAGAAAATTTCATAACAAATTACTCTGCAATTCATATTTTTATTTTAATGTTAATCTCACAAAGCCTTCATCATTTGTGATCTTACTAGGTACCTAGAGCTTCACTGGACATTGAGGATATGAAAGTTATCATGCATCCTTGTCTGTCTGAAAAGTTGGAACTCTGACTCATCTTTGAACAGCTTTGGGGATACTGACCTAATACTACTGTTAGACTCACCTCACCACACTAAACAGGGTGACAAAGGAACTGAGAAGACCAAAGTCTCTCAGAAAGACTACAATGAAGAATTTCTGAAACGGATGTACTGGAGTCTGACCAAACTCAAACCCAGTACACTACTGTTACCACCCTAGATGGAGCAGGACACACAAAATGCGTTGCTGAGTTTCTGAAAAACAGCAACACTGACACTTTGAATCGACAATTCTTCCTGGAGGGGGCCTGCCCTGTGCATTGCAGGGTGATTTAGGAGCATCCCTGGTGTTTACCAACCAGCAGCCAGTAGTACCCTCCTCCTATCTGGTCATTACAGACAAAAATCCTCCAAACGCTGCCAATGTTGCTGGGGGCAAAATCACTCCCCAGTGAGAACCACTGCATTGGTGTGACATAGTCTTAAAGGGGCAGCTTCCTAAGCATGAGAGAGAAGCAGAAAAAAGTTTGAAATATAAAATATAAGGGCATAACCAATGAAACAAGGTTATATTGCAGCAGGAGCACTCAAACTTTTTTTTTTTTTTTGGGCCTGGCAGATTCAAGTTCACAAGCAGACATTTTCATAGACATTCAGATTCTGACATAATCTGACTATATATTATATGCAAAACTCTACCACTTTATTCAGACCCAAGAAAGAATGTTAAGATGTAAATGAATGAATATGATGTTGTTATAGACTGAATTGTGTCTCCTGAAACACAGAGGTGGAAGTATTAACTTCCAATACCACAGAATGGTCTTATTTGGAAATAAGGTCTCTGTAAATGTAGTCAAATAAAAATGAGGTCAATAGTCTGGACACAGTCACGTACACAGGAAGGGTTATGTGAACACGACAGTGGCGCTACCACAGGCCAAGGAACATCTGGTACTTCCAGAAGCTGGAAAAGGCAAGGAAAGATCCTTCCTGGGGCTGGCACTGTGGCAGAGTGGGTAAGGCTGCTACCTGCAAGGCCAGCATCCCTTAGGGGTGAGGGTTCAAGTCCTGGCTGCTCCACTTCTGATCTAGCTCCCTGATAATGTTCCAGGGAAAGCAGCAGAAGATGGCCCAAGTGTTTGAGGCCCCTTGCCCCTTCTACCCACATGGAGACCCAGATAAACTTCCAGGCTCCTGACTTTGGCCTCACCCAGATTCAGCTGTTAAGTCCTTTTTGGGAGTAAACCAGTGGATGGAGCGTGTTTCTCTCTCTCTCTCTCTCTCTCTCTCTCTCTCTCTTCTCTCTTTCTCTCTTTCTCTCTTTCTCTCTTTCTCTCTTTCAAATAAATACATCTTTTTAAAAAGGAAAAAAGAAAAGATCCTTCCCCTACAGGTTTCGGGAGATGGAGGCCCTGTGACATCCTCGTCATAGGCCTTCAGAACCGTGAGACAATCTACATCTGTTGGTCTGAGCCACTCGGTTTGCGGTACTCACTGTGGCAGCCCCAGGAAACGAACCCAGATTTGATGCTGGAAAAAGTATAAATCTAATTTAATTTTTAAAGTTAGTGGGATTTGAATACATCAATGTTTTACTAGATGCAGTAAATCACTTGTCATGCAGTCAGAACTGATCCAAGCCACCAGTGTGTCACAACACAGCAGTAAATGCTGCCACACTTAGAGAATATTCCATGTGGGGCCCCTAAGAAACTTGAAGTGAGACTCATGAAAATCATTTGTTTTGGGCCACACTAATCTGAAACCTATAAAAATTTACATAAAGTCCATTGAGAGGACTGAAGAGGGGCTGGGGAGCCGAAGGTCAGACCACTCACGGCTCTTCCTGTCCTTCAGGCAATGGCCAAACTCCTTAGCTGAGCTGGGAAAACTTTGGCAAGCCAGTCTCAGCCCATCTTCCAGACTCACCTTTGCTCTGCCAAATCCCATCACACCTGCCTGTTCCAGCTGAGCTGGTGCCTTCCAAACATTTCAATGTCAAGGGACATGCAGAAACTGATGATATTCAAGGGTACAAAGTCGCCCCCAGCTCTGCCTAAGAGCACAAAGGCCAAAACCACCCCTACATTGGTAAGCCTGCACCTACCTAAGGCAGCCCAGGACACCAAAACCCACCAGTTGTCTGGAAAGCTGTATTCTAAGCCACTGGGGTCCTTGCCTGCTGTGGTTGGAATGTCTGTGTCCCCGTCACCCTCACATTTCTGCTTAATTCCAATGCAACAGCATTAAGGGGTAGGGCCCTGGGAGGTGACTGGCCTTGAGGGCTCTACCCCATGAATGGATCAGTGCTTTAGAAAAGGGCTTGATGGGCCAAGCTCACCACTTCCTCCTCTTTCCCCTGTGCCTCTGGAGGGGCAGCCACATGGTGCCATCTTAGAAGCAGAGAGCAGCTCTCACCATACACCAAATCCACCAGAGCCCTGATCTTGGATTTTCCAGATCCCAGAATGATGAGGAACAAGGTTCTGTTCTTCATAAATTACCCCTCCTCGGGTATTTAGGTATAGCAGCACAAACACTAAGACACTGCCTTTGTTTTCATTCAGGAAGCCCTGCCTCTCGTTTTTCACCACTCTTGCCCCTTTTAAACTGCTGTTATCCTTCAAAAGCCAGCTCAATTACCACTGCACCTGCCTGTCCTCCCTCCTCCCCTCTGCTACACTCCCTTTGCACCCAGCACAAGACCCATGCTGTGGCTCTTGCTGAGCTGGGCTGGGCTGCAACTGCAGAGGCCCCAGCTAGGAGGCGATCTGGTGTCCAGGGACTATGGGAACAAACTGGATATGCACCAATTCAGCAGACATACACTGGCCTCTCACCAGAGGTCGGGCACCTGACCAGTTATATGGACTCAAAGGTGAATACGAACAAGGACCTCCTGGAGGTCAGAGTGTAGTGGGGGAGATGGACATCAAACCACCATTCACACAATTAATTATTTAATGACAATGATGGGGCATGTTTAAAAAAAGGAGTATAGGTATCAAGGCACATAAGTGGGTACAGATAAGTGGACTTGAACCATTTTGAAAATCAGGGAACAATCTTGAAGGGGTGGTCTATGACCAATGAATTCCAGAGGATAAATTGGAATTAATCAAGTAAAAGGCAATGTATGTGAAGGGAGCATTACATGTTCCAAAACCAAGCTTTGATCTTGACCTCTTCATACCCACAGGACCTGGTCCAAGCAGATCAGAAATAAATATATGAATTGCGTTTTTTGAAAGTTTTCAGTACCTTTAAGCATTTTATCACTATGTGGGTCCTTCCAAATAATTTTTATTATTCTAGAAATCCTTTTCAATAATTCACTGTACGATATTTTTTTGAAATATTATTAGATAATGGAGGTCTCCCAGTGCTCCAGGCAAAAGGATGAGCAAAAATTTTCCAAGTGCAGTAGAAGAAAATGTACCACAGAGCAGAGAGATGAGGAAAACCAGGGCAGGAAGAATATACAATATGGCCCAGAAACAGCATGGAATTTTGATTTCAACTCTTGGTCCTTGGTAAGACACAAAGAGACTGGGGTGAGCACAAGAGGTCTTCTCAAATTCCATGCAACACATATTCTGAAAAACCATGGCTTTTATATTTTTCACATCAAAATAAACTTCCTTTAATTCCATTTTTCCCCCTTCCTTTTTAAAATCCCCTCATATAAGTTATCCACTGCTGAATAAGAAATGACCCCCAAAACGCAGAGGCTCACAACAGCATGCATTTGCTCTCACGTCTCCGTGGGTCAGGAAGGAGGCATGCACCAGGGTCTCACCAGGCTACAGCTCACCAGGATGGGAATCTAGACAAGAAGGCAAGCGGGAGTCACCTGGTTTCTCTTCCACTCCCTGGCTCCTCAGTCACTGCTCCTGGGCTTCCTCTCTGCCCACCCCAGGAGCGCTGGACTCTTTGCTTCCTTCTCCAGTCTGGTCCCTTCTCATCCTAAGGCTCACTCCAGGCCAACCGGGCCACCTCCACATTCCAATAGGCTGTTAGGCCTGGCCCCAGCCCACCACCCCCTGTAGCCTCATGTATATCACAATTCCCTATCCCTTCACACACACATACACACACACACACACTGCTAGACATTCTGAGTTTTCATGTTTCAAATGTGTGCTGTTCATGATGACCTCTGTCTCTGGCCCTTGGGATGTCCTGCACGCTGTGCTCTCTGCTCACTGTTTCTATACCCTGTTAACATGACCAGCTCCTTATTCTTCAGATCTCAGCTTAGAGCAACCTCCTTTCCTCCAAGAAGCCTGCTGGACTGCCCCACCATATGATCCCACAGGACAGTAAACTCCACACTGTAATTCCTGTGTATTTGTCCTTCCAGTACACAGCAAGCCCTGTCGGCACAGAGGCCAGGCCCATGTGAATCACTGCTGTTGTCTGGGAACACTTGGGTGTGTCCTCCAAGTTCCCTGTGCTAGAGGCTGGGTCCTCAGTGTGGCATTGGGAGAAGCAGTGGAATCTTTAAGAGGTAGGGCCTAGTGGGAGGTCCCTAAGTCATCAGGGGATTAAACTAGCTCTTGTGGGACTCCTGAGCTGTCACAAGAGCAAGTTGTTATAAGAGCAAGCCCCAACCCAAATCACTGCTGCCCATGTGTGCTTCTGCCATGGTGATATCAAATGCCATTAGGCCCTCAACAGAGGTTAAGCCAATTGGACCACTTGAACTTAAAAAATTTCTAGCCTCGAGAACTATGAGTTAAATAAGCCTCTTTTCATTGTAAGTTAGCCTGCCTCAGGTATTTCACTGTAGCAACAAAACAGGAACTGAGCCAGTCACCAAGTCAGTGTCTGGCTCGGTGGTTGGCTCAGCACAAATGTATGCAGATGGTGGCAGATGCCTAGGTGCCCTGCCATTATCTCCATGTGACCTGGCCTCCAGGAGCAAAGGGCTGAGTCCATTTCTAGGGACTGTCCTAGAAGGAAAAGAGCAGGCTCTCCCAAGGCAACACCCTTCCTGCAGACAGCCTGAGCGTCCAGTGCCTGTTGGTGCAGGGAGTAAAGGCCTGGTGCGGGGCAATTCCAAGAAGCCATGCCTGTTTGCAGGCTGCCTGTGAGAGCAGCTGGGATCTTCACTGCTCCACTTGCTGCTCCACTCAACCCTACTTCCCTGGTTCTCCACACAGAGCTCTGCCTCAGAGCCAATGTCCCAGGGAACCCAGGAGGAGACAGCAGATAAACACAACTGAGTCATTCCAAATCGCTCCCCTAAAGCCAGAACACTCTACAGCATTTCTAGGTCAGCCCCTAGGGCAGCACATATTGAGCCTTTAGTAGAGAGACATCAGATAAACCAATCTGGTCATTAGGTCCTTGAATTCTTCTGATGATTGTTACCACACGTTTGGTGAGTCTGGTTCAATTTTGTGTTTTTCTTTTTTTTTAATTTTGGAAATAAGAAAAATTGATTCATAAAATTTTTATAATTCATTCTGTTGGTCTCAGTTATAATGGATCTATTGGAATACAGCATAGTTGAATTCTGCTGTTGGCTAGAGCCAAAAAAGAAAGCATAATGCCAAGGCCACACTCAGAGGACCTTTCTCTAGACAAAACAAGCCAAGAATGAATGCAAGGGTTTTCCAGTTGGTGATAGCAAGGACCAGGAGTATGTGCTGCTTGTTCTTGGTGGGAGCACATAAAGACAGCCAACATCCATGGAGACACATGCTTCTGAAGAGCAGAGCCATCCACAAGTTGATGAGCCAACAAGGAAAGCCACATTCCGAAATCAAGGACCCCACCCAACATGAATGTGCACCAGTCGGCACTCACATAAGGGCAAACAATTCTCATGCCAGAATGAGAACAGCAGGTACCAAACTCAGAAATTGATTTTGAGGCCAGTAAGTTCACCCAGTTACTGACTTTCTTTGTGATCCATCCTCTGGGTCAACCATGCTTATCTCTACATCTGTGATTATAACTTTATCCACTGAGAGGAAAGGAAGGGGGAAGGGAAAGGGAAGAAGGAAGGGAAGAGGAAATGTTTGCGTCTGCCACCTAGTCTCTCTCCTAAACATGCATATAGCATGATTCACTAACCCCCACCCTCCCTCCCTAAGGCAGGGCAGTCTAAGGCTCAGAGATCATGAGTGATTGGCTCAGGTGAATGCATTCTGTGCCAGAAACTCTACCTGAGCTCCCAGTTCTTAGTGTGACTTGCTACACTACCTTGCACTACTAGACTGTTTCCCAAAAACAGGTGACTAAAAGGTTGCTAAACCACCAGCCTGTCCTAATTCTGCCTCAGAGAATTCACTCCTAAGAATCTCACTGCCCCTTCCCTTGCTTTGTTGTACACATATTATGCCATTTCCATCTTTTTGCTATCTTAAAAGTAAACATGTTATAAAATTTTATGGTACTGTATTTATTTACAAGTATATATCCTTTGAAACCCCAACTCAAACTATAACTAAAGATATTGATCATAGTAATTCAAAATTCAAAGCTACTGTTATGGAAATGGGCCTTTGCAGATATCATTAATTACAATGCAATTACACTATAATGGGACCCAATCTAATATGACTGATACCTCATACAGAGGGGAAATGTGACAGACACCCATAACAGAAGAATGTCATGTGTGGACTGGATTTATGTGGTCACTAGCTAAGGCATTGCCAGAGGCCAGGAGAGCTAGGGCTGAGTATTCCTGAGAGCCTCCCAGGGAAGCAGGACCCCACTGACACCTTGATTCTAGCTGTTGTTCTAAGTTACCCAGCTTGTGGGCCTTTGTTATAGCCACCAGGGGAAATGAATACTCAATTTCTCTCCAATATGGACAACTTCAAAACCCCTGGGTGCTCCTAGCCTACCTGTTTACAACCAAAGAAAGAGAGGAGGAAGAATTGGGGCACTTGGAGGATGTTACTCTAGGGTGAGTGGATCCAGGTATAAAGAGAGGGAGACAGGGTAAAAACAAAACTAAGACACGGAGTGGAACAGGACTTGGCAGTGGCAGTATCCATTGAGACAGGATGAGAATTATAAAGCCTTCTGTGGCTCCTCCAACTTCACAGCCCACAGATTCCAGGTTCTTCTCTCCTTGTGTGAGCTGTCACCTGCTGTCACTCTCAAATGAGGAAACAGCCACCCCAGGAGAGGGATGTCACCCCCAAGACTCCCCTCCTCTCAGCTGCCTCACTCTCTCAGCTCTAGAGGTCCCAGCCTGCCAACCTCCAGGGGAGGGAGCAGGTGCATGTAAGGAGGCGAGAGTGGCAGCTTCTCATGCAGCTCTCAGCCTAATGCTCCAGCCTGGGAGGGGAAGGGGACCAGGCAGTTCAGGAAATGTCAGGCAGTCACACTAGAGATAGCAAAGTCATTAGCAGAACATTTGCAAATCAAATAGAGGTCTCCTGTGTAATATATGCATTGAGAACCAGCATTGTACTAGGGCTGTGCTGTGGGAGGTTGAAATGCTGTGAGACTCAAAGCATTAAGTGACATATTCCAAATTTCTTGTTCCTACCCAAAGGCAAAGAAGTGAGCCTGCTGAGGCTGTCCCACTGTCTGCTTCCTCCAGCAATCCCAGTTCTCCTGACCCCATTCAGGGCAGGCCACCTCCGCAGGTGCTTCCATTCCAGAACCACATGTGAGAAGCATAGGAAGAATTGGGGTCACAGCAAACATGCAGCTGAGGAATAACTTCACATGATTTCATAAAGTACCGTCAAGTGCATCATAATAATCACACCATCAACAGCAATGGCTCTGGAATAAAGAACTGAATAGGTCCTCCTAGAAACCATGACTTTCGGCACTTTTTAATTCCTACATCCTCCCTCCATTAAGATCTAAGCCCATGCCTCTCCTCTTTGGTCTAAACTGCAGGATTTATGAGTTTACAACCCAAGTTGGCACTTCCCTTTTGGCTGGTACCTCAGCCTTTCAGGAGGGCACTAAGGAGCCCATTGGATGACAGGCTCTCAGCCTATGGGGAGATACAGCTCCCTAGAGTGAGCAGCCATGCTTCACTACACAGGCATTGTGAACTGAACTGTGCTCCCCGCCCCCACCACCAGATTCCTATGTTGAAGCTCTAATCCCCAATGTGAATGTAGTTGTAGGCAGGGCTTTGCTAAAGGTAATTAAGGTGAAATGAGGTCGTAGGTGCAGGTCCTAATCCAATCCAACTGAGGTCTTTACAAGAAGAGACACCAGGGATGCATTTATATAGCACAAAGACCCCATGAGGACACGGGGGCACTGCAGTTGTTTGCGAGCAGAGATGAACCTCAGCACAAACCAAACCTGAAACAGCAGGTTTCCAGAACTGTGAAAAAGGGAATTTCTGTTGTTTAAGCCATCCTGTCTGTGGTATTTCATTATGGCCTCTTTCCCCCACCATGCTCCTCCTCTCAGAATGAATTCTCTCAGGAAGAAATCAACTGCAACACCAAACTGCACACCTTTCCTTGGGCCTTCCATGACACCACTGTCTTGATCTCTCCTGTCACTGTCAGCCACTGTTCCTCTTTTCATTTTATAGGCTCTTGCACCACAGAACACCCGACTCTTACCTGCCTGGTAGGGTCAGCTGAGCCATGTGTGCTCACCTTTCTATGGTGGCTTAGCAACAGACTCCTGTTGGAAGCAATGCTGATTTCCACAAACTCAGAGAGCCTCTTTACATTCTAACCCATTCCTAGCTGCACTAAGTCCATTGTATACATTTGAGAAGAATGGATAGGGTCCTCTCTTTATAGGAGAATAAGTATCTACCATAAAGTAACAGATTAAAAGACAATCTGCTACTAATAAGGGGAGCAGGTGTAGGAATGCCATGAGGTCATACTTTCTACAGTCATGGTGGTCTTGGGTTTGATCTGAATGAGTGGATCTGCAGTCTGGGGAAGGCGCAGTGACTGAGAGAAGGACATTGAGAGTGTGTCTGGCCTATGCCAGGGCCTTAGGGCAAGGATATGGAGGAACAGGAAGCCTCAGACACTGCTGACATGAGGTAAAACAGTGTAACCACTCAGGGAAACAACTGGGCAGTTTCAGAGTTAAACATAAACCTGCCATGTGAACCAGCAATTTTATCTTCCTAAGCAGCCACTCAAGGGAAATGAAAACATATGTTCACATAAAAATTTTTATGTGAGGAATGTGCTTTGTGGCACACAGTTGTCACTTGGGACACCCACATCCCATATTGGAGGGCCTAGTTCAAGGTCTGGCTCTGCTTCCAATCCAGTTTCCTGCTAATGCACACCCTGGGAGCCAGCAAGTGATGGCTTAAATATTTGGGTCCCTGCTACCCATGTGGGAGACCTCGATGGAGTTCTGGATCCTGGCTTTGGCCTGGCCCAGCCCCAGGCATTTGGAGAGTGAACCAGTAGATAGAAGATCTCTCAGGGTATGTGAGTGTGTGTATCTTCGTGTGTGTGTGTGTGTGTGTGTGTGTGTGCATTTTGTTCTGCCTTTCAAATAAATCTTTGTTTTAAAATATGTTTACATGAACACACATGGCAGCAATACCCACAACAGACAAACCAAGGAAACAGCCCAAATGTCCATCACCAAACACATCACCAAAAGGAAAGGACTCACCAGTACAAAGAAACCAACTACTGACAGGTGCTACAAGGCGGGTGAAAGTCCAAGATGTTACGCTAAGAAGCCAGCTGCAAAAGACCACCTATCACATGGTTCTGTCTACACGAAATGTTCAGATAAGGCAGATCTTAGAGGCACATGGTGACTCAGTGGCTGCCTGGGGCTGGGGCTGGGAGGAAGATTAACTCCTAGTGCATGCAACAGACATCTGCGGGATGATGGAAATAAATATTCTAAAACTGCAATGTGGTGTAAGCAGCACAGCTCGGAAATCACTGCACTGTACACTTACAACTGGGGACGTCTGTGTATGCAAATCATTCTTCAATAAAGCTGCTCTGAAAGGACAGGGTGCAAATGGAACACTGAAGGGCCACAAGCTCAAGCTTTTTCATCTGAGACAGCCAAGGTTTATGAACCTGAGCACACACCTGCCGGCCACAGAAGCAGCAGCAGTGTTTTCTTCTTTGGCAAATGCCTTGTGGGACAAGCAGGGGTCAGGCCCACTAGGGAGGAGCTCTGCTTCTAGGCAGATCCTCTCTGGGGAGCATGAAGGCAGGGAGGGGTCTATGGGTATCTCTCTCATCCAGGAAGGGAGGAAATGAGGTCAGAGCAGGTCAAGTGATGCTCAGCGGGGCCACTGTGGGTCCTGTGGGCTCAATGAGTCAGACAGAAACCTCCATTCTGAGCACACATCAGAGTCCACATCTTCCCAGGGCAAGTGAGAGCAGAGGGACTTCCAAGGTAAGTGTGGACTCTGGCAGGCTGCAGCCAGGCGCAAGGAGAGCAGGAAAGCCAGGAAGGGGGGAAGCAAAGAATTGGGTAAGAGAGCCCCAGCAGGGAGACGTTCTTCCTGGCTGCTGGGCACCACCTCAGCACTCTGCAGCTTCGGGAAGCACCAGCAGAACGCCTCAAAGCACCTTACAGGAGCCTCATCAGAGAAGAAAGTCAGCAGACCCCAGAGAACTCTGCCTTCATCCCCACTGAGCTGGGAAGCTGGGGTGAGCGTTGCGGCACAGCAGAGTAAACTCATTTACAAGGCCTACATCCCACACTGGAGTGCTGGTTTGAGATTCTGCTGTTCTACTCCCAATCCGGCTTCTTGTTAATGTACCTGGAGGGCAGGGGATAAAGGATCAAGTATTTGAGGCCTGGCTACCCACATGGGAGATCTAGATAGAGTTTCTGGCTCCTATCTTTGGCCCTGCCTACCCTCTCCCCCTCCCCCCGGGGTTGTTGCAGACATTTGGGGAGTGAACCAGCAGATAGAATCTCTCTCTCTCTCTCCTCTCTCTCTGTCACTCTTTCAAATAAATAAATCAATCTTTAATTAAAAAAGGAAGGGTGGGCGTTGTGGTATAGCAAATTAAGCTATCACATAGGACATCAGCATCCCATATTGTGGCACTGGTTCAAGTCCCAGTTACTCTGCTTCTCACCCAGCTCCCTGCTAATGCATCTAGGAGGCAGCAGGTGATGGCCCGGTACTTGGGTTCCTGCCACCCATTTAGGAGACTCAAGTGAAGTTCTTGGCTTTGGGCTGGCCCAGCCCTGGCTGTTGTGTGCATCTGGGAATGAACCAGCAAATAGAAACTCTCTTTCTCTCTCTGTCTCTCTTCCTCTGTGTGTGTGTGTGTGTGTGTGTGTGTGTGTGTGTGCGTGTGTCCCTTTTCCAATTTTTTTTAAAAGGAGCACTGCAAATCTGTCATAGAATTCCATCAGGGGGGACTATGTACTGTCAGGGGAGCCAGGAGGAAGTGGTAAGGAAGGAGTCCCCACCTCACAGGAGGCACTGCCTGTGTCACCAGATCCCAGCCTGGCAGGGCCAGGAGCAGGAGAAAGAGGAGGGCTATGCCCAGAAGACCTGGCATCTACAATATCCCAACTGTGCAACTGTCCCCAGACGAATGGACCACACCACCTCCCACCCTCCCCTCATGCATAAAATGGAGATTTTATCTGCTCCAGAAAGGTGTGTGGGGACTGATGCGAGCATGTCAAACAGTAAAGGTACAGGAAGTTGCACGGGTAAGGCTTTTCTCTGGATTTGGCATTTTGCAACTTGCTTCTACGCATCTCGAAGGTGAGGGCCAGCCAGTGTCTGGGACTGTGAGGTAAGCATGACACTGACAGCTGGGAGCACGAGAAAGTCACTGCGGTGCTGCACAGGACATCTGCAAGTTGCTCCTGGGGAGGAAGCTGCACTGCGTCAGGACCTCGTTCTCACGCCAGTACTCCAGTTGGAGGAAAGCCTGTGTGTGTGGATTTAAAACATGCTGAACATTTGGTATTTCTTTTCAGTTTTTAAAAATTGACAGATAATAATCATACATCAGCTGGCAGAGAGTGTTGTGTATGTCTTGTTCAGCAAGCATACCTATCTCAATTTCCTACACAACCCCTAGCTACAGCATCCATCCCCTGTTGATTATTTTTATAACCTAACCACCTTAATCTTGGAAGATTCCCTAAATGTGCACTTATTTCATGTGACCCATGCCTTTTATTTTGTTTTGTATAGTATTTACTTATTTATTTGAAAGGCAGTTACAGACAGAGAGGAAGAGACAGAGAGAGATATCTTCTATCTCCTGGTTCATTCCCCATTGCAGCAATGGCAGGGGCCAGGAGCCGGGAACTGGTTCCAGGTCTCCTACATGGCTATGGGGGCCCAAGCACTTGGGCCATCTTCCACTGCTTTCCCAGGCACATTAGCAGGGAGCTGGATCAGAACCGGTGTTCATATGGGATGCTGGCATCACAGATGGCAATGAACCTGCCGGAACCTCACCCATGCCTTTAATTCAACTAAACACCTCCTGGTAGGGCACCAAGGACCCACCTCAACAGAAAGTTTCCTCTGGCCCATAGGATTTAACCTCCTCTAGCAATTAGCATCCTGGGTACAGAGAGAGGAAGAGATTAAGGGCACCTGTCAATCTCCACTAAATGCTCACTTGGCCATCTCCTTGAAAGCATACAACAGGGCTGTCCTGGAGGAGCTGCTGCGGGAGGCTTCTGCAACCAAAACACAAGAGGATTGAGGAGAGGCGTTTCTGAGGGGAGTCATCAGAAGTAAAGAAATGCTCACTTCTGGAAACAGGAGGGGTAGGGAGACAAAAGGATGAGAGAATGGGAGAACACCTGCATTCAAACCACTTGAAAAATATATGTCAAAGTAGATATGCCCAAAATCAATTTCTTTATCCTGGGTACTTTATAAGATTTTGTGTTCATTTGTTTTTAACTAACAGCAAGCATCCAGCATGGGAAGTAAAGTCTTATCTGTCACTCAAGTCATGGCAGGACTGGAAAGGTGAGAATCAATGTGTGGCAACTATTAATGAAGTTTCAGGGAAGGAAACACAAAAGGGGGTTCAAAATAACAAGACCCTCCTCTTTACATTGTTCTTCTTTGCAAATAAAGTAGTTGAATGGCATTAATGGAACTAAGTCTCTGCTTCATCTTCCTCCTGCCTACTCAGCTCTAACATCTGAAAACCATGGAAGCCAGCCCTGGCATATTTTAATAAACAGCTACAGACAGGGTAAAAACCAGCAGAGCTTTGAGAATAAATCTTCTGGATCTTACCCTTCAAGGAGAGGAATTCATTTCATGCTTTAGATTTGGTCCTGTATGACCTGCCCATCATGAAGCCGGGACCCTGTAATTGATGTATCCACAGAAAGCAAAATTGATTAGCAGGTCAATGGAAATGTCAGCTTGGGAGAATTTAACAAATGTAGTTACACAGGGTCAGTTCTTGCTCAGGAGTGTTTAAAAGTTTCATTAATTACTTGCTGACAGAACAGGTGATAAAATTGGGGATGTATCATTAAATCTGCCAATTAAAAAAAAAGTTAAAAATACAAATGGGTCTTGGAAAGTTGATAGATAAGAAGGAACCATGGTGGTATTGTCAGAACTCAGCTTGGTACAGAGAAGCTGTCAGAAACATGGTGGATGAATGAAGCAAATGCCTGCAAAAGTCCAGGGGCGATGACTCTGGAATGGAGGAGAGGAAGATCATTAACAAGGGTTTTTGTGGATACTGTGAACTGAAAGCCCAATATGAAATTATTTATAACAACACAAGCATGACCCACCAAAAGCAAGAAGATCTAGATATCAGCAAAGGAGATAGATCAAATTTAACCAACAAGAGAAATGTTATAAAGGTGGGAGAGTGAGGCCTAGTGGTTAAGACATCGTTCGGGATGCCCACATCCCAGATCAAACCATAGCAGGTATACACACTGGGTTTTTAGATACAAAGGTACTGCATACTTCATAGACAACGATATAGTGCAGACATCACTTTTATATGTACTGGAAACATGTCATTTGCTTTATTGTGATGTTCTCTTTATCATAACGGTTTGCAGTGGTCTGGAACCAAACCTATACTGTCTCTGATGTATGCCTGTATAAAAGCAGGCTCTCTCTCTCTCTCTGATATTTCTCACATTCTAGCTTCTTAAAAGGCCTCAGAGAGCAAGTCAATCTCTCCCCTTGAATTCACTAATGAGGAAACTGAGGCACAGATCATCTGACTCGAGCCAGATGACATAGTTGAATGTGGAACACAGGTCTTGGCTGAGCCAACTTCCCATCCAGTGTGGCTTCTTCCTTATCTATAAAGATTTAGCTTTGAAGTAGACACATTTAATCTGTGATAAACTTAACACAAATGGATCATTTTCCAAATGGACTTCTAAATTCATGGAAGAACATTTACATTCTACCCCCGAACTAGGAGCTTCCCTAACATGTTAGGAGACAAATCGGCCAGCTGGACCCACACAGGCCACTGATACAGGCTCCGCAGAGCCACTGTGTTGGAGGCCAAGTGGATGGCAGTGAGCATTCTTTCTTTCTAGTGACTGTTCTCCCTCTCCCCTGAGGTCTGCAAAACAGGAGGGAGTCAGCATTCCTCAGCTTCAGAAGAAATACTGAGATGTCACAAACTGCATGTTTGTGTCCCTGCAACATGCCGATGTTGAAACCCTAACCCCAGTGGGTGGCACTTGGAGGGAGGGCCTTGCAGAGTCACTGAGTCATAAGAGTGGCACTTTTATGATGGGATTGGTTCCTTCAGCAGCAGAGACACAAGAGAGCATGGGAGGACACAGCGAGCAGACGGCCATCTGCAAGCCAGGAGGTAGGCCTCACCAGACGCCAGATCTGTGGGTTCCTTGATCCTGAACTTGCCAACCTCTAGAACTGTGAGAAATACATCTCTGCTGTTTAAGCCTCCCACAAGTCCAAGATAATTTGTTATGGCAGCCTCAATGAAACACAGTAAACTCTTCAACCTCTGTGGTCTGTGAGATTCTACAGTATCTGGCCTCTGCCAGTGTCCCCCAAAAGCTTATATGCTGGAGGCTCTGTTTCAGGATGGTAGTGTTGGGAGATGGTGTGGACTTTGAGAGGTAGACCCTTTTGGAAGGGCTTAGGTCACTGGAGGATGTTCTCTCTCAAGGAAGTAAGGCATTTCTCATGGGACCCCGGTTAGTTCTCATAAGGGGATTGTTAGAACAACCTGAGCCTGGCCCTGGCCCATTTCTCTATTGGCTTTCTGTTTGACATGTGATCCCTCACTCCTACACACACTTCCACCACTGCCAGTGCGATACAGTAGAGAGAGTCCCCACCTGAGCTGGGCTGGTGCCAGCAGTAAGCCGTTGAAACTCCAAAACTGTGAACTCAATAAACCTCTTTCTCTTCATTAGTCACCTGCCTCAGGTATTGCATTACAGCAATGAAAGGCTGATCAATATAATCTGAGTCTTCAATGTGTCAGTCTTTTTGTTGGTGGAAGGTCTTGCCATGATTTTGGTGGCTGCTAGATGACCAGGGTGGCAGTTGCTGAAGGTTGCAGTGGCAATGCCTTAAAATAAAACAATAGGGTACTGTCATCATGGTATAGTAGGTAAAGCCATGGCCTGCAATGCTGGTATCCTGTATGGGTGCTGGTTCATGTCTGGCTGCTCTACTTTTGATCCAGCTCTCTGCTCATGGCCTGGGAAAAGCATCAGAAAATGGCCCCAATATTTGAGCCCCTGCCACCCTCATCAGATACCTAGATGAAGCTCTTGGCTCCTGGCTTTGGCCTGGCTCAGCCCTGGCCATTGTGGCCAACTGGGTAGTGAGCCAGTGAATGGAAGCGCTCGCTTGCTCGCTCTCTCTCTCTCTCTCTCTCTCTCTGTCCCTCCCTTTCCCTCTGTGACTCTGATTTTAAAATAAATAAATAAAAATTTTTTAAAGGAAAGAAAACAAAGTAAAAATTATTCCATGATTCTCAGGCTGCAGAACTGGTGTTGTGTTAGTAGAGATAAAAACAACAATAATCTCACTATCCACCTCCAATAGAGTACTTGGGTGACCAGGTATAATGTCAACGAGCAATAATGTTTTGAAAATCTCTTCTTTTCAGCAGTAGGTCCCAATAACAGGCTTAAAATGTTCATTAAATCCCTGCTAACAAATGTGCTGTTATCTAGACTTTGTTGTTCCATTTACAGAGCACAGGGAGAGATTTAGTGTCATTCTTAGGGTCGCTAAGAATGGGCAAATGATAAATTGAGCATGGTTTCAACCTGAGGTCATCAGCAACCTTAGCCTCTAAAAAGAAGGTCAACCTGTCCTTTGAAGCTGTCTAGGCAGGAATTGACTTCTCCTCTCCAGCTACGGACACCCTAGATGGCATCTCCCTCCAACATAAGGCTCTTTCATCTCCTTCCCACTTCTGCTGTTTAGCATGGCCACTTTCACCGGTTCTCTTACTCGGACTCCTGGCTAACTTGCCACAGCTTCTACATCAGCACTTGCTGCTTCACCTTGCCCCTTCACCTCACAGCAGCAGCTTCTTTCCTTAAACCTCATGAACAAAATTCTGCTGGCTTCAACTCTTCTTCTGTAGCTTCCTCGCCTCTCTCAGCCTTCAAAGAATTGGAGAATTAGGGCTTTGCTTTGGATTAGGCTTTGGCTCAAGAGAATGTCATGGCTGGTTTGATTTCTTATCCAGACCACTAAAACTTTTTCCATATTAGCAATAAGCCTGTTTCACTTTCCTATCATTTCTGTGCTCACTGGAGTAACGCTTCCAGTTCTGAGAACTTTAACTTTGCATTCAAACGTGGCTAACTAGTGCAAGAGGCCTAGCTCTCAGCCCACCTCTGCTGGCACTATGCCTCCTCACTAAACTTAAGCTTTTGATTTAAAGTGAAAGCAACTCTTCCTTTCACCTGAACACCTAGAGAGTCCCATAGTTATTCTTTGGTCCAATTTCAATATTATTGTGTCTCTAGGATTAGGAGAGCTGAGGACAGGAGACAGGGACCTGCTGGCCAGTGGAGCAGTCAGGACACGGACGGCATTGATCAGGTTAAGCTCACCATTTTATATGGGCATGGTTCATGGTACTCAAAAAAAATTACAATAGTAACATCAAAGAATTCTTATCACAGGTCACAATAGCAGACATAATGATAAAGTCTAAGATACTGTAAGAACATGTGGTGCAGTATATGAAGTGAGTATCTGCTGTCGGGAAAATGGCACCAGCAGGTTTGCTCAATGCAGGGTTGCTACCAACCTTCAACTTATAAAAAGTGCAGAGTCTGTGAAGCATGATATAGATATACATCATAAGTGTGTATGTGTGTTGGGGGGAGAGGGTGCCAGTAATTAGTAAGCTTTTGGATGTCTACAAGTGAAAGGAAATACTGGTGCCAAATTAATCTGCTCAGATTTGCTGGCTCAAGATGAATATTCTTTTACCAAAAACCTTATCATATTCTTATTTTTTAAAAAGAGTCCCACACATCATATTCAAGTTCTGTAAGTACTTGTTGGACAAGTGGCAGAATTTGTTAGTATGGAATCAATTTTTATGTTGATTAGAAAATTATGAGCACAAATGTATTTATTAATCACTGCCCATTTAACAAACTATTTATTAAGATACTGCCCTTTTGGCAGAGTATTAAATGAATGCTACTTATCAAATATATTTAAATGTGATGTGAAAAATGAGTTAGTGTTGGAGAAAGTCATATTCTTTAATTAAGCAGACCTCAAAGACTAATAGATTTTTCTAGTTGTTGCTTTGGACTGCCTGTTTCTCTGATCAATAAAACTCTGTGCTGTGCTATACTGAACCACGTCTAAGGGATTCTGAATATCTGAGATAATATTCATTTGTACATTCTACAAATTATTTATTAGAGCCTACCATGTGCCAGGCATCATTCTAGTCATAAGGAATGAAATAATATTTCTGCTGTCTTAAAGTACAGGATAGTGATAAATCTAAAGACACAGAATATAATTAATATTGTTAAAATGTCCACACTACCCAAAGCTATCCCCAGATTCAATGCAATCCCTACCAACATTTCAATAGCACCTTTCACAGAAGCTAAAACCAAATCCTAAAATTCATATGGAATCACAAAAGACCCTGAAAAGCCAAAACAATCTTAGGCATAAAGAACAAAGCTGGAGGTATCACACTACCTGATCTCAATATCTACTGCAAAGCTATAGTAATAAAGACAGCACAGTACTGACACAAAAACAGACATAGACACCCATAACATAAACAGAGATCCCAGAAACAGATCTATGCATCTACTGTCTGCTGGTCTTTGACAAATGAGACAAGAGTACACAGTAGGAAAAGGGCGGCTTCTTCAATAGATGGTAGTGAGATGCCTGGATATCCACATGCAAATGAAAGAAACTGCACCCTTATCTCACCCCATATACAAAAATCAACTCAAAATGAATTCAAGGCTTACATATAAGACCTGCAGATATACAACTTCTAGAAGAAAACAGGAGAAAAGCTTCCTGACATCGGTCTTTGCAAGGATTTCTTGGGTATGATTGCAAAGGCACAGGCAACAATGACAAAAATAGACAAGTAGGACTACATCTGACTAAAAGGCTCCTGCATAACCAAGGAAACAGACAGTAAACAGTGAAGAGACAATCTACAGGAAAAGAGAAAATATTTGCAAGTCATATACCTGATAAGAAATACATAAGAAAAACAACTCAATAGTAAGAAAACAAATAATTGGATTTAAAAAAAAAAAAAGCAAAAAATCTGAAAAGACACAAAGGAAGACATACAGAAATAAGGTGGCTGCTTTCTCAGAAGGGAGGAGAGAACTTCCACTTTGACTATGTTGGAATAAGATCGAAGTCGGCGAACCCTAAAGGTTTCCATAGCCTAGGCAACTCATGACTGGACTCTAGGGAGATTACTGATGCCATAAACAAGAGTGTCAAATTGTTAAATCAACATCAGGAGTCACTGTGTACTTATGTCTCATGAGGGCTCTGTCCTTAATGTGTTGTCCAATGTGAAGTAATGCTATAACTAGCACTGAAACGTATTTTTACACTTTGTGTTTCTGTGTGGGTGCAAACTGATGAAATCTTTACTTAGTATATACTGAATCGATCTTCGGTATATAAAGATAATTGAAAATAAAAAAAAATCCCTTGGTGTTAAATTGGAAATTGCATAGAAAATTAATCAATTTTTTAAAAAAATATGTAGGATCTCTGTCCTTAATGTGCTGTACATTGTGAATTAATACCATAACTAGTACTCCAACAGTATTTTTCACTTTGTGTTGCTACGTGGGGGCAAATTGTTGAAATCTTTATGTAATATATACTAAACTTATCTTCTGTATATAAAGAGAATTGAAAATGAATCTTGATGTGAATGCAAGGGGAGAGAGAGCGGGAAAGGGGAGGGTTGCAGGCGGGAGGGAAGTTATGGGGGGGGAGCCATTGTAATCCATAAGCTGTACATTGGAAATTTATATTATTTAAATAAAAGCTTTTAAAAAAAAGAAATAAGGTGGCTGGGTAAGATTCAATATGGCTGCCCCCATCCCAGTATCCATAAGAGACCATTCCCAGTCACAGTCATCTGGTCCTCATTCTTGGGTTCATCTGGTGCACTGTGGAGAAAGAATAGAGCGATGGAAAGGAGCTCCTCTTAGGGGGCCAGTAAGACACTGTGGGACTGGGTGACCCTGGCCTGTGAAAGCTTCTCTCTGGGTGTTCCTGAATTGTCCCATATAAGGCTCACCCTCCCACCTCTGAAAACAGTAGATGGTTGGAATGAGAAGAGGGCCACATTCAGAGTGTATGACAATATCAGGATCCTTAGAAATTTTGAAAAGCACCCCAAAGAACTGACCAGGGGCCCAAGATGGCTTCAAGGCTCAAAAGGGAATGAATTGTAGTAATGTATCCAAAATAAAAAAAAAAAATGGTTGGAGTTTAAATGTTCAGTGATAACCTGTACAGTGTTAAGACCATCAGTATCTCTACAAACACTATAATTGACATGGAAAGTACTGGTAGAAGAGAAAGCTGGGAACGGTGGAAGAGGCACATCTGTCATTTTGGAGAAGGGGAACAGTACTTTTCCCTATGAGGAAAGGGCTTTTTATGCTCTCTGTAATAAAATGGGGTTTCTTTGAGAAACGCAAAAAAAAAAAAATACCTATAAGTGGCCAATATGTGTAAGTATAAATTCTCAACAACAATAGCCATTGGGAAAATGTAAATTAAGATCACAAGATATCACCTTGCACTGGGTGGGATAGCTTTCATTAAAAAGATAAGAGATAACAAGTGTTGGCAAGGATGTGGAAAAAAAGGAGCACTTGTTCACTATTGCCAAGAATATAAATTAGTACCCTCATTATGGAAAACACTATGGAGGCTTCTCAAAAAACTTAAAACAGAAATACCACATGATCCAACAATTCCACTTCTGGGTATATGGGGGGAAGGGGGTTCTTCAAAAAGTTCATAGGAGGTGGATGCTGTGGTGCAATGGGTTAAGCTACCACTTCTAATGCCAGCATTCCATATTGGAGTGCTGGTTCAAGACCTGGCTGCTCTTCTTTCAATCCAGCTCGCTGCTAATGCCCCTAGGAAAACAGCAGAAGATGACCCAAGTGCTTGTGTCCCTGCCATGCCTGTGGGAGACCCTGATAGAGTTCTGGGATCCTAGCTTCAGCCTGTCTTGGCCATTGCAGCCATTTGGGGAGTGAACTCATAGACTGAAGATTTCTCTCACTCTCTTTTTCTCTCTCTTCCTGCCTCTCTCTCACTCTCTGTCAAGATGCTTTTGAAATAAATATTTTTAAGTTCATAGAAAAATACATACTATGGGGCCAGCTCTGTGGAACAGAAGGTTAAACCTCTGCCTATAGTGCCAGCATCCCATACAGGTATCAATTTGAGTCCTGGCTGCTCCATTTCTGATCCAGCTCCCTGCTTATGTGTCTGGGAAAGCAATAGAAGATGATCCAAGTTCATGGGCCCTTGTACCCACATGGAAGACCCAGATGAAACTCCTGGCTCCTGGCTTTGGCCTGGCCTAGCCCTGGTCATCAAGGCCATTTGGGGAGTGAACCAACGGATGGAAGCTCTCTATCTCTCCTTCTCTCTCTGTATCTCTGTCTTAAAATAAACAAATCTTTACAAAAAAGAAAATACATATTACAAAAAACTTATGCATGAACTCCAAAATTTTCTTGCACCAAAATAAACGTACAGGATTTAGTTTGAGGCACTATCAAGAATAGACATCAGTTTGAAAACAACCTCTATCACAGCAGCATGAATTCTGCTAAAATTGAAGCAATAACAATCATATTTATGGAGAAGCTTGAGTCACAAGAATGGTGAAGCCACTGATGCTTTATGAAAAGTTTATGGGGACAGTGCTCCATAGCACTCAGCATCTTACAGATGGATAACTTGTCTGAAGAAGGAACAAAATGATGTTGAAGAGGAAGTCTATAGTGGCAGACTGTCCATATCAACTTGTGAGGAAAAGATAAGTTTTGTGCCCAAACTGAAAAAGACAAATGACTAACAACAAAACTTATAGCAAACACCACCATGGGATTGCAATAGCCTCAGCTTACATAAGTTGATGTAAAAAAATAAAGTGGAGCAAATTTTCTGCTTGATGGGCACCAAAAATGTTGCACTAAGATCAGTTACAGACAACATCAGTTTTCAATGAAAATTTGAAACAAGTAAAATCAAGATCCTGAAGCACTTCTTTCAATAATTGGAATATGAGATGAAAAGTGGCTCTGTGAGTATGATTCTGAAGAAAAAGCACAATCAAAGAAATGGCTACTAAGAATGAAAGTGGTTAAGTCAAAGGGGCAGCAGACTGGTCAAGAATAAAGGTCATAGCAATGTTTTTTGAGATGTTCAAGGCATTTTTCTATTCGATTTTCTGGAGAATCAAAAAACAATAACATCTAATTAGGAGAGTGTTTTGAGAAAGCCAAAGAAAAACACCCAAGAAAGCTTCACCACAGGGTCCTTCACCACAACAATCCTCTTGTTCATTTCTCTCATCAGACAAGGCAAATTTTGTGGGAGTTCCAATGGTAAGTCATGGGTCTTCACTTGATATAGCTCCTTCTGACTTATTTTTGTTTCCTAATCTTAAAAAATATCTAAGGGCAAACATTGTTCTTCAGTTAGTAATGTAAAAAAAAGTCTGCCTAGATATTTGTCAAATTCCCAAGACCTTCAGCTCTTTAGGGGTGGACTAAAGGTCTGGCATCATTGCTTACAAGAGTCTTGAACCTGATGGAGCTTATGTTGGAAATAACTTTTTCACTTATCTTTTAATGCTAATTTTTCCTGAACTTTTTTGAAATCCTCTCATGCAAACCTTCATGGAAAATGACATCAGTGATTTGAAAAATAACCAATGAAAATGTACAGAAATAAGAAAAAAATTAAAGAGGTCAATGGCTTGTTTTAATAACATATTTGTACACTATTGAAGACATAGTTAGTGAAAAGGTCCAAAGAAATCACCCAGAATAATGGAAAAAGGTATGATAATAAATAAAATACAAAGTGGAGATTAAAATACAGACAGACATTCATTCAGAGTCCCAGAAAAAGGAGACAGTAGGCAGAAGCAATATTTTAAGAAATAATCACTAAGAATTTTCTAGAACACATGAAAGATGTTGCTCAGACACCCAGTGAAAGGCCCAGTGAAATTCAATCACAACAACTGAAAAGAAATACATTCCTAGACACATCACAGTGAAGCTTCATAAAAATCACGGCAAACGGAAGATCTTAAAAGCAGCCCCCCCCCAAAAAAAAAAAAGTAGATCATCTTCAAAGACGGGTCAGTCTTCCATTGCAACAATAGATGCCAAAGACAACAGATTGATATCTGTAGTGTATTAAAAGAAAAATACTTCCAATTAAGGAATATATTTTAGTGAAAATGTCTTTTTAAAGTGAGAATAAAATAAAGGCATTTTCAGACAAAAACTGAATTTGCTACCAGACATTCACTAAAAGAAATTCCAAAGAATCTTTGTCAAGAAGAAGAAAGGTGATCCCAAATGAAAGATCTGAGATACAAGTAGGGAAGTGTACAGCAAGTAGCAAAGATGTGGATAAATCAAGATGAACATAATTTTTTATAAAACAGCAAATGTGCCTTGTCAGTATTTTAAAACACAGAATAAAATGCAGGGCCACAGTCATCTATAAGCAGGGTAGAGTAAATGGAGTTGAAGTGTCCTGAGGTCACTGTACCATTCAAGAAGAAGATAAAAATATTAAGTAAATTTAGACTCTGAAGAATGAAATATCCAGGTTGTAACTTTCAGCATAATAACTAAAAAAAATAAACAAAGTGCATAAACTTACAACAGGGGAGGAAAATGGAATGGCATAAAACAACCAACAAGGAGGCAACAAAGAGAAAGAAAGCAAAACATAGAACAGATAGAACCAATAGTAAGCCCAAATAATAGATTTAAGCTCAAATAGATCAGAGGCAACATTAAATATGAATAAACTAAATGTTCCAGCTGAAAGATTGTTAGAATGATTATAAAACAAAATCCAGCTGTGTTCCATTTGTCTAAGATCCACGTAAAATACAAAAATATAGATAGTTGAAAAGTAAAAAATATGAAGAAAGGAGAAGGAAGCATAATGCAAATACTTGGCAGAAGAAAGTTTGATACAGATGCAGAGAGATGGGTAATGTAGATCCATGAATTTTAAAATGTCATCCACACACATACACACATATATTATACAAAATGTTTTCATTAAGGCACCAAGCGCTTCATCCTGTGCAAAAGGCTAGATGGAGGTAGCTAAGGGGGGATGAAGATGGATGAAGGTGAAAGAGACGATGGCATGTCTGTGTTGAGAAGAATCATCCAGTGGAGAAGGAAAAACCAAGGATGCAAGAGGAGAAGTACAGGATTGCTGGAACAACATTCCCAAGCAGGCAGGAGGGACTGGGATCTAGTGTACCAACGTAGGGTCTGACTTCAGAAGGGGACACGGCCAGTTCACCCACTGTCATAGCCAGAAAGGCAGCAATACGGATGTGCACGCACGAGGGAGCTCCCCGCTGATTGCTCCCGTGTTCTCATAAAATAGGAAATGGGGTCATCCTCTGAGAGTAAGGTGAGAAAGACATATTAGAAACAGGTGGAGACAGACGAAAGTGAGAGATCACTGCCTGCTTTTCAAATGAGCTCAGTCAATATTTGCCAGGTGAATGAATGAATGGGAGAATACTTGGAGTAGTAAATACCGTAGGTGTCAGTACTGAGGATCCATCTGAAGTTAGGGGTCAAAAATTGAAAATGACTGTGTGTTTCTCCAACCACATCCTTTTGGGCTTATCACTGGCAGCGGATGAACCCACACTAAGGAGAGCAGAGGAAAACCATCCTGTTAAGCCACTAAGCCCACCTTCTCATGGCGATCTTTCCCTCTTGGATTCCTATACCTAAGCTTCTTGTATTTTCAGCATATGGGGAGCCTTTGCTGGCTGCCAGCATAGTCCTAACTGATGCAGCTATGATGAGACATCCCAAACCCAGGCCCCAACAAGAAAGGCTTGTTTCAATTTGGTGTCTCGAGGACACCAGGACCGTGCCAAGCCACCAGAAGGTTCAGATCTGAGTCTTTCTCCTTTAGTCCCCATCACAGCATCAGTCCAAACCAGCATGGAACATCAACCTATCAACACAGGCCAAACCGCACTGGCTCTGAGCAATAAGTGAGACGTTTTGCTTTGGCTCACATAACTCCATTTCCCTGGCCCCAGTACATCGCCCCAAATCTACTGGCACAAAATAAAAGCGATTTTACTAAGCTTGTGGCTTCTGTGGGTCAACAATTCTGGCAGAGAACAGCAGAGATACAAAGGTACTTTTAAAATTTCATAGAAAAACAGAATTAAAAGATAAGTCCATTTTGGTGTGAAAAATCAAAATCCTGCATGGTTTTTCCATAATATGCATTTTCTGTAAATTTTTGAAGACTCTTTATATGCAGGAATTTCAGAAAAACATTTGCACCAAAATAAGCATATTTCAATTTCATCATTTCCATGAAATTTCTGAAGTTCCCTTGGAGCTGGTTTCTGTGCTACCATATCTGGGTTCTCACTGGAGATAACCCCAATGGCTAGAGCCTGCAACCATATGGAGACTTGTTAATTTAAATATCTGACACTTGGGGTAGGATAGTTCAAAGTCCGGGCTCCACTGGGGCAGCTAGCCAGAGACTCACCTGTAACTTGGATTCCTCGGGGTAGGGGGCCAGGATTCTAAATGCAGGTGTCCTTAGAGGAAGTCTCCAGGGATGGAATATTCCAAGAGAACCAGGCCTTTCTTGATTTAGACTTTGCATAATAGTTTCTGGGTGCTGCTACAACAAACTGCCACAAACTTACTGCTTTAAAACAATACAAATTTATTACCTTACCATTCTCAAAGTCAAAAGTCCCAAAGGGGACTCACTGGGGCAAAAACTAAGGTGCAAGCAGAGCTGCATTTCCCCTGGAGACTCTAGGGAGAGCTTGTTCTGTGCCTCATCCAGCTTCTAGAAGCCACCTGCCTTCCTGGCCCCATGACCCTTCCACCATCTTCTAAGCCCTCAGCATAGCATCTTCAAATATCCCTCAGGCTCTGACACTCTTTTTGCTCTCTCTTATCAGGACCCTTGAGAGTCCACTGAATCCATCTGAATAGTTTCAAGGCGATCATCTCAAGATCCTTAACGTAATTGTGTCTGCCACATCTCTTCACTGAGTAAGGTATTCACCGGTTCTGCAGGTTAGGACATCTATGGCAGGGCAAGGGAACATTATTCCGCCAGTTGTGCCTTGGAAGTCATATGGCGTCATTTCCACTGTCCACTACTGGTCAAAGCAATCACAGTGTGCACAAATTCCAGAGGAGGGGATAGAGACCCAGCCTCTCAATGTAAAGAGTGCAAATGAATTTGTGGCCATGATTTTAAACTGCCTTGCTCCCACCTTCCACATTGGCTCTTGGGGGAGGAGCTCCACTCCCAGTCTGCACTCAGCAGAGAAGAGCAAGGCACTCTCAGAGTTCCAGGCTACTACTGCTTTTGGCCTGGCAAGTCACACCTAGTTGTTCCAATCATTTGCGAAGTGAACTAGCAGGTGGAAGATCTCTCTCTGTGTTCCCTTCTTCTCCATCACTCTTTCAAATACATCATAGAAACACAGACACCCTAGTTGACCCCAGACAGGAGAGAAGCACAAGATGTAACAGTACAATCACCCTTTATGCAAATTTTAAATAGAGTCATATAAATAATAACAAATACTCTCTTTATGCACTGTGGATATCAAGCAAATCTTACTTCATATGCAGCCCTAAGTGGAAATGAGACTTGAATTAAGGGAATTTTTTAGGAGAGCATCCTTTGCATAAAATGTGAATATTCTGCATTTGTTTTAATTCTGTAAGGATCCAAAACATAACACAGCACAAACAAAGATAACAGAGGAGATGTAAAAATTACATCCAACGTTCAGCATAAGGATTAAAGAATCACCAAATGATTAACTTCCCTCAAAATACAAGTTCCCCATGCTGTTTGAATGCAAGGAATGTTTTTTTCTGTTGAAATCAAGCATTATTAGTAAACAGCAGTTATGAGAACTCGAAGTGGCTAAATTGTAGGCTTTGTTGGAAACAGGCCTGAATAGAACATATTAGCATAAATTGTATTTTTTATGGTTAAGCTGCAGTGTTAAACATCAAACTGTGCTAAACGATGGCTCCCCATCCAGCGGCTAAATTGAACTACCTGTTATATCAGTTTAGTAAATGGTGAAACTTGGGAAAGTCAGCCATTTAATGGATGTGTTTGTAAAATATCCTGAGGTACTCTGGCTTCAGATCAATGCACAAAACACCCGTTAGATTGTCAAAAGCCTGTCTGTTAAAAGCTAGGATTAGAAAAGGGGTAAATATAACATTAATTTGAAAAAGGAAAGCCAATATTCTATGAACAAGAACATATTATACTCAGTTCACATTTCATGTCCAACTTGAGTTTATACTGTATCTTTTTTTTTAAACATTTATTTTATTTATTTGAAAAGCAGAGTTACAGAGAGAGGTAGAGACAGAGAGAGAGGCCTTCTATCTGCTGGTTCACTCCCCAGGTGGCCACAACAGCCAGAGCTGTGCTGATCTGAAGGCAGGAGCCAGGAGCTTCCTCCAGGTCTCCCACGTGGGTGCAGGGGCCCAAGGACTTGGGTCATCTTCTACTGCTTCCCCAGGCTATAGCAGAGAGCGAGATCGGAAAAGGAGGAGCTGGGACTCGAACTGGTGCCCATATGGGATGCCTGAGCTTCAGGCCAGGGTGTTAACCCACTGCGCCACAGCGTCAGCCCCCTATATGGTGTCTTAATTACCTCTAAATTAAACATGCATTAAATAATTTTGCCTTATCATTATATTAATCATTCAGGAGACTGGACATTGAATTCCACCCAGTTAAACTGAAGATCACTGTTTGTTCTCTTCCATTTCTGTCTTGGGTTATTTGGTACATTTGATTAAACGGGGAGGGGGGGCAGGTAGAATAAACAAGATACATAACCTCATGATTTGGTGGTTTTTGCTAAAGCTTATATATTCTTTGAGAATACTGCAGTGAGCACTTCCGCCCTAAGTGGATATTTTTGTACCACACTCCAGGTATTTAATATCCTGAGAGTAAGAAGCTTGTGTGTGGCTTAGTAAGATTAAACATACATATCAGATAGCATTGGAGGCCAAAGCTAACCTCTGAAAATCAGATCATAAAATCTTTGAGATCTGACCATTGGAAAAAATTAGAACCAATCAAACATTAGCTAATAAATGGCTTGTTTGTGTCTTCAACGTAACAGGAAGATTGTCAGAAGATACAATGAGCTGGCACTGTCACTGTCACTTCCTTCATTCTATTTTGCCACTCTTATTTTGATCTCATTTACAATAGGGAATTACTTTTATTGGTTTTAATACTTTTTCTGATTATAAAAGCAACACATAGTCATTGTAGGAAATTTAGGAATTATGAACCACTAAATAAAAAAGTAAAAATTCTCCAAAATAATATATTTGAACCCCCCTGAATTAGAGTCCCATTCTCATTCCTTAAAGCAAAAGAAACTAGAAATGGAGCAAATAGGTAAATATAAAAATTAACACACAAAGTGCACAGGGAGAAACAGGTTATTTCTTTTATAAGCACCTCCCTAATACACATGCCCCCAGAATCCTAATTAGGAGAAGGCTGGGTTTGCATCCCACATCAAAGGACATTCAAGCCAGTGCCAGCACTGCTATTAGCCAGGGTGATCCCAGAGGACAAATAAGTCACGTGGACAATGACTTAAGACATAATGCATGCTGAGATAAATAAAGAAAAGTTAACGTGCTGTGTGAACCCAGGGAAGGAACAGGGAGGGTCCGACTGGGGAGATCAGAGCCAGCACAGAAGAGAAGCTGGTGAGGGGAACTTTGGAGAATAAGTGGCCAAGAAGCTAGGGGCCGGTGCTGTGGCTCACTAGGTTAATCCACTGCCTGAGGTGCTGGTATCCCATATGGGCGCAGGGTTCTAGTCCCAGCTGCTCCTCTTCCAGTCCAGCTCTCTGCTGTGGCCTGGGAGTGCAGTAGAGGATGACCCAAGTGCTTGGGCGCCTGAACCCGCATGGGAGACCAGCAAGAGCCATCTGGCTCCTGGCTTCAGATCAGCTTAGCTCCAGCTGTAGCGGCCATTTGGGGGGTGAACCAACAGAAGAAAGACCTTTCTCTCTGTCTCTCACTGTCTAACTCAACCTGTAAAAAATAATAATAAAAAAAATTTAAAAAGAAGCTAAGAGGTCAAGGAGAATGGCATTCCAGAGTCCACCAAGGAGGACAGAGTTGTGAAGTCCAGGAAGGAAGGCTGCATTATCAAGTCCCAGAAGAAGTGCCTCGGTAATCCACTCTTACATCATCGAGGGAGGCAAGCCAGGCATAAACCTGGCCCTTTTTTGTTTTTCCCCAGCATTTTTTTATGTGGCTATATCAAGGGATTCAAGCACACCTAGTCCATAAACACAGGGATGTTTTAACTGCAATTGACAGAATCTCAGTTCAAACCAGCAAAAAACAAGAATGTATTAACTCACATAATTGCAAAGCTTACTGTGTATCTGCTTCAGGTAAAGCTGGATCTAGATGCCCAAAGGATGTACTCAAATATCTGTTTCTCTTTCTCTACCCTGCTCACATTTGCTTATCTCTCACATTAGCTTCCTTCTTTCCTGCTGTAGACTGTCTCTACATCAAAGGAGAGTTAGCTTCCAGAAGCCCTAGGCCAACACCCTCGCAACTTGATTACATACATGAAGAGAGTCATCTTTCCCACTAGTTCTAGTGAAAGGGCCCAGGGAGGCATCTTTGTAGTCCAGAATGCACAAGTGCCCATCCCCAAACCAGTCACCATGACTAGAAGGATGCAGCACTGGGATTGGTCCACCGTGGGGCACGTGCCCACTTGCGGGCAGGAGGAGATATGAGTCACCTTAATGGACAGCCCCACAAGGGCCACACGAGGTAGGGGGCAGCTTCCCAAGGAAGAGGAGAGGGATGGGAGAGCACGTTTCGTGCACAGTAGCCACAACTCTCACAGTTGACCCCAGATAGCATCTCCCTTCCCTCTCTATAGCGGGAACACATCCTCATAGTCTCCCTGGAAGTTCCTCATGAAGAACCCCAGGTGAGTGACAGGTCTCCTGCAATGAATGCTGATGACCAGGGTACCAGAGACATCAGCAAGCCACCACCTAAAGATGTTCCTGTCCATCAAGATTCTCACCAAATATTCAAAAGGGAAAGCACCACTGAATTCTAAAACAGAGAACTCTAAAAGGAACCTGTTGGTCCCCAACCTCACCCCCAAGTAGACAAGTCACCTGTTTTTTTTTTTAACCTCCTTTGTCTTATGCTGGCATATTTGAAAGCTGGTCATTTAAAATCAAAGCACAACCACAGCTGGGGCCGGTGCTGTGGTGTAGCAGGTAAAGCCACCGCCTGCAGTGCCAGCATCCCATACAGGCACAGTTTGAGTCCCGGCTGCTCCACTTCCCATCCAGCTCTCTGCAATGGCCTGGGAAAGCAGTAGAAGATGGCCCAACCACTTGGGACCCTGCCCCCACGTAGGAGACCCAGAAGAAGCTCCAGGCTCCTGGCTTCGCATCAGCGTAGCTCTGGCTGTTGTGACCAATTGGGAGTGAACCATCAAATGGAAGACCTCTCTCGCTCTCTGCCTTTCCTTCTCTCTCTGTGTAATTCTGACTTTAAAATAAATAAATATTTTTAAAACATTTTTTTAAACACAGCAAACATCACATGGCCACACTCCTAAGTGTGTTACACACACTCAACAACCTTCAGCAGCCCTGAAAAGCAGGACCCATCATCCCTTCAATTTATGGCTGAGGAAGCCCTACAACAGAGAGGCTGCATGATGCAGAGCTGGATTTGAAACCAAGTTGCCCAGGCCCAGAGTCTGTGCTCAGAACCCCAAGGCAGACCTAGTGCCTCTCCTCAAGACTGGTTGTCAAAAAGGTACACAAAGGAGCAGAGAGAAGTGACACATGGATCCCAGGCAGTCTGCAGCAGAGGACAGAAGCAGACGTAATAACACAATCTAGACACTGAGCTGTCAGCTCGGAAGCACCAGCCTCATGGCACAGTCCCAAAACTGTCTAGGGAGGGTGGGAGGTGTGAGCAGACTGGTTTACCAAATCCAGGGTGACAGCTCATCATGCTCTCCTGGTACAAAAACACCCTCTCCTTTTCTGCCAATGCTGTGCTCACAGGAACAGCTGTAACATTTCTACACAGTACCCAGTACAGCGTCTGGCACATTGTCATGCTCAGTGGTGTTTCTTTAACTTTAAGGCACCTGTTCTTAGGAAAGTCACAAGTACTGAAAGACTAGGTTTGGGGCCAGTGCTTTGGTATTGCAGGTAAAGCCACCGCCTGAGCACTGGCATCCGATATGGGTGCTGGTTCAAGTCCCAGATGTTCCATTTCCGATCCAGCTCTCTGCTAATGTGCCTGGGAAAGCAGCAGAAGATGGCACATCTTTGGGCCCTTGCACCCACATGGGAGACTCAGAAGAAGCTCCAGGCTCCTGGCTTCGGATCTGCTCAGTTATGGCCATTGGGCCATTTGGGGAGTGAACCAGTGGATGGAAGTCCCCTCTCTCTCTGCCTCTGCCTCTCCGTTACTCTGCCTTTCAAATAAATAAATAAATCTTTTATAAAAAAAAAAAAGAATAGGTTCAGGGATTTAGCATATATTAATCACCTACTACGTGCCAAGACCAGGGTCAGGCTTTGAGGACATAGCAATGACAAGGCAGATACAACCATGCCTTCTCCCTACCCCTAGCCCTGGCCCCTCTCCCACTTTCACTGAGGTTAACCAGAATTCTCAGTGTCTTTCACAATAACACCTGGTATATGCACGGAATGCACTGGCTGGGAAAAGACTAGAATGTTTTTGTACTGTTGGTCAACAGCCACTGCCTGAGTCTCTGGGTTGTCCCACCAAAGCTCCCCCCACACCCACCCCCACAGAGGGGCCTCTCTCCCAGGACCCCTAAAACATCACTATAATCCATTAACTGGAGAGGTAACCATGGCCCAGCAGGGGCCCCCAGGACGCGGCTCCAGTATGTGGTCTATGTCTGTTCCATCAGTGAGGACCCAGTCTCCTGCTCATAAGCACTAGTGGTAGTCAAAACACAGAGTGTCTTCCCACTGCAAACAGAGTTTGAACTCACACTTTTCTGGGTGACCGCCAGTTCTGTTTAGAGACAGTGAGTCTTTATATTTGTAAAAAAGGTAAAGCATCAGACACACAATGTGACCATCAGCAACTGTCTGAACTAAAAACAGCCACGCTGGGAGCAAATTACCGCCTCCTCCTCTGCCACCCCCAGGTCCCGCCATCAGACACCTTCAGTACAGAAGCCTGCGGAGACACAGCTGGACGGCCCCACGGCCAAGGTCACTGGAGGGACCCTCTCATTTCCTCAGGTTCTTGCAGGCCCAGGCTTCTTGACAGCTGTGTCAGTCACAAGGGAGTGGCAAACAGCACTGGTTAGGGAGTCTCATCTACCTGCCCCCATGGCACCTCAGCCACTGGAAAACCCCTGTACCTGCCCAGGTGCCAGGAGAGATTAAGACTGGCCCTGACAGAAATGGGCCAAAGCAGCTTCCAAAGCATGAGGACTCCCAATTTTAACCCTTTGTTCTCAGTCCTGGCTGCTCTAAATCACTTGTGGGTGCTTTTAAAATACAGCTGCCAGGCCCAGACACTCGCATCAGCAGATCTCACTGGCTTCAGGGGCTCCAGATCCTTGGACCTGGCAGATGGACCCCTAGGGTTCCACTCTCCTACATATAATGCTGCAGCCCAAAAGGGAATGTGCAGACATCTGAGTGGCTCCAGGTCCACCCCCAACCCAACATGCACACACAGCAGATTGAGCTGTGAGAAATGCCCCCTTCAGCCAGACAGGCCCTGGGGATCTGACATTTCCCCTACTTATGTGACTGCACAGTGAAGACAAGGACATTTATTCTAATCCTAATATGAGATTATAGTGTTTTTTTTTTAATTTTTATTCACTCATTTTCATTCTATTTAAAAGGCATAGAGACACAAAGAAAGAGACAAAGAGATAGAAGGATGCCATCGACAGCTGGGACTGAGCCAGGACAAAGCCAGGAGCCCGGAACATCATGTGGGTCTCCCACATGGGTGGCATGGGCCCAAGTACTTGAGCCATCATCCGCTGCCTCCCAGGGTGTGCAAGAGCAGGAAGCTGATCAAAAGGAGAAGCCAAGACTCAAACCAGGCACTCCCACATGGAAAGCGGGAGTCCCAAGTGGCATCTTAACTGCTGTGCCAAACGCCCACTCCAAGGTTTCGAGTGCTAATGACATCATTCAGTATTGCCTTCCAGGGATTTCTGAGGATTTTTAACTGCTAGCTAACATTTTAAAACATTGAGAGTCCTTCAAAAGGTTTGTGGAAAGTGAAATTAAAAGATAATTTTGGGGCCAGTGCCATGGCTCACTTGGCTAATCCTGCACCTGCAGTGCCAGCACACTGGGTTCTAGTCCCAGTTGCTCCTCTTCCAGTCCAGCTCTCTGCTGTGGCCCGGGAGGGCAGTGGAGGATGGTCCAAGTGCTTGGGGCACCTGCACCCACATAGAAGACCAGGAGGAAGCACCTGGCTCCTGGCTTCGGATTGGCTCAGTGCACTGGCCACAGTGCTCCAGCCATAGCAGCCATTTTGGGGGTGAACCAACAGAAAAAGGAAGACTTTTCTCTCTGTCTCTCTCTCTCTCTCTCTAACTCTGCCTGTTAGAAAAAAATAATAATAATTTTGGTACAAAAAGTTGTTGAAATCCATATATATTTTTTCATAATGTGCAGTTTCTATGAACTTTTTGGGGGCCCTTTTATATTAGCAACTTCTCTAGAAATGAAACTTTAAAAGCTGACTTCTCAAAGATAATATCATACAAAGTAAAATAATAATAGAAATGAGTGCTTGTTTTTTGCAAAGTACAGGCATACTTCAGTGACATCATGGGTTCAGCTCCTGGCCACTGCCATAAAGCTAAAATGACAATAAAGGCAGTCACATGAAATTTTTGGTTTTTCAAGCACATATAAAAGTTATATTTACACTAATTTGTAGTGTATGAAGTGGGCAACAGTATGATGTCCATAAAACCAATGTATACACACAATTTGAAAGAATTTTATTGCAGAAAAAAAAAAAGTTGTCACATACCTTCACTATGTAAAAATAAAAAAGAAAAAGAAGAAAGAAAAAATCACCACACCTGTGAAGTGCAATAGAATGAGGTATGCCTGTGCCCAGACCCTCACTCGGCAACAGGGCCCTGGTCCACACGTGCATGAGCCCTTGGAGCCAGGAGGGAAGCCAGCCGCGACAGAGGCAAGTGCTTCAGGAGCTCCGGCCCTGGCACAGATCCCACAGTTCTGCCTCTCCCATGAGGCTGCCAGGATTGGCAGGGAACCAGGAGACAGAGCCAAGAACCCACACAGTCTCCCTTCGAGAGAAGGCTCATGTTTCCTATGCTGCTGACAAGGAAGCGAAGGCACAGAGAGGTAAAGCTACCAATCAACGGGCCAATGTCTTCTCAGGGCAAATATGTCCTATTCATCACCTTGAAAATGCTGTGAGACAAACATCTCAGACATGCCTTTGGGAAAGACACAAACTTGAGGCTTTAAATTAAGCGGCTGTTAAGTGTGCTGCATTTTTGTCACAAATCTTGCCACCAAAAAAGGCACGAATCAATGCAGATGTCTCAGGTTAAGTTCTAAATCTGGGTGAGTGAGGAGGCTCGAGGTGTTGTAGGTCACCCTCCACACTGCCACTGCGCAGTAAGACAAGGGCATCAACCAGGTGGCAGAGCAGGCCCCAGGCATGACTGAGGAGGAAAGCATGAGGGACACAAATCAAGCAAAGTAAGCAGAGAGCTATGGAAGAAATCAGAAGCACAGGAGTTCCAAGCAAGCAGAGCCCAAGCCCATTCATATCAGGCTTTCTAAACCTTAAAACCCTTAAAAAGCAATGTGTGGTGCAGCAGGGGAAGAAGCTGCCACTTCAGATACCTGCATTCTCTATTGGAGTACCTGGAATCAAGTCTCAGCTGCACTTCCTATCCAGCTTCCTGCTAACACACACCCTGGGAGGCAGCAGATGATGGCTCAGATACCTGGGCCCTGTCACCCACGTGGGAAACTCAGATGGAGTTCCTTGTTCCTGATTTCAGCTTGGCCCAACTCCAGCTGTTGAAGGCTTTTGAGGAGTAACCTAGCAAATGGAAGTGCTCTCTTGCTTCCTCTCTTTATCTCTCCTTTCCAAATAAATGAAATATGTAAACTTTTTTTAAAAGGTGATAAAGTTGGTCGCGGCTCAATAGGCTAATCCTCCGCCTTGCGGCGCTGGCGCACCGGGTTCTAGTCCCGGTTGGGGCACCGGATTCTGTCCTGGTTGCCCCTCTTCCAGGCCAGCTCTCTGCTGTGGCCCAGGAGTGCAGTGGAGGATGGCCCAAGTACTTGGCCCTGCACCCCATGGGAGACCAGGAGAAGTACCTGGCTCCTGCCATCGGATCAGCGCGGTGCGCCGGCAGCAGCACACTGGCTGCGGCAGCCATTGGAGGGTGAACCAACGGCAAAGGAAGACCTTTCTCTCTGTCTGTCTCTCTCTCACTGTCCACTCTGCCTATTAAAAAAAAA
The DNA here is from genome assembly GCA_949820135.1 of Sylvilagus floridanus. Classification (NCBI taxonomy): domain Eukaryota; kingdom Metazoa; phylum Chordata; class Mammalia; order Lagomorpha; family Leporidae; genus Sylvilagus; species Sylvilagus floridanus. The sequence goes on from OX463225.1 coordinate 32,695,221, forward strand.
AGTGACAAAGTTATAACAAGAGCTCATGACTTAATTTTCTCAATTAAAATCAAAATAATTTGTCTCTCCCCAAACTAAAAAGTAAGATTCCAATAGGTTGCTTGCCCAGTAGATCTGGAAACAAGGAAAAGAGGGGAGCTTTATTCCCCTTACTTATGTAGGCTGGCACCTTTTTGAAAATTTATTAACTGTGTTACTTATACAGTGACAACCTCTCCAGGATTGCAGGTGCCTCAGTAAAAATGAGGCCACAATGCCTGTTAGAAAGGCAAAGGGTTGGATCTGCTGGCCGCCTGAGCTCCACGACAAAGGACTGCAGGAACTACTGAGGAATTCAAGTTATTTCTGTACAAGATCGGCTTCTAAACAGAGCATCAGTAAATTACACCTACAATCTCCTGCTGAATCCACTATAAGGGAATCCTGTTGTTGATAGGGCAGGGGTTCTCAAGGGATAGTAACCAAAGGAGTTGACTCAGCATCACTTGGACCCTGGGAAGAAAGTGCATTCCAGAGCTCCCCAGTCCCACTCTACCTCAGCACAACTGATAGGGTCCCTGAGTGGGAGCCCAGCGGTCTGTGTTTCAACAAGTCATCCCTGTGATCCTGGTGGTCCCATAGTGACTCTCTTAGTAAATCAAATAGCTCCTAATGCACCATTTTCAAATGTTATATCTCACTGCAGACATGTCTATCTCATAGTCTAGAGCCCTGACTTCACCTGGGCAGTGGCTCTGCTATCACAGAGGAAGGGCAACCCCACCCTAGCCTCCTTGTCGTGCTGATGCTCCCACCTTAGGGCCTTTGTCCTGGCCATTTCCTCTGCTGGCACACTGGCCCCTTTAGCCCACTCCATGCAGGCCTTGGCTCAAATGTCACCCGCCTGTAAGGTTTCCTCTTCACCTTTTATTCCCCTCCCCCACTCTACTGTGTCCAACTCAACTTATCCCCTTCTAAAGAACCATATGATTTATGTATTAAAGTAGTTTTCTGTAAGTCTCCCTGCAGTAGAAAGCAGTCTGCAGTGCCCAGTACAGTGCCCAGCATACTGTATATATTTGTTGAATGAAAAACTGGGCAATTCAGGAACAAATCTTTGGGTGTGAAGCCTTCATTTACCATGTAAAGATTCAAGCAAGGGGGCAACCGTATTATACCAGAGAGAAGTTCCCTGTCCTGTGGAAGGGCCCAGTGTTTGTTCCCCAGCCTCATCCTTCTGAAGTTATCTGAATGGTTGAGAGTCTTGTTTTACAACCAACATTCAGGAAAGTTACTAGAGCCACACTATGAACACTAGTGAAGGCATGCACTGAGCACACCCCCTCATCTGACAATACTTTCTCTCAAATAAAGCCTTCTCCAGGATTTCAGCATTAAGACTATTAATCAAGTTGTACATCCATCAGGGTTAAGTAAAAAATCCAAGGCTTCTGCTTCTAGCCTAAATGGGAAATGTGAAATCATGCCAAACACCAATGTCTCTTCTTAGCTGGCTCAGTAAAAGTGATTTGGAAAGTAGGGTCTCCAGTCTTTCACAACTAGTTCCTTTTTAACGATTTTCCCAGGAATTTCCAGAACTAGATATTTTATGATAAAATGGTTCTGCATAGCTTTAAGCTCACAACAGGGTAGAAGTGAGCACTGACTATTAGAAAAGATGGCAGGTACATTGCTGGATATTTCCACACAAGCTGTCCCCCATTTCTTCCAAATAGTCAAATTATATAAGTACTTAAGCAAATTTTCCAAAATTTATTTTAGTTTGGAAACTGAAGTCTGGTGGAAGATCAAGCTAAAAACTGCAGGTTCATCTTGCAGTGTGTGTGCATGTTGGATGGGGGTGGGAGAGGGTAGTGGTGCATACAGGAGCAGAAAGCGAGAGGAGACGGACTGATGAAATGGTGTACAGGAAACTACCTGGGAAATCACAGACCAGCGATTCTCAAACTTTGGTCTCAGGACCTTTTTACAGTCTTAAAAATTACTGAGGACCCAAAGAGCCTTTGTCTTTGTGGGTTACATCTCTCCTCTGTTGCAATATACATTAAAACAAAGAAAGTATTAAATATTTATTAATTTGCTAATAGATTACTAATAAAATCTTATTAATAACATCAATGCATGTTAACATAAGTAACATTTTATGGAAAAAATGTATTTTCCAAAGCAAAAGACCATTTGTGAGAAGAGTGCCTACACTGTTGCAAGCCTCTGTAACATCTGGCTTAATGGAAGGCAGCTGTATTCTACAATCAACTTCTGCATTAAATCTACAGTAATATCACAGGACCTGTGCCTATGGAAAATTCCACTATACACTCATGGGAGAATGAAAATGAAAAAGATAAATAACATCTTAGTGTTATTAGGAAAGTTTTTACTTCATAGACCCCTTGACCCAGGCTCAGGGGCCCGAGGGTCCCCCGGTTCACACTTTGAAGACTGCACAAGCAAAGAGTTAGAGCCTGTCCTCTATTTAGAGAGGGAGAGGGAAAGTGGGACTCTGCATGGGGAAGTTATGTGATTTCTAGAAGATCACACAGAAAGTGAGAGGGAAAGTGGTAGAGCTTAAACTTGGGTTTTCCAATTTGGCTGAGCACACTTAGCACTGGATGCAGGTGTTTCCATGTATAGAGTAGCTTTGACCTAATCTGAGTTTTTCTGAGCAATAAGCACAATTATGAAATACAGTGGAGTTGAGTCAGTCAAGCATTCAGCTTTCAGGGACTTAAAATCCCCAGCACATCAGAGGGAAAGAAATTTTAAAGCCTAATCAATTGCATGTGCCACTTCATTCTGAAAGCACCCGCCATCCTATGCTCATGTTATTACATTTCGGCCCAGGTAGAAGCATTTGACCTTGTTGAGTGAGATGCTAACAGGTCGAGGTGGGCTGGTAGAACGAGACTCTATACACAGGTTTCATCTAATACCTATTGGAGGAACAACAACAGAGTCAGACTTAATGAGCTTACTGAGAGCAAACACATTCTCCAGACATACAGCAGAGTCTCTTATAGGCAATTTGAGGGTTTCCATGGGCAACATTGACCTTTGGCCATCTTTGAAACTTCACACTCCCATTAGGGCAAGTCTCCTTACAGAGGCGTTAACTGAAGAAGCCACATATGTGTGACTGGGATGCTTTCTAGGAGAGCAGAAGCCCTCATGGGATGGGAGCAGGCACTCCTCCCAGGGCTTCTCAACTTCCCAGTGTCAGTGCCCAGCACAAGTATGATCCTACCATGACATGTTCTCCAGAACATGCCAATATCTGTCCTAAAACTGCTATTGTAAAAGCTACCCATATGCTTTCTCCAAAAAAATATAATAAAGGGAAAATACTAGTGCAGATGAATACATAAGTCTTACCCACTCTCCAATCCCATTGCAGTGAATGCCCCCAGAATAACAAATATGTTTCTTGTTTTAGTTTTCCCAATGATTTCCTTCTTAATTCTACTGCCTTTGTAGCTGTTTCTTGATTCATACATTTAAAAAACATAACATTTACTAATGAAAATTCACCTCTATTCCCCTCCACTTTGCTTCCTAGACTCCAAACATGATTCATAAATTTACACTGTATTCAGTAATTTTATTTTCCATGGTTTGTCTTTAAATTGATTCTAAAACATGAAAACTAACAATAGGCATCAATAATATGATTGACAGTACGGAGCCAAGAATTGTGATTGAGCCCATAAGAACAAAGTGTGAACCCATGTCACAAAATCTGTGCCTCTTGAAGAATGATGTTTCAAGTGGGAAGAGCAAGTGAACTCTCTGTTCCTTCTTGCCATCAATTGCTCAGAACCAAGACACATTTTTCTTGCCTTTGTGTTTAGACTATGACTTTGTTTTTCCCAGAGTTCCTAAGATAAAAGAAAAAGAATGGCATCTGCCACCATCATCTCAAAGTCCTCTAAGTTCCCAACAACAGTTTCTTTTTTATTATTATTGTTATTATTTTTTGACAGGCAGAGTGGACAGTGAGAGAGAGACAGACAGAGAGAAAGGTCTTCCTTTGCCGTTGGTTCACCCTCCAATGGCCGCCACGGCCAGCGCACTGCGGCCGGCACACCGCGCTCATCCGATGGCAGGAGCCAGGTGACAGGTGCCTCTCCTGGTCTCCCCATGGGGTGCAGGGCCCAAGCACCTGGGCCATCCTCCACTGCACTCCTGGGCCACAGCAGAGGGCTGGCCTGGAAGAGGGGCAACCGGGACAGAATCTGGCACCCTGACCGGGACTAGAACCCAGTGTGCCAGCGCCGCAAGGCGGAGGATTAGCCTGTTGAGCCACGGCGCTGGCCCAACAGTTTCTATAATAGAATCTACCTTCTCCTTGAAAACATTCTCAACTTTTTCTTATGAATGCTACCAGCTTCCCCTTCAATTCTGGGATTTCTTTTTGTTGCCTTATTTGGTTATTGTGATTTCTTGAGCCCAATATTTTCATCATGCCTGGATCATTCAATGCTTGACTGGAGAATGTTTGTAGGTCAATGTTCTTTTTGGGTAGAACTATTTGGGAAGTAAAATCCCTACATGCTTGCATGTCCAAAATTATGTTTATTCCACTCTCACGTTTCCTTGTTCATATGGCTGGTGGAGCAGAAACTATTATGTGTCACAAAATCCAGCTACTCTGACCCTGTACTTATAACAGAACCTCCTTTTGTACAGGAATTCTTCTTCTCCATGTGTCCATAGGTGGGAGGTCCTTAATTGGTCTACCTATTGCCCTTCCAGGGAGTTATTTAGGAATGAACACATGCTAAACTGTTGGTCAATAAAAGATGAAGACAAGTCTGCCAGGACTTCTGAATGAGAGCATTCCCATCTTCCTCTGGGGACTGTTTCCAGATGTGGTGCCCAGAATGACTGTGGACATTTGTCAGCAAAGGGGAACTGAATACAAAGCCAAAAAACTGAATATGGCACCACAGAATGATAGAAGAATTGGAAATCTTGATTATTTGGCATTTTAAAAAATTATTTATTTATTTATTTATTTGAAAGGCAGAGTTAGAGAGAGAGAGAGAGACAGAGACTCTTCCATCCACTGGTTCACTCTCCAAACAGCTGCAATGTCTGGAGTGGAGCCGATCCAAAGCCAGCAGCCTGCAGCTTCTTCCGGGTCTCCCATGTGGATGCAGGAGCCCAAGTACTTGAGCCATCTTCCACTGCTTTCCCAGGCACATTAGCAGGGATCTGGATCAGAAGTGGAGCAGCCAGGACTCAAACTAGTACCCATATGGGATGCCAGCACCACATGTAGAGGCTTAACCCACTAAGCCACAGTCCTGACCACTATTTGTCATTATTTAGCTAATGAATTTACCAACCCTGATGGCTCTCTACCTCTGGATGTCATACAAGGTAAGATGATACAGTCCTTTCCTATCTCTACCACAGAAAGCCATGAGGGCTTTCTGTTCCTTGCTGCCAAAATGAATCCTAATTAACACAGCTGGGTATAGATTTTTTTTACTTTCCTTTAAAACTTCGGAAGTATTATTCCATTATTTACTATTATCTACTGCTGTTGATTGCTGATGTAGTATGTGACTGTTTCATATTGCCTTGTGAGTAGTAATGTGTTATTCCTTTGCAGGTAGAGAATCTGTTTGCTCTGATTGTGAGGATAGGCTGTAGACTTTAGGTGGAGGCATATGTTAGTGAAGAGCAGGCTGGGAGAGTTAGAATTCCCACCACTGGTCAAGCATATTCAGAGCAATTGAATGTAATTCCCTCCCAGTATGATATGGCTTTCCTTTTTTACCCTCTGGCTCTTCCACAAGGTTTTCTTTGTTTGTTTGTTTGTTTTTCATCTGCTAGGTCTACCTCAGACATATCAAAAAGTTTGTGGGAAAACTGAATTAAAGGATAAGTTCATTTTGGTGCAAAAAAATGAGAAATCCTGCAGGGTTTTCTCATAACACACATTTTCAGTGAAAGTTTTAATATACACTCATATTTCATTGCATTGCCCTGTTGCCCAACTTTGCACCTTGCTATCCTTTAGCAAATCTTTCATAAGTTCAGAAAACAATTCCTAGAATTCCTATTTCTCTATCCACACCTTTAAAAGGAAAGAATCACTTAGCCAGCATGCCCTGAAGACACCTTTCTAGTCAACCACCCAGACCGATGTCTCAAAGCTCACTCTTATGTTCTCATGTCAACCCAAGCCTGGAGTCCATTTGGGGAAAGTCTCTTACCTCTGATACAATTCAACAATCAAGTTTCAGGTTGTGGATTCCTGTTGTATGTTGCCGGTGCTGTGGCTCAGCGGATTCAAGCCCTGGCCTGGAGCACCAGCATCCCATATGGGCACCGATTCTAGTCCCAGCTGCTCCACTCCCAGTCCAGCTCTCTGCTATGGCCTAGGAAAGCAGCGGAGGATGGCCCAAGTCCTTTGGCCCCTGCACCCACATGGGAGACCTGGAAGAAGCTCCTGACTTTGGATCGTCTCAGCTCCAGCAGTTGTGGCCATCTGGGGAGTGAACCAGCAGAAGGAGGACCTCTCTCTGTGTCTCTACCTCTCTCTCTGTAACTCTTTCAAATAAATAAAATAAATCTTTTTAAAAACCAAAGAATAAAACTGCAAGCCCATAATTTCCACCTTGAAGAAACCTGATGAAACCTCTTCTCCACTCATAGCACCATCTCCTGTTTTCACAGTTTCATAGATTCCTTTCTGTATGTCCTTAGCTATCATGTAAGGGGACTCAAGGAGGGAAAGTAGATGTACTCACAGGAGGCAAATGAACTTACTTAGTCTGTCATCTTTAACACATTTCCATTAATACAAATCAACTTTTTATTCCCATCATTTTTTATAATGGAAGCGTTTTAGAGTACCTAAATGCCCACACACTGTGGAGGGCAATGGGTTAGAAGTAAAAATTCATGTACTGAATAAAATATTTTAGAATCTAGACTCAAGTGTATAAAGTCAAATACATTTTATTTCTATAACAATAATTAATTTCTGTCTTATCCCCCGCCCTTCCTCCATTTCCTTCAAAGTAAGAAATTTAATCTAAGTTATTTCCAGGTAAACTCAATTACTCTTGGGTAAGATTAATCATTTCAAGCTTAATTTCATCAATTCAAGGTATCATACCACTGTCATCTTTCTTGTCAGGGCTCTAGGTAGTCTCCTTCAGGTCACAGAGGGTATGATAAGATCAAAGCATTGTGTCAGGTATCACAGTGCTACCACAACACTGAGACATAACTGGGTAAACTGAAGTCAGGGTGAGGGGCAGGCTCTTAGCCTATCAGTTAAGACACCTTCGTCCTGTATCCTGGTACCTGGGTCAGATGCCTGCCTCTGGCTTCTGAACCCAGCTTCCTGCTAATGCAGACTCTAGCAGGTAGTGGTGATGTCTCAGGCCACTGGGTTCTTGCCACCCATGAGGGAGACCTGGATTGAGTTCCTGGCTCCCAGTTTCAACCCCAGCCACCCTGATTTTTGAGGACATTGAGCAGATGGGAGTGCTCTCACATTTGCTCTGTCTCACTCTCAGTAAAGTTCTTTAATTTTATAAAGAGTCATTGGGAATGAAGGTCTACATGAGCTTATTTGTGGGTACAGTTAAATATTGAAATTTTAGAACAACTGTTTTTAATGACAGCAAGATAGAAGACAAGTCTTTGTTGAAGAGAAAGGAGTTTATAAAGTTATTTCTCAAGGGCCCACTCTATCTTCACAACTCCCTCCCACTTTCTCATCTTCCCCCAAGCTAAAGCTATTCTGCAAATACACAAGACACAATCTTAATTGGGGCTTGCTGACAAATCATAGGTGCTTCTTCTGAATCACTTTGGTCTTCTACATAGTAAAACGCACACACACAGAGGGAAAGAGAGGGAGAGGGAGAGAGGAAGAAAGAGGGAGAGAGAGGGGGAGAGAGGGGGGAAGAGAAAGAGGGAGAGTAGGATAGAGGGGGAGAGAGGAGGAGAGAGGAGGAGAGAAGGGGAGAGAAGGGGAGAGAGGGAGAGAGAGGGAGAGAGGGGGAGAGGGGGGAGAGAGGAGGAGAGAGGGAGAGAGAGGGAGGGAGGGAGGGAGAGGGAGGGAGAGAGAGAGGGAGGGAAGGAGAGAGAGAGAGAGGGAGGGGGAGAGAAAGAGGGACAGGGGGAGAGATGAGGAGAGAGGGAGAGGGGTAGAGAGGAGGAGAGAGAGGGGGAGTGAGAGAGAGGAGGAGAGGGAGGAGAGAGAGGGGGAGGGAGAGAGAGGAGAGAGGGGTAGAGAGGAGGAGAGAGAGGGGGAGGGAGAGAGAGGAGAAGAGGGGGGAGAGGGGGAGGGGGGGAGAGGGAGAGAGGGAGAGGGGGAGAGGGAGAGAGAAAGCCTGCTGCATCACCCATATACTCAATTCTGAATTCAAGGTAGAATTTGCTATTGTCCTAAAAACTCAATACATCTGAACATCTTTTCAGGGCTTTACTAAGGTGGCTGAAGTACTTTGAGGACTGGTGGCTGCCCAGGCCTCTACAACTGCCTTCCTCCTACCAGATTTCTAGTCATTGGCCTCCGTCCCAACCAAATCCAAATGCCTGTGGTCCTCATGTCAGATTCCAAGCATCAGGACAGAGGGCTGGGTCATGTGCATCCTTTTTATCTCAACCCCAAGTTCTTCTGGGTTCACTGGATCAGTTATGTTCAACTTCTCCCTCTTGGAAACTTCAAAATTATTTTTAGCACCAAGAGTTTTGGACACCGACCTTATAGTCTTAAACTCAGACATCCTCCCCTCCCTTACACACTTTTTCTGACACTAAGAACTTCTCCATGAGCTTCATCCTGGGAAAGAGTGGGGATGGAGAGTGAGGCAGGGAAGACAAGTCCTGCTCTTGGACTTGCCTCAACTCACCTCCAAGGTGCAACACATTGAAAAAAAATAGGACAGCAGATATCTCTGCATGAGCCCACTGAGATATATAAGACCCAGCACATTTCCTTGTCCCTAGCTGACAGTAATTTCACTAGTTTACAGAACAAGTACAAGGGGCTGGCACTGTGGCATAGTGGACTAAGCCTCCACCTGTGGGTGCCGGCTCATGCCCTAGATACTCCTCTTCCTATCTAGCTCTCTGCTATGGCCAGGGAAAGCAGTAGAAGGCCCAAGTGCTTGGGTCCCTATACCCTTGTGATAGTCCCAGAAGAAGCTCCTGGCTCCTGGCTTCAGATCGGTTCAACTCCAGCCATTGTGCCATTTGGGAAGTGAATCAGCAGATGAAAGACCTTTATCTCTACCTCTCAAATAAATAACATCTTTTAAAAAAAGGTATGTGTCTTCTTCATATACCCTGCCATATTGCATTGATTCTAAAATATACATTTTCTTTTGCTTATTTTCTGAGAGACAAAGAGAGGTAGACAGAGAGGGAGCTCCCATCCACTGGTTTACTTCCTGAATACCCATAATGGTCCTAGGCCAGGGTCCAAAGCCAGAAACCAAAGGCAGGAGCCAGTAATTCAATCTAGGACTCCCATATAGGTGGCAAAATTGAGCTATCACCACTACTTCCCACAGTCCACATTATGAGCAGAAAGCTTGAGTCAGAATCCAGACCCAGGACTCAAACCCAGGCCTGCCCTTAAAATGTACATTTGTTTATACACAGAAATTTCTTAAATTTGGATGCACCTTACAATTGATGACATCTTAGATGTTACTGACTGAATATTACATGTTGAAGCCCTAACCTCCAATGCAATGGTGTTTGAAGGAGGAACCATTAGAAAGTTAGTAGGTTTAGATGAATTATGGGCCACCATGGTGAAATTAGTATCCTTACAAGAAGAGAAAGAGGACAGAGCCCCTGTCCCTGCCATGAGAGGACACTGCCAGAAGACAGCCGTCTACAAGCCAGGAAGAAAGCCCCTACAAGGGCCCAGCGACACTGGCACCCTGATCTTGGACTTTCAGCTTCCAAACTGTGAGATATAAATGTCTCATGTAAGCCACCCAGGCTATGGAATTAGCTGCAGAGCCTTAACAGACTAAGACATGAGATTGGATTAAATAGGATATTGCCAGTCTATTGATGGTATCATTGTATGCCTTCAGTATTCATTTACTAGGACTGTCATAAGCTGGGTGGCTCAAAACCAAATCTTTGTTATCTATAACACTGGGTTCTATAGTATGAGATGAATGTGGAGGCAAGGGCTGAGGGCTGAGGGAAGACTCTGCCCCAAGCCTCTCTACTTGGTTTGCAGGGCCAGCTTCCCCCAATGTCTCTCCACACTGTCTCCACCAGCCATACTGAATTAGAGCTCACACTCATGACCTAATTTTAACTTGATTGCCATTGTGACGACCCTATCTCCTGGAAAGGTCACTCTCTAGGTTACGAGGAATGAGGATATCAACATTGGAATTGGAAAAGGAGGACACAATTCAACCTTGATTCCTTCAAAAATTTGCTTCTTATGTTCAAAAACCCAAACTCTTTTTTTTTTTGGAAAGCTTTTATTTAATGAGTACAAATTTCATAAGTACAACTTTAAGAATATAGTGATTCTTCCCTCCCACCCCCACTTCCTCTTCCCTCTCCCATTCCCAGTTCCATTTTCCATTAAGATTCATTTTCAATTGACTTTATACACAGAAAACCAAGTTTATACTAAGTAAAGATTTTAACAATTTGCATACACACACATACACACAAAATATAAAAAAACTGTTTGAGAACATGTTTTACAGTTAATTATCATAGTATAATTCACTGAGGACAGAGGTCCTGCATGGGCAATAAGTGCACAGTGACTCCTCTTGTTAATTTAACAATTAACACTCTTATGTATGATGTCAGTGATCACCCAAGCCTCTTGACATGAGCTTCCAAGGCTATAGAAGCCTTTTGAGTCCAGTCTCCATCAGTATTTCAGCAAGGCCATAAGCAAAGTGGCACAGTGAACTAAGCCTCTACCTATGGGTGCTGGTTCATGCCCTGGCTATTCCTCTTCCTATCCAGCTGAGAAAAGTACATCCTTCTTCAATGGCCCCTTCTTTCCACTGGGGTTCACTCACAGAGATCTTTCATGTAGGACATATTTTTTTTGTCACAGTGACTTGGCTTTCCATGCCTGAAATTCTCTTACCAGCTTTTTAGCCAGACCAGAATGCCTTAAGGGCCGATTCTGAGGTTAGAATGCTATTTAGAGTGATTGTAGTTATTCTATGAGTCTGCTGTGTGAACTACTTCCCATGTTGGAACATTCTCTCCTTTTTAATTCTATTGTTATTACCAGACACTTGATCTTATTTATATGATCTCTTTAAACCTGCCCCTCTTCCAGGCCAGCCCTCTGCTGTGGCCCAGGAGTGCAGTGGAGGATGGCCCAGGTGCTTGGGCCCTGCACCCCATGGGGAGACCAGGAAAAGCACCTGGCTCCTGGCTCCTGCCATCAGACGAGCGCGGTGCGCCGGCCGCAGCGCGCCGGCCGCGGCGGCCATTGGAGGGTGAACCAACGGCAAAAGGAAGACCTTTCTGTCTGTCTCTCTCTCTCTCACTGTCCACTCTGCCTGTCAAAAAAAAAAAAAAAAAAACTTAATCCTATCAATGCCTGAGGGGCTTGGCGTGGGTGCCTCGGCTGTGGGTGGGACAGGCTGTGGGCAGGACAGGCTCAGCCGGGAGCAAGTAGTTCCTCGAGACCCGCAGGCTCACGTGGGCTCGGCACCAGCAAAGGGGCTCCGGCGGTAGCAGTGCCCCAGGGAGTCTCTGAAGACCGTTATGCAGTCGGGCAGTTCTCAGGCCGCAGGAGGCACCTCACGATTGAGGACTTCGAGATTGGGCATCCACTTGGCAAGGGGAAATTCGGGAATGTGTACCTGGCTTGGCTCAAGGACAGCCATTTCATCATGGCCCTGAAGGTCCTCTTCAAGTTCCAGATAGAAAAGGAAGGCATGGAGCACCAGCTGCACAGGGAAATCGAAATCCAGGCGTACCTCCAACACCCAAACATCCTGCGCTGGTACAACTACTTCCACGATGCTTGTAGGATATACCTGATTCTAGAATATGCTCCACGGGGTGAGCTCTACAAGAGCTGCAGAAATGCCACACGTTAGATGAGCAGTGGACAGCCACGATAATGGAGGGGTTGGCAGATGCACTGACCTACTGCCATGGCAAGAAGATGATTCATAGGGACATTAAGCCAGAGAATCCGCTGCTGGGATTCAGGGGTGAAGTAAAGATTTCGGACTTTGGCTGGTCAGTGCACACCCTCTCTCTCAGGAGAAAGACGGTGTGTGGCACTCTGGATTACTTACCCCCAGAAATGATTGAGGGGAGAACATATGATGAGAAGGTGGACCTGTGGTGCATCGGGGTGCTCTGCTATGAGCTGCTGGTGGGAAATCCACCCTTCGAGAGCGTCTCTCACACTGAGACATACAGGCGCATCCTTAAGATGGATGTGAAGTTTCCTGTAACAATGTCTTTGGGAGCCCGAGACTTGATATCCAGGCTTCTGAGATACCAGCCATCAGAGCGGCTGTCCCTAGCCCAGATCCTGAGGCACCCCTGGGTCCAGGCCCACTTCCGGAGGGTGCTGCCTCCTTGTACTCATCCAGCTTCCTGAATCCTGTCTGCATTTGTGCAGGGAGCTCTCCTGGCTCTGCTAACTCATCTATTTTTTGTTTGCTTCCTTTTTAAGATGCAAGATATAAATTAATAAAAGCTGAATCGTTTAGTACCAGCTGAGTTGGCATGTGAGACAGTAAAATTTTGAAAAATATTTATTTATTTGAAAGAGTTACAGTGACTGTCAGAGTGTTTCTGTCCACTGGTTCACTCCCCAAGTGCCTGCACAAGCCAGGGCTGGGCCATGCAAGAGCTAGGAACCCCATGTGGGTTTCCCATGTGGTCGCAGGAACCCAAGTATCTGTGCCATCATCTGCTGCCCTTCCCAGGTGCATTAACAGGAAGTTGGATCCAAAGCAGAGTAACATCCCTGCTGATGGCTTAACCCGCTGCTCCACAATGCCTGCTCCTCAGTAGAATCTGTATTTCCTGTGGAAACTCCTTGAAAACTAATGCCTACTCACTGCAGATAAATACCCCAGGATTGCATGTTATTAGTGGCTTCTTTGCAAAAAAAAAAAAAAAAAAAAAAAAAAAAAAAAAAAAAAACACTTAATCCTATCTATATGATCAATTTCACACTTAATATGATCACTTTAATACTTAAGATAGCATTATTACCACCTAGCTTAATGGGATTTGGCGTCCCATGGCAAGCTTTTAGCTGTACCCTTAGAAGTAAGTCTGTAGGGATGTATGCAAAACTATACAGCTTTACAGTTACAAACTTCCTCTTCCCTCTCTTATTCTCATTCTTATTTTTTATTGGGATCTATTTTCAATTGACTTTATACACATATATGATTAATTCTATGTTAAGGAAAGAGTTCAACAAATGGTATTAAGAAGAAAAAAAAAAAAAGAAACAAACAAACAAAAAAAAAAACCTGTTCCTCAACAATCAAGACAAGGGCTATTCAAGGCATTGCTTCTCAAAGTGTCAATTTCACTTCCACAGGTTTCCTTAGGTGCTCTGTTAGTTATCACAGATCAGGGAGCATTTGTCCCTGTGGGACTGGCTTATTTCACCAAGTATGAAGTTTTCCAGATTCATCCATTTTGTTGCAAATGACCAGATTTCATTCTTTTTTTAACCACTGTATGGTATCCCATGGAGTACATATCCCATAATTTCTTTACCCAGTCTTCAGTTGACAGGCATTTAGGTTGATTCCATGTCTTCACTATTGTGAATTGAGCTGCAACAAGCATGGGAGTGCAAATAACTCTTTTATTTGCTGATTTCATTTCCCTTGGATAAATTCCCAGGAGTGGGATGGCTGGATCGTATGGTAGGACTATGCTCAGATTTCCAAAGTATCTCCAAACTGACTTCCATAGTGATTTTATCAGTTTACATTCCCACCAACAGTGGATTAGGCAAACCCAAACTCTTACAAATGAAAGTATTGCTTGTCTCTGTTATGAATTTTAAAATGTACACATTCCATAGGAATCTTTACATTCCTACTGTAATAGTACAAATGTTCCCAGTAATGAAGATATAACAGAATATGAGAGGACTGAGGAAATCTTAAAGAGTAAGGGAGAAAGAAACCTTGATAGATATTTCAAAATTTTGTCCAACTTTATTAAATCAGCCTAAGATACCAAATCTGGTGGGTCCAGCCTGTAGCTGTCTTCTTCACCATGAAGGCACTTCCTGACAGCAGAGGAATGGGAAGACATCCCAGGGATTATGAAGACAACACAAAGCAGCTGACCAGAAACAGGACACTTTTACATCTCCTGGTTAATCTTTAAAGGCCATGTGAATTTTATGTTGCCCTCCATAACATTCCTCGACCCACATGTGGTAACAGCTTTCCTGAGGAAGAAAAATGAAAAGCAATTCCCCCTTCCAGAGTTTCAAGGACACTCCAGGAAGATGCACCCAGTTCAGCCTACGGACCATGTGCCCTGGCACAATGCCCCATGTCTGGACTGCGCAGCGTTCAGGGGAGGAAACAGGAAGCTCCACAGATAGAGGGGCTTTGTTTGCGTTCACCAGACAGGGACCTCATTTTGGCACCACCAGGAAGCCAGTCCTTTTCCACCCGAGGGACAGTGTTTCCTGAATAGCAGATACCTGCTTCTCAGCTGGTGGAGTCTGCAGGGAGTGGCAAGCCCCAGACCACCACAAAACTCACGGGAGAGCAAGGATGCATACATAACAAGGAAAGAAAGGGACCAGGGGCAAACACCGAGAATTCAGGGAAGAGGAGATGCACACACAGCCCCAGCACAGAACAAGGAATTTAGCAAGTGTGTAATGCATAGTAGGAAGGCAGGTGGGGTAAGGCAGAGAAAGGTGATGTGGTGATTAAGATCTGTGGGAAGGATCAGCAAAGTCTAAAATGATTGATGGTGGGACAAGAGAGCCCAGATAAGAGGGGACTTTAAAATGCTTGTGAAAACTGAAATTTTAAAAGTTTATTTTGGTACAGAAAACATTTTGAAACCCATGCATACTTTTCTTTTTATAGAATATATATTTTCCACAAACTTTTTGAACACCCCACAAATGGGTCAACCAAAAATATTTGCCTCCGGGCTTCACAGAGTACCTGGGACAAGCACCAGCAAACAACTTTTTCCGTGGTGGGTCAGGCCGGCCACTCTGCCTTCTCCTTTCCACAAGTGCTGTGACCTCTACTTAAATGAAGTCTCTGGACACTGATGAGGCTGACGTGCCAAGATGATCCCCAAATCCACTCTCAGTTCTATGAATCAATCATCGACTTAGGTCTGAACATTACTTAACCAACTCTTGAATTAACGCTAGTCAGTGACAAGCATTTTTCCTCAAATATGACAACCTATAGAAGGGTTCCCTGTTGGTTTCCACTTGCATCCCCTGGATTAGACGGCATAGCTGGCATAGCCCCTGAGCACATCCCAGTCTGGATCCTGTGCAGTCCTGTCCAGAAAAGTCCTGCTCACCCTTCCCTGCTCTGCTCTCATAAAGATGAGGCAGCAGACATGCCTGTGACGTCAGCCTACATTTGCCAACAACAGTTGGTGCTACTGGTGTCAGAGGCCTGAAAGGCAGCAATGCTGGCAGAAAGGGAGACAGTATCCTCAGATTACACTTTAGGAAACCCCTGAGGCTCATGGCCAATCGCATCCAAAACACCCAGCCCACCACCAAGACAGAGAAAGAAATGGGTACCTCATCTGTTGCGAGGGCTATCATTTCTTTTTTTTATTATTTATTATTATTATTGTTTTTTGACAGGCAGAGTGGACAGTGAGAGAGAGAGACAGAGAGAAAGGTCTTCCTTTGCCGTTGGTTCATCCTCCAACGGCCACCGCGACCAGCGCGCTGCGGCCAGCGCATCGCGCTCATCCGATGGCAGGAGCCAGGTGACAGGTGCTTTTCCTGGTCTCCCATGGGGTGCAGGGCCCAAGCACCTGGGCCATCCTCCACTGCACTCCCGGGCCATAGTAGAGAGCTGGCCTGGAAGAGGGGCAACCGGGACAGAATCTGGCACCCCAACTGGGACTAGAACCCTGTGTGCCGGCGCCACAAGGCGGAGGATTAGCCTGTTGAGCCACGGCACCGGCCTTATTATTATTTTTTTTGACAGGCAGAGTGGACAGTGAGAGAGAGAGAGAGAGAGAGAGAGAGAGAAAGGTCTTTCTTTGCCGTTGGTTCACCCTCCAATGGCCGCCGTGCTGCGGCCGGCACACCACGCTGATCTGATGGCAGGAGCCAGGTGCTTCTCCTGGTCTCCCATGGGGTACAGGGCCCAAGCACTTGGGCCATCCTCCACTGCACTCCCGGGCCACAGCAGAGAGCTGGCCTGGAAGAGGGGCAACCGGGACAGAATCCAGCGCCCTGACCAGGACTAGAACCCAGTGTGCCGGCGCCACAAGACAGAGGATTAGCCTAGTGAGCCGCGGGGCCGGCTGTGAGGGGTATCATTTCACACTCAGGTAAGAAAGGAATACAACTTCACTGTTTCCTAATAATTTAACGTTTACCTAAATACTCCATTTTTACAGAGATTAATTCCCTGCAGTTCAAGGTCTCCCCTCCAGCCCTATCTCCCAAGGGTTAAGTCCAGAGCCTTTCTCAGCCAAAGTGCCTGTACTTGGTCTAACTATAGAGGCCTCAGTGTTCCCTGCTCCTGGACTCCCTGGACCTGAAAGGGGTTTGCATAGTCACTACCCTTCAGGATTCTGTCTAGTCCGAGGGCATAGCCTGGCTCTTCTGGGGCCACCAACATCTGCCTCTCCTCCTTCTCCTCCCACTCCCCGCGCCAAGGGCACCATCATCCTCTTGGGAAGGGGGTGTCAGGGGTGCTAGAGAAGCCTTTTCTTACTCATTGGGCTTCCTTCTAAATCTTTGCCAATGCATTGAGTCCTCTAGTGTCCCCATGAGGAGCAGACTTAGGAAAGTCAAATGCCAAGCATCGATTTGTAGATTCTGCTATGTCACTTGTCCCTGAGGTAATGAACATGGAATGCCCAAGCTGCCTAGGCAGGGGATGTGCCCTAAGTGAAAGAAACAGAAGGACAGACATCCAGCCATGGCCCCACCGTCCTTGAGCTACACGCCCGGCTATGGCTGCGTCTGCTTTCCTTTCATGCTTTGTCCCTCTTGAGCCTTTCTCATCTAGCGTTCTTAGGAAAAACATCTACTAATTAGATGCAGTAATTGCTGGTTGCACAGGGACTGGAGGAAAGGGTAAAGGGGGCTTTTGGCTAAGTCACGCAGGGGAAAAACAGCATGAGCAGCTCAAGGAGCAATAAGTAACAGAATGTGGATAAGATGTTGGGGGCAAGGATCCCATTTATGCTTGAAAAAAAGACTGCATTTGTATGTGAGCGTACGTGTGTGAGCCAATTATAGGAAAAGACTGGGACTTCCAGGGCTTTTCCCTATAGGCTGTACCTTGTTTAAATTATTTCCAATGAGAAATGTTCTGTGTTCCAATGAGAAGTGTAGCATGCATGTGGAACATGAGAAGCAAGTAGATGCAGACAGACAAGCAGGAAGCACGGGAAAGAAAGGCCTAACAGTTCTGATTGCAGAGAAGTTTGAAAATGCAAAGAAATATAAAAATACTCAAACTTAAAATCATTAGTAATTCCCCCAAAAGATAGCTGATGTTGACATTTAGATATAGTTTCTAAGTTTCTTTTGACTTTAATACCTGTACATGAATATTTTTAATTGTAGTATAAGTAACTTTTTGCCTTTGTATCATTTTAATTTGCACTGCTTTTATAATACAAAATACATTCATTATTGTAAAAAAAAAGGGACAAAACTTCAAAAGTGAAAATTTCTTATGATCTCATCATCATACTCCAATGTATATGCCATCCCACAGTTTCTAAAACTTTGTCCATTAATTTCTCTACCAATGTATTGTTCTTTGCCATAGATCTCACATAATCCAGAGTCCTAACCACTGCATTGAGTTACTTTTCTTTTTTTTTTAAAGATTTATTTATTTTACTTGAAAAAGTTACACAGAGAGGCAGAAAGAGAGAGAGAGAGAGAGAGAGAGGTCTTCTATCTGCTGGTTCACTCCCCAAATGGCCACAATGGTCAGAGTTGTGCTGATCCAAAGCCAGGAGCCAGGAGCCTCCTCCAGGTCTCCCACACAGGTGCAGGGGCCCAAGGACTCGGGCCACAGCAGAAAGCTGGATCAGAAGTGGAGCAGCCGGGTCTCGAACCGGCACCCATATAGGATACCAGCACGGAAGGTGGTGGCTTTACCAGCTATGCCAAAATGCCGCCCCTGAGTTACTTTTCATTTGAGCTTTCTCCCAAGTGACATGTGCAGCACATAGTAATACACGTATTTGATTTTCTCTTGCCAATCTGTCTTTAGTTACAAGGGCCCCTCCCAGCAAGAACTTGGGGCTATCTGTACTCGGGCACAAATATCACAATGGCTTAATTATTACAGCTTTATAATAAGCCTAAACATCTGGTGGCATAAATTCTCCCAGCTTTCTTCTTATCCTTCATAATTTTTTTGACTAACCTTGACCATGTTCCTTTCCACACAAATTTCATAATCAGCTTGTTGATGTACATTTAAAAAGTCTGATGGAATAATTTCAGATTAATTTTGTGGAAATCAACATCTTATCAATATTGAGTCTTGTGGTCAATGAACATGGTATATCTCTCCATCTGCTTAAGTCTTCTTTAATTTCTCTCAGCATGTCATCCCAATTTTAGTGTAGAGCTCTTGACCATCTTTATTATATTTATTCCTATTAATTTGATGTTTTTGAGGAGTTGGTAAATTATATTATCTTTTAAACTTCATACTTAATCTTTTGTTACTACTACATAAAAGTCTAGTTGATTTTTATATATTGAGCTTTTACCCAGCAACCTTGCTAAATTTACTTATCAATTCCAATAGCTTATCTATAGATTTGTTTGGATTTTCTATATTCATGTCATGTTATTTCTCAATAATGACAGTTTCCCAAACCATAGCCTTTCATTTCTTTCTCTGGCTTTGCTAAATGGCTACGATTTCTAATGCAAAGTTAAATACAAGTGATGTTAGCAAACATGTTAGGGAGAAGACTTTCCAATTTTATCAATAAGTATGGTGTTTGCTTCAAAATCTTTTTAGATACTCATTATCAGATTAAGGAACTCATTTGCAAAGACATTTTTTAATCATGTATTAATATTGAATTTTATCAAATCCTTTTCCATGTCTATCAGGATGACTTTTCCTCTATTCTGTACAATGGGAAAATATATTGATTTGTTTTCAACTATTAGACTACTCTTGAATTCCAGAAAGTCTGCTTGTGATGCACTTGTGTTACCCTTCCTATGTGTCACTGAGTTCATTTGATTTTATTTGTTTAGAATTTCTATGACTATGTCCATGAGAGTGTGGTCTTCAATTTTCTTTTCTTGTCATGTTCTTGTCAGGACTTGGTACAATGCTCTTTCTTGAGAATGAGCTGGGAAATGATACTTCTTTTTCCATCACTTGGCACAGTATCTAAGACTGATGTCAATAATTTCTTTAAACGTTTGCAATTTTTTACTTTTCAAAAATATATTGATTCATTTGACAGTTACAGAGAGAGGAGACACAGAGAGAGAGAGAGAGAGAACGAGAGAGAGACAGAGAGAGAATCTTCCACCTGCTTGTTCACTCCTCAAATGGCCCCAACAACCAGGGATGGGCCAGCCAAAAGCCAGGAGCCAGGAGCTTCACCCGGGTCTCCCATGTAGGTGGCAGGGACCCAAACACTTGGGCCATCTTTCACTACTTTCCCAGGTCATAAGCAGGAGCTGTATCTGAATGTAGCCATCAGAACACAAACCAACACCCATACGGGATGCAACAGAGGTGGCTTTACCTGCCATGCCACAACACCAGCCCTTCACTCATATATATTCTTTTTTTCATTTTTTTTTTCATTTTTTGACAGGCAGAGTGGACAGTGAGAGAGAGAGAGAGAAAGGTCTTCCTTTACCGTTGGTTCACCCTCCAATGGCTGCCGCGGTCGGTGCACCACACCGATCCGAAGCCAGGAGCCAGGTGCCTTTCCTGGTCTCCCATGCGAGTGCAGGGCCCAAGCACCTGGGCCATCCTCCACTGCACTCCCAGGCCACAGCAGAGAGCTGGCCTGGAAGAGGGGCAACAGGAACAGAATCCGGCACCCCGACCAAGACTAGAACCCGGTATGCCGGCATGGCAGGCAAAGGATTAGCCTATTGAGCCATGGCGCCGGCCCATATTTATTCTTAAGGAAGCTATCACTCTAATCTGTCCTCTTCCACTCTGGTCAAACTGTCCTGTTCTCCAAAACACCTTAGATTTTCCTCAATTTGTAGCATGCTTCATCCTCATCTCTTCTGGGCAATGCTTCCTTGCTCTCCTTCTATGCTCTCTCTTTCTATACTCTCCTTCTATGCTCTCCTTCAATTCCATAAATTCCCTCTTATACACTCAAAATCTTTCCTCCTCCATATCTTCCTCAATTACCACATCTGCCCTCCCATGGAAGCACAGATCACATTTTAAAGCACAGGCTAGATTGGACAAACTTTTTTTCTCTATTTGTCACAATCTCCCAAGCAGATTCCCAACTCCTTAGGGAAGAAATTCTCATTTCATATTTCTATGTAATCTTCTTCAACCTATTCAACCCCAAACAAATGCTTCTACACTGAATAAAACGTGAAAAAAATTGCCTGATTAAGCTACCACCCCTCTTTCTCATTTTTCATTCAAGACATGAACAGCAACAGGAGAAAAAAACAATAAATAAGGTTTGTGGTTTATGCTGTGGGTTCCTTCCATAGGTGAGTATCCATTGTGTGGGGATGGCTATAAGGAGTTAGTGCATGTACCCTGGGTGCTAAGGCTGAGGCTCTGGGCACTATGGGAGGGGCAGAGATACAGTGATGAATAAAATGGGCAGAGCCCCTGCTCTCATGAAGCTTGGAAATTTCTTGTCCAGTAACTGTAAGCTATTTTCTGTTCTTTTCATAGTTTTGGCTTAAAATAAATTCTTAATTTTAATGCGATCAATTTTTTCAATCTTTTCTGAAGTTAGAGTGGATTTTTTGTGCCTTATTTAAGAAGTCCTTCCCCATGCAGACATCAAGGGTTTCTCTTATGTTACTCAAAGTTTATAGTTTCTCTCTTTGTGTTAGTTTTAAAACCCTTTGAAATCAATTTCTATATATTATGTAAAGGAATTGTCACACCATATTTTTCATATGCATATCCAGCAATTCCTGCACCATTTATTGGAAAATCCACCCTTTGCAACATACCAAGAACCCATACATGCAAAGCACTTCTTTCAGGGCTCTCTATGTTGTTCTGTTGGATTCACTGTCTTTGAATCAATACCACATGGTTGCTATTATCAGAGCTTTATATAATTAAATATTCATAGATCAAGTTCTGCAACCCAATTCTTCTTTAAACTGCCTTAACTATTCTCATTTAAAATAGTTATGGTTATGAACATTTCTTTCTCTGTTGTTTTCTTCTTTATATATGAGGACATTTCAAAAATTTTGTGGGAAAAACAAAATGAAAAGATAATTTCTCCCATATCCAATACCCAATACGTCAGTAAGTCTTGTCAATTCCATCTTCAAAATTTATTTGGGACTTGCCTATTTCTCATTGCCTCCACCTTTCTCCTAGCCCAAGCCATCAATGTGTTTTATCTGGACAAATGAGTAGCCTCCTAACCAGTTAGCCTACATTCACCTTAGCTCATTTCCAGTCTGTTCTCCATACTGCATTTACATCTTTTAAGACATAAGCTAGATCATGTCACCTATGCTCAGAATCTTTTAATAGCTTCTCATCCCACTCAGAATGCGATCCAGAGTTTTTGATGCAGCTCTGAGGCCTCGCATAGTTGTGTCTCAGCCACATCTCCCTCCTGTTCTTTGCATGGGTCAAGTATGGTTCCACCTCAGAGCCTTTGCACTTGCTGAACCCTCTGTAGGGCTCACTTGCTCCACCTCTAAGGTTTCCTTGTGCCTCACTCCTTACTTCATCCACATTACTTTGTCAGAAGGCCTTGCTTGAACAACCTCTCTTATATAACATCACTACCCTGTATATCCACTCCATCTTCGTACCTGTTTTTCTACATGGCACTTATTATCACCTTACTTACTCTGTGTTTATTTGCTTTTTTGTTTGACATTATCTCTACCAAAACATTTCCTCTACCAAAACATAAGCTCTAGAAAAGCAGGAAATCTGTCTGGTTTTGTTCACGGATGTACCACAAGCATCTAGGACAGTACCTGGTATTGTAATAGGCTCTCGATAATGTCACTGACAAGTGCCAAGGACAGCAAGGAACCCAAGTGTAGGAAGCAGGTGGACAGAGACCAGGTAACTCCTTTTGCTCTGCTGCCATGCAACCTCTCACTTCCTTGCTCTGCAGCTTCCACGCTCAATATTCCACCTTTCCAAGGTCACCATTTGCAGTCTGAGTCTACAAATCCTTCCTACTGCTAGCTTTTCAGCCCACTGATTGGATGTCCAAATCTCAAATCTGATTGGTCTGCCTTGGTCCAAAAACTCATCCAGAGTCCAGTGAGCTGTTAATGGGGGCAGGGGAGAGGGGAACATGGGGGTGTCTGTTCACATGCCAAGCCCAGTTCCTTCTCCAAGGTTTTCATAAAGGGGAAAACAAAACAAAACAAACAAACAAACTAATACAAAGCAAGGTTCCTCTAATATGACACTGACATGGGCAGAGAAAATATGCAAAACTTCTACTAGAATGCCTCCAACTCAGATGTCTTCAGAGTCTTGGCAGGCGAAGAAGTCAGGGAAGGGGGCAGAGGAGAAATCAACCAGCCAGGGAGTCTTTGTCACATCTGCTGAGACTGACCACTGCCAAGGACCTGACACGGCCCCATGTCGCCAGGTTGTCCAGTGGTTCAAGAGAAGCCAGAAACCTGTATTTTAGTGTACAGTCTCTCTCTTTTTAAATGGTAACAACTAACCTC
Source organism: Sylvilagus floridanus (assembly GCA_949820135.1). NCBI lineage: Eukaryota > Metazoa > Chordata > Mammalia > Lagomorpha > Leporidae > Sylvilagus > Sylvilagus floridanus. The sequence goes on from OX463225.1 coordinate 32,718,328, forward strand.
ATTTTTTGAAAACGAAAATGCTCTGCAGACCAAATAAAACACATCTGCTGGCCAAATCTGGCTCAGGGCTACCTGTGTGCAACTCCTACTTTATGCTCAAAAATGGGACATAAGTAATTGATCACACTCAAAAGCAAAGTGTCCTGGGGGTTCAAAGTGAACATTTCCAGAACTCCCCTTTCATAGCACCTGCCACCCTGTCCTCCACCAGGCCTAGGTAAGAACTCCCACAAACTTTAACCGTGAGAGATGGAAGACCCAGTGGAAAGCACTTGGCTTTAGAATCAGACCACATCTGGGTTAAAACCCAGTGTCACCTCCTAGCATTTGTTAGCCTCTCTAAACCCCAGTTTCCTCAACTATAAAACAGGATTACTAATTCCCACCTCAAAGGGTTCTAAGGACCAGAGTGAATGTAAGTAAAGGGCCTGGCACACAATAGAGACCCAGCATAGATAAAAACTATTATCAACAGTCAGAGAGCTGCTCTCCCCAAAGAAAATCTACAGTTGTGATACAAAATGGTCATAATAAGCCAATGCCACCTACACCTCTGTGGGGAATAAAGAGAAGGTACACAGCCGGCGCCGTGGCTCAACAGGCTAATCCTCCGCCTTGCAGCGCCGGCACACAGGGTTCTAGTCCCAGTTGGGGCGCCGGATTCTGTCCCGGTTGCCTCTCTTCCAGGCCAGCTCTCTGCTGTGGCCCAGGAGTGCAGTGGAGGATGGCCCAGGTGCTTGGGCCCTGCACCCCATGGGAGACCAGGAAAAGCACCTGTCACCTGGCTCCCGCCATCGGATGAGCGCGGTGTGCCGGCCGCAGCGCGCCGGTCGCGGCGGCCATTGGAGGGTGAACCAACGGCAAAGGAAGACCTTTCTCTCTGTCTCTCTCACTGTCCACTCTGCCTGTCAAAAATAAAAAAATAAAAAAAGAGAAGGTACAAATGCACTTAATAAATAGAATAAGGATGGAAATACAGCTCTGCAGAGGCCCCAGACTTCACCCCAGTGCAGTTGCTCATGAACCTGATCTAGAATGTTGAAGTCAGAAGAAGCCGGCACTAATTAAAATTCATAGACATCAATTATCTGATTATTCAAGAACTCTCTCAACTCGTGAAGCCATTTTTCTATGCATATTACAACACAACACAGAATCAAGTAAAGGCATGCCGGGTCTACAATGGCCAAAAACACCACTCCTGAAGCTCAGGGAGCCAACTGGGAAGAGAAAGTCCTGCTCACAGAGTATAAGCTGCATCACTGTATCCCAACAGGGCAGATGCAGGGTTGCATCGGGGGCCCTTCTGCCACTCTCAAAGGTGGGGCAGCTGGTGCAAGAGGGCATTTCACACCACTGGGGCCTGCCCCCTCTCTCTCACACCCGCCCCCTGCCCTGTGCTTGTCGTACAGGAGTCACTCTGTAAAGAGTCAGCAGCTCCAAGAGGCAGAGTATGAGGCACACTTGACTTTGCTGCGTACAGCGCACATCTACAGGACCATGAAACAGAGATGGGCCGTGCGCAAACCCCCTATGGCTGAAACCATAGACACACAGACGTGTGTCCAGCAGCAGGGAATTCTAAACAGGCTCCTCTACCCAGGAGCAAAGAAATTTGGCTCTGATCACCTGCACTTTCACCCCAAAAAGCGCTATGTTCCCATTTGCCAGATTTGCCTGGGCCTATTCCTGCTTCTCAGGACCTCATGGCTCTGAGAATCAGGCACACCCATTATCACTTGTTGTCTATGGAGACCCAAACACCAGAAAATCATTTACCCCCCTTCACTGCCAAGCTTCTCCCAGGGGACAGACAATCAGGAATTATTTCTTTCAGATTTATTCACTTATTTGAAAGGGGCACAGAGAGAGAGAAAGAGGGAGAGGGAGAGAGGGAGAGAATCAGAGAATCTTCCATTTTTCTGGTTCATTCACTAAATGCCCACAACACACAGGGAAGGCCAGGCTGAAGCAAAGAGCCAGGAACTCCTTCTGGGTCTCCCACATAAGTGGAAGGGACCCAAGCACTTGGGCCATCACCTGCTGCCTCCCAAGAGCATTAGCAGCAGACTGGATCAGAAGCAGAGCAACAGGAACACGAACTTGCACCCATACAGGATGAGGTTCTCCCAAGCAGTGGCTTAATCCGCTGCACCCCAATGCCCACTCTCAGTAATTATTTGTGCTATTTATAAGTTTTTAAAAAGGGCAACTCAAAGATGAGCTGTAGCTCAAAGTTGACCAGGAGTTGACGGTCAATGAAGATGACAGCCACTGATTCTCTCAATGTTTGTGTATGTTTCAAATTTTCCAGAATAATACAATTTTTCAAGGGAAGTGGCGGGGGGGGAGAACAGAGATAGAACCTGATAACAGAACCACGTGTTGCTCCCTCTCCTCTGTGTCTAGACACAGAAGAATCTGGGAGGTGCTCAGTCTCTCGGATCACATCCTCGAAGGTTCACACATTCCCACAGCAGAGATTGTATCTCCTCAGCATCGTACTCAATGTTTTCAACAAAATACCCTTTGAAAAACTCCCTAGAACCTTTCAAAACTATTCTGGCAGAAGCCAGCTTCCCTTCTTGGTCTAAAAACCTTTCTGTCTCTGTGCGTTACCCCTGCCACTCCAATGTTACTCCGCCACTACAACGGCCTCCACTTCCTGTTCCAAACTACTGTGTTGAGCAATGGAGACACTGGAGAAGCTCCTGAGGGCAGACAGAAGCCTGGGCCCTGGCAGCATGTCTGGTGGTTGTCCTTCTGAAAGTCACATGGGAGGCGACTGCACCACTTGGCCAGAGTCAAGAACAGTTCATATTTTCTTCTTCCACGTCCCTTTGACCTCAATTTGTTCCTAATAAGTTCTTTTTTAGTTGCTTAAAGTGCTATTAACATATTGGGCTGATGGTTCTTTGTTGTGGGGGATGCCCTGGGCATAACAGGACATTCAGCATCTTCCACTGGACGCCAGCAGTGCATCTCCCACCCCACAGTGTCAACCAAAGATGGCTCCAGGAATTGCCAAAAGTCCCAGTGAGGGCAGAGTTGCTACTGGCTGAGGACCACTCACCCAAAGCATATTGAAAACCAAGACCAACACTGTCCTGGCAAAACAAAAGATAAATGAGATTATAAGCTCATACCACACACATTATTGGGAAATACGTTTCAACTTACAAATGTGAAGATGAATTATATAAGCAATATGGCATCCTAAGCCAGAGACACATAAAGTATCAAGACAAAAAATGAACTTAGAACATTCCATTTTGTCTGTCTTTGTGGTTTCTGGGGTAAATCTTATTTGTTTCCTCCTAATTACCCTACTTTCCAGTCAATATGATCATTAAAACATTTTGCTCCATGCCCTCTTCAGGCGCCACACAATCTGTGTTTAAACTGGAAGGAAAACCTTGCAGTGGCTTTCTCAGCATTCCCAGGAGATACACTGGCTCTCCCAAACATACTGAGCAGGTGCCACTGGAGAACAGAATTCCCCCAAAAGAACATTTACCAACAATATCAGAAAAAAGCCTTGCTGGGGCCGGCGTTGTGGTATAGCAATTTAAGCCATGGTCTGAAGCACCAGCATACCATATGGGCACCGGTTCAAGTGCCGGCTGCTCCACTTCAGATCTAGCTCCCTGCTAATGTGCTTGGGAAAGCAACAGAGGATGATCCAATCCCTTGGACCCCTGCACCCAGGAGAAGCTCCTGGCTGCTGGCTTTGGCCTAGCCCAACCTTGGCCATGCAGCCATTTGGGGAATAAACCAGTAGATGGAAAATATCTCTCTGTCTCTCCCTCTCTCTCTCTCTGCAACTCCGCTTTTCAAGTAAATAAATCTTAAAAAAAAAAAAAAGCATTAGCATTACCAACACGTCCTCCTGGCTCAGCTCCCAAACGGTGCTGCCCAGACCCCTTCTCTGCATAACCACACAGAGGCAGCATCCTTTCACACTCCACGTGCAACTCCTCATTCCAGTCCTGCCTCTAAGACGTGCAGTGGAAAGGAGGCTCCACCTCACTGCTACCTCCTGCACCTCTGAGGCAGGAACAATACCTGATTCCCACCTTGACAAGCAGGAGTGTACCCAGCCGCAACACAACACAGAAGGCAGAAGGAGTTTCCACCCTATTTAAATAGTGTACTCTCTTCTTGCCAAAAAAAAAAAAAAAAGTGTTTTCTGATGGTTGAAGGCCTTACATTTGCCCTAGCCTAGTCTACAACTGTAGGGAATTGACGTAAGGAATTTTGTCTCCTGCCTACCACCTGCAACTTCACAGGTTCACTCAGTGCCTCTCTCAAGACTCTGCCTTCTCACGGCCCCAGGAGATGCTTTCTTGTTCTTCCTCCCTGACACTCAGAAGCAAGCAGTCGCTGGCTGCAGAGAGTTCTCTCTTCGGGGGAACATGCCCTCCTGGACCCATCCTGGCCACCCACCCCTGCCACCACCTGTCTCAGCCTGATCACTTCACCCTAGATTCTGGCTGTAGCCTTCAACTGGACTCTCTGGGATAGCACCTCCCCTTGAATCTAGGTTTCACATTGACAATGGATAGTCTCTCATGAGCATATGTCAGGATGGCCCAGAATCCTCTGCAATTTCCATTCCCTACCACCAGATGCAATTTTTTCTTCTCTGGAGCATGGTTGTGTGCCCTTGACCCTGGAGGTGGCCAAGCAGGAAGAGGATGATGACAGATGTCCACAGATGGGGGCGCTGATCTGCTGGACGGATGGTGGCAGGAGGCAGGGGAGGTGAGTATTTAACTAAATGACTTCCAAAGTTTCCTTTCGATCCTGAATTGCCGTGATGCTGGCAAGTCTTCAGTGTATGATTCGGGTCCTGCCGTCAACTGACCCCAAATTGCCTGCAAAGTGATACCACGTGTCCCCTCCAAGTGCCACACACTTGTATGGAATGACTTCTTTTCTGATTGTCTTTTTTTTTTTTAAAGATTTATTTATTTATTTGAAAGTCATAGTTACACAGAGCGAGAAGGAAAGGCAGAGAGAGAGAGAGAGAGAGAGAGAGAGGTCTTCCATCCACTGGTTCACTCCCCAATTGGTCGTAATGGCCAGAGCTGAGCCGATCCAAAGCAAGGAGCTTCTTCCGAGTCTCCTACGTGAGTAGAGGGGCCCAAGGACTTGGGCCATCTTCTACTGCTTTCCCAGGCCATAGCAGAGAGCTGAATAGGAAGTGGAGGAGCCAGGACTCAAACCGGCATCCATATGGGATGCCAGAACTACAGGCGGTGGCTTTATCCACTATGCCACAGCACCAGCCCCTGTCTTATATATTTTTTTTAACTACAAAAGTAGCAATGCCTGTTGCAACACAATAAAACAATACTAGAGTGTTTGAGTTGAAATCTCTCAACCATGAACTCCCACAGGTAACCACAGATAGCAGTGTATGGTGCATACATGTGCTTACACAACATGCATTTGACATTCATTCAGCTTACACTTGGCCTTGGGAATAAGGACATTTAATTATTATATGCATTGACTTATCTCTCCAGCTCACCAGAATGGTAAAGCTAGTTAGTTCACCTAATTCAACAGCTGTTATTCCACCAGTGAGGATTTGGAAGGTAGAGAGGTCAGGTTTCTCGCTCAGAGTCATAGACTAGCTGGTGGCACAGCTAAGAGCGCAACAGGAGCTCCTAACCCAGTGCTTGCTGTTACAGTGGAAGTCTCTCTTCTTCCCCATGGTGCAGAATATAATGCGTGAACGGCAAGTAGAAATACCTGTTAGGGCTGGCACTGTAATGCAGCAGGTTAAGCTGCCACCCAAAACCTTAGCATCCCAGCTTCGCTTCCCATCCAACTCCCTGCCAATGTGACTGGGAAAGCAGTGGAAGATGGCTCAAGTGCTTGGGCTCCTGCACACATGTGGGAGCCCCAGATGAAGCTCTGGCTCCTGGCTTTGGTCCAGTCCAGCTCCTGCCACTGCAGTCATTTGTGGAGTGAACCAGCAGATGGAAGATCACTCAGTCTCTCTCCCTCTCTGTAACTCTGCCTTTCAAACCAACAAAATAAATCTTAAAATAAAAGAAATACCTTTTAAAGAATAATCTCCAGGGACAGGGCAGCACAGTGGCGAAGGACTTGGACTCTGAACTCAGGCTGCTATGGTGAGGATCTCACTGTCATTTGCTTAATTGTGTGATGTGAGTTAAGCAACTGGACCTCAATTTCATTGTGCAAAACAAAGTATGGTAACAGTACCTTCCTCATAAAGCTATTGTGAGAATTGATAACTTAATATCTGTAAAGCACTCAAAACAGCGCCTGGTACATAAGCTATTAAAATACACTACCATTACCATCATTTTAGCCCTAATATAACCCCCAAAATAGAATCAATACCTTCCTTTTAAAAACGTAGGCACCCAATCAAAACTAAATTCTGTTCACTCTGCACTTTGTCCAAAAAGAAATCCGCACAGAGAATAAACTCATATTAGCCCCCCAAAATATTTAAGCGACACTGTGACTGAAACCATTACTACAGAAAGAAATGACCTCATAAAGACCTCAGAGATCAAAAGCAGTGCAACACCTCCTGCAGCCAAGAATTAAGAACCTTCACAGCCTCCAGCAGTAATTATCTAAGTAAAGTGGGCTGCAAATCTGTTAGAGAATTGTTTTTGCCATGATAATATTTCTAGTAAATTGCTGCTTCTATACTAAAAGTACTGGGGTTGCAGAACTGGCATACTGATAGGAAGATTATTATAGAAACACTATTAAAATGAATTAGATATTATTAAAGATTCAACACTACAACAGCGCCTGATTACAAGAGATTTCAAGCTGCCCTGCTTAATGGGCAGATAAAAGTGCCAATTAAGCCCACTCGTGGAGGATGTCCCCAGGCAGGCCTATCCACTACAGGTAGCAAGAGGTCTCCAGACTCACTGAGGAACCAGCAAGACCAACTCAGCTGCAGCACAGCCCTACTGGGAAGTCGGAAGAACCACGGTTTCCCGCGCAGGAAGGGGGATGTGGTACGGCAGGCCACAATCCAGATTCACACGAAGCCCAGTTCTTTCCTGAACTCCTCCCTGGGCAGCACCGCTAATGATTCCTTCTTTGCCTGGGTGAAGACGACCAAACAGGCTGCCTCACGTTGGAGGCTGTCAATAACCAGCACCACCTGGGAGAGGCAGGGGACGCGCCGCCTCGACCGCCGGAAAACACGCAGCCGCTCTCGGCGGCCGCCTGCGCCCCTCCGCGCACCCCGAGCCCTGGCCCCCGCGGGGGCTTGCCCAGCGCCTGGCCCAAAAGGCGCGTGCCCTGCGCGACTGGGTCTATGTTGCGTTCCCCACCTCGTCAACTGACTCATCCGGGGATGGCAAAGCACATCACGGTGTAGAAAGTGTCGGGAAAACAACGCTGGGTAAATTCGCCTACCTGGTCTAAATGTCAGAGAGAGGGCGAGGGCGAGAGGCCGAGCTGTCCCCAGTCTGCGGCTGCAGCAGCCGCCGCCCCCGGGGCAGGGCTCCCGGCCGGACTCCTGGAGGGGAGACCTGGAGCAGAGCCACCCGGGGCGCGGGCAGCCGCGCTCGCCCGGCGCATCCTCGCGCCTCAGCCTCCGCCTCCCGCATCGCGCGGCCGTCCACAAACCCCACCACAAAGTGAAACTTTGCCGGCCCCCGCGGTCGCGCAGGGGCGCCGGCGTCTGCCGGGGGGCGCGCCGCGGGGACAGGTGCGGGCCGGGGCTGCGGAGGGGGCCCCCGCCTCATCCCCGCGATTGTGTAATCGGCCCGCGAGGCGGGGCTCGGGCGCAGCTCCCACGCCCGGCACGCGGAGGCTGGCCCCGGGACCCCGCGGCAGAAGCGGCGCCCTGAGGTGCCGGGGGTGGGGGGATGGGAGAACTGTCGTCCCGCCCCCCGGGACCGCCCCCGGGCGGCCGGGGGAGCCGCGGCGCTGACACAGCCCGGAGGGGGCGCCCGCGCGGCGACGGATCCCGAGGACGGGGGGCGCGAAGGCTCGGCAGCGCGGCAGGCCTTACCTGCGCGCCGGGCGGGGACGGCGGGAGGCGGCACAGGATGCCGGGCGGCCGGTGGCGGGCGGCAGCGCTGGCAGCCACCCGGGCCACGGCATGCGAGGAGCCGCGGCGGCGGCGGCGGCGGGCGCGGGACTGACAGCCCCACGCCCCGCCTCCGGGCCCGAGCCCCGCCCCCTCCGCGGCCGCGCTACTTGCCCCGCCTCCTCCGCCCACCACCGGGGTCAAGCTCGGTCCACCGGCGCGGAGGGCGGGGGCGCTCGGTTTCGATTGGCCCGGGAGGCGCCGGCCCCGCCCACTCTCCGCCCTCTCCCGGGCCGAGGGGAGGCGCGTGCGCAGTGGCTGCGGAGGGCGGTGGTTAACGCTGGGTTGGGGTGTTGTAGGGTCCGCGAGCGCGAGTGCTCGGGTTTGTTATTCCGGGCGGCTGCAGCCCGGAGCGACCTGAGGAGCACGGATCCGGACTCGGACTTCACAGTGGATTGTGCTATTTACCTGTGGACGAAAACGCGCAGCAATCCAGCCCTAGATAGGCCAGTTCTGAGCAGAGGAGACCCTGAAACTATAAACCGCGTCAGGAAAGGAACCATGGGCCGGGACACAGCCCCGGCCGGCCTGGGGGTGCTTTGTGCAAGCGCCGGGCGCGCTCGAGGCCAGTCAGGGTGAGGTGTATGGGGGGGGGGACCCAGGAGACTGGCTACTCTGCCAGGGCGACGATGCTGAAGAAGTGGCCTTTCTCTCCTGGGCGCCCCGCTCCGCCTCCGGCCCAGCCCTGCTGGCTCCTCCCGGCCCAGCCTCTGCTCTGCCTCCCTGCCTGCATCCTGCAGCCTGGCTCCAGTCACACACACACACACACACACACACAATCAGAAACTTGTATATAAATGTCCCTAGCATCAGAAAGTGGAGCAACGGAAATGTCCACGATTGATACGTTTTCCATGCGGTGGAATAATGGCCACAGAAAACGAAGTTCTGATCCATGCTGCAAGGTAGCTGAGCCTTGAAGACCTGGCTGAGTGGAGGAAGCCCCTCGGAACAGTGCATTGCATGAAAGGGTCCCCAGCAGGATATCTCTGGACTGCGACAGGGCAGGCACGAGGAGTGACAGCTCAGTGGGTATAGTTTCTTTTAAGGGGTGAAGAAAATGTTGGGGAATTGGATCGTTTGTGAATACATTTTAAAACCACTGAATCGCATACTTTTTAAAGCTGATTTTATGACAGAAAAATCCTAACTCCCAGATCGCTGTACCCCCTCCAACCACCATGCCCTTAAACAGCCCTTCTCATCGAAGATTCTTGCAAGGGTGACCCACAGTGTTCTCTCCCACTTCCTTACCTTCATGAGCCCCCTAGAATGTGGCTTCTCCCATCCCCAAAGCTCAAGTGCCTTCTGCCCTGTGCCGTCTGTGTCCCACCTGTTCCTGGTGCTCCACCGCCTCCATCCTGCAGTCTTTTGGCCTTTTCTTGGCAAGCAGATTTTAAATGTTGGTGTTTTCTGTGACTCCTTTCAGAATTCCACCTAGGTCATGCTGTCGGTGCCCATGAATTCCTTTAGCTTCTAACTTGCTGTGTCTGAAGCAGCTTGTCACCTCCCTCTCCCCTCCTCACTTGTCCCCCCGTTGGTGACAGCTATTATAAGGAGCCAGAATCTTCCCGGATTCTACCCTCTTGCTTGTTCTAGAGCCCCTCTCTAATTGTTATCTTGAAAAGTTTCCTAAATCCATATATGGTTACCTTTTCATACGACCACAGCCCTGGCCCATACCCCATCATTTTTGCCTTTTAATTCCCTTTGTCTTTTGTCCCCTTCAAGTCCAACTGCAAAACAGCCATGGAAGAAGACACCTATTGCTTCAGCTAGCAAAGCTGGCCTTCCTCCTTTCTTACTCTGGGGACACCCTGATGCTGCTTTGGGAACCCACCTTCCCCTATGAGTTACTGGATCAGGTGACCGCCCAACGAGGTGCTGATTTTGCCTGACCTGGGCTGGGTGCGCCCCCAAGCTGAGGCCATGCTGCACCTTTCATCCAGATGTTGCATCCTGGTCAGAGCAGCAAAACGCTGGAGGTGGCTGGACCTGATACTTGAGGGCTGAGGAGCCTGCCAGTCAATTGCTCCATTTCTGTCTGGAGAGCTCTATCCAAAGGCCTAGGTTCTTCACAGTTTCCTTCAAGTTTCTGAACTGTCCTATATCTCTCCAGTGAATTCCTCTGTTGGAATTCTCTGCGAGCACAGACTCTGGTACAGAAATGTATCTCAGACACAAACCACACCATCCTCTTACTTCAAGCCCTCTCAAGGCATCACATCACCTGTAGCAGACTCCAAGCTCCACCACACAAGCCCCAAGACCCTCCATGACCCAACTCCTGTGTGTCTCCTACTCCATGCCTTCGCCTTACATCTCTGCCCTTCTGAATTACTTAGGGTTTTGTGCAAACCCACCACAAGGCTTCATGCTCCTGAGTCTCCCCTGTAGAACCCGCCCTGTTCCCACCCAGGCAACTTCCGAAAGCCTTCCTGGGCTTTCCCTGCTCCCAGGAATCTGCCTTCCTCTGTGTTCACAAAGTACTTTGTTTTACCGCAGGCACTGGTGATATTTAGTTCCCCACTTCGCTATCCACCTCTCCCACTAAATGTGGAGCTCCCTGAGGGCTGGGCCATTCTCAGTATCCTCAGCACTTTGCACAAAACCTGGCATGTGGCAGGTGCTCAGAGCTTTCTTCTCTGCCCAGGCAGCTCCTGAGCGAGGCAGACAGACCTCCCATTGAGGGACACTAACGGACACTTTGAGAAGTGAGAATCAAGGCCTGTCGCATCAAAACTAGGTTGCCCAAAAACTTTGTCATAATTCTAAAAACCGTTCCAGAACACTGCCAAAACCTCACTTTAAAACTGAAGGACATTTACTTAAATGGCAGGTCTCATCCTCTGATGCCTGCTCACTTTCTCCTGCAAGCCTTCAAGCTTTAATAAGATGCAGAATGAAGTAACTCAGACACGTGTGTTTTCATTGTTGTGACTAAATGGCACAGTGTGTTTGCACATATTTTTGATCCTAGCTGAAGAGTAAGCAGCACATCAGCAAATCCATAGTTTCATGTGGCTGTTTGTTGTGATGCATGATTTTAAATGGAATTATATAACCATCCATATGCAAATACTGAGAGGAGTGAGGTCTGGGTCCCATCTCGGCCATAGCCAGCTGCTTGACCTTGGGGAAGTCATTGCCCTTGGGCACCTGCTGTCAGCCTTCCCAGGATCCATTCCTCCATTCTCCCACGCTTGGAACCCCAAAACCACTTTGTCACCATTCTAATCTGACCCAAAACTCTGGGGGTTGGGCCTGATTGGCTTAAGGCCATTGTTCTACTCCATCCCCAAGGATACAGAAATTAGTTCAAGGGCAGGCAGGAAGCCCAGTTAGGGCAATGAGATTTGAGATGACACTTACAAGGGCTTCAGACAAAGAAAAGATTCCTCTGCCTGCTGTAGCTCTTATGAATGATACAAGGTCTAGAATTAATGAAGTCACATGAGGCCACAAATTGAGAGACTTGGTTGCTAGGCAGAATACTGAGCAAGGCAGCATGGGAAAATTAAAAAGAAGCAGAGCCTCGGTGGCATTGTTGAGCAGTGAGAGAGGTCAAGCCATACCTGACTTTGATAGACCTCTATGCTCTTCAGTTCCATGAAGCCATAAAGGTGTTCATTGTTTAGTTTTCTGTCTGTAACAGAAACCATCCTAGCAGTAATAATCTCTCTCAGCCTCTATTTTCTTATAAATAAAATGAAGGTGATATGGCAGTTCTCACGTTCTATGAGTTTCTAAAGGGTAAGCTCATTCATGAACATGTAAATGCTTTATCTATTACCAGTGTACACTAAAGAAAGTAGGACTGTCAAGTTTAATCCAACCAGATGGCTGAGAATACAGACACAGAAATCCTTCATCTTCACTAAGAGTTGCTCTAGTCTCCACCCTGGTCCTCATGCTTCAGCCACTTGCTTCTGTGCTCTGAGAATAATTCGCAACGAGGGACAGTGGTGTGGGAAGGAAGCATACAAGTCAGCCCTGCAGTCGAAAACTTTGGATTCAATAGCAGGTCTGTTCTCTCTGGTGTCCTCTGGCCCTGGACACCTTGTTCAGATTCTGAACTCCTCTGCCGAAAGTCTTTGACTTGAGTCTGCCCTGAACACTTCTGTCTGCCTTCTCTCTCCCCAGATCTGGCCCCTGAATCCTGTATGTGCTTTGCATAAATCCCTTCATGCCTGTATTCTCAGTACTGACCACTTTCACTCAGCCGCAAATGGTGATAAATTAGCCAGACAACTCTAGAGCACAGATTAGTTTATCTGCATCAACAGGGCCTGGAGGAAGGAGACCAACGATGGATATTTAGTGAAGGAGAGTCATTTAATAAACGGGATTACGCACCGTAGAGGCCTGGAGGTTTGAGCCAATTGTTTGATACATTGCACTAATGATTATGTGTGAAAGGTTTCACACACCTGGCTTCCCGGATACATAACCCTTTTAAAATAATGCAATTGGACATACAGCTATAACCAGCACCCTAAATTAAAAAAGCATTATCTGGGTTCCTGGCAGGTATTTCCTTGGGACACCAAGGTCATACCTTGTGGCACTGGGAACCTCAGGGAGAGGTGAATGGAAAGAATCCTGGTTGCTTTCTGAAAATAATTATAAATTAAGAGCATGCTGCCAGTTAAGTTTGTTCTTTGTTCTGGCTCTGCAAGAGTCATAGGAAAGGACAGATCCTCAGCACAGTTTGGGCTTTTTTAATTTTAATTTTTAATTAGTTTTTAACAGATTCAATGTGATTTGTAGATAGAATTCTAAGAACATAATGATAGTCCCTTTCTCCCTCCCTCTCTCCTCCTCTCTTCTTCCTCCTCTCTCTCTTTCACTCTCTTTTCTTCTCTTTTTCTTTCTTTTTTTCATTTTTGAAATAACATATTTTAAAATTACATTACAGTAAAATTCACCAAATAAGAAGTTTAACAAGTGAAAAGCAAAAAGACCCTAGTTTAGTGGGCATATAGACAATGGCTATAAACAATAATTGAGTGGCAAAGTGACCATTGCACCCATGAACAGTACATTTTAAAGTAACCACAGATCATTAAAGCTATAGTAGTATAACATTCTTAACCATTGATTTGACAAAGGTATAAGGCAAAGCTTTACAAAATTCTCTGCAGCAATGCTGATACACATAAGTGTTTCTTTTTTCCTTGTTTTTTCCTCTCTTCTTTGTTTTTTAAATTTTAGCTCCCACATATAAGGTATTTGTCTTTCTGGCTCCAGCTTATTTCACTCAACACGATGTCCTCTGGTTGCATCCATTTTGTGGCAGATGGTAGAATTTCATTCTTTTTCATAGCTGAATAATATTGCATTGTGTATATATGCCACACTTTCTTTAACCATTCATCTGATGATGGACATTTTGGTTGGTTCCAAATTTTGGCTATTGTGAACAGTGTTGCTATAAACAAGGTGGGGCAGATATCTCCTTGATACATTGTATTCAAGCCGTTGGGGCATATCCCCAGCAATGGGATTGCTGGGTCACATGACAAGTCTGGTTCTCGTTTTTTAAGAACTCTCCATACTGTTTGATTCTTTTCACATTTTATGAACAGACAGCCTCTGCATACAGAGATGCCTGAGACAATGCTCCTGTTCTTGAGATGCCCAGGAGGTGGGATAGGAAGCGGATACTCCGTGAGTCGGGACCCAGCAGGAAACAAAGGTCAGCCCATGTGACTGCGCTGAAGAGATCTCAATGAAGGATTCTCTTCCAGAGATGTGGGCAGGGGTCAGGCATCCAGGTGCTGGCAGCAGCAAAAACCATCACCACCCCTAAGAGCAGAGGTTCGAGCAAAGGCAACAGACGCTGCCAATGGCAAGATTCAGCCTCTGCAAAAGGGGTGGCTTGGAGGCAGGAGTCACTGGGGCTGCAGGCGGAGTGTGTCTTTACCTTTCTTGCCTCCGGTTCTCCAATCCCTCGCAGGCCCCACTAGAAAGCCCCGGCAACGGAGTCCTGATGCTGATGCCTGCAAAGATCAGCCTCCAGCTACAGGAACAGGCAGAGAAGGGTGGCGAATAGAGGGGGCAGCATAGACAACCCCCAGCCCATCTTACCCACTGCTCTGCAGCCTCCATCTTTGCCCCTCATTTAAACGATGAAAACCCATCCCAGGCAGAGAGAGAAACAAGAATTGTCAGCCCCTCTCTTACCACTGGTGGTGTCATTTCATGTGAGGTTGGCTGCCACGAATCTAAACTAGTAAGCAAAGGAAAGGGCATGGGGGAATGAATGATCATACAGTAAGTATGGCCGTGGTAGCCACTCCTCTGAGGCACTCTGAGGCCAGAGCTACGGATCATGGCTTCCTTCTGTCATCACCACTTTTGTGCTCACCTTATCCTCAGCCTCTACCATGGTCCTCAGTGACCAGGGAGGTGCAAACCTGCACCCCCACATAGCTGAGCCCTTTCTAGTCTTATTGCTACAGGGTTGTCAGTTGTCCTTTATTATCAGACTGGAAGTTCTAAGAACTGGCCCCACAACCCCCTGGGTTTCAGACATAGTCTTCCAGCCCCATCACATAGCAGCAAGCCCGTCTTCCCCCCCACCCCCACCCCTCGATGGCCACAGAGTGCCCTCCACCTTCCCTTCAGTTCAGTGATGCAAGAAATCTCCAAATGGCCAGGGAGAGGCTCAGCTTCCCATTAGTCAGGACCATGGTTGTGTTCCTTGCTGGGGCCCTTAGGAACCAGCACCCCAGACCTGTCAAGCCCACAGTCATGCAGATGGAAAGCAAAAGTCCTGTTGAGTGGAGCAGGAGCCATAATAGAGAGCCACTCCTGACTCTTCCCATTGGTCCCTGGCCCACATGTTCTTGCTGTGAAGGAGACAACACCAGATACTGATGGCATACTACATCTTCCAGGCGGGCTCGACCTTTATCCTGGCTGCCTCCTGACCCCCGTGCAGACATCGGGAGCCCTGCCTTGGAGATGACAGAGATGCTGTCATCTCTATCCCAGGATGCCAGGAAGGAGCAGAGCTGCCCGCCAGTCTGAAGCAGTCACTTGGTGATTGCTGTGTAGCAGACAGGTGCACCACTGTATTCCTTAAGCCAACCTATCTGGGGGTCTTTTGTGACATCATTTTCACATTGGCCAAACTAAGACAGCAATCCTCACTTGTAGCGTGGCCCTCACTGTGCTCTCTGGTTACATTCCTGGGAGATGGCAAGAGACAGAAGAGCCTCTGACCCTCTAACCTGGGCTCAGATCCACCCCGTTTTCTGCCCATTCGCCATCAGACAACCCTGTGCCTCAGAAAACTACCCCATACCTGGGTGCCCAGTGGTGCTGTCCCGCTCTGGTGGGACACACAGCGGAGAAAAGGGAACTGCCTAGATGCCAGCGGGACTGCCTCCACTCCCGCCCCAGCCAGGCTCTGGGCTGCCCTGATGTAACTCAGAAGGTCTCTCTGGCCCCCTCCATCTCCTCCCCAGCGCTCTCCCGTCCTGCGTTGCTGTTGACCAGTCGGAGACACCCGGTGAGCACTTCCTGTCTCCCCAGGTCATCCTCACTGCCTTCCCAGGGCTCTTCTGGTCCATTGACCTTCTCACGCCTTCCAGGGCACCAGCAGCCAAAGGCTGAGGAACTAATGCGAGTTCCCCATCCTGTGCTGAGCCAGGGTTGCAGGGGAGTTCACAGCAGGGGCAGGGAGGAGTGGAATAAGAGACTGTTCCATGTTGCAGGACCCTATTTGCCTGGCATTTACAGAACAAGCTAACCCGAAGATACAAAATGCAGGTTGATGGTTTCCAGGGCTGGGGATAGGCTGAAATGAACAGGGCCCGCTTTGTGGTTCGGGGTTCCTTCTAGGGTGATGAAGATGTTCTAGAGGGAGAGAGTTGTGTTGGTTGCATAACACTGCCACTGAATTTTGTACTCTAAACTGGCTAAATTGCTGAATTTTATGTGATGTGCACTTTATCACCATAAAAAATGGTAAAGCAGTTACATTTATTCTAATTGGGAGAAGGGGATATCGAGGGCTGTAGTGGAGACTGAGGTGGTGACTAAAGGACACAGAGCAGTAAAGGGCTCGTTTGACCCTGTGGAGCCTCTGGAGCATCCATCCCCCCACCCCATGGGGAGGTGATGGGGATGGAGGAGAGAGCGGCAGCTGGGCCGTACACTGTTCCTGGGCTTCCTTGATTGCCATGAAGCTTTTGTTGCTTTGGCTCATTTGCCTGTTTAGGGGGAGTCATTCAGCATCCCACAGGGGAGAATCCAAATGGAAGGAACTGTGCTCCATAAAGCTCAGTTACAGCTAGGGAGCGTGTCTCTGGGCCCCGCCGCACACCCCACCTGCCACCCTCACCGGGTCACAGACCTCAGACCGTCCCAGCTGAGGAGCTAGCTACTCCCCCTGGGACCTGGAATCCTGAGGAGCAGGGCAAAGTTATGGCAGATACCAGTGAGACATCATTCAGAACGGTGAGCCACCCAGCATGAGAGCCCACTGGCGACAGCATCTTGCGATGTCCAGGGAGCAGCATTTTATCAGGCTTATTCTGAGGGCTGACCTTGGCTTTGAGAGACACTGCCTGGCCCCTTGTCCCCAGCCCATTTCAATTCCCAAGCTGCCTAATATTCCAATAAATTCCTTGAGTGCTCAAGTTAGCAGGAGCTTATTTCTGCTGCTGTTAACTAGCAAGCCTGTTACGCTGACACAGCCTCACGTCCTCCTTCAAAACTGAAAGCACGGTGCACTCCAGCTACACGCCCGAGGCCCCTTGCAAGATGGAAGTACCGTCTGCACCTTCATTCCCGGATGCGTGCATATTTCACTGTAAACAACACAGATGTGAGAGCGAAAGGCATTTCTGTGAACTTGAATATTGTAACTATGGTGATGGGCAGAAAGAGCATTGCCTTGCAATTAGAAGGTCAGGCCATGGCTATTCGTGCAATCTTGGGCAAGTCAGTTTTTTCTCCGTTCAAACCAGGATGAACCACGAGACCTTGCCTCCTGTGCTTAAGATTCTGTGGTTCTGGTAATGCAAAATAATAATGTATGTGAGCACTGTGCCTGGGAAAACAAACTATTCTCTCTCACAAGGAAGCTCCATCTAACTTAGAGTGGTACAACCAATTCAGCTTCAACTGTCAGGCTTTACTTCAGCTATTCAACAATGCACAGCCACACAGCAAGCAGCAGCACTAACACCCCTCCTCTTCCCATGGGGTATGCCATCTGCAGAAGTAATGCTAATAAGAGCTCACACTTCAACAACAGTTTCTGCATGCCACTGTTCTAAGACTTTTGCATATATAAGCTCATAACAATCTTATAATCTTACAATAACCTCAGGAAGTGCTATTATTACCCCATTTTACAGATGAAGAAGCAGAGGCACGTAGAAGTTAGGTATGTTACCCACGGTCACAAAAGTGATAGCTGACAGACCCAGTTCTCCAACTTAGATTATTTGGCTCCAGATCCAACCGCCTTATTGTGTGGGTGTGTGTATGAAAATTCATTATTCTACCCATTTTAACTATGCAGTTCAGTGGCATTCAGTGCTCTCACAGAATCCAGGCTTTGGATAATACACTAGACTCCCAAAACTATGCAATCAAATAAGTAAACAGCTGGTGTTATAGACAGAGAGGTGATGAGTCAGAGCTGTCATTCTCTTACGCACACCGTTGTGTTTGATGGTAGCAATGTCATCTCCAAATGAAGATTGTAGAACTTCAGTGTGATTCCTGGTGTTGGGAAGCTTCTAGAAGCAGTCCTCGTTTTGCCCTCACGAAGATTGAGTCTCACTTTAACCAACCAAGACAGAGGTGCAGCCCTTACATTGCAAAGCTTCGTGAAGGCTGAGACAGGGAACCCTACACTTCCTCCAAGGGTGGTCCCAGCACATCCTGTCCCCAGAAAGTCATGACCTGTGTCCTCATTCACAAACGAAAGCTTCTAACTCTTCCCCTGACTTCAGGGGTTGAACAAAGCTGCTCAACCTCTGCTCTATGATGGGCCTTCGTGGCCTGGCTGTATGTAGCCTGGGCAAATGATCACTACTCCTACTGAGCAGTCTCCCCTGCAGCATCCATTTGTGGCACCTGTTTTATGGCAGGCACTGAACTGAGCCCTGGAAGCAGGAGGTATTGGAGCCATTCGCTTAGTGGGTGAGTTTTAGGCAAGCTGTTCTCAGCCTGGTTGAAGAGGGAGTCATCAATTGGAGCTTTTCAAACTTCAGTGTTCACCCCACACTGGATCCTGCTAACCCATGTGAGCTGTGGGGGTTGGAGTAGCATGCGGTTTGGGAAACGTGTGTTTCACAATCTCTCTCCCAGAGGCAGGTATTAGCAATTAAGCTGTTGGTTGGGACACCCATGCCCCCTATCAGAGCGCCTGGGTTCAAGTGTTGGATCTGCTCCTGAACCAGCTGCACGCTGATGCTCATCCCGGGAGGCAGCAGTGATAGCTCAAGTGGTTGGACTCCTGCCACCCAGTGTGAGAAGCCTGCATTGAGTTCCCAACTCCGTCAACTTTAGCCTGGCCCAGCCTCTGCCGTTATGAGCATTTGGGGAATAAACCAGAGGATGGGAGTTCTCTCTCTCTCTCTCTCTCTCTCTCTCTCTCTCTCATAAATAAAAATTAATTAATTAAAAAAAAAAAGCCTCTGGACCAACATGGTACATCAGGTTAAGCCACCACCAGTATCCCATGAGTGCAGATTCAAGTCCAGACTGCTCTACTTCCCATCCAACTCCCTGCTAGCGCATTTGGGAAATCAGTGGAAGATGGCCCAAGTACTTGCACCCCCACCATCCATGTGGGAGACCTGGATGGAGCTCCAGGCTCCTGACTTCAGCCAGACCCAGCCCTTGCTGTTGTGAGCACTTAGGAAACACACAGTGAAGAGAAGAAATCAGTCTCTCTCTCTTTTTCTGTCTTCCAAATAAATACAAAGTTAAATTAAAAGAAAACCTCTCCCAGATACTTGTTCTATCAGGACATTGAAAGCGGTGAATTCAGAGCCTATTTTGGACCCTGAAACTCTGTGGTTCACTAACACTTTTGCCAAGTCACCAACAGTCCTCCTGCTCTGAGCCAGGCTCAGAAGACACGAAGGAGAATAGGACCCTCGTGGACTGAGGCATGAGGCAGGTGGATGAGCAGGCCCACAATGAGGAGCCTGGGACACAGGGGTGCCTTCTATGAGCTGAATGTCCTCTGTGTGACAGCTGAGCTGCTGCTGCTGCAGGACAAGCGACTCCTTTGCCTTCTTTGCAATGCTCCTGTTTTCTGATGATCCAACACAACTCTCTAAGAAGCCTTGGACAAGTCCTGGTCCTGGAGCATCGACCAGAGGCAAAGCATCTGCTCCACCCGGCTGCACACCAGCCCCCGCCACACTTGCCAACACCACTCTGCCCAAAGACCATTTTAAGGAGGAACCGCATTCAGGCATCAGTGATAAGGCATTAATATTCATGGCTAACATTTGTAAAAACCTTTATTTCCATCTTTTGTTCCTGTTGGTTGGGGGAGAGTCTTAGAATGGCCAGAAATTCCCAATTCCTGTTTATTTAATCCAGGCCTCTATTCTCTGAGTTTTTCTTTTTGGCTTCCGTTATTTCATCAGTGTTGGCAAGGAAAGTTGGTTCTGCTCCTGTCCAAGTGCTAAATGGATACTTGTGTGTCTCTTTGCCACGTTTGGGATAATTAATTTTATTGCAAATAGGATTTTTCTTTTTTCCCCTCTACATGCAAATGTGATACCCTTTCAGTGTTTGCATAATAGCAGTAATTCTTTCATTTGTACAAAAGGACATGCATTATTTTGGCAGATAGATGGAGCTTTGATGGAGAGATTATTACATTTCCAAAAGCAAAGAGAATAAATCAGAATTTAGCCAGACGCTGACTTAAATCCTCTTCCCCCAACTCCAGTGATCACGAGCCAAATGTCTGAATGTCTGATACCACACTTTCCTCCCAGACACCAAACCTTGCAAGACAGCTGCACCTTGTACTCTGGCCTCTGTGCTCTGCCTGTCTTCTCCTTGCTCCCTAGAGCTTCCCACCTGGGCTCCCTGGTGGGATTGGGCCAGCAGGAGGCAGGACCATGAAAATGGAGAGTGGGAATAGAGAGATTGTACTGTTTACTCGCCCTATTCCCTGTCTGCCTTGCCCATGTGCTGCCCCCAGCCCTCGCCCACAGTCGGGTCCAGGTTCAGCTCTCACCAGACTCTGGTGATCTGCTTCCTTCTTACTGCTCCAGGCTAGACCCTGGGGGCTGGCTGGCCCTGCCCACATCTGTGTAAACAGGGCTTTGTTCCACCCTTTTGAGTGTGCCCTCTCCTTCCTCCCACCATACTCCTGTTTCACTGCAGGTTCCCTACTCCCTACCCAACACACACATACACACACCCACAGCACTGGGAAAGTAATCCGGAAGCTCCAGATCCCTGGCTATAGGGGCATCACCTGTCCCCACAAAGCCTTTAAGCATTTTCCGGTCGTGTCCAGCTTCACTGCAGTCGCACAGATGATTGGCGACTGCTGGGCTCACTTGCCTGTCACTTAGCCACCTTCTTCGGGTCCCTTCTTCGGTTCCTGGATAAACTGCCTCTTCTCTTGGCTCCTGTGAATTGAGTGGGGCTATACTTAGCCTCAGCCCAGAGGAAACATGAGGCCTCCTGCTTGGCCGCACAGGGCCTCACCTCCCCCCAGACTGCAGTTATTGGTGCAGGACGGGACATGTGATCGAAGCCAGGCCGATGAAATCCAACCAGATGAGAGTCTGGGACTTCGATTGGAGCAACTGGGAAAAGGGAGATCCTCCCTGGGAACTGAAGAACCACGGAGGAAGCAGAAACAAAGAGAGGATGTCTATGCTTCTGAGCCCATCATTGGAGCCTGAATCACATGAGCAGAGAGTGCTGTGTTTGTGTCTGCGTAGACCGAGCTTCTCTGCCTGGAGGAACCCTGACTGGTGCACTGGTGAGGGGCATTCTTTATGCACTAGGAACCCTCATGGGCTGGCCACAAGGTGGGGTAGCAGAGAAGACAACAGAATTGAACATTTCTGGAGCATCCATGGTGTGCTCTAGAACAGAGCACATGCAAATGTAGGTTAATTTATTTAATTCTCAAAATAACTTTGCTCAGCTAAGTTGAGGAACTCGCCAACTGCTGCACAATTAGCAAATGGCAGAGTTAAGTTCAAACCAAGGACAGTCTGCTTGCAAAGTTAAGATACTTGCTCCACTCCAATGTGCTACCCTTATCACCAGGATCTTCATCATCTTCCTCCTCACTGTTAGCATCACCGTCATATTTGGGAAGCTCACCGGGGATCCAGGCCACAGGGATAGGAACCTGAGTCCTCTAGCTACCAAGAGACACAGACCTTCAGGCATACACAGGAATGTGGTTGGGACTGAAGCAAGCAGTGGGGAGTGGTCAGTACCAATGAAGAGGAGCAGATGACATGGGGAGAAAGGTTACTTCCCTGGGAGGTCCCGAAAGAACTGAGACTTTTACAAATGGCAGAGGGGACTCCGGAGACAGGAAAGAGCCAGAGCAAATATATCAAGGACAGGACTACCAAACCATAAAAAGGCCCAGTCTGCCCATCGACAAGCTAACATCGCTCTCACGGTGTTCCAGGGCTCCGTCCTTGGCGCTCTCCCCCAGTTTCCCTGAGGGCCTGCCTTGGCAATGACAAGGCAGAGAGCTGATGACTCCTAGTTACCATGGCGCTTGGCAAAACTAAACTCTAAACTCCCTCTCAACTCCAGGCCAGGGAGAGGAGAGTGACTGAGTCTTTCCGTGTGAATACACCTGTTCCTCTGTGGAGTTCACCTTGAAGACCCAAGGAATAGGGAACCGTAACAGCCAGCTTGGATCTGAGTATGTCCTTAAAGTCCCAGGATGTCTGGGCTCCTGCCAGCTCCTAAAGAAAGAGGTGTCACATGTGCTAACATTGTAGCTTCTTCCAAATACGGTGTGAATGCAGCTCCGTAGTCACAGTCCTTTTTCTCTCCCAGCAGACAGCCTGCTCCTGACCTCTCCTTTCCCCAAGAGATGTCCCATCACCTTGGCAGAGAGGCAAGGGTCCCCACACACATCTGTGCCCCATTTTAGGACACTCGCTCCCTATACCCATTAGCGAAAGGTGTCGCGCTGATGCTAAACCAGGCAGACAGACCGACCCCCCACCCTCACCCCCATCAGTGCGTCTGCCAACTGAAAACCAGTGCACTATTTTTATAAGCAAGCTAAATAAGGTGCTTTTAAAGCTGAGTCCCCTGGGATTGCACCGAGTCCCTGGGTTCCTGGTTTCAGGAGCCAGAGGGAGCAAGCAGGTTAGCTTTAATTGTTTAACTAGGACACCGAAACTACCGAGCCCTCGTCTAATAGGGCGATATTTTTAGGCATTGCATCATCGCATAGTTGAACTGTTCGTCTCAGATTGAGATCATTTTTTAGTTTGTTGGGATAATTTTTAAATTCAGGAGGGAAGAAATAAGCGGTCCCTTCATTAACAGAAATTACTGATATAAAGACAGAAGAGTGGGATGTTGCTCAGATGCTAACTTTTTGTGACATAAAACGCAGAAACTCAAATTCCTGTCCTGGCGAGATAGTCAATTCAAAGCTATGGAAAATTTGAAGGTGATATTTTGGCCATGGGAGGCTGGGACAAATTTGATTAAAATTACTAGTGTGGAAAACAGAATTGAATCAAATTTTCATCATAACACACATAACTGTGGTTAGATTCCACTTTATTGTCCCTGTGGTGGGGGCCGGTGTGGTTTCACTGGACTACACATGACATGCTGAAAAAGAGCAACTTTAATTTGCTGTGTTTTTTTTTTTTTTTGAAGAACTTTTGAGTTGTGTCATAACTTATGATTCGCTTGTTTTGTCTATGGAAGCTTATCGACACATATACTTGGGATTTCACTATGACAGTAACAGTGGCTAATACCAGTTAGGTGCCTGCTGTACGTGGCGTGCTGTGTGTGAGCACTTCAGACTCATCAGCGTCATCCAATCCCCAAACGATCCTATCAGGTTCTCTTACTATCGCCTCCACGCTATCGCTGAGGAAAGCAAGGCTTAAATGGTTATGGAAGCTGCCCAGAGCCACACAACTAGTGATGGGGGAGCGGGGACTTAATGCCAGGACCAGGCGATTTGAGAATTCCCCAGCCCCGGGGCACTGTCTGTGGGCATTCCACATTCCACCCTGGGGTGGGGGTCACTGAGTTTTGCTGGGGGGTGATGCCATACACTGTGAAGGGTGCAGGAACTGTGTGATTTATTTCACTTCATTTTTATTTATTTCGCTTATTTCCAAGTTCATCCTTGGTGGCAAAAAAATGACACGATTCCATTCTTTTTATGTCTGAATATATTCCCTTGAGTATATTTACCATACTTTCTTATCAACTCACCATCACTGGATGTTGGGGTGATTCCCTATCTCGCTTCTTGTGAATATTGCAGCAAAAACCAAATAAGCCAATTAAAGAACGGCCAAATGATGGGAATAGTTTGTTTTTCTTGGCTGAGTGAGCATCAGTGGGGGCAGACAAACATCTTCAGTGACTGGAACTGGAAATGAGTCCCACAACCTGGAGTGGGAGTGGGGTGGCCGCTGTGGTGCGGCAAGATAAGCCTCTTTTTGGGACACCAGTATCCCAGATCAGGGTGCTGCTTTGAATCCTGGCTATTCCACTTTTCATCCAGCTTCCTGCTAAAGCCCCTGAGAGGCAGCAGGTGATGGCTCAATTACTTAGTTCCCTGCCACCCACATGGGAGACTTGGATCAAGTTCTGGGATCCTGGCTTTGGCCTGCCCCAGCCTAGGCTGTTGCAGGCATTTGGGGAATGAACCAGTAGACAGATTTTTCTCTATGTGTCTCTCTGCCATTCAAATAAATAAAAATAAACATTTCCTTAAGTTTGAAAAAATGTAATTGACAAATTAAAATATCAAAAGACAAGGTAAACCCTAGATTATTTCCAAAGCGTGTTGTGAGACACGTACACAGAACATTTTCCAGAGTGACAAAGACATGAAGGTGATGAGGGCTCCAGCGTCCACCTGGAGGTGTTCCCACAGAAGAGGAGGAAGTGGAGAAGCAAAACTTGAAGAGATCAGAACTGAGACCATCTACGATTGCAGAAGACACGCATCCTGTGATGAAAGGCCACAGGGCACAGCCCGACACATCACAGTAAAAGTGCGGCTCAGCAGTGATAAGAAACCCCTGACAGTTACTGGACAGAAAAGACGAAACAGGGCTAACAGTAGACTTATTTTCAGCAACAACTATGACCCAAAGATAATATAGGAACAGCATTAAAATGTTACAGGGACAGGCATTCGGTGCAGCAGTAAAGCCTCGGCCTGGGACACCCACGGTCTGTATGAGAGTGCCTCGGGTGGAGTCCCAGCTCTGCTGATTCCCGCTTCCTGCTAATGCACACCCCGGGAGGCAGGGGTGATGGCTCGCACACATGAGTCCCAGACACTCACATAGGGGACCTGGACTGAGCTCCAGACTCTTGACTTTGGTGTGGCCTTTCCCTGGTTGTTGAGAGCATTCGAGGAATGAACCAGTAGATGGGAAATCTCTTGGTCTCTCTGTCTCTCTGTCTTTCAAATAAATTAAATAAATAAATAAGAGAACTCTTTTTAAAAGTTAAGGGAAATAGCTGTCAATCTAGATTTTTATATTCAACTAAATTATTATTTAAGAGTGAGGACAAAAGATGCCAATTTAAGAAACTTGAAGTTTGATAGAGTCCCCTACATACAGATCCGCACTGATGTACTTAGGAAAGGATGCACTGCATGAAAGTGAGTTGTGAAACCACAGCAAAGGTAAGGGATAGAAG
Organism: Sylvilagus floridanus; assembly: GCA_949820135.1. Lineage (NCBI taxonomy): Eukaryota > Metazoa > Chordata > Mammalia > Lagomorpha > Leporidae > Sylvilagus > Sylvilagus floridanus. Next base: position 32,743,340 of record OX463225.1, read on the forward strand.
AAAAAATGAAGTAATGGTGATGGGTTAAATATATTTGTAGGTCTAAGTTTTAGCTGTGCATAATAAAATTCTGTGTTTAAAAGGAAAGAAATACGGCTGGCGCCATGGCTCAATTAGTTAATCCTCCACCTGCGGAGCCGGCATCCCATTTGGGTGCCGAGTTCTAGTCCCGGTTGCTCCTCTTCCAGTCCAGCTCTCTGCTATGGCCCAGGAAGGCAGTGGAGGATGGCCCAGGTGCTTGGGCCCTGCACCTGCATGGGAGACCAGGAAGAAGCACCTGGCTCCTGGCTTTGGATGGGCACAGCACCGGCTATAGCGGCCATTTGGGGGATGAACCAAAGGAACCTTTCTCTCTGTCTCTCTCTCTCTCTGTCTACCTGTCAAATTTAAAAAAAAGAGAGAAATACAAATTAACACTATATTTGTTAGAATATTTTAATTCAGGGTCTAGTGTGGTGCAGCGAATTAAAACCATGGCCCATGTGAACGCTGGTTAGACAACCCAGCTGCTCCATTTCCCATCCAGCTCCCTGCTAATGTGCCTGTGAAAGCAGTTGAGGATGGCCCAAGTGGTTAGGCCCCTCCCCCAACGTGGGAGACCTGGAAGAAGCTCCTGGCTCCTGACTTTGGCCTGGCCCAGCCTCTGTCATTGAGGCCTTTCAGGGAATGAAACAGCACATGAAAGATCTCTCTCTGTCTCTCCTTCTCTCTGTAACTCTGCCTTGCAAGTAAATAAATACATAAATTTTTAAAGAATAATACTTTAATTCAAATGGAACATGCTAAAACTATAAGGAAACTACTGAAAGAATAGATTAACCAAAAGAGTAAAAAAAAAAGTGTATCTTAAAAATAATTCACTAAGCTGGCAAAAAGCCAAAAAGAACTTAGAGAGAACACAAGGAAAATATCAATAAAGAAAAACACAAAATAAGTTAGTTTATCATCAATCAGAGTAAATAGCTCTATTTCAAAACAGAGCTTAACATATTGGATTGAATTTAAAAATTCAGCTACTTGGTGAATATATGGCACACCTAAAACAAATCCAAAGAGGAAGATTGACAGTAAAGACACAGAAAAATTCATAGCATATGTACTAACCCAAATAAAGCTAATGAGGTGGCACTAATTTAATACAAAATGCAAAACCTTCATGAGAATCCAGAGGGGCATTACATAACAATAATAAAAACAAGCTATCAGGAAGATACAAAATCATGAATTTATATGAGTCTAAAAATACACCTTTAAAATATACCAAAAAAATTACACAGAATTGCAGGTGAAATGGATAAATCCATACCAGAACCCAACACCCTTCAGTTTTCTTGGACACTGATAGATCACCTCATCAAAGTAATCAGGCAAGTAAAATAAAGCGCATCCAAATCAGAATAGCAGGAGTTAAACTACCTCTGTTTACAAACAATATTATGATCCTGTATATAAAAAAATCTAAAAAGATCCACCAAAAAAACTGTTAGAAGTGATTTATAAAAAGCCAATGAGGCTACAGAACACAAGATCAACACACAAAAATCAATAACAATTCTATATGCCAATGATGAACTCACTGGAAAAGAAATCAAGAAGGCAATTCAACCAATAGCAGCTACAAAAAAGAATGTCTGTAAATAAACCTAACAAATGAACTGAAAGAACTATTCGATGAAAGCTATAAAACACTGATGAAAGAAATTCAAAATTGAAACACATTCTGTGTTCATGGATTGGAACAACTGATGTTCAGTTATCCACAATACACAAAGAAATCTACAAATTCAATGTAATCCCTATGATAATACCAATGAAATTACTCACAAAAATAGGGGGGAAACCCACTAAAATTAAATTTTGTGGAACCACAAAAGACCCTGAATAACCAAAGCAACCCCAAGAAAAAGGATAAAACTGGAGACAACACACTGCCTGACCCAAAACATGTTACATAGTGATAGTAACCAAAACAGGATGGCATTGACATGAAAACAGATGCATAGACCAATGGAACAACGTAGAGAAATGTTTATGCTTATTTATGTTCTAGCAATTTTCAACAAAGTCACCCAAGACCATACATTGGAGAAAGGACATTCTGTTCAATAAATTGTGCTGAGAAATCTGAATATCCATATCCTCCTTACCCCATCTGTCACCATGTACAAGAATCAAAATGAATCAAAGAATTAAATGTAAGACCAAAAGCTATAAAAGAAAGAAAACACAGGGGGAATGTTTCAGGATGTTGACCTGGGCAAAAAGGTTTTTTGAGTAGGACTCCAAAAACACAACCAACAAAGCAAAAATTGACAAACGGGGTCTGTCAAGCTAAAAGGCTTCAGCACAGCCAAGAGAGCAATCACCGGAGTCAAGGGACGACCTGCAGCGCTCAGCTGAGGGTGCACACTTGGTTGGTTTCTGCATCTTGGCTACTGTGAGCAAGCCAGTGGGACTGCTTGATCATAACAAAGAATAAAATCCTGACATTTGCAGCAAAATGAACGGAACTGGAGGACATTGTGCTGAGTGAAATAAACCAGACATAGAAAAACAAATATCTCCTGTTCTTTCTTGTATATGGGAGCCCAGAAAAAAAAAAAAAAAAAAGCCTCAATCAACACAGAATGTTGATTATTAAAGTAATGGAGGGATGGAAAGGATACAGGGAGTTGCGATTAAAAGATAGGAGAAGCTGGGTGTGGCCCATCAATAGTAATAAATATATCATATTAATATGAGATATTAATAATAGGGGAAGCTGCATGTGGAGGACATGAGCGCTCTTTGTACTACTTCATAACTTTTGTTTGGTAAATTTAAGACTATTCTGAAGTTTAAAGTTTTCAAAAAAAAGACAACCTAAACAAAGGGAGAAAATATTTGCACATTATTCATCTAACAAGAGATTAATATATCCATAATATATAAGGACTGCAAACAACTCATCAGCAAGAAAAATAAAGTATCCAAATCATTTGGCCATTCTTTAATTGGATTATCTTTTTTTTTTTTTGCTGCAATATTCACAATAATCAAGATAGGGAATCAACCTAGCGTCCGCTGACGGGGAGTTAAGAAAATATGGTAATATACACAAGGAATTTTATTCAGTCATAAAAAGAATGTCATTTTTGCCACCATGGGTGAACTTGGAAGTGAAATAAATAAAAATAAGACAAAATAATCAGGTACAGAAAGACACAGTTTCTCATATGTGGAGGCTAAAAGCATTGATCATAGAAATAGAAAGTAGGGTGGTGGCTGCCAGAGCTGGGAAAGGTGCTGGTGCCGGGATGCCGGACTCCGTTGGGTAGGAGGAAATGCAATGTTCTGGAGCACAGCGGGATAACTGGGGCTGGCAGTTAACTGTGCATTGCAAAACAGCTAGTAAGAGAAGACTGTGGATGGTCCCCATCACAAGGAAATGATAACTGAGGTCAGGGAACCCGAATCGGATCATTGGATATTGTGTACCTGTATTAAATGTCACACGGTGCCTCTCAAGTACGTACAATTATTATGGATAAGTTTCAAAAGAAAAGACACATAGATCAAACATACAAAAAAAAAAAAAAAACCTAGTAAGGCTGCAGTAATTCTGAAGAACATAATTTAAGGTGCTGGGGCTGCGGCAGAGTGAGCTAAGCCTCCACCTGTGGCGCCAGCAACCTATACGGGCACCGGTATCCCACAAGGGCACCAGTTCATGTCCTGGCTGCTCCTCTTCCAATGCAGCTCTCTGCTATGGCCTGGGAAAGCAGGGGAAGATGCCCAAGTGCTTGGGTCCTGGTACCCACGTGGGAGAATGAGAAGAAGCTCCTGGTTCCTGGCTCCTGGCACCTGGCTTCGGATCAGCTCAGCTCTGGCTGTTATAGTCATTTGGGGAGTGAACCAGCAGATGGAAGACCTTTCTCTCTGTCTGTAGCTCTACCTCTCAAATAAATAAATAAAATCTTTAGAGAAAAACAGCATAATTTAAACCCATGATGTGAAACAGAATTGTTTAAACTTCCTTTTAATGTGGCCTGTTTAAGGAATATATATTATTCAAAAGTTAGTATACAAATGTGCATATGCATGTAGGAAGATGGATGAATATACGATAGATCGATAGATAGATAATACAACAAACGGCACTCATCTCTAATATGAGTGATGAATTCTAATACTATTTATTTTATTCTCTTTTTCAGTGTGAATTACAATAGACTAAATTGACTTCACAACCCAATAATCAATTGTGACCTACAGTTTACGAATTGCTGATCTTACAAATACATACATCTGTGCATCCAACAAGTAAAAGTTGCACATTCTTATCAGCCTAAAGCACATATCACACAAATGGTGAAGCCACAGAAGTCTTCTCAGTAAAGCTAGAAATGGGCAAGAGTGCTTGCTAACAACACTTCAGTGTCACATTGTCTAGGAGGCCAAAGTCACTGGAAAATGAGGGTAAAAGGATTCAGAGGTAAATGGATTTGAAAGGTTTAATATAGGGGGCAGCACTGTGGCACAGCAGGTGAATGCCCTTGCCTGAAGCGCCGGCATCCCATATAGGCACTGGTTCGAGTCCTGGCTGCTCCACTTCCAATCCAGCTCTCTGCTATGGCCTGGGAAAGCAGTAGAAGATGGCCCAAGTCCTTGGGCCCCTGCATCCACATGGGAGACCCAGAAGAATCTCCCAGCTCCTGGCTTCGGATCAGCGCAGCTCCGGCCATTGCAGCCAAATGGGGAGTGAACCAGTGGATGGAAGACCCCTCTCTCTCTCTCTCTCTCTCTCTCACTCTCTGCCTCTCCTCTCTCTGTGTAACTCTGACTTTCAAATAAATAAATAAATCTTTATAAAAAAGGTTGAATATAACAAACTGCAGTCAATTTATCATTTGCATAAATAATCTAAGAAAATCTACAAGCAAACTTTAGTGTTCGTAAGGAGAGGCCAACAATGTTCTGAAAACAAGAATAAAAACATGAATAGTATTTCTAAATAATTATAATAATCAGTCAGAAAAAATTGGCATTCATAAAATAGCACCAAAAACATAGAGCACCTAGGAACAAATCTAACAAAAATGCTACATTACATAAGATATAAATTATGCAACATTTCACACCATCAGATTGTCAACATTAAAAATTTTGATAACACGGGATACTAGGGACTACTCTTAGCTATAAGAATGCTAAAATATTGTTTCTCAAAGTATAAAGTAATGCAACCACTTTGGAGAAGAATCTGGCCTTCCCTAATACAGTTGTGCACAAGCTACTCTGTGAGCCCACAGCGCTACTCCTAGATATTCTCTAAAACTGTTCTATAAGTAAATAACTCACAGGCATGTGCAGGCAATAGTGTTCCTTGCAGCATGGTAGTGAAAAGAAAAAACTGGAAACAATGTAAACATTCATGAATAGAAGGAAAGATGGATGAGTAAACTGTGGCAAGTTCATCCAGTAGCCTGTACAACAGGTAAATAAACTGCAGCTACGGGTGTCCCTGTGGCTAAATCTTCACACATGATGCTGAATACAAAAACAAATTGCATAATGTGTGTTCAGGATGATACCACTGGCAGTAAGTTTGAAAGCCTGCAAATTATGCAACCTATTATTTGTGGATACATACAAATACAGGCATAATATAAAAATATGCATGGGGATGACAAACAAAATTAATGATATTATCTCTGAGCAAGGCTGAGGGGGAAATAGGCTAAGGAAGAAGATTTCATTCAACATTTACCATATTATTATAACCAAAATTGTAAATGTTGGTTTTGACAGATCTACATTCAGGGTACACAGATACCTGCTCTTACTCCCCACACTTCTCTGCATTTCATCACAATTTCATCATCACGATTAACTCTATCTTCTATTTTTTTCTTTTGTAGAATGTGCTATGATTTTAGTTGAATAGATTATGAATTAATCAATTGAAAAATCTGAACAGGATAATTTTCCTTATATTACTTGTTCTTTAAAAAAAAAAGATTATTTATTTGAAAGTCAGAGTTACACAGAGAGAGGAGAGACAGAGAGAGAAAGATATCTTCCACCCAATGGAATCACTCCCTAGTTGGCCACAACGGTGAGAGCTGGGCCTATCCATGCAGGTGCAGGGGCCCAAGGGCTTGGGCCATCTTCCACTGCTTTCCCAGGCCATAGAAGAGAACTGGAGCAGAAGTGGAGCAGTCGAACCGACGCCCTTATGGGATGCTAGCACTTCAGGCCAGGGCATTAACCCACTGTGCCACAGCATAAGTCCTGTATTACCTATTCTTAAATAGTCTTTCCCTCGGCCAGCGCCGCAGTTCACTAGGCTAATCCTCCGCCTGTGGTGCTGGTACTCCGGGTTCTAGTCCCAGTTTGGGCGCCAGTTCTGTCCCAGTTGCTCCTCTTCCAGTCCATCTCTCTGCTCTGGCCTAGGAAGGCAGTGGAGGATGGCCCAGGTGCTTGGTCCCTGCACCTGCATGGGAGACCAGGAGAAGCACCTGGCTCCTGGCTTCAGATCAGCGCAGTGCGTCGGCCGTAGCGGCCATTTGGAGGAGTGAACCTACGGAAGGAAGACTTTTCTCTCCGTCTCTCTCACTGTCTAACTCCGCCTGTTTTTGAAAAAAATAGTCTTTCCCTTCAAAAATGCTATTACTATGCAAAGCTGTACTGTTGCTCCATTTGTGTCTTCTGGATTCAGAAACCCCCACTGGTTCACAAGGGTGAGTTTCTTTATATCACCACCCCACCAGAAATTTGTCTCCTTAATTGATTCACTTTAAAAGGAAAAAGCCTTTAAGTAATATCACACAATTATAGAAAACAGGGAAATGGAATTTTTAATTGCTCAAAATCCTCATCTTCCCAAAACTCACATAGTCAATTGTTAAAATTTGAGGTTACTCCTCTCAGGTCCTCTATCTTTATGTATGCCTCAATGCAAGTTGAATTTTGTACACATAACCATTTAGCCTGTGTTGTTTTTTTAAATCAGTAGGAGACTTTGACAAAGATTTCGTATCCTTTCTTTATAATGGTCCTTCACATTCTTCTGTCATTATTTCTTTTCTTCTGTTTTTAGACTTTCGATTTACTTTCTATTTCTTCTTTAGGTAAATAAAAGTGATGACAAAATATTTTGTGAAAATGTATTCTATGCATTTTTAATTATTTCAGAACTGGAATTTCTAGGTTACAGATTTTCTTTTAAAGATTTATTTATTCATTTATTTATTGGAAAGCAGGGTGAAAGACAGAGAAGGAGGGGCAGAGAAAGAGAGAGAGATCTTCCACCTGCTGGTTCACTCTTCAAATGACTACAAAAGCCAGGTCTGGGCCAGGGCAAAGCCAGGAGCCAGAAACTCCATCTGTGTCTCCATATGGGTAGCAGGGACCCACATACTTAGACCTTTTTCCACTGCCTTCCCAAGCATATTGGCAGGAACCCGCATCAGAAGCAGAGCAGCTGGGACTCAAACGCAACATCAATGCTCCGATATGGGGATGCCAGTGTTGTAAGCACCAACTGCACCACAATGCTGGCCCCAGAGCAAGAAGCTTTTGATGAATTACTCCACCACAGTGGTGGTTCTGTTTCCAGTGCCCATGGCAATGCTGGACAGCACTGACTGGCTAGCTCTATCCCTGGACTCGGAATCCTGTCGCCATAGCTGGGGTATTCCAGTGCTTACTTTCTCCATAAAAGACTGGAGAATCTGTGACTTTTGCAAGACCAGCTGAGACGTGTCTATTTGAACCCACTTATGGAACACTCTAAAAGATGATATGAGACAAATTATCTGAAACACTATGTATATGCGGTCATGCGTCACTTAAGAACAGGAATATTATCTGAGAAGTGTGTCATTAGGCAAATTTGTCATTGTATAAACATCACAGAATGGTCTTAAACCCACCAAATGCTGTGGGTGAGTTATTCCATAAAGTCTCTTGATGTAATCAAGAGACAAGTAAGCACGTAAGGTAGGGGATTGCCATTGGCATGATGCAGTAATCAATATAAGTGGAAGGACCACAGTCTAAAATAATGATTAAACTATAGCATATTGAATATATGAGCCAATAACATTGCCCTTTGTTATGGTCCAGTGTCACCTGCTGTGCATGATTGTATGCGCTGTGCCTGTGTGCAAGTGACAGTAGAGTTTTGCTTGCACCAACACCATTGCAGACCCTTAAGTAATGGACCACTGTTAGGGTGGCTGTGACATTACTGGGCATTGGGAATTTGTCAGCCCCTTTATAATCTCAGGGGAGCACCACAGTGTACACAGTGCATTGCTGATAGCAACAGTGTTATGCAACACATAACTGTAGTTAGAAATAACTCCTACCCCATGGGCACAGGCATCTTAAATAAAAACTACATTCAGAATTTGGGGGGCAAGGGAGAGCAATTTATTTGTTAATCAAAATTATAAATAAACTCCTTGAAAGTTGAGTTTGCAAAAACAGTGTGATGGGAGCTCATGCATCTTTCCTTAAGTATAAGAGGAACATATTGAGAAATGCCAAAATATGAGAAATTAAATATAAATAAAGATAATGAAAGCCCAATCTGTTCTCTGGGTGATTAATTGAACAAAATTTTATAAAACTCAGAACATATTTTGTTTTTTCTACCAAAATAGGTTAATTGGGATGTATTTTGGAAGCAATTAAGTGGTGGTAAAACCTGTAGCGACATATGTACTCGGATGTTCTGCACAGCACTGGAGAGGAGAGGGAAAGGCAGTCGCTGGGAAGGGGTTGAATAACAGTTGTCACATGCATGCTATGTGACATGATGCAGCAATTAGGAAACAGGATCCACGTCTGGTTGCTTAATTGGTGAGATTTCCAAGGGGTACTGCTAAGTGAGGAAGAAAAAATGTAAGATGATTATATAATAAAAGTAATGAGCATGAACATCATGTGAGTATACATAATTGTACCAGTTTACAATTACATCACTAACCCGCATTAGCAGTAGGTAGGATAAAGGTGGGAGAAGCTAGAGGTTGCATGGAAGACAGGACAGGAAAAAAAAGGAAAAATGCCTCTGTTACAGAAAGCTGGGATGAGTGTTTAAGGACAATTCTATGAATAGGCAGCAAGAGAAGCATGGAGGAGCCACACAACCCATCCGTCATGGGAGAGTCAGGACTCTCCCCAAACACCCTTCGTCTTATCATCTGATAGTAACCAGTGAAGGCAGACATTCAGCCCAGTGGCTAAGACGATGGGTAAGATGCATGTGTCCCATATCAGAATGCCTGGGTTTCCACCAGACCCTGGCTCCTGGCTCCAGCTGCATGCTGATGCACGTCCTATGAGGCCATAGTGAAGCGCAAGTAACTGGGTCCCTGCCACCTGTGTGTGAAACCTGGGCTGAGTTCCCGGCTCCTGACTTCAAACACAGCAGGCATCTGGGGAATTAACCTGCAGATGGAAGCTCTCTATGACTATGTCTCTCTCTCTCAAATAAATTAATAAATATGTTCTTTTTAAGTCACCAGTATTAAAGACCAATATTAGACTCTGCTTTCTGTCCATTATATCGATTTGTATATAAAATACTACAGCAGAGATCATAGCATTCCCACTTTTTAAAAATTTATTTATTTATTTATTTGAAAGGAAGAGTGGCAAAGAAAGGGAGAGGGAGAGGGACAGGGACAGGGAGAGGGACAGGGAGAGGGAGAGGGATAGGAAGAGGGAGCTCTTCCATCCACTGGTTCACTCCCTAAATGGCCAGCCAGGAGCAAGGAATTCTGTCGGGTCTCCCATGTCAGTGGCAGGGGCCCAAGTACTTGGACCGTCTTCTCTTGTTTTCCCAAGTGATTAGCAGAGAGCCAGATTGGAAACAGAGCATCTGGGACTTGAACTGGCACTCCAGTATGGGAGACAGGTTTCCGAAGCAGTGGCTTAACCTGCTGCACCTCAATGCCGACTCACGGTGTTCTCATTTAAAATAAATAAACAAAATTAAACTTTATAGGATGAATTTAGATTAACCAGAAATGTCATTTCAAAAATATCAAGCCAATTTTACTTACCATTTTTAAATAGAATAGATGAAATTATTGTATTCCCTCTTAAACTACAAAGATACTTTGAACTGTTAACCTTAATCCTAATTTCCTGTACTGACCTGGCTAAGCAGCTGGGGTTCCCCACATATAAACTTGAAGATGTGTGTATCAACAAATCCCCCAAGTAGGTTACATGGATTCTCCTAAAATCGTGTTACCTGTATGTGCCATTCCAGGAGATTAGGCCTATTTCTCTGACTTACTCTTCCAGTTATTCTCTCCATGCTGGTTCAGAAATTCCTCCATGAGAGAGCATTTTAGTTTCATATAAATAAATAAGTAAATAAATAAACAAATAAGCTGCCAAATGATCTTCCAGGTTGCCTGACACATTTTGCGATCCTACCAGAGATGATTTCCTGTTGCTCCATATCCATTCCAGCATTCGGTGTTGTCGGGATTTTGGATTTTGGCCATCCTAAGAGGAGTGTAGTGGTGTCTATTGTTGTTTTAATCCTCTATCCCCTAATGACACACGACATAGGATATCTTCTCATATGCTCCTGTGCCACCTATGTATCTTCTTTGGGGAGGCATCTGTCTAGGTCTTCGGCTCATTTTTCAATCAAGCTATTTTCTTATTGTTGGGTTTTAAGATTTCTTGTATATTTGGGATAACAGTTCTTTATCAGATATATATTCTTGCAATTATTTTCTTCACTGTGTGGCCTTTCTCCTCATCCTCTTCATATTGTCTTCAGCAGAACAGAAGTTTTTCATTTTAATGAAGTCTAGTTTACTAGTTATACCATTCATAGATTGTGCCTTTGGTGTTCTATCTAAAAACTTATGACTACACCTAACCTCATCCAGATTTTCTCCAATGTTACCCTCTAAGGGCTTTATAATTCTATATTTTACATTTAGGTCAATGATTCATTTTGATTTAGTGTGTGTGAAGGGTATAAAATCTGTGTCTAAGTTCTCCTTCTCCATCTTCTTTTGCATCCAGTTGGTGCAGCACCATTTGTTGAAAAGATGTCATGGCCTTGTTGCCATATTGCTTTTGTTCCATCATCAGATATCACTTGAATATGTTTATATAGATCTATTCCTAGGCTCTCTAGCCTGTTCCATTGATCTACATATGTATTCTTTCACTAATACTGTGATTAATGATTACTGTAGCTTTAGAGTTAAGTCTTGAAGTCAAGAAATATCAGTCCTTCAACTTTGTTCTTTTTCAATATTAGGTTGGCTATTCTAGGTCTTTTGTGTCACCACATAAATTTAAAATCAGTTTGTTGATATCCACAACAATAACTTGGGAGGATTTTTAACGGCATTGTGCTGAATCTATAGATCAAGCTAAGCAGAACTCACATCTTGACAGTATTGCGTCTTCCCATGCAGAAACATTCACCATCTCTCCATTTTTTCTTTGCTTTTTTTCTAAAGCTTTGTAGTTTTCCTCATATAGCTCTTATACATAGTTTGCTAGATTTATACCTAAGTATTTTTATTTTGGGAGATGTTAATGTACATAGTAATAAGTTTTAATTTCAACTTTCATTTGTGCATTGTGGGCCTATTGCAAGGTGACTGACTTTTCTGTATTAATCCTGTATTCTGCAAACTTGCTGTAATTGCTTATTCATTCCAATAAAGTTTTTGTTTGGTTGTTTTTTCATATTTCCTACGTAGACACTCACATTATCTGTGAACGGCTTTCTTTCTTCCCTGTATATCTTCCATTTCCTTGTCTTGTCTTATTGCGCTAGCTAGGACTTCCAGCACAATTTTGAAAAGCAGTGCTAAGAGAACATCTTTGCTTTGCTCCTGATCTTAGTGAGAATGATTCAAGTTTCTCACCACTTAGTATGATGTTAGTGGTGGGATTTATAGATTTGTTTTTATCAGTTGGAGGAAATTGTTCTCTATTTTTTATTTGCTGAAAGTTTTTTTGAAAGATTTTATTTATTTATTTGAGAGGTAGAGTTACAGACAAAGAGAGGGAGAGATAGAAAGGTCTTTCTTCTGTTAGTTCACTCACCAAATGGCCACAACGGCCAGAGCTGTGCCGATCCAAAACCAGGAGCCAGCTGCTTCTTCCCAGTCTCCCATGCAGGTGCAGGGGCCCAAGCACTTGAGCCATCTTCTACTGCTTTCCCAGGCCATAGCAGAGAGCTGGATTGGAAGAGGAGCAGCTGGGACTAGAACCAGCACCCATATGGAACGCTGGCACTGCAGGCGGAGGATTAACCTACTGTGCCACGGAGCCAGTCCCTTGCTCAGAGGTTTTATCATAAATGGAAATTGAGTTTTCTCAAATTATTGGTCTATTGATGTGGTATATTACATTAATTGATTTTCATAATATTCCCTTATTTTCTTTTTAATATCCATGAGCCCATTAATTATGTCCCCTCTTCCTTTTCCAATATTAGTAATCTGCATTTCCCCTCTTTTTTCTTGGTTAGAAGATTGTTGATTTTATCAATCTTTTTAAAGAATCAGGTTTTGTTAGTCTTCTCTGTTGACTTCCTGTTTTCAATTTTATTGATTTCAGCTTTAATTTTTACTATGTCTTTTCTCCTGCTTCCTTTAGATTTAGTTTGCTTGTCTTTTCTAGTTAACTAAGAGAGAAGCTTAGATTATCGATTTTAGATCTTTCTCATTGTCTAATATATCTATGCTATACGAAAAATTTCCCTCCAAGCACTATTTTCACCACACCCCAAACATTTTAAATTGTATTTTCATTTTCAATTTCCTCAAAAATATTTTTTAATTTCTCTTGAGATTCCTTCTCTGACCCAGGGTTCATCTAGAACATGTGTTGCTTAATCTCCAAAACTTTGGGATTTTCCAGTTATCTTTCTGCTATTGGTTACTACTTTAATTCCATTGTGTTCTGAAAGCAGACACGCTATGGTTTCCATTCTTTTAAGTGTGTTAAGGTGTATTTTATGGTGTAGAATGTGATCTGTCTGTGACTGTTCCTTGTGATCTTGAGAAGACTGTGTCGTCTGTTTTTTTGTTTTGTTTTGTTTTGTTTTGTTTTCACAGGCAGAGGTAGACAGAGAGAGAGAGACAGAGAGGAAGGTCTTCCTTCCGTTGGTTCACCCCCTAAATGGCCACTATGGCCAGCACATGTGCTGATCTGAAGCCAGAAGCCAGGTGCTTCCTCCTGGTCTCCCACGCGGGTGCAGGGCCCAAGGACATGGGCCATCCTCCACTGCCCTCCTGGGGCCACAGCAGAGAGCTGGACTGGAAGAGGAGCAACTGGGACAGAACCAGCACCCCAACTGGGACCAGAACCCAGGGGTGCCAGCACCGCAGGCGGAGGATTAGCCTAGTTAGCCACGGCACCGGCCTGTGTGGTCTGTCACTGAATGAAACAGCCTGCAGGATTATATCCAGTGGATGAATGGTGCTATTGAGTTCCATCTGCCCTTGCTGCCTGCGAGATCTGCTCATTTCTGAGAGAGGTGTTAAAGTCTCCAGCTAAGAGTGCATTCGCCTGTTTCTCCCTGCATTGCTCTCAGATTTCCCCTCGTGTATTTTGAAACTATTATCAAACACATATACTCTTTTTTTTTTTTTTTTTTTTTTTTTTTTTTTTTACAGGCAGAGTGGACAGTGAGAGAGAGAGACAGAGAGAAAGGTCTTCCTTTGCCGTTGGTTCACCCTCCAATGGCCACCGCGGTCGGCGCGCTGCGGCCGGCGCACCGCGCTCGTCCGATGGCAGGAGCCAGGAGCCAGGTGCTTTTCCTGGTCTCCCCATGGGGTGCAGGGCCCAAGCACCTGGGCCATCCTCCACTGCACTCCTGGGCCACAGCAGAGGGCTGGCCTGGAAGAGGGGCAACCGGGACAGAATCCGGTGCCCCGACTGGGACTAGAACCCAGTGTGCCGGCGCCGCAAGGCGGAGGATTAGACTGTTGAGCCTCGGCGCCGGCCCAAACACATATACTCTTAAGACTAGTATCTCTTCTTGGAGTACTGACTTCTTCATAATTATGTAATGCCTTTCTTTTTTATTTTATTTATTTGAAAGGCAGAGTTAGAGAGAGAGACAGAGAGATTTTCCATCTGCTGGTTCACTCCCCAAATGGCCTCAAGGGCCAGAGTGGGGCCAGTCCAACAGCGGGAGGCAGGAGCTACTTCCGGGTCTCCTACGTGGGTACAGGGGCCCAAGCACTTAGGTCAACTTCCACTGCTTTCCCAGGTGCACTAGCAGAGAGCCGGATCAGAAGTGGAGTAGCCGTATGGGACGTCGATGACGCAGGTGGTCGTCACTATGCCACAACGCTGACCCCTGTAACTCCTTTCTTTATCTCTGATATTATTTTTACTTTAACTGAAGTCTTCTCTGTCTAAAATTAATATGGCCATTCCTATTATCTTTTGATTAATGTGAGTGTGGTGTTCCTCTCCCTTCTGCATTACATTAATCTATGTCTTTATATAAAAAGTGGGTTTCTTTTAGACAACATATTGTTGGGTTTTGTTTTTTTACTCTGACAATCTTTTAATTGGCATATTTAGACTTTTGATATTTAAGGTGATTATTGATACAGTTGAATTAATATCTGCCATATTTGCTATGGTTTTTTATTTGTTGCTTTTGTCTTTTGTGCCAATTTTTTGTCATCCATGCCTTTTCTATCTTTTGTAGTTTCAGCTGAACATTTAATGTGGCTCAATTTTCTCTCCTCAGAATATGTTATACTTCTGTTTTTAATTAATTTTAGTGAGTAATCTAGTGTTTTCAATGTATTTACAATTAATTCAAATATACTTTCAAATACACTATACAGTTTTTCACAGTTATATGAGTACATTATAATAATAACACAATTCTAATTTGTCCCTTCCATGCCTTGTACCAATTCTGTCATTCATTTCACTTAAATATAAGCATACATATGTATATAAAACATATGTATAGTGTATAAATACATTAAAATAGATACATGAGCATATATAATACTAATATTAATATTGAATACATTGTTACCATTATTAGCTTATTATTATTAGCTTAAACAATCATTGTCTGCTAGATTAGTTTAAAGTAAAAAATATAGGAGTCTTTCTTTTACTTTCAGTTATTCCTTCTTTAATGCTCTTTTCCTCATGTTCTCACAGATCCAAGTTTCTGACATATTTTTTTCTTCTTTTTAATGAATTTATTTTAATATATGTTACTAAGCAGGTCTACTGGTAACAAATTTCCTCAATTTTTGTTTGTCTGAAAATGTCTTCATTCTCCTGGCTTTTGAAAGATAATTTCAGGGGCCGTGCTGTGGCATAGTAGGTTAAGCATCCACCCGAGGCATCAGCATCCCATATGGGCTCCAATTAGAGTCCCAGCTGCTCCACTTCTGACCCAGCTCTCTGCTAATGGCTTGGGAAAGCAGTAGAAGATGGCCCAAGTCCTTGGGTCCCAGCACCTGCATGGGAGACCCGGAAGAAGCTCCTGGCTCCTAGCTTCAGATCGGCACAGCTCTGGCCGTTGCAGCCAATTGGGGAGTGAACCAGTGGATGGAAGACTCTCTCTCTCTCTCTCTCTCTCTCTCTCTCTCTCTCTGTCTCTCCTCTCTCTGTGTAACTCTGCCTTTCAAATAAATAAATAAATCTTTTAAAAAAAGAAGAAGAAAGATAATTTCTGCAAGGTCACGAAATTCTAGGTTTTGGGGTTTTTTCTCCTAACACATGAAATACTTCATGCCATTCCTCTTGCTTGCATGATATCTGGGGAGAAAGTAGATATAATTCTCCTCTTTGTTGTCCGCTAGTAAGATTTCCTCCCCTGCTCTGGCTTCTGTCCAGATTCTTACTGGTCTCTGATTGTTTTCAGTTAAAAAGCATATGCTGGGGCCACTACTGTGGTGTAGCAGGTAAAGCTGCCATGTGCAGTGCCAGCATCCCACATGGGCACAGGTTTAAGTCCTGGCTGCTCCATTTCCAATCCAGCTTCCTGCTAATGTGCCTGGGAAAGCCACAGAAGATGGCCCAAGTGCTTGGCCCCTGAACCCATGTGGGAGACCAGGAGGAAGCACCTGGTTCCTGGCTTCCGATTGGCGTTGCGGCCATTTGAGGAGTGAACCAATGGAAGGAAAACCTTTCTCTCTGTCTCTCCCTCTCACTGTCTGAAACTTTACCTCTCAGATATATAAATAAAATCTTAAACACACACACACGGTATGCCTCGGTGCCGTGTTGCTGGTTTGTACCCTGTTTCTCTGTGTTCTCTCAGCTCTCTGTGTTCTCTCTGTGTTCTCTACAGTTTGATGTCTGACCTCGACCAGAGAAATCCCCAGGCCTTACTGCTTCCAACATCACTTCCGTTCCTTTGCCTCTTTTCTCTCCTCCTGGTATTCTCATTATACATATCTTACACCTCTTTAAATTATACATATCCATCCAAAAATTTTGGACATTTGGTTGTCGTTTTAAGTCTTTTTTCTCTTGGCTCTTCAGCGTTAGAAGTGTCTGCTGTCGTATCCTCCCCCAAGCTCAGACTCCTTCCTCTCCGGTCTGCCAACCGACTCATCCAAGGCGGCCACCGTTTCTCTTGTTTCTGTTACAGTGCTTTTTTATATCTAGCATTTGTTTTGTGCTTTTTTTCTTAGACTTTCCATCTCTCTACTTATATGATTCATATGTTCTTCATGCTGCCTCCTCTTCCCGTTCAAACCCTTAGCATGGTAATCCTAGTTTTTAAACATTGCTGAGAGGGAGAGAGAACACTCCCACCTCCTGGTTCATTCCCCAAATGCTGGCAATGACCTCAGGAACTGGGTGAAAGCTGGAATCCAGGAACTCAACCAAAGTCTCCTATGCGCGTGGCAGAGCCCCAACCACTCGACCCATCACGGCTGTCTCCCAGGGCTGGCATAGCGGACAGCTAGAGCCAGGAACTGAATCCAGGCACTGCAAGGTGAGACAGAGCTATCCTAACCAGCATCTTCATAGCTAGAGCAAGCACCCTCAGAAATAGCTTTGCCCTGTTTTGTTTTTTGATTCCTGGTCTGACATTTCTAAAATTCCTGCCATCCCTAACTCATACTTCTCAGTCTCTTCAAACTGTGACTTTTGCCTTGTAACCTTTTTGATGGCAGCTAGACATCAAGGACTGGGCAAAGGAACCTGCAGTCTCTAAGCCTTTGGAAAAGCAGCAGCAGGTGTGGAAGACGGGGAAACATGTGGAGTTTCAGGAGCAGGTCTAGGGGTGAGCAGGGCCCTGGGCTGTGCACCTGCTGAGCTGGGGGCTGCAGCCGCTTCTTCCCACCCCCCAACCCACGTTGATTAGGCTCTGATGTATCTCACAATGGCTCCTTTGCCCTTCACCTTGCCCTTCCTTTAGTGAGAGAACCTGGTGAGGCTCCTGGATGCAAAATTCCAGGGGGCCTGGGCCCCACCCGTGATGGTGCCTGGAGCGAAGGGCTCTCCCGTGGCCTCACTCACCCCCCAACCCTGGTTGTTGCGGAGGCTCCCGCTCACAGCTCGCTGCCCCACCGAGGCCCTGTGCTCCTTACCCTCCTGCCTGTCTTTTTTATTTGGGGGGTGAGGGTGGCGGAGGGTAGCGGTTTGTCCTGTGACCTTAAGACCGACTGTGAGTCGCTGCTTTTCCTGTTTGTTCAGACTTTTACTTTTCATGACCGAGTTGCTGGGCTGTAAGCCAGAGGTCCTCTGGAACTGAGGCCTTCAGAACGCTCACGACACCTCCACCAGCGAGAAGCACTTTTGGGGTGATTGGTCTAGCCCCTAACGTCCTTTTCCCTTCTCTTGGAACTGCTTCCGGTGCCCACTGCAGGCTGTGGGCAGCCACGTTTGAACTGTGGCTCTGCCTAGATGACTGCATCACAGGGGAGCCCCTGAGCCCCCCACAACCCAGTTTTCTCAGAACAACTGCAGTTTTGCACCTCACCAAGAGTGCTGCTGACTCTACGAGAGCAGCGGGGGTCTCCAGAAGTCTTGACTGAACCTGGCCGAGGAGCTGGTTGCGCCGTCGGCCTTGTGCTTTCCCTGCAGAGCAACTGAACAGGGAAGGGAGAAGCGGAGATAAGCTGCAGGACGCTGCCTGCCATCCCTGCTCCCCCAGATAACACTTCCACATGGCCCTGTAGCCTCCGTAGGCCTCGGTTTCTCCCAAGTGACGCTTAAGTAGAGCATGTTTGCTATGCACACTGAATTTGTCAGACTGAAGAAAAAATGACAAATGCTACCCTGTAGTGCTTGCGAAATCACCACGGGGGGAATATATTTTCCAGGGACACCACCCTCATGAGTTGGACTGCTCAACCACATATTTCACCTAAATATAAACTAAAAATCTGAACGCCTGTGGCCTTTTGACCAAGAAGTTCCCCACTTGTGAAGTCATGAGCTGACACTTGCAATAAATTCTGAATCACCCACAATAGTATCAGTGAGGAAAAAAGTGAATTAGTAAAATGTACATGTTTCCCAGAGTCCTTCTTTCAGCCAGAAGTACTGACCTCCTTTCCAGCACAGACTAACGTCAGTTTCCCTTCTTTTCCATCCAAACACTCAGGACAACATCGGCTGCCTTCCCAGGCACACTGGCAGGAGGCTGGATCCAAAGCGGAGTACCCAGGACTCAAGCCAGCACTCCAATATGGGAACAGGTGTTCCAAGCAGCAGCTTAACACCACAATGCCCGCCCTCAAGTTAAATGCTCTTATCACAGAAAGAGAGAGAAGCACAGGAGGATATTTTTAGAGGTAGTGGATATGTTTAATACCTTGTGGTAAGTTTCAGAGGTATATTCATATGTTCATACCTATCAAATTGTATATACAAAATTGTGCAAATTTTTGTATAACAATTACATCTCAGTGTGGCTGTAAAAATTTTTTTGAAAAACCACATGCAGTGGACCAAAAAAGAAAATGACAAACCATTAGCTATATTCACAAAGAAAACAAAGACAGAGACCTCAAATTCCTGAAATCAGTAATGAAAGAAGAGGCACTACTACCAATCTCACAGAAGTAAAAAGGTTATAAGGGGAAAACCATAACCAATTGCATGCCAACAAGTAAGACAATGCCTGGAAAAACACAAATTATCAAAACTGGCTCAGGAAGAAAATTTTTTAAAAATCTAAATAAACATAATATGTAAAGAAATTGAATTAGTAATAATAGCAATAAAATCCTCACAAAGAAAACCCAAATGGCTTAACTGGTGAAATACAGCAAAGTGTTAAATTAAAAGATCACTGACACCAGTCTTCCACACACTGCTCACAAAAAATACCGGAGTAGGAGACGTTCTCCAGCTCACTCTGCAAGGCCAGTATTGTCCTGAGACCAAACCCAGACAAAGACATCTTGAGAAAAGAAAATTGCAGAGAAGTATGCCTTCTTAATATAGATGCAAAATACTCAGAGACTAAATCTGCATATTAAAAAGATTATGCAACAAAACCAACTTGGATTTATCCCAGAAATGACAGTTGGTCTAACATAAAAATCAGTCAGTGTCATGCACCATTTTAGTAGAACAAAGTAGAGAAACCACATGATCATCTCAATAGATGAGGAGAACACATTGACAAAACCTAAAACCTTTTCATGGTAAAATATACAGCAAACCGAGAATGGAAGGGCCCTCCCTCAAACTGAATAAGGGCGCTACAAAAACCCCACAACTGATATGCACTTTGTCGAAAAAGACTGGAAATTTTCATCCTAAAATCAAGAACAAAACAAGGTTGTCCACTCTCTCCATTTCCACATTTCAACATTTCACTGGAGGTTCTAGCCCTCTAGCCCTGGGAATACTCTGTAAAAAGAAACAGAGAACACTCAGATTGGGAAAGATGTAAAACTATCTCTATTCATAGGCAACATGATCTGTACAGAAAATCCTAAGGAAGCCACAAAAAAGCTTTTAGAGCAATTAAGCAAGTTCAGCAAGGGTGCAGGGTATAAGATTAACATGCTAAAGTAAATTTTATTTCCGTATTTGTTAGTCTGCATTCTATTGTTAAAAAAAATCTGAAACTGAGTGTTTTGCAAAGAAAAGAGGTTTGTTTAACTGACAGTTTTGAAGGCTGAAAGTCCAAGCCTGGAAGGCCCCATTGGCTTCCTCCTGGTGAGGGCTCCACAGAAGATGGTATCATGATGGGAGCAGGTGCAAGAGGGGGCCCAGGGAGAGACAGGAGGCCAGGGAGTGGGAACGGGCTGATCTTGTCCTTTGGTAACAGCCTTCTCGTGAGAAGTAACCGGCATCCCACAAGAACTATTTCAATTCATGCTAAGGGCAGTGTCTCCAACTACCTAATTACACTGCGCTAAGTCTGGAAAGGTTCCACCACCTCCCACCATTGCCACACTGAGAACCGAGCTTCCAACACACCAGCACTTGAGGGACAAACCTGAAACACCCAAACCATGGTGCACACATCAGCAACAAATCACCAAAAAAAAAAAAAATTAAGGAACTAATTCTATTTATAGCATGATCAAAATGAAGAAAATATTTAAGAGTAAATTTAGCAAAAGAAGTGTGACACTCATGCAGCGTAAGTTACAGACCATCAAGAGAAACTAAGTCTCTATGCATGCGGAATGGGTGGACAGCCCTGACATCATAAGATGGCTGCACTTGCTGAACTGGTCGACAGGTTCACTGCAATCCCTTCCGAATGCCATTTTTTGAAGACATGGACAGATTGATCCTAAAATTCATATGGAAATACAGGGGACACAAAGTAGCCAAAATAATCCTGAAACAGAAATGCAAAATCGAAGGACTTAACACTTCTCAATTTCGAAACTTACCCAAAGCTAAGTAATAAGCCAGGATAGTAGTGCCACAGGGTAGATGCATAGTCAACAGAATAGAAGCAAAGAGGAGAGGAGGAAAGAGGGAACAGAGAGCCCTGCCGGTTCCTCTCTGGAGTGATGAAAATGTTGGAATTTTGGAATTAGGTGATGATGATTAGATAAAGGATGCACAGTTTGTGGGACTACAGGCTACCAAATTATATACTTGTAGAGAGTAAATTTTTATGTTGTGCAAATTACATCTCATTTAAAACGAATTAATTAGCCCAATAGGTGTTTCAGTTGTGCAAAATAAAAATGAGTTCTACAGAATGATGGTGGTGATAGTGACAATGGCACCGTCGTGTGGATGTGCCTAGTGGTGCTGAACTATACACTGACAAGCAGTTAAAACAGTAAATTTTATGCTATATACATTCTTTTATACATATATCCTTTCATCAAGATACACATTTTTAAAGGAGTGAATGAAAGAAAAATAAGTGAATTTAGCAAGAGCACTGGATACAATATCAACATATAAAAAGAATTGTATTTCTATATACCATCAGAAAATAAAATGTTAGGGGCTGGCATTGTGGCATAGTGGTCTCCAGCATCCCACATGGGTGCCAGTTCAAGTCCTGGCTGCTCCGCTTCCAATCCAGCTCCTTACTAATGTGCCTGGGAAAGCAGCGGAAGATGGCCCAAGTGATTAAGCCCCTGCACCCACATGGGAGACCCGGCAGAAGCT
This sequence comes from Sylvilagus floridanus, assembly GCA_949820135.1. Lineage (NCBI taxonomy): Eukaryota > Metazoa > Chordata > Mammalia > Lagomorpha > Leporidae > Sylvilagus > Sylvilagus floridanus. Next base: position 32,764,934 of record OX463225.1, read on the forward strand.
GCACCCACATGGGAGACTCCTGGCTTCAGCCTGGCCCAGTCTCCATCCATTGTTTGCTTTTGAATGGTGGATCAGTAGATGGAAGCTCTCTTGCGCGCTCTCTCTCTCTCTCTCTCTCAAAACAATTTTTTAAGGCTTAAGAAATAAAAACAGGGGCCAGTGCTGTGGTACAGCAGTTTAAAGCCCTGGCCTGAAGCACCGGCATCCCATATGGGCACTAGTTCTAGTCCCGGCTGCTCCACTTCCGATCCAGCTCTCTGCTATGGCCTGGGATAGCAGTTGAAGATGGCCCAAGTCCTTGGGCCCCTGCACTCACATGGGAGACCTGGAAGAAGCTCCTGGCTCCTGGCTCCTGGCTTTGAATCAGCCCAGCTCAGCCATTGGCAGCCATCTGGGAAGTGAACCAGTGGATGGGAGATCTCTCTCTCTCTGTCTCTACCTCTCTGTAACTCTGTCTTTCAAATTAATAAAGTAAATCTTTAAAAAAAAGAAACAAAAACAGATATACTTGGGGATAGAATCCTCTGCGGGCTAAGCCCTGTGGCCCTAGTGTCCAACATTCGCACTCTTGGGTCTAGATAAACCACTGACTGGCTCTGACAGCCTGCAGAGATGCTAATGTTTGCTGGGGCTTTGGCTCCCGGTCCTGAGTCTGCTGCCACCCAGCGTGCTCCCTGCCTACCTGCAAGAGCCAGCAAGTGTTCCCTCAGGAGCCCTCCCGCCCTCCCCTTTCCTCGGCCCCAGAGCATTCTTCTTGCCTCCCAAATCCTCCTTTCACCCTAGAATTCCGCACAGTTCTCCCCAAATCCTCTGTCTGAAAGGCCTCCCACCTCCCCCCTGAACGGGGATTAGCACATAAACCCCTCCTCATCTCTTTTAAAGAAAGCCCCCTGCATTGGAATCCCATCCTGGCCACTGGCTAACCTGCACGGTGGCCCTGGTAAAAGACTGAATGTCCTGGAGATTAAAGGCTAAAAATAGATCCTGGCCTTCAGGTTGGTTTCAAGAAGAGATAATACAATAGGTAAACACTGAGCACCCAGATTCCTGCTTTGCTCAATCATTTCATTGTTGCTAAAAATGCAAAAGCAGAAACAGCAAGGACACCTGTGCTAAACCTGGACTGGTGTTGACTTTAAGCATGAAGTCTATTAGTAAAGCAGAGGAATGGTGCCACCCCCAAAAGCCATGGAAAATGGGCAGGAAGGAAACCTAGGCACACCCAAGCCCCAGTCTCCCAAAAGAAGCAGCGTTCTCCCTAGGATCCCTCTGGGACCACCTGCTTCCCCTGTTCTCCCTACAGCACCCCATCACAGGGCAGTGCACCCAGCTTTCGTGATACGCAGTGACGCCACCAAGAAGTACCTGAGGACCCTGCTGGATACGCCAGAGCCCACAGGTGCAGAACAACCTGAGAGGAAGTCCACCCTGCAGCAGGGCATTGAACAGATAGCACTCGTGGCCCAAAGCAATGGTATTTCCTGGCCGTGACTTTTCTGGCCGCTCCTGGATTGCACATGTCCCTCACTTGTCACTAAGGTGTCCAATCTCACACAGCTGCAGACTCTTCCAAACCCACCCACCCTCACAGCTGCCCACGGCCACTCCGCTGAGCTCAGCCCAGTCACAGGTGAAAAACCCCACACAGGCTTTTTCCTCTTCCTCTTCCCTCGCAACCTGGCTGTTCATCCTCACTCCTCCCTCCTACCCCCATGCCCTGCCCCCAGCACCCTACGGGTGCAAAGGGAGGAGAGTGAGAGGAGACAAGAAAGACCTTCTTTGGAGGGTGCTGTACAAAGGGACTTTGGGCTCTCTGTGGCCTGGCAGGTGCTCAAAACCGACCTCTGGTTGTCATGGGTGCTTCTCAGGTCTCTTCAGGGCCTGCCATGCATGCACCCCTGATATGTGGCTGCCCTCCAGCCAGGCTTCTCAGATGGGACCCAATATGAGCCCACCCACTGCTTCCTGTGCACAAGGCCCAAAGCCAGACCAAACACAATATGCAATATCCTTGGCCCTCCCTTCTTGGGAGCCAAGTGAGACTCTGGCCCCCACCCCAACACACACACTACAGCTCCCCGATCCTCCCTCAGCAACTGGCCAGCCCACCCTTTCCTCTCTGGATTGCTCAGAAGGAGTCAGACCCAAGTCTCTGTCTCTGCCCCTCAAGCTGCAGAGGCATAAATGAAATTTCTCATAACAGAGAATAAAGAGGGAACAGTCTTTCTCTCTCAGTGTAAGGAAGATGGAGATATCCCCTCCAGCAGCATCCTAAGGTAGAGGGCGTCCTGGGGTGGGAACAGTCGGCCCTGGGTGCTGTAGAGGATTTTCAAATCATGACAAAGCCAACTAAATGTCGGCTTGGTTTTTATTCCCAGCACACCCTGGCAATAGTGAACACTTTTCCCCACTGGGACGGGCCCTTGGTGCTCCACGGCCCCAGCCTTCTCCACTTGGTGCTGGGGATGTGGACGGGCAGCTCTCCTGAGAAGTCCTCCCCAGCAGGGGCTGCACAGTCTGGCCTGCAGTAGCCTCAACACGAGGGTCACTGAGCTGGGTTTTTCACACGGCCTTTGAAAGTGGACATCTTGGGCCTGCCCCTCGCTGTGAAAAGAAGGTGGCATGCCTGGAGCCAAGGGTGTCCCTGAGGGGCAGAAAACTTCAGAGCACCTGGCTGAGGGTTTGGGATGCAGCAGGGGCTCTGCAAACCTAATCACCCGACTTGGGCCTCTGCTCGAGTCTCGCCTGTCTGTGCATCTACCTACTCTGCCTCCAGAAGCTCCTGTATTCTTCCCATCTGTGCTCACAGCACCTGTGGTTTTGCTTTTTCATTTTCTTGGCTAAAAAAAAAAAAAAAAGAAAGAGTGCTATCATGGGGAAGACCTCGGAAAGACGGATAAATATCAAGAAATACATTTAAATGCATGTGTCTCACAGTGAGCTGGGGACTGAGTCTCCTGGGGATTTCTACTACCTGTCCATCTGCAGATACGGACACATGCACACACGCAGCGTTCGGGCCACACTGTGCACAGAACCTCATATCCTGCCCTTCCCGAGGGATTCTCTCCTGGTCCCGCCTCCCCGCTCTGCTCTGCTCTGATTGGCTCCCTTCCTCAGCACCTGCAGCATTTTGAGACATCCCTGTTTTTTGCCCTTAGTGACATTTCGTGCAGTGACATTTAACTGTTCAGTGCTTTATATGTTTTGGAAGTGTTCCCTCAACTCTACAGGTTCTTGTTATAAAAGTGAGGCACACTCAGGGAAGAGGCAAGCATTATAGATGTGTATAAAAGAGATGGTAAAAACCGCTCTGCCCACCTTCTACCAGCCTCGCACCCGGGAACCACAGATAACAGGACAGAGAGCATCCATTGGCATTTTTCTTTGCACCCACAGTCATATCTGGGTGTAAGTGCAAACAGACACTTGGACTCTCGCCAGGAAAATGGAACCTCTCTATGCGGACCCCTCTCAGCTGACATTGTCACCCCCTATGGCTGCACCATCCTCTGCTTCAGTGGGTACAGATCAACTCCGTGCTTTTCAATGGGTCCATAATATTCCATGATATACGGCACCATAATTCTTTAAACCTGCTCCCTCTTGCTGGGTGTTTGAGGGACTCCTGGCCATTTGCTGTCACTGTCAATGTTTCCGTGTAGGTCCTCATAGACAGCTGCCTACGCCTGCTGTGTGCCAAGCCTGCCAGATGAATTTCTACAAACGTACTTGTTGGACCACACAGTGTGCACATCTTGAAGTCTCCTTTATTGTCATAGCTGCTGCCAATTTTGCACCTTGGACACTCCTACCAGTTTTGGGTTCTGTGGGCGGGCACAAGGTGCCAGTTTTTCCCACTCTCCCCAGCCACTCTAAGCAGTGGTTGTGCTGTGCTGTTGTAAGGCCACTCTAACGGCTGCTTCTCCTCCACAGTCCAGTCCCCCTTCTTCCACACCAGTACAATGTCCAGCCAGGCTTATGTCCCCTCCACTAAAGGTACAGTCTGTCAAGCTGGGTGTGCAGCCGTGTGACCAAGGTCTGGCCAAGGACACTGATTTCCATGGTGCACTCTCGCCCTGTGCTGGACTACGGGGCCCTGCCCAGGTAGACCATGAGTACAAGGTCTGGAATCTGAATGTTGAGGATGACAGAGAAGCTAAATACCCCCACCCTGCAGAATCACCACGCTGGCTCGGGGCCACCTCCCCGAACTTTCACAGGAGAAGGAAAAAAGCCCTCCTTGTTTAACCCCTGTATTTTGAGTCCTGTTTATTACAGCTCCAAACTTGTACGCTAACACATAGAGACGGCAGCTGGGAAGATGTTTCAGAATGCACTCACGCTGGCTTTTTCCCCAGAAGTTCTGGCAGCTTCTCTCCCCAGCTGGATTTACCTTCCTTGAGAGTCCGGCCTCATCACACTAGACAGCCACTGGTTAATGACAAGCGTGCTGGCCAATCCCAGTGTGCGAGACCTGCCGTTGTCCCTGTCCAGCGCTGCACCGAGAGCAGAGGAAAAACAGAAACCGTCCAGAATTCGCAGCACGACGTCACTGTGCTTTATGCAGGCCAGAAATATTCTTGCAGAATCTGAGTGCGGCTTCTCAGATGTCCGTACACTAGTGGCTCGAGTACAGGTTTTTAAATTAGAGATGCAATAGGCCAGGAGCACCAGGGCCACAGTTCTCTGGCGGTCTGCCATTGGGCATTCACATGGGGAGGGCTGGGAGAGAGCAACAATAAGAACACGCGTGTGCATGGACACGCTAGGTCATTAGTGATTAGATTCTCCCACGCTGCAGCCTGCTCAGCTGCCAGACATGCCAGCTGTGGCGGAGGAATCCACAAAATCTGGGCAAAGTCAACTTGACCTTGATGGTAAATACCAGGAAGGGTCCAAGCTGACACAGGGTGCGTTGGGAAGGGGGGAGAGTTGGGGCCGGTCAGGGATGGCAGTCACGCAGCTGGTACAACCTGTCAGGTGCTGGATTCCGGTCTCTCTGATTTCTCTGATGGTCTGTGGGCTGCTTGTAACGAGGCAAGTGTCCTAGAAGCATTTGAGGGGGAACTGGATGAGCATCCTCAGGGTGATGGGAAAAGGGCTTGCCTCGCTTACGGAGGATCAGACCATGTGACCTGAGCCCTTTTAAGGACACACTCAGTGTCCCTTGCTCTCCATCAGGGCTTCCTGGAGGAAGGCCTTTGTGGGTCGTTTCTACTCTTTGCTGAAATATGTTGGCACCTCCCAGGGCCTCCAGGAGCCACTGCCCGTCGCCCAGAGGTGCTTTGCTGTCAGACATAAAGCCTTCTAGAGATCACGGGTGTGTGGAAGATAGGTGATTAGTAATGAGCCCTCTTTGCTCTCCTTTCCCCAGCAGCTTGGAATCTTCTCCCCTCCATTTACCAGGCAAATACTTGGCCAGCATTCCAGGACCTTCCACTGCCCCCACAAGGCAGAGTTGTGTGTCGCTGCTCTGAGGCCAGTTTTAATCATTACGGCGAGGGTGAGGGTCGGTGTAGCCTCCAGACAACCTAATCTGAGGGCAGCCTTGGGAAGAAACCCATGCCTGTGGCAGTGACCATGCGCTGTGAGCACTCACCATCTCTTGGACCGAGCACATCTCTTCCAGGACTGCCCGTGGTCAGCATTGGGTGTGGCATCTCCCCCTCTGACCTCACGCCTCCAGACCCTTTCCTTAGGAGCTCCACTCTGCCCCCTTGACCTCACAAAATGCAGTTAAGCTGTGCAAAGCAAACATGGACATCCAAGATGGACCCTGGCTCCGACAGGACCAATCGCCCTTCCGCCCTGACCGGAAGGCAGTGGGTAAGAACGGAAATCAACAAGCAGCTTCAGCTGTCTGAGGTGTGACAGCCCAAATCCATCTGCTCCACCTGCAGCCTTCGCGCTCCGGCTCCCCATACCGTTTCCTTGGGAAAGCCCGGAACCGAATCCTTCACCTTCACCCCATCATGTTTCACTGAGGGTGCCGGCCCAGAGACGCTGGGCGACCCTGCAGAGCCGCACAGCCTTGCGTGGAGACTGAGGCCTGGGCAGGAAAACTCATGGCCTCACGCGTCCCGGGTCACTGCCCCTGCTGCGTCACCTCGGCGTCTTGCTGCCACCCGATCAATGCATTTCCTTGGATGCCACCGCAGCTTCTTAGGAACCCGCGCAGACTGCCTTCGGCCGCTGTGCCTTCTGCTGTCCTCACACTTCGGTGAAGCGGTTTGCAACAAAGTCCTTGGTTCTGCCGCCGCAGTCGCTGCAATGCCTCACGTTCCAGTGCCTGTGGATTTTAGGTCACACGCCCACGTGCAATAAGGAATGGGTGCTTACTAGGAGAACGAGAGAATCGGCAAAGGACTGGCTGTGGTTAAATGAGGATTGTATAACACCGTCATCACGAGTGTGGAAGTGAGTGGACAGAGCGGGAGGGAAAAGTCCGGGAGCTCAGCTGTGCCTGCGCTGAGCTGGAAAACCGCTAGCCACACATGGGGCGGGGAGGAGGGCTGGCAGGCGGCTCCTGGCGGTCCCCACCTGCAAACAGTCCCTCCGCGGCTGCCTTGGAGCTCTCGTGGAATCTCTGAGGGCAGAGATGGGAAGGACGTGCCCGGCCGGCTCTGCCGGGCGGGTCTGGGGGACACCAGTACAAGCGCTGTCCGCAGCGCGAAGCGTGTGCCGCCTTACTGTCCCGGAGGTCTTTGCTACTTCTCAGGTGCCTGCTCTAGGCGGGGGCTGTGCTGGATGCTGGGGTAAACAGCGGCGGGAAGGAGATTCGGTCCTCAGCTTCTTGGAATGTACAGTCCAGTGGGGAGACAGCCATTTAGCCACAGAAGCATGGGGGAAAAAAATACAGCTGTGACCAGCGTTAAGGAAAGGGAGGATCTGGGGCTAAGAGGGCGTGGAGCGGAGGATGGACAGGAACAGCTGCTGGAGTGATTGTGGAGCTGAGATGTGAGAGGAGCTTTAGAACGTCATTGTGCAGAAGGGGAAGAGAAATGATCATGTCCAAAGCCGGGGCACATGCAAAGGTCCTGTGGTAAGAAGGAAGCGTTGTCTATCTGAGGTTGATCGCTGCATTCTAGCAGCTTTGTTCTATTCTTTCCTTTATTTACCTGTAAAGTTTCAAAATCCCAGCATCCTGGTTGCCGCAAAGATAATTATGATATTTTTTTAAAATTTTATTTGACAGGCAGAGTGGACAGTGAGAGAGAGAAAGACAGAGAGAGAAAGGTCTTCCTTTGACCTCCAATGGCCCCCATGGCTGGCGCGCTGCAGCAGGCGCACCACGTTTATCTGCTGGTCTCCCATGGTGTGCAGGGCCCAAGCACTTGGGCCATCCTCCGCTGCACTCCCGGGCCACAGCAGAGAGCTGGCCTGGAAGAGGGGCAACCGGGACAGAATCTGGTGCCCCGACAGGGACTAGAACCCAGTGTGCTGGCGCCGCAAGGCTGAGGATTAGTCTATTGAGCCGCGGCGCCGGCCGATAATTAGGATTTTGATATCAGGAACACAAAGACAAAACATTTAATATTCCATTGTTTTATTGAATCCCACATCAGAAGCAACAGTTAAGAACACCAAAGCTTTGGATTTGTAAAGTTGGGTTTTCTTGGGAGGAACAAAGCACCTCATGAGACCCCAAAGGAAGGGGATGTAGAACTCAGAGGCAAGACCGGCCTCCCAGGCTGGGAGGGGAATTGCATGAATGGTGGTCATGCAGGAAGACCAGAGGATCCTGATCATGGGAGCAGGGAGTGGACAAGGAGAGGTACTGAGCCCTGGGGTCTCTTGAATCCCATCCCGTGCCATGGGCCATCCGCGAGGGAGCCCCAAAGTCTTCCCAGCTCAGGGGCCAGGAAGCCAGTGCCACTGTCTGGACGAGGAGCCTTCACAGAGAATCATGGGCAGTGACTCATAGTGGTCAGAAAGTGACCCCTCCCAGACTCCACTGGAGATGCCGCTTGGCCAACAACTAGAACGTTCTTACACCTGCTGCTCACGATAAGGTGGAGTTTCTCACACCAGACGGGCATTGGCAGATGTAGAGGAACAGCCCTTCATGGTGCCAGGAGGGGATTGGGACATGGGAAAACTGGCCCAGGATGCTGTCCTGCTAAGGAACTTGTCTTTAGACAAAAGTAGTGTGCTGTTGTGTGGAGAGATGTGTGCTGTTTTGTGAAAAGACTAAAACCAGAGTGCTTTCTGCTAGGCCCAGGGGGTGCGCCAAGGGGCAGAGTGTCATCATCCTCACGCCGTCCCTCCCCGACGCTCTGCCCACCGTGAGCCAGCACTCCTGCCCAGCCTCGGGAGCCCTTCGACTCTGCAAGTCCCAGGCTGACCCCGGGCTTGTGACTCCCTCCCCCTGGGAAGCAAATCGGAAACACACATCGTTGGAAAGCGAGTGTGAGGAAATGGGCTGTGTCTACACGCTGGTGACAATAAACATTGGTACTGGACTTTGCAGGGTAACTTACAGAAACGCACCTTAAAGGAACAACACCAGAGTCTACTCAAAGGGGCTGGTTTAGTGTCACATCCGGGAAGCGGCCCCTTGCAATGCCAGCGACCCAAAGTAGAGTTGGTTCTTGTCTCAGCCTCTCTGCTTCCAATCCAGCTTCCTGCTTATGTGCCTGGGAAGGCAGTGGAAGATGGCCCAAGTACGGGAGGGCCTGACACCCACATGGGAGACCAAGGTGAAGCTCCTGGCTCTGGCTTCAGCCCAGCCCAGCTCTGGGTGCTGCGGCCATTTTGGGAGTGAACCAGCAAATGCAATTCCCTCTCTCTCTCCTTCTCTCCTATCACTTTTTCTGTTTCTCCCTTCCTCCGTGTTACTCTGCCCTCAAAGAAACAAATAAATCTTTATGAAGCCTATTAATACAGAATTATGTAATTATTTTCTTTATTTGAAAAGGAGAGAAAGAGATCTCCCATCTGCTGGTTCATTATTGAATGAAGTACCAAATATAGTACATCTGTATATGGGATATTACCCAACAATTAGAATGAGGTTGTACCATTTATTGACCATGAAGGGCAAATAGCAAGTTACAAAACTATCGAGTGTGTGTGTGTGTATGTGAGAGAGAGCCAAAAATATCTGGGAGATTATTTCAAGCTAGTGAAAGTGACCTTTGGGCTGGGGCTATGGTATAGATGGTAAAGACACAGCCTGTAGCACCAGCAGCCAGTTCGTTGCTCCACTTCCAGTCCAGCTCTCTGCTATGGCCTAGGAAAGTAGTAGAAGATGGCCCAAGTCCTTGGACCCCTGCACCCACATGGGACACCCAGAAGAAGCTCCTGGCTCCTGGCTTCAGATCAGTGCAGCTCCAACCATTGCAGCCATCGGAGGAGTGAACCAGCAGATGGAAGACCCCCTCCCCCAGCCTCTCCTTTCTCTGTAACTCTGACTTTTAAATAAATAAATAAATAAATCTTTAAAAAAAAAAGGTAGTGGAGCAGCCAGGATTCAAACTAGTGTCCATTGGGATGCCGGTGCTCCAGGTGGCAGCTTTACCAGCTACGCCACAGCACTGGCCCGAACCTTCACATTTTCAGGGAAAGTATTTTTGTAACACTTAAGTGACAGTGTATTGCATCTGAAGACCCAACGAGCAGTAAGAAATCAGCTGTGGAAGTGGACGAAAGGGCAGCTCTGACAGTGGGCAGAGGCTGCCACGGAGGCCCCACAGCAGGAAGAGGCTGGGCTCCCTCTTGCCTCTGAGCCAGGAGGCATCTTTCTTCCTCTCTGGCCTCAGCTCCCTCATCTGTAAGGACGAGGGCAAGTGCAAGTCTCGTGGGGAAAGCGCCGACGTGTGTTTGCATTCCCCCAGCTGGCGGTGAGTGACTTCCCGGCCAGTCCGCGCTTGAACCTCAGCGTTCCCGTGAGTGAGAGGGAGCCACCCCACCCCCGCCGAGGTGGTCACGGGGACCAACCGGGGCCATGCCCCACATGGAGCCATTGTGCTCTCCTGGTCCTCGGTGAGCCCAGAGCGCCTCCTCCAGGGAGGGACAGCCGCCCTACACCCCGGTGTTAAGCCATGGCCGCTCCTGGGAGAAAGCCTTAACTGACCACAGCACATTCAAGATACAAAAGTGCCCCCACTACTAAGTGTCCAGCTTCGGGAATCTGAGTTAAATCTCAACGTCCGGTTCCTCCCGTGGAGCAACTTGCAGCCTGACACAGGGCTGGCAGCGGGAGGCACAGCACTGTCACTGTGCAGCGGGAGGCACAGCACTGTCACTGTGCAGGGGGAGGCACAGCACTGTCCCTGGGCAGCGGGAGGCACAGCACTGTCACTGGGCAGCGGGAGGCACAGCACTGTCCCTGGGCAGCGGGAGGCACAGCACTGTCACTGTGCAGGGGGAAGCACAGCACTGTCCCTGGGCAGCGGGAGGCACAGCACTGTCCCTGTGCAGGGGGAGGCACAGCACTGTCCCTGGGCAGCGGGAGGCACAGCACTGTCACTGGGCAGCGGGAGGCACAGCACTGTCCCTGTGCAGCGGGAGGCACAGCACTGTCACTGGGCAGCGGGAGGCACAGCACTGTCACTGTGCAGCGGGAGGCACAGCACTGTCACTGGGCAGCCTTTTTAGCCCAGGGGAAAAAAAAAAAAACGCAATCTTTTCCTCTTACACAAAATCTGTCAGAAAGGAACATTAATTATATGAGATCCTAAAAACAGCTTTTTAAAACTCTGAATTTTAGCAAACTTATTGGAAAAAAAATTCAAGAATTCTCCCATTTCACAAGAGGTAATGAAGCCCAGCTAACGTGGTCCACTCATCTACTCAGTGGTCATGCTAATTTGGGGTGCCCACCACACGCTGGGGATGGCGGGTTGTTAGAGATCACTGTCTTTGTGGGTTTAATTTATTTGCTTGAGAGGCAAAGAGTGAGACAGGCAGGCAGCCGGACTGATTGTCCCCATGTGCTGGCTCACCCCTCAGGCACCTGCAATGGCTGAGGCTGGGCCAGGCTGAAGCTGGGAGCCGGGAACACAGTTCAGATCTCCACCCACTGCCTGCCAGGATCGGCACTGGCAGAAAGCTCGAATCGGGAACCAGAGCCGGGAATCAAAGCCAGGGACTCTTTTTGTGTGGGATGTGGGCATCCTAACTGCTAAGCGAAGCACCCACTCCCAGAGACGGTGACTGTTCAGATACAGAGAGTGCAGAAATCTTGGCCAGCATGGAGCTCACCTTGTAGGAGGGCTGAGAGCTGGAGGAAAATGGACAGTAAACAAGCAATACAGGACAGGAAAACAAGTATCCAGAGAGAGTTCTAATTTTAAAAACAGAGGTCACATAAAGCCTCACTGAGAGCAAAACTTGGAAATTCTAGAGAAGCAAGTCAAGCGTGGTCAGCAAGTGCAAAGACCCTGAGGTGAGGCTGAACCTGGCACAGTGCAGAAATAGCCAAGAAGCAAAGAAGGGAGATGGAGCAAGGGGAGCAAGGAAGACGGGTAGAGGATCAGAGAGGCCAGCCTGAAGATGGAGAAGAGGCAGCGCGCCTGGCAGGTTCAAGAACAGCAGAGAGGTCAGGGGTGCTGGAGTGGAGTGGGGAGGAGGCGAAGAGGAGGTGAGGGTGGAGAGCACAGGGCTGGGCTGTGCTGGGTGGTGTAGGCAGCCTCAGGCAGACAACTTTTGCTCTAGTGAGACAGGAGCAGAGTGGGGTTTGAACAGAGGAATGGTGCAGGCTGAGTTGGGCCTCTCCCCAGGTCACCCTCGCTTCTGTCTAGGGCACAAGGGTAGAAATGGCGCTCAGGTAAGAGGCGTCCTGGAGAGGAAGCAGAGGTGGACCGAGCGGACCCTGTGGGCGAGGGTTGTGAGGTGCGGTCAGACCCTGGGAAGGCTTCACAGGTGGACAGTACAGCCCTGCCGCGGGATTCCATGTGGGGGCGAGTGAGGTCACAGGACGAGAGTGCTGCCAAGGGTCTGAGCAGTGGGAAGGAAGGAGCAAGGATCCCGAGATGGAAGGAGCAGCTTTTAGGGGGCACTGGGACATTCCACACCGGAGGCGTCTTGAGACATCCACAGAGAGACCCTCGGCAGGAGGTGGAGCCAGTGAGGGTGAAGTCTGCGTGAGAGGAGGCCTGGGAGTTGTCCCCATCTAGCTGGGAGAACAGCAATGAGCGGATGGAGAAAAGGGGCACTCCAAGGTCCAGGACTTCTGAGTCTACCTTAAACACCCCAAAATACCAGTGTTGAAAATGAGGTTATTGCTGTCGTATCAAAACCATTTTCAGAAATATCAATGCCACTGACTTCAACCAATGAAGATATTTCAAAATGTTCATGGAAATGGAATTAAAAGCCAAAGCACATCCCACATCAGAGTGCCTGGGTGGGGCCCCAGCTCAGCTTCTGACTCAGCTTCCAGCCGGCGCAGACCCTGGGGGGCAGCAGTGGTGGCTCAAATAGCGGGATTCCTGCCACCTGCGTGAGAGACGCGGATTGAGTTCCTGGCTCCCAGCTCCAGCCTGGCTCAATTCCAGCTGTTGCAGGCACTTGGGGAGTGAACCAGGAGATGGGACTCTCACTTTCACTCTCTCACCCTCACTTTCTCTGCCTCTCAAAATAAAAAAACAAACACACATTTTCCATGAACTTTTTGAAGAACCCTCAAATTTCCTAATTATCTCTATTCTAGCCCTTTTACTTGTTTATATTCTTGTCTTGCCTCTGATTTAGGGTACCTCCTAGGATTGTGGTAATTTGACCAGGTGCAATACATACCTGCTCTGTCCAACACAGTAGAGTCTGGCCACATATGGCTATCTAAATTTAAATTAATTGGATTTAATTTAAAATTCAGTCTCCACTAGCCACATTTCAAGAGCTCAGTAGCTACAAGGAGCTGCTGGCTCCCATATGGCCAGACAGATATAGAAATCTCTACCACTGCAGATGGTCCTTCTGGACAGAGCTGCTCGGTACCTTCGCTGGGTGGTACTCATCTTATTAGACCCAGAAGAAGACCCAAAAATGTCTCAGACAAGCTGACTTTGCAAGATCTGGGGTGTCAACCAGTTGGCTGGGGGGTGAGACCTGGGAGCTGGTTCCTATCTGAGCCGCAACTCATTGGCCTGAGCTGCTGTTATAATAACTTTCACTTGTGACATCCACAGCCCTTATTTCACGGTGAAGGAGGTTTCTCGGCATTTTGTATCTTTTCCAGACATGATGACTCTTTACGTTCCTCAAGCCTAGACTCAACTAGTGAATGAGTGCCACTGGGGTCTCCTGGCCTACCCTGGCAGTGGCGCTGACATGTAAGAGGGCCCTGGGAGAATCTCATCACAGTTAGCAGGGACAGTGGGTGAGCCAGTGTCAGAGCTTTCCCCTCTTTGGGAAACTTGACTGATTTATTGTTCTAGAACTCACTCTGCTCTCACCACGGATGACCACTGATGCAAACAATGGCTAATCCCTCACCTACTTGGTCATTTGATAGATGGATGCCTTCAAAATGTCCTTCCTATTATTGGTCCCCTTCTTTTTTGTTTTTCTCAGCTTATTCCCATATTTTTGTGCTTGTTTTCTTACATTAAAATTGTGAACACATTTGTTTTATAAACCAATGTATGTTTCAAAAGCAATGAAGACAGAGACAGACAGAAATCTTCCGTCCACTCGTTCATCCCCAAATGCCTGTACCTGCTGCTGCTGGGCCACTCTATGACCAGAGCCTGAAAAGCCATTTCTTTTTAAGGTCACAAGTTCACATTGATTGTTTTTTTTTAAATGGGTTTACAATTGCTGTGCTCTACTTTCCTAATAATATATTTTATTAACCACTAATATAACTGAACAAAACAAATGTAAACAGCATCTCAGATGGTCATTTCCCCAAGAAAGCCATTTGATATAATCTTTAGAAGAAAATAGAATTATTTTACCCAACACATCCGTTAGCTACCATCGCACCAGGAGAGACTAGGTTATTTGGGTGATCCTTCTTGCTATAAACCATCCAAGTAATGAGTAAGATATTTCTAAAAACTTAAAAGTGTTGAAGAGTCAAGAAAAGAAATGCTCAGAGTAAAACTACAGGAAATGCAGGAACCTAAGAAACTAAGTAAAGAACTTACTTCAAATCCTGGCCCACTGAACTGTGGTTTTGACAGATTTGGGGGCAGGAGCTCAGAAATCAGAGCACCCTAGTGGGTTCTTTCTTATTTTTAATTTTTTAAGATTTATTATATTTATTTGAAAGACAGAGTTACAGAGAGAGGCAGAGGCTGAGAGAGAGAGGTCTTCCATCCACTGGTTCACTCCCCAATTGGCCGCATGGCCAGAGCTGAGCTGATCTGAAGCCAGCAGCCAGGAGCTTCTTCCGGGTCTCCCAGGCAGTGCAGGGGCCCAAGGACTTGGACCATCTTCTACTGCTTTCCCAGGCCATAGCAGAGAGCTGGATGGGAAGTAGAGCAGCCGGGGCTTGGACCAGCGTCCATGTGGGATGCCAGTGCTGCAGACCAGGGCTTAAACCCACTGTGCCACAGCACTGGTGCTTCCTAGTGGGTTCTAACAAGAGCCCCTGCACACGCCTGGTGGGGCTCTGGAAGACTACTACTGCTTCCTCCAGATAAAGAGAACCAGTGGACCACACTCATTAGTGGATGCCCTAACTCACATCAACTAAAACATACACCATGCATGTCATTCACATAGTCCACAGGAACAGTGCCCTGGACACCTGAAACCAAACCTCTCTGGAGAAAGACACCTGAGGTCGGAGCTAAGCTAACTGGCCCACAGACCAAAGCCAGCCTACAGCCTATTTTTGTAAAATCCACAGGCTAAGAATATTTTATTATATTTAACATTTTGTTAGAAGACCAATAATGAAGACAGAGATTGAATCGGTGATAAAGATCCTCCTAACAAAGGAAAGCCCTGGTCCAGATGGTTTCACTACTGAAATCTACCGAACAGGTTAGGCCTCCCCCTGCAATGCTGGCGCCCATAGGAGTGCCAGTTAGTGTCCTGGCTGCTCCTCTTCCAATCCAGCTCTCTGCTATGGCCTGAGAAAGCAGTGGAGGATGGCACAAGTGCTTGGATCCCTGCACCTACAAGGGAGACCCAGAAGAAACTCCTGGCTCCTAGCTTCAGATTGGTCTGGCTCCAGCCATTGCAGGCATCTTGGGAGTGAACCAGCAGATAGAATACCTTTCTCTCTCTCTCCCTCTCCCTGTTTGTAGCTCTACCTCTCAAATAATAAATAAATAAAAATTTTAAAAAATTTAACTGATGGAATATTACACTGTACTGAAAAATGAGTGAACTATGTCTACCTATAAGAAGTCAGAAAAGAACTCTCACAAGCATGATGCTCAACTAAAGAATCTATGCACAAAAGAATGCAGTCTTTTCTCCCATATATTTAAGTTTTAAAATCTGAAAAAACTGGACTATAGTATTTAGGACTATGAGCTTAGGTGACAAAATTATAAACAAAAGTTAAAACATGGTTACTTCAAAAGCATAGTTGTTGTCATTGGAAAAAGGAAGGAGTAGTTGCTGGGGGAGGGGGTGTAGTGGGGGTTCTCTGAGACAGAGGGGACCAGCAATCGTTTTGGATCAGGCTAGTAGTGAAACAAGCGTTTGCTTCGTGATAAGTCACTGGGCTTCACACTCTGATGCACTTCTTTGTATGTGCATTATATTTCACAATAAACCACATTAAGGAAAATAAAAAGGACATCAGACTGCACACCAGCAAGTCTAGATGGCAAAATATAATGAAGCAATGCCTTCAAAATTCTAGAATACTGAAAAGTATTTATCAATGCAATCAGACGAGTTATTTACCAAGTGTGTGGATAGCATAAAAAATTACCCTTGGGGCCAGCGCTGTGGCGTAGTGGGCTGGGCCTCCGCCCGCAGTGCCAAAAACCCATGTGGGCACCGGTTTGTGTCCCGATGCTCCTTCTCAAATCCAGCTCTCTGCTGTGGCCTGAGAAGGCAATGGAAGATGGCCCAAGTGCTTGGGCCCCTGCACCCATGTGGGAGACCTAGAGGAAGCTCCTGGCTTCTGACTTTGGATTGGACCAGCTCAGCCTTTGTGGTCATTTAGGGAGTGAGCCAGCAGATGGAGGATCTCTCGCTCGCTCGCTCTCTCGCTCTTGCTCTAGCTCTACCTCTACCTCTCAAATAAATAAATAAAAATCTTTTTTAAAAATTACCTTCAACGTATGCTTTCTAAGGAAGTATCGTGCAGAGATGTCTCAGCAAGACAAGAAGTAAGCCACACAGGAAGAAACGCCGGGCTCTGGAAACAGTGACGGAACCCGCGGCGACCCAGGGAGAGGAAGTTCCAGGCTGACCTCGGAACCACCTGCACGGTGGGAGCCGGGAGCTGAGGGTCCACACGAGCATCTCCTACATATTAACCACTTAGACAGACAGAGTGAGGGCGAAAGAAAGGCAATTCTAGAAATTTAAATTTAGGTAGGAACGTGAAAGCAATCAGAGTTCAACATTTGGCTGTACAGGGAACGAGAACTTGGTCATACTAATGTGAGCAGTTTGTTGATCTTTATTTTCTAGAATCACCCCACCGCTAAAGTGTGGGTTGCGGTTACAGAATCTAACACAAGCATCCTTGACCTTGATGATACAACAGTCAGAGCATGTGCAGAATTCCTGGTGCAGAGACAGGAAGAGTGCGGACAGAGGGGGATCCAGATGCGTCCTGTGTCGGACAGACGGGGACTCAGAGCGCAGCCCTCCATGACCCATTCCCTGTCTTAACTCTGTCTGAGGCCCTTCTGGCCCCACTGACCTCCTTCCCTGCCTCAGGACGCCCACCCTGCCCTGCACAAGGCCCCCTGCATGGGCTCCTGTCCTACTGGAAGACTGCGTCCTCTTGTCTGTGCATTTGATGCTCATCCTCCTCCATCTCTCTGTGAGGGTCACTGCCTCCGAGAAGCCCTCCCCTGACCCCGCTAACCACTCAGTGCATGCCGTGCCTTCTTTTCACGGATCCCCTCATCCTCATTCATGCACGCATCAGTCATCTTTGCCAGGGTAATGCTGTGTCACAGCTCCCTCCCCACCTAAGGGACTTAAGCCACACACAGGTGTTCTCAGAAGCCTCTGGGTCAGCTGGGTAGTGCTTCCCTGGTGAGCTGGGTTCATGTGACTCGCTCATCCATAGGTAGTCGGCTGCAGGGCAGAGGGAGTCTGGCTGACCTTGGCTGGACACTAGCTCGAGTCTGGGCCTTTGGCTGGGACATTCTCTCCTTTTCCAACAAGAAAGCTCAGGATTGTTGGGACCGGCATTCCAGGACAACAAGCAGATGGCCAAGGCCTCTGGGGACTCGGGGCTCGGGACCAGCACACCGCCCCTCTTGCCCTGTCAACCACAGCAAGTGCAAGGCGAGCTCGGACTCAAGGAGGGGGTAACAGACTTCACAGGCACCGGGAGAGCTGTGGGGTCACGTGACATGGGGTGTGGCATAGGAGAAGGCTGGAGAACTGGGCCCACCAACCTGTGCCACGGGTGGTATTGGACCACGTGCGTCTCTCAGATGGCTACAGAAGCACAGGAAGGGTGGGGATCACTGACGTCAGTGCCCAGCAGGAGTGTGTGACCCAGAACAGTCATGCTGGCAGGACATGGGCCGATGGCGAGCCTGGGTGCCACAGCCAGCCTGCCAAGGTTTGCATCCCAACTCTGTATCTCCCTAACAAGCACTTGTTATCCTGGGCGAGTGACCCCATGGCGTCTGTACCTGAAATTGTGAGGATCAAGTGGCCACTGCACAGGCCCCGGCCGCTGTTATTATCAGTAACTATCTAAAATCTGAATCGCTCCCCAGCCTTTTGGCCTAGATCAAGTGTAAAATCTGCCTGATCGCTCTAGTCTGGGCTTCTGTTTTTTTCTGATGGCCATCACGCATTATCAAGCTTACGCACCTACCTGGTATACTTTGATTTGATGTCAAATTGTCTTAGAGAAATTATCGACGGCCGTAACTTGAGACCACAATTGCATCCTCTCCGAGAGACTTAAAGCTGCACATGCCAGGTGTCTGGCAGCCCAGGACCATCTGCAGCCAGGAATCAAGAAATTGAAATGTCCTGGGGCCTCTGATATGAGCCACCCCCTGGGGAGAGGCTGGCTTCGCTCTTAGAGCCAATATTTTTTCATATGCCCAGCTTTTCTGCTGTCCTGAGTGAGAGAGAGAGCCTCTCTGTTACAAGAGAGGAAACTTTTTCCTCAATAAATACGAATTCAATGAGATGTTCGGATGAGTCTACTGGCTGCCAGCTTCTGGCCTCTCTGCAATATTTAATACTTTGGGAGGAATGAAAACGTTGCAGTTTTCCAAGATGCCTGCAGCTGTTTCTGTATTCCAGGGGCGGCAGCAAAATCCATCTTCGGGAGAAGACAGCTCTTTTGTTTGGGAAAATGCTTTAATGAGCCTCTCGAGTATGCAAAGGTGAGACTGAGAAATTAGTCCAGAGGGAGAGATGGAGGGGCTGCACGGCCAGGAATCCTGAGATGGTTCCTACCTGGGTGCAGAGGTTGTACTGATGCAAAGTAAAATTTTTTCGTTCTTGAGTGCAGGCAACTGGAGATGGGAGCCCAGGAGCTGGGGAGAGAGGATCTGGGTTTTAGGAGGTGTGGGGGGCGTGGGAGGTGTGGGAGGGCGGGTTGCGTGCAACTCTCTGTTCCTTTGTTGTCTCCGTGGAGTCTGCAGCACCAAAGGCAACCAAGCTGTAGCAGGGAGACGGAGCAGCCATGGGGACAGCAGCAGCTCCGCGGAGGAGGGCAGCAGCCACACTGCAGCAGCCCGGAGCATGCTCAGAGCCGGCAGCTGCAGGTGGTGCCCAGGCTGCAAGCCTCAGCCGCCGGCACCCCCGGAGCTCCGCTCTATGTGCGGTTGCTCCCCTGATGCTGACCGTGCCCCTTAAACAGTTCTGACATCTTCCCCCTCCTCCCCAGGTCCCCCCAGCCCTTCAGGTCTCCGCAGGGCTGGCCTGGACAACTGGGATACCCTGACGCCAAACCCCAGGTTCCTCTGCCTCGAGTCGGTTATGGCAGGTGGCAGGGTGATTCTTCCCAAGTCACAGTTCAGGCTGCAAGGTCCCCTTCTAGGCCTACAGGGGAAAGCAGGCAGACGGCAGCCAAAGCTCCTCGCATACGTGTCAGTTCCAATCTAGCAAAGCTGCCTCCACGCCTACGTTGTGAGCTCAAGCTTCGTAGTGTCAGCGGTGAGCCCAAGCTCTGGAGCCAGCCTGCCAGGGTTTGCACCCATCTCTGTCCCTAACCAACAAGCACTGTCATCATGGAGAAGCGATCCCATCTCATCTGACCGTAGGATTGTTGGGAGGATTAAGGTGCTGCTCTGTCTGGAGCCTGCGAGCTCCCTGGCTGGTGGGAGTGCTACTCCCTTGACACTCCTACTTACTACGACTACGACTACTTACTACTACTACACTACTACTTACTACGACTTTTCCTCCCAGAACCCCCACCCCCTCCCATCTCGTGTGCCTGAACAGCTCGTGTTCATCCTTGAAGGATCTCCTCCGCCACCTCCTCCAAAAGCTGCTTCGGAGCCTTCAGGCCCCCTCCGTTCTCCCGAGAACACTTGGCCTTCACGTCTCATTTGGGACCCAGTTCTCTGCTCACATGTCCACCTCCCCGTCTGCTTACGGGCTACAAGCAAACAAGGCCCCCAGGCTTGCTAGCTCTGCTTCCCCATGTAATAGATGCGCAATGAATACTTCTAGAATGAATGTCTAGCTCCCGTCCTACATGGGAGAGTCCCCAAAAGGTCTCAGTCATCTTTGAGTTCCTCATCACTTAACCAAGTGCATTGCATTCCGTCCTCTGCCCACCAGCTAATCCCTGAGTGCTTCAGACCCTAGATGTCCCTTCTCACCTGTTGGATGCCAGCCAGAAGGAGTGAGGGTTTGACGGGTCACCTGCTCTAGCTACGTTCCGGTCCTCATGGTGCGCCGTCAAAGTTCACAGCCACGGGCAAGGAATTCAGAGAGCGTCTGGAGAAGTGACACAAGGAGAAAGGGGCCTCTTTTATTCTGACCTCATTCGCACAGAATCCCAAAACGCACATGATTTACTCAAATAGGTCTGGGTTAGGGATCATCACTCAAGAGAGTCTGCTGGGGGCGCCGAAACAGAGCCAAATGGTTTCTGGCACAGAACGCCTCATTGCAAAGGAAAACATCCACTTAAATAAAAGACAGCTCTATGTCAACTTCATGACCTTGCATGTATCTGATTTCATTACACATCGGAGTTAAAATGCTATTTATGATTTCAAAAGGACGATCAAGGATATCCATTTCTAACACACATTCTGGGCCTGTGGGGAGGGAGGAAAGAGAAAAGTTCAGCAGACATTAGAAATACTAATTGCTTAGTCCTGCTAAACGGCCTGAACGAAATGCTAAGCCAACCCCTGTTGGTGAGCGTGTGGGGTGCACGCTTGTGGATGCAGACAGCTCATCAGCCCGGCTTTCTTCAAACTAATAAACTCCGTGTTCTAATGTCTCTAACCTGCACAGGAGCTGAACAGGAGACAGCAGGGTGTTTTCAAAGTCATTTGTTAAAGAAGCACAGAGGGGCCGGCGCTGTAAAGCCACTGCCTGCAGTGCCGGCATCCCATATGGGCGCCGGTTTGTGCCCCGGCTGCTCCACTTCCGATCCAGCTCTCTGCTATGGCCTGGGAAAGTAATAGAAGATGGCTCAAGTCCTTGGGCCCCAGCACCCACATGGGAGACCCAGAAGAAGCTCCTGACTCCTGGCTTCAGATCGGCCCAGCTCCGGCCATTGCGGCCATTTGAAGAGTGAACCAGTAGATGGAATACTTCTCCCTCTCTCTGTCTCTACCTCTCTGTCATTCTCCCTTTCAAATAAATAAATAAATCTTTACAAAATAAAAATAAAGAGGCCCACACACCGAGAGAGGCCACAGAGAGCCAGCAGCTCCAGCTGCTGAGACGTGAGAAGGTTTCAGGACAGCCTCCAGCCTGGGGTCTGGGCACCAAACCTCAGCTGGGCTTCTCAGTAGTGAACTGCAAGACCCTGGAGTGTGACCCAGAACAACAGTAGGCTCATTTCCCCCACTGTTCTGGGGACTGTTCTGCCCCGAGGTTCCAGAGAGCAGGCTTAATGGGGCAGAAGGTGTCTTCAGCCGGAATGGGGGGAATATCTTAGGACCCCCTTGCACTCTGGTGGCACAAGCCTGGAGTCCTAGGGCCCCGCGGTGAGCCACTCCGGCTTTCTTGGCCTCCACTCCCCTTGTCTCCCAATATTCTCCTGCTGCACACGCACATAAATGCACAGCGCCTTCGAAGGATAAATCAAGTTCCAACTGGAAACTCCACAGTTCAGGGGAAAGCACACACCCAGGGCCATAGCAGGGATTCCCACCCGGGAAGGGGGCTGGCACCCAGCAGAGCAGGACTCTCGGGGGTCCTCACCACCCTGCCTCCCCCTTTCCAATTACGGGGACCTTTTCAGTGCCACAATGGGGGGAGGACTTCCTGGGACGCACAGGGGTCATCTGCACGGCTTTTGGGGAATCAGCACCAGGAAGCAGCGTGGGGGAGTGGTTGGCAGTTTTGGAGTCAATGACAATGCCAGGCACAGGATCTGGGCAGACGTCTGCACTTTCCAGAATCTCATTTTTCCCACTTGTAAGCCAAGGCTGACGGCAAACCCATCAACCACCCTGTGAGCTCCCCACAGGTAAGGCATGCCCTGTTTGTCCTGTTTACAATCTGCCTCTCGGGCCTGGCATAGCTGGTACTAACGGAACAGCTCTCCAATGAGTGAATGATGAACATCTCACAGGGTGTTGTCAGGATTAAACAAGAAAGTGCACTCCAAGTGCTCACAGACTGCCCGGCCTTTGTTGAACACAAAACAACAGTTGCCTTGTATTTGATTTTACCGATTTGGGCAAAAATGTGCTGGAATTATTTGGCTTTCTTCGTCATCTCCTACCTTGTGGAGCACAATGCACCTGCGTAAGAGCTCTTAACCGCTGTGCTCAGTGGCTGCTCCCAGGAAGGCCTTCTTGAAGGATGAAGAAGCTCCCACACCTGCCTGTCCGGATTCTCCCTCGGCTGCTGCTGCTCAGCCATCACTGAGCCACACTGGAGCAGCACCAGGCCAAGTGCAAGACTGGTGCCTTGAAGTTCCCTCAGATCTCTCAGGGAGGCAGTGGGGAGTCCTGACCCTAAAGGGGAAGCCAAGACACAGCCATGCCCCCATCTGCATTGCTACCCTTAGGCCTGCCTTAGGTCCAGAGGAACTTTCTCCAACCCTGTGTGGCCAGACCTTGCCCTAGGATGTCCGCCATATCCTACCCCACCCTAAGGTAAGTCCTCCCAGGGGGGCTTTGGGTCTGGAAAATGCAGCTTCTGATGCCCCAAGACAATGCCTCCTACCTCCCACTCTTTCTCTCTGTGCTAGCGTTGGCAAACTTTGGCTTCTGTAAAGATCCAGATAATAAATAGGAGGGTACTGCCAACAATTGATGAAAAAGTAGAATTAAAAGATAAGTTAAAGGGCAGGTGTTCTGGCTCAGTGGGTTAAGCTACCACGTGGGACGCCCACATACCACATTAGAGTGTCTGGTTCAAGTTTCCTGCTGATGTGCACCCTGGGAAGCTGTAGGTGATGACCTCAGTTGCTTTGGTCCCTGCCACCCACATGGGAGACTGGGATGGAGTTCCTGACTACTGGCTCCAGCAAGGCTCAGCTCCGGCTGTTGCAGGCAATTGGGGAATGAACCAGCAGATGAAAAAATACTCTCTCTCTCTGCCTTTCAGTAATGATGTAAATAAGTCAATATTTTTTAAATGGAGCTTCAAGGAAGGAATAAGCTAATTGATAAGAAAGGGAAACACAGGGGCCAGTGCTGTGGCATGATGGGCTGAGCCCCTACCTGTGGTGCCAGCATCCTGTGTCCTGGCTGCTCCTCTCTTCCCATCCAGCTCTCTGCTATGGCCTGGGAAAACAGTAGAGGATGGCCCCTTGGGTCCTTGTACCCATGTGGGAGACCCAGAAGAAGCTCCTGGCTCCTGGTTTTGGATAGGCCCAGCTCCAGCCATTGCAGCCATCTGTGGAGTGAACCAGTGATTGGAAGACCTTTATCTATCTCTGTCTCTCTGTTTGTCTCTCTCTCTTTAATTCTACCTCTCAAATAAATAAATAAAATATTTAAAATAAAAAAGAAAGAAAAATATAGTGGGAAGTTTTTCAAAATATTTTTCTGGAAATACATTAAAGCCTGAAAAAAAAGCACCTGTGGCAACTTGAGTGACCTCTAGTCTGACAACGCTTGTGGCCGTGAATGCTGGGACAGCTGGGAGCTGGTCTCGCCACTTCTGTTCATGCCTCCTCCCAACCCATTCTCCACTCTCCTGCCAGAGTATCATAAAACAGAAATCTGATCACCATCACCTCCTTCTGCTGAACCCCCTCAGGGGCTCCCCATCGCTCTTAGGGTCAAGGCTCTACTGAACAGTATTATACAATACTTTCAAAAAGTTCATGGAAATGAAATTAAAAGATAATTTTTTTAGCATAAAAAAATTGAAATCCAGGGCAGGCACTGTGGCGTAGAGGGTAAAGCCACCACCTGTGACGCCAGCATCCCATGTGGCCACCAGTTCAAATCCTGGCTGCTCCACTTCCCATCCAGCCCCCTGCTCATACACCTGGGAAAGTAGGGAAGATGGCCCAAGTGCCTGGGAGACCGGGAGGAAACTCCTGACTCCTGGCTTCTGCGCCTGCCCAAGGTGACAGTGTTCATTAGTGACAGAGCTCTGAGTTGGACCCTGTAGTCTGGCTCCAGAGCCCTCCGTGACTGTCAGGAGGATGGAAAATATCAGATAGAGTGAGTCTTCTCAAATGGCCATCAGGTCACATCACTCCTTCCAGGGGCTTCCCACTGCTAAAGGGTAGTGACCAGCTCCTTCCCCGGGCCCATGGAGCCGGTGTCATCACCCCCTACCGACCACCGGTCTCCTGGCCTCCCTGTGGGTCTCAGGCACGCCCCGCCCCCTCCAACCCCAGGGCTGCTACCAGCTGGCTCCTCTGCAGGAACTTCACTCCTCCCTCCCCTTCCTCGCCCTCACCCATCCCCTTGTTCCCTTCCAGATCCTCGTTGTACCATCACCACCTCGGTGACCTTCCACTGACCCCTGACCCTGGACTGTCCGTGGCCCAGGCCATCAATGCCACCCCACACTGAGTCAGCCATTGTGGACCGACAGTTGTCAGGTAGAAGGCAATGTGGGCCATGGGGACCCATTCTGGTTGCCACATTTTCCAAAGGAAAAAGAAACAAGTGACTTTAATGTTACTAATGTGCTTTATTGAGCCAATGTATCCAGAATAGTATCATCTCTACATGTTATCCATAATAAAATTATCAGTGAACTATTTTGCAACCTCTTTAAGCCACTAGGAATTCAGAAACGTGGTGTGTTTCCCGCACACAGCACATGGTCATTCAGGCGGTCCCAGTGGGGTGACCACTGTATGGGACAGGGCGGCTCCAATGCCATCCTTTGTCTTCAGGCAGGGTGGTGTAGCCATTTTCCAGGTGATGCAACTGAAGCCAGAGGCTGTGAGTCCAGGAGCTCTCATGGGGGGCAGGGGGAGGGGCGCATCTCCCCTGAGGGATATTTGGCAACATCAGACCCGACCTTCAGCAGGATGCCAAGCTGGGGCAGGGGTGGGGAGAAGAGGTCAAGGGGCGTTCCCCCGGGTTTGCGTCCTCCTCCTCCTCCTCCCCCCGCTCCCCCGCCCCACAGAAGCACCAAGAGGCAGAGGGGAGGGATGGCGCAGTTACATCCATTGCCAACCATTTCTGAGCATCGCTGCAAATCCCCACTTGAATTTGTTAAGGAAGGCGGGGCGCACCAGAGGGTGCGCAGGCGCACTGGAGGCCTGGCCCTGTCTGCCTGGTGTGCCTAAGGAGACTCACGCGGGAACATGCGTGAGACGGCCCCAAGTCCGTCCCCAGCGGCGCTCGAGAGTGACGCACACCCAGCCTGGCAGAGAAACCACCCAAGGCTCGGCGCCCCGTGTAGCTCTTGCACTCTGAGCCAGGGAGGCTGGCACGGCTAACGGGCAGCATCATCTTCAGTAGGTTTCCGCGTCCTTACCGCCCTCCTCATTGTAGGGGTGTGAGGTACACAGGGGGGCTTTCTAGGGCCAGAACAATACACCGGCAAAGCAGAGAACTGGGCTGAGAGTAGGCGTCCCCCCAGCCTCCCTCCTCCCCCACCACCTCCCCCACCCCACTGCACACCCACCCCAAGCAGCCCCATTGGGGGATCTGCACCTATTATAAAAAAATGCAGGCCGGCGCCGCGGTTCACGAGGCTAATCCTCCGCCTGCGGCGCCGGCACACCGGGTTCTAGTCCCGGTCCGGTCCAGGCCAGCTCTCTGCTGTGGCCCGGGAGTGCAGTGGAGGATGGCCCACGTGCTTGGGCCCTGCACCCCATGGGAGACCGGGAGAGACACCTGGCTCCTGGCTTCGGATCAGCGCAGTGCACCGGCCGCGGCAGCCATTGGAGGGTGAACCAACGGCAAAGGAAGACCTTTCTCTCTGTCTCTCTCTCTCACTGTCCACTCTGCCTGTCAAAAATTTTAAAAAATATAAAAATGCATGAATTTTCAATTATCTTTGCACCAAAATAAGTTTATCTTTTTTAAAAAGATGCATTTTATCTATTTGAAAGGCACCATGGCAGAGAGAGAAGAGAATAGAGATCTCCCATCCTCTGGTCCACTCTCCACATGCTCACAACAGCCAGGGTTGGGCCAAGCCAAAGCCAGGAGCCAGAGGCTTCCCACGTGGGTGCAGGGGCCCAAACACTGGAGCCATCTTTTACTACTTTCCCAGGCCATGGCAGAGAGCTGCATGGGAAGTGGAGCAGCCGGGACTCAAACTGGCTGCTCCCATAGGGGATACTGCACCACGACACCGGCCCTACATCTACCTTTGAATCCCATTGTCCATGAACTTTTGGAAGCATCCTTGGATTTCTTGCCAGTCTGTTGCTTATCTTTTCATTCTCTTAGCAACATCTTTCTAAGGACAAGAATTCTTAATTTTCCATTTTAAAAAACCACTCACTTTATTGTGAAGCAGCTTGTGGGTCTTGGCTGCATTAGGCCTGCTCTGCTGAATGTTGACAACAAGCTTTCTCACCAAAACCCAACCACCCCTTTGCTGTGCAGCCTGCGGCCTCCCAAGAGATCTCCAAGATCCTCTCTGGGCCTCGGTTTCCCCATCTGTAAATTGGAGACAATAAAGCTTGCTCCACAGGGCAGATGCCAGGACTCCATTAGCTAAAACATGACAAACTCTTACAACAGCCGGCATTCAGTGAGTGCTGTGTCAGTATCACCCTAGTGTTAACCGCTTCACATGAAGGATTTCCACGCAGAACAAAGACACCACCTTGGGGAAAAACACATGAACAATCCGGTTATTTTATTTGCTTTTGAATAAACAGTTGCTTCCCTCTGTGCCAGGGCTGCCTAAACGCTTTACAACATGTTTCTGTCGAAACAACCCAAAGAAGGTGGTTCAACCAAACATCCGGAGAACAGTTTGATCCTCACGGTCATGAGATGGGGGATGTACCCCTGGAATCTGCTGGGCCAGGGATGCGCCCCCCAACAATGCCCATGACAGCCCCTAACCATAAAGACACGTTTAACCGAAAGTGTCCGTGATTGGATGAGCCCCCAGAGACTCGCCTGTCCATTCGTTCACTCCCTCCTGGTTCCTGGGATTGCTGCTCGAGTTGTCCAACCTGGCAGCTGTGCTGGTTAGGGAAGAACGACCACGGTTGATGCTGGGCCTGCCTTCACCCATTGGGTCAGCAGACAGGACCCACCCGATGCATGCCACGCCCCCCATTGATATTTGAGGAAATTCAGATCTAGCGTTGTTACGGACTGGCTAAGCGAGAACCCAAACTTGGACCCCTCTGGCCCCAAATTTGTGCTGTTAACCACCAGTCCCCGCTGACTTTCTCCCAAGATGGGCTCCTTGCCCAGGAGGAGTGTGAGCTGACCCTAATACCCTGTGGCTCCTCTGCCTGGGGCCTTGCCTGCCCACTGACCCTGGTGTAGAAGGCAGACTGCTCCACAGTATACGAAGGGCGAGAGGGGGTCACCCGATATGCGTTCTCCATGGAGTTGTTCCTTTGACCGCACACATGTGAGTCTACAGGGAAGGCGATGCTGTGGAAGGAAGGTGACCATGACCGTGGCGGAATGGACAAGTCTATCCCACCCAGCCGGCTGCTGGCATTGCTGTAAATGAGTTAAGGACAAGAATTTAGCAAGAGAATACATGCGCATAATCAGCACACTAAGCATTCTAATAGCCAAGGTAGCTTACTGGAACATGTGAGAGAAAATGATCAGAAAAAGGAGGACGCTGAGGGTAGGAATTTGGCCTGGTGGTTAAGACATCACTTGGGACACCTGCATCCCATATCAGAGGTCCTGGGTTCAAGTCCTGGCTCTGCTCCCTATTCCAGCCTCCTGCTGTTGTAGACCCTGGGAAGCAACAAATGATGGCTGGAGCAGTTGGGTTTTAGCACCCACACGGGAGGCCTGGGTTGAGTTCCAGCTTCTGGTTTAGGGCCCAGCCCAGCCAGGCCACTGCAGGTAATTTAGAGAGTGAACTAGCTTGCTCTCCATCTCTCTCTCTGCCTTTGTCTCTCTGCCCCTCAAATAAACAAAATAAATATTTAAAAATAATCACTTTTTAAAGATTTATCCATTTATTTGAAAGCCAGAGTTACACAGAGAGAGAGGAGAGGCAGAGAGAGAGAGAGGGAGAGAGATCTTCCATCACTGATTCACTCCCCCAATTGGTCACAACAGCAGGAGCTGCACTGACCCAAAGCCAAGAGCCAGGAGCTTCTCCCAGGTCTCCCATGTGGGTGCAGGGGCCCAAGGACCTGGACCATCTTCCACTGCTTTCCCAGGCCACAGCAGAGAGCGGGATCAGAAGTGGAACAGCCGGGACTCGAATCAGTGCCCATATGGGATGTCGGCACTGTAGGCGGTGGCTTTACCCCTACACCACAGCACTGGTCCCTAAAAGTAATCATTGTTAAGAAGGATGAGGAGGCTGGGGGCAGAGGCACAAAGCAAGGTCCCTGGATTCGCCTGAAGCACCAGCCTAGCCTGCTCCCCACTCAGAGAGGCCCATGTGTGGAAACCCACAGAAAGCGGCTGCAGCGGCTCAAGACTGTCCCTTGGGAATGCAGGCGTAATTGGTGCCAAAGGTAGAAAAGACCTCTGGAATTTAGAAAGGTAAAAATAAGGTATTTATGCGTGCATTTTGGAGGATACCACAATGAGTAGAATAGCCCGTGGCCTTGAGTAAGAATAGCGTGTGTGGGGCCAGCACTGTGGTGCATCGGGTTAAGCTACAGCCTGCAGCGCCCGCGTCCCATGTGAGCACCGGTTCAATTCCCGGCTGCTCTACTTCCCACCCAGCTCCCTGCTAATGCACCTGGGAGGGCAGCAGAAGACAGCTCAAGTGCATGGGGCCCTGCACCCACGTGGGAGACCTGGAAGAAGCTCCTGGCTCCTGGCTTCAGACCAGCCCAGCTCTGGCCATTGTGGTCATTTGGAGAGTGAACCATGAATGGAAGACCTCTCTCTCTTCTCTGCCTCTGCCTCTCTGTAACTCCACCTTTCAAATAAATTTTTAAAATTTAGAAAAGAAAAGCATAGCATGTGCTTCCACAGCCTTCACCCCCGCGAGCCCCTGTGTGCGTGCGTCAGGTGCACCAACTCCCTTATTCCTTAGAGCCAGCTGTGAGGGGGCACCCCAGGAGCCCCATTTATGGAAGAAGAAACTGAGGCAGGGGATTGGGAACCTTGTCCAAGGCGTCACGGTGAGTGGAACAGAGCCCAGGACTTGGACCCAGGAGACAGGAGGCAGGGTGTGGGCCACCTACTAAAAAGGGCTATGGGGCAGGGAGGGCACTGAGCACCAGGAACACGTGTGGGTGATGTTGTGTTTGTGTGTTGTGTTTGCAGGGCCCTTGGAGCCTTCTGTTCTCTTAGAGAAGCAAGCGACGCCTCTCGAGGAACGTGTCCGGAAGCAGCCCGGACCCTGGAGAAACACGCACTGAGCACGCAGAGGGGGCAGCAGGCACTCCACCGTGGGGTCTCCACCTGACCCCTGCAGTGGGGGAGGCAACCTTAAGCTGCGGATCCTGCAGGTGCCAAGAGCCACGAGGAAGTGCCAAGGGGCTGGGGCCACTTCACAGGGGAACAACCTCCTCCGAGAGTTGGGGAACGCTGGGGAACAGAGGGACACACCAGCAGGGAGGTAGTGGGCTCTGGGGAAGGGGCGTTCTAGGCAGAGAGAAAAACAGCTCAGGTCCTGGTGCCGGAGGCTCTGCAGGACACTCAAGGACTTGAGAGCACCCAGGTGACCGGTGTGGAGGAGGAGGGGCTGCGGAGGCTGCAGGACCTCTGAGCGTTGCTGTGAACCTGCTCAGCCCGCTCAGCCGGCCCAGCATGGCCGAGGTCTCTCACAGCAAAAGCTTGGACTCACCCAGCCAGGAGTGCTATTGGTTGGCCAGGGCCTGATGCTGGTTAACAAACCACCACCAGATGCCAGCAGGGAGTGTCTGTTGTGCAGCTGTCTGGGGTCAGCTAGGGCCCAGCGAGAGGGTACTGGGCTCCTGCATGAGTCCTGGGTGCTGGCTGAAGCCCGGGCTGGCCTTGGCTGTGCAACAGGGGTGACCCACTCCATCCGGGCGTCTTCGCTTGTCCTACAGAACCATCAGGAATGCTCACATGGGGATGCGGAGGTGCGAGCAGGCAGGCTCGGGCAGGGTTCTCTGATGTAGGCTTGGAACTGAAATACCATCACGAGCGCCTCGTTTTATCACCGTGGGGTACGCGTTTCATTGCAGAAGCCAGCATCATCCATGCTTACGGACAGGGCTATGTGTGCACGTGACAACAGGTGCAGACACTGGGACGGTGACACGCAGACCATGCCCCGCAGTCTCTATGGCGATTCCTATCCCGAGTATGTTGATTCAGGGACCCTGGATCCTTCTGCTTTGTGACTCTGCCATCCCAAAGAGCATTCACATCCTCTGCAGCCCGCCAGTCAGGGAAAACTGAGAAGGAGGTGGCGCCCCGCCTCTTAGGAGTGCAGCTACCCATGGTACACGCCGCTTCCTCTCCCAATCTGCAGGTGAGACCTGGTCACCTGGCCTAGCCCTCTGCCAGCCCCCAGCTGCTCTGCCAGTGTCACAGACAGAAGGGGAAAGTGGACTTGATGGACGGTGTCTCCGCCCTGGGGTCAAGGAACGAGGATCAGAGTAAAACCTTTCTGCATCACAGCAATGCTGCAGCCCGAATCACCAGCCAGACGTGTCAAAGGGGCACCAGAGACCAGCACCTGTGCCCTGCTGCTCCCTGCAGTCTCTGTGGCAGGTGCAAAGATGGAGCAGAGCCCGGACCCGTTTCTCCATCCCTGGGCTCCACCTGCGTCCTGAATACCCTTGGGACCTACATGAGGGGATCCCCTGCCCCACTCCAGACCACCACCCACCCTCAGATAGGCGACCATGCAAGCACTCAGCACGCCCAACCAACAGCAAGCTGCCAGGAAGGAGGGACCCAGCACCCTCCAGCCTGGCTCCCTCCACCCTGGCCTCCGGAAGACGCAGCCAGCTTGCCAAGCTCTCTCCCGAGAGCCGAGACAGGCGGCATTCGCCAACGATCCCCCACCCCTGCGAGGAGGGGCCGCAATTATAGCAAATTCTGCTTACGGTTCAGATTCAATATTTGGAAGGGATAATCCTGAAATAAGAGATTGCCTGATTTCTCTCCCAAGCCTGTGAATGGTTCATTAGCTCCTATTTGACATTTGCTGCCTGAGTCTGATTGGTTTCATTGTAGACTTGGACTTGAAGACGTCCCCAAGACAGAGTAATCAAGTTTCACAATGATCCCCAACTGCAAATGTTCAAACATGCGTGGCAGCTGTGCCTTGGACAGCAATCCCATGAATGCTGCGGGGGATTCGTATTCAGCCCCACTTAATGAAACTCAGCCCTGCTTGGCAAGTCGGGGCCCTGACTCAGCACGCAGGGTTTCCTCAGCAGCCCCGCCAGGGAGCTGCACGCCCAGGCCACACCGTGAAAGGTGGTGGGTCTCATCCGTGGGTCCGGCCACCCAGGCTTAGGAACCGCGGAGCACCGCACCACTGGGGCTGCACCCCAGGGAGGCTGCAGGCCGACTGTGGAGGAGGGTCCCTGACACCATGGCTTGGCTCCACGGCGACGACTCAAAGCTCCAGGAATCCCCAGGAAGACGGAAGCAGGAATGGCTTCCCCAAAGGAGGGTGCCTGAGCAGGGCACGTGCCGCGGGTGCAGGGACCTGCGCCCCAGGTGTGAGATGTGGACACAGGGCCGGAGGAGGCCTGTCTGCCCAGCAGTTCTGCCTCCTGCCTGGGGGGCTGCCTCCTGTGGGCCCCACCACCTGCTGAGCAGCCCCTTGGCTTTGCCTGGGTGGTGCTGGATGCGCCTGCCGCCTTGCACTGCCCTCACTGGCCTCTCAAACTTTGCAGGCGTAGGTGGCCTTATCCTCTCTGACTCCGGGGACCCAGCAGGAGCTTGAGCCCAGTAAAGGATGCTTGGCCTCATGAGAAATCGCCTGACCCAGCTACATGGTCTTCAAACGTCGCTATTCTTACAGCTGCTGTGGAGGTCTAGGGACATGAACCAGCACCTGGGTCATCTCTTTAAGAGACCAGGAGTCCAAGACTTTCTGCATGGGAACATTTGTGGGGGATAAGAAGAGGACTTTCCCTTCCCCTTCATTGTCCTCTTTAATCCAGAGAAGAGGCATTCAGAGGACAGAGGGGCTAGAGGGGACCACTGAGGACGGATGTGCACTGCGCCAAGAGCATCAGAGGCACCCTGCTCATCCCAGCCAGGTGCTTCTGACACCCGGCCACGAGCTCCTCCATTGCAGGGGTCTGCAATGATCACAACTGTTTCTCTCCACTGGGTCCAAGTCTCGCATCCTTGAAGAATGAAGACCGTGGGCAAGGTAGAGCGTGTAGAGCAGGACTGGTTTACTGAGAGAAAGCGAAAGAAGAAACCCTGGCTGCACCCAGAGGGGGCCCTGAAGAAGGGGCAGCTTGGGGGGTTGTAGAGTTGTAAAAGGGGACATTCTCTGGGGGAGGGGCGGCTTTGATTTGTCTGGGGGAGGGTGAAAGTTCTAAGAGGGGCCGGCGCTTGTGGCATCAGCATCCCATATGGGCACTAATTCAATTTCCAGCTACTCCACTTCCAATCCAGCTCTCTGCTAAGGTTCCTTGGAAAGCCAAAGAAGTTGGCTCAAGTGCCTGGGCCCCTGCACCCACACGGGAGACCAGGAAGAAGCTCCTGGCTCCTGGCTTGGCCCAGCTCTGGCTGTTGCAGCCATTTGGTGAGTGAAGCAGTGGATGGAAGACCTCTGTCTCTCTGTCTCTGCCTCTCGCTCTCTGTCTGTAACTCTGTCTTTAAAATAAAATAAATAAGTCTTTAAAAAAAGATTCAGTAGAGACAACAGAAAACACACAGAACTTTCCCCCAAGACACACAGAATTCTCATAACCAGATCAGTTACAACAGCACAGAACAACTGTGATTGCAGGGACGAGCAGGTGACATCAACATTCCTTGCTGAAACCAGCTGCATTACTTTTCTCAGTCCTCTGAGACTCCTCTCCAGTGGCGGAAAGGGGCCGCCTGGTCCAGCTCTACCTGCCTGAGAGTCTGCCTCTCTACCATTGCCACAGGGAAGCTGTGTGTTCTCAGCCAGCAAGTCAGCCACTCTGTGAAAAAGAGAGAGTTCCGCACTGCAAGGAGTCACGTCAGGAGTCCATGCATTTGCGTCTGCAGAGCCCCCCCATCCAGCCTGGCACATCCGAGGTGCCCCTGGCACACTGCTGGCCTACTGTATCTCTCTCCGTCACTCACTACCCCACTGTGCAGTCCAGGTGTGTGGTGGGGCCTCCGCTCTGGCTGACTCCAAAGCCACCGCATCCAGACAGCAGCTGGGACAGGCAGGTGAGCTGAAGAAGAGGGGACTCTGATCCAAGCTGCATGGGCTGGTACCTTCCTGGGCCTTCCTCCCATCCCCTAGCTCTGGGCAGCTGTGCTAAGACCCACCTGCCTCGGCTCCTGGTCTCATCTCCCACACCTGAGCCTTCCTCACTTTCCCCCAACCCAAGTCTACAATGGGCCTCTGGCATCATCAGAGAGGACCCAGGCCACCACATCCCAGTGCACACACAGACTCACACACACCGACGCCAAGAAGTGCACCTCACATGCTCCCAGATGCTCCTCACACATGCTGCACTCACACATGCCTACACTCACACCGCACACTGGCACACAAGCACACTGCTCCACACATAGGCACATACACTCAGACACACACTCCTCTACAGCACGCACACATTCACACACTCCCTCTCAGGACACACACAGACACAAAAGCACACGATGGACAGGATTCCACAGTTTCACTGGGATAGGGCATTGCACATGTGCTCAGCACAGATACAAGCACCCACACATACACACACTCATGCTCATGCTATCACACATGCACACACATGTGCACATGCCTACTCTTGCACTCACACACTCTCATGTACTGCACACTCACTATCACACATGCACACACACTTGCACACTCACACTCCTGCACTTACACACCCACTCTCATGTACTGCACACTCACTCTGTCACACATGCACACACTCACACTTGCACACCCACACTCCTGCACTCACACTCTCTCACGTACTGCGCACACTCTTGTCACATCTGCCATTCGACCACAGGGGCAAGAACCAGCGTCAGCGGCAGTTCCTCCTCCCCTAACAGAAGCACTCCGCTCAGACACAGCATCCCTCCTGGGGCTTCAGAATTCGTCCCATCTGGTTGTCCCTCTCCTCACCCTCCTTGGCTGCCCCTGAGGCCCGATGAGGGAGCCAGGCCCTACCCGGGACTGTCCGGCCTCTGGTGCCCTTGGCATCTGTTCTCGA
This sequence comes from Sylvilagus floridanus, assembly GCA_949820135.1. NCBI lineage: Eukaryota > Metazoa > Chordata > Mammalia > Lagomorpha > Leporidae > Sylvilagus > Sylvilagus floridanus. The sequence continues at coordinate 32,799,057 of OX463225.1, forward strand.
CAGTCGCAGGACTCGGGTATCTGCAGGGACTGTCCCTTGATGCCCTTACATGTTTCCCCTCCTTGCCAGCGCTGGCCTGGGAACAGGGAGGCTTCCATCCCCTCACTCGTCAGATCAGAGCAAGGACACAGACGCTCAGGCGGTGCCTGCAGTACTCCATGCCCAGCACCAGGGGGCAGCCTGGACTCACTTATCTGTGCTTACCTGTCAGCCAGCCCTCAGTTCCCTCCTCAAAGGCTGGGGAGAACAAAAACAAACCTGAAAGGGACACGCAGGCGCGTGCGTGTTGTGTGTGCGTGCATGTGTGAGTGCATGTGCATATGAGTGTGTGTATGTGTGTGTGCGCATGTGTGTATGCATGTGTGTGTGTGTGTCTGTGAGACAAGACCAGTACAACGGGGTTAGAAGGAGAAGAAAATGACCCAAAGGGGAAGACATAAACTGAATGATATTCGGCACCATTATTAATTTGGGGACAAAAATTTCATTCTAAGTTTCCTAGTGACCAGAGCAAAAACCGAATCATTCATTAAGTCACCTACCTCTCTAGGGAGAGACCAAAATTTCATTTGGAGTGGGAGTCCTGCGGAATCCACCACACCTTGCTTTATACGACCCCCTACAGGGTCTTCCAGATCCACTCTGTTTATGTGTTGGACCAAAAACACTGATCCCTTTTTAAATTCTCCGTCTCCCTGGCTTGTGCTTTGATCTAAGTCATAGCTAAGAGCGCTGAGTCCAGGTGCTGGTGCAGTGTGGTAAGCCACTCCTGGGAAGCCTCATCCTGTATTGGAGCGTCAGTTCCAGTCCCAGCTGTTCCACCTCCAAACCAGCTCTCTGCTAATGCACCTGGGAAAGCAGCAGGTGATGGCACAAGTGCCTGTTTCCCGGCTGCCTATGGAGGAAACCCTGATGGACTTCCTGCTCCTGGCTTCAGCCTGGCCCAGCCCCAGCCATCACAGCCATTGGGGAGTGAGCCAGCAGGTGCAAGATTTCTTTCTTTCTCCATCCCCTGTGTCACTCTGCCTTTCAAATAAATAATTTTTTAAGAGCTTTGGTTTACTTTCTATTCTTCTGTGTTTTCTTGGACCTAATCCTGTCATGTTTGCTTTCTTACTGCTCTTGGAGTTGATATTTTCTTTTTTTTAAGATTTATTTTGGCCGGCGCCGTGGCTCAACAGGCTAATCCTCCGCCTTGCGGCGCCGGCACACCGGGTTCTAGTCCCGGTAGGGGCACCGGATTCTGTCCCGGTTGCCCCTCTTCCAGGCCAGCCCTCTGCTGTGGCCCAGGAGTGCAGTGGAGGATGGCCCAGGTGCTTGGGCCCTGCACCCCATGGGGAGACCAGGAAAAGCACCTGGCTCCTGGCTCCTGCCATCGGACGAGCGCGGTGCGCCGGCCGCAGCACGCCAACCGCGGCGGCCATTGGAGGGTGAACCAACGGCAAAAGGAAGGCCTTTCTCTCTGTCTCTCTCTCTCTCACTGTCCACTCTGCCTGTAAAAAAAAAAAAAAAAAAAAGATTTATTTTATTTGAAAGATAGAGTTACAAAGAGAGGTAGAGATAGAGAGAGGTCTTCCATCCGCTGGTTCACTCCCCAAATGGCCACAGCAGCCGGAGCTGAGCTGACCTGAAGTCAGGAGCCAGGAGCTTCTTCGGGTCTCCCACGCAGGTGCAAGGGCCCAAGGACTTGGGCCATCTTCTACTGCTATCCCAGGCCATAGCAGAGAGCCGGATCGAAAGAGAAGCAGCCGGGACTAGAATCGGCACCCACATGGGTTGCCAGCGCTTCAGGCCAGAGCATTAACCCACACGCCACAGTGCCAGCCCCCGGAGTTGATGTCTTCAAGGCCAGCAGGGACGTTCTTGCTCCCGAAGCTCCGTGTTCATTTGGCTGTGACAACATCAGTGTCCCCATCTGCTTGGCTGCTTCTCCCGCCTCCGCCTCATCTCCGAACGGTGCCGGGCCAAGAGCTCCGTCCTGGAAGCCGCCTCTTCTCCATGCGGCCACCATTCAATCCAGCTTCAGGACTGTCAGCGGCAGATGCACCCTGACGACCACAGCATGGGTGCGGGCAGCCACGGCCCTCCTCAGAGGCTCACAGGCATCTCAGACTTGATCTTGTGCAAACCGAACTCTCCACAGCCCCGCCTGGCCTGCTCGCTCCCGTTCCCCATCTCAGCAAGGAGCTGAGCCATTTGGCTTGGGGCAGCTTGAGCTGGATCCTGAACCTTCATATCCAGAAAATCCTGTGTGCTCAGACTGCCAAGAACTTCAAGACTCCAGCCGCTTCTCACCACCTTATCCCCACACGCCACCCAAACTGCCATGCTGCTCGGTGGCCAGTGGCTGTGTCTGTATCCCCTAAGCCTAGACTGGTGCCTAGTACATAACAGGTCGTCAGGAAAGAATTGTTGATTACACTATCAGCTTCCCTGGGAACTTCTGTGTACCCAAGACACAAAAAGGTTCCTATCTCATCATAAACAATTTTATAGCGATGAAGATAATACCACTTTAATATCTACCATGGGCAGGAAGATGCTAGATGAAGTGGCTGTGGCTCAGAGAGGTGGGAAATTGCCTGAGGCTACACAGCTAGTGCGGTAGAATGGATACTTGAATTACGTAAGCCTATTCAAGTATTTGCCAGTTACTGCCAGGTATTGTTTGGGGAGAACAAAAGAGGGAAATTCTTGACTTAAACAGCGCTTACATTGTAGTGGAGAGAGAGAGGCAAGAAATGAAGCAGATTACAGGGTGGGGAGCAGTGGGAGAGGCGTCCCAGGGCAGAGTGAGCAGCAAAGATCTCTTTGAGGAAGCAGCACGGAGCAGAGACCTGGCGAAGTGAGGGGGTAAATGATGCCCTTACGTGGGCGGGGAGCAAAGACCTCAGGGTAAAAGCCCTGGCGGGGGGGGGGGGAGGGTGTCACATGAGCTGGTGTGGCTGGACGCAGGCAGTGCAGGACGGAAAGTCTAGAGTGGAGGCCAGAGATGCAGAGGGGGACTCGTGGGCTGGAGCCCTTGGGCCACGCTCTGAGTGGCCAGGGCCCGCAGCAGAGGGGTTGAGCGGGGCCGAGGCACCACGGGGCTCAGAGTTTAGCAGGATCACCTTGGCTGCTGCGCGGAGTCCTGAAGGGGGCAGAGCGGGCACGGGGGCGGGGGGGTGGGGGCGCTTCGCGCATCCTTTCTGCGTCAGCTTGGCCAGGTCTGATGCCCATGTGTGCAGCCAAGCACGGGTCTAGATGCTGCTGTGAAAGCGTGTTTTCGGCTGGGGTCAACGTTTGTAACCAATGGACTCACAGAGCGGATTCCCTCGGCACCATGCGGGCGGGCTCTGTCTCATCCCCCGACAGCCTCAAGAGCAGAAACGGAGGTTTCCCAAGGGAACAAGCGCAGCCCCGCCTGCATCTCCCACCTGCTCTTTTAGGCCGGGACCCCCATAGGATCTTCAAGATGGAGAGCTCCCTTCAAGATGGCGAGGCCAAGATGGAAATAAGGACATTACTTACAGGTCCTGGCGGGTACGCGGTGCAGGGCGTCACACTGTGCCTCAGAGGTGGTCCCCGTGCTCCTCTGCACAGGGCAGGCTGTGTCCAGCTGTCCCCGGGGAAAGCGGTCAGCAGGGGGCAGTTGTCTAAGGCAGAGGAGGAACTGGGGGCGGGGCAGGTGTTGAACTGGCAACCGCGGAAGCGACGTCTGAGCCCCGCTCCTGGTGTGTAAAAAGTTCAACTTGCGTGTGAGAGAGGCCGAGGCAGCCTGAAACAGAACTCACTAGAGATGCAGTCGCAGCGCTGGCGTGAGAGCGCAGCCTGAGCTGCCCGCCCCACCTCCAGGAGAGCCAGCGCCTTCAAATAACTCTAGCTGCACGATAGGTACATTACAGGCAACACACACACACACACCCGCACGCGCGTGCACACACACACTCAGACACGCGACCGAGAAATTCAAAAAGTTCACAGAAATGCATGTTATGTAAAAACTTTAATTGGACTTCACTATTTTTGTGCCAAATTATCTCTTAATTCCATCTTCCACGAATTTTCTGAGGTCCTCTCGTGTGTGTCCCACTGGCTGTGTTTCTCTGCCTCACGCCAGGCGGAGACCCATGATGGCAGCTTGGACCTCGGTGGTCATTTGGAGTCCAGATACACTTGGAAGGCGGAACCAACTGAATTTGCTACTGCATCTGGCAAAGGAGAGAAAGAATATGTCAAGGAGGACGCCCAGGCTTTGGACGGTGACGGAAGGTGCTGAGGAAGCGGGGAGTGAGTCTGGCGCAGAGGGGAGAGGTCGGGCTAGGGTCCGAACCAGGAGGGCGCTACTGGAATCCTTCAGACTGGATAAAGGCGTGACTACAGCCGAGGCAAGGGGCGCAGGCGCTAAGCTCTGGCACCTTGGGGTCATTTCTCACCTCCAGGGTGGAGAAGAGAAGGAAAACCCAGCACGGGAAGCAGAGAAGGTGGGGCCGGGGTCTTGGCAAACCACGGGAGAGTGTGTGTGGTGGAAACCAAGGGAATGGAGACAGGGATTTACTCCAGGAAAGGTGGCGTGACCAGCTGGGACCAGTGCTGCTGGGGACGTGAGTCCCGGGCACTGGGTACTGAGCAGTGGGCTCTGGAGTCCTGTGGCGGTGGGCAGTGGGGCACTGTGGCGCTACCACACACACATACACACACACACACATGGGCAGATGGTCACCCACCACACATCCACGTAGGAGGCTTCCCCCCAAAGAGCCTCCGCCCACGTCTGTCACGAAGGAAGTGCCCTGGGGCAGGTGCTCAGCCTGTGTCCCATGTCCCTGTGTCCCTGGGTCTGATGCCTGGTGCTGGCTCCTGACTCCAGTGGCCCCAAGTGACTGAGCTCCTGCCACCCACATGGAGAACCTGCAAGGAGTTCCTGGTTCCTGGGTCCAGCCCAGCCCAGCCCAGCCCAGCCCAGCCATATTAGGCATTTGAGGAATGAACCAGAACATAAATGCATACATTTTTAAGAAGAAGGAGGAGGAGGAGAAGGAGGAGGGGGAGGAGGGAAGAGGTGGGGAGGAGGGGGAGGAGGTCCTGTGTCGCGGCCCAGAGGTTTAAGCTGCAGCTTGCATCTCTGGCACCCACATCAGAGGACCAGTTCAAGTACCAGCTACTCAGCTTCCGACCCAGCTTCCTGCTAATGGCCTGGGAAAGCAGCAGCTGGTGCCACCCATAGGTGAGCCCCAGATGGAGTTCCAGGCTCTCAGCTTCACCCTGGCCCAGCCCCAGCTGTTGTGGTCATTTGGGAAGTGAATCACGAGATGGAAGATCTCTCTCTCTCTCTCTTTCTCTCTCTCTCTCTGTAATCCTGCCTTTTGAATAAATAAAATAAATCATTTTTAAAAAATATTTAGAAGTACACAGAAACAGTGTTCTTCAAAAAATAAAATTTTTTAAATAAAAATTAATTTACAAAAGAAGAAGAAGTGCCCGGATGACACCACACAGACACGCATGGGCTGGCTGGGTGCGACAAGGACTTGTGTCCCTGGCCAGGTTGGCTTTGAGGGACGCTGGAGCATTCACGAAGCCATGAGGAGGAGATGGCTGAGCAACGAACCTGAGTCAGGCTGGGCGCACAGGGAAGTCACACCCATTCCCAGGGGAGGACTGACGCGTGCCAGGCCCGGGAAGGCGGCCCGGGCACAGGGGTCCCCTCCGTGTGTGGGCCGAGCGGGCCGAGCCTGCTTCTCTGGGAAGAGCATGGATTTGGGCAGCAGGAGGCCTCGTGACAACGTCAAACGCTGGGGGCTCAGCACTGCTTTGGAACCGAGCGGCTCAGATCTCAGCCATGTGTCTGCTGGCCAAGGTCATCCAGTGGATCAGATGCAGCTCTTGGGAGAACGGCTCAGCGCTGAGCTCAGTCTGCACGGGGCGCAGGCCACAGCTGTCTCAGGGATGGGGTTTGTGAGGCGGCTCCAGGAAGACAAGAGGAGGGAAACCACCTCTACTGCATGCCCGTGTGGGCCAGACACACGCTGGGGAGAGGGTCAGCTCCCCAGGCCAGGGGTCACAGCCACCACCGGGAGCATGGCCATTGTTTCTTCCACCTCGTGGGTGAAGATGCAGAGGCTCAGATCAGCTGCATAGTGCAAGCAGTGGGGCCCTGGTTCAAGCAGTCAATGCGGGAGACGGTAAAGCCAGCTCCCCTGGCCTCCTTCTCAACACCACCACAGGCTGAGCAGAGACGAGAATTCTGGATAGAAAACCTGCTCCCCTCTTGTACTCCCACAGTGACAACAAACAGCACCTCGCTGGGCCTTGGGTTACTCATCTGTGAAATGGGGATGGCCCTGCACCTCTGCTATAAGACCCAACGGGACTGTGCCCATAAAACAGCACCGTGCCTGGCACGTGAACACCTAAGACCTGTTGTTATCTGATGATCATTTTCATCTCAGAGATGAGAAAGTGCAGAAGTAGATTAATTGCTTCACCCTCTAAAGAGGAAAGACTGAGGGCCGGCGCTGTGGCATAGTGGGTAAAGCAGTGCCGGCATCCCACAGGGGCACTGGTTCAAGTCCCAGCTGCTCCATTTCCAATCCAGCTCCCGACTAATAGGCCTGGGAAAGCAGCAGAAAATGGCCCAAGTGCTTGGGCCCCTGCCCCCATGTGGGAGACCTGGATGAAGCTCCTGGCTTCGGCCTGGCCCAGACGCAGCTGTGTGGCCATTTGGGGAGTGAACCAGTAAATGGAAGATCTCTCTCTCTCTCTCTCTGTGTGTGTGTGTGTGCGTTTGCAATTCTGCCTTTCAAATAAATTAAATACATCTTTTAAAAAATAAACATTACAACTCTATATTCACAGAGTTGTGCAACCATCATCACAACCAATTCAAAAATAAGAAAAAAAAAAGAGTGAACTCTGAAGTCTGGATTCATAGCAAGACATGAGAGTTCAGAGTCCACTTTCACTCCTTTTTTCCATTTCAATCAAGATAAGAAAGAGGAAGATGAACCTTCCAGCGGGTGGAATCCTGTGCAATAAAACCAGGTGGGATTGGGCATGGCGAGGGGCACGAGGGAGCTCTATGACATCAGATTTTCGCCACGAAGCTGGAGTGACATCTTCAGTGCCAAGATGGGCTGTGAGAACGCCAGCTCCACAGTATGTGTGGGATGCCCGTCAATGCCAGCCTGTGCCTGGCGGAGATGACCCTGGAGCCAGCCCTGTTTATGGCTGCCTGAGCTGGCAGTGGGGACATCACCCTTATACACAGCGCCCTTTTCTCTGACCCAACCTGTAGTGTGGAAGGCAGCATGAGGATGGGGTCCCTGCTGCAGGCCGGGCCCCCTCCCTTCTGGTTTTTTTTTTTTTTTTTACAGGAAGAGTGGACAGAGAGAGAGAACAAAGGTCTTCCTTTGCCGTTGGTTCACCCTCCAATGGCCACCGCGGCCGGTGCGCTGTGGCCGGCGCACTGCGCAGATCTGATGGCAGGAGCCAGGTGCTTCTCCTGGTCTCCCATGGGGTGCAGGGCCCAAGCACTTGGGCCATCCTCCACTGCACTCCCGGGCCACAGCAGAGAGCCGGCCTGGAAGAGGGGCAACCCGGACAGAATCCGGCCGGGACTAGAACCCGGTGTGCCGGTGCCACTAGGTGGAGGATTAGCCTATTGAGCCTCAGCGCCATCCCCCCTCCCTTCTTAGAGCAGTCTTATGCTGTGGGTTCTCTTACGCCCATTTGGGGGAAGAGAAAATTAAGGCTCAGTCCGATTTGATGTGAAATGTCCAAGATCACACAGCTGCCACTGGACGAGGATCCACAGCCAGGCCTGTCTGCTCAAGGCTGGAGCTTTTTCCTGCAGACCAAGTTCAACTGTTGGCTTCTGAAAGGCACAGACAGGTGAAAGAGGTCCCCCTTTCACATGGCTCAGGTGGGAGGTGGCAGGCAGAGGCGAAGTGGAGGCCTAGGCAGCTGGACAGAATGGTCCTTGGGGCCAGCATTTGTAGCGCAGCTTTGGTTAAGCGGCTGCTTAGACGTTGGCATCCCATATGAGCGCTGGTTTGAGATCTGACTGCTCTGCTTCCCATCTAGCTTCCCATGAATGCACATGGGAAAGCTACAGAAGATGGCCCAAATGCTTGGGTCGCTGCCACCCACGTGGGAGACCTGGATGGAGTTCTAGGTCCCTGGCTTCAGCCTGGCCCAGCCCTAGCCATTGCGGCCATTTGGGGAGTGAACCAGCAGATGGAAGACCTCTCTCTCTCTCTCTCTCTCTCTCTCTCTCTCTCTCTCTCTCTCTTCCATCTGTCCCTCTCTATTACTCTTCCTTTCAAATAAATAAACAAATGCTTAAAAAAGAAGACTTGTCGTTAAACACACGCAAGGAGAGGGCTAGGAGAGAGTGGTCTCGGCACAACAAGGGCTGGAGCGTGCTCACATCAGTACTGCACCTGCTCACCTGGTCCCAGGCCAGCCTGACCTGGGCCAAAGACCTCCGCTGGCCTTCATTCCCTGCCACTGACTGGCTCTGTCACCAGGGGCAGGGCACCACCTCTTGAGCTTCACTTCCCCTGTCCCTGCAGGGAGCTGATAGAAAGTGATGTGGAGGTGGGCCCTGGCACGGAGCTTTGCACACACTGTGCCCCCACACGCTCGGGGCTCCCGGCCTCATCACCCCAACCTCCCTCCTGGGAACCAGCTCTGGGCTTGTCACAGAGTCAGCCTGCTGTCAACCCCACCCCAGCCAACCAGTTAATGAGTGACCAGGGCCCTGGAGCCTGGCCTATAAGGAGCTGCTCGACAGGGAAGCAGGTGGGAGCCAGGTGGACGGTGACACGGAGGACCTGAGACGGGCAGCAGGACCATGGGGCTCCTGTCAGGGGTGGCTGTGGTCCTCCTGCTGCTGCTGCACAGCACACAGTCAGTCTACATCCAGGTGAGTCCCCCGCCAGCCTGCCATCTGCCTGGAGGGCCCGGGGCTCAGCCCACATCCAGTCACTGCCTCGAGGACCAAGACAGCTGGTGGGTGGGGCCACTGGAATGTGGACAGCGGCTGATGGTGACAATAACTATGAACTGTGGTGCATTCTTCCCGGCTCTCCTCCAAGGCCAAGGTCAGAGAGTAGAGAGAGATGTGGACTCTGTCCTGACGGGCAATGGGGCCCAGGAGGGCAGCAGGCCCCTTCTCACGTCTCTGTTTACCCCCACATGTGAGTGGTGGAGGGGGAAGCACCAGAGCAATGTCCTCTGCAGGTAACCTTGATGGCGCTGCAGGGTAAGAGGCGGTGGTGAGGCCCAGGATGCTGCGTGTGCAAAGGCCCCAGGAGAAGAGGGGAGAGTCCCCGTGTCTGTCCAAGGCACCTGTGAGGCTGCCAGAGCCACGGCAGCCAGGCCTGCTTGCGACAGGGCAGGAGCTGGGGGCCTTCCTGTGGCCCCAGGGTGCACTCCTGGCTCTGGGCAGGGCCTCCCTGGGAAGATCAAAGGGGTCCTGTGGAGGCTGCAGGGAGTCAGCCTCCCCCTGCAGCCCTGGCCATGCTCCCCGACTAGCTGTGGGTGCCATCACTCAGCCAGGTTGGTTCCAGGTACAGCACAGGGTCAATGAGTGTGTCCTGGTGCCAGCCCCCAGCAGGGGACATCAGATGAGGGGGCTGGGGCTCCCAGCAGACAAGAGCCAGCAGCCAGGCAGTGGAGAGCTGGGATGGGAACCAGGGTGCACCTGTCTCTACCACCCTCGCCCAACAGCCTGCTCACGGTGGAGTGTGGCAGGTGTTGGGTGGGAGACGGTCAGGCTGGATTTTCCATGAGGACCATCAGGGGTAGAGGAGCCGCAAGGCTGTGGCAGTGGCTTCCTGGGCCGGGGGCCTGATGGCTCCCATCTCTTCCCCTCCACAGTACCAAGGCTTCAAGGTGAAGCTGGAATCCGTGAAGAAGCTGAGTGACCTGGAAGGGCAGCAGGTGACCCACAGCAGCAAGAGCCCCCAGCCTGCTGTGTGCCACCACTCGGCGCTGCCCCTGGACCTCCGGCCCATCTGTGCCTTGCAGGAAGCGGCCAGCATCTTCAACACCTTGAGTGAGGGGCTGCCCCCGCAGGACCCCCTCCCCTCGGCTGCCTCCTCCCACACCCAGCTCCTCCATGCTCTGCTGGCAGGCAGGGGCCAGGACAAGGGGATTCAGAAAACTTGGCCCCGTCCTCCTGGAACTGGCCAGGTCGGAGCTCAGCAAGGCAGATGCTCCGGGAACCCTCTTAATCCCAGAAGCCCAGAGACAGGTGCTCGCACCCTTGCAGGCCTCCAATGGGAGATGGCAGCTGAGCAGAACTCTTTTTTAATTTTTTAAAGATTTATTTTATTGGGCCAGCACCGTGGCTCACTTGGTTAATCCTCGCCTGCAGTGCCAGCATCCCAATATGGGCGCCGGATTCTGTCCCGGTTGCTCCTCTTCCAGTCCAGCTCTCTGCTGTGGCCCGGGAAGGCAGTGGAGGATGGCCCAAGTGCTTGGGCCCCTGTACCTGCATGGGAGACCAGGAGGAAGCACCTGGCTCCTGGCTTCGGCTCGGCACAGCGCCGGCCGTAGCAGCCATTTAGGGAGTGAACCAGCGGAGGGAAGATCTTTCTCTCTGTCTCTCTCACTGTCTATATCTCTACCTGTCAAATTAAAAAAAAAAAAAAGATTTATTTTATTTATTTTGAAAGGCAGACTTAGAGAAAGAGGGAGATACACACACGGGAGAAAGAGAGAGAGAAAGAGAGAGAGGGAAAGAGAGAGAGAGAGAGAGAGAGAATCTTCAATCTGCTAGTTCACTTCCCAAATGGCTGCAATGGCTGCAGCTGGGCCAGGCCAAAGCCAGGAGCCAGGAGCTGCTTTCCTAGGCCTATTAGCAGGATCCTGGATCAGAAGAGGAGCAGCCGAGACTTGAACCAGTGCCCATATGGGATGCTGGTGCTGCAGGCGGTGGCTTAACCCACTATGCCACAATGCCGGCCCCCTTTTATTTTGTTCTAATGTTTGTTTGAGAGGTAGAGAGAAAGAGAGACACAGCTATCTCATCCACTGTTTCAAATGTGTGCAACAGGCAGGGCTGGGCCAGGCCTGCAGAAGCGCCCTGCAGCCGTCCCTGTGCACGGCAGCCCTGTGAGGCGCGTGCTGTCCATGTAGCAGGCAGGAGAACTGAGCACAAGGGCCCCGCTCCGAAGGATGGTGCCCAGGCCATGAGCCAAGCATCTCCCCTTGCTTCTCTCTGCCACCCGTCCCCAGCTCCCCAGGAGCCACAGCCAGACCACATTCAGCCTCAGCTGGCCCCCTCTCTCCCCTGTCCAGGACACATCGCCATGGACGACTGTGAGCTGTGTGTGAACGTCGCCTGCACCGGCTGCTTCTGAGATGGCCCGGGTACTGGAGCCCACCCTGGAGCCCTGGACCATCAGTCGTCTGTCCTGGCAGCCTCCCACCCCAGCCAAGCTCGGGCAGGGCCTCTGGCCCCCAAGGGCCATCACTGCCTTCCCAGGGCCCAGGCAGCCAGATCTGATGCAAAGGACAGGAGGAGGGCTTGTCCCCAAGGCAGCCCTGATTCTGAATAAAGATTCTATGTCACACACGGAGTCAGCGTCTCCCTTCCTTTGTACCCAGGATGGTCTTGGGTGGGGTGGGGAGGAAGGGGATCTGCCCTGCGGTCTCCAGCACCTGAGGTGTTGATTCATCAAGGCCCATTTGGCAAATGGGGGTGCTGAGGTCCAGAATGGGAGTGAGTCTCCCAGGCTCACGAGCAACCTAGACGCATTTGTCCCAGAGCGGAGCTCCAGGCGTCCTCAGCTTCAGAGCAAGGGCTTCTGTGTTCCTGACCCAGGAGTGGGGCCGGGCAGGAGTGGGGGGAACAGGCGGAGTGCACAGGGGAGGAATCACCCAGCACCCCATCCGCCCATAATCCAGGCTGACTGCTGGAGCCGGCCTGGGAAGACTTCCCCGAGCTTCTGCTCCGCCCCAGGCCTCTCCAGGGATCACCTGGCCAGCTCGAGTTGTGAGCCCTCTGTCCCTCCCTCCCTCCCTCCCTGCTAGCAGCCCTGAGGGATATTAACCACAATAGTGCCTGGGGCTGGCACTGTGGCACAGTGGGTTAGGCCTCAGCCTGAAGTACCGCCATCCCATATGGGTACCAGTTCGAGTCCCCGCTCTTCCACTTCTGATCCAGCTCCCTGATAATGCACCTGGGAAAGCAGCAGAAGATGGCCCAAGTCCTTGGGCTCCTGCACCCATGTGGGAGACCTGAAAGAAGCACTTGGCTCCTGGTTTCAGATCAGCCCAGCTCCGGCTGTTGTGGCCATCTGGGGAGTGAACTAGTGAATGGAAGACATCTCTATCTCTCTCTCGCTCACTCCCTCGCTCTCTCTCTCTAACTCTGCCTTTCAAATAAATAAATAAATGCTTTTTAAAAAGTGATAATAGTGCCAGCCAGTGCTGATGGAGCATTTACTGTATCCTAAGCATCACTGTATGCACTTGGCACGCGCCAATGCACAGAGTCCTCGTGACAATCAGATGAAACAGATAGTGTTGTCCCCTCCCCCACTGCACCACCATGGAGCAACAGGTGCAGAGAGGAAAATACCTGGCCCAGGATCTCAGATGCGGCAAAGCAGGTTCTTCCTGGTCACAACAGCACGGAAAGGACTTGCTGAGGGCCCGAGGAGCGTCTCTCTCCCCTCCCCCCTTACCACGTCCTGTTTCCACCACCTTCTGCCTGGCCCCAGACCCTTCTAACCATGGCTCTACTTTCTGCTTGCATGAGTTCAATTTTTTTTGGATTTCATATGCAAGTGAGATTATGCATGACTTGTCTGTCTGTGCCTGAGTTATTTCACTTTTTAAAAAAAAATATTTTATTTATTTAAAGGTAGAGTTACAGGTGGAGAGAAGGAGAAACAGAGAGAAAGGTCTTCCATCTGCTAGTTCACTCCCCAGTTGTCCGCAATGGCCGGAGCCATGCAGAGCCGAAGCCAGGAGCCAAGAGCTTCTCCTGTGTCTCCCACACAGGTGCAGGGGCCCAAGGACTTGAGCCATCTTCTGCTGCTTTCCCAGACCATAGCAGAGAGCTGGATCTGAAGTGGAGCAGCCGGGACTCGAACTGGTGCCCATATGGGATGCCAGCACTGCAGGCAGCAGCTTTACCCGCTATACCACAGCGCCGGCCCCTGTAGTAGCTTTTGAGATCTGCAGTGTGGTGTCTCTAGTTTTGTTTTATTGGCTTGGGATTGCTTTGGCAATCATGTCCTTTTGCAGTTCCATATGAATTTTAAAATTACATTTCCTATTTCTGTGAAGAATGTAGTTGGAATTTTGATAGGGACTGTATCAAATCTGTAAACCATTTCAACAATGTTAATTCTTCTAATCCATGAACACAGGATATCTTTCCATTTATTTGTGTCTGTAGGGTTTTCCATACATAAGATCACCTCCTGTTCAAACAGAGATAATTTAACTTCTTCCTTTCTACATTATATACCTTTTATTTCTTTTCCTTGTCTAATTACTCTGGCTGGGACTTCCAGCACTATATTAAATAAAAGTAGTGAGAGTAGAGATCCTTGTTTTTTTCCTAATCTTAAGTTTTAATGCTTTTAACTTGAATCTTCTTTTTTCTTCTTAGTCAAATTAAAGACTTGTCAATTTTATCTTTTTGAAAACTGCATCTCCTGGGCCAGCGTTGTGGGTAAGGCCGCTAGCTGGGATGCCAGTTTGAGTCCTGTTGCTCCACTTCCGATCCAGCCCTCTGCTATGGCCTGGGAAAGCAGCAGAAGATGACCCAAGTCCTTGGGCCCTGCACCCACATGGGACACCCAGAAGAAGTTCTTGGCTCTTTGTTCTGGCCTGGCCCAGCACTGACCATTGCAGCTGTCTAGGGAGTGAGCCAGCAGATGGAAGATCTGTCTCTGACTTTCAAAAAAAAAAAAAGACTATAACTCCTAATTTTGTTGACATTTCCTATGCTTGTCCAGTCTCTCAATCATTTCTTTCTGCTCTGATCTTTATTATTTCCTCCTCTCTAGTAATTTGAGCTTAGATTCTCCTTCTACTTCCTTGAAGTGTAGGTTGTTTGAGAAATTTCTCTTTTTTATTATGTGTTTATTACTATAATCTTCCTTCTTTGAACTGCTTTTGCTGCAGCCCAGAAATTTTAGTATGCTGTGCTTCCACTTTTTTCTTTAAGATACTTTTCCATTTGCCTTTTAATTTCTTCTTTAACCCACAGTTGTTCAGGACTGGTGGCGCTTTACGAATCCCAGTATGTTTCAGTATTGCTATGTTTAATCTTCATTCAGCCCTATAAAGAGATCCTTTGTTTATCTTCTCAATTTCTAGCTAACATAATACTTGCACTTTTAAAAAAAAAGATTTATTTATTTTACTCAAAAGGCAGAGTTACAGAGAGAGACAGACAGAGACAGAGACAGAGAGACAGGGAGACAGAGATTGAGAGGTCTTCCATCCGCTGGTTCACTCCCAGAATGGCCGCAACAGCCGGAGCTGGGCTGACCCGAAGCCAGGAGCCAGGAGCTAGAACCTGTTCCTCTGACTGACTGTGTTCTGATGCCCGTTACACGCCTCCCTCTGGCCCCTCTCCCCCACCGTTCCCATGCTCTGGTCATCTCTCACATCAACTTTAACTTCCACATAGGAGATATAAGCATGCAAAGTTTGTCTTTCTGTGTCTGGCTGACTTTGCTTAACACAACAGCCTCCAGTTCCACTCACTGCAAACGTCAGGATCCCGTTTGGTTTTAGGGCTGAATACTATTCCACAAGCACACACAGCACATTTTCTTGATCAGTTCATCTGTCGATGGACACCCCAGTGGCTTCCACACCTGGGCTACTGTCAACAGTGCGACAATGAACGGTGCACGCAGGTGCCTCTTGGATGAGTTGAATCCATGCCATTCAGATCCATACCCAGAAGTAGGGTCACGTGCAGATTCTTGTCATCCCATGTCATGGGAAAGGAAACCGAGGAGAGAGCAGGCTAAGGAAGCTGTCCGAAGCCACACAGCTGCAGCAGGCAGAGCCAGGACTCATTCCAGAGTTGGAACATGGAAGGGCTCCACCCCCACTGCACATCTCCCCGAGCTTCCAGCAGCCTCGGAGGCAGGCTCTGTGAAATCGAGTCTCAGAGAAGGACACGATGCTTGTGGATAGCACAGCCAGGCTTGATGCGGTCCTGGCTGCCGCCCAGGCTGCCCACGGTCCCCACGGTACGGCTCCTGTGCCTGTGTGTGTGGCCACCCCACCCCGCCCTCACCTTCTGGACACCTCTTTCTCCCGGCTTCCACGTTGGCTCTGAAATTCTGTCCATCCCAAGATACATTCCCAGGGCTAAGGAAAATGCAATCTCCCTGCCCAGTTCACAACACCTGACCTCAGCCCGGGGCATTCGGCAGCCAGGGGAATCCTGTCTGAATCCCCCCGGGGCCTTCCCCCGAGACCCACCCCACTTCCCAGGAAGGACCCATGGCTGTTTCCTCCTTCCTTGTTCCCTCTGATGTTGCTCACTGGCCTCAGCCTGCACCTGCCCCTCTCACCCCTGCATGAATCACCCTCGGCCTGACCTTGGCCCCTTCCTGGGGTTGTTACCATGGATTGAATTCCTCTCACGGCTGTGTCAGACCTATTGGGGTCGGGGCTTCCATGCATTGTTTTGCCCAGCCTGGGAGGCAGGAACTGGCAGTGCCCCGGGGCTAACAGAGGCAGAGGCTGGGGCCACAAAGCAGAAGAGCAGCGTTCCTAACACCACACAGGCTGTGGAGCCCTGGCCCATTGCTGTTCCCTGCTTGGGTTGTATCCACAGGCAATCATCCACAAACATCCACGTGGACAGGCCCCCGCCCTGCAGGGCCACAGGGAGACTTCCCCAGGCACACGCCATGCACAACCTCTTGAAAAGAGGCCATGGAACAAAGCCTTGGCACCTGAGCCAGCGTCCACCTGGCATTGTGGGAAGAAGGGTGGGTGGTCAGAGGCGAGCAGGACACAGAGGACGTGGCCAGAGGTGTGGCTTGGGATGGATTCCTGGGCAGGGCGGGAGGCCACACTGCTGTGGTCAGAGAGCCAGATCCAGGGCACTTTGACTATTCAAGAGAGAGCTTGATGCTGATCCCCTAGTGGGCCAAGGGTCTGTGTTGGGCACCCAACCAGCTAGGACGGAATCCTGGGCTTGGTGACTTTGGCGATCCCAGGAGAAGGGAGCTATCATCAGCACCCTGGCCCGTGGTCTGGAGATTCAGGTCCCCTCTGCACCTGGCAGCCCCAGGGGACCGGCAGCTCCGCAGGAACACTGGGGTCTTCGCCCGGGCAGGAAAGACTTCCCCAAAGCCAGATGATGGCTACACTGACAGGTGAAGGTAGGAAATGGAGGCGAGACCACGGGTAGTTTGTAATCCGGTTTATTGGCTGAGAGTTGGAGTGGATCTTGGGAAGCACCGGGCCTCTGGTCCCGAGGCAGCTCTGACGTCACCCACCCCACAGCCCCACAGCCTGAGCCAGAGCAGGCTGAGCTCCCGAGAGTGGGGGTGTTGGGGGCGGCCCGTCCTGGCAGGTAGCAGAGAGAAGGCAGCGAGCAAGGCAGGGTCACCCTAGCATCCGGTACAGGCGGCGTAGGCACAGATCTCACACGTGCTCGGGTCCTGCGCGATGGCCTCTGCGCAGAAAGAGGGGTCCTGGTGAAAGCAGCCTCCTCCCCCCACCCCGAGCCAGACGCCCGCCCAGAGCCAGACACCCGTGCCTGCCCACAGAATCCCAGGGGCCTGTCCTCCGGCTCGCTAGGCTGCCGTCCAAGCCAGGACACATGGACCGCTCAGGCCAGCCAGTCAGAGCAGAGACCCTACCAGAGGGCCATGCAGTTCCGGGCTGAGCATCTGGCGCGGGGCTCCGCACCCACCACGGCCTGCTGGGATCGCCCTAGACCTTGCCTGCTACAATCGGAACCGAAGAAGCAAAGGGCTTAGCGGACCCACCAATCAGAGCCGAGCCCCGCCTCCGAACCCCCAATCAGAGCGCACCTTCTCCTTGCACCCCACCAATCAGAGAGGAGGCTGCTCACCCAGCCGCTGGAGGATCTGGCCTGCGTTGGGCTCCTTGCAGAGAGGCTTGAGCGCTTCTGGAAAGTTCTGGTTTCTACAGGCGTTGGGAACGGCAGATTCACGAGGCCGGGGTGCCAGCTTCCGGAGAGGGCTTGCGAGCCTGGGCTGCGGGAGCTCCTTGAGGTCTTTCAGCCTCTTTACGGCCTCCAGAGGAAAGGAGAGCGCTCCATCCTGAAAGCCACAGGGCAGAGCGTGAGGCGGCCTGAGGTCCCGCCCGGCCCCTGGCCCCGGCCACTGCAGCCCCTGGGGCGCAGAGCGTGGGGGACGGGAGCCCCGCAGCGGGTGAGGCCGGGGCGCAGAGCCAGGCGTCGCTCCCGTTCGGGCTTTGTGCTGTGGCCGTGAGGTTCCGCATCCCCCAGGGACGCGGGATGGAGCCCGTGTGCTCGTGTGCGGGGCCAGGCGTGGGCCCAGGGCCTTGGGCAGCTCGGCTCCCACTGCCTGACAGCAGTGCCAGCGGATCCTCTGGCCTCAGCACGGGCCTGCGACCTGGCATTTGAGATGCAATAGAAGGCCTCCCGGGCCCCTGCTGAGTGCCAGGCTGGCCTGTCGGCGGTGTCGCACCTGCAGGCACACCTGTAAGATGTCCCTGACATTCCTGGAACCCAGGCGGATGCTCTGGTGGAGCACAGGTCAGAGGAGTAAGGTCTGAAGTCCAGTCCAGCTCCTTCGGCAGCAAGCTGTGTGTGCCCGGGGCCTCGGGCTCCGCTCTCTCCAGTGTTAAATGGTGCAGGCTGGGGCACGGTGGTGCAATCACAAGATACCAATTGCTGGCCTTCCCCAAATGATTCTCTCTCTTCTCTCTTCCTGAGCTCCTCCCAGGTTGAAGGGACAGTTACAGGGTGGGGGGAGTCCCCCAAGAAGGCCAACCCTCAGACACGACCCCACTCCCTTGGGGCCAGGTCCATGGAGCACCTGGGCGCAGGGCTGGGCTGGGGCCTTACCTGCACGGTGACCCCCTCTGCCAGGGCGGCCCAGGCCCCGAGGAGGCACAGCCCGCAGAGCAGGAAGGCGTTCATGGCAGCAGGTGGCTGAGGAGAGGAGCAGCTGGCTGTGGCAGCCAGAGCAGGGGGCCTTTTAAAGCGGCCAGGGTTACTGAGTAACCCAGAGCCTTTGTCAGCATCTCATCTGCTCGCCCATCCGGCCTCTGGATCAGATAAGGCTGAGAAGAGAAGAGGTCAGCCCCCAGCCCCTCCCTGGGCACCCAGGCCAGGTCCTGTGGTCACCCCCAGCCAGGCCCTGTGCTGGTATAGTGGCTGCAGGCCCTGCCCTGCCCTTGACGAGGGAGGTCAGGGGCCAGACGGACAGCCTAGGGTAGTGGGGCAGGGTGGGGGGATCTGCTGCCCCGGTGAGGAGGGGCCGCCTCATATAGCCCTGGGCAAGGCGGTTCTTGCCCAAGGAGGCTGTGCCAGCGCCGAGTTCTGAAGAACGAGCCGAAGTGCTCAGAGAAGGAACCAGAGTACAAGGTCATTTTGTGCCGAGGGTGTTAGGGGCTGGGATCGTCAGGGAAATGTTGAGTTATTTGGCCCGGGGAAGGGAGGGGTTAGAAAGATAACCTGGAATGAGAGAGCCGAGACTTCCTGCTGAGGTAGGGGCCAGGCTCAGCTCCTGCGACTTTAAAGAGGAACTGGGTTCAAATCCCACCTCCTGCCTGTTCTGAAGTGTGTGACCTTGTGCAAATGCTCTCCCCTCTCTGAGTCTCTGAGAAGGTTTTAGACTGTTCAGCCTGATGCCGGGTGCACAGAAAGCCCTGGGTGAGGCGTCCTCCGTCGTTACCAACGTTAGCAGCAGGAGCGGCAGTTCCTGGTCCCCGCAGGTTCCTCTGGCCACCGCTGCCTTGCTGAGCCGCCGCCTGCCCTCACCCTTTGCTGGCCTCATCCTGCCCATCCTGCAGCCTTGGGTCCTCCCTGAGCTCCACCCACTCCCCACGCCAGGCTCCTGCAGGCGCAGTGCCCTCCAGCACGCGTGGTCTAGTGGGAGGAGCTGGTATAAGCCTGTAACCCTCGGACCCTGAACCCCGCCAGGACCGTACTCCGAGCACCGTGTGTGTTCGCTGTTTGTTCGAGGCCAGCAGAGCTCCCCACGGCACGAGAGCAAGGACCTCTGCCTTGCTCCTTCTAGCCCTGGCCAGTGCCAGGCCAGCTCCAAAGAGGCAGTGGGCAAGGATACTGGGGGAGGGAGGAGAGTCAATATTGAAGGACTTGGCAGGGCAGGGAGCTCCTATGGGGCCTAACCACAGGGTGGGGCAGGAAGTACTTGAGCATTTGGTCTACCTCGCAAGCCAGTCCTCAGAGCCTGGCAGGACTCCCCACCCCTTCGTGTGTGTGTGTGTGTGCATGTGTGTGTCTATACACTGGGATGTGTACAAGTACAACGAAGTATGTCTGTACCTGCTGAGGTGCGTGTGTGATACCCTACAGGGCAGGTCTGTACACCAAAGAGAGTATGAATGTGTGCTGAGGTATGAGTGTATATACCCCACAAGGGGTGTGTGTGTGCATGTGTGTGACAGTGAGGTCTATGTGTGTGCACTGAAGTATATATGATTGCATGTGCATGTGTGTGCATTGAGTGTGTATGCACATGTGTGCACTAGGGTGTATGTGTGCACTGTGCACTGGTGTGTGTACACATGTGTGTATATGCATGCATACGTGTGCAGTGAGGGCTGTGTGTATATGTGCACTGAGGTGTGTGCACACTGATGTGAGTTCACGTCGTGCATATTGAGAAGTGTGTGCATGTTGTGTGTGCACCTTGTGTGCTCAGAGTGCATTGAGATGTGTGTGTGTGTGTGTGTGTGTGTGTGTATACACTGGCCAAGGTTTGCAAGTTCAGTCCAGTGAGCCCTGTGGCGGCCTCCAGTAGCTGGGGTAGGAATGAGATGGTGACTGGGGAAGGAAAGGGAGCCACGAGCAAGGGTGGGTGGAGTGGGCTGGGAAGGCGATGGCTGAGGCTGAGAGCCATGCTGGAACTGGATGGGGCCTAGGTGGACTGGAGGGGCAGGGATGGTGAATGCCGGCCTAAGATCAGCATGGGGTTCCCTAGCAGTTAGGGAGAGGAGTTCACATTAGGATTCCAATTGGGTTGGGGTTCCGGCCAGAGTTAGTGTGGGGCTGAGGTTCGGACAGGACGTTGGTGTGAAGACTTGGGGACACTGACGGGAGATCACCAATGACTTGAACAAACAACCCCACCTTAAAGCCGCGGTCCTGTCCTAGTACTTCACCTTCCTCCTCCCCCAAATGGAAAACGCGAAATTCGGAACCAGCTGCCCGGGCAGGAGAACTTCTGCACTCCCGCTGATGGGCTCACTCCAGCCCGCATTGCTTCACTTCCCTCCCTGGCCCGGGATGAGGCCCTCACCCCTCAGCCGGTGGGCTGTCTTCCCTCGGTCTGTCCGGTTGAGGTCGGTTTCCTTTCATTATGTCTCCTGGATACAAAATGCCAACTCCAAGCCGGCGCCGTGGCTCAACAGGCTAATCCTCCGCCTTGCGGCGCCGGCACACCGGGTTCTAGTCCCGGTAGGGGCACCGGATTCTGTCCCGGTTGCCCCTCTTCCAGGCCAGCCCTCTGCTGTGGCCCAGGAGTGCAGTGGAGGATGGCCCAGGTGCTTGGGCCCTGCACCCCATGGGGAGACCAGGAAAAGCACCTGGCTCCTGGCTCCTGCCATCGGATGAGCGCGGTGCGCCGGCCGCAGCGCGCCAGCCGCGGCAGCCATTGGAGGGTGAACCAACGGCAAAAGGAAGACCTTTCTCTCTGTCTCTCTCTCTCACTGTCCACTCTGCCTGTAAAATAAAAAAAAATAAAAAAAAAAAATGCCAACTCCTAACATTTAGGGTCGAACCCTGGCCGAGCCCAGGACCTCCTCTTGGCCTGGTCTTCGGAGTGCTGCCAGGGACTCTGTCAAATGCCCTGTGCTCACTTTGGCTAGAGGGCGATGGGTACACACCCCGAGCCTGGTTGCTCTGTGATAGGGAACTGCTCCTGAGCGGGGCGGAGACCCTTTTGGGCCTCTTACTGGGCATTCTGGGAGGCCCCAGTTCACTCTCCTCCCTGCTCGCGGGTCTGCTCCCTCCCTTTCCACTCTCCCCATTCACCACCTGATCACTGGCCTCCAGCAGCGGCCTCCTCTCTCCCTGGGGTAGATATCTCTCTCCCAGATCGGACCCCAGGGGTCGGAGGATGCTCAGCCACTCCCCAGGTTTCCGTATCAGCACTTCCTAGACCAAGGGCGCCCTTCCGCCAGCACCATGGGACCAGAACAGTCTGTTCCCTCTGACGGTCCTCGGATTGCCTTCTGCAGAACCGTGGGACTCCAGGGTTAGCTCCTGACCTCAAGGCCAAAAAACTTCTCCGCCTTTGCGTCCAAATTTGGACAAGATATTCACTGGACAATCAGAATCATTGGCTTAAATTCGGGACCTTCGACCCCAACCTTGGCCTTCTTCTTTGTTCCTCACCTCCACGTTCCAGCTCTTCCTTGCCGGGACTCCGGAAAGCCACGTGCCCAAGACCCCTGATTCCCAGGCCACCCCTCTTCCATTTCAGGTCCTGACCCAACGGATGAACCCCCTTCCCTATGGCTCCTCTGACCCCACTCCACCCTCCACCCCTCTTCCGGATTTGGTTCCTAGTTCTACCCCCTCCGCCTCCGCCTCCACCCCATTGCCTGCCTCCCCTTTCCAAGACTCAGCTTCTTCATAAGTTCCCCCTCCGGGAGGTAGTGAGAGTGGAAGGCAGCGTCCTTTTCCTATGCCCATGTCCCAAGTTGAGGATTCGCTTTGCTCCTCCAGGAATCCCAGCAAATATTGAAAGGAGCCCCATGGTGTGGCCCAGGCATCCCACTGCACCTGGTCAGATACCCTTCATATGTTACATTGCACACTCACTCCCAGTGAGCAGGCCCGCTTTGGCAAGCAGCCTGCGAACATGCTGACAAAGCACAAACAAAACACGAACCTACACCCAGTGGCCTTTTAGAAGGCATGGTAGGGGCCGGTGCCGTGGCGTCGTAGGTTAAGCCTTTGCCTTTGGCATCAGCATCCCATATGGGCACTGGTTCATGTCCTGGAGGCTCCACTTCTAACCCAGCTCTCTGCTAATGGCCTGAGAAAGCAGTGGAAGATGGCCCAAGTGCTTGGGGCCCTGCACCCATGTGGGAGACCTGGAAGAAGCTCTTGGCTCCAGATCAGCCCAGCTCAGTCCAGCTCTGCCCAGCTCTGGCTGTTGAAGCCATTTGAGAAGTGAACCAGTGGATAGATTCTCTCTCTCTCTTTCTCTCTCTCTTCCCCCTACCTCCCCCCTTCTCAAATAAACAATCTTATAAAAAAAAAAAGAAGAAGAAGAAGATGGCATGGTAAAAATTCCCATGCTCAAGTCAATTATGATAAGAGCCGGGAAGTCACCCGGGATTCTGATGAAAACCCCCTCTTACAGCCTGACTCACAGAAGGCATTCCTGAGTTTACCAACCTGGATCTGAGCACGCCTGCAGGCGCTCTCTTTTCACAAATGTGCAACTCTCAGTTGGCCCAGCCCTTAGAAAAAACTCCAGAAATAAGAACAAGGATGCCAAACTCCCCTGTAGGAACTTATAAATGTTGCCTTCTGAGTATTTAGCAATAGGGAAGACAAGGCCAAACGGGAGAAGGAGAGACCCTTGAAAACCAAATACCAATTCCTGCAGCCCGCCTTAAACCCACAAACCTCTAAACCAATCAGGACCCCAGCCCAAAGCCCTCCTGGTGTGTGCTTCTGCTGTGGCAACACTGGCCTCCCTCGAAGGCGTGGCCGCGTTGTGGATGGGGGGACATTTGAAGATGCCCCTAGGACTGGACACCCAGGCCTTCAGTTCAGCCCACAGAACTGGCAGATTCCCTTTCACTCAGCTCTTAGAATGAGGAGGCCTAGGCTCTCCCTACCCTGCTGTTTACAGCCATGTGTCCAGAGAGCCTTGACCACAGGGGTGGTGGCTGCCTGCCCCTTTCCATTGGTGGGCGGCACCGGGGAGGCTTTCTCCCTTTGACTGAGTGGCATGGCCCTTCCAATATCAGTTCCCACCCTATCCTGGGAATCTCAGGCAAGGCTATCCCCATACTACCCCACCCGTTCTCTGGACTTTCGGAGACCTGATCCTCACTCATTCTTTTCTAGTTCTGCCCCTACGTGCGGTGGCCCTCCTGGGACAAGACTTTCTTTGGAAGCTGGGAGCATCCCTCTGTAGTCCCCCCATAAATATCACAACCACATTCCTGGCACAACAGGCCAGGGACAGTAGGCAACCACTCCCTAAGCCTTCTGCGACCTTGACCTAGACCACTCCCTCATCAGCCCTGTTGCATTGGACACACAGCCCCAGGGTGCCTCTCACCAGAGCCTACTTCGGTCTCCCTGAAAGACCCAGCCTCTGACATCACCACATCTCAGGACCCCCTGCGCCCACCCATGCTTCTGGGACTCAGCTTCTCTGATCATATGTGCTTACCCCCACCTGCTCACCAAAGAACAATCCCATCTTAGGGGTGAAAAAGCCTACCGGCCAGGACCTTAGGAAAATCAATGTGGCCGTACTCCCAACACACCTGGTGGTCCAGCTCCTCCGGAAGCCTTGGAAATCCCGTATTCCACATCATCCCAGGGCCTCAGGGAAGGTGGAATGCACTAACAGGTTACAAAAAACATTGATCAAACCGGCCCTGGAGACACACCTCGAACAGATCAAACTGTTACCCCAAGGGCCATGCCTGAAAAACCCCTCTACTCAGCTCCTTCGACATCCTCAATGGCTGTCCCCTCCTCATCTCTGGATTCCTGCCCTCGCTCCCTTCTGCCCCGCCTCCCCCTCAGCTTCACCCTCTCCTGTCCCACATCAAGGCAGCGCCCTGGGCCCACTCAGATTCACGCCTTCCTCCACCCCTGCCCTCACTGGTCCCCACTCTTCCATCAAGATAGGCGATTCTGTTGACCTGTGCATTCCAAAGCCTGGTACGTCCCTACAACCCAAAGGGATGGGACTGTACACGTCATCATGGCTACACCCACGGCAGCTAAATGAAAGGCCTATCCACCCTGGGTCCATCTGCTGAGACTTAAACCAGCCTCCCCCTCCATTTATCACTCTGCCCCTCCACTTCACTGACAATTTCCCAACCTCCTTCTGGAAGATGGTCTCTGGCTCTCTGGTTCTGTTCTGGTAGCAGTTGTAGCCCGACTCCTGGCCAAGGGCCGAGTGCCGGTCACCCCC
Source organism: Sylvilagus floridanus (assembly GCA_949820135.1). NCBI lineage: Eukaryota > Metazoa > Chordata > Mammalia > Lagomorpha > Leporidae > Sylvilagus > Sylvilagus floridanus. The sequence continues at coordinate 32,823,401 of OX463225.1, forward strand.
AGCTGGCTGGAGCTGTGGAGGGAAGTTTCTCCTGGTGCTCGCTCCTCTCCTGGGAAGGACGCTGCACTGCTCTCTGCCTCTCTGACCTGGCCTCTCCACTGCCCAGCCTGCGCCATCACTACCGCCCGTCCTCAACGCTCCGCATCCCTCCTGGCCCCGTGCTGGCTCTGTGCCTGAGCCTCCACCTCAGCCCTGTTCCCCCCAATGTCTGGGCCTCTTCTACCTGCTAGAAGGGACAGCCAGCCTTTTCAGCGGGACAATCCCAATCTAACACCAGTCCCCCAATCACTTAACCGATTTGCCTCCACATCCCAGGAATCCGTGCCAGTCACTGGAAGTGCAGCTCGCCCCCCGCCCCCCGCCCCGGCCACCCCCCGGGACAGGCCTCTTTGTGCATAACCAGGGCCTCATTTTCAGCGGTTTATGCAATGGGCATACACTCAAGCTATCCCTGCCCCCACGCTCTCAAACTCCCATTCCACAACCACAGGCGGATCAACCCATGATTGGGCAAACCTGACCCCCACCCACCCTGTCCCATATACACTACAGACCCCTCCCTCCTACCACCCCCGCCTGAGCTCTCTCCCCACCTTCGCCTTTTGACAGGGGAGTACTCTCTGTCTGCAGGAATCCGGATTCCTTGTGCCTTCCTTCCCACTGGACAGAGACCTGTACCCTCGCCTATCTACCCCCCCACCACCACCTTACACCACGGACGAGTCGATCCTCCCCATCCCTGCCAGCCTCGGAGTCCTCACAGGGCAACACCATAGCTGCCGGTCCAGGGTCCTCCCTGCACCAGCTCAAACGCTATCCAGAGCCTGCAGAGAACCCCCAGCCAACGGAGCCTCTCGGACAAGCGACCGCAGGACCAGGCGATCCTCTGGTGCCAGTAGTTCTCTGAAGCTGTCGACGCCTGCACTGTTCCACCACGCTCGTTCCTGGGGGAGCAATGTTGCGTTTTCATTGATAAGTCCGGCACCGTCGGACTCCCGGAGCAGGCAGCCTCCTTGTCAGGGTCGGGGGCTCTGCCACCATCTTTGGAAACAGCCCACCTGGCTCCCCCGTCCTCACGCCCCTCGTGGTGTAGTTTTGCCTCTAACCTTTCTTCCGTGTTTTGTCAACCTGCTACAGAAGTTCCTAATTGCCCGAATGACTGCCACTTCCTAACTGCTTCTCACGCTGCTCCTTCGGACCCTGAGGGACCCTCACTGCCTGCCACGCCCCCCAACCAGCAGGAAGCTGACATCACCCCCACTGCTTGTTAAACCTCTTTACAGTCGGGAGTGATGGGAAATTACCCGACTTGAGCAAACAGCCCCCACCTTAAAGCCGGTGTCATACTACTTCCCCTTCCTCCTCTTCCCCCCAGCCGTAAAACACGGAATGCGGAACCAGCTGCTCCAGACCAGGAACTTCTGCACCTCCTTTGATGGACTCACTCCATCCCCTATCACTTCACTTCCCTCCCCAGCCCTACTTAAGGCCCTCACCCCTAGGCAGGGGCGCACCATCTTCCCTGGGGTCTGTCCAGTGGAGGTGGCGCCCCTCTCTGGCTTACAATAAAGCCCCTCCGGTCTAGAGGTCGGTTTCCTTTCTCTACGTCTCCTGGGTACAAAGTGCTGGTCCCTAACAGGTACAGTTAGGGTCAGGTGGATGTGGAGGTTGAAACTGACGTCAGGGTTGGTTTGGGGTTAGATTAGGGTTCTCTGTAGGGTTGGGATTGGAACTGAGTTTGCGGCTGAAGGTGGGGGAGGGGTTGCGGTTGGGTTTATGATGGAGGTTGGCTCTGGGATTATGTGCGAGGCTACAGTGGGGTCAGGATTGGATTTCATGAAGGATGGCGCTTGGGCAGGGCTTCTGCGGGCTGAGGAGCCCTTCTGAGAGCTACTTTGCTTCTAGCCTTTCTTCTTCCAGGGCCGGGAAGGAAGGGGAGAGGGGCTGGGCTCCCGAAGCTTCTTTCTCCCCCAGCCCCCTGGCCGGGGCTCTCCTGGAGTCAGGCAGGGGCGGAGGGGGTGGGAGTTGCAGGAGTGACGTACATGCTGTGGGGAAGAGGACGAGGCCCTGGGTCCTGCCCTACCCAACCACACTCTGACATCCGCTCTGGGAATTGGGAACCAACTCTCCTTCCCTTGCCTCCCTCCAAGGCCCCCTCCTTCCTCTCCAGGGTCCACAGGACCACCGCAGCCTGCACGGACCCAACCACACTCTGACATCCGCTCTGGGAATTGGGAACCAACTCTTCTTCCCTTGCCTCCCTCCAAGGCCCCCTCCTTCCTCTCCAGGGTCCACAGGACCACCGCAGCCTGCACGGAAGCTGCAGGGAGCTGGGCCTTGGGGTCCTCCCAGAGCCACACACCTTCCTCCTTCCTGCGCAGGTAGAGGATGGGCCCAAGGTGGCTTGGCCTCACCACCCACCATGCCACCCCTGCTCCCTAACCGAGAGCCCATCCGCCCTGCCTGCAGCCCTCACGGGAGCCAGGCCCCCTCGCCCGGCCATGGTCAGGTCCAGCTGAGCTCACCACCCAAGCAGGAGCCCAAAGCACCCTCCAGGAAGCAGGGCCCAGACCTGCAGAGTGGAGCCAGGCAGCCCTGGAGTGGAATCCAGCGGCAGCGTTTAAAAGCTGGGTAACCCTTCTCCGCCCCAGTTTCTGCATCTGAGAAAACGGGGACGACAGCAGCTGCACTGCAGGTCTCAGACCTTCTGTAATTTTTTTTTTTAGATTTATTTAAAGTCAGAGTGAGGGAGAGAGATCTTCCATTTACTGGTTCACTCCCAAATGACTGCAACAGCCAGGAGCCAGGAACCGCACCCTGGTCTCCCACACGGGTGGCCCGGGCCCGTCCTCCACTGATTTCTCAGGTGCATTAGCAGGGAGCTGGACGGGAGGCGGAGTAGCGGGACTGAACCAACACTCCCGTATGGGACGCCGGTGTCACAAGCAGCAGCTTAACCTGCTGCACCGCACCAGCCCTGGAGGTTTTGACTTTCTAGAAAATTCTCTTCCTGATCCCAGCCCCAGTGAGCTTGGGTTAAGACCACTTCCACTGCTGTGTGCTCCAGTACCTCTCCCATCATAAAACGTGCTGGCTCAACTGTCCTCCTAGTGACTAGCCCGGGAGCCGCCGAGAACAGAGACTGTGGGAGCCCAGTACTCGCCACGGGGCCGGCAGTGAATCAGTGCCATGGAGGAGTCTTTCTGGAACCAAGGTCATGGTGAAACAATCCCAACATTAACAACAGCGGCTGACCTGTGGCAAGGTTTGCCTGTGCCAGGCTCTGGGGGCTGCTTCATGGGTCTGGAAAAGCCCAGCCCACCCCCCGACCTGCACCCCCACGCTGGAGGCTGCGGGGGCTCTGGCAGCTGCTGGGCAGCCCCTGGCCTCTGCGAGGCCGCCGCGTTGTTCACTCTGTTTAAGTGACTTCCTGGTGGTGCCGGTGCCACTTTAGGGTCGGGAGTACCGAGGCTCGGTCCTCCCAGGTCTGGCTCTGCCTGCCTGCAGGCTCAGAGTCCCGGTCTTGACCTCTGCAGGAAGGCCTGGAACAGAGCCAGCTGGGAGCGGGGAACTCCAACATCGATCTGAGTGAGCTCCTCATGCTACTTGTAAACACGTTTCAGAGTGCAACAACTTCCTGTTCCTATGAGAACCTAGAACTCTCTGAGGCAGACATGGCAATGCACATGGACCTAACAGCTCTGGGAAAACCAAAGAAATAACTGTATAACCCCATTTCACAAATAGGTAAACTGACGCTCAGAGCCTCAGAAATCAAACAGGGCTGCTGGGGACAGACGTATTGGTTGTGCACTGGCCAAGGGTACCTGGCCGATAGAGTGTAAATAATTGTGAGTACAAGCACAGGACTGCCTTGGCCTAGAGAGAAGCGTGGTTTTTCTAGATTCACCTGCAGGTGGACTTGATGGCCGCTGTGGTCACACAGCCACAAATTCCAGAACAGAACCCAGTTCTCTCAACTTTGACTCCTCCCGCACCGTCCTCCTGGTTCCAAACTCCCTGCTCCTTTGTCCTAGGGAAGGGGGAGAAGAAAGGAGTGGCTACTGAGTGAGCCCCACTGCACCGAGAGGAGACAGAACCACCGAAATGGAGTGGTCCGTGTCACACCGGGACTGAGGGTTTGAAGTCTGCTGGCTTAAGTCCAAGTCCAGGCCTGGGGAGAGGTATCCTGGCACTCCCTCCAGGCCCCACATGGTGCTGGCTCTAGCCTTTGATGGTCTGGAGGGCCAGCTGGGCAGTGGACAGAGGGTGTGCCTGGTTGTTTGCTTGGCAACGTCATCTCACACCCCTGTGGCCCGCCAGGTACCAGGAGGCCCCATTGTCCATCTGCTGTCTGCTCCTTGCCCCACCCCTGTCTGTCCTGGCCATCCAGGAGCCCTCGGCTAGCTGGAGGCCAGGACACGGGCACAGACTCCACGGGGGCACTACAGGGAACCTACTGGGAGCCATGGGAGGGGTAAGCCTGGGGTGCCAGGTCCAAGAATGCACTAACGCCCTGGGGGTCTTTCTGAATCACAGCTCTTCCCGTGGTCACCCCTGCTCTGAAGCCTCCCACGGCCGGCGCTGGGTTAAGGGGCAAAACCCCTTAGCCCAGCATTTAAAGTCTTTCTCTGGGCTGCTCACCCACACCACCTCGCACCACTCTCTGTGTCAGCCCGGGGCCCCCTTCCCTGCCCGTCTGTGCTTCTGCCAGAGAACACCCCCAGCACCGGGTGGGGGCACTGCTTGCCCGCCGAGGCGGCATGTGAAGCTGTCTATGACGGGAAGATCTGGAGGCACGGAGGAGGGAACTGTGAGGCAAAGGCCTGGGTACAGGACGTGCAGCGGCGCCCCTGGCCCTAACGCCTTTGATGTGAACTCGACCTGGCCCCAGGGTCTGCAAGGGTTAACTCATGACATTAAGGGAGTGACACAAGGGGAAGACGCTGGATGACAGACTCCGATGGCTCTGAGAGTTGACATCTCAATGCCAGCTCCTATTCTGAGAGCTTGCAGCAGCTCACAGCGCCCGAATGAGCAACGTCATGCTCCATCTCCCCACTAACCCAGAGCCCGCCTTTGCCATTTCAAACGAAATGTGTTGGCCCGATCACCGTTCACAGGCAGGCCGGGAACACTGTGGACCAACCAGGGCCCACACAGGACTGAAACCCTACTTTCATCTCTAGAAGTCACTGCCTTTCAGTCCTCAGGGAGTTCGGGAACTGAACAATGGCTGTCTGACTCCCTGCTCTGCGTGTTGCAAAATAAACTCTAAGAGACTTCCACCACCCCGGTGTCAGCGATTGGTTTGCTGTGCACTGGGTGGGCAGCCCCCGTTTAGAGCAGTTCCTCGTTTTGGGGGTGTTCTGTCACAGCAGCACAGAGCACCAAGGAGCACTGGGCTAACACAGAGTGCGTCGCGAGGCGCTGGGGGTGAGCCATCACTCTAAGAATCTTGTCCTTAACCTGGTGACAGTGGGAGCCTCAGGAGGCTTCGGAGCAGGGGAGACCATGGTAAGAGCTGCGATTCAGAAAGACCCCCAACGCAGCTAGTGCTGAGTGCCAGCTGTCTAGTCCCAGTGCTGCGCTGGTCCCAGAGGGCAGTGCTCCAAGGGGATCTGGGGCACTGGAAGGAGGCAGAAGATGGAGAAGGGAAGGCCACTCTTCGGGACCATGTGCCAGCCCCCACACTGGCTGCTTCCCAATGGACTGCTCAGCGATGGCCTCCACAGGGCTGAGGGGAGGTGTCTGCCCTGCATATCACAGATACACTGAGGCCCAAACAGAATCGTGTCCTCCCAACTCCGAAGTCCACTTTCCCTAGCCTCAAGCATTGTACTGGATTTTGGAGGCCTGCGGGAGCCATGCTCAACCAGAGGCTGAGCAACTCACAGGGGACAGGCTCCACAGTGGTGAGAAAGCAGAGTGCAGTAGGAAGGGGCCACATGTAGTACAGGCCAGACCAGGGGTCCCTTCAAAGGGACACAGTACAATGGAGCAGTGAGAGGGACAAGCCAGGGATGTGATGAGAAAAAGGGAGAAGGCCGGCGCCGTGGCTCACTAGGCTAATCCTCCGCCTTGCGGCGCCGGCACACCGGGTTCTAGTCCGGGTCGGGGCGCCGGATTCTGTCCCGGTTGCCCCTCTTCCAGGCCAGCTCTCTGCTGTGGCCTGGGAGTGCAGTGGAGGATGGCCCAAGTGCTTGGGCCCTGCACCCCATGGGAGACCAGGAGAAGCACCTGGCTCCTGGCTTCGGATCAGCACGGTGCGAAGGCCGCAGCGGCCATTGGAGGGTGAACCAACGGCAAAGGAAGACCTTTCTCTCTGTCTGCCTGTCCCCCCCCCCCAAAAAAAAATCAAATAAGCAGTACCATTCACACTTCCCACACTTTCAGAAGCAAGGGAAATTTTCTGCTGTGTACCAAAAGCTTGATACTACCACTATTGATAGATCCATCTCATGAGGAAAAACATTTAATGCAAGTCTGACCTAAATATAAAAGAGAAAAAGGGAGAGTGTGCAAGACTCACAGCGCCTGGGAACCCAGCTTGATCCCAGGAAAGTTTGTCTTGGGGGAGGACTAAGAAGCCAGCCAATCGGAATGAGGTCATCCTCCCTAAGGCCCACCCCCTGCCTCCTGTTGGTAGCTGTGGCATGTGCGCATGCACACACACACACACACTGGCAGAGTCCCTGTCCTACTCTCCAAGGTTACAGTCACATACCCACATCCCCTAAGCACACACCTGCGAGCTCTTGGTCAGTCACCTGAGCGCACAGCCTCCCAGGGAACTGGAGGACTGCTCCTGCCCCTGCCTCTCAACTTCACTCGGACACACCAAGGGTGAGAAGTGTCCTCGGACGCCTTTATTGCCATCGCCTGGGACAGGAAGCTGGCCCTCTGACCTCTGGGGGCTGGTGAGAGGCATCATTTACCCATAGTGACGTCAGTTCAGCTGGTTCTGGGGTGGGGTGGGGTGGGGTGGGGTGAGCCGAGGGAGGTCAACGTTGTGGAAGATGCAATAAGCGTCAGCGGGAAGCGCAGGCGAATCAAGGCCGATCTGCGTTCCTGTCCTCTTCTCTCTCACTGGCTGTGACCTTGGGCAAATCACTAGACCTCTCTGAGGGGCAATGCCCAGCAGTAAAAGGCAGATAATGGCACGGAGCTCGCAGGCAGCTGGGAGTGCTCACTCAGATAATGGCTGTCAAGTACCGGGTAGGGACCTGGCAAATGGTGGCAATAATCATTATGTTTGTGAGCGCCACAGGAGGTGACGACACGTGAGTGTGTGGAGATGCCACAGCCCGCTCAGGCGCAGAGGCAGGGCTGGCAAGGGCAGGGTGTGTGGCTGGCCTGACCGCGGCCCCCTCCATGTGTGTCCAAACAATGCCAGTCCCCACCTCAGCTGGTCCCAGAGGAGGAGCAGAGCCTTGGGGGACTTGAGAGCTTGGCGCTCATGGTGGCGTGACCTTGGAACAGGGGAGCAGGACACATCAGGAAGGCAGAGGGAGTGTGGGGCCCCCACCCCCGCCTGCATGTTTGCAGCTGAGCACCAGAGGGGCTCAGTGGCTTCCTCTAGCAACCTCTGAAGGAGAAGCGCAAACATCTTGATCCTCTAGTGGCTGCAGAGAAAGGCAAAGAGCCCTGAGAGTAAGGGTAAGGGAAGCATTCCGAAGAGGAAAGACAGGCAGCTGACCGCCCTGCCCTCTGGTGGTCACAGGTGCTTACTGCAGCCTCACGGCGGGAGAGGCTCCAGCTTTGTTCCAACGCCCTGCTTCTCAGCCTGGTAGCTCAGGGAACAGTGAAGACCTGAGGCAGCAGGGTGCTGGTTCACCATGCAGATGCTGGAGCTGGATGTCCTATGTTTAAAACCCCAGCTCGGTTGCTGCTGTTGTTACCTCTACCACTTACAAGCGGATGACCTCAGGCAAGTAACACGCTATGGCTCAGATGCTCCATTGGCTAAACAAGGCAAGGCTGCTGTTAACAGTATCAAGGGCAGATAGGATCGTAAATGGCATCAGCTAAATAACAATTACCTAACCGTTGGGAGTAGCAACCAGCCTTGACCTAAGGTTGATTTCTGGTTCTGGTGCAGCCAATTACCAAGTCTATGCACCTGCTGACCAGTCACATACCGAGGGAGGAGTGTAAGAAGGTTAAGTACAAAGTCATCCTTGAAAATCTTTTGTAAGGTGCCAATGCTATGGAGAAACACAGCTCATTAAGGCCCAATTGGCTTACCTAGCTGGCTCACACCAAAGGACAACGTTCTACAAAAAACATGTCCCTTTCTCCAAGCGAGTCATGCTCAGAGGTGAGACGCTCTGTGGAGAGGGACACAGAGACAGGTACCAGCTAGGGTCTCAGATTCAAATCTCTCTTCTCACACTGCCTCGGGGACATCTGGCATATTACTCTGCTGTAATATTCAATTTTCCCTTTCTTTCTCTTTTTGGCCAAGCCTGTGTAACTGAATTTGTATGCTTTGATGGAAGGCATTCCTGATCCAAATCCCCTGTGCCTTCCTTTCTGAAGTGGTGTCTCCTGTAAAACAGGTCACTGCCATCAACAGGTCATGGTGTAGGTAAAACAGAACAGTGTGGATAAGCACTTCCCACTGCCTGGTGCATGACTCCCCACTCCCCTTGCCCAGATTTTCCCTCAGTCACGGTGGGACTTTCAGTGAGCTACCCTTGCCTCAGTCTCAAAAACACAATGTGGGGGCTGTCTGAGATGATTTCTTAAGGCCTCTTTCAATTGGAAGCTTGTAAGGTAGCTCTGCTTTGCCCAGGACGGCTTTGCCCACTGATAAGGGTCACTTTGTTAAGTAACAGCCCTTCACATACTGACATGCTGGAACACATACTTGAATGATCTTGGTTTTTATTTATTTATTTATTTTTGTATTTAATTAGGATAGGTGCATCTGTACCAGCTCAAGGTGACCAGACTCAGCTGACCCCCATTGAGGTCCATCAGAGGTACTGATGGAGACCAGAATGTACCAGTAATGGCAGCAAAAGCATTGCCCCTCCCACCAAAGGGCACACACACGGGGGAGGGGACAGAAAATTCCTCTTTTTGGAAACAGTAGGGGTAGAAAAAAATGGACCTAGATTGATTATCCCGGATCCGTGATGAGCTGTGAGAACTTGGGCAAGGTAACCTCGCTAAATCTATTTCTTCATCTGTAAGACAGTAGTAAGTACGTGTTTCTGTGGGTTAAACGAGAAACACTCAGAGGCCTCTTGAGCGAGAAGGTTCCAGGTTCAATTTCACTTCCACCAGGGTTACTGGTCTGCCCACCGCTTGGCCTCTCTGAGCCTGTTTCCACATCAATGAAACTGGACAGCACCATGCTCAGAGAAAATGCTATGCTGGCTCTCAACGAGCAGCACATTTCCCCCACCTCAACCCACAACCCCCAAACCAATCTAGCTCCCATACATGGCTCAAAGCAGTGGTACAAATGGGAAATCGCCCTCCTGTCTGTCTGGGACACTCTGAAGACTCAACTTCAACAGCCCATAACCACTCGCAAAGCCTTCCTAAACACTGCTTCAACTCCTTAGCGTGACCCACTGTCTCCCCATCAGAATCCTGCCTTGCCAGGGAACACTCCAGAGTGGCTCCTTGCCCCAGCGCCCCAGGCTGGCATATGCTACCTGTTTCCTGGGCAAGCCTGCAGGGGCTGTGGCTTTCTCATCTCTGGATTTCTAACGGGGGGGAGCTTGACATAGCGCATGCACAGCGAATGTTAAACTCTACTTTCACCTTGCTCTGTGGGAAGGCAGCGCTAGGGATAGGACTAGGGCATGAGTGGTGGAAGGGACAGGGGAATTACCTTGGGGTGAGAGGATCAGCTAAAAGATGATGGAGGAATCCTAGGCTTGAAGTAAAAAATACCTGGATTCAGACTTCAGCCATCACTTGACAACTGAAGGATCCAGACAAGCCACATCTCCAACTGAGTTGTTCCAACATCTGTAAAATGAAGATCACTTTATCTGTCCAGCACAGCACCTAGTACACACTGAGAACCAGTATGATTTACATTCCAGGTGTTGGTCTAAAATGCTCAAATATGTCCGTGTGGTCCCATTAGAATCTGGGGAACAGGAATTTTCCTCATTTTATATGCACTATAAAAAAAGGAAAATGAGGCTCAGAGAAATTAAATAATTTCCTAGGTTCACGGAGCTAGTGAAGTGTCCAATAAATGTCCAATAAGTGTCCAATTACTGTTCCGAGGTAGAAACGGAAAGGACCCCGAGGACTCTGGGGTCTTGCCTGTGAGATTTCTACATGTGAACTAGCTCCAGTCTTATCCTCTCAACTGCAGCAAATGACCAGACCAATCGGTGTTGTAAATAGAGTTAACATAATCTATTTATTTTAAGTGCCATTCATGCATATCAGTTCTGGCAGCAACAATCCTAATGACACTTGGGATATTCTTTACAGCACTGAACAGTTACAAAGAATGGGTGCCGTTCATCATAGAGGCAAAATATGAAATCGTGCAATAGCAAAACTGTAGAAACATTAAAACACTGACTGTCCAACAGCAGTACAGAGCAGGTTGTGTTTGCACAAAAAGCCAATGCATTTTCATCACATATATACAATATAGATATATACACATCACCCTCTGAATGAACAATATCAAAATACTCTATTCCATTTCAAATTATCCCCGATTGATTCCCTCCCGCTTCAAAGGACATCTGAGCGACACTTATTTACAAGAACACACATGAATACATTTACATTTCAAAAACTGCCACAAATGCCAGTCGGATTATTCTCCTGGACAGTGCCCCCTCTATTACACGTATTTATTCTTCTTCTTCCCAGGTCTTCAGTCAATTTAGGTCCCAAACAGAACTTGCTCTGCACGAACCACTACCAACCGAAATGGCCACTAGAGGGACTCTGCACCTCACCACGTAGCACAGGCTGGCTGTCGCCCACAGAGAAGGCCTGTCCTGGGCTCCCAGGTCAGGTGGATTACAGGAGAGTGTAATGGGTCCAGGTGAAGGCTTTGCTTCCAGGGCCATTCTTGGTAAGTTTAAATATTCATAAAAATATTTATCACTGCAAATTAGTAAATGATTGCCAAATGGGAAATTAGCTTCACACAATTTGTAAAATCATCATCAGTGGCTCTACTCAAAAGTTCAAATTATTCAGCTTAAGACTGCATTCTATTACCCAAATTGTTTAAAGTGCACATTGCTACTCAAGCAATTTAAACAGTTTCAAAACTGTGATCCTGGTGTCTAGAAAACAGTGACTTGAGTAGACTACTGGAAACTGTCCCCCCCCCCTTTTTTTTTCAAGCTTTCACTCTGCAGGCTGCCATCTCATCCTGCCTCATATCCTCCTAAGAGGGGCCTGTTGGCTGCCTTTCCAGAATCCACTGATCTTCACTCATCTAAGGGGCTGGAATTGAACCTCCTTTCTCATGCCAAACAGGGTCCAAATAACAGAGAAACATAAAGCTCTTCCTTTCTCCTCAACCTCACCAGCCCTTACCATGGCCAGCTTCCCAGTGATTCATTCAAGGCAACACTCCATTTAAAAAAAAATACACACACATTCACAAACACATTCTCTCTCTCTCACACGCACACACAGACACACACACAAAGATGTTTGCTTAGTTCAAGTAGACATTACTCAACCATAGAACCACTAAGGCTAATTAAAGTGATTTTAGCATGGCTGATAGAGAGCAGCAATGCTAAAAAGCAACCAGTAAGCAGTTATTACTCTTTGATTTGATGGAACATGTTTCTCCATTAGAATAAAAAAATTTGGTCTAAATAATCAATTCAATATATAATAATCAGGAAAAGAAAATCATTTCCTCTAGTTTTATTATTATAAAGCTAACACAATCAATCCATGCAACATAACTGATATGACATGAAACTAATACAGACCCCTAAGAGGTGGGCTACATTTCAAAGAAAGTGACCAAATGTCATGCATCCAGACACCCAGGACAACAGAACCAGCAGGCCACTTAATGACTGAGGCAAACAAAATCTATGTGTAGTCCTATCCTCCTTTCCAGTCCTACCTTAGTAGAACAAGATTAAATGGGGGAAATTTGCTGTTCTGCGGCCCAAATGGTCTCTTGATTCAAATTCCAGAAAACACCCTATTTAGCTACTAAGTCTCAATCAGCAAGAATGCTCACACAGAGAAATATACTCACGTGGTAAAAGAAGTTGTGATAAAGAGAATGACACAATGTCCCTCTGATTGTCTTGTCTGTAAACTCTATCAAGAAAAACTATCTGCACTTCTGGATACCACATTCTTCCTTAACAAACCCAAGAGGAGCTGAGCATTCACAGAAGATAGCAATAAATATTATAATAATACTTTTGAATAATAAATACATAAGTGAATGTGAAGGCATTGGTTTGCTGAAAAAAGCAAGCAATGCCCAGCTTCTAATTGATCAAATTTTAGAGCTGTTATAATAAAGATTTAGGAAAACAGACAGACAAGGAACAACATACACTGGATAATCCCCAAGCCTCAAAACAGATCTGGTCAGTCCTTGACGCTGCTCAGGAAGAACACGCCCCTCTGAATTGTCTGGAGAGCACTAAACTCTGAGTTCCTTGACTTACTGGGTGGAATTCATTTCCCACATTTCTGAAAAAGATTAAGAGGAAACTGGATTTTGGAAAAATCTAGTTCCATACATCAGTTATAACCGTCTTGTATGAAATAGCCTGACAAGGAATAAAAACTGACAGTAACTTTCTTTCCAAGACACAGTCCAATTAGGAAAAAAGTGAAGCCTTTTTGTCATTTTTGCACCTACATTTACACATATGTATCTATAAACTGCTTGCAGCAAAACAGGCTCTGTCTGAAAAATCAGTCTGGCACTTGTGGTTAACATCAAACTGACACAAATATGCAAAAAGCTGTCCAAATCACACAACAGTTAGGAGCTACATAGGGCAGCTGGCAGGGAGACAAACATGTAGTACTTGTTTGGGTCAGATAAAAGCAGTAAGTTATCCAGCTAAAATCTTTCTGATTGTCTTCAAAAGAAATTATGGTAACATTGGTAAAGTGATTAGCAACTGTTTTCTCAACTGGATTCTCTTAGACCTTTCCCTTCACTGCACAGAAAGATGATGTTGGCGTCTGGGGTCTTATAGAAACAAGGTCTACACAATTGAATCCCAATCAAAGTCATCCTGGATGTCATCTGGAGGCAGCGAGCGCCGCATCTGGAAGGCTTGGGAAGGTATCATGTGCTGCTGGTTCATGGCTCCGTGATGACCTGGAAGGAAGGAGGCAACGTCAGCAGTGACTTCAAAGGAAAAAATGAACTCACTCCTACAGAGTACTTCCTAGGTGTCACGTATGCAGCACACATTATCTCACTAATCCACCCTTGAGCCTTCAACAAAGTGGCTCTTATGTCCCTCATTTTATAGGTAAGGGAGACAGGGCTTAAGGGGATGAGCAAGTGACCCAGTCATATAGGTATGTTAAGAGGCAAAGATAAGATCTAAACTCAGTTCATCAGACTCCAAAACCCATGTTCTCTCCATTACACAAGACTGTAGCAAGGAGGGCCTAGCAAAGCGCTGCTGCAACCATTTCCCTGGGGGGTCTGTTCTGCTCCACTGCGTGTTTCAGCACGGTACACTGGCCAACACAAGACGGGTAAACAGGACAATGTCAGTGCACCACTGAAGTCACACTGGATGGGACTCAATTCCCCCATCAAGTTAATTAATAGCCAGTGAACCCCAAGAACATAAACACAGTGGAATACAGTAAACCACAGAGGAACACAGTTGAGTGCACAATGCCCTTCTCCCCAAGGTCTTCTTCCTGATCAGTCTGGCCATAAACTGTGTGCAGTCCCCAAATTCTGTACATTCTGCCCCTGTCCGCTATATTCTGACAAACTCCATTCTAAACCAGCTTCATTTTAATTTATCATGCAGTTGTTATTTCATTTTTTTGCCAGAAATTAAGTGTATCTTTTTAACTGCTGTGGAATTTTTACTATTTTTGTTATTCTGATTATAAAATTTCAAGCAGTCTGCTGCCAATCTTATTTTTCTCATAAAACCTGTAACTTCTAGTGTACACTTTTACAAAAATGCTAAGGTTCTAAATTATCAGAGTATGGTAGAAAATGTCCATATTTTTATTTTCTTAATAAAAACATATCAATTCCTCACTGTGCATCAAGTATTCATCTACATGATTTAATTACATGTATCTTCATCTAATCCTAATATTCCTAGGAGCTGGGCTATGTTTTTAGACCCCTTCTACAGACAGGGAAGCTAAGGTAGAAGGGTTAGGTGGCTGGGCCAGTCCTAACCACTATATTATGCCACCAATAAATTACTAATGAGTGCTGCCAATAGATAACATTGCTTTCTCATTCATCAAAGGACTTATCACTTGGTCTCCATTCATTCATTACTGCCTGGCACACTTCTTTTAACAGCTCTCCTTCCACCTCACCTTGTCTTTTCCTTAAATAGGTTAAAGGTTCTATAATATACAAGAAAAACAATGGTCTCTGAATTAAGACACTGGGACTTGATTTATGATTTGCTCACTCAGCAAACTAGGTGGCTTGGGCAAGTCCTCTCCTTCTGCGCCTCCATTTCCTAATTAAGGTGATATTTAAGATCCCCACCAGCTCTACAATGTGCTCTAGTGCCCTGACTAAATGTAACTTATCCTTCATTCAAAGTTTAGGAGAAAAAGTTTATAAACCTGTAACTCTAGAAACTCAGCTCCTCAAAAAGTCACTTTCCTGGAAACTAAAGCTGGGGGACTCGACTTGAACAAATAGAGGAGTTTCTACAAGAGCCAAAGAAGGTTCTGGAAGCCTGCTAAAGTCTTGTTAAAGTCAAATATCCTCAAAGATACCTAGGACTCTTCAATAGCTCTATGCCCCAGGACCTCAGAGAGACAGGCCAATTAGAATCACAGGATCCTGGGCTAAAAAGGCCTTTAGTGGCTGATGCTTGAACTCCTTCACCAGCACTAGAGTAAAGTGGCTGGGCAGGCTCTGCCATCCAGACTCCCTTGACAGACAGTCCGCTCCTTCCTGAGGCAGCCTCATTTTTATATTGGGATGACTAAAGCTTTTTCAGTATTAAACTCTTGAGTATCAACTATAGCACACACACATGTTACCTGCCATCGTTGTTCCTGGAGTGCTTAGCGCCTGTGGGATATGAGGATAACCAGGGGGCGGCATCACTGAAGGAGGGAGATTTTGCCTAGAGTCTATGTACAAATTTCCTAAGCAGAAAGAGGGACAAATATGTTATCATGAGTAAAACAAATCAAGCACTAAAATCTTAACAGTGGGGCAAGGTGTTTGGCACAGCAGTTAAGATATTGCTTAGGATACTGGCATCCCCTATCAGGGTTTGGGTTCACATACCAGCCCTACTTCTTATTCAAGCTTCCTGCTAATGTGCAATCTGGTAGACAGAAGCTGACAGCTTAAGTTTCAGGGTCCCTGCAACCAAAGTGAAAGACCTGCATTGAGTTCTGGATTCTGGCCTTGGCCTAATCCAGACTTGGCTGTTGCAGGCATTTGGGAACTGAACCAATGGATGGATAATCCTTAAAATAAATAAAAAAAAGAAAACTATAAAAATTTAAAAAGAAAAATGGTAACAGAATTATACCTAAATTCAGTGAAGCAGGAAACATACAGAGGAATGGAGAAGGAAAACCTACTCATTTCCGATGTTAAAATTCTGTCCGAAGTGGGTGCTGGCCTTTTGAACATAGTACCAGGCTGTATGTATACTGGTATTGATTCTAGTGCTGCTGCCAACTCTGTAAGCTTGTAGGTAAGCTATGCCTATTGTTGTTGTCACATACCTCCCAAAGTATTTTCATAACCATTACTTTATTTGACCTTCTCAGTAAAGCCACAAGTAAAATCCCCATTTTATGAAGATTAGGCAACTAACTCAGAAAAGCTAACCTGACTCACTCAAAGAAACATTAATCTGACAGGTCTAGGACTAGCACTCAAGATATCCTAACTCATGGCTTCCTATTATGGCCCATCTCTCTATTGCCCTGATTCTCTCTAATTATTCCTGAAGCAGGCCTAATGACTGGGAAGCACAAAGTAACAATAAAGAACTGTGCAACGTAAAACAGCCACACCAAGCAAAAGTAATCAACAGTAATTATGGAGTGTGGCCTGGGGAACAGATTTCATTCAAATGTTACTTCAAAAGGTTTTTGAATTGATATACTTTTACTAATAGGTGCAATCCAGTGTAATAGCTCTAAAAAATTTCACAAAAATTCCACTTGAATTCTAGGATTCTTGTAATGAAACTAAAACAGCAACCATTTTTCCAGAGAAAACTAAAAAGAGAAGAAAAACCTTCCTCTTCTATTAAGTAAAACATGCTGGATTTGGCTGCGTCGAAGTGTTCACCTGCCGCTGGAAACCCAGACTGTCCAGGCTTGAGACAGCCTCAGAGATGACCTATTTCAACCACACAGAAGAGGAAAGAGGACCAGAAAGGAAATGAGACAGACCAGGAACAGAATTCTAAGACTTCTGACCCACAGTTACTGCTTCAAGATAACATGTCTTTTTAGAGTAAAGTTTACAGTCAGAAGAGTGCTCTCTAACCATACTGACTTTTCAGGAAGAAAAGAGAAAAGTTACTAAGCTATAGCTCTAGTATTCTTGGGGGGAGAAAGGGCGAGGATGAATTCTGTTCCCAAGTGCTGATCAGCCTTCAACTTGCATGCCTAGTGCACTTTCTGAAGACTAACCCAGGCTGGAGGTGTCATACCACGTAGGCTCACCTGTATACTAACAATTTCCTAGCCTTTGTGCTACAAAATCTTAGCTTTCTTTTTACAAATCCTTAGAGTTCAAGTCACAACAAAATGACAAAATTTGATTCAATCTTTATTTGTATAGCCATATTGCTTTTGTCAATTCTCTTTTATGGACTAATAATTCTTACCTTAAAGGTGGAAGGGTAGAAATTAGAAAAGGAGTGTGGGAATAAACAGTCATCTGCATTAAATAGCCTTAACTTTTTGAAATTCTGTCACACTCCTAAACACTTTTAGTTTCAGATAGAAATTTCTATTGCTTCTCATTTTTTCCATGTTCTCATTACAGAGTCTGAACAATGAAAATTTACCATTATGTCTACTTCTCAAGTAAACCCTGGACATACACACACACACACACACACACACACACACACACACACTTTATTTAAGAGGCAGACAGAAAGAGCTTCCATCCTCTGGTTCACTCTCCCAAATACCCACAATGGCTGGGGACCGAAATCCAGGTCTCTCATGTGGAACCAAATTCCTTGAGCCATCACTACTGCCTGTCAGGGTCTGTATTAGCAGAAAGCCAAAGCCCAGAATCAAACCCAGGTATTACAATGTAGAACACTGGCATCTTTTCAAAAATTAATTAATTTAAAAAGCAGAAAGAGAGCAACAGAAACATAGGAAGAAGTACCATCCCCAAATATCTCCAAGAACCAGAAATGGTCTGGGTTAAAGTCAGGAGCCAGGAGTTTAATCCAGGTCTCTCATATGGGTGGCAGAAACTCAATTATTTGAGCTACTACCTGCTGCCTCCCAGAAGGTTCTATGGCAGAAAGCTGGAATTGGGAGCAGAATCAGGACTTGAACCTAGGTACTCTGGTATGAGATGCGTGTGTCCCAACCTAGTGTCTTAATCACTAGACCAAACACTTCCCATAAACACAGAACATTAATTTGGTTGTCACTACAAATCTGCACTAGTTTAAATTGATATTACTTCAAAAATGTCTTTGTTAAACTGAGTATTAAGAGAATTTAATTCTTGTTTGATAACTTAATAAAAGGATAAATATTACAAAGGAGTTAACTGTAAATAATAGTAAAATAATTATATAAATCACAAAAGAAAAATAAGATGTAAACAGATCACTGCCACCGTTGGTAACCAAATTATTTAAGAAGTGAATTTTGTATGATTAGAAGATAGCTGAGAAGATTAACGAAGCCCATACCTGTTCCAATATGTTGGGAAGGTTTTGCTGGATGCATGGCACCATGACAAACATTTTGTTGAACATTACTTTGTGAGTGGATAAGGCCAGTTTGTGTAAAGAACTGATTAAGAGAAGAACAGAGATCAGCAAATTGAACCTGATCTAAAGACCAGTTCTTGAGATCTGCCTGTCTCATACTCTCCATCAGACCTATGAGGAAAGTATTGGAAATACAGTTAGCATAGTTTTGCAAATGCTGCAAGGAAAATAGCAAGATATAATTTTTTCAACTCTCAAACTTTCCACTGGCTCATTCCAGATTATGGAAGCAACTTGCCCATGCAATGAAGAATGACATTTTGCAACTATTCAAAGCCTTATTCTTTTAAATTGACCAAACTGCCCTCTGCTTTATCAACTTGCCACAATATTTCATTATGTATTTATAATGTATTAAATGTTGTTTTTAAGCACACTGTAAACTGCAAAAGAAATGCCTTTCTATGAAGGTGTTTATTTTTACTACAAAGAAATTTCTAATCTACAAGAGAAAACAGGCTCATGTGTGTCTGCGTTATATGTCACAAAAAACCAATACTCACCTTGGAACTGCGAAAGGTCTACGTCTGACCAATTAACACTGCTGGCAATTCGACAACTTTCTTTTAGCATATCAAGTGTTGCATACCAATCATTTGAAACACCTATAAAAATAGTATTGACAACACTATAATTCTTGGATACTGAAAATTTGAAGTGTATCTTAAGGCAAGAAAATGAGCTGGTCTTACTCCTGATATTGGCTGATCCTTGCTGAGTCTGATAAAAGAACTTATACCCTTATATCATGTGTTGAGGCAATCTGGTATATGAGACAGGCAAAATAGGTACTATTTCTCTCCATTTTACAAAGAAAGGAAACTAAACCCACAGAGATGGCATAACTTAGCAAGATCATCACAGTGAATCTACTACTTTAGCCTAGGTCTTCTAACCTCTAGTCTGGCAGCTTGCAAATCACATGGTAACCTTAGAACATCAAAACTGAGAACTGGGAGCCAATGTTGTAGCATAGTGGGTAAAGCCACCAGCTATAATGCCGGCATCCCATATGGGCAGCAGTTCTTGTCCCAGCTGCTCCACTTCCGATCCAGCACCCTGCCAGTGCACCTGGGAAAAGCTCCTGATCAGCTCAGCTCCAGCTGTTGTGGCCATTTGGGGAGTAAATCAGCAGATGGTAGACCTCTCTCTCTCTCTCTCTCTCTAATTCTGTTTTTCAACTAAATAAAATAAATCTTTTTTTTTTTTTAATAAAGAAATTCTGATGGATCCAGATCAGGACATTTCTAGTCAGGAATGGTATTCTCTTATGTGACATCATCAGGGGAGCTTAAGACCCCATAGTCTGTATGTCAACAAAGTAGTCACCACTCAGAGGCCACAGGGCAAAAGCTGCTCCAGGAGATAGTGTTAGCAGAGAAAGAAAATCCTCCATTCAGTGATTCATGTCATGTTCCTCTGCTTTTAGGATTAACCTTGAATAGATGAAGGTAAGAACTTGGGGACGGTGCTGTGATGTAGTGGGTAAAGTTGCTGCCTGCAGTGTCAGCATCCCATGTGGGTGCCAGTTCGAGTCCCAGCTGATCCACTTCCGATCCAGCTCTCTGCTATGGCCTGGGAAAGCAGTAGAAGATGGCCCAAGTCTTTGGGCCCCTGCCCCCAGGGAGACCAAGAAGAAGCTTCTGGCTCCTGGCTTTGGATCACCTCAGCTCCAGCCTTTGCGGCCATTTGGGGAGTGGACCAGTGGATGGAAGACTTCTCTCTCGGTCCCTGCCTCTGCTTCTCTCTCTATGTAATTCTGACTTTCAAATAAATAAGTAAATCTTAAAAAAAAAAAGAATAAGGATTTTTTGCTGCATCACAGACAACTCTTAGGTGTATTAACTTCCAGTTACATATACAATTATCAATCATGAATTTTTACAATAAAAAATGAAGTAGAGACACCATGACCCTGCCCTCAAACAAGTCATGATTTAGGGAGAAATTTGTTTGGGGGATGGGTGTTATTAAATAATGACCCAAGTGAGCCTCAGGCATTCAAATCTATCAGGCTCATACCCTCTAGCCAAGGAAGAACTTTACTGATAAGGAAATCAGAATTATATGACTAAAGTCACCTACTTAATAAAATAGCCAAAGGATTCTAGAATACAGATCTCCTAAGGTAAACACAACATAGTCAAAAAGCCAGAGAAGTACAAAAGCCCTCTGAAACAAAATTATGCCAGGAAACTAGAGCACTCTTTGCCATGACTAACATTTTTGTTAGCAGGCAGAAGGACAGCTCCTTTAATAAATGTTGACTTGGCAAACAAAAATAAAGCAACCCCTGTATAGAGTGTGGTAACAAACCCTTCCTACTCTGCAGAACCCCCTTAGATAACCATGGTGCAAAGACTGCCTAGCCTGTAAATAACATCAGTTAACCATCTCACCAGAAAAGATCAATGTCTATCTTAATGATAGTCGCACAAGCAGGATATGAAGAATGCTTTCTTTTTTTGCAATCTATCATTCTAAGATGAGATACTGGACAGGAATGAGGGAAGAAAAGAAGGGAAATACTCATGAATAGTTAGACACAAAGTACTAGCCTAGGCAATTCCTATTTGTATTCTCAGTATGATCTTCTTAACACCAAACACTGTACATAGGGTGTGTTGGCTTCATTTTTATACATTAGAAAATAACAAGGCTGCCAGCGCCGTGGCTCAACAGGCTAATCCTCCGCCTTGCGGCGCCGGCACACCGGGTTCTAGTCCCGGTAGGGGCACCGGATTCTGTCCCGGTTGCCCCTCTTCCAGGCCAGCCCTCTGCTGTGGCCCAGGAGTGCAGTGGAGGATGGCCCAGGTGCTTGGGCCCTGCAGCCCATGGGGAGACCAGGAAAAGCACCTGGCTCCTGGCTCCTGCCATCGGACGAGCGCGGTGCGCCGGCCGCAGCGCGCCGGCCGCGGCGGCCATTGGAGGGGTGAACCAACGGCAAAGGAAGACCTTTCTCTCTGTATCTCTCTCTCTCACTGTCCACTCTGCCTGTCAAAAAAGAAAAAGAAAAAAAAAGAAAATAACAAGGCTAAAAAAAGTAATTTACCCAAGGTCACAGGAACCATAATGAGGATTGAAATGTAGGTCTTTCTGACAGAACTACATGCTCTTTCCTCTATACCACAATGTATCAGGTGAGAGTGCAGACAACACTGTGCACTCCACTCTCTTTTCAAATACTCAAAAATACTTCCAGTGAGCAGAAGGACAAAACCAAGAGTGCAAAGCAAAACTTGAAGGGGTTGCTGAGTTTTTCTAATGCTGCCATAGTAAATTCTAATTAAGAAAATCTCCAGGTAAATCTGTGGATTAAATGATTTATAATTATAGGATTAAAGCAAGAAAATATAAAAGGAGTCAGATGAAAAGGGTTTTGGTAGAAAACACTACATAAGCCCCAAATAACAAAGGACAGATCCCAATTCATGGTTAGCCACACACAAGTTAGGAGACAAAACTTACCAGAATTACAGGATACCTGTTGTGGAGGTGGGGGTGCCTGATGTGTTAATGTCTGGTGCTGATGGTTTGGATGGTGCTGAATGTGTTGGTGTGGAGAGGGATGCTGGGGATGGGGGGACTGGAGCTGGCTGTGCTGCTGCGAATGTGGAGCTGGGTGCTGGGGACGCTGCGGATGTTGTGGTAAACCATGTGGTCGGTGAGGCGGATGTGGGGATGGCTGTGTGTGCATCTGAGGGTGGGACAGTGAGACTTGTGCAACTGAATTACTGCCCGTGGTACTGAGGCCACTGCCATGACTGTTGGACAGGCTGCTTTGGCTGCTGTGTGGATGAGAGCTCACTGTACTGCTAGGAGAGTGCTGATAGGAACACGAAGTGTGGGACGGCTGGGAAGATTCAGAAGGGATGTTCATCAAACCTAAAAGAGAGAGAGCCAAGATCATTTACCATCAAATTTCGGTTGCAATTTCTGACAAATATTCACAGTACCAAACAAAGATGTATGCTGTCAAGAAGCAAAACTGGGTCAGTTAAACAATGGAACATCTGCCATACACTGGGCTCTAGGGTTATGATAAGAATAATAAACACCATTCCCTATCCTTGAGTAGTACATGGCAGGACAGTTAAGTGGGAAAGACAGACAACTAATAAGGTTATGTTCAATAGGGGTGGGCGCTTAGCCTAGCAATTTAGATGCTCACATCCCATGCTGAAGTACTTGGGTTTGACAGTGGTTTTGGCTCCTGACTCCAACTTCCTGCTAATGCAGACTCAGAAAGGTAGCCATGACAGCTCAAGTGAGAGTTCCTGCCATCCATACAGGAGACCTGGATTGAGTTCCTACATACCAGCTTTGGCCTGGTCCAGTTCTGGCCATTGTATACATTCGGGGGATGATCCAGAACATGGGAGTGCTATCTGGCTTGCTTGTGTTCTCTCGCTCTCTCCCTCTCTCCCTCTCTGGCCACAAATGAGTAATTTTTAAAAAAATTATATCCAACAATGTAAGCAGTATACCAAAAGTATACAGAAGATTACACAAACTCTGCTGCCTGTTTGGCCATGAAGAAACTGGACAGAGAAGCATTCCTTGAAAAGATAGCATCTGTGCTGAATCCTAAAAATGAGTAAACATTAGGAAAAATGTGTGGAAAGTGTTGGGTAACACTCAGGATTGTTCTCTATAGGCATAAAGAGCAAAGTTTTGACAGAAAAGGAAGAGAGAAATGAAATCCAGATATTTCTGGTCTCTTATCTTAGACCATTCCAAAAAACATGAAGTCCAAAGTCACTAGAATCTTTTAGACTAAGCAAAACAAAACAGCCTTCTCCAATTCTTCACTGCTCTTATGGAATATTCAAGAGATATACAGTTTAGGGGTTAACAATGCATGCCTTACAGTACCAGAGTAAGGGAGTCAAGCCTCTGTGTTGTCATTTAAACACTCTTTGGCAAGGGACTGAACTTCTCTGAGCCACAATAAGCTCAACTATAAATGGGCGCAATACAAGTACTCACCTCACAAACTTGTTGTGAGGACTAAATGCCGCAGTACAAGGGCAAGATGAGCTCAGTAAATATGAGTTGCTATGAGGATGATTAGGCCAAAAGTGTTTTATGTTAAAAAACAATGTATGTGTGGTTTGTAGGTAGTTGGTAAATCTTACTGTAATGTTTGGTTCTATATGATTAGACTAATTTAAAAAAAAATTTTTTTTTGAGATGTAGAGTTACAGATAGTGAGAGGGATAAACAGAGAGAAAGGTCTTCCATCCACTGGTTCACTCCACAATTGGCCGCAACAGCCAGCGCTGTACTGATCCGAAGCCAGGAGCCAGGTGCTTCTTCCTGCTCTCCCATGTCGGTGCAGGGGCCCAAGTACTTGGGCCATCCTCCACTGCTTTCCCAGGCCATAGCAAAGAGCTGGACTGGAAGAGGAGCAGCTGGGACTAGAACTGGCGTCCATATGAGATGTCGGCGCTGCAGGCAGAGGATTAACCTACTGCTCCACGGTGTCGGCCCCTAGGCTAGTTTTATATCCCAAAGGATAATCTGTCCATACAGTGTTTTGCTGAACTAAGGATAAAGAATTTAATTAAGTGTGTGTGGGGACGCTTATAAGACAGTATCAGCCAATAAAAGTAATCAAATTTTTAAAAGATTTATTTATTTATTTGAAGGCAGGGTAGAGAGAGAGAGAAAGAGAGAGGGTGAGAGGGGGAGAGGTCTTCCACCTGCTGGTTAACTCCCCAGATGTCCGCAACAGACCGAGCTGTGCTGATGTAAAGCCAGGAGCCAGGAGCTTCTTCTAGTTCTCCCAAGTGGGTGCAGGGGCCCAAGGACTTGTTTTCCCAGGCCACAGCAGAGAGCTGGATCAGAAATGGAGCACCTGGGACTCGAACTGGAGCCCATATGGGATGCTGGTACAGTGGCGGCTTTACCCATTACACCACAGTGCCAGCCCCAAAGAATCAAACTTTTTAACACAGATAAAATTATTCTCATATTCGTCATTAATAGTAAAAGTATGTTTGATCTTAAAATCTAAATAAGTTTTATAGGGAGAAGAGTTCCTATTGGCCCTGGAAAACTGTCATTAACAGGGGACTCTGTCAGGTTGTTACAGTAAGATTAAAAAAAGCAATAATTTCATTATTAATTTCAAACAAAATCCTAGCATCTTAAAATGAAAGCTGCCGCCTGCAGTGCTGGCTGGCATCCCATATGGTCGCTGGTTTGAGTCCCAGCTGCTCTACTTCCATAGCTCTATGCTGTGGCCTGGGAAAGCAGTAGAAGATGGCCCAAGTCCTTGAGCCCCTGCAACTGCGTGGGAGACCTAGAAGCTCATGGCTTCAGATCGGTGCAGCTCCGGCCACTGCAAAATAAATCTTTAAAAAAAAAGATTTACTTATTTGAAAGGCAGTTAGAGAAAGAGAGCTTCTATCTACCAGTTCACTCCCCAAATGGCTGTAACAGCCAAGGCGCCAGCTGTTGAGAGCATCTGGGGAGTAAACCAGCAGATAGAAGATTCTCTCTCTCTCTCTCTCTCTCTCTCTCTCTCCAGCAGAGAGAAGATTCATATTCTCTCTCTCTCTCTCTCTCTCTCTCTCTGTGTTTCTGCCTCAACCTCTGCCTTTCAAATAAACATTAAAAAAAAAATCTAATCTAAAATTTTTCATACTCAAATTATTTTTACACAATATAACAAAGAAAAATATTTCCCCAGAAGCCCAATATATGAAATTAATAAAGCTGCTTTTATTGAAGCCAGGGAGAGAAGTCTGCTACCCCTCCCTCTTTATCTGTACATTTCTCCCCTTATAGCCCAAGACCCTTACAAAAGCCAAGGGATCTGCAGAGAACAATCTGAAAGCCATCAACCTAGCCCAACCTTCTTCACTGTACAAATGATGCAAAAGTTTAGAAAAGTGACCATATTGTAGAATCTGGACTAGAATCCAGAATTCCTACCAATGTTGTGTTTTTTTAATAGTGTAATGAAATGGAATTATGAGCTTCAGAAATTAACATTGTTATTTTAAAGTCAGTATTTTTCTATTATGATCACCAAAGTTGGATTTGTTTAGCAGTATTCAACTCATTAATTATTTATACTTTTATAGATAGAAAACTTAAGATAAAATTGTATCTTTTTCCAGGAGCCAGCATTGTGGCATAGCAGGTAAAGCCACTGCCTGTGACAGTGGTATCCCATACTGGCTCTGGTATGTGTCCCAGCTGCCTCAATGGCAATCCAGCTCCTTGCTAATGGGAAAAGCAACAGAAGATGCCCCAGGTGTTTGGGCCCCTACCAGCTATATGGGAGACCCTGAAGCAGCTCCTGGTTTTGGCCTGAGGTCCGCCTTGTCCTTTGCAGTCACTTTGGGAGTGAATCAGAAGATTCTCTCTGTAACTCTTTCTAATAAATCAATAAATCTTTATAATAAAGACTGTATCTTATTCCAAAAACACTAACTAGAAAAAGCCATTCCTGTAACATGCTATTAGTATCTTTGATAACTGACAATATATTAACATGTACACTGTAAGGACTTTTGTTTACTTTGTTTAGTGCTATGAACAGGTAAACTATGAGCTGGGGTGCTATGGTCTGAATGTTATGTGTTCCTTCACAATTTTTCTATGGAAGAACTTAAACTGCAAGATGTTGAATTATATTAGGAGGTGAAGAATATAGGAGGTGATCAGGGATCAGTGCCCTTAAAAAAGGACTTTGGAGAACTAGTTGTCCCCTTTTGCCCGTCCATCTCTACTGTCATGTGAAAACACAGCTAAAAGACATCATCTATGAAGAACAGGCCTTTATCAGACACTGAATCTGTCAACACTTTGATCTTGGGCTTCCTAGACTCCAGAACAGAAATAAATTTGTTTTTTTATAAATTATTAAGTCTAAGATTTATTTATTTCAAAGATTTATTTATTTAAAAGTGACAGCAAGACTGTAAGGCAAAGAAATCTTCTGTCCACTGATTCACTTCCAAATGGCCTCATCCATTTGATCTGAGCTGTGCTGAGGCCAGCAGCCAGGAACTCCATCCTGGTCTTCCATACGGGTGGTAGGGGCCCAAGTACTTGGACCATCTTCCACTGCCTTCCCAGGTGCATTAGAAAAGAGCCAGATCAGAAATGAAACAGTGGGACCTGAACTGGTACTCCAACATGAGATGCCAGCATCACAAGCAGCCATTCAACTCACTATGCTACAATGCTGGCCCTGGTCTAAGGTATTTTACTATAGCAGCAGGAAAAGAATAAAAAAACACGGTGTATAAGTAGTTAACGTGCCAAACAAGTAGCTAGGAAATGCACTAACAGTAGAACACGTTCTAGTGTTTTATGGGAGAAACACAAGGTAACCTTTTTTTTAAACTATCATAACTCTGACAAAAATTAAATAGTTAAAAAGGATAAGAACGTGTTAATATTTGGTTGTAATGTATACCGCATCTCAACTACAATCACCTTTAGTATTGAAATCTAATTTAAGCATGCTTATAAACAATGACCTGGAGAGTTTAGCACTAGCCAGTATGCTCACACTTGGAACTACACATTCCAGAAGCCATCTTTTTGCTGTTATCAGTCAGAACAAAAGTAATGCACATCTACTCTTGTTCATATTCACCACTCCAAACACTTCACATGCTGAACATCACTTAATTAATCATGGCAGTCTTTCCCACATAGCACAAAGGCAGTGTCAAAATTCTTCAACATAGCACAAAGGATACTCTAAGTAAGGCTGGCACATGAGATGAAATTTATCTTCCCTTTCTATGCAATGATATATGATATATAATTATGATAGTGTTCTAAAGTTAAGGAAGTAAAACAGCTGCTATATTAAAATAATCAAAAGAAAAATTTTAACAAAAATTCTTATTACCAAAAATGCATGAAAAGAACTCACCTTGTTGACTAAGTGACTGCTCAAAAACTGACTTATAAAGGCTCCGAAATGAGGCACTGAGATCTTCAAAATTGTATTCTGAGAAAAGAAGCTGCTTGTCTCGCTCTGGAAGGTTGTACTGTGGCTGCTGCTGAGGAGTTAATGACTGTGACACTGGTTCTGGATGGTTTGTCACCTAACATTAATGGAAAACACAACCAATTCAGTGGCTCTAAATTACAACTGGCTTGTTACACAAAATACACAACTGAAAGCAGCAGCGCCAACATTGGAATTCAAAGGAAATAACTTCTTTCAGTTTTCCCATCCTCTGTTAAGCTGGGTACATATAAAAGACAAAGCCCAAAATTGTTAACTTGGATCTAGAAGAACCACAGAAATCTAATCCCACATCTATATATCACAGAAAAGGAGAAGAGTCCAAGGAAAGTAAATGACTCACCCAAGATCACACAAATAAGCGATCTTATTAGGGCTGAATTCTTCCAGTTTCTATAGAATCGTCCTCCTGGTTTCTAAAGCAGCAACTTCATTTCAAACTCTACCATACTATGAAGATACTAACATTTATTTCATTTATTCAATATACATTTAAGTACTATAAGCCACTGTATGGCAGTGCCCCATTAACAAGGAGCTTCAATATGCCCAATTCTTCATTTCTAGGGGAATGTTTTTAAAAAACAAAAGAAACTGAAGGAAATGAGAAATTAAGTTTGTTTTTTTTTTAAAGATTCTTCAGGAAGCTGGAATGGATCAGAGCATTGAGCTGTGCAGGAGATTTTTTAAAACTATTTTTAAAACCCTTTAAAGTAAGAATTAAGGTGCAGATGTTTTGATGCAATGGGTTAAGACACTTCCTGAGATGCTGACACACCATATGAGCACAGTTCAAGTACCGACCTGCTCCACTAATGCACCTGAGAAAGCAGCAAAGTGGCCCAAATGCTTGGGCGCCTGCCACTCACATGGGAGACTGGGATAGAGTTCCAGGCTCCTGGCTTCAGCCTGGTCCAGCCTTGGCTGTTACAGCCATTTGGGGAGTGAACTGGTAGATAGAAGCTCTCTTTCTCTAACTGCCTTTCAAATAAGTAAATCTTTTTTTTTAAAGATTTATTTTACTTATTCAAAAGGCAGAGTTAGAGGAAGAAGGAGAGACGGGGGGGGGGGGAGAGGGGGGAGAGGAGACAGAGTGAGGGGGAGGGGGAGAGAGACGATAAAGGAAGGGGGAGAAGGGAAGGGGGAGGGAGAGAGGGAGAGGTAAGGGGAGAGGGAAGAGTCTTCCAGCCACTGGTTCACTCCCTGAATGGCTGCAAAGGCTGTAGCTGAGCCAATCTGAAGCCAGGAACATGGCACTTCTTCCAGTTTTCCTACATGGGTGCAGGGGCCTAAGAACTTGACCATCTTCTGCCACTTTTCCAGGCACATTAACAAGGAGCTGGATTAGAAGTGGGGCAGCTGTGACTCAAATCAGTGCCCATATGTGATGCTGGCACTGAGCTTCAGCAACTACACCACAGCTCCGGCCCCAGTAAGCTATCTTTTTAAATAAGCGTTTGAAAGCAGTAAGGAATCTTAGGGAGGTAGCCATTGGTTAGCTCTGATTCATCGTTCTATCTTGCAGGAGGTTGCCTACAGACAGATTCTCAGTGACTCACTGGGTCTGTGAGGCATGCGACTTTCTGCCCTTCTCCCTCTGAGTATAGCTGCAGGTCACAAAACTACTTAGCTGCAGAAGGAACTTTGTTCTGTCTCAATATTGATCCACTACTTGTGTAGTCTGCCCCCTGAATATTCTGTTTTGGTATTATGTGGGACAGAAGGAGTTGATTTCACATTGATCTAGCTTATACCACATACTACATGTTACTCAAACAGGCATGTATGTTTAAGTC
Organism: Sylvilagus floridanus; assembly: GCA_949820135.1. NCBI lineage: Eukaryota > Metazoa > Chordata > Mammalia > Lagomorpha > Leporidae > Sylvilagus > Sylvilagus floridanus. The sequence goes on from OX463225.1 coordinate 32,852,377, forward strand.
TTATACAGACTTTACACTTGGAATGTGGAAATAAAGCTGTCTCAATCAATAGGCACGAGACAAATCTTAACCAGCAGTAGCTACCACAATGTTGCTTAAAGACTATATGACATCTAGTCCACCTGGGGCCTCATTCCTTTAGAATCATAGCCTCTACTCATACATCAATGGCTCTACTCCCAACTGGTGTATATTTATGGTCCTCTCCCCAGCTTAATGTGTATGATTGTTCAGTTTTCTCTACAGACAAACCCCTCTACCCGCAAAAGATGAGTGGCCTTTCTCCCAGTCTTGGTTGAGATCAGCTTTTTTTTTTTTTTTTTTGGATAGGCAGAGTGGACAGTGAGAGAGAGAAACAGAGAGAAAGGTCTTCCTTTTGCTGTTGGTTCACCCTCCACTGGCCACTGAGGCTGGCGCGCTGCGGCCGGCGCATCGTGCTGATCCGAAGCAAGGAGCCAGGTGCTTCTCCTGGTCTCCCATGCGGGTGTAGGGCCCAAGCACTTGGGCCATCCTCCACTGCACTCCCGGGCCATAGCAGAGAGCTGGCCTGAAAGAGGGGCAACTAGGACAGAATCCGGCACCCCGACCAGGACTAGAATCCGGTGTGCCAGCGCTGCAAGGTGGAGGATTAGCCTATTGAGCCGTGGCGCAGGCCCAGGATCAGTTTTAAACCACATACATCAAATAGTCACAAGGGTCCAGAGACCCCCCCCCCCCCCATTTCCTCTCCTCTATGAGATCCTCTCATTACTTGGTTAATGCTACTCGTAGGATTATTGGTTGCTATTCTCACCCTTTTATACTACCATATCTGTTTAAGTGTTTAACAGGAGGTGATAATGGAACGAACCAAAGCCTTCACCAACCAGGCAGTCAACCAAATGCTACTACAGGGATATACTTGGTTCCCCACCCAGGAGACAGTGGCTTGAGACATCACTCAATGACAGCAGAGAGTATCTCGTTGCCCCACATCAGCAGAAGTAGTTCTAAAGACAGATCATATCCTTCTACCCCTCCTGGTCTTTTGGGGCTATTGTAATCCCATACAACTCTTGCTTTATAAAAAACAAAAGGGGGGAATGTTAGTAAAATGGTGCAGTGTTACCTATGGAGTGACCTAAACCCCAGACACCATCCTAGGCTCTAGCCCCCACCGCCACTGCTTGGAAGCCAGGTGATCAATGACCCAACCACAGGTGTCAGCTCCACCTCAACCCCAGTATAGGATTTGCTGCTCTTACTTCCCTGCTCACCCCCCAGCACAGGTTTAACAGGACCTGTTCCTGAACATGTTTCTCTCTCTCTCTCTGTCTCTTGAGCTCTCTCTCTTACACTCTCCTCTATCTTTTCCTTCTTTGCCCCTTTCCTCTGGTCTGTCAGGTTTCCCTCACCAATAAACACTTTCCCCTTAAAAAAAAAAAAGACTATATGACATCTTGTTAGGTGAAAATAGTAGTCTATAATGTCTAGCTTTTAATAGGTGAGGTTAACCCTCTTGCAATTACTGGCAAAACAAACATATTAGTTCTGACTTCTGTTATCTACTTCTATAAATGTTTAATTTTTCTTTTTATTATATTTTGCAATATTGGATTCATTTCCTTTGCTTTCCAAAATTTTTGCACCAAGATTAAAAAGCAACTTAAAATCATTTAAGTTTTTGTTTAGTTTGCTTCAATGATACAAGTAATGTTCCTATATCATGACTTTATCGTCAAGTCTGATTCACCTACTGATCAGCTAAATATGGAAGGTAATCCACATCCACAGATCAAAAATATTTGGAAAAATAAAACTGTTGTCTATACAGAACATGTACAGATTTCTTTCTTTCTCATCACTATTCCCTAAAAAATATATGATAGCTATACACATAGCACTTACATTGTATTAGGTATTGTAAGTAATCTAGAGATGATGTAAAGTATAAAGGATGATGTGTGCAGGTTCTATACAAAAGTACATCAAAAGGACTTGAGCACCTCAGATTTTGGTATCCACAAGGGTCCTGCAACCAATCTCCCAAGAACACCAAGGCAGAACTGTCATTTTTTTTTTCAGGAAGGATACATGAAAACAAGGGCGAGGTATCAAGAAGTGAATTTTTTTGCCTTCATATATGAATGAAAATCTGACTGGACATAACATTTGTTGTTTGAAATCTACTCCCTCCATACTCTGCACAGTGCTGTATTTTCTTCAGGCATCCAGAGTTACTGAAAAGTGCTTCCCTGCATGTAGCTTTATGAGTGATTACTTTTGAAATCTTTAAATTTTCCAGAATGCTTCTAGATATTTTCCCCATTCATTTTCCCTAATATTATTTATTTATTTATTTATTTATTTATTTTTGGACAGGCAGAGTGGACAGTGAGAGAGAGAGACAGAGAGAAAGGTCTTCCTTTTGCCGTTGGTTCACCCTCCAATGGCTGCCGCAGACGGCGTGCTGTGGCTGGCGCATCGTGCTGATCTGAAGCAAGGAGCCAGGTGCTTCTCTTGGTCTCCCATGTGGGTGTAGGGCCCAAGCACTTGGGCCATCCTCCACTGCACTCCCAGGCCATAGCAGAGAGCTGGCCTGGAAGAGGGGCAACTAGGACAGAATCCGGCACCCCAACCGGGACTAGAACCCAATATGCCAGCGCTGCAAGGTGGAGGATTAGCCTATTGAGCCACGGTGCCGGCCTTGTTTTAAAACTCTATTTATTCTGAAAACTGCTTCTCTATCAATTTTTCTGGTGTCTTCTGCAGGGATACCTATAATTCTCAGTTCTCTGTATTTATTGTCACCGTTTACAGAATTTTACTTTCCTTTTCTTTTTCTTCTGCATTCTGGGGAAAATCATTCTAATTTTTTTCCCAGAGCACTGAAAACAGTATTGCGGAGTCAACTTTCTTGGTGCCTACACTTAGTGTGAATTTCAATTTTGCTGAGTTTTTATTACCCTCGTGCAATTATTCTCTTATTTTAGGCTCCCCCTGTATACCAGGGTAGTTCAAAGAAGTTCATGGGAAAAATAGAATGAAAAGATTAAGCTTATTTTAGTGCAGAAAAAAAAAATCTGAAGTCCATGCATAGCTTTTATGATTCACATATTCCATGGACTCTTGAAGTACTCTGTAGCCATGTGTGAGTTTTTTCCTATTTACTAATCAATCATGGGACAGAATGTGATCTGGTGAGATTGAATTTACATTGGTGTGTAGTTCCTCTGTGTTCTCTGCCCAGTGGGGTGGATAGTTATCAGCTGGTAAGAAAGGAAGTATCAGATAACCCAAGGGTCATGATCCTGTAAAGGTTAACAAATCAGCACAGGAGCAAGGATACTTTCACACAGGTTTCTTTATATTATGACTATGTTTCCCAGACCAACTCTTAAAACCAGGAAAAGCACCTGGCTCCTGGCTCCTGCCATCGGACGAGCGCGGTGCGCCGGCCGCAGCGTGCCGTCCGCGGCGGCCATTGGAGGGTGAACCAACGGCAAAAGGAAGACCTTTCTCTCTGTCTCTCTCTCTCACTGTCCACTCTGCCTGTCCAAAAAAAAAAAAAAAAAAAAAAAAAAAAATAAGAGTAGTTAACAATTGAGCATCAGGCAACCCTAACCTTTGGGGTTTACAGAATCCCTGCCTTAGACCTACAACTAGACAACAAATCAATACACATATCTTCTAAGCTCTTCTTCCTAGAAGAGTAAGCAGATTATCATCTGCAGTTCAAAACAAAGTAAAATTTTCCTATTCCAATAGCTTTTCACGTGGACATAGAACAGATGGAATAAAGAGGTTTAAAATATGAGGGGTCTTCAAAAAGTTAATGGAAAATGGAACTGAAAGAACATGAATTTTTGCTGAACTTTTAAATCTCCCTTATACACAGCAACATAACTGTATGCACTTAGTAAAACAGAAGTTCAAAATCAAGACTTCATAAAGGGATAAATCTACTTAAGACTGATCTACTTACTAAACTAATACACTAGTTAGAGAAAAACACTAGTCATTTTTTATTTGCATTTCAATTACTTTTGGTTTTGTCTTAAGCACTAAATGATTATCAAACAAACAACTAACTTCACCAAGACTTACCGGTGTATAACTATGCACACTTCCAACACTGTTCAAATTAACAGATGCCAAACTCTGGTCTGAGAGACTGTTGTTAAGGCTACTTCGTGGGCTATCACTACCATCTTGATCAGTGTTGTACAATGTCACCTAGAATGAAAAGCAACAACTGGTTAAGTAGTTCCTACTATAAAGCGTGTCTTTTAAGCAACTACACAAAAATATGACTGAGTAGGTACACAGCAGAAGACAATCCCAGCAGGCTTTTCTTTGGTGCTTCCCCTTCATTACTAACTCCATGGTCACTTAGAAATAATTCAATATTTTCAAACTAAAGGGCAGGCCTGTCTAGAGGCATATATATTTGGTTTATTATTAGGTATAATTAGTTCAAAAGCATTTAATGAGAGAGGGTTATACTGGATTTTTATTCTTTCAAATATTTCTATACAGTATAAATTGACTCTGTTCAAGCTTTAAGCAAAACTACTATCAAAATCTTAAGCCACACAAAAAAAGCCCTAGATTTTCTTTTTAAATAATAGGCTTCACAGTATTTATTATATTAAAATTGAAAACTTAACTGCCTAAAATATTTTCACAATCATAGATAAGCAATCTAATTTTTAAAAATAATATGCTAATATATACATTAGATAAAAAGGACTATGAGGTCAAAATGTTAGCAATGGTTAACTAGCTAGGGCTAGGGACTTCAGATAACTGATCATTAATAGTATATATGCATAGTTAAAAAACTTTTTGTATTCATTTGAGAGGCAGAAACAGAGAGACAGAAAGGGAGTAAGTTCCCATCTGTTACATCACTTCCCAAATGCTGACAGCAGCACTGGGCTGAGGCTGATGTGAGGAACAGGGAACTCAATCCAAATGTACCAAGAACTCAACTATGTGAGCCATCACCTCTGCCTCCCAGAGTCTGCACTGGCAGGAAGCTGGAGTCAGGAGCCAGTGACAGGAACTGAACCCAAGAACTACTGCCAGGCTAAATGCCCATCAAGTGAGTGTATGCCTTCACAGCATTTTTTTTTTTAAACTGGAAACCAATAAAAGGTATTTTTAAAAAAGGTAACTAAGATGTTTTTCAAGTTTTTGTTCAGATGCTATTAACAACTTTTCTTTTTATGATCCTACTTAAAGAATTACTAACATAATTGGCTTTATGGTCTAACTAATCTACAGCAAGTTTTTACCCATTATTAAACTGTTACCACCTTGAGTTCACAATAAGAAATCATTAACACAGAGCCTTCTGAACAGCTGCTAAACTCAGTAACCAACTAACCATCTTGTCTGTGATGAAAATGGGTTTATGCTCAATGCTAACATTTGTCTTAAGAAGGTAGAGATATGCCTCTATACTTAAGGCAAAGCTAAGATGCCCCATATTAACATCAACTAGAAATAACTCTCTAAGAAATAAATAAGAGCACTCCAGCCTCAGAATCAGCCCTTAAGTTATTAGGATCTGGCTGAAAAACCCATGAGAGTCTTGGGCTCTCCCATGTCTTGGCATGGAAAGCCAAGACACTCTGGCAAAAAAAAAAAAAAGAAAAGAAAAAAAAAACACACACACACCTAAATGAAGGATCTCTGTGAGTGAGATCCCAGTGGAAAGAACGGGCCGTCAAAAAAGGAGGTCCCTTTCTCTGAAAGGAGGAGAGAACTTCTACTTTGACTATGACCTTGTCTAAAAAAGATCAGAGTTGGCGAACTCAAAAGGCTTCCATAGCCTTGGCAACTCATGACAAGAGCCTAGGGTGATTACTGACACCATAAACAAGAGTGTCAATTGTTTGAAGTCAACAACAGGAGTCACTGTGCACTTATTCCCCATGTATGATCTCTGTCCTTAATGTGTTGTACAATGTGAATTAATGCTATAACTAGTAATCAAACAGTACTTTATACTTTGTGTTTCTGTGTGGGTGCAAACTGTTGATATCTTTACTTTATACTAAATTGATCTTCTGTACCTAAAGATAATTGAAAATGAATCTTGATTTGAATAGGATGGGAGAGGGAGTGGGAGATGGGAGGGAAGTTATGGGGGGGGAGCCACTGTAATCCTAAAACTGTACTTTGGAAATTTATATTTATTAAATAAAAGTTAAAAAAGTAAATACATAAAAGAAGAAAAAAAATGAGGAGAAATAAAGGAAATTCTAGCCAAGATTTTTTTCTGATAAATATAAACTTTCTGGTAAATTTCATAAACCTCAACCTGATGAGTCCCTAGAAATAATTTTAAAAATTCTCTTCATTAAATCTTTGAAAAAATTAAGGGGAGGGGGCTGGCGCTGTGGTATAGCAGGTAAAGCCACCACCTGCAGTCCTGGCATCCCATATGGGCGCCAGTTCGGGGCCCTGCTGCTGCACTTCTGATCTAGCTCTCTGCTACGGCCTAGGAAAGCAGTACAAGATGAACCAAGTCCTTGGGCCCCTACACCCACATGGGAGATCTGGGAGAAGCTCCTGGCTTCGGATTGGCACAGCTCCGGCTGTTGCAGCCAATTGGGGAGTGAACCAACGGATGGAAGACCTCTCTCTCTGCCTCTCCTCTCTCTGTTAACTCTTTCAAATAAATAAAATAAATCTTTAAAAAAATAAATAAACTCTCTCCATCTGGACAACTAATCTCTTTAATTTGGAGGGAAGATCAATATTTTTTTATTAAAGTGTAAAATATATAGAAAGTAAAGTGTGGGCCGGCGCCGTGGCTCAACAGGCTAATCCTCCGCCTTGCGGCGCCGGCACACCGCGTTCTAGTCCCGGTCGGGGCGCCGGATTCTGTCCCGGTTGCCCCTCTTCCAGGCCAGCCCTCTGCTGTGGCCCAGGAGTGCAGTGGAGGATGGCCCAGGTGCTTGGGCCCTGCACCCCATGGGGAGACCAGGAAAAGCACCTGGCTCCTGGCTCCTGCCATCGGACGAGCGCGGTGCGCCGGCCGCAGCGCGCCGGCCGCGGCGGCCATTGGAGGGTGAACCAACGGCAAAGGGAAGACCTTTCTCTCTGTCTCTCTCTCTCACTGTCCACTCTGCCTGTAAAAAAAAAAAAAAAAAAAAAAAGAAAGTAAAGTGTATTGAATTACAGAACAGGAATACTTCTGTAATCACTATCCAAATCAAAGTATAGAATGACAGTTATCAAATTTCGGTCTCAGACTCCCTTTTTGTTTTTATAAGATTTACTTATTTATTTGAAAGGCAGAATTAGAGGTAGAGGTAGAGGTAGAGGTAGAGGTAGAATCTTCCATCTGCTGGTTTACATCCCAAATGGCTACAATGACTGGAACTGGACTGTGGTGAAGCCTGGAGCATCATCTGAGTCTCCCACAGGGAGGGGCAGGGACTCAAGTACTTGGACCATCTTCCATTGCTTTCCCAGGAGCATTAGTAGGGAGCTAGATCAGAAGTGGAGCAGCTGGGACTTGAACTAGTATATATATGGGATGCCAAAACCGTAGGTGGTGGCCTCACCGACTGTGACACAATGCCGGTCCCTCCTTTTCAGTCTTAAAAATTAAGAAGCCAAGGAATTTTTGTTTATATTATACATAATCAACAACTGGCATATGAGAAACTAAAACTCAAAATATTTTATAATTAGTTAACTCATTTAAAAATAACTAAACCCAATTATAAGTTAACATAAAAAATAATCTACTCCCAACAAAAAGGTAAACTGAGAAGAGTGGCACTGTTTTACATCTGTATAAATCTCAAGGTCTGACTTAATAGACTACCGAATTTTCCCGCTTATTCAATCTGTAGTAATGTGTTGTGTGTGTGGAAGTATGGGAAGAAAACTTGGTAAAGGGAGGGATGCTTTAAAAGAGAAACTGTGGATCATATTCTTTGAAATAAAAACTTTAACACAACAAGTGGCTTTTTAAAAAAGATTACTTGCAAGAGGAAATCTGAAACCATGTCAAATATTTCAGACTCTGTTCCATTAAAACCTTGTACCTTGCATGGATCATATCCATGTCACTTGAAAATGCTAATTTCCTAAGTTAATGCAGAACTTCTGAATGTTGTGGCATCTCATCATACAACATCAAAAAAAAGAATTATACCTGTTAACATCACCCTAGACTCATCGGAAAACCCTTTTTAAATGTAAAGCTATCAAAATCATTGTAGTGGACATAAATTTTCCAAAATTACACTTTTTGCTTGGAAATCCAAAAGTAACCATTGGCAATAGATACTATTAACTGTTTTACCTGAAATGACTTCACCAATTTTCAAGAAAACATCTACCAAATACCCAAATAATCATTCTGAGTTCTTAACAGTGATTTATGAACACAATTGCTAGGGTCAGCTTCCAACCTGAACAATTACACAACTGCTTTTCCTTGAAGCAACCACTATACCTTGGTATGTAGAAGCACTTTGTGTATTTCCATTTCATACTGCTGAATATAAAAAAGATGGGTATTCATTTGTCCTGCTTCACCAAGGATACTCTTAAGTAAAACTAGGATGAATGAAGAATTACAATGACTACTAGTACAGTTAGTTGTCATTGCCTTGATTTGTACAGGTGCCACAAGCTTACCATTACTTGGCTCCATCAGTGGAAACTGGTCTGGCTCTTTCTCTCTCTCTCTAACTCAGTCTTACAAATAAATAAAATAAATCTTAAATAAATAAATAAATCTTTAGAAAAAGTTTTTGAAATTCATGCAGTTTTTTGTAATACACATTTTCCATGAACTTTTTGAATACCCTACAAATACATAATTTCAATTTTTTGAACCAAAATAAGCTTATCTTTTAATTTTCCATGACTTTTTTGAGGTCCCCTCTTTTAAGGGGAAAAACTTTTTAATATCATAAACTCTCTACAAAAAATGGTTATCTGAGGCCGGCGCCACAGCTCACTAGGCTAATCCTCCTCCTGTGGCACCAGCACTCCAGGTTCTAGTCCCAGTTGGGGCACCAGATTCTGTCCCAGTTGCTCCTCTTCCAGCCCAGCTTTCTGCCGTGGCCCAGGAGTGCAGTGGAGGATGGCCCAAGTGCTTGGGCCCTGCACCAGCATGGGAGACCAGGAGGAAGCACCTGGCTTGGCACTGCAATGCACCGGCCGTAACGGCCACTTCGGGGGTGAACCAATGGAAAAAGGAAGCTCTTTCTCTCTGTCTCTCTCTTTCTCACTGTCTAACTGCCTGTCCAAAAAAAAAAAAAAAAAAAAAAAAGGTTATCTGGACATCCAAAGACCAACTGACTTTGGAGCCTGAGTCCAAGCACATTATCACCAGCACTTCGGAAACCCTACTCAGGCACTCCTCTCCCAACCATGACTCATAAAGTCAGCAGTTACCGCTCCTGCATTTCCTGCCATAGTAACCACTATATGTACTTCTATAGTTATTGATTAGTTTTCCTAGTTTTGAGTTATTTATAAACAGAATCACAAGCCTTGTTTTCTACTGCATTAGTATCTGCTCTTAATCTTTATGATTTACTTCTTTCCACTGAAAAATTCTTTTTCAATTGTGAACATCATTTATCAACTACATTTACATCCCAGATCCATCTGAAATTGATTTTTCTACATGGAAAAGATCACTTTTCCTTTGATCTACCACCATTACTGAAAGACATCACTGAATTCTCTGTTTCATAAGCTTGTCAACTCTTAGGGGAATATACTTTCAGGTGCGGTAGGACTTACACTCTTTGATATTTGAAAGTATCATTTTGGTCATGTGGTTTCCCGTTTATATTTTATGATCAGCTTGTTATTTTCTATACTGTACCCACTGTCCCCAACAAGAGCATCTTAGGATTTTGACTGAGATCACTTTAAATCTGTTCATTAAAATGATTAAATTTGTGCAATTTGGGAAAACCTAACTTCTTTACAATAGTCTTTTGCATGAAAATTATGTATCTATAGTTATATCTTAGTTTTCTCAGCAACTTTTAAACAATTTTAGTTAGTTTTTAACACATTCAATACCATTTGAAGATACAATTGTAAGGCTGTAATGATATTTCCTTCCTCCCACCCTCCTCTCAATCATTTTAATAGCTTTTTACATAGAATTCATCTTTCATTTAATCCTAGGTTTTTATGTTTTTGGATACTAACTTAAAAGTTATTCTTTAAATGTATTTTTTTTAAAGTTGTTTATTTTACTTGAGAGGCAGTTGCACACAGAGAAAAAAGATTGTCCATCTGCTGGTTCGCTCCCCAAATGGCCACAACAGCTAGGCTGAAGCTAGGAGCCAGAACTCTACCTAGGTCTCCCAAGTGTGTTGGAGGGGTCCAAGCACTTAGGCCATAAATGATTGCTTTCCCAGGCACATTTAGCAGGAAGCTGGATTGGAAGTAAAATTGCCAGGACTTGAACTGGCATTCACATGGGATGCCAGCTTAACCTGCTGTGCTACAACATAAGCCCCTAAATTTTATTTTCTAATTGTGACTAAACTATAATATAATTGATTTCTAAACACTTATATTCTATCAAGAGACCTTGCTAGATTTACCTATTAATTCTAAAGCTTTCTCTGTAGATTTTTTTGAATTTCATATTTTAATGTTTTTTTTCTAAACTAATTCTATCATCTATATAATTTCTGGGACAGTTGTGATTAGTTAATTTTCTCCACATGATGGGTTATTTCTTACTTCTTTGGTGTTTTTTTTTTTTTACTGGATCCTAGACATTCTGAGTTTTATCTTGTTTCATGACAGACATTCTTATATTCCTGTAACTGTTCCTGAGCTTTTCATTTGCTGACTATAGCTACTGTGTATGCCCTTTATAGTTCCCTGACTTATTTTTACTATCTTCTTCCTCTTTGGATTTGTTTTGCTCTTCTCTTGCTAGATGCTAACTCATTAACATTCAACCTTTGTTTGTTACTACATATAATTAAAGCTACTACTTTACAGGCTTTGATATGTCATATTTGTGTTTCTCATTAATTCAAACTATTCTCCAACTTCTATCATGATTATTCTTTGATCTTTGGGTTATTTATAATTATACTGCTTGACTTGCAAATTTTGGAGAATTTTTTGACTATCTTTCTGCTATTATTTCTTTAATTCTACTGTATTGGGAAATACATTCTATATAATATCAGTCTTCTGAAGTTTGTTGAAACTTCATTTAAGATAGCAGAGATAGGCATCAAGTAATTAAGTAAAGTAACTATCCCATGCATACTTAAGGAAATGTATAATCTGTGACCGCTGGGTACAACATTCTATATAAGTTAGTTGGGTCAAAATTTCCAATTTTATAGTTCAGTCTTCTGTATCTATAATGGGATTTTTTTTTTTTTTGGCTTGTCATTTTGATTTTTGTCTGCTTGTTCTGAGTTTGAGAGATGAATTAACATCCACCAATATAATCAAAGACTTGTCCATTTCTCCTTTCAGTTCTGTCAGCTTTGAGGCTATGTCAAGCATATACAATTTAGTACTGTTACAGTTTCTTATCAAAGTGATCTTTTCCATAATAAAACCTCTTTCCTAATAATGTGTCTTGTCCTTACATTTAAAACGTATCTCTATTTTTTTTTAAAGATTTATTTATTTTGAAAGTCAGAGTTCCAGGGGCCAGCGTGGTAGCATAGCAGATAGAGCAACCCCCCTGCAGTGCCAGCATTCCCACATGGGCAGCAGTTCGAGTCCTGGCTGCTCCACTTCTGACCCAGCTCTCTGGTATGGCCTGGGAAAGCATTAGAAGACAGCTCAAGTCCTTGGGCCTATGCACCCGCAAGGGAGAACCGGAAGAAGCTCCTGGCTTCAGATCAGTGCAGTTCTGGCCATTGCAGCCATTTGGAGAGTGAACCAGCGTATGGAAGACCTCTCTCTCTGTCTCTCCTTCTCTATGTAACTCTGACTTTCAAATAAATAAATAAATCTTCAAAAAAAAAAAAAACAAACAAACCAGTATAGACAGCAAAGAATAAATGATTCTATTTTCAAAAACAAACAAACAAACAAACAAAAAAGTCAGAGTTCCAAAGAGAGGAGGAGATAGAGAGAGATCTTCCATCCACTGGTTCACTCCCCAGATGGCCAAACTGCTAACACTGGGCAAGGCTGAAGCCAGAAGCTTCATCTGAATCTCCCATATAGTTGGCAGGGGCCCAAATATTTGGGTCATCTTCCACTGTTTTTTTCCAGGCCATTAACAGGGAACTGGATCAGAAGAACAACAGCTGGGACATGAACCAGCGCTCATATGGGATGTCGGTTTCAATAGGTGAGGTTTTACCTGCTACATCACAAACACCAGCCCCAAGATGTATCTCTTATAAGCAACACATAGTTGGATTTTTTTCATGTGGTCTAATAATTTTGTCTTTTAAGTAGAATATTGATTTCTCATTGAATGCAATTAATTTAAGTATTATAATAATACTTTCCTTCACTCTCCTTTTCCCTTTCTGCCTACTTTCAGATCAACCAAAGAATTACTAGTTTTCCTAGACCTGTATATTCTCTTATTATTAATTTGGTAACCTGAATTTGAGCCAGACCTTACGAAAAGTGACAAAAGCTTTAAGTTCCTCTAAAAGGAGTTTAGTGCTGCTGTGGCAAAAAGAAGAGTGTTCATATACTAAAAAACAGCTAAGGCTGGTTTATTTTGGTTTGAAACGAGAAAAATCAAACCTTCTCAGTTATCAACCTTAAAGTGTAGGGTGTTTACCATGGCTCTCTGCTTGAAAACCATGACCTATATAAAACTCCCAAGGTTCTGCGACACAGCTGAATCCTGGCTAGTGAAAAATCTTTTTTTTTTTGTCTGTGTCTGAACCTACTCACACAAAATTTCAGAGTTAGAAAATGACTTAGGTGGATATTGTTTACAAAAGTTGCAGTCTTGTCTGAGATTCCTCAAGATTTGGCTCCTCAAGCCTAGCTGTTTAGCAGCTCCAAAGACCAGTTTCTGTTTCTGTAATGCAGTGACAGCTCCAGGCTGCTCTCTCTGTTTAGCTTCTATGCCATGCACTAAGAACTGAGCAATGTACCAAAATATTTCCAGGGCTTATCTCAAGGTGCTTCCCTTTTCTCAGGGATGCTGGCCCTAAAACCCTTGTTGTTTTAGTTTCCAGCATCCCCTTCCCTGTGTTTTTTTAGTGTGAGGGAGACTGGGGGGGACATTTTATAGAGAGGTAGAAGGGTATGTTTGATAATGGCTACTATATAGTATTCAGTCATAAAGCCCCAGCATTCTGATTCCTGTTTCCTAATAATGACAATTGACTGTGTTTAGGCCTTCAGTATCCCTTTAGGCTACTGCAAAGAGCAGAATTAGATATTTCTGATTCTAACCCATCCATTTCACCTGAAATTCTCAGGTCTAAATGGGTATCATTAGAAATTATACTCTTAAGGGATAAATTTCTGGGCTCTATTCATAAGGGTAGAGTAACTGATTTGGTAGTACTGCAGCAGAATCCCAGAATTAACACCACCACCAAACACATGCAATACATGTTCTTCCCAAGTGTGATTATGAGGGAATCATTCCATAAATTGCTATATGGGAAAAATCATTATTCTATACTTTACCTGCCAGTTTACTTTCTAAATTGAAAACCTGATTGTATGACTTTGGTTATTCACTATTATTATTTTTTACAAATAAAAGACGCTATGAGTACTCTATCAGCACAACAGTGTATATGAGAACATGTGTTAGTATTCAAGTGTGTAGATGAGCAAAACAGCAGAGTGAGAAACAAAGATAAAGCAAGTACAAGCCAGAGACAGGCTGAAAGCTAGAGGGAGAAGGTAAGAGCAAGACTGAAAGCAAACGCTAGGTATGAGATGTATGGCTTTAAAGTACTTGTGGTATAGGGGAAGAAGTTCACAAAAATTAATCCTGCACCTCTCAGATCTTTTTAGAGTTCTGAGACATGAGATTTAAATCATCTTGTAAAGAGACATTTGTTTCCCACTAGGTATCTAATGATGTGGCACAGAAAAACTCTTACATCACAAAAAATGCTGCAGACTACATATCCTACATATCCTGTTTCCAGGATAACCTCCAATCCAATGAACTCCTAAGAGACTGTCCAAATTATTTGTTATTGGATTTTGCTGACTAACTGAAATTTGACAATCTTTGCTTAAATCACATATTTAGAGGAGTAATCAATGGTTCTGAAATAAACTGATTCAATAAAATGATGACTCAGACATTCTATCAATGGAAACTGGGGGAGTTAAACTTTTAAATCAGTGCAGAGCTTCCTGGCAAGCACCTTTAAGTTTATCCTGAGAAATATTTTCTTCTAATTTTTGTATACCTCAAAACATTCTGGATTCAGCTTTCAAGCTGTCATGGATAGCGTAGACAAATTTATATTATTTTTGAACTCAACCATTCAGAACTCTATTGTTATTATAAAGGCAAATTAAATGTATTACTCAATTACATTTCAAAATGTTTAAAAAAATGGAATTACTTTGTTAGTCACAGTGTTGATTGCCAGAGTTGGAGAGGCACTTCCCGAAATAATACACTCCATTCCCAAAGAATCTGAATCTATGCTATATGGAGTTGAGGCCTAAAATACAAGAACAAAATAAATAATTATTAGCTCATATATGTAGCAACTTTAACACAGTCTGAAGGGATTTTAACAATGTCTCTAATACTCAGTTTTGTGCTTTCTTTCTGAAAAGAACTTAAATCACCACTGAAATGTCTTCTAATATGATTATATTTTGGTATACAACTGATGTGACATCACAAAGCTCACATTGCTATGTCCTAATAACTCTTTTAACTGGTTGCAGGCATAAATTGCAAACTTCTGTAATAAAGACTGCTAATGGTCCTCTAATATCCATTTTCCCCTTCTCCCTTTCAGTTACAGAACTCTATAGTTATCTGTTCATGGTTAACTAGCTACAGACTAGCTTTTCCAGACTCATCTGCAGCTAGTTGTGGCCATAGGACGAAAGTTTGGCCAACAGTATATGAGCACAAGTACAGCTTCAAGGTCATGTCTCTGAAGAAAACATGTTTGTCCTGCATTCTCTCTTTCCTGTTTATTGCAAGCTGGAACACCGATATGGTAGCGGTGGACTTGCTTAGCTATAAAGCTGAGGGCAATACCCTCAGAAACACTGGACAAATAAAACTAAAAAAAACCTAGACATCTGAATAACCTTACAGAACAAAGCTAATTATCTGAGTCTACCAGCTCAGATGTCTACCTCAGAGAAAAATCTCTGGTAATCCTTCAATTTATCCTGTCAACTGTAGTTTTATTTTTCTTGCATTATCTGCTACAGCAACTTTACAATATCCTAAAAAAAAAAAAAAAATTCACATGCATTGTTTATAGAACCTAAATGGGTGTCAAAAACAATTAGGGGGGGCCAACACTGTGGCATAGTGGGTAAAGCCACTGCCTGCAGCACAGGCATCCCATATGGGTGTCAGTTTGAGACCCGGCTGCTCCACTTCCAATCCAGCTCTCTGCTGTGACTTGGAAAAGCAATGGAAGATGGCCCAAGTTCTTGGGCTCCTGCACCCTTGTGGGAGACCTGGAAGAAGCTCCTGGCTCCTGGCTCTGGATCGGCCCAGCTCCAGCTGTTGCAGCCATTTGGGGAGTGAATCAGTGGATAGAAGACCTCTCTCTCTCTGTATCTCTGCCTTTCAAATAAATAAATAAATCTTTAAAAAAGATTAGGTTTTTGGCATTTAGCATTTTGAATATATACATTGTAATAATTCACCTCTCTCCCAAGAGACAGTTTTTACTGCTTTAGTGACTCTTCAAAAGTTCAACTTCAATGACAGAAGTTGAAGAAGGGCAAGTATAAATATATATTCCATGTATATTTATTATTCATTTCTCCTCTGGCAAAATATATTTGTCCTACACATGATACCAATTGAACACACTTTTAAAAATTTTATTTTAATTATTTTGAAAGGCAGAGTTAGAGAGAGAGAGAGAGAGAGTGAGTGAGACTGGTCTTCCATTCGTACCAGTTCACTTCCCCAAACGGGCCAACAGCCAAGGCTAGGCTGGATGAGAAGCCAGGAGCCAGGAGCTTCATCCAGATCTCCCATGTGGGTGCAAGAGCCCAAACACTTGGGCCATCTTCCACTGCTTTCCCAGGTGCCTTAGCAGGGAGCTGGATTAGAAGTGCAGCAGCTGGGACTGCAACAGGGGCCCATATGGGATGCTGACGTTGCGGGAGACAGCTTAACCCATTATACAATGGCAGCCCCTGAACACATATTTTTAAAAGATCATATTGAATGAGCAAGAGAATGAATGATTTCACTGAAACAAATTTCTGACATCAATCTATTTATCACTAATTCCTCAGCATGGTTTATTCACGACTTAACCTAAATCAACTTCCAGGCGGTGGGCAGGGATATTGATTTAAAGTTGAGAAAATGAAAAGATCAGAGACATCCTTGTAAGCTACAACCCAGTTCACAGCTGCTGGGTAGTCAGGAGTGTGAGATGAAAATAGAATAAGGTACACAAATAGAAGTGGAAGAACTGCAGAGACAACGTTGTTTATGCCTCAGTTTGGTGCCAGTCAACATATCTATTCAGAAAGCTGCAAATATCATGTTTTCCTAATTCCACTCAGTCATCTCAATCCAAACTAGAGGTTCACAAATTCTCCTTCCCACAGGTAGAAATAGGGAAGCTTGTGTTGTCTGGTTTCATGCAAATTATTCCACATTTATGCTTGTTTCCTCATCTATAAAAGGAAGACTATGTCACTTAGTTTAAAGCTGTTAAGAATACTATAAAATAATTCATTTAAAACACTGTACACAGCACCTAAAACACACAATAAATGCCAGCCACTGTGCTAGAGCACAGCTGCTGCTTAAGCCAAAGGGCTACAGAGATGAAGGAATACTCCACAGCGATTAGTGAGAAAGGACACAGCTTCGGTAAAAGGCACTGCACTCCCACAAGTTCATGGATTCAACTGCTGTAAATTTTAAGTCTTTTAATTAGGCGTTCTTTCATAGATAATTCAGTTTGTTTCAATAAAGAACACTTCATTACATGATCTAATATTTTTATTATATAGAATATGTTTTTTGATAGGTACTTTGATTCTGTTATTAATAGGCAACAAGTAATCTAACTAGTTAAGTCCGTGGATCTAAGCTTCCCAAAATGTATTTAGATAACAGTTAGCACTACAGTCATAACCCAAAGAAAGTATCAAAAAATTTAATCTGTGAAACATAGGTTAGCATGTTAAAGATCACTTCTGGAGTTTCCTCTTATTCCCTGACAAAATTCCACCAATTCAAGTTCTAATTTCAGAATGGTAATGGGGAAAAAGCAACTTCCTGAGGATTCTGAATGGTAAGTAAAATAGATTGTGAAGAGAAATCAAAACTTGCAGACAGATTAGGGTGCTGATGAATTTCCTGTTTTGCTGCACCTCTGCCCCAAGGTTGGCCAGCAGATGTGGACTGTAGATAGCTAAAACTGCCTTTCTGTCAGGAGCAAGTAAGGAAGAGTTCAGGTAAACACAGCCAGCAACCTGAGCCAGAAGGGATATACCACAGGGTAGAAAGTAAAAAAAGATCCCATCATCTGAATGAACACTACACAAGTCTCAGGCTTACCCTGAGCCATGTATATACAGATCAGCATCAAAGCAGAAGCTTAAGGAATCAAATTGAAATTAGAATCATTGCCCAATGAAGGTGAGAAGAAGAGCTTACAGTTTGAGTCTTAACATAGTTAAGTGCCAGGTAAAATAAAAACATCAATATTCATAGAAGATTGTAACAAAACTCAGAATCTATCAAATATAACATTCACAGTATCTAAGCTACAATCCAAAATTACCTGACATCCAAGTAAAGGAAAAGGTACCCATTCTCTATAGAATCTACAGACACCCATTCCAAGAAGATAGACAAACTGGAATTATGAGATACAGATTACAAAGCAGCTATTATAATTGCGCTCAATGAAATAAAGATTAAATTTTTTAAATGAAAAAAACTGAAATCTCAGTGAAGAAATAAAAAATATTTAAAAAGAACAAATCAAAATACTAGAACTGGGGCACAACAGGTTAACGCCCTGGCCTGAAGCGCTGGCATCCCACATAGATGCCAATTCTAGTCCTGGCTGCTCCACTTCCGATATAGCTCTCTGCTATGGCCTGGGAAAGCAGTAGCAGATGGCCCAAGTCCTTTGGCCCCTGCACCCACGTGGGAGACCCAGAAGAAGCTCCTGGCTTCAGATTGGCGCAGCTCCGGCCATTACGGCCAACTGGGGAGTGAACTAGTGGATGGAAAAATCTCTCTCTCTCTGCCTCTCCTCTAACTCTTTCAAATAATAAATAAATCTTAAAAAAAAAATACTAGATCTGTAGAAAACTTGAAGAACTATATATATATATATAATTACATATATATAGTTTTCATATATATATGCATGTGTGTGTGTGTGTGTATATATAAATATATGGAAAAATGGGTTAGTGCCTCAGAAAGCAATGGGATAATCTCAAAAGGTCTAATAAATATTTTTGATTTCCAGAAAGAAAGAAAGGGGCAGAAAATATATGGAACAAGTAATGACTAAAAAGTTTGGAAATGTGTTGAGAGATAAATCTACAAATCTGAGATATTTAGTGAACCACCATAAGGTTAAATTCAAAGAAAAATCACACTTAAAAGATATTATAAACAAACTCCTTTTTTAAAAAGTTTTGTACGAAATTTAATGCCTCTTTTTTTTTAAAGATTTATTTATTTGAAAGTCAGAGTTACACAAAGAGAGAAGGGAGCGAGGCAGAGAGAGAGAGAGGGAGAGGTCTTCCATCTGCTGGTTCACTCCCCAGTTGGCTGCATCAGCCGGAGCTGCAGCAATTCGAAGCCAGGAGCCAGAAGCTAGCTTCTTCTGGTTTCCTATGCGGGCAGACTTGAGCCATCTTCCACTGCTTTCCCAGGCCATAGCAGAGAGCTAGATTGAAAGTGGAGCAGCAGGGACCCAAAACAGTGCCCATATGGAATGCTGGCACTGCAGGCGGTGGCTTTACCCGCTAGGCCACAGTGCCAGCCCCAAATGAACTCTTAAATATAGAAAACAACCAGAACAAAACAGTATCAAATACAGGGAAACAGTGATTGGAAAACGACTGGATTTCTCACCAGAAATAATGGAGGTCACAAGACAGTATCTTAAAAGCGATGAAAGTGCCACCCCATTCCTGACAAAAGGTCGATCCAGACTATATAGCTAATGAAAATACCCTTCAAAAATCAAGGCAAAATAAAGACATTATGAGAGAAAGGAACACTAAGTGAATTTGTTTTCAAGAAAATGTGCACTAGAACAAAGTTATTTAGTCCAAAAGGAAATTTTAACAGAAAGAAAACATGACTTTAAGAATGACAGACATTTGGGTAAATATAAATCTATTGCTTTTGCTTTCTAGTAAGCTTTAAAACTCACATAATTATTTAATGTAAGCATTTTCACCCTGTCCTGTGAGATTTACAATGTGTGCAAACTTGATACATACATGGGAAGTGGCAAAGAGGACCCTATGTGATTGGAAGACTTTTACGTATTATATGAAGTGATGCAATATTAGCTCTGCAAAAGGCTTGGTATTTTGAAATCTTTAGGTAGAAAACAGGAACTATGGAAGGAGATAAACTAAAAAACACAGAGGTCAAACAGAAAACAAAATGCAGACCTACTCAAATATATCAATAATTACATTAAATGTTAGTATAAATGCTCTAATGAAAAGGCACAGATTGTCAGAGAGCTCAAAAAATAAAAAATAAGAAAGCCAGACTCAGCTAAATGAGGTTTACCAGAGTCATAATTTCAAAAATATAGATATAAGGAAGAGATTATGAGAGGGAAGGAAAGGGAAAAAACAAACTGTTTCTATTTGCAAATGACATGATTATTTATATATAAAATCCTAATGCATCTTTCACCAACTATTATAAATAACAAGATCATAAGATAGAAATACAAATTAGTTATAATGGCATAAACAATAAAAATCCATTTATAGTAGTGTCAAAGATCAAATATTCAAGTTTAAATCTAATGAAACATGCAAGTCCTCTACACCGAAAATTAAATTCCAGTTTCCTGCTAATGCACACCCTGGTAGGCTCCAGGTACTTGCATCCCTGCCACCTACACAGGAGACCTGGATTTGGTCCCTGGGCTTCTGGTCTTAGCCTGGCCCATATTGGGGGACATTTGTGAGTGCATCAGTGGATGCAAGACCTCTTTCTGTCTGTCTCTGTCTCTCTGAATTTCAAACAAATAATAGATAAACATGTTTTAAAACAAAATAGGCCAAAAAAGCCCAGAGGAATGAAAGGGTTTGAAAATGCATTCCAACAGTGGAGGGAAAAAAATAAAAAACAGAAGAGAGAAAAACACATGGTGAACACTGTCAGAACCTACCCACAACCATACCCCACCCCACCCTCATCTCTACACTCTGAAGACTGCTTATTACTACAAGTATCTGCAACTCTGCCTGAGGGATTTTTCTGGCTAAGAATTATGCTTTGGCTTTTGTGCAGGGTAAGGCCAGAGGTACTGAAAAACTAATGCCCCAGGAGGCATCACTCAATCAATAAGCCTGAAGAGGTGATGGAAAAATAACCCACTCAAGTACTCTAGGGTTCAAAACTGCCTCCCAGGGTTCCCAGAACTAAGCTCTAAATGTTCACGCAGGGAGTTAATAACACACACTTTATTGGCTTCTTCCCCAGCCTATCTCAGTGCCCTCACTTTCCCAGGATCTCCACTCAGATAATTTAACTACCTGTACTTAATTAATTCCTGGTCTACTTTTGGAGAACCAAACTATGGCAGATACTCTTTCTTCTCTCAAAAGGAAAGCCTCCCAGAACAGACAGGAAATCTTCCTTTAACATAACAGTTTTCAAACTTTTTGGTCTCAGGATCCCTTTACATTATTAAAAATTACTGAAAAGCCCAAAGAGCTTTTATTTATGTAGTTATGTCTATTGATATGTAACTATCAGCAATTAACACAGGTGTTTAACTCAAAACCAATAATTATAAATACATCATGTTAACATAATTATTTTCAAAGAGAGAATGGGGAGAGGGCAAAAGATAGGGGGGAAGGAGGGAGGAAGAATTTTTCCATTTACTCATTCACTTCCTAAATACCTGCAACATCCAGTGTTGGGTCAGGCCAAAGCCAGGAGCCTGGAACTCACACTGGGTCTCTCATATGGATGGCAGGAACCCCAATACTTGAGCCAATAACTGCTGTCTTCCATGGTATGCATTAGGAGGAGTCTGGAATGCACTGCAGAGCTGCAGGGCCACAGAACTAGCTTCAAATCCAGGTGCTCCAGTAAGACACAGGCATCTCAAGCAGAAATTTAATCACTGAATCAAGTATCAGCCCCATAAATATTATAATAAATAAATTATCTAAAACAAACAGAAGTAGTGAAAAGAATGACATTATTTTATAAAATTTAAACGGCTCTAGTGCTTGGCTCTTCAGAGAAGATAGCTGGATTATACTGCCTGCATTCACTCTATGGCAAAAACACAGGCCATGTAACCTCTAAAAAAATTGTGAGATCATAGATTTGTCTTTCTTTTAAGATTTATTTATTTGAAAGGCAGAGTTACAGAGAGGCAGAGGCAGAGGCAGAGAGAGACAGAGACACAGACGGAGAGAAAGAGTCAAGCAAGAAGGGAGAGGTTTTCCATCCACTGGTTGACTCCCCAAATGGCTGCAATGGCCAGGGCTATGCTGATCTGAAGCCAGGAGCCAGGAGCCAGGAGCTTCTTCCAGGTCTCTCTCGTGGGTGCAGGGGCCCAAGCATCTGAACCATCTTCTAGTCCTTTCCCAGACCACAGCAAAGAGCTGGGTCAGAAGTGGAGCAGCCAGGACTCAAATAGCACCCATATGGGATGCTGGCACTGCAGGCAGCAGCCTTACCCATAGCCAGCCCCAAGATCATCATTTTTATTATGAACAAGTTTTTGATCTCATGCACTCTCTGAAAGTCTCCCACACCAAGAACTTTAGGATAACAGGTTTCTATAAGCAAAGAACATTAGAAAATAGTCATGACACATTAATAAAAAAAAAATAGGGGGAGGATCAAAGAATATGATTGTGTTATTATCAACATGGTAAAAAGAGATAACCCATACTGTAATTAGGAGTATTTGTCTTTTCAAAAAAAATTTAAGAAAAAAATCACCATAAACAGAGGATTCTTCTATTTCTTGATACCGAAACTCTTCAAGTAATTTAACTGCATGCCAGTCTTTGAAAGATGCCACAGGTAACATCCAGCTAATTCTGCTTTTCTTTATTCTAAGCAGCTTCCAGTAGACAGAGCACTTTCCATTAATAAGTAAGCACTATTTGTCTATCTTTTGGTTTAATTGAATAGGTGAGGCCAAATTAAAAATAGAAAAGCAAAAAAAGGTCAGAGAATATTTACTAGTAAATACAAAAACAAAACTAATAAAAGACAGGAAAAGCAAAAACAAGAAATTACTATCTCTCATGAATTCCATGTTTAGCCATAATGACCAATTAGATCCTTGCACTTTGGGAGTATTCTTTTTTACCACCAGTCTCTCTTACATTCTCAATCCTACTCATCTATTCCGTTTTTGTTCATTCATCAGGCCTCAATTGAGTCTCCTCAAGGAGATTTTGACTCTTTAAGACTTTCTGTTTTATGGCCCCACAGATCTCAAGATCCTTACCAATAGGGTCCCCAAATGACACATCACCTAAATGCAATTTTGAGAATGAATGGGCAACTAGTAATTATGATGACACAACAACACTAGGAAAGTGCTGTCACCCTATCTTATCGGTTTATCTTCCCTGCCTGATTAAGAGCTTCAAGAGAGGGGCCGGTGCTGCTGCCCAATGTGTTAATGCCCTGGCCTGAAGCCCCGGCATCCCAGATGGGCGCTGTTTCAAGACCCAGCTGCTCCACTTGCGATCCAGCTCTCTGCTATGGCTTGGGAAAGCAGCAGCAGATGGCTCAAGTCCTTCAGCCCCTGCACCCACGTGGGAGACCCAGAAGAAGCTCCTGGCTCCTGGGTTCAGACTGGCATAGCTCTGGCTGTTTCGGCCAATTAGGGAGTGAACCATCGGATGGAAGGACCCCTCAACCCCCCGCTGCCTCTCCTGTGTAACTCTTTCAAATAAATAAATAAATCTTAAAAAGAAAAGTCAATCACACATGCTGCTTTCTCCCTTGGAATAACCTTTATTATTTTCCATGCAAAAGTCACTTATAGGGCTGGCATTGTGGCACAGGGGGTAAGGCTACCACCTGTAGTGCTAGCATCCCATGTGGGTGCCAGTTGGGAGTCACAAATGCTCCACTTCCGAATAAGAGAGGGAGGAGATGTACAATTTGGGACATGCTCAATCGGAACTGCCCCAAATGACGGAGTTAGAATTGTGCCAGGGGATTCCAATACAATCCCATCAAGGTAGCATGTACCAAGGCCATCTCACTAGTCCAAGTGATCAATTTCAGTTCACAATTGATCACACTGATAGGTCTAAGAGTCAAAGGGATCACACAAACAAGACTAGTGTCTGCTAATACTAACTGATAGAATCAAAAAGGGAGAGAATGATCCAACATGGGAAGCGAGATACACAGCAGACTCATAGAATGGCAGATGTCCTAAATAGCACTCTGGCCTCAGAATCAGCCCTTAAGGCATTCAGATCTGGCTCAAGAGCCCATGAGAATATTCTAGGCATGGAAAGCCAAGACACTGTGGCAAAAAAAAAGAAGACCTAAATGAAAGATCTCTGCTAGTGAGATCCCAGTGGAATGAATGGGGCCATCAAAGAAGGAGGTACCTTTCTCTGAAGGGAGGAGAGAACCTCCACTTTGACTATGACCCTGTTGTAATAAGATTGAAGTCAGCAAACCCTAAAGGCTTCCATAGCCTTGGCAACTCATGACTAGACCCTAGGGAGATTCTTGACGCCATAAACAAGAGTGTCAAATTGTTAAATCAACAACAGGAGTCACTGTGTACTTACGTCTCATGTGGGTTCTGTCCTTAATGTGTTGTCCAATGTGAAATAATGCTATAACTAGTACTGAAACAGTATTTTTACACTTTGTGTTTCTGTGTGGGTGCAAACTGATGAAATCTTTACTTAGTATATACTGAATCAATCTTCTGTGTATAAATATAATTAAAAATGAAAAAAAATCTTGGTGTTAAATTGGAAATTGCATAGAAAATTAATCAATTCTTTAAAAAAAAATCATGTAGAATCTCTGTCCTTAATGTGCTATACATTGTGAATTAATACTATAACTAGTACTCCAACAGTATTTTTCACTTTGTGTTGCTATGTGAGGGCAAACTGTTGAAATCTTTACTTAATATATATTAAATTGATCTTCTGTATATAAAGAGAATTGAAAATGAACCTTGATGTGAATGCAAGGGGAGAGGGAGTGGGAAAGGGGAGGGTTGCGGGTGGGAGGGAAGTTATGGGGGGGGGAGCCATTGTAATCTATAAGCTGTATTTTGGAAATTTATATTCTTTAAATAAAAGCATTATAAAAAATTAAAAAAAAAAAAAGCTCCACTTCCAATCCAGCTCCCTGTTGATGTGCCTGGGAAAGCAGTGGAGAATGGCCCAAGTGCTTGGGGCCCTGCACCCACAAAGGAGACCCAGAAGAAATTCCTGGCTCCTGGCTTTGGATCAGTGCAAATCCAGCCATTGTGGCCAATTGGAGAATGAACCAGCGGATGGAAGACCGCCCCCCCCACACCTCTCTGCCTCTTCTCTCTCTGTGTAACTCTGACTTTCACATAGATAAATAAATCTCTTTGGCAATTTTTCTTGACAGCCTTCTCCGTTTTATCAAAAGTTCATGTCTCTTTAAAAAAGTGTGATATATTTTAATTTATATATAGCTTATATATAGTTTACACAAGGACAAAGGAATTATGCACTTCAAAAATTTTAATAAGGAACTTTTAGAAATATCAATATATTTAACGTACTCACTTAAAAGGCCTTTTGTCTTTTCAAAGTTGTCAATTTATGGGTCATGTTTGGTTTCTGAAAAAACTTTAAATGTCTAAAGACCATTACTTTGTGCTTAGAACCATTACTATTTGACTGTCCTAGGCATTTCTTCACTAAAACCCAATGGTTACTTAAAAATATAAACCCCATTTAACAAAAATACTACACATATATAAACTGTTATCCAACTTCCCAAAATAAACTTCTAAATGAAATTGACACAACATTCCATCAAGGCAGAAAATGACATTCTGTAAGAACACCATCTTTCAAAATATTTGTTAAATAGTATCTGTCCCTCTGATTATACATGTCCTGTTTACAGCTGGAGTCCTTCCTTAAGTCTCTCGCCTACATTGGTAACCAACACACAGCTCAAGCCAAAATAAGTTATCAGTACTACCAAATGAAATGTTCTGGTACAAACTGGACTTTATATGAAATGTTTACATTTTATACTTAAAATGAAAAAAGGCAGTACAAAATGAATCTAGAAAACATTTCCAAAATGCACACTCAAAAACATGTTTTTTTAGATTTTTATTATACAACTGGCAATCTAATCTTAGAAAAAAGGTTAAGACTTTTCCTAATAAACAAGACTGCTCTAAGAACTATGAAACAAGGTAACAATTAAAAGGCAGGCTTAATATCCAAAAGGAATGTACAGCTGTCAACCCAACTAACAATTCCAACTTCCAAAAATAATTCAAGTTCCAAGAATTTCAAAAGAGAACAAAATAAAGACCACAATTCCCCAGACTTTCAAACTGTATGTACATCTTTTCCAAGTTGTTACTGCTATGGGTTAAACAATATGAATTTTTCCCTATTCCTTCAAATTCTGGCAACAGATGCTAAATGCTTTTGCACCCCTATTTTCACACACAGTCTATATGCTAAGTCTGCTTTAAAAGGGGGAGACGAGGGGGTAGCTGAGATTTCTTCCTTCTCAATCCACTTCATACAGAGCTTGTTAACATCTCATTCTTAAAACTGTCTAGCTTTGTTACCAGAAGCTGATGCCATCAATAATAAATTTTAACTTCTTAAGCTATGTTTTGTATAAAGTCAAAAATTGCTCTGGCCTCAGAGTTCATCTTTAATTCTATTCAGCTTGATAAATGGCTTACTGACTTCCCTCTGCTGGCTCCAATAAATCTGCCTAAGACCCGCTACTGCTATACCTCATGGATGCTTATTTTTTTTTTATTTTAAAATTTATTTATTTATTTGAAAGTCAGAGTTACACAGAGAAAGGAGAGGCAGAGAGAGGGAGAGAAAGAGGTCTTCTTCCAATTGGCCACAACAGCTGGAGCTGTGCCGATCCAAAGCCAGGAGGTCTCCCATGTAGGTGCAGGGGCCCAAGGACGTGGGCTGCCTTCTACTGCTTTCCCAGGCCATAGCAGAGATCCGGATCGGAAGTAGAGCAGCCAGGATTTGAACTGGCACCCATATGGGATGCTGGCGTTTCAGGCCTGGGTGTTAACCCGCTGCATCACAGCACTGGCCCCGGATGTTTATCTCTGAGGCTCAGAAGTTTTACCTCTCTACCAGGAAAAGGCACAGATTACATTCATTGGACCAAACAGTTTCCTTCACTTACTCTATTCTCTTTGTTATGGTTTATTCTGCAAACATTACTGACATCTATTTTAAGTTGTGAAACACATTAACACTAGAAATACACTGTCTCTGCTCTTGAGACATTTTCAGTCCAGTGAAGGAGACAAACACAGAAAACAATTTCTCTAAGTGTAAGTAATTTTGTAAGAAATTTCTATAGGAATAAAAATGAAACACCAAGCTTCACAAAGTGGTTAACATTTGAAATGGCTCTTGAAGAACAACAGGGTAAGATGGCTGTACATTTCAATAGAGATGCTAGGTAAAGTTAAGATCTAATGGCAGCCAAAATGTTCACTAAAATTTATTCCAGGATTTCATTAATAGCTCTATTTCTAGTTCATTCTTGGATAGTAATATTAACTATAAATTCGTAAGAATTACAACACATACACACACTTGGAGATTTTGTGTACAGAGTGACCATCATATGGATAGAAGCAGGAGAAAGCACTTTGAAGACAATGAGGAAATTCAATGTAACCAAACTGATCATCTGTAAGAAGGAAATACTTGTATTATACAAAACTATGCTCAATGTTGTTAAATAAAGTGTAAAGAGTATCAAATTAAAACTCCAGAGACTGGACTCAAATCTCAGACAATAACTATGCCGGAGTTATAACAAAAACCTTTTATTTAATTCCTAAACTGTCCATCTTTTTCAAAGAATTAAGATTAAATAAAACAATGGCTTTGAAAAGTGCTCTGAAAAACATAAAGTGCTATTCAAATAATTTTACTTTCATTATGTTTACATATACTAAATTGGAAAAGAACTTTAGAAAGCTATATTTCTGATACATTTAACCCATTGTTCTAAATTTATGGTTAAAAAAAAAAACAGTAACTTTTACCCGTTCTACAGATCGTGCCCTCTTCTTTGGCCGAGTAGGCAACGCATCTTCTTTTGGATTGGTGTCGATCGCCCAATAGGACCCCTAAAGGTAAAGAAATAAATTATATTAATAGTATATTACAGCAACCCTGTAACATCAAAATGGATTTTTCTCATCCTTGGTTCCAAAAGCAAACATTTTGCAAATAAAATAATGGAAAAGCAATGTAAGAAGAAATATGAATTTTGAATGCAGGAAAATAAAGTTTAGTCAAGTGAAGAAAAAAAGATCATTTGCAACTAGATAATTAAAGAGGATGAAACTATAAGCTGAAGAATTCATGTCCAAAAACTTCTGTCATAACCAATTAAGAAGAAAAAGGAAATGATCAACCAAATACATTTTAATAAATGTCTGTAATTGAATACATAGTGATACTTGCATTATATGACATTAAAGTCTGAAAGAATTTTATATATAAAGATACTGTAGTTTTTGTATCTGGGACTCACAAATCTAAATGATAAGTCAAACAATGTATGAAGACAAACTGTTTAAACACATTTTATATAAGGACATTCTGAGAAGCAATGATCTGTGTATAAATCTTTTAATGCTTACTCTGTCATAACAAATACTTATTTTCTCTCATTTTTGATATAGGTTCTCGCATCATTCATATAAAGCAATGCATTTAGGGACAGACATTTGGCACAGCGGTTAAGACAACTCCTGGAATGCCTGGGTTCAGGTCCTGGCTCCACTTCTAATTCAGCGTCCCACTAATGTTCATCCTGGGAGGCAGCAGAAGGTGGGTCGAGTCCTTCAGGCCCTGCCATGGCTTCTGCCTGACCCAGCCTTGGGTGCTGCAGGCATCTGGGAAGTGAATCAGCAGATGGAAGATCTGTTTGTCTGCCTGCTTCTCAAAAAAATAAATAAAAGGCAAATGTACTGAGTATCTACGGTGTTCTAGGCATTAAGAAATTGTGACTCCTTCAAAAATACTTTGAAAAGCACAGATCATTTAGTTTGTACATCTTATACTAAGAACAGGAGACCAAAGTTCAGAAAGATAAAGTGGTTTGCCCAATGAAGGCTATGAGAGCCAGGACTAGAAACAAGGTATGTAGGTATTTTTTTTTTTTTTTAAGATTTATTGGGGGCCTGTGCTGTGGCATAGCGGGTAAAGCCACCACCTGCAGTACCGGCATCCCATATGGGTGCCGATTCAAGTTCCAGCTGCTCCACTTCTGATCCAGCTCTCTGCTATGGCCCGGGAACGCAGAAGATGGTCCAAAGATGGCCCCTGCACCCACATGGGAGACCCAGTAGAAGCTCTTGGCTCCTGGCTTCAGATCAGCACATCTCTGGCCATTGCAGCCAATTGTGGAGTGATCCAGTGGATGGAAGACCTCTCTTTCTCCCTCTCTCATCTCTGCCTCTACTTCTGTCTGTAACTCTTACTTTCAAATAAATAAATGATATATTCAGTGGCAGAGTTAGAGAGAGAGAATATGAACCATCCGCTGGTTCACTCCCCAAATGGCCACAATGCAATTGGTTGGGTTAGGCTGAAGCTAGGAGCCTGGAACTCCATCCAGGTCTCTTATGTGAGTCATAGGGACCCAAGCACCTGGGCCATCTTCTGCTGTTTTCTCAGGCCCATTAGCAGGTAGCTGGATCAGAAATTGAGCAGCCAAGGCTGGCGCTGTGGCATAGTGGGTAAAGGTGCTGCCAGCAGTACCAGCATCCCATATGGGCACTGGTTCAAGACCCGACTGCTCCATTTCCAAACTAGCTCTCTGCTATGGCCTGGGCAAGCAGTAGAGGATAGCCCAAGTCCTTGGGCCCCTGTATCCAGGGAGACCTGGAAGAAGCTCCTGGCTCCTGGTTTCGGATCGGCGCAGCTCCAGCCATTGCAGCCAACTGGGGAGTGAACCAGCAGATGGAAGACCTCTCTTTCTGCCTCTCCCTCTCTCTGTGTAACTCTGACTTTCAGATAAATAAATAAATCTTTAAAAAAAAAAAAAAAGAAATGGAGCAGCATGACTAAAACTGGCAATCATATGGGATGTCAGTATCACAGGCCAGCTTAATAATGCTGACCCCAAGGTCTTGATTCGTAACTCTTTTTCCTCAATTAGTCTGTTTCCCCTCCCCCCACATATATATTTAGGGGAGGGGGTACCAAAAAAGGGAATGAGAAAGGAAAAAGATAAGGGAGAGGTAATTCAAGTCAGAAACAGGAATACAATATATATTTTAGTCCTACAATTAATCCCAGTGGAAGTATTCAAATACAGTCTTTGCCTGTAATATCTTCATTAATCTTTCTAGGATGCTTAGTCATGAAACATGACGATGAAGCAACATACAGTTCTCATATATCCATCTTCACACTCAAGCCCAATACGAATTACTATTGTTTCTTGAACATACCATGTCATTTCAAGCATCTATGCCTCTCCTACATATTATTCTTGCTACTTATAATAGTTATCCTATCAATGACAAATTCATGTTCTACCTTCAAATTTTAACTTAGATATTATCTAATTCTTTTCTCATCTCCAGCCATCATCATTCTTTCCCTCAGCAAGATTTCTATACTTTTTATATGTTACTGTTTCGTTTACAGGTCTATATTCCCTTCTAGGCTATGAGTTCTTAAGGGTAAAAACTCTTTCATTCATTTCTATGTCCACAGTGTCAATCACCATTCAGACACAGAACAAGTACTCAACAATTTTTTGACATCTGAAGGAAAAAAGGTTTTTTAAGAAGTATGCCAAGAATGCCAGCATACAGGGAATGATGCCTGGCCTCTCAGATCCTGGTCCATGCAGTTACCTAACCTTTGCATTTATCATCCATCCACTACAGCAGTATTGCTCTGTGTTCTCTTTTCAGAGGTCACTTCATCTCACTCAGTCTACCAGATCTGATAAACTTATCGAGAACCATGTAAAATGTAGATGCTATGGAAAGTAAACAATAAAAATGAAGACCATATTAATGCCACTACTAAGACCACTGGTTGCTATTCTCACCTTGTCTTTTATACTACTGTGTCTGTTTAAGTGTTTACAGAAGGTGATAATGGAACGAACCAAGGCCTTCACCAACCAGGGAGTTAACCAAATGCTACTACAGGGATACACTCAGTTCCCCACCCAGGAGACAGCAGCTTGAGACATCGCCTCCTGTCAGCAGGAAGTAGCTCTAAAGGCAGATCATTGTCCCTCTACCCCTCCTGGACTTTTTAGTAAAATGGCACAGTCCTATCTATGGCACGATTTACACCCCAGACACCATCCTAGGCTCTAGCCCCTGGCACCATGGCTGGAAGCCAGGTGACCCCATGGCCCAACCACCAGTATCAGTTCTACCCCCATCACAATAGGATTCACTGCTCCTACTTCCCTGCCTGTCCCCCAGCAAAATTTCAAGAGGACTTGTTCCTCTCATTCTGTCTCCTGAGCTCTTGATCTCGTTCTCTTGCTATCCTTCCTTCCTTCTTGATCTCTCTCTTTTTTTTTTTTTTTTTTGACAGGCAGAGCAGACAGTGAGAGAGAGAGACAGAGAGAAAGGTCTTCTATGCCGTTGGTTCACCCTCCAATGGCCGCCACGGTTGGCACGCTGCGGCCGGTGCATCGCACTCATCCGATGGCAGGAGCCAGGTGCCAGGTGCTTTTCCTTGTCTCCCATGGGGTGCAGGGCCCAAGCACTTGGGCCATCCTCCACTGCACTCCCGGGCCACAGCAGAGAGCTGGCCTAGAAGAGGGGCAACCAGGACAGAATCTGGCGCCCCAGCCGGGACTAGAACCTGGTGTGCCGGCGCCGCAAGGCGGAGGATTAACCTGTTGAGCCATGGCGCCGGCCTGATCTCTGTCTTACGCTCTCCTTCTCTTTCTTTGCACCTTCCCTCTGGTCTGTCAAGTTTCCCCCAATAAACCCTTTCCTTTTAAAAAAAATATGAAAACCATACACATTTTAGTATATACTAATTCTTAATTAAACACGACAATCCTATCAGTTGACATTCAAGTCTCAATTTTATGTAAAAAGACACTATAGTTTATACACTGTGGGATCTCACAAATCTAAATGTTAAGTCAAACAACTTAAATGTTTAATTCATGAATGGGTTCAGTCAGCAAGTTTCAAAATAAGCAAAGTGCAAAAAATTTAAATTATGTTCTCTTAAAAATGAAGGAAAAAAAAAACAGCAAGAGGGCATACCAAGAGAAATAGTTTAAAATATTAACACTGTATATGGAAATGATAAATTTCATACTTCTCTCCTCCATTTTCTTTTTGTTTCTTAATGCATTCCTTTAAAATATAAATCTGTTGGAGATGGGAGGGGAGAAAAAGCAGCTTATCTTTGCTTTGCCTTGCTATATATACAATGTATCTCACAAAAACCAAACTGCCTTTTATATAGCCAATCAATAAACATGCTCAATCCAATTTCCTCAGAGAGTAGAATCTACTATTTTACAATCATGTGGAACAAATAAGACAAGACAGTTTAGTCTGATTTCATTTTTATAATAAACTTTAAAGTGGAGTCAGTGCTGTGGCATAGCAGTTAAGCCCTGGTAAGAGCTGGGCAGATTTGGAGTCTGGAGTTGGGAGCCTCTTCCTGGTCTCCCATGTGGGTGCAGGGGACCCAGCACATGGGCTATCTGCCACTGCTCCCCCAGGCCATAGCAGAGAGCTGGATCAGAAGAGGAGCATTTGAGACACAAACCGGCGACCATATGGGGTGCTGGCACCGAAGGTGGAGGCTTAGCCTACTGTGCCACAGTGCCATCCCCTTTACTTTCTATCTTTATGAATTTGACTGCTAAAGGTACATATCATCAGAATCATGCTATATTTGTTCTTCTATAACTTATCATGTCTTCAAGGTTGAACCATGTTGCAGCATGTATTAAAATTTCCTTTTTACGGCTGAATACTGTTACACTGAATGTATTAACTGAAGCTTATCCATTTATTCATCAGTACACATTTGAGTGGCTACTGTAAATTTAAATATTTTTAAACACTAATAACAGACACCCTAGTGGGTGTGAAATGGTTATCTCACTGTGCTTTTGGTTTGTGAGGGAAAATTTAAGGTCCTTTGATCCAAATCTGTGATTTCACAGATGGAGCTCAGAGATAGAGGATTTCACAGCCTCTTTCGTGAATCATTTTAATCATTAGTGTTTCACGTTTGGGTGTTTGGTGTTTTGTGACTATTTAATGGATAGCAATATGCCTATGAGCAGATTTTTTTCCCTTTGTTGATCTCTTCATGACAAGCCAAAGCCAATCATATTTTGTGTGTAATAAAACATACATATCTTAAGAGTTTTATTGAAATGCTTGATTAAGAGTCCACTCTAGGGGCCGGCACTGTGGCGCAGCAGGTTAAAGCCCTGCCCTGAAGCGCCGGCATCCCATATGGGCACCAGTTCTAGTCCTGGCTGCTCCTCTTCCGATCCAGATCTCTGCTGTGGCCTGGGAAACAGTAGAAGATGGCCCAAGTCCTTGGGCCCCTGCACCCACGTAGGAGTCCCGGAAGAAGTTCCTGGCTCCTGGCTTCGGATTGGAGTAGCTCTAGCTGTTGTGGCCATCTAGGGAGTGGACCAGTGTTTGGAAGAACTCTCTGTCTCTACCTCTCTCTGTAATTCTTTCAAATAAATAAAATAAACTTAAAAAAAAAAAGTGTCCACTCTAAAGTATGGACATTGAATGGTTTTCAGATTAATACACATGTATACTCCATCCAAAACAAAACCAAGCAGCTCCAGTCGCTGCGGCCAGTTGGGGAGTGAACCAACGGATGGAAGACCTTGCTCTCTCTGCCTCTGCCTCTCCTTCTCTCTCTGTGTAACTCCGACTTTCAAATGGCCTAACACAGCCATTTGCGGAGCAGACCAGCAACGAAGACTTCTGCTCTGTCTCTCCTTCTCTCTCTGTAATGCTGCCTTTCCAAAAAATACATCTTTTAAAAAAGAAAGAAAGAAAATTCAACACTCTGCCTTTTCCAAGACTTGCTATTTAAGTCTTTTCAATTAAAGCCACTCCTGTGATATATACAGATCAATCTCAGTGGTTTCCATATGCATTTCCCTAACCAATA
This sequence comes from Sylvilagus floridanus, assembly GCA_949820135.1. NCBI lineage: Eukaryota > Metazoa > Chordata > Mammalia > Lagomorpha > Leporidae > Sylvilagus > Sylvilagus floridanus. Next base: position 32,886,151 of record OX463225.1, read on the forward strand.
AGGTTGGGCATCTTTGCATATATATATGCACACACACACTAATTTGATATCCACAAATCATGTTTTGTAATGTGTCTATTCATATATTTTCCCCATGTTTTACTCGGAATTGTAAGAATTTTGGCTACCTGTGTTGTAAAAACTTTGTATATAGTCTGAATAACAATTCCACTGTCAGACATGTATTGTGAATATGTTTTCCTAGTCTGTGGTTAACTGAATGATGGTAGCTTCTACAAAACAAAAAGCTTTTAATTCAATAATGTCCACTTTATCAATTTTCCTTTCATGGTCTCTTTTTATTTTTTTTTTAAAGGCTTACTCCAGAATGGTACATATTTGCTTCAATGTTTTCTTCTGGAAATTTTATAGTGTTAATTATTTTTATGTTGAGGACTCTGATATAATTCATTTTCTGTAAGTGTGAGTAAGGATCAATTATTAATTTTTCTTCCATCCAGATACACAAAACTAATCTTGAAAAGATCATATTCTGGGGCTGGCACTGTGGCACAGCAGGTTAACGCCCTGGCCTGAAGCACTGGCATCCCATATGGAAGCCAGTTTGACGCCCAGCTGCTCCTCTTCCAATCCAGCTCTCTGCTATGGCCTAGGAAAGCAGCAGAGGACGGGCCAAATCCTTGGCCCCTGCATCTGTGTGGGAAAGCTCCTGGCTCCCGGCTTCAGATCGGCACAGCTCCAGCCTTTGCGGCCAACTGGGGAGTGAACCATTGGATGAAGACCTTTCTTTCTCTCTCTGTGTAACTCTTTCAAATAAATAAATAAATCTTAAAAGAAAAAAAATCATCATTTTTTTTGTTTGTTTGACAGGCAGAGCAGACAGTGAGAGAAAGAGACAGAGAGAAAGGTCTTCCTTTGCCATTGGTTCACCCTCCAATGGCTGCCGCGGCCCGCGTGCTGCGCACCGCGCTAATCCGATAGCAGGAGCCAGGTGCTTCTCCTGGTCTCCCATGGGGTGCAGGGCCCAAGCACTTGGGCCATCCTCCACTGCACTCCCGGGCCACAGCAGAGAGCTGGCCTGGAAGAGGGGCAACCGGGACAGAATCCAGCGCCCCAACCGGGACTAGAACCCGGTGTGCCGGTGCCGCAAGGCAGAGGATTAGCCTGTTGAGCCACGGCGCCAGCCCCAAAACAGTATTTTAATTCTATTTTTCCACAAGCTTTCTGAAGTATTCCTATATAAAAATTTGCAATCAGGCAGTAATTCTTACAACTTTTTGTTTTTTCACCAAAATGGGTGTCCATTCTAGGTCCTCTGCATTTCTAACATAAATAAGAGAACAAGGTCATCAACATCTAAAGAAAAAGAAACCTCCTAGGACTCTTTTTAAAAATGGAATTATACTTGGGGCTGGTGCTGTGGCTCAGCAGCTCAAAGCCCTGGCCTGAATCGCCGGCATCCCATATAGGCGCTGGTTTGAGTCCCGGCTGCTCCTCTTCCAATCCAGCTCTCTGCTATGGCCTGGGAAAGCACAGCAAGACAGCCCAAGTCCTTGGGCCCCTGCACCTGCGTGCGAGACCCAGAAGAAGCTCCTGGCTCCTGGCTTCAGATCACCGCAGCTTCAGTTGTTGCAGCCATCTGGAGAGTGAACCAGCGGATGGAAGACCTCTCTCTGTCTCTACCTTTCTTCTGTAACTCTTTTTTCTTTTTTTTTAAAGATTTATTTTATTTATTTGAAAGACGGAGTTACACAGAATGGTAGAGACAGAGAGAGAAAGGTCTTCCATCCGCTGGTTCACTCCTCAGATGGCCACAATGGCCGGAGTTGCGCGGATCCGAAGCCAGGAGCCAGGAGCTTCTTCTGGATCCCAACAAAGGTGCAGGGACCCAAGGACATGGGTCATCCTCCACTGCTTTCCCAGGCCATAGCAAAGAGCTGGATCTTAAGTGGAGCAGACGGGTCTGGAACTGGCACCCATATGAGATGCCAGGACTTCAGGCCAGGGCGTTAACCAGCTGCGCCACAGCCCAGGCCCCTGTAACTTTCAAATAAATAAAATAAATCTTTTAAAAATGGAATTATACTAACTATAAATCAACATAGGAAGACTGACATCTAGCAGTGACTATCACCCCATAAATATGCTTTATTGCTCTATTTAAGTCTGTTTCTATCTCTCAGTGATGCTTTATAGCTTTTCAATGAAAAACACATCTACATATGCTTTGTTAAAATGTACCCTGAAAGTATTTCATTATTTTGGACATTAGAATAAACTGAACTGCTTCTTTTAATTTCATTTTCAATCCTTTGTTGGTAGAACAGGAAAAGTTACACTGACCTGGCACCTTACAAACTTGCTAACATCATTATCAGTTCAAGTACCTTTTCCATATATTCTTTAAGATTTCCTACATGTACAAGAATGCTGTCTGCAAATAAAGACACTTTTAGATATTCTTTTTAAATATGGAGCCTTTTATTTCTTTTTATTGCTTTATTCCATTGTTTAAGACCTATAACTGTATGTGAAATAAATGTGGGTGAATGCAAATATTGCTGTTTATTCTCAATCTTGGTAGGAAATACCCAAAATCTCACCACTAAGTAGGATATAAACTGTAGGGTTTTCACAAATGCTTTTAATTAAGTTAAGGAAATTCCGTTAAAAAAAATCTATTTTCAGGGGCCTGCACTGTGGCATGGCAGGTAAAGCCATCACCTGCAGTGCCGGCATCCCATATGGGTGCCAGTTCAAGCCCTGGCTGCTCCACTTCCAATTCGGCTCACTGCTACAGACTTGGAAAGCACCAGAAGACGGCCCAATTGCTTGGGCCCCTGTACCCACATGAGAGACCCAGAAGAAGCTTCTGGCTCTGGATTGGCCCAGCTCTGCCATTGCAGTCATTTGGGTAGTGAACCAGCGGATGGAAGACTCGTCTCTCTCTCTCCCTCTCTCTCTCTTTCTCTCTCTCTCCCCCCAACACTGTCTTTCAAATAAATAATCTTTTTTCCCCAAGATTTTGTTTATTTGACAGTTACAGACAGACAGAGAGAGAGAGACAGACAGACAGAAAGGTCTTCCTTCCGTTGGCTCACTCCCCAAATGGCTATGCTGATCTGAAGCCAGGAGCCAGGAGCTTCTTCCTAGTCTCTCATGCGGGTGCAGGGGCCCAAGCACTTGCGCCATCTTCTACTGCTTTCTCAGGCCATAGCAGAGAGCTGACTGAAAGAGGAGCAACTGGACTAGAACTGGCGCTCATATGGGATGCTGGCGCCACAGGTGGAGGATTAACCCAGTGCACCACGGTGCCAGTCCCCCAAATAAATAAATCTTTAAAAATTTTTTTTCTTTATTCTTTTATTTGAAAAGCAGTTCTTTTACCTGCTGGTTCACTCCCCAAATGATCTCAACAACAAACACTAGGCAGAAGTCAAGAGCCTGGAACTCAATCCATCCAGGTCTTTCATGTGGGTAGAAGGAACTCAAGTACTTGAGTCATCATCTGCTACCCACCAGGGTAGGTACCAGGGTGCATATTAGCAGGAAGCTCAATTATAAGAAGAATAGTTGGGACTTGAACCATGCACTCTGATGTGAAATGTGAGTATCTCAAGCAGAAATTTGTAGTAGGCTGTGCTACACACCTGCCCCAAGGAAATTCTTTTATTCATATTCTGCTGAAGGTTAAATTCTGTCAAATGTTTTTTCTATACTTGAGATGATTTTTCAGCATTCTTCTACTCACATGGTGAATTACGTTAATTGGTTTTCTAATTTTAACCTGTAAAGCATTCCTGGGACAAACTTCATTTGATCATAATGTATTCTCCTTTTTCTCTATTAATGAATTAAATGTGCTAATTCTTGGCTAAGGATTTTTTTGGGTTTTTGTTCATGAAGGATATTGATCTGCAGTTTTGTCAATTCTTGGCCTGACTTTGGTACCATGGTAACGCCAACCTTGTGAAATAGTTGGAAACTGCCCCCCTTCTCCACTTTTTTTTAATGAGAGTTTGTGTAGGATTGGTATTGCTTTTTTGTTTGTTTGCTTAAATGTTTCAATTTCTTGTTTTAGTTCATTTTCTGTTTCACTGATTTCCATTCTTATATTTTCTTCCTTCTACTTTGGATTCAATTTGCTCTTACTTGCCTTCACTTCTTATGGCCATGCTTAAATAACTAACTTCATGCCTTTCTTATCCTTCTTTTGTCCATTTTTTTTAAAGATTTATTATTTTTTTTTTGAAAGGCAGATTGAGAGAGAGATCATCCATCCACTGGTTCATTCTCCAGATGGCCACAACGGCTGGGGCTGGGCCTCGCCAAAGCCAGGAGCCAAGAGCCTCTTCCAGGTCTCCCACATGAGTGCAGGGGCATTTGGGCCATCCTCTGCTGCTTTCCCAGGCACACCAACAGGGAGCTGGATCAGAAGTGGAGTTAGCCAGGACTCAAATAGGCTGCATGTGGCAGCTTTATCCACTATGCCACTATGATGGCCACTCTTATCTCTCTTACAAAAGTACTTAAAACTATAAGCCTCTTCCAAAACACTGCTTTGTATACAAATGATCATAGCAGCATTTTTTATGATAACCAAAAGTGGAAACCTAAGTAGTATACTCATACCATGGAATACTATTTGAACATAAAACAGAATGAGGTACTATTTTGTTACAATATGGGTAACCTTGAAAACCTTATGTGAAGTGAAAGAAGCCAAACACAAAAAGCCACATATTTATAATTATGTTATACTAAATGTCAAGAGTAGGCAAATTCGGGACACAGAAAATAAGTTAATGGCTGCAGGGAACTGGGCCTAGGGCTAACAGTTAATATATACAGGTTTGGTTTTGGGGTGATAAAATGTAAATGTCCTGGAATTAGAGGTAATAAATGCAGAACTTTACAAACATAGTAAAACTACTGAGTTATAAACTTTTAAAGGGTAATTTTTAGGGTAAGTTCTATCTCAATAGAAGAGTATTTTCTGAATAATAGAAAACAAGGAATCAAGGAGCTCCAATATAATACAAGATGTCAACACAGCCAAAAGTCAAGTGTTACAAAGCAGTCACTGACATTGCCCAGATTTCTGTTTCCTGGCTTTCCAATGGATCACGCTAGTCTTTGACAAGTTTAAAAGAATGATTAATGTCAGAGAAAGTCAAGGAATTTACCTACTTAAAGAATAAGAACTCTAAAGATTCTCCCAAATTAAAAGTAGATGTGGGGGCGGACGCTGCGGTGCAGCAGGGTAAAGCCCTGGCCTGCAGTGCCGGCATCCCATATGGGTGCTGGTTCGAGTTCCAGCTGCTCTACTTCCAGTCCAGCTCTCTGCTATTGCCTGAGAAAGCAGTGGAAGATGGCCCAAGTGCTTGAGTCCCTGAACCCAAGTAGGAAATCTGGAAGAAGCTCCTGGCTCCTGGCTTCGGATTGGCACAGCTCCAGCCACTGTGGCCAATTGGGGTGTGAACCAGCGGATGGAAGACCTCCCTCTCTCTGCCTCTCCTCTCTCTGTGTAACTCTTTCAAGTAAATAAATAAATCTTAAAAAAAAAAAAAGTAGATATGAATCAAGGGCAAGAAGTAAAAGAAGCTGTCCTAATTACTGGCCTATTGATCCAAAGAAAAGGTAGAGTAAAAAGAAGCAAAGTGACAATTTCTAGAACATCTAAAGACCAAACTTAATTAAAAATAACAAGAAAATTAATGTATAATTAAAAATTTTCTACTAAAAACGGGCTCTTCTATTATGAAAATACAAACATTCTGGTGATAAACATTTGTTAAGCATTTACTAAGTATTAGACACTATGCTATGTGCCAAGGGTGTATGAAAAGTCAAACACTCAATGTTGTCAACATAAAATTCAAAATTGAGCGTAACATATCAAAAGCTAGTTACATCATTCAGGAGTTATATCAGTGGACTGCTCAAACAGAAGTAAAACAACACAGCAATTAATTTTGAAAAGGCAGAGCATGAAAAAAAGTGAAAGGCATCTCCTTTCAGAGTAATGCTGACATATGAGCTGTGCATTTAAGGATAAGCAAGATGGAAAGGGTGACTATTTTGGATACAATAACAAGTATGGTAAAATTATGAATATATAAGACTGCAACTTAAATACATAAAACATAGTAGAGCATATCATAAATATAAAGTTTAGGGATATAGAGCTAGGATGCTAGGGCAACAAAGGTAGAAGTACATTTTTACTTGTGCAAAAACACTTAAAGGCATCAAATGTAGAAGATGGAAAGTAAGCAGAGATAGAAGACGACTAGTTGAAAATAACACAGAAATTGAAGTTACTACTAATAGTTCAAATACTTTTTGAAATCTCATCTCTTCTAATTAATCTGTTTTCACATAAAAACTCAAGATATCAAAAGATCAAGAATGATAAAAGGAGTTTAGATTCATGAGGTTCCTAAACACCACACAGATCAAGATAGTACTTCATACCTTCTTATAACAAAAAATCCACAGGCAAGTAGTCTCCTGGGCATATCTCATATTCAAGAACTGGTCAAGGACAACACAGAAGGCCTAATGCTCCAGCTTCAAAATATCTGGCTGAATTCATTTCTCCAATTATCTGTGTATGTACACAGAAAGAACCAAATGGAAATTTCAGAATTAAAATGTCTAATTATTGAAACAAAAAGTTAACCAAAAGAATCTGGACTGGATACAACCAACAAATCAAAGATCTTGAAGACATATTAGTAAAAATTAACCAATCTGAGGAACAAAAAGAAAGAGAAAATTGAATAAAGCCTTGAAGGTTTGTTAAACAATGTCAAACAGTCCATCATATTTTAACTGCACACTAAAAGCAAAAGAAAAAAAAGAGTTGAAAAGTTTTTTAAAGAAAAATAACTGAAAATATCACAAATTTAAATGGATACTCTTCTGACCAATGTTAGAAATATATGCAAACCCCAGAAAAATACAAAGAAAATTACACTGAAGCACATTACAAACTGCTGAGATCCAAAGAAGAAAATATCTTAAAAGTTATCAAAGAGAAGAATGGAAAAGGGACATACACTACAAACAAGGTATAAAAATAAGACTTTTCATCAGAAATTGGAGGCAAAGGTCAATGAAGTATCTTCAAAGTTCTGAAAGGCAGGACTACTATGCAAAACCAGGATTCTACATCCAGAACAAGAAAACAAAACAAAAATAAAATAAAGAGCCTTTAAGATAAACAAAAGCCTAAAAAATGTGTTGCTCTCATACTTAACAAGAAATGCCAAAGTAGTTGTCAAGCTAAAAGAAAAAAAATATCAGACAGAAACATGGATTTATAAGAAACAACATCAACAAAAGTAAATAACGAGGGGCCAGTGCTGAGGCATAGGAGATAAAGTTGCCACCTGCAGTGCTGGTATCCCATATGGGCACTAGTTAGAGTACCAGCTGCTCCTCTTCCAATCCAGCTCTCTGCTATGGCCTGGGAAAGCAGCAGAAGATGGCCCAAGTCCTTCCTTCCCAGAGGAAGCTCCTGGCTCCTGGCTTCGGATCAGCACAGCTCCAGCCATTGCGCCCATCTGGGGAGTCAATCAGCAGATGGAAGACCTTTCTCTCTCTTTGCCTCTGCCTCTCTGTAACTTTGCCTTTTAAATAAATAAATAAATACTTTAAAAAATAATGAAGACAATATTTTCTTCAACATAATTTCCTGAAAATACATAACTGTATGTATAAAACAAATTCTAAAGTGATATATACGACACAGGCAGAAGCAGAAGACAACAGTACAAATAAAATGATGGTGAATAAATAGTGTTATACAGTTGTAAGGTTATTACATTTGTGAAATGATGGCAAGAGAAAGCCAATCCATGGTTGGAAATGTGAAGTGTAAAGTAGAAGGTAGTACAATGACTTCAAATAAGACAAGAATAAATTAATGTTACATATTGTTAAGTTCTAGAATGACTATTAAAAATTAATAGAGCACCACTAAAAAGTTGACTTAATAATTATTCCATTTAAGAGAAATAAATACATAAGTCCACGGAGAACTTAAACAAGAATTTTTTAGATTTTTCATAATCCTCAAGAACTGAAAATGCCCCAAATGTCTACCAATGGATAAATGTATATCAACACAAAGTACCCTGATTTATCAGACATTACTATGACCTTTCTTTAACAGGCTTCAGGTTAAAATAGTCTTATATTATCTGATTAACTACAAAGAAATCCAAGAGGCTAACAGTCCTGAGGACAGTAGTCCCTTTCATGAACAACTAACAATTTGAAATGGCTATATCTATTAATCTATGTTTTATCTAAAGTATTTGCACACTAGCAAAATCAATCATTGTGCCTATTCTCTGCTCTTCCCTGGTTCTCAGCTTCAGTCACAGTACCTAATCCCTTGTATCCCTGACTTCTTTTGCTTCATATATGCCTTAATCTCTTTTGCTTTCCTAACTTATATTTGGCAGTCCAACTCTAAAAGGTTTATTTGTCTTGCTTTCCCTCAACATCTTTTGATGTGGTTCCTATTTTCAATCAAACTTTCTAGTTTTAGTCCTGGTTTATACCTGGTTACCTATGCATAATTTTTTTAGAGGTTTATTTATTTATTTGAAAAAGTTACACAGAGAGAGGAGAGGCAGAGAGAGAGGCAGAAAGAGAAAGGTCTTCCAACCGCTGGCTCACTCCCCAGATGGCTGCAATGGCTGGAGCTGCGCCAATTCAAAGCCAGGAGCTAGGAGCTTCCTCCGGGTCTCCCACGCGGGTGTAGGGGTCCTAAGACTTGGGCCATCCTCTACTGCTTTCCCAGGCCATAGCAGAGAGCCGGATCAGAAGTGGAGCAGCCGGGTCTCAAACCGGCGCCCAAATAGGATGCCAGAGCTTCAAGCCAGGGCGTTAACCCACTGTGCCACAGCA